>JAILYB010000057.1:0-2709006 GCA_021437785.1 Rhodomyrtus psidioides
TTGGTTTCATGCAATTTCGTGGCCTGAGCGCGGGAGGAAAACGGCCTCCGACGAGGCGTCGGCGAAACAGAGCCGGCGCCGGTCGTCTTCCCCGGCAACTCTGTTGACCAGTCAACGAAAGTTGACTGGTCAATGCTTACGTGGCGCTGACGTGGCGCCCACGTGGCAGCCACGTCAGCCTCGGTTGTTATAACCGATTAACAAGAAACGATCCGACGGTGGAGAACTAGCCACGTGTGGCGATCCCTTTTTTTAAAAATAAAAAAAAAATGATTTTCGGAAATTAAATAAAACCTTAGATCGGACGGCTGTAGATTAATCGAGTGTTTCAATCTGGTCCGTAGATCCTTCATGAAGATCAGGCCGTCCTCAGGCACGCCACGTGGTAAGATCAGGACCGCTCGTTCGGTTTAGGCGGGATTTTAAAAAATTGAGCGGGAAGAGTGAAGCGGCGTCGTTTTGGGCGCGGGTCGCGCGGGCCCGGATCCGGGCCGGGGCAGTCGCCGCGGGCCGGGTCACCCGACCCTGCCCGGATAATATTCTTTTTTTTTTTAATAAAAAAATTCCGAAAATGATTTTAAAAATCGGAAAAAAATCGGAAAAAATTTCAGAAAATCCAAAAAAATGCTAGAAAATGCCAGAAAATTCCAAAAAAAATGTGGAAAAATTTGTGAAAAATCCTAGACACCCAGAAATCCCCAAAAATCGAGGGTTGACCACAGACAACTGGTCAACCCTATTTTTGGGGTTTCTTATCCAATTTTTCGAGACTTGACGACATTACCCTTTAGGGGTAAGTCGCCTCTGCTGTGCATGCTAGAAAAGGCCGATAATGCCAAGGTGAGAATTAGGGTCGATTAGACGACTAATTCTTAGGTTTGGGTTTTCGAGTCCCGCCTCTTTTCTCAAAATGGACGATTTTGCCCTTTAGTGGGAAAATCGTCTTTCTTGTCTCAATCGAGTTCTGAAAATTGCTTGAAGTTAGGGTTTGGGTCAGGTGGACGACCAACCCTAATATTTGAGATTTTCAGTTCTCATCTTTGTCCAAAATGACGACTTTACCCCTCCAAAGGTAAAATCATTTTTTAAATTCCAGAAAAATCTTGAAAATTCCAGAAAAATAGGAAATGGATTGGATTGATGGCCAATCCTATTTCCCCTGTCTTTTGACTTCCCAATTCATCTGAAAATGATAAATTCGCCCTTTTGAGGTGAATTATCCCCGAACCATTCAAAATTACGATTTTGCCCCTTATGGGCAAATCATGCCAAAATCATTCCTAAGCCTTGATTGACATTTCTCTAGGCTAATAGGGCCTCATTAGGGATACCATGCTGCTTTCATGTGTTTTATTCCCATGTACTGGATCCTTGATTTGCGCACTTATTTCTATTGATTGTGAGTGATAGGATAGTATTTCCCATCTGCATGAACTCCTAGATTTAGGATCCGTACCCCACTCGTCTGTATGAAATCCTAGGGTCAGATAAACCATTCAGCTTAGGTACCGAAAGGGCGTCAACTCTGACAGTTGGCGTAACTAAGTCCCCGAACCCACTTCTCTGGTTTCCGCAGAATCGAATAGACCACTCCCGACTATTCGATAGGGTTTCCGATCGTACCCTCCGCGAAACGATTGGTGGCGACTCCTTGGGCATGTACACTCATCACATGTCACTAGACCACACTGAAGGTCGACCACGTATATCCAGCAGTTGCGATTTGGGTAATGGGCCTTGGGAGAGGCCCGCGTCCGATCAAGCCAGCGATCGGGCGGCCCATTAGCCCCCACGCGCTCGCGAGAGGGTCGCGACAGACTGGCGACTCCGCTGGGGACTATTCTAAACCAGAATCTCTGGTTACGAATTCTAGAGGACTTGAGCCGATTAAAAAGTTGTTTGGTTTATCTGACCTTATTTTCTGCAGATGCTCTCAAAGGTGAGGTACGTACACTAACCATTGTGTTAGATGTTTTTGCTGATTGGAGAAATAAGGGGGTGGAGTGATTGTTGACATTTTTTCCTGCAGATTGGAGTTGGGAATGTATGTTTATTTTTATGTACATACTGAAGCGGTGTTTTGATACAAACTGTTGTGCATGATTTTGCATTGTGATGATCACGACACATTGCATACACTGGCGGTCAAACCCCGACTGTAACCACCTCTAGGTTATCTTAGATAGGGAAGGGATGCGAAAAGGATCTTGTGTTTGATGGCACTTGAGACTTTCGTATTCGTTCCCGCCTGCCATCTGCATTGGCGATAACTAGCCCTCTTGGGTAGGTACCCTTGGGGAGGAATCTGCCTCGTGTGGATCGTGGAGCCTGAGCCATAGGTTCCTCACCTGATTTTCGATTTTTAGAGTATACCCACTTGTCTCATGCGCATGTCTGTGAGAGGTTGGTATACCTAAAACCAAAAAAAAAAAAAAATCTCGCCGATCACTGTAAGTATAACTTCTCTCTCTACTTGTTCACTTCCTAGTGAAATTTCATGATAGAAAATTCATGGAAATCAACCGAATGCCCTGAGTGTTTGAGTTTACAAATGAAATTTTTTGACAATGAATTTTAGATACAAAGTTGAAACACTTTTAAGCCGTCCCTACGGAATAGATGATTCATCCAAATTTTCAATCATGGGTTAAGATGACATTTCTTCTTGTCTAAAATTCTTCCAATTCAAGATTTTGGGGCACAAAGTTAAAGCCATGTTTGCAATCACATTTTGTATAGTGATTTCTTAAAACAATGATCACATGATTTTTACTAGAAAAATGTGACAAAGCAATCTTTCAAGATTAATGCCTCCATTTGCGTATTAAACGTTTGGAATTAAATGGGTGTTTGATTGATGACCATGGATCGATCTTTTAATGACGTATCCTCTCATTTTGAAATCTTGGCGGACATTAGAAACCCGTAAATAGGGATTATGGGGTATGTATTGTCGCCTCGCTTTCATTATAAGAGGCGACCTCATTGAAAGATGTCTTTGCTATGTAAAATGCTAAGTGTGTCTCCTTTCTGACAGGTTATACATGACGGACATTTATTGAAGATTCCTTCATCTAATCGCATGCGAGATGTGATCAAACGATGGTAAAAAAGTAATCGTTCCAATAAGAACTTCGAGTGTTATACTTGACTTGCTTGGTTATTTCTTTTGCCAACATGTCAAAATGGCTGAAGGCCAAATGATACGAGGCTGGTTTTCCCTGTAACATTAAAGGAAATACGTCTTCATCAGGAGCCACCCATGGGGGTTTCCAAAATAAGATAAATTGACGATGATAAGCCCAAAACAGGACAACATGAAAAAAGGGGCATGCCTGATTTGGATCGACCTCTCTAAGTTGAAAAGGGTGTATTCGTTCCAAATTAAATTGATTTTTTTAAACAATGACATGGTTACTCGCACTTGCAGGTGATTATAAAAAATGAGTGGGGATCGTTAATGAACATTCATTCATCTCTAATGATCAAGATGATGGGAGCTGAGGAAATATACGCTAGGGATAGTAAATCTGTGATCGTTTCAATTAGAGCTTTTTGTGCAACAATTGACGTATTCCTTCCTCATGTCATGTAGGTGAAATAAAATGATTGTGTGAGGTCGACATTTGTCCCTTTAAAGAAGACTCAATTGTGGACCCTCAAAACTGGAGGCCAATGTGACATGGCATGATCGCCAATTGAAGCACGTCTCAAGGAGTCCAAATACTCGTGTTTCTCACCATGAAATTGATGATCACTCAACCACAAAATGCAACACTTCAAGATTGAAATGCATCAATAGAGCGAAAGTGGCGAAAGATCACCCAACCTCAAGAAAGAGAGTGATAGAACCCAAATAGTGTCGAACATCGTGTAACATCAAAGGCTGAGACCTCCGGATGATTACGATGAAGTTTCATCCTCTGTTGTCACAAAAGAGAATGATAGTTGAAGACATGTGTCAGAATAGATCGAAGAATGTCAAACGCCAAAATCACCTGGCATGAAAGTGATTGACTCAACCAACAGGGAAGGCGTTAGCGCGATACAATGGAGCTTCATATGGCTAAATCAGCTAACTCAAGGTGGAGTACTGAGTTGCTGGAGGCAAATCATTTCCCTACCCAGAAAGCATGCCGAAGTCGAAGACATCAGATTCATCATGGTGATACATGGGGCGAGTCCTTGAAATAATGGTTATCACTCACGGAACAGAACGGAATAAAATCCATTCATCGAATACAAAGAGGGCTTCGCCATAGCAACAACCCTTCCAAGAAGAACGATGCCGAGTCATCCCTCTTGATAGAAAAGGACGTATCGTTCCTAAATAAGTTTCAATCAGATATGAGAATAATATTTCCTATCTTTTTCCTCTCAGGTGATGAACAGAGTCAAGACACCCAAGAAGCAACGACTTCAAAATGACAGAACAGGGGAGTACCCATTTCTCATATCATCTCACACATGCATTTAAGATAAATGATTTCAAGAGCGTCATAATGGCTCAATTTGTTAGCAAAATTCTCGAGAAAACTTGAAAAAGTTTCTTAACAATTAGAAGTCTCTTTGAAAAGAGCATTCGAAAAGAAAGAATTCAAACTTTGTAGATTGACATGCTTAATGAAGAGATACTTTTCTGTGAACAAGAATGAAAGGCACGAATCCATTTTTCGTTGCAAACAAGAATCATCTTAGATCACTTGCATCTTACATATCATGCATGCATCATTTATATGCATATTCTTCCTTGAAGGATGTCGACAGGTCAAGGCAAAAGATTCCAAAGGAAAGGGAAATGCCAAGACCCGAGGAACGAAGGGTAAATTGTATCAATTCCAATTGCCCATTTTGTATGCTGTTCTGACACGAACCTTCTTTCCTTTGATAGGGAAATATCAAATAGTTCAATGGCAACTATGATGGCTGATATTAAGGCAATGCCGGAAGCCTCCCAAGCCAGACAGACAGTAGTTCCTAAACAACTCAAATCCATCACTTGCACCCGATATAGCTGATAAAGAAGCGACGGGAGATACCCAACATACAGAGGAAGATATCCGTGAGCCGAACACCCCGTCGCAACAAAAAGCGTCCCCTGTTGTTATCAACCTCGAGAAGGAGGAAAAAGGGGAACCAGACTGTAAAAGCCGAACTGGAGGCTAAGAGATCAGCCAAGATTAAAGAATGTTTAAGCAACCAGGGCTATGAGTTGGCTCGTTTAGACGAGATATCTCCCTTCGCCAAGGTGGAGACTCCTCCTAACTACAAGGAACCAGACTTCGTGAGGAAGTATAATGGGACAGGCTATCCCCGTGCTCACCTCAAATATTATCTACGCAAGATGGCGCAGTATTCAGACTATGTTCCATTACTGATGAACATGTTCCAAGAAAATCTAGCCGGCGCCGCTCTGGCTTGGTTCATTGAATTGGACCTGAATGATTATGATGGATAGGAAGATCTTGCAGAGGATTTCCTCAGGCAATATAGGTTCAACACAGCTACGGCCCCGACAAGGGAAGACCTTCTACGAACCTCAAAGGCAAGAGGAGAATTGATCATAACATACGCCCAGAGATGGCGAGCTTTGACGACCCAAATAAAGCCGTCAATCCCAGACGACGAGCTGATTAATTTGTTCCTGAAAGCACTCCTCTACGAATACCTCGACAAGTTAAACGCCTCGGGACGTCAGACCGTCGCACATTTGATAAAGGTGGCTGAAAGGTTCGAATGAGCCTTAAGAGAAAGGAGGCCCCATGAAACTTCTACTAGAAAACAACCAAGGGAGGATCATCATGGTCGGCACCAAAAAGAGCAAGAGTCTAGAAAGAGGCAACCCCAAAAGCAGTTCTCTCAACTCCCGAGGCCTTTGTCCAAGCTACTCCCGATGTTGCTGGAATAACATTTGGTGGCAAAGGAACCACCTTGGGCAAACCCTGTTAAGTATCCTGATTTTGACAAGAGCCAGACTTGTGTCTACCATATGGGCGGAATGGGACATAATGTGGATGACTGCTGTATCATTAAGCTGGAGGTACAAGCTTAGATTGACAAGTCAGATTTTGGAATTTGACAACGTGGCTCCAAACGTACAAGAAAACTCGCTCCCTGATAATCAAGCAATTGGGGCAATATTTACTGAAAATGAGGAAAACCACCTCCAGCTGAAGGTGGACATGTCTAAGCTGACCGACCATCTAGCGACCGCTTCATCATACCAAAAACAGGTGAGATCTCTGCAGACGTAAAGAAGCTATGTATTGCCAAGATGATGAGCTTGGGGATAATGTCCGATATTACCGATAAAGAATTCGAAGGAGTCGAAGCTTCTCTATCTTTGGAAGGAAGCCACTTCGTGATCAAAACTGAGCCGGGTAGCACATGGGACATCCCGCACGAGAATCTAGTAAACAGTCTTGGGCCGGTCATTCAGTCAGAAGAAGAATTCGAAGAGGACGAACTGAAAGCTAAGAGGTGAAGTCTAGCAGATCGCAGATTCATGACTAACGCACCTGAAATAGGTGAAATTATAGACAACCTGGGTCAGGACTCTGGAGGATACAACTTTAAAGTGGAGTACTCTGCTCCCCCTAGCTGCTATCAGATAATGGAAGATATCATATCAGACGGATGGGGATGCATGGATGATCCCGTTCAACCTGAAAAGGCCTTTTTTAAAAGAACCTGAGTCATCCTTGACCAAGTAAGGGTTACTAAGCTTGGCACAAAGCAGTATGCTGAAACAAAGAGATCAAAGAATCAACAGCAGGGTTTAGCTGAAAGAGAATACCCGAGATCTGCCACATCAGCAGTGTTAGGTGACGATGACCGACATTGACGATTGAGAGACGAAATCTCCTCAAGGGACCTTGACAACACTATGTCAATGATTGAAACCGCTACGACTGTGGTAATTAAACTGGAAGAGCTTGACAGCTTGAGTAAGGTAGAAGATTGCCTAGTCAAGTCTATTTTGATTCGATTGCCGGAAGAGGAAGAAGACGGCACAGCTGAACCAGGGACGTCTTATCAGACGACAGCAAACTATAAAAGTCTCTCCGATCGAAAAGTACGATCCTAAAACGGTCCACTGGGACTATGGGACAGAGGAAGAAGACGATGATGAAGGTTATGCGTCTATCCGCAGAGAATGGAATGCCTTTGAGGAATCAACGCCTCCTCCTTCGGAAGAGTCGGCTACTGTCAATTTGGGGGATACTGAAAATATCAAAGAAGTCAAGATCGGTGGACATTTATCCCGAGATAAAAGACTCAAGTTCACAGAATTACTAAGAAGGTCGTTAAGATGTCATGCGACAAATTTCAAAGACGTCGAGCTACCAAGAGGTAGATAAAAGTGATCGAAGACTCAGATGGTTGAGATAAATAACCAGAACCAGCAAAGAAGGTTCATTAGGGCAAGCCCCTCCTTTCCTGTCAAGAGACCAAGCTGGGGGCAAGATTCTCATGCGCCACCAAAATAGCATATTGGAGCAAGTTATCAAGATCAAAGACGACAAACGTCAAGACATGCCCTATTGGGGCAAAGCAACCGAAAGAGATGATTTCCTTGATCAACGGAAATGCAAATACCTCAAAGGGAGTATCACGTTCCTTGGTGATTTATGTAAAGTTAAACATGGATGAATACTCATTGCTTCATGTACAGGTACAAAGACCTCTTCAAATAGGATTGGAAATCGTCAAATGATATGAAAAATGCTAAGGCATTTGGCCAAGATAAACGTCGCCCAACTGGGGCAAATGAGTTGTTGATGTTATCAACACCTTCAAGCGTGGATGGAGGGATTTGACGAATGTTGTCCATATCAGCATACAATATTGGAATGAACTCAATCAAGAGATAAATGTCGACAATTGACAAAAGAAGAGTAGTTGGGTGTCGTATCCAATTTACTCCTTTTTCTTGCATTTTCTAATGCAAAACCATTTCTTTCTGTGGCAGAATACGCCATTAGGACATTATCATGGGTCCAACGAAGAGGAGAACATCACAAGGATGGTCACAAGTGACAAAGATGCATGAAGCAAACGACTTTCTCAAGCATTGGAAGGATGACACTTCAAAGGTGAAAAGTAAAGTGAAGATCCAAGTAAGAGACAATCCAAACTGGATAAGGGATCGCATGAAAATGCAAAAATGAATAGAACCATTTGACTGGGGCAAGGATTACCTAGCCATGACAAGTCATGCCTAACTGGGGCAAGCGAATCATCTACGTGACTGGAGGAAAAAGTGGCATTTCATTCCCAGCAGGATCAATGAACGTGATAGAAGAGTCGTTCACATCAGAGTTAAACCTCAAGATACAAACTTGAGTGAAGGGTGACTTGGTGTCGTTCTAATTTGATCTCCAATGATCTTTCTCCTAATATGAATTGGCCTTAATTTCAACATAAAATTACTGGCACTCAAAAGGAAAGAACTCGCCGACTCAACTTCAAGGCGAGATGATCTTTGGAGATAACAGTTTCGGAAGTCAAGCATTCAAGAAATGATCTTTGGCTATAAGATCAAGTGGAGGGTAAAAAGTATCGCTTCCACACCACATGCTTTAGCATACATTTTGATAAGAATTCATTTTTCCTTGAATAAGGAACTCCGAAGAATGGCATGGAAGACGTTCGAAAGAGAATGAAGCCATCGAGCAGGATTCATTGCCCCAATCAGACGAAGGCGTCATCGCCGTAGGTCGAAATGGCCGTTTTCTATAATCTACATATTGGCGTTCAGATTGGAATGCATGATCAAGAGGACTTACTGTCGTGGTGGTCAGGTGCACGTCCTTTTCTCCAAAGACTGAGAATTTCAAGAAGTTTTAGAACAACTTAACCATCTTGTGTTGTTAAGAAAAATGCAGATTTTCATGAATCTATCCACTTCCATTGGAGTGCTTGATCAAGGGTAAGGTGTATCGTTCTAATTTTCTGAAATTCGAGAGCATACACTGACATATTTCTTTTATGTTTTTCAGGAATCCCTAGCCGCGCTGGGCAGGTAAGTATTCCTTTCCCAATCTTGTAGGTTTTTAAGACTGTCAGAATCCTTACTTCTAGAATTTGAAGGCTTCTTGGAATCTAGCATACATTCAAATCTCATGTCTAGAAAGACGCAAAATTCTCACAGTCATGTCATTGGCATTCATGTTTAAACTTGGAGGTTATCTGAACATGATTGAAATATACATTGTGCCTCATAAATCCCCTTGGAGGGTAAGTTTTGGAGAAAGCAAAATGAACTCTTCCAACAAAAGTTGTTTAAATCGTTCAAAAGGATGTTTCCTCAGACAAGAGGCAAGCCTGGTCCAAACACGTCCCATACACACTTAAGAGATAAGTGGAGTGGTAAGGATAGCGAGACCTTGACCTACGGACGTAAGGGTTATTCGCAGTGATTACATGGATTGAGACGACGGAGGCATTCGTTTCTCTATCATAAACACTACATGTGACCATTGATAACCCTTTGAACGACGATTTCATTCTATACCCCTGTCAAGAACCACCCCACAATGGGGCAAACTGGAGGTATGTCCAGCGGTATCAGGAGATAAATGGTTAGAAGTTCTCTTGCTCAGACTTGCATCAATCTTCGGGTGTTGCTTGTCATTTTAACTTCTATGGTAATTCAGGTGCTTTAGGATGACGAAAAGCATTCGTTTCTCTATCCTATACACTTTTACCCTTTGTACAGCCCAGTTGAGCCTATACGTTCATTTCACAAACCCGTTGGTGATCATTGCATATTCCAAGACGGAAGCAACGTCCCTTCAAGAGCGGAAGAGTTCAAAACACAGGATTTGTGAAAAATTCATAGATTAATGTTTGAGTGCTGAGATTCAAGTTGTACATCTAGCACACTCATTTGAAAATTCTGATCCCCAAAAGAAAAGAAAAGGTGGGATCTCGACAAAAGACGAGAAAAATAAAAAAGAGAAAAAAATCAGATCCTGGGCATCAAGAAAAAGCAAAGTGCCTGGTAAAAGCAAGACCAATGCCCATCCAAATACTTGTACACTTGTGAATCAGGTATTTGATCTTGTAAATGCCAAAAGATGGCATGATACCTTTGTATAGGTCACTAGTGAGATCTGATTGTAAAAGAAAATCCCAAGGGAGCTGGACAGCAAAGGATGCTCCCAAATCATGTCACACTCAGATGATGTAAGCATAAGACAAGGTATTGACGCCGTCTTGACATAAGAGAGATGTTCTCTAAAGACAAATATGCACTTCAAAGACTGAAGACGCTCTTTGAACCAGAAGGGGCAAGATGGCAGCAAACTTGCAGTGATCACCAATGATAAACCCTTCGCGTATTCTGAGCCAAAAACAATCCTTTCTTGAGTCCCCAATTCTACCTACGTTACAACCCTGAAAAGCCTTTTCTGATTAAGGCACATGGATTGACATAGGGTTTAATGTCTAAGCTTAGCTCAAAGAAGTTCGAGCAAGATTATTTCTTTCTCATTTTGCAGGTTTCTTGACTTGTAAACCTGGAGCAGACATTGAAGACTTCTCTTCGAAAGCCTTGACTTGCACGCAAGTCCCCTTTGAAAACCGTTGACCAAGCCCAACATTACGGTCCCTTGGAAGTCCTCCTGATCGATCGAGGTGTATTCACTGCAAATGATCCTGAACCCTAGGCGCAGGTTTGATAGGAAATTCGAGTGCATTCTTGGTAAAAGACCATTATCTCAAAATGGTGAGAAGTCCTCTTTGATGAGAATACTCCGTTGGACATTTTAACCAAACTCTTTTGGTAATTTCAGATTGTTAGATTCAAACTTTCCTCACAAGGGATTTTTGATCACTTTCGTATGTTGCAAGGTGTTTTGGATAACCTCCAGCATCGTAATGCATTCATTGAAATTTTTTCATGACTATGATATAAGTCATAAAGTGCTGTCAGTTTGACATCATATATCACTTAAAGACCATTGATGTGCCTTTGGTAAGAAAATTTTCAGATTGGAGCTTCTGCAAGATTCTTGATGACTTCAGCTCCTAAAACAGCTTGTATCACTCTTGGTGAGAAACGATTCACATGTCTAAGCTTCTGCAGAATTCCTGGCGAGTCCAGATCTCAGAAGAATACAACCTCTCTTGGTAAGAAGGAGTTTACATGTTCAAGCTTCTGTAGGACCCCTGGTATCCCCAGACCTCAGAATGCTACTTCTTTTGTGAAGAATATATTTCAAGTTTAAACTTCTGCAGGACCCCTGATAACCCCAGGTCTCAGAATGACACATTTCTCTAAGAAGGAGAGTTTATATGCCTGAGCTTCTGACAGATTCTTGGTAACCCCAGATTCTAGAATGCTATTGTTCTTGGTTAAACTTCTATAGGAATCATGGTAACCCCAGATTCTAGAAGGATGCCTTGCTCTTTGAAGAAGAGCTTTCAAGTTTATTTTCCTGCAAGATCCCTGGTAATTCCATATCTCAGGAAAACACATTCTTATGAACAATTTTGTAGGTTTGATCTTTCTGCAGGATACCTGGAGCTCCCAGATCCCAGAATGTCACCTCCAATGTCAAAAGGACAATCTCCGAAATCATCCCTCTGTGAGATTTCAAATTTACAGATTTGAACTTTCTGCAGGATACCTGGAGTCCCCAGATCCCAGAATGTCACCTCCAATGTCAAAAGGACAATCTCTGAAATCATCCCTTTGTGAGATTTCAAATTTACAGGTTTGATCTTTCTGCGGGATACCTGGAGTCCCCAAATCCCAGAATGTCACCTCCAATGTCAAAAGGACAATCTCCGAAATCATCCCTCTGTGAGATTTCAAATTTACAGGTTTGATCTTTCTGCAGGATACCTGGAGTCCCCAGATCCCAGAATGTCACCTCCAATGTCAAAAGGACAATCTCCGAAATCATCCCTCTGTGAGATTTCAAATTTATAGGTTTGATCTTTATGCAGGATACCTGGAATCCCCAGATCCCAGAATGTCACCTCCAGTGTCAAGAGGACAATCTTCGAAATCATCCCTCTGTGAGATTTCAAATTTACAGGATGTCTGGAGCTCCCAGGTCCCAGAATGTCACCTCCCATGTCAAAAGGACAATGTTTGAAATTATCTCCCTATGTGAGATTCCAATATTACAGGTTTGATCTTTCTGCAGGATGCATGGAGCTCCCAGGTCCAGAATGTCACCTCCCATGTCAAAAGGACAATGTTCGAAATCATCCCTCTGTGAGATTTCAAATTTACTGGTTTGATCTTTCTACAGGATGCCTGGAGCTCCCAGGTCCCAGAATGTCACCGCACATGTCAAAAGGACAATGTTTGAAATTATCTCCCTGTGTGAGATCCCAGTGTTACATGATGGAACTTTCTGCAGGATACCTGGAGCTCCCAGGTCCCAGAATGTCAACTTCAATGTCGAAAGGACAACATTCAAGATAGTCTTTCTGCGAGATCTCAGGTAGCCCCTAGATCCCAGAAGAATCTTATCAAAGTTTTTGCAGGTTTAAGTTTTCTGCAGGATACTTGGAATCCCCAAATCCCAGAATAACGCCTCGCGTGTCGAAAGGATAATTTTCAAAATCTGCTTTCTGTGAGGTTCTAGGTAACCCCTAAACCCAGAATAGCTCATGTGGTAAAGCCTAAAGATTAGGCACACCTCACTTGTATGAATCCTAGTTAATTCCTTAGAATATAGGATCAAAAACTGTTGTCAAAATCTGCTTTCTGTGAGGTTCTAGGTAATCCCTAAACCCAGAATAGCCCATTTGGTGAAGCCTAAAGGTTAGGCACACCTCACTTGTATGAATCCTAGTTAATTCATTAGAACATAGGATCAAAAACTGTTGACAAAATCTGCTTTCTGTGAGGTTCTAGGTAACTCCTAAACCAAGAATAGCTCATGTGGTAAAGCCTCAAGATTAGGCACATCTCACTTGTATAAATCCTAGTTAATTCCTTAGAATATAGGATCAAAATGTTCGACAATCCCTAAGAGACTGGGTGCGTCATCCATAGGTTCCTAGCAGAAAGGAATCCTATTCTCGGCCTGATCCCCCTGACGGATTAAAATGTTCGACAATCCCTAAGAGACTGGGTGCGTCATCCATAGGTTCCTAGCAGAAAGGAATCCTATTCTCGGCCTGATCCCCCTGACGGATTAAAATGTTCGACAATCCCTAAGAGACTGGGTGCGTCATCCATAGGTTCCTAGCAGAAAGGAATCCTATTCTCGGCCTGATCCCCCTGACGGATTAAAATGTTCGACAATCCCTAAGAGACTGGGTGCGTCATCCATAGGTTCCTAACAGACAGGAGTCCTATTCATGGTCTGATCCACCATACGGATCAAAATCCCTATTCATGGTCTGATCCACCATACGGATCAAAACCCTGACAATCCCTAAGAGACTGGGTGCGTCATTCACAGGTTCCTGTCAAGTACAGGAATCTCATTCTGGTACGGCCTACCATACAGGCTAGAGTTTAACCGCCCTAGGATACTCAAAAGACGAGTCCCTAGGTATTCACTTGAACCCGTTATACACCGCGCAAGCCGCACGAGCATCAGGCAGGCGATCAACAGGTAAGTAACAGGTGGGTCTCTCTACTTTCTCTCTCGCGTCAGCAAAAGAATGAAGAGCAAAGCGTTCACCAGTGGTACAAGAAAGATTGAGTGTCAAGATTCGTTTTTCTTTTCCCCAGTCGAGTCGGTCTAGACTCAGGTGTCACCTGTCTTTGAGCGAAACCTCTCATGAGATTCCTCTCAAAGAGGGGCAGCTGTTGACACATGATTTTTGACCAAGTCTTTTCAGTTTTATTTTTGAAAAAATCACAAAAAATTCATAAAAAAGTCAAAAAAATTACAAAATCAACTTTGGTGGCCTTGGCCAAGCCCAAGGAACCATTCTTGACCAAAAAATAATTTTTCATATTTTTCACATTTTTTAGTATTTTTAGAAAATAGGAAAATACTAGAAAAATCAACAAAAATGGAATTTGAGGTCACAAAAATATTGGAAAATCGTCAATATTTTTCTTTTAAATCCCTTGTCATTTTGACCTCATCAAGAGTCGAAATTCAAGTTTAATTTTGTGTGTTTCTTTGTAACGCACAGGGTTAAATTTGTCAAAAAAAATATATTTTGAATCATTTAATTTGCAATTTTGGCATTTTTTAAAATCTTGACATTCAATCTAACTATCCCCTATTCCAATTTAGCCCAATTGTTTGCGCAATTTACTCAATTGCACGGATGTGACAAAATTACATACTAAAATTGCATTTTAGTCCTTGAAATTAAGCATAATTGAAATTAATTTCAATTCAAGGACTATCATTATAAATTGAACATGCTACCCAATGGATTTCACCATTTTAAATCAATCGGCATAGGTGGTTTGACCCAATTTGATCATTTGCACCCTCAATTGCATAAATCCCCAATTTGCAATTACATGAAAATTTGGGGGTTTTATAGAAATTGATGAAAACTTTTGGGCAAAACCACATTTCTAGATAGAATTCATGCCCTAGAGTTGATTATGAGGTCCAATTGTAAGAATTTCCCACTGATTTGGGTTTAATTTTGAAAAATCCAATTCGGAACCGGTCCAGACTGGTCGGATCGCCGGTCGGACCGGTCAGACCGGTTTGCTACAGTGTCGTCTTCCCCAAAAGAGCTCGAGCAGATGAACAGTGACGGGCTGAGTTTCGAAGGCCAAATTGAAGGGCAATTTGCGACTAATTGAAAGAGGAATGGTGGGCGTCTTGTTCTTTACCTCAAGACCTACCGATCGAGACCAACCCCGAGACGAATGGCCGCCGGAAGAGCTCCGGCAAGGACGGTCAAAACCGGGGTACCTGCGAAAGTCAACAAAAGCCAAACACAGCAATAACCTATGCCAAATTCACGCGAAATGAAGCTCGCCACGCAACCAAATAGGGTTGAGCGAAGTGCCCATCAGCCCCGACTTCATTTTGACCACATTGCACGTGATTACACGTGCCAAACAGAATCAGTTGGGGACCCGTTCGGCGACAAAAAATTGAGAAAGCTATATAAGCTAAAGAAGTCTGTTCGCGCGAGGGTAGAGAAGGAGAGAGACGCAGAGAGAGAGAGAGAGAGAGAGAGAGAGAGAGAAAGAGAGAGAGAGAGAGAGAGAGAGAGAGAGAGAGAGAGAGAGAGAGAGAGAAAGTGCTCGCAGAGAGAGGGAGCGGGCAAAGATAGAGTGAAAAGGAGGGAGAGGAGACGCGGGAGGAGGAGCTCGTGACTGAGAGAGAAAGAGTAAGAAAGATACAGAGCGAGAGGGAGCGCACGCGTGGCCATTGGAGCTTGGAACCCGAGAAATTCAAGCTCGGATTCCCTGCGATTTAGACGACGACAACTGACGCCATCGCTCACACTAGCTTCGTCTCAGCCCGGAGAAGGCGCCAGACCAAGCCATACTCGAAGACGCTTTCGAAACAGGTGAGGAACATTTTCGAGCTTGACCTCGGCCTCTAATGGCGATTCATGATTTGGTTGACCATTGCGTGTGTTTTCGGTCTTAACTCGTTCCTTGAACTCTACTGATCTTCGCTTCGTTTCATTTTCATTTGTTCGACGCATAAAACCACTGAGTCAACCCCGACTTTGACCAAACCGGCCATGAATGCTATAACTCGTTCTAGGTTGAACCGAGCCCTCGTGATGGCCAGGTAAGTCTCCTCAACCCACGGTGATGCTTCCTGATTGATTCTTTTAGCTAGATAACGCTAGATATTGCTAGGACGAATAGCCGCCGGAGCCTAGCTTCGGCCGAAAGTAGCATGTAGATGAAACGTTGAACTGCTGTGTCGATGCTTGGGTATGTTGTAAACGAAATCACGGCGAGTTGAATGCCGTTGGTTTCATGCAATTTCGTGGCCTGAGCGCGGAGAAAACGGCCTCCGACGAGGCGTCGGCGAAACAGAGCCGGCGCCGGTCGTCTTCCCCGGCAGCTCTGTTGACCAGTCAACGAAAGTTGACTGGTCAACGCTTACGTAGCGCTGACGTGGCGCCCACGTGGCAGCCACGTCAGCCTCGGTTGTTATAACCGATTAACAAGAAACGATCCGACGGTGGAGAACTAGCCACGTGTCGCGATCCCTTTTTTTTTTTTAAATGATTTTCGGAAATTAAATAAAACCTTAGATCGGACGGCTGTAGATTAATCGAGTGTTTCAATCTGGTCCGTAGATCCTTCATGAAGATCAGGCCGTCCTCAGGCACGCCACGTGGTAAGATCAGGACCGCTCGTTCGGTTTAGGCGGGATTTTAAAAAATTGAGCGGGAAGAGTGAAGCGGCGTCGTTTTGGGCGCGGGTCGCGCGGGCCCGGATCCGGGCCGGGGCAGTCGCCGCGGGCCGTGGGCCGGGGCAGTCGCCGCGGGCCTTGGGCCGGGTCACCCGACCCGGCCCGGATAATATTCTTTTTTTTTAAATAAAAAAATTCCGAAAATGATTTTAAAAATCGGAAAAAAATCGGAAAAATTTCAGAAAATCCAAAAAAATGCTAGAAAATGCCAGAAAATTCCAAAAAAATGTGGAAAAATTTGTGAAAAATCCTAGACACCCAGAAATCCCCAAAAATCGAGGGTTGACCACAGACAGCTGGTCAACCCTATTTTTGGGGTTTCTTATCCAATTTTCCGAGACTTGACGACATTACCCTTTAGGGGTAAGTCGCCTCTGCTGTGCATGCTAGAAAAGGCCGATAATGCCAAGGTGAGAATTAGGGTCGATTAGACGACCAATTCTTAGGTTTGGGTTTCCGAGTCCCTCCTCTTTTCTCAAAATGACGATTTTGCCCTTTAGTGGGAAAATCGTCTTTCTTATCTCAATCGAGTTCTGAAAATTGCTTGAAGTTAGGGTTTGGGTCAGGTGGACGACCAACCCTAATATTTGAGATTTTCAGTTCTCATCTTTGTCCAAAATGACGACTTTACCCCTCCAAAGGTAAAATCATTTTTTAAATTCCAGAAAAATCCTGAAAATTCCAGAAAAATAGGAAATGGATTGGATTGATGGCCAATCCTATTTCCCCTGTCTTTTGACTTCCCAATTCATCTGAAAATGACAAATTCACCCTTTTGAGGTGAATTGTCCCCGAACCATTCAAAATTACGATTTTGCCCCTTGTGGGCAAATCATGCCAAAATCATTCCTAAGCCTTGATTGATATTTCTCTAGGCTAATAAGGCCTCATTAGGGATACCATGCTGCTTTCATGTGTTTTATCCGCATGTATTGGATCCTTGATTTGCGCACTTATTTCTATTGATTGTGAGTGATAGGATAGTATTTCTCATCTGCATGAACTCCTAGATTTAGGATCCGTACCCCACTCGTCTGTATGAAATCCTAGGGTCAGATAAACCATTCAGCTTAGGTACCGAAAGGGCGTCAACTCTGACAGTTGGCGTAACTAAGTCCCCGAACCCACTTCTCTGGTTTCCGCAGAATTGAATAGACCACTCCCGACTATTCGATAGGGTTTCCGATCGTACCCTCCGCGAAACGATTGGTGGCGACTCCTTGGCATGTACACTCATCACATGTCACTAGACCACATTGAAGGTCGACCACGTATATCCAGCAGTTGCGATTTGGGTAATGGGCCTTGGGAGAGGCCCGCGTCCGATCAAGCCAGCGATCGGGAGGTCCATTAGCCCCCACGCGCTCGCGAGAGGGTCGCGACAGGTGGCCAATGGACATATATTCAATGCTGAACCGTTATCAATGAGGACTCGAGACACAAAGGTCTGTTTGTGCTTCACGGTAATGTGCAAGGCTTTGTTATGGCCCCGACCTTCTACAGGAATCTCATCGTCTGCGAAAGCTACTTGATCCTTCAACAGGACTGCCCCGACAAATCCTTCCAGCTTCTTTTGTTCGATGTTTTCAGGGACATGAACCTGCACCAGGACCTTCTTTAACGCCTCTTGATGCTTGGGTGAGGTTTGCAACAACTCAAGTAGAGAGACTTGAGCTGGCGCTTTCCTCAGCTGATCTACAATGTTATATTCGCTAGTCTTAATGACCGTGAGAAACTCCTTAGCTTCCTTTTCTTCGACCAGTCTAGGCGGCTTGTCTTCATTGTAGGTTCGTCCTGACCTAGTTATAAGAGCTAAGTCATAGGACCAAGGGACTGCCCAACCATCTGAATAAGGGAAAGGTTGTGGGGTGGTAAGCATCAGCTCCTCGTTCACCACCAGCCCCAGATCATCATCTAAAGCGTCTTGTAGAAGGGGCATATCTGTTAACTCCGGATCTACTTGAGCTTCTATTTCAATCTCCTCGATGGGAATCGTTACTTCAGGTGGGGATATAGCTAATGCCGCCAGCTCCTGTTCCCAGTCAATAACCATTCCAGAGATGGTAGCTACCAGTTCAAACCTATGTAGCACCGATACGACGGGGACACGGGGACACGATACGACACGACACTCCGACACGGCGGGACACGGCGCAAAATATATATATATATATATATAATTCCCTTCTATCAATCCTTGAATAACAGAATTATCCATTTCACAGGGAATAAAAAAAGCACCAAAAAAAGGAAGGAGAAAAAAAGACCATCATCAAGTGTTGCTTAAGTACATTATGCATCCTCTAGTTAATCTACATTTTACACCTTTGTCCAAGAACCTATATTTTGCACCTTGAGGTTTCAGGAAGTCTATGACTTTTTTCTTAAGGCATAACTAGCACATATCAGCTGAATGAATTAAACGAAAATTACTATTATAGCAAGGAATAAACCATGCACATGCCAAGACACCTCATTCGCTTGAGCTCTTCAGCTTCTTCTGTTGTACAACCATGGGTGCATCCAGAGAAAGCCAACATATCCATCTCATATCTTAGATGCAAAGCCATGAAAAACCCCTTTTCTTGAAGGAGACGAACTAAGTTGTTCCCCAGAGCCTCAATCTGAGGAGTAAATTTTAGAGCCTGAAAGTTGACTCAACATCTGAGCCTCTGAAGATCTAGTGAAATTCCATTAACTGCGAAATCATGCACAAGTTCCTAAAACGTACATCATCCGAAAGTAGACTTTACACAATTGAATCAACCAGAATCTAAACCAAAGCATGAAATCTTTTGAGCAAGTGAATCATGATATTCTAATGTTGCAGCAGATTCTTAATCTTCCTCCTCTCCCTCGTTCTCGGCAATGTTGAAGTACCTAAGCTCGAAGACACTGCGATCCTTGTTTGAAGCAATCACGCTGAACCAATACCGGACATTATGTTTCTTCAAGTACTTATTTGTCAAGTACTTAAGGTACCTAATAGATGCAAACAGGTTGATCAGTGACAAACTTAAAGATAAAATTGAAGCAATAGAATGAACAAATACTCAAGGAACTCTAGGGACTAAAGAGCTCAATATCCTCTCACCATATCCAAAACATTTACTGCAGGAGACCAATATGGATACGAGAAAATGCTATACAAAATATCCTCTCATACCTGAAGCAAAAAAGGGGAAATTTTAAAAAAAAAATTATTAGTTTAAAGGTAACATGTGAACATTAGAAATAAGGAGAATGTAAGGTAGCTATTTACCTTCCTATCACACTCTATTTGCAGCACCCAAAGGGAAAAAGTCATTCATCTACGTTGTCCGCTCCTTCTGACAAAACAACGGACTCTATATCTGGCTCATCAAGTGAAAGACTCGCAACTTCAAGCACCCCAACATCTTCAAACGTGTCAAATGCATCTCCGCCAATATCCCACATCTTGGTCTCTCCTTCGAAATATTGTGGCTTTTTCCTTGATAGAAGGCGAAGGTTGCTATGAATGAAAACCAAATCTTCGGCACGTCTTGGGATCATCTTGTTTCTTCTCGTCGAGTTTATAAAGGAGTAAGTGCTCCAATTCCTCTCGGCACAAGATGAAGAAGAAGGTTGTGTAAGAAGCTTTAAAGCTATGCTTTGAAGCATAGGTGCACATGAACCATGATCAAACCACCAATCCTTAGGATCCATAGAATATCGCTCTTGAATGGACTCAAGGTCTTCAAAATGCCCACTTCTGGATGCAAAATCTAGATACTCCTTATTCACCTTTCGACGCTCATCCTCGGTAGGAAAGTATTTCCTAATGCATTTTTTTCTTTGTAGGTTGATATCATGATCCTTGCATGGAGAAACATGAGTGGGGTCTTCATTGAGCCATTGATCGCTACAAAACCTTATTCAACAAAACAAAATAAATAAGAGGATTATTACATTATCATGTCAAAGAAAGAATAAACAATATAATAGTAATCTCATATGAATATGGAACTTACTTTGGATTCAAGGCATGAGCCAAACAATGAAGTGGAGTGTTGTTCTTGCTCCAACGATCCAAAAGAATTACATGAACTACATCATAAAATGTACACTCCTCTTCTAGCCTTTTCACTTCATGGATATATATAGCTTTCTTCACTTTGTCAATCATCGAATCCCACATATCATAAACCAAGTGAAGACAAGGCATGTCGGTGTCACAAATCCTAAGCATATCATAAATAGGAACCGTGAAGGAAAGTATGTAATCAATTGAATCCCACCAAATATCATCCAACAACTTCTCCTTGACAAACCTAGCCCTTCCTTGATTATCATCTCGATAGAAACTCCATTTCTCACAAATAACCATGTTTTGAAGACCACTTTTTATCAACTTAAACCTCCTAAGCATCACAATCATGGAAGCAAAACGTGTATCCGCCACGGAAAGTAACTTCAAGGGAACAAACTGTTTGTATATTGCTAATCTCATGGAATGGTTCAAGATGAAATTTTTTATTTGCATAACATCATCAACGATCTTCGTAATCCAACTACATTCCTCATATACTACTTGATTGGCCTCCACATTCTTTGCGGCATAAATATTCTTCAAAGCTAGATTAAGAGTGTGCACCACACAAGGTGTCCAAACAATGGATAGAAATTCATTCTCAATGAGTTGTCCCGCGGCCTTACAATTCGAAGCATTATCCGTAATGACTTGGACCACATTCTCATGTCCGACTTCATTGATTACTTCTTTCATTAAGTTGTAAATGAAATGCATATCCTTTCTTTTTTCCGAACAATCAACCGCTTTTATAAACATAGCTTTTCCATCCGATATCGCCATAAAGTTTATAAGTGATCTCCTTTGTGAGTCACTCCATCCATCACTCACAATACTTACACCCTTGTCCTTCCACGTGTTTCTAAAAGATACACACAAGCTCTCAATATTTTTCTTCTCTTTTTGCAACAAAGTAGTTCTCAACATATTATATTTCGGTGGAACATACCCCGCTATGTTGTGATTAGCGGCATAAGTGAAAGCAGATTGAAAGTAAGGATTCCTTGCTAGATTAAATGGCAAGCCCGCCGAATAGAACATCCTAGCAATCTCATGATCTAAATGTTCTCGTTGAGTCATGTTGAATGCATTCTCAATTGATCCTCCACTCCCACTCCCACTCCCACTCCCAATCTTCCTTTTACCTAGATTCAAAGGATGAATCTGTACTATCAATATTACCACCAGCAGATGAAAAACTAGAATGGGGCAAAGGTACATTTCTAGGCATGTTACTCCTCAATCTAGCATTGACCTCTTCATCTAATCTTTCCATTTCCAATAGATCTTTTTTTTCTACTTTTCCGAATTTTGCAATGCATTTTCGACTTATCATCAACAAATGAGCCTTAACTCTCGTGTATGAGCCCTTAAAATCCTTTCCACAAAAATTACATTTCCAAGAGCAATTCCCCCCCTCCATCATCATGTTCAACCAACCTAGTCACATACCTCCATAATGGCTTATTTAATTCTTCATTGGTGGATGTAAGTGGTTGTATACTAGAAGTGCCACTGTCCATGCTTGATATCACTCTACAAAAAAAAATTGCAAGAATTATAAATCCAACAGAGTGATGGCAAAAGTACAGGCAAGGGACAAATGTGATCTCAATATCACGGGCAGCCACTGTATGTACACAGTTGAAAAAATGCAGAAATATTAGCTTTATGTAATGGTATTACATGAATTAGCATTTAGCAGGCTTACTTACAGTTACGCATTGCAGTTCAGAATCTTCAGATCAATCCATTTCACACAGACAATGAAACACTTGTCGTAAATAACGAGAACCTAAAATGTACAGAGAGATCCAATGCGTTTCTCTCCTATTTCCCCTGTACTTCAAAACCAGTCTCGACTCTTAAAAGAAAGCGAAGCAAAACTACGGCATCAGTACTTTCGAGAAGAGAACCAGCCCAATCAGAACACCGGATAAGAGAAAGATTCAAACTAAGAAAAGCAAATTGCCAATATGACTCAGATCATCAACTAGCTCTGCATAATAGCAAGCTCATAAGCAGACAGTTGAGGAGCTTATACCACCTTGCAGCATGCAAAATCCACAGAGGAAACCCCAATAGCATATATAAGCAGGTTGCTTTCTCTTTGTCGATAATTCATTCGCTGAAGGGACCTGTAGTGCTAACTGCTAGGATTGTGATTGATGGCCTCTATGCTTCAAGAATTGTTCAAAATAATCCTATTGTTCAAGAATTGTTCAAAATAATCGTCACTCCTCAGTCCTCAGATCATCTGAGGACTAAGGAGTGACGAGTCTCAGAGTCTGACCGTTGATGAGTGACGACGCGAGCTGAGGTCAAGGGAACCAAGAATGAAAACTAAAAAGTAATAATGCGAGCTAAGGTCACGGCCTCACCAGTCCAGTGGCGATTGGCGATTCGGTGAATGGTGATCTGAGGAGTGAGGACTGAGGAGACCTGAGGCCGGCGACCCACCGCGACCACGCGGCGTCGAAGAGAGACGAGAGAGCTGCTGAGAGTGAGAGCCCGAGATCGCCGAGATGCAGGGGAGACTGAGGTGCACGACCTGAGGCGTCGGAGAGGCCGGCGAGCCGCGAGCCGCGACGCGACCGCGAGGCGTCGAAGAGAGACGAGAGAGGCTGGCTGAGACTGAGAGCGCGACGACGAGCCCGCAAGATGCAGAGGAGAGGAGACTGAGTCTGAGTGTCGAGTGGAGAGGCGAGGCGCACGAGACAGAGTGACAGATAGAAGTGAGGAGAACTGAGAAAGTGAGACGCGAGGAGAACGATTTAGGTCATTTTGCCCCCTTTTCACTATTTTCAGTCGGACACGCGAGTTTTTTTTAACACATTCGGACACGGGGCCGGCCGTGTCCGACACGCAAAATTTGCCCCCGCCGGCGTGTCCGTACTACATAGGTCCAAACTGGTTCATCCGAACCACCAAGTCTTCTCTGCTCAATTTAGTAAACATCTCCTCCAGCTGAGTTGAAGTCACCACTTCTCCTGTTTGATAATAACCCGCCCTGATTATGGCATCAAGAGCTTCAGCAGCCTTGACCTTAAAGGGACCTGCTGTGCTAATTTCTTCTCCTAAAATAGCATTGATGGCCCCGGAATGTTCAGGTAGGGGATTCTTCTGTACGTTAGGCTGCTTGTTGGGTAGCGAGATTGTCCCTGTCTCAATCAAATCCTAAATACGGTTTTTCAGGACGAAACAACTGTCTATGTCGTGGCCTACTTCCCCACGATGATAATCACACTTCTTGCTCGGATCATACAACTTTGTGTTTGACGTGTTTGCTCTCATTGGCTCTATAGTTAAGAGCCATTTCTTCTGCAGGATGGCCCAAATCTGCGTCAAGGTCCCAGGGAGTGGGCTGAACTGCCGGTTCCTCCATGTATCTCTCCTCTGGCTATTACTAGCCCTTCGTTCGTCAGGGAGTTGAATGACGGGACTCTGAACCACTGGTTTTTGCGTGTACGCCAAGTTAACCTGCGTGGCTGCTGGTTCCTTCTTTGGTGCGAAATGCTTCAGACCGGTTCCGCTGTCTCCATACCAGCCTCTCTTCCAGTTGCTTTCCACCTCCTCAGCAAAGGAAATAAGGTCGGAGAAAGAAGCGACTGCTGATATGAACACATGTGCTCGTACATTCTGTGGCAGGGTAGAGACGAATAGTCTCATTAGTTCCCGTTTGGGAGGTACCGGTTTCAACTGTGAGGCGAGACTCCTCCATCTGGTGCCGTACTCCTTAATCGACTCACCCTTCTTCATTTCGGCCCGCTCCAGATCTTGTGTTGTGATGGCCACATCGATATTGAAGCTGAAATGCTACACGAAATCATTGGCCACCTCGTCCCAATCATCTTTGGTATAGACCTCATAAGCAATGTACCACCTCATGGCGGCTCCTTTCAAGCTGGCCTGAAACGTCTGGACCATGAGGGCGTCATTTGCAGCATACTTACCCATTCTAGCCTGGTAAGTCTGGATGTGTTGCACAGGATATGACGTGCCGTCATACTTTTCAAAATCCAGGACTTTGAACTTGTCCGGATAGATTGTTCTTGAAAAGGCTGAAGGGTCAATTTTAGGGACATGTCGTGCACCCTCAACCTCTTTGAGCCTCTGGTTTATTTTGGCCAGCATCTTCGCATTATCATCCTTTTGTGGGATAATACCTTCAGGCACAAAATAGTTCACCAGCGGGACAGACGTAACTTGGGTCGATGATTGGCCAACATGCTCTGAGACTTTGGCAACCCCTTTAGCTTTTGTTTTGGTCGCGGCAGGTGAGGCTATAACTCCCGGCATGTCATCCTCATCTTCTTCTTCCTCCTCCTGTCGTAGGTCTACGTATAACCCCTTCGACTGAAACAAAGGGTTGGAACGCACGGGCGTAGCAGAAGGTAATTGTTGAGCCAGAGACAGCTGGGATATCATAGTCTTCAGCTCGGCCAGTTGATCATTGAAGACTTTGGCTTGCTCCTCCATTTCCCTTCTCATTTCTTGCCTCATTCTCTCCTCTATTTGGGCAATTGATTCAGCTGGATTGGTCATTTGCCTGGCTTTGGAGCGAGTGTTATAGGGATGCTGAGGAGAATCCGTGATATGCTTCCTAAGACGAAGAAATAACACATGATTAGTAACATGTTTCATGTATACCGGGCTGATCCATGACACATTCTAACTTACGGACTTCCTAAAACTCCCAACTTTGTTTGCATTTGATAGAAAAAAAATCTTTGCCATTGCAAGCATTTTGATTTGATTAAGAGGATCATTCATGGCAATCTGATATTTAAACAAATAAAAATCTAAAATTCTCCATTCAATCACAATATAACAACCTCAAGAAATAAATTCTGACAAAGTCGAATTACAAGAAAGAAATCCTTAAACAAATCTCTAGAAAGACTGAAAGCACTCAAAAGACTAAACATCTCGAACTATAGATCCCGGGGGAAATCTTCTGAGCCTTGAGCTTCTTGTACTTTTCCTCAAAGATACGGGCCCTCTCATTAGCTTTGGCATACTTCCTCTTGAGTAAACGGATTTTGAGACGCATGGTTTCCTGAACTGGAATGGCGGGAACCGCTGGGAGCCACTCTTTTGGTATATCATGTTCCTTGATATACTTGAGAGAGGCGTAGTACGTCTTGACCCTTGCCTTGAGGACTTCCTTCGGAAGTACAAGCTTCACTGGTTTATAACGTTCCCACATAGAACGCGATAGGGCGGCATGTTCCTCAAACCTCCGATCGTTTCCTTCAAAGTAGATGCAGATCTTGCCTTCCTTTGGCTTTGGTGGAATTTCCCGTAGGACACAATACTAACGGACTACCCTTGCAGGATGATATTCTAACACGCCTGAAAGTCCCAAGAGAGGAATAGGCGCTCCGTCTGGACCCGTGATCCTTGCCTCCTCCATCCTAAACCACATAGCACTCCATAGGAAAGTCACTGGACTGGGGTTTGATAACAGGGCCAAAAGCTTGGTATAGTGAAAGTCAGGAAGTCGACCTTGTTCATTTTTAAATTTCAAGAAAGGGTGTTCAAGTTCTAAAATCAAGGGTATTTCGAGATATTTTCCAAACTGAACATAGTGAGAAAGGAACCAAACTTGCAGAATTTCTGGAGAAAAACGGAGTGTCTTATCTTGTTTGGCCTTAAATCTATTAAGTGAAAGGAAAGTTTCTGCCAAAATTGCATCGACAAAATTTCTACCATCTAACACCTCGTTGACAAAAAATAAATCAAAGGATCGACATGATTTGGTTTATGTGAAAAAACGATTGACCCGAAGAATAACATCATGAAAATTCTAGCTCTGTCAAATCTAGAAGATTCAACCCTAAGACAACTATCTAGGAATGAGATGGGGCAACTCCCCCTTTCTTGTTTCAAAATCTTAGCCACTTCATCCCTATTGACATTTAAAAACTCAAACAAGACTAAGACTGGATCTTTACCAAGTGGCGGAGCGACCAAAACCCAACCCAGTGACTTTCCAACAAGAATACTATACTCTTCCAAGGTGGGAGTTAGCTCATGCTTACCAAAGATGAATGTGGTAGTCTGTGGACTCCAAAACTGAACCAGAGCATGAACGAAACCAAACCGAATACGGATATGGATCAAAGGAAGCATTCAACCAATGTAAAATCTAATTATCTCTCGGGTATCCTCGCCCAGAAAATTCCACCATTCCTTCAGCTTTTCCCTGGCTGGCTCAATACACCGGATATCTCCTTCCCTCATGATCTATAATTCAAGACTCTGACTCACCCTAGCTGTCATGGATCAACCCGAAAAACATAAATAGAGAGAAAGGTAAAGTTCAGAAAATACCGCCTTTAAAGAACCGAAACAAATAATCACATAGACATACAGATGAAGTCGTGAGGTTCACTAACTAATAGGCTTCAAAGGTGGAGCCCCAAGGATACTCAGACCAAGCCAACTGGGGTTTGCGGCTGGATTGAGGTCCCCGTAGACATCCGGCTCAGCCAAGTGAAGACCCGCATCACCAGGGTAAGTGACGAGGGTACTCGCTCTTGGCACCGATTTAGAAAGGTTCGGGACTTAAAAAGGACGACTCAGGCCATAGGGTAATGGCCGAAGTATCCCTAACCAAGCACCATCCTAAGCCTAGCCATTCAGGTCCAACGGCGGGTTGTGTGTGCAAAGTGTAGTGTCTATCCAACTAAGGCATGCACAGCAGGTTATATCAAAACAATGCTTCTAAATAAACTCATATACATAAACTCCTTCAGACTGCAAAACAAAGGTTAGCAAACACTCGCCCCTTATAACTCCTAGCCTGCACAAAAAGGGTTAACAAACACCTCCCCTTATCACTCCAAATCTGCAAAAACATTTAACACCTTAAAGGTGAGATTCGTTGATATATTTGCTAACAAAGGTTAGCAAATATATATATATATATAGACACACACACACACACACACACACACACACACACACACACACACACACACACACACACACACACACACACACACACACACACGTATATATCTTCTCTCGGACCAAGACGTTGGTTCGCTTTATAACAGGAAACAAAAGTCAGGAAGAAATCTTCTATGCGCATTAGTATTAGATATCAATACCAGTGGAGATTCCGAATCCACTAAATATTCATTCGGTGAAATCCACCTCTTTTAATTTACTTGCTTGGCTGGCAAAGCCTCCAAGTTCATATCTTCAACTTGGAATCCAACGGCCAATATAAAAAGGAAGTTTCCTTGACTGACTTCAACTTATGCATACACTTTTGTTTTCTACTCTTTCGAATTTCTAAGATCAAGGAGCACTTTATCTATTTCTGAAAATTCATATTTTCCTTTGGGCTTAAACTCGAGACATATTTTAACAATCTCCACCTTGGCTCGACGTTTGAGCCAAGTCGTAATCATTTTGCTAATAATCTGAACATCATCTGCTACTCTCCCACTGCCCTAATGGGCTCAACCATCACAGATATCATCCAAGTCCAAGCCACGCTTGAACTTCACTATAACCGATGGCCTTATCAAAACATCAACTGAACATGCACCTTTAACTACTCCACAAGGACTTTCCGACACAAGCTCATCTATCACAGATAAAGCAAAATTACTGTTGCATCTATATCTGTCAAGAGATCGAATACGTACCTTATCAATATCAGCAGTTACAGCAATCGCCGGCTCTACAGGCTCCACCTCGCTACAAGCACAATTTGTGTCGATTACTTCACTAGTATCTGCTACCTCAGGAGTTTCTGGTTGCAACTCCACATCAAGCTGAACACCGACCAGATCCGTATGAATACTGCCACAATCACTCCTAGCCAGAAGTACTGGAGACTCGTCAAAGGTAACTTCTCTGCTACAAACAGATGAATTTATATTCGGGCACCACAAATGATAGCCCTGCTTACCTCGTGCATAGCCATGGAATATGCACATTGCCCTCACATCGAACTTACCATCACTAACTCGATAATAACATGGGCAACTAAACATTCTAAAAATGGAATCATCGGCAACATTACCTGACCACACTTCTTCGGGAGTCCGATAACTAATCACAATCGATGAGGATCTATTCACCATGTAGCTCGTCATACTAAGCGCATCCGCTGGAATTCTCCCAGCCATACCAGCACTAGAGATCCTTTTACGGGTCGTTTCTAGTAATGCTCTGCTCATCAATTCTGCAAACTGTTATGGTTTACTGGCACTAGTGCGGCGTTTCACTATGCCTTTTTTTATGCAGAATTTATTTACCAACTTCGAGCAGGACTCCATGCTTCTGTCAGTTCGCACATGCTTGATCAACTTACCAGTCTCCATTTCGATCAAAGCTCTCAACCGCGTAATCCTGACAACAACATCAATCTTGTGCATCAGCACAACCACCCAAGCCTTCCTCAAGTAGTCGTTAGACTCTCGAATAGATGTCGACGTCTTAGGAACGAAACTTATCAAAATCTCACCTTGAAGTTCATACAGACCACTATGGTTGATTCCTTTCATTGTCACCAGGGCTCCTCGAACAATCTTCAGAACTCCACCTCATGAAGAATACATGCATCCAGTAGAATCTAGGGCACCCAAGGAAATTAAGTTATTTTTCATTCCTGGAACATGTCTTACCCCGTCAATATCCTCACAATACCATCATGCATTCTGATTTAACATCACCAATACCCACAACATCGCATTCAGCGTTGTTTCCCAACTGCACTTTACTACTATCTATGCACCGATAAGTAGCAAATCAATTCATATTTGGTGTAGCATGAGAAGAACAACCAGAATCCATAATCCATCCGTCAAACGACGAATTCTCAATGACAGACAAGACACTATCGACACCATTAGAACTTCATCCGCAGATTCAGCTCTAATTCTCTTAGCCCTTACGTTTTTAAGCTTAAAACAATCCCTTCTGAGATGCCACCTCTTGCCACAATTCCAACAGACATCATCGTCAGTTGTAGACTGACTGCGTCTGTCGCAACCTAAAAATCAATTTTATAGGTTAATCGGATTATCGGGCAAGTTATCGAGAACTTACCTAATGCGGACCCTCACAAACCCTACCGAATCGCAACACGGGGAAAATTAGAACAAATGGGGAGTCGCCACTAATCGTTCGGGGTAGGTCGATTAGAAACCTAGATGAACTAACGGGAGAACTAATTCACGATGCGAACCAGAGATTTTTGATCCGGGAATTTGGTTATGCTAATCAACTTAGACTAACGCCCTTTCGGTACCTAGATTGCTTTTGTTTTGGATTTTTCTTGAAAAGATGATGACTCGAAAATCAATTCAAGGCTTTTGCTTTTTTTTTTTTAATTTTTGCATAAAAAAATAAATGAATTATTGATGCAATGCATGACCTAAAACTATATGACATACTGTTGACACCTGAGTTTTAATCACCTTTCATTTTGATTTTACTTTTTAAAATTAATTAAAAATAACAAAAAAGTCATAAAATTACAAAATTAACTTTGGAAGCCTTGGCCCAGCCTTAGGAACTAATTTTGAACAAAAAATATTTTTCAAAATTTTTAATATTTTTTTCGAATTTATTTAATTATAAAATACCCAAAACATCAGAAAAATACCATTCGTGGTCAGAAAAATGCACAAAAATAGTCAATAATTTATTTTAATTCCCTCTTCAGGTTGGTCTTTATAAATCTCAAAAATTCGACTTGGGTCACTATGTTGCTTCACAAACATAAACCCGAGTCGACCATAAAAATTACCTTTTGAGTCCCCTAATTTTTAATTTCCACTTTTCATAAGCCATGACATTATAATCTAGAGCCTCGAAGTGCTATTGGGTCAATTAGGCCTTCAATTTGATCAATTTTGACGAAAAGGATCTAATTACACAAATTTCTTTGCGATTTAGTCCCCGGTTTCGCGAATTTTAAAATTAAATTCTCTCTGGAGACACCCATGAAAATAAAATACCTCTATCCTATAGTTTTCATCATGCCGAATCCATTGGTGGCCTCAATTTGGACTAATTTCGTCGTTTAAGCCTCCGATTTGGTGAAAATCGATTTCAGATCCTAGGCACGATTTGGGGTTTTCATTAAATTCCCACTCAATTGTTCGTGATAATACTCATTTTAGATGGAAAACGTGCTGAGGAGTCCGATTTTGGGGTCAATTTCATGAAAAACGGTCAATTAGAGGCTCAATTAGGCGAAAAATGGCGGTCGGATCGGTCGGGTTGGACCCGACCCGACCCGTTCGGGTCTGCACTTCCACTGCTTTTCACGTACAAACACAGAAGGCAGGGGAAGTTTTGCAGAGAGGCAGAGCAACGGCGAACAACCCCGGTCGACCAAGAAGCAGGCACTTTTTCAGAGCAGGACGAGGTGCGTGATCGTCCTCGATCGCGGACAACCCTCGGCTATAAGGTCGGAGAGAGAGAAGAGAGAGGGGAGAGCTCACGGTTTGAAAAAAAAATAGAGAGAGAGAGAGCGAGATCCGAACGAGATAGAGGGAGCCGTGAGAGAGAAATCGAGCGTCGAGACGTTCGCCAAGCCTCAGTGCACCCGACGCACCATTGTCGAGACCTCCATCGTCGCCGGCGGCCCCCGAGCAGGTCGGTTTCTCCCCGGGTTTTAGCCCCTGTTTATCCCCTGTTCTTTTTCGCTACTGTGAGTTTGGCTCGGTTTGACTTTTTGGTCAAACCGAGCCAAACCGATCCTATACCGACGCCATCTCGAGACCTCCTAATAATGCCTGAGCGTTGTTTTCATTCGGTGTAGCTCGTATGACCCTCGGCGTCCGCTTGAATGTCTGTTTTTACACGCACATAACCTGTTTGACGAAATGTGTTCCGGTTGTTTATGTGCATTAGCCTTCGGCCGAGCCGTCCCCTAGCTCTATCCGTGGTATTTTCGTTTAGGAACCAACCTATAATCGACTCTAAGTGATACCGAAGCACGATAGAAAGAAGGCGATGAAGAACAAAATCGATAGAATGAGGAACAATCGCTGTTCTCTCAGAAACGATATCAATCGTAATATTCTCAATATTCAATAATTTGTTCACAAAACCCTAAAGATGACCTTATATAGGTGTCAACCCTAATGACAAAAGATAACGTAAAAATTACTAAAATACCATTAAATTATAAAATTGCCTAAAAATAGAAAAATGCCCGAAAATCCATCTAAACGACCCCGAATTGCCAAAATCCAATGCCAACGGCACTGAGTATTGATCAGACGACCGTTTCGCTTCAATCGACCGAATTTGAGCCCAATCCGATGTCGTTGACTGATTCTGTCTACCGGTCATAGGTGCATTGATTCTGTCTGTCGGTCCTAGGTGCATCATCCTTCCCTGCTAGAAAAAAGATTCGTCCTCGAATCTGCTTCATCTTCATCGATACGAACATATTTTGAAAGACTCTTTTCATGCGCCTATACTTCATGTTCTGCTTGTTCTCTCGGACTTCGCCTTCCTTAGGAACCTCTTGGTATGCCACAGTAAGATGAGATTTATGTATCTCGAATAAAAAGACATCCTCACACCATTCTCTTAAAACAGACACAACATAGCGTGCAACATTAAGAGAATTGGTTGCTTTGAGAAGGATACTGACATATGTCAATGCAATCAATCCTTCGGCTTCTTGGCACCTGATTAGCAAGCAATCTGAAAACTTATGTATTATAGGTGCACCAATTAACTTGAGAAACTCTGACCTGAAATCTTCTGGACAAGATATAAGATCAATTCCCCAAACTTTCTTTGTCGAATTTCTCTCATCATCAACATCAGCTTTCAACTTATCCAGCGTGTCACTGAATTCAATTTTTGCCCATAACTCAAGCCAATTGGGTCGATCACAGCTGACAGATAAAGAGGAAAGCTTCTGCAATTTGCTTTCATCCATAAGAGAGAATGAGATCCCAGAATTAACTGTGAGGGATTCTAATTGGTTATCGAAAGAAATCATCAAATAGGCAACACATCCAATATTCTCCGAGAAAACTAGTTCCGTCTCATCCCTGTACAAACCAACCTGGCCACAAGTATTAAACGCTGGACGAAGCTCTTCGGCCTCGGTCCCATAAATTTCTCCAGATTCATCAGAAACATTCACTCTGCTGTCCTTGATTGTCAATACAATATTCTTAAAGAAATTGGTCAAACACCTGACAAAAGTAACCTGATTGTTGTGCTGATCGGACGCCAATTCCATCAATTGCTCTGGGTCGACGGTCTCATCGAAGTCCTTCGCGCCTCCATCGCCTACCTCGTCGCCCTTCACGGACACGAAAGCTTCTACCATCGCTACTGGGTCCGCATCTTCTGGTTCTCTATCGGATTCATCGTAGATTGAAGTCTATCTTCATCATAGTCTGAATCTTTATCAAAATTTGGATCTTCGTCAAATTCTGGATCTTCGTCAAAGATTGGATTTTTATAACAAGTCGGATCCGCATCCACTTGTTCTCCGTCAGATTCATCGTAGACTGGATTTTCATAGACCGAATCCACGAACGCGGCGAACGAGTAATTTTGATCAAGAATCGGATCTTGCTCAAAATTCGGATCTTTGTCAAAGATTGGATCTTGAAGCTCGGGAATCTCGATCTTCATCCCGAAATTAAGAAAAGTGGACTGACTTCCAAGTCGTACTCCTCGATTCCGTCCTTGGTTCAAATCCTCGAAAGGATTGTCGTCCTCTTCTTCAACATCGGATGAGTCAGTAAATTCCGCTCCTTCTTCGGATTGCGCGTCTAGCCCTGCCTCCACAAGACATCGCTGCAAATCCTGCTTTCGTCTTCTCAGCTCTTCGATTTCTATGTCTCGCAGGTCTCGCATACGCGGTTGTTCATCTGCATCAGGAACGACTCCACGTCCCTGGCCTCCACGACCACGCTGCCTTCGACCACCACGATTTTGTTCAGCCATCGGTTCGAAGCAACCTGTGCTCTGATACCAAATGATGCCGAAGCACGATAGAAAGAAGGCGATGAAGAACAAAATCGATAGAATGAGGAACAATCGCTGTTCTCTCAGAAACGATATCAATCGTAATATTCTCAATATTCAATAATCTGCTCACAAAACCCTAAAGATGACCTTATATAGGTGTCAACCCTAATGACAAAAGATAACGTAAAAATTACTAAAATACCATTAAATTATAAAATTGCCTAAAAATAGAAAAATGCCCGAAAATCCATCTAAACGACCCCGAATTGCCAAAATCCAATGCCAACGGCACTGAGTATTGATCAGACGACCGTTTCGCTTCAATCGACCGAATTTGAGCCCAATCCGATGTCGTTGACTGATTCTGTCTACCGGTCCTAGGTGCATTGATTCTGTCTGTCGGTCCTAGGTGCATCACTAAGCCTTTTATGCTCTCTGTTTTGCATCGAACGGCGCCGAAAACGGCAGTTGGAGCTCCCCGGGCCCTAACCCGAGCCGAGGGCTCGGTCCGGCAAAGACGGAGGTCGCCGACCGCTAGGGGACCTCAGGTAAGCTTCTATACCTCGATGGGATGTCACGTGAACGGCTGAAAGCGAGTTTGAAACAAAAAAAAATTTTGGAAATCGCCTCGCCGGAACCGAATCGGTGGGGGCTCGTTTTGCCGATTTCCGGTGACTTAGTGGCTGTGAATCTTGATGTATGTTGGTGTGGTTTGCTTAAGGAGTCGAATGCCGCGAAAACGAGCGGAAAATATGGAGGTTTGGGCTCGGTCCCGATTTTCCGGCGAAGATTCCGGCGAACTCGCCGGAAAAATCACTGTTCCGGCGAGTCGCCGGTCATCTTCTCCGATGGACCTTGGATCAATCAACGATAGTTGACTGGTCAAAGGTGACGTGGCGCCACGCGGCGCGCCACGTCAGCCGCGGCGGGTCCGCAAGCAAAAAAAAAAGAAAAGAAAAAGAAAACCCTAGATCGGACGGTGAGCAAGGTGCCACGTGTAGCGATCTAGGAATTTTTTAAAATAAAAAAATAATTTTATAATAATAAATAATATTTTCAAAAATTCAAAAAAAACCTAGATCGGACGGCCGTGGGTGTGCCACGTGTCGTGATCCGATGCTTTCAAAAAAACCTAGATCGGACGGCCGTGGGTGTGCCACGTGTCGTGATCCGATGCTTTCAAAAAAAACCTAGATCGGACGGCCGTGGATGCGCCACGTGTCACGATCTGATGGCTTCAAGATCAAATAGATCGGACGGGTGGGATTATGCCACGTGTCGCGATCCGACATGTTCAAAACTAAATTAATCCGGCGGCTAGGGTAGTGCCACGTGGCAAGGCGGGGACCGTCCAATTGGTTTTAATTTTCAAAAATTCGGATAAATTAGAAAATGGTTTTAAAATAATAAAAAAATAGAAAAAATTTGAAAAAAAAAAAATCAAAAACGGCGTCGTTTAGACCGGCTCAGACCCGTAGGGTCGGGTCGGGCGCCCGAGAGGCGCGGGACGGGTTTGACCCGGTCCGGAAAATATGTTTTATATAAAAAAAAAAATTTATAAAAAATTCAAAAATTAAAAAAAAAAAAAAAAGGGAAAAACATAAAATAAAAAAAAATCATTAAAAAAATTGAAAAAAAATTCTAAAAAATTCTAAAAAATTCCAGAAAATAGGAAATGGCCACAATCAACTGGCCATGACATATTTTGGGTCTTTCAGACCCCAATCTTTCCAAAAATGACGATTTTGCCCTTTAGGCGTGTCGTCTCCCAAAAAATTGCATCAATTCTGAAAAATTCCAGAAAATAGGAAATTGCCACAATCAACTCGCCATGACCTATTTTGGTCTTTCGAACCCCAATATTTTCAAAAGGACGATTTTGCCCTTTTGGCAAATCGTCTTCCAAAAATTCCAAGAAAATTCCAAAAATTCCAAAAAATAGGAAATGGCCACAATCAACTGGCCATGATCTATTCCAGGTCTTTCCAGCCCAATATTTTCAAAATGACGATTTTGCCCTTTTGGCAAATCGTCTCCCAAAAATTCCAAGAAAATTCCAAAAAATTTAGAAAATAGGAAATGGCCACAATCAACTGGCCATGACCTATTTTGGGTCTTACATACCCTAATCTTTCAAAAATGACGATTTTGCCCTCTCGGCAAATCGTCTCCCCAAAAATTAAAGAATTCCCGAAAAATCCCAAAAAATAGGAAATGGCCATAGTCAACTGGCCACGACCTATTTTTGGTCTTCTAAAACCCGATCCTTTTCAAAAATGACGATTTTGCCCTTTAGGCAAATCGTCTCCAAAAAATTCAAGGAAATCCTGAAAATTCCAAAAAAATTCAGAAAATGAGAAATGACCACAACCAACTGGTCAAGACCTATCTTTGGTCTTTCGAATCTCGATCTTTTCAAAAATGATGATTTTACCCTTTAGGAAAATCGTCTCTCGAGAAATCCCGAAAAATTCCAGAAAAATCCGAGAAAATAGGAAATGGCCACAATCAACTGGCCATGACTTATTTCTGGTCTTTTGAATCCTGATCCTCTCAAAAATGACGATTCCGCCCTTTTGGCATATCGTTCCTCAGGAAACCCTGAAAATTCCAAAAAAAAATCCAGAAAATGGGAAACGACCACAACCAACTGGTTAAGACCTATCTTTGGTCTTTCGAATCCCGATCTTTTCAAAAATGACGATTTTGCCCTTTAGGAAAATCATTTCTCGAGAAATCCCGAAAAATCCAAAAAAAATCTCCAAAATAGGAAATGGCCAAGATCAACTGGCCATGACCTATTTTGTTTATTTCAACTCCCAAACTTCCCTAAAATTGACGATTTCGCCCTTCGAGCAAATCGTCCCCAAATCTTCCCAGTCTACCATTGGTCCTAAATCACACATTTCCTAAGCCCTTAAGGCTATATTAGGAGGCCATTGATTTGACTTGATGTGCATTGACGTGGTTCATTTATGCACTTGATTGCACTTTCCTTATATTGATTGTGATTTGATAGGACTAGTCTTCCAATCTGCATGAAACCCCTTGAATCAGACTTACCTCACCCAAAAATTACGCTTGCATGAAATCTTAGTTAGGAAAATCACTCACGTTAGGTATCGAAAGGGCGTTGGTAATGACACCAACGTAACCAAGTCCCCGAACCCAAAATCTCTGGTTCCGCAGAACTGATCGATCTCTCCCAATCGATTAGTGAGGTTTCCGGTCCACCTTCCAAGAAGGACCGGTGGCGACTCCAAATGCATGTACACATAGCACATGCCACCACGACCATGCCAAGGTCGAATACGATAGACTCTTATTGTCGAAAACCCGCGTAAAAATTTACTCACGTTGCAATTTGGTATGGGCCTGGGAGGGTCCGCGTCGAGAAAGCCCGCGATCCACATTGCAGAGTGGGGGCCCGATTCGACAATCCATTAGCCCGTAATCCAATTCGGGTCGCGACACATACGACGAATTATTAAAAGGTACAAAACTTCAAATAATCAAAAATTACAAATAAAGAATCAACTGACTCAAAAAATAAAAATAAAAAGTAAAATTCGAAAATACACTTCAATAATTCCGAAAATCCTAAAAAAAAAAAAAAGCTAAATGGAATTTCCTCCGACATTCTCGTCATCTTGATCTTGCTGGGCTTGGGTCGCCGTCTGATCCTGGACATCTTCCTACTTGCAAGGCCCACACCTTGGAGTGGTTCTGATAGCCCATCAACTCTTCTTGATCCTCCTTATGACCCAACTCTATTAAGCCCATAACATCGGGCTTTTCCTAGTCTATCTAATCTTAACAATCAAAAATTACATTACAAATGAAATGGCATGGGAGACATGGGATGACATGCATGATGACATGGCAATATGCGGAATGAATTGGTCATTTTTTTAGAAATTCGAAATTTGCTAACCAAAAACCGAACTCGCCATTTTATTCATTTTTTTTTATTTTTTTCGAAAATTATTATTTTATTAAACAAATGATTAATTAAAAGCCTTATTTTCATGAAAATTAAAATGGACCGAATGAGATTTTACATCAAGGCATTATAATTTTCGATAATTCCCCCTTTTCATGATCGAAAATTCCCAAATTGATTTCGGTTCCGCTGCTTGTTAAATTTTGCTCAATCGAGATCGCCTGCGACTGATGGCCAATGCATGACAGACAAATGAAATATGTAATGCTTGATTTTTTCTCATTTTATGAAATAAATGAATTTTCTAAAAATTAAAATTTAGGTGCTAACAGCGTCTATTCATGTTAATATTACTTCTGCTAACACGAGTACTAACTCTTCCTCTACTTTCACCTGCTAAAATAGTAGATACAGATTCGTCAAATTCTCTTCTACGAATATCCTCACTCAAAATTAAATCTCGAATCTCATCAAACATCGAACTTGTCGACCTAGAGGAATTACTAACAACAGTAACAGTAGTATTCCAACTATCAGGCAATGAAGATAATAGAATCAAAGCACGTGCATCATCTTCAAAGTCAATGTCAACTGAACTCAATTGACTAACGATCAAGTTGAATTCACTGATATGATTAGCAACTGATGCACCTTCGCTCATCTTCAAGTTAAACGGACGCCGCATCAAATAGACCTTGTTGATCGCAGAGGGCTTCTCGTACATATCCGACAAGGCTTTTATCAAACCCACAGTGGTATTCTCCTTGACAATATTAAACGCGAAGTTATGAGCCAACGTCAACCGAATAACACACATCGCTCGTCTATCCAGCAATTCCCAATCGGCTTGCTTCATCGTATCTGGCTTCTCCCCTAACAGGGGCTCGTGCAGCTTCATCTGATAAAAATAATCTTCTATCTGTATCTTCCAGAAACCAAAGTCCTTCCCCTCAAATCTGTCGATTTTCACTTTAGTTTCTTCTGTCGTCATCGATTCGCTTCAAAACAAACAAGCCTAGCTCTAATACCAATTATTGGGTGAACACAGCAGAAGTCCGATACTTTCACTTGGGGAGTCGCCAAGAGGGATCCCAAGTCCAAGCCCGTCAGTATATCCAGTTGGACCCACCTTCACTCAAAAGCTTAAGCCAATGAGTTATGGGCTAACTTGAGTATATTAACTGCTTAGTACCACATCAATTATCTGATGTGAGACTTCTCTAACACAACTCACACGTGCATCCTAACAATCTCTACCTCACGTGTGAGCTCCAGTGTTAGGTTTGCTCTCCCTTAATGCAAGTATCCTTCCGCACCAACTTATCTCAATTTGAATCATCTTCATCAACTACACCACAACATCCACTAGCCCGGAAATCGTGTTGGCTCCATCTCAATCTGATTCTCCATCAAAGCCCATCGGGCCCGCATTGCTATACCACAACGTCCATTGGCCCGAAAAATCGCGTTGGCATCAGATTCTTTCTTGAGACGCGATCACCAGACTCCTTCTTGAGATATTCGCCGGAACAGATCGGAGGCCCATCAATCAACCATCGGCTTTGATACCAATTATTACGCGGAACAAGTGATCGAATGATAAAATAGACAGAACGAGTAAAGTAAATCGAACACCAGATGTACGTGGTTCGGTCGTAGAGACCTACGTCCATTCAAATATTACAGATCACACTCGAGTTACACAAACACTCTCAGTGTTTTTCAGCCCTAATTATAACCAAGAACACACACAGTGTTTAGCACTCCAATTCCTAGCGAAATAATCTCACAATCTCGCAAAGGAATTAAAACACAAATCTAACCTCAAGATTTAATCGACTTTGACACTTGAATTCTTGATGTAATTCCGCGAACAAAACGAACGAGAATAAGTCCTCTCAAGGACTCGTCGGCAAGACGGCTCTTCCACGATTCACTCGCATCAACCGCGGCCTTCACAAAGGATACACTCTGCACGCCGACCGTTCATCCAAATATATATATATATATATATATATATATATATATATATATATATATATATTCACACGTATATATCTTCTCTTGGACCAAGACGTTGGTTCGCTTTATAACAGGAAACAAAAGTCAGGAAGAAATCCTCTATGCGCATTAGTATTAGATATCAAAACCAGTGGAGATTCCAAATCCACTGAATATTCATTCGGTGAAATCCTCCCCTTTTTAATTTACTTGCTTGGCTAGCAAAGCCTCCAAGTTCATATCTTCAACTTGGAATCCAACGGCCAATATAAAAAGGAAGTTTCCTTGGCTGACTTCAACGTATGCATGCACTTTTGTTTTCCACTCTTTCGAATTTCCAAGATCAATGAGCACTTTATCTATTTCTGAAAATTCATATTTCCTTTGAGCTTAAACTCGAGACATATTTTAACAGAGCGCATGCGCGAACCCTTCCTCAGCTCCGGTTTCTCTCATAATAGATTAGTAATTACATCTGTATCGCGGGTCCCTTAATGTCTTAACAAGATTATTTTTGTGACGAGTGTCTAATAATAGATAATTGATGCCTATTATAATCCATCAATCTTTTAGTGGATCTTTTATAGTGAACTCAGCCAAAGTACGGGCGTGTCTTACACTCCCAATTGCAGGCTCTACATCACCTTCTGTCGCAACGGCACTGCCAGCGAGTTTCTTTATCAGCTGGTTACAAAGAACAAGATTGATATATTGTTAAAAGTACTAGAATTTGATTTAGCAAGCAAATTTTCTAAGAAGTTGGGCTGAGCCTACGCTGCTCAAATTGACGGTCGATGATCTCAAGCTTTCGATAACGGCTGACGACACGCACAACCCCACGGTCGATGATTTCAAGCTCATCGTCTTGTTGCAAAACATAATCTATGTCCTTCTATTTTTTACCAGACTTTTCCTTGGCTTTTATTATACACGAAAGTGTTCCCAAATATACAAGATTAATATAGGATTGAGAAGTTAAGCATTATTTTAATTTTACCGGATCAGTTATTAAGCGACCTTTTGTTTTATTTTAAGAAATCAAAACCCAAGCGCCCTAATTGAAAAGTTGGTAGGTGTTTGTGACGGTGAGAGTGAAAGCCCTAACTTAATGAGTTGGGACCCACATGGTATATGAAAAGGAATCTAAGACTATTGTAAAGAGAAATTTCTAAGGTTATCAACTGATGAAATTCGTCGACAAGTTGGCTTTCATTTATCGGTCATTGCCGTGTAACGACCAGAAGTTACAGTCAAATATTATGTTTTGGAAATTCTCGAACGTGTAGAAAGTGTCTGGTCTAGCCCTTTCCCTATCAACACTGTTAGCTTTTGCGTTAATATGAAGGTTCCAAAAGAAAAAAATTGCCATGCACAATGAGAAAAGTCGATATGGAAAGGAGAGGACCAGACTATTTCGGAGACTATTTGAAAAGTAAGAGCAGCTCAAAGAGACGCGTACTGCACCGCGCAACACTTCGTCGCCCAAGGGATTGGAACGACCAATTAATATTTGAGGGCAAAATTAGAAGAAGAATTGAGCAGGACGATGTAGAATTGGACAAATCTCAAACATGTGGGACAAGGTGTAGGTGGCGGCGATCTTTTCAAAAGCCAGGTCAATGCTCACTCAAACAAGAACACCAGAAACGAGAGAGAGAGAGATGGGTTCAACGTGGAATCCTTCGGAGAGAATGAGGATGATGCTGGTGGTCGGACAGTTACTACTAATGTTAGCGTCGTCATCGTCATCTCAACCTGTATCTTCCAACTGCCAAGAAACTTGTGGCGACGTTGCTGTGCCTTACCCCTTCGGCATCGGAGAGGGCTGCTTCTTGAACGAGTACTTCTCCATCCACTGCAATGACACCCCGACCGCCTCCGCCCCCAAGGCCTACTTACGGAACTCCAACATTGAAGTCCTCAACATATCGCTCGACGGCGAACTCCGCATCCACACCTACATCGGCAAGGACTGCTACACCGAGTCCGGGAAGCCTCTGCCGCGCTCGAACGCCTTCGTGAGTCTCACCGCTTTCCCTTTCTCCAGCACCAAGAACAAGTTCACGGCCATCGGGTGCGACACGTTCGGCCTGATAAAAGGCCAGGACTTCGCGAGCGGCTGCCTCTCGGTGTGCACCAGGGAGGAGTACGTGAAAGACGGGGTATGCAATGGGATCGGGTGTTGCCAGACCTCGGTACCTGACATGCTCCTCAGCGAAGCCAGCGTGAGTAGCTGGAACAACCACACCTATGTGTGGAGCTTCAATCCCTGCAGTTACGTGTTCATAGTCGAAGAGAAGTCCTTCACATTCAGTACGGAGGATCTGAGTGGCATGAGGAACAGGACGCTGGTCCCCTCGGTGCTCGACTGGGCTGTTTTGAATGAGACTTGCGCCGAGGCGGCGAAGGATCCGGCGAGCTTCGCTTGCAAGGCGCACAGCGAGTGCTTCTATGTCGCCGGTGTGCCTGGCTACCGATGCAATTGCTCTTCTGGGTATGAGGGGAATCCATACCTTGGTTGTGTAGGTTGGTACAAATTCAAGTGCTCGATAATGATAATTTGATGCTCTTGTTTGGTTCTTTTTATAGAGTTAGAATTTTAATGTGTGTTTGATTTGTGTAGATATTGATGAATGCGCGTATCCAGAGAAGAGCCCGTGTAAGGGAATATGCCACAACGTTGAGGGGAGTTATACATGCTCATGCCCAAAGGGTTATCATGGTGATGGCAAGAAGGGTGAAGATGCGCAAGGATGCATTGCTGATCGTAAATCATCGGTGATTTTGGTTGGTAAGTTTTTCCTTCTCTTCAGCTGATTTTGTGATTATTTTCGCTTTTAACGTGTTTTCGAGAAAATACTATCTATATATTTAGCCCGATTTTCCTTGTATATTTCCCTTTCTCGGAGTAGTTTACAACAAAGCCATCTCTATCGCTTCTGACAATAATTTATATGCATGGAGATTAAGCGCCAAATTGAATTAACCAAGTAGCTATATTAAAGTTCAAAAGAGAGATTTTGCTCCCGACTCTTTTGCCATGGAAGACTCGGTGATCTGTGGTCAACGTGAAAACATTGCCCATGAACCACGTTGGGATCGTGACCCTATGACTTTAGTAGATAGTTACGTGATGCTCCATACTTGTTATTGGAAAACTATTCTAGTGTGGATGCGCCGGTATGCGTCGTTGAATTTGTCAAGATAGACTATAAGATATACAGATGTAGCAGAATTGGAGTTTCTATACCATTGAAATCTAGAACCATGGATGGCTTGGAACATGTCAAATGATTTGGTCGTTCTCGTTTGTTTACAACTTAATCCAAGAAAAGAAAAACGTATCACCATCAGTTATCATTGAGTTCGCTGTAGGAAATATTTGTTTTCTAAGTCCTAAAGTCAATCTTGCTTGTCTTTTAAAGTAGTGGTAGTAGTTGCCAAAATGTTCTTCAAAGATGCCATTTCTTGCCATCTTCTGGGTCGCTGGAATCGTTATTTATTGCTGGAGATGGTGAAATTAACGCTTCTGTTGAATTGTTTAGCCTCAATCATGCAACAGATCAATTGACATGTCCATTTGTTCAGGACTAGACCCTCAAAACAGCTTCCAGTAAGGCAAGAGAATGAGGGTGAACGGAAAACCGCATCGACACTCATTCTAATTGCCATTACAGCTTTCGGTGTACGCATTAGTGTAGACCAATCAAAATTTTGCAGATGGCGTTCTATTGAAATTTTTTGATGAAGATTAGTGATTTCTATCAGAGGATAGCTTTTCTTTAAGAGAGCAAAGGGTCCCAAAGTTAAATTTCCAAACATTGTCATAGGCAGTCACTCTGGTACAAATTTGCTTGACTGGAATTAATTAAGCTTTCCTTATTAAGCATCTCGGCTTAATGTTATTAACAGAACTATACCTTGACAATTATTTAGCCAAGTCTTGACAAGTAAAACTGTGGTATAATATTTGCAGAAAGTTTGCCGACAATTGTTGGCTGATGTTTACATGACGAGTTCTTTCTCTGTACATTGATCACAGTAACTCTAACAAAACTTGTGTTTCAAGCAGGTGTTGGTGTGGGCATATTAGTGCTGCTATTCAGTGCAGGCTTTGTGTATTTGGGACTCAAGAAAAGGAAACTCATCAGGCTCAAAGAGCAATACTTCAAGCAAAATGGGGGCTTTCTTTTGCAGCAACAATTACATGAACGTGACAGAACCACAAATGCCGCGAAAATCTTCAGCGCTGAAGAGCTAGAGAAGGCCACCGAGCATTATGACCAGAGCAGAATAGTTGGCCGAGGAGGATTCGGCACCGTTTACAAAGGGATCTTGCCAAATAACACGGTAGTTGCGATTAAGAAGTCCAAGCTCATGGATGAGAGCCAAACCAAGCAGTTCATTAATGAAGTCATAGTGCTTTCCCAGATTAATCATCGCAATGTGGTCAAGCTATTGGGGTGTTGTTTGGAAACAGAAGTGCCTCTGTTAGTGTATGAGTTCGTGAACAATGGGACTCTCTTCGATCACATCCACAGCCCAAGCAAGTCCTTCAAGATGTCCTGGGAGATCCGGTTGAGAATCGCCTTGGAAAGTGCAGGAGTCCTATCGTACTTGCACTCCGCGGCTTCCATTCCCATAATCCATCGGGACATCAAGTCAACAAACATCCTCTTGGATGGTAATTACACTGCAAAAGTCGCCGACTTCGGAGCTTCGCGATTAGTCCCGCTTGATCAAGACGAACTGTCTACTATGGTTCAGGGAACATTGGGATACTTAGACCCTGAATATCTGCACACTAGCCAGTTGACCGAAAAAAGCGATGTTTATAGCTTTGGGGTTGTGCTAGTCGAGCTGTTGACGGGGAAGAAGGCGCTCTCCTTCGATCGACCTGAAGAAGAGAGGAGCTTGGCCATGTACTTTCTGTCGGCATTGAAAGATGACCGACTGTTTCAGATTGTTGAGGAGCTCATTGCGTACGAAGACAATGAGCAAGTGAGGAAAGTTGCCAATCTTGCAAAGAGGTGCTTGAGATTAAAAGGCGAGGAGAGGCCAACCATGAAGGAAGTGGCCATTGAATTGGACGCAATTAGGGCAATGGCTAACCATCCATGGATTAGTATCGATCTGAATCCACCAGAAGAGACGGTTCATTTGCTCGGAGAGATGACCGACTCCATTGTTTATGCAGATAGTACTGGGACAACGAACACAGGGCATACTGATAGCATGAAAAACCATGTCATGCCATCAGTTAGTAGTGGCAGATGAGAAGATTGTACAAAAATATTCCTTTGCCATTCACATTATTCATTTTTTGTAATTCAGTAGCCTAGTAAGCCAACAGGAAAAGCTACCTTTTTTCTGGTGTTCCAGGGTACTCTCTCTTCTCCTTTCTGCTGAATAAACAGAACATAGAGAGGGTATATGTACACAGGCTTTAGTTGGGTTTCTCTCTTGCTTAATAAAATGCAGGAGTTGGGTTGTGTTTTGAGATACTGACAGACACTAATGTGACGGTCAGCATACTTGAGCGATCACTTATCGTAAGCAGTACATGCATGACTGCCGTAAGTGATCAATTACTCCATTGTCAGAATGATTATCACCCTGCTGCAAGTTTGTCCCATTAAAAGGATTTTGTATGGATCGGTGGGCTAATTGGTGGGACTTACCCAACTTAGGTGCTGGGATCTGTCACATGCAAAGAGCAAATAGTACCCAAGCTGAGTGAAATATTGCAGGGAAGCAAACAGGTTCCTTGAATCTGGTACAGCCAGATTGTTCATAATTTTATCGAGTGAGAGTTCAAGAAAAGCGAGGCCCAACTTCATCTGAAAGCACTTCGATGGTGTATCTGCTTTTCAGTACAAGGGTAGTTGTGGCTGGAAGTGATTCAGAAATGATTATTGCAGTAAGAACCATGAAGAACTTCAAATTGATGACCCTCGGGTTTATGAGCTACTTTCTGGGCATGCTAATGTCTCAATCCAATGAAGGAATTTGGTTCTCTCGAGAAATATATTTATGTTAAATTCTGCAAGGGAAGGGATATTCAAGATGGATCAAGGAAAATCGGTTGTCATTTCCTGTGCTTTTGAATGAAAAGCTAAGGAGGGATGATACTGAAAAGATCGTTGATAGAAAGATGCCTAGAAGTCTAATTGGGACCTTGCAATACATTCCACAACCAGATTTGATCAATTCTGTAGCAACAGCAGGCAAGCTTATTAAATTTATGCAATGACCAAATATTCTTGCAACTCAAAGGAGGTTAAGATACTTGAGAGAACATCAGATCTGGATACTAGTCACATAGTGTTGATTTTGAATTAGAAATTACAGGAAGAATCAGTGTCGAGAATCACAGATTTGGCAATATATCTAACAAAGACTATCCTGCAGTTAGGATATGCTCGGCTTGATGACTACAAAGAAGATCCAGCCAATGGAGCTCTCTTCATGTTATGAGCATCTATCCTTTGATCTATATATATATCTCGTGCCAAAGCATCATTTCTGCACAAGCAGTCAGGAAAACCCGGCTTCTCTATCTCTGTCCATGAACATCAGAAGATCACTGCTGCGTCAGACAAAATTTTCGTGCCGTTTCCTTCCAAAAGCGCTCTCTTCGGGGAATATATAACTTCGATTCCGCCCGTACGTGTGAATTATATATTAAATCCTCGATTTTGAGGAGTGGATTGATAATTCCTAAATAATATTCAAGGTTTGCCCCATGTATATAGGGATAATGGTAATTCTATAATACACACATTTGCTAGCCCTAATCTCAGGGAATTTTGCGAATAAAATCAAAGTTTCGGATTTAAAGGTGTTTTATGGGCAATATTGTTTATTTTTGTTCAAATTTTCATTGTTTTCATGGTTTAGATAAATTCCTTAAAAAAATAAAAAAGATGTCACGTTTTCTTATTAAATCACACATCCCTTCACTTTTTGCATGGAAATAACATCTAACGAAAATTGGGAATTTGAGAAATCAATTAAATCTTGAATTAAATTGGATGTTATTTCACTTTAGGTTAATCTTTCAACTTTTTTTTTGGTAAAGGGGTAATCTATCAACTTAATATAAAAAATACAAAAAAAAATGTCATTCGCATTGCATATTATATAGTTTAGTTTGTATTATGTCATGCATATTTGCCACGTCATTATGTCATGTCATGCATTTTGCCATGTTATTACATCTCACATGTTATATAGTAGCATTGCATTTAATAAAAGAAAATTCCAAAAAAAATTAATTCAAATAATCAAACTAAGGATTTTTCATGAAAATCGGGTACCGACAGGGCATTAATAGAAAAGTCAATGTAACAAAGTCCCCGAACCCATGTGATCTCTGGTTCGCATGAAATAAAGTGTTTATTCCCGAATACTTTATTTAGATTTCTAATCTACCTACCATAAAAGATTAGTGGCGACTCCAATTTAAAATCTTGGCATGTTAATAATTAAACCTAAGTCGCGAATTGGTAAAGTTTGAGAGAACACGAGCTAAGTTAGTCAATTTAATTAATCTGATAATCCATTAACCCGAAAATTAATTTTTAGGTCGCTCATGGATGACCACGATTCTTCTTTCGGCTCTTCGCATCTATTTTAATAGGTTGGAGGTATATAAAAAGATGAGGAGAAGTTGTGGAGTTAGCATTAAAATAGAAATGATTAATTTATTGTTGATGCTGTAATGCTCGCAGTGGCCAAAAGTAAAAACCACGGTCGACAACCTTGGGTGATCATGGTGACGGAAAGAAGGGCGGTGAAGATAAACAAGGACGCACTGCTAATCATCACGTACGATGAAGATTTTGGTCGGCAAGTTCCTTGATTTTGCTTGGAGTTCTTGACTCAAGAAAACGATAGTCAAGTGTATATTCTAGTAAAAAAAAAAAAAAAGTGGTTATCTGATGAATTAAGAACATCTTGTGATACTACTACCCACATTTTACTCTTTACGTTTTTTTTTTTTTTTTATCTTTCTTACCATCACGAAGTATGCTCTTGGAAATTTCGGAGCTTGATATTAGCGAGGGGTGGGATAAAATGGTGGGGAAATCCGAATACTGGCGAGGATAGTGATGGGATAAAAACAAAAAAAATCCAAAATTTCTTGAAGGCTGGGCTGGGCCATGTGGCCTGGCCAACCAAAAAAGTTGTTGAGCCTGGGTCAACCCATTAGGGCCCATGGGCCTGACCCTACCGGGCCATCGGCGCATGGCCGGGTTTGAAACGGGCTCGTTCTTGGCGCGGGCCCAAGCCAACCGGGCCATTCCCTAGCATGGCCCATTAGCAGCTCTAGTAGAGATGTAAGGGGAGAGAGAGAAGGAGGAGAGTTTTTTTTACTTTTGACGAGATGTTTGACCAAATTGTCCTCGGCCAACTTTAACCACCTTGATCCCCTGCTTTAAGGCAGGGGATCTTAATTTTTGGGCCATTGGATCTTCCCCACCCCCCCCCCCTTTTTTATAAGGGGAAGATCCAATGGCCTTTAGGGATTAAGATCCCCTGCCTCTAAGAGAAAGGGTCAAAGCCAAGTCGATTCACGTTATCTTTCTTTCACAAGAAAATCGTCAATTCGCCACTCATGTTGGATGGGAAATTCAAACCATCCTCTTCTTCCCAAATTTGTGACAATTTGGTTCCTCAATCGATAAAAATCGGTTCTCTTTACCCTATAACTCACCATAATCTAGTCAAATGCACCGCCTTCACTTGCCTAGCCAACGGCGTAAAAAAAAAAACATAAAACCAAAAACAAAAGAAGAAGACAAAAAGCAAATCTCCGCACGACGGTGGAAACTTCTCTTACTTGCTGTCGTATGTAGGCGACGTTATTGAATTTAGATTTCTAGATTGTATGATCAAGAAATTTCAATGAGAAAATCCTCGTACATGTTGGGCAAAAAAAGGAGCAAAACGACATTCCAATATTTTTTAGGGCTTACATTTTTTAGGCCTAATTATGTAGGGAGAAATTAGGCACACCCTCATTTTGCACGATGTTTTCTTTCTTTTTTTTCCCAGTTTGCAAGTGCAATTTGTCAAAATTTCTTTTGTCATAGTGATGGCACGCCTATATTTTATATGAGATGTCATATGGTGCTCTACCTATTACGATCTAATCATAAAGGAATTCCGACATCATATCGAATTCAATTAACTGGGAGTAAGCGAGTATTACAAGGCTGAATGGGAACTTTTAACCATTTTTTTTTCCAAATTTGTGGCAACATTTTTGGGATAGAATTGAAACTACAAAGTAATATTTGAGGGCAAAATTAAAAAGAAGAATTGAGAAGGAAGGTGTAAAATTGGACAAATCCCAAACATGTGGGAAAAGGTGTCGTTGGCGGCGATCTTTTCAGACGCCAAGTCAATGATCACTCAAACAAGAATACGAGAAAACTTCAAGGCTGTCTGCTTTGTCCGCGAGCAAACGCAATCGCATTTCCTTCGCTATAAGAACGCACCCGGCTCATTGTCCACGACAAAACAAATTCAGAGAGAGACAGAGAGACATGGATTCAACGTGGAATCCTTCGGAGATAATGAGGATGATGTTGGTGGTCGGACAGTTACTACTAATGTTGGCTTCGTCATCGTCATCTCAAACTGTATCTTCCGACTGCCAAGAAACTTGCGGAGGCGTGGCCGTGCCTTACCCCTTCGGCATCGGAGAGGGCTGCTTCTTGAACGAGTACTTCTCCATCCGCTGCAACGTCACCCCACCCGCCTCCGCCCTCAAGCCTTACTTATGGAATTCCAACATCGAAGTCCTCAACATATCGCTTGACGGCGAACTCCGCATCCACACCTACATCGGCAAGGACTGCTACACCAAGTCGGGCGTACGGCAACAGCCCCTGACGGCCTTCGTGATCCTCCCCGCGTTCCCTTTCTCTAACACCAAGAACAAGTTCACGGCCATCGGGTGCGACACGCTCGGCCTGATCGTGGGAGCCAACGGCCAGGGCTTCGCCAGCGGCTGCCTCTCGGTGTGCACTGGGATGGAGGGCGTGAAAGACGGGGCGTGCGACGGGATCGGGTGTTGCCAGACCCCGATACCCGACATGCTCCTCAATTACAACGCCAGCGTGCGCAGCTTGAACAACCACACCAACGTGTGGAGCTTCAATCCCTGCAGTTACGCGTTCATAGTGGAAGAGAAGTCCTTCACTTTTAGTAGGGAGGATCTCAGTGGCATGAGGAACAGGACGCTGGTCCCCTCGGTGCTCGACTGGGCCGTTTGGAAGGAGACTTGCGCCGACGCAGCGAAGAATCCTTCGACGTTCGCCTGTAAGGCGAACAGCGAGTGCTATGACTTCGCCGACGTCCCTGGCTACCGATGCAATTGCTCTTCTGGATATGAGGGGAATCCATACCTTGGTTGTGTAGGTTGGTACAGATTCGAGTGCCCGATGATGATAATTTGACGGTATTGTTTTTTCTTTTTCTTTTTTTCTCTCTAGAGTTAACATTGTGTTTAATTCGTGTAGATATTGATGAATGTCGTGATCCAGCGAAGAACCCATGTGAGGGAATTTGCCATAACGTTGAAGGAAGTTATACATGCTCATGCCAAGAGGGTTATCATGGTGATGGTCAGAAGGGTGAACACGCACAAGGATGCATTGCTAATCGTAAATCGTCACATTTGGTGGTGATTTTGGTTGGTAAGTTCTTCCATCTCTTCAGCTTGATTTTTATGATTATTTTCTCTCTTAATGTGGTTTCGAGAAAATACCATCTATATATTTAGCCCGATTTTCTTGTATATGTCCCTTTCTACAACAAAGCCGTCTCTATCCCTTCTGACAAAAATATCTATGCATGGAGATTAAGCGCCAAAATTGAATTAACCAAGTAGTTATATTAAAGTCAAAAAGATAGATTTTGCGCATGCCTCTTTTTCCGTGGAAGACTTGATGATCTGGGTCAATGCAAAAACATTTCCCACGAGCCACGTTGTGACCGCGAATCCTATGACTTTAGTACATAGTTACGTGATGCTCCACACTTGTTATTGGAAAACTATTCTAGCGTGAGCGCGCCGGTACGCATCGTTGAATTCGTCGAGATAAACATTGAGAAACACAGATGTAGCAGAATTGGAGTTTCTATATCATTGAAATCTAGAACCAAGGATGGCTTGGAACAGGTCAAATGATTTGGTCGTTGTCGTTTTTTTTTATAGCTCAATTCAAGAAAAGAAAACCGTGCCACCATCCGTTATCATTGAGCTCGCTGGAGGAAATATTTGTTTTCTAAGTCCTAAAGTCAAGCTTGCCGCTTTGTGTTTTAAAGTAGAAGTAGTAGTTGCCAAAATGTTCTCCAAAGATGCCATTTCTTGCCGTCTTCTGGGTCGTTTGAACCGTTAGTTATTGCTGGAGAGGTGAAATTAGCGCTTCTGTTGCCTTACCCAAAAAAAAATTAGCGCTTCTGTTGAATTGTTTAGCCTCAATCATGCAACAGATCAATTGACATGTCCATTTGTTCAGGACTAGACCCTCAAAACAGCTTCCAGTAAGGCAAGAGAATGAGGGTGAACGGAAAACCGCATCGACACTCGTTCTAATTGCCATTACAGCTTTCGGTTTATGCATTAGTGTAGACCAATCAAAATTTCGCAGATGGCATTCTATTGAAATTTTGTGGTGAAGATTAGTGATTTCTATTAGAGGATGGCTTTTCTTCAAGAGAGCCCCAAAGTCAAATTTCCGAACATTGCCATAGGCAGCCACTCTGGTACAAATCTGCTTGACTGGAATTATTTAAGCTTTCCTTATTGAGCATCTCAGCTTAATGATATTAACAGTGTACTTCGATAATTATTTAGCCAAATTTATTGCGTTGAATTAGGCTTTCTCCCTAATTGCCTAGTTTCTTGACGAATAAAACTATGGAATAGTATTTGCAGAAAGTTTACTGTTGTTGGCTGATGTTTACATGGTGAGCTCTCTCTCTGTACATTGATCACAGTAACTCTTAACAAAGCCTGTGTTTCGAGCAGGTGTTGGTGTGGGCATAGTAGTGCTGCTATTCAGTGCAGGCTTTGTGTATTTGGGACTCAAGAAAAGGAAACTCATCAGGCTCAAAGAACAGTACTTCAAGCAAAATGGTGGCTTTCTTTTGCAGCAACAATTACATGAACGTGACAGGACCACAAATGCCGCAAAAGTCTTCAGCGCTGAAGAGCTAGATAAGGCCACCGAGCATTATGACCAGAGCAGAATAGTTGGCCGAGGAGGATTCGGCACCGTTTACAAAGGGATCTTGCCAAATAACACGGTAGTTGCGATTAAGAAGTCCAAGCTCGTGGATGAGAGCCAAACCGAGCAGTTCATTAACGAAGTCATAGTGCTTTCCCAGATTAATCATCGAAATGTGGTCAAGCTATTGGGGTGTTGTTTGGAAACAGAAGTGCCTCTGCTAGTGTATGAGTTCGTGAACAATGGGACTCTCTTCGATCACATCCACAGCCCGAGCAAGTCCTCCAAGATGACCTGGGAGATCAGGTTGAGAATAGCCTCGGAAAGTGCAGGAGTGCTATCGTACTTGCACTCCGCAGCTTCCATTCCCATAATCCATCGAGACATCAAGTCGACCAACATTCTCTTGGATGCTAATTACACTGCAAAAGTTGCCGACTTCGGAGCTTCGCGATTAGTCCCGCTTGATCAAGACGAACTGTCTACTATGGTTCAGGGAACATTGGGATACTTAGACCCTGAATACCTGCACAATAGCCAGTTGACCGAAAAAAGCGATGTTTATAGCTTTGGGGTTGTGCTAGTTGAGCTTTTGACAGGGAAGAAGGCGCTCTCCTTCGATCGACCGGAAGAAGAGAGGAGCTTGGCCATGTACTTTCTGTCGGCGTTGGAAGAAGACCGACTGTTTCAGATTGTTGAGGAGCTCATTGCGAACGAAGACAATGAGCAAGTGAGGAAAGTTGCCAATCTTGCAAAGAGGTGCTTGAGATTAAAAGGCGAGGAGAGGCCAACCATGAAGGAAGTGGCAATTGAATTGGACGCAATTAGGGCAATGGCTAACCATCCATGGGTTGGTATCAATTTGAATCCACCAGAAGAGACGGTTCATTTGCTTGGAGAGATGACCGACTCCACTGTTTATGCAGATAGTACTGGGACAACGAACACAGGGTATACTGATAGCATGAAAAACCACGTCATGCCATCAGTTAGTAGTGGCAGATGAGAAGATTGTACAAAACTATTCTTTTGACATTCACATTATTCATTTTTTGAAAATCAGTAGCCTAGTAGCCAATAGGAAAAGATACTTTCTTCTGGTGTTCCAGGGAACTCTCTTTTCCTTTCTGCTTAATAAGCAGAACATTGGTGTGGGGGTGGGGGGCGGGTGGTAGGGTTAGTATATGTACACTGGCTTTAGTTGGGTTTCTCTCTTGCTTAACGTAATTCAGGAGTTGGGTAATGTTTTGAGATACTGACATATATCCCCCTGCTATAAATTTGTACCTGTACTCACTTCCATTAAAAGGATTTTGTGTGGATTGGCGACTCAATTGGTGGGTCTTATCCAACTTAGGAGCTGGGATCTGTCACATGCAAAGAGTAAATAGTGCCCAAGCTGAGTGAAACATTGCATGGAAGCAAACAGGCTCATTGAACCTGGTACAGCCTGATTGTTCGTAATTCTATCAAGTGAGAGTTCAAGAAAAGCGTGGCCGAACTTCATCCGAAAGCACTTCAATGGTGTATCTGCTTTTTAGTACTTCGGCAGTTGTGGCTGGAAGTGATTCAGAAATTATTGCAGCAAGAACCATGAAGGACTTCAAATTGATCACCCTCGGGTTTATGAGCTACTTTCTCGGCACGTTAATGTCTCAATCCAATGAAGGAATCTAGTTCTGTCGAGAAATATATTTATGTTTTGTTCTGCAAAGGGAGGGATATTCAAGATGGATCAAGGAAAATCAGTTATTTCCTCTGCTTTTGAATGAACAGCTAAGGAAGGATGATGCTGAAAACATGGTTGATGGAAAGACGCCCAGAGGTCTAATTGGAATCTTGCCATACATTCCACAACCTGATTTGATCAATAATGTAGAAACAGCAGGCAAGCTTGTTAAATTTATGCAATGTCCAAATATTCTTGCAACTCAAAGGAGGGCAAGATAATTGAGATAACTTCAGTATAGCTTGTTAAATTTATGCAATGTCCAAATATTCTTGCAACTCAAAGGAGGGCAAGATAATTGAGATAACATCAGATCTGGATACTGCTCACGTAGTGTTAATTTTGAATTAGAAATTACAGAATGAATTCAGTGTTGAGAATTACAGATTTGGCAATATATCTACAAAGACTATCCTGCAGTTAGGATATACTCAGCTTGATGACTACAAGGAAGATCTGGCCAGTGGAACCCTCTTCATGTTATGAGCACCTATCCATTGATCTAAATTGCATGCCAAAGCATCATTTCTGCACAAGCAGTCAGGAAAACCCGGCTTCTCTCTCTCTCTCTCTCTCTTCCCATGAACATCAGAAAATCACTGCTGCGTCGACAAAATTTTCGTGCCCGTTACTTCCAAAACGCTCTCTTCGGGATTTACTATCTTGCAAAAAGTTAAATGTGGCGACCAAACTATCTACAATCAGCATCAATCTAAACCTTTCCGTCCGATGAGGGGCGAGCATGGTCAATCTTCACTGCCATGGAAGCCGAAGCAGAGACCGAGTTGGTGCCCCTCGAAGGAGCGGAGGAGGGAGTAGGGAACTTCTTGGGCAACATCTGCTCCCAAAACTCCTTGGGCACTCTTGATGCTTCAGATGCAACCGTGAATGCCACCAGGGTGATCATGACCAAGAGCAAGCACTTGTGCTTATTGTTCCCAGAAGATGATGACATGTTTGAGAGTGATCAGAGAAATGGTCAGAGCCATCCTGTTGGGGGAGAGAGAAGAGCTTTAGAAGGTTTGTGGAAGCAGACATGTTGAGTATTATGAGGAGATTGCCAACTGGTTTGGTTGAGGAAAGGTGATTCAATGGCAGACAGTGGAGTGATTGATAATTCTCTTGTGTTGTTTCATTCCCCCATTCTTTTGGTAGACCCTTAGAATCTTAGTGGGCGTGAGATATAATAACGTTCAGGGATCTAAAAATAGAGAGTTTTGGATGGGCCACCAGAAGTTGTACTTTGAGTTTGTGCTTCATTCTCCTTTTTCTTGGTCTGGTTAAGAATTCTTCCTTGTGAGGGTTGTCATGGCACTTTAATCGATACTGGTACTTTACCAAAACATTGTTGAAAAAAATATATTAGAAAAAAATCTCATATCAGACGAGTGATGTAGTGTGGAGCAGTTAATATGTCCAAATTGGAGCATAATTCATTGATTTAAGTTTTTGAATGATTATGGGTCCCGTCGATATGTTGACGGGTTGGACTTGGGCTCTCTCCTGGCTATTTTTTCAAGGGCCCAATCCCAAAAAAAACCTCAAACTTTAGCCTTTGTCCCAAAAATATCCACAACTTTTTTTTGTCTCATAAAAAACCTTCAACTTTTGATTTTGTCCCAAGTCTACCAATCCAATCCCAAAAATACCTCAAACTTTGGCCTTTGTCCCAAAAATATCCATAACTTTTTTTTGTCTCTTAAAAAACCTTCAACTTTTGAATTTGTCACAAATCTACCAGTTCAATCACAAAAAAACCCTCAAAACCCATCTCGTAGAATTCCCGACGACCTGACGTCGGCCGTTTAGCTTCTGTCAAAACTCCAAGTGATTCTCAACCGTCGCCCGATGGTGTGGCCTTATCCCGAGATAATAGAAACCCTCGACATCGGCTCCTTACCCATTGATAGTCCTCGATGCCAATCGAGCCTTCCACCGAGGACCATCGTGCCGACTCTGCATCTGTGACAACAAGCTGCTGCCGACCCTGCATCTGTGACAACAAGCTGCTGCCGACCCTGCCTCTGTGACGAAAAACTGTTGCCCCCAATACTTTCTTGTTATCATCATTCGGTAAAAATTTGAAGTATAAGAAGAAGATTTGTTAATATCTTGTTCCCACTGAAATTTGTATGTGAATCTCGGGTAACTCAATTATGTCTAGAAATGAATTAATGCAGCTGCAATGTGTCAAACATTCTTCCTTGAAACAATTGGAAATACATTTTGATATTTGTCGAACAATCATGAGTTCTGTTCAACTGGGCGCGAAACAGTCTTTTTTTTTTTAATAATTGTGGTAAACTTGGGACAAAATCAAAAGTTTGAGGTTTTTTATGAGGCAAAAAAAGTTGTGGGTATATTTGGGACAAATACCAAAGTTTGAGGTTTTTTTGGGACAAAATCAAAAGTTGAAGGTTTTTTAGGAGACAAAAAAAAGTTATGGATATTTTTGAGACAAACGTCAAAGTTTGAGGTTTTTTTTTGAATTAGGCCTTTTTTCAAGTGAAAGTATCGGAATTTTACTAGTTGGCTCATAACTTAAGTTTTTAATTGACGGGCTCGGAGGACTTTTGCTGTTGCATGATTTTTTATTCCTATCGCACTTGGGGAAATTGATGTAGAGTCAGAACTCAGCATGATTTTTCATTCCTATCCCTCAATGTTCGCAGACATTATGTGTGCATATGAAGAGGCAGAACTCAGCATGAACATGCACTGCAATCTGATATTAAACTAATGATTCCGACAGTATAAGCCCTATGGTTTTTGTCCCGCCAAACCTAAGCCTCCCTAGACTATCCCATCCATGATTTCATTCCTCAATCATGATAACACGCACGAGGAGCACCCGACCAGCTTTACCGGTAAGAGTACTAAACAAAACTGAGTCCTAAAGCTGCATCTAACACAGCATTGTCCCCTACTTTTCAGAGCACACAGAGATTTCAATATGTTAAACTACAAGGAGTTACGGTGGTAGCAATGAATTTTCGTTCACCAACTTGGGAAAAAACCAGACATCATTTCCAGTATTAAATACGAAACTCTTGTCGTTTTTGCAAATTACAACAGGTGTCCGCAAATTAGAGAAGGAAGAGTTTTGGCTACTTTCAAGCAAAGAAAAGAATGTCTTGGTGCTGGCTTGTCGGGGACAGGTGAGGAATTGGAAGTGGGACAGTAGGGGCCCATGCTCCATACTTGCAATTTTCTTTTTCCTTTTTTTTTTTGGGTCAGAATACTTGCAATTTTAGATGGTCCGCCTTTAGTTACTCTGGACAAACATGACCCACTATTATGAGCTTCTCACCTTTGTTATTCAGCTATATATATATATATTTGAAATTGTTCTCAACATACATGCATTTGAAACATCAACCGCATGTGCAATGGCCGATAAACTATAATGCTTAGCTTATATTACTTCCGATTGACCAATCAAATGAATGGAACTGGAAGGTACAAGCTCGACATCGAGACCCGAGTCCAAAAATATTAACCTTTATTGAACCTTCGTTCGTTTTAGTTAATAATAAATATCGTCGTGAATATTTTATCTTTCGCAATAGAGGATTTCCCGAGGAAATATTGAAGGATGAATAGTGGAGGCCCTTGCTAATAAGGGGAAAAAATGGATCTTCGGACGATTCTTGCTCTTGATGCTTTGCTATATTGTGGAGGGTCGAGTCTGTGTCAGCTTCATTAACAAGTAATAATAAATCGCTTCACACCTTGAGAATTTGAAACTCGAGAAGCACGTGGCTTTCCGCTTCTCTCTCCTCCACCATCGTAGATGTCGAATTGGAGTTTGACAGGCTATCATGGTGTCGCTATTGCCGCGCTCTAAGGTCGAATAATATCGCAATGAGATTAAATGGCGCTCTGTTGTTCCTTTACGTTGGTCATGACATCAGGAGCAATCACACTAGCTAAGATCACATATACCTCCAAAGAAGGGCTCACAAGGAAAAGAGAACTGAAGGATGTTTCCAAACGTGGAATTTTGATTCTTGATAAGTATGCCTAGAGAGTGACAACAATTGCGGCGGATCGGTTCTCGCTAGTCCTGGTTGAAGTGGCCACAGAAGGTGAAACTTACAAGGATAGTCCTTCAGTTAGATTGGCTGATAACAGCAGCATCAATTTCACCGATTGACTGACCTAATGAAGTTTGGGGTCTAGGCTAATGAAGATCCTTCCTTAACTGCAAGTCTGCAACCAAACTCTCCAGTGACATCAGAACACTACAGAAATGGTATGGAGAAGCACTGGCACCCAGTTGATGACCAAGTCTCCCTGAATAATTTGGTAGTAGCTCTGTGAATGCTGTGGAAAGAACTCGAAATGATATAAACATCGACCCATCACTCACGAGGTTCTGCCCTTTCTGAGCACTTAACAATTTGAACTCGCAAGCCTGATGCTTGCTGCACCTTTCAACGAGGAAAAAAAAAAAAAGAGTGCCTGTTTTTCTACAATAACGAAGATCCCACAGCAAACAAACTTCTCTAAGAAATATTCAGACTCGGACAACACCACAAATGAGCAATTTTAAATGAAGTGCGAGGTTAAGCTAAGAAGAAAGCCCCAAATGGTTGCGAATGAACTAACCATAATTTATGAACAAAAGCGCGATGCCTGAAGACATGTGCAACTAACTTCTTTTATCACGCGAGAAGAGGACACGAAGCAATGTCACTTAAAGCCATTAATTACCGAAGCTCGAGTCGCTAGCCAAAGGAAATAAGACAAATTGGAAAGACATCATACCAATAGCAACATCAACTTAGCCAGAAAGGAACCATCTTACCTAACTTTTTTATGGCCACGGATCCAGCAGAGAACCAGGAGAGCTGGATACTTGATATAATATCACTATGGAGGTAGTTTAACAGACAAAAGACATTCAAAGATCGATTGGGAGGATGAATTCCTTGACTGTTGTTTTAAGATCAAATTTCGTCCGGCACTCCAAAACCACACAGTTCAGGAATCAAGGCGATATCCTGGAGATGTGCATTGCGAAAGTCTTACCATAATGCATCCTCTTTGAACCAAGAGTGTCCCACTAACCCTTGTGATCTCGCAAGAACACCCAAAAAGAATTTCTACCATGATAAACTTTACAACAAATACCATGAGGGACGACAGTCATATGTACTATGGAAACAGGAAGACTTGAAACAGATTCCAAAAGTGTTACAAGGCCCCAACAACAAAAGCGGTTCGCCTTCCTACTTGAAAAATTACTATGAACTTCTTGCACTGCCTCTGCGCAAAGTATTTAGAAACCACCGGCCAAGAACATGTACACCCAAATCTTGGAAAGATTTGGATCTCCGAGGGGTTTCACAAATTTTCTCTGGTCTCCCTGCTGACATTAGTAGGAAGATCTGGAGGAAGACAGAATCTAGACTCTGTGGCTAGAGCGATGCCATGTATAATCTCAAGATTTAACCAGATCTCTCTATTTTTAATATATCTAAAAAGCAAGAACAATGACATGAAGTGAAAGAATGCAAGATTGTCATCCAAAACTAGAGGCGCGAATCACTGCTTCTGAGCTGGTCAACCAAATCAAAGACTTGAAGTCTCAGTTGAGAAAGCCAAATCGGTCATCCTGTATACGTTTGGATCGTGTATAGAACTATTACCATCTTACTTGGAATATTGCAATTTGCAGCGTGACCCTTAGGTTTACCTTCCAAATCTGTTACTTTGCATAAATGAGGTTGAATATATGATAGTCTCCTCCATCAAACATGCGCGAAATAAATACAAAAAAGGACATTTACAAGCATCTAATAAGACGTATTTTACATGCAAAATGAGCTCCATCTGGTGAAATGACGTTCTGATCAGCGAGAAATTATTACATTACCTACCTAAACCTCAGGCTTGAGCAATTAAATAGCAGCAACAGCGTGATGCAATGCTAGTGGTGCTCTTGTGTGTGCTTGAGTCATCAAGTCAGCTAGTTTGCCTCTCATTTGATCCGAGCTCAATGTGTGATGTTGGTATATCTGCTGGCACATATTCGACAGCAACATTAGACTCCATAATACAAAGCCCACAATAACCTCACTTGGTTTAAACTGTCACTCACAAAGCTTTCACGTTGATGATTGGTGATGGTGCTGGAGGAGGGATGGGGGCCAAAAAACAGAGTCTATAAAGCATATGATATTAACACATTGAATACTCATTCTAACTCTTTATCCTTTAAGTTTGCCTTCAAGTTGATTGTGATCATACAAAATGCAAAATGAACATGCCTAAGTTCAGAGACCTAACCGACATTACTGGATTATCAATCGCATGCGACAAAAGTTGAGAGCAATGCCCCTTAGTCCATCGTATGAGATGAAAAACTTTTCCAGTCTCCCTTATTCTGAGAGCATGCTCAAATAATGATGAATGCATGTGGTCCACTCCACCAAAAAAACTTAGTCAGAATAATGGTCGTAGCTAAAAACCTAACAAGAACAATCAGATGGCAGAAGAGAAAGCCTTGCATACAGTCATGTAACAATGCCTTAATGTGGCCATGAAAAAATGTACCAAGTTCAAGAAGAAAACAAATTGGTGCTGTGGTGAGAACAGGTACATATAGGCTAAAAATATTATGGAGGACAAGATGGAAACTAACACATTGCCTCTTCTAAATTAACTTAATATGCAAACACCAAAAAATTCAGAAAGAAATGAACCAGACAACTAAGCCTTGTATGGATGAGTCAACAAGAATATGCTAAAATGACTGAGGTCAATCATAGCATAGCTAAAATGACTGAGGTCAATCATAGCATAGCCTGTTCTGAATGGTATTGCATCATGTGCATTCAGTTTAGCAATGACTTCCGGATTGACAATGAAAATAGATCCCCAAGGAAAATAAGGGTACCTTGTAAACTCATCCGAGCAATGAGTCAACTCCTGATAACAATATAAGTGAATCAATATGCTTAAGCAATGGCTGAAGTAATTGTTTCCACATCGACAGGGCGCCAAAATGTCTTCTGAACACAAAGCAACCCCGTGTTGTCCTCTGAGTGTGTGAATCTGACCTCCCATTGCAGAGATTTAGCCATACTCTCAATCTCAGATATAATCTCCATATCATCCCTAACAATTAGAATTCCTTCAGGCCTCAAGATCCGATCAACTTCTGCAAGAACTGGAACCAACTTGCACCTGTGACAAGAAAAACATCAGCATAACGAGGAATCCTTTCCTCCTGAAGGATTCAGTAATGGAATGACTTGAGAGATGAGTGGAGAAAAATAAAAAAGGACCTCTTCTTGAGAGTGGCAAAGAGGTAATCTGCATGGAGGAGATCATATGATCTTGGGTAGGTGTTGAATGATTCACACCAATCATGGTATATTCCAATTAAACCACGCTCGTAGATAATAGGAAGTGTGTCAGGAGAGTCAATCGGGATAACATTCATTACCCACACTTTTAAGTCCTTAAGGGCAGCAGCAAACCTACATGTAGAAACAAGGAAAGTTTGACATAAGAATACAAAAACATGCACACCTTTATATACTTCCAATCAAAAAATACCGACATGAGAAACAATTTTCTAGTCTGACGCTTTTCTGGAAGGAAAGGAACATTCATAAGAAAGGTTGGTGAGCGCATAATAATAGTCTAGTTACTAAACCAGTCCTATTGATGCCAAAGGTTAAAATTATATGGTTCACAAAGGAATAATTACTACTTACACGCTTACAAGTTCAACCAAAGCAGTGGACATCAGCGAGGAAGGGGCATATCAAAGAAGAAATAGTGAATTCCTAATCCCAATCCTAGCACAAGCAAAATAAGTAGCTTACCCTCCATAGAGAGCTCTCATGTCCATGACATTCCTAATAGAAGACCAACTGATGCCAATCCCATTCAAATATGTTTGGGAGACTACATTTTTCCAGTGCTCATAGTCAGCATTAAAATCTCCTTGGGCCGCTTTGCCATATGCTGCAACTTTATTCAGCCAGTAAGGTGGTTTTCCCAAACGAAGTGGCCAATTCTCAGGCCATTGAGACCCACGTTCCGACATGTCTGTAGGCACCTTATGCATGCAGGCTTGCAGTGTCACATTCCTAGAGTCATTCAAAATTGGAATATGTATATAAGAGACGATCGAACTGCTATTCTGTAGTAGAATCACACCCTCAAGGTCATATGAGGAAAAAAGGGGAACCATATGTCTAGGTACCAACCAGCCATCTAAAATCCCTCCAAATCTCGGAATTTGAAAATTGCTGGTTATCATGTATGCAAAATGGGGGATGTGATTAGCCGAGTGGCACCACATCAGCAACATGCAACGTCATCATTACATATGATACTTTTTACTGTTTGAGATGCTTTCCTGGAAAAGTAGCCAATTCTCTAGAATCACCACATAGGGCAGACCAACTGCGGAGTGATATTCTGCTTTCTATAGTGTCCATTCCTCAATTTGCATTTTCTTAGAAGCGATTTGACTGACTAAAGAAGGAATTGCAAAACCTGGAGTTGCCTTTATTGTCACAAAAAAGATTTGGAGAAAGCTAGAAAGAAGCCACTTGAGTTTAGCTGGATAGTTTACCTTGTATCTAATAATCATAAAGTGTGATGCGATATAATTCTGCAGTCACTGGAATGAAGCCATTGGTGGGAAGATGGTGTTGAAGTATTCTCCCACATTGCTTGACAACGGGTCCTAAGTGCTATTTATATTCATGTAGTCTCCCTCCACCTATTAGCTTAATCTTTTGGGTTGGACTTTCTAACATGTATCAAAGCCAGTATTAACCCTTTTGCGAATGTGCGTGGTAAAATTCCAACGTAGTCAAAAATTTCATGTGCTGCTCATAATCCCGGCTTGCACGTGAGAGGGGTGTTGAAGTATTGCTCCACATTGTTTGACAACGGGTCCTAACTTCTTTTTATATTCATGTAGTCTCCCTCCACCTATTAACTTAAGCTTTTGGGTTGGTCTTTTTAACAGATAGATAGCAACTGTCCTTTCATGTCCTCTGGAATTAGTTTAGGTTGTTCTTACTTTGATTAAGTATGATCAGTTAACTTCTTAATTTTTTGTGAGTACATTATCGAGCAGATACACTCCATAGCCAGCATGCAAACAAACAACTGGTTTAATAATACTTCGCAACAAACCAAATCTTAAGATTATGAAAGATGTACCAAGCTGAGTTTGCATCCTCCAAGTCATTGCAGAGTGGAGGTTCATTTTGGGTTCTACTTTCGTAGCATTCATTAGATGTCGGTTTCCTGTACATTGCAATGGACACTTTGTTCCGTTTGTCCTTTTTAATCAATGTGAAATTCCAGCACATATCTGTAGTCAGTTTGGACATTTCTGCACAGAAATCATCAGAGAGAAACAATGAGCAATCTAAGACGAAGTTCTAAGCATAGCATCTCAATTAAATGTACACCACGTCAACCTTTCCAAATGCCAACATTTTCTGGATCCTTTCGATAAAGTGGAGTAGCAGACCAAACAAAGTAACCACCTGGCCGTAAGAGGCGGTTAAGCTCCAAGAGAAGTTTGCCCCCTGAAACATCCATTGGAACCAAATTTAGATTTCGCACAAGAGTAGGAGAAGAATGTCAACAGGTGCAGATATAACCGACCTTCTATGTGCCAAGGGACTCTACAGCGAGCACAGTGAATAGCATCAAAAACCCCACTAGGAAATGGTAGCCTTTTGGTGCCCATGACTGCTAGTATGGCCGGAATACCCCGTTCAAGTGCGAACTGAACTTGAGCTTCATGCTCATCTTTGGGAGCAAACGACATAGTAAGAACATCCCTTTCAAATAGATAACCTCCGAAACTTCCTACACCACATCCAACATCTAATATCACCCGGGTTCTCTTCCCCCATGCAATAGCAGGATTTGCCTTCAAGCAAAAGAAGACAAGAAGTCCATGAACAAAATATCTCAGATTATAACAGAGAATTTTATTAAAAGGTCCAGGCTTCTCTAATAGAAGTAAAGCATTAGTGGGAGTAAATGACCTGGATTTGAGACAGTAAAAATATAGCCGTCAAGCATGTGAACTTCAATGATCCAATAAGTAATCGGGAATAACTGACCTAGTACAGTAGGTTATTATACACATCGCAGGAAATAGTTAAAAGTGCTAGCGCAAGTGATGCCTTCATTACACAATATCATAGCAATTAGAGAACGCAAGAGGCACTTCAACAATTGAGCAATTTGTATTTGATGAAAACCTCCGTGGTCCATTTGACCTAAGCAAAAATGGAAGAATCCTTCCAGTACATACCCCACCTTCCTCCAAATGTTTGGCACTTCATTTAATCCCACCCACGTAATATGCCATTGCATGCAAACATCAATACAAGCCACACATCTCATCATGTGGTGTAATTGGAAGCCATCAGGTACAGAAGCAAACCACTTATGCCCAGTAAATAAGTGTGAAAATGAAGCACTATGGTTTCATGTCAATTGCCCTGTTTAGCATCTCTTCCCCTTCATATTTTTCCAACTCTTTAAGCACACTTATCTTGATATCATCCGTTATAATACCACCACTTGATCAGGTAGAAGTTCCATACTATGCAGGTATTCTGCCTCGCTATTCCCATCAAAACACACGTTTACATAAAACTATGAAACAAAATAGAATAGATTATTTGGCTTTGTCATCCGAGAAACTTCCGAAGAATTTACTAAACCTCCCAGTGGCCAGGATAATTTCATGAACTACTGCACCCATAAAGGAACAAGAAAGCTTCTTGTCCTTGCTAAGCAGATATAAGTGCAGCAAACAATTAGTGTAAGAGAAAACCAATTGAGATGGTGTAAAAGCTCACATCTTCAATCCGATCAATATAGGGGATAGCGCCATGAACAAACTGGGTTCCACCTCCAGGGAATATGAGATATTCACCAGCAACTTTAACCCAGTTTTGACCTCCCTTAATCCTTGCAAGCTCAGTGTGTGGCACATTGTAAAACCATATCTGCATCAACCACAGACTATAATTACCAAAGAACTACGAGAAAAGGGGGTTAATAAAAAAAGGAAAAGAATGAATGAAAGAAAAGAACCTTATCCCTGCTTATAGGCCATTGAATTGGTTTTCTGTATCCTGCTGGTAGAGGAACAAGACAGGTAGGAGCATCATCAGGGCAGTGCCTCTCTCGATGTTCATAATGCATTGTAGTAGGAAGCCTTCTGACAGCATATAAATTGTCAAGGCAAGGGATGTAGTCTGGCCCAGCCGTGGTATTACAAACTCTCCAGACATAGTCATTTGGTTCCCTAGACATTGAGCCTTGTTGAGCAGTTATCTCATTCGAACTATCTGACTGATCATTAGACTCCTGAAGCATTTCCTGAGTTTCTAGGTTATTGTCAGCAATCTCTGGTTCATTATTCTTGTCTTGATCTTCCCGAACGCTCTGACTATTCTGATTGACCTCTTTTTCTTCCTGCTTAACCTCATCAAAGCTGTCCTGAGCATTCGGTCTTTTGGCGCTATCATCCATGTCAGAATCATTTCCTTTTGAGCTATTCAACTTTTCATCAGAATCAGATCCTTCACTAGCCATAGTTTGTTCTCCATCAATTTGACCTCCATCTGTATTTCTCGTTTCCACATTTGGTTTCTCTCCAGACTCAACGCTCTCGTGATGGTTACTTTTCTGTATATCCTCCGTTTCATTCTCAAATTTAGACTCAATGTCAGATTTGTCAGGTGTGTTTGCTGAGGAAGTTTTCATATTAGTGGTCTCCTCTGGTATTTTCTCTTCCTGGTTTGTTCCCGTTGTATTAGCAGAATCAGCCTTGGCTTGCTGTACTGCATTCCCCGACCCCGTTTCAACTGTTCTCTTGTCATCGTTTACAACATCCGGGCTTTGAATTTGAGTATTCCCTGAGCTTCCATCAGTTACTTTTTGTCCCAAATTATTATTCTCTTGATGTAGCAAGTCAGGATTCGGAACTGGAAAAGTAGATGAAGATGGAAGGAATATCCAAATCGCAGATAAGCTAACTGCCACAAACACAACTACAGCAAGCTTTGAACAGTGATTTGATGATTTTCTCACATCGAATAGAGAAAAATTTCCTGAAGCCATGTGCTACTGCTGTAAATATTTTTCTGGGCTATAAGCACCTCTATCTGCGAGAGAAGAAAGTACGATCACTCAAAATCACACAAGGAATAACATTGAACGTTCAATTTCTAGTGAGTCACATGACAGTTTTATAAATTCACTCACGGACATGCTGCAGCAGAAAATGATTCAGGACTGAAGCAAAACGGAAATAAACTAAAGGAACGTAAAAGATAATTGTGCCAAAAGCCAAAATTGCTTGCATAAAGTAGGTTGGATCTCTGACAGGTTCTAGATCTTTATGCCGTCGTCCGCCTATTTTCTGTCCCCGCCTAAGTAATAGTTCTTTTTGCACTCTAAAATACACAATACTACACTGCAGGAGTTTCATGCGCTAACATGGCATACTTAGTGCAATAATCACAGCTTGTTTGGACTCAATTGATCAGGGGTACGTCTTCCCCGATACTAAAGCAGTAAAAACAGATGCTGCGTCACTTCTTTTCCAAAAGGCCGTTTAAGGTGATATTAAAGTCACTCAAAAGAAGAAATTGATTACACCAATGCATGCAAATCTACAAGGAAAATATGGAATCAAGTCGCTGAGTTGTCATACATAGATTGAGGTTATTTGATTCACTCTGATGAGCATAGATGTCGGTCTAGTCTATACATATATACTATGCCTTGATAGCAGCACCAAAATGATGGAGAAAAAAAAAATCTCGGCAAATTTTACATTTAACCAGCAGAAAAATCCACATTGAGGGTAGAAAGAACTGCTGAAAAAGAACCAAGACAATGTCGCCGCATGATCATCAAATACAACCCAAATGCATTACCAGTGCGTCAGAAACCCAGGAATCAGACCAATCACACGTAAACCCTCGACCAAAATACTACTAATATACAAGCTTCAGGAGAAATCCAACAAGCAAGCAAAAAGAAAATTGCAAATCATCCCAGTCGAGATTCGGGTGTCAACAAACTTACTAACAGAACCAAAAAGGAGCCGCCTTTGGTCGTTCGATCACGAAGGAAGACAGAGAACAGCAGTGTTTCGTAGGTGGGTCACAAAAAGCGCACCGCCTCTTGGCTTCCAACGATTTTTTTTTTTCCTTTTTTTTTTATCAGAAGCTTCCAATGACTACCCTGTCCAATCTTCAGAGACGGACATCAATGCGAAGTGGAGCTTTCCTGTGCCCGAGCTGACCAATGCGGCGTGGTGTTCCGTTCCTAGGATTGCAGAGGACGTCAACGAGAGAGAGATCGAAACCAGAGGGGGCGTCGAGCCAGATCTCATCTCGTACGACAACCCACGTAGCTGGACGAAACCTTCTGATACGGGTCCTGGAGGGAACTGTAACGTTTGCTAAAGCAGTGTGCGACAATCATGGGGGGTCGATCATTTCTTCTGGGGAGGTGGATTTTGACTCCATGGTTTGAAACGACGACATAGGCGTAGATTGAGTGCAAATGCACAACTATAATTTATTGATTTTGTAGTTAATTAATATCCACTACAATAAAGATTAACGGGTAATTTTCGTAAATTTTTCCAAAACCTTTATAGCATAAGATGAACCGTATATTTAGAAAATGTGATTCATGCTTATATGATTAAAACCAAAGTTGTCTGCGATATTCTTAGCTCTACTCTTCCTTGATAATATTTTCCTAGGATGTTCCCCCACGCAACCCCCCCCCCCCCCCTTTGTATTTCACTTAGGATTTTGCTATGGCGTCAACTGTAACTTTTACATTTGATAAAATGGAAACGAATTTTAAAGAAAATTTTCTTCTTTTTCTAAGATGGGAAGAATATTTTGGTCACGTTATTTTTCATCTTTAAAAAACAAATGAAGTTACTTTTCGATTAAATTTTTAAAATTTGATTGCATTTAGATAAATGACACAAATGATCCATAAAGCTCGACTCTTTTTATGTAATGCGATCATTAAACTTTAATCTAATATACAACGTTTTTCGCAAACATTTTTAAATAAATTAAAAGTATGAGTTTGGGTTTAAAAAAAAAAAGAATCCCTTTTTTCAAGTATTCTTCCAAGCAAGTGTGACAGTTGTGATCTTTACATGTTTAAATTTAAAAGACCCAAGGAGGGATGTTTCGATTCTTTTGCAGGATCGAATCATTTACTGTATTAATTAGAGGACTTAAAGTGTACTTAAACAAAAAAAAAAAAAAAAAATCAACTTCTCAAAATAGTACGCAATAAATGGAAATGTTTGGAAATCCATTCCTCCAACATGAATAAAAAACATAATGTCAAAAGCAAAACTGAAATGGTTTGCATGTGATCAAATTACTAACACGATTGAGTTGGACATTTCCGGTTGTGCCGTTCTGATGCCGCAGACTCGGACAATTCTATGAACAAAGCGAATGAAAAATGAAAAAAGTCTATGAAAAACCACAATGAACAACGAAAACCGCGGCAGAAGTTACATAACGAAAGCCTATCAATGTCAAAATGCTAGCCACCTTCCCCACCAGGACATCTCAATCACAGTAACCTCTCCTGAAAGAGCTGACAGAGCCGCAGGAATTTCATGACAACCCATACAACCCCAACAAGAGTCGAGATGAATTTCGCATGCAAAATTCGCTCCATCTTGTGAAATGGCGGTCCCAAAGTAACTACCACAATCACCTAAACCTCGGGCTTGAGCATTTAAACGGAGCAGCAACAGCCTGATGACATGCTACTGGTGCTCTTATAAATGCTCGAGTCACAGAAACACATTGTTTCGCTCTCATATTACCCGAATTCAATGTGTGATGTTGAGTATATCTGCTGCGCATAATAGAGAAGCAACATTAGTCTGAAGCACATAAGTAAACTAACATGGCTCCGATAATCACTCAGGAGGTTCCCGTGAGAATGATGACATTGAGAAGCAGAAGCAAAGCAGATGCCACTGCCATAATAAGAAGTCAAGAAAGCATGTCTGACTATGAGCCAGATTAATATATACTAACTCTTCATCCTTGGTCCTTCAATCTTGTATTATGATTGTAACAAAGTCAACAAATAAACAAGCCTAAGTTCAGAGATCCAACCGAGACTTTGCATTGTCCATTTGCACGCAATTAAATTCGCAATAATTCAACGATCTAATCGAAAAATGCTCCTCTTTATTTTTCCAGGAGCATGCTCACATCATTTGAATGCAGCTACTCCAACGAAAAACTGAATGAGTAATAAGAAAAAGAACAGTTGCTAAAACCTAACAAGGACAGTTTGACGGCAGAAGAGAGCCTTGCACACTTGATTGCATAGAAATGCCTTCATTCGTCCATTTAAAATATATTAAGTCCAAAGAAAAAGATTGACTTGGTGTTGCAATGAGAATGGAATCGTATGGGTTAAACATCATATAGAGGCCAGAGGGGAGATGGGAAAATTAATGTATTGCCTCATCTAACCAATAAAATCAATGTTCTTGCAATGACCAATTTTCAGAAGAAAATGAATCACACAAAACACACTATCACATAAGTCGATGGAAAGATGCTAAAATGACAGAAAAATTATACCATTGCACAACCTAAAAAAAAGTATCACACTGCATCCTATCATTTCTGCAATGACTTCCTGAATTACAAGGAAAAAAAGATTCTGGAGGAAAATAAGGATACCTTGTGAGCTTATGCCGGCAAAATGGCTGCCGACTTCTGAAAACACTGATACCAATAGTGTGTTCAAGCAATTGCTGAAGCAATTGTTTCCACATCTAAAGGACGCCAAAATGTCTTCTGAACAGAGAGCAATCCCTCATTTTCCTTTGAGTGAGTGAATCTGACATCCCATTGCAATGATTTAGCAATGCTCTCAATCTCAGCTATAGTCGCCACATTATCCCTGACAATCAGCATTCCTTCTGGCCTCAGAATCCGATCAATCTCTGAAAAAACCGGCATCAAATTGCACCTGTGACAAGAAAAGCAACAGCATAATAAGGAGTATTTTCCTCCTAAAGGAACAAGTAACAGAATGGCTCAAAAACAAAAAGGAAAAAAACCTCTTTTTGAGACTGGAGAAGAGATTATCTGCATGGAGAAGATCATAAGATCTTGGGTAGGTGTTGAATGATTCACACCAGTCATGGTACATGCCAAATAAACCGCGCTCGTAGATTATAGGAAGCGTGTCAGGAGATTCAATCGGGATTACATTCATCACCCACACTTTCAAGTCCTTGAGGACAGCAGCAAACCTACAAGTAAAACCAAAGAAAGATTGACACAGGAAGGCAAAAGTATGGTGCAAGTATACACGTAACACCAATGTGAAGGGACATATCAGATGGAAACAGCAATCTCCTTTCATCTATCGTAGCCGAAGCAAAAGAAGTAACTTACCCTCCATAAACAGCTTTCATATCCATGACATTCCTGATAGAAGACCACCTGACACCAACACCATTCAAATATGTGTGGGAGATAACATCTTTCCAATTCTTGTAGTCGGCAGTAAAATCTTCCTGGCTTGGTTTTCCATATACTCCAGCTTCATTCAGCCAGTATGGTGGTTTTTCTAAACGTACTGGCCATTTCTCAGGCCATTTGGACCCACGCTCCGACATGTCGACAGGCACTTTGTGCATGCAGGCTTGCAAAGTCACATTCCTGGAGTTATTCAAATTAGGATTATCAATGTATGAAGCAGTTAACCTGACATTTGGTAGCAAGAAGACACCTTTGAGGCCATACGAAAGTACTTTTTTTTGTGCATGAAGACCACTTCTTCAGAATCAGAATATAAAGGTGGCTATTTTTGCAGTGATACTCTTAATCGCATAAATTTCAGTTCTCTAAAACTTGCATGTCCTCAACATGCATTTCCTTGGAGGTGACTAGTTGAGTGACTGCCAGATCACAAGTAACTACAAAAGAGTTGTCGAGAAAAAAGATTCACAAAGTAGAAAGTTGGAAAGAAATCCCGTCAACACCATCTATGGACAATTCGACTGGAAATCTAATTATCATCATATGAGAAATATGAGGTGCTTGCTTGTACAAAATCATATCAGTTAGTTGTGCTGCATTGCCCACCAAATGAAGCCATCGGACTACGCAGCAACCCTCCTTTGGCTTCCCTATGGCAGTAATTTGTTTATTCCTTTCTCACTTTGTTTCTATTGGTGAGTTTAACTTTTTATTGTCTTATAAGTACATTATCAAGAAGATGAACTACAGAGGTTGTTAAAAAAAAAAAAAAAAAACCAACAACAACCGGTGTAGTATTGCTTGTCCACAAATCTGATCTGAAGATAAAAAAGGATGTACCAAGCTGAGTTGGGATCGTCGAATTTATCGCAAAGTGGAGGCTCATTTCGTGGTCTCTTTTCGTAGCACTCATTAGATATTGGTTTCCTGTACATTGCGACAGCCACTTTATTCAGTTTGTCCTTTTTAATCACGACAAGGTCCCAGCACATAGCCATAGTCAGTTTAGACATTTCTGCAAGCAATCACCAGAGAAAGAAACAATGAGCAATTCAAGATGAAGTTCAGATACCATCCCAATTAGGTAATCGCCACATTGGGGATATTCAACCTTTCCAGATGCCAGCGTCTTCTGGGCCCCTTCTATAAATTGGAGTAGCAGACCAAACAAAGTAACCACCTGGTCGTAGCACACGGTTGAGCTCCAAAAGAAGTTTGCCACCTGAAATGCACATTGAAATGGATTCAGAACTTTTAAAAGAGAGAAGGAGAGGAATTTCAACACTTCAGATCATGACCTTCAACATGCCAAGGGACTCTACAGCGGGCACAGTGGATAACATCAAAAACACCACCGGGAAATGGTAGCCTCTTAGAACCCATAACTCCAAGTATGGCTGGAATACCACGTTCAAGTGCAAATTGAACTTGAGCTTCATGCACATCTTTGGGAGCAAAAGACATTGCAAGAACATCCCTTTCAAATAAATAACCTCCGAAACTGGCTACACCACATCCAACATCTAATATCACTCGGGTTCTCTTCCCCCATGAAATAGCAGGATTTGCCTTCACATTTCAACAAGTAGTCCGTGAATAAAACAGTGTGGATATATTACACAGTCTAGGCTTTTCTAGTGGAAGGAAATTGTTAACGAGAGCAAAAAATCGAGATTTGAGACAACTAAAGAATCTTCCATTTACATATATGAGATAATACTGCGTGCAAATAGTTGACGTCTTAGCTTGCATGCACCTGCAAAAATGAGTTATTCGTTTCAAACAACTCTTTTCAAACAATCTATCCTATTTATTTCAAGCACAATCGTTCAGAAGCTGACCATCTCGTCTAGTAAATAAATGTAAAAGTAAGACACACACAATTCTATATCACACGTTTGTTTAGTACATCATCTGTCAATGTGCTCAGCTGTTTTCGCCAATACAGACATTACATGCTTGTGAGTGCCACAGACAAACACATGCATGCATGAGAGAATGAGAGAGAGAGAGAGAGAGAGAGAGATTTATATGAAGGGATGTAGTCCAAAGTTTAAAGCAGATCATGAAATAAGATATTAAAAAGATAATTTGATTGGTCTAGTCCATGTCAGAATCAGTCTGTATACTTGCCAATGGTTCCCACGAACCACAGTTTCATCAAGAGCGGAAATTGGAGAGTGGCATTTTGTCAAATTATTAAAAGTAGATTGAACATGTCGCTAGGATCATTTTATGCACCAATATACACATGAAACAACACGAAGCTTCGTGTTCTAGTTAAGCAGATAATGGACAGAACTAATAACTTTAGCCGGAAGAGAAAGGCAATTGACAGGGTGCAGAAGCTCACATTTTGAATCATATCAATATAGTGGAGAGCACCCTGAACAAATTGAGTTCCACCACCAGGAAATGTAAGATATTCACCAGTAACTTTAACCCAATTCTGATGTCCCTTGACTACAGCAAGCTCGGTATGTGGCACATTGCGGAACCATATCTGCATTATCCACAGAGCAAGTAATTACCAGAGAAACACCAACCGCTAAAACAAGAATAGGGAAAACAAGAAAGAACCTTATCCCTGCTCATAGGCCATTGAATTAGCTTCCTGTATCCTGCAGGTAGAGGAACAAGACATGTAGGAGCATTCTCAGGGCAGTGCCTCTCTCGATGTTCAAAATGTATTATACTAGGAAGCCTTCTAACAGCATACACATTGTCGAGGCAAGGGATGTAATCAGGCCCAGCCGTGGTGTTACAAACTTTCCAGGTGTAGTCATTTTGTTCCCTTGAATCTTGTTGTGATAGCTTCTCATTTTGGGACTCCACTACTTGAGTTGACCAAGTACCTTTTGGAGCAGTTGTTTGAGTCAAATTTTCTGACTGATTATTAGATTCCTGAAACATTTCCTGGATTTCTAGGATATTGTTAGCAGCAGATTGTTCAGAATTCTTGTCTTGATCTTGCTGGACCCTCTTGCCATTCTGATTGACCTCTTTATTGTCCTGCTTAAAGTCATCTAAGCTATGTTCAGCGTTCAGTTTTTCAGCACTACCAACCATGTCAGAATCATTTCCTTTTGATCTATTGAACTTTTCATCCACATCAGATCCTGCATCATCCATTGTTTGCTCTCCCTCCTTTTGACCTCCATCAGTACTGCTCATTCCCGTGTTTGGTTCCTCTCTACTCTCATTATTCTTGTTATTGTTATGCTGATGTCTATCCTCAGTTTCATCGTCAAATTCAGAAGTTATATCAGATTTGCCAGATGTTTTCTCTGAGGAAGTCTTCTCTGGAGTGCTCTCTTCTGATATTTCCTCTTCCAGGTCAGTCTCCACTGTATTAGCAGAATCAACCCTGCTCTGCTCACCTGCATCTTCCGAACCCTTTTCAACTGTTCTTTTATCATCATTCGGAACACCCTGGTTTTGAATCTGAGTATTTCCCGAGCTTCGACTAGTGACTCTGTATCCCAAACTATCATTCTCTTGATATAGCAAGTCTGGATTCTCAACCGAAAATGTGGGAGATGATGGCAGGAAAATCCAAATTGCAAATAAACTAAAAGCCACAAAGACAACTACATAGAGCCTAAAACCATTCTTTGATGATTTACGCACATCAAATAGAGGAATGTTTCTTGAAGCCATGTGATAGAGCAATATTTTGTTAACATGCTATATGAACCTCAACCTGGGGGAGGAAAAAGTATTATCACTAGACATTACACAGAAAACCACTGAACATACACGCAATAATCTTATAAATTCTCTTGTTCTTTCTCTACCAAGTTCAATTACTTTTTTCCTCGACCAGTCTTATAGATTCAGTTATGGACATCTTGTAGAACAAAAATAATTTGGGAGTGGAGTGATAATGGAAACAAAAAAAGCAAAAGAAAACAACAGGTCATCATGCTCATCATAAATAAGGAAATTTTGTTAATATTTGCGATTTTAAACAGTGATCTCCATAAGCTAATTGTGATCTCATACAGTACGCTCTGTCACGGTCTCCCTATGTTGTATCCCTGTATTAAGTAGTACTTCTTTTTGCACTCTAGAATGCTAAAACTCATAACATTTGCTTGCACTGAGTTATGTCACCATCTCACAAACTCACGTCTCTGGAAAGCAAGCGCTATCACCCTATGTCTTCTGTGGCCACTGCCAGAGCTTCATGCCCTTACAAGAAACATGTACTACTCATAGCTTGTTTGGCACTCAGCCAATCAGGTACACCGCACACCTCTAATCTGTTTCGGCCTCTTACTTAGGATACGTACAACAAGTTCCCAGAAAGCACGTTAGCAACCCAACTGAATCGAGAAGTACAGATGCTGGTTTTCTATCTCATCTGACAGTTTTGAGAAAGGGACGTTAGAGATGCTCAGAACACAATCAATAAGAAGGGCCGCTGTATTTCATCTTATCCAAAAGGTTGATTAAGTAATACTAAAGTCGCCCAACAGAATACGATCTTATTATTAGGACACAGATCTACAATGCGAATATGGAAGCAAAGTTCTTGATTCTTTATACTTAAATGTAGGTTAATAATGTACGCCCATAAACATAGATGGAAGTTTAGTTTCTTAGCTACAATGCCTTGACAGTGGATCCAAAACAATTCAATCCTGGGCACAGATTAAATATAGTCAACGGAAAATGAAATTAAGGATTGAAGTTCCAAAGGGAGGAAAAGAAACAACCGCCCTGAAAATATAGCAATGGTGAACTCATTAGTCCATAGTTTCCCATTATATTTGCATGAACGAGAAACCTAATTTGCAATGACCATGCTCGGCTGGAAAAGCATATCACAAGAACAACCACTTCGCATCGACATAACATACAAAAGCATTCTGACTTGGTTGGAATTACTTTCCCTCTGCAGTGACCACTATCAAATACAACCCAATGCCTTACAAGTACGTTATGCACCCACTAATCCCACATAGACCTCTTAACCAAGGAAATAACTAAAAGGCAGCTTCAGCTGGAACTCGAACAATAGAACGCATTCAAGATCGAGAGCTTCAAGAATTATTCACCGAACCATAAAAGAGCGGCCTTGTCGGTTGCTTAACAATCAAGAAAAAAGAGAAACAAAGCATTCCCTCGTAATGGGGTTCGAAAAGCTTACCGCTTTTTGGGCTTCAATCATTTCTTAGTTGAAAAAGAAAAAATTTTCACAGGCAGAGCACAAAAGAAGACGATGAGCCTATGCAGGCTCCAAACCGACCTTTCTTGGACAGAGCTGACCAACGATGATGAGCTCCGCTCGCGAAAAACAAAGAGCGTCGACGAGAGAAACTACGATTGGCGCAAGGTTTAGATCTCCATCTCGTGTTTTTACTTTAATGGAGTCTCGCCAGAAAAATTCGTATCTGATCTGGACGAAGCTGATTGATGTTGTATAAAATGAATAAAAAGAACAATTGAAAAGGGATAATTTTATCTTGAATTGTCGGTTTTCTATGAGATGAAATCTGATTTGAAGGTTTTGACCCAAAAAAAAATAAAAATCTTGATTTGAAGTTAGATAAGGGAGATCTAATTTAGGTTTAGATTGAACCGTCAATTTAAAAGCCGAACTAATTATCGTGATAATTTTTTTTAAATAGCACATTCTTTTAGTACTGTGATTCATTTTCATAGCAAGAGCTTTCTAGTAACAGTTTGATATCATAAGTTGAGTTTAAATTCGTTATATGATTAGTAAATTTTCGATTTCTAATATGATTAATAATTTTTTTTCTTGACAAAACAAGACTAACCTATAAAATAAAATCAAATAAAATAAAACCTTAATTACCAACTAGTCGAAAGATGTATAGTTAGTTTCCAAAGTTACCAGCAAGTTGCCAAATTTCACTAAATATTCGCTGCGCTCACGTTGAAACTCACTCATTCCGTTTAAAAGGTGGGTAAAAAGATCAAATATGGAATATGCCAAGATGTAATCGTCTAGGCATTTGGAAAGAAAAAAGAGTTCTTTAATTACAGAAATTATCACAGTACATATCCGGATTCTTGAGATTAAGTTTTGCCAATTGTCGTAGCTCATCCGTCGATTCGGTTTTACTCCCAGAGTAAAATTCAAGTCCCCCACCATCAGTAGTGAATTAAAGGAAAACCTGGCCATTTTGAAACATCCAAAGCTAAGCCGTACCGTACCCTAGGAAGTATGGACACTCTTCGATATAGGATCGATATGTAGTCAACATGTATCAGACTGTCGATGTGGTCAGCACTCCAGAAACGCTAGCGACATACGACTACAGTATCCTGACACACTAACATGCACGAGTCAATTTCAAACACTATATATAAATACGTGCACACTCTTAAGTCATATACCCAGCCACTCCGCCACAAACTGGCCAATTTCCAACATTTTTAACGAATTAAGGATCAAAATGTACATAATACACACACATATATACGCACACACTTAAGTCATATATCCAGCCACTCCAACACGCACGAGTCAATTTCAAACATTTTTAACAAATTAGGGATCAAAAATTTAAATACATAGAATATATATACACACACTCAAGTCATATACCCAACCATCTTGACAAGCTTCAAACATTTTTAACAATCAAAATGTAAATTTATATATAAAAAATATACACTCAAGTCATATACCCAGCTACCCGGAGTAAATTTCAAATATTTTTGACAAATCAAGAATCAAAATGTAAATCTATAAATATATACACACGCACTCTTAAGTCATATATCCATGTCAATTTCAAATATTTTTAACAAAATAAGGATCAAAATGAATATATATACGCGCACGCGCACTCAAATCATATACCTAGCCAACCCCAACACGCACTGGTAAATTTCAAACATTTTTGACAAATTAGGGATCAAAATGCGAATATATAAAATACACACACATAAAATTCAAGCAACGTCGCTCCCCAGGTAAAGTGAAAAAAGAGACCTAAAATTCCAGACAGAAGAGGACGCCCACGAGACGATTCCTGCAACAAAATTTGGGTCTTTACGGGAAAAACCTTGAATTCAAAGAGGAAGACGGACACGTTGAAATGTAAGGTTTGGGCATTCTGAGTGGAGAGTGAGTGTTTGAACTCATTTCCCTCTCGTCTCGTGTGAATCAGGAAATGATAAGGCTTGGGCCAAATTGTTGGGAGAGTTTTATTTCATTGATGCTTGCAACAGAATATATACATACACACATACACACACACACACAAAGCAGAAGCTATTTGCTGCATATATTTCTATTTCCTTCGTCGTTTGAGTGACCTCCCCCACATTTAGGAGTCCGTAACATGGAATTTAATAATAATAATAATAATAATAATAACAATACATGGGATGAGACAGAGCATGAAGAGATAGTTGCTTTGCTTTGGAAGTCTACCCAACCCAAAGAAAGCTTTATTTTATTTTAATTATTTAATAACAAACATATCATATCACTATCACACTTGAAATCTCACCCCTCCCTCCGTAGGAATCCAATCTTGAACATGCCGTCAATGCTCCCATCTTTGATTTTACATGCTGCCTCTCCGTATGTCATTCCTTCTCCTAGACTTCTATGATGCCCATGGAAAGTGACCCAGGCCAAGGGGTCCCACTCAAACTTGGCCCACCATTTTTTGTCCCCTTCGACCGAGAACGAGAAGCTTCTCCCCCTCGCGGTGTTCCAATCCAACGCCAACTTTATGAGACCGGGGCACCCTTCTATGCGGAATCTCACCCCCTTAGGGAAGAACAGAGTCTCGTCGCAAATGCTCTTCAGGTTCGGAAGATCGAAGAGTTCCAAGGATTCGAGATGCGAAAATAATCCTGAAGCAGCTAATTCCTCTCTTGTCAATCCATCCCCAATGATTCTCTCCATCGAATCGCAATTGAAGACTGTCAATTCCCGGAGTTTCGGAGCGTGCACGAGCCAAGACAAGTCCGAAAGCCCGCAGTAGCCGATAACAACTCGAACGAGACTAGGGAAGCAAGAAGAGCAGTTAGGAGCTCGTCCTATTCCTTGGCTAATCTCCACCTTCACGAGCACAGGGCAGTCGAATAGATCAAGCTCTTCTAAATGCGGGAAAATCGCCGTTGCCTGTATTAGGATGCGGGTCAAGCCCTCACAACTGCTGATGCTCGCTCTCCGTACACGTCTCTGTAAACTCGGGGACTGGAATATCTTCTGGAGAGAGGAGGGCTTGGAGATGCTGATAGATAAGTCGGTGAGATGTTGCATGCGGCCTAGTTGCTCTACAATCTCTTCTTCCTTCTCTTGAACCACTACATAAAGATGCCCCCAGTGGCTAAACACATTCAAGGGTAAGCTTGTGATTGCCTCCACCGGAATTAGGATGGTCTCTTCCATATCTTCTAGCAGCAACCACCTTAAATGAGTCAAATTCTTGATTTCCTGAGGCAATTCCCTAATACGAGTGCCCGACAGGTTCAAGTACCGTAGGTAGATTAGATCGCAAATCTCCTTTGGGAATAACCCGATAGATTTATTGTCGGACAGGTCCAAGACCGTCAAACGAGCCTTCATCGAATGGAAAAATCCACTTGGCACGAGACTCACGGAAGTTTCTCTTACAAGCAAAGTCTCGAGCTGGGAGCACTGGGGTGGTGTTCGGTCAATATTCTGAATCCATTTTCCCCATACAGATACTTTCTCTGTTTCCCCCCATTTGGATATCATCGCCAAGGACATGTTTTCTTGGTTCTCCGTCACTAGCAACTTGTTCTCGTTTTGCCCGTGGTCACGAGCAATCCAAGTTGCCATGTCACGGATGACGTCGTGCATCTTTACACACTGTTCTCCTTTGTAATTAAGCTCACTTTCCAATAGACAAGCCCTCTTTAAATCCCCCAAAATAGACTCTCCCTCGTCCCGCATACGATATACATCATCAGCGTATCCTAGGAAGCCCTCTCCAATCCAGAGGTTAATAAGATCATATGTTCTTATAGGGTAATCCTCGGGAAACAGACAACAGTAAAGGAAGCAAGCCTGGAGGGTAGAGTCATTTAAGCTATTATAACTGAACTCTAGTACGTGATATACTTCGCTCACCATACCTGGCAGCTTGTGCGGATTGTTTTTTAGCGTTGTTAGCGCATGCCTCCACTCACGGGGATTGTCTTTTCTGGCCATGGCTCGCCCCACAGTAATGAGGGCCAGTGGCAATCCTCTACACTCTCCGGCAATGTCCTTTGCAAGCTCTAGAATTTCTAGGCGAGAATGTACAGTCGGTTTGCCCACAGAGTTCTCAAATAATTCCAAGGCTTCTTCAGGCTTCAAGCACTGTACTTCAAAGGTTCTTTTGGCTGCCATTAGGTCACACACTTGCTTTGACCGAGTTGTGAATACAATTGTGGATCCGTTCTCGAGACCAGGATGAGGAATTCCGATATTCGAAAGGTCCAGCCTCTGCCATAGATCATCAATCAACAACACAAACTTCTTCTGGATCAAAACACGGTGCAGATGATGGACCCTCTCATCTCGTGACCATCCATTCCAGCTCTCATCTTCGATGTGCAGCCTTTTCCTTATGGCGTCTTGAATGCCATCTTCGTTCACTTGCTTGGACACCGTCACCCAAATAACAATCTCGAATCCATGACTCGCGCGAGAAAGCTCCTCGTTGATCCTTTTCATGAGGGTGGTCTTTCCAACACCGCCCGCCCCGTACAACCCAATCACTCCTGCTTGTTTTTCGTCCACGAGCCATGTCAACACTTTGCTAAGAGAAATAACAAGCCCCACGGTGTCGCCCATAGGCAAGTCGAGTACTGGGGGAGGAGACAATGGTGACGTTAGAACACCGAAGTTTTCCTCCTTAGTTTGGAGCTCTCTCGCTTCATTGAGCATCTGATCGACTCTTTTACCCAATCGATAACTCGACCTGCAGTTCTGTGGAAGAAAACGACTGAGACATTTGGTTCGATCACGTACCTCAGCTTCCCGAAGAACCTTTTCTACCCCGCCCACAAATTCTTCCACCTTGTCTAGCCAATTCTCCACTTGTTTCGTGCGCTGCCCACCTTTTTCGTTTTCTTCACGTTCCATCCTCGCCTTCACATCATCGATCAAAGCCTTCAGGTCTTCAGTTGCCCTCCGCAACGAGTCAATATTGTGTTTCAGATTACAAATGTAGCCCATCGGTTTGCTGGCCAAGCCCCATAACTGTTTGAAGAGTTCCAAAAGAGGACTCGCGAATTCCATAGTTTTTTTTCCCCCTGGAATAAGAGATTGGAAAATCAGACTGTTTAGATGGTTGGAAAGCGAGCAAAGGTAGAGTTCGATAAGCTCTGCCATATTTATCTCCATTGTTCTATCTAGTAAACGGAGGAAGGAATATAGGAACCTTTTCTTTACTTCAAAAAGAGAAATGGAACTATTCTTCTTCTTGTTTCTTGGTCAGGGTAGCCGCGAAGAAGTGTCCGTTTGGAAAGAAGTACAACCTAAGGCGCAAGTTACAAACAGTGCTCTCCGTCAGAGTTCTCCGCTGTCGACAAAGCTTCGATTTTCGGTGATTCCCGGAGATCCAACCGTTGGTTTTGGCTGATTTTTGGACACCAAAGTCGCACCAACTCTCTCTACATTCTCACCGTTGGGATATTGGAAAGAAGCACTGCCTCGGCTTGTATGGCAGATCTACGGTAGGTCTTCATGGCCGATTCTTCTCTCAAAGCTGGGACCAAGGGAGCTCTTCCCCCGCAGCAGCCCCCAGCTACGGCAAGGGTTCAACCCCAGGAGAGTTTGGCGACCTCCCTACTAAGCGCTGGTGCCCGTGGAGAAGCTGGTATCGACGGCTCCAGCTCGGTTTTGCTTGAGCAGCCTGGCGACCGGAAATCTGGTGCGGCAGCAAAGGGAAAACTGGTGAGTATTGCAAACAACAATGGGAACCCAGCGACCCAAGCTGTAATTCCTAAGGTCTTTCGACCTGGTCGACGTGGGGGAAGCCGAAGCAGGGCCTCTTCAAACCCACCTCAACCCAACCCAGCTGCTAGTACTTCAAAGAACCAGCCTCAACGCTCCTGGGCGGCAGTGGCTAAGGCAGCCACAAAAGGGTATGAACTCGCTTACATGTCCTTGCTATTATGGATGATAATATTGTGATGTCGGAGGAGATACTTGTTGGAAATATGATGTATTTTGACGGTGAGTGAATGAGAAATTATTTCTCAAAAAACATCATTGAGTTGGAAGTGGGAAGTGACAAAGCATTAGTTCCACATAGGAAAGGAAGAAGGTCTTGAAGTGTTTTATATGTGGTTACACCCCTCTTGAGTGGTAACTATTGTAACAAGTACTATGCCTCGCGCGCACCCGTAAGGGGTGCAAATCCCAGACCCCGACGGAAGCCCGACAAGTTGAACTTGGGCGCGAGCGCACGACCTGCGTACGCGAATGCCGGATCGAAAAGTGGGCCTTGCGACAAGCCCATTTTTGCCTTCTATTTTAATTTTTTCCAACTCAAGCCGTTAATCGTGCTTACGTTAATTACCGATGTGTAAATGATATTAACTAAGTAACGGCTGTTATAATTCTGTGGTTACAGAATTAATTACATAACGGCAAAATTAATTTAGTCGTTATTATTTATTTCTGCAATACCCTGCTTAGCCTATAAATAGGTGGCTTCCCGTTCTGTTTAGAACATGACGAAAAGAACTGCGAAAATCTCCCTCTTTTGAATTGTCTGCATTTGCATTGTTTTGGATAGTGTTCTAGTGTTGTTCAAGTTCGCCGGAAGCTTTGGAGTGCTGTGCTTGCCTCTATCGCTACTTAACCGTTGTATCCTAGGAGACAGACGTCCACGAAACCTCAAAGCACGTACTGGAGGGGGCGAATCTGTTTTAAGGAAACTGTGTTGAACACAGGCCTCGGTATTCCATCTAAATTCAATATATTTATATTGTTATATTTCCGTTCGAATTTTGTTACTCAGAAGGTCGGAAGGAGACTCAGAAGGAAGTCTCAGAATGAAGCCTCAGAAGGAGGCTTAGAAGGAACCTCAGAAGGAAGGTCAGAAGGAGGCTCAGAAGGAAGCCTCAGAAGGAAGCCTCAGAAGGAACTCCATCTAACGGGTCCAGAAGGACTGCTTCTGACGGGTGCAGAAGGAACTCCATCTGACGGGTCCAGAAGGACTGCTTCTGACGGGTTCAGAAGGAACTGCATCTGATGGGATCAGATGCAGTTGCATCTGACGAATTTTTGCATTTGATGAATTTTCAATACTGCTTCCGAAGGCTCAAATTAGTATTTTCATATTTGAGGCAGCTTGCTTATATTTATAATTGTCATTCGAATTGTAAGTATCATCCATACTCTTTAAACAGTTTTGTTATTTATTTAACACTGTTTTCCAACAATACTTGCGGCAACAGACCCGAAGTGGAATGAGTGCCTGGTAGGGTATTATGTTGGGAAGAAGATATCTTTTAGACTCACTGAATCGGTTAATCACTTATCTGAAGTTAAAGCTAATGACGAGGGATTCTATTTCTTCCATATTCCACACAATGAGTTTCGTCGCTCGGTCCTTCATGGCGGGCCATATACTATTGGAAAAGTGCCTCTTGTTCTTCGGCAATGAGATCCTCTTTTGATCCTTAAGCAGGACCAACATGATTCTTTGCCGGTATGGATTCGCCTACGAAACATCCCGTATGCCTTGTGGTCAGCGCCTGGCATCAGTACCATTGTTAGTGCGATTGGTAAGCTTCTTTATTTGGATGCGCAAACTGAGAGCATGAAGATTATTTCTTATGAGCGGGTGTGTGTGGAAATCAAAGCAAATCAGCCCCTTTGTGATTCTGTTGGAGTAAGTTTGAATGGGGTTATTCACACGATCAAGATTATTTATGAATGGAGGCCCATTTCTTGTGGGATCTGTGGTACGTATGGTCATTGTTGGTCCTGCTGTTATTGTCCCTCCCGAACCTGAAGTGCCTCCTCTTGGCCCCGGAGTGGTCCCTTTTAGCCCTGGGCTGATCTTGATGTCCCTCTATAGCTTGCGGACCAGTGAAAAAGGGTGGCCAACAAAAAGGGACGACGTGCTGCTCAAAACGGTGCTTACTTAGGGTACGTACAACAAATTCCCAGAACGCATGTTAGCCACCCAATACTGAATAGAGAAGCACATATGCTGGTTTTCTATCGCATCCGACAGTTTTGAGAAAGGGACGTTAGAGATGCTCAGTAACCAATCAATAAGAAGGGCCGATGTATTTCATCTTATCCAAAAGGTTGATTAAGTTATACTAAAGTCGCCCAACAAAATACGTCAACATTGACAACATCTTTATCTCAAACTAGTTGGGGTTGGCGGTCAATGAACTCAAAAGAGAAAAATAAAATAAAATAGAATATAAGAAAAAAAAACAAAGATCAATTGAAGAAAAAAGAATAAAATAAAAATAAAAATAGGGAAAAAGGGACTAAAGACTACAATCTTATTATTAGGACACAGATCTACAACGCGAATATAGAAGCTAAGTTCTTGATTCTTTATACTTAAATGTAGGTCAGTAATGCACGCCCTGAAACACATATGGAAGTTTAGGGTGCGTATGGTAACGCTCCAGAAAAAGTATTTCTGTTCCCAAAGTGTTCCGATAACACTTTTGGAACAGAAACGCGTACGGTTCAAAAATATTCCGAAAGTATTCCGCGGAACACTTTTTAGAAAAAAGAACACTTTTGAAGCATAATTGAGGAACAACAAATATTTGTTTCTGTGTTCCCGGAACACTTTTTAGAAAAATATTTTGGAACACTTTTGTAAAAAAAAAAATGAAAAATTCTAAAAAATTCTAAAATTTTTCAAAAAATAGAAAATGGCCCCAATCAACTGGCCATGACCTGTTTCGGGTCTTTTGACCCCCGATCTTTCCAGAAATGACGGTTTTGCCCTTCCGGCAAACCGTCCCCCAAAAAATTCATAAAAAATAAAATAAAAATCTCAAAAAATAGGAAATGACTATAATCAACTAGCCAATACCTATTCCAATGTTTTGATCCCCGATCTTTCTTTAAAATGACGATTTCTCCCTTTTGACAAATTGTTTCCCAAAAATTGAAGAAAATCAAGAAATTTTGAAAAAAATTCTCAAAAATGGGAAATGGCCACAATCAGCTGGCCATGGAATATTTTGGGTAATTTGATATCCAAACCTTCCAAAAAATGATGATTTTGCCATTTGGGCAAATCGTCCCCAAATTTTCTCATTTTACCCCTAGCCTATAATCACAGGTTCTCTAAACCCATAGGGTTATGTTAGGAGACCCTTATTGTGAATTGATGTGCGTTGATATGGTTCATTTATGCACTTGATTGCGCTTTCATTATACATGATTAATATTTTTATAGCTGATGTTGTCCATATTTTAATTATAAACCGTGCATAAAATTTGATTTACTAAATTGAATGAGATTTAATTTAATTTTAATATATATATAGTCTTCTTAATTAAATGAAAAAATTGGAACATATTTTTTTTTGCGATTACCATACGCGTTTCTGTTCTTTTTTTGTTCCGAGAACAGAATTTTTTTGCAGTTACCAAAGGCGTTTCTGTTCCAAAAAATCGCAGTCGGGAACAGAAACACAAAAAAATGTTTTTGTTCCAAAAGTTGTTCCGAGAATAGAAACGTTACCATACGCACAAGAACAAATTTGGAAGTTTAGTTCTACAACGCGAATATAGAAGCAAAGTTCTTGATTCTTTATACTTAAATGTAGGTCAGTAATGCACGCCCAGAAACACACGGATATGGAAGTTTAGTTTCTTAGATGCAATGCCTTGACAGTGGATCCAAAACAATTCAATCCTGGGCACAGATCAAATATAGTCAGCGGAAAATCAAATTAAGGATTGAAGTTCCAGAGTGAGGAAAACAAACAACTTCCCGAAAATATAGCAATGGTGAACTCATTAACCCAATGTTTCCACCTATACTGCATGAATGAGAAGCCTAAAATTCACAAGAACAATCACTTCGCATCGACAGAAAACACAAAATCATTCTGACTTAGTTGGAATTACTATCAAATAGAACTCAATGCGTTACAAGGACGTCATGCATCTGGTAAATCCCACATAGACCTCTTAACCAAGGAAATAACTAAAAGGGAGCTTCAGCCAGAACTCGAACAATAGAACGCATTCAAGATCGAGAGCCTCATGAATTATTCACCGCACCATAAAAGGGCGGCCTTGTCGGTTGCTTAACAATCAAGAAAAAGAGAAACAAAGCATTCCCTCATAATGGGGTTAAAAAAGCTTACCGCCTTTTGGCTCCAATCATTTCACAGTCGACAAAAAAGACAAAAAAAAATTTCTTCAGTGGCAGAGCAAAAACGACGACGATGAGACAACGCGGACTCCAAACCGGAGCTTTCTTGGACAGAGCCGACCAACGATGACGGAGCTCCGCTCGCGAGAAGCAAAGAGCGGTCGACGAGAGAAACAACTATTGGCGCAAGGTTTAGATCCCACCTGGGGCTTTTACTTTAATGGAGTCTCGCCAGAGAAATTCGTATCTGATCTGGACGAAGCTGATAGAAGAAGTATAAAATGAATTTAAAAAAAAAAAGAACAATTGAATGGGGATAATTTATATATTGAATTGTCGGTTTTCTACGAGACGAAATCTGATTTGAAGTACCACCCACCCGGGTGGCGCCGCTGGTTTGAGCACGCTTCTGCATACGGCATGTTGCGTGTTCGAATCCCAGGGCGTCACTCAAAAGGGTGACTTAACCGGTGCACGATGTGTGGTGGCTAGTACGTGTCGCCCCGAGGATTATTCGGACTCCACCCGGTTGATCCCCGGTTTGAGACCCGGTTCGCCGGTTGATTCCGCCGGGTTGAGACCCGGTTCGCCGTGAGCTCGGACACCTCGGTTATAAAAAAAAAATCTGATTTGAAGTTAGATAATGGCGATCTAATTTAGGTTTAGATTGAACAGTCAATTTAAAAGACGAGCTAATTATCATGATAATTTTTTTTTTAAATCGCACATTCTTTTAGTACTGCAATTCATTTTCATAACAAGAGCTCTCTAGTGACAATTTGATGTCATAAGTTGAGTTTAAATTCGCTATATGATTAGTAAATTTTCGATTTCCAATATGATTAATAAGTTTTTTCTTGACGAAACAAGACTAACCTATAAAATAAAATAAAACCTTAATTACCAACTAGTCGAAAGATGTATAGTTACCAACCAAATTTCATTTAGATATTCATTGAGCTCACGTTGAAACTCACTCATTCCGTTTAAAAGCAGGAATTACCACCGTCCATATCCGGATCCCTGAGATTAAAAGTTTTGTCGATTGTCGGAGCTCATCCGTCGATTCGGTTTTACTAATTCAGGCGGGAAGCACATGATGGGAACTTCAGCAAAGTGGCCCAGAGCAAATTCAAGTCCCCCTCCATCAGTAGTGGAAATTGAAGGAAAACCTGGCCATTTTGAAACATCCAAAGCTAAGCCGTACCTTAGGAAGTATGGACACTCTTCGATATAGGATTGATATGTAATTAACATGTATCACACTGCCAATGTGGTCAGTGCTCCAAGCACGCTAGTGACATGCGAGAGTCCAGCGTCCCGACACACTAACATGCACGAGTCAATTTCAAACACTTTTAACAAATTATGGGTCAAAATGTAAATACACACACACACACACACTCTCTCTCTCTCTCTCTCTCTCTCTCTCTCTCTCTCTCTCTCTCTCTCTCTCTCTCTCTCTCTTAAGTCATGTACCCAGCCACTCTGACACAAACTAGTCAATTTTCAAACATTTTTAACAAATTAGGGATCAACATGTAAATATTACACACCGCGCGAGCGCACACTTAAGTCATATATCCAGCCATCTCAACAAGCACAGGTCAATTTCAAACATTTTTAATAAATTAGGGATCAAAAATTTAATTCAATAAAATACATATACGCACTCAAGTCATATACCTAGCCACCCTAACACGCACGAGTCAATTTTAAATATTTTTGACAAATTAAGGATAAAAAATATACACACACATACTTAAGTCATATGTGCATGTCAATTTCAAATATTTTTAACAAAATAGGGATCAAAATACATACATACATACATACATATATACATACATACATACATACACACACACGGATGCGCGCGCCCGCACACACACTCTCTTAAATCATATGCCCAGCCACCCCCAACACGCACGGGTCAATTTCAAACATTTTTAACAAATTAGGGATCAAGATTTTAGATACACACACTTAAGTTATATACGCAGCCTGCCTACAATTTATACTCAGTCAGCCGCAAAAGAATCTAATCATGAATCATTAATAGAATAAATAGAAGAAGAAGATATATACATAATAATTTATCATGTATATAAAAAAGTACATATTAAATATACAATGTGTCTCAAAGTGCCAAAATTCTTCATTTTTTTAAAGAAATGATTTGACGACACGTCGTGTCGTGTCGCGTATCGCATATTGATGTCGATGGTACTTAAGCCATACCAATGCCAATTCTAAAAAAATTTTAGGACACAACTAAGCTACAATGCACAATTTCAAATCAAAAATCAAAAGAAGGAGAGAGAGAGAGAGGGAGGGGGGGGGGGGGAAGGGAAGGATTACATTGGAATCCATGTTAATGAGGAAAATACCTTCAATTCAAAGAGGAAGACACCCGAAGGAAGGAAGTTGAAGGGAATTAATTGTAAGGTTTGGGCATTCGAGTGGAGAGTGTTTGAACTCATTTCCCTCTCGTCTGAATCAGCAAATGATAAGGCTCGGCCCAAATTGTGGCAGAGTTTTATTTCATTGAGACAGAGCATGAAGAGATAGTTGCTTTGCTTTGGGAGGCTACCCAACCCAAAGAAAGCTTTATTTTATTTTAATTATTTAATAACAAACAAATCATATCATTATCGCACTTGAAATCTCACCCCTCCCTCGGTAGGAATCCAATCTTGACCATGTCAATGCTCCCATCTTTGATTTTACGGGCTGCCTCTCCGTATGTCATTTCTTCTCCGGGACTCCCATCGCCCCTATGGAAAGTGACCCGGGCCAAGGGGTCCCACTCAAACTTGGCCCACCACTCTTTGTCCCCTTTGATGGAGAAGCTTCTCCCCCTCGCGGTGTTCGCATCCAACGGCAACTTTCTGAGACCGGGGCACCCTTCTATGCGGAAGCTCACCCCCTGAGGGAAGAACAGAGTCTGGTCGCAAATACTTTTCAGGTTCGGAAGTTCTAAGAGTTCCAGGGATTCGAGACGCGAGAATAATCCTGAAGCAGCTAATTCCTCTCTTGTCAATCCATCCCCTGATTCTCTCCATCGAATCGCAGCTGTAGATTGTCAATTGCCGGAGTTTCGGAGCGTGCACAAGCAAGGACAAGTCTGAAAGCCCACACCAGCTGATAAAAACTCGAACGAGACCAGGGAAGCAAGAAGAGCATTTGGGAGCTCGTCCTATTCCTTGACTAATCTCCACCTTCACAAGCACAGGGCAGTTGAATAGATGAAGCTCTTCTAAATGCGAGAAAACCGCTGTTGCCTGTATTACGATGCGGGTCAAGCCCTCACAACTGCTGATGCTCGCTCTCCGTACGCGTCTCTGTAAACTCGGGCACTGGAATATCTTCTGGGCAGAGGAGGGCTTGGAGATGCTGATAGATAAGTTGGTGAGATGTTGCATGCGGCCTAGTTCCTCTACAATCTCTTCTTCCTTCTCTTGAACCACTACATAAAGACAAGCCTAGTGGCTAAACACATTCAAGGGTAAGCATGTGATTGCCTCCGTCGGAATTAGGATGGTCTCTTCCATATCTTCTAGCAGCAACCACCTTAAACGAGTCAAATTCTTGATTTCCTGAGGCAATTCATTAATACAGGTGCCCGACAGGTTCAAGTACCGTAGGTAAATTAGATCGCAAATCTCCTTTCGGAATAACTCGATAGATCTATTGTCGGACAAGTCCAAGACCGTCAAACGAGCCTTCATCGAATGGAAAAATCCTCTTGGCACGAGACTCACGGAAGTTTCTCTTACAAGCAAAGTCTCGAGTTGGGAGCACTGGGGTGGTGTTCGGTCAATATTATGAATCCATGTTCCCCATACAGATACTTTCTCCGCTTCCCCACATTTGGCTATCATCTCCAAGGACATGTTTTCTTGGTTCTCCATCACTAGCAACTTGTTCTCCTTTTGCCCGTGGTCACAAGCAATCCAAGTCGCCATGTCACGGATGACGTCGTGCATCTTTACACATTGTTCTCTTTCGGAATTAAGCTCACTTCCCAATAGACAAGCTCTCTTTAAATCCCCCAAAATAGACTCCCCCTCGTCCCGCATACAGTATACATCAGCAGTGTATCCTAGGAAGCCCTCTCCAATCCAAAGGTTAATAAGATCATCCGTTCTTATGGGGTAATCCTCGGGAAATAGACAACAGTAAAGGAAGCAACACTGAAGGGTAGAGTCACTTAAGCTATTATAACTGAACTCTAGTACGTGATATACTTCGTTCACCATACCTGGCAGCTTGTGCGGATTGTTTTTTAGCGTTGTTAGCGCATGCCTCCACTCACGGGGATTGTCTTTTTTGGCCATGGCTCGGCCCACAGTAATGAGGGCCAGTGGCAATCCTCTACACTCTTCGGCAATGTCCTTTGCAAGCTCTAGAATTTCTGGGTGAGAATGGACAGTCGGTTTGCCGACAGAGTTCTCAAATAATTCCAAGGCTTCTTCAGGCTTCAAGCACTGTACTTCAAAGGTTCTTTTGGCTGCCATTAGGTCACACACTTGCTTTGACCGAGTTGTGAATACAATTTTGGATCCGTTCTCGAGATCAGGATGAGGAATTCCGATATTCGAAAGGTCCAACCTCTGCCATAGATCATCAATCAACAACACAAACTTCTTCTGGGTCAAAACACGGCGCAGATGATGGACCCTCTCATCTCTTGACCATCCATTCCAGCTCTCATCTTCGATGTGCAGCCTTTTCCTTATGGCGTCTTGAATGCTATCTTCGTTCACTTGCTTGGACACCGTCACCCAAATAACAATCTCGAATCCATGACTCGCACGAGAAAGCTCCTCGTTGATCCTTTTCATTAGGGTGGTCTTTCCAACACCGCCTGCCCCGTACAACCCAATCACTCCTACTTGTTTTTCGTCCACGAGCCATGTCAACACTTTTTAAAGAGAAATAACAAACCCCACGGTGTCGCCCATAGGCAAGTCGAGTACTGGGGGAGGAGGCAATGGTGACATCAGAACACTGAATTTTTCCTCCTTAGTTTGGAGCTCTCTCGCTTCATTGAGCATCTGATCGACTGTTTTACCCAATCGATAACTCGACCTGCAGTTCTGTGGAAGAAAACGACTGAGACATTTGGTTCGATCACGTACCTCAGCTTCCCGAAGAACCTTTTCTACTCCGCCCACAAATTCTTCCACCTTGTCTAGCCAATTCTCCACTTGTTTCGTGCGCTGCGCACCTTTTTCGTTTTCTTCACGTTCCATCCTTGCCTTCACATCATCGATCACGGCCTTCAGGTCTTCAGTTGCCTTCCGCAACGACTCAGCGTTCTCTTTCAGATTACAAATGTAGCCCAAAGGTTTGCCGGCCAAGCCCCGTAACTGTTTGAAGAGTTCCGAAAGGGAACTCGCGAATTCCATGGTTTTTTTTTTTTTTTTGGAATGAGATAGAAAGTCGACTGTTCAGATGGTTGGAAAGCGAGCAAAGGGTGGAGTTTGATAAGCTCTGCTACATTTATCTCCATTGTTCTATCTAGTAGACGAAGGAAAGAATATCGGAACCTTTTCTTTACTTCAGGAAGCGAAATGGAACTATTTTTCCTCTTCTTGCTCCTTCGTTCGAGGTCGAACTGCAAAGAATCTGTTTATTTGGAAATGCAATCCAAGAATAGTTTGAACCAAGAAAAAAGGGAAGGTATCGTGACAAGTCTCATTTAGAAGCAGCCTGAGAGGATGATGAAGTAAGGCAAAGAATATCAGTCACCTGTTGTGTTTCTTCGATACGGGGCAATGCTCATGTTCTTCTTCCTGCTTTTTGTCTATAGGGAATTATTATTTCCAAACTAAATCTCTCTTAAAAGTTTTACTCTCAAGACAGGTCTGTCGCAGAACTATGATCCAAGCTGGGCTCCAAGCCACAAATCACCCTTAAAATCAAGATGCTGTTAAGGTGCTTAAGCAGCTGCAGCGATCTTGAACTCAGTATGTTCACTTGAAGAAGCATATGCAGTTGGACCATGCTGATCAGAGGAAGAGTGGGAAGGAAGGCACCTTCAACAAGATGTTGATTGGAAGAAACTTTCACAAGATGTCATCAAAATTAATGGCGAAGGCGTAGTTGTTTCGGTGAAGGATAACAAGGCGGCTGCAGGAGTTCCCGGTCGAGATTATTCGGGATGCTATAATCGGTGGTAGAGGGTAACCAGTAGCTGTTTCCAATATAAGCTTTCGAAAGGAGGAGTTCTCTTAGCCAAAGAAAAGCATCGAGAGCAAACCATCGTTTACACCAATTCAGAAAGTGGTCTTTGAAGCTTATACTATGTCAAATCAGTCCATGCGACCACAGTAGGTAACATGTCTTGCAAGATATAAAGGGAAGCTTTGAAGCGACATGACAGCTTCACCCTGTCTTTGATTCTCAGAAGTGCCGATTAATGAAAACAAGAGAATGTGCCCTAGCGATTGGGTAGTGTCACCCCCAATCCATTTAGTTGACTCATTGTTTTCTCGTTTTGTGTTGGCTCAATTTTTTTTTAAGGAGTTAATACCACGAAAAATCACAAACCGGTACACTTATGATAATCTTATCTCAAACTATTTTTTTTTTACCATCAAAAACCCCAAACTAGTACATTTATAACAAATTTACCCTAAACTATTTTTTTATCACCAAAAATTCTAAACTTGTACAACTATGACAAATTTATCACAAGCTAATTTTTTTTACCATAAAAAAATCTCAAACTGGTACACATATGACAAATTTAACCTCTATTAATTTTCGTTAAATTGAGTTAATATCACGAAAGATTTCAAATTGATCCATCTGTAGCAAACATAAGGTAACATGTACACCCGACAATTGACATGTGTCGTCCAACTCAACAATTTGACGGTAAAATTTAATAAAAACTAACGGAGGATAAATTTGTCACAGTTATACCAGTTTGAGGTAAATTTGTCACAATTGTACCAATTTGAAATTTTTCATGGTTAAAAAAATAGTTTGAGATAAAATTATCACAGGTCTATCAGTTTGAGGTTTTTAGTGGTATTAATCCTTTTTTTAAAGCTTAAGATCTTAGAGTCAGAATTTCATATTTTTGAACTGAACTAAACTAATGAAAAGTGTACGAAACCGGTCGATAATAGATGCATCCGAACACAAGTGTGAATGTCAGATTATCATCACTAAGATATGCTTACAGAGAAATTTGGTGCACTCCTTTAATATTTTGTTAGCTTAATGACCAATGTTTATTATATTTGAGTCAAAATTTCATGTTTTTGAATGTCAGCGTCATGTTGGTCTTAATTCAAACTAGAGAGAGAAAACTGAAACCTCACACTTTTTTTTTTTTTGGTTATTTAATTCCTTTGCTCATGTCTATTGAGTTCAATTAGGAGTAAACAGTTCGATCATGATTCTACTTTAGATGACAATAACCACTAAGCTTTAGGAACTGAAGAATGCAGCTTTACATGGTAATGCCTACGCTGATAACAAATCATGGAGCCATCAAAGCCACGACTCAGCAATTGTCCGAACTTATCATGTTCCAACATAATTTATAAAAACCACTTACATCAAAAAGAATTTAGATGCCTCACCGCCACAGCTCTCAGATGAACCCCATCGATCCAAGTCAAGATGACGGGCTTGATTTCCGCGGCGATGAAGAGGACCTTGCTCTTGCAAAATCGATCAGATCTTTGAACAGTATATCCTCTTGTTTCGCTTGTTTGTCCGTAGCAGGTGAATCAAGAGAGAGCTTCTGCGTCTGGCCCACTAAACTGTCATGCGAGGAACTGGTCTCAATACAGGAATTAGTATTGCCCGGAAACACCATCCGTTGCTCAGCAACTTGGTCTCTCTGGTCATATGGAATTGAACTAGAAAATAATGCATCAAAAGGAGCTGAAGGCTGCTGCTCAGTGGGGTGGCCGCTTGTGGGACCTGGCTCAGGGACTCCAAGATAAGTTGGCGATTTTATGGAGGCAGCAACATGGGAAGGAGATGAGAGAGAAGGAGATGGAGTAGATGGCATGGAAGTTGTGTTAGAATCGGGAAGTGAAGACAGCGTTGATCCCATCGTTCCGGGAACTTCTTCGTACTTGTACATATCGCCACTGAGATAATCGATCGAGCTTGAATTTCCAGCAACTGGTCTCTTTGATGAGGGTGGAGGTGGAAGAAGTGGGCTGATTCGCAATGGTTTGGTCTGAGCATTCGCTGCTTTCCTGTTGGGTCCATTATCTTTTGACATCCTGCAACAATATGAATGCTGCATGGTGAGACATGAAAATATGCATCAAGGAACAAACTTCAACTGCTGCAGGTCGGATATTTCCCTTATTCAATCCGGGTACAGGGATCATTCAGCATACGAACCCTCCATAAGATTATACAAGTCAACATCAGAGATCCCAAAAAGACATTTAAGAAATAATCACTTCTCTGTCAATAGACTTTCTTCCATGTGTGTATACATGCTCTCTCGCTAACATTCACAAACAGAAGGATATAGCACATATCAACACAAAGGGTGCGGGCAAAATAAAACCAAATCAGTATCTGGGGAAGCAACCGAGTAAATGCGGAAGAAAATAGGAATCTTCATTCCACTGTGATGTTAGAAAGTTATCATCACTTCCCTCACTAGTAGAATTTTGTGCCTGACCATGTTCCTAAAGGCATACGCCAGAGTCTTCATTGTCTGAATCTTAGTTGCCAAAAACTCAAAGAAAGTGCCATATATGAACCATAGAACCAGTCAATCAGATGAAACTGTCACATGATGGCAGCTCAAAAGCAACTCACAGTGAGAAGAAAACTTCACCCCGGCACAAGATCTAGAAAAGAATGTAAAATGTTCACCTGCGAGCTAGCTGGGCAAAATCATCTTCAGATTCATCATCCTCATGATTCACATTCACTGGTGGCAAAGCTGGAGTTTCTGTCAATCCTTGTTTGGTCAGTGGATTACCTTTGGCAATGTCATCATGTTTACAAAGAGCACGCTGCAAACTATCATTCAAGGCCAATCCCAGACACAGAAGTTCCTCATCTCTGAAGGTCAGTAGACTGCACAATTAGGGGTATGGCATCTAACTGCAAAAGGTTGGATGATTATATTGGATTAAAGTTCTTACGCTGTGTGATTCACAAGAAGCATGACACGCTCTTGATAAGAACAACACTGATCGACAAGGTCAACAATCACGTCTTGCTTCAAAGCCTGCCACCATGTCCACAATCATAAGATCCAAAATCAAATGTCAAAATCCAGCTCAATCTGCACCGAAGATTGCAAGTTTACTAAATAAGCTCCATACCACAAAACTGAAAAGGTATCTTCACAACTGCGAGAATCAAGTCGTTAAGCAAAAGGAGAAACAGACACATACAGGGACAGCATAGCCCATCTTATGAGCTTATTCATGGTACAGAGTACAGAAGCTAATTGTCTTATTTTTCTAATTTGAAATAGGAAAGCCTTCCCACCTAAAAGACTTGCCAAAGTTGGAAAGTTATTTTCTGCAAAAGTACAACATGAACTCAGTATATAAGAGGCACAAGCCTTGATGTGCATAATACCAACTGCAAATTTCCTTGCAGCTCTTGGACGATAACTCGACACTTAGAAATAACAATTTTGTCATTCAGGCAGTAAGAATTGTGGTTACCTAAGAATGGCACAATCCGTGGATCAGGTAACTAACAATCCAGATACTGGAGTCTGCATCTTCTTTTAATTAGAACAGCAATGGTTGACTCTTATGATACAGATTGAAGGCCAGATCTTAAAAGAAAAAAAAAATGAAATAAAGATAGAGCAATTTTTGGACTCATGTTGTGTTTTCAGCTAAATGTTTTAAACCTAGGACGCACTGATATAAGACCCAATAGGATTGTCAAATAAAAACAGATAATAACAGAATAATAAGCCCGTAACCTTCCTCTTATCCCTCTGAATCATAATTCCGACATATATATGGACCAGAAGCTAACAATAGGTTTCATATTGGATGTCAGGAAAATGCAGCCCACCTAATTGACATGACAGAGAACAATTTAGCAGGATCATCACTTCCAATGAATGATGGAACCTTCAGGACAAAACAAACCATAGAAAATTACTTTCTGTCCAATCAACAAACCTTTACTGTGTAAATTGTCCCCTTTGATTCTTCACGCCTATCATTATATTTGTTCAGTCTGAGGTAAATCTTTGGACCTCAACATGCTTGTAATTAAGAAAAGAATGCAAGGACTAGAACAATCAATTTGCCAAGAACAGCAGTTCATCATTTCTGTTTTGAATTCTTAAAAGAGTTGTATCTATAGTTAGCAACTTAGCAGGCTAGCAGCACCAAACAATACTTGACTAGCCTATGAAGACTTTCCGTGATTTAATTAGGATCCTCATTTAGACAACATAAGCAATTCACACTTTTTGTTGGTTTCTATAGAGATCACTGGAAAGTTCCATTTCTAACCTCCGGTAACATGTCTGGCATGGATCTTTTGAACAGAATTCATTACTCAAAACACCAATCTCAATCAACAAGGAAAACTGTGGAAATGTTCTTAAAACTTGTCTATTCATACATAAATGATGACTATAACTCTCAATAGTTGTCTACAAGTATGATAGATAACAACATTTGAAGGTATTATTAACGTGGCTTACCATATAAACCAACTAAAGAGGGACGAATGCCACAGATGTAACAGCTTGGAACTAACAGTAGAAGTAAATTTCATAACGTTTTTCATTAATTCAGTCAATAACTTTGGAAAATATTAACTTCAAAAGGCTACTAGATGAGCCAACAGTACATAGGAGTCAGATACTTGCTTTCACGAGAGTAAAAGAGACGAAGGCACCTAGGAGCTGCCGACTCATGTACAAGCAAGCACAAGATCATCTTGGAAGACAAAATTAATCACCAATAATATCCATTCAACACAATTAGCACAAAAAATACAAATTCCGAATCTAAGCAAAAAGCAAGTTGACAACCCCTTAATTACGTGAGTTCTTCCCTCCAAATAAAACAAAATATGAGTGAGAACCAATCTGGGATCATCCTTAAAAGGCGTAATGTCATAAGATTTTCCTACTCTAAATTGCCCAAACCGGCTATTGCTGCTTCCAATTATAGCACCTAAAGTTTATCAAATGGGGATCTGTTTTAAGAAACTCCCCATACAATTTCCAACAAAATCAGAACAAACAACAGCTAGTTATGACAGTTTTTAAGAGATTCATCAAAAAAGTCAGCCTTCCAAGGCCAATTCAATGAGATACTCTGTTTATCTCCGGCATAAACAGCACGGCATCCTCAACATACCCAAAGCCACTAAAAGTGCCCATAGCATCACGTCAGCATTTATAAAAAAAGAAGCAATGTCCCTCCGAGTCAAAAAAGCCATCCTCCCACATAAGGGTGCTGCAGCGACATAGAACTCACTAAAAGGGGAGATCAATCAAACTCTTACTATCATAAGAACCTATGGCATTCTCTTTGTCACACCCATATAGCAAGCTTAAGATCGAAATTGTTCTGTCAGATCAACTTTAGTAAAACTAATCATCAAGTCAACAGACACTGATATGCTTTCTGAGGCATATAATGCTAGCTAGAAAATTAAGGTCCTCCAATTTAATTCATATTTTTAATGGAAGTTTACAAGCACTAAGTATACAGATTCATATCACCAACAGCTGCAAAAAGATTTAAAGAAAGAGAGAAACACTCGTGTGTCCAAAAGATTTAAAGGAAAAAGAGAAGTCTTCATGGGCCTTGGGTTTACCTATCTAAGGTGGGATTTCCTCATCATTGAGAGAGAGAGAGAGAGAGAGAGAGAGAGAGACTGTAACCTTTGTTAAAAAACTATCAAGCGTATTACCTCAGGATTCTTGGGATCAATCGTCCCAAGCATTTCCAACAACACATCCGCTAATCCACTTGCATTTTGCATCTCTGTTGGGCTAAAAAGGATAAGGACTTTAAATAAGTAGAAATAATCCAGAAGATTATTCATCAATAGTAGGAATTATCTACTAAACTACCAAAAAAATGATGAGGATGAAAAGTATAGAATGAGCAATCAAGTAAAGCTTATGTCATAAGACCACAGAGGGTATGACCAAGGTTGTCAAGATCGAGATCCTACTTAGGATCGGGAGGGGGTGGTAGGATCGTAAATCGTGGGATCGACACGGATCGTAAGATCCTACTAATATACTACCTAAATTAAAAAATTATATTTAAACATATATATGCATATAAAAAAATATATGCCAACTCATAACAACTTCAAATTCAAAAGACATAAGTCATAAGATATGTTTTTTTACAACGCATAATAAAACCATAACACCAAATTAAAAGAAAAGAGTTCAACTCTAATTTAAAATAATTGAGTCAAGTCATAATCATAATTTTGCATAGGCTCTTGAAACATTATGAACAGAAAAAAAAAAAGAAAAAAAAAAGCACAAAACAAAACAAAGCACAAGGGAAGCAAAGCCACATCGGGAAAAAAAAAACAGAACAGAGGGAAAAAAACAACCAAAATAGCAGAAGCAGAGCGCAAGGAAAGGGGATGGGGTCTCCCCTTGTTCGTTCTTGCAACTTCGACTTCTTCACCACAAGGTATGCGACTTCGACTTCTTCTGACTTCTTCTTCTTCTTCTTCTTCTTCTTCGACTTCTTCTTCTTCTTCTTCGACTTCTTTGACTTCTCCTTCTTCGACTTGGACGCAATTGAGTGTGAGGCTATCAGCGAGTCGCAACTGGGGGTTTCGTAAGGGAATTTGGGGTTTTTTTTAAAACCGGGTCATGGGACCCGATTCGTTTCTTTGGAACGGCAGGATTGGTGGGATTCGCTGATCCTAGCAAGTTGGGTTAATTTGCGATCTTCGTAGCGATCTGACTCACTGGTTGCGAAAAAATCGTAGGATCGTACGATCCTATGACTTAAATCGCGATCTTGACAACCTTGGGTATGACATTATGCTAAGCTTGTAGCAGGCAGCAGAAAAAAATAACTAAATAAGCATTTTTTTTATCTAGACTTTATGAACTTTAACACTGCATCCATTCATATCATAGCCTGGGAACTTACCCAGTGCAGTTAATTAGACCGTGTCTAATAAGTGATAGCAATGTACCAGTGATGAAAGCTTTGAATATTGCTGGGGAAAAATGAGTCAAGTTTAACAAGTGAAGAATCATTAACTAGTAACTATTAGCTGAGAGTACCGACGATGAGTAGAATACAAATCTATAACGACGTTTCCCGTGCCACAAATATTAAGATAGCAACATCCAATTTGCATACATTTTGTTCATGATACAACTATTATCTAAAGCTTTTTCAGATCACTAAGATCAGCTCTTTTGATTTTGCATGTACATGTGTCTTGAGTACTCAACTGTGCCTATGAAGCAGCTCATATGAGAGCAACTGGGCAAAAGCTAAAAAATCCAAGGATGCAGAGTGGTGCGGAAATCATTGGAAAAGGAAATATATAGCCAGTAGTAACCTTAAGCCAGAAGAATTATGCTGGGTTGAAGCCTCAATAATGGCAGTGCTGAAAGCTGAGGTAGAATGAGCTCCGTGAGATTGGGGTGGAGTGAAAAATGGTACACTCTTCTCTTCTCGTGGTGGAAAGCGAACTCCAGCAGTCTGTTAATGGTCACAGAGGAATCATATTAAGAGAAACCAACATAGGACTGTACTAGAAGTCTAGAAAAATGGATCAGCAGAAAGATCACTGAGGATACCATCAACTCACTGTATGCAGCATAGTATTGAGGAAACCTTCCCCTTGGTCCCCCTAAAGCTTCTTGCCATGTATCTATCAATGTCAATAACTTCTCCATCACATTAAAATCTGGCTGCAAAGTGCATGTAGAAACAGCAAATGACAATCTCATTAATGAACAGATTCAGAATAAAAATACCAATCATGAAGGATGGAGTAGGAACCTTTTTAAACACCATTCTAACCATCTCCTGTAGGATATCAGACTCAATAATATTCTGAAATACACTGTTGCCACAGTTTTTGCTAAGAGTCTCCAACACCTACTTGAAATTGATAACAAAATATTTCAGTCAAGCAATAACCGCCTATTGTAGCCATTTAGAAGAAAAAAGAAGAAGAGACCAACTGGATCAAGAACTATCCACATATAAGAAAGCAGAGCATGATACTGACATAGAGGGTCAGAATTTGTATTTTTGGATCTTTATTCCCCAGGCGCTTCTTAAGGATCTTCATCACCTCCTTTGCCTTCCTACAGAAGTTAGACCAATTCAGTGACTAAAACCAAAATGTTTGACGCAGGAAAGACACATAAAGAACCAGAAAAAAACCAGTCGCACTATTCAATACTTCATTACTAAGATCCATGACATCTTAAAAGTTGGAACACCCCGAATATTTTTTCTTCTCTTATGGAAAGTACAAGCAAAACTACCTAATAAAAATCTATTGAAGAAAGAAGCTTCTATATGTTTGAACAACTCGTAAGAACCACGCTATTGAGGATACAAATATGTACAGATCAATGCTCTCTCCAACATATGATTGCCTATCAAACTCCGTAAGTAAAAAAACAAGGACAGCAAATAGCAGCACATTTCTCCAGCTTGTTGGCCATATATATATTTATGTCATTATGCCTCTCCCTTATCCCAGTAATTGTAAATTTTTTAGTACGAATATGAAGTTCTAATCTTCATTTGGCAGTACGATCATACTCCCTGCAATCAACAACAATATTCAAATTCAGCAAGTTACATGACATGTTTCAGCATGGCATTCATGTCTTTTTATTTATAGTGATAGATGAGAGCCAAAGAATGCATAGCTAGTTTGGGATGATGCTTGTTTGGTTTCAGTAGCCTTCAACTTATTACCCAACTTTTGTATCTCAACATCCCACCTCACAATTTTTTTTTTCCATTTTCCAGGTAAGAATAAGCATTATCTTAAAAGTGGATCCGTCACACAACACTTTTTGTTTCTCTTTAGTAAAGAATGGAAAATTAATTGAATCTCCACATGGATTTGCATTACTAAATAAATTCATGATTCATAAGCTGTGTAAAGCTGAACTCCTTGCAGTTCATGGAAGGACAAATTAAAGAGAGATCATCAAAGAAAATGGGGCTAATGGATCACATTGTTACAAACAGCACGAGACCGGCACTACATAAATCAAAAGTCGAATATGCCAGTATGTATTCATTCTAAGCATTTATAAACAACAAGAGTTTTTGAAACAGTACATTTCCATGTTGCTAAAAGGTCTGTCATAAATTGATTTGGTTTAATGATTCAGATGGAAGCATATCAAAGGAACTTCAGACAAATGGCCAGAGAAAAATCAGCCTCTTCCATTTGTAGTAAATTAAAGAAAACCTAAATAATTCCAAACATACAAAAAACTGAGCCATACCACCATGCCAATGTTCACTAAGAATCATGATTCTACTCATTGGTCACTTCTGTCTAGGCATTTATCTCAGTATACTAACAAGCCATCCCAATCATCAATGGTGCAATAGAATAAACTTCCTCCATACAAAGACTCTTTCAAGCTGCAAACTGTTATAAGATACCGGTAACGAGTGAAGGGCTATATGCAAAGTTCCAAATGAAAAATCAAAAGGAGAGAAAAAGAGGACATGGGAATACCTACCCTGGGTCCATGTTAATGATGTCGCATAGTTCAATGTTAATACCCCAATCAGGGCCAATCAACAAATCACTCGTTGCCCTCTCGGCACAATCTACAGCATCCATAGCCTCTGCCTCTTACTTCAGGTTATCTTGCAAGTATCCCTGACGAAATCAACCCACCAAAGATGTCAATGAATATGAATTCAAATACCATAATATTCAAGCAACCTCACCCCCTGGCTGAAGTTAAAAAGACACCTCTAAATCCAGACAGAAAGCCAACCATCCAACATGGACAAAAAGAGCCCCTGATTAGCTGGGTCATCAGCATCACCTTTTAATGTGCCAAAAGATCACATTTTTTTTCCCTAAAAGATACCTGCTCCTAACATTGATCGAGGAGGTGCCAAAAGATCACATTTTTTTTTCCTAAAAGAGGAGAAATCAAATTTGGCCACTTCGGTAGGGAGAGAATTCACCAACATCAGAAATAAAGATCTTTGGAACGTTGGAACAGACGACGATGAAGAGTTAACAGACACTCGACACAACCAAATGAACCCGACGGAGCAACCCGACGGAGGACGCACCGACAAGCGAACGGTCGAAACAGATTAACCAAATGAACCCAATAAACCGAATTCAATTTTGGTACCTCGAATTTTCTACAGGAATGCCGACGCTGATCCGGAGCTTCGGAGAATTACGACGAAGGATGAGACGGTATTCGATCGACGAGGAAACGGAGAGATGACGAGGCCCAAAGGGAGAAGTATTGCGCGTGCGAGCGGTTTGACCATGAGAAAATCAGAGGATTGGCTAAATTATGGGCGCGTTGACCTTCTGCTGTTATCTTTGACACAATTGGCACAGGTCCCCCTATTTGATTTCCATCTTTTCACTTTATTTATCTCTCTTTTACTTTGACCCCCCCCCCCCCCCCCCCCAAAAAAAAATAAAAAAATTCTTCCTTGTACAAGTATATATCCATACATATATATGTGTGTGGATATATCACCTCCTATAAAATAAAATTATATAACAAAGAGAGTTGCTCGAATGACCTCAAGTGGCATGACTCAAATAAAAAAAAAAAAGGCGCATGAATCTCCTCAAAGATTCAATAGTTTTACATAATATGATTTCAGTCATAGAACTTTTTTTTTTTGTCGAACAGTCGTAGAACTGACATGTATAAAATGTGGACTAGGCACACCAACAAAGAAAAAGACAAAAATGTCCATTCCGCATCCCATCAAGTGCAATCGATCTTTACGTCTTTCCTCATCCATCGGGGTTTTAGCTTTGAGTAGTGCCCGATCTATAGTGAGTTACTCTTCGCCTTTAGATTCACCTACCTCAAAATGGGTTTTCTTATCATCACACAACGTCCTATGGGAATGATGCAACTAGCCTCTGTTGTCGTTTGAACTTGGAGTATATAATCAATCACTCATGACAGATTGATGAACAACTTCAAAATTCCATTCATATTCATGCCATTTGGATTTTGAGTACACAATTATATCCACTCTTGTCAAAATGCTTTTAAGGGCAAGAGTTCCAAACCATCAAAAACCAAAGATTAGTAGCTGTTCTTGCAACTTCTGCTGCAAAACATGTTATAGTACTTCAAAAAAAAATTTTTTAGTCGGATTGTAGTACTTCAATTATGGATGAGCTAACGAAAGATATCTAAGAGGAGTTGCGGTGGTGTATGCTCTTTGCAGATGATATTGTGCTTATTGATGAGACCAAGGTTGTTATTGATACTAAATTAGAATTATGAAGAAACACGTTGGAGTTTCTAAAGGATTTACTTTAACTTGAAATAAGACCGAATACATGAAGTGTGAGTTCGACACGGCAAGCGAAAGAGATCAAGAATCCGTGAATATGCTTGGACAGGAAGTACAAAAAAATGCTTTTAGATGTCTAGGATCAATATTGCAAAAAAGGGAGGGATTGATGAGGATATAAGTCATAGAATAGGAGCAAGTCGGATGAAATGACGCGGTGTATTAGGATTTTTATGTGATCGCAAAATCTCTCTTAAGCTAAAAGGAAAATTTTATAGAATCGCAATGAAATCTGCAAAGCTATACGGAGCTGAATATTGGCCAAAATAGAGGCAACATGAGTATAAAATGGGAGTAGCGGATATGCGGATGTTAAGGTGGATGTGTGATCATATGAAGATAGATAAAACAAGAAATGAAAATATTCGACGAAAAGTTGGAGTAGCACCGATGGCAAAAAAGATGAGAGAAGGTAGACTGATATGGTTTGGGCATATTCTTCGAAAATCCCCAAATGATTCAATAAGAACAGAAGTGTGATACTGAGAACATGACATGAAGAAATGAAAAGGTCGGCCGAAACTTACTTAGAGGAAAGTAGTAAAACAAGATTTAATGATGTGGGAAATAGATTGGTTTACAATTGTTTTAGGACAGAGTGGAGGAAAACTATTAGTTTTGTGGAGGGCAGCATTCCTATGTTCCCGACTATCCATTTTAGTCATTTTCCCGTATAGATTTTTTAGATTTTTGTATATTTTTATTTTTGTTTATTTATTTTTATATAATTAATTCTTTTTCCTCAATCGCTCTTGCTTCTATTTTATTTATTTTTGGGTTCATCGACTGCCGACCCCAACTAATTTGAGATAAATATGATGTTGATATTGATGTTGATTATAGTACGTCAAATAGAGAAGTGCATAATTGGGATATCATATTCACACCCTTGGAAGTTGGCTCATATAACAACATCCCATGATTGGTGTTCCTCCTGTGACATGCCATGACTGATTGGAAAAGAAATGAAGAAGATAAGTTTCTCCTCTGTTCACTTGCCATTCTGATATTACTGTAGGGTTCCATGGCAGGTATGTGCCATGGACTGCTTCCCAAAGCTCAAGCAAACCGTCTCATGTTTCGACCGTTGTTCGTCATCTCGGTGAAGCCAACTTGTGACAATTGCTTGATGCTTGGAGTACTTGCCACTATAGTGCTGCTGCTTCATAAATCATTTGCTTCTGTATACAATCTCTTCATCATCGACGTCATATGCTGGATTACAGAGGCATCTAAATAGTCTACCTATTCCCTGAAAAAGTTTTCAAAAAGGAAAATCAGTTAATGTTAGTCACCAGATAATCTCGTTCAAAAGCAAAATACGGGGATGGATTTAACCAGTTTACAGATTTTGTATCTACCGTAGACTGACTATCCCAACTATTTGATCTACCAACTATAATGACAGAAGCCCAACTTGTCTCATGAAAAAAACCGGAACATTGTACCACGTACTTGTCACCATGATTATGACATGTGCATCTTGGAAAAATGTGTATATATTGAGACCCTCAATAGTGGATACGATCTCCAACGACGGAAAATGTCCCGAGGGTGACAAGATCAAGCAGGAAGTCTTCAAGTTTAGCAGGGAAGGGTGCAAGTATACAGAAATTGACCTGACTGCGAACTAAATATGATTTCGCCATGGCCATAACCCATAAGCCAGTCCTAGCCACCTAAAAAACCTGAGACTGAAAGGTGCAACTAGTAGAATGCTTCGGATAAAGTACTACTATTTATGGTGGCCTGTGACACAATGAGATTAAGGCATAATGATCTGGGTAGTTCAAATGATCTTGCTATGTTCTTAAGAAGTATATTGAAAGTCAAATGAATTATGGGATCATCTCATATATACCTGTGTCATGAAGGGAGTCCGATATGAGAGTGTCTTTGGTGAATCGTCTTCGTCGCTGCTATCTGAACTGCTATCATCTTCATCGATATGGCAATCACTTTTCTTCCTTGATGTTCCGCCATTCTTTGCAATTTTTTCCTGCTGCAAGACGTTAAACGGAGAATAGTTGAATTACAGAGAACAGAAGTTGACGAAATCTTATTTGATGTTAACCCCGAATTGATCCTTGTTTCACTTTCTTGGTTGGGGTGATGGTAACTGTTCAAGCCACTTAACAAATGGTAAGATAGACTTCACCTGAAAAATCTTTCCAAGAATTTTTAGAGCAGTAGCACGGGCTTTAAGTTCTTCTTTCTTTACATTGTTTTCTCTCAATACCTGAAGATAAAAAGAATTCTAATAGTCAATGCACAACTTTGCCGCAGATGAAAGTCAAGTCAGCCCTATGACCGATCCATTAACTGCCAATTTACAGAAGCATAAGCTGCATCAAAAACAGTCACGTGATAGTCACTTAGAAATTGTTCCCGGAAACAAAAACTTTGCCAAACACACCCGTAGTCTCACCTCGAAGTTGTTAGAGGCAGAGATCAGTCACACAAATGGTAGGCAACTGGAAAAAATACTATACAAAGACTGAATCGATACAAAAGAAATACAGACAATGTCTGTTACGTTTTTTGCATCTCAGTATCAAGTTTCTATGATGTTGGATTGGCTGTATCTAAATCTTTTGTAAGATCTAGGTGCTAGGATTAAAAAGAAGAAGAAGAAGAAGAAGAAGAAGAAGAAGAAAGAAACAGAGGAAAGATCACTCAGCGTGTTACTTACCATTTGGCACACGTGCATGAGCGTAACTTCAATGTCAACTACGTTCAGCTTCCATAGGGAGTTCATCAGAGTTTCCTTGTTTAACCTTATATGCGACTGGACGTCATTTCCAGGACCACTTCCATCCATTTTGAACTGCCGGCGCACATCATCTTGTAGTTGCAGCAATTGGAAAGCACCTGTATTTACCTTGGGACGTCAACAAAGGAGAGAAAGAGACTACCAAGAAACAACGGCAATATGGAATGACCCAGGTGTCTCGGCATACCTTTTGCTGCAGTGACCTGCGATTTCCAAAAGTGTCCCTTGCTTCGAACCCATTCGGCAACAAAAGGCATCCCGAGATACATGGCTTTCTTCCCTAGCTCTTGTGCCGCCTGCCTTGAGTATGTGTAACCAATGGTGCTCAGTATATCAATTCCAAAAGCTGCAATTTCATGTTAAACGAGTATATCAGCAGAAGCTTGACTAGGGAAAAAAGAAATTCGCCTCATAATCCTGATAGCAGAAATTTTGTTTTTGCTTGGCAACTATGTTTTCATTCAGTTAACTTTGTACACACAGCTACAAATGAGGGACATATTACGGATCTGTTTTGCTTAATTACCTGCTCCAGACAACCGCTTGGCTTCAGCTTCGGCATGTTGTACAAAGCACCGTTTATCTCCATAGACATATTCATTGAGGAAATCTGTAAGTAACCTTGCAAGCTTTTCTTCTCTTTCTCTTTGGACAGCCTTCATAAAGTTTATGCAGACCGGAAAACAAGAGAAGCTTAGATATACAAATGAAGAATAGCACAATAAATAAACCGACATTATAGTCCATCCTCTAGCAGGTGCATATGCAATTGATATTGGAAAGTGGCTTTGAACTTCTTAGGACGAACTACAATGTAATTGGGAAAATCTGTATTTTCTACTAGTTGATGATTTGTCTGACATTTTCAATCATTACAAGTTCTTGCCTTTAATACGTCATGTAGTTTGTCAGGATTGTCACCGTCAGCAGCAAACTCGGAAGATGCCATTGATGCCACAGCTAAATGTCCTACGTAGTCCTCAAATAATTCACTACCAAAAAGGAGAGCAAAGACTGCCATTGGGTCGAGCATCGTATCCCTGGAAGTGAATACAAAGAACATTAGTACCAAAGTAAGTCAACTCCTGGGGTGATTTCTAACAATTCTAACCTCAAAGATATATGTACAGAACAGAAAACATATTGGCGATATCGAGTTTCATTTAGAAGAAGCATGATTTGAAATCCTTAGGATGATGTTGGAAATAAAATCACACTTGGAATTATACACCGAGAGTGGCGCTTTATAGAATATAGGAAGCTATAGTTAAGCTTGGTCAAAGTAAGAAGCCTCAAATCAATTTAATGGTGCGTTATTTGGTGTGTTGAAAAAGAAGTTGATTGATTTCCTAATGCCATTTTCACTCTTAACTTTCAGTAGACAAGACAACAATCTAAACAGGAATTGCTCGACACTTAAATGGGGACATGAAAGAACGTATACAGCGACGAAATTTGAAATGTAATTTGTCTGCAAAGCAACAACAAGGAAAACCCTCTTTCTGCCCTGCTTATTAGAAAAAGAGGAGAACCTACCTAGATATGGAATGCTTGCCATTGCGGTCATATGATTCTCTTTGCATAGGATCACTGAGAACCTGATAAGCTTCCCCTAGCACCTGCAGCACAGTCAGATAAAGGTCCAGCCAAATTCTGATAACTACGCATTACAAAAAAGTGTTCCAATAGCCTCATGTCATTTGCCATCATGTTCCGAATAAATTGTACTTTACAGAAAAATAGTATCACGTCAAACTCGGTTTCCATCATGATTTCAACACAGTAAAAGATAGCGGTGGTCAACTTGGCTCCCAAAGATGGACTGTCAAGCTACTTTAGAGGGGTTCCTAGAGATGTTCTGTTGAATTCTCTTTCAGCTTAACGGAATCACCTTCCACGGAACAAAAATAAGTTGGAGATTGAGAAAAAGCCCGCTTGACTACTAACCTGAAAACGCTCAGCAGCGTGAGGATCATCTGGATTCTTATCTGGGTGAACTTGCCTTGCCTGAACTCACATAAGCAAAGTATCAGAACTATTCTATCCATATCGGGTTGCGACGCAATGAGCATTCAGATCAAGAAACAACTGAAAAAGTGGAGCTGGATAGAGGACATAAATATAGAAGTGAAGCTAAACTTGCTGCCTTTTGGATTCCAATAATCCTGATCCAAGCGCCGAACATGTAAAAAGCGATCCACCTACCACAGATTCTTCCAGTGCACTTAACTCAAACGCTTATATAAATTATTGTAGTCAGGAAGAAATCGCAGAAAAAGAAATAAAAGGTGGACCAACTCAAAAATGACTTCTTCCATTTCTTGAACAGAAACACAAGGAAAAGGCGGAAGGAACCGATTCAGAAGAATCATTTGATCAGACGATCAATCACAGTTGGAACTAATCCTAGAAACCTCAGTTTACTTAAAACAGTCTCGTAAAAAGGAATTCAAACGAGCAATCACAATTCAGTTATTAACGCAACTGGTCCAACAACCAGAAAAGGAAGAAAAGGAACTGCCTCTTTACCTTGAGATAATAGGCCTTGCGAATCTCCTCGTCGGAGGCAGAAGGGCCAACGCCAAGAACGTCGTAGAACTCGGTCTCCTTCACCATTGATTGGACTTGTTGGAGGAACTCCTTTTGTTCCGAGCTCGGAATGAACAGAGAGATCAATGAAAGAGATGTGAACCGAAAAAGCTGGGGGGATAGAGAGAGAAAGAGAGATGATGGGGGGCAGTAGGGAAGAGAACCCCACGAGCACGAGCTTCGCTTGCCTTTCCAGTTCTTCCTCTGCAATAAACAAATCCCAAAGAACCGCTTTTCCGCGGGAGCAGAACAGTTCCTTTTGTAATAACTGTCACTTTCGGGTGGCGCCGATCATATGGCAAGTGGCAACTGCTTTTCTGAACGGCTCTTCGACGCCAAAAAGGCTGTCGACGAGCTGGGTCTGTTAGGACCAACTACGGGCCGTCGACACGGTGGGCCTCCGTGCAAATGGACAGTGTTTCGGTCTGAAGCGAAAGACCCCAACTTAGGCGACCCAGATGAGAGAGAGGGAGAGAGAGAGAGAGAGCCACATTCCCGTGGCGGCGCGCGGCGGTGCGGCCTCGGAGGCAAGGGACAAAATGGAGGATCGATCCCTCGGTACATAGCCAATAAGGAGAAAAATTGGGTGGGTCTGTAAATCATCGACAGCTCAAGTTGGATCGTATTAGTCACTTGCAAAATCAAACCCCAATAACACCATAGGTTTATATACAAATAATGGTATGTTTCCATTTGACAATCATTCCAACTTTATACATTTCAAGGAGAGAAACGTTCCTTGCATCATGGCAGGTAGAGACACATTTCTTTTTTTTCTTTTTTTTTTCTTTTGTAAAATAACGCGGAGAGTAGTGGATCTTGCTATTTTAAATCTGGCGTGAACACGAACGATATCATCATAGAAATCAACATGGGAACGATAAAGAACACGAGAAATTTGCATTGTTCGGCTTGAGCTCTGAACAAAAGGAACAAGTCCAATCGATGGCGTAGGAGACCGAGTTCTACGATATTAAACACTTTTTTTCTTTCGCCTTCGGTAACTCAAGTTGGTTTCCAGAATTCGGGCAAAAAACTCCGTGCATAATACATTGACAACATTTTAACCTGTCCAATTTAAGGGAAGAGCGTTGCGGACCAACTCGCAAATTCTGAATTCCAGACCTGGCGAGAACGAAGCTAATGTTGCCCTGTGCACATGGGTTAGGGCGGGGGCTACTTCTCCCGGGAGGAAAGAAATAGTTAACGTTGCTATTTCGATCTTAATTCTATGTCCTCCTCTCCCGGCGTCGCTTAGACGAGGTAATTTAGAGGCTACATGATAACACTTCTCCTTCTTCATTTCTCTGTTAGAAGTCAATCTGGCAGAGAAATCTGTTTGATAAAAATCCTGTCGAAGTAGAAATCCATTTGGTAAAAAATTAACTTATGATAGGATTTTTAACTTCTCGTAAGATTTTCAACTTCTGGTTGGGTTTTTGACTAACTTTAAGAAGTAAAAAAATTTTACTTCTTGGCTCCAGAATCACTTTTCGACCACACTGGCTTCCGCCGAGCACTGTTGCCGCCGCCGCCGTCCGTCACCCGCCGCCGGCCGCCGATCGCTGACCACAGCCGCCGCCGGGCGCCAATGCCGAAAATTTTGTTAATAATATTTCAAAAGTAGAAATTTTCAACCGTCACTAAACAAATTTCTCTGATCAGAAGTCAAGTTGGAGCAGAAGTAGAAAAATCACTTTCTGCATTTGAGAAGAAGTAAAAAAAATCAATTTCTGATCAGAAGTTGATTTCTGGTTAAGAAGTGTTACCATACGCGCCCTTAGTCATCGTCGGTGGTCTTTCGTGACATAACAAGGTGGTGAAATTTTTAGCTTCCCCTTCACTAGCCAATCAAGGATTTTTATCGCAAATAGATATCTGTGGAGACCGACGGAGGCTGGTGAGGGATGCAAGGAAGCTGCCAAAGAGGTCGCCGTGGACCAAAGGTTGATTCAAATGTCGAAGACAATCGACAGAAAAGAAGAAGAAGAAGAACAGTAACCAAAACAAAAGAAAAGAAATCAGAGACTTTAGAAAAAATTAAGCAAAATGACATCGATTTGAGTAAGTTTGTCGACTTTACGTCACTATGGCACATACGATGGCCGGGGATAATTGGACCACCACATTAGCAACTTCATGCGAAATTTGGCCAAGAGGATTTGATTGCATTTTCACAAAAAATAAAATAAAATTACATCGGACCAAACGAGCGGTGTAGAACTGAACTGGAATTTGCACAACAAATTTAGTAGAAATAATATTTTCCCTAGGACCAAATTTTTAAGTTGGAGTCATTTCTGCTACATGACTTGCCTCGCCTCACAACCTAACTTTTTCAAACATTAAGATTTTGTCTGTTTCGTGAAAGCAAAATAATAATTTGAAAACATCTTACTATGATTACTTATATTGCTTAAAAAATGAATAAAGGAAAATATTTTCATCGTTCACGAAAACGGTAATGAAAACATTATTCAGTGGCTAATTATTTCAAACGATACATGCGATCAATTTTAAGGATTTACTTTTTGAGCAATTTATTTTTTCGTGAAATAAATAGAGGTTAATTGTGATGTTTTATGCTGTCTAGTCTACATAAACTATGCCCGTGTTGTCACTTCTAGTAGATTACTATTTGGCTGCCATTTTTTTCTTATTTTTCCGAGGATTAGAAAAGTGGCAGAACAATAAATCTAATTAACTCTCAAAATCAAAACGAAATTTTGAAATAAATGTGGGGCGACTCGAACGGAATGTCAAAAAATCCCCAAGTACCTCGTGAGGGTGGGATAGGGTATACAAAACTCGTTCGGCATGAGCCAGATATAGGGACCTCCTCCCCTAACTATGTGCTAGGCGGAGGTGGGGACGCGAGCGACCACGGTACCCGCATCGCCGATCGTCGAAATACATTCATTTCGTGTTCCCTAAGCTCCCATATTACGGCTACAAAATTGGCATTACGACCTATTGAATTCGTCCAAGCATAAAAGTAATTTCACATTCTACCACCCCAATCCAAAGAGGAGAAGACTAGCCAGCATCTCCCTCTCATTTTCTTTGAGTTGACGTGGAAAAGCTTTGTAATCTCTCCGCTACCAACCGTTAGGGAGTCGGGACACAAAAGAGGGCACAGGACTTTTAAAAAGTGGCAAAAAGAGAAACCTACCAAGTAGTTACATGGGTTGTTGGATTGGGTTGCTCCTCGTAATTATCAATGTGGTTGATCGACGAACGAAGAAGGTGCTTGTGATTTGGGTTCCTCCTCGTGGTTAGCGCATGTCAATTACAAGTGAAAATCACGTTGAAGCTGCTATTTACCCTGTTTCTCGAACAATGAAATTTAAATTGCGCAATCGCCAATCTTCAAAAGTCATTCGTAGGATGAATAAAATATTCTTGTCCAACGCAAAATAGTGACAATTAGTACGAAATATTCATCACCTTGTGTCTCTCTGCCACATACGTGGCCCCATCCAGATCCACTGCCTAATATTTTTCTCGGTATTCGACCCATATTTTTTTCTTGGTCTTGGGGCAAGAAGAATTCAAAGTCAACATAAGCACGAACCAGCACCATGTAATTTACTCGGAAAATTCTTTTATTCAAAGTCAACACGCCTTGGGAACACACATCTTCCGCTCAAACCCGCCACACGTTAACCACCAGGCGCAAAAAAAAAAAAAAAAAAATCAATAGACCGCCGCCTCAAACACTGCACAACTACTACGGAATATCTAGCTTAGCCATTTGCCAATGCATAGAAAAGATACGGACTCTTTATTTTTGCTTTGCTAGGTTTACAGTGCGTAAGATATCAAGTATCAAAATGTCTCATCCCTCAGGAAAAGAGAGAGAGAGAGAGAGAGTGATTCAAACGTCGTATTGCTCGAGCTGAACATCCTTGGATTTGAGAGGGACATACTCTCCGAGATAGACTTCGAGATGGTCCGACAGCGCCGACTTATCGATGTTCTCGTGGTGGTACGACTTGCAGACGAAGTAGATCACCGTCTGGACGACCAGCCCGAACAGCATCAGCACAGACAGAAGCACGAAGCACAGAGCTCCGTAGCCGAACCGGCCGAGCTTCCCCGCCGAGGGGCCATGGACGACCAACCTCTCGAACGCGAATTGAATCAGATGAAGCGATATGTTGAGCACGAAGAATATGATTATAGACACGACCATCTTGCCCCTTATCAGGTCCTTGCTCTTGATCATGGCCTTCACCCCGTAATCCTCCTCCAGGACCGAGACGACGCTCGCCAATTGCCACACTATGGTCATGTACACGAACCCGACCACGTACGCGATCCCTAGGAGGACCAAGATCGCGATGCCGAAGCTCGTGTTGCCGAGGAAGATCGCGCACGTGACCATGACCAGCACCGCGACCAGGTTGTACGCGAACATGACCCCGAAGATGCACAGGAAGGTGGCCATCAGCCGCCTCCACACCCTGGGGACCACGCTCAGGACCTTCCCGAACGCGACGTCGCGGCCAGTGTAGGCGCACGCGATGGCGTAGACGACGGCGGAGGTCGAGAGGAGGGAGAACACGAGGAGGGCAGTGAAGTAGAGGGCCTTGAAGAGCAGGAAGACGGCCCACTCCTTGGAGAGGAGGGAGGAGATCCTGTCGGAGCGGGGGGTCTCGGGGCGGGTCTCGTCGAGCTCGATCTCATCGTGGACGATCTTGGAGAAGAGGACGTCGGAGACCTCGATGTGGAGGAGGAAGACGAAGGCGAGAGGGAGGATGAGGGACAAGGTGATTTGGGTGAAGATTTTCCTCAACGAGGAGATGACTTTGTAGGACTCGGCGCAGATGCCGAAGAGTCCGAGGAACTGCATCTCTTCTTGCTCTCGATCCATACTTTTTTGTCGATCCCTTACGTTCTGCGAAAAAGATTTTCTTGAGGAACAGAAGAAGAAGAAGAAGAAGAAGAAGGAATGAAGGATTGGAGAGGAAAGGAGAGTAGTTGAAGGGGAATAGGGAGGTATGGTTGGACTTTTCAACAGCAAACTGCCTCTAAGACTTTTAAAAACTAAACCCCAAGTCAACGTCATCGCCCAATCGATTAATATATGGCAAGAGATCCAGTCATCGTGCCTAATGATGTGGCATGACAAGAACCTTAGTAATTTTTCCTAAGGTTGTGCCCCCCCCCCCCCCCCCCCCCCCCCCCCTCTCTCTCTCTCTCTCTCTCTCGATCTCTCGATCGAGTGATAAAATTAAACCAGTATGCTAACGTGTTAAGTAAATTGAGAAACTTCATACGAGACTCTCAGACAAGTAAGTTATCATATCTAAAATAGAAACTTATTCACATCATTTCACATAGTGGGCTGAATTTATTTTTCATCATTCTATATTGAATGGAGAAATTTCTAAATAGACTACATATTTTATATCTCAAATGATGGAACTTTCCGACCAAATTTTTTATTATTTATTATTATTATTATTATTTTTTTTTTTATGGAAACGAATAGACATTATTACGGTACCTTGCTCTTCAAAGACGGCAGCGACCAAATTTTGGCCGGGTCAACCACGTCGGCCTACTTTCTTCCTCGTCCTTTCCATGCCTTTATAGTTTTTTGCTTTGTGAACTCATCTCATCGTGCTCTATCAACTTCCCAATTGGAGGCATTCCCAATCACCAGACCAACCGTTCTTGAGAGCCATTCAATCAAAGATTGTCCCATAGGTTCGGAAAATTGAAATTAAGAAATACGATGTTATTTTTTCTTAACATGAATGTTTCGTTGATAATATCAGTTTAATAGGAAGCTAATTTATTTGAATGTGAAGATTTGTTGGGATGTAATTCTGTGTTCATAACAATTTGGAGATGCAGTGGAGAGGAGCTCACTTATTATGTGTTACATGGGGTCACTTAAGATCAGGGAAAATTATTCGAAAAATTCTAAACTTATTGCACTTTGGTCAATTCGATTTTAAATCGTTCAATTTTGCTGATTGAGCCATAAATTTTTTCACACTTTGTCCATTGAGCCTGGACATCTTCTTTATGATTTTTTTAAAAATAATTTTTTGTTATTTTTCATTTTTCTTGTCTTTCTTTCTTTTTCTTTTTTTTTTCCTAATCAAGTCCAGCAAGGGTCATCGGCCAACCCTCGCCAATCATAGGCAAGGGCCATACAACCGTCGCCGGCCAATGCCAAGGGCCACAAAGCCCTTGGCTACAGCTGACGAGCGGCCATCGCCTGTGACCCGCAAGAATCAGGCTTGACAGAAGAAAGAAAAAGAAAAGAGAAAATTTAAAAAAAAAACACTTAGAAGTTTATCAAAAAATTACAACAAAATCCTTCATGTCAGTGCCAGCTATGCCACAACGAACGTCCGACGTCCATGCCAAGTACCAAAATGTTTGGGACACTATTTGAAAAATTGAATGATTTAGGACTGAATTGTTAGGATCGAAGCACTAGCGCATCGAAGTAAAACTACCAAGAGAGAGAAAATTTTGAGACACGAGATTTATCCTAGCTTACTCTTAAACTAGGGCTACGTCCAATAGAAGATTTCACTATAATTAGCAAATCGCACATCTCGTTACATCACTCAGTTACAAGTGAAAAAAGAATATATATATATATCGGTAGTTATTCATAAGCCTAAGCCCAAACTACTAATGAAAAATTACGGGCTTAAATCACAAAAGCCCTCTCGTGTCAAGAGGGTGCTGTCCCCTTGAGACTCCCGCCGGGGCAGCTCCCCTGGACCCCCCGCTTGTCCAGCATGGAGTGGGACCCATGTACTTTCTTGTCGCAGGAGAGTATGAACTACACCTCAACATGAATTAACCAAAGTCAACTTTTTGGATTTTTTTTCCTCTTAACATCAGGACAGTCTTACTCATTTGAAGATTTTTTTTTTGAGTCGAAACTCATTTCAAGATTGATTAACATGAAAAAGCCAAAAGCATGCAAACATAACATGAGAAGGAGAAAGACTCCTTGAAATTTAGGACATGATAAAGATGTAAAATTCACGAATAGGCAGAAGCAGGCGTGAACATTTGATTTTTTTTTTTTGGCGGAAAGACATTTGAACTTGGAGACCCATATCTTTGATTCTATTTTAAAGTTGAGCATCCGACCATATATTTGAAAAACATAAACACATACAAAGCCATGGACATATTTCCATAGGGCTAAAAGAAATGAATTTCATTATTCTGTCAATGAAAATCGCGAGCCACGAAAGACATGTAGTTATAGACGAAGTGAAATGCGAAGAAAATGGAGAATATTCGACTGAATGAGGCATTTGCCACGCTAAACTACGAAAGAATACGGAATTCCTGACGAATTAAGAAACACTAGTAATCGAACAATTCGGAATAGAATGAATGGATCTCCAAATCGAAGAAAAAAATTTGGTCGAATTCAAATTAAGCAGTAGAGCTCTGCAATAGCATTGGTTTCAACAAAAATTGGGCGATCGAGAATTGTTCCTACAAATTTAATACAAGAAAAAAGATCGAAGAAATGTATGAGATTTATCATGATAAATTAATGCTCCAACAAAGCAATACTTTATGCCCAAAAACTGATCTTCTCCATGCCGTGGTTGATCCATTTGTTCTCACAGATCGCTAACACCTCCAGGATTTTCAAGATCAAGCATGCACTTGCTTTGGATTCGAGCGCTTGGTGGTGGGAGAACACTTGCAATAGAGAGGTGTGTTGATCCGGGGAGATAGTCAAGAGAGAGCCCAGTCTGAGCTCGTCAATACATTTAGTTGGACCCACATTCACTCGAAAGCTTAATCTAATGAGTTATGTGCCAACTTGGATATATTAACTGCTCAACACCATATTAATTCTTCGATGTGAGACTTCTCTAACACAACTTATATGTGCATCCCAACAAGGTATTAGACCCACCATGCATGCATATCCTCAGATTTGGCAGCTAATAACTTCCTTTTTTGTGTAGTCTATGACTGACGGAAGTTCGAAAGGGAGAAGCTCACATAACAGTCTGACAGTACTTTCAGTTATTTCTGACCTTAAATCTACACATCATCACCGCGTATTTTGCATAAAACACTTATTAATTAAAAAATCGCGTGGTCAGAAATAATGAGAGTACTGTCATACTGTTAGGGTAGCAAAGCTCTATTCGAAATTGCTCATTTAGTGCTTTGCTTGAGAAGTAGAATGAAGTTTTGTATCATTGTCATTGGAGAACCGTAATGAGATTGGCTGAGTGGTTAAATATTTTGTGTGGATTTAGTAGATCCTGTATTAAAATGCCAACGTCACCCATTCAAATTACCTTGAGGGCCACGCCCGCAGACCTATGGGTGAAGCGATACCTGATGCACATGGACAAGGAAGCTTGCATGTAGTGGTGGCCATGGGTCGGGAATCGGCCCAAGTTAAACCCGTAATCGGTCCGTTGACCGGGCCCGCAGATTCCAAACCAGAACTAGCGGTTTCAAACCGGTTCTGGACTGGCTTATAGTCAATAGAGTTTATCATTTTCCATGCAGTAAATGTCGATTGTGCAGTATTTTCATCTTCAGGTTCTTCCACAACTAATTTAAGAGTTTCAAATCTTGCAGAATATGATGAGTTGGTTAGGGCATAGAGTGTGAATAGTGTTGTATCTGGTCCTACTGCTACTTTAGCACATCATAATGATCCTACTTGTCTACTTTCTTATACAACTGCTCCTCATTGGATTATTGATTCAGGTGCCACTCATCATATGAATGGTGTTGGACCTTAGACCCGTTAGAACAAAAAAAAAAATAACAATGGGAAAGAGCCGTTCGGCTCTTTCCCGACGGTCAAAATTTGACCTTGGCAAGGCAATGTTAATTTGTCCCCCCACTTTTTTTAAAAAATTAATTTATTAAGTCTACCCTTAATATTATAAATACCCATTTCCATCTTTCATTTTTTTTTTCACAATTTCTTTCAAACTCTCTTAACTCTATCAAATTCTCTCAATCCGTTCAATTCTCTCAATCTACTCAATTCTCTCAATTTTTTGAATCATCTTTCCTGCTCAATTCTTTCAAAAAATAGCAAGTGGAAGCAAAGCTAGTGATAGAGTAAAGAGTCCGGGAATCCGATTATTCTCATGATCCTCATGATTTTGCATTGTGGAGACAATGTTGATTACATCAACATTATTTCCAACGTCGAGCGTGTCCCAACACAAGAAAGTCTTCATCCTCCTATCAGTGTCGGAGAAATGTTAACAACAAACGAGTCGGAATGGGAGGGTACATCCAACATATATGAACACTTCACGAAGGAACATTTAGACACAAAAAAGTATGAGGAAAAATATAAATATCGTTGGGCAACATACAAATTTATAGGTGTAGGCAGCTATGGAACATTTAAACGACATCTGAGGTCGAAATATCCAACGCAAGCGAGGATCAACACCAGCCAAATAAATTTCCCAGTACGCCAATCCTAACGCTCCTTTATTTTGTTACAATGACAAAGTTTATAAACATTGCATGTACTCTGTAAGCAAAATCTGTTTCGAGAAATACGCTTAAACGCCAATTTGTTTGACACTTATAAAAGAGGAAAAGAAGATCTGCAAAGCTTTTTTTATGAATTTCAATAGATGTGTGCATATAGATAGCGATATTTGGAGTGATCATTGGCAAACTCATTCTTATATGGGTATTATATGTCATTGAATAGACGATGATTGGAACATTAAAAAAAGAGTTATTGCATTTTGAGTTTTGATGATAGGCATATGACAAATAATATTTATAGAATAATTAGGCAAGTTTTAGAAGAATATTTCTTTGTTAAAAAACTTTTTCGGTTGATTTTGATAATGCCACGGCAAATACCATTTCCATTCCCGAGTTAGAAAATATTTGTAAAGCAGCTTTTGGTGGACAATTTTTTCACATTAGATATGCTTGTCGTATTTTAAATTTATGTGTACAAGAGTTTACAAACTCTTAATATTTTTCTCAACCCAATAAAGACAACAATTCGATTTTTATGGAATCATCCCTAAATTATGAAAAAATAGGAAAAATTTTGTAAAGCAAATAAAAGAAGACCAAAAAAATATCCAAAAGATGTTCCAACTCATTGGAATTCTACGTACGAGTTGTTTAGTCAATCATTTGCATATAAAGATTTACTATGTAAGTTTATTTCGAATAATGTTTCTCCAATTGATTTACTCCCACAATCGTGGCATATTTACAAATTTTTTTTTTTTAAAAAAATTAATGATGCAACTTATACTTTATTCCGTGTTTATTATCTTACTATGCATTTATTTTTAGTGGAGTGCATTAATATTGCTGGCGTTTTTGAAGAAAAAGAAAAATATGATCAATTAGGTCCTTTTATTATAGCAATGCGAACAATATGACTACGTTATTATACCAAAATTTCTCATATTTATTTGATTGCTTGTGTTTTCGATTCACGAACCAAATTAGAATGTTTATGTGATTATTTAAATATGAATTATGACTGTTTACATTTGAATGCAATGGTAAATGTTAGAGCTACACAAGCAGTAGTTAAAAACGCAATTGTATAATTGTATAATACATTTTGTAATAGATATAATCTGGGTGATAGTGAATCTTCCCAATCTAATGACGTACAAAGTGCGGACATAGGTAGAATTAGCAGAGGGTACAAAATGCTGATGAATAGACAAAAAAGGCAAAAAGGAGCTACATGAAATATTTTCGAAATAGAGACCTATCTAAATTGCTTTTGAGTTTGATGAATTCGAAAGCAGTGCAGATTTCAAAATTCTAGAGTGGTGGAAGAGATATTCAACCCAATTCTCGCTCTCATCGCAAGACAGGTTTTAGCAACCCCTTATTCAACAATTGCGGTTGAACAAGCATTTAGCGTTGAATGCAACATTTTGGACGAACGACGTTCAAGATTAGCTCCAAATTCGGTGGAGACTCAAGCTTGTGTCGATGATTGGACAAAAGCACAACATCGACAATAAGAAATGAATCGTAACAATGAAGTCGAATTCTTCGATGATGGAGATAACACTGCCACGGGTACCGGCACTAAAACGGGTAGCGATGATTGACGATGAGGTAAGTATATGGTTATCAAAGGTAAAAGAATTACATAGATTTTGATTCTTCTATCTGCGCTTAATGATAATTCATTAAGTTCAATCATCTTCTCTTTCTCTTTTTCCCTCAAATTTGATTACTATTTGTGTTTGATAATTTATTATTTCATAATTTCATAATTTATTATTTTTTTAATTTCATAATTCATTATTTAAAAATTAAATTTAGAAACCGTAACCGAAATCGGAACCGGCGATTTCATTTTCAGTTTTGAACCGAAACCGGCCCTCGAACTGGCCCAGAACCGCCGGTTCAAAATCGGAACTGCAACCGCCCCTCAAGGTTCTTCCAATTTTGGTTCACCCATGGTCACGAACCGGAATCGAAACTGCCGGTTCATGAATCGAAACCGGCCGGTTCCGAACCTTGGCCATCACTTTTTGCATATATACGTGGGGATTTAATCGAGTGGCAATCCGTGGATACCCCGAGACATATGAATATGATTTTCTTAAGAGGACAAATCCCAACGTATGCAAGCAATGAAAAGAGATTGAGGACTTGTCCAAGATAAATCTAGTGGAAGCACATGCTCATAATCAGAATGTTAAGAGGTAAAATACTTCGGATCATAAAAATGAAAGACTTCCTCCTGATCAAAATATGAGGGGACATAAGAACTTACAAAGAGTATCACCAGCTTTAAATGCCTTTCCATTGGGCCAGTTTTCCACGCTGAACGACTCGACTACGAAAGTCGTAGCCTTAGCCTGAGCAAGAATGTACATCACCGCGAGCACAGCGATGGCCGCTCCATATGCACCGCCTCTTCCCCGAGACATCTCTCACGAGATTGAACAGAGAGATAGAGACTAAGGATACATATGGTAACACTCCAGAAACACTCCAGGGAAAGTGTTTCTGTTTCAAAAGTGTTCTCGGTACACTTTTGGAACAGAAACGTGTATGGTTAAAAAATGTTAACACTTTTGTGTCGGGGAATAGAATACTTTAGGAATAGAAACACATATGGTTAAAAAATGCTCCAAAAGTGCTCCGCGGAACACTTTTGTGTCGGGAAATACTTTTGAAGAAACAAAAAAAAACTTGTTTCTGGATTTTGGAACACTTTTTGGAACGCATTTGGAACCAACACCCCCGCCGCCGAAGCGGCCACCACCCACCGACCACCGCCGGTCGCCGCCGCTAGTCGCCGGCCTCAAATCGCTGATTGTCGGACGGCCGCCACCGGACGCCGGTTGGCGGCCGCCCGCCAGTCCCTGCCTGGATGCCGCCGATCGCCGCTCGGCCGCAGGAAGTTGCCGCTCGGCCGCCGGAAGCTGCCGGTATCCGGAGCCTGGAGGCGGCGAAAAAAAGTGTTTTTTTGTACTTACCAAACGCGTTTCTGTTTCCAGAAATAGTAGCCGAGAACAGAACTACAAAATAATGTTTCTGTTAAAAATATGCTCATATGAACAGAAATGTTACCATACGCACCCTAAGGTGCTGCATGAAATCACTTTTGTTTCTCAATTTCCCTGCCAGATTGACTTATAGCATGGAAATTCGTTTGGTAAAATCACTTCCAAAGTAGAAATGCGTTTAGTAAAAAAATTAACTTATGGTAGGATTTTCTACTTCTGGTTGGATTTTTGGCCAACTTTTAGAAGTTAAAAATTTTTGCTTCTCAGCTCAAGAATCATTTCTTCGATCACACGAACCTTGATTGACCGCTGTCACCACCTGTGGCCGTACGTCAACCTCCACCATCGGGCTCCGGACGTCCGCCCGTTGCCGGCCGCCGGACACCTGCCTGTCGCCGAACGCTGGATGCTGGACACCTGTTGATCGTCGGCTGCCGTCGGCCATCGCTAGTCGTAGGTCATCGGCTACCGGCCACAGCCGAATGCCCGCTGCTGGTCGCCCGCTGCCGGTAGTCCGTCGCTGATCACCGGCCTCTGCTGCTGGTCATCGGTTGCTCGTCGCCGACCGTCGATAGCCGGCCTCCACCATAGCCGCCGTCGATTGTCGGCCTCCACCACCACTACCATCGATCGCTGGACTTCGTCGTCGCCACTGATAGTCGGCCGCCGCCACCGCCGGTCGCTAACAGTCGCCGCCATTCGCCCATCACCGGCCACCGGTGGCCTCCGCTGCTGGTTTCCAATCGCCGGCTGGCGGCAGCTAGACATGGCCAAATTGAACCGTGGGCTCGGAAGTGGCCCCTTTATCGGGCCCATGGTTTCACATTTTTTGGAACTGGCCCGGTTTCGGATTGTAAAAAAATCAACTTTTGCTTGCAACGACCTCTTGACTGGGCCCATGGTTCCACATTTCGGATCGGTTCCAAACTGTAAAAAAAAAGGGCTTGTGGGCCGTGTGGGAAAGCTCTTTCCTCGTGGGGCCCTTCGGGGCCTTCTCCTTCGGGCAATTGCATGCAATGGCCAACAACCCCTTTTTTTATTTTTTATTTTACAACTTATACCCTCTCACCTTCTATAAATATCCTTCCTTCCCCTTTCATTTTTTCACAATTTTTCTCATCTCAATTCTCTCAAATTCTCTCAATTCATGCAAATCCACTCAATTCTTTCAAACGAGTCAAACCCGTCTCAATTCTCTGAATCGATTTTTTGATCAATTCCCTTAAAAAATGGTAAGTGGAAGCAGAAATACTAGAAAGAGCCCGATGAGAGAATCCAATTTTTCTCATTCTTATTTTGATGTTCGTGAGTATGCATGTTGGGTAGACGATGATAATGTCAAATATATTCCCAATCCCAATGTCGAGCACATCCCAACGCAGGGAAGTCTTTATCCTCCTTATCGTGTCGAAGAAATGTCGACAACAAATGAGCCTGAATGGAAGGCTCGAGAGGGTACATCTGACTTATGGCAACACTTCGACAAGGTACGTAAAAGCGAAGGTAAGTTTAAGATAAACTGTAAATATTGTCCAAAATTATACAATTTTTCTAAAGGAGAAGGCTACGGAACATTCCGTCGGCATCTGACGAAACAACATCCAACGCAAGCGAGGAACGACACTAGCCAACAACAAATTTCTGGGTTCTCCAATCCTAATTCTCATCATTTATTCCGTTACACTGATGAACTTTATAAACAAACATTAGCTGAATATGTTGTCCTTGAACATGCTCTGTTTACCATTGGTAAAAATTTTAATATGAAATTTTTGGTAAACACTACATTGGTTCTAGATGTACCATCTGTTCCGAAAACTACTCTTAGACACAAACTTTTAAAGACTTATAAAGAACAAAAAAAAAAGGTTTGACAAATTTGTTTTATGGATTTTAATGGTCGTGTGCATATTGGTTGCGATATTTGGACTGATCCTTAACAAATTCATTCTTATATGGGTCTCACATGTCATTGGATAGGTGATGATTGGACCATTTAAAAAAGACTTCTTGCATTTCGAGTTTTTGATGAAAGGCATATGACCATTAATATTTATAAAATAATTAGGCAAGTTTTTGAAGAATATAATTTGATTAATAAAAAATTTTCAATTGATTTTGATAATGTCGCGGCAAATACCGTTTCCATTCCCGAATTAGAAAATATTTGTAAACCCACTTTTGAAGAATAATTTTTTCACATTAGATGTGCTTGCCATGTTTTAAATTTATGTATACAAGATGGTTTACAAAGTCTTGAGAATTCTCTCGCCCCAATAAAGAATGGAATTAATTTTTTATGGAGCCATTCCCAATTTATGAAAGCATGAGACAAATTTTGTAAAGAACATAAGATAAGGGCAAAAAGATTTCGAAAAGATATTCCGACTCGTTGGAATTCTACCTACGAGTTAGCTTCGTCAATCTTTTGAGTAAAAAGATTTATTATGTACGTTTATTTCGAATAATGTTCCCGATATTGTTTTACTCCCGCAACATTGGGACATTTGCCAATTTTTTTTAAATTTTTTGAAAATTTTTAATGATTCTACCGATACTTTATCTGGTATTTATTATCCTACTACGCATTTATTTTTAATAGAGTGTGTTAATATTGCTGGTGCTTTTAGTGATTATGAAAAAGATACTAAATTAGCTCCGACTATTTTAATAATGCGAGAAAAATGGTTGCTTTATTATTTCAACATTCCTCTTGTTTATTTGATTGATATTATTTTCGATCTATTTACTAAATTAGATGGTTTATTAGATTACCTGAATAATTATTATTATTCTTGTTTACATTTGGATGAAGTAATAGATATTACAATTATATAAAGTGAGGTTAAACACATTATAGTAGCATTATATAATGAATTTTGTAGTAGATATGATTTAAGTGATACTGGATCTTTCCAACCTACTACCTCACCAAGCGATGTGGGTGGTTCACTTGGTAGAGGGTACAAATTGCTCATGCTCATGAATAGGCAAAAAAAAAAAAAAACAGAACAAAAGGGGACAACAGGTACTATTTTGGAATTAGAAAATTATTTAACTATTGCTTTTGAGTTTAGTGATTCCGAACACAACACAGATATCAAAATTCTAGAGTAGTGGAAGAACGATTCAACTCAATTCCTAGTTCTCGCCCTCATCGTAAGACAGATATTAGCAATCCCTTCTTCAACATTTGCAGTTGAACAAGCATTTAGCACTGGAGGATTAATTTTGGACGACCGCCGTTCAAAATTAAATCCGAAATCTGTGGAGGCTCAAGCTCGTGTTGATGATTGAACAAAAGCTAGATTTCGACATCAAGAGCTGGATCGAGAACACAGAATTCTTCAATGAGGATTGTGGAGATACCACCGCCACGAGTACCACAACGGATAGCGACGATTGACGATGGGGTAAGTTGGAGGCTGGGGTTATCAAATGTAAAAGAACTATATGAGCTTTGATTCTTCTATCCCCAAGAAGATATGTAGGCGCTTAATGATAATTTATAAAGTTCAAGCCCATTCCTCCTCTTTTTTCCCCTAAATTTTATTACAATGTACAATTTGATTATAATTTATGATTCATTATTTTTATTTTATTATTTTAAAAATTAAATTAAAAAAGGGAACGGAATCCGACTTGGAACCGCCAGGAATTGGAACCGGCCACGTCTACCAACGGCCGCAGTCGCCGGTTGTCGATCGTCGCCGCCGATCATCGGTCTCTGGCGGTCGTCGCCACTAGTCGCCGATCGCTGGTCGCCGCCGTCGCAAAAAATTTTGTTAATAATGTTTCAAAAATAGAAATTTTCAATCGTTACCAAACGAATTTCTTTGATCAGAATCAATTTGGAGTATAAGTAGAAAAATTAACTTCTGCTTTTGAGGAGACGTAGAGAAATCAATTTCTGATCAGAAGTTGAGAAGTTGGATAGAAGTGTTACCATGTAGGGGCTAAGATACCCCAAGACGGCTACACGAAGGAATGCTTAGCAATTGTGCCAAGTTACGACCCCGTTTTATGCGCAATCTTGATGAATGATGAGCTTGGAAACATCACACATTTCACCATCTTCGGTTCAAGATGATAATCACGATGTCCCAGCTAGGTACACTCCAATTGGTGATGCAAAAGCTAAGGTACGGTCCCTTTAAAAAACAGGACGTCAGCCACCGTGTCTGATTTTTAGCCATCTTAAGCGAAAACATTTAAGGTGGATGTGAACCCTAATCTCAAATGCTCTACTCAAGGAAAATGATTCTTGACCAAAGCCCTGGACTTCTTCAGAGTGTCTTCCCTATGAAATTTCATTAGTATGTTCTCACAAGGCCAATGGAAAAATTATCGAAAAAATCTTAAACCTATTACAATTGTGCCGATTCAATCCTAAATCTTTTCCATTTTGTGCTAATTCATCTATGTAGATGTCAAATCAGAAATCTCTTAACACTGACACCAGTTAGCAGGAGATTTGACAATTTCGAATTCAAAAAGATGAGATGCTTCCCGAAAATGATAATATTTTTCGGTGTTCGACTGAAACATGAATATTAACTTAAAAGTATTTTGGATCGTTCAGTATGGAAAGTCGAATTTGATTTTTCTTCGTGCGGTCATTATTTTTATTTTTATTTTTTAGTATTTTATTTTATTTTTTTCCCTTCTTCTTGAGCTAGAGGTCAAGGCAGAGAAAAATGAGAAAAGGAAAAAAACAACATTTAGAATTTTGAAATATTAAAAAAATAAAAAGCGGATTCTTTTTAAATAATTAAGAAGAAAAGTAAAGTGAAGGAAAGGAGGGAGGAAAGATTGAAAAAAAAAGGTGAAAAGATAAAAGCATTTTCTCTACTTTTGAATGTGTTTTTTTCATGGAAATTATTTTTCGCGAAACAAACAAAGCTTTTGAGGACTAATTCATATTCCGTGGGACTTGAAAAAACTTTCAAGTTTTAGAATTTAGGCACTCCCTCTAATTTTCAGATTCGCAAATTGATGCTGGCAATCCAATTCCTGTGATTGGGATCCATTTTGATTTCCCAATATTATGTTGAAGTGAGATTTTATTTCCTTATCTTGTAAGGATTTGATGTGCTGTATCGTATCGTGTAAATTAGGGAGGTATCGTAGATGATTTTATTTCTTTATTTTGTAATATTCTGCGATCATAACGTTAGACACAAGGGAAGGGCTATATATATGCAGGATTTCAATTGTTAATATGAGAATGAGAGAAAGATTTTCTCTGAAAGTTGTCATGGTATCAGAGCGTCCTCGTTCCTAGGACCAGAAATCACCATGAACGACCAGAACCAAGTCGGTGGCCATCATCTCGGTGGTAATAGTGACGCAACTGCGGCTATCCTTGAAAACCTCACAGAGACAATGAAGAAGCTTTTGACCCAGAACCAGACTTCTACCCCAACCGAAACTACTGCACCATCGATCCCTGTCAAGCTTGATGGCAAGAACTATAGTCTTTGGTCTCAAATTGTCGAGATGTATGTCTCCGGCAAAGACAAGTTGGGATATTTGACCGGTGAGACTCCACAGCCGATTTCGACCGACCCAGGATACCGAAAGTGGAAGACCGATGACTCTACTGTTAAGAGTTGGCTTATCAATTCAATGGATTCAGGATTGATTGGAAACTTCATACGATTTCCAACTGCTAAAACCGTGTGGGATGCTGTAGCAACAACAATTTTTGATGGCACCGATACCTCACAAGTCTATGATCTTAAGCGTAGGATGTCTCGGATGAAGCGAGGTGGTGGACCGATCGAGACCTATTACAATAACCTTCAAGGCATCTGGCGAGAAATAGATTTTCGGCGGCCAAACCCAATGGCGTGCACTGTTGACATCACCAGGTATGCTGCAGCTATACATGAAGATAGGGTGTACCAATTTCTTGATGGTCTTGATGATAGATTGGACAACGTAAGGGCAGACGTCCTCCAGATGCAACCGTTTCCTACAGTTGAACAAGCTTACGCTCGGATCAGAAGGGAAGACATGAGGCAGGCAGTGATGTTATCGTCAGGTGAACTGGAAGGCGGTGGGGCGGCAATGGTTTCCCGACGTGGTTATCCAGAGACTCGGCTAAAGCTGGAAGGAAATTTTGATGGCTATCGACCCAGATCAGGAGGGAGACAGGTTACCACTGAGGGGTGTTCCCACTGCAGCAACTCTAAGCACACGAGAGACACATGCTTCAAGCTCCACGGCTATCCTGATTGGTGGGATGAACTACAAAAGAAGAAAAAGGCAGAAAAGAGCTCGGGAAAGAATTCAGGCAAGGCGGCAATGGTCTCCGGTGGATCTAATCTCTCACTTGTGCCAGATCAGCTACCGATTGACTCTCCGGAAGGTACCCTCGGGACATGTTTTTCGGTCTCCCCTAAAGGAAAAAACTCAGGCTGGATTGTTGACTCCGGAGCTACGGATCATATGACCTTCGATCCACATGACCTTATCAATTTTTCTATACCAAGACGCGATTTCATTATCAATGCAAATGGCCTTAGTTCATGTGTGTCTGGGGCTGGTGATGTTAAGCTATCCCATAATCTATCTTTATCTAACACATTGCTTGTACCCTCATTGTCGAGTAGGTTGTTATCAGTTGCACAACTTACTAGTGAATTGCAGTGTTGTATACTCATGTACCCTGAATTTTGCCTTTTTCAGAACATTCGCACGAAGGAGATTATTGGGTGTGGTATTAAGAGGGATGGACTCTACTTTGTGGATGAAGTGGGTGGCAGCCGGGTATTCCAAGCCAAGGGTCAGACTGATGAAAAGAAAGAGCAGATTCAGTTATAGCATCGTCGTTTGGGGCATCCTTCGTTTGGGGATTTGAAGATCTTATTCCCAGATTTATTTCGTAGTTTATCAGAATCGTTGTTTACTTGTGACACATGTATTCAAGCCAAGAGTCATCGTGTTCACTTTTCTCCTAGTATGAATAAAACAACTAAACCTTTTTTGATTGTTCACTGTGATGTATGGGGAGCTTCCCCAATTTCTACCACTTGTGGTTTTAGATGGTTTGTCAATTTTGTTGATGATTGTACACGTATGTCTTGGCTTTACATGATGAAACATAAGGATGAGGTAACAGCCATATTTGAAACATTTCATGAAATGGTAAAAACCCAATTTGGAGTAAAGATTCATACGCTTCAGTCTGACAACGGGGGTGAGTATGTTAATGGGAAGCTTGCTGAATATCTTAGGACACAAGGAGTCATTCATGAGACTTCATGTTCTCAAACTCCACAGCAGAATGTGATAGCAGAACGAAAAAATCGACATATATTGGAAACGGCAAGAGCCTTGCTTATAGGGGGTAATGTGACAAAGAGGCTATGGCACACGGCTGTGATTACTGCTGTTTACTTGATGAACAAGATGCCTTCTCGGGTGCTGGGGTTCCAAACTCCGTTACAAGCATTGGCGAAGCATGTAGAACTTCCGTCTATCTTGACATTATCTCTTAAGTGTATGGGTGTGTAGCATTTGTGCACCTATACAGAAATCAGAGAACGAAGCTGGATCCGCATGCAGAACGATGTGTGTTCGTAGGCTATGGATCACACAAGAAGAATTACCGTTGTTACAATCCTAATACAAAGAAGATACATGTCACACTAGATGTTACCTTTGTTGAATCAGAGATATTTTTCTCTACTCCGAACCAGGATTCTATAATAATAGAAGATAAAGAAGATGGACAGTGGTGGTTAGTCGAGCAACGAATAACTCAACCTAGGATAGAAGAACATGAGATTTTCGTGCATCCTTCACAGATTGCGATTACTCCAACTACAGATTCGACTCAGCCTGTGGTTGGAGTTGGGTCAAGAACAGAACAAAGAACTCATCCGGTCAATGGTGATGAATTTGAAATTTCAAAAATAGAGAGTATTAACTCTGAATCGGGAGGAAGAAAAGAAGAAGAGAAACAAGCACAAGTCCATCCCTCATCCTCTATAGTACCCGACCAAACTCCAGCGAATGCGCCCGAGGTAAATTCTATTCCACCTGATATTTCTAATATTTCTGATACTTGTCAAACATATGTTCTTCCTGAAAGGCATAACAGGGGCAAGTCACCTGATCGGTACTCTCCTGAAGGAAAATCAGAAAAGGCCAAGTATCCAATCAGCAACTATGTGTCTACAAGAAAACTCTCAGAATCATATAAAGCCTTTATCAACAATGTTTCAGCTGAGAAAATTCAAGAACGAATGGAAGAGGTAGTTAGAAGTCCGAAGTGGGTTGCGGCCATGAAAACAGAAATGGAAGCACTTGATAAAAACAACACTTGGAGTCTAGTCAATCTACCGCCAGAAAAAAGGGCTGTAGGCTGCAAGTGTGTGTTTACTATTAAGTACAAAGCAGATGGGTCGATTGAGAGGTACAAGGCACGGTTAGTGGTGAAGGGGTATACTCAAACTTATGGAGTTGATTACAAGAAGACGTTCTCGCCAGTGGCAAAACTAAACACTGTACGGGTCCTAGTATCACTGGCGGCTAACATGGAGTGGCCTCTGTACCAACTTGATGTAAAGAATGCTTTTCTCCACGGAGATTTGAAAGATGAGATTTACATGAAGATTCCACCAGGGTATATTTGCAAAGACAATCCAGAAGCTGTATGCAAGTTAAATCGGTCACTCTATGGACTCAAACAATCTCCCCGGGCATGGTTTGGAAGGTTCAGTTCGGCTATGGAGCAGTGTGGGTACAAACAGTGCAACTCTGATCATACTCTCTTTATATGCCGACGGGAATCCAAGGTGACCCTTTTGATTATATACGTAGATGATATCATTATTACAGGGAATGACTCAAGTGAGATCTCGAGACTCAAGGCTAGGCTTGGTGATGATTTCGAAATGAAGGACCTCAGAGAATTAAAGTATTTTTTAGGGATGGAAGTAGCAAGATCCAAGGAGGGAATTTTCTTGCCTCAGCTGAAGTACGTGCTAGATCTTCTTGCAGAAACAGGTATGTTAGATTGTGCACCAGTTGACACTCCAATCGTTCAAAATCACCGATTACAACAAGGCACTGATCAAGTTGTGACTAACAAGGAGGTGTACCAGCGATTGGTAGGAAGGCTAATTTACCTGTCACATACTCGACTAGACATTGCTTATACAGTGAGTGTGGTAAGCCAGTTTATGTACGATCCGAGGAAGGAACATATGGAAACAGTAATCTGGATTTTAAGATATTTGAAGGGTGCACCTGGGAGAGGATTGTTTTTTGGAAAACATTATCATCTTGATGTTATAGGATATACTGATGCCGATTGGGCCGGCAACTTGACTGATCGAAGGTCGACTTCAGGGTATCTCACCATGGTGGGAGGGAACTTGGTTACATGGCGAAGCAAGAAGTAGAAGGTCGTTTCCCTCTCGAGTGCAGAGGCAGAGTTTAGGGGTGTGGCAAAAGGCATTTGCGTATTACTCTGGCTCAAGAGGTTGCTATCCGAACTTGGTTTTTTCCCCTAGAGTGCAATGCATTTGTTTTGTGACAATAAAGAGGCCATTGATATTGCTCAGAACCTTGTACAACATGATCGAACTAAACACATTGAGATAGATCGTAATTTTATTAAGGAAAAGCTGGAAGAAGGAGTGATTGAAGTACCGTTTGTCAGATCAGCTGACCAACTTGCAGACATGCTCACTAAAGCCATATCTAGAAGGGAGTTTAGAAACTCACTTGACAAGTTGGGGATCAAAAATATTTTTTCACCCACTTGAGGGGGGGGGTGTTGAAGTGAGATTTTATTTCCTTATCTTGTAAGGATTTGATGTGTTGTATCGTATCGCCTAAATTAGGGAGGTATCGTAGATGATTTTATTTCTTTATTTTGTAATATTCTGTGATCATAACATTAGACACAAGGGAATGGCTGTATATATGCAGGATTTCAATTGTTAATATGAGAATGAGAGAAAGATTTTCTCTGAAAGTTGTCATATTCCACCAGTAGCAAAACAAGTAGGAAAAAACAAGCAAGCACATTTTTTTTTTGGTCGAAATAAACAGACTTTCATTAACTAAAGGTTCTTGAAAACATAGCACAGCTAGCATTAAAACATAACAAATCCCAAAGCGGTTGGCGGGCTTAGGTAGCCAATTAGGAGGCAGAGACCCGAGTTTATGGGCCTTTGCGATACAATTAGCACACCGATTCACTTCACGGGGCGCAAATATGACTTAACCTCCTTAAGTTGGGCCACGGGATTCTTTTGCTCATTACACATAGCAAATATTCATCTAGGAGGAGAGAGAGGAAGAGACAGAGAGATTCAGAACCAAAGCATTATGCTATGTTATCGTTCTCCATTACAATCAGTTTATAGTTATCTCTCATCCTCTCAAGCTGCATTCACAGCAATCTTCATAGCCGACTCGCAGTGACCGGGAAAGTTGCATATGAAGAAGCTCGGCCCCTTAGCCAGCTTGATCCGGTCGTTGCCCGAATTGTAAACAAGCTTCGCCCTCTTCGGAGTCCGGCAACTGTCGTAGCCACCCTTGTCCAGCGCCACAATGTTGTGCATCGTCGGGTCATACTTGAATACTGCAAAAAATATCCCAGGAAAGCACAATCGCTCACTAAGTAAGCCACTCCCCCCATTAAAAAGCAACACCAATTTAGGATCCCCAACCGAAGAAGATTTGATGTAGGACAATTGACGTCAAAATTATCTTGAAAAGCGTGATCGGCAGAAATCAGGACAATTTCACTGATCGGGATGTTACCGAATTGAGGAGTTCCCGAATGCTACTTTATCTTGCCGAATCTCCCGTTTACCAATTGCGATATTTGGCATGTTGCTGACGAATTACTAATTTTCCGATTTACCAAATTTCGTTTAGATTTGATTTCAATCTTCGTTTTGGGATATCTTTATATTATATTTGCAATATTTGATTTGTATTCCATTTGATTAGATTTGATTTGATTCTCAATATCTTGTTTTAGATTATCTTTAAGTAATTCTATTTCCTAAAGAAGTCCTAGCTCTATATAAACGACGTCCACTCTTTGTAATCAACACGAATTATCTATCAAATTTCAGAATACACTTTGGGAAGCTTCTCCTTGTTATTGGTTCTCTCTGCGTCAAGATTGTACTTTCCTTTGTCCTGTGCGATAACTAGATGGATGTGGAAAATGAACTTACTGAGAGCGTCAACAGCTCTGAAGCTCTTGCCTTTGGGCCAGTTCATCATGTTGAATGTCCAGCCACTGGAGCCACCGACCGTGTAAGTCGCTGCCCGAGCGTACTCGGCTTGAGCGAGGAGGTAAATTACCGTGAGCGCAATTGCGGCTGCTCGATATGCACTGCCTCTTCCCCAAGGCATCATCCTTTGTAAAGCAAGCGAAATGAAGGAGGGCGCATAGATCTTAGCAGAGAAGCAGGATAAGTACCATGCAAGTGTCATAACTTTCGTACGGGCTTACTTGAGAGCCATAACTTTTTTTTTCGCCCACTTGAGTACTATAAACTTTTCTACGGCGATCACTTGAGTGTCACTTCCAGCAAAAATTGTTCACTTAAATGCCACTTCCGGCAAATTGTACTACGTGAAATTATTATTATTATTATTATTATTATTATTATTATTATTATTTTATTTTTTATGACACTTGGATTTTAAAAAAAAATTAAATATTTTCTGGAATTTTTCTTATTTTTATTTATAATCATATTATCATTTTTATTTTTAAATTGTCCTAGATGGAATTATTATTATTATTATTTTTTTTATTTTTAATAACATGTGGATTTTTTTTGAAAATTTTGTATGTATTTTCTGGAACTTTTTCTTATTTTTTAATTTATTATCATATTTTCATTTTTATTTTAAAATTTTCCTACATGGAATTTTCGTTAATATTTTATTTATTTTTTAATGACACATGGATTTAAAAAAATTAAAATATTTTCTGGAATTTTTCTTATTTTTTATTTATTATTAATATTTTCATTTTTTATTTTTAAATTGTCCTACATGGAATTTTTACTATTAATTTATTTATTTTAATGACACGTGGATTTTTTTTTAAAAATTTAAATATTTTCTGTATTTTTTCTTATTTTTATTTATTATCATATTATCATTTTTTATTTTCAAATTTGCAAAATACATAAACAAATTACAAAAAAAATTCGAAGTGTATATTAAAATATTCAAAAAATTCATTTCGCCTATGTCATGTCAGCTTTTTCGGCTGCAACGTCAGCTTTTTGGCGTTCACGTAAGCGATGACACTCAAGTGATCGATTTTTAAAGGAAGGGTGTGTTCTTGGGAAGGATGGCTTAGCGGAGGCTTTACATATTTAGTTTGGCGGAAGGGAAAGTGGCCAGTGGTCCCGCTTGAGTCTTGATTATGGTTACTTTTGGGGCCTTATATATGTTCTTTTTGCCCTCCATAAAAAGTTCTATCACTATGTATGTAAAAATGAAAAAAAATACTAAAGCTCCTTTTATTTTGCAAAAAACAAAAAAAAAACAAAAAATATTTCCTTGAAAATGACCATTTCTATCAATAATAAGTCAATAAAAAATCTTTTTATTATTGACAATGATATAGTTTCAATATTTTTGTAGACGATGATAATATATCTTTCATTCTTGTAAAAAATATGAGCGACCATTTAAAAAAAATATCTTTCAAATTATTTAATTTTTGCGAAATAACCAGAGTCTAAGAATGGACATTTGGCAGAGATGAGAGTGCACGCACATGGTAAACAGATAAGTCTTTAAGGTTCGAACCTATATTTGCATGTGCATTGGTGCATGATTACTAGATAATAAAATCAGCTCAATTACTGCATAATTACACGAAATTAACAACATATGTCTAACATAGCCATTTGCCAATGCATAAAGAGACACCGAATTTTATTTTTTCTTTGACATTTTTACAGTGCATAAGGTATCGAGTATCGAAATGTCTCATCCCTCATATAAAAAAAGAAAGAAAAAAAGAGAGAGACTTATAAGAAACACAACAAAAGAGTCAAACGTCGTATTGCTCGAGCTGAACATCCTTGGATTTGAGAGGAACATACTCTCCGAGATAGACTTCGAGATGGTCCGACAGTGCCGACTTGTCGATGTTCTCGTGGTGGTACGACTTGCAGACGAAGTAGATCACCGTCTGGACGACGAGTCCGAATAGCATCAGCCCTGACAGAAGTACGAAGCACAGAGCCCCGTAGCCGAACCTGCCGAACGTCCCCGCAAACCGGTCATGGATGACCAACCTCTCGAACGCGAATTGAATCAGATGAAGCGATATGTTGAGCACAAAGAATATGATTATGGACACGACCATCTTGCCCCTTATCAGGTCCTTGCTCTTGATCATGGCCTTCACCCCGTAATCCTCCTCCAGGACCGAGACCACGCTTGCCAATTGCCACACTATGGTCATGAACACGAACCCAACCGAGTACGCGATCCCCAGGAGGACCAAGATCGCGATGCCGAAGCCTGTGTTGCCAAGGAAGAATGCGCACGTGAGCAGGACCAGCACCGCGGCCACGATATACGCGAACATGACCGCAAAGATGCACAGGAAGGTGGCCATCAGCCGCCTCCACACCCTGGGGACCACGCTCATGACCTTGCCGAACGTGACATCGCGGCCGGTGTAGGTGCACGCGACGGCGTAGACGACGGCGGAGGTCGAGAGGAGGGAGAACACGAGGAGGGCAGTGAAGTAGAGGGCCTTGAAGAGCAGGAAGACGGCCCACTCCTTGGAGAGGAGGGCGAAGATCCTGTCGGAGCGGGAGGTCTCAGGGCGGGTCTCGTCGAGCTCGATCTAGTCGCGGACGATCTTGTAGAAGAGGACGTCGGAGACCTCGATGTGGAGGAGGAAGACGAGGGCGAGAGGGAGGACGAGGGACAAGGTGATTTGGGTGAAGATTTTCCTCAACAAGGAGATGACTTTGTAGGACTCGGCGCAGATGCCGAAGAGGTCGAGGAACTGCATCTCTTCTTGCTCTCGATCCATGCTTTTCGTCGATCCCTTACATTCTGCGAAAAAGATTTTGTTAAGGAACAGAAGACGAAGAAGAAAAATAAGGAATGAAGGATTAGAGAGAGGAAGAGAGAGTAGTTGAAGGTACGGTTGAACTTTTCAACAGCAAACTGCCTCTAAATTTTCAAAAAAACTAAACCCAAGTCAATGCCATCGCCTAATCGATAAAATATATGGCAAGAGATCCAGTCATCATGCTAAATGATGTGGCATGACAAGAACCTTAGTAATTTATCCTAAGGTTGTGCTCTCTCCATTTTTTTTTTTTGTAGAATCATAAATATATATAAAGATTGATATCAGATGTGGCATGACAAGAACATCGAAGCTAAATCTTTATATATATATTGATATCAGATGTGGCATGACAAGAACATCGCGCTAAATCTTCTCTTGCCCTCACAGATATCACTCGGCTGGGATTGGCAAAATTGAATCAGTATGCTAATTTAGGACATCATAAAGATGTAAAATTCAAGAATAGGTAGAAGCATACGCGGGAATTTGAACATGGAGACCTCTATATCTCATACCATTTTAAAGTTGAGCATCCAACCATATATTTGAAAAACATAAACATATTTCCATAGGGCTAAAATAAACGAAGTTTCATCATTCGGTCAACGAAAATGCCAACCTAGGAAGTGTTAGTGGTTTGTCCTAGGTGATGAGGATGCGCAGCATAAGTCCGATATCTTAACTTAGGGATATCACCAAGAGGGAGTCCAAGTCCGAGCCTATTAACATAACCAGTCAAATCCATCTTTACTAAAAAACTTAAGCCAGTGAGCTAAGTGCCAACTTAGATATAATAACTACTCAACACCACATTAATTCTTTAATATGAGACTTTTTTAACACAACTCACACGTGGATTCCAACAATCTCCCCTTCACGTGTGAGCTCCGGTGTTAGATTTGCTCCCCCTTAATCCAAGTATCCTTCCGCACCAATTTATCTCAGCTTGAATTTTTATCAACGCACATCGGCCCGCATTGTTACATCACAACGTCCACCGACCCGAAAACCACATTGGCCACCAAATTCTTTCTTTGAGATTCATCTCAACTTGAATCTCCATAAATGATCATTGGGCCTGCGCTGTTACACCACAACGCCCACCACCTCGGAAACCGCATTCACCATCAGATTTTTTCTTTGAGATGTTCACCAAACAGATTAGAAGCCCATCAATCTATCATTGGCTCTGATACTATTTGATGGGAGCGCGTAACATAAGTCTGATACCTTAATTTAGGGAGATCTCCAAGAGGGAGTCTAAGTCCAAGCCCATTAACATAACTAGTTAAACCCATATTTAGCTTAAATTTTTGAGTGAATGTGGGTCTAGAACTTACAATATGGATCATAAATCCGTATTTGACCCATATTTTATATAACATGGGTTATATATAGGTCATTAACTTTTAAAAGCTCACTAACAATGGATAAAAAATGGTGAAGTAAAATTGAATTGGTCAATAATGGGTTACACACTTAAACCCATTTTCGACCCATATTTGACTCATTTTTGACCCATGAACACATCTTCCTTCCACAAGTTGCAAATGATCCTAGTTGTCGGTCGCAGGCCCTAGGGTGGCCGGGATCGGGGCTGGGGCCAAGGTTGGCAACCGCGGCTGAGGCCGAGATTGAGGCCGGGGATAGGACCAACGATCGGGACCGAGGCCGTGGCCGAGGCTAAGGATTAGGACCGGCTTAGGGGTCGGGATCGGGACTGCCGACCGGGGCCAAGACGGAGTCCTGGGCCAGGACCGACGACCGAGGCCGAGGCCCGAATACCGAGACCAAGGTCGGGGCCGGGATTGACGACCGGGGCAGAGACCGATGCCAAGGCCGGGGACCGGTGTCGGGGCCGGGACCAGTGACAGAGGGCCGGGATCGGGTCTCCTACCCCGACCCCAGAACCGACCCCCGGTCTTGGCTAGGATACCGAGAACAGAGCGAAGGCCGAGGCTGATGACTGGGTCCGGGCCGGGGCCGGGCCAGGGCTCGGTGACCAGAGCCGGCGACCGAGGCCGGGGCTAGGGACTGGGGCCTTAACCGATGCCGGGCCCGGGGACCGATGCCAGGGCTGGGACAGGTGACCAGGGACAGGGGCCGGGACTGGGTTCCTGGCCCCAGTCGCCGAGCCCTAGCCCCGGACCTGGTCCCGGCTCCGGTTGCCGGCCCCGTCCCCCGTCTGGGGCCGGGGCTAGGGCAGGGGTCAGGGGCCGATGTTGGGGTCGAATACAGGGACTGGGGCTGGCGATCGGGGACTGGATACCGGGATCGGGGACTGGATACCGGGATCGGGGCTAGGGCTGGGTATCGGGACCGGGTTCGGTCCCTGTCCCGGTCCCGATCGCTTAAAACATTTTACTATATTTTTTATTGTATGGAAGTATTTTAGTAATATTTTTTAAAAAATATTATTGTGTTTTGATAATATGGGTCAAAACGGGTCTGGTCGGGTATCGGTCAATCGCGGGTAGGGTCGGGTCGGGTATGTGTCATTAAATATAGGAAGATGGGTCAATATAGGTCGGACCATATTCGACCCGACCCAAACCCGACCCGAACCCATCCATTTGACACCTCTAGGTGGGTCCAACTGGATATATTGATGCGCTCTCTCTTGGCGATCTCCCCAAGTGAAGTATCGGACTTTCGCTGTGCGCTGTCAACATTATATAGTAACTAATCAAGGTTGATACTTTAACATTATTTGTGGATTAGATTGTTTCGAAAAATCGACCTTCACTATACTTAGTCGGTCATAATGTCTTGCTAGAGACCGCTTATAACTTGTGGGCCAAAAGAGTTTTAAGCACACTGCTAATGTTTAGTGAACTTATATAGTCGCACACAATAGCGAACTAAGTTTATATATTATCTATGCCTTGATCTACTTAAGAAGTAGAGTTTAATTTATTTTCCTGTTCTAAATATCTACGCGATCGTGCGTTATGAGATAACGGTTAAACGCACGATTGGAGATGGATAGTTTGGTAGGCCCAAACAGCCCGACACCATTCCTTCTCTTTTGTATAAATATTGAGGCTATATATATAGCCAACTATTAAGAAAAGGTATTGCGAGTGAAAACCCTTGGAGACGCCTCATACATTGAGAAAGTCTCAATTTGAAGGAGAAAACACATAGTATCGTTCTGTGTTCGTAGATCTTTGAGAGAGCCTCAAAGATCAAAGGCAATCAAGCAAGAGGAACTCCAAAATCTGTAAGATAGTATTTGGATCGTTGGAGATTTCAGTTCGTGTGTGTGGATACTGGTAGAGGCGCAACACTTGGGGCGCTGATCAGACACAACCGATTGTCAATTTATTTTCGATTTGAAAAATGTACATCTTGAACACGTATTTCAATTTCAGTATACGCATGAATCTTGTCTAGGGTTTCGTATATTTCGCTGCGTTTTAACAACCAATGAATTCTACAGGAAGGACAGTGGCAGTTATAGACGAAGATGAAATGTGAAGAAAATGGAGAGTTGTCGACTGAACGAGGCGTTTGGCTCGTTGAATTACGAAAGAAAATGGAATTCCCAACGAATTAAGAAACGAAAGTAACAACTCGGAATAGAACGAACAGATCTTCAAATCGAAGAAAAATAATTGGTCGAATACAAATTAAGTGGTATAGCTCTGCAATTGCAATGATCTCGACAAAAAAATTTGGGCGATTAAGAATCGTTCCTATGAATTAAAGCATGAACTGAAATATGGTCGAGGAATTGTACGAGATTCATCATGTCAAATGCTCCAAACCAACCGATAGTTATTCGTTCAGAAAGCTGATCTTGTCCATGCCGTTGTTGGTCCATTGGTGTTAGTATGTTTTCCAACACCTCCAGGATTTTCAAGATCAAGCATGCCCTTTCCAGTTTCCATGGGTTCGGGCACCTGGTGGTGGAAGAACTCCTGCAATTGGGGGAGGGAAAATCCAACCACTACATGCCTGCAATAGCTTCCTTTTCGGGTAATCTATGACTGACACATGTTTCTGTAACATCCAAGGCCCAAGAGGCCCATATTTTTTTTTTCACAAGAAGGATTATTATGTTCTTATAATCATTTCACCAAGATGAAGATCCATTTCTTCAAATTCCAATCTCAACGAATCATCAAAGGCAATTAACCATATTCCTGTCTAAAACCCGAGTTTCCAAAAATAAGAACTTGTTTGGCGTAAATTCTGTAAAAAGAAATCTCCACTTAATCTCTTCTGCATTAGTCCATTTCTTCTTCGTTGTATATATGTTTCTCAACATAATGTATTTTTCATCATTCTGAGGCTCCATAATTACTGTTTTGCTTATAACTTTCTCCTCTCCTATCACATCCTTGATATATCCACAAGCAAATAGGAAGTAACTCAAAATAATTGCATCAGTCCCAAAAGGCATGGTTTTGAGTATCTTTTCAACTTCTTTCAAATATCTTACTTTATCTAATAGATTTACTATACAACCATAGTACTTGATCCGTGGGGCAAGCCCAATCTCATCCATTTACTTTAAACGACTTGTTCCCTTCCTTCACCAAACTAATATGATTACACGCATATAAAATGCAAATCATGATCGTACCAATTAGTGAAACCTCAAAGTGTTGCATCTCCAATAATATTTCCAACGCTTCTTTGATGCAACAAGTTAATCACTCTTTTTTTTTCCACACATAAAGTGATATAATTTCTCTACCTTCACAGTCTCCGGCGGACAAATGCCCACTTAAAATGGACTTGTAATTACTCCATCAATGCCACTTGCTTCACCTTTATGCATTTAACTAAAGATCTCCTCGACTTTGCTAATGTCACCGATCCTCACCAAAGAATCCAATTGTATGCCATATATTGCAATACATGACTAAGGCTTATCTTCGCCTTGGGAGAAAGCCGATTCCAGCTTGTGATGCATGCATAAGTTAAAATACAAATACATCATGTCAACAAAAGAAGGACCGATGAGCTTTAGACTACTATTCTTGAACTCCATCATGAGAGATTCAGCCAATTCCACATCTTGACCTTTACAAATCACCTCCATAATGTTATGATAGGCTATCAAAATAACATAACCATATGCTCTAGTATCTCCCTGAATAATTCAGTGACTTCATGTGCTCTGCAACTTGTGCATAGACTTCCGTTTTGTACACATAAGCTAGAGAATGAAGTATTATTTTTTTTTTCCATCGAACTGATAGTGTAACCCAAACCCTTTAGGCTTCATCTAAATTTCCCCTCCTTAGAGAAAACTCTCAGTACAGACAAAAGCACTTCTTGAGTCCCCTTGATGCTCAATTCTTGTGTCTCCCTTCTAAGTTTCACGATCCACTCACAGTGTCTTGATAACTATGCAGTCATATGAGACTCCCCTTAATATTTTTGGGCATATCAAGCCTAGACATAACCATATTATGGAATATGAATTCAACTTGCTTGAGATGATGTTACAACAAGGCTCCCAAGCTGCTCACCAAAGCTTTAAATAGAGAGTTATCCAAGCTCAGTCAAAGCAGATACCTTCCCAACTCGATCATGCAATTGTAAATGTTATATGCTTCCTCGTGGCAAACTTGGATGGATTCACTACCATATGCAACAATGAGAATGTGAAAAGTAGATTTCCTGGTTTATCAAGTCATTGAGTATTCCTCTACACTTCTCAAAATTTTCAGTCCTCCCTTACCTCATCCAATCGTTCCGGCGTCGATTATCAATCACCAGTAAGTGTTTCCGCCTTTTGTTCCTCCGATTGAATTGATTTTTATAGTTAGAGCTTAAATTACGATTTATGAGAAAATTGAGCCACGAAATCAGATTTTGGAGTTTCTCAGTCAAGATTCTTTGGGGGAACGATAGTTTAAGGTGTTGTGGAGTTGTGGGATTTTACAGAACTCAATTTGGACTTGCGATTTGCCCGGAATGAATTTTCCAAAATCTGCCGCACTACAGTACCGCGCGAACAGTATGTTCGAGGCCTGATTTCACTAACTTTCTTTCATCGGATGAGGTTGGATTTGTTGAAATTGTCTCGAATTTGAGCCAAAAAAAATTGCTTTGTGCATAAACATAAAAGTTGAAACCCGAATATTGTAGATTTTCTAAAAGCCGAATCTTATCTTTTTCGTATTGACTTCAGTGAAGATGACAACAAAAGAGGGACTTTTGTTTGAAATATTAAGAAAGGATATATACTGGAGTCAGTTTAGTAGATGAGAAGAAAAGTCCAACAAGGACTTGGTCAACCTTGGGTTTTGGTCTTCCTTACGTAAGTTTCTCAAAGTTGGACGTGGGTGTGCCGAAAAAAAGAGAGAGGAAAAAGAGCCGTTGTTGATACAGAAAATATACGGATTTATTTGCCGAACCTTTGGAAGATATTGGCTGTGGTGTCAGACTTCCTTTTTGGGGCCAACCTTGAACCGTCCAGGCGTGCATATATAGTCAAAGAGAGAAAGTAGAGGGGGTGCGTCGTGCCAAGAGAAATTGGGAAGCGCCTGTTATTTGAGTGCTTGAAGACGCCGTATGCGAGATTGAAGCGGCGCTTTCAAAAGCGAGTGCTTGGCATTGGGACTTCGTTTTATCCGTAAAATTACATCAAGAATTCAAGTGTTGAAGCCGATTAAATCTTGAGGTTAGATTTTGTATTTTTAATTCCTTTGCGAGATTGGGAAAATATTTCGCTAGGAATTGGGGGCTAAACACTGTGTGCGTTCTTGGATGTAATTGGGGCTGGGAAACATCAAGGGTGTGTTTGTGTAACTCGAGTGTGATCTGTAATCTCCGTGTATCGCTCGTTCTATAGTGGAATTCGTTACTGCTCTCCCCGTGGACGTAGGTCTCTACGACTAAACCACGTACATCTAGTGTCCAATTTTACTTTGCTCGTTTAGTCCATATTTATCGATCGATCGCTTGTTCCGCGCAACAATTGGTATCAGAGCTAGGCTTGAATAAGTTGAAGCGAATCGATGGCGACAGAAGAAGCTAAAGGGAAAATCGACAAATTTGAGAGGAAGGACTTTGGTTTCTGGAAGATGCAGATAGAAGACTATTTATATCAGATGAAGCTGCACGAGCTCCTGTCTGGGAAGAAACCAGAAACGATGAAGTAGTCCGATTGGGAATAGCTGGATAGACGAGCGATGGGTGTTATTCGACTGACGTTGGCTCGTAACGTCGCATTTAATATTGTTAAGGAGAAGACCACTACGGGTTTGATGAAAGCCATGTCGGACATGTACGAGAAGCCGTCTGCAATCAACAAGGTCTATTTGATGCGATGTCTGTTTAACTTGAAGATGAGCGAAGGTACATCAGTTACTAATCATATTAATGAATTCAATGTGATAGTTAGTCAATTGAGTTCAGTGGAGATTGACTTTGAAGATGAGGTACGTGCTTTGATTCTATTATCCTCATTACCTGATAGTTGGAATACTACTGTTACTGCTGTTAGCAATTCTTCTGGGTCGACAAGTTTGTCGTTTAATGGGATTCGAGATTTAATTATGAGTGAGGATATCCGTAGAAGAGAATCTGCCGAATCTGTATCTACTGCTTTAGTAAGTGAAAGAGGAAGAGCTAGTACTCGTGTTAGCAGAAGTAGTATGAACATGAATAGACGCAGTCAGTCTAGGACTGGCGGTGATGTCTGTTGGAACTGTGGCAAGAGAGGGCATCTTAGAAGAAATTGTTATAAGCTGAAAAATGAAAGAGCTAAGGGAATTGAGGTTGAATCTACGGATGATGTTGCAGCTGTAGCTGAAAATTCTGATGGTGTCGATTGTGTATTGTCTGTCACTGAGAATTCGTCGTTTGACGGATGGATTATAGATTCTGGTTGTTCTTTTCATGCTACACCAAATAGGAACTGGTTTACTTCTTATCAATGCATGGATAGTAGTAAAGTGTAGTTGGGAAACAACGCTGAATGCGATGTTGTTGGTATTGGTGATGTTAAAATCAGAATGCATGATGGTATTGTGAGGACATTGACTGGGTTAAGACACATTCCAGAATTGAAAAAGAACTTAATTTCCTTAGGTGCTCTAGAGTCAGCTGGATGCAGGTATTCTTCTCGAGGTGGAGTCCTGAAAATTGTTCGAGGTGCTCTGGTGATAATGAAAGGAATCAAGCATGGCGACCTGTATGAACTTCAAGGTGAGACATTGATAAGTTTCGCTCCTAAGACGTCAACATCTGTTCGAGAGTCTAATGGCTACTCGAGAGGAAGGCCTGGGTGTTTGTACGGAAGCACAAGTTTGATGCTGTTGTCAGCAATACGCGGTCGAGAGCTTTGATCGAAATGGAGACTGGTAAGTTAATCAAGCATGTGCGAACTGACAGTAGCATGGAGTCCTGCTCGAAGCTGGTAAATAAATTCTGCATGAATAAGGGCACAGTGAAACACCGCACTAGTGCTAGTAAACCACAACAGTGTGCAGAATTGATGAGCAGAGAGTTACTAGAGACGGCCCGTGAAACGATCTCTAGTACTGGTATAGCTGGGAGAATTTCAGCGGATGCGCATAGTATGACGAGCTACCTGGTTAATAGATCCCCATCGACTGCGATTGGATATCGGACTCCCGAAGAAGTGTGGTCGGGTAATGTTGCTGATGATTCTATTTTTAGAATGTTTAGTTGCCCGTGTTATTATTGAGTTAGTGATGGTAAGCTCGATGTTGAGGCAATGTGCATATTCCATGGCTATGCACGAGGTGAGCGGGGCGATCAGTTGTGGTGCCCGAATATAGATTCACATGTTTGCAACAAAGAAGTTACCTTTGACGAGTCTCTAGTACTTCTGGCTAGGAGTGATTATAGCAGTGTTAATACGGATCTGGACGGTGTTCAGCTTGAGGTGGAGTTGCAACCAGAAACTCCTGAGGTAGCGGATACTAGCGTGGTAATCGACACAGATGGTGTTTGTAGCGAGGTGGAGCCTATAGAGCCAACAGTTGCTGTAACTGCTGATATTGACAAGGTATCTATTCGATCTCCTGACAGATATGTATGCAACAGTGGTTTTGCTTTATCTGTGATTAAGGAGCTTGTATCAGATAATTCTTGTGAAGCAGTTAAATGTGCATGTTCAGTTGGTGTTCTGATGAGGTCCACAGTTATGGCGAAGTTCAAGCGTGGCTTGGACTTATATGAAGTTTGTGGCGGTTAAGCCTATTGGGGCTGCGGGAGAGTAGTAGCAGATGAGGTTCACGTTATCAGCGAAATGATTGTGACTTGGCTCAAACGTCGAGCCAAGGTGGAGATTGTTGAAATTGTCTCGAATTTGAGCCAAAAAAATTGCTTTGTGCATAAACGTAAAAGTTGAAACCCGAATATTGTAGATTTTCTAAAAGCCGAATCTTATCTTTTTCGTATTGACTTCAGTGAAGATGACAACAAAAGAGGGACTTTTGTTTGAAATATTAAGAAAGGATATATACTGGAGTCGGTTTAGTAGATGAGAAGAAAAGTCCAACAAGGACTTGGTCAACCTTGGGTTTTGGTCTTCCTTACGTAAGTTTCTCAAAGTTGGACGTGGGTGTGCCGAAAAAAAGAGAGAGGAAAAAGAGCCGTTGTTGATACAGAAAATATACGGATTTATTTGCCGAATCTTTAGAAGATATTGGCTGTGGTGTCAGACTTCCTTTTTGGGGCCAACCTTGAACCGTCCAGGCGTGCATATATATTCAAAGAGAGAAAGCAGAGGGAGTGCGTCGTGCCAAGAGAAATTGGGCAGCGCCTGTTATTTGAGTGCTTGAAGACGCTGTATGCGAGATTGAAGCGGCGCTTTCAAAAGCGAGTGCTTGGCATTGAGACTTCGTTTTATCCGTAAAATTACATCAAGAATTCAAGTGTCGAAACCGATTAAATCTTGAGGTTAGATTTTGTATTTTTAATTCCTTTGCGAGATTGGGAAAATATTTCGCTAGGAATTGGGGGCTAAACACTGTGTGCGTTCTTGGATGTAATTGGGGCTGGGAAACACCAAGGGTGTGTTTGTGTAACTTGAGTGTGATCTGTAATCTCCGTGTATCGCTCGTTTTATAGTGGAATTCGTTACCGCTCTCCCCGTGGACGTAGGTCTCTACGACCGAACCACGTACATCTAGTGTCCAATTTTACTTTGCTCGTTCAGTCCATATTTATCGATCGATCGTTTGTTCCGCGCAACAGGATCTGTTGAGACATTTGTAGTATGTTGAATGAGCTTCGCGTGGACTATAAGATAACTTAAAATGGATTACTGTAGCGAAAGTTATGGCTCGAGAGAATTTGGTGCGCGCTGTGAACAGTACACGACCAGTACAATTTTCGCCCAATTTCACCAATTTTCGAATGGATTTTGGACAAGCTATGTTGGGGTTATTGTTGTATGTTAAAAGAGCTTTCTTTGGACTATAAGATTGTTTAAATCGAAGCTCGGATGAGGAAGTTATGGCTTGTTGAAGTTTATCGCGCAAGTTGCGCAAAGCGGAAAACTTGTGTTTTTGTTACAAGCAAGTGTTTTATCGGTGCGTAGGTGTCGTCTTAGTGATAAATAGGCCTTATTCAGTTGAGTCATGTTTTAGAATAGCTTATTACTTAGTTTTTGACCCGTTTCTTATACTTTTGATAGGGGTTCGGACACGTCGTTCCGAGTAAGCTTTTTTTAGCTTGCCTTTGGCGTATCAGGTGAGTGATACTATTTCTTCTTTGTGTTTGTAGAGTGTATATTTTGAAAGAGAAACTTCTATATGTGTTATGGACTGAGACAAATAGCATATTTGTTGCATAAAAACAGGATCGAACCTTTACTGCTGTTTTTGTCTATTTGATATGATTTGAGCTGCTGATTTTGGTTAAGAGGAGGATGTTGTGGTTGGATTTTGTGGTGCTCAAGATAGCTGTGAACCCGGTTGATGGGTTTGTGGGTATGCGCATACTAGTTAGGATATCCTTGTGGGCCGAGCCACCGGCATTGTAGGTGGAGACCTTGCCAAGGGGAGAATCGTGGTCGTCTTTTGTCACGGGCGTTATACGTGACCATGGTTAGACTCTTGAGCATGAGATTGGTCAGTAGATAGACCATTGGCATGTGTTTTTGATGAGATTGGCCAGTCGGTGACTGGCATGTGTTTTGATGAGATTGGTCGGTGGATAGACCACCGGCACGTGTTTTTGGATGACATTGATCAATGGGTTTGACCATTGATATTCGTTTTGTGTTTGTGTTTCAAAATAAGTATTTTTGCTATAAATATATTACGTTATGATACTATATAACTCATTTTGGATTGTGAAGATTTGCGATGTTTCGAGTTTGACATAAATGAGTTATATTTTGATATTAAATGTGCATAGTGATTGTTCGATCCGCTTAGAAGAAAAGTATTACTCACTGAGCTGTGGTTTGCTCACCCCTCTTTCCTCCCAATCTTTTCAGGTTCCTCAGCTAACGACGAGTAGTACGAGAGCGTTATCGATGGGAAACTTTGGTAGTTGAGTTTTTGGGCTTGCATTGGAGAGCTAGTTGTACTTGTTGTTGGATTATGGAAACTCTGATATGTTGTTTTCTTGTGAGGCTGCATCCTTCAGGTGTGAAGAACGGTGGCCGTGTCGTGCCCCTTTTTCTATTGGAATTTGAGGTGTGAGATTTATTGGTATCAGAGCCTAAGATATGATCTTTTGGGGTATAGATGCTATGAGACGGTGTGAGCTTGTGCGTTAGTTTGTAGCGCGCTAATCTTTTGTTAGGTACTATGACGTAGTTTCACTTTAGGTCAAAATGAACATCGATTCTGATTTAGAGAGGTATGCTTTGCTTTGTAAAGGATAATAAAGCCAAGCAAGTTACTAGATTTAGTTCTGGAAATGCATCTTAAATTTCTTGAAAAGAGATTTTGACAAGTAGGTGAAGAGGGTCATTATTTAAGTCCTGAATTGCGGGAAGCAGAGCAAGCTAGACAATGATTTATGTTGCCAAAGATATCAAATTTGGGTTAGGCCCATTGGGTGCGGAAGACCTTGCTGGTGATGTGAAGGTCACCATGGGCCGAATGGGTCGTAATGTAGGATGTCCTCGTATACCATGCGAAGACATGTGTGTTAAATGGGTAATATGTTTATGCAAATTTACTTTTAAAAGATTGGAAGGTTCATATGGACACCTTGGTGAAAAAGGCGTATGACAACTGGATATTATTATAAGGTAGGTGATGTGGATGTGTCTTGTAATCCATTGAATGATATGCCAAAGGAGTGGAGCCCAGCTCGGTGACATTATTGGACGTGCTTGTTGGAGATTTAGAGATTATAGAAGTGCAACCTTTTTGTATTATTGTGTACTGGTATATGGTTTTGGTTGTACTGAATTTTCCTAGAATGCTTATAATATGGTTCTGACACGGAGTTGTCGGCGCACAATGTCATGACTTTGGTGAGGATTCTGAATGCGCCAAGAAAGTAGATGAGGCAAGAGTATACCCCTTATGTGGTTGTTCACGTGTGAATAATAGGGAGTACAAGGCTAGCATTATGGTGTACAAGTAGATGACGTAGCAACATGTGTATATTGCCTTTTGTGCTTGCGATGAAGATTGCAAATTGATTGGGTAAGGACTGAAAATTTTGCGAAGTGTAGAGGAATACTCAATGACTTGATAAACCAGGAAATCTACTTTTCACATTCTCATTGTTGCATATGATAGTGAATCCATCCAAATTTGCAACGAGGAAGCACATAACATTTACAATTGCATGATCGAGTTGGGAAGGTATCTGCTTTGACTGAGCTTGGATAACTCTCTATTTAAAGCTTTGGTGAGCAGCTTGGGAGCCTTGTTGTAACATCATCTCAAGCAAGTTGAATTCATATTCCATAATATGGTTATGTCTAGGCTTGATATGCCCAAAAATATTAAGGGGAGTCTCATATGACTGCATAGTTATCAAGACACTGTGAGTGGATCGTGAAACTTAGAAGGGAGACACAATAATTGAGCATCAAGGGGACTTAAGGAGTGCTTTTGTATGTACTGAGAGTTTTCTCTAAGGAGGGGAAATTTAGATGAAGCCTAAAGGGTTTGGCTTACACTATCAGTTCGATGGGAAAAAAAAATACTTCATTCTCTAGCTTATGTGTACAAAATGGATGTCTATGCACAAGTTGCAGAGCACATGAAGTCACTGAATTATTCAGGGAGATACTAGAGCATATGGTTATGTTATTTTGATAGCCTATCATAACATTATGGAGGTGATTTGTAAAGGTCAAGATGTGGAATTGGCCGAATCTCTCATGATAGAGTTCAAGAATTGTAGTCTAAAGCTCATCGGTCCTTCTTTTGTTGACATGATGTATTTGTATTTTAACTTATGCATGCATCACAAGCTGGAATCGGCTTTCTCCCAAGGCGAAGATAAGCCTTAGTCAAGTTTTGCAATATATGGCATACATTTGGATTCTTTGGTGAGGATCAGTGACATTAGCAAAGTCGAGGAGATCTTTAGTTAAATGCATAAAGGTGAAGCAAGTGGCATTGATGGAGTAATTACAAGTCCATTTTAAGTGGGCAATTGTCTGCCGGAGACTGTGAAGGTAGAGAAATTATATCACTTTATGTGTGGAAAAAAAAAGAGTGATTAACTTGTTGCATCAAAGAAGCGTTGGAAATATTATTGGAGATGCAACACTTTGAGGTTTCACTAATTGGTACGATCATGATTTGCATTTTATATGCCTGTAATCATATTAGTTTGGTGAAGGAAGGGAACAAGTCGTTTAAAGTAAATGGATGAGATTGGGCTTGCCCCACGGATCAATTACTATGGTTGTATAGTAAATCTATTAGATAAAGTAAGATATTTGAAAGAAGTTGAAAAGATACTCAAAACCTTGCCTTTTGGGACTGATGCAATTATTTTGAGTTACTTCCTATTTGCTTGTGGATATATCAAGGATGTGATAGGAGAGGAGAAAGTTATAAGCAAAACAGTAATTATGGAGCCTCAGAATGATGGAAAATACATTATGTTGAGAAACCTATATACAACGAAGAAGAAATGGACTAATGCAGAAGAGATTAAGTGGTGATTTCCTTTTACAGAATTTACGCCAAACAAGTTCTTATTTTTGGAAACTCGGGTTTTAGACAGGAATATGGTTAATTGCCTTTGATGATTCGTTGAGATTGGAATTTGAAGAAATGGATCTTCATCTTGGTGAAATGATTATAAGTACATAATAGTCCTTCTTGTGGTGATTTTATAGATCGTCTTGGGCGTATTGAGAGTTAATTATTTAGTTACATGCAAGTTTTGAAATGGTGATATCGATAATCTCTTCTCGTGGTGTTGGTAAGGATATGAAAAGTATTTGCAAGTTTCTGTACGATAAGAGTGATTTGCACAAAATTTAGGGTGAATGATGTGGTATTTTTGATCTAGATGTGTAATCGAAGTGAGTGGAATATTGAAAGGAGAATCAATGACTTGTGAAAATTCATATTATGATATGCTTAGAATGGATGGATATTTTGTGGATTGTATTTCAAGTGTTGATGACTGACAGCGAACTTTATGGCATTAGAGAAAATTATCGTATGAGCCAAAAACAAAGTGCTTGGATGATGCTAGGCTACTTTGTTTTGTGAACTTTTAGGAATGTGAAAGTGCAAGTGATAAATTTTGGAATATTGGTTCGAGAAGAGTGATGTGAAATGGAGGACCAAGCAATAATTGCGAAATTAGAAAACGTTTAAAGCAGTGGATGTGAGAAGGAGATTTCAAGATTCCATTGTTGGAAAAAAAAAATTGGAGCGGGAGTTTTTATGGTCGATGATGTGTCCTCATTCACTCAGTGTGAAAAAGGAGATATTTGCAGGAAATGAATAGATTTCATTTAAAATCAGGCGAAGCGTTAAAATGCAAAAGGAATTTAAGAGCGCCCCACCGATAGAATCAAATAAAGAGCGATATTGGATGATTTGTTGATAAATGTTTGATTGGCCGACAAGTGAAATTGAGTATTAACAAATGGATGGGCAGTTGTAGCCTTCTTGAGGTACTTAAATAGAAGTGGGTCTACAAAGAACGCCAGTAGTGAGACCAACATATTGGGTGATCGTTAATAGACTGAGCATGTTTACTTGAGAGGCTGAGATGGAAGCAAGATACAAGTACTCATATTTGTTTGAAAAATGAAGTACGTTCAGTTATTCAAATTTCGAGGACGAAATTTTTATAAGGATGGTAGAATGTAACATCCAAGGCCCAAGAGGCCCATATTTATTTCTCTTCTTCAAGCCCAGCCCACCCCCACATTTATTCCATTCTTCAGCAACACGCGAGCAAACAGAAGGAAAGAAGAAGAAGAAAGAAGAAAAAAGAGAGAGGGAAAGAAGAGATGGGGGAGAGGGGGTTATCCCGTTACCTCATCAAATCATTCCGGCATCGATTATCAATCACCAGTAAGTGTTTCCGCCTTTTGTTCCTCCGATTGAATTGATTTTTATAGTTAGAGCTTAAATTACGATTTATGAGAAAATTGAGCCACGAAATCAGATTTTGGAGTTTCTAAGTCAAGATTCTTTGGGGGAACGATAGTTTAAGGTGTTGTGGAGTTGTGGGATTTTACAGAACTCAATTTGGACTTGCGATTTGCCCGGAATGAATTTTCCAAAATCTGCCGCGCTACAGTACAGCGCGAACATTATGTTCGAGGCCTGATTTCACTAACTTCCTTTCATCGGATGAGGTTGGATCTGTTGAGACATTTGTAGTATGTTGAATGAGCTTCGCGTGGACTATAAGATCACTTAAAATGGATTACTGTAGCGAAAGTTGTGGCTCGAGAGAATTTGGTGCGCGTTGTGAACAGTACGCGACCAGTACAGTTTTCGCCCATTTTCATCAATTTTCTAATGGATTTTGGACAAACTAGGTTAAGGTTATTGTTGTATGTTAAAAGAGCTTTCTTTGGACTATAAAATTGTTTAAATCGGAACTCGGATGAGGAATTCATGGCTTGTTTGAAGTTTATCACGCAAGTTGCGCAAAGCGGAAAACTTGTGTTTTTGCTACAAGCAAGTGTTTTATCGGTGCGTAAGTGTGGTCTTAGTGATAAATAGGCCTTATTCAGTTGAGTCATGTTTTAGAATAGCTTATTACTTAGTTTTTGATCCGTTTCTTATACTTTTGATAGGGGTTCGGACACGTCGTTCCGAATAAGCTTTTTTTAGCTTGCCTTTGGCGTATCAGGTGAGTGATACTATTTCTTCTTTATGTTTGTGAAGTGCATATTTTGAAAGAGAAACTTCTATATGTGTTATGGACTGAGACAAATAGCATATTTGTTGAATAAAAACAGGATCGAACCTTTACTGCTGTTTTTGTCTATTTGATATGATTTGAGTTGCTGATTTTGGTTATGAGGAGGATGTTGTGGTTGGATTTTGTGGTGCTCAAGATAGCTGTGAACTCGGTTGATGGGTTTGTGGGTATGCGCATACTAGTTAGGATATCCTTGTGGGCCAAGCCACCGGCATTGTAGGTGGAGACCTTGCCAAGGGGGGAATCCTTGTCGTCTTTTGTCACAGGCGTTATACGTGACCATGGTTAGACTCTTGAGCATGAGATTGGTCAGTGGATAGACCATTGGCATGTGTTTTTGATGAGATTGGCCAATGGATAGACCATTGGCTTGTGTTTTTGATGAGATTGGTCGGTGACTGGCATGTGTTTTGATGAGATTGGTCGGTGGATAGACCACCGGCACGTGTTTTTGGATGACATTGATCAATGGGTTTAACCATTGATATTCGTTTTGTGTTTGTGTTTCAAAATAAGTATTTTTGCTATAAATATACTACGTTATGGTACTATATAACTCATTTTGGATTGTGAAGATTTGCGATGTTTCGAGTTTGACATAAACGAGTTATATTTTGATATTAAATTTGCATAGTGATTGTTCGATCCGCTTAGAAGAAAATTATTACTCACTGAGCTGTGGTTTGCTCACCCCTCTTTCCTCCCAATCTTTTCAGGTTCCTCAGCTAACGACGAGTAGTACGAGAGCGTTATCGATGGGAAAATTTGGTAGTTGAGTTTTTGGGCTTGCATTGGAGAGCTAGTTGTACTTGTTGTTGGATTATGGAAACTCTGATACGTTGTTTTCTTGTGAGGCTGCATCCTTCAGGTGTGAAGAACGGTGGCCGTGTCGTGCCCTTTTTTCTATTAGAATTTGAGGTGTGACATTTATTGGTATCAGAGCCTAGGATATGATCTTTTGGGGTATAGATGCTATGAGACGGTGTGAGCTTGTGCGTTAGTTTATGGCGCGCTAATCTTTTGTTAGGTACTATGACGTAGTTTCACTTTATGTCAAAATGATCATCGATTCTGATTTAGAGAGGTATGCTTTGCTTTGTAAAGGATAATAAAGCCAAGCAAGTTACTGGATTTAGTTCTGGAAATGCATCTTAAATTTCTTGAAAAGCGATTTTGACAAGTAGGTGAAGAGGGTCATTATTTAAGTCCTGAATTGCGGAAAGCAGAGCAAGCTAGACAATGATTTATGTTGCCAAAGATATCAAATTTGGGTTAGGCCCATTGGGTGCGGAAGACCTTGCTGGTGATGTGAAGGTCACCATGGGCCGAAGGTGTCGTAATGTAGGATTTCCTCGTATACCATGCGAAGACATGTGTGTTAAATGGGTAATATGTTTATGCAAATTTACATTTAAAAGATTGGAAGGTTCATATGGACACCTTGGTGAAGAAGGCGTATGACAACTGGATATTATTATAAGGTAGGTGATGTGGATGTGTCGTGTAATCCATTGAATGATATGCCAAAGGAGTGGAGCCCAGCTCGGTGACATTATTGGACGTGCTTGTTGGAGATTTAGAGATTATAGAAGTGCAACCTTTTTGTATTATTGTGTACTGGTATATGGTTTTGGTTGAACTAAATTTTCCTAGAATGCTTATAATGTGGTTCTGACACGGAGTTGTCGGCGCACAATGTCATGACTTTGGTGAGGATTCTGAATGCGCCAAGAAAGTAGATGAGGCAAGAGTATACCACTTATGTGGTTGTTCACGTGTGAACAATAGGGAGTACAAGGCTAGCATTATGGTGTACAAGTAGATGACGTAGCAACATGTGTATATTGCCTTTTGTGCTTGCGCTGAAGATTGCAAATTGCTTGGGTAAGGACTGAAAATTTTGCGAAGTGTAGAGGAATACTCAATGACTTGATAAACCAGGAAATCTACTTTTCATATTCTCATTGTTGCATATGGTAGTGAATCCATCCAAGTTTGCCACGAGGAAGCATATAACATTTACAATTGCATGATCGAGTTGGGAAGGTATCTGCGTTGACTGAGCTTGGATAACTTTCTATTTAAAGCTTTGGTGAGCAGCTTGGGAGCCTTGTTGTAACATCATCTCAAGCAAGTTGAATTCATATTCCATATTATGGTCATGTCTAGGCTTGATATGCCCAAAAATATTAAGGGGAGTCTCATATGACTGCATAGTTATCAAGACACTGTGAGTGGATCGTGAAACTTAGAAGGGAGACACAAGAATTGAGCATCAAGGGGACTTAAGAAGTGCTTTTGTCTATACTGAGAGTTTTCTCTAAGGAGGGGAAATTTAGATGAAGCCTAAAGGGTTTGACTTACACTATCAGTTTGATGGGAAAAAAAATAATACTTCATTCTCTAGCTTATGTGTACAAAACGGAAGTCTATGCACAAGTTGCAGAGCACATGAAGTCACTGAATTATTCAGGGAGATACTAGAGCATATGGTTATGTTATTTTGCTAGCCTATCATAACATTATGGAGGTGATTTGTAAATGTCAAGATGTGGAATTGGCCGAATCTCTCATGATAGAGTTCAAGAATAGTAGTCTAAAGCTCGTCGGTCCTTCTTTTGTTGACATGATGTATTTGTATTTTAACTTATGCATGCATCACAAGCTGGAATCGGCTTTCTCCCAAGGCGAAGATAAGCCTTAGTCAAGTATTGCAATATATGGCATACATTTGGATTCTTTGGTGAGGATCGGTGACATTAGCAAAGTCGAGGAGATCTTTAGTTAAATGCATAAAGGTGAAGCAAGTGGCAATGATGGAGTAATTACAAGTCCATTTTAAGTGGGCATTTGTCCACCGGAGACTGTGAAGGTAGTGAAATTATATCACTTTATGTGTGGAAAAAAAAAGAGTGATTAACTTGTTGCATCAAAGAAGCGTTGGAAATATTATTGGAGATGCAACACTTTGAGGTTTCACTAATTGGTACGATCATGATTTGCATTTTATATGCGTGTAATCATATTAGTTTGGTGAAGGAAGGGAACAAGTCGTTTAAAGTAAATGGATGAGATTGGGCTTGCCCCATGGATCAAGTACTATGGTTGTATATTAAATCAATTAGACAAAATAAGATATTTGAAAGAAGTTGAAAAGATACTCAAAACCATGCCTTTTGGAACTGATGTAATTATTTTGAGTTACTTCCTATTTGCTTGTGGATATATCAATGATGTGATAGGAGAGGAGAAAGTTATAAGCAAAACAGTAATTATGGAGCCTCAGAATGATGGAAAATGCATTATGTTGAGAAACCTATATACAACGAAGAAGAAATGGACTAATGCAGAAGAGATTAAGTGGTGATTTCCTTTTACAGAATTTACGCCAAACAAGTTCTTATTTTTGGAAACTCGGGTTTTAGACAGGAATATGGTTAATTGCCTTTGATGATTCGTTGAGATTGGAATTTGAAGAAATGGATCTTCATCTTGGTGAAATGATTATAAGTACATAATAGTCCTTCTTGTGGTGATTTTATAGATCGTCTTGGGCGTATTGAGAGTTAATTATTTAGTTACATGCAGGTTTTGAAATGGTGATATCGATAATCTCTTCTCGTGATGTTGGTAAGGATATGAAAAGTATTTGCAAGTTTCTGTACGATAAGAGTGATTTGCACAAAATTTAGGGTGAATGATGTGGTATTTTTGATCTAGATGTGTAATCGAAGTGAGTGGAATATTGAAAGGAGAATCAATGACTTGTGAAAATTCATATTATGATATGCTTAGAATGGATGGATATTTTGTGGATTGTATTTCAAGTGTTGATGACTGACAGCGAATTTTATGGCATTAGAGAAAATTATCGTATGAGCCAAAAAAAAATGCTTGGATGATGCTAGGCTACTTTGTTTTGTGAACTTTTAGGAATGTGAAAGTGCAAGTGATAAATTTTGGAATATTGGTTCGAGAAGAGTGATGTGAAATGGAGGACCAAGCAATAATTGCGAAATTAGAAAACGTTTAAAGGAGTGGATGTGAGAAGGGGATTTCAAGATTCCATTGTTGCAAAAAAAAAAAATTGGAGCAGGAGTTTTCATGGTCGATGATGTGTCCTCATTCACTCAGAGTGAAAAAGGAGATATTTGTAGGAAATGAATAGATTTCATTTTAAAATCAGGCGAAGCATTAAAATGCAAAAGGAATTTAAGAGCGTCCCACCGATAGAATCAAGTAAAGAGCGATATTTGATGATTTGTTGATAAATGTTTGATTTGTCGACAAGTGAAATTGAGTATTAACAAATGGATGGGCAATTGTAGCCTTCTTGAGGTACTTAAATAGAAGTGGGTCTACAAAGAACGCCAGTAGTGAGACCAACATATTGGGTGATCGTTAATAGACTGAGCATGTTTACTTGAGAGGCTGAGATGGAAGCAAGATACAAGTACTCATATTTGTTTGAAAAATGAAGTACGTTCAGTTATTCAAATTTCGAGGACGAAATTTTTATAAGGAGGGTAGAATGTAACATCCAAGGCCCAAGAGGCCCATATTTATTTCTCTTCTTCAAGCCCAGCCCACCCCCACATTTATTCCCTTCTTCAGCAACACGCGAGCAAACAAAAGGAAAGAAGAAGAAGAAAGAAGAGAAAAGAGAGAGGGAAAGAAGAGAGGGGGGAGATGGGGTTATCCCGTTACCTCATCAAATCGTTCCGGCGTCGATTATCAATCACCAGTAAGTGTTTCCGCCTTTTGTTCCTCTGATTGAATTGATTTTTATAGTTAGAGCTTAAATTACGATTTATGAGAAAATTGAGCCACGAAATCTGATTTTGGAGTTTCTAAGTCAATATTCTTTGGGGGAATGATAGTTTAAGGTGTTGTGGAGTTGTGGGATTTTACAGAACTCAATTTGGACTTGCGATTTGCCCGGAATGAATTTTCCAAAATCTGCCGCGCTACAGTACCGCGCGAACAGTATGTTCGAGGCCTGATTTCACTAACTTCATTTCATCGGATGAGGTTGGATCTGTTGAGACATTTGTAGTATGTTGAATGAGCTTCGCGTGGACTATAAGATCACTTAAAATGGATACTGTAGCGAAAGTTGTGGCTCGAGAGAATTTGGTGCGCGCTGTGAACAGTAAGCGACCAGTATAGTTTTCGCCCATTTTCACCAATTTTCGAATGGATTTTGGACAAGCTATATTAAAGTTATTGTTGTATGTTAAAAGAGCTTTCTTTGGACTATAAGATTGTTTAAATCGGAGCTCGGATGAGGAAGTTATGGCTTTTTGAAGTTTATCACGCAAGTTGCGCAAAGCGGAAAACTTGTGTTTTTGCTACAAGGTATTTTGTCGGTGCGTAAGTGTGGTCTTAATGATAAATTGGCCTTATTCAGTTGAGTCATGTTTTAGAATAGCTTATTACTTAGTTTTTGATCCGTTTCTTATACTTTTGATAGGGGTTCGGACACGTCGTTCCGAGTAAGCTTTTTAGCTTGCCTTTGGCGTATCAGGTGAGTGATACTATTTCTTCTTTGTGTTTGTGGAGTGCATATTTTGAAAGAGAAACTTCTATATGTGTTATGGACTGAGACAAATAGCATATTTGTTGCATAAAAACATGATCGAACATGTACTGCTGTTTTTATCTATTTGATATGATTTGAGCTGCTGATTTTGGTTATGAGGAGGATGTTGTGGTTGGATTTTGTGGTGCTCAAGATAGCTGTGAACCCGGTTGATGGGTTTGTGGGTATGCGCATACTAGTTAGGATATCCTTGTGGGCCGAGCCACCGGCATTGTAGGTGGAGACCTTGCCAAGGGGGAATCTGGGTCGTCTTTTGTCACGGGCGTTATACGTGACCATGGTTAGACTCTTGAGCATGAGATTGATCAGTGGATAGACCATTGGCATGTGTTTTTGATGAGATTGGCCAATGGATAGACCATTGGCATGTGTTTTTGATGAGATTGGCCAATGGATAGACCATTGGCTTGTGTTTTTTATGAGATTGGTCGGTGACTGGCATGTGTTTTGATGAGATTGGTCGGTGGATAGACCACCGGCACGTGTTTTTGGATGACATTGATCAATGGGTTTGACCATTGATATTCGTTTTGTGTTTGTGTTTCAAAATAAGTATTTTTGCTATAAATATATTACGTTATGGTACTATATAACTCATTTTGGATTGTGAAGATTTGCGATGTTTCGAGTTTGACATAAATGAGTTATATTTTGATATTAAATGTGCATAGTGATTGTTCGATCCGCTTAGAAGAAAAGTATTACTTACTGAGCTGTGGTTTGCTCACCCCTCTTTCCTCCCAATCTTTTCAGGTTCCTCAGCTAACGACGAGTAGTATGAGAGCGTTATCGATGGGAAACTTTGGTAGTTGAGTTTTTGGGCTTGCATTGGAGAGCTAGTTGTCCTTGTTGTTGGATTTTGGAAACTCTGATATGTTGTTTTCTTGTGAGGCTGCATCCTTCAGGTGTGAAGAACGGTGGCGGTGTCGTGCCCCTTTTTCTATTTGAATTTGAGGTGTGACAGTTTCTAAATTGTTCATTTTGGGCTTTGATGGACAAGTAGAATGAAATTTTGCATCACCGTCATTGGAGAACCGTCGTGGGTTTGGTTGAGTGGTTAAACACTTACTGTGAATTTAGCAGATCCTGTATTAAAATCCCAACAGCCACCCATTCGAATTACCTTAGGGGGCCACGCTCGCCGGCCTATGGGTGAAGCGATACCTAATGCACATGGACAGGGAAGTTTGCATGTACTATGTGGGGATCGATTTGATCGAACGGCAATGTGTAGATACCCCGAGTCATATTGATATGATTGTCTTAAGAGGACAAATCCCAATGTACCACAGGAACAAGCAGGCCTTTCAAAGAGTTTCTCATGTCTAATTGATAGAGTTAGCAACTTAAAAAGCAAGGCTAAGGCCATCACAGACATGTGAGCAGATGCCCACAAAATTGTTTGGATACGCAGAACAATTTCACTAATCTTTTGTCCAGTGTAAATTAATACTATTCGGACACACAGTTACTATGAATGCCAGACAGGAACTTCTTCAACTCCAGGGAATTTGTATGGGAGGTAATCAAGTATCAATGACAGGAATCCTTTTTTGTATTTTCCGGACAATAAGATTTGAACCCTGAAGTTCGACATATCATGGCAAGTCGGAGATTCGATCCGTCTACACATTCATTTTATAAGGCTTCCTCAATGGGATGGTCGACGGACGCCCCAAGATCAATCGAAGGATGAACGTTATTCTAATGCAGGATTTGCCGTATTGGTATCAAGATTTGGACAGTTAGTACTAGAGAGAAAGACAGAATCGATACTGTAGATGCACAGCCTGTGACCGTTTTCTGCGCATGTTCCATCTCTCGCTGTTGAGATTATCATGAGAGTGTTGCCTATCTAGCTCGGACGATTCGAGATCATCGGCATGATCAATTTTCGCAAGGCAACTACTTCTACTTCACGCATCCATCGACTTTGTAGAGAAACAGGTTCTTGTTTGATGCTCGATCTGACCCCACGGCCATGATCGTGAGCAATGTCTAAGCTTTGGCGACTTTCAGTATCTGGGCATCTTTGTAAGTTCCCGATTTGCGAATGAAAGAAACGGACTTTATTTCAATAGTCTCTCCAACAATCAACATTATTCAACAGACAACATGAGAAAAAATTGGGCGCATGTAGCTTGTTATGAGCAGCCTTGAAGATCCCTCAGAACTCTCAAGCAGCATTGACAGCGATCTTCATACCACTCTCACAGTGACCCTCAAAGCCGCATATGAAGTAGTTTGTACCGTGCACCAAATTTATCCGGTCGTTTCCCGAACTGTGAACTTTCGCATTTGCCGAAGCCTCGCAAGCGGTGTAACCGGCGTAGTCGACCACCTCCACGTCGTGGCTTGAAGAGTCATAATTGAATACTGGAAAAAAAAAATTGTATGCAAGCAATGAAAAGAGACCGAGGACTTTGATAAATTGTGCAGGATAAAAATATTAGAGGTTGAGTGCTTTAGATCATAAAACGAAAAACTTCCTCCCGATCAAAATATGAGGGGACTGAAGAAACTTACCAAGAGTATCACCAGCTTTGAATGCCTTTCCATTGGGCCAGTTTTCCATGTTGAACGTCCAACCGCCGGAGTCGCCGACTACGAAAGTCGCAGCCTTGGCCTGAGCGAGAAGGTACATCACGGCGAGCACGGCGGTGGCCGCTCCATATGCACCACCTCTTCCCCAAGACATCTTTCACGAGATTGAAGAGAGAGAGAGAGAGAGTAAGATACCACGAGACGGCTAGACGAAGGAATGCTTAGCAATTGTGCCGAGTTACGACCCCCTTGTATACGCAATCTTAATGAACAATGTGCTTGGAAACAACTGACAAAATTCTTGGCAACATCGCACATTTCACCATCTTCGGTCCATGATGATATTCACAATGTCCCAGCTAGGTACACGCCAGTTGGTGATGCAAAAGCTAAGGTACGGCTCCTTTAAAAAAAATGACATCAGCCACGATGTCTGAATTTTTAGCCATCTTAAGCGGAAACTTTTAAGGATATGACTCTACTTAAGAGTTTGATAATGGAAAGCGTGATTAGGCAAATGGTTCTTGACCAAAAAGCTCTGGACTCCTTCAGAGTGTCTTCCCTATGGAATTTCATTAGTGTGTTCTAACAAAGCTAATGAGAAGATTAAGCCTTAAACCTATTGCAATTGTGCCAATTTAATAATAAAATTTTTACAATTTGTGCTAATTCATCTACATAGATGTCGAATAAGAAATCTCTTAAGATTGACACTAATCAGCAGGAGATTTAACCATTTCGAGTCCAAAAAGATGAGCTGCTTACCGAAAACGACAATATTTTTCAGTGTTCGACTGAAACATTAACTGAAAATTGGATTTGATTTTCTCTGTGCAATCATTATTTTTATTTAGAAAATTCATAATTATTATTTTTTATTTTTTTTATTTTCTTTTCCCTTCTTCTTCAGTGGGTGGCCAAGGCAGAGAAAGAAACGAGAAAAGGAAAAAAAATTAAAAAATTTAGAATTTTCAAATATTAAAAAACAAAAAAATCAGATTTTTTTTAAAATAATGAAAAAGAAATGAAAAGTGAAGGAATGCAGGGAGGAAAGATGAAAAAAAAAAGTTTTCCTGTTTTTGAAAAGATGAAAGTGTTTTCTCCACTTCCAATGTAATTTTTTGTGAAAATTATTTTCTGCGAAACACAAAGCCTTCAAGAACTAATTCATATTCAGCTGGACCTGAAAATACCTTTCAATTTTTAGAATTTAGGCACTCTTTCTAATTTTCAGATTCTGGCAATCCAATTCTTGTGATTAGGATCCATTTTGTTTTCCCAATTTTCCATCAGTAGCAAAACAAGCAGGTAAAGATACAGACTTTCGTTAACTAAAGGTTCTTGAAAACATAGCACTGCTAGCATCAAAACATGACAAATCTCAAAGGGGTTGGGAGGGCTTAGATAGCCAATTAGGAGGTTGAGACCGGAGTCTATGGGCCTTTGCGATCCAATCCGCGTACCAATTTGGTTCAAGGGGCACATATATGACTTGAACCTCCTTAAACTGGGCCAAATGATTCTTTTGCTCATTACACATAGCAAATATTGTACACCAAGCAAGACAGAGGAAGAGACAGAGAGATTCAGAACCAAAGCATTATGCTATTTTATTGCTCTCCATTACAATCAGCTTATAGTTATCTCGCATCCTCTCAAGCTGCATTCACAGCTATCTTCATAGCCGACTCGCAGTGACCGGGAAAGTTGCATATGAAGTAGTTCGGCCCCTTGGCCAGCTTGATCCGGTCGTTGCCCGAGTTGTAAACATTCGCTCTCCCCGGAGTCCGGCAACTGTCGTAGCCGCCCTTGTCCAGCGCGACAACGTTGTGCGTCGTCGGGTCGTACTTGAATACTGCAAAAAATATCCCAAGAAGCACAATCGCTCACTAAGTAAGCTACTCCCCCCCGTTAAAAACAACATCAATTTAGGAACCCCAACAAAAGAAGATCGTACTTTCCTTTGTTCTGTGCGATAACTAGATGGATGTGGGAAAATGAACTTACTGAGAGTGTCACCAGCTCTGAAGCTCTTGCCTTTGGGCCAGTTCACCACGTTGAATGTCCAGCCACCGGAGCCACCGACCGTGTAGGTCGCTGCCCGAGCGTACTCGGCTTGAGCCAGGAGGTAAATTACCGCGATCGCGACTGCGGCGGCTCGAGTTGCACTGCCTCTTCCCTGAGACATCATCCCTTTGGAAAGCAAACGAAATGAAGGAGGACGCAGAGATGTTAGCAGAGAAGGGTGTGTTCTTGGGGAAGGATGGCTTAGCCTTAGTGGGGGCTTTATATAATTAGTTTGGAGGAAGGGAAAGTGGGCCAGTGGTCCCGCTTGAGTCTTGACTATGGTTACACCACAGTTGAATTTCATGTGATGATTACGCCACGACGCATTGTAGCCAAATCGTCCTCATTCTCCGCCTCATTATGAGTCATTGAGTCCCGTTTCAGACAGGACAGCATCGTGCAACTCACCTTTATATTGGCTTGGCATGTAGCCTCACGTCACATGTCATCGCCGCCTGATGTTACCGTCACTTGGAATACTTAGGGTGCGCATGATAACACTTCAAAAGCAGAAATTCTACTTCTGAAGTGCTTTTGAAGCTAAAATCCATTTGGTAAAGACGCTTCAGAAATACTTTTGAAGCTGAAAGCCGTTTGGTAAAAATATTGAGAAATCACTTCCAGAACTAGAAGTGATTTCTACTTCTAGTTGGATTTTTGGCCAACTTTGATAAGTTAAAAATTTTAGCTTCTAAAAAAGAAATCACTTTTTCAACTACACCGGTTTTCGCCGATCAACGCTCGCCTGCCGGTGCCCCCCCGACCACCAGCCGTCCGTCGGCCGCCACTGGCAACCGCGGCCCGCTCGCCGCCGACGGTCGCCCGCCTACCGCCGGTCGCCGTCTGCCGCCGTCCTCCGCCGGCCGCCTTCTGCTGCCATCCGGCGCCGGCCGTCGTCCGCCCGCCTGCCCGCCGCCGTCCATCCGCCCGCCCACCGCCGGTCGCCCGCCCGCCGCAGGTCGCCGGCCGCCGTCCTCCACCGACCACCACCGTCGGAGATTTTGTTAATAATGTTTAAAAATTAAAAATTTCAGAAGTAGAAATTTTATCAAACAGCTTTTTTGATCAGAAATCAACTTTTAATGGAGAAGTTGAAAAATTAACTTATGCTTCTGATTGAGAAGTTGAAAAATCAATTTCAGCTTCAGAAATGATTTCTTTTGCAGAAGTGTTGCCATGCGCGTCCTTACTCTCCGGTAAGATAGAAATTCAAACAGTTAGTCCACGGATGCGATTCATTTTTTGGACTGCTCGACAATTGCCATTTACTTGTGCACTCGGTGCTCCGTTTTCAATACCGCCTGATTACATCAACGGCGGAAAACCAATCGTTCGTGTGCGCGCCCGCCCGCGATCTCATCGTCTTTGATCGGAAAACCCTCGATCACAATGTGTCTTTCGGACTCCAAAAGGGCGAGAGACGAAAGATGGGACATCTTACCATCTTTTCCAATGGACAATGTCGAAGAAACATCATCGCAAAGCTACTCCAACAAGAGCCACCATGTCTGACTTTTTTTCTTTGGTTGTCTTTTTAACCATATGTTAACCGAAACGCGTGCCGAAAAGGGGGGTCTTTTGCGTGCTCTCCTCGAGGATTGGTCTCTGCAGCAGCTGAAGTTTGGCGAGCGATTCCACTATCTTGTGCAGTCCATCCAACCCCACTGCCATATGCATCCACAAGTCACATGGGCAAGTTCAGATGTCTCCAGCCCGTGATCTATGAAACGCTGTCCCCCAGACAGAGACTTTCAATGTTTCGTGCGTCGTTTAATCCGATTTGGAAAGTTTCGTCATGGGTCCGCATTAATTGGGGCATGGCTGCTTCTGCCCTTTTCCACCCAAAGTACTGACTGATCTTTTGACGCAGTACTGCTATGTCTCCCAATCTTCTAAAAATGATGGCATACGTTTCATTTTGATTGAGCTTATGTTTTCATTCATTTGAAGGAAGGCACTCGCGTTTCGTGGTGGTGGTCGTGGTCGTGGGCGGCCGAGGTGTTGTCTACCATTTTGTTGAGTTAACAGAATTGTTACTAGTTAGCATCGATTAAATCTATAACCTTTAGGACGAATTTTTCGAGGTTTAGCCTTTTCAGATCGAACCCATGAGCTGAAATCATTCGGGAAACATTTCGCATTCTAGTGGTTCGGCCAATAGAGAGACAGACTTACTTATGGAGTTCGCGAAGCAACAGCAGCCATATTGAAAAGAGTCTAACGCACTCTTAAGTGGTGCATCTACTATGCAATCGCAACGGTCATTCTCCTGCCAAAATCTGGACTTCTAGTGAAGCCGCAAATGTTTGTTTAGCTTTCGGCTTTCGCAATTACCGCGAATTTACTCCAACAGCACTCCTTAAATTCGAGTACCGCGCCTCGAGCTCGAACCAGGACTCCAAGCTGACCAACTGGTTGAATTCCTCGAATGTAGCCATCTTGTCGAGGCCGTCTCTTGTAGTTCCCTTCTCTTTCAAGGACTTGAGGACATCGACCATGGCGCGGGCCGAAGCATAGAGCGCCGTGAGTGGGTGCACAATCAAATGGAAGCCCATTGCTTTCAGCTCCTCGGGCGTGTGCAATGGCGTGACTCCACCTTCAATCATATTGCATACTCTGTAGCCTTTCGTACCCCGTCCTATCTCCTTGAGCTCATCGTCATCCCTTGGTGCCTCCACAAAGCAAGCATCTGCTCCTGCCTGCAAGTTTTGTTACAGTAAGCGATACAAATTAAGAAACCAAACAGAACGTATTAAAATTATTCATTAAAGACAAAATTCCGTCAATCTTAGGAGGAAATGCTATGCTCCATCTTGCAGAGTCTTGAAAGAACCAACAAACATCGTCCAAACGACCATTTGAATGCTAAGAAATTATAGTCGCATTCACATAGTAAAATGAAAATTTGACAGAAACAATCATGCAAACATGTGAACGGTTAGGATATATTGCTGCGATTTCGTCCCCTTTTCCTTCTTGATGATTCTAGTCATCAAGTGAAACTAAAAGATCTTTGACGTGGTTTTAGTGAAGAGCAATTGTATCCCTGCCTGAAGTAAACAATTTTGAGCTCAATCACCTCAGTTCCACCTGAAAAAGCTTTAATTTTAATTTCACAAGCCACATTTCTACCAGTCTAAAAATGTATATCTTCCCTTGGATGGATTCATCCATAATATTACCTACTAATGGCATGTTGCAGATAGAGAGGTTCATCGTTTGATTGTGATTATAATGTCAACAAAGAGGTCTGCATATTGAACATAAACTTGTCTCTTGACACAGCATGACTGTGTGACTCTCACTTAGTTCTGCTTCACCACAAACAGAATCTCAGTCAATGCTAGACCGCGACAAGAAGCAGACGATCAGTCAACTAGTACCTCCATGTAAAGATTAGCCCTTGCAATGGCATCGGAGAGGCCAGTTTTCGCTGATGTTGCACGTGCATCGGTCCTAGCCACGAGGAAGAAGTCAGAATTCCCAATAGCATCCCTGGCAGATGCTATTTTAGCAGCATGCTCCTCAGCTGGTATGACCTATTAAGGAGGCAGTTTCAAAAACATCGCAATTTCACACGTATCTATGTTCCTGAGTTTCGAAAGAGAAAATCGCAGCTCATATTCACCAAGAGCAAACTTCTGTACCTGCTTACCGCGCATATGCCCTGAAATGACAGTAATAACAGCAATTATCAGCATGCTAAACATAAAGAGGGAAGAAAGGACACGCCTGAGCTCCACAAGAAAGATATATAAACTTACCACACTTCTTTGGCCATGCTTGATCCTGAAGAGGAAAGTAATTGGAAATCAGTAGATGCACAGTTGTCAGACAGAATTCAGGAACAACTATGTCAAAAAATGACAATTGACACAGAATGTGCAAACGAGGAATGTTTGTGAAATAACTGCTTTCTCAGAATGTTTGACTGAATAAAATTCAACATATCTGAAATTGTACTTGACTAATTTACAATTCGGAACTGGTAGTTTATATTTGAACTTTAGCGCCATACAGTGAGCAATGAAGAGAAAAGGCTGAAAGATATATGAAAGGAGCAGCATTAAATCTCTTTCAGTTGAAGCTAGCACCTCTAGAAAACAACCAGCAGCTCCTGCTGCTATCAAGTCTTTCACAGTCCTCTGAACATTCAGAGCATTTCCACCACCAGTATCTACAATAATGATAATCTTCACTTATGAGTAGAACAGCCACAATAAGAACAGCTAAATACCCAAAAAAGAGTTAAAAGATTGAACTACCACTGGTCGAACAGTAATAGATTGATAATCCAAATTTCAGCAACATCTCACGTTCCCAAAATATGCAAAAGAGACAGAACTAGTAGCTCTCCCCTCATCTGCAGCAATGCATCAGTAATCACACAGATCTTATTGATCTCTTCAATCTTATTCCCCCCCTTCATGCATTTGCAACTTAAAAATGAATGCCTACTCTGCACTTTTGAAAGTTCCAAGCTAAAGATTGCAGTCAGATATAAAGATGAAGCATAGTGTCATGCAAATTGGGGCAAACAGTGATTTCAATTGATGTTCCTGTGTTTTTTGGAGGATTAAGGAGTCAATCTCCTGCTGAAACAACCGCAGGACAATATCCAATGATCCTGCTATATTGCTTGAACTTGGAGAAGATGTCAAACCTCAGGAAATATCATTAAGCAGGTCGAGAGATGTCACTGCAAGTTATTGATTTACTAATCGATCTTTACTTCCCCCTCTTTCATAGCTGGACTCATCTTCTGCTGCTCAGCAGACAAAATAACAAGTAGAGCACTTTGGCAATTATTTGTTTTACGTTAGTTCTTGACTTGTCCATGCTTCTTTAATGCTCAAGAACCACCTAGTCAAATCCGGACTAAATTTGATTTTACTTCTATAGGCAGGTCGATCATCCAATTCCTCTTCACTCCTGTTTCATATTCAGCGATCCTTCCACTCAAGCAGATCTGTTAGTTTTCTCACTGCATCGGCTTGCTTGCAAAGGAAACTGTTAGGAGAGAAAATGCAAATCATGCTCTTGGGCCTCCTCTATCCGTTTTCGGTTTATGCTATCAAAGCATTTGCCTCGGTAGCTTATCCTCTTCAACAAGTTCTTAACATCTAAATCTAGAAAAACAGAGTATCCTAGAACATGCATTGCGCAATCAGCAATACATGCTAAATGCAGATCAAGTGGCGCAGTTCTCAGCAACCCAAACATCAGGGGAATCAACTATAACAAGCAAATTCTTTAGGCTTTGCCGCAAATGAGCGTGCAACTTCACCTGCGTCCGCAATTATTGGTATCAACGGAGCCGCCGCGCACACCGACCTTGCAGTCGCGGCCATTTCCGGTGGCCTGAAATCATTCGGAAGAAACAGCTCAAAGAATCGAACTTTAGCATCACAAACTCGCAACCCAATTCACATGCAAAAAAGCGGAGAATTACAAGCGAAGGAGCTGAGCTCACGTCAAGAGGCCGAAGTCGGGCTTGCCAAGGAGCGATGCGGAGAGGGCGTAGCCGGAGATGAAGCCGGCGTCGAAGCCCGCCTTCTGAACGATCGCGGCGGAGAGCGCGTCGTAGCAACCAGGCATCAGGACGATGCCCTGATCCTCTATCAGCCGGTGCACGCGCGTCTGCTGCATCATCCTGACCGTCGGATTGGCCGGCCAACGCTTGAGGCTCGGCTTGGACGTGGAGTAGAGTGGAAGGCTGGTCCGGTGAGCTGCCATTATCGTCGCAGACATTTCCAAATCACAGGATGGGCTGAAGAAGTGAAGCAAAAGAGTGGTTTCCGTTTCGCAAAACGAAGGAAGCGGTCGGAGCCCAAACACGACAACGCGTTTGATGTCGTTTTGGATATGGACGAGATAAAGGCGTTCGATGCGACGACAAGTGTAACCAAACCAAATCCGTCAAACAAGTCTGCTAAACTCATCTTCATAACTTCAACAACAGATTTCCACATCCCTCCTGTCAAGATTCTGCAACTTGTTAAGGATTGCCAACCATGGAATGGAAGAGAATTCGGGACCATTTGGATCTAACCAAATCAACTTACACCGAGAAACCTAGCCTTGGGTCTATGAATCCGGACCAAGTTCCCACCATCAGCCGGTGTAAAGTCCCCACCTTTAGAACCTTGGAAAGCAACTATGTCTGAATTTACAGAAACTGAGCGAGCAGGAGGCCAAAACCAATTGTCCCCCTCATTAGTCGTTTCAACTATAGCATGCGAAAGTTCCCAGTATCATAAATGACGCTTATCAGGATGTGCTTCAGACCGAACCCCATGTGGATACCATCTATCATGCTGCAAAGGGGTAGGTTTACCATTACCAATTAGATAGTGAACACGAGGTTTCAAGTAATGCCTGACTGTCGTGTTTCCCCCCAAGAAAAAGTATTATCTCCCTCTGGTTGAGCTGTCCAAATGGAGACCTTACCAAGAAGATGATGGGATGTCCGGGCAACCCGTATAGAACCAGCCTGCAGAAACAATTTCCACAGGTTTTAAAGGATAAATGCAAGATTTCGAAGTCCCGACTGCCTTAGTCCCAGTTGCCTTATGCCTAAGTTCACATTTCGGCATGCACAGATCCTCCCATCTTTGCACCGCCTTCTGAGTCAATTAGGCCCATTCGTAGATAGGCGGCACATTTTCTTTCAATACCATTATATGATCGTCATTTGAAGGATAAAGATTTTACACCAATAATTGGTAACTATGCTATAGACCACACCCTTGAGAGTTCCAAGTCTACCAGCATATTGGCAAGTGGTTAAAACTCCAGGTGCTCATTCTTGCAGTGATCTTCTCAACAAGGGGCATACACTCTATCACTTGGCCTCCCTGGCATTTTCTTTTTAGGGTTGAGTTTCAAATGAGACATAGCTTGCAACTTTTGAAACAGTGATAGAATCTCCTCTAAAGACTCCTCATTTACGAAGGAATCATCCGCAGAATTTATGTGTATGAGCTTCACCTTTGAACAAGAAGAATGATCTCCAATTCTACCTTAGGCTGCAGGCTAGTCAATCATTCTAGAGAGCGCCACCATGGCTGTAGCAAGCAAGGTCAGAGAGGATCTCCTTGTTTCATCCCTTTCTTTCCTTTAACGAATCCTTCCAACCCTCCCATTTAGAGTACTGATAAGTATGGCGAAGATATGCAGGCCCTAGTCCTAGAAATGAATTGAGCAGGAACCAGAATAGATTGTCACACAAACATACAAGACATTCCAACTAACTGAACCGAAAATGTTCATCAAGTCAGCCTTTATCATCCCTCGAGGAGAAATCAGTAGATAGATATAGGATCTATGGGGCAATTACTTAGAAGTACATTTTGTCCAACTCACCCTAACTACAATCGACGTTGATTCTGTCATATTATTGTGGCTTATTCACTGGGTGTTATTATACCTATGTCAACCCAGTTTTGGCCCAGAGAGACTCCCGGTATCTCTCTATCCAATGGGAATGATTGGGCAAATGTCATAAGAATTTGTTTAGTTCTTACTGGGACTTCATGCAGGGCATGGCTGAAGATCTCAGTCAACAGTATGATGACGCCATGGTCATGTATCTTGAGTAGTCTTTACTCATTCATTTGATGACTGGTTCCCTTGAGTTGCTCAACCACCAATTAGCCCGGTGCTCAAGACGCGCTATGGAACCTTCACCGTGCTAGGGGACCAAGCAGGGCATAGCTAGCGGCATAGGAGCCAACTCGGCGGGTTCATGCCGCACTGGAGTAATCCAATATGTGGTTCCACATGTTCCACCACTTCTCCGTTCATTTCCAATACTGATCGTGAAACACCATGAGCAGAAGGATGTTGAGGTCTGCAGTGAAATTTTTTATTTACCTGTTCCCAGCTGTCATGAGAAAGAAAGGCAGAAAATTACTGTAACTTTCCGACTTCTCTTATTCTCAGCACATTTGGGGGGGGGGGGGGGGGGGGGGTGGGGGGTGGGAGGAGGTAATACTTAATACTGAGCCGAATCCATGGACTGAGTGGCTAACTATTCTAGGAGTGGGGCTATTTTTTGTATCAAGAAAATCTTTTGTTAATCGTTCTCTCCAAGGGCGGGGGTTCTAGGAAGATTACATTTTTGGCTCGAAGGAAGATTACTCTGTTTACTTTCCTTAGAAAGCTTTTCGTAGCCGTAGAGATAAGCGAACTTAGAAGACCTTTGTGTTGTGGCCTGAATAGCAAGCTTCTAAGTTTTTCTCCTTTACCATCTTACTTTCCTTCTGGAATGAATCCGTTCTAAAGACCCGCTACCGAAGAGGGGCCGGTTTCTCTTTCTTGATAGCATGATAGCATGGCTTTCACGCTCACCGGTCTGGAAAGAATCAAACTAATGCATTCCCTCTGCTATCTTATCTCGAATCAGTAATAGCCTTTTTTTAACAAGTTCATGTGCTAAAAGCACATTGTCCGCTATACACCTGAATGATTAGTATTAATAAATGCAGGAAGCATTTTCTTCTACCTATTAGCCAACACCTTAGTTATGCACTTGTAGTTGTAGGTGATCTTGGTCATCCTCGAATAATTCTGGCCCTTTGGAACGAAAGCAATGGCAGAATTATTGACCATCCTTGGCAGCTCGGATGTATTGAAGAAGTCCAAGATAGCAGAGCAGAAATCATGCCCCACAGTAGACCAAGCATGCTTGTAATCCAGAAATAGGAGAAGATTTTCCCAGCAAATTCTTGTACAGATCAACAGCCACAACAACTATATTTCTGTGTCTCATGACTTTAGTACCTTATACAACAATCTCAGAGAATTACAGGGTTTCCTGACCTTAACGGTTTTGTAAAAATAGCTAGTGTTATGATCACCTAGCTTAAGCCAAGTGATACTATATTGCCGTCGGTTGAAAAGAATCCTCAGGTGCTTTAATTTTCAAGGATGAGCTCGAGCATTAATAGAAGCCTATCATCCGGATTGCTATTAACAATCTGTAGTGTAAGGGAGACTAATGGGTATGAGCATGTTCAACTTGGACTGAAGTCTGATGAAAATGTAGCTTGTTCAAATCCCTCGAAACCTTCTTAACATTCCTTAGCTTCTCATAAAGGATTGCCATGGGAAAGCTGGAGTTGTCACGCTTCCAAGAATCCTGAATAGTCTTCATAAATTCACTCAGGCAAATCATAAGAAGAAACATGTCCAACCTCTACATTCTCCTCATTTGCAATAGCAACAAAAAGAATTATTCCAATTTAGCATCATCACGGGAGTCAAAGTCTTAGGAGAACCAACTTTGGAACATTGACAAGTACATCAACCTGCTGGGACTGAATCTTTTGAACCTGTTTAGGTTCCAACTGTTCTTCATAATGGACACTGAACTACCGGTTTGGGTGGATGAGAATGTCGTACTCTTGGAGCACCAATGTAGGTACTTACCTAACGAAAATGCACAAGTTCCATGCACGAGGTCGCGTATTGAAACACGGCTAGTCATTTAGACAAATATTTCATGACAACATGCTCCAAAATAGTTTTTTTTTTTTTCAACAACATGAATACTGATGAGTTACACTTTAAACCGAATCAGAATAATCACACAGAGAATAAAGAAATAGATGGCACACAAGATTTATCCAAATTCACCCCAGAATAGGTTATGTTCTGCAAAGAGATTTTACTATGATTTTTAGGTTTACAATTACAACAACTCGTTACAATGATTTTTCATACAAGCACAATATATAAGACTTAAAATGGGCCCAAAACCTAAACCTATCCGAGTTCTTTTAATCCCATAACAAACGGGCCAACTTAAACACAAGCCTAAACCCGATGTTGTTTCGGGGGTGCTACCGTCCACTTACCATGGAGCGGAACCCCCACCTGCTGATCGGGCAACGGAACCCCCGTCATTCCATGCGTAGGGGTCACATGTCGTTGGTCATACTTTAGTTTCCCTAAGCTCACGTAAGGGTGCCTGGTATGAGAAACAAGAGTCCCCGAAGTATTCGCTAACTCCAACATTCTCCTATTTGGTGAATACTTCACGCAAATGAGAACCTTCCCAACATCATTCGTCTTTAATCCAATCGCAATAGAGCACCATTCAAACTTCGCACCCACAACGGCTTTAGTAAGGAAGTCTGAACTATTTTTCACCGTGTCGACCTTTTCAAATCGTATCACTTTCTTCTCCACCTTCTCTCGGATAAAGTGATGTTGTACGTCGATGTGCTTTGTGCATGAGTGAAACGCTGGATTATTCGCTAAATAAATAGCCCATTGATTGTCGCATCTCACCTCCACGGTACTTTGCTCAAAACCAAGTTCCAGGCACAACCGGCATAACCATATGGCCTCTTTTCCGGCATGAGTAAGAGCCATATACTCAGCCCCCATAGAAAAGAGCGCTACTACGTTTCAGCCCCAAATAATGTGAAGACATTCCCGCTAGTGGATCGTTTGCTATCAATTTTCCACTGCAATCTGCATCTACATCGCCTACAATATCGAGGATGTTTCCATTCCCTACACCTTCAAAACAGAAAAAAAAAAATCAAGTTCCACGAAGATACTTGAAAACTCTTTTGATTGCACTCGAATGTTCTTTTCCCGAGTTAGATATATAGCGGCTCAACACTCTCACTGCTTGGGCTATATCCGGATACGTGTACACTATAGCATACATCAAGCTACCCACTGCACTTGCGTATGAAATTCGGGCCATCTTCTCAGCCTCTTCATCCATTTTAAGGCACTATTTAGCAGATAGCTTGGTCCCTAAAGGTATATGGGTACCAATAGGATTGCAGTTCATCATGTTGAATTTCTTCAATATTTCTTTGATGTATTTCTCTTGCCCTAGCCATAGCTACTGTTTCCCACGGTCCCTCGTAATCTGTATGCCCAAAATAAAATTTGCAAGCCCAAATCTTTCATCTCAAACTTCTTAGCCAACAAATTTTTCATGGATTTCACCATCTTCACGCTATTCCCGATTAACAGCATATCATCCACGTATAGCTTGAGGATGACAAACTGGTCACCCGCCCTCCTCACATAAACACAGTGATCAGAATTTGAACGTACAAAATCGAGCTAAAGCATGTACGTGTCAAACTTCTGATACCACTTCCTCGGTGACTGTTTCAGCCTATATAAAGACTTTTTCAGCTTGCACACCAGATTCTCCTTTCCTTTTGCTTCAAAACCTTCTGATTGTCTCATATAAATCTCCTCCTCCAAGTCCACATGAAGGAAAGCCGTTTTCACATCCATCTGTTCCACCTCAAGGTCATATGCAGCTATTATGGACAAAACAAACTGCATCGAGGTCAGTTTTGCCACAAGAGAGAAAATCTCGTGATAGTCAACTCCCTCAATTTAAGAGTACCCCTTAGCTATAACCTCGCCTTGTATTTCTCCACAGTCCCATCAGGTTTCAATTTTCGCTTGAACACCCACTTACATCCAATTACCTTTCTATTTTTAGGCAATTTACACAAGCTCTATGTCTCATTATGATCAAGCGACTGCATCTCATCTACCATTGCGAGCTCTCACTGATTTATGTCATTCATGGATCTCGCCTCTTTTATAGTACTAGGATCATCCCCGGTAATGCTCAAGGCATGAAACATATTCAATGCACTAAGCGAGTACCGAAGTGGTACCTGCCTCTCCCGCGTTGATTTACCTGAGAGCCGACATACTATTTGTGTCCGGGTCTTCATCTGAATTTGCATCCTCAATTTCATTAACCAAGTCCCCCTGTTCCGGATCATAATCAGACTCCACTGTTGTATCTTATGGAACCGTCTCAATAGTTTCAGCTTTCGTGCTTTCTTCAATCACTACTACTTTCTTGGGCTCATCACTTTTCTGTGTGCCTGCCTAGGATTGTGTTTCACAAAAGACAACATCCATGATGTATACGATGATCTTTGATTCTGGACTCCACAGCTTATAGCCCTCCTTGTATCCAACGAATATGTTCTTTTTAGACTTGTTGTCAAGCTTATCCCTTTTCTCCTTGGGTACATGAACATACGCGTTGCTCTTGAACACCCGAACATGTGACAGATTCGGCTTCTTCCCAAGAACTGCCTCGAATGGTATACGGTTCTTCACTAATGAGATCTGTGACCGGTTTTTCAAATAACTGGCCGCGGCTATAGCTTTTGTCCAAAATTCAGGTTCCAAACCCGCCTAACTCAGCATGCATCTTGCCTTTTCCACGAGTGAGCGATTTAATCTTTCAGCAACCACATTCTGTTGAGGCTTATATAGAGTCATTTTCTGCTTCGCAATACCATTATCCACATAAAACTGCTCGAACTTGTCCAAATCGAATTCACCTCCGCTCTTTATACGCAGTACCTTGATTTTCCTATCCAATTGATTTTCAACCAAAACCTTAAATTCTCAAAAAATTTCAAATATATCTGACTTACTTTTAATAAATAAATCCAACTTTATCTCGAAAAATCATCTATGAATGATACATGGCACCTGGATCCTCCAATGGATGGAGTCGGATTAGATCCGGAAACATCACTGTGAATCAGCTCCAGAATATCTGCTACTCTTGTACCGGTGTGTTGGAAACTAACTCAATTATGTTTTCCGTGAATATAGTGTTCACAGAACCCGAAACCCATAGAGCAATTTAGTACTCCCTCTACCATTTGACTCGAAGCTAAGGTAGACAGTCCCTTTTCACCAATATGCCATAATCTCTGATGTCACAACATGGACATATCATATCCCTCTTTCTTTGCCCTTTCAAAGACGAACCCGCTACCAACAGTCACTGTTTCCCCTTGCAGCATGTACAACATTCCGAGACGAACTCTTCGTGCAATCATAATAGAACCTCGAGTCATCTTGCACGAATTCTTATCACAACTAAAAGTAACCCCTGAATCAGCCATTGTTCCAACCAACAACAGGTTTCTACTCATCAAGGGTATGTGCATCACGCCCAGATGAGTCTTCACTGTGCCATTACTCATCCTCAGCTTCACCCTGCCACACTTGATAATTTGAACTGTAGTATATTCTCCGAGCATGACATCTCCACCATTATATTGTTTATATTCACAAAACCAATGTCTATGAGGCGTCATGTGGTATGAACCACTGGTGTCAACGAACCAAATATCCTTGTCTAACTGCGCCATACATGCATCATTCACATATATATATATATCTCTTGTCTCGACCTCCTTCTTTCTCAAGGATGATTCAGCTTCTTTCTTAAAAACGGACTTGTTTTTACAATCCCGCTTCACATGGCCTCACTCTTCACATCTCCAATACAGTACCCTTATTTCCCTACTCTTTCGCCCCCACAGGATTTGGATCTGGACCCTTTTCGATTTCGAACCTTCTCTGTTGGCCTACCACTAGTCGCCTGCGCCTCTTTACCGGAACTCCCTGACCCCTTTCTTTGTGTCTCCTCTAATAACAATGCTAAACACACAGTCTCATATGACAGTTCCTTGTCCTCACCACCGATTATCACAATCAGGTTATCCCATGAATCCGACAGTGAACAGAGTAGTGTTATCGCCTTATTGTCATCCTCGAACTTAACACCGATTAAATACGAGTTGGCTTATCAATGTGTTAAAGCCATGTAGGTGTGCAGAAAACGAGTCGCCCTCGTGCATCCGAAGATTACATATCTTTTTCCTTAAGAACAACTTATTATAGCGACTCCAATTTCTGCCATAAATCCATGGCTATAGGTTCGCTCATCACATTCATTCGAATAGAGTCCGCGAGATAAAGCCGAATCAAACCCTTTACTTTCCCATCGATCCGATCCCAATCCTCAATCTCCTTTGGGAGTCGATTCCGTTTCCTTGCCTGCTTCCTTGCCTATCATGACACTAGCCATCGCAATAATTGGCCTTTCCCTGACGATTGCTGACCATAGATCTCGATCATAGAGAAGATCTTCCATCTTCATCTTCCACAAATCAAGTCTCTTCCTATCGAATTTTTCTATCTCAATCCATGACCCTCCTGACATCTCAAATAAACCATAATTCATCGAATACAGGGCTCTAATACTAATTGATGGGTTATACCTTAAACCGAGTCAGAATAATTACACAGGGAATAGAGAAATAGATGGCACATGAGATTTACTCAAGTTCACCTCAGGATATGGCTACATCCTGGGAAGAGATTTCACTATAATTTTTAGGTTTACAATCACAATCGGTTCTTATAATGATTTCTCATACGAGCACAATAAATAGGACTTAAAATGAGCTCAAAACCTAAGCCTAGTCAAATCTCTTTGATCTCACAACAAACGGACCAACTTAAACACAAGCCTAAACCCCATGTTGTTTCGGGGGCACTTTCTTCCGCTCACTAGGGAGCGAAACCCCCGCCCGTTGACCGGACAGCGAGACCCCCGTCATTCCATGCACACGGGTCACATGTCGTTGGTTCATATTTTAATTTTCCTAAGCTCACGTGGGCGTGTTCGGTATGAGAAACAAGGGTCCTCGAAGTATTCGCCAACTCCAACAAATAACATGTACGGATAACACAAAGAATTTCCGAACCACATAGGGGATGAGACGACTCACTTGAGAACTCCAAACCCAAAAGGAGATATGCGCAGAAATTTGTGAATGACATGCGACATAACGTCGTCGTTATAATCTCAGACGAGCCATACATATCATGGCATGCATAAGCCATGATATGTATGGTTATAACTTCTATACTCTAAGGAAAAAAACCCTTGTAAATATATACTAGGATTTTAACAGAGGGAGAGAGAAAATATTCGAAGGTTACATTTTTTCTCAATAAGATAACTTTGTGATGTTACAGTAAATGGTATCTATATTCAAAATCTGTGTGGAAATAAAATAATCTAACAGTAATATTAACTGTCTTAATCTAACAAATGAACTAACTGTTTTGCTGAATAATAAACTATCAAATAATAACTCTAATTTCTCTCTACAAAGCATTATTTAACAAAGAACTCTCTGATATCCATAAATTACCTCAACAATAACACATGCAACTTTCTTCCAATGTGTGTGACCAAATTGCTTCTCACACTAGACAAGTAATGTAGATATTGCTGGGAAAAATTGCTAAATGATTTTGAAATTGACAAAATAATCCATGATCTCTAATATCTAAGTGAAATATTATTTTGCAGATTATCCAAAATTGGGCAGAAGAACACCTGGAGTGCCAATATTTGTGTACGGCGCTCACTTTAGTGCCAATTTTTTTCGCCGGCTCACTTAAGTGTCAATATTTGTATACGGCGATCACTTTAGTGCCAATTCCAGCCAAAAATGATTAATTAAGTTCCAATTCCGATCAAACAATACATGTGGTATTTTTTATTAATTTTTTTGTCCAGATAGCGTCCACGTGGCAATTTTTCTTTTGAAATTCAGTCCACATAAAAGCCACGTGGATTTTTAAATTAATAATTAAGTTAATTTTTTTAAAAAAATTAAAAATAACCAGAAAATACCTTAAATTTTTTAAAAAAATTATACTTGCAGCAGCAAGGGCTCAGCCCTTGCCGCCGCCCCTCACCATCGTCGGCGGTGACCGGCGATGGGTGGGGGAGTACCCGGCGGGGTCGCCGATCCTCGGCGACCCCCGCGAGCCCTCGCCGTGGCTAGGCGGGGCCGGAATCGCCTAGCCACGACCACGACAAGTGGTGGCTGGGCGATTCTGACCCCACTCAGCCACGACGAGGTTCGACCTCGCCCAGATCTGGGCAAGGTCGGCCTCGTCGTGGGTCTGCGAGGCCTCGGCCAGCCATGGTCGGGCCTCGCCAACCCTGGCGAGGCCTCGGCGGGGGTCGCCGGGGTTCGGCGACCCCACCGGGTACTCCTCTGCCCATCGTCGATTGGCGATGGTGGGCGAGATCTGGTCTTTCTCATTAGTGCAGAAACCCAAAATCCAAACCCAAGTCAAGAAACCCAAAAGATGATTTTGATGATTTCATCAGAATCCTCTCTCGTGTAGAGGAGAACCCAGAATTTCGCTGTGCAAACGGGTTGGTTTTGAGATTTTGGAGGTGGATTCCTATTCAAATCTGAGTTTGGTTACTGAGGTGAGGTGAATGTGTTGAAGCTGGGTGAGATGGAGAGAGACTTTCTGGGTTTGAGCTCAAGAGAATCTTAAGCGTTGTGAAGGAAGAGACTAGCATGGATGCCCAAAGACTCTGGTTCATCCCTTTCCTTTCATCTAAGGTGGGTTCCGGTTTCATTTTTTCTCTCCTCCGTATACGTGCGAATCATCACAGCCTCTGCTCTTTTTCTTTTTCAGAGCGGATTCCGCAGTCTTTAGTGGAGAGGGGGAGGATATTGGGGGTTAAGTTCAAGGAAGTTGTCCAAGAAGAAGATGATGACGAATATTCCGAGGAAAATGAAAGCGAAGCAGAAGCAGAAGCATTTCCAGTGATCTTTCATGAAGTGCTTCGCGGCTCTGTCATTGGAGCAGAAGCAGAAGCATTTCCGGCGATGAAGGGCGGCGTGCCGCTGCAACTACAACTGCAACTGCAACTGCAGATTTTTGTGTGTGTGTGTGTTTGTGTGTTTTTTTTTTAGGTTATTTTTATGTTTATGTTTATTTTTTTAATATTAAGTGGATTTTTTTAATTATTTTGTATTTTATTTGTTGACTAGGATGCTTCGACGAGCCACATAGGTGCACATATGCTTTCCAGCAAAGTTCATCGGACTTGGCACTAAAATGACCATTTTTAAAAAAAAATGGCACTTAAGTGATCCAAAAAAAATATTGGCACTAAAGTGAGCACCGTACACAAATATTGGCACTCCTGATGTCCTTTTGCCTCCAAAATTGTATGTATTAGGTTACACATGATTGAATCAAGCAAAAAAGGCTTAGACGATGTTTTGAGAGACTTAGAAGTTGTATGGAGCTCAAATTTTGAGCGGGTAGCTCAAGCGTTGTACATTAAGCGGAGAGCTTAGACGTTGTAGTGAAGCTTAAGCTCTGAGGAAGTATTTCATGTGTAATGATCGGATTATCAAGAGATATATTCAAGATGATTTAATTGACATATTACATAAAAAAAAACGGCTAGCAAATTAAGCTGGATCGTATTTGGAGATTCTCAATCATGAAGATCAACCAAGGACTTGGATTAGAGGAGACGAAGACAAATGATCTAATGAAGAACTCTATCTATGGAAACCCAAAATCATAATTGTGTAGGCGATTTGATCTAATGGGAGATTCTTTCTTTGGTTAACCTCAACGGACACGAAATGCTTTGTATACAGTCTCATCCAAACAGGGAAGTTTGGAGAACGATCCTCTAGAGGTTTTACAATGGGAAGTTGGAGATGGAGGAGTATAAAACAAGACCTCAAGACTGAAGAGCGTACACACGAAAGAATAAATACTAAAATTTCATGATCAAGAGAGCTTCACATCCTTCATATACTTTTGATCCAACACTGTAATACTTAGATGAGAACATTAGAGTGTAAAGGTCTCTTTGGTTCAGCATTTGGCTAAGAGACTTTGAGAAAATGCAAATACCTTTGGGCTAAAAGCCTTTTGCAAAGTGCAAGTAGTGTTTGGTAAAGTGTATTTTAAAAACACATTGGAAAGCAATATTGACGTAAATACTGTTTGGTGAAAAATGAACTTTGTAAAGTATTTTTACTTTTAGATATATATAAGGCGGGTGGCGGCAGTTTGGCCGCCGCTGTCGGTCGCCACCAAGTGGCAACTGGTGACCACCGGCGGTGACGGCGTCGATCGGCAACCGGCAGCGGCCAACAGCCGACGGGGTGTGGTGGGTGGCAATGGGCGGCGACGGCAAAGGTGACAAAGTTAAAATAAATAAATAAAAATTAGTTGCATTTCGCAACTTTGGGCTAAGGGACTTTAGCGAGCATTAGAGATGCAAGTGTATCTGGCCAAAATGAGCAAAAAATTGAACAAAACAACATTTGCATTTGGCTAAGGGACTTTAGAGCCTAAATGCTCATCTGCAATGTTGAACCAAACGAGGCCTAAGAGTGTTAGATAAGAAGTCTATGAACCGAGTTATAATCTCTAAGTTATTCATTAGTGAAATCCAACCGATGCCCCCCAGCGTAAAGAAGTAGACGAAGTCTTGAAAAGCTGAATCACTATAAACTCTCTATGTATATTCTCTATCCCTTCATCTCTCTGCTTACATACTATCATAGTAGAATTGTACACGTTGTTAGGAAATTATATTTGATTTTGAAGGAAACAAAATTCACATACATTAATGCAAAGACTTTGATTTATACTTTGAGGAATTACTATAAGTATATCTCTATGCCTCTTGCGCTTCAATGCTTAACGTCTTTTTTTTTATAGAAGCAGGCATGATTTATGGCAAAAGCAAACAAATACGTAATCCTTGACGAGATATATTTTATCCTCATTATTCAATCAATCTCTTAACAGGTTATTGTTGACACCTAAATTTTAATTTTAAGAAAATCATTTATTTATTCACAAAATGAGAGTTAATTATAATTCTCACAAAAATAAAATCCCATGTGTTGACACCTGATTTTTGACCAAGTCTTTTTCAGTTTTAAAAAATCACAAAAAATTCATAAAAACTAAAAAATTTACCAAATTAACTTTGGTGGTCTTGGCCAAGCCCAAGGAACCATTCTTGACCAAAAAATAATTTTTCATATTTTTCACATTTTTTAGTATTTTTAGAAAATAGGAAAATACTAGAAAAATCAACAAAAATAGAATTTGAGGTAACAAAAATATAGGAAAATAGTAAATATTTTTATTTTAAATCCCTTGTCATTTTGACCTCATCAAGAGTCGAAATTCAAGTTTAATTTTGTGTGTTTCTTTGTAACGCACAAGGTTAAATTTGTCAAAAAATATGTTTTGAGTCTTTCTATTTGCGATCTTTTGCATTTTCCGAATCTTGACATTCGACTTGATTGCCCTACATTTCAATTTGGTTCAATTATGCGCTAATTTGATCAATTTTGGCTTTAGGGACCTAATTGCATGAAATTCTTTTCATTTTAGTCCCTATAATGCCAATTCTGAAATTAAACTTTTTTTAGGGGCACCCATTGAACCCCAATGCTTCCTCCCTATAGTATTTGATCCCCTAAGTCTAACGGTCAGTTCAATTGGGGTCGATTCGTCCATTAGGACCTTCAATTTGACAAAAATTAAATTCGGATCATACTCTACATTTGGGGCTTTCAATCAATTCAAAAGGAATTTGTCACGAAAATCACATTTTTAGATAGAGTCTGTGCCATGGAATCCAATTTTAGTGTCAATTTTGTGATCTTGGCACATATGGGCGTCCAATTTGGACAAAGAAAGTAGAACCGGATCGACTGGGTCGGGTTGACCCAACCCAGTCAACCCGGTTGACCAGTTTCACCTTAAACAAACAGAGGAAGCCTGTTCATTGGACCGGTTCGCACAAAAACAAAAGAAGAAGAGAACGGACGAAGAAAAAAGGCAAAGAAAGAGAGGCGCATGTAACAGAAAGGGAAATCAGTTCGCGGAGGATGATCAGTTGGGATGGGGAAATCAGTTGGCAAAGGGGTTAGCTGGCGCAACAAAAAGGCGAAACGGAGCGAAAAGGAAGGGGGCAAGTCTGTTCGCGCAGAGGGAGAACAGCAGAGAGAGAGAGAGAGAGAGAGAGAAAGCGCTCGCGGAGGAGGCGGCTTCGAGCGAGAACGAGCTCAGAGAGAGGAGTAAGCAAACAAAGAGTTCGCAGAGAAAGAGTGGGCGAGGAGAGAGAGAGAGAGTAAGAGAGATACAGAGCGAGAGAGAGCGCGCGCGTGGCCATTGGAGCTTGGAACCCGAGTAATTCAAGCTCGGATTCCCTGCGATTTAGACGGCGACAACTGACGCCATCACTCACACTAGCTTCGTCTCAGCCCGGAGAAGGCGCCGGACCAAGCCATACTCGAAGACGCTTTTGAAAAAGGTGAGGAACATTTTCGAGCTTGACCTCGACCTCTAATGGCGATTCATGATTTAGTTGACCATTGCGTGTGTTTTCGGTCTTAACTCGTTCCTTGAACTCTACTGATCTTCGCTTCGTTTCATTTTCATTTGTTCGACGCATAAAACCACTGAGTCAACCCCGACTTTGACCAACCGGCCATGAATGCTATAACTCGTACTAGGTTGAACCGAGCCCTCGTGATGGCCAGGTAAGTCTCCTCAACCCACGGTGATGCTTCCTGATTGATTCTTTTAGCTAGATAACGCTAGATATTGCTAGGACGAATAGCCGCCGGAGCCTAGCTTCGGCCGGAAGTAGCATGTAGATGAAACGTTGAACTGCTGTGTCGATGTTTGGGTATGTTGTAAACGAAATCACGGCGAGTTGAATGCCGTTGGTTTCATGCAATTTCGTGGCCTGAGCGCGGAGAAAACGGCCTCGGACGAGGCGCCGGCGAAACAGAGCCGGCGCCGGTCGTCTTCCCCGGCAGCTCTGTTGACCAGTCAACGAAAGTTGACTGGTCAACGCCTATGTGGCGCTGACGTGGCGCCCACGTGGCAGCCACGTCAGCCTCGGTTGTTATAACCGATTGACAAGAAACAATCCGACGGTGGAGAACTAGCCACGTGTCGCGATCCTTTTTTTTAAAATAAAAAAAAAATGATTTTCGGAAATTAAATAAAACCTTAGATCGGACGGCTGTAGATTAATCGAGTGTTTCAATCTGGTCCGTAGATCCCTCATGAAGATCAGGCCGTCCTCAGGCACGCCACGTGGTAAGATCAGGACCGCTCGTTCGGTTTGGGCGGGATTTTAAAATTTGAGCGGGAGAAGGTCGAAACGGCGTCGTTTCGGTGCGGGCCGAGTCTGGGTTGGGCCGGTAGCCCGCAGGTCGTGGGCCGGGTCACTCGACCCGGCCCGAATAATATTTTTTAAATAAAAAATTTCGAAAATGATTTTAAAAAAATAAAAAAAAATCAGAAAAATCCTAGAAAATCCAAAAAATGCTAGAAAATTTCAGAAAATTCCAAAAAAATATGGAAAAATTGTGGAAAAATCCTAGACACTCTAGAAATCACCAAAAATCGAGGATTGACCACAGACAACTGGTCAACCCTATTTTTGGGGTTTCTTATCCAATTTTCCGAGACTTGACGACATTACCCTTTAGGGGTAAGTCGCCTATGTTGTGCATGCTAGATAAGGCCGATAATGCCAAGGTGAGAATTAGGGTCGATTAGACGACCAATTCTTAGTTTTGGGTTTTCGAGTCCCGCCTCTTTTCTCAAAATGACGATTTTGCCCTTTAATGGGAAAATCGTCTTTCTTGTCTCAATCGAGTTCTGAAAATTGCTTGAAGTTAGGGTTTGGGTCAGGTGGACGACCAACCCTAATATTTGAGATTTTCAGTTCTCATCTTTGTCCAAAATGACGACTTTACCCCTCCAAGGGTAAAATCATTTTTAAATACCAGAAAAATCCTGGAAATTCAAGAAAAATAGGAAATGGATTGGATTGATGGCCAATCCTATTTCCTCTGTCTTTTGACTTCCCAATTCGTCTAAAATGACAGATTTACCCCTTTTAAGGGTAAATTTTCCCGAATTATTCAAAATTACGATTCTGCCCCTCATGGGCGAATCATGTCCAAATCACTCCTAAGCCTTGATTGATATTTATCTAGGCTAATAGGGCCTCATTAGGGATGCCATGCTGATTTCATGTGTTTTATCCGCATGTACTGATTCCTTGATTTACGCTATTACTTTTAATGATTGTGAGTGATAGGGTAGCTATTCCCATATGCATGAACTCCTAGATTTAGGGTCAATGCCTCACTCGTCTGTATGAAATCCTAGGATCAGATAAACCATTCAGCTTAGGTACCGAAAGGGCGTCTACTCTGACAGTTGGCGTAACTAAGTCCCCGAACCCACTTCTCTAGTTTCCGTAGAATCGAATAGACCACTCCCAACTATTCGATAGGGTTTCCGATCGTACCCTCCATAAAACGATTGGTGGCGACTCCTCGACATGTACACTCTTCACATGTCACTAGACCACACTGAAGGTCGACCACGTATATCCAACAGTTGCGATTTGGGTAAGGGGCCTTGGGAGAGGCCCGCGTCCGATCAAGCCAGCGATTGGGCGGCCCATTAGCCCTCGCTAGCCCATTTAGATGGCGCGCTCGTGCGGGTCGCGACAGACTGGCGACTCCGCTAGGGACTATTCTAAACCAGAATCTCTGGTTACGAATTCCAGAGGACTTGAGCCGATTAAAAAGTTGTTTGGTTTATCTGACCTTATTTTCTGCAGATGCTCTCGAAGGTGAGGTACGTACACTAACCATTGTGTTAGATGTTTTTGCAGATTGGAGAAATAAGGGGTGGAGTGATTGTTGATATTTTTCCTGCAGGTTGGAGTTGGGAATGTATGTTTATTTTTATGCACATGCTGAAGCGGTGTTTTGATACAAACTGCTGTGCATGACCTTGCATTGTGATGATCACGACACATCGCACACACTGGCGGTCAAACCCCGACTGCAAACCACCTCTAGGTTACCTTAGATAGGGAAATGATGCGAAAAGGATCTTGTGTTTGATGGCGCTTGAGACTTTCGTATTCGTTCCCGCCTACCATCTGCATTGGCGATATCTAGCCCTCTTGGGTAGGTACCCTTGGGGAGGAATCTGCCTCATGTGGATCGTGGGAGCCTGAGCCATAGGTTCCTCACCTGATTTTCGATTTTTAGAGTATACCCCACACTTGTCTCATGCGCATGTCTATGAGAGGTTGGTATACCTAAAACCAAAAAAAAAAAAAAAAAAAATCTCGCCGATCACTGTAAGTATGACTTCTCTCTCTACTTGTTCATTTCCTAGTGAAATTTCATGATAGGAAAATCATGGAAATCAACCGAATGCCCTGGGTGTTTGAGTTTACAAATGAAATGTTTTGACTATGAATTTTAGATACAAAAGTGGGAACACTTCTAAGCCGTCCCTACGGAATAGATGGTTCATCCAAATTTTCAATCATGGGTTAAGATGACATTTCTTTTTATCTAAAATTCTTCCAATTCAAGATTTTGGGGCATAAAGTTAAGGCCATGTTTGCAATCACATTTTATGTAGTGAGTTCTTAAAAAGATCACATGATTTTCACAAGAAAAATGTCACAAAGCAATCTTTCAAGATTAATGCCCCCATTTGCGTATTAAACGTTTGGAATTAAATGGGTGTTTGATTGATGACCATGGATCGATCTTTTAATGACGTATCCTCTTATCTTGAAATCTTGGCGGACATCAGATGCCCGTAAACAGGGATTATGGGGTATGTATTGTCGCCTCGCTTTCATTATGAGAGGCAACCTCATTGAGAGATGTCTTTGCTATGAAAAATGCTAAGTGTGTCTCCTTTCTGACAGGTTATACATGACATACATTTATTGAAGATTCATTCATCTATTCGCATGCGAGATGTGATCGAACGATGGTAAAACTGTAATCGTTCCAATAAAAACTTCGAGTGTTATACTTGACTTGCTTGGTTATTCATTTTGCCAACAGGGTCAAAACGACTGAAGGCCAATGATGCGAGGCTTATTTTCCCTGTAACATGAAAGGAGTTGCGTCTTCATCAAGAGCCACCCATGGGGTTTCCAAAATAAGATGAATCGACAATAATCAGCCCAGAACAAGACAACATGAAAATGGGGCATGCCTGATTTGGATCGACCTCTCTAAGTTGAAAAGGGTGTATTCGTTCCAAATTAAATTGATTTGTTTAAACAATGACATGGTTACTCACATTTGCAGGTGATTATAAAAAATGAGTGGGGATCGTTAATGAACATTCCTTCACCTCTAATGATCAAGATGATGGGAGCTGAGGAAATATACGCTGGGGATAGTAAATCTGTGATCGTTTCAATTAGAGCTTTTTGTGCAACAATTGACTTATTCATTCCTCATGTCATGTAGGTGAAATAAAATGATTGTGTGAGGTTGACATTTGTCCCATTAAAGAAGACTCAACTGTGAACCCTCAAAACTGGAGGCCAATGTGACATGGCACGATCGCCAATGGAAACACGTCTCAAGGAATACAAACACTCGTGTTTCTCATCATGAGATTGATGATCACTCAACCACAAAAGGGTGTATATCGTTCCTCATTTCAATCCTCTCAAGATATGAAATGATCATCTCCTTTTCTATATGTAGGGATGGAGAAAACTGAATGCTTATTTGTGAAGCAACACTTCAAGGTGTAAATGTACACAAATAGAGATAAATCTACACTTGTGGATCTCGAGTAGTAGGGTGCTTGAGGAGCGTCGTGAAGTCATGACAAATCGAAAAGACCATGAAGAGATGATCGTTGCCCATCTTTGAATCAAGAGGGCGAAAGTGGCGAAAGATCACCCAACCTCAAGAAGGAGAGTGACAGAACCCAAAAAGTGTCGAGCATCGTGCAACATCAAATGCCGAGACCTTCGGATAATTACGATGAAGTTTCATCCTCTGTTGTCACAAAAGGGAGTAAATTGTCCCTTATTCTGATTCCATTTCATACAAATGACTGAGATGTTTCTCTTTCATATACAGAGAACGTTAGTTTGAGACAGGTGTCAGAAAAGATTGAAGAATGTCAAACACCAAAATCACCTGACGTGGAAGTGATTGACTCAACCAATAGGGAAGGCATTAGCGTGATACAATGGAGCTTCATATGGCTAAATCAGCTAACTCAAGGTGGAGTACTCAGTTGCTGGAGGCAAATCATTTCCTTATCCAGAAAGCATGCCAAAGCCGAAAACATCAGATTCATCATGGTAATACGTGGGACGAGCCCCCGAAACAATGGTTATCACTCATGGAACGTAATGGAATGGAATCCATCCATTGAATACAAAAAGCGTTTCACCATGGCAACAACGCTTCCAAGAAGAACAATGCCGAGCCACCCCTCTTGGTAGAAAAGGACGTATCGTTCCTAAATAAGTTTCAATCAGATGTGGAAATAATATTTCCTATCTTTTTCCTCTCAGGTGATGAACAGAGTTAAGACACCCAAGAAGCAACGACTTCAAAATGACAGAACATGGAGTACCCACTTTTCATATCATCTCACACATGCATTTAGGATAGATGATTTCAAGAGCGTCATAATGGCTCGATTTGCGAACAAAATTCTCGAGAAAACTTGAAAAAGTTTCTTAGCAATTAGAAGTCTCTTTGAAAAGAGCATTCAAAAAAGAAAGAATTCAAACTTTACAGATTGGCGTACTCAATGAAGAGATACTTTCTGTGAACAAGAATGAAAGGCACGAATCCATTTTTCGTTGCAAACAAGAATCATCTTAGATCACTTGCATCATACATATCATGCATGCATCATTCATATGCACATTCTCCCTTGAAAGATGTCGACAGGTCAAGACAAAAGAATCCAAATGAAAGGGAAATGCCAAGACCCAAGGAACGAAGGGTAAATTGTATCAATTCCAATTGCCCATTTTGTATGCTGCTCTGACACGAACCTTCTTTCCTTTGATAGGGAAATATCAAATAGTTCAATGGCAACTATGATGGCTGATATTAAGGCAATGCCGGAAGCCTCCCAAGCCAGACAGACAGTAGTTCCTAAACAACTCAAATCCATCACTTGCACCCGATATAGCTGATAAAGAAACGACAGAAATACTCAACGGGCGGAGGAGGATATTCGTGAGCCGAACACCCCGTCGCAACAAAAAGCGTCCCCTATTGTTATCAACCTCGAGAATGAGGAAAAAGGGGAAGCAGACCGTAAAAATCAAGGTGGAGGCTAAGAGATTAGCCAAGATCGAAGAATGCTTGAACAGCCAAGGTTATGAGTTGGCTCGTTTAGACAAGATATCTCCCTTCGCCAAGATGGAGACTCCTCCTGACTACAAGGAACCAGACTTCGTGGGGAAGTATAATGGGACAGGTTGTCCTCGCACTCACCTCAAATATTATCTGCACAAGATGGCGCAGTATTCAGACTATGTTCCATTACTGATGAACACGTTCCAAGAGAGTCTAGCTGGCGCCGCTCTGGCTTAGTTCATCGAGCTGGACCTAGAAGATTATGACGGGTGGAAAGATCTTGCGGAGGACTTCCTCAGACAGTATAGGTTCAACATAGCTACGGCCCCAACGAGGGAAGACCTTCTACGAACCTCAAAGGCGATGGGCGAATCAATCAAGACATATGCCCAGAGGTGGCGAGCCTTGGCTACCCAAGTAAAGTCGTCAATCCCAAAAGATGAGCTGATCGACTTATTCCTGAAAGCACTCCCCTATGAGTACTTTGACAAGCTGAACACTTCTGGGTGTCAAACATTTAAACACTTGATAAAGGTGGCTGAAAGGCTCGAATGGGCCTTAAGAGAAAGGAGGCCTCATGAAGCTTCTACCAGAAAACAGTATCCCCTGAAAAAGGATAGAGAGAAGCCGGACTGGACATAGCGTTTATACCAGATCCTCACAAGCCCAAGACGTTTGGCAATTCCAATCAGACCAAAGGAGGATCATCCTGGTCAACACCGAAAGTGCAAGAACCTAGAAAGAGGCAACCCCAAAAACAGTTCTCTCAGCTCCCGAGACCTTTATCCAAGCTACTCCCGATACTGCTAGAACAACACTTGGTGGCAAAAGAACCACCCAGGGCGATAATTGCTATATCCTTAAGTTAAAGATAAGGAAAACCGCCTCCAGCTGAAGGTGGACATGTCTAAGCTGACCGACCTTCTGGCGACCGCTTCATCATACCCAAAAGCAGGAGAGATCTCCGCTGACGTAAAGAAGCTATGTATCGCCAAGATGATGAGCTTGTGGATAATGTCCGATATTACCGATGAAGAATTCGAAGGAGTCGAAGCTTCTCCATATTTGGAAGGAAGCCACTTCGTGATCAAAACTGAGCCGAGTAGCACATGGGATATCCCGCACGAGAATCTGGTAGACAGTCTTGGGCCGGTCATTCAGTCAGAAGAAGAATTCGAAGAGGACGAACTGAAAGCCAAGAGGTGGAGTCTAGCAGATCGCAGATTCATGGCTAACGCACCTGAAATAGGTGAAATTATAGACAACCTGGGTCAGGACTCTGGAGGATACAACTTTAAAGTGGAGTACTATGCTCCCCCTAACTTCCATCAGAGAATGGAGGATATTATACCAGACAGACGGGGAGGCATGGATGATCCCGTTTGACCGGAAAAGTCTTTTTCGAAAGAGCCTGAGTCATCACTTAACCAAGTGAGGGTTACTAAGCTTGACACAAAGCAGTATGCCGAAACAAAGAGATCAAAGGATCAACAGTATGGTTTAGCTGAAAGAGAATACCCAAGATCTGTCACATCAGCAGTACTAGGTGACAACGACCGACATTGTCGACCGAGAGACGAAATCTCCTCAAGGGACTTTGACAACACTATGTCAATGATTGAAACCGCTAAGACTGTGGTAATTAAACTGAAAGAGCTTGACAGCTTGAATAAGGTAGAAGATTGCCTAATCAAGCCTATTTTGATTCGATTGCCGGAAGAGGAAGAAGACGGCACAGCTGAACCAGGGATGTCTTATCAGACGACAGTAACTATAAAAGTCCATCCGATAGAAAAGTACGATCCTAAGGCAGTCCATTGGGCCAATGGGACAGAGGAAGAAGATGAGGATGAAGGTTATGCATCTGTCCAAAGAGAATGGAATGCCTTTCAGGAATCAACACCTCCTACTTCGGAAGAGCCGGATATTGTTAATTTGGGGGATACTGAAAATATCAAAGAAGTCAAGATCGGTGGACATTTATCCCGAGATGAAAGACTCAGGTTCACAGAACTACTAAGAAGGTCGTTAAGATGTCATGCAGCAAATTCTAAAGATATCGAGCTACCAAGAGGTAGATAAAAGTGATCGAAGATTCAGATAGTTGAGACAAATAACCAGAACCAGCAAAGAAGGTTCATTAGGGCAAGCCCTTCCTTTCCTGTCAAGAGACCAAGCTGGGAGCAAGATTCTCATGCACTACCAAGACAGCATATTGGAGCAAGTTGTCAAGCCCAAAGACGACAAGCGTCAAGACATCCCCTACTGGGACAAAACAAACGAAAGAGACGATCTCCTCGATCAACGGAAATGCAAACACCTCAAAGGGAGTATCGCGTTCCTTGGTGATTTATGTAAAGTTAAACATGGATGAATACTCATTGCTTCATGTACAGGTACAAAGACCTCTTCAAATAGGATTGAAAACCGTCAAATGATATGAAAAATGCTAAGGCATTTGGCCAAGGTAAACATCGCCCGACTGGGGCAAATGGATTGTTGATGTTGTCAACACCTTCAAGCATGGATGGAGGGATTCGACGAATGTTGTCCATATCAGCATACAATATTGGAATGGACTCAATCAAGAGATAAATGTCGACAATTGACAAAAGAAGGGTAGTTGGGTGTCGTATCCAATTTACTCCTTTTTCTTGCATTTGCTAATGCAGAACCATTTCTTTCTGTGGCAGAATACGCCATTAGGACATTACCAGGAGTCCAACAAAGAGGAGAACATCACAAGGATGGTCACAAGTGACAAAGATGCATGAAGCAAACGACTTTCTCAAGCATTGGAAGGATGACACTTCAAAGGTGAAAAGTAAAGTGAAGATCCAAGTAAGAGACAATCCAAACTGGATAAGGGATCACATGAAAATGAAAAAATGAATAGAACCATTTGACTGGGGCAAGGATTACCTAGCCATGACAAGTCATGCCTAACTGGGGCAAGCGAATCATCTACGTGACTGGAGAAAAAGTGGCATTTCATTCCCAGCAGGATCAATGAACGTGATAGAAGAGTCGTTCACATCAGAGTTAAACCTCAAGATACAAACTTGAGTGAAGGGTGACTTTGTGTCGTTTTAATTTGATCTCCAATGATCTTTCTCCTAATATGAATTGGCCTTAATTTCAACAGAAAATTACTGGCACTCAAAAGGAAAGAACTCGCCGACTAAACTTCAAGGCGAGATGATCTTTGGAGATAACAGTTTCGGAAGTCAAGTATTCAAGAAATGATCTTTGGCTATAAGATCAAGTGGAGGGTAAAAAGTATCGCTTCCACACCACATGCTTTAGCATACATTTTGATAAGAATTCATTTTTCCTTGAATAAGGAACTCCGAAGAATGGTATGGAAGACGTTCGAAAGAGAATGAAGCCATCGAGCAGGATTCATTGCCCCAATCAGACGAAGGCGTCATCGCCGTAGGTCGAAATGGCCGTTTTTTATAATCTACATATTGGCGTTCAGATTGGAATGCATGATCAAGAGGACTTACTGTCGTGGTGGTCAGGTGCTCGTCCTTTTCTCCAAAGACTGAGAATTTCAAGAAGTTTTAGAACAACTTAACCATCTTGTGTTGTTAAGAAAAATGCAGATTTTCATGAATCTATCCACTTCCATTGGAGTGCTTGATCAAGGGTAAGGTGTATCGTTCTAATTTTCTGAAATTCGAGAGCATACACTGACATATTTCTTTTATGTTTTTCAGGAATCCCTAGCCGCGCTGGGGAGGTAAGTATTCCTTTCCCAATCTTGTAGGTTTTTAAGACGGTCAGAATCCTTACTTTTAGAATTTGAAGGCTTCTTGGAATCTAGCATGCATTCAAATCTCATGTCTAGAAAGACGCAAAATTCTCACAGTCGTGGCATTGGCATTCATGTTTAAACTTGGAGGTTATCTAAACATGTATGAAATATACATTGTGCATCATAAATCCCCTTGGAGGGTAAGTTTTGGAGAAAGCGAAATGAACTTTTCCAAGAAAAGTTGTTTAAACCGTTCAAAAGGATGTTTCCTCAGACAAGAGGCAAGCCTGGTCCAAACATGTCCCATACACACTTGAGAGATAAGTGGAGTGGTAAGGATAGCAAGACCTTGACCTACGGACGTAAGGGTTATTCGCAGTGATTACATGGATTGAGACGACGGAGGTATTTGTTTCTCTATCAAAAACATTACAGGTGACCATTGATAACCCTTTGAACGGCGATTTCATTCTTTACCCCTGTCAAGAACCACCCCACAGTGGGGCAAACTGGAGGTACGTCCAGAGGTATCAGGAGGTAAATGGTTAGAAGTTCTCTTGCTCAGACTTGCATCAATCTTCGTGTGTTGCTTGTCATTGTAACTTCTATGGTAATTCATGTGCTTTAGGATGACGAAAAGCATTCGTTTCTCTATCCTATACACTTTTACCATTTGCACAGCCTAGTTGAGCCTGTACGTTCGTTTCACAAACCCGTTGGTGATCATTGCATATTCCAAGACGGAAGCGACGTCACTTCAAGAGCGGAAGAGTTCAAAACACATGATTTGTGAAAAATTTCTAGATTAATGTTTGAGTGCTGAGATTCAAGCTGTACATCTAGCACATTCATTTGAAAATTATGATCCCCAAAAGAAAAGAAAATGTGGGATCTCGACAAAAGATGAGAAAAAGAAAAGAAAGAGAAAAATTCGATCTTGGGCGTCAAGAAAAAGCAAAGTGCCTGGTAAAAGCAAGGCCAATGCCCATCCAAATATTTGTACACTTGTGAATCAGGTATTTGATCTTGTAAATGCCAAAAGATGGCATGATACATTTGTATAGGCCACTAGTGAGATCTGATTGTAAAAGAAAATCCTAAGGGAGCTGGACAGCAAAGGATACTCCCAGATTATGTCGCATTCAGATGATGAAAGCGTAGACAAGATGTTGACACCGTCTCAACATAAGAGAGATATGTTCTCTAAAAGACAAACGCGCGCTTCGAAGGCTGACAATGCTCTTCAAAGACTATCAATGCACTTCAAAGACTGAAGACGCTCTTTGAACCAGAAGGGACAAGATGGCGGCAAACTTGCAGTGATCACCAATGTTAAACCCTTTCGCGTATTCTGAGCCAAAAACAAGCCTTTTTTGGGTCCCCAATCCTACCTATGTTACAACCTTGAAAAGCCTTTTCTGATTAAGGCACTTGAATTGACATAGGGTTTAATGTCTAAGCTTAGCTCGAAGAAGTTCGAGCAAGATTATTTCTTTCTCATTTTGCAGGTTTCTTGACTTGTAAACCTGGAGCAGACATTGAAGACTTCTCTTCGAAAGCCTTGACTTGCATGCAAGTCCCCTTTGAAAACCGTTGACCAAGCCCAACATTACGGTCCCTTGGAAGTCCTCCTGATCGATCGAGGTGTATTCACTGCGAATGATCCTGAACCCTAGGCGCAGGTTTGATAGGAAATTCGAGTGCATTCTTGATAAAAGACCATTATCTCAAAGCGGTGAGAAGTCCTCTTTGATGAGAATACTCCGTTGGACATTTTAACCAAACTCTTTTGGTAATTTCAGATTGTTTGTTTCAAACTTACCCCACAAGGAATTTTTGATCACTTCCGTATGTTGCAAGGTGTTTTGGATAACCTCCAGCATCGCAATGCATTCATTGAAATTTTTCATGACTATGATATAAGTCATAAAGTGCTGTCAGTTTGACATCGGATATCACTTAAAGACCATTGATGTGCCTTTGGTAAGAAAATTTTCAGATTGGAGCTTCTACAAGATTCTTGATGACTTCGGCTCCTAAAACGGCTTATATCACTCTTGGTGAGAAACGTTTAACATGTCTAAACTTCTGCAGAATTCCTGGCAATCCCAGATCTCAGAAGAACACGACCTCTCTTGGTAAGAAAGAGTTTACAGGTTCAAGCTTCTGTAGGACCCTTGGTATCCCCAGACCTCAGAATGCTACTTCTTTTGTGAAGAATATATTTCAAGTTTAAACTTCTGCAAGACCCCTGATAACCCTAGGTCTCAGAATGACACATTTCTCTAAAAAGGAGAGTTTATATGCCTGAGCTTCTGACAGATTCTTGGTAACCCCAGATTCTAGAATGCTATTGTTCTTGGTTAAACTTCTATAGGAATCATGGTAACCCCAGATTCTAGAAGGATGCCTTGCTCTGTGAAGAAGAGCTTTCAAGTTTATTTTCCTGCAAGATCCCTGGTAATTCCATATCTCAGGAAAACACATTCTTATGAACAATTTTGTAGGTTGGAACTTTCTGCAAGATACCTGGAGCTCCCAGATCCCAGAATGTCACATCCAATGTCAAAAGGACAATCTCCGAAATCATCCCTCTGTGAGATTTCAAATTTACAGGTTGGAACTTTCTGCAGGATACCTGGAGCTCCCAGATCCCAGAATGTCACCTCCAATGTCAAAAGGACAATCTCCGAAATCATCCCTCTGTGAGATTTCAAATTTACAAGTTGAAACTTTCTGCAGGATACTTGGAGTCCCCAGATCCCAGAATGTCACCTTCAATGTCAAAAGGACAATCTTCGAAATCATCCCTCTGTGAGATTTCAAATTTACAGGTTTGACCTTTCTGCAGGATGCTTGAAGCTCCCAGGTCCCAGAATGTCACCTCACATGTCAAAAGGACAATGTTTGAAATTATCTCCCTATGTGAGATTCCAATATTACAGGTTTGATCTTTCTGCAGGATGATCCCAGAATGTCACCTCCCATGTCAAAAGGACAATGTTTGAAATTATCTCCCTGTGTAAGATCCTAGTGTTACAGGTTGGAACTTTCTGCAGGATACCTGGAGCTCCCAGGTCCCAGAATGTCACCTTCAATGTCGAAAGGACAATATTCAAGATAGTCTTTCTGTGAGATTTCAGGTAGCCCCTAGATCCCAGAAGAATCTTATCAAAGTTTTTGCAGGTTTAAGTTTTCTGCAGGATACTTGGAATCCCCAAATCCCAGAATAACGCCTCGCGTGTCGAAAGGACAATTTTCAAAATCTGCTTTCTGTGAGGTTCTAGGTAACCCCTAAACCCAGAATAGCTCATGTGGTAAAGCCTAAAGGTTAGGCACACCTCACTTGTATGAATCCTAGTTAATTCCTTAGAATATAGGATCAAAAACTGTTGTCAAAATCTGCTTTCTGTAAGGTTCTAGGTAACCCATAAACCCAGAATAGCCCATTTGGTAAAGCCTCAAGGTTAGGCACACCTCATTTGTATAAATCCTAGTTAATTCCTTAGAATATAGGATCAAAATGTTCGACAATCCCTAAGAGACTGGGTGCGTCATCCATAGGTTCCTAGCAAAAAGGAATCCTATTCTCGGCCTGATCCCCCTGACGGATCAAAATGTTCGACAATCCCTAAGAGACTGGGTGCGTCATCCATAGGTTCCTAGCAGAAAGGAATCCTATTCTCGACCTGATCCCCCTGACGGATTAAAATGTTCGACAATCCCTAAGAGACTGGGTGCGTCATCCATAGGTTCCTAGCAGAAAGGAATCCTATTCTAGGCCTGATCCCCCTGACGGATTAAAATGTTTGACAATCCCTAAGAGACTGGGTGCGTCATTCATAGGTTCCTAGCAGAAAGGAATCTTATTCTCGGCCTGATCCCCCTGACGGATTAAAATGTTCGACAATCCCTAAGAGACTGGGTGCGTCATCCATAGGTTCCTAGCAGAAAGGAATCCTATTCTCGGCCTGATCCCCCTGACGGATTAAAATGTTCGACAATCCCTAAGAGACTGGGTGCGTCATCCATAGGTTCCTAACAGACAGGAGTCCTATTCATGGTCTGATCCACCATACGGATCAAAATCCCTATTCATGGTCTGATCCACCATACGGATCAAAACCTTGACAATCCCTAAGAGACTGGGTGCGTCATCCATAGGTTCCTAACAGACAGGAGTCCTATTCATGGTCTGATCCACCATACGGATCAAAATCCCTATTCATGGTCTGATCCACCATACGGATCAAAATCCTGACAATCCCTAAGAGACTGGGTGCGTCATCCATAGGTTCCTAACAGACAGGAGTCCTATTCATGGTCTGATCCACCATACGGATCAAAATCCATATTCATGGTCTGATCCACCATACGGATCAAAACCCTGACAATCCCTAAGAGACTGGGTGCGTCATCCATAGGTTCCTAACAGACAGGAGTCCTATTCATGGTCTGATCCACCATACGGATCAAAATCCCTATTCATGGTCTGATCCACCATACGGATCAAAACCCTGACAATCCCTAAGAGACTGGGTGTGTCATCCATAGGTTCATAACAGACAGGAGTCCTATTCATGGTCTGATCCACCATACGGATCAAAATCCCTATTCATGGTCTGATCCACCATACGGATCAAAACCCTGACAATCCCTAAGAGACTGGGTGCGTCATCCATGGGTTCCTAACAGACAGGAGTCCTATTCATGGTCTGATCCACCATACGGATCAAAACCCTGACAATCCCTAAGAGACTGGGTGCGTCATCCATAGGTTCCTAACAGACAGGAGTCCTATTCATGGTCTGATCCACCATACGGATCAAAATCCCTATTCATGGTCTGATCCACCATACGGATCAAAACCCTGACAATCCCTAAGAGACTGGGTGCGTCATCCATAGGTTCCTAACAGACATGAGTCCTATTCCTGGTCTGATCCACCATACGGATAAAATTCCTATTCATGGTCTGATCCACCATACGGATCAAAACCCTGACAATCCCTAAGAGATTGGGTGCGTCATCCATAGGTTCCTAACAGACAGGAGTCCTATTCATGGTCTGATCCACCATACGGATCAAAATCCCTATTCATTGTCTGATCCACCAAACGGATCCAAACCCTGACAATCCCTAAGAGACTGGGTGCGTCATCCATAGGTTCCTAACAGACAGGAGTCCTATTCATGGTCTGATCCACCATACGGATCAAAAGTCATATTCATGGTCTGATCCACCATACGGATCAAAATCCCTATTCATGGTCTGATCCACCATACGGATCAAAACCCTGACAATCCCTAAGAGACTGGGTGCGTCATTCACAGGTTCCTGTCAAGTACAGGAATCCCATTCTGGTACGGCCTACCATACAGGCTAGAGTTTAACCGCCCTAGGATACTCAAAAGACAAGTCCCTAGGTATTCACTTGAACCCGTTATACACCGCGCAGGCCGTACGAGCATCAGGCAGACGATCAACAGGTAAGTAACAGGTGGGTCTCTCTACTTTCTCTCTCACGTCAGCAAAAGAATGAAGAGCAAAGCGTTCACCAGTGGGACAAGAAAGATTGAGTGTCAAGATTCGTTTTTCTTTTCCCCAGTCGAGTCGGTCTAGACTCAGGTGTCACATGTCTTTGAGCGAAACCTCTCACGAGATTCGTCTCAAAGAGGGGCAGCTGTTGACACCTGATTTTTGACCAAGTCTTTTTCAGTTTTAAAAAATCACAAAAAATTCATAAAAACTAAAAAAATTACAAAATCCACTTTGGTGGCCTTGGCCAAGCCCAAGGAACCATTCTTGACCAAAAAATAATTTTTCATATTTTTCACATTTTTTAATATTTTTAGAAAATAGGAAAATACTAGAAAAATCAACAAAAATAGAATTTGAGGTCACAAAAATATAGGAAAATAGTAAATATTTTTATTTTAAATCCCTTGTCATTTTGACCTCATCAAGAGTCGAAATTCAAGTTTAATTTTGTGTGTTTCTTTGTAACGCACAGGGTTAAATTTGTCAAAAAAATATATTTTGAGTCTTTCTATTTGCGATCTTTTGCATTTTCCGAATCTTGACATTCGACTTGATTGCCCTACATTTCAATTTGGTTCAATTATGCGCTAATTTGATCAATTTTGGCTTTAGGGACCTAATTGCATGAAATTCTTTTCATTTTAGTCCCTATAATGCCAATTCTGAAATTAAACTTTTTTTAGGGGCACCCATTGAACCCCAATGCTTCCTCCCTATAGTATTTGATCCCCTAACTCTAACGGTCAGTTCAATTGGGGTCGATTCGTCCATTAGGACCTTCAATTTGACAAAAATTAAATTCGGATCATACTCTACATTTGGGTCTTTCAATCAATTCAAAAGGAATTTGTCACGAAAATCACATTTTTAGATAGAGTCTGTGCCATGGAATCCAATTTTAGTGTCAATTTTGTGATCTTGGCACATATGGGCGTCCAATTTGGACAAAGAAAGTAGAACCGGATCGACTGGGTCTGGTTGACCCAACCCAGTCAACCCGGTTGACCAGTTTCACCTTAAACAAACAGAGGAAGCCTGTTCATTGGACCGGTTCGCACAAAAACAAAAGAAGAAGAGAACGGACGAAGAAAAAAGGCAAAGAAAGAGAGGCGCATGTAACAGAAAGGGAAATCAGTTCGCGGAGGATGATCAGTTGGGCTGGGGAAATCAGTTGGCAAAGGGGTTAGCTGGCGCAACAAAAAGGCGAAACGGAGCGAAAAGGAAGGGGGCAAGTCTGTTCGCGCAGAGGGAGAACAGCAGAGAGAGAGAGAGAGAAAGCGCTCGCGGAGGAGGCGGCTTCGAGCGAGAACGAGCTTAGAGAGAGGAGTAAGCGAACAAAGAGTTCGCAGAGAAAGAGTGGGCGAGGAGAGAGAGCGAGTAAGAGAGATACAGAGCGAGAGAGAGCGCGCGCGTGGCCATTGGAGCTTGGAACCCGAGCAATTCAAGCTCGGATTCCCTGCGATTTAGACGGCGACAACTGACGCCATCGCTCACACTAGCTTCGTCTCAGCCCGGAGAAGGCGCCGGACCAAGCCATACTCGAAGACGCTTTTGAAAAAGGTGAGGAACATTTTCGAGCTTGACCTCGGCCTCTAATGGCGATTCATGATTTAGTTGACCATTGCGTGTGTTTTCGGTCTTAACTCGTTCCTTGAACTCTACTGATCTTCGCTTCGTTTCATTTTCATTTGTTCGACGCATAAAACCACTGAGTCAACCCCGACTTTGACCAACCGGCCATGAATGCTATAACTCGTTCTAGGTTGAACCGAGCCCTCGTGATGGCCAGGTAAGTCTCCTCAACCCACGGTGATGCTTCCTGATTGATTCTTTTAGCTAGATAACGCTAGATATTGCTAGGACGAATAGCCGCCGGAGCCTAGCTTCAGCCGGAAGTAGCATGTAGATGAAACGTTGAACTGCTGTGTCGATGTTTGGGTATGTTGTAAACGAAATCATGGCGAGTTGAATGCCGTTGGTTTCATGCAATTTCGTGGCCTGAGCGCGGAGAAAACGGCCTCGGACGAGGCGCCGGCGAAACAGAGCCAGCGCCGGTCGTCTTCCCCGGCAGCTCTGTTGACCAGTCAACTTTCGTTGACTGGTCAACGCCTATGTGGCGCTGACGTGGCGCCCACGTGGCAGCCACGTCAGCCTCGGTTGTTATAACCGATTGACAAGAAACGATACGACGGTGGAGAACTAGCCACGTGTCGCGATCCTTTTTTTTAAAATAAAAAAAATGATTTTCGAAAATTAAATAAAACCTTAGATCGGACGGCTGTAGATTAATCGAGTGTTTCAATCTGGTCCGTAGATCCCTCATGAAGATCAGGCTGTCCTCAGGCACGCCACGTGGTAAGATCAGGACCGCTCGTTCGGTTTAGGCGGGATTTTAAAATTTGAGCGGGAGAAGGTCGAAACGGCGTCGTTTCAGTGCGGGCCGAGTCTGGGTTGGGCCGGTCGCCCGCGGGTCGTGGGCCGGGTCACCCGACCCGGCCCGAATAATATTTTTTAAATAAAAAATTTCGAAAATGATTTTAAAAAAATAAAAAAAAAATCAGAAAAATCCTAGAAAATCCAAAAAATGCTAGAAAATTTCAGAAAATTCCAAAAAAATGTGGAAAAATTGTGGAAAAATCCTAGACACTCTAGAAATCCCCAAAAATCGAGGATTGACCACAGACAACTGGTCAACCCTATTTTTGTGTTTCTTATCCAATTTTCCGAGACTTGACGACATTACCCTTTAGGGGTAAGTCGCCTCTGTTGTGCATGCTAGATAAGGCCGATAATGCCAAGGTGAGAATTAGGGTCGATTAGACGACCAATTCTTAGGTTTGGGTTTTCGAGTCCCGCCTCTTTTCTCAAAATGATGATTTTGCCCTTTAATGGGAAAATCGTCTTTCTTGTCTCAATCGAGTTCTGAAAATTGCTTGAAGTTAGGGTTTGGGTCAGGTGGACGACCAACCCTAATATTTGAGATTTTCAGTTCTCATCTTTGTCCAAAATGACGACTTTACCCCTCCAAGGGTAAAATCATTTTTAAATTCAAGAAAAATCCTGGAAATTCAAGAAAAATAGGAAATGGATTGGATTGATGGCCAATCCTATTTCCTCTGTCTTTTGACTTCCCAATTCGTCTAAAATGACAGATTTACCCCTTTTAAGGGTAAATTTTCCCGAATTATTCAAAATTACGATTCTGCCCCTCATGGGCGAATCATGTCCAAATCACTCCTAAGCCTTGATTGATATTTCTCTAGGCTAATAGGGCCTCATTAGGGATGCCATGCTGATTTCATGTGTTTTATCCGCATGTACTGATTCCTTGATTTACGCTATTACTTTTAATGATTGTGAGTGATAGGGTAGCTATTCCCATCTGCATGAACTCCTAGATTTAGGGTCAATGCCTCACTCGTCTGTATGAAATCCTAGGATCAGATAAACCATTCAGCTTAGGTACCGAAAGGGCGTCAACTCTGACAGTTGGCGTAACTAAGTCCCCGAACCCACTTCTCTGGTTTCCGCAGAATCGAATAGACCACTCCCAACTATTCGATAGGGTTTCCGATCGTACCCTCCATAAAACGATTGGTGGCGACTCCTTGACATGTACACTCTTCACATGTCACTAGACCACACTGAAGGTCGACCACGTATATCCAGCAGTTGCGATTTGGGTAAGGGGCCTTGGGAGAGGCCCGCGTCCGATCAAGCCAGCGATCGGGCGGCCCATTAGCCCTCGCTAGCCCATTTAGATGGCGCGCTCGTGAGGGTCGCGACACCATGCATTTGCATATTTATTTATATGTCATGCATTGGCATTCAGATGAGGGCGAGTCATTCGAGCTTAGTTTGACAGACGATTCGGGCCGAGCATAATTTGAGAATTTCAAGAAGTGTGCCGAATATCCATGAGGGGATTGGACCTATTTTTAATTCAGCCCATTTCGCTCAATTAAATTTGAAAGGGGCTTTAATTAATTGTCCAATTGTTCGAATAAAGCCTGTAAGCCCACAAGCATTAGGGTTGGAGAGCAAGAAACCACACGTACACTATAAATAGAGCATTTAGGTTTCACAAAAGAGGAGGCCAATTCAATTGAAGATACGGCACATAGAGGGAGCCACGGAAGAGAATACATGGCTGGAGGAGGTGCTTCAAAGAAAGAACGGAAAATCAAGAAACGCTACTGACATACGACCACCATTCTGCACGAAAAGTCACAGAGCAATAAGAAAAGAGAGAATTTCTTCTCATCTTCTATATGCAGTAAAAGGCAAAGAGTTCTTTTTAAAGATACAAGAAGGAGACGAGCAAATATCACGTTGAAGTCCACCAAAATCATCTTGCAAAGCCGGGCAACAATTTAAAGACTCCTCCAGTGAAATTTTGCGTTTTTTTTAGCAACATCGTCACACCAAACCAGACCCCACTGATGGGACTGGCCTCCTTCATCGCATGCCTTGCCGTTTTGTCCATCCTCGTGCAGATTCTGAGGTCACCCATGGACAACATCATCTAGAGAGATGAGTCGACAAGCGGCCAGAAGTGGAGATCCACATTCTCTATAGTCAAAATACGTTCACTTCGGTTCCAAACATTCGCACCACAGAGTACATTGGGGATCTGCAGCACCGAATATCACATTTTTTTAGTTTGTGTTTGCAGGTTTTCTGTCCCAAAACGCCTTCATCATCCTTGGGAGCAGATTTTTTTTTTTTTTGGTCAAAAAAAAGTTTCATTCATTTCCTCAAAGTACATGAGATACAATAATCCATGTAGGATATCCACAACAGAACAAGATCCAAAAACAGAACCTTACTGAAATTGATTATTTGGACAATTCGGTCCCCTATCAAGGCTTTGATAAATTGCATCTGTTGCTACTGCTCATTTGCACAGCGTTCCAAGTTGGAGATTGGAGGTTTGTGGACCAAGAGGTGAGTTTTGTCTTTTCTTATCATATCTTACTAACTTTAGTTGAAGATTGAAGTCTGGGAAAGCCAAAGCTACGTGAATGAAGTGGAGCCACCACAAGAGACAAAGTCCTAAGTGAAGTTCCTGGTCCACGTTGGTATGTGATCCGCAAGGACGCGTGCTTAAAAAAATTAGCAACCAATCCGCCAACTCAAGGTAACTTCCTTGGTACAGAATTCTTTCGACGTTTGTTACTTTTTTTTTTTTTGGGTCGAAGACGTTTGTTACTTGAGTTGGTCGATTCGCACGTCCCAATGAATATTCTACATATCCTGAGCATATTGTGCATATTTTTTTAATATTGAGCATATTCTTTATGCGGATTTAGTCCAGATGAGGGTTTTTTTCCGATTTAATTCAAAAAAATATATGCTCTTTATGCGGATTTAGTCGATATGAGGGTTTTTTTTCCGATTTAATTCAAAAAAATATATTTACAAAATTAGGTTAGAAAAAAAAATATTTACCACGAGATCGGCGCGCTAGTGATACTAGCGTGCAGCGCTTGCGCGCTGGCTGCTTGCTGCAAGCATTTGCTTGCTTGCAAGCTTTTCTTTATTATTATTTTTTTACACAATTTTTTTACTGTAACAAAAAAATTGTATTTATTATTAATTTTCAAAGAATTTTATTAGCGACGAATTCTACGACGAATGTATCGTTGGAAATGTACATTATATATATATATTAAAATTAAATCGGAAAAATATATAACGTACATATCCAACGACACGTTCGTCGTAGAATTCGTCGCTAATAAAATTCTTCCCTAATAAAATTCATAACAAATTCATCGCTAAAAAATTATTTTTTTGTATTTGTTGCTAATTAGCGACAAATTTCTACGCTATATATTTCGCGCAAATTTCGTCATGCAACACGTTTATATTTTGCGACAAACTCATGCGACACGTTTGTCGCATGATATAAAGCGTACATTTCCAACGACACGTTAGACGTCACCGTGAAACGTGTCGCATGAGTTTGTCGCAAAATATAAACGTGTTACATGACGAAATTTGCGCAAAATATATAGCGTAGAAATTCTTCATAAATTGGCAACAAATACAAAAAAATAATTGTTTTAGCGATGAATTTTATTAGGGAAGAATTTTATTAGCGACAAATTCTACGACGAACGTGTCGTTGGAAATATACGTTATATATTTTTTCGATTTAATTTTAAAATATATATATATAACGTACATTTCCAACGATACATTCGTCGCCAATAAAATTCTTCAAAAATTAATAATAAATATAATTTTTTTGTTACAGTAAAAAAATTATGTAAAAAAATAATAATAAAGAAAAGAGCAAGCATTTGCTTGCTTGCAAGCAGCCAGTGCTTGCGCGCTGGTATAACCAGCGCGCAAGTGCTGGCTCGCTGGTATAACCAGCGTCCAAGGCTTGCGCGCTAGTATCACTAGCGCGCCGGTCTCACCCGCTGGTTAAACCAGCGCGCGAGACCTAAAACGGTAAATATTTTTTTAACATAATTTTGTAAATATTTTTTTTGAATTAAATCGGAAAAAAACCCTCGATATGACCTATCACCATTTAGGTCCGATTTGCCATCTCCGAAAAGCCTTTTTTTTTTTAATTCGAGATGTGGAAATTTTTGGAAAATTCGGAAAAAAGGGAATCATGGTCGCGATCTTGCCGTGAATATTGTTGATAGATTATTATCTTGATTTGACTTGCCATGTTCTGAAATTTCCTGAAGATTTTAGTAAGATATGGTTTCTTAGAAATCATATCTAATTGGAATTTCTTTAGGAAGATAAGGTTTCCTAGAAACCTTGTCTCATTAAACTTTAAGCTATTAAATCAAGATAATGAATCTTTAAGATATTCTGGTCGAAATTTTAAAAAGGAAGGAACAAAAAATCACATTCATGCATATCTCGTCATTCTGCATATCTCATATAGTTTAGGATAATGTATATTCAATCTCGTGCATATCTTTGAGTTATATCATATTTTCATGCCTTTTTATGAATTTTGGAAATAATAATAAAGATAAAGACAAAAAGAATCCACTCATTTGTGCCTCTCATGTCATCACATTTTCGGAATTTATACTCATGCATCATATAGTATGTCATTTATGCATCCTCTATCATTAAAATCCGAAAATACAAATATATATATATATATATATATATATATATATATCATTCGCATTACATATTGCATAGTCGCATGTCATATTTTCCACGTCATCATGCCATGTCATGCACTTTTCCACGTCACATTTTCCATGTCATTCTGTCCTTGTCATTCATATTTACCACGTCATCCATGCATAGTTGCCATGTCATCCTTTTACGTCATTGCACATCACATGTCATATAGTTAGTTTGCATTAGCATTGTATCTAAAAAGAGAAAATCCAAAAAAAGTAAACACCTCATCTGAATTAAAAAATAAATTCAATCTGAGTCGTCAATTTAGGACATCTCATTTGGAATTAAGGTACCGAAAGGGCATTAGCTTTAATTAGTTAATGTAACAAAGTCCCCGAATCCACAATCTCTAGTTCGTAAAAGTAAAATTGTCCTCTCGCTGTTTTACTCATGTTTCTAATCAACCTACCAAAAATTATTAGTGGCAACTCCAAATTCTCAATCATTCTGATTAATTTAAGTTGCGATTTGGTAGGGTTTGGGAGAGTCTGTATTAGGTTAGTCATTAAAATTAAACTGATAATCCATTAGCCTAGAATTAACTAATTTTTTAGGTCGCGACAGTTATATATCCCCACTAATTGTCAATGATCTAGTGAGGATTTCATTATTAAGTCTTTTTAATTGATATTCAATCACAAAAATTTTCTAGATTCTTTGTCCAAAGCTAGAAGTCTTGATTGTCAATCAAACCGTTAGACACTTACTTTATTTAGTTGCTTTGTCTAAGTGTCTTAAGATTTATTTGTATGGGCGAATAGATCTTCACCAAATTCTAGAGTATCTCCTCTTAACGACTAGTGATCTTTTATCAATCAACCAACAGTTAGTTTTGGGTAATTGATCCTCGACATGGTTTTGTCTAGCGGGAGGCTTGGAAGACGAGGACTATAAACAGCACAAAGTCTGAAGGCCTGAGGAGATTTTCAAGAAATCATCATCCTTACTCAAAGAGAGCTTTACTTTCGTTGTCTACGTGAGCATTATTTAGAAATCTTGTGATGGGTGTTATACAAAGACAAGTGTGTAAGAGTGGGATAGCCTGGTAGATCGCTTCTATTGGAAGTGCTTGTGGTCAAGCAATCACATCTTTCTGTAATCTCTCATTTGATTACTTAGTGGAATCCAGCCAGTAGACTGTTAGTGTGGGAGAGTGGACGTAGGCTTCCTAAAGCCGAACCACTATAATCTCTTGTGCATTGCTTTCTACTCTCTGCTCGTTTCTATTTACTGTCTAGTAGAAGCATTGCGTGATTTTGCTAATTCTTGTACCTCTATCGAACTCGATATTTTTTTTAAATTCCACTTTATTTATCGAAGTTTGATTATAAACACCTATTCACCGTCTAGGTGTGTAGTCTAGCCGAAACAACACACACCGCTGACTCTAAGGGTATCTTAGATCTTACTAGCCAGCATCGTCTGAACGAAGCTTCGAGCGTATTTGTTTTATTTAGCATTGATTTCTTAAATTCTTTGAAATTACGTATTCACTCCCTCTAGATGACAATGCTAGCCCCAACAGATACATCAAATCGGATTCAAGACAATTACAATTGTGAAAGCTGAACCTTACATGACAAATTGCATGCAATTCATATCACTAATGACCATGATTTACAATAATAATAATAAAAAAGATGCACGGCAGAATAAATCTAGAGGCCAAAGAAGCTCGATTTGTGGCAGTACAATAATGCCGAAATGCCGGCGAGAACACTGACAAGACTACTGAAAACTTAAACCCTAAATCTTAAACTCATTGACGCGACAATGGAGAGACCAATAACTCACGATATAGAGTTGCCCTCAGAGATAATCGGAGCAAGTATGAGACGTGACAAGTAGAGGATGATGGTGCTACTCTTCAAGACGATTGGTCGTGGCTAATCTCTAAGGATGAAAATCGGTGGACAAAAAGCGTGTTGAAATCAGAGAGCACAGCTCTGATACCAAATGTTGAATCTCAGAGACAAAAAGCTCTGATAACACTCACTCAAGAGAGCTCTCAAGGAAGGAGATGAATGAACTACTTTAGTTTTTAATATCTACCTTCACTCTCCTTTCATTTCCTCACATAAACGATTACAAGACTCGTCTTTATATAGGCATCAAACATGACTCTTGACATACCCTAAAAACGTGAAAAGACACGTTTAGATACATAGCCATAATTACACATCGAAATATTAAAATACTCTCGAGACACACAACTAATGATGACTCTTGAAAAACAACAAAGCAATAATTATATTAAACACGCTCGTCGAACCGACATTGATCGGAAACTGAACAGTCTTTCGACAACAGCCAAAATACGAAGAGTCACGGGAGGTATGCAGTGATATCTTTAATACTCCCCATCATCGACTAATCTCTCTAAGAATAGATCTTCTCCTCTTACTCGGCCAGCCGTCACGCCTTCACCTTTGCGCACCAAGGACTTGGCTCGCTTCTCGGCTTCCTCCTTGTGCTACTTGGAGGAGTGTGACTTCGGGCTCTCGGCCTGCTCCTCCTCTCTCGTACGCCATAGCTTCGCCATCGCGTCGGCGCAGCTCTGCCTTTGTCATATGTGAGACTCTCACAGGAGTCATCTTTTGAAACCACATCACACCCATAATCAGGGCTATCACAATCTTGTCGATGTGACCTTTATGATCTCCTGCATCCCCTTTCTCGAGGAGATACATCATGATCCCTTATAACATTATCATCCTTACTCCACTCAACTCCCTATGAAGCTTCCTTGTGTGTCGATGACTCGACCACTCTGACATCTTTAGTCAATGCCGCATTGGCAAACTCAGGGTTTGGCCTCCTTTGCCTCCTCAATCTTCGAAGTTGAGGCTCATCTTCTTCGATTTCTTCAACCTGACTTGATCGAAGTTCTTCTGTCTTTATTCGACGATCACCAGATGAACTTGTCGATCCTGGTGATTGTGCTTCGGTATCCTTGTTGACATCTTTTTCGACAAGCTGATCCTCATCGAATTCTTTCAGCCTTTCTCCGACCTCTTCTTCGATATGCTATGAATTTGGCAATTCGACAGCTTGAGGTGACCACCACCACGACAACTCGTCGAGCACCACATTCCTCAAAATATAGCATTTGCCAGTTGTAGGATCACAACATTTCCACCCTTTCCGCTAATCATCATAGCCAACGAATATGCAGCGAACAACCTTCTTGTCGAATTTGCTGCGAAGATGATCTGGCACAAAAGCATAACATACATATCCGAAAATTTTGAAATGACTTACCACGGGCTTGCTATTCCATAGCCTTTCATATGGAGACATAAGGCCAAGCCTTACTTGTGGTAATCTATTGATCACGTGTGCCGTCGTCTTTATACACTTAGCCCAAAACTTCGGTGAGACATTCTTCGCATGTAGCATGCTTCTACATGTCTCTGCCAAATGTCGATTCTTCCTTTTGGCAACTCCGTTATGCTACGGCACATACAGACAAGTATACTATCGACGTATCTTACACTCTCGCAAATACTTCAAAAATTCAGAAGAAGTATATTTTCCTCCATTATCAGTACAAATGCAAAGAATCTTCTTGCCTATATCACTTTCAACCTTATCCTTAAATTCTCTAAATTTGATAAATGCCTCAGATTTATCCTTCACAAAGTCAACCCATATATACTTGGAGAAATCGCCGATGAAAGTGATCATGTACTTTGATCCACCAATAAAAGGTTACTTCACTGGATCGAATACATCCGAGTGAATGAGCTCGAGAGGCCTACGAGCTTTAAACGATGATTCCGCATAAGGAAGTTGATGTGCCTTTCCGTACTAGCATCCGGCACAAACCATGTCTTCTTGAACTTTCAACTGTGAAAGACCCCTCAACATATTCTTCTGCATCATAATCTTCAACTTGTGATAACTTACATGCCCAAGCCGCGCATGCCACAAATCAGGTGTATCATTTCTTTGAGTTTTTTTTTTTTACATATGTTGTTTCAGCTGACATCATGTAAACGGACTCCAATCGACGCCCCTCCATGATTGGTCGACTAGTGGGCTTCACGCTCTGGTACACCTTGACGTCTCGTGGACCGAACACCACATAATTACCCGAGTCTGTGAGCTGGGACACAAACAACAAATTCTTCTTCATTCTCGACACATGATACACGTTTTTCAATTCAACCTGCTCTGAATTGAATCGATGAGTTATCACCGTCTTGCCAATTTGAGAGATTGGCAACCTCGTGTTGTCTGCAGTAATGACTACATGTCCACTAGCATAATCAAGCAAGTTCGACAGCTTACCTCGATCTCCAGTCATGTGATTCGAACATCCTGAATCAACAATCCAATCAGTATAATAATTAATCGACTTATCACTTATAGTGACTAAAGCCGTCAAATCGTTCATCTCATCTCAGCAATAGACGAGGCAGTGAGCTCGTCTTGTACCTCCGTCGCAACTGACGCATGGAAATCGGCAGAAGAACACCTGGAGTGCCAATATTTGTGTATGGCGCTCACTTTAGTGCCAATTTTTTTCGTCGGCTCACTTAAGTGCCAATATTTATGTTCGGCGATCATTTTAGTGCCAATTCCGGCCAAAAACGATTAGTTAAGTGCCAATTCTGACCAAACAATACACGTGGCATTTTTTATTAATTTCTTTGTCCAGATGGCGTCCACGTAGTAATTTTTCTTTTAAAATTCAGTCCACATAAAAGCCACATGGATTTTTAAAATAACAATGAAGTTAATTTAAAAAAAAATAACCAGAAAATTACTTAAAAATTTAAAAATAATCCCAAGAAGAAGACGCATCTCTGCATCCCTTCGGAAGAACACGCTTCTCCTCTCCAAAACCCCAATTCCACTCTCAGCCCCAACCCTAACCCTTGCAAGTTGCAACCCCTCCAATTTCGACGATAGCCCCAGCCCCAGTCCTCCCCCACCACTCCTTCCCCTATTCAATTCAATCCCCAGAAGAAGACGCCTCTCTGCATCCCTTTGGTAGCGACCGTCGCCGCCGCCGCCTGCCGACGGCTCGATGTTGCACCTCCACCCCGCCGCCGCTACCTCCCTTCTCATTCCTCGGGGTTGGCCGACCCCCGCTACGGCCTCACCAAGTCCACGAGGCCCGGCCGCAAGGCCGACTTAGCCCAGATCTGGGCAAGGTTGAGCCTCGCCATGGCAGCGCCCGACCGGCCTCGTCGATCCCCAAATCTCATCTACCCATCCGTCGATTCCGTTGACATCCCACGACCCTCCAATGCATCTTCCGCTACCTCCTCGACCCAGTCTCTCATCTCGCAACCAATCGCCATTGAAGACATCCTTAAGAGCTTCGACCTCGAGCGCGAGCGCACCAGCTGGGTCCTCCTCCTCTTTTGCTTCTCCTCCTCCTCATCCTTCTCCTCCGGGACTATACTCTGCTAAAAAATTCGTCGCTGGGCGAGGCTGGCCATACCCCGCCACGACGAGGCTCGACCTCGCTCAGATCTGGGCGAGGTCGGCCTTGCCTTGGGTCTGCAAACCCGGCCACGGCTGGGCCCCACGGACCCTAGTGAGGCCGCGGCAGGGGTCGCCCAACCCCGGCGACCCCTTCGGGCCCCCCTCGCCGACCATTGCCGATGAGTGGTGGGGCGGCGACGGTGGCTAGGGCTCACAGCCCTCGTCGCTCAACAGAAAGGATCTTTTTTTTTCTTTTTTTTAACTTTTTTTTTAAGTTTTAGATTATGTGGAATTTTTTTTTTTGGCTTTTTTTAATGCTGACAAGGATTTTCGGCAAGCCACGTGTGCGCCGTTCATGACCTCCGGCGAGCCACGTCGGATTTGACACTTAAATAAACGTTTTTTTAAAAATTTAGTACTTAAGTGAGCTGGTGAAAAATATTGACACTAAAGTGAGCGCCGTACATAAATATTGGCACTTCTAGTGTTCTTCTACCCATGGAAATCCCATTCCTCGTTGCCATCGATCTTCTTCGATGATGCTGCAACATTTCCTTCAACTCTCTTGGCTCGACAGTCTCCGGCAAAATGACATTCCTTGCCGCAGACGTAACAACATCCACTACGTCCTTTGTCATTGCGCCGCCAAGCTCCCCCTGGTCGAAGGCTCATCTCTCCTAGACGCCTTTGCCATTCTTCATGAGCTAGTTACTGTTGCCTTTCGACATGACTTTTCTCCGGCTTGCCATCTCTATTGTCGGCACCAAATCTCCTCTGGCCCTTGAACCCTCTCTAATCACTGAAGAGGGCACTCTCATCTCCCTTAATCGTGACTTTAGACATTTTATTATCTAAAGTCTCTTGGTTGGCCAAAATATTCTCCAGATCGGTTAACGTTGGTTGAGTTGCACATCTACGAGTAGCCATAACAATACCATTATACTCTGGCTTTAACCCATGGATAATAATCCTTCTCATTCTCGTTTCTGAGATGGCATTATTTGGATCCATCTTCAAAATTTCATCACAAATAGACTTAACTTTGGAGAAATACTGACTCACCGTCATATTTTTTTATGACATCGACAACAGCTCGTTCTCCAACCTTTGCAACTTAGCATCATTCGGCCTCGAGAGATCTTCAGGACTCCATCTTCAACGGTGTACTTACACCCAATATCATCGAGTATCCCCAGAGAAATAAGGTTCTTCTTGAGCTCCGGTACATGCCTCACGTCTATCAATGTGCGAACCACACCATCATGTATCTGAATCTGAATTGTCCCTATCCCCACAACCTTGCAAGCTGTGTTATTCCCCAATAGAACTCTACCACCATCTGTAGTCTGGTAGGTAGTAAACCAGTTCCTATGAGGCGTCATATGATAAGAACACCCTGAATCTAGCACACATTCGTCTCCGAGCGAATCTGTAGTCACATATAAACAACATCTACATCACTAGCACTCTCCTCAGCAATGTTCGCCACACTGCTTGTGGCCTTCTGCTTATCACCTCTGTTTCTCAGCTTGGGACAATCTCTCCTGATGTGCCCCTCTTCGTGACATTCAAAGCACTTCATGCGTCCCTTGGATTTTCTATGGCGTGATTTAGACCTGCTTTTACCTCTGCTGCTATTGGACCCCCGTTGTTGCTCTTTACCCCGAATCACTAATCCACGTGCTACATCCTGCGCCAGACTGTCATCTCGCAACTTTCTCTACCACTCCTTAGAAAACAAGGCGAACTTTACCTCCTCTGAGGTAATCGTAGTACGCCCCTGCAATAGAGAATCAGTAAAGTGCTCCATGACTCTAGTAAAGAAGCCAACAACATCATACCCTGCTCTTCATCTTCAAGTGTCTTATCGACGTTCTTCAAATCCATCATGAGTTTATTAAATTTATCTAGGTGGGTTTTGATAGACGTATCTTCAATATATCTAAACCGGAACATTCTCTTCAACATATATAAGCGATTGTTCAAGCCCTTCATTAGATAGAGCGCCTAGAGTTTTGCCCACAACGTTGCGGCATCCTTCTTGTTATGTATGCCTTGAATAGGAAATAGGCTTAAGTTATGGGTCTTGGGCCAACATTAGGGTTTGAGGGGTAATACTATAAATACTGCTCTTTTCTCAAACTGTCAGTAAGAGAGAGCTTACCTTGCCTCTTTTGTAATCCCCTTGATTCTCATAGTGGATTTTGCCTCTCCTCTCTCCCGTGGTTTTTCCCGCAAGGGTTTCCACGTAAATCTTGGTGTTCCGTTCTTCGTCTCTGTCTCAATTTCGTTTTAGTTTCCGCATTGTCGTACCAAACTGGTATCAGAGCTCAAGGTTCATCAGTCGACGAAAGTGAGACACGAGAGTTCGGGAATTTGAGTTTCGTCTTCGGTGCAAGACGATTTGATTTCGGACGATTTGATTTTGGCGATTTGAATTTCGGAAATTTGGATTTCGTCAATTAGAGATTCGGCGAAGGTCCTTTGGCGATTTTTTGTAATCCCCTAGCCGTGAACATCCGTTCGGTGCCCTGAGTTTATGTCCGCCCAGATCCGCACTCATCATCAACGCTGTCCTTATTGGATCGCTGTTGTTCGGAGTTCCACCGCTTCAGCCGCTACTCCATCGCCACTTTGAGCAAGAGGCCGAAGCCTAGCTTTGAGAACGTTCTCAATCTAGCCACTGACCAACCACTAACTCAGGTTGATTAGCTTTGATTTCATTGTCAGCTAGAGGTTTAACTCCATCATTGTTTGTAGTGGATCGTTTGGGAAGCGTTCAGTGGTTTAACTCCAGGTTCGAGCAAGGTGCAGAGGCGATTTGTGACAGACGCACAAGAGAACACGTGTCTCATGGGTGCTTTGATCCTGTCGTGATATCGACGAAGGAATTCTTGCAACTCTGTGAATTTTTTTTTTGGATTTCAATGATTAATTGATTTCGACGACTAGTGAATTTCGTGGATTTCTAAGTGACTTCGGATTTCTCCTGCAACTCAGTCCGTGAGGTTGAAAGAGGAATTCGTGCGCGCTTTTTCGACTCGGAATAAGTTATGGCTTCGAGTTCGGCAACGAAATTCGATATCGAAAAGTTTGATGGGAGCGGCAGTTTCAACCTATGGCAGGTTCGTATGTTAGCCGTTCTTACGCAGCAGGGTTTGAAGAAAACTTTGTTTACTAAAGGGAAGAAACCGGACACGACAGATGAAGTATGGGAAGAACTGGATGAGAAAGCTTTGTCCACTATTCAGTTGTGCCTCACGAACGATGTTTTGCAGGAGGTACTAGATCAAAAAACAGCCGCAGGTTTATGGACAAAGTTGGAGAGTATTTTTATGACAAAGTCTCTCACAAATCGTTTGAGACTCAAGCAACGACTCTTCACTTTTCGTATGGCTGAAGGTACTTCTCTCAAATCCCATATTTCTGAGTTCAATGCTTTTATCGCTGAATTAAGAAGCATTGATGTTAATATTGAAGATGAGGATCAAGCTCTTTTATTGCTAGTTTCACTACCATAATTGTTAGTAGAGAAACTATTGATGTTGAAGATGTCAAGACTAGTTTGCTAAATAAGCAGAAACTCGATACAGAATTGACTTCTGATGGTAGTAATAATCATGGGGCTGGTTTAGTTGCTCGAGGAAGGTCTGTTGAGAGAAGAAATAGTGGCAGGAGCAGGTCAAAGTCTAAGCATAGAGATATGATTTGCAACTATTGTAAGTCTCCAGGGCATATCAAGATAAATTGCCTAAAACTGAAGGCAAAGGAGCAGAGAGAAAATAATTCGAATCAACAAAATCATGGGAATGTCAATCGTCATAATCATCGCAACTATCAGAATAGACAGAATAGGCGAAACGAAAATCCTGCTCAAGCTGATGTTGCTAAAGAAGAAGACAAAGATTGGCTTTTGATTGCAGATAATAAAGATAAATTCTGTGATAGTTGGATTCTTGATTCAGGCTGCTCATATCATATGTGTCCTCATCGAGATTGGTTCTCTACGTATAAAGAACATGATGGTGGAGTTATTCTCATGGGTAATGATGCTAGATGCAAAGCTATTGGGATTGGCACAATTAATATTAAGATGCATGATGGCATGATCAGAACTTTAGATAATGTCAGGCATGTGCCTGATTTGAGGAAAAATCTAATTTCATTGGGTACACTTGACGCCAATGGTTGTAGATTTACTACTGAGGGTGGAGTTCTGAAAATTTTGAGAGGTTCACTTTTATTGATGAAAGGGCTAAAAATTGGTACTTTGTATTAGTTGCAAGCCTCTACTGTTACTGGTTCAGCTGCGGTCTCTTCTGATATGACAGATTCAGATAATACTAAATTATGGCATATGAGATTAGGCCATATGAGTATCAGAGGGATGGAGGAGCTCAGTAGAAGAGGTCTTTTGTGTGGTCAGAAAATTGAAAAATTGGATTTCTGTGAACATTGTGTTTTTGGGAAACAGAAAAGAGTCAGTTTCAAAACAAGAATTCACAACACAAAGGGCACTCTGGATTACATTCATTCTGATCTCTGGGGGCCTGCTAGAGTTCCATCAAAAGGCCTTGGTTCCAGGTATGTACTCACTTTTATTGATGATTTTTCAAGAAAAGTTTGGGTATTTTTTTCTCAAGGCAAAAAGTGATGTTTTCGTTACTTTCAAGCAATGGAAAACATTAATTGAGAATCAGATCGGTAAGAAAATTAAGCGGCTGAGAACAGATAATGGGCTAGAATTTTGTGAAAGTGAGTTTAATGAGTTCTGCAAGAATGAAGGAATTGTGAGACATCATACTACAGTGTATACTCCGCAGCAGAATGGTATTGCAGAACATATGAACAGAACCTTATTAGAAAAAACAAGGTGCATGTTGTCTAACGCTGGTTTGGGCAATGAATTCTGGGCTGAAGCAGTCAATACTGCTTGTTGGTTAATAAATCGTTCTCCTTGCATTCCTATTGAGAACAAGACACCTGAGGAGGTATGGTCAGGTAAACCTGTTGATTATTCTTCTCTTCGAATATTTGGATGTCCAGCATATGCACATGTTAGTGAAGGAAAACTAGAGCCTAGAGCGGAAAAATGTATTTTTCTTGGTTATGGTTCTGGTATAAAAGGTTATAGGCTTTGGTGTTCTGATTCATCTAAGATTATAATTAGCAGAGATGTTACTTTTGATGAGTCTGCTATGCTTCATCCTGTTAAGAAATCATTAGATAGTTGTCAAGAAAATCTGCAAAGTGCATCAAAGAAGGTGGAGTTTGAAGTGTCTTCTTCACAGCCAGTTCAGTCAGTGACTGATAATATCGAGATTGAAGAATCTGAAGAAGAGAATTATTCCATAGCCAAAGATAGACCTAGAAGAACAGTAAAACCTCCACAGATGTATGGATACTCAGATTTTGTTGCTTATGCTCTTTCAGCTGCAGAGTCGATAGAATATGCTGAGCCTAAATCGTACAAGGAAGCTATTTCATCCAAAGATTCAGCAAAGTGGTTAGTTGCTATGAATGAAGAGATGGAATCTCTTGAAAAGAATCAAACTTGGGAGCTTGTCAAACCACCAAAAGGAAAGAAGATTGTGGGTTGCAAGTGGGTTTTCAAAAGAAAGGAAGGTATTCCTGGAGTTGAAGACATTAGATTTAAAGCACGTCTAGTCGCTAAAGGCTATAGTCAGATTGAGGGAGTTGATTTTAATGATGTGTTTTCACCCGTCGTTAAACACAGCTCTATTCGGGTCTTTCTTGCGTTAGTTGCTATGCATGATTTAGAGTTGGAACAACTCGATGTGAAAACAGCTTTCTTGCATGATGAACTTGAAGAGAAAATCTATATGGGTCAACCTGAGGGTTTTCAGTTTGAAGGTAAGGAAGATCATGTATGTTTATTGAAAAGATCTATCTATGGCTTGAAGCAATCACCTAGACAGTGGTACAAGAGATTTGATTCTTTTATGGTGCAACTTGGCTATTGTAGAAGCAAATATGATAGTTGTGTATATCTGTGCAAACTTCCAAATGGATCTTATATTTATCTGCTGTTATACGTTGATGACATGTTGATTGCAGCAAAAGATAAATTTGATATACATAATTTGAAGGCACAGTTGAGCGCTGAATTTGATATGAAGGATCTAGGTTCTGCGAAGAAAATTCTTGGCATGGAAATTCAGCGAGATCGGAAAAGAGGAAAATTGTATCTTTCACAGAAAAGCTACATTGAGAAGGTGTTAGATCGTTTTGCATGAAAGATGCCAAACTAGTGAGTACTCCTCTTGCTGCTCATTTTCGATTATCAGCTTATTTATGTCCACATACAGATGATGAATTAAAGTATATGTCAGGTATTCCATATTCTAGTGCAGTTGGTAGCGTTATGTATGCTATGGTTTGCACTCGACCTGACATATCACATGCTGTTAGCGTGGTAAATAGATATTTATCATGCCCAGGTAAAATTCATTGGCAAGCAGTGAAGTGGATTTTGAGATATCTGAAGGGCACTTCAGATTATGGTTTAGAGTTTGGGAAAACTTGTGAAACTCTTACTGGATATGTTGACTCTGATTATGCTGGTGACCTTGATAAAAGGAGGTCTTTGACAGGGTACATCTTTACTGTTGGGGGTTGTGCAGTCAGTTGGAAAGCTTCTTTGCAACATACAATTGCTCTGTCTACTATAGAGGCAGAATATATGGCTATTACAGAAGCAATCAAAGAAGCTATATGGTTAAGAGGCTTATTTGGAGAGCTCAGTGTGGATGATGATGTGACTATTGTGCATTGCGATAGTCAGAGTGCTATACATCTTACTAAAGATCAGATGTATCATGAGAGAACAAAGCACATTGATGTGCGGTTTCATTATATTCGAGACATTTTTGCTTATGGCAATATTAAGGTCTTGAAGATTGGTACAGAAGACAACACAGCTGATATGTTGACAAAGTCATTGCCCTTTACTAAATTCAAGCACTGCTTGGATTTGGTTAATGTTTGCAGCAGCTGAATTTTATGCTGGTGAGAGGAGAAGATTGATTTAATATTTATGTCTACTTGGGAATTCAAGTCAAGGTGGAGATTTGTTATGTATGCCTTGAATAGGAAATAGGCAATAGGAAATAGGCTTAAGTTATGGGCCTTGGGCCAACATTAGGGTTTGAGGGGTAATACTATAAATATTGCTCTTTTCTCAAACTGTCAGTAAGAGAGAGCTTACCTTGCCTCTTTTGTAATCCCCTTGATTCTCATAGTGGATTTTGCCTCTCCTCTCTCCCGTGGTTTTTCCCGCAAGGGTTTCCACGTAAATCTTGGTGTTCCGTTCTTCGTCTCTATCTCAATTTCGTTTTAGTTTCCGCATTGTCGTAACACTTCTCCTCGCCTACCTCTATTAACACTTCATCCAATAAATTCAGCACGATTAGACTCTTAGCCTTCCTCATTAACACATTCTTTTCAGCATCTTTCATCGACTCGGGCAACTTAGCCTTGCCCTCCAATGCTTCTGCCAAACCTAAGTTGTCAATAATGCCTCCATCTTGAGGCTCCATAACCCAAAGTTGTTCCTTCCGTTAAACTTCTCAATTTCAACTTTCACCCTAGACATAATTGCAGCAATAGAATTCCAGATAATAACCAGACAAGCAAAAGCCCTAAATCACAATCTAGAAATCTGATCCTCAAGCTCTGATACCAATTGTTGTTATACTAGCGTGAGAAAATTAACCAGGATCTTGCAAATACGTCAATATGAAAGCCCAAAGAAAATAACGATGAACGATAAAAGACACTAGATATAATGTGGTTCGGTCCGAATGTCGGTATCTATATCAACGGGGAGAGCCAACAAGAACAATCCACTATAATCGGATAATCGGATTTACAATCACTCAATGCTCTCGTGTTTCCCGCACCTAGATTATACTCAAACCCAGTGTTTATAAATAAACAACTCAATTGGATATAATAAGCATAAACTCACGAAGAACAAAATCAATTGTGTTCAGACTCCTCCGTGCGATCAGGAAACTTCACTGTACGTTTACCTTTCTTTGTCTTCGCGGATTGTCTTCTACGTAGAGGTGGCAAATGGGTGGGTCGGGTCGGGTTTGGGTCGGGTCGAATATGGTCCGACCCATATTGACCCATATTTAATGACCCAAACCCGACCCGACCCGCGACTGACCCATACCCGACCCAACCCGTTTTGACCCATATTATCAAAACTCAACAATTTTTAAAAAAATAATATTACTAAAATAGTTTCCGACCGCCGGCCCCGACCCCGGCCCCGGGACCCGACCGCCGGCCCCGACCCCGGCCCCGGACCCAGACCCGACCCCTGACCCCGGCCTCGGACTCGAACCCGGGACTCGGACCCGGGGCCGGGGCCTGGACCCGATCTCAGCCCCGGACCCGGTCCCGGGACCCGATCCCGGCCTCGGACCCGGCCCCTGACCCAGTCCCGGGACCCGGCCCCGGACCCTATCCCGGGACCCGACCCCCAGCCCCGGACCCGGCCCCAGCCCAGGACCCAGACCCGGGACCGGGACCCCGGACCCGGCCCCGGCCCCGGACCCGGGCACGGACCCGTCCCCGGACCCGGCCCCGGGACCCGAACCCGGCCTCGGACCCGGACCCGGCCCCGGACTCGGGACCCGGACCCCGGACCCGGACCCTGCCCCGGCCCCGGGACTCGGACCCCGGACCCGGCCCCGGCCCCGGCCCGGGACCCGGCCCCTGCCCGAGACCCGGACCCGGCCCAGGCCCCGGCCCCGGCCCCACTCCCGGCCCCGGGACCCGGTCCCGGCCCCGGACCAGGTCCCGTCCCCGGCGCCGGTCCCGGCCCCGGCCCCGAACCCCGCCCCGGCCCCGGTCCCGGTCCCGACCCTGGACCCTGCCCCGGCCCCAATCCCGATCCCGGCCCCGGACCCTCCCCCCGCCCCGGTCCCGTTCCTGGTCCCGGTCAAGACCCCGACCCCGGACACGACCCCGGGACCCCGCCCCGGCCTAGGTACCCGGCCCCGAGACCCGGATCAGGCCCCCGCCCCAGCCCCGGCCTCGGCCCCGGTCCCAGTCCCGAGACCCGGCCCCGGTCCTCGGCCCGGGCACCCCACCCCGAGACCCGGCCCCGAACCCGGGACTCGATCTTGGCCCCGAACCCGGTCTCGGCCCCGACCCCGGATCCACCCCCGGACTTGGCCCCCGGACTCGGCCCCATCACCCGGTCCCGGAACCCACCCTGGCCCTTGAACCCGACCTCTGGACCAGGCCCCGGGACCGGGTCCCGGTCCCGCGACCATTTGTAACTTGTGGAAGGATGTTGTCCTTATGAGTGGAAAGTGGGTCAATATGGGTCGAAAGTGGGTCAATGTGGGTCGAAAATTGATTTAAGTGTGACCCATTATTAACCCATTTTTAATGAACCTTTTAAAAGTTAATGACCCATATTGCCACCTCTACTTCTATGGAGTCTGATGTGCGGCCTTTCCTTTTCTTTTCCTTTTCTCTCGTGCGGCTCTTCACGTACGGCTTCTTCTTTTCGGAAAAGAGGGGCTCAATTCTATCGCACGACTTCTGCATAGGATAAAGAAGACTTAGACTTTCTTTTTTCTTCTTTTTATTACCTTGGGCCCACAAGTAAATATATTGATAATAAATGGATCCCTTTTACTTTTTCCTATAGTACCCATGTAAGCCCTTCTTGCTTTAAACCCGAGACATAAAACAACAGTCTTCACGAACTACGCTCCGGAAGACTTGATTCACGGTCCTTGACAATCGTGCTCTGATACGGTCCCAAACAGCTGGGCTCTGATATCAAATGTTGAAATCAGAGAGACGCAGCTCTGATACCAAATGTTGAATCTCATAGACACAAAACTCTGATAACACTTACTCAAGAGAAGCTCTCAAGGAATGAGATGAATGAACTACTTTATTTTTTGATATCTGCCTTCACTCTCCTTTCATCTCCTCACATAAACGATTACAAGACTCGCCTTTATATAGGCATCAAACATAACTCTTGACATACCCTAGAAACGTGAAAAGAGAAGTCTAGATACATAACCATAATTACGCATTGAAATACTAAAAGACTCTCGAGACACACAACTAATGATGACTCTTGAAAAAAAATAAATCAATAATTATACTAAACACGCTCGTCGAACAGATATTCATCAGAAACCGATTAGTCTTTCGACAACAGCCAAAATACGAAGAGTCACGAGAGGTAGGCGGTGATATCTTCAATAAAGCGAAGGGCTTGGAACGATGCACAATCATCGTCTCAATGTCACGGCAGAAATGGCAGAAGGGAGAGAGAAAATACTCGAAGACCACATCGTTACTCAATGACCTAAACTATTCAATGCGCTGCGATCAATAGATGTTTGTACCTAAACAACATATATCCGAATGGCAATAACGAGGAATTCAGCTAATTATATTTAACGGGAAAACCAGCTGTCTTAAGAAATAACGCGGTGTGAAACGTTATTCTTAATGCATAATGATGTTCATGATCCAAGAAAATTATGAGAGCCCAGCCCCGGTGCTGTCAATGTTTTGGAAGCCTTTCTCGTAGCGAAGCGTAAAACATTTTCACGCACCCGTCCACTTACTGACTTGGTCTCTCGACTGACTCAAATCACACGTCTTATCAACAAGGGTTTGGTGGCAAAAGCAAACTCTTGGACAGATTCTAAAACCTGTGTTAAAGTTAGATCAAAGAGAGGCGCACTCGATTGAATATGAAACTGAAGTCATTTGGAACCCAAACTGACGGGAGCGATCAAAACAAATTCACATCGATAATGGGGGGAAATTATCCAAAAAAACCCTAAACTTACTGCGCTTTTGCCAATTCATTTTGTCAATTGAGTCCTACATCTTTTCACACTTTGCCACCTGAGCCTATCCGGTCGATTTTGGATAAAAATCGCTGACGTGGGTGTCGACAGTTGTACGTGACACCGCTCGCACTGACGTGGATAATCTTTAATGATATCTCACTATTAGGGTTTCTACATGGAAACATTTCTTCCATCGCCTTCTTCTTACACCCCCACTTATACGCATATTTCGGTGCAGACAATTTTTCAGACTCCAAATCACGCAACAAGTGTCTTATGCGATTAGTTATTTGATTCGGTCAGCCGGACCGGGTCGAGTTGTCGTGGGCGTGCGGCTAATATTGTCCAAATTGAAGATGGATTAAATGGCAGACTCTGAGGGGTTCGTTAATGTTGTCTTAGCAGTACATACATAAACCAAAGTTGCAAGCATGTAACTGCTCTCGACATTGATTTTTCCTTCTTCTTCTTCTTTTTTTTTTTTCTGTTCTTGACCGCGAATTTCTCCATGTTCATAAGCAATGGGGAAATGCGGATGCTAACCACTTGAAAGGAAACCTCCACCTAATGCAGGAACATGTCTAAAAGGCAACACATTTAATTATTTTCCATTCGAACTTCTCATTTTTCCTCCGAATGGAATACTTGGGAAAGATAAAGATGTTCTTATATATTTGCAGCTTTTTTTTTTCTTTTTTTTTGGTAAGAAGACTTGGTCTTCCAAATTTAATCTTGGTTGTTGTGCACTTTGATGCATTGCCTTCATTATAATAGGCCAAAAAAACATCGTACTTAAGCGAGGATGGTCACATGGACAAACAAAGTAGATCGTAGGTTGCCAAGAATTTTGGCCAAAAGAACTGAATTATTTTCCCATTGCTCTAAATTAAACTGAAATGTGAATATTTTTCAGGAGCACTGAAAGAGTATTCTATGTTCTCCAGTTCTAAGCTCCACTATTCCTTTCCATGCTCCACAGAATATGAATTCGGAAGACAGAGCAAGGCTCTCACCTACGGAACGTTTTCAATGAAGGAACAAAAACGTCATAATTTAGCTAGGAGCTACAACTAATTCCAGTCACATAATCATCAAGATGTGATCCCTACACCAAGGAAATCGATGAAGGGAACGTTCTGGAGCGTCGTCGATTCATTTCCTCCTTGCCCAGAAGCCATCATATTTGTGTTTGTCAAACTGTCACGGAGATTGCTGTCGTTTTTTTCGATCATTTGAATCGCTCCATAGCCGTTTCCATGTCTTGGATACTTAACAGGACTTGTGTAGTTCGGAAGGGTGAGTGCACCATAACTTGGCAAATTATTGTACAAGGATTGGTAGCCCTCGCTGGTGCAATCACAAAACCCGGAAGCGCTGTAGTCTCTCTTTTCTCCTCGGACGTATTCCACCAAGGGCGATGCCGTCGGAGCCATCGCTACGGACATGGATGGGGCGAATTGCCAAGAAAGCAAAGAAGAATCTAAATGTCTATCTTTCTTCTTTTCCAACCCGTAGTTAGAGTTAGGCTCCATGATGAATGCCGATTTCCCAATTCCATGGAGACCCTGGAACTCAGTGAGAGAATCATGGTAACTCCTCTTATAAGTAGGCACTGACCTTGATTCTTCCCTTTGCTTTCGGGCCATTATGACATGCCAGTGATTCTTCACGGCGTTATCGGTTCGACCCTGAAACAGTCGAGCTATTAGCGCCCACCTGTTTCCATGAATGGCATGCGCTGCCAAAAGCCGTTGTTCTTCATCTTCTGTGAAAGGCCTTCTGTTGATTCTAGGGTCCAGCTGATTGAACCACCTCAATCTGCAACTCTTGCCTATTTAAGACAATGAACCATGAACCCCCAGGCAAAGGTTAACAATTCAGTTTGTTCTATACAATAAACGAACAATATATGTGCAGGGCCTTGATCTAAACCCTTTTCTCTCAAAATATCAATCAATCTAATAGCACAAAACTTACGGAACATAGTCGGAAGTAATGGCACCCATGCGCACATTTGGAAAAAGTATGAGAAAAGTTCGAGATGCAGTCAGATTCATATCCGATCGTTTTATCGCGAAGTTTCCGATTGATTAGTTCATACGTTTCCTCTTTCGGAGAAATTAAGATGCTCAAAAAGAATTCTGGAGTTGGTCTGATGTGGATATTCGACAGTCAGGGCTGAAAATGATATTGTCCAATCGCCAACCCTTAAAGTACAAAATTTTCAAGAGAAAAACACTTCAGACACAGAATTTAGGGTATACCAGATCTTCCTTGAAGCTTTTCGGCTATCGCGTTCCAGTTATGCGCTCCATGTTGCTCGACAAGTTGCCGGAGTTTGTCATCCTCAGCAGGTCTCCAGTGTCCGCGAGTGCACGCTCTACCCTCATCCCCAGAACCGCCGCCGCCGCCGCCCAATTTGTTAGCTCCGGAATTGTCCATCAATCCAAGTTGCAAGTTGCGCTGAATTGCAATCCGCCGGAGCTTCTACAGAGCCAAATAGTGATCCGGAGAAGCCCTGAAGAAGATAGGTAGGGAGAGAACAGAAGAAGAATTCTTCACCAATAGAAAGAAAAATAAAGAAAAAGGGTTGGTTTAGGGTTGTGGATGAGAAGTCACTTTTGTTGGGTTTGCAAGACAAATCAAGCCTATAGCTTATGCGTTCATAACTGTAGAACCACTGACCCTTTCTTTCATGTCAGCAGCCCATGAACTAATTTTCTATCATCCCTCTCTCTCTCTCTATCTAAGAAAATGGTGCTACGTTTAAATCAAGAACCTAAATAGTGATCTGAGCATGAGTTCTCTAGCTCTTTTTTTCTGCAAAAGAGACATTTCTCCTAGTGCAAAGACTGCTTTCCCAATGCCTTTTCATTAAGATGGAGCCCTGAATTTATAGCACTTGGAGGGTGGAGATTTTTTGCTCTTCATTGTTCTTTCTGATTTCCCTACCAAAAAGTACAAATGGAAAGCCAAAAAGAGGATGTTCTCTCCAAATCTGATTACGCATATCCGCATTAATGCATATGAACTCTAATGGTTGTTGAGATTTGATTGAGTATTGCCTACTATATATGCGTTAGGGCGTTGTTCAGAGGACGGTACCGTCACATTCGACAAAGTGACGGTACCCCCGTGATCACACATTTTGGGGGATGTGTGGTTCGAGCCATTTTTAGCAATATGCGTCAATTTTGATAACCCTGCTGAACACTTGATGTGTGGTCAGGACGGTACCGTCACTTCTCACAGAAGTGACGGTACCGTCCTCCAAGCATTTCTCATTTCTATTGTTACAAAAATTTGATGGATTCTATATAAGCACATATCCAAAAGGGACGGTAGTGTCCTCTAAACATTTCTCATTTATGTTATTACGAAAATTTGATGGATGCCATGTAAATCCATATCCAGATTTTCCTTAATTCTATGCACTGTTCTTCTGGAGGGGTAGTTGATGCCATGAGTACTATTTGAGTGCAATTGAGTTTTAAGTATTTTGCCCCAGAAGAAGTAAATACAGCTCAATGCTTACCATGTCAAATATACCAAAACAAACCAGATTGCCATCTTTAGCTCCTCATGCTTCCAAATGCAAAGTGTTCATATGGAACGTTGAATCTGATAAGCCTGTATGAAGCACCATTGAAGGAAACTTTGCTAAGCTCTTAGTTGTCACCTGCATACACTCTAGGATGGAGGTTGCCCGTGCATCATCATGCTACGCTAAAACCATTCTATAACTTGCCATGTTTATCCTATGCTTCTTAAGGTGTTTGCTTTGGGCTGTGGTCATGCATGCTTGCTTGAATTGCCAAAGTTGAGATACCTTTTTCGGGGATGCTGCTAAGCTAACGGCATCGTTATTTCTTTGTGAATTACTGCGCCTTTTTTACCACCGCATTTCATTGAGATGCAATTGGCAACCGGAACCTACAGGAAAACGAGATACGTAGCGAATTTGGAGAAGAATCTGAGAGAAAATTGTCAGATTTATGTTATTACTGATTGTGTATGTTCATCTTCTCGACTTCCTATTTGGAAACCCGACTCGGATTTGAGACAGGTTCAATTTTCATTTAGGACTGTTTCGAGTTTGAAATAGGGTTGCCCTCGTAATCCACTTCGTTGCAGTGTCTAACTAAGATAAATTAGTAAAAGATTGGAGACATTTTATGCTAGAGGGAATTGAATAATTTACTTTACCTCAATAATTTAGTAATTGTATAAGCTTGTCTGTATAAGACGAGTTCAAGAAAACATAGCTATATTATATGGAGAATTATTTTGAAGGGCAAGACAGAAAATTTCATAGCTATCAGATTTAAAATATATAAAATGAGGTAGATCGATCTCGCCAATTGCCGTTCATGTAATTAAATGATGATGTCACATGTTATGCCGTGAAATGTTTTATCGATGATATAAAATAAGACCCACTATTGACAATCCGCATGACCGTAATTACATGTCGCAATTTGTTAATTCCGATAGATTTTAATCATAATGGTATTGCAGTAATATTTAGGTGGATTGGCCATGGACATTAAGGTTTTTGGTTTGGTTAAGGTAATTAACCTAATACTTAACAGCCTTCTAAAAACTATATATCATTTTAAAAGACCACCACTTTCGTGGGACCAGAAGAGCCGGTTATCCAATTCCTAAGCAATGGTTACGCGGCCAATAGCAGACAGTCACCCTGCAAAATGCGAGAGACCGTCTTGTTTTTTTTTCTTTGGTCAAAAGAGACCGTCTTGTTCGGTGTGTGTGCGTGTATGTATACACACACAAGACTATTGTAAGACATCTTCTTTGAGAAAGAATGGGTGCGTTTACTTAGGCTTTTTCCCTTTTCTAAGGGCAGCATATAATCTTCTGTTGCTAGGATTGTATAGGAAAGTTTTAGAGAAAAATGATTTACTGATAGTCTGACAGTTCTATTAGTTTTTTTTTTTTTACCGTAGATCCACACATTATTACCACATGTTTTGCATAAAGCACTCATTAATTGCAAAATCGTGATGTCGGAAATAACGAGAATACTATCAAGCTATCAGGGTAACAGCTCCCAAAGTTGTATCCCTAAAGGATGATGCATTTCTCTTGATACAGCAGCCAATTTAAGTGCTACAAGTAGAAGCTGGCTTTGGTGTGTTGAAAATATGTCTCGAATTTGAGTCCCGAATGAAACTCGGGAGTTAGGCACGAGTTAGGCATTGACTCGGGAGTTAGGCATTGACTCGGGAGTTAAGAGTTTGGCAAGTTTGGCAAGTATGAAAGACAAGAGTTTGGCAAGTATGAAAGACAAGAGTTTGGCAAGTTTGGCACCTCTTTCTTTTGACTTGGAAATTAGGCATAAGTTGGGCACAAGTTGGCATGCTTCCTCTTTCCATATGGCTATATAAGGAGAAGAAGATGCAATTGAAGAAGTGCGCCGAAACCAAGTCATTCGGTGGCCGAGAGAAGAGAGAGTTCTTCTCGTGAGGGTTTTGCTCGTTGTAATTACATCTGGGTGTTTTAGCCAGATAAATTCTCGTGAGTAGAATTTGTATAATTCCTTGAGTGAGGTTACACTAGGAATTGTGAGGGGCTAAACACTGTGTGAGTTTGAGGTGTAATTGGGGGTTGGGAAACACCGAGAGTGTTTGAGTGCTCGAGTGATTGATCTCGTTGTATCGCTTGTTTTCTATAGTGGATTCTGTGCTGCTCTCCACGTGGACGTAGGTTCCGACATTCGGACCGAACCACGTAAATCTCGTGTCCTTTGTTATTATTTCGTTTTATTTCTCTGTCGACTTTGCAAGCGCTCGTCGATTCGATTCCGCTGCGACACCGATCAAGGTGTCCTATTTCACAACAATTGGTATCAGAGCTAGGCTTGCTTGAGTTGAAGCAAATCGATGGCGACAGAAGAAGCTAAAGTGAAAATCGACAGATTTGAGGGGAAGGACTTTGGTTTCTGGAAGATGCAGATAGAAGACTACTTATATCAGATGAAGCTGCATGAGCCCCTGTCTGGGCAAAAGCCAGAAACGATGAAGCAACCCGATTAGGAATTGCTGGATAGACAAGCGATGGGTGTTATTCGGCTGACGTTGGCTCGTAACGTCGCATTTAATATTGTCAATGAGAAGACCACTGCGGGTTTGATGAAAGCCCTGTCGGACATGTACGAGAAGCCCTCTGCGATCAACAAGGTCTATTTGATGAGACGCCTGTTTAATTTGAAGATGAGCGAAGGTATGTCAGTTGCTAATCATATCAATGAATTCAATGTGATAGTTAGTCAATTGAGTTCAGTTGAGATTGACTTTGAGGATGAGGTACGTGCTTTGATTCTATTATCCTCATTGCCTGATAGTTGGAATACTACTGTTACTGCTGTTAGCAATTCTTCTGGGTCAACTAGTTTGACGTTTGATGGGATTCGAGATTTAATTCTGAGTGAGGATATTCGTAGAAGAGAATCTGGCGAATCTGTATCTACTGCTTTAGTAGGTGAAAGAGGAAGAGCTAGTACACGTGTTAGCAGAAGTAGTATGAGCATGAATAGACGCATTCAGTCTAGGACTGGCGGTGATGTCTGTTGGAACTGTGGCAAGAGAGGGCATCTTAGAAGAAATTGTTTTAAGCTGAAAAACGAAAGGGGTAAGGGAATTAGAGTTGAATCTGCAGATGATGTTGCAGCTGTAGCTGAAAATTCTGATGATGTCGATTATGTCTTGTCTGTCACTGAGAATTCGTCGTTTGACGGTTGGATTATGGATTCTGGTTGTTCTTTTCATGCTACACCAAACAGGAACTGGTTTACTTTTTATCAATGCATGGATAGTAGTAAAGTGCAGTTGGGAAACAACGCTGAATGCGATGTTGTGGGTGTTGGTGATATTAAAATCAGAATGCATGATGGTATTGTGAGGACATTGACTGGGGTAAGACATGTTCCAGAATTGAAAAAGAACTTAATTTCCTTGGGTGCTCTAGATTCAGCTGGATGCAGGTATTCTTCACGAGGTGGAGTCCTAAAAATTGTTCGAGGTGCTCTGGTGATAATGAAGGGAATCAAACACGGCAGCCTGTATGAACTTCAAGGTAAGACATTGATAAATTTTGCTCATGAGACGTCGACATCTGTTCGAGAGTCTAACGGCTACTCGAGGAAGGCCTGGGTATTTGTGCGAAAGCACATGTTTGATGCTGTTGTCAGGAATACGCAGTCGAGAGCTTTGATCGGAATGGAGACTGGTAAGTTGATCAAGCATGTGCGAACTGACAGTGGCATGGAGTCCTGCTCGAAGCTGGTAAATAAATTCTGCATGGAAAAGGGCATAGTGAAACATCGCACTAGTGCTAGTAAACCACAACAGTTTGCAGAATTGATGAGCAGAGAGTTACTAGAGACGGCCCGTGAAAAGATCTCTAGTGCTGGTATGGCTGGGAAAATTCCAGCGGATGCGCTTAGTATGGCGAGCTACCTGGTGAATAGATCCCCATCGACTGCAATTGGATATCAGACTCCCAAAGAAGTGTGGTCAGGTAATGTTGCTGATGATTCTAATTTTAGAATGTTTAGTTGCCCGTGTTATTATCGAGTAAGTGATGGTAAGCTCGATGTGGAGGCAATGTGCATATTCCATGGTTATGCACAAGGTGAGTGTGGCGATCAGTTGTGGTGTCCGAATATAGATTCACCTGTTTGCAGCAGAGAAGTTACCTTTGACGAGTCTCCAATACTTCTAGCTAGGAGTGCTTGTGGCAGTGTTTATACGGATCTGGACGGTGTTCAGCTTGAGGTGGAGTTGCAACCAGAAACTCCTGAGGTAGCAGGTGGAGCTGATGTCCTGAGGCCTATGATTATGGCAAAGTTCAAGCGTGGCTTGAACTTGAAATATCTTTGTGCAGATTGAGCCCAAGAGGGCTGTGGGAGAGTAGCAGGCGAATTCATTGAAGCGATTGTGACTTGGCTCAAATGTCGAGCCAAGGTGGAGATTGTTGAAAATATGTCTCGAATTTGAGTCCCGAATGAAACTCGGGAGTTAGGCACGAGTTAGGCATTGACTCGGGAGTTAGGCATTGACTCGGGAGTTAAGAGTTTGGCAAGTTTGGCAAGTATGAAAGACAAGAGTTTGGCAAGTATGAAAGACAAGAGTTTGGCAAGTTTGGCACCTCTTTCTTTTGACTTGGAAATTAGGCATAAGTTGGGCACAAGTTGGCATGCTTCCTCTTTCCATATGGCTATATAAGGAGAAGAAGATGCAATTGAAGAAGTGCGCCGAAACCAAGTCATTCGGTGGCCGAGAGAAGAGAGAGTTCTTCTCGTGAGGGTTTTGCTCGTTGTAATTACATCTGGGTGTTTTAGCCAGATAAATTCTCGTGAGTAGAATTTGTATAATTCCTTGAGTGAGGTTACACTAGGAATTGTGAGGGGCTAAACACTGTGTGAGTTTGAGGTGTAATTGGGGGTTGGGAAACACCGAGAGTGTTTGAGTGCTCGAGTGATTGATCTCGTTGTATCGCTTGTTTTCTATAGTGGATTCTGTGCTGCTCTCCACGTGGACGTAGGTTCCGACATTCGGACCGAACCACGTAAATCTCGTGTCCTTTGTTATTATTTCGTTTTATTTCTCTGTCGACTTTGCAAGCGCTCGTCGATTCGATTCCGCTGCGACACCGATCAAGGTGTCCTATTTCACAACATGGTGAATGCTTTATACATCGCCAAATCGCCTCTAATTGTGTTATTATTTGCATCTGATGTTGTTTTTATTGATGGAAAATCCGCGAATAATGAAAACATGACATGCCCTCCACCAGTCCCGTCCATGAAGGCCTCCAACAAGACCATGGTTATTTAGGTGGTGTTTGGTTTTCATCTCAAAAAACAGATTAAATGATTTTCATAATTTGAAGAAAAAAAAAAAACTACATTGCGTTGTCTGAAAATGGGGTTTGAATGCTTATATGCCTGTTAATTGACAAAAAGTAGCGAATTATTTCAATTGACTTCTGTTTTCCTACCTCAAAAACAATTTTGAAAAAAAAATAAACATATCCCTGACAGCTTTTCCGATCTTGCATTGAAGTTTATTCAAAGTATGAAACCAGTTCGTTAAGATGTCATTTGTGTGCTCCCGAAAACGTAATTGTCTTCGAGAAAAGTTTTCCAACTGGGCATTGAATCTACAAATATTGGTCAATTGTCTTATTCTCCCTAACTATTCATTTTGCTTTGTTATTTGGGATAATGACACAAATGATCTTTGAACTTTAACCTAATGTACAATATGATCCATGCGCTTTAACTTTATTCAATGCGATCTCTAAATTTTAGCCTATTGTTCAATGTGTTCTCTGAACTTTTAATTCGTTTAATGTGGACCATGGATTGTTTGTACATATTCAATGCACTTTTCAAACTATATGAAAATATTCAATGTAATTCTTCTATTAATTTAATATCTGAAACAACAATAAACATTTTTATACGATCCAGTGACAAAATCAGAAAATTATTAAAGAAGTCCTAAACTTATTGCAATTATGTCAATTCAGTCCTAAACTTTTTCTAAACTTTTTGCATTTTTGTTAATTCAGCTCATTCGGCCAATTTTAGTCGAGAATTGCTTACTTAACCAATTTTTTGTAACTTTTTACTTTATTTCTTTTCTTTCTCTTTTCTTTTTGTCTTCTTTCCCGGCCAGTTGCTAAGGGTGAACATGATTCCAGGGTAAAACCTAAAACCTAGAACCAGATCGATGGGGAACATGTTTGGTTTCAAGTTCCAAGATATGGAGGGTAGGTTCCAGGTTTCAAAAATTGGGGAAGCTGTTCCGACGAGTAGGTTCCAGGTTTCGACGGGTAGATGGAACCTAGAACCTATAATGTAACATATAATAAGTTTTTGTATTTTTCTTGGTATATCTCTTCGACCTTGCAACATTTCAGGCATCTAGTGATGAGTGTGTAATCTAAAATTACTAGTCTGAATTTTCATTTGTGGCGATACTTATGACTGATACTTTTAATTCGTTAATGTTTCATATTTATTCATGTGTCTAAATATGACTTGTAGTCGGTGGATTGTTGCAGTAAATGTGCTAATTAAATGTGATGATTCATTGCAATTGTTCAATTAAGAATATAGATTAAACTTGTATAGACATTAGGACAAGTGACAGGATAGCTCCAGGTTTTAAAGTGAGCAGGGTAGGTTCCAGGTCCTTAAAAATGAGAAACTTATTGTAAGTTCCAAGTTTCATACGGAACTTGTATGGAACCCCATGTGGTTGATTTAGTAGTTGAGGTACAGAAATGGGTACATATACAAGAGTCATCACCCAAGCTTGATTCCATTTACCATCAAGTATAAACGATATTATGTATTGGTAATTTTATTCGGGTTCTAGGCTGCATCTTCGATTATTCATAATGAGCAGAATTTATCTATCGAAAAATGTAGGTTTTCTCATCAAGAAATAACGATTTAAGTATAGATTTAATTCTTCAAATTTCAGCATCGGTGAGATTCGATCCTCTCACTTCAAATTTGTTTAATCAATTCCTCAAACTTTTATGATTTGTACGATTCGGTCCTCTAAGTTTCAATTTGTGCAATTAAATCCTAAGATTTCTCAATTTTGTGCAATGAAATCCTGCAATCAGCCATGTTAACTAAACCTTCAAATTAGTTAATGAAACGGCCCTGCATATGAGAAAGAAAGTGACACGTGGTGCTAATTTGGCACCAAGTGTGAGCAGAAAACAAACGGAAAAACAAGGAAAAAGAAATTGTAATTTGACAATATTAGCAATAGTATGAGAACAAAGCACTTGATTGCACAAATTAAGAAAATTAGAGGATTTGATTGCACAAAACTAAACGTAGAGGACCAAATTGCACAAATCCAACCAAAAAGTCAAAAGAGTGTTTGATTGCACAAACTATAAATTAGAGAACCCAATTGCATAAACACTAAAACTTAGAGGACTAAATATGAACTTAACTCTATACTAGATCCCAAATAGTTTGATTTATAAAAACAATAGTTGTTTACTAGATGAAGTTAAAGAGAATCTGAAAAGAATCGAATACCGGGGTTCTTCTTTTCTTGTTCCGTGTTATAATGCCAATATAAATTTACGTAGAATCTCCTACCGTTTAATGTAGGTATGACTTTGATATGCAGAAGGTCTCAGAAATTGACATTACGCGTCTAACTAATTTTGATGTTAAGATAGAAGATGGCGGATCGTTCAGCTAACTCTTAAAAGGAACATTATTCTCTGCAAATAAATAATAAACAAAGAGAATCAACTTTCCACTAGCCATCCAATGCTATCAATAGATGTCACGACATTTATGAATCTCCTGGATTATTAGTCAAAGATATGGCGGGAAATTACATCATGCATCACTCCAGAAAATGAACAACAATAAATCATGTCTGCCTTTCCTCGTCCATTCCCAGTCAGATGGAGGGTCAAACAAAGGAGGTTTGGTACTCCATTTTATTATATTGTCTCTTAACTGACTGCAATTCTGAAATCCCTAAAAGCAGATAACTCAAGATTCACAAAGTCTCACATCGATGGTGAGGGAGAGAGACAAACATGAAGTCTCTTTAAGAAGCCGGAAATGAGACTTGGAGGCTTACAATTTGAAGGAAGGAATCCCACATCGGTTTCCCAGTGAGGATAACAAGTATGAAGGCTTTTTAAGGTGCAAAAAATGAGATGTGGAGATCTACTTCTCTCCGCTATTTGGCTAAAGATGAAGTGGGAAAGCTGACACGCATGTTGACTTCGTGTCGGTGTCCGACACCGATGCGCATACCAGTGAGGCGTACACCCATGAGGCGTTAAGTGACGAGAGTCGCACCCAATGAGGATTAGTCGGGCGTTGAAAATGTCCTGACCAATCATTGTTATCAAAAAAAAAAAAAACTAAGTCGATTTTTGTTGTTTATATGTAAACTTAACAACTTAGCTTTTATATATGCGACTCCTTGATTGAAAGGTATATATATTTTTTGGGGAAATGGAGGAAAAAAAAGATACTTGAATTTCACCCCAGTACAATAAACATACCTCTACTTTTAAAACTATGAAATTCATAACTCAGCCACAACAAGTAGCAGTAGCATACTCTCCCTCGTACGAAAGTCTCCAAAACCCTAGCCTCACACAACCCACGCATTCAAGCTCTCAATCTAAGTCCACCACTACCATTCTCTGCCGTAGGCCACCGAGCTTGTCGTCTCGATCGGACTCCTCCTTTGATGTCGACGCGGAAGATGCTGCTCGCCGTGACCATGTCCACAAGCTCGGATCATGTGTTCCCTTGGAAACAAAACAAAGACGAACCGTATCTAGCGGTAGGTCGAATCAACCGTTTCTTGAGAAACAGTGTGATGAGTAGACGACGATGTTGCCTGGTGAAAGGAAGAACAAGTTATGGTCAAACGATTTTGACCTCGGACCAAGTTGAAGCTCGAGTAGAATATTAAAAGGAGTGTGGACCCAGTGAACAGGTGAAGTTGGTTTGAATTTTCAGTAATCAGCCCCTAAAAGGGAGAATCAGTCTAATGAGTACTACTCATTGAGTAGCACTTAAAATCCTTCCTTATCTTCACTTCAGCTAATTGCTTTGGTTACGTTTGGTCATTGGGATTTTTGGACAAGATATGATTGAATAGGATAGGATATAAAATCTAGGAATTTTGCTATACCCTATCCATTGTTTGGTGACTGGCAATAATAAAATCGGATATTTTCACATCCTATTTTATCTATTGTTTGGTATGGATGGCATATTAGTGTAAATGAACGTAAAAGTTGCACAAATGATAATGATAAGAATCCTCGTGACACTCTTGCCTACGTCATTTTTTATTGCTAATTTTTTCCTTTCTTTTTATTTATTTTTTTCCTTCCATCATTCTCTAATAACATTTTACTAAATAGTAAAGTATACTAATATTCCTAAATTACTAAAATATGTAAAATATGTGATTGATATAAAAAAATTATATATATACAGAATTTATATTATAAGATAGAAATAAATTGGAGTGCACAAATAAAAATGGGAATAAATAATAATGAAATTATTTTTTATTTTTTAATAATTTTTAATTTTTTATAGTAGAAATCAAATATTATTTATATTCTAAAACTATTTTTTTATTAGTTTGGGAAATTTGTTATTAAAAAAAATAACTTATGCATGAGGATTATTAGAAATCATGTTACGCCTTGGAAATTCGACTCTTGTAAAGTGCCTGAATTCAATAAAAAGTGAATTAAATTGAATTTCAGTCTGTAAAATATTTTGGATCGTAAGGACGTAAGTGACGATAATTGGACGATTTCTGGACGTCACTTGGTTTAGATTAGGTTTCGAAATTCTTAGTCGTCGAGATTTAGGATCGAGATCCTCGCGCCCGAGCCTAATCTTGACCGAGCCTAACCTGTGAAAATACCAAAAATTATCCTCCGTTTGGTGTACCAAATTTCATTTTAGTTCTGAATTATCAAAAAGACGATTTTGCCCTTCAATAATGCATATAGGACAAAAAATTCAAACTTGACTTGACTAGTGGGTCCCCCAAGTCAAGTCTCCCACCAACCAAGTCACTTATTATTACTCTATCCTTTCTCTCTCTCTCTCCTCACACTCTCTCTCTTTTTCATTTTGGTGGACACCCCTCAACTAAACCCTCACCTCCTCTTCCTCTTGTTTTTTTTTGCCCGACCACTGCCTCCAACCACCACCTCGCCGCCTCATTGTCATCCCGTCGCCACCGTCCCGTCAGCCGCAAGCTGCCGGACCTTCGCCAAAACCAACCTCGCGATGCCCTGCCCTGTTTCGAGTTCGGTGGGCTGTTCACGCGTCTCCTCCGCCCACAGCTGTTTTAGACCACCACCACCAGTCCTTCTTCGACCTCCTACTGACCCTTCGACGCCTTTGCCAGCCACCAGGAACCGCCGGACTACCGTGAGACAACTCGGGAAGCCGTCGAGCCTTGTTTTGGGGATCTCATGCCCTATCCACAGTTCCGCGGCTTTACTGCAGCTTTCGGTCGCCTTTCTGCTGCTCACCACCACCACTGGCAACCACCCTTGACCCCTCGCCGTCCCTCGCAGCCTGTGAAAGCTAATCGCCCCTAGTAGGAGCCGCGGAAAGCCTCGACCAGCCCTCCCCTCTTCTGTACACGTGCCCTATTTTCACGCCAAGCTCCTGTTCGACGCCATCAGTCACCTTACACCGCCCTTCACCGGTCTCGATAGCCACCTTCCGACCTCTAGGTAAGTCCCCTAGCCATTCCCAGCCTCAACTCAACCCGTGAGGTTGAGTTTCCTCACAAAATAGTCGGTTCCCCTATTTTCTCCACTGACCAGTCCTGTTTCAGCCGCGTGTCCTCACAAAATAATCGGTTCCCCTATTTTCTCCACTGACCAGTCATATTTTAGCCGCCGACCACCGCTCGTCGGAGCTCCAATCGTCGGCCACTTGTCCCGATGACCTCTGCCGAACCTCCAACAGTGTTCCAGCCACCTTCGAGTCGTGTCGTTGTTCGAAAGACCGAGGATCACCGTGAGTTCTTGGATTGCCACCATCGCCACCCGTGCCGTCATCGCTGAGACTGCCCGAGCTTGCTTGGTAGTGAGTTAACCATAATCCTTGGTTAGGGCGCTAATTACGCATAGGATTAGTTGATTAGCCAATTAGGGTGTTTAAGTAATACAATCGCGGTCGGTTTAGATAGAAATTGGATTTAGGTTAAATGGCCGCGATCGATTAAGTTAGTCGGATTGATTAAATCATCTATGGCTATTTGTTGTTAGATGAAATTGATTGGTTGATTGATGGTTCGTTAATTGTGGTTTGATTGCGAGCGAGCGATAGGTTAGAGACAAGCGAGCGATCGACGTTTTAAATTGAATTGATTAATAAAGGTTAGTAGTGGATCTCAAACCTAGCATGCAGCCTGAGCTGTTCTAACCCCTTCTGTTCCTTCTAGTCGGAGTTCAGCTTATGATCCCAACGATTCGGCTCCCCCGATTGGATACAATGACCCGGACGTTGTTTTTACCCTCTAGGGTGTTGGGTCTTCTTTTGTTGGATAAGGGTCGATGATATCTTCTGTGGAAGTACTCTTTTGGAGTAGATGAGAGTTAATCTTAGTCGACTCATGTATCTTTTTTAGAGTCTTAGAGGGCAGCCCCGAAGCATGGGATTATATATGTTAGTTGCATTAGTAGCTCTGTAAGGTTAAGGATCATCCATTCTTATTAGTACTATGCTTGTCTTTTGATCGTTTGGTTTTCTTGCTTTTCTATCCCATGCTGATCTTGTTGTTTGGGAATGATGCACGTTCTGCATGCGTAGTAAGTTTGTGGGTCAATAGTGCGCCTGGGATGCTATCTTCATGACCTAGTGGCGATTTGGCCAGGGATGTCGCAAGCCCGAGAGTCGGGGCGTGACAAATCATATCCACCTTTATCCCACCTCTCCATGGGATAATTTTATCAAGGTTGTATCCCTCTTATATTCCAGTATATCTTGTCTTAGACAGGCACCAAACACGGGATATGATAAAGTTTATCATATCCTGAATTTTTGATAATTGGATGTTAGGAGAGAGCTCGCGGGTAGGCCGGAAGCTCAGTTTTGGAGCACTGGCAAAAGTTTGATACCATTTTGAGAGCTTGCCAAAAAAGAGCCAAAATCCGAACCATCAGCATACTCAATTGAACCCACATTTATTCAAAAACTTAAATCAATGAATTATGGGTCAAGTAAGATACATCAATTGTTGTAGAACACGTCAATTACCCTTTGTAGAGCTTATCTACCATACGTCATACATACATCTCAACAATCACACGTGTATCTCAACACTCAGACCTCGAGCTCCGGTGGTCATGGCATAAGGCTATGAGCTTAGAGCTCAAGGAAAGTCAGTTTAACAAAAGAGAGAGATGCAAGCATAACAAAAGAAGAGAGAGAGAGAGAGAGAGAGAGAGAGAGAGAGGAGCATGGCTGGGACCATGAGAAAGACAACGGTATATTTGAAAGATAATAGCGAAATCATAATATGTGTAGACAAATACACTGGAATGAGAATGTTGATATATATTTTCAAAAATAGAGATCCGCAAGCGACGCATAGATGGAAAAATTTACGTATGTTCGTGGGTATTTTCCATGCAATGAATACTTGATTTTGATGGGTTGACCACGTGCCATGACTTTCTGCCCCCCGCAAGGACTATAGTTTTTGTTTCTTCGTTCGAGTTCCGACTCTATTGTCGTGTTGATATCACCGATTCACCAACACGTCACCTTCGTTTCTTCAACCACTTACTTAAATTGACATTTTACGTAACAAATATGACAAATATCCTACTAATTTTCCATGAGAGAAAGCCCGTTGTCTTCTCATATGATAATTTTGGGAGTACATAAATGACATGAAAAATAATTTCGGGAGTACATAAATGACATGAAAAACAGTGAATTAATATTACATGAGTATAATATATAACGCGTTAATTTTCCTACATCATATGCGATATCTACACGGAAAAATCGTTGTGGTTTTTAGTTGAGCTGGTCACTCCGATAAGTTGCGGTTTATATAAGTTAAGCTCGAGCGCGATGTCGTTTTAGGTTTGAGCGTAATATGAATCCGCGGATTATAACGACTCAAAAGTTGCAAGTAACATCTTAAGTTAATCAAATAGGCTACGTTAGGGGAAGCATTTTACGTTATGGGCCGGATTAGGTTATCCGAGAGCCCAAGTGCAAAACTAAGTGTTGTTAAATAACCCAACAGCCCATCACGTAAGCTTAGAAGAAGCTGGTCTAATTGAAGTCATAGACGAGGCTAGAGTCACTAGAAAGACCTAATTTATTTGGTAATATTGTCCCAAAAAGTCCTAATCATATTGTACAGCGGTCATTCATACCCACACTTTTCAATTTTGCCGATTTAGTCCTAAACCTTTTGACGATTTGACAAAGTAGCTATTCCAATCGATTTTGGCAGGAAAATCGCCGACGTGGAGGTCATGCCAGCGATTTCCGGCCAAAATTAATCTGAAGAGCAATTGTCAAATTGTCAAAAGGTTTATAATTGAATTGAAAAAAAAAAATCGAAGACCTTAGGTCTGAATTGTTGCATACGTTAAGATTTTTCAGACGAATATCCCAACATTTAATTAACACCTATTTGAACTGTTTCTCATGATTAATTCCCCCGGATCATTGGCAGTTTTGTTTTCCTAGTATAACTAACGAACAAGGACTTGGAACCGAAAGCAAGTGGAAGATCGAATTTCTCCCTCCCGCACATCTTTCATCCTTAATTCGTCGATTTCTCATATGATATTATTAATGATGGAGTGGTCCGGTCCGAAAGGTCCCGAACTTTGGATAAGATAAGGGATGGATGACTAGGACATTAATAATTAGAAATGACTAATCCGCTGACCGAAATAATATCACCCTATTCCCCACCTGTCGCAAAACTCCATGATTCATGACGGTATCATTTCTTTTTTGCTTCTGCTGATCACGACATCCTTTGATTCCGTTCACACCAGAGGTTAAATATTTGCTTCCTTTCCTTGAGCAATCGCTTTTTTGGGTTGGGCTTTTCAAAATTCCTGTGCCTTGGATTTTAGGCAAAAACAAGTTTCATTGGTCATTGATTTGAAGTTTTTAAGCCAACGTGAATCTGACTGAATATGATGGCGATTTCAGACTTAAGCTTTCATATTCGGTGCTCTCCATGGAAAAAGGCGGGCTTCAACCGCTGGTACGAGAGCCGATAGTCAATTAATGAGTTGCTCCCAGTACACATCATTCGGTGCTCTCCGTGGACAAAGGGTGTCGGGCTTCAACCGCCGGTATGAGAGCCGATAGTTAATTGATGAGTCGCTCCCGGTATATATCGATGTATAGCCATTACAGTTTCCACGCTGAACTTGGCTGAGCCGTGGCGAATGAGATGAAGCTTGAAAGGCAAATCTTCCTGACAATAAACTTGGCCGGGTCAAGTTGGAGATTTAAATTGAGATAAATTGGCGGTGCGAAAGGATGCCCTGAATTCAAAGGAGGTGGGCCCAACACAAAACGATCATACGTGAGAGGGGGAGATTTTTAAACGCGCACGCGCGAGGGTGTTTGACCAAAGAAGCCTCTAGTCTGGAAGATGGTGTAATATGGGGTGATTGATGTTATTCAAGCTGGCGCACCAACTTTTCGCCCGAAACTTCCTAATGAAGGCGAGTCCCATCCGGAGAAAAGGAGCGTCGGGAAAATTATCCTAGAAGTTCTAAAGATGTTAAAGACATTAAAAAATATTCAAGATTATCCACACCAGCGATTCCGGGCGAGATGGATTCGATTGAAAAAACATAAAAAAGATTTAGGATTTTAATTGACAAAATTAAAAGATTAATTTATTATTGAATCGAATAAAGTTTAAGCAATTGTCCGCATCGCGTCCTATGCAGTGATGCAACTCCCTTGGCAACAAACCACGAGATGACAACAACTAGCAGCGGTGGTTCAAGACAAAGGGGTGGGATCATTAAAATACAGTGTTGATGATGCATGCAACTACTTAGTCGAATGGTTGGAGATGCCTGAACAAGATTTAGAATAATGGATTATTGATGGAAGACACCATACCAGTCGACGTACTAAGAGTTGAGTTTAAATTCGTGTTATTTGTATATTCTGAGGCTTCTTGTTCGAGAAAAATTTCATGATAAAATAAAATACTCTTTCGAAAATTATTTTTCATGCAAATGTTTTCCTCCTTTTCAGAATAAGGAACCCTAAGAACGTATATTTTCTTCGATCATAAATAGTACTCGGTTGATTGATTCATTCCAGCAAACCAAACGCGTGAAAGTCTGAAAATTTATTTGCGGAAGATTCTTTCGCCTCAAACAAGCGCAAGGGAAACTGATTCTGGGAATTCGGTCGTAGACTTTCCCAAATTTGGACGAAGAGAAGCTAATCGATTCACGGGAAAAACAAACTCAATTGAGGAAAAAAACGATTTCTCTTTCTCATAAGAAGAAATTACTTTCACTAAGCCAATAAGCAAATGAAAACTAAATAGTTTTCTTGAAAAAGATTTCCTTTTTTTTTTCGGGAAAACGTTGTCCTCTTTTCAAGTTAGAAAATTCATTTTCCTAAATATGATCATTTATATTTTCTTTAGCCATAAATGATTTTTCTTTTCTTTCACCGTTTTCAACGTACCAAACACGTGAAAATACTAAAAATCAATTCGCGATTTTTTTTTTCACTCAAACAAACGCACCCTAATAAAGGAACTTTTCCGAGTTCTGAGTCACCTTTCTTCACATACCGATGGACGTCCACTAAGATGCGTATCCCAATCCTTGTTTCGTCCCACAGATTATCATGTTTCATGCCTAGGCTATGTGTTGGTCCTTGGATTTTCGTCCCACGGATAATCATGTTTCATTCCTAGGCTATGTCTCGGTCCTTGGATACCATCACCAAGTCCATGACTTTTTTGTCCTCAACTCGAATGATTCCATCGGTTCTTGGTGGGGGACCGAAAATTTACAGCCACATCCCACCCGTTTGTGCTGATCGACGTGCACTCGCTTTCCACCGTCCGACTTTCGACGCCATTTTCAACCTCCACCGTACAATTCTCCCGAGAGGATGCCACCAACCCAGTATTCGTACAATCCCAGCCATGGTCGGACTGACCACCACTTTGAATTCCCATTGCTCTTTCGGAGCCTTCTATGATGAATGAAAGTTTTTAAAGGTCAAAAGTCGAATGTTAGGAACATCGCATAATCACCAGCGCAGCAGCCCCACTCGCCTGCTTTTTCTTTGCTGTGAAAGCGTGTCAAGATAGTCGACGGGTTTGGTGTGAAGTTTCAAGATTTTTTTAAGAGGGGAGAGAGAGAGAGAGATGCCGAGGAAAGTAAAGCCAACTCGCAGATCAGAAGTTTCTGTAGAACGAAAGAAAATATCCCGTGGTGAGTTTCTTGGAACCCTTCTCATGCTCTCTGGGATTTCCAGAAAGTTTGATGTTTTTTCTAGGAATTTTATACATCTGTTCAGATTGGTGATTTGGTTAAGCTCAAATCCCTTCAACCAATTTTTGTTTTTTCTATTGTTCCCTCTCTAAACTTGTCTGGGTGTTGAAAGCTGGACAATTTGATTATTAATAAGTAAGTTGTCAACTATCTTGATTCTTTATTTTGGTTTGTCATATGTGCTTTCTTTGTCAACCTGCCTGATCCCACTGTCTTCTTTTTAGTTTCAACTTCTATATGTGGAGATGTGGTAAAGAAGCAATTTGCTTCGTTTTGTTCCCCGTTGCCAATGGTCAAAAACCAATCTGTTCCTCTCTCTCTCTCTCTCTCTCTCTCTCTCTCTCTCTCTGTGAAAGGAGAAAGCCATGCTCATCTGTTAGTCAGGTTTCAGCTGGAAATTGCAGAACTTTGGGTATTGATGTGATCTTGTGGACTTGTTTCTGGTCTCAGGTATTACATGTTTCCTTCTCAAATCTTTCGTTTCTCTGAATCCCGTAACAAGATGAACTTAGACCTCCTTTTTTTGGGTTTCTTGATTTGTACCCAGATCACTTGTTGGCGAAAATCACTCTTGTTTCAACTTTCTACGGATGACACTAAAATTTCCCTGCACAGATTATGAAACTCAGGCATCTGTTTCTCGTTTGTTTCCCTTTTGACTCTCTCTTGTAGTTGACAGTTGAAAGCTCTTAATTTCCTTGAATTTTCACAATCAACCAATTAGGAACTGAGCCAACTGTGTTGATGCTGTTGTTTCTTGGTTGCTATGTCTTAATCTCCTCATTTCTTGATCTGAATGTTTGTCAACGAGGCCAGAGGACTTCGGTCGAGTGGGTAGTTAAGTTGCAACGCTAAGCTCTTTGGGGGTAAAACAACATTGAACTCGGATGTTCTGCAATTAGCTGTCGTTCTTTCTTGTGACATAAATCGCGATTGCTTTCTCATAAGCTTTTGGGGGTTAAATCTACATGCCTTACTTTTTGAGCTTTCTGAAGCGCTAAGCTATGAGAATGTTCAATTTTTTTCCCCATCTTTGAGTATTCTTTCATGTTTTGAGGATGTTAGCATGAAAATTCAATCGCTAGGGATTTACCTTTCATGGCTCTAATATGTACCCTGGCCTTGATTTTTATCTTCCCAATGTGTAAAGGAATTTCAGCAAAATAAGATATTGCAAATTCAGAATAATAAAAGTACAGCTGAGAAATCATCCTAGTCGTCAATTGGATAATGCATCCTAAGCCTCTGTGTGCGTGCGCGTGTGCGCAAGGGCATGTTGTACTAAAGATGTGATTGAGTCTGACAAACAGTTGAATGCCATGCTTGACATTTGCAGAACGGCTAGAGATTTGAAGAGACAGAAACAGTGACATCTTATAAATTTGGCTGACGTTAATCCTCTGGATCAGTTTCAACAACAGAGATACTTGTGTTGAAGGGACAAATCCGTCTTTAATTAGGTTCGCAGAGTTATCCGCTACTCCCTATGCAACTTTGGAAATGTTAGGCTCCAAAAAACACCAGATGATGTATGTTTCCAAATCCTACAGCGGAGAGGATTATGACCCTAAGTATTTCATAGACTCTCCATCTGAAGAAACGATTAATCCATCCAGCTATGATATGTCAAGAAATTTATACCACACCCAGGGATCCTCCATTAATAATGAAAACCCATTCAGTACTTCGGAATCAGAACTCATGGATGGTCAAAGTCTGGATTGTGTAGACTACGATGAAGATAAAATGAGGTTGAAGTTTCAAGAGCTTGAAAGGGCACTGCTCAACGATGGTGGTGATGAAGAAGAGGACGACATGTTTGTTGATGGTCAATGGGTTGACCAAGTCCGGATCACCTCACATGACTCCCCCAAAGAATCCTCGTCGTCTGATTCCAACCTCAGCAGCATTAGCACCAACAGAGAAGTATCACAGCCGCCATCACGCACCCCGAAACAGTTGCTTTTTGATTGTGCTACTGCAATTTCTGAAGGAAATATCAGAGAAGCGTCCAATATCATAGATAATGTGCGACGGATTGTTTGCATACAGGGGGACCCACCTCAGAGAATTGCGGCCTACATGGTGGAAGGGCTCGCTGCTCGGATGGGTCATTCTGGAAAATGTCTTTACAAAGCCTTAAAATGCAAAGAGCCCCCATCTTCTGACCGGCTTGCAGCTATGCAGATTTTGTTTGAAGTATGTCCGTGTTTTAGATTCGGGTTCATGGCGGCAAATGGAGCGATTATAGAAGCATCTAAGGGTGAAAAGAGGGTTCATATAGTTGACTTTGACATAAACCAAGGGAGTCAATACATCACTCTCATACAGACACTTGCATCTCTACCTGGTCAACCGCCTCACCTGAGGTTGACAGGGGTGGACGATCCGGAGTCGGTCCAGCGCCCTGTTGGGGGGTTGAAACATATTGGCCAGAGGCTTGAAAAATTGGCAGAAGCCCTTAACGTACCATTTGAGTTCCGAGCAGTAGCTTCAAGGACGCCTCTCGTCACTCCGGCCATGCTAGACCCACAACCCAGAGAAGCACTAGTTGTGAACTTTGCTTTTCAGCTCCACCACATGCCTGATGAGAGTGTTTCCATGACCAATGAGCGGGACCAGCTTCTCCGCATGGTTAAGAGCTTAAATCCAAAGCTCGTAACTGTTGTTGAGCAAAATGTGAACACGAACACTGCTCCCTTCTTAGCAAGGTTCGGGGAGGCCTATAGTTACTACTCTGCAGTATTTGATTCTCTTGACGCCACTTTGCCTAGGGAGAGCCAGGACAGGATAAATGTGGAACGACAGTGTTTAGCGCGTGATATTATCAACATCGTGGCATGTGAGGGCGAGGAGAGGATAGAGAGGTATGAAGTTGCGGGGAAGTGGAGAGCGAGAATGATGATGGCCGGATTTACTTCATGTCCGATGAGCAAAAGCGTGACGGAGTCTATCGGCAACCTCATCAGGCAGTATTCCGAGAGATATAAAATCAAAGATGATATGGGTGCGCTCCATTTTGGATGGGAAGATAAGAGCTTGATCGTTGCTTCAGCGTGGAGGTGATATAATCTTTATCCATCTAACTACTGATAGATTAGGAACTCAAGTGGCTGGATGATAAATATTTATGCTTACGTGTATTGTAACTATCCGCCTCTTTGTTTTGGGATCAGATGCACCTGATACATAAATTTATTTGATTAAATCTGTCTTGTAATAGGTTTTCTGACTATAACTTGAAGGGGGCGATTTAGTATGCCAAGCTCCTTATTTCGGCATAGCTTCAACTGTGCTTCTCGCTCATTTCTATGCTTAGTTGTGTATTTGGTCGCAGTCTCTTGCTACGGGATCCCTTGGATTCTTACAGACCATTTGCTTGTTTACTTCATTTTTGTCCAGAGACTAACCTTCACCTGTGGACAGACCACGCCCGTGTTGTGCACACTAAGCCTCGACATTGTCGTTTGATTATATACTTCCTGCTCCTCATGCATGGTGTGGACGGTTTGAAAATCTGTATTGTGACAAGGATTTATACCCATCACCATGTCACATACGTTGCTGTTACATTCACGCCTGCAATTGGTTTCCCATAATACCTTGCACATGGACAAAGATATGCTTGATGACTCCTTGCCTTGTTTATGCATAAGAAACTTTCAAGGTAACTGGTGCATAGTCGATGCTTCTTTAAAGCTGAGATTTGCTGGTTTGAGCCGATTTCGGTGTGCATAAAAAGTTGAAATATATCAAGTAAGAATGATTTGGATTGGATTTAGCCATCAACAGTCCGCAACCTTAATCAAGTCATCGACAAACCGAGAGGACAAGAAAAGCTTTAAGGATAGTGATTTGGTGCTTTTCAGGTGATTCCACACGATCCTTCTTTGGATGCGGCGATCTGCAGGGATGCAAGCAAGAGTTGTACAAATCACTTACTACCGGATAATAAAAGCGAATTGCAAAAGATGAATGATGATTTGTACCTTTCATAGTATGTTGGGACACAGAGCAGAGAAAGAGGTCACCTGTTGAGTGAAACATGCATAAATGTACCTCTTTAAAGAGATCTTCCCTTCGACCAAAAAAAAAAAAAAAAGAGATCTTCCCTCTTGTTTAGGCTCTGTTGGGGAGGCTGCAAGTAACGGTAGGTCGATGCTCGAGTTTTTCTCATGCACGGTAGAGAAATTGCAGACGCCGCGTGATGCTGGTGATATCTTTTCATCTGAGAAGACCTACAGAAACCATAACTGCAGTACTGCATTCCTGAAACTTGAAAACCACACTCGAGAGACCGATTGCCGGAATTGCTTAGCTGAGGACCGCATGCCCCAAAATTCAGCTGTAAGAACAATATGAGCCCCATCACATTCAAATTGCCACATCATGAGGACAACAGCTTTGGATGAGAGGTTTAAATCTACAATAATTGCTCTGCTCAAGCGTCCATTCCTGTTTTCTCTTCTCTCTCTTTTCTGCAGTCCAGAGTTGCACACAGAAGGGAACTCAGGGCTAGGCTAGTAATGACGACAAAATTATCCACAGAGTTAAAACCTTTAATTTAACAAGTCCAAGGCCGCGTCCTTCGCCAAGTTTTACATCTCTCGCAGTTCTCTGTGTAAACCATCATCACTTGCTGGTTCCATTCCATTAGTTGTGATTCTGAAGCAACGAGAGACTCAGTGCGATGAAATTCTTTGCCATCGTGGGTACATCTGAGGTGGTGAATTGAATTGGGAAGGTGAGAGCAGCGATGGCACGAGCGGCACTGGATCTACAGAGTTGGCTGGTGGTGTGCAAGGACATACTATGTGGTGGCAGCGGCGTGGCATTTGTCGATATCGAGCTGAACAGCATATCGCTAACAAAGTTTGCCGGTTTCGGAATGCAAGAGATTTGAGGAAGCCACATGAACCGAAGAACGACATTCGACGGCATTTTGTTGTTTCGTTGTGGCTGGAAAAAAACCCGAGAATCGATTTACCTATCGACTCTGGTACTACTTGTTGAGTTGATGAACGACTTTCTATTCATTGAATTCTAATATTTCATTACGTTCAATTTTTTTTTCTTTTTCTTTTTCTTTTTTTTTTAACCACTGAGAGTTGCCACGGCCCACAGGTCACCCTTCTCTCTTGAGAAGGGGGAGGTCGGAAGTCCGATTACACATCTTCTCAGGATAGAGGGGGTGGAACGCGCAAGTGAGGAAGCAGAGTTTCGCAACCTGCACATAGCATGTAACGCACACACGGTGTGACTTTTATAATAAAATAAGATAGGAAACCAAACCCCAAAAAAAAAAATATTTTGTGGGGGCCCTCGTCTCATTATTTTATTAACTGTAGTAATTACTTTGGTTGTGGCATTTGGCATGTGGCTTTGCAACTAAATCTGTTTTGGCCTCTAATGATTTGGTCGGTACTCTCCGTACAAATTCAAATTCTTCCAAATTGTGGTTTTGAAACTCGACCCCGACATGCAATTTGGCAAACGAACTGTTGAAGATAGGTCGGGTGCATATTGTTGTGAAGCTGAACGAATTTCGAAAGCTGCCAGCACGAAATGATAAAAACAAAGGTTCGACGGTAAGGAAAGAGTATCACAGGCTCAGTGAAAGATGCATCAAATCTAAATTATACATTCTAATTTACATCTCAATTAGATGAATCATACTTTTACCTAATTGACATATTCTACAACCTATCTGAGATGTTCATAAGGAAAAGACAGTAAAAGTGAGTTCAGCATCTTCGTTGCGCCTTGCCGTAAAAACCAAGCCAACAGAGAGCCCCACAATATCACACCAAACATGCCGATGAAACAGGTTCAGCAGTTTGCCGGAGATCAAAGCAGCACATTTCCCTTAAGAAGAGGTTCATGCGCCAATTTGCTAATTTCGCCAGTCGTAATCATCACAACAGGGCCCGACGGTCAGAAGTTGGAAGTTTTCGAAACTCCAGACTTCCCAAAATTAGCACGCATCATATATTATAGATCAGATGGCATTTGAAATTGTGTCCCCGACCAATAACAATCATCGTTAAAACACCATCATTAATGCTTCATTAATGCAGAGAAACCAAGCTGGAAATCAAGACAAAAACGTGAAGAGGCCATGGAGAAATGGGAAACTGAGTCTCCAGGTAAATTTGAGCTTTCAGACAAGGTATGTTATATTAGGGAGGGGAAAAAAGGGATCAGACGATGTCAAAATTGAACATTTGAGGTCATTCCAGGATGCTTCAAGGAAGCCACGGATATGTACACTCAGAAACACTCAGACGAATGAAGTGTTCAGAGTAGGTAATACAAGGAGTTCCACCAAGGATCTCCATTCCTGCTCCGCCCTTCGCTAGGCGGTTAGTGCCAATCACCAACTCTATAGAATGACATACCAGAATTTGGAGTGATACTGAAGCAGCTCACTCAATGTGATAGTGCTCTAACAATGGACAATATGTCATTACCCGTCCTTCCTCCCCAAATTGGTATAATCAGCAAGTGAAAATTTGGAAGTATTTTGACCTTGTATTACCATGTCCTGAGGGCCTCAAGTAATTTCAGCCGTTCTCATCTTCACTTTCTGCACAAGCAGCTACAGCCACAACTCGAAAAATCTGACATGATTATAGCAAAGCCTCAGGGGGATGGTTTCCAATCATACGGAAGATTAGTGAAGCCATTCCCAGCCCTGAGCCCACTAAGCATCTGGTTACTCAAATCCTGTTGGTTACCATTCATACTCTGATCTCGAATTATAGGGGATACTCCTCTTCCATTCATAAAGGAATTGTTTCCTATAACAGCTCTCACTCCATTGGCGATGGCAGATGAGCCCATTCCTGCAGCCATGTTACCGTACAAAGCGCCTCCCATATTAGAGCTGTGGACCATCCCATTCCCCAGCAAGCTGTTGGAAGAACTGCTGAGGCCAGTATTAGAGCTGGTTGGCAAACTCCCATTCACATGTTTCACATCATTTCCCAATGAACCAACACCAACAATACCACCCGCACTGTTGATTTGGCTTGACATCACTTCTTGCAGAATTTTCTGCACAGAACTCTGGGAATCATTTGGTTCGACCTCACCATTATGAGGAGACATTTTTGCAGATGAGTTGGCAGTACTAATGTGATTTGGAGCTGACAAACCGCCATTGCTGTGTGGGGGATTATTACCAGAGGAATGTGTAGGTGATTGAAAAGCCGAAGGATTGTTGAGTTGAGCAGGTGGCAATGTTGTGGAGGAACCAGGGGATGGAATCTGAACACCACCACTTCCATATGGACTGCCTGAATTGCTTATCGAACTTTGCTGTCTTGAGTTTATAGAATTTTGGTGGAGAAGGCTAGGTACGGCATTGCCAGTTGCAGAAGTGGAGGCTGTGTTATTTGCAGCTCTAGAACCGTCAGTAGCACCCAATTGCACCGGAGGAGCCTGAACATTGTTCTGGTCATTGTTTGCATTCTGAGACACTGCTTGTTGCTGTTGGTGTGGCTGCTGCTGCGAATGTTCAGCTTGATTACGAACCCCGGTTGAAGCACTGTTCCTCCGAGGGTATTTGGCCAAGCTTTCTGAGAGGCCAAAGGTGAAAGGAATGTAAATTTTTATTGCAAACCACAAGCTGCCAATAATGTACTTCATGCAAAAATCTATAATGGGCAACCAAGAAGGCATGTCCCTTTTAAGCCAAGCATAAAGTGAGTGCTTTTTAATTTTCCTTTTCATAAGACTAGGAGTCCACAGATTCTTTCTTAAAGTTGGAAGCGGAAAATGACACCCTTCCACCAACTTGTCATATTTTATTTTTAGAACTTACCTTGATTCTCTACTTTGGTAAGGGGGAAAAAAAATCTTCTTGCATGCTCTACCTTCAGAGTCACCAAATATTGTCATTTAATTATGTCACAACCTAGGCATGTCATTTCTCTTTTAAGTTGTTTCAATTCTCTTTCTTTCAAATACTGACTTTGTTTTTCCTATTCAAAGAATTTCAAACTCAAGTTCACTCGATTTAGGAACTCCAAAAGTTAGCCCCGCACCCGCACACGCATACGCACTCCAAGTAGCAGCAACACACATCACATACAAAATGGATGAGATCAAGAAGATTTCTAAGGTTAAGTGCACTAACTTAACAACACCTAATGAGGTAGCCAATCTTCATGGTTTCCAACACCACCAGGACTTACAACCTATAAGCCACAGGCCATAGTTCCGAGGATCATAAAATCTTCTGTTCTCAAATCATTCATTCAAGTTTGTCAAATTTCTAGATATACCATCTAAACTATGCATCAATGACAATCCTGCAGCTTCCACTATTCTCTCACTAAACACTTTATTGATCAGAAACCAATTACACTACACAATACATGAAGGATTGCCACCAAACTATCAACAAATAGTAATTGTGAAAGATTTGATGGGACCACTTGCCAACTACTCTAAAAGCTTAAACTGTTAGAAGAAGACGTGGTTTAATATTTATATATTCCAACACTCTCCCTCACGCTTAGTCTGGTATTTTGCCTAGTACTAAGCGTGGACAAATTCATTGGGGAGGCAAATAGGGGCCTGGAAAGATTTGAACTCAGGACCTCCTGCTCTGATACCATGAAAGATTTGGTGGGACCACTTGCCAACTGCTCTAAAAGCTTAAGCTGTTAGAAGAAGGCATGGTTTAATATTTATATATTCCAACAGTATAGTGCTAAGAACATTGTGCAATTGAAAAGGAATCGGGATAGCTGATGACTTATTGTGTCCTCAATGACATTACCAGACCAACTTTTGCATTGCAACACAGGATTAAGCATCAGTTTCATGAGCAGTGCCCCCAACACGCAGTGCCCCCCCCCCCCCCCCCCCCCTTCTTTTTCCTTCTTCCCTTTTCCTCTCTCCCCCCTCCCTCTCTTCTTCCCTTCTTTCTCTTCCCTCTCGTATATTTAATGTTCACGCAATGATGCGAAAAGCTCAAGAGATAATAATGAGAAACAAAGGAGCTTACCCATAGGCCCAGTCCGCGTTTGTCGGCTGTAATCAATTAGATCTTTCATGCAATTGACCACTTCTGATATCTGCAATTTGCAACCAAAAGGTGAGGAATTCAATAAAGTTCAAGTAATTATTTATCCAATATTTCCTAATTAGACATCCCAACCAGAGTTGTAAATCTTGAGGTTGATTACCATCAATATTGTAAATCCATGCAGATCAGTCACCATTTTTTTTTTATCTTATCTAGGGATAGTAAGTAACAAAGGCATTAAATCTTAACATTCTTTATGATGATAAACACCTCAAACTTTTAAAAACATATAAACATGATAGGCAAATCACTTTTAATTTTTTCCATTAACTTTTTATTTTGGACAATAAAGTGAAAGGACTTTTTCCAAGTCTCTTTTTGAATTTCTACGATATTTTCTAACTCCTAGGTTGTAAAGGGAGCTCTTTAATATACCTGCTTGCTCATAAAAAAAAAAGAACTTGGAGAAATAAAAGTCAACCAAATACACCCTGATGCTTTTCAGCGACAAAATCACCAGTTGCCAAAATAAGCCTTTCAAAGACAATTGTGTAAGAGAAATTCACTGCATAAGACTGAGGAAGCAGGGACTCAACTTTGCTTAAACACGATATTCAGCATAATGTTACTTTTGAATCATGAAATCTGACCCAGCAAGGAACACTAACCACTGTCCCAGATGATGATGAATAATAAGGCTTAAACAGTACATCATAAAAGTTTTCAAGTTCAGCCACAAGAAGCCCAAGAATATAAATTTCGCACTGACAGGAAACAAACCGTCGTTTAACATCACCAGGAACAGCCAGGACATACTATTTTCTCTTGCCAAGGAATTGTAGAGAGGAAAGGAAACTATTGACAATTGAATTAACTTGATTAACTCACTTTGGTGGACTGTTTATACTTGCGACCTATTGGGAAGGTTTACAAGGAGGAGAACAGCATAGCAAAAGTGACAGAAAACAGCCAAATTTCTACTGCATTAATAAACAACAATGCATTGGCAACACCGACTTGTACACAATGCCAGAAAGCAATTAGGGTAATTCTCGAAATGTGCTAAGACAACAAACATTAAAAATGGAGAAGAGAAGAGTATGAGGGACAACCTGAAGACACCTCACATATCTCTTTGTATATCCTAAGTCATTCACTAAAGGAACTTCAAGAGCTTTTGCCAATTGCCGAGCCGATGAAAGAAACCTATTACATCGAAACAGTAGCAGAAATGTCAAGCATTTATGCACTCAACAAATGGTTACCAATCAAAGACAGACCACCCAAAAGCTCTCAACAGAGAGATACACAAAACACATGATGTGGCATAACTTCCTCCAAGATCGTTGATAAGCAACAGCTCAATCCACCCATATGGACGTAAAGATCATTGTTTTTGTCACTTTTTCAACAACCACTTTTAAATAGGCGTACACCAATATACTATACTAACTAGAAACTTACAAATGCTGTCAGCAAGTTGGTAAACAGAAAAAGCTCCATACAGCGATAAAAGAGGTGAGAAAATTTGGTTCATTGGTAAATCTTGTAAAAAATTGAGTCCCTTTTCATATAAGATTTTGCAGCACATTGAGTAACTCAATGAAATTGCATGGCCAGCACATGTAGACGTTTTTTTCAGATTTATTTGAAGATTTAGTTTTCATATTTCGAGGAAATCAACTGTCTGCTTAACTTTCCTTTTAGCTTTTGAGATAAGAATTACAGGTAGCTTTCGAACAAAACAAATTGCATTTAACAATGATTTGCTGGGTAAATTACATTGTACTGTGGTCAGACTTGCACTACTATCAAATGCATTGCAATTCCTTAACACAATACATTAAACTTTGTAGATCCTTTTAATTGTTGCACTTTGACCATTTTCAAACCAATTTATGACCAAAAGCTGAGGCAACTATGCAAGCACATTCTTTTCTTTTCTTCAGTGTGTGCTTATGTGGCGCCTGTACTGTGCACCATTAGGCAATGTCAGGCAAATCAATGAGCATATCAATTATAATCAGGATAATTGGGAGGATGGAACAATTGAAAGGGTTCGTAAAGTAAGGTGCCTTTCGCTAAAAAATAGTAGATAAAGTTACCCCAAAGTCAGTCACTACTGAGAAAATCTACAGATTTTCTTGTACTCCCTGGACATAAAAACCCAAAGCAGAATATGCCAGTGGAACAGTTAGATTTGATATTCTTAGTATTTTTCGGAAGTGATATCAAGCATACTCATTTCCTCCATAACAAAATTAACAATAAGTCACAAACAACACAGCACATAGTCCCATATGTAAAGCTTTCTAAGTAAAGATTCAAGACGTGCAACCAGACAGCCGCATGCACCCAGGAACCCCAATGCCATGCCAAACCAAGGATGCCATGGCAAGGCTGAACATGAAAATAGTAGTTTGCCTAATAACACTGTGATCTAGATAGAGTTTGGTCCTCAAGGAAGAGAGGAATTTAGGTAACTAACAGTCAATTTAATATGGTTATTGTTTGATTGCTTTACCGCTAACTAAGATTTTAGAATTTAGCAGCTAAATGTGGTGGTTTTTTTTTTTTTTTTTTTTTTTTTTGGGGGGGGGGGGGGGGGGGGGGGGTTGTGTGTGTGTGTGTGTCAAATAAATGTGGTGTTTTGAAAGTTGTAATTTTTCCAATTATTATTTTGTAGCATTTCCAAAAAAGATTCTTAGGTACAGATCAAATCAAATGTTTTAGTTTCAGACATTTTACAATTCTACCATTTCCGACAGTTCACGACTCGGAACTTAGCACTTATTAAAACATGTATTTTCACTCTAAAGCAAAAGACCAAGTTACAGGCTAGAGGACGTAGCTCCCGCTCTTGCAATTTGCTTACGGCCCTATACAGGCATCACTGCTAATTTTGGACAGTCATATGCAAAGTCTGTCTAATGACAGATCTCTTAGCTTCATTCAACAGGAGGCCCATATAACGAAGAAGTCTTACATGTTACAATTATTTTGCAGCTCTGGGGACAGATAAACCAGATGACGCCATTTTGAGTGGCTGCCTGGTACTTTTGAGCTGCTGCTGCTCCCAGCTGGCTAACCTGCATACATAATTAACAGTTAGTAACCAAAATAATGATATAACCATTTTAACTGGAATAAAGTAAATCTGAGTACAACTACGCATCTAACTACATAGAAGCATAAGGTATAATCACAACATCCAAATGATCTCAATTCTTCTGCTACGTCTACCAAAGGAATGTCCATTGACTTGTAATGCCACATTAAGGATGTGAATGCTTCCTTACCTGATGTCACATTGACATACATTAGTTCGGCCAAATCATCTTTAAATTAGCAATATATACGTACAAGAGAAAAAACTCTTCGACTATACTTTCTAAGGTACTTTTTGGGAAAAAAAAAACACCCGAAAAGGCAAATAGAAAAAGCATGCAGAAGACACCCAAATCAAAACTAATAATGCCAACACCAAACAGATTTTAACATTATACTGTGCATAAAATCCAGCTCATACATAACCTGAGGAATCAATAGTCTTCGAGGAATAAGCTCTTCATGACGACGGGCACAAAATTCCCATGAACATATCTGGCATTTTTTAGAAACAAAACAGATGTAAAATGTTCCACCCTGGAGGAGTTTAGAACTAAAGAGGTTCAAGATCATATAGATTTGCCACCTTCAGGTCTGAAGAGAAAACAACTCGAAGTTGACCTTCACGGACAACACGAAGTTGCTCAAAGACGCTTTCTTGAATAGCTTTTGCATAGTCCAATACAATTTGGCCTGATGCATTGGGATATTCATAAGGCATATCGACATACAGAAGTTCTTCCAAAGTACCGCTTTCATATTTTATTTTGAAAAGCCTGGGAAGGACCTCAAAAGTTGCCTCTGAAAGAAAAATATCCACATCATCAACAGCCAGAGCTCATGATTATGTCAAATTATTATACACACATCGCAACTGTCTGCGGGAGTAAAAGTTCAATGCAAAAAAGTCATGAGTTCAAGAGAAAATGGAGATGACACCTGAAAACTAGCATCTAAAGCGAAATGAAACTTACCAAAGCCACGACCAGGCTTGCGGTTGCATATATCACAGTGCCATGTATCCTGTAAAGATAGATATTAATTCCACTAGTTCCTTAGGTGAAACTCAAAGCCATTAACCACAGGTCCATCAAGAGTTATCAATCCCTAAAAAGAGAACAGAGAGAGAAAAAACATTTGGAAAAAGAGTGAAATCACTCGAGACTTCTGAGGAAAATGACTATCCTTGGCACATGAGGATGTCAAGGACCAGAGTTGATCACATTTTCATTATTAATCACCACTAGAAAATAGGTTAGAGTATTGCGTTTGAAGACCACAACCAAGTTAAAGATGGTGCCCGTTTGCATACCTGAGGAAAAACTCCGGTTGTCTGCCGGCCACTCCCATACATAGAAACACACCATTTTTTCTTAGCGTTGGGAGCAAAATACTCAGCAACAAATTTTCTCCAGAAATCAATATTGTTGTCCTATAGAATAGATTGATCAGTATAAGACCTCATAGACTCAATAAAGCTCTCCATTTAAGGAACATTACCTCAGGTCTACGTTGTTGCCGATGCATGTAGTCTGTCAGACGTTTTGCACAAGTTCCAGGTTCATAAACTGATTTTACAGGGGACCTCATAGGGATACTCTGCTGAAACTGCTGTGCTACCTGAGCTCTTTGCTGAGGCATTGCCTTCAATAGTTGCTGTTGCTGTTGCTGCTGCTGCTGCTGCTGGATCTGCAAGAATCTTTGTTGGTGCAGAAGATTAATCTGTGCAGCGGCAACTGGTGAATTCTGCCTGGACATATGCAACAATTGCTGTTGCGCTTGCTGCTGGTGCTGCTGCTGGTGTTGATGCTGCTGCTGATTCTGCTGCTGCTGTTGTTGTTGATGCAGGAAAAGTGACTGGTCTGAGTGATGAGGTTCCATTTTCACGGAGGCCAAGTTCCTCATACTCTGAAGCTGCTGTGGCTCCAATTTCACAGAAGCCAGATTCCTTAGTGACTGTAAATGGGGCTGCTGCAGTTGCTGCCCATGTTGCTCCCCACCTGTTTGTGGTTCCAACTTGACAGGCCCTACACCAGTTAACCCTCCACGGACTGCCCGGTACTGTTGTAGTTGCTGATGTTGCTGGGCATGTTGAGGGGAAGAAAACTGTTGCATTGGTTGCTGACATTGCTGGATATTTTGCTGTTCAAGTTGTTGAGACTGGGCTTGATCCGGCATCAACTGATTGCCAGAAGAATTAGAAAATTGTCCCTGATATTGACTAGAAGTGCCAGTATTGGTCATGTTGGACAATCCAAAGTTCATCCCACTACCAACATTCGCTAATTGATCCAACTCAGCCTTCATATCAGTACCCACTCTCTGGCCACTTCCAGAAGAAGGAATCATTGGGTTTGAACCACCATTTGCGAACGACGGGTTGAGGAGGGAAGATATATTCGCATTACTAAGCTGAGTACGCGGTGAAACAAGAGAAGAGAATGTTGATTGGGAAGGCAATGCAGCAGCTTCTCCTCCTAATAATTCTGAATTTGATCGCAGAAGTGAAGGCGAAATGGACTGTGACCCATTGGCTGGAGTGGGCGGTCCCGAAAGTACCATCTTCTAAATTCAGCTTTAATAAGTCTAACGCAAACAGAAAATAGCTTGGATATGAGTAAAACTAACTGTAGAACTTTGCTTGTAGGCCTAATGTTAAGCTAAAAGCAAGAAGCATTTAGTGACGCCCTTCAAGAATGGAGGAGGAACCGTCTTCTTCATGCCTGAGGATACAGCCTTATGTTGAGGCCTACCAAATGCAAGCCATGGCCACCAAATGTGATTCAACAGAAACAAACTTAATCCCTAAACATTCTCCACCATCTTCATGAGACGAAATCTCCAACCAGCTTTCGAATGAACCTCTGGAAAAGATTATCAAGAAAACGTTAATTCGTCAAATTCCCTCATCAAGCAAGAATTTTTTTTTTTTTTGGTATAACAGCTACGCTCGTCCAATAAAGATATTAATCTCAATTAAGCTACATTCTAAACCTAAAACCCTCGCAGAGACCCCAACAATTCACTTCACCCGTGACGGGAACCAATTCAATTGTCCGACCCCACAGATTCAACCCAAAAGAATGGAAAAAAATTACGTAAACGCCCCTCAAGAACCCACCCATTATTCACAAGCTGAAGCTAAAACTTCAGTCTCTAACATCGAAGAAACTCTACTCGCGCATACCAAATTGGGAACTCCACAAGAAGAGAAACACATTGAAGCGCGAAAGCCCGAACGGACTAACAGAACGCAATCACCGAAGCGACTAAAACCGCCTCGATCGAGACCCGACCCGCTCAAATCGACGATCCGGAGCTCCGACAACGAAAGCCACACGCCGTCACGGAGAGAGCCCACATTTGTGCAGGAAGGGGGGAAAAAAGGAAGAGAAAAGGGTCGAGAATACTCACCGCAGTTGCGCGAATAAACAAGTAAAAACCAGTCTCTTCAACACGTCTTCGTCGCGACAGCCAAAAACCTTGAGGCGGAAAGTATATCCTCCCGTCTCCTTCTCCCCACTGCCAGGTTTCGCTTCTTCAACACACCTTTCTTCGTCGTCGTCGTCGTCGTCGTGTGGCGCTCCTTCCTCGGCTCGGCTGAATTAAGAGAGAGAAAGTAGAGAGAGAAAGCCCCCCAAGTGTGTGTGTCTGTGTCCTTGCGGACGTCAAAACTCCCCTCAATCGGATTGAATCGGCCCGCCCCCCACTCTCTCTCTATCTCTAGAAAGAAGGTGAAGTCAAAGGGTATTCTTTTTCTCTTCTCTGCGATTTCTCTCTCTCTCTCTCTGTGGAGAGAAGAGGAAAAGAGAGAGAAAAAAAAAAATCAGTAGTTCCATCATATTACGTTATGTGCATGTGTAGAAATATCTTCCCCCGTGCGCGCGTGCACACTCAACATTTACCTCGTGATCAGATCTCCCTGCGCCGGATGCATGCTTTGGCAGATCTTCTCTAGGGTCTGGGTCCGCCTTTTCGCCTGTGTTTGTGTGTGGGAGAGGATTTCGTGAGCCGTCCGATCAGATCAGATCGGATCGGATCGGATCGGACCGGATCGCCGCCGAACATATGATCCCGCTTATCGAATCGAACTGGCGAATTTGCCCGCACAGCTTTTGTCCCGAATTGGGTTGCGAGACGCATTTGGGAAAGGTGATCCGTCTGGATCTTTCTGTCCATATCGGCAATGGAACACTAGCGACCCCGGCCGTGCCACGCAAGTTCTTCTTTCTTTTCTTTTTTTCCGTATGTGGAAACATTTGTTTGGAAGAGGTAATACCCCGATGCATTTAGAAAGGGTGATCCTTTCTTGAACCGTCCAACCTATATCTGGAATGGAGCACAAGCGGCCCTAGTCATGTCGCGCGGGGTCTGGCATTTCCACGCGGCTACTCTAGTTTTTCCCAAATTTCAAATCCAAGATTACATCTGTTGGAGATGAATTTTCATGTCTGCCCAAACGATGCATTTTCTGGATTTGAAATTTGTGTAAAAACCAAAGCAATTAGGATAGGTTTTCTTAAATTTGCTCTTGAGAGCATTTCTTTCATCTCACTTGGGATCTTGATTTTGCATCCAGTCTTCCATCTCTTGTGCTCGAGAGTCTTCCATCTCTCGTGGTCGAAGAGCTCCCACTTTGGTCACGTGGCTCGAGATGCTCAAGCAGCTCGCATTTGGGAGTTTTCCATCTCTCAGTTGTTAACGAGAATTTTTGGACGAAGAGTTCACGGGGGCAAACCTAGGACTCAAGTAAAAGTTGGGGTGATTTTTTATAAGACAAAAAAAAATTAGGATAAAATCGGGACTGGACTTAAAGTTTAGGTTTTTTTATGAGATAAAAGTAAGTTCAGGTAAAATTAGGTCCAAATCTAAAGTTTATGATTTTTTTAGGGTATTAGGCCTCAGATTATACATAGAAACTTTTAATGCATAATTTTTTTTTAAAAAAAATTATATGCAAACAAGAATGCATAATGAAAATTCACTAATTGTGTATTCACATGAAGTCATATTTTGAAAGCATGTTCATGCGTGTGTGGGCGCGCGCAAATGGAGCATTTCCCATGGAGAGGAAGCTGTCCGCCTCCAACAACCTCTCTAATCGGTGGAGCGCGACGGTGCTACGATACTAGGCACTAGAGTATCTAATGTGGAGGTTTAGGCTGTTGATAATGAAAGAGGATACAATCATCGGAGGGTCACGGTAGTTTTGCTCATGAGGACAAGTACACTATGAATGTCATAATTTTTATTTGGCGCTCACTTGAGGACCATAACTTTTTTTGTTAACTTGAGTGTCACTTCCGACGAAAATCGTTCATTTAAGTGTCACTTCCGGTTAAAATAATTCACTTGAATGCCACTTCCAGCAAATCGTCATACATTGACTTTTATTATTATTATTTAGTGACACGTGGATTTTTTTAAAAAAATTAATATTTTTTGGAATTTTCTTGTATTTTATTTATTTTGACATTTTCTTTTTTTAAAATTTTTGTTGCTTTTTCCGTCTTATCCTGCGAGGTCATCGATGACCCTCCCCGGCCACCACCGGCCGGCCTAGGGGCGAGGGCCGACCAAGGGAGCAAAAATAGAGAGAGAGAGAGAGAGAGAGAGAGAGAGAGAGAGAGAGAGAGAGAGAGAGAGAGAGAGAGAGATTGCAAAATAAATAAAATAATTAGGAAAAATTCCACATGTGCATTAAAATATTAAAAAAAATCATTTCGCCATTGCCACATAAGCTTTTCCGGCATCCACCTCGGATTTTCGGCATCCAAGTAAGCGATGTCACTTAAGTGGTCGATTTTTGAAAATAATGGCACTCAAGTGAGCGCAAAAATAAGTTATGGTAATCAAGTGAGCGCCGTGGGAAAATTATGACACTCGTAACGCACTTATCCCTTTGCTCATGCATCACAAGTTTAGCCATCGGATGTTTGACCATTTAGAATGTAACAATCATTTGGATGGATCATTCAATATGTCAAAATTTACCTCACAAATGATAAAGATCTCATTCCAAACGTACTTGTCCATGTTCAGGTTGATTACAAGCAACCCGACCTCGGCAAGGTTTTAGGGTTGACATGTTGATGAGTGCGTTGGGCATTATGGGCCAACAATACATAAAATATTGGTGAAAAATCTCGTGCTTTACCTTTTACCCCCCCCCAGGTAAATGGAAGGTTGGAACACAACTTGGGATCAAATGATTCATTCGATTTTGGATAACATGTCAAGTCCATTTCATTCATTAGGGCTAAAGCCGGATTACATGGTATAGGGGGCTTCAGAACAAGGGAAATGTCCCCACAGGGGCCGAGGGGAATTGGAAACCCAGTTTTGTAGTAGAGCCTTACATTTTTGGGCTTTAACAGCCCGGTTCGTAGTGATTAGTTTTGTTCAATTAAAAAAATGGGTTACAAATGGCTTAAATATAATACGAGTGTTATATAGGTCGTAAATATAAATGAGTTCATAACTTACTTGAAGTCAACTTACCTCTTATGGCCCTCTCTTCATTCTCTCTCGTCCACATTTGATCTTGAGATCTAGCCGAGGTAGAATAGCTTCCTTTCCCGTGCTATAAACGCTAAACTTATTCAACTGCAAAAAAAAAAAGAAAGGACAAGCCAACACTCGAGTACAAGCAAATGGGCAAGCGGGTAAGCTCTCCGGTCTTTGCATCAAGGAAGTTTTGGAACCCCAGCGGCACGGACATTTTCGGGGAGTAGCTCGCCTCCACTACCTTGATTACATCATCCGATGCACTCTGGACTCAATTTTAGGTATGAATTTTTCTTGATTCGATTAAATATAAAAGTGTTTTATAAATATGGGCTGGAACATGTATATATCGGGTATAATCGGGCCGTGTATGTGTCATTAGATTTGTATTGTATATATATGAGTCTATTTGGGTTGGACCATTTTGACACTACCCAAACCCGATCGGATTCATCGGCTTGACGGGCCTACTCATCGGACATCCCAAGAGAGGAGAGAAGCGCCCTTGAAATAACTTATCAGACTCGAGTTATCCGACTCTAGTTACTAGTTGGGCTGGGATTGAGATTGAATCTTTCATTGGTAATAACGCAGATATAATACCTCACTTTTTGTTAGAAATTTGGACGGGATGTCATTGAACTGGTGACTATTAAGGCGCGCAAGGCAACACTTTTTCTCTAGAGATCAACTTATAACTAGAAGTTTTTTTTTTTAAATTCTACTTCTGAGCAGAAGTTGATTTTTTTATATCTAGAGGGAAGTATTTTTTTTTTAACTTTTTTAAGTGGCTCCAAAACTACTTCTAGAGCAAAAAAAAAAAATTCTTAAGAATTAGAAAAATGAAGTTGCTTAACCAAATGGGTTTCTGCTCCATAAATTGTGTTACCAAATGGATTTCTGCTCTAGAAATGTTGTCATACACACCCTAAGGGTGCGTTTGGGAGCCACTTTCCCAAGTGACTTTAGACACCCAATGTCCTCTGGGCCAATGATTTGGTGTCTAGAAATGTTGTGCATCCGCAGCGTCACCTCACTTGAGGTATAGCCCGACTCTAGCATCTCATCCTTTGAGGTCAACCTACCTCGACGGCCTTGCCCTGGGGTCGCGATGTTGGTGAAGGGCCTCACTTGGGTGGATCTGGATCCCTTGACCTTCAGGCAGATCCACACCCTCCCCTCCTTTTTATAGGGGGGAAGGTTTTAAAAAAGAAAGAAAAAAAATGGGAAATGAATGGTGGAGATGAAGAAGGGCAGGAGGTCAGGTGATTTGGAAGGGCAGACAATCCTTAGCCCACTTGGGTTTTGCGAATCTTCATTGACCTACATCGCCTGAGCTTCGCCGAGCTTCGAGAGAAGTTGCAACATGCTTTGTGGCCTCGCCTGGTCGGCGATTGCCTCTGGCTGATGATTGAGGTGTCAGCCATGAAACCCAGGTGGGGCGGCCCGCGCGAAACCCAGCTGCACAATGTCAGATCTGGGTAGCCGTCGGCTATTGCCTAGGTTCGCGACCCTTGTTGAGGGTCACTTGACCCTCGTCTGTGGTCGCCGAGGGTCGCTCGACCCTCGTCGGTGGTCGCCGAGGGCTGCTTGAGGTCGTTTGACCTCAAACGACGGCCACCGCCGGCCCTTGCCGAGGTTCCTGACCCTTGTTGAGGGTCGCTTGACTCGAGGCGGCCCTCGTCGGTGGTCGCCGAGGGCTGCCTGAGGTCGTTAGACCTCAAACGCTAGTTGTCGACGCCAAATCTGGTTTGCCGGAGGCCGCGTGGCCTTCGCCAACCGGCGAAGGGTTTCAACTTTTCTTTAATAAAAATGAAAAAGGTGCCTTACAAGTATAATTTTTCCAGACACTAGTTTACCCAAAGTTTCTTTGCAATGGGCTTTTAAGTTACAACTTACCAAACAGTTTTTCCATTTCACCAAACCTCTTCAGACTGAAGGCATTTGCATTTTCCCAATAACTTTCCCCAAAAGCCTTTTCAAACGCAGCCTAAATATCGTCGTGGTGCCTACTATCTTGTTAATTGAAGCTATTGGTACAAAATGAAATGAACCAAAGTCCAATGATTGTCCACGAATTAGCAAAAAGGCCTATTTTCCTAAAGTTACATTCAAACAAACACAAATTATTAGGTTGCATCCATCTTTGAAGGGACCTATTTTACAGACGAAGATGTTTTTTTTTTTCCTTCTCGCACGAATACAATCACGAAAGTCTATAGTCCCTAAGTTCTAAGGACGGCCATGTTCCGGCTGATGAGTTTCTGGTCGTTTCTTCTCGAGGGTCATCTGCAAATCCGTCTCCAAGGATCCATCTTTCACGACATTGCCATGTTGATCCTTGCGCTTGTGGTATATTGCGTACAAGAGCATTTGAGCGACTCCTAATCCCGATCCAAATGCATTAGGCACCTACATCATCACCATTGATTACTCATTTTTATCACATCAAAATTGCGTAACTGTGGAAGTTCTCACGAGACTCTTGGCATGCAGAAGGCTAAGTTATTCAATCGCCGATGTTCAACTTACAATGACGAAATGATCGCGATTGATTAGGCCGAAGACGGACCAGCTAACCGCGCACAGCAAGCCGAATAGGGAAAGGAAAAAGGGCATGAACTCCACGCTTTTGGTCTTGATCACCAATCTCTGCACGCGAAAAACAAAGGGAAAAAAAAACCAAAAGTCGCACATGGAGTTTCAATACGGGCATTTGACTTGGGATGGCGCAGATGGCTAGATTATTACGGGCCCTCTTACCATGATGGAAAGAGGCGAAGCGAACATGGTGACGGCGAAAATGTCGACGAACACGCCGGCGAAGAGTTTCCTGGTTTTCCCATGGAACGCGAAGAAGGAGATGAGGGCGACAGCGGAGAAAATGGCGATGGCAAGAGCCACGAGCCCCAGGATCATGGCCCTCTCCTTCTTGGGAGCGTAGATGATGAAGATCAACACATATGTGGACTCAATCACGGCTCCGATCCCAGTGATGGTTGATAGCAGAAAGTTATTTGGAGACACAAACGGCAAGCCGTACCTGCAAAGATCTAAAGCTTTATCTGGAACAAAACGATGGCAAAACTGATGTATAGTGAACAATTTTCTTAAGTTTCCATATATAGGATAAAATTTAGACTTTCCTTAAATTATAGCCAACTTAGAGTGATAACATATCTGTCAAGTTTCAACCTCTTGTCACGTCAAAATTGTTAATTTATCTAGTAAGCTACTTTTTTATAATCTTGACTTCACTGAAGGCCAAAACGTATGAGCATGCGATTGATTCTTGGTTTTGTCGTTAAGAAGATTAAAAATGAGTATCAACTCTTATCAGCCAAACATGCGACAAAAATTCATGAGTCGATAATTTCTGTTAGGGTTGCGTTGTCATTAACTAAGAAGAAATCAAATGAAGACAAAAAAAAAAACAAAACAAAACAAACAATGTTCTTAGCATGAAACAATGCCCCCAATTCTGACGTCATTAGAAGCGTACCAGCAATAGAGAAGACAATTAAGCAGTGTCATCACGTATGGAACGCCCGAGAACTGCTCGGTCGAGCGGCTCCTTATGATCCTCCTGAACGTAATCCTACAAGATCATTTTCCAAGATTGTATTTCACAAATTCAAAACTAGTGATAATCATCTCAGAAGACGCATGCATTGAAAGCATTAGATAGTGTCTATTTCATGTATAAGCTTAACCTTTTTGGGTGACGTTTTAACCAGGGTAACTGTCCAAAAAATCATAAACCTATTGTACAATAGCCAACTCAGTGATGAATCTTTTAATTGTGCCAATTTAATACTAAACCTTTTGACGATTTTGCCAATTAGTCCCCAAATCTTTTGAAGATTTGTTAATTTAGTGAAAAACTACTATTTGGATATTTGGCCAGAATAACTAAATTGGCAAATCGTCAAAAGGGTTAAGATTAAAAAGGATTTATGGCTAATTTAGCACAACTGAAATGTTTATGCTAAATTGGAAAATCCTCAAAACGTATATAACTAAATTGACATAATTAAAATGTTTAGTTCTAAATTGACCTCTATACATCAAAGCTAGATCTTGTCCCAGTTCATTTCACTTGTGCGGCGACTCTTAGTTCGTTCCTGATTGGTTCACACGTGAGAGGTGATGTTAAGATATACTCTCTATCATATGGGGCTTTCTAGTGATATGAATGAAGCTTAAAGTACACATTTATCACCTTAAAAGTTAAAACCTCCTTGGTGGAGCTGCAACAGCCTATGAGGTGAACGGGGAAAACAAGGTTGTCTAGTGGAGGAGGACCGATGTGATTAACAAGTTTGTATATAGACAAGAACAATGTGACTAACAAGGTTTTCTACATAGAATTAGATGTATGATTGTGTCTGTACTCGGGGAACGACTTACGTGGGTGCCAAGTACATGAGAAGTGCAGTTACATTTCCTGGAGAGAAAAAACAATAGAAGAGGAGAATTAGCACCAGCAGTAATTGCACGATGATGATTCATATACAAAATAGGTGTTTGGCGACCCAAAAAATCGCGTCAAAGCAAAAAAAATTTCCGGCCTGAAGGGTACGTGCTCTTGGTGAGTAAAACTTGTTAGTCCCCTGATATAACTAGATATTTGGTCACCGGAAACCACCTTGTGGCGACTAAACTTGGTCAGACCGCCGGAAATAGAATCTCTACCGAGTAGGAAAAAATAGTGAATGTATTGGGGAAGTAAAGAAGCGATGCAAAGAGATGAAAACCTACCGATAATGCCGACCGTGAAACGTAGAAGACCCATGAATTTTCAAAATAACTTAAGGTTTGATCAGAATGAATTTGGAGAAATGTGAAACGAGAGTGGAGCTGGAGAGCTAATGAGCTGAGAAGAGAGGGTAATGTGGCATCTAATTTGTACAGAGAGACAAGAAACCTAACTGGCTATGAAGAGCTGGGGTGGGAATCATTCCGATACCAAAGGTATAAAAGTGCTAGAAATAATAAAGAAAGTAACATAATCTTGTGATTCAAATCTAATCCGAGAAGAAGAAATTCCTATAGAAAACGAAGAATGATAAGGACGCTAAAAATTTACATGGTCTCGTTCGTCCGTATCTACTCCACACAAACAGTCTATGTAAAGAAATTAACTGTGATTCTAGAGAATTACGATGTTTTTACTGCTCAATTGATCCGGGTTTGTCAGTCCCTAATCACACATAAGAAAAACTAACAACTATTTTTTCGCATTCTATTCGGAAAACTCACTTAGAAAACTCAAAAACCTAACACTACTTTTTTTTTTGGGCTCTTGTTTGTAATAATTAAGAAGAATTCCATTTTCATATGTCTTTATGATCTAACTCAAATGTGGAAAGTGTTTCGATAATTTATTGTTCCAACGTCGAACCGCAAATCCTATTTGAACTTGAAATTTCTATTTGGATTGGACTTCATTCATGAGCTCAAATTCGAGACATAATATAGCAAATAGTATCATCAGCGACGCGAGGAATGACTAAGCAAGGATGTTTCAATGTATTTGGCCTTTGGGATGAGTGATGAGTCATCACAAATTCTTTCTTGGCCATTGGAAATTTTGATGGCCGAAAACGAACATCATGAAATCATCAATTGCATGGGCTAATAGTCGTGGATGTCATGCAAAAATTCGAAGCAAATGGTATCATCAGCGTCCTCTGCTGAAAATGAAAGGGAAAGTAGCAGCTCTGGCAGACCAACCAAAAAACCCTAGACTGAGAAAGAGGGGAAAATGAACTTGACGAGAGGAATAAGCACGTGAGAAATATTGGAAAATGATTTCCTTTTTTTTCAAAAAAGGGAAATCATTTTTCTTAAATTTAGAAGAATATTTTGCATTGATTAGAAAACATTTTCTTTGACCTCATAGTTTCTATCCTCCAAACACCAGGAATTGTTTTCTAAGAAAATATTTTTCGTGAAACGAACGGACCAAAACTTCCAACACTAGGATGAATTACAGGAAATGGGTTATGATAGCTTCATTCGTAAAACAATTTAGCAGTTTCTTATTTGCTGATTTTTGTGTGTGTGTTAGCATGCTTTTTTCCATATTTGACAAAAAAGTGATAAATATTGAAGCCCAGGATGGGTCCAGGTTGATTAGGGTACCGATAGCTAAGGGTGCGCATGAAAATACTTCTACTTTTTCATTTTCTTGCCAGATCGACTTCTGATAGAGAAATTCGTTTGGTAAAATCCTATTTGAAGCAGAAATGCGTTTAGTAAAAAAATTGACTTTCGGTCAGATTTTTTACTTCTGGCAAAATTTTTGGCCAACTTCGAGAAGTAATTTTTTTTTACTTCTCTGGCTCCAGAAGTCATTCTCGTGGCCGCCGACCACCGTCGCCGGCCGTCGACCCCCGTCGTCGTTAGCCGCCAGGGCCGGCGCCGGTCCTCAGCCGCAGCCACTCGCCGTTGCTGGTCGCCGCCGCCATCGAACATTTTTTAAATAATCTTTTGAACATTGTATTTTTTAATCGTTACCAAACGACTTTCTTGCCAGAAGTGATTTCATGCGCACCCTAAAATACTAGTAAATAAAAAGGGGTCAATAGGTTAAATGAATCAATTTAGGTCTAGCTTATTTTCAACCCATCCAAATCAAATCCGATCTGACCTACCTGTTGACAATTCTTTAAAACATAGGATCATGCTCATGCATTTGGATCGGGTCGAGTCCTAGCTAGAAGCTTGTCCTGAGTCCTCGTTCTACTAGATCAAATTGACCTATATCCCCATATTAACCAAAAGAGCAAATCAAGTTCCACACGTATTTCACTACATTTTTTTGTGCACTTTCCCTTTCGGTGTGATATTTTATAATTGGGTCAATATCCTCACTTTCATGTCCACGGAGGGCGTTGTGTGGAATGTTCTCTTTAGATGCCCTTCATCTTTAGAAGTTCTCTCATATGGGGTTTGACAAGGGACAAAAATGATCTGGCTAGCCAAACTATATGAACGGTGTGTGTCCATTATTGCTTCCTCAAAACTTATATATTATCTGAATTTATACATACTCTTTCATGTGTCAATTTTCGTTTCCTAAAGTTTATATTATCTCAAGTTTGTCCATACCCTTTTGGCAATTTGCATTACTTTACCGGTATCGTTGTGTCCCATGCATCTCTTTATAGGTAACTTCATCTTACTTGAATACATACATTAGAGGAGACATAAAAGCCAAATGCACGGAGCGCAATTGTCGATTTCGTTGAGGATTTAAGATCGAGATGATGTTGCATTGTAGGTAGAAATGTCCAATGTTGGGTGGACTAATTTATTTAAACAAGTTTGCTACTCATGGTGAATGAGTTTGTGCAATACTTGCTCATTGATAAAAGTATACTTGTTTGCGGAGTTGGAGGTGTGACCAGTGTCGTAAGTTCCTGTCGGCGGGAATTTTTTTTTTTTGAATCCATACGGCCTTCGCTCTTCCATTTCGATAGGAACCGTTCTTCTACTAATTTTCCTTTTAGGTAGCCAAACCATCATTGAATAGCACGTTCAAGCCATGTTCAACCACTTGGGCTGCGTTTGGGGGTCCGAATTTGGACCCGGATACGATATGATAAGGTTGGATTAGAAATCCTCCGAATTATCTTTTGGATTTTGTAAAATCCCATCATATGTTTGGTAGATGCCGGATATGATAAGATATCACATTGATTCTTCTCTCTCTCTCCGCCTTGCAATTTGCAATTCTTGCATCCGACAGACGAAGCAGAGTCCCCTGGACGGCTTTGGTACAGAGCTTGTCTCCGAAACAGCTGAGCAAGCCCTCAAGATCTTCAGAGAGGCCATAGAGGTCAACTGGAATCTACATACGGTGGTCAGAGGCTGCACAACCTCCGCCGCCGCCGCTGCTGCGTCATCAGCGATGGAGCATCGCCTTGAACCCACTTCCTGCGCTCCCTTCTCTGCAATTGAAGGGTCGATTTCAGAGCCCTTGGCGACAACAATTGCGCGGTGGTTGGAGGCGACGATGATTGTGCCGTGGTCGGATTTTTGTGTTGGAGGGATTGCCCATTGGCCTAATAACTATCTGGTTCAACGGCGCACTTCTTCGGATGATGCGAGGCAAGGAGCACCTCATCGTTGGAGAAGTTCCCAAGCGCCACCGCGGTCGCCGCACTCCTGCTGTCGGACAATGGTTACAGGACATCTTCGGGATCGTCATTGGAGCCGTCGTCGAAATCGTCGGAGTCGTCGCCGACCCCTCCACCATAGGAGTTGTCGTCGGGATCGTTGGGATCGTCGTTGGAGTCGTCCTCCTCCTCATCGGAATTGTCGTCGGAGTCGTCGCCGGCCCCTCCACCGCGGGTAGAGATGCTCTCGAGGTCGTCGCTGGAGGTCAGGGCGCCGTCCTGGGTGTCGGTGGAGATGGACGAGGGAGGAAAGGGCGAGGCGTAGTCGTCGAGGGTTCGTTATTTTTTATCCAATTCGAGTGTATCCTACCCCCTCCCCCATATTTCTTATACGATGTTTTATTCGGGTATATCCGGTCCGGACGACATCGTCAAATATCGGATATGATAATTTGTTATTCTATCTAAGCCCAAATTCGGACTACCAAATGCAGCCTTGGGCTCCCAAGAGGCTTTGGGAGTCCAAATCTCCTTAGGCCAACATTGAGTGTTTGGAAACTTTTTTTGAAATGGCATTGAGGAAAAATGAGCTTTGGGAAGCTGAAAGCCCAAGGTAGGTCTTGTGGTGCCTCGGGCTTTCAGCTTTTTCGACATGTAGGGTTAATAAAAAAAATTCATCCAAAACTAGCCTCACCATCTTTTTTATTTTTCGATTTTTCTCTCATTTTCAACTTTTCATTGTGTCATGTGAGCGGGGTCGGCGACGGGCAAGCGAGGTCGCTTGACCTCGACCATGGTTGCCTTGGGCTGCGCGACCTCAAGCGGTCCCGTCGAGGTCACATGACCCACGCGAGGGGCTGTGCGACCTAGGTGAGGGTCATCTGAGGTCACATGACCCCGACGACAACCGTTTGGGCCGCGCGACCTCAGGCAAGGCACAACCCAAGTGGCCTCTACTGGGTCGTGCAAACCTTGCCAAGGGTCGTGCACCCTTGCTTGGGGGTTAGCTGATCCCATAAGGCTACCTGGGATCGTGTGACCTCAAACAGCAGCCGTCGGCGCCAGATTTGGGTGGCCGGCAGCCTAAACTCCTTCACAGTAGCCGACGAAGTGTTTGAATTTTTCTTTTTCTTTTTTAATAAAAAAGGAGAACTCCTTTACAAAAATAATATTTCCAAACACTATTTTATCCAAAGTTACTTCACATTATAATTTTAAATTACAATATGACAAACATAATTTGCATTTCGAAAAATTTCTTTTTAACTCAAAGTTCTTTCCATTTTTCCAAAAAGTTTCCCCAAAAATCTAACCAAACGCCTCCCAAGGTAGTTAAATGCTTTTTGATTGGTGAAAGCCAAAGGCAATCTCAAAATCTGAAAGCGGGTAAACACCGCGCCAGGTTGAGTCACGTGATACGCTCGCTCGCGGGCTTTACTCAATAATTTGCTTTTGATTATCACTTTAGCAAATCTTTAGTTCTCGCAATGGTCTAATCCTGCATCTGTAATTCTTCTACGTATGTAAGTATCTATTTCTACATCTCTAATTCCCATACTTATTATAGATCTCTGACCAATGCCTTTTTTTGGTATCCCAATCGGCATCACTAATTTCTATATATATGTTTTGGCTATAAATCTGTTCGATGCACAAAAAATATTACAATCATGCACATTTTGGTAATAAATTTTAAAATAATTATTCATTGTACATACATATTCTATTTAGTCTGCGTATGGTAACATTCTAGAAAAAAGTGTTTCTTTTCCAAAATGTTCTCGAACACTTTTGGAGCAGAAATGCGTATGATAAAAAAGTGTTCCCAAGGTGTTTTGAGAACACTTTTGAGAAATAAAAACACTTTTAAAGCAAAAATAAGAAAAAAAAACTTTCTTTTGTGTTCTCGGAACATTTTTTTAGAAACACATATGGAATGTTTTTTAGAAATAGTTGAGAACACTTTTTCACTTCATTAACACACACTCTTCTCTTTTGTTCTTACACAAACATCTCCTCCCTTCTCTCCTTATATGTTCCTCGATAAAAATTCATAAAAAAAAATAAAAATTCACAAAAAAATCTAATTTTTTATAATAAAAAAATATAGGAAAAATTCAGAAAATTCCATAAAATAGGAAATGGCCACATTTAACTGGCCCAATCCCAAATTGTGATTTTTGAGTTCTTGAGCCTTCCAAAATGACCGTTTTACCCCTCTGAACATTTGGTCCAGAATTTTTTCCGAACCAACCCTGAACTTTAGTGGCTCATTCTCTAAGTCCTTAGGGCTATACTAGGCATGCCATGTTCATGTTGACTGATTATTTGATGCGATTTATCCGCACATTCTTGATCGCCTTGATTTGTGCACTTTTCGTATTGATTGTGATTGATAGGTAGAAAATGTCCGTCTGTATGAAACCATTAGAATCATTGCAGCCCACCTCATCTCCCGACGCATTTGCATGAAATTTTAATTTAGGAAATCACTCAACATAGATACCGAAAGGGCGTCGATGACAATCTTGATGTAACCAAGTTCCCGAGCCCATTTCTTTGGTTTTCACAGAATCGAACGATTCCTCCCGATCACTCGATAGGGTTTCCAACCATATCCTAAAAAAAAATGGTTGGTGGCGACTCCGTTGGTTTGCGCACTACGCACATGTCACCTGACCACACTAAGGTCGACCCCTATTTGAAAACCTCGCCGTCGTGATTTGGGTAATAGGCATTGGGAGGAGCTCATGTCCGAGATCCATCTATCACGAGTTGCATGATAACGACCCATTAGCCCCCCGATCCTCGATATCCTCGAGGGGAGGGTTAATTATACATATATTGCTCTAATTTGATTTATTAAATTGAACAAATGAGATCTAATTTGATTTAGTAAGTTAAAAAGATAAAAATATCTTAATTTTAATATATTTAATCCCATTAATTAAATGAAAAAATTAGGAACCAAATTTTTTACAGTTACTAAATGTGTTTCTGTTCTTTTTTTGTTATGAGAATAGAATTTTTTTGCTGTTACCAAACTGTTTATGTTCCTAGAAATCGTTGTCAGGAACGGAAACATAAAAAAATATTTTTGTTTCAAAATTTGTTAAAACGTTACCATACGCAGCCTAGGAACTGGCTAAGCTAACTATCTCGCCAAGTCAGATGGAGGGACGGTCAACTAATGACCACAAAGGTCGTTTGTTGAAACCGGATCACTTGCTGACTCGGATTCATCATTTTTACTGCCAATTTTTTTTTTTTTACTTTTCTGTATTTTTATTTTAAGCTAAAATTTGAAGATAAAATTATAAGAGGGCTCACAAAATCAAGGCTCTAATGGAAGATATCCAATTGACAAGCATATCACGCGAATATGTAGTGTGTACATGTTAGACGTGGACTTTTGGCTAACAAGCTTATCATGCGGATATGTGGTGCCCATGGATCCGTCACTCTTACGGAATGTCATCTTAGCTTTTCTCAATTCTTAATAACTCATAAAAAAACGCAATTATCTTATATATTTGGTCTTCTAATTTTAGCTTAGCCGAAAAGATGAAACCGGATCAGAGCTAATCCGATTTCAACAAAAAAATTTGTGGTCATTAGTTGACCGTCCCACCGTCTGACTTAGTGAGACAGTCAGCTAAGTGTTTTCCTTCTATTTAAGATGGGGGATTGTCAGATGGAATAGCAGTTATAGAAACTACATATGTTAGAACAACTTTTCCACTGTGACAAATTGAAAAGCAGTATAGGCTTGATTCAGGACAACTTCTGTCGATTCAACATACGATGTTCTCTAGAGGTATTGTGCTTAGTGGGTTCAATCTTAAAGCAACCATCTCAAAAGGTCAGTACATAACTCTCAGAATAAGTTCTCATTGCTAATGGTGTTTGGTATCGGATTTCGAATTCCAGTATTGCACTTCTAATTCTTCAAGCACTTCATTTTTATATATAAATCCCTTTCTTATCACTAACTGGAGTTGAAAAGAGATAGTCGTATCATGTAAAGCTTCGTGACTAGACAAATCAAGCTTGCTTTTCCTTGCATGATTGATCACTAGGAAAAAGGAAATCTATGTTGGATCTACTAATATCGCCTAGAGGGGGGTGAATAGGTGATTATAAATCTAATTGAAATTTCTTGCGGAATTAAAATAATTTCAATGCACGATTAGAATCAGGAATAGTATAGCAACGTGCAAGAAATCTAAACACAAAGGTAAGAGTTTAGACTAGAGAAGAGTGCACGCTGAGTTTATAGTGGTTCCGCTTGTTAGGCCTACATCTACTCTCCCACGATGACGGCTGATTGGCTGGATTCCACTAGAATGATTCAATGGAGGTTACAAGAGATGAAGAACACTCAGTCGCTCTTACAAATCCTCTCAGTGAAAAGAAATTGAGAACTCTCAGAATAAGTATGTGAATTTGAACAACTTAGGCACATTTCAATGTTCAGTTCGCTGGTCGTCATGGTTCTTCTTTTATACTCATTTGCTTCCAAACTAGCCGTTTAATAATCCTTCAAAGGATCGCTCTTCAATCCTTGATTGGACGTCATCAATCGTGATTGAACAAGATTGTATCTGGGAAGAAATGGTAGCCGTTGGAGTAGAATATGAACTCTTCAGATTTAATCGCCCATACAACTAAAACTTTAGTTTCCAAAAATAGAGTAGATTCAAATAAGTGACAAGACTTATTCTTGGAAGGTAATATCCAATCATAGATTTCCTCTTGATTTGATTGAAGGAATATCTTGTCAATCAAATCTTGCAAACTTCCATAAAAGAACTTGCCTTAATCGGAAACCTGCCATTTGTGAGTCTTCTGAATCTCTATTAGAAAACACAGAATCTGAACAATATTCAAAAGCAGTCTTCAGAAGTGAAGACTCTCTGACTCTAAACAGATAAATTTTAACCGTGATACTAAGTTTCAATAAAGTCATTCTGACGCGTCATATAATTCTTCAAATGAATAAGCCTTCAGATGTAACATGCTCCATCTGATCGTCTTCAGAGGCAACTCCATCTGAACGTCTTCAGAAGTAACTCCATTTGAACGTCTTTAGAGGCAAATATATGACTACTCCTTCTTGAGTCTTGATGTCAGAAAAGGATCAATACAAACTTCTGTTCACTTGTTCATTGTGCAATTAAAAATAATATAAGCATTATATAGATTCCATCTGAACAAAGATAGTTTTGTCAGAATCAAAATACTTAGATAAAGTTTCCACAACAATCTCCCCATTTTTTATGATGACAAAACTTCCTCAATATCAAAATGATTTTATGAAAATAAGTTTGGCCAAAAGATATAAGCTCAGAAAGATTTCACAAAGACATGAATATGTGAATCTTCATAAGATAGATTGGAAAAATGTCACAAGTGTGTGTGTATATATATAAGGGGAATATATATATATATATCCCCCTTTTTGTCATCAACAATAAACATAGAATATGATAAAATACTAATATCATTCCATTAGCAAAGAATATCATCCTATAAGAAGGACGTGATAGTTCAAAACATTGTTCAATTTGAGGCAAAATCAACCTAAGCAAAGATTGTTTGAAATTTCAAATTTAAACAAATGGTGGTGGAGGTGATTTTAAATAAGAAGGGACATCCTCATGCTCTTTGGCACTCTCCTTTGCAGACTCCTTGTTGTAATCTGCTGCAACTTTAAGTGCATAGTCTCTGATGGCTTGGAGGTGAGGGAAATCCTGAACAATCTTCTCATCACGAATTAAGGTGTACGTCTGAATGCTTGCCATTTCAGCACAGAACATCCTGCCATAAAGATCAAGAGTCTTCTCGAAGCTGTCCATCTTTTGTTCAATTATCTCGAAGCTTTTCATTTTCTGTTCAACCATTCTTTCTATTGCATCCATTCTCTGAACTACTAACTGTTGTAGCTTCTCCATCTGCTTCTAAACTGCAATATGAGATGCCTTGGTTTCCAAAAGTTCAGAAATAAAAGTATGCAGAGTTTTAATGGGATCCATCTTTCTGGTTGGTGTTGTACTTTGTCATGTACTCCCAATTGATGCTTTTTCCTTTCGTGCAGATTCTAACACTTTTTCAGCCTTTTCTCCCCCCCACTCTAAGGCTGATCTTCTGAAAGCTTCTTTGCATGTTCAGAGGTATCAACCTTTTGCATTATTACATCTGAATCTGGTAATGTTTGCTCCCCATGAGCAATAATTTCCTTTCCTTTGGCTTTCTCTCCTGTAGCAGTTTCTTTCTCTGACTCTAAGTTCACATGTTCAGCAGTCTCAGCCTGAACTTGAGATTCATCTTGCCTCTGAATAGTAATCGAGGCTTGAATTTGATTCTCCTCTAGAATCAGTTCAGGGAGATCTGGAACTTGTGCAGACAGTGCAGCTTCAAGAATGTCAACCTGCATATTGTCCTTTGACGAAATTGGATTGGGTAGACCTTTATCTACTACTGTCATGTGTTCCACCTCAACATTCTGGGCATTCCACAGCTTATCTTCCTCATAAAATTTGACAGCTGACTCAGCATATCCTCTTTCTATCTCTTCTCTTTCTGTAGTCTCATCATTCTACATCTTAATGTATTCTTCTTGGGAAATCTTCACTTTTCTCTCTGCTCTTTCAGCAGAAGTTTCAATTTCTTCGTCCTGGACATGAGTCTCATAGAGGTCCGCTTCTTTGTCATCAGGGTCCTCCTGTTCATTCTGACTCACAGCATCTCAACCTATTTCTCCTACATCCTCACCATCTTCTGAAAAGAGTGAAACTATAGCTTCCGAATCTAACACCTCAGTATCACCTTCTTCCTCTGAAAAATCCTCATCATCTGAGGTTTCCACTAGTCTTCCTTTGCTGGCCATGGTTTTTCTTCTCTTGGGAGTTCTTTGTTCTGTAATTTCTTCAAATTCTACAAGAACTACTTCTGAGTTCCTATTTCTCCAGCTACTTGCAGTCAACTTAAAACCCATCTTCTTCAGCATTGACTCTCCTGCAGTTATCACTTGTCCTTCATTCTTCAGAAGAACTGTAGGAATCTTTATATTGTGGAAGTTCATGATCTTGAAGATCAATCCTACATAAGGGAGTTGTCCCTTAGTCTTCTGAACTGTCCTGTACATATGAAGCAGAACATTGTGTGCAAAAGACAGTTCCTTTCCATTTGGCATAGCCCACATCAATTTAGCTTCATATTTGGAAATATTAGTCTTTGATGCAGCCTTGGGTCTCAACTCTCAATGACAACTTTATGCATGACAATATGTTTTAGTGGAAATTCAGTATATGCCATGTGAGCTTTTGAGTCTCTTGAGAAGTTTTCTTTTCCAATAAGGAAACCATAGGCCTCCTCAGATGAAACATCCAGTGGTGTAAAGTTCATCTCAGCAACACCCATCTAAGTTGCCAGGTCTCTGACATGCACACAATACTGATCTTTGCCAACAATATAATAGAAAGAGTCAGAATTGTTGAATCGAAGATTGGAATAGAAATAGGCAGCCAAATCAGGAAAGACATTTCTTTTATGAGTTGCAAAATCTTCTAGTTTTATTTGTCTAAGATGCTGACGAATAGGAATGCCTACTCTATCAAAATACTTCAAATCAAAAACTCTGTGTGGTATAACACCTCTTATCTTCAGACTCTCAAATCTTTCTTTGTGTTTTTCACTGATGAACAAAGGATCCTGAAAATCCTTATCTTGTGAGACACCCTTGACTCTTTTAAAGTCGTTAAACAATGCTGCATCATCATCATCATCATCATCATCATCATCATCATCATCATCACCATCATCATCGAGCTTCCCTTTAAAATCACTTGCACTGTCATCTCCACTCCTTATCACAACACCCTTAGAAGGAGTCCTTTTAGGAATCGACACACTCGTGCCCACAACTTTCTCTTTAATCTTACGTGAGACAGTCTTAGGAATTTGTACAGCAATAGGTTCAACACTTCGCACAAGGCAAATTTGCGAAAGCTAGAAGTTCCTCCTCATCAACAAATTTGTGAATTTTCAGAATCAACTTAATGTTTGCTTTATTCCCTTCGATTGCTCTAATATTATCATAGAGAGGCTTAACAACAAAGGCGAGAGCCTCTTTTTCGTCAAACTCAGCAATAGAAAAACATGTTTGTCTTCGAAGAGCTTCTCTTTGATCATCGTGTTCATATTCTAAAACTTCAATAGGAGTTGTATTGCGAGATAGAAGTCTTCTTGACACCTAAGTAGGCTTTCTTTCTTGACCTTCTCTGTCAATAGAGGATTTTCTTGCAATGGAGGATGATTTCGAAGCCATTGGATGAAAAAGTTTAAAACTTTCAGAGAAGGGGTTGTAGACGAAGAAGAGTTTTTTTAGAGCGAGAGATTTTGAGAATTGTTTAGGGTTCGTAAAGAGTGTGAGAAGTTTTTAGAATAGTCGTAGACAAAGGTGACGGTCCGTGTCATTGTTTTAAAAGTTGAATAAAAAGTGTAAAACATTCATTTTTGGAAATAAAATCAATTTCGAATAAACCAAAAAGAAAGAATATATCTTTACTATACCAATCAGATCAATCAAATATAAGTTAAAGATTTTATCGGAACTTACCTTAATTTCTTTCGAAAAGAAATCTGACCTTTCGATCTGCGAACTTGCCTTTTTGAACTATCTTCTGAATGTCATTTTGCATTTGAACACTTGCATTTGCTTCTGAACGTTTGCTTCTAAACATTTGCATATGAACATTTGCTTCTAAACATTTGGATCTGAACCTGTTCTAAACACAACATACTCAAGACAAAGGATTAGTGGTAGCTAATTCATTTCGAAAAAAATTGAAAGTTTCTTTATCCAAGGGCTTAGTAAAATATCTGCAAGTTGATTCTTTGTATCAACATAATGAATGTGGACATCACCATTCTGAACATGGTCACGTATAAAGTGATGTTTGATCTCAATATGTTTTGCTCTTGATTGCAGAATATGATTCTTGATGAGATTGATGGCGCTAATATTATCACATCTGATTTCCACATTTGTGCCTTCAACACCATAATCTTTTAGTTGTTGCTTCAACTAGAGAATCTGAGCACAACAACTTCCTAGAGATACATATGTTGTTTCAGTTGTATTGAGAGTAACTATGCTTTACTTTTTGGAGTACCAGGATATGAGCACCCATAAGTTGACAAGTTTCTGAAGTACTCTTCCTGTCAATTTTGTATCCACCAAGATCTGCAACTGAATACCCTCTCAGAATGAAATCAGAATCTTTAGAATTCCATAAGTCATACCTGAGATAAGTTCCAATATATTTGATAATCCTTTTGATAGCTAAAAGATGTGATTCTTTTGAATTGGATTGAAATTTGGCACATAAATAGACGCTAAATAGAATATCTGGTCTTGAAGTTGTGAGATAAAGTAGTGATCAATCATACTGCGATATAGCTTAGGATCAACTTCTTTTTCATCTTCATATTTATCAAGTTTGGAGGAATGAGACATACGAGTTTCTGTCTTTTTGCAGTTTTCCAGACCAAACTTCTTGATAATTTCCAGTGCATATTTTTCTTGATGAATAAAAGTTCCACTTTTCGTTTGATGAATTTGCAGTCCAAGGAAAAATCTCAATTCTCCCATCATACTCATTTTGAATTCATCTTGCATTATCTTAGAAAAGTTCTTGCAAAGATGTACGTTAGAAGAACTAAAAATAATATCATCAATATAAATTTGACAAGTAAGATATCCTTACCCTGCTTTTGAATAAAAAGAGTAACCTCAACATTACCTTTGACAAACTTTTGATCAGACAGAGAGCTACTTACCATTTCGTACCAAGCACGAGATGCTTGCTTTAATCCATAAAGTGCTTTCCTTAATGCAAAAATAAGATATTTTCCTCTAGGTTCTTCGAAATCAGGAGGTTGTTCGACATAAATTTCTTCTTTGATGTGGCCATTTAGAAATGCACTTTTCACATCCATATGAAAAATTTTAAAATTGTTGTAACAAGCATAAGCAAGAAGTAGCATGATGGCTTCTAATCTGACAACTGGTGCATAAGTTTCATCGTAGTTTATTCCTTCTTCTTGAGAATAGCCTTTTGCCACTAGTCTTGCTTTGTTTCTGAACACTTTCCCTTTATCATCAAGTTTATTTTTGAACGCCCATTTAGTTCCAATTACTGGACGATTCTTGGGCCTAGAAACCAATTCCCAAACATTATTGACTTTGAATTGATGTAGCTCTTCTTGCATTGCATTGATCCAGTTTTCATCTACCAATGCTTCTTCAATTCCTTTTCGTTCCATTTTAGAAACAAGAGTTATATTACTCATTACTTGCTTGAACTTTGATCTTGTTTTGATACCTTCATCTATACTTCCTATGATAAGTTTCTTTGCATGGCTTGATTTATGTTTCCAATTTTTGTTGAATCGATCATTTGAAGGTTCTTCATATTGTCGCGACCCTCTTGAGGTTGTCGGGCTCTCGAGGGCTAATGGGCCGTCCTGTCTGGTCGGACGCGGGCCTCTCCCAAGGCCCATTACCCAAATCGCAACGGAGGTATGCGTGATCGACTTTCAGTGTGGTCTAGTGACATGTGCTAAGTGTGCATGCCATGGAGTCGCCACCAATCATTTTTTTAGGGTATGATTGGACCACCCAATCGAATAGTTGGGAGTTTCTATTCAATTCTGCGAGAACCAGAGAAATGGTTTCGGGGACTTAGTTACACCAACTGTCAGAGTTGACGCCCTTTCGGTACCTAAGTTGACTGAATTTTCTAGCCTGAGATTCATGCGGATGAGTAAGGTATGAACCCTAAATCTAGAAATTCATGTAGATAAGAATGATTATCCTAGCAATCACAATCAGTAATAAAATGCCCAACTCAAGGAATCTAGATATGCAAATAAATCACATGGCATTCCTAGTAAGGTCCTATTTATCAATCATAGCTCAAGAATGATTTAGCTGTCCTAGCCATTCTACACACGATCTAACCTAAGAAAAGCATTAGGAAGCATCGAAGGAGTTCGAGAGTACTCACATGGGGTTCGCCGTGCCCTGGTTTGGTCTTGGACGAGCTATCGAGCTCATGCCGACCCGATTATATTTGGGGATCCACTCGGCGTTTTACACCATGAAATCATGTGAAACAAAAACGAAAATATTCAGCAAGGGGCATTTATTGTAGATGGTGGTCGATCTAATTGGACGTCAAGACTAAAAAAGATGTAGAAATTTACAAATTAAAATACTCGAATGACATTTTTTTGCCAAATTCAACTCTATGCGTCGTGAAGAAAACACATGCAATTGAACTTGAATTTTGACTATTTATGAGTTCAAAATGTAAAAGAAATTAAAATAAAAATATTGACTATTTTTCTATATTTTTACGACATCGAACGCTATTTTTCTTCATTTTTCATGTATTTTTCTATTTTTGGAAAATATTAAAAAATATTAAAAAATATGAAAAATTATTTTTTTTTATCAAAAATGGTTCCTTTAGCTTGGTCAAGGCTACCAAAGATGATTTTTTAATTTTTTTAACTTTTTATAGATTTTTTATGAATTTTTTAAAAATAAACTATGAAAGACTGATCAAAAATCAGGTGTCAACAGCTGCCCCTCTTTGAGAGGAATTTCGTCAGAGGTTTCTCTCAAAGACAAGGTGACACCTGTGTTCCGATCAACTCGACTGGGAAAAGAAAAGAAATCATGACATCCAATTTTCATGCCCATCAATGTGTGCTTTTCCCTAAAAAGAGATGTGCTCATTCAATTCCCTGATATGATGTAAGAAAGTTAAGGAGTAGATAGACTTCCCTGCCCCTTACCTGCCGAATGCTTGCGGCATTTGCTGTGTCTGATGGGTTCAAGTAGATTCCTAAGGACTTGTCATCGGAGTGTCCTGGGGATGTTAAGCTCTGACCTGTATGGTAGGTCAAACCATAATGGGATTCCTAACTGATAGGAACCTAAGGAAGACGCATCCCACATTTGGGAATTTGCCAAGGGTTTTGATCCGTGTGGTGGACTAAACTAGAAATGGCTTGCCTAATGTAAGGCTTATTAGGGAAAACGACTCCTCCCGCGTTCGGGATTCATCAAGGTTTTGATCCGTATGGTGGATCGGACCATTGGGTTGATCCTTCAGGCGGTCTCTACCAGTCCTTTGACCCTTCAGGCGGTTTCTACCATTCATTGACCCTTCATGCGGTTTCTACCATTGAGTTGACCCTTCAGGCGGTTTCTACCATACATTGACCCTTCAGACGGTTTCTACCATTATTTTGACCCTTCAGGCGGTTTCTACCATTGGTTGACCCTTCAGGCGGTTTCTACCATACATTGACCCTTCAGGAGGTTTCTACCATTGTGTTGACCCTTCAGGCGGTTTCTACCATTGATTGACCCTTCAGGCGGTTTCTACCATTGAGTTGACCCTTCAGGCGGTTTCTACCATTTATGAGATTCCAAATTGATATGAATCAAAGGATGACGTACCCGCTCTTCGGGGCTAGTCGGAGACTCGATCATTCTGTGGATCGGTCTTAGAAAAGATTTGCCTACTAAAAGGCTTCACCTAAGGATGACGCACCCAGTCTTTGGGGTGGCCAAAAGTCCTGTAGAAAGCTTAGACCTGAAAAAATTTTCCTCGCCAAGAAGATATTAGTAATCTTTGGGAAGACAATAATTGTCTAACTGACAAAATTCTACGACTTAAGTTTTAGTCATGAAATGTGCATTTTGATTGTTGGAGGTTATCCAAAACATTCATGCCATATACAGATGTGATCATAAATTCCTTGCACGGAAACTCTAGATCAAACAATTTGAAAATTTCAAAAAGAGTTTGCTCAAAACATCCATTGGAGTATTTCTCACCCAAGAAGGCTCCTCACTGCTCTGTGATAATGATCTTTAATAGGGAAAGTGCTCAATTTCCTACCGACCTGTGCCTGGGTTTCAGGATCATTCGCAACGCATACATTTCGACCGATCAGGAGGTCTTTCACGGGACCGTATTGTTAGGCTTGGATATCGGTTTCCAAGGGGGACTCACTTTTGAGTCAAGGCCGTTGAACGAAATTTTTCACTATCTGCTCCGGGTTTACAAGTCAAGAACCCTGCAAAATGAGAAAGAAATAGTCTTGCTCGTACTTCTTTGAGCTAAGTTATACATTAACCCAAGTGTCTTAGTCAGATAAGACTACTTCAGGGTTGTAACATTGGAAGGATTGGGGACCGAAAAAAGCTTATTTTTTGCCCAGAAATTGTGAAGGGTTTGACATTGGTGATCATTGCAAATTTGCCACATGTCCTTCGAAGAACATCTCCATTTCTTGAAGTGTACACTCCTCTTTTAGAGCGCACAAGGATGTTTAAAAGCGTCTCTTGTTACATTAAGAGACCGTCTGTTTGTGTGTTTGCAATTTGAGCACGACAACATTTGGAGAGTAGTCATCTTGATCTAACTCCTTTGCAGGGTCTTTTCATCGTCTCTCTAGACTTTACTGGGGATATTTTGAATAGACATCAGCCTTGCTTTTTACCAGGCACTTTGCTTTTTCTTGATGTCTAGGGATTTTTCTTTTCCCCCTTTTTTTAATCCCGTGTTTTTCTTTTCTTTTGGAGCTAGGATTTTCGGCAATCATGCTAGATATGCAACTTAAACTTTGGCACGCTTCCATTCCTAGAGTGATGTTGCCTTTGCTTTGGAATATGCAATGATCACCAATAGGTTGATGAAATGAATTTGCTGGCTCAACTTGGTTGTGCAAAGGATAACAGTGTGTAGGATAGAGAAATGAATCATTCTCGTCATCCTATGACACTTGGATTATCATATAAACAACACACAAAGATTTATGTTAGTCCGAGCAAGAAAATTTCTAACCGTTTACTTTCTGATACTGTTGGACTAACCTTCATTTGCCCCAATGTTGGGTGGTTCTTGACAGGGTTGAGAATGAAAATCGCCGTTCAATGGGGTTCTCAATGGGCATCTGTAGTGTTTGGAATGAAGAAATAAATGCCTCTGTCATCTCGATCCATGTAATCGTTGCGAATGACCCTTATATCCATAGGTTAAGGTTTCGCTATCATTTCCAATCTCCTCATCTCTCAAGTGTGTATGGGACGTGTTTGGATTAGGCTCGCTTCTCTTATGAGAAAATACCCTTTTGAACAGTTCAAACGACTCTTATTGGAAAAATTCATTTCATTTCATCAAGATTTATCCTTCAAAGGGATTTTATGATGCACCATACATGTGTAATTCATGTTCAGACAATCTCATGTTTTAAAACATGAATGTCAATGAAGTAAGAATTCTATGTCTTTTTAGATGTGAGAATCGAATTAATTCTGAAAGTTTTTAATCTCCAATGAATTGGGAAAAGGGATACTTACCTGCCCATCGAGGCTGGAGATCCTGGAGATATAAAAGGGATATGTCATTGTATATTCTAAAACTTTACAAAAATTGGAACGATACATCTTACCCTTGGTCATATGCTCCAACGAGTGTACAAGGGTTGTGAAAATCTGCACTTCACATAGTAACACAAGATTGTTGGGTGTTCTAAAGTTCTTTCGACTTCTTGGTTTTTGGAGAAAAATGAAACTTACATGTCTGCCCTGATGGCGAGCTCCTGCCAAGGATAAATATTAAGCATAATTTTGGGTTTCCAAATTCAAAACAAATTGGGACGATTCTGCATGCCAATGTGCGGATTGTAGAAGCCGGCCCTCAAGCTTGTGGCCATGATTTCTTCGTCTGGTTGGGTAACGAATCCACCTCGAGGATTTACGTCGGAGGAGATTCATTCATCTTTTTGGGCGTGTTTCATGCATTGTTTTGTTATTTGAATGCATGGCTTCTTGGGTGCCTCATCTCTGTTCATCACCTGAGAGGAAAATGAGAGAACATTATCCCCGCATCTGATTGAAAATCATTTAGGAACGATACGTTCTTTTTACCAAATGGGTGGCTCCGCGGCCAAATGTGTTTTACATTGAAAGGATGGATTCCATTACGCTCTGCGGATGATAACTATCGCTTCGGGGACTTGCCCCACGGATCAAACGATGAATTTGATGTCTTCGGCTTCGACATGCTTTCCAGATGTAGGAATGGTTTGCCCCCATTTTCAGTGGAGATGGGTTTTGTCGAGTGGGCAAGATCAAAAACTCATCCTAGATTTGGCTTTAGTCGAAGGTTGAAATCCCGACCTTGGATAAGCGAATCATGATTCATCTCCTTCTGCTTCGGATTTGTCATTTGCGTTCTTCACATTTTACAATACCAACTTCGCCGCTTGATGAAAATGAATCGATGATTTTCGAATTGCCCCAAGTTCTATAGTCATCTGCGTCGAATCTCTTTGAACTTCATTGGGTGATAGACAAACTGATAAAATGATTTTTCAATCCTGAGATCGAACTCCTGACGTTTCGTACCACTTCCAGTTCACTGACTACCAGGACAAAGCACTATTGGCGTCCCTAACTGGTTCGTTTTTTGTTATAAAATTCTTGAAGCAGTTAGCGACCCTCATCGAGAATGAAACAAGCTCAATTTAGAGTTCATAACGACTAAAGGTCCCTTAGAACGATGCAGAGCTAACCGTCTTTGAGCTCGCTCGGGCTTTTGCTCGCATTTTCCTATGTGAAGCCTTTAAATGTTTTTCTTCGTGGCGTTCAATTGATTCGCCTCGACTCTAATCTAACAAGGGATTGTCGTACTCAAGCATGATGATGCTCGCAGGTAGTACTGATCGCTGCCCCAGATTAACTCTAGGCATTAAGGAAGATTATCTTGCATGGAAGACTTTATGACAAAAAGATTAATGATACATCCATTCACATGTGCCTAGTTCCCTTGAGGATTCTCGGTGATCAGCCAGCTACACCATGAATCAGACATATAATCGTCATTTTGGATCATAACTTCATAAGTCCATCAGTTTTAAACTGATCGATCCAGATATAGAGCTCCTCATCAAGGAAATCTTTTGATTCTTCGAGCAACTGATATTCGGGTTGACCATCATCGCTTGGCGTTGAAGGATTCCTGTTTCTGTTGTGAGCGATCTGATTCTTCGAGCTAGAACCTTCGTCGTTGCTTGAGATTATAAGAGGATGATTGATCGGTTCACTATCAAAAGCACCTTCCATTTGGGAATGGGAGAAACAAAAATCCTCAAAGCATCCGCCCGCTTGATCTTCCGAAATCATATGCCCAAGCCGGGCAGATCTTTGAACACTAGGCGCAATATGTTGATCGGGGATAGGAAGAGCACTAGCGAAAAGTTGCTGCTCAAACCAAGGAGTTCGTACCTGCTGCACTTGTGGCATATACTCTTGAGGGGTGCTGAGATGATTCGGGGGAATATTCTGATTAGCGCCCAAGTAGTCGATGGTGCTGCTACCAGCTTGGTCGGTGCCTAGATTCGGCAGGGTATTTCTTACTTCAGGGGCATTGTAGTTATAGCCATGCCTAGTGTTTAGGCACAAGTTGAGTTCTTTCAGGTTCAGTGCTGTGTGGCGCTGTCTTAGCGCCCTTCTGGAGCTCTTGAGGTGACTCGCGACTCCATCTTTAGTGAGTCCTGGTATGTTCATGATCTCAAGTATGCGCGTTGGATATGCTGAGTTGATCCCTAGTTGCTGAACCGCACTAAGGAACTTGAGATGAAGCTCGGGGGACCAATTGACCCCCGTCTTCTTGCGACCCGGAACAGTGTTGACAACTTGGCTATTGCTCTCTGGCCTATTTCCAGTAGAATTTGATCGAGCCGGAAATTGTTGTGGAGGGAATTCATCAGCTTTGGATTGGTCGGTCGTGATAGTAAGCTCATCGTTAAGGAAACTCCAATCATGGTGACGCATATCACATCCTTTAGAAGGCATCGATATTGACTTCGTAGAATTGATTTGTTCATGCATATCTCCAACAAAATCCGATTGTATCGAAGATGGTTCGAGGGAGTGGGGTGGTGAATGAGCATTTTCAATCCTCATATAAGGCTTATCAAGGAACATTTCGCCGAGAGTGATAGGGCCACCGCAATTAAGGCAAGCGATAGTGCTGGGAGCTTTCTTATACCTCATGTTCTCCGCTCGAAGCTTTTCGTTTTCCTCCTTTAGAATCGCAAGTTCTTGACGTCTGTGTTGAGCCCTCAATTTGGCTCGCTTATTTTGAAACCAAAACTTGACCCTCAAAGGTTTCATCCCTAGCTTCTGGCCCAATTCATTTCTTTGTTTCATGTTCGGGAGAGGGCATTCACTAAAGAAAGCTTCAAGCTCTTGGATTTCATTCTGAGTGTGGCACTGGCGACGTTTCCTTTTCCGAGATTGACCATCGCTGCTGCTGTTGTCGTCGCTGCTGAGCTCCTGAACTTCGTTGCCGAAAGGGTTGGGTTCTGTGGTTCTGGTACCAGACGCCATCCTGGAATCTTCGAGATCTCTCAGTAGTTCATTTTCTGAGATTTTTGGATCAGTCGCCTCTAGCAACTGATGGTAACCCTCAAACATGTTGGATCGAGAAATGTTCGATCAATTTTTGCTCACTCAGGGTTCTCTACTCTCTCATGTATGCTCACTCTCTCTAAATTTTCTTTTGAGTGGTTCTGTATGCCCATGAAACGTTCTTTAAACATGGATGAAGATCATCAGGCAAGCGTTGCTCCCAAGATTTCGTATTTCCCGCTTTGTCGTCTTCTTTCTTCTTTTCAACGTGGAGGGACACCAAATCGATTTCCTTTTCTCGATATCCATGTCTGTCTCCCACTTATTTTCAAAAAGGTGGAACTACGCTCGCCTCCTGCTCAGTTTTTTTAATATGATGGGACCGCCAAATCCTTTCGCAACTTTTTTCGATAGTTGCGCTTAACTCCCGCTCAATTTTAATATGGTGACACCGACATATCTTTTTACAACTTTTTTAGGTTTATCAAGCCTGAAATCGCGGACTGGGACAGATCTGATGGTTCACCGAAAGAGCCACCACTGCTTTACCCAATTAACTTGGCTCCACGAGCATTATTGCTGTGCCTTTCTTCATTCTCGAGTTGCTATAAAAGGAGGAGTTAATGCAGAGAAGATTAACACTCTTACATAATTGCCTTTTCTTATTTTAATCACTCTACCACACTCATCTTCTTCTCCCTCACTCCAACGAAAATGACCTCCTCTCCTATTCGCGCTTTCTCGGCCGAAATTTTGGCCCAGTGGGAAAAACTCTATAACCTCCTCGGTCGAGGCTATGCTCATATAGCCGATCACCCAGAAACTGAAGATGAAATCCGCATTTTGCTCGTGGAAATAGACACCACCTCCATCGAGGGCACTAATTTAGAGAGGGAATATAGAATCTTCCCAACCCTCTTTATAAACTTTTTAGAGACTTACCGTGTCGCTCATCGAAAAGCTACTGTGGCTCACGTTTTGCGAGCTCGCTATGAGGATCGGTCCAACTGCTTGGTGTTGGCCAACCTTGTGGTCGATAGTCACAGAAAGGCTGTTGAGTTCGCCAACAAGCGAGTCTCGATGTTGCTTCGCGAGAGGGGAAATTTGGTGGAGCGCTTGGCCTTATCCCTGACCACCTATGAGCACGACCGTCGTAATGTCGTGTTGAAGTTTCAATGTGAGTGGCAGGAAGAAAGGCTTGACAGCATTACCGCGGATATAGCCCATGGGAGAGGACTAGTTCGGGACTTGGAAATAGCCGCCGAAGATCACGGGACCAAGGTTGCCGAGCTTAAAGGGGAATGTAAACGCCTTCTTCTTAAGCTTGCAGATCTCGAGTCTCGAGGTGGTGAGTATAAGCAAAGCATCAATAATATGGAGGGCCAACTTGGTTCCTTTGTGATGCTAATTAGGGCTCATTGCGGTTTTATGTTTCCACCCCGATGATTTGTATGATCTGCTTTTAAGGTCCCTCGATTGAGCGAAATGAATGAAAGCTCTAATGTGTGTGTCTCAACTTATGTATGGCTGACTTTCTCGAACACCTGACCACTCTCAACCTAGGCAAGCTGCGCTTTGACATTTATGATTCGAGCGTGTACATCTTGATTTTTTAATCTTGCTTATGATCGGATAAAGGAACCTCCCACCACGATTATCCACAAAAAGACTTCTCTTCTCTACTTGTTTTTAACCTGTTTCAAATGAAAAGGCAGAATCAGAAGAAAGAATTTGAAAAATAAAGCATAAATCCTTTCAATTTTATGCTTACTTGTGATTAATAGGGATAAGAGCTTTTACAAGGGTTTTGACCTTGTGCAAAAGCTTTTATCAATATTCCTCAAAGGAAAGCATATCATTGAAAGGAATGTAATTCACGATAATCGCCTTTGATCAATTCCAAGAAAATCAATGGAATGTTCAAAAGTACACAATTACGATGTGTTTTAAATTCAATTGAAGATACGGTATCCAAATTAAAGCCGTTTGCTAAGAACGAGAGTAATTTGGATATCTATCTTTTCATTAAATTTGAAAAACACGAATACTCTTGATCAATTATTGTGGATTACCAATGATGCAAAACATGCATGAACCAATTCAAGTTTATAATTCCTTCTGGCGAAATTGGGATTGTATTGCCCTATACGGCCAAAAGGTTGTATAAGACTTCCAATTTCAATTTCATCCAAAGGAATTATAAAATTGATTTTGGAGTATTCGAGTGATTAGAAGAAATGCCACTATCACATTCCAATGACAAGTCAATAGAAATACAACAAATTTCAATCTGAATGTATATAAACACAAATAGATCCCTAATACAATCAATCTAAGGGATCAGATAGAGAGGATCTCAGCAAAATAAATCCTATACAAGAAGGCTAGAAATGAAAATTAAAACAAAGGAATGTGATCTTAATACTTAGAGATGCCCCAGTTTCGATCTTTGAGACGTGACTTCAGGATCACCTATTCCAAATCGTCATCTTCATTAGATGATACCTCAATGATGTCCATAGCAGGCTCTTCTTGTCCACTTGGCGCTCGTAATGGGATGACACCATCTTCATCTTCCATCAAGAACATTGGGAGGAAAACACACCTATCTATCCTCAAAATGGCATTTAATCCAATCACCGGAATTATGCAATGAATATAATGATTAAGAGCTGTAACAAGGTCGAGGGATAGAAAAGTCTTACCAACCAAACTTAAGAGAAAATCAAGCTTCTCTGTATTTTTAGCAGTGTTAGGTATACTAACCTTCCATAGACAAACGCATGTGACAAGTGAGGGAAAACTCCTAAAAATCAAAAGATAGGGCTTGGTACCTAAAGCCAAGGTTCTCACCTCGAATTCTGGGAAGAGCCGATTCCATTGCACAACTATCGTTGCATTGGGACTCAATCCATAGTTCGAAGTGAGCGGAATTGAAAAGTGGATTACCCCATGTTTTTCCTCACGGAGATTCCATTTTCAATTCCTTCTATTGTGTTCCTAAAGAGGGCGCCTGGGGTTTTAGGCGCAATTGTGTGTATTCATTGTGTCGTGCTAAAGCAAAAGACATGCATTTTATTTAACAATCACCGCTTCAATATAAACATCCACACAATCATACATCCAAAACTCCTGCCTGCATAAAACAAAGTTAACAAGCACTTCACCCCTTATTTCTCCCGTCTACAAAAACATCTAACACATTCGTTAGCATATACACCTCACTTTCGAGAGCATCTGCATAAAATTAGGTTAGAAGAATCAATCAACTTTTTAATCGGCTCAAGTCCACTAAATGGTTAAGAACCAGTCCCCAGCGGAGTCGCCAGTCTGTCGCGACCCTCTTGAGGTTGTCGGGCTCTCGAGGGCTAATGGGCCGTCCTGTCTGGTCGGACGCGGGCCTCTCCCAAGGCCCATTACCCAAATCGCAACGGAGGTATGCGTGATCGACTTTCAGTGTGGTCTAGTGACATGTGCTAAGTGTGCATGCCATGGAGTCGCCACCAATCATTTTTTTAGGGTATGATTGGACCACCCAATCGAATAGTTGGGAGTTTCTATTCAATTCTGCGAGAACCAGAGAAATGGTTTCGGGGACTTAGTTACACCAACTGTCAGAGTTGACGCCCTTTCGGTACCTAAGTTGACTGAATTTTCTAGCCTGAGATTCATGCGGATGAGTAAGGTATGAACCCTAAATCTAGAAATTCATGTAGATAAGAGTGATTATCCTAGCAATCACAATCAGTAATAAAATGCCCAACTCAAGGAATCTAGATATGCAAATAAATCACATGGCATTCCTAGTAAGGTCCTATTTATCAATCACAGCTCAAGAATGATTTAGCTGTCCTAGCCATTCTACACACGATCTAACCTAAGAAAAGCATTAGGAAGCATCGAAGGAGTTCGAGAGTACTCACATGGGGTTCGCCGTGCCCTGGTTTGGTCTTGGACGAGCTATCGAGCTCATGCCGACCCGATTATATTTGGGGATCCACTCGGCGTTTTACACCATGAAATCATGTGAAACAAAAACGAAAATATTCAGCAAGGGGCATTTATTGTAGATGGTGGTCGATCTAATTGGACGTCAAGACTAAAAAAGATGTAGAAATTTACAAATTAAAATACTCGAATGACATTTTTTTGCCAAATTCAACTCTATGCGTTGTGAAGAAACACATGCAATTGAACTTGAATTTTGACTATTTATGAGTTCAAAATGTAAAAGAAATTAAAATAAAAATATTGACTATTTTTCTATATTTTTACGACATCGAACGCTATTTTTCTTCATTTTTCATGTATTTTTCTATTTTTGGAAAATATTAAAAAATATTAAAAAATATGAAAAATTATTTTTTTTTTATCAAAAATGGTTCCTTTAGCTTGGTCAAGGCTACCAAAGATGATTTTTTAATTTTTTTAACTTTTTATAGATTTTTTTATGAATTTTTTAAAAATAAACTATGAAAGACTGATCAAAAATCAGGTGTCAACACATATTCATAATGTACTGCTTCTAAACTTTCTTCATTCAGATGATCTTCCTTTTGAGTAGCTTCAGAAATAACATTTCCTTCTGAATCTTGCATCTCTTCAGATTCTATCTGTGAGTCTAAAATTTGTGGAAGAATTAGAGCTTGGCTAAATTAAGGCTGATCAATCTGAAGACTTTCATCAAATTTAACTTTCATTGATTCTTCAACAACTCGAGACGTTTTGTTGTAGACTCTGTAAACTTTGCTTGTTGTTGAATATCCTAAGAAAATGCCTTCATCTGATTTCCCATCAAATTTGCCAATACGATCGTTAGCATTTTTCAGAATAAAACATTTACAATCAAATACACAAAATTTTGCAACATCATGTTTTCTTTCTTTGAAAAGCTCATACGGGGTTTTCTCAAGAATTGGTCTAAGAGAAATATGATTTAGAATATGGCAACCTGTAGAAACTGCTTTCGCCAAAAAATGAGAAGCAATTTTGCTCTCAATCAGAAGAGTTCTAGCCATCTCTTGCAAAAAAAGATTTTTCCTTTCAACTACTTCATTTTGTTGAGGAGTGCAAGGAGCAGAAAAATTGTGTTGAATTCCAAATTCATCACAAAAATCTGAGAAGTTTTGATTTTCAAACTCTCTCCCATGTTATGTTTTTATGCAAGTAATAGTATAACCTTTCTCATTCTGAACACTTTTAGCAAATTTTGAAAACAATGAGAATACATCATTTCTGTGTGCAAGAAATAATACCCATGTGTATCTAGAGAAATCATCAACAGCTGCGGAGTTCGTTTAGAAGAAACTTTATTTATCAACTTAAAAGAACTTCTTACCTGCTTACCTAATGTGCATGCAGAACAAAGTTCTGATTTTTCAATTTTTATTTGTGGTAAACCTCGAACAAGTTTTTTTGTGGAAAGTTTTGAAATATGCTTCATATATGGCCTAATTGTTTGTGCCATAACTCAGATTCATCCTTAACCGAGATGAGACATTTCAAATCTTCAGAATCAACATCAAGAAGATAGATATTTCCATGCATTCGACCAGTAAAGCTTTGTTTCTTGTCTTTGCTCTCACTTGTGCACTTTAGATCTTGAAAACAAATTTGATAGCCAGAGTCACAGAGTTGACTTACAGAAATGAGATTATAGTTTAGCCCTTTGAATAAAGAAACATCATTCACTGTCAGATTTCCAATCTTCATAGTTCCTCGTCCAACAACTTTTCCTTTGTTATTTTCTCCAAAAAACACACTTCTACCATTGTATTTTGATAGGTGAGTAAACATTTCTGAATTACCAGTCATTTGGCTTGAGCACATACTATCTAGAAATCATTTGTTCCTTTTCTTCTTTGAAACTTGCAAATAACAAACAACTCATTGTTTCTTTGGTACCCATGCTTTCTTGAGTCCTTTTGAATTAGTAGTACTTGATAACTTTCTATTAATAGATCTCCAAATTTTCATACAATGATCTTTAATATGACTAGGATCACCACAATTCACACATGATTGACGTATATAAGACCTTGTGAATTGCTTTTGAAAGTGCTGTCTATATTCAGATGTAGAATGTTTTTGAAAACTTCTTTCATTTATTTTAGGAAAACGATTTTTGAGATCACTTTCTCTTTTGAAACCCAAACCAAATTTATTATTGAAAGGAATTTGTTTCGAAATGATGTTGTCTAAGGTTTTTGAACTCTGTGAGAATCTTTTTGAAATATTTTCAATTTCAACTTTTAGAAGATCATTTTCTTTTGAAACATAGTCATGGTTTTCTTTTAACTGATGAAATTCCCGTTGTAAGAAATCAATTTTATCCTTTTGGGAAATTGTCTTGTTGCTTTAAAGAAGAAATTTTCTTTTTTCAAAATAGAAACCTTTTTAAGAGTTTCTTTGTAGTTTTTGCAAAGTTCATCAATATACTCAGTAACCGCATCAGGAAGTTCAGATAAACATACCTCAGTTTCTGAACCTGAAGTAGATTCTGAACCTAAATCAGCCATTAAGTAGATATTTACATAATCATCTTCAGTATCATTAGAATTACTTAACGTGTCTGCCTTTAAAGTCTTTTTGTACTTCTCATTCTTGATTTTGTCCCTTTTCAAAATGGGACAGTTTGGCTTGATATGCCCTGCCTTCTTGCAATGAAAGCATATCACATCTTTACTTCCTTGAACATCATTGCTTGAAAACTTTTGATCATTCTCCTTGAATGACTTCTTTCCCTTGAAGTTTTTGCCCTTTCGAGCCATCTTTCTAAATTTCTTCACCATAAGTACTAGCTCTTCATTATCTTCGTCTTCTTCATCTGTATGAGACAAATTTTGAACAATTTCATATTTTAAAGCTATTGGCTTCTTACCTTTTGAATCTCCTTTCTTGTTGGCATGTTCTGTCTCATAAGATTGTAATGTTCCAATAAGCCCATCTATAGATCGTGGTCTGATTGTTCAACATTCTTGAATGGAAGGTTTGATATAATTCCAATCATTTGTGAGACCTCTAAGTATCTTTTTGACTTGCATTGGTTTTGCAATGGGAGCACCTTGTCTTGTAAGATCACTTGCCAAAATTTGAATCTATCGATCATATCTGCAATAGATTCATCCGATTTCATCTGGAAGGCTTCATAATCACTCAACAGAATATTAAGATTTTTGTTTCTTTCACTCTGTTTGTTCCTTGAAAAGTAACATGAAGTCTATCCTATATAACTTTTGCAGATTCTTCTTCTGACACACGATTGTACAGAGGAGTTGACAAAGCACAAAATAATGCATTGACATCTTTGAAGTCCAGGCCTCGTCTTTGAGCTCTTTCTGTATTAGACATCGTTGGTGAATGAGTTGTTTCATTTCCTGTGAATGCAGTTGTAGTAGTAGCAGGCACAACGCCATTTATAACAACATCCCATATCAGATCATCATAAGCCTTGACGAACCACTTCATTTTGTTGCTCCACATGTTATAATCCTTTCCATCAAAATATGGTGGTTTGTTAACGAATTGCGAGTCACCTATTCCTGAGAAATTATTGCTAGACATGATAGATCATTAACTTAGAAGTCAAAAACACTTCACAAACAAGAGTAACCTGCTCTGATACCAATTGTTGGATCTAGCAATATCGCTTAGAGGGGGTGAATAGGTGATTCTAAATCTAATTAAAATTTCTTGCGGAATTAAAACAATTTCAATGCACGATTATGTTGACACCTAAATTTTGATCAACTTTTTTTTCCTTTATTTTTCGAAAATTCATAGAAAATCCATAAAAAGCTGAAAAATTACAAAATCAACTTTGGTAACATTGGCCAAGCTAAAGGGACCATTTTGAAAAAAAAAATATTTTCATATTTTTCATATTTTTTTATTATTATTATTTTCAAAAAATATAAAAATAAAAAGAAAATCAATAAAAGTAGTATTCGAGGTCACAAAAATATAGAAAAATAGTCAATATTTTTATTTTTAATTTTCTTTACTTTTGGACCTCATAAAACAGTAAAATTCAGGTTCGATTTTAGGTGTTTTCTGATCACCATAAAATTGAATTTGGAAAAAATATTAATAATGATTAAAAGGAAAAAGAGTGAAAACATCATCATTCAAAAGAAAAGTAAAAGAGAAAAGAAAAGTTTGAGTACTGATGGGGAATAATAAAATAATAAAAAGCAAAAAAAAATAATAATAAAAAAATAAAAAATTCTCTCTTTCCCTCTCTTTTCCCTCTTCTCTCACGCTCTCTTCTCTCCGCCCCCTCATCACCCCCCCTCTCTTTCTCACACGCTCTCCCTCTCTCTTTTGGCTCTTTCCTCTCTCTCTCTCTTTCTCTTTTTCGAATGCACTCAAGTGCACTTGAGTGCACTCAATTGAGAGAGAGGGACGAGCGGCCCTATCTCATCGGCCGCTCCCCTCCTTCTTCGTCTCCCCCTCCTCCTCCTCCTCCTCCTCCTCCTTCCTTCTCCTTCTTCTTCTTGGTTTTTCTTTTTTCTTCTTCGTGAACCTCCCCACCTCACCGACACCACTTCCCGCCACCACACATCCGGCCGCCTTTGTCGAGCCAGCTACCACCGCACCACCACCTCGCTATCGCCGCTACCGCTTCGAGCCGCTAGATCCGAAGACCCGAGCCGCCGCAAAGGTAACGGGCATGGAGATGGTCGTAGGCTGGGGTTGGGCGATTGAAGGTCGGTGTCCAATCCGGTATATTCTACGTACCCAATCCATATATCAGAGTTATTTTTCTAAAATATCGCCATTATAGACTTGATTTGCATGTATTTATTTCAATCTAGTAGTTAGCTTGTTTACTTGGTTAAGTGTGGTATGTTGTCAAAGAAAATATTTTCAGAAAATATTAATAATAAAAACAGAAAAATCTAAAAAAAATGGAAAATCGAAGGAAAAATAAAAAAATTGAGAAAAATTGCAGACAATTCCTAAAAAATTATAAAAAAATTCCCAAGGCTGAAAATGACCAAAAGAAATTGATTTGTTGCCGTTTTCGGGATTTTCTCCCATTTAATCCAAAATGACGATTTCACCCCTCAAAGGGTAAATCGTCTTTGATATTCTGATGAATTGTGGAAATTGTTTAGAATTTGGCGATGGGCCAGATAGGTGGCTAAACCTTATGTCTAAGATTTCCACATTTCATTCCCACTTTTAGAAAATGACGATTTTACCATTCGAATGGTAAATCGGTTTCTAAAATTCCAGAAAATCATGAAAATTGCAAAAAATAGTAAATGGATCAATTGAGTGACCAAACCTATTTTTGACATTGTTTTACTCCGGATTCATTCCGAAATGATGATTTTTCCCTTTTTGGGCAAATTATCCCCTTTGTCTCAAAATTACGATTTTGCCCCTGATGGGTAAAATCATGTCTAAATCATTCCTAAGCCTGATTGATGCTTCTCTAGGCCAATATGGCCTTATTAGGAATGCCATGTGATTTATTTGTACATTTGAATTCATTGATTTGTGCACTTTATTATTGATTGTGATTGCTAAGATAGTCATTCATATCTGCATGAACTCCTAGATTTAGGACTCGTACCCCACTCATCTGCATGAAATCTTAAGTCAGAAAACTCAGTCAACTTAGGTACCGAAAGGGCGTCAACTCTGATAGTTGACGTAACTAAGTCCCCGAACCCATTTCTCTGGTTATCGCAGAATTGAATAGAAACTCCCGACTATTCAATAGGGTGGTCCAATCATACCCTCCGAAAAATGATTGGTGGCGACTCCATGGCATGCACACTTAGCACATGTCACTAGATCACACTGAAGGTCGACTACGCGTACCTCCGTTGCGATTTGGGTAACGGGCCTTGGGAGAGGTCCGCGTCCGACCAGACTGGACGGCCCATTAGCCCTCGAGAGCCATCAGACTAACCTCGAGAGGGTCGCGACAGATTAGAATCAGGAATAGTATAGCAACATGCAAGAAATCTAAAAACAGAAGTAAGAGTTTAGAGTATAGAAGAGTGCGCACTGAGTTTATAGTGGTTCAGCTTGATAGGCCTACGTCTACTCTCTCACGATGACAGCCGATTGGCTGGATTCCACTAAAATGATTCAATGGAGGTTACAAGAGATGAAGAACACTCAGTCGCTCTTACAGATCCTCTCAGTGAAAAGAAATTGAGAACTCTCAGAATAAATATGTGAATCTGAACAACTCATGCACTTTAGAATTTCAATGTTCTCAACACACCCCGCTTGTCATCATGGTTCATCATTTATACTCCTTTGCTTCCAAACAAGCCGTTGGATAATCATTCAAAGGATCGTTATTCAATCCTTGGTTGGACGTCATCAATCGTGATTGAGTGAGACTATATCCGGAAAGATATGGTAGCCGTTGGAGTAGAATCTGAACTCTTCAAATTTAGTCGCCCATACAACTAAATCTTCATTTTTCAAAAGTAGAGTAGATTCAAATAAGTCACAAGACTTATTCCTGAAAGGTAATATCCAATCATAGATTTCCTCCTAATCGATTGAAGGAATATATTGTCAATCAAATATCACAAACTTCCATAAAATAACTTGCCTTAATCGGAAGCCTGTCATTCGTGGGTCTTCGAAATCTCTATTAGAAAACACAGAATCTGAACAATATTCAGAAGTAAAGACTTTCTGACTCTGAACAGATAAATTTGAACTGTGATATTGAGTTTCAATAAAGTCCTTTTGACACGTCATATGGTCCTTAGACGAATAAGCCTTCAGATGTAACATGCTCCATCTGATCGTCTTTAGAGGCAACTCCATCTAAACGTCTTCAGAAGCAACTCCATCTGAATGTCTTCAGAAGCAACTCTATCTGAACATCTTCAGAAGCAACTCCATTTGAACGTCTTTAGAGGCAAATATATAACTACTCCTTCTTGAATCTTGATGTTAGAAAATGATCAATATAAACTTCTGTTCACTTGTTCATTCTACAATTAAAAACAATATAAGCATTATACAGATTTCATCTGAATAAGGGTAGTTTTGTCAGAATTAAAATTTTCAGAGAAAATTTCCACAACAATTGCAATACATTCCGCTCTTTTTCTTGTTTGTGTATCTATCTTCCATTTTTGCCTTGAATCTTCTTCTTGTCCAACCGAGGAAAGTGCAGTGAAAGCGGTAACATTCGAAAGGTTTTCGTTGTTAGGTTTTTGATCATGTTGCTGCGGAAACATATGTCACACATGCAATACAAAAATCTTATCGGGTTTACAGAAAGCGAAATTGATAGTCTCTTACAAGTTGATCGTCATTGTTAGGATATATTGTATGTACATGTTTTCATGCTCATTTTTCTAAGCTCAAAACTTGATATCAAGGGTTGATCTAACATGTATAAATAGATGATCGAATTAACCCTAATACCCTCTTTTGTAGCTATCTTGCTTATTTCTTGTTGCAATGAGATTTGTCTAGTACCATGGACATAGTTTGTCCCATGCTCCAGTATCTGACGTGTGGAAAATTTTATGAAGTCACATACGTTTGCTTGCGGATATTATCAAGGTGAGTCTAAGCCTGTGAACATATCCAGTTGAAGATCTCAACAATTTTCCTCTCATGTGCAAGCTCAATATTAGGTTCGCTCCCTCTAAATTAAGATACAATTTTTCATCTCAATTTGAATCTTCAATATCCACCTTCATCCCGTTATCTTTCCCTGGACTGAACATGAAGACTGTCGTCAGGACCACGTTGGATGCCACTTGCCCACCAAGTTTCTTTTGTCTGGCCGAACCATGAAGATTGCTTGGAAGCTATGTTGGTCTCGAGATAACTCACTTGAGAGACTTACAGAACTAGAAACATAATAAAGTCTCTCTAATCTCCCATCGGTTCTGATACCATTTGTTTGGAAGTACGCAACAGAAGCCCGATACTCTTCAAGTAAGGAGATTGTTAAAAGGAGGCCTAAGTCCGCGCCTGTAAAAATATATCTAGCTGGACCCACATTTATTCAAAAGTTTAAGCCAATGAGTTATGAACCAATAACGATATCTTGACTGTTGCACACCACATCTTCTCTAATATGAGAGTTTTTCAAAATAACTCAATCAAATTGAATAGGAATTCGTCACCACCATCAAGAGAGAGAGAGAGAGAGAGAGAGAGAGAGAGAGAGAGAGAGAGAGAGAGAGAGAGGACCACAATGGCTTGCTAAGTTGTCTCTAGGGACTAAGAGTTAAGTTACAATCACAGTAGTGGGGGTTGAGGGTTTAAAGAGGGAGAGAGATTGTAACGACCTGATCCAACGTCTGCTAATTTCAGAAAGGAGCATTCTAAATAACCATGTAATGTTTGACAAAAAAAACCATGTAATGTGGTGACAATTTTGAGGTGAATGTTGACTTATGAATAAGTAAAGGCTCTTCACAAGTAATGCCATACTTGAGTTGTCTAATAGCTGTAGTGCCGAAAAACTATCATAGTACAGAGAGTGAGGAAGGTGAGCTCTTTAGGATAAAAGTCAAAACCCAAAAAATAGCTGATGGAATGAAAAAGAAATATAGATGATAACCTCATCATGTAAGCCTGTCGCCACTAAAATTTTGAACGACAATACTGATAGGAAAATCCCTTATGATGTTTTGAAAGTAATAAAATAATCAAAAGCTACCAATGTTTTTATTGGTGGGAAAAGTACACTTTTAGTGCCAAAAGTTATGTACGGAGATCACTTCAGTGCCAAAAGTTTCAAACGGATCACTTTAGTGCCAACTTTTTTTAAAAACGACCACTTAAGTGCTAACTTTTTTAAGAAACGGCCACTTTAGTGCCAACTCTGATGTGCCACGTCAACTTAAATAATAATAAAAATGACACATGTCGAATTTTTGGTGAGCCACGTCAGCTTAAATCGAAGTTAGTACTGAAGTGATCATTTTTAAAAGAAGTTGGCACTTAAGTGATCGTTTTTAAAAAAAATATTGACACTAAAGTGATTTGTTTGAAACATTTGGTACTAAAGTGATCTCCGTATACAACTTTTGACACTAAAAGTGTATTTTTGCCATTTATCGCTTGAGTAGAACCGGGTAAGAGATGCATCTGTAGATATGCAGATAATGTCTTAACAGAAGTCTGAATAACATTGGGTACACAACTATCATAAGCTAGAGGTACCTAAGTAGAAGGTGAACAAGCCTAGAACATGAAGTTTGGTAAAGCTTGGAGAGATTTTGGATCGGTGAATAACGAGCTAGAGCCACAATTGCGAATACATTTGGAGGAACTAGAAGATGGAAGCTTAAGTAAAGTTTTGTTTATTGCAACTGAAGTTTAGGATATTATATCTGAGGCTCTAGATATTAACTTCGTGAATATCATCTATGACTTGGATTTCGTTGGAGTAATATGGGAATATTATCACAACTTGTACGTAGTCAGACTCTATGAGAAGTCTCCTCATACTTAGAGTATTTAGACTTAGCCACTATCATTTGATTGAGAAGTCTATTTAGACTAGGTACGTAATTAGAATTAGACAATATCATCTGATCGAGAAGTCTATTTAGACTCAGATAATTGCATCTGATTATGAAGTCTATTCAGATGCAGAATGAAATGGAATTTATGTATTGCAATGGCTAGTCATTTGGCTTGGATTTCTTTCTTAGAATAAGCAAGCTACCTTCCCAAAATGAAGAATTCTCCTTATGAAACCTATATTCAAATTGAATGGGCGACTGAATCTATGGAGATTCTAAATTTATCCCTTAATGGCTACTCAATCTTCTTTATAAAATTTTGTCAAACGGGTTGATTGGACAGTGATCCTCTAGATATTGTCCAATGGGTATATTGGAAGTGGAGAAGTACAAAAGGAGACCAAGGTGCCGAAAAACGAAAGACGAGATTAAGAGTCAGAAATTCCAAAGTTTAAAGAGAGCTTCAGTTTTGTTGACACCTAAATTTTAATTTCAAGAAATTCATTCATTTATTCATAAAATGAGGGTTAGCCATAATTCTCGCAAAAATAAAATCTCATGCATTGCATATTTATTTTTTATGTCATGCATCGGCATTCAGTCGGAAGCGGGTTGATTGAGCTTAATTTGACAGGCGATATGACCATAATCAATTCAAAATTTTCGATCATGAAATGGGGGTAGCCGAATTTTACATGAGTGTAGGCCTCAATTCGAGTCCAATTCAGTCCATTCTAATTTTTCTTAAGAACAAGGCTTTTAATTAATTACTCATTTAATTAATTAAAGCCCGATTAGACCATAAACTCGTGCAGCTAAGCCCGTTAAATGGAGAATTTCGGCCAAGCCTTTATCCCCCCATAGTGGCCGAATTTTTGGATATCCTAACCCAATAGGATACCTCAAAAAATCAGAAATTGCAATCCTACGGTTGATATCTCATTTAAAATCTTTAGAGTCAACGATTAGGATTGAATCTTAGAGTATAGACCTAATATCCTCTATATATATACATCACAAGCACTTCGGGCAGAAGGGGGGAAGCACAAAAAAATTCTGCATGTCTCTTTCTCTCACGTCTCTCTCTCACGCCTCATAGCTACCGTCGCCTCCCTTGCTTCCACGTCGCCACTTCTGGTTCGCCGCCGCCGCTGTCGTGTTCCCGTTGTGCTGCTTCCACACTTACGCAACGTTCGCTGCTGCTTCTGTTCTGCTGAAGACTACCGCCCGTCGCCGTCTGTCTTGCCGAAGATCACCGCGCACCACTGCTCCTGTTCTGCTCCCACCGTGCTGTCGTCGCTCCCATCTCGTTCTGTCGTCGCCGCGTTCAAAGACCGTGCCGCTGCTATTTTCATTTTGCTCACTGCCATCGCCGTCATCGATCCTATTCTGCTTCTATTGCTTGCTTCTATTTGTTCCCCCGACGCTGCTATCCAACGAGATTTTCATCAAGCCGCCCCCCAATTTTTGCCTTGCGAATTAAGGTAACGCGACTACACTTCTAGGGCTAATTTGAGCATCTTTTCTTAGTGAATTTTACGGTTGATTGCCTGTTGTTTTTTACATGATTTGCATGCTGGTTTTTGTCCAAAAGCATTTCATATCGCATGTTTCATGTCACTAACTTTGGTAGAATGGCCGTTGCGCGTGTCTTGGTGCCTAATCAAAACAAAAGGTAAAATTTTTTAAATTTCAAGGACGACCCTTTTTCGATCTAAGACATCAAAGCTTAATTTTGTAAAAAAAAAAAAATCTTGGATTTAGTCAATCAAACCAATCACCGGTTAGGTCCGATTTGCTATCTTTAAAAGCCATTTTAAATTAGAAATGTGGGAATTTTTGAAAAAAATTGAAGAGGAGATGACGGTCACAATCTTGTTGATTTCTTTCCCTATTTTGCCATGAATATTGTTGATAGATTATTATCTTGATTTGATTTTCCATGTTCTGAAATTTCTTGAAGATTTCAGTGAGATATGGTTTCTTAGAAATCCTATCTAATTGAATTCTTTTAGGGAGATAAGGTTTATCTCATAAAACTTTAGACATTTAAAGTCAAGATAACAAAATCAGCAAAGATATCCCCTTGGTGGCCGAAAATTTCAAAAAAGGGGGCAAAGATAGTCTTATCCATGCATATCTCATCATCTTGTATATTTCATGTAGTTTAGGATAGCATATCTTTAATATCATGCATATCTTATCTTTATTTTTGCATTATCTCTTGCATAATTCATCCTCATATTTTCGAATTTCATATCTTGCCTCACATTCCGTGCTTTTCAAAATATCTCATGCATATCTTTGAGTTATACCACATTTTCATGCATTTTTTATGCATTGTCGAAAAATAATAAAAGAAACAGACCAAAAAAATCTGCTCATCTGTTGTCTTGATATTTTTCGAAATGTTGCACCCACCCACCATTGATTTTTTTTTCGAAAATTACATGCATTGCAATATCATTTGCATTATCATTCGCATGTCTATGTCGCATGTCATCTTCTTATGTCATTGCATGTCACATGTCATATAGTTAATTTGCATTAGCATTGCATATAAAAAGAGAAAATCCAAAAAAAATCAAGTCACATAAACCAATCAAAAGACATTTTCGTGAAATTGGTACCGAAAGGGCATTAATTTTTTTGTTTTATAATGAAAGGGGCAAAGCCCAAAAATTACATCAAAACTGGCCTAATGAAACTAGAGCCAACCTGATCTCCTAATAACAAAGGAATCATACCTATCGGTGGCCTATTTAAAACTAAGGTATCATTCACATCACAAGAGTGAATAACCCAAGTTTTTAATTAATGTAACCAGGTCTCCGAACTCATTATTTCTGGTTCGTAGAAATAAAATAGTCCTCTCGCTATTTTACTTAGTTTCTAATCAACCTACAAAAAATGATTAGTGTCGACTCTAAATTATGAATCATTCTGATAAGTTGCGAATTGATTGGGCTTGGGAGAGTCCGTATTAGGTTATTTAACTCATTTGATTAACATAATAATCCATTAGCCTAATTTTAGGTCGCGACAAGTTCTTATACACTTGCCATAGTGAGCTTCAAAGTTGTAATTTTTGAGAGATTCTGAGAAGAGTGATCATGGGATAGTGTGATCCATCATTATGAGAAGCATCCCTCTTTGTAACATCTTAATGAATCAGCAATAAAATCCAACAAGTAGACCGTTAACGTGGAAGAGTGGACATAGGCTTGAAATAAGCCGAAGTACTATAACTTCTGTGTGCAATTTTCTCTGTCTATCAACTCTCATTCATTATCATTGATAACATATTGCACACACCTAAATCTCATCATTGCCTATGTTCTGTCTTTAACTTGGTTCTGAACTTGATTGTTTAAATTCTGCATTAATTTATCATGTTCTTTCAAATCACTTATTCACCTCCATTAGGCAATACCGCTGGCCATAACAAATACATTAGAGAAAGTTGGTCAGTTTTTGCTAGAATCATTAAAGCTTAAGCGTGGCAACCTGGTTTCATCACTCTGATCTGTCTTTCCAAGATCCATCTCCCCCAATTCATCCCTAATCTCGTTTTTTGCACGACTCTGGTTCTTGCAGTACACTGCATACAAGATCAGTTGGGCAATCCCAAATCCAGTCCCCAATCCATTAGGCACCTGCAACAACATTACTTAGATTTTCCAGAACTATCAAGTTGAAATAAACCAAGTTATTAGCTAACACATTTTGAATATTCACTCTACACATACACACACGTACACGTACACTCAATTATGATATAAGGCGATTCGCTTACGATGAGAAAGGGGTCCCGACTAAGCAGGCCGTACGCGAGCCAAAAAATGCCGCATAAGAAGCAGGACAAAGATAACAAAAAAGGCATGAACTCCACGCTCTTCGTCTTGATCACCAACATCTGTATGAACCAAACCGAACGGATGAAACCAAGTGCGTAGTTCAACTGCACTTTGAACTTTTGATACTAGCCAACGTTTCCCTTTGAAGTCCATATGTTTTAAGATGTAAGATTCATTCCAGATCTAAATTGAGTGCGTAATCGTTTACTCCAAAAACTTGACTGTTAAAGAGTATCCTAACAAAGAGAGCAGTTCTTAGTTCTTACCATGACTGATAGAGGTGAAGCATACGCGATAGTAGAGAAAATGTTGAGCACGACGCCGCAGAAGAGTTTCCGGCTCTTGCCGTGCAGGGCGAAGAGGGAGACAAAAGCAAATGTTATGAAAAGCATCACAGCAAGACCCGAGAGTCCCAGGATCTTTGCCCTCTCCTTCTTTGGTGTGTATGTTATGAAGATCAAAACATACGTGAGCTCAATCAGGACTCCTATGCCGCTAATTATCAATATCAGAAGGTTGTTCGGAGACACAAACGGGAGACTATACCTGTGAAATCATTAGCCGTGTATAAGTAGACAGAGATGCACACGAGTTTGGTTAGATATATAGAAGACAAGCCGATTAGTTTCTTGGTAACATTTCTTGTAGAACTCACCAAGTGTAGAGGCTGCAACTAAGAAGAGTCACCATGTAAGGGACGCACGAGAACTGCTCGGTCGACCGGCTCCTTATGATCCTCTTGAACGTGGTCCTAGAATAGTCATGCAGCTTCACAAGTTTTAGCGAAGAAGAAGGGACGATAGCTTAGCAAAACAGACATTCTGACTTACATAGGCGCCAAGAAAAGGAACACACCGACCGCATTTCCTACATGGAAAACAAGGCAGGCGCACGGCGTTAAAGCTGAGAATGGCGACGGAGGGACTGGCCAGAATGAAAGAAGAAACGCAGAACTTCGGATGGCAAAAGGCGGTACCGAGAACGCCGCAGATGAATCGAAGAACGTCCATGGCTTTTCCCCCAGGTCAATAGCGAGCGAGAAGAGAGTGATATAAGGAGGCGAAGGGACACCAGAAAACTTGCTCTGAACTTGAAGGATCTATCTGGCAATGTCAATCATGAGCTGAGTACATCAAAATTTGCTCTGGTTCGTTTATATAAACAGTAATCAGTTCCATTATGACGAGATCAGACAAAGATTAGTGGAACTTTCTCCTTCTTTACCAAAATTGGATTCTGGTGAACTTTGAAGTGGAGCTTAACATATTTAGTGGAAGAGACGAAGCAAGCATTCATGTCCGAAGCAAATGTTTCTGTAATTGCTAAAAGTAAGTTAGCCATAATTGCTAATAAAAGTTAGATTAGAAGGTGGCGTTGATCGCACTTTCTTAGTACTTAGTAGAACGTTCCGTATATTTTGTCCTGGCCATCTTATAATCCACTAATGGGGACCGGGGTTACTGTTGAAACAAATAATCTACTCATCGAGTATGAATCGTCTTTTTAAGTGTTTGAATTAATTCGAACATCTTAAGACGATGAAACCTCACCCCGAGTTTCGAAGAGTGATTAAGAATTCACAGGATCCTAAAGTTACTCATTCCTTTTAATAACGCGGCGGAAATCCTCCCATCAATCGGGTAGAGGTCGTGTCGAATTCGCAATTTCATTCCTGGATTAAAATCGACATTCATTTGATTTTTTCCTTATCATCGTACACGTTGGATCTAGAACCGAAGAAAGGGTTAAGTACACCTCAAGTGCCAATAAGTTGTGTACGGCATTCACTTAAGTGACAAAACTTTCAAATCGATCACTTTAGTGCTAAGTTTTTGTAACTTCGATCATTCCAGTGCCAAAACTTTCAAATCGATTGCTTTAATGCTAAGTTTTTATAACTTCGATTACTTAAGTGCCAACTTTTTTTAAAAAAAAATGATCAATTCAGTGCCAAGTCCGATGAGCCACGTCGGCTCAAATAATAATAAAAAATATACGTGTCGGATTTTCAGTAAGTCACGTCAGCTTAAATCGGAGTTGGTACTAAAGTGATTGTTTTAAAACGGAATTGGCACTTAAGTGATCAACTCACAAAAACTTAGCACTAAAGTAATCAATTTGAAAATTTTGACACTAAAGTGAGCGCTATACATAACTTATAAATTCCTGAAGAGACGTTTGTGCGTACAGATTCCACAGCACTAGCTTTAACGTAAGGATTCGACAAATTTGGGTCGCACAAGTTTTTTATTCTCATCACCACCACCACCTCCACCACCAAAATCTTTTCCTGAAAGGTGACCCCAGAAACAAACACGTGAAAAGCAATGTCGGTAGAATAAACGGCGTCTGCTGTTTTAAGTCATTACGACGGAAGACATTTTAGCAAAGCAAGTGTCTCCGCTGGCTCCAAGTTTCCGACCAGTTGCCGGAAACGCGGTAAGGTTATTCTACAGCGGTCAAATCAGTCTTAAATTTGTAAATTTGATCGATTTAATCATAAACCAAAAAGTGCCTCCAAATCCTTTCTCTCTTCTTCGTACACCGCCGCATTAATTGGGCTTTGCTATTGCTTCGGCAGCTCCGGCAGTCGTCACTGCTATCATCCACATCACCGTCCATTGCTTTGGAGCTCGATGCCTCGCACAAGCTCCTTTGATGTGGAAATCGACGAAAAACGTGAACGATCTTTGCTGATTCTTGGACAAGAAATACAATTGGCGAGGAAATTAAAAGTACAAAGTCTATATGTATAGCAATGTCAAATGGACTAAAATGAAAAGATAAACTGTAAATAAAATTGAACAACTGATTTTCATTGATTGATTAGCGGTGCCTAAACGAGAAAACAACATGTGTATTTATAGCTGATAACCGACAGTTACATAGATGTTTACATCGACTCCCGCTGCCTTAATAGTTAATTGACAATTTAAATTGACTCTGCTACCTTAACAATATATCGACTATACTACGTTGACAGTTATTTGACTTCACTACATTGACAGTTACTCCTTTGACGGTTGTGTTCAAGATTGCCGACTCCACTACTTGTCAATTACTTCTTCGATGATTGTATATGAGATTGTCAACTGAACACTTGGATTTTTTTTTTCTTTTTTTGTGGCAACATATATTCCACTTGACTTTGAATGACAAAAGCTGGAAAGGTTTTCTATAACTCTTTCTTGCGATGCAAGCTAATTACAGCGCGCCGTGATGACACATTCAAGAGGGCCGGTCATGTCATGCCAGAAGCGATGAATCTTATGCGTGGCAACCCAGTTTCTGCATTTGATCGGTCTTTTCAAGCTCCGCCTCCTCGAATTCATCCGTAATCTCGTTTGTTATGTGACTCCGGTTCTTGCAGTACATTGCATACAAGGTCAGTTGGGCAATCCCAAGTCCAGTCCCCAATCCATTCGGCACCTGCAACACCATGACGTAGATTTTTTCCTCAGCTGTCAAGTTCAAATAAACTGAGTTATTACTTAGCATGTCCTGAAAATTCACTCTGTGATGGCTTACGATGAGAAAGAGGTCCCTGCTAAGAAGGCCATATGAGAGCCAGAAAGCGCCGCATAAGAAGGTGAACAACGATAACAAAAATGGCATGAACTCCACGCTCTTCATCTTGATCACCAACATCTGTATGAACCAAACGAAACCGATATAACCGAGTGCTTGATTGAAATACGGTTTGAACTTCTAGTAGTAGCCAACCTCTTCTTTTGATGATGATATAGTTTAAGATGAAAGAAACATTCTAAATCTAAATCGAGTGTGAGATCGCCTGCTCCAAAAGTTTAAACTTTTAGAGTACCACGCGGGATCTATTTTATATCTTGACGATGTGTATGATCTTACCATGATTGATAGAGGTGATGCATACATGATGGTAGAGGAAATGTCAAGCGTGATGCCGCAGAAGAGTTTCCGGGTCTTGCCGTGCAGGGCGAAGAGGGAGACAAAGGCAAATGTTATGAAAAGAATCAGAACAAGAGCAGAGAGTCCCATGATCTTCGTCCTCTCCTTCTTCGGTGCGTATGTGATGAAGATCAAAACATACGCGAGCTCAATCACTACTCCTACGCCACTCATGATCGAAATCAGAAGGTTGTCCGACGACACAAATGGTAGTCCATACCTGCGAAATCGTTTATCCATGGATTAAGTACAGAGAGATACGGACGAGTTTTGTTAATTAGATAGAAAACAAGCTGACCAGTGCCTCGGTAACCTTTTGCTTATCGATGCGAATCTTGTAGGACTTACCAAGCGTAGAAGAGGCAATTAAGAAGACTTATCACATAGGGGACGCCCGAGAACTGCTCGGTCGATCGGCTTCTGATGATCCTCTTGAACGTGGTCCTAGAATAATTTATAGAGCTTCACAAAGTTTTAGCGAAAAGGACAGAACAATAACTTAGCTAGACCATACGCTGCGGCTTACATAGGCGCCAAGAAGAGGAACAGACCGACTACATTCCCTACATCGGAAAACGGGGACAGCGCACGACGTTAAAGCCGAGAACAAGCGAAGCAATGAAAGAGGAGGACGGGCTCGAACGACAAGCAAGAAACGCAGAACCCGGAATGTGAAATGCAGTACCAAGAACACCGCACAGGAAACGGAGAACGTCCATGGCTTTCCCCAGATCAAAAGCAAAGTGAGAAGAAGGTAAACAAGGCGAAGTGACAACAGCAAATCCGCCCTCAAGTTGAAGTCCTTACAGTAACTTTGGCAACATCAATAATGAACCCGAACACAGCAGATTTGCTCTGGTTCCGTTCATATATATGACGGAGTGGGATTACTGTTGAAGCAAACGATCCTAGCGCAACATCGTTTTTTCTCGCTCGAGTCTGAATTGTCCTAAAGCGTTCGAATTAATTCGAACCTTTTCGAAACGATGACATTTCATCCCACGTTTCGAAGAGTGATTAAGAGTTCAAAGGATCGTCGTCTCTTAGATGTCCTCCCATCAGTCGAGTCGAGCGGAGAGCGTGTCGAGTTCCCAATTTCATTTCATGATCGAACTGACGTTCATTCGAGCTTTTCCTTATCGTATGTGCTGGATCTGAATCGAACAGCCGTTTACAGGAAGACAATGTAGAGAGTATTAGATTCCGCGCACGATGTTTTTCTTTGAATAATGGAGCCACTAACTTTAACGTTAGATTCGCCTAATTTGCGTTGCACAACGTTGCGATTCTCACCAGTCACCAGACCACAACCACCACCCAAATCCTTGACTGTAAAGACTCGAATATTTCGTGAAAAGTAAATAAATTTAAAAAATATTTTTCAAAGGAAGATAGTTTCGTATGGCTTGAAATAATTATTCAATGATAATAATATGCATTATCATTAACAATTTATATCTAATTATTTTCGTAGATGATAAAAGTATTTTTGTCATTAATTCATTTATGTACGCGATACAAGTGATCATTTAAAAAATAATATTTTCTAAATTATTCATTTTTTATAAAACAAAAGCGCTCTAAATAGTGTATAATCCTTTCCTGGGACTTACCACGATTTGTGTGGCATGTAATCAACAGTGAATGTCCAATATGTATGATCTGGAAGATCATAGAATAAGATGTGGTGGGCTTGATCCTATGAACGACATAATCGATAATGAACATATAATCTCCCAAGTTGTGAATGGAATGGTTATGTATGTCATTTGACCAATTGGAACACTCAATAAGAATCTTACACAATAACACTTTCAATATTTGACACGTGATTCGGTTAATTCCTACCTTTTCGCCGCCATCCTAAAAGTCTTCCAAAAGCCATAGCTTCTCGGAGGATCCGGATCCTCTACCATAAAGGTATCATTAAGGTTGGGGGGGGGGGGTTTGGGGGGGATTTTAGTTAGGGGTGTCAAAAAGGCCCGGGCCAAACGGGCCGGCCCGGCCTGGCTCGAAAATTCAATTGATTTTCGGGCCTTTTCGGGCCGGGGTTGGCCCAGGATTTTAGTTAGGGGTGTCAAAAAGGCCCGGGCCAAACGGGCCGGCCCGACGCCCGGATGATTTTTAATATCCATATTTTCCCTCTAATTTAATTCTTTCTTTTTATATTCTTTCATTTGGTAGATTTGTCAATTAATTTTAATTTCGAAAAAACGAAAAAATAAAAATAAAAAATAATTCGGCCCGGCGCGGGCCGGCCCGAACTCGGTACTGTTTACCTTCGGGCCGGCTCGGGCCGGGCCGAGACCCGGCCCATTGACACCCCTAATTTTAGTGAAATTGAAGTGTGATTTAGGCTCACAGCATCATTTTTTTTTCTCTCTGTTATTGTTCTCATGCTTAGTCCACTAATCCGAGTTTTAACATATGTTTTACATAATTCATGATATATAGTACCTTCCTCATCATAAGAAAATTGAATTAGTGGTAATTGAACTTCTTCATCATGTGACCTCATAGGAAACTCTTTCGCAAATTTTTCAAACTTTCATATTTAAATTGCAAAAATAAACTATCTCTGAAAGCACTCATCAATCTAAGAACAAATCAATTTACTCATTAACCCTATGTAAAATTTTTTATGACTTAAACAGTAATATTCTTTTACAACAAATGAAATTAGGATTCCCTATATCCTAGCTAGCACAGATTCTTCATGCCACTCTAATCAACTCGTTGCATCATCCCCTCTGCACAATCACTTCTACCGGCTACTTCTGGTGGGCGAAAGCCAAAATAATTTATGGGGAAAAAAAAACAAAACAAAAAAGGAAAAACCATAATTTCATTAATTAGATGATAATCCTAGCTATCACCTTAAATTTGTGTCACATCACACGTATATCTCTTTCAATTGACCTAAGTGAACTGTGACATGTTAATAACACATTCAAGAGAACGAATAAACTTTTCTGGAAAGAAATTAAGGATGGCGCGAATCTGGCTTCTTCGCTTGATCAATCTTTTCAGGATCCATCCCGTTGAAGTCATCCTCAATGGCGTTTTGGGTGTGACTCCTGTTCTTGCAGTAGATCGCATATAAGATCAGCTGGGCAATCCCAAGTCCAGTTCCGAATCCATTAGGCACCTGCGGCGACATCGACATCAATTTCCCCAACTTTTAATAGACTAAAGAACGTTGTTGCGCTAACTTCAATTACGCTGTAAAGAACTTGTGATGCATGCCGAAGTAATTTCCATAGAAAATAAGCAACAATATGAGGGTAGTGGCGTACGATGACGAACGGGTCGCCGCTAAGAAGGCCGTAGGTGAGCCACAATGCGCCGCATAGGAATGCAAACAGTGACAAGAAAAATGGCATGAACTCCACACTCTTTGTTTTGATCACCATCCTCTGCATGAATGAGCAGAAAACATTGGAAACCCAATTGCCAATGATCAAGTACATTCTCAATTCAAATATGAGGTCTTGCTCTCGAGTTCGTCATGCTGGAGGAGTGATCTTACCATAACTGAGAGAGGCGAAGCATACATGATAGTAGAGAAAAGGGCCCCAGCTACGCCGCAGAAGAATTTCCTGGTGTTGCCATGCAACGCAAGGAGGGAGATGGAGGCTATGGCCAAGAACACAGTCATGATAAGAGCAAAGAGTCCCATAACTTTCGTCCTCTCCTTCTTCTGTGCATATATAAGGAAAATCACTACGTATGTGAATTCAATCACACATCCGATGCCGCTAATGGTCGATATGAGGAGATTGTTTCGTGACACGAATGGCAGGCCGTACCTATCAAGCCAGGCGGTGTGCATAAGTAAACAAAGATAGACTGTTTGCGCGAGGTTGATTGGAAGAAGCTAGACAACAGAGAAGGTAAAGGAGATAATTTTCGGACGCAGTTCGACTAGACAATTAACTAACTATTGAAAAGTTTGAAATCGTGACGAACAACATAAAGATCTTCGAGATAAATGGGATGACACATGACTAATATGTGATATGATAGAACAACATAACGATTTTTGTGCCATTTGCTTAGCAGCACTGGTAGAATTTACGTCATTAGAAGAGATTACCAAGTGAAGACGATGCAACTAAGAAACGTCATCACGTAGGGGATGCCCGAGAACTGCTCAGTCGACCGGCTTCTTATGATCCTCTTGAATGTAACCCTGCAAGAATTATGTCTATTACATGTTCCCGTCCAAAGACGATGATAAGAAAGCAAGCAGTACGCCGTAAGACTTACATAGGCGCCAAGAAAAGGAACAGACCAGCTGCATTTCCTACATTCGGAACAAACCAAGTTGCACAAGGTTAAAGCTGGGAACATGTGAGGACAGAAGAATAATTGAAAAGAAAGAAGAAATGTACATCTGAGATTGAGACATGAAAAGGTACCGAGAACACCGCACAAGAAACGCAGGACGTTCATGTTTCCTATATGTGGCTTGATCAGAATCAAGTGACGAGGAGGTGAAATAAGGTAAGTCGACAAGGAGCGACAGCTTTCAGATCTTGAAGAGGGCTACTTGTTTATATAGAGAAGAATAATGCAAGGTGATTCAAGGCCCTTAATGAAAGACGAAACGATGATGGGATAACAAGGCGTAGCTGGATATTTAAATAATGGACATTTTTTAATATTATTATAATATTTTAAATAATTTTTAAGCATTTTTTTTGGGTTTTTAGAAAAAAAAATCCACATTAGCATCAGCCGTACCATGTAAGACAATTAACATCCATGGAAATGATTTTCGATCAAAACTGACCAAATTGACTCAATTAGCATAAATGGAAAAAGATTTTTGACTAAATTGGCACTAGTGCAAAATGTTTAGAATTGAATTGGCACCAATAAAAGGTTTAGGACTGTTGGCATTAATGCAAAAGGTTTATGACTGAATTGGTACTAAAAAAAGATTTATGATTGAATTGACACTAATACAATATCTTTATTATTTTTTTGACATTTTTCACACTTTTTCCCTTCAGACTCTACCTTAATCGCCTAAGCACACCCAAGCTCAGGAGAAAACCGTGGGATACAATCAACTGCTCTAGAATAAGGAGTCCCATTCGAAATCCCCTTTGAAGATACTTCATGAAACGTTGACATTCATTGAGATTAGGCCAATAGTCAACTGTGAGTTCTGATACCATCCGTTGGATCACAGGACAAAAACCCAACACTTTCACTTGGGATGATCGTCAAAAGAGCCCAAATCTAAATCTCTCGACATATTCAGTTGAATCTACATGCATAAAAAAACCTAAAATAATGAATTATGAGCCAACTAATATATAACAATTACTCCACGTTACACCACGTATTTATAATAGGATTTCTTCCCCCTAATATCCTCATACGTACACCTTAACATTATCTCTTATGAAAAGGCCAGATGTGCGTTGGAAGGATCAGACTATAGACCTTTGTGGCATATGCTGATAGAGTAAGAAAAGAGAAGTTTCACAAAAGGCTCATTCCACCATCGATTAATTTAGTGTTAGCCTAATAGCCTTCCATGACATGACAGCATATGGACTTTTCCCAACAAAAGTAGCTTTTCGCCATAGGGAACAAGCAAAATAGAACAGCAATTCCTGTGGTCAAGAAGCCCCCGAATTTAGGTGAGGATCCTCTGCCTTACGTTTTTTGTTTTTTTCTAAGGCAGCCGGCCCCCACCCTTGATTTAGCTTTTTCCCCCGTATCAAGGGTGAGGATCCACTTGCCTTGAAAAAAAATAAGGCAGCGGATCTTTCTTATGACGAATGTCCTTTCGATTCTTCCACTCACGTTGATAGAATATAGGTAGTATTGTTTGTCATCACCACTGATTCTCATTGGCGCTGTTTTGAAGTGACAATTACCATTTGGCACATCACTTTGCAAATAAATTTTGTAAACCGATTTTCATATACATGCCAGTAATTTTACTTTTTATGAAGATGAGTGTTCTCGAGAACACGGATTTTGATAATGAATCTCTTACTTGCCTTAATATTGATAATTTTGAAAAACCGGTGACGATTTTTTTGGACGTCTGGGTAAATTGAGATTATAGTAAAAGTTAAGGATTTTCTTTTTTTAAACAATTTTTTTTAGGAAATATTGAAATTGGACCTAAAATTTTAATTTTTTTTTTAGAGAATTAGGCCTCCTTTTTACATGGTATTTTGTAATCCAATCTTAATCCTTTCGGTCTGATTCATGCAAAAGTACTTTTCTAAGTGGCATATATACTTTTTCCACACACTTAGGTCGAGGTGTGACACCGAATCATTTTGAAATACCCAATAAGATAAGAAAACATTAAGGCTGCGTATGGATGGTGGTTGGGGAAACTGTTTCTGTTCCAAAAGTGTTCCGGGAATACTTTTGGAGCAGAAACTCGTATGGTTAAAAAATGTTCCGAAAGTGCTCCGCGGAACACTTTTGTGCCAAAGAACACTTTTGAAGGAACAAAAAAAACTTGCTTCTGGGATTTGGGAACACTTTTTGGAACACTTTTGAAACCACAATCCATCGTCGCCGACGCGATTACCACTCGCCGCCTCGCTAAAAGCCGACCGTCGACAGTCGCCGGCCGCCGTCGCCGGCCGCCGGTCTCCGGCCTCCGGTCGCCGGTCTCCGGCCGCCGTCGCCGGACGCCGCCACCGTTCGCCACCGCCGGTCCCCGGCCGCCGCCACCGTTCGCCGCCGCCGGTCCCCGGCGGCCGCCACCGATCGCCGCCGCCGGTCGCCAGCCGCCAGCTGCCCCGCCGGTCTCCGTCCGCCGCCGCCGCAGCCGGTCGGCGACTGAAAAAAGTGTTTTTTTTTTAAATTACCAAACGCGTTTTTTTCCTAAAAATCGTAATTTTGAACAGAAACACCAAAAAATGTTTCTGTTCAAAAAATGCTCCCTGGAACAGAAACGCTACCATACGCAGCCTAAGTAGCTGATTGAATGATGGCAGTTGAGGGTGAAGTCCACTACTCGCATGATTGAATCCATCACCTTTTGGAAGATCTTCCCCTTCTTCTCCTTTCCATTAATCGCCCCTCAACTCCAGGGGAAAAAACCTTATTTTACACCTAAAATTAGGAGCCGAGCAATGATAGAAAACTTTCACAACCACTACTTAAAATAATATGAACAATGTCCTGTACATTTTCCTTTTCGTGATGCGTCACCGATCGCACACCCGTTTCATGGGACTTCCGAGCACATTAATTGATCCAAAAAGGCAAAGCCCGATTATAAATTACGATTGTGCATATCATGTGTTCTATGAAGTTTGATCAAAGGTTTCATCTTCTCAATAGTAATAGATGAGGTACACAACAAATTGGACCTAATGTACTCAACAATGAGGCAATGGCACTAGCTACATGTCCATAAACTTGTGTCAATGGTCCAATGTGTTGGGTACTAAACCCTAATCTATAAACTGCGGAAGTGTGCCCAATTGAATCACTTGAATCACTGATCATCAAAAGTATATCACGAGGACATACCTTAATTGTCATAGATTAAATGCCATTTGCAATCTTGAAATTCCTCTTTCGTCAACGCCAAATCAACGAGCGATCAATAGGGAGGAGCGTTCTCTGTATCGGTTTTTCTTTTGGGAGTACAGAAAGTGTCGATGACAAACTGACGAAGAAGACGACGTTTTTTACGTCTACTCAACCAACGTGATCCTTCACGTTTAACTTGGATAACTGCCAAGGGGGGTGTGGTTGGCCGCATGGGCGTACACCGTAACTCTCGTAGGCCCCACTGTATTATCCAATATCTCCCACTCGCCCATGTAGGGCAAACAACTCCCACTTGCCCACATAGGACAAAATTCAACTCTTAATATTTTCGCAAAGTTCATATTGGCAAATAACCCATGCGACCAGCATACTCTGAGAGCTCGTTGTCATACATCCGTTGGGAGTACATGACAGCTCTAAAATTGGACATATTCAAATATAGATTTTAGTATGTTGTATCCTAGATCGATCAGTCACATTTATACATCTCACTAGATCTCATTTAATAATTAGATACATTATATTCACAATTATGATTATACTAAATAACCATAATTGACCGGTCTGTGAATATAATCCATAATGTGACTTAAACTCCAAATCAATCTTCCTCTTTCATCAGACTTCTCAATTTCAGTTCAGCTCACTTTTCTAGAAATGTCCCTTTAGATCGAATCAATTTCATGACCATATGCAACACTCTAAGATAGAGAACACTAAATAGAAATCTCGAGAATAACGAAAAGTCATAAGGGTACTAAAAATTGAGGAATTTTATCCTCGAGAGTCTCACACGGCTTAAGAAAGTTGAGATCATAACTTTTGCCAACTCTTATTGGTCGACTATGCATACGTAATATGAAATACGTATTACGGTATCTTCTCCTTCCCATGGAGCGTGTGTCTTTCCAACTTAATACCGTACAGATGATTATTTTGACACACTCAATGTCTAACTTGAGTTCACGTAACAACTCCAGTCAAGAGTTTCCATCAGAACTCTCATCTGGCAATAAAGACAGGTAAAATGAAATATGTGGGCTATTTCATTTTCGGACATTATAAATTTTAAGTCCTTATCTTAATATTTTGTTAAGGCGGCATAAATATTTTAAGCTTGAGCTCTCAATTATCACCTAGATAATAAACTTAAAATTGCCTCATCTCTATTAATCACATAGTGAACAGAGGCGATTACCCGTGTGAGTGGGCTAATCTCTCATCTGTCCGACATACATTTTTCAATATAATGCATCAAGCATTAACATGCATAAATATCAAATAGACTTCCATATTGACAAACAACATCATCAATTATTAATTGTTAAGGGAAAATACAAATATTTAGTACATCAATCTCTACGCAGTCCTAGAGTCTTTATATGACGAAAAAAGACATCTCTAGAAATTGGCTTCGTCATAAGATCTGCTAACATTTTATGCGTAGATATGTACTGTAAGTTTACTTCCTTTCGTGCCACCATGTCCTTGACATAGTTATACTTAATGTCTATGTGTTTGGTCTTGCCATGGAACTTAGGATCCTTAGTGTAAGCTATTGCTGCCTGACTATCACAATAAACCTTCACTGGGTTTGCAGCATCTCTAGTAACACTCAAATGATCCAGAAATCTTCTAAGCCAAACACCTTCTTGTGCTGCCGCTGATAAAGCCACGAACTCGGCTTCCATGGTGGATAACGCTATACACTGTTGTTTCTTACTGCTCCATGATATGGCGCCATTATTCAATAAGAATACATTTCCAAAAGTGGATTTCCTCTCATCCAAATCTCCTCCCCAGTCAGCACCAGTGTAGCCCTCAAGGTGCAGATCACTTCCTTGGTACTTCAGTGAGTAATTGGCAGTTGCTTTCAGATACCTCAAGATTCTTTTAACGGCAGTTTAATGTGCTTGACCTGGATTGGATTGGTATCTACTAACCAGTCCAACTGCGTAACAAATATCAGGTCTTGTACACATCATAGCATACATGAGACTTCCAATAGCACTGGCATATGGAACGTTTTTCATACGTTCTTGCTCTTGTGGAGTCTTAGGACACATTCTTTGACTCAGTCCTTCACCTTTTGCAATAGGAGTATCAATGAGTTTACAATCTTGCATAGAAATCGTTCAAGGACTTTATTAATATAAGTCTCTTGCGAAAGAGACAGTAACCTTTTCGAACGATCTCTCGAAATCTTAACTCCGAGAATGTACATAGCCTCGCCCATATATTTCATTTCAAAATTTGAAGATAGCCAACATTTGACTGTCTTGACAAACTCCATATTGCTTCCAGCAATCAGTATGTCATCAACATATAATGACAAAATCACAAAGTGACCTTTGAATCTTTTGATATACACGCAATTATCTTCATTGATCATCTCAAAATCATATGCCACTATGGCATTATGAAAGCGTATATTCCATTGTCTAGAAGACTGCTCAAGGCCATATATCGACCTCAGAAGTCGACATACCTTTTGTTCTTGGCCTTCTTTAACAAACCCAACGGGTTGTTCCATATAAATTTCTTCTTCTAATTCCCCATTGAGGAAAGCAGTCTTTACATCCATTTGATGTAACTCTAGATCCAAACTAGCCACTATTGCCAGAATAAGGCAAACAGAAGTAATTCGAACCACAGGAGAAAAAGTTTCCTCATAATCAATTCCTTCCTGTTGGTTGTATCCTTTCGCGACAAGGCGAGCCTTATGCCTTTCAATTGAACCATCAGCCTTGCGCTTTATTTTGAGAACCCATTTGTTCCCAATGGCTCTTCGTCCTTTCGGAAGATCAACTAGTTCCCAAACTTGGTTTGATCTCATTGACTCCATTTCTTCTTCCATTGCTTTCATCCATTTTTCTTTATCAGGGCAAGATAAAGCCTCATTAATATTTCTTGGCTCATCTTCTTCTAGTGTAGTAATCATGAAAGCTTCCCCTTCAATTTCAAAACGTCGTCGAGAATGCTTTTGCGACTTGTTCGCGGTGGAGAAGATTGCACCACCAAAGGTACTTCATTCTCCATTATGCCCCCACTTAGACCAGATAACGGTATTGATTCATCAAGTGGTTGCAATTGAGACTGGTTCGTACACAATTCCCCACTTCTCACATTGCTCCCACTTGGATCATTATATATTGCAGTTCCATTATCCTGATCTAAGATCTCAAATAGGGAACAATCTTCACCTATTTCGCCCTTTCTTGGAAAATCATTCTCTAAGAATGTGACATCTCTTGATTCAAATTCAGTCACTGTTGACACCTGATTTTTGACCATTTATTATTGTGATTTTTATTCTTTAAAATTAATTAAAAATATCAAAAAAAGGTCATAAAATCACAAAATCAACTTTGGAAGCCTTGGCTTAGCCTTAGGAACCAATTTTGAACAAAAAATATTATTATTATTATTATTATTTTTATTTTTTTGAAAAATAGAAAAATGCTTTAAAATATATATATATATCATTTGAGTATTTTAATTTGAAAGTTTTCATTTTTGAGTCTTGACGTGCAATTCTAGCGTCCCTTTTAGTTGTTGCTAATGCTTGACCTAATTAGAAAGAAAATGAAAGCGTCGAACAGTTCGTTCACCGAAGAACGGGGATCGAATCCAAAGAAGGGGAGCTGGATCCCTAAGGCCAAATGGGATATAATATCACCAAAAGGAAGGGAGCGGCGCATTGTTTTCAAAAGAGAGGACATTGGAAGGGGACAAAGGAGAGTGGGATTATTATTAAAAAAAAAGGGAGAGAAAGCTAGAGTGGCTGGGGAAGATCCGAATTTTTCATCCGCACGAGGGACTAAGCATGAGGTTTGGAGGGACGTCCAAGGTGAGCTTAAGAGGCCACCACAAAGCTTTTCAAAGAGGAGACCCAGAACCGAACATCACTACCAAGCCGAGACCGCATCCTCCTCTGTCCGTCCGTCGAAGGCCACCAACACACCGGTTTCATCCCGTTACCCTCGACCTCCAAACACGCTCCACCGAAGCCGTCGCGACCACCTTCGGTTGAGTCCGGGCTCACCACCTGGGCCAAGGCAGCCCGCGCTGCCACATCCGACACCACCGCTACTACCACCACCACCTAGTTATCGTTCCGTCGCTCAACCATCGTCTAGATCTTACATCCGACGCACTCCCGTCTCTTCATCTGCTCGTTCATTTGACTGTGTCCTCGGCCGTGATTCGAGCGATAGATTGAAGCAGGAGCAGGGCGGCAACCAAGACGGTGGAGGAGATCAGGGCGGTCCAGAGCGAGGAGGACCCGACCCGGCCACTATCCTCGCCATTGGGACTGCCACCCCTGCGCACCGCGCCCTTCAGGCGGATTACCCGGACCATTACTTCCGGATCACCAACAGCGAGCACTTGACGGACCTCAAGAAGATTCAAGCGCACGTGCGACAAGACGACGATCAAGAAGCGATATGCACGTGATGGAGGAGTTCCTGAAGGAGAACCCGGGAATGTGCGCATGGCCAATTCCCTCGACGCTCGTCAGGACGTAGTGGTCGTAGAGGTCCCCAAGCTGGGGAAGGAGGCCCTCACGAAGGTCATCGAGAAGTGGGGACAACTCAAGTCCATCATCCACCTCATTTTCCACACCACCTTCGGCGTTGACACGCCTGGCGCCGACTACCAGTTCACCAAGCTCCTCAGCATCCGCCTCTCTGCCAAGCGCTACATGATGTACCAGTAGGGATGCTTCGCCGGCGGCACCGTCCTCCGCCCCGCCAAAGGTCTCGCCGACCGCGGCATCCGCGTCCTCGTCGTGTGCTCCGAGATTACCGCCGTCACACTCCGCGGATCCTCTGACACCCACCTCGACTCCCTCGTCGGCTAGGTCCTCTTCGGCGACAGATCCGCCGCCGTGCTAGTCGGAGCGAAACCGGATACCGCCGTCGAGCGCCTGCTGTACCCGCTCGTCTACGACGCCCGAACCCCACTGAGTTCACTAACGCTGCATGAGGGAGATGATGAATAGTAGGGTGGCAGCTCATTTGTTCTTTTTTTTTGGACTGGCCAATTGGGCTAGCGTAAGAAGAAGAGCAAAGAATGGTTGGGCCTGGTCTATCTATCTTTTGATTCATTCGCGTGTTAGCCCAAGGTAGATGTAAAGTAAGGGCTAGGCGTTAGGGAGTTGGGCCGGTGGAATCACAAACCTTTGTGCCGACGCACACAGAGATAGTCGCATGTCGAGGCTCGGTGATTGAAGACCGGTGTTCCATCAGGTATATTTTGCGTACTCAACTCATATATCAAAGTTAGTTTCTTTAAATGTCGTCATTATAGATGTGATTCACGTGTGTTTATTTCAATCTAATGCTTAACATATTTACTTAATCAAGTGCTTATTATATTATTGTCGATAAAAAAAATTTCCAAAAAAAAAAAAATAAAAAAATAAAAAAAATTCAATAATTCAATAAAAAAAATCAAAAAATCAAAAAAATTCTAAAAAATCCAGGAAAATCCCAAAAAAATGGGAAATGGCCACAAACAACTGGCCATGGAATATTTTGGGTAATTCGGTATCCAAACCTTCCAAAAATTGACGATTTTGCCCTTCGGGCTAATCGTCTCCAAATCTTCCCATTTTACCCATGGTCTGAAATCACACATTCCTTAAGCCCTTATGGCTATATTAGGAAGCCATTGATTTGCATTGATGTGCATCGATGTGGTTTATTTATGTACTTGATTGCGCTTTCATTTAAATTGATTGTGATTGATAGGAACAGTCTTCCAATCTGCATGAAACCCTGAATCAAGACTACCTCACCTAAAATTGCACCCGCATGAACTCTTAGCCAGGAAAATCACTCGCGTTAGGTACCGAAAGGGCGTCGGTAATGACACCAGCGTAACGAAGTCCCCGAACCCAAAATCTCTGGTTCTGCAGAACTGATCGATCTCTCCCAATCGATCAGTAAGGTTTCCGGTCTACCCTCCAAGAAAGACCGGTGGCGACTCCAAATGCATGCACAGGTTGCACATGCCACCACGACCACACTGAAGGTCGAAAGCGATCGACTCTTATCGTCGAATCCTTTGAAAAATACTCCCGCTGCGATTTGGTATGGGCCTGGGAGGGCCCGCGCCGATCAAAGGCCCGCGATCGGTAATCCATTAGCCGCGTCCGCTTCTGGACGGGTCGCGACAGCTGGCGACTCCGCTGGGGACCTTTGCTCTAGAACATATAATTCCAGACCTCATGTGGACTTAGGCCGTAATTAAAACGCTGAGTGATTTTTCTAACCATGCAGGCGCTTTCAAAGGTGAGGTAAGTCCGCTTATGATAGGTGTTATATGTTTTTGCAGATTGGAGTAATAAGGGGGGTAGTCTGTGATTAACTTTGTTTTATGCAGGTTGGGTGTAGGAATGTATGTTGTGTGGATGATTTGAAGTGCTGATTGATAAACTGTTGTGCATGACTTGCATTGTGATGATCACGACACATGGACACACACAACCGCGCCTAAAACCCCAGGCGCCGCCTTTAGGAACACAATAGAAGGGATTGAAAATGGAATCTCCGTGAGGAAAAACACGGGGTAATCCACTTTTCAATTCCGCTCGCTTCGAACTAAGGATCGAGTCCCAATGCAACGATAGCTGTGCAATGGAATCGGCTCTTTCTAGAACTCGAGGTGGGAACCTTAACCTTAGGTGCCAAACCCTCTGATTTTTAGAAGTTTACCATTACTTGTCTCATGCGCATGTCTTTGGGCGGTTGGTACACCTAAAACCGCACATAAGTCGACGAGTTTGGTTGGTAAGACTCTCTATCCCTCAAATCTATTACAGTTCATATAAATATAGGCATTTCATTCATTGCATTCTGGTGATTAGATTAAATGCCATTGCAAGGATAGATATGTGTGTTTTTCCAAAACGTCCTTGATAGAAGACGAGGAGGATGATATCCCATGGCAAACACCGAGTGAGCAACAAAGGAGCCTACTATGGACATTATTGAGATATCGTCCAATGAAGATGACGAGTGGGGGCAAGTGATCCGGAAGTCACAGATCGAGCTTGGGGCATCCTTGAACGTTAGGATCACATTCCTTTGTTTTATTTTCCATTACTAATCCTCTTGTATAGGGTTTATTTTTATCGAAGTTTTCTCTATCCCACCCCTTAGAGTGATTGTATTAGGGATCTATTGGTGTATACATTCAGATGGAGCTTGGTTGTATTTCTTTTGACGGGTCATGGGAATGTGATAGTGGCATTTTCTCTAATCATCCGAATACTCCCAAGTCAAGTTTATAATTCCTCTAGAGGAAATTAATTGGAAGTCTTGCACGACCTTTTGGTCGTATAGGGTAATCCAACCCCAATTTCGCTAGAAGAAATTATACACTTGAATCGGTTCATGCATGTGTTACGCCGCTGGTAATCCACGATAATTGATCAAGAGTACCGGCATTGTTTCGAATTTAATGACGAGATAGATGTCCAAATTGCCCTCGTTCTTAACAAAACGGCTTTGATTTGGATGCCGTATCTTCAATTAAATTTAAAACGCGTCGTTGGTCAAAAGCGATTATCGTGAATTACATTCCTTTCAATAGTATGCTTTCCTTCGAGGAATATTGATAAAAACTTTTCGCACAAGATTATTCTTGTAAAAGTTTTTGTCTTTATTAATCACGAGCAAGCATAGGATTGAAAGGGGTTTATGCTTTCTTTTTCAAATTATTCCTTCTGATTCGGTCGTTTCATTTGCAGGTAAAAAATAGGTAATAGAGAGAAATCTTTTCCCGGATAAGTCTGAGGCTATTATTTCATCTGATCATGAGCGAGTTAGAAAATCAGAACACATCTACTCGACTTATTATGGACCAGCTCATCCAAGTCTAAGATGTCCGGATGCTCGAAGAAATGGATCATATAAAAGCTAAAACAAACACGGGGGCTTTCATTCATTCTTGCCCAAACCAGATCATACAATTCATTGGGGTGGAAAAGTAAAGCAGAAGTGAGCCCTAATCAACGACACAAAGGAGCCCAGCTGGCCCTCCAGGTTATGGATGCTTTGTTTATACGCACCACTCCGCGTATCATGGTCTGCAAGCCTGAGGTGAAGGCGTTTGCGTTCATCATTGACTGCAACAACCTGAGTCTCGTGATCTTCGGCGACTGCTTCCAAGTCCCGAACAAGTCCATTCTCACGAGTTATATCCTCATTTATGCCGTTGAGCCTTTCTTCCAGCCACTCGCTTCGGTTCCTTAGCAGGGCGTTACGTCGATCGCGCTCATAGGTAGCCAGAGATAGGGCTAAGTCGTCCACCAGATTCCTCCTCTCGCGTAGCAATGTCGAAACCCGCTCTTTGGCGAACTCAACAGCCTTTTTGTGGCTGTCAACCAGGTAGTCAGCCAGCGCTAGGCGGTCGGACTGATCCTCATAACGGGCTCACAGGACACGAGCCACGGTAAGTCCCCGGTGAGCAGTGCGGTAGGCCTCCAAAGAGTTTGTAAAGAGCGTTGGAAAAATTCTGTATTCCCTCCCCAGCGCAGTACCCTCGAGGGAGATGATGTCCAGGTCCCCGAACATGACTCGGATTTCGTCCTCGGTTTCGGGATGATCAGATATGTGAGCGTAGCCTCGACCCAAGAGGTTATAGAACTCTTCCCATCGAGCCAAAGCTTCGGCTGGGAAAGTGGGAACATGGGAAGAGGCCATTTTCGACGGAGAGGTGTGTAATGGAGCGATTTGAAGATGGAAGCAAATTATATGAGAGCATTAATCCCCCAAACACCAACTCCGCATTTTATAGCGTCTCGAGAGTGGAGAAAAGTTGCAGCAATAATGCTTGTGGAGCCGGGTTAATGTAAAGCGAGGGCTGCTCCTCCCGTGAATCATCAGACATGTCCTGGTTGTCGCGACCCGTCCAGAAGCGGACGCGGCTAATGGATTACCGATCGCGGGCCTTGGATCGGCGTGGGCCCTCCCAGGCCCATACCAAATCGCGGCGGGAGTATTTTTTTAAGGATTCGACGATAAGAGTCGATCGCTTTCGACCTTCAGTGTGGTCGTGTGTCATGTGCAACTTGTGCATGCATTTGGAGTCGCCACCGGTCTTTCTTGGAGGGTAGACCGGAAACCTTACTGATCGATTGGGAGAGATCGATCAGTTCTGCTGAACCAGAGATTTTGGGTTCGGGGACTTGGTTACGCTGGTGTCATTACCAACGCCCTTTCGGTACCTAACGCGAGTGATTTTCCTGACTAAGAGTTCATGCAAGCGCAAGTTTGGGTGAGGTAGGTTTGGTTCAGGGTTTCATGCAGATTGGAAGACTATTCCTATCAATCACAATCAATTTAAAGGAAAGCGCAAACAAGTGCATAAATAAATTTCATCAATGCACATCAATTCGAGTCAATGGTTTCCTAATATAGCCATAAGGGTTTAGGGAAGATGTGATTTCGGACCAGGGGCAAAATGGGAAGATTTGGGGACGATTGGCCCGAAGGGCAAAATCGTCATTTTTGGAAGGTTTGGATACCAAATTACCCAAAATATTCCCTGGCCAGTTGATTGTGACTATTTCCCATTTTTTTTGGGATTTTCCTGGATTTTTTAGAAATTCTTTTTTTTATGATTTTCTATTTTTTTATTTGATTTTTGAATTTTTTTATTATTTTGTTATTTGACTATTACTTAATTAAAGCGGTCGGGTCCGGACGCCTAAACCCAACCTTCCTTCTACCAACAACAAACACAGACCCAATTAATTAAGCCCAACGAGACTAAACACTACGTATCCAACCCAACGAAAATAAAACTCACCATACTGTTCATCGTCTTCATGTCCACTCCCTATTCCCTGCATGAAAACAAGACCGAGCACACCACCGCCGAGGACTTGAGTTCCGCGACTCAGACCTGCTTCGGAACCACTGCGACAAGGCTCAGCCGTTGCGTCCCATTGCCGGCAACCAGATCGCTCGACGCCGCCGCCGCCTCGGGGACCTGGCATCCTTCGACGAATTGCACAGGCTTGGGAACAGAGGAGATTCAACACTAGCACCACGTCTTCTACTTGCTAGTGACAAACAGCAACGGTGTGGTTTCCGGATGGCACAACTATGGTCTCTCACTCGGCAGATGGATGGCTGCTCATGGTGCCCTCAAAGGATAGATCGTCATCGCAGGGTTGGTCGGGTGGGGGCTGGCTTCGACGAACTAGTTGCTATCAGTGACGGTGAAGGCTAGTCGGTGCTAGACTTGGTGATCAACGTCTCAGTGGACTCCTCAGCAAGGCGGTTCAGCGTTGGGTCGTCTCGCTCTCTACCGTGATGGGAGAGGATAATTCAACAAGACTTATGGCGGATTGATTGGGCAGCTTGCTTGAAGTCCACTGAAGCCCCCCCTAGACGATGGAGGCTGTCTGGACAGAAAGAAGGCCCGCAAGGGAGAGCTTTGTCTGGCACAAGGCCGACGAAGCGATATCACCGCAATCGTTCGAGTTCGGTTGTCGAATCGCTGCGGATGCAGGGAGTTGGAGTGGCAACGCCAAGAGGGCTGCAGGGACTCCGAGAGGTCGGACTTCCTCTCCTTCAACGTCCCCTTGTTTTATGACTCAGCAACTTCCTGGAACCCTTACATGAAGGTTTTGCAATTCTCAACTGATTCGAATCTGAGTGTTCCTGAATGGTAATGGTTTGAATAACTAGATGATTGGCGCAGATCCTCAAGGTTTTGGATTGTCGCATGACGAGCCGGACCTTGCCAGTCTCCTTGTACTTCAAGAGTTTCACAATCCCAGCGTCTCTCTCCTTCCGTTGGCTTCCATTTTTTATCGAACCGATATAGCTTCGCTTTTAAATCGAGGACGGCGGCTGCGTCTTCTTCACCGGTGGTGACAGCGACCTCCTCGAGCTCGACGATGGGGGGGGACCTGAGCTCCGGTGTCCTTGTCTTCGCCGGCCTGTGCTTCCTCTTCCTCTCTATACTGGTGTTCGGGTTCGGCGCTCGGCATCGCTTGAGGGTCAGTTTTCAGTGAAGGTCTCCCACGGCGACGATGCGGGTGTCGCCGCCGACGCCGAAGGACTTGCGTGCGGGCGAGGGACGATGGCCATAGCTGGTCATGAACCTCGGCTTCGGGGTCAAAGGGGATGTTTCAGCCGCCGTCCATGATCCTGGTGATTCTCCTCTCTCCTCTCTCAAACTAGCGTCCTCTCTCTCCTTTCCCTCCCCCCAAAACTCATTTTCAATTCCTCGTGCAGATCAAGATTCGGATTCCCCCAGCCACTCTAGCTTTCTTTCCCTTTTAATAATAATTCCACTCTTCTTTGTCCCTTTTTAATGTCTTCTCTTTTCAAAACAATGGCGCCGCTCCCTTTCTTTTGGCGATATTCTGTCCATTTGGCCTTTAGGGATCCGACCCCCCTTGGATTCAATCTCGGTCCTTCGTTTCTTTCTAATTAGGTCAAGCATTAGTAACAACTAAAAGGGATGTTAGAATTGTACGTCAATACTAAAAAAAATGAAAAATTATCAAATTAAAAGACCCGAATGACTTTTTTTTTATGCCCGATTCGGGTTTATGTTTGTGAAGGAACATAGTGACCCAAGCCGAATTTTCCAGATTTAAAGTGACGTACTTGAAGAGGAAATTAAAAAAAAAAAAAAAAATTATTGAATATTTTTGTGTATTTTTCTGACCACGAATGGTATTTTTTTTATTTTTTGGGTATTTTTATAATTAAATAAATTCGAAAAATATTATAAAATACCAAAAAATATTTTTGTGTTCAAAATTGGTCCCCGAGGCTAGACCAAGGCTTCCAAAGTTGATTTTGTGATTTTATGACCTTTTTTTGATATTTTTAATTAATTTTAAAGAATAAAAATCACAATAATAAATGGTCAAAAATCAGGTGTCAACAGCTGCCCCTCTTTGAGAGGAATCTCGTTAGAGGTTTTCTCTCAAAGATAAGGTGCCACCTGATTCCTAACCGACTCAATTGGGAAAATGAAAGAAGAAACGTTATGACATCGGATCCTTAAGGCTCTTGATAAAAGCTCAAATTAATCCTCGACTTTAACAATTTGAACATGGGCCGTAGTGAGAGAGGCTTACCTGAAGCTCACATGTCGGATGTTGCCGGTTGCGACGACTTTCAAGAAGATGCCTAGGACTCGTCATTCAGAATATCCTAGGGAGCTTAAGCTCTGACCTGTATGGTAGGTCATACCACTATGGGATTCCTAACTAGTAGGAACCTAAGGGAGGCGCATCCCATGCCCTGAGATTTGCCAAGGATTTTGATCCGTATGGTGGATCAGACCATAAGCGGTTCACCTATAGTAAGGCCTATCTAGGAAAATAACTTCTCCGACATTTAATCAAAGTTTTGATCCGTATGGTGGATCGGACCATGGGATTGACCCTTCAGGCGGTTTCTACCTTAATTTGACCCTTCAGGCGGTTTCTACCTTTGGTTGACCCTTCAGGCGGTGTCTACCTTAATTTGACCCTTCAGGCGGTTTCTACCTTTGTGTTGACCCTTCAGGCGGTGTCTACCTTAATTTGACCCTTCAGGCGGTTTCTACCTTTGTGTTGACCCTTCAGGCGGTTTCTACCATTGAGTTGACCCTTCAGGCGGTATCTACCTTTGTTTTGTTTTGAAAAGGGGTCTCATGACGGGGGTTCTCCACGTCCGACGAGACTGCCTGATTTTGAAAAAGGGTTCTATCCTCATCCCTTCTTTTGAAAGATCCCGAAATTTGTAGGGAATTCAGTTTTGAAGCAATGAAAGATTTCATCTTGACAAAGCTTCACTTGAGTCTGTTGAGGCGACATTCTGGGAGATTGGTGTTTCCAACGGATCCTGCAGAAGTTCGAGCCTGAAAAATTTTTCTTCATCAAGAAAACATTAGCAATCTTAGGGAAGACGACGGTTGTCCATCTGACAAAACCGTATGATTTAAGTCTTAATCATGAAATGTGCGTTTTGATGCTGGAGGTTATCCAAAGCATTCTTGCAACATGCAAATGTGATCACAAATCCCTTGCACGGAAAATCTGGATCAAACAATTTGAAATTTCCAAAAAGAGTTTGTTCAAAATATCTATTGGAGAATTTCTCATCCAAGATGGCTCCTCACCGCTCTGTGATAATGGTCTTTTGTAATGAATGTGCTCAACTTCCTATTAACCTGTGCCTAGGTTTTAGGATCATTCGCAGCGCATACATTTTGATCGGTCGGGAGGTCTTCCACGGGACCGTAATGTTGGGCTTGGATATTGGTCTTCAAGGGGGACCCGCTTTGGAGTCGAGGTCATTGAATGAAAGTCTTCATCATCTGCTCCGGGTTTGCAAGTCAAGAACCCTGCAAAATGAGAAAGAAATAGTCTTGCTCGTACCTCTTCAAGCTAAGCTATATGTTAATCCAAGTGTCTTAGTCAGAGAAGACTATTTCGGGGTTGTAACATTGGTTGGATTGGGGACCGAAACAAGCTTATTTTTGGCTCAGAATTTATAAGGGGATTGACATTGGTGACCATTGCAGATTTGACACCTGTCCTTTCCTTTCTGCATCTTTAGTCTTTGAGGTGCGCAACTGATTTTGAGGTGTGCACCAGCTCTTTAGAGAGCGTCTCTTGTTGCATTCAAAGACCGACTCTCTCTATGTTTTCGTTCTGTGCTTAATAGCATTCGAGGAGCAGCCTTTTGGATTTGGCTCCTTTAGAGGTTTTTTTTTTTTTTTTTTTTTTTTTTTTTTTTTTTTTCCAACTAGGCTTCATTGCGGATCAATCAAACAACTTACACGAGCATCGGCCTTGCTTTTACCAGGCACTTTGCTTTTTTCTCGATGCCGTGGATTTTTCTCACTCATTTTTTTGAAATCCCATTTTTTTATCTTCATGGGATCGTGTTAGACATATGTCTGAAAGTCTAAACATGCCTTAAATATCAGCCCCGGAATCCTCTTCGTAATCCCTGAGTCTTGAACTCCTCCATTTTTGAGGGGGTGCTGCATCCGTCTTAGAATGATCACCAATGGGTTCATGAAATGAATTTGCAGGCTCAAGTTGGCTGTGCAAAGGATTCATTGTGTGTGATAGAGAAATGAATGCTTCTCGTCATCCTATGGCACTTGGATTACCATATAAGCAACACACAAAGATTAATGTTAGTCCGAGCAAGAAAATTTTTAACCATTTTCTCCTGATGCCGCTGGACTCATCTACATTTTGCCCCGATGTGGGGTGGTTCTTGACAGGGTTAAGAATGAAAACCGTCGTTCAAAGGGGTTATCAACGGTCACCTGTAGTGTTTGGGGGATATGAAACGAATGCCTCCGTCGTCCCAACCCATGTAATCGCTGCAAATGGTCCCTACCTCCGTAGACCCAGATTTTGTTATCTGCCCACTCCATTCATCTCTCAAGTGTATGTAGGATGTGTTTGGATTTGAGCTCGCCTCTCTTTTGAGGGAACATCCCTTTGAACGGTTTGAAAAATAATCATATTTGGAAAAATTCATTTTGTTTTCTCCAAAATTTATCCGTCGAGAGGGATTTTGTGATGTATCGTGCATGTTCTATTCATGCTTCAGGTAACCTCCCGATTTAAATCATGAATATCGATGCATTGGAAAATCTTTATGCCGGCTGAAAGTATTCTGACACATTTTTTATCTCCAGCTAACTGGGAAAGGGATACTTACCTACCTGTCGCGGCCGCAGATCCCTGAAAATGTAAAAGAAGCGTATCATTGTATGTTCACGAATTTTTCGAAAATCGGAGCGATACATCCTACCCTCAACTACCCTAACAGGTAGTACGTGGGATGTAAAAACTTGTTCGTCTCCAAGGCGATTCCCCTGTCAAGGGTAGACAACGAGTATCAATTCATATTCTCGAATTCAAGACAAATTGGGACGATACAACTTTACTCTTGGTTCCCATCCCGTTCTGATGTTGCGTATTGATATGAACCATGTCTATCAAATCCGCCTATCCATGCTTGGAGTGGTTGCAACATCGATGGTTCCTTTGCCCCCAGCTGGGCAGCGTCTATTCTGTTATTTGAACGCATGACTCCTTGAGTGATTTATCCATGTTTATCATCTGAGAAGGAAAAGAAAGAATACATTACTTCGGTATTCGATTGAAGATCGTTTAGGAACGATACATCGTTTTACCAAATAGGTGGCTTCGCGGCCAAACGTATTTCGTGTTGAAGGGGTAGATCCCATTATGCTCAGCGGGTGATAATTATGGTTCATGGAACTTGCTCCACGGATTAAGTGATTAATCCACGGCCTTCGTCTTGAAGATGCTCAAAGGGTGATGTTGACACTCACGCGCAATTAGTTCTAGATATTAATGAAAGATGTTCCCGTGGGAATCTTACAGTGCGATCAACAACATATGCAATAGGAGTATTCAACCCCTTTTTCTCGAAGCATTTTTCATCGAGTAGCCATGCCTTGCATCAGACGTTTGGTCACCTGCCTTGCGTCACCACTGCGATGGCCCTCCGGCTCCAAATTGATCGAGCCAAAGATTGAACTCATCGCCAAGGAAATTGCTCGGGTCTTCGAGCCATTGATGTTCAAGTTGGGTATCAACAATTGTTGGGGGCAGATTTCCTTCATCGCCTTCATTGTGAGGAACTGGAGTCTTTGAGCTGGAACCTTCATCATTGCCCTGTTGGGGTCGAGACATACATTCCTGAAGAGTATTGATCCAAGTGTCCAGCTCATCCTCAAGGAAATCGCCTGTTCCTTCTAGCCCTTGGTGCCCAGATTGGCTGTCGTCGACTGCAGGCGAGGGATTCCTCTCTTTGCTCTCGCCGTGAGCAACTTGACCCCTCGAATTGGAACTTCCTCCAATGATCGGCAGGTTTATATGTGCACTCTCTACCAATGCCAGATCCGCTTCAGGGACAGCATTAATGACCGAATCGCGCTCAAACTGAGGAATCCCTATGTGCTGGAACTGCGGTATATACTCTTGAGGAGTATTGAGATAGCTCGGCGGAGCATTCTGATTTGGGTTAGAGGAGTCGCTGACACGACTGCTGATCCCGTCATTGTTGAAACACGGTTGGGTGCTCTCGGCTCTCCAATCATCGTGGTTGTAACTCTGCCCGGCACTTGAGCTCCAACTGGCTTTATGATGGTTTAACGCTATCCTTCCATCCCTTAGCAATCTCCTATAGTACTTGAGGTGAGACTCGACGTTAATTCTAGAGAGCCCCGGCACATTCATAATCTCGAGTATGCGTAGTGGGCTAGCCGAATCAACTCCCAGCTCTCGAATTGCATCAACAAATTTGGTGTGAAGTTCATAGGTCCAGTAAAACCTTGTTCTCTTATCACCCAAAATATCGTCAATACTTCGGTAGCTATTCTCTACGGGATCTAGTCGTTTCAAAAGTTGTCCAGGGAGGGACTCACCGACTTTGGATTGGCTGGCTGCGACAGCGAGTTCGTCGTTGAGAGAACACCCCCTGTGATGATTCATATCCCATTTCTCAGAAGATGTTGGTGTTGATCCTATGGTGTTGACTTGCTCATGCAGATCTCCGGCGATATCTGGCTGTGTCGGAAAATGCTGTGGAGAATACGGTAACAGCTGAGCGTTATTCGTCAATAGGGACGGTTCATCGAGGAACACCTCGCCGAGGACAACAGGATTACCACAATTAAGGCAGGTGGCCTTGGTCAGAGCTTCTTTATATCTCGCGCTTTCAGCTTGAAGCTTCTCATTCTCCTCCTTCAGGACCAGTAACTCATGGTCTGCGTATTGCTGTTTCACCCGGGTTCGTTTGTTGGCGAACCAAAACTTGACCTTCGAAAGCTCCAATCCTATTTTTCGGCTCAACTCCATTTTCTGTTGTCTGCTTGGAGTGGGGCATTCATTGAAGAAAGCTTCGAGCTCTCGGATTTGGCCCGGAGTGTGGCGTTGTAGTTGCTTCCTTTTCCGACTCCGGTCATCATTGTATATTCCTTCTTCGTAGCTGAAACCTAGAACTTCATCGCTGGAGGAGTCAGTCTCCACGGCCTTCGGGCAGGATTCAGCTCCAGGATCTTCAAAGTCTCCCAGCAGTTCGTGCTCAGAAATGTCCAGGTCAGGCGTCTCTAGCAGATGGGAATAGCTTTTAAACATGATGGATCGGAGTATCTCGGGCTGATCTAGTTCACTCAGCTTTCTCTATTCGCTCTTACGTGTTTGCTCACTCTAGAAATTTTCTCAAGTGATTGTGCGTGTCCTAGAACCATCCTTCAGGCTGCATATGAAGACCAGCAAGCAAGCGCTCCTCCCGAGACCCTGTAATTACCCATCGTCTGTATTCCCCTTTCTTTTTCCTCGTGATAGGATCACAAACTCTCTTGCATTGATTCGGTTTCATCGAGTATTGCGCTCGTCCCCTAGTTTAGTCTTCAAAGTGGTGGGTCTACAATCTTTCGGCGCCTTTTATGATTTGCTAGGCCCGAGAACGTGGGGAGCAGCGGTGGGCCCGCAATTAATGACTCCGTTTAATTCATTTAGCTCCATGGGAATTAACAATATGATCTTCTCTCAACACCTTTTCATCGTTCAAACGAAAGTGGCATTTTCCCTGTGCATGCTGTTACTCTTCATTTCAGCATCCCGGGCGCTTGGTGAGGAATGAGTTCGTGGCCACTCAAAATTTTAAAGACCGTCTCTGGTTTCAGACTTAATCTAACAAGGGATCATCACAATTGAGCATGACGATGTTCGTCGATAGCGTTGGTTTTAATATAGAATTAACTATAGTCATTAAAGAAAAATGTTCCCGTAGGAACTTTACAACGGATAAAATGAGTGATCTACTCGTGAACATGTTCTTCTTTCTATAGGTGTTCGTGGTGACCGACCCATCGTGCCCCGAGTCAGGTGCTAGATCATGGCTGTCCAAGCATGCCAGCTTCCCACTGATTGAACAAGGCATCGAGCCCCTCATCAAAGAAATCGTCTGTCGTGGGTTGACTAGCGGCAGGCAGAGCACCAGCCGACTGCTGCTCGAATGGAGGAGTGCGCACTCGCTGTACTTGTGACACGCGCTCTTGAGAAGTGTTGAAATGGCCTGGGAGGACATTCTGATCAGCTTTCAGTTTGCTGGTGGTCGGGTTGCTAGCTTGATTGATGCTTAGATTTGGCCGGGTATCTCTTGATGCTTGAGCATTACAATGGCGGTCGCCCCTAGCTTTTGAGCTCGAGACGGATTCCTCCCGGTTTAGCTCCGCTCGACGTTGTTTTAATAGTTTTCTGTAGGCAGCAAGGTGATTCCTGACCAGTTCCTTACTAAGCCCCGGTACATTCATGGCCTTAAATATGCGCGTCGGAGTTGCTGAATCGATCCCCATTTGGTGAACCACGTCTAGGAATCTGGAATGCAGTTCAGGGGGCCAAGCGAACCTCCTCTTATCGTGGCCCAAAATTGCATCGATGGCTTGACGACTGATTAACTCCTCTCCAGCGGGACCCGACCCTATCGAAAATTGTTGTGCATGAGGCTGATATGCTTTGAGCTGGTCGGCGGTAACATCCAGCTCCTTGAAACTGTAACTCCAATCAAAGCGACGCAAATCCCATCCCCCAGGAGGCATTTGTATCGTCTTCGTAGGATCATCCTGCTCATGCGTGACTCCGGCAAAATCTGGTTGAGCAGGGGATGCCCCGAGGGAGTAGGGTGGTAAATGAACGTCTTCAATCATTGCGTGAGGCTTATCGGGGAATATCTCACCGCGGGCGATGAGGTTATCGCAATGAGGGCAAACAGTAATATTGAGAGTTTTTTCATACCTCATGTTTTCTGTTCGCAGCTTTTGGTTTTCTTTCTTTAAAATCTCGACCACCTGACGTTTGCGTTGAGCCCTCGATTTGGATCTCCTATTTTGAAACCAAAACTGGATCCTCGACTGATTAATCCCCAACTCCCGGCTCAATTCAATTCTCCACTTCTTTTTCATGTAATGGCTTTTACTGAAAAGGGTTTCCAGCATTTGGGTTTCCTCCTGAGAGTATTGGTGAGGACGTCTTCTTTTCCCGAGTTGAGCATCGTGGATGTCGTTGTCGTCGTCGCCGTGATCTTGATTTCCGTTGCCAGAAGTGTTGGGCTCCATGGTTTTGGCGTTAGACTTGATCTTGGAATCTTCGAGATCCCTCTGTGGTTCAATTTCTGAGATTTTTGAGTCAGTCGCCTCTAGCAGCTGACAGTAACCTCTTAAATATGTTGGATTGAGAAATGTTTGATTGGTTCTTGCCCACTCAGAGTTCTCCACTCTCTCCTGTATGCTCACTCCCTATAAAGTTTTCTTCGAGTGATTTTGCCTGTTCAGGAGACGCTCTTCAAGCATCATTAGGCAAACGTTCCCCCTCAAGACCTTGAATTTCCCGCTTAGCTTTTCAACGTGATGGGACTGCCAAATCCTGTTAGGGCTCTCTTCGATAATTGCGCTTACCTCCCACCTAACTCTAATAATGGTGATCCCGACAAATCTTTTACATCTTTTAATTGATGAGCCGGAAATCGCGGATCGAAACGAATCCAATGGTTCTCGTGAGGGGACCTCCTGCTTTACCCCCTAACTGGGCTCCACCAGCATTATTACTGAGACCCTTCATCATCCTCGAGTTGCTATAAAATGAGGAATTAGTGTATGGAAGGTTAACGTTCTCGCATAATCAGCTTCTTCCTTCTAATCTCTCTGTTAAACTCGTCTTATTCCCAAACCAACCCAACGCAAATGGCCTCCTCTCCCGTACGCACTTTTTCAACTGATGTCTTGGCCCAGTGGGAAAAGCTTTATAACCTACTGGGTCGCGGTTACGCGCACATAACCGATCATTCTGCAACCGCGGATGAAATCCGTGTCCTGCTCGAGGACTTAGATACCACTTCCCTCGAAGGTACTACGCTGGGGAGGGAATATAGAACTTTCCCGACCCTCTTTGCGCACTCCTTAGAGGCCTACCGTGTTGCTGATCGGGAGGTTCTCGTGGCTCGCGTCTTGCGGGCTCGTTACCAGGATCGGTCTGATCATTTGGTGCTGACCAACTATTTGGCCGATAGTCACAAAAAGGCCGTCGAGTTTGCCAATGAGAGGGTCGCGACGTTGCTTCGCGAGAGGAGAAAACTGGTGGATCAATTGGCCCTATCCCTGACCGCTGGCGAGCACGACCGCCACAATGTCCTATTGAGGCTGCAAAGCGACTGGCAGGAAGAACGGCTCGACAAAATAACCGCAGACATAGCTCACGGGAATGGATTAGTTCGGGATTTGGAAATAATCACCGAAGAACACGAGGTCAAGGTCACTGAGGTTAAGGGAGAATGCAGAAACCTTTTCCTCAAGCTCGCGGACCAGGACATGCGAAGTCGTGAGTACGGGCAGAGCATTAACAACATGGAGGGTCAGTTGGGCTCCTTTGTGTCGTTAATTAGGGCTCACTTTGGCTTTACTTTTCCACCCCGAATTGTATGACCTGCTTCTGAAAACCCTCCGCTGAGCAAAATAAATGAAAGTTCTCGTGTGTGTTTTAACTTCTGCATGGTTCCTTTCTTCGAGGGTTCGAACATCTTCAACTTAGGTGAGCCGAACCATAATATCAATAAGTTGAGCAAATATGGATTTTATAACTCGCTCATGATCAGATGAAAGAATAGCCCCAGACTTATCCAGGAAAAGATTTCTCTCTGTTACCTATTTTTTACCTGCAAATGAAAAGACAGAATCAGAAGGAATAATTTGAAAGAGAAAGCAAAAACCCCTTTCAATCTTATGCTTACCCATGATTAATAAGGACAAGAACTTTTACAAGGGTTTTAATCTTGCGCGAAAAGTTTTTTATCAATATTCTTCGAAAGAAAGCATACTATTGAAAGGAATGTAATTCACAATAATTGCTTTTGATCAATTTCGAGAGGAACGAATTACTCAAAAGTACGAGGCATAATAACGTGTTTTAAATTTAATTGAAGATACGACATCCAAATCAAGGCCGTTTTGTTAAGAACGAGAGTAATTTGGACATCTATCTCGTCATTAAATTCAAAACAACGTCGATATTCTCGATCAATTATCGTGGATTACTAGCGACGTAAAACATGCACGAAACAATTCAAGTGTATAATTCCTTCTAGAGAAATTGAGATTGGACTACTCTATACGACCAAAAGGTCGTGTAAGACTTCCAATTTTAATTTCCTCTAAAGGAATTATAAACTTGACTTGGGAGTATTCGGATGATTAGAGAAAATGCCACTATCACATTCCCATGACCCGTCAAAAGAAATACAACCAAGTTCCATCTGAATGTATACACCAATAGATCCCTAATACAATCACTCTAAGGGGTGGGATAGAAAAAGCCTCGATAAAAATAAACCCTATACAAGAGGACTAGTAATGGAAAATGAAACAAAGGAATGTGATCCTAACGTTTAAGGATGCCCCAAGTTCGATCTGTGGCTTCCGGATCACTTGCCCCAACTCGTCATCTTCATTGGACGATATCCCAATAAGGTCCATAGTAGGCTCTTTTGTTGCTCACTCGGTGTTCGCCATGGGATATCATCCTCCTCGTCTTCTATCAAGGACGTTTGGGAAAAACACACACATCTATCCTTGAAATGGCATTTAATCTAATCACCAGAATGCAATGAATGAAATGCCTATATTTATATGAACTGTAATAGATTCGAGGTATAGAGAGTCTTACCAACCAAACTCGTCGACTTATGTGCGGTTTTAGGTGTACCAACCGCCCAAAGACATGCGCTTGAAACAAGTGATGGTAAACTTCTAAAAATCAGAGGGTTTGGCACCTAAGGTTAAGGTTCCCACCTCGAGTTCTGGGAAGAGCCGATTCCATTGCACAGCTATCGTTGCATTGGGACTCGATCCATAGTTCGAAGTGAGCGGAATTGAAAAGTGGATTACCCCGTGTTTTTCCTCACGGAGATTCCATTTTCAATTCCTTCTATTGTGTTCCTAAAGGCGGCGCCCGGGGTTTTAGGCGCGGTTGTGTGTGTCCACGTGTCGTGATCATCACAATGCAAGTCACGCACAACAGTTTATCAATCAGCGCTTCAAATCATCCACACAACATACATTCCTACGCCCAACCTGCATAAGACAATGTTAATCACGGACTACACCCCTTATTTCTCCAATCTGCAAAAACATATAACACCTATCGTAAGCGGACTTACCTCACCTTCAAGAGCGCCTGCATGGTTAGAAAAATCACTCAGCGTTTTAATTACGGCCTAAGTCCACTTGAGGTCTAGAACCATTGGTTCTAGAACAAATGTCCCCAGCGGAGTCGCCAGCTGTCGCGACCCGTCCAGAAGCGGACGCGGCTAATGGATTACCGATCGCGGGCCTTGGATCGGCGCGGGCCCTCCCAGGCCCATACCAAATCGCGGCGGGAGTATTTTTTTAAGGATTCGACGATAAGAGTCGATCGCTTTCGACCTTCAGTGTGGTCGTGTGTCATGTGCAACTTGTGCATGCATTTGGAGTCGCCACCGGTCTTTCTTGGAGGGTAGACCGGAAACCTTACTGATCGATTGGGAGAGATCGATCAGTTCTGCTGAACCAGAGATTTTGGGTTCGGGGACTTGGTTACGCTGGTGTCATTACCAACGCCCTTTCGGTACCTAACGCGAGTGATTTTCCTGACTAAGAGTTCATGCAAGCGCAAGTTTGGGTGAGGTAGGTTTGGTTCAGGGTTTCATGCAGATTGGAAGACTATTCCTATCAATCACAATCAATTTAAAGGAAAGCGCAAACAAGTGCATAAATAAATTTCATCAATGCACATCAATTCGAGTCAATGGTTTCCTAATATAGCCATAAGGGTTTAGGGAAGATGTGATTTCGGACCAGGGGCAAAATGGGAAGATTTGGGGACGATTGGCCCGAAGGGCAAAATCGTCATTTTTGGAAGGTTTGGATACCAAATTACCCAAAATATTCCCTGGCCAGTTGATTGTGACTATTTCCCATTTTTTTTGGGATTTTCCTGGATTTTTTAGAAATTCTTTTTTTTATGATTTTCTATTTTTTTATTTGATTTTTGAATTTTTTTATTATTTTGTTATTTGACTATTACTTAATTAAAGCGGTCGGGTCCGGACGCCTAAACCCAACCTTCCTTCTACCAACAACAAACACAGACCCAATTAATTAAGCCCAACGAGACTAAACACTACGTATCCAACCCAACGAAAATAAAACTCACCATACTGTTCATCGTCTTCATGTCCACTCCCTATTCCCTGCATGAAAACAAGACCGAGCACACCACCGCCGAGGACTTGAGTTCCGCGACTCAGACCTGCTTCGGAACCACTGCGACAAGGCTCAGCCGTTGCGTCCCATTGCCGGCAACCAGATCGCTCGACGCCGCCGCCGCCTCGGGGACCTGGCATCCTTCGACGAATTGCACAGGCTTGGGAACAGAGGAGATTCAACACTAGCACCACGTCTTCTACTTGCTAGTGACAAACAGCAACGGTGTGGTTTCCGGATGGCACAACTATGGTCTCTCACTCGGCAGATGGATGGCTGCTCATGGTGCCCTCAAAGGATAGATCGTCATCGCAGGGTTGGTCGGGTGGGGGCTGGCTTCGACGAACTAGTTGCTATCAGTGACGGTGAAGGCTAGTCGGTGCTAGACTTGGTGATCAACGTCTCAGTGGACTCCTCAGCAAGGCGGTTCAGCGTTGGGTCGTCTCGCTCTCTACCGTGATGGGAGAGGATAATTCAACAAGACTTATGGCGGATTGATTGGGCAGCTTGCTTGAAGTCCACTGAAGCCCCCCCTAGACGATGGAGGCTGTCTGGACAGAAAGAAGGCCCGCAAGGGAGAGCTTTGTCTGGCACAAGGCCGACGAAGCGATATCACCGCAATCGTTCGAGTTCGGTTGTCGAATCGCTGCGGATGCAGGGAGTTGGAGTGGCAACGCCAAGAGGGCTGCAGGGACTCCGAGAGGTCGGACTTCCTCTCCTTCAACGTCCCCTTGTTTTATGACTCAGCAACTTCCTGGAACCCTTACATGAAGGTTTTGCAATTCTCAACTGATTCGAATCTGAGTGTTCCTGAATGGTAATGGTTTGAATAACTAGATGATTGGCGCAGATCCTCAAGGTTTTGGATTGTCGCATGACGAGCCGGACCTTGCCAGTCTCCTTGTACTTCAAGAGCTTCACAATCCCAGCGTCTCTCTCCTTCCGTTGGCTTCCATTTTTTATCGAACCGATATAGCTTCGCTTTTAAATCGAGGACGGCGGCTGCGTCTTCTTCACCGGTGGTGACAGCGACCTCCTCGAGCTCGACGATGGGGGGGGACCTGAGCTCCGGTGTCCTTGTCTTCGCCGGCCTGTGCTTCCTCTTCCTCTCTATACTGGTGTTCGGGTTCGGCGCTCGGCATCGCTTGAGGGTCAGTTTTCAGTGAAGGTCTCCCACGGCGACGATGCGGGTGTCGCCGCCGACGCCGAAGGACTTGCGTGCGGGCGAGGGACGATGGCCATAGCTGGTCATGAACCTCGGCTTCGGGGTCAAAGGGGATGTTTCAGCCGCCGTCCATGATCCTGGTGATTCTCCTCTCTCCTCTCTCAAACTAGCGTCCTCTCTCTCCTTTCCCTCCCCCCAAAACTCATTTTCAATTCCTCGTGCAGATCAAGATTCGGATTCCCCCAGCCACTCTAGCTTTCTTTCCCTTTTAATAATAATTCCACTCTTCTTTGTCCCTTCTTAATGTCTTCTCTTTTCAAAACAATGGCGCCGCTCCCTTTCTTTTGGCGATATTCTGTCCATTTGGCCTTTAGGGATCCGACCCCCCTTGGATTCAATCTCGGTCCTTCGTTTCTTTCTAATTAGGTCAAGCATTAGTAACAACTAAAAGGGATGTTAGAATTGTACGTCAATACTAAAAAAAATGAAAAATTATCAAATTAAAAGACCCGAATGACTTTTTTTTTATGCCCGATTCGGGTTTATGTTTGTGAAGGAACATAGTGACCCAAGCCGAATTTTCCAGATTTAAAGTGACGTACTTGAAGAGGAAATTAAAAAAAAAAAAAAAAAATTATTGAATATTTTTGTGTATTTTTCTGACCACGAATGGTATTTTTTTTATTTTTTGGGTATTTTTATAATTAAATAAATTCGAAAATATTATAAAATACCAAAAAATATTTTTGTGTTCAAAATTGGTCCCCGAGGCTAGACCAAGGCTTCCAAAGTTGATTTTGTGATTTTATGACCTTTTTTTGATATTTTTAATTAATTTTAAAGAATAAAAATCACAATAATAAATGGTCAAAAATCAGGTGTCAACACTGGTCCGCAATTTCAGGCCTGACAAATTCGGTCTCGCCATTATTAAAGCGGGGAGGGAGGCGAGCGCAGCTATCGAAGAAGCCGCGAAAGGATTGTGTTGTTCCATCACGCATAAAGCTGGGCGGCGAGTGAACAGCTCTGCCACTTAAAAAGAGAAGACAGTGCTGAACAGGCATGACTATTGAGGAAAAGTGAAAGGCGAGCGCAACTATCGAAGAAGCCGCGAAAGGATTGTGTTGTTCCATCACGCATAAAGCTGGGCGGCGAGTGAACAGCTCTGCCACTTAAAAAGAGAAGACAGTGCTGAACAGGCATTACTATTGAGGAAAAGTGAAAGGCGAGCGCTACTATCGAAGAAGCCGCGGAAGGATTTGGTTACCCCTTCGTGTCGGAAAGCTGAGCAAGAGGCAAACAGTTCCGTCGTTTCAAAAACAGAACGCTGAACAGACCTAGCTTTCGAGGAAAAGGAGGCAACAAATCGAAAGAGCGAGTATACAAAAGAGAACAGAGAACCCCGAGTGACGAGTTCGTTGAAAGACCTCAAATTCTCTAGAATCAAATTCGACATCAAAGCCATGGAACTCAACATTGCCCGTGACGAACATCAAGATCGCAGTGGTGACGACGGCAGTGGCCACGACGCTCAACCCCGGAAAAGAAAAAGTCGTCAGCGCTACGCTCGGAAAGAAATCCAGGAGCTTGAAGCTTTCTTTGATGAATGCCCTTGCCCAGGCGAGGAACAAAAGATTGAATTGGGCCGGAAGCTGGGAATGAATCCTATGAGAATCCATTTTTGGTTTCAGAATAGACGTTTCAGACTAGGTGTCCAACACAGGCGTAAGGAGATCACGGCCCTAAAAGAGCAGAACCAAAACCTTCAAATGGAAAACATGTGGTATGAGAAAATCCTCAGTACTATTACCTGCCCTGACTGCGGTGGCCCTACCTCCCTCAGTAAATTGTTCCCCGGTAAGCCTTCTACGAAGATGGAAGGTGCTCATTTATCCCCTTGCTCCCTTGAGCCATCTCCGGTACAATCAGATCCTGCTAATGGCGCGCATGAGCAGATCGATCCTACAGAAATTATACCAGTGTCTTCGGAGGAAGAAGATACGTGTCGTTATGATCGGAGTCACCTCATCGAAGCCCATGAACCTCCTCCACAACAGCTTCCGGTAGGATCAGATACGGTTCAAGAGGAGTTAGAGGTTAGTCGGCAGGCTATCTACGCCACTCTGGACGACGAGAAGAAGAAATTCACTTGGCCCCCGGAGCTTCATCTCAAGTTCTTGGACGCAGTTCGACAGATAGGACTCGACTTCATAGGTCCGACAAACATACTTAGGGTCATGAACGTACCGGGACTTACCAAGAAATTAGTCGCGAATCACCTTGGTTGCTACAGAAGGGCGTTAGGACAGCGTTATGCAGAACTGAATCCGAGCAATAGACTCGGCTGCGAACCCAGCACCCTTATGACAAATGAGGCCCGGTCGAACTGGACGAATATTGGGGATTTGATCAGGATATCCTCGCGAGTCATTTCAATATTCCTCAAGAGCACGCATCACAAGTGCAACGAGTAAGCACTCCTCCGTCCGAGCAGCAGCTAGTCAGTGTTCATCCTGTTGCAGATCAGCCCACCACGCCCAGTGCTCAAGGGTTTGCCCAATCAGAGCATGTGGCTTCAGATGATCTAATGGGAGAATGCTTGGAGCATTCTTATTTCCCTAATCCCCAAGTGGGAGATGCTTGTGGTAGTCAATCGATCAAATCTCCTCTTATAATCCCAGACAAAGATGGAGGTTCCAGTTCAAAGAACCCGTCGGGCGATGCAGCTCAACCTACACATCAATCGTTCGAGGGGTCGGGTGATTTCTTCGATGAAGGACTTGATACCTGGTTCGATCAGTTGGAAGCTATTAAAGGTTGGCAACCATGATCTGCAGTTGGTAATGGCACACCTAAGCTGAGGCCAGACTGGTTAGTCATTGGACATGCCCAAAGAAAGAAGGGGATGTACGCGAGAAGGATGTATCTCCTATTGTAAAGTTCTCATCGGTGCATGCGTTTGTTTCTTCAATAGCTAGAGTTGATTTTGCATAATGTTTTTCGCAAACGTCATCTCGTGTGTATACGGTAATTCCTTGTTATTAAGTTCAAGGTAAAAATAGCCCCGACGCGTGAAGGCAGAATTGATAGCATGAGTTACTAGCAGAATGGGATCGAGCTCGAAAGTGAAAGATTACTAGCGGCCCCAAACGCAATGACCGCAAAATCAGGGGCAATCTTTAAGTTTCGAGCAACTACAAATCTATTTCTCACGAGGCATTCAAGTCAATCAAATATAAAGCGTCGGGCTGTGAGAATGATGCGTAGTCAATCTGTTGACACAGGCGAAAAAGGAGTCGCGTAGATCCGAAAGCAAAAACCTTTCTTGGCTAGTCAACAATGCAGAATGAAAGAGCATATATAAACAAACTCGCATTTATTTCATTCAGCAGGAAAGTTTACAAGTGGATCACTGAGGGGGAGCAGTAAACCCAAAATGAGTTCTGACAAGCATCACAAAAAAGCTTAACTGACTCTCCATGCTATCCATGCCTTGCTTACAACCCACACTCCGGGAATCGAGGTCTACAAGCTTGAAGAAAAGGAGACGACATTTCTCCTTAAGTTCGTTCACCTTGGTGTCATAGTACTCGAACTCAAGCTCTAAGTCATGAGCCAGCACCCTCCCGCGAGCTATATCCATGCTCAGGTCTTCAATCCTTTCCTCCAACCAGGCACACTGGAACCTCAGCACGAAGTTGTGCTGGTCTTGCTCAAAGGCGGTGTCAAAAAGAGCCAGACGCTCCACCAAGTTGTCCCTCTCACGGACCAGCATCGAAACCTGGGCGTGGGCGTATTCAACAGCCCTTTTATGGTTATCGGCAGTCAGCACGGCCAACATCAGGGACTCAGCTCGGTCCTGATAACGGGCTCGCACGATACCAGCCAAAGTGACCTCCCGGCTAGCAACTTCATAAGCCTGCAGGAAATTGTTGAAGAGAGTTGGGAAGATCACGAACTCCCTTTGCAGTTTCGTACCTTCAATACACACAGTATCCAGGGCCGGAATCAGAGTACGAACTTCAACCGCAGCTTCAGGATGATTGTTTATGTAGCCATAACCTCTACCCAAGAGATGGTAAAATCTCTCCCATTGGGTCGAAGTTTCAGTTAAGGCAGCAGGCACAGAGGAGGAATCCATATGCGATGGAATGACGGAGAGGAGAGTGAGAATGTGAAGAGTGTTTGAGAGGCTGAGTCTGATAAGGCTAAAGTGTTAATCTTCTTGACATCAATCTATCACCTTATAAATGCTCGAGTAAACAGGGAGAAGTGGTAATAATATTTTATGTGCAGTAGAGCCAAGCGGGTTTCGTTAATGCATCCCCGATGAGTCACGAATCCACCACCATCCTGTGATCTCGGGTTTTACGAAACATAATGGCGCCGAAAGGTGGGCAGGCTTGTTACTCTAGAGACTGGGCCAGGGGGACAAGCATAGTGCTCGACAAAGCGAAATCAACGCAAGAGATCTTCAGGCTCCGTTCACGTAGAAAAGAGCAAAAAAGGACAAAGTGGGAATTACGAAGCCTTGAGAAGAACGCTCGTCAAGTAGCCATCACAAAAGACGAAGTGGGAATTACGAAGCCTTGGGAAGAGCGCTCGTCAGGTAGCCATCACAAAAGGACGAAGTGGGAATCTCGAAACATTGAGAAGAGCGCTCGTCGGGTAGCCATCACCTTTGATCGAAGAACGGTGATCCGGCTCCTTTAACCTCTCAGAATTTGCAGAGGAAGTGAAGATCCAAGGAGGAACAAAGAAAGCTGAGTTAACGGAAAATCAAACAGTGATATTCCGGTCAAAATGTTCAAGGGATTCTGTCATTTACTGGGAGCGCCAGACTTGGAGGTCTCCGAGCTTGAGTTGCTGGAAGAGTTTGAAGATCTCAGGACCGAACCTGACACGAAGGCCATGGAGACCGATCCTTCTAATGATGAAACCCGCGGCTTGGTTAACGAGAACAGTACCCGCGACGGTGATCAGCGTCAGAAAGGGGAATATCTCCAACGCAACACTTCAGGTCAAGTCCATAAACTCGAATTGTTTTTCAGGGAATACCCCTATCCGGACATGGAACAGAGAATCAAAATGGGCCAGGAGATAGGGTGGGAGCCTCGGAAGGTCAAGTGCTGGTTTGAAAACAAACGAACCCGGCTGAAGCAGCAACGCGATCGGCACGAGTTAGCGATTGTAAGGGAGGAAAATGAAAAGCTTCGAATAAAAAACATTCAGTACAAAAAAGCTCTAAGCATCGCTATTTGCCTTGAGTGCGGTAACCCTGTTCCCACGGACGGAGTATTCACTGAAGAGCCAGATCTGGGGGTTTATAATGCTCATTTGTTGCAATGCCCTTCGCAGCATCTTTCGGAACAGGCGGGTACCGCCGAGGATCTACAAGAGGAAACTAGTGCTATAAGGTCAAAGTCTACGCCCATTGTGGAAGGGAACATGCGTCATGACAAGTCGGGTCCGCTCAATGATGAACTCACCATCATGACCAGCCGATCTGAGACCACTAAATCCCCTCCAGAGCAACCTCCAACACGACCAGATTCCGAGAAGAGTAACCGCCAAGTTGCTGACACCACTTCGGCTAGCAAGAAAATAAGATTTCGTTGGACCCCGGAGTTTCATAGCAAATTTGTTGATGCAGTTCAACAGTTAGGGATCAGTTTTGCTTGCCCATTGCCCATACTCGAAATCATGAACGTGCCGGGACTGACTAAAAATATGGTCAAGAATCACCTTTGGCGCTACAAGAAACTACTGAGAGATGGACGAGCGTCGCTAGATCAAGATAGAGGCGGTTCAACACGACCAGATTCCGCGAAGAGTAGCCGCCGAGTTGCCAACCCTACTTTGGCTAGCAAGAAAACAAGGTTTTATTGGACCTCGGAGCTTCATAGCAAATTTGTTGATGCAGTTCAACAGTTAGGGATCAGTTTGGCTCGCCCATCGCGCATACTCAAGATCATGAACATGCCGGAGCTGGATAGAAATAAAGTCAGGAACCACCTTTGGTGCTACAAAAGACTACTGAGAGATGGACGAGTGGCACTAGACCAAGATAGAGGCAGTTCAAGTTTAAACGATGAGCATGGCTGTGATCGCAATCCTCATGCAGCAGGAAGCATCCAATCACCTCTTAACACCGATGGGACTGACAATTACACGGTCGATTGTTCAGGCATCAATCAGAGTACTCCCCTGGGTTATCCTAGTACTCCTCAGGAGTATGTACCGCAATTTCAGCAAATCGGGACTCCCCAGTCTGAGCACCGACTGGCCGTTAATGCTAGTCCTACAGCGGATCTAACATTGGCAGGAGATGCACGTACAATCTTGCGAGACGATTACGGAGATTCCGGCTCGAAGAATCAGATGGTCCATGACGAAAATGGCGAAAAGATTCCTTCTCCAGTAGTCGACAATACTCAACCTGAGTGTCAGTCGCTCGATGGTTCAGACGATCTCCTTGAAAACATCTATTCTTGGTTCGATCGGCTGAATTCCCCCCTGAGTTACCCTGATACTCCTCAAGAGTATATACAACAATTTCAGCAGGTATGGACTCCCCAATTTGAGCACCAACCGATCGTTAGTGTTATTCCTACGGCGAATCCAGCATTGGGTACAAACCTACTGGACAACGATGAAAGTACCAACTCGAGAAGTGAGGTTGTTCATATCGAAAGTAGTGTGAGGAACCCATCGCCAACGGTTGAGGATGCCCGACTTGGGCGTCAATGGCTTGAAATTTCAAGCGAGTCCCTCAGTGAGCAACTCGGCATGTGGATCACGCATAAACCGAGGAACCAGGTTGTTCATGCCGAAAATGGGAGAAGTCCGTCACCAGCAATTAAGGATGCTCAACTTGGACGACTCGAGCGGTCGGACGATCTCCTGAATGAGCAACTCAGCCTATGGGTCAAGCATTTTGGAACAAGTGCATCTTCGCAGTCGTGACCGGTACCGGCGACCGGACATCTGGTTCGAAGCTCGTGTGCTAAATCATTAGAAGGCTCAGGAGAGTGAGAGGTGAATACGTCGAATGAATGTGTTACGGATCTCGTTGTAAAGTTCCCGCGGGAACAGTTTAATTAACGCTTAAAACTAACCGATCTGAGTGTCAACATTACCCTTTGAATGTCTTCGAGCCAAGGGCCATGGATTAATCACTTAATCCGTGGAGCAAATTCCATGAACGATGACTATCACCCGCGGAGCATAATGGGATCTACCCCATTCAGCACGAAATACGTTTGGTCACGAAGCTTCCCATTTGGTAAAACGATGTATCGTTCCTAAACGATCTTCAACCGAATACAAAAGTAATGTCTCATTTCTTTCCCTTCTCAGGTGATAAACGTGGATAAATCACTCAAGGAGCCATCTGTTCAAATAACAAAACAGACGTTGCCCAACCAGGGGCAGCGGAACCATTGATATTGCAAATATTCCAAGCATGGATAAGCGGATTTGATAGACGTGATTCATATCAATACGCGACGTCAGAACGGGATGAGAACCAAGAGTAAAGTTGTATCGTCCCAATTTATTTTCAATTTGGGAATATGAGTTAACACTTGTTATTTATCCTTGATAGGGACTCACCATCAAGGAGGACAGATTTTCACAACCTGTGTGCACTCGTAGGGGCACACGACCAAGGGTAAGGTGTATCGTTCTAATTTTTTGAAAAATGCGTGAACGTACAATAACATGTTTCTTCCATATTTTCAGGGATCTCCAGCCGCGGGGGACAGGTAAGTATCCCTTTCCCCGATCCATTAAAGATGTTGAATAAAAACTGAGAAGAAAAGAAAAGCTTTCAAAATCTAATGTCTAGAAAAGACATAGAATTCAAAATTCATTGGCTTTCATGTTTTTAAAACAGGAGGCTGTCTGAACATGCATTGTGCACCATAAAATCCCCTTGACGGGTAAAATTTTTGGGAAAACGGAAGAGATTTTTCCAATCAGAAGTTGTTCAAAACTCTCAAAAGGATGTTTCCTCAAAAGAGAGGCAAGCTCAAATCCAAACACATCCTACATACACTTGAGAGATGAGTGGAGCGAATCAAATAGTAAAATCTGGACCTACGGAAGTAGGGATTATTCGCAGCAATTACACAGATTGGGATGACGGAGGCGTTCGTTTCATATCCCCAAACACTACAGGTGACCATTGCCAACCCATTCGAACGGCGGTTTTCATTCTCAACCCTGGCAAGAACCACCCCACGTCGGGGCAAAATGGAGGTGAGTCCAGCAGCATCAGGAGAAAATGGTTAGAAATTTTCTTGCTCGGACTAACATTAATCTTTGTATGTTGTTTATATGGTAATCCAAGTGCCATAGGATGACGAGAAGCATTCATTTCTCTATCCCACACACCATATCCTTTGCATAGCCAAGTTGAGCCTGCAAATTCATTTCATAAACCCATTGGTGATCATTGCAAGTTCCAAAGCAAAGACAAATCACTTCAGGAACGGAGAAGTTCAAGACTTAGGGTTTACGAAGAAACCTACTAAGTTGATACTCAAGCGTGCTAAGAGCCAAGTCATATATCTAGCACAATTGCCAAGCATCCCACTTTCGACAAGAGATTAAAGAAATCCCCAGCATCAAGAAAAAGCAAAGTGCCTGGTAAAAGCGAGGCCGATGCTCGGGTGAACAATTTGATCGATCCCTGAAGAAACCTGGTAGGGAAAAGAAGAGGGAAAAACCCCTAATGGGGTCAGATCAAGAAGACTGCCCCCCAAATGATGTCAGCCGTGGAGCAAAAACACAGAAAGAGTTGTCAACCTCTTAATACCACAAGAGACGCTCTCTAAAGAGCTAGTGCACACCTCAAAATCGGTTGCGCACCTCAAAGACTAAAGATGCAGAATGGAAATGACAGGAGGCAAATCAGCAATGATCACCAATGTCAAACCCGTCACGAATTCTGGGCCAAAAACAAGCCTTTTTCGGTCCCCAATCCTACCAATGTCACAACCCTGAAACAGTCTTCTCTGACTAAGACACTTGGGTTAACATATTGCTTAGCTCGAAGAAGTACGAGCAAGACTATTTCTTTCTCATTTTGCAGGGTTCTTGACTTGTAAACCCGGAGCAGATGGTGAAGACTTTCATTCAATGGCCCCGACTCAAAAGTGAGTCCCCCCTTTGAAAACCAATATCCAAGCCCAACATTACGGTCCCGTGGAAGACCTCCCGACCGATCAAAATGTATGCGCTGCGAATGAGCCTAAAACCTAGGCACAGGTCAGTAGGGAATTGAGTACATCCCCTATAAAAATCATTACCTCAAAACAGATGAGATGGCCTCCTTGTCGAGAAATATTCCAATTGATTTTTTGAACAAACTCTTTTTGGAATTTTCAAACTGTTGATCCGAATTTTCCATGCAAGGAATTTGTGATCACATTTGCATGTTGTAGGGATGCTTTGGATGGCCTCCAGCATCAAAATGCACATTTCATGACTAAAACTTAAGTCATAAAATTTTGTCAATTGGACAATTATTGTCTTCCCAAAGATTATTAACATTTTCTTGGTGAAGAAAAATCTTTCAGGTTTGAACTTTCTGCAGGATACCTGGAGAACCCTCGTCCCAGGACCCACTTTTCAAAATTTAGGCAGTCTCATCGGACGTGGAGAATCCTCGTCATGAGATCCCTCTTCAAAATTTAGGCAGTCTCATCGGACGTGGAGAACCCTCGTCATGAGCCCCCTTTTCAAAATTTAAGCAGTCTCATTGGACGTGGAGAACCCTCGTCATGAGACCCCCTTTCAAAACTAAACAATGGTAGAAACCGCCCGAAGGGTCAACCAATGGTAGATACCTCCTGAAGGGTCAAACCAAGGTAGAAACCGCCTGAAGGGTCAACCAAAGGTAGAAACCGCCTGAAGGGTCAAATCAATGGTAGATACCGCCTGAAGGGTCAAACAAAGGTAGAAACCGGCATAAGGATCAAACTAAACTCAATGGTAGATACCGCCTGAAGGGTCGAATATGGTAGAAACCGCCATAAGGGTCAACTCATTGGTAAATACCGCCATAAGCATCGACACAAAGGTCTGATCCACCATACGGATCAAAATCCTTGGCAAATCCCAGGGCGTGGGATGCGCCCTCCTTAGGTTCCTACCAGTTAGGAATCCCATGATGGTATGACCTACCATACAGGTCAGAGCTTAATCTCCCTAGGATATCCTAATGATGAGTCCTAGGTATCTTCTTGAAAATCGTCATAACCGGCAGCATCCGACATGTGAGCTTCGGGTAAGCCTCTCTCACTCCGGCCCATGTTCAAATTGCTAGAGCAAACCGAGGATTAATTTGAGCTTTCAGCAAAGAGCCTTAAGGATTCGATGTCATAGCATTTCTTCTTTCATTTTCCCAATTGAGTCGGTTAGGAATCAGGTGCCACCTTATCTTTTAGAGAAACCACTAACGAGATTCCTCTCAAAGAGGGGCAGCTGTTGACACCTGATTTTTGACCATTTATTATTGTGATTTTTATTCTTTAAAATTAATTAAAAATATCAAAAAAAGGTCATAAAATCACAAAATCAACTTTGGAAGCCTTGGCTTAGCCTTAGGAACCAATTTTGAACAAAAAATATTATTATTATTATTATTATTTTTATTTTTTTGAAAAATAGAAAAATGCTTTAAAATATATATATATCATTTGAGTATTTTAATTTGAAAGTTTTCATTTTTGAGTCTTGACGTGCAATTCTAGCGTCCCTTTTAGTTGTTGCTAATGCTTGACCTAATTAGAAAGAAAATGAAAGCGTCGAACAGTTCGTTCACCGAAGAACGGGGATCGAATCCAAAGAAGGGGAGCTGGATCCCTAAGGCCAAATGGGATATAATATCACCAAAAGGAAGGGAGCGGCGCATTGTTTTCAAAAGAGAGGACATTGGAAGGGGACAAAGGAGAGTGGGATTATTATTAAAAAAAAAAGGGAGAGAAAGCTAGAGTGGCTGGGGAAGATCCGAATTTTTCATCCGCACGAGGGACTAAGCATGAGGTTTGGAGGGACGTCCAAGGTGAGCTTAAGAGGCCACCACAAAGCTTTTCAAAGAGGAGACCCAGAACCGAACATCACTACCAAGCCGAGACCGCATCCTCCTCTGTCCGTCCGTCGAAGGCCACCAACACACCGGTTTCATCCCGTTACCCTCGACCTCCAAACACGCTCCACCGAAGCCGTCGCGACCACCTTCGGTTGAGTCCGGGCTCACCACCTGGGCCAAGGCAGCCCGCGCTGCCACATCCGACACCACCGCTACTACCACCACCACCTAGTTATCGTTCCGTCGCTCAACCATCGTCTAGATCTTACATCCGACGCACTCCCGTCTCTTCATCTGCTCGTTCATTTGACTGTGTCCTCGGCCGTGATTCGAGCGATAGATTGAAGCAGGAGCAGGGCGGCAACCAAGACGGTGGAGGCGATCAGGGCGGTCCAGAGCGAGGAGGACCCGACCCGGCCACTATCCTCGCCATTGGGACTGCCACCCCTGCGCACCGCGCCCTTCAGGCGGATTACCCGGACCATTACTTCCGGATCACCAACAGCGAGCACTTGACGGACCTCAAGAAGATTCAAGCGCACGTGCGACAAGACGACGATCAAGAAGCGATATGCACGTGATGGAGGAGTTCCTGAAGGAGAACCCGGGAATGTGCGCATGGCCAATTCCCTCGACGCTCGTCAGGACGTAGTGGTCGTAGAGGTCCCCAAGCTGGGGAAGGAGGCCCTCACGAAGGTCATCGAGAAGTGGGGACAACTCAAGTCCATCATCCACCTCATTTTCCACACCACCTTCGGCGTTGACACGCCTGGCGCCGACTACCAGTTCACCAAGCTCCTCAGCATCCGCCTCTCTGCCAAGCGCTACATGATGTACCAGTAGGGATGCTTCGCCGGCGGCACCGTCCTCTGCCCCGCCAAAGGTCTCGCCGACCGCGGCATCCGCGTCCTCGTCGTGTGCTCCGAGATTACCGCCGTCACACTCCGCGGATCCTCTGACACCCACCTCGACTCCCTCGTCGGCTAGGCCCTCTTCGGCGACAGATCCGCCGCCGTGCTAGTCGGAGCGAAACCGGATACCGCCGTCGAGCGCCTGCTGTACCCGCTCGTCTACGACGCCCGAACCCCACTGAGTTCACTAACGCTGCATGAGGGAGATAATGAATAGTAGGGTGGCAGCTCATTTGTTCTTTTTTTTTTGGACTGGCCAATTGGGCTAGCGTAAGAAGAAGAGCAAAGAATGGTTGGGCCTGGTCTATCTATCTTTTGATTCATTCGCGTGTTAGCCCAAGGTAGATGTAAAGTAAGGGCTAGGCGTTAGGGAGTTGGGCCGGTGGAATCACAAACCTTTGTGCCGACGCACACAGAGATAGTCGCATGTCGAGGCTCGGTGATTGAAGACCGGTGTTCCATCAGGTATATTTTGCGTACTCAACTCATATATCAAAGTTAGTTTCTTTAAATGTCGTCATTATAGATGTGATTCACGTGTGTTTATTTCAATCTAATGCTTAACATATTTACTTAATCAAGTGCTTATTATATTATTGTCGATAAAAAAAATTTCCAAAAAAAAAAAATAAAAATAAAAAAAATTCAATAATTCAATAAAAAAATCAAAAAATCAAAAAAATTCTAAAAAATCCAGGAAAATCCCAAAAAAATGGGAAATGGCCACAAACAACTGGCCATGGAATATTTTGGGTAATTCGGTATCCAAACCTTCCAAAAATTGACGATTTTGCCCTTCGGGCTAATCGTCTCCAAATCTTCCCATTTTACCCATGGTCTGAAATCACACATTCCTTAAGCCCTTATGGCTATATTAGGAAGCCATTGATTTGGATTGATGTGCATCGATGTGGTTTATTTATGTACTTGATTGCGCTTTCATTTAAATTGATTGTGATTGATAGGAACAGTCTTCCAATCTGCATGAAACCCTGAATCAAGACTACCTCACCTAAAATTGCACCCGCATGAACTCTTAGCCAGGAAAATCACTTGCGTTAGGTACCGAAAGGGCGTCGGTAATGACACCAGCGTAACGAAGTCCCCGAACCCAAAATCTCTGGTTCTGCAGAACTGATCGATCTCTCCCAATCGATCAGTAAGGTTTCCGGTCTACCCTCCAAGAAAGACCGGTGGCGACTCCAAATGCATGCACAGGTTGCACATGCCACCACGACCACACTGAAGGTCGAAAGCGATCGACTCTTATCGTCGAATCCTTTGAAAAATACTCCCGCCGCGATTTGGTATGGGCCTGGGAGGGCCCGCGCCGATCAAAGGCCCGCGATCGGTAATCCATTAGCCGCGTCCGCTTCTGGACGGGTCGCGACAGTCACGCTTCCGTTTTCCTGTTCACCTATGAACACATATCCTTTAGAGTGTTCCGAGTATCTTATGAAGATACTCTTTCTACCTCTTGGTCCAAATTTTTCATATTTATGAGATAACTCATGAGTATAGGCAGCACAACCCCAAGATTGAAGAAAGCTCAAATCAGGTTTTCGACCTGTCCATAACTCATACGAGGTTGAAGAGACTGATTTAGAAGGCACTCGGTTAAGCACATAGGCGGCAGTTAATAAAGCATCACCCCAAAAAGTGATTGGTAAATTAGTTTGCGCCATCATGGACCTAACCATTTCTAGTAAGGTTTTGTTTCTCCTTTCAGCTAATCCATTTTGTTGAAGAGTGTATGGAATGGATAACTGTCTATCTATTCCCTTTTCATCACATAAGTATCTAAACTGATCAGATAAATACTCTCGACCTCGATAGGATCTTAAAGCTTTTATATTCTTATCTAACTGATTTTCCACTAAGGTCATAAATTTTTTAAAACAACTTAATGCTTCCGATTTATGAGAAATCAGATAGACATATCCATATCGAGTATAATCGTCAATAAATGTGATGAAATAAACAGCACCGTGCCTTGCTTTTACATTCATTAGACCACAGATGTCAGTATGGACTAATTGCAAAGGAAATTCAGCTCTAGTTCCCTTTCCAAATGGCTTTCGTGTGATTTTCCCAGCTAGGCAATGCTCACATACGGGCAATTCTACTTTCTCAATATTGCCCAATAAGCCATCTTTGGCCAATCTATTCATTCTCTGTTGGCCAATATGACCAAGCCTAGCATGCCAAACATTCACATCATTTTCACTAGAATTGGAAGATGCAAATAGGGAATAACATACACTAACACTGGTATGTTCAATATTTAATACAACAAAACCATCCACGAAATAGCCAGAACCATAATAAGTTGTATCTAACAACAAATCCACTCCATTACTATGAAAATTCATACTAAAACCGAGTTTGATTAAAACTAGCACAGAGATAAGATTTCGACGGATCTCAGGAGCATACAAGACATCGTGTAGGAATAAAGTACGTCCACCACGCATGATTAGTTGGCAAGTGCCAATTCCTTTCACTTCCACTATGGAATTATTTCCTACATAGATCCATCTCACTCCACTTGGAATTCGTCGAAATTCCACAAACGCACTTCTATCTCTGGCTACATGGTCTGTGGCACCTAAGTCTACAGTCCACAAAGGATGAGATTCAGTTAGAAATACAGAACTTGATACATAACAAGTACTTTTAAATGTGTTAAGGGTTTCTACCTTCTTCGGCTCGCCACAGTCGCGAGCGAAGTGACCCTTCTTGCCACAATTGTAACATTTCATCCTTGAAATGTTTTTATTCGCGGGACGCTTCCCTTTTCCATGCTTTTCAAACTTCGATTTCTTTCCAGATGGTTCTACTCATTTGCCTTTCCACTTTTTGAAACTACCAGGGTGCTTGTGCTTGAAGCCCGAAGCTCCATGTGAGCTAGAACTAGCAAAATACACATCAGTTTGTATTTTAGCCGCTAAAAGGCGGTCCTCTTCCAGCTCAAGATGTCGCATAGCATCCTCGAAGGTCGTGACATTCACATTATGGGTCAAGTTAACCTTCATGTGTTCCCAATTGCTAGGCAAAGAGCGGATCACAGCCTGCACTTGCTGTTCATCAGACAATGTGTGACCAGCATCCTTCAGCTCGCTAATTATGTTCGACATCTTCCTCAGATGTTGTCTCATATTCTGCCCATGTGGCATCTTATATGCATCGAACCTGATTGTAAGCTGCCTCAACTTAGTGACAGAAGTTTGTCCAAATCGAGCCTTCAAGGCGTCCCACATGTCTTTAGCATTCTCGTGTTGCCTGAACTCTCGCATAATGTCATTATCCATACTGCTCAACAACGTAATGCGAGCAGTTGAGTTCTTTTTCTTCTAGGCAGTGAAGGCTTCCTTGTCCCTTCTCTGCTGTGCAGTGTTACCATCCTTTGGTTTAGCCATAATCAGGTTAAGAGCTTCCAATACCTCAAGTTCCTCTAGCACATACTGGATTTTCATACTCCAGATTTCATAATTCTCTCCATTCAATTTATCACCATTGTTGAGTTCAGCAACAATGTTCTTTGAAGCCGTTGCCATGGTATCTGAATATTAGACATTTTGTACGAATTTAAAGTCTATTTGTATGCAACAAATGCAACTCTATTTATGCATTTAGATTATATTGATATATTATTTCAGAAAAGATTCCAAAATCAACGGTTCACTAAGTTCCCCATCATCATCTAGATATTCTTAATCTAAAACATATATCAATACAATCATTCAAACGTGTTCATCAAACAGTTACTAAAACTTATGAACACTCCCACTAAAATATATATACAATAACATATTTCTCACATTATTAATAACAAATAATCATGAATTCAATAACAACATATTCCTAAAAGTTGCCTATACATACTTAGAATTTAAAAAAAAATCTAAAGATAATCAAGCGTTGTAACCCTTTCTGAGGTTTGATGATTGATCCAGGTAATTTCCCTTATATAAGGTATGGAATTCGCAAGTTCTCTAGGGGAATTTTTGATAAAATCAGGAGCCCATATCGCTGCCTTAGCAAAAATCCTCTGAGGACCCTTGGTCTTTAGCCAGGGTACACTATGCTTGTGCGATCCATTCATCCCAAGTGACGACGTCTTTGCTGCCCTAACTCTTACAACTTTTTGTAAAAAGTGCAGTACAAATGTCTTATATGACCATTGTTCATCCCAAGTGCGGTCGAGCTGATCATGCCAATCCTCAGGCATTGAATTTTTAAGTGCGTTAAACGCTTCTCGATCTTCCACTATACGTCCATCCCAAATGATCTCTTGGATCATATTGTTGACCTTTGTTACATGGGTTATATGTCACATACATTATCCCATTCATAATTGTTCAATATTTCAATTTTTTTATTAAGGGCTTGGATCTCGCTCTGTCTTCTTAGTTTTGGAGGTTTCTTGTCTTCTAGCACCTTCCATTTGTCCCGATGTATTTTTGTTGACGGCATTGTTCCTGCAACGAATGCTGTACAAAGTGAATTACTAAAATCCATCAATTATATAAAATTTATGAACATATCGTAAATAAGGACAAATAAATACAAGACATTATACAAACCCCAAGATTGAAAGACCTTTTTTTTGGGGGTCAATGGTTAACTCTCGGTCAATGGTCAACGGTCAACTCTCGGTCAACGGTCAACGGATCGGGTCAACGGATCAAACTGGGTCGGGTCAAATCCGGAACTAATCCGGTTCGGGCTTGATTATTAAACGGGCCAGGCCCCTTCATTTTTTTTTCGGGCCGGCCCAGGCCCAAATTGCGCCCGGGCCGAGCACCACGTGCGTTGCACGTGGCGCGGCCCACGCGTCCGTCACATGCCCGGCACTTGGCACGTGGGGGGGGCGACAGTTTCGCCCCGACGGCGCGTGTCGGCGCGTGAGCGGCCGTCCGGCCTCCTCCGGCGGCCATCCACCCATCAAAATTCTTGTCTCTTCGAGACGAACACGATGGTATATTCACACTTCAATTTTGACAAACAAAAATAGCTAAAAAAGTGATGAACAGATTCGGCCTTGAGGGACTCCGCTCTGCCGCGGCGCGTGTCGCGCGTGCGGCGGTTCCCGGCGTCTCCTCGGGGCCGTCGACCACTCAAATTCATCGTCTCAACGAGCCCGTTCTAATGGTATGTTCAAAACACATTTTTGACAAATCAAACTCAGAATATCACGCATGAACAGTACACGCAATTAGGGCTAAATTGTACACAATTAACACGAAATCAATCAGGAAACAAGCAACCATTGCTCTGATACCAATGTTGGGTACTAAACCCTAATCTATAAACTGCGGAAGTATGCCCAATTGAATCACTTGAATCACTGATCATCAAAAGTATATCACGAGGACATACCTTAATTGTCACAGATTAAATGCCCTTTGCGATCTTGAAATTCCTCTTTCGTCAACGCCAAATCAACGAGCGATCAGTAGGGAGGAGCGTTCTCTGTATCGATTTTTCTTTTGGGAGTACAGAAAGTGTCGATGACAAACTGACGAAGAAGACGATGTTTTTAACGTCTACTCAACCAACGTGATCCTTCACGTTTAACTTGGATAACTGCCAAGGGGGGTGTGGTTGCCCGCATGGGCGCACACCGTAACTCCCGTAGGCCCCACTGTATTATCCAATACAATGTTTGTCCAAACCCCCTTTTTTCAACCCATTTTTGAATAACATACTTTTGTTTCCCTATTAGTCATTTCATGAAAAAGTTATTATGACGCGACATCAAATTGTTTTTTAGTATAATGTCTTGGCTTTAATATGGCCACAGGCATAAGAGGATAAATATCTTGAAATTGAAATTTGAATAATAATAATAATAATAATAATAATAAATATCATATTTGAGAAAAAAAAAATGAGAGAACGGTCTCTCATTTAAGGTCCCACAGGCATGTGCAAATTGTTCTCCAAAAGTGAAAGGTCTAAATTTAACTACTCGACCTATAGGACTTACGAGATGTTTCATAATTTTCTAGAGAGTCAGGCCTTTGTACTCGTACCGTATTCTTAAGATTTGGTTTTGGACTAGGAAAGGTAAGACTTGAGCGAAGTAATGCTGGAGTCACATGTGCCGTTGCATTCAATCTTAGGGAGAGATACCTCTACATAAAGACATGTTTGAACACTGTTGACACCTAAATTTTGACTATCTTTTTAGTAATTTATTTTGCAATAAAAATTAGGAGTTAATTTTAATTCCTATAAAAATAATCAAATCATTTTTCATATTTATTTTTAGCATTCATGCATTACATTAGCATTAATCTGGGCCAGCGGTGAAGTTTAAGCTCAAATTGGCAGGCGGTTGGATCAAGATTTTTGGGCTTATTTAATTGCATCAATTAATTGTTAATTGGACCAAATTTGCTAAAATTCAACCCACAAGAATGAAAATTCGGCTGACACAAGGATCGTGGCCCAATCGAATTCCCCATCTTATCTTTGAGTATAATTGGTTTCAAGTTAGCCCATTTATACTTAATTGAAAGTTCGGCAATTAAAGGGGCAAGACCGCAAAATCTAAAAAGTTAATACCGTTAAGCTTAAGAATCTTTTTCTATAAATACAAGGCTTTCTCTAGGGTTTTTGGAGAGGGAGCATAATTCTTTATCCACGAAGCTCAGAGAAAAAAAAGGAGGAATACACATGAGTTTCTTGAGAGCAATACACGTGAGAGGAGGCAAAATATAGGGTTTGCTTCGGACGAGTAGTTCCCCTAGTGGTCTGAGATCGTGCCATTATCTTCGTTGGCTTTGCACTCCGGCGTCGTCGCCAACTCTCCTTACCCACCAGCTGTTCTTCCTCCCAAAACAGTTCTCTAGTTCCCAACGAGATTCCAGGTTTTGGTGCCATCCTATCGTACAAGTTTCTTTTGTCTCCTGGTGAACTTCCACATATTAGCATGCGACCAAAAAGGAGGACAAGTTTCTGCACATTAGAGACACACACGTGCAGAAACTTGGAAGAGACAAAGGCAACATTCATTATCCACAGAGAAGGCTAGTGGATTTTTGGGGGGTTTGACTTTTCACTCTTGAATTATTTTGCTCATCCGCTTCTACCGTGCGTGACTTCCCCTAAGCCGGTTCCAATCCTTCAGGCTTGGTTCACAAATTTGTTGTGAACCACATTTGGAGAGCATATTTTGCAATTTAGGTATGTTTCCTAACTCAAATATTTTGAATATTTGATTGCTAAGTTGGATTGAATTGCATGTGTTGAAATTTGCAAGATTGACTATTCGATTGCCTTGTTTGGAAGATTTGCACGTTAAATTTAGAAATAGAAAATTCTGAACAAATCTTGCGATATACTCTGTAGTTGGAAAATTTGAAAATTGTGATTTGATTGGGATATTTTTGGAATCTTGGTGATAATCTGATCATTCTAAAAAAATCCTTTGAATATATCCAAGATATTCAAGATATCAAAATCCTTCAAAATGTGATCGATTAGGAAAATTTTCTAATCCGCAACCGCATACATGGAAATAAGTCTATCTATCAGGCTTTAGATGGAATTATTTCCATAGCGGGTATTTCGAATTTTAGGGTCGATTTGTCATGCTTCATATTGAACTTTAATTCGAAAGAAATAGCGGCAATTATCTTTTCATTAAAAGATTTGCAACTTTAATTTAAATATATTCATAAAAACATAAAATCACAAAAAAATAATAAAAAACAAATAAAAATCATTCATGTCGCATGTTTAATTTTCATGTCTGAAAATCTCAGAAAATAATATATATATATATATATAAAAATATATATATATATATATATATATATATATATATATATATATAAAATCACAAAAAAATAATAAAAAACAAATAAAAATCATTCATGTCGCATGTTTAATTTTCATGTCTGAAAATCTCAGAAAATAATATATATATATATATGTAGCAAGATATGGTTTCTTAAAAACCACGTCTCATCACTTTTCTAGAAAGATAGGATTTTCTAGAAATCCTATCTCATAGATCACATCCAATAAACAAAATCTTTTGCATCCATTAGGATAGATGTTAAAAGATGTAGAAGTATGGTGAAAAGATTTTCTTAAAATTTTTGGAAATTAATCCAAATTAAATCTGAAGACTTTAAGTTAATCTTGAACCAATTCATCCTCATTTTTCATTAATTTGTAATTTCAAAAATACATAAAAAATAAATAAATCATAAAAAGAAAACCCAAAAAAATTGCACCATTGAACTTCACGTCAAAATTCATCAAAATTGCCAAATCGAACTTTTTTCACGAAAGTGGTACCGAAAGGGCATTAATTACAAAATTAATGTAACCAAGTCCCAAACTTAAAATCTCTAGTTCGCAGAAATAAAATAGCTTTCTCCCACTATTTTATTTAGGTTTCTAATCAACCTACCTAAAAATGATTAGTGGCGGCTCCTAAAAATTTAAAATCTTTTTTCAAGATAATCACTTGAAGCATACGTCATGATTTGGTAGAACTTGGGAGAGTTCGAGCTGGGTTAATTAATTAATTTGGTAATCCATTAATTTAAGATTGAAAAATCCGATTTTTAGGTCGCAACAAACACATGAAAAGTCCTAGACATTCCAACAGCTTCACCATATTTTGGGGGAGAGAGAGAGGCTTGGGATGGCAACATGGGGACCAACTCCACCAAATGGCTGACTGAGAATTTCAAGTTAGGAGGGCTAGGCAATATATTCTAAATTAAAGAATATCAATAACTTTCTTTTTACAAAATATGTTCTTTAAATTTTAAGGGAAATTTGAGGATTTAGGTGGAGAGGGCCACTAGATGTGTCAAATGGGTAGATCGGGTCATGCCATGCCCTGACTCTCGAGCGCACGACATCCCTACTAAATCGCCTCAAGTCACAATGATAATGTCTCAAGTACGCTATCGACCTATGAAAGCTTATTACGCACACGAAACGTGTAACATTCCTAAACAACAAGATCAGCAGGTATAGTAAAGTAGGAAACTCATCAATCAACTTTGCAAAAGACAACTTTCATTTCATTAATAAGAACGGAAGATCGTTAACCCTACAGAGCTACCAGCATGTACAACCCCATCTCTCGAGGCGGCTCTCTATGACCATAAAAAAGATAAGCGGGTCGGGCAGGGTTAATATCTCATCTACTCCAAAAAGAGGGTCAATACCACCCTCGCTCTTATCAACAAGCCGTAAAAAAGGCTACTAGCTTCACAAGTCACGGCAAAGGTAGGTGATCGCCATAGTCAGACTCCATAGAAGGCTCGGTCTCAAGGTTGGACTTGGGGTCCACTATCTCAATGTCGGGTGTATCAAGATCTATCGGATCCCAGACAGAAACGTGAGAGGTCGGGTTAGGTGGCGCCTCAAATCCACGAAGTGGGTCGAAGAGCTGATCCCATCACAGAAGAACCAGGCTTTGAAGAGATGTGCCACTAGGTGTGACAATCCCTCATCTACCCAGATCGTCGTGACGAAGTGCTCCCAGACATGCTTTGTGCCCACGATCGGATAGTGTATGATCTAAAACGACTGGTTGGTAGGGACACCAAATCTGACGTGCCTTTCCATCACTTTGGACCTAAATAATGGGATGAGAATAATCTTAGTTAGGGGTGAGCAGTTCTCGGTCCGGTCCGGTTCCCCTCAAGAACCGGGAACCGGACCGATAGTCCCGATTCCCATTTTTTGGAACTGCGAACCGGATCGGCCACTCGAGAACCGGGAATCGGACCGGACTGTCGATCCGGTCCGGTTCCAAGGAACCAATAAAATCATTTGCAGATATAAAAAAGAAAGCGAATGTAACTAGAGATTTCTTAATTCCCAAAAGCCAAAAGAGTATATACAGGAAAATGTCCAAAACCAGCTATATCTATTCCAAATCTGAACCGAATGTAAAAACATAGGCGGCACTTGCCAATTGTTCAGCGTCTAACAAGAATTCTCAATGAACATGCTCAGAAAAGAGTCACAACATGACGAGAAAAGTCAACTTTATTCAAGGATCTCCACGTGTGGGGAGCGTGAAAAGAAAGGCCCTAAAGGTTCATCCATGTTCTCATATAAACATACAACATGATCTAACAAAAGGGACTCTGAACTAACCTTATTGAGAAGCGAATTAACCGAGAAAAAGTTAACAATTCCACCAACAGAAGCTGCAAGCGTCGAAGAATCAGGAGAAAGCAAGAGCAAGCGCACTGTCCCCACGGGTACGTCCACGACGCTCAGTTCCAGCACGGAAGATCCACCTCCCTTCCCCTTGATCTTCTTCGCCGACTCCATCACATCCCAGGTCCTCGCAACACAAAATCCTACGTCGGGAAGACGATTAGCACTGGAGCGCACTACTTCAGGCCATCAATTGAGCGGAAGCAATCAGGGTACGCAACTCACCGGAGGAGTGGGCCACGAAGACGAGCTGGAACTGCTCGGAGACGGCAAGCGGCTGAGACAGGAGGCGGTCCGGGTGGTATAGCTTGGAATCGCCGTCCCCACCCTTCGCGGGCTTGACCAGGACCGGCTCGCCGATTCGGTCGAAGAAGAAATCGATGGTTTCCACGCGCTCTCATTCGACCTCGCCCTTCAACTGGAACGTCGGGGCCATGACTGGAGACGGAGTTTCAGGCCGACAGAGAGAGAAAGTACAACTGAGCTCGATCGAGAAATCAGTGCAAATCATTAGGAAACCCTCATGTTCGCTTGGTAGAGGAAGAGAGGACTGAGAGAGACTGAGAGACCGAAACCCTTGCGGAGAGAGAGGGACTGGACAGAAAGTGAAACCCTAATGATCGAGGCTTCGAGTGGCTGGTGTAAAAGTGAGGAAGATATATTTTTCTTTTTTTTTTAAACTATCGGGCGGTCCGGTTCCAGAACCGAACCCCGGAACCGGGGACCAGACCGCCAAGTCACCGGTTCCCATTTTAGGAACCGAGGACCGGACCGGACCCCCCAAAAATCGGGAACCGGACCATCGGTCCCGGTCCGATCCAGGCGGTCCCGGTCTGGTCCGAGCGGTTTTTTTTGCACATCCCTAATCTTAGTGAGGCAACGCCTAAGTTCGGCTATGGCTTTGATTTGCTCAGAGCATCCTACCACCAACACAGCATCACAGTTCATATATCTCAATCACATGCAAGCTTACCCGCCAGAAGCTAGATATAATGTAATGCTTGACGCGACACGACAGACATATCAATCAATCCACTGGCAAGACATCACATCAACTTGCATGCACAAGACATCACACGTAGTCTAATTATTAGCATATACGATCATTCGATCCAGCACACTCATGAGTTGGTGCTCTACTGGCATGACCAGACATCGTCCCTTATTTCCGGCACAGCGTTTGATAGTCCGTGTGATTCCAATTGACCTGGCACGGAACTACTAGGAATCCCTATGGAAGCTTCGGTCCTTCACTAGCTGCGATCGGCAACTGACCAATCAAAAGATAATGACTGTCATGCATCCAACCAATCATAAGACAATGATTGTCAGAAACATCCAACCAATCAGCAAATAATGATTGTCGGGAACCCATTATATGGCAACTCAATCGCATTCGACAACCAACCATTTCATATCTTCTGTATTAGTCGAATGCTACGCAGATGAGCTTAAAGACTTTTCCCAAGGCCATTTCATGCTAAAACATGTAGCTTGAATTCACACGTGGTCATATGAATACACGACTTATCCACCAGATTTTGCATCTATATACGGGTGATTAAGCTTCATACAACCAATCACCAGATCAATTAGAGCATCCAACAGTCAGGCATTGATCCCCACGTCAAGTAGTCGATAATAAATGATCAATCAAACAAACCAATCAATCCAGTTACGAATATGCAATCCTGCTATACTTAATGTCAAGTTGGTATTAACCAGTTTGATTCGACAATCGATTGTACACTCGTCTCTAGCTTATCGCTCGCGATCAAGCAATCACAATTAGTCAAACAATCCAGTCTAAACATCAATTAGCCACATACAACTTAGCTAACCAGGCTAAAACTAATTAGCCTAATTCGGATTCTCCCAAATCTTACCGAATCGCAACTTATGTTCAATTCGTGCAAAACTTATTAAATTAGAGCCGCCACTAGTCGTTTTTTGGGAGTTCAATTAGACACCTAAATAAAATAGTGAGATGACTATTTTATTTCTGCTAACCAGAGAAAATATATTCGGGAATTTGATTACATTAATTAAAAAATTAATGCCCTTTCGGTACTAATTTCATGAAATATCCTTTTAATTGATCGATGTGATCTTTTTTGGTATTGTCGGATTAAATAAAAAGAAATCAAAAGCAATAAAAAATTTGAACAAGATTAAACAAAAAATCCCATAATATATCTTAATATTCTGAATTTATTTTTTGAAAATCCAGTCATCCTAAAAGATTTAGGTCAGAGAACGAATTTTCATCCGCTACATTTTCGAAGATTCAAACCAATATGCGGACATAGTATAATATGACAACTTCCCTTTTGCCAAAGGGAAAGAATACTAAGTTTTATACTAAATCTCCAGCCCATTCCATGAGATCATGGTTAAGGTATGCGATTTAATTTCCGAAGGGTCTAGGCACAATGGGAGCATATATTATGGGCATGTTTGTTCAAAATTGTACAAATTTCATAACAAACAAGAAATACAAAACATGACAAAAATAAAATGAAAGTGAGTAAATTAAAGCTTCAATTTCGAAAATTTGAGAAGGATGGCAAAAAATATGACATTGAGGTCCATCTTTCCTCATCCAAAATCTTGTTCAATTAAACATGATTTTTGATTAATCAATATATATTTCAATGAGCATGCTATCAATCAAACAAACATAAATCAATGGTGAAAAAAGTCAAGAAAATTTACCTTTTTAGAGCAATTTTCAATGCACAAGCGGCTTCAAGATCGCCCCTAAAACAGCCTAATTCCAGCAAGTTTGAGCTCTAAATATTCAAGGGATCTTAACACCAAATAATTGCAGGATTAGTAATTCAATTTCAATAAAAAAAAATAAGGTTCAATCAATCTCAAATAGGGGCTAATCAATGGCCGGATAGCAGCTCAAATCTAGCGGAATAGTAGGCTAGAATCGGGCTGCAGGGTCGTAACTTCAAAGGCTTGGATGGGAAGCTTCCGACGTCGGATCGATGCGTCGTCTATGGCTAATGATAGATCGATGAGTGCTGAACGTTTTGATATCTGGCACGAATCGATAAGAGTAATGACGACGACACACGATCAATTGGTGCGAAATTGCTCTAGGCTACTGACGGGCTGGGCTTCGATCGTGTTTCCTCTTCTCTCCCTTGAATTTTCTATATTCCTTGTTCGTGTATTATCAGATTGAATGGCCTCCCCCAACCCTACGCTTAAGCCTTGTATTTATAGATGCATCGTTTAACTTGATGGACAAAAACACAATATTTAATATTCATTTTTGAAGAACGTATATTAAAAATATAAATATTTGATAAATATCCCCTGCCCTTAAAATGTAATTTTTGGCCATTAGACATATGAAAGAGAGATTGTCCGAATATCACATGTACATCTTTGAATATTTGCCAAATCTTTCTTTTTTAGAATGTAATTTTCGGCCACAATGGATGTGCACATGGGATAGAAGAATTCCACATGTCTTTCCTACTTTATGATGAGATTTTCGGCCATGAGGAATTGTGACATGGGCCATCCGAAAATTATGTGCTTGAGGGGCTCATTCGTGCGAGTTTATGGCCTAATTGATCTTTAATTAACTAAATGGATAATTTATTAAAAGCCTCACATAAATTCAAATTGAGTCTGAAGCGATATAAAATTTAGCGCCCCTTGTTGGCCTTAGTAAAAAATTCATGATGCATCTTGGTCCAACTGCTTGTGAAATTAAGCTCAATTGACTCACCTAAATGCAATGAGAGAATTGACAAAGAATAAATATACAATGCATGAGGAATTTATTTATTTTTTTGGTGAGAATTATAATTAAATCTTATTTTGTGCTTAAATGATTTTTCTAAAAATTAAAATTAAAATTTAGGTGTCAACAGTGGGGAGATGGCAGAACATGGCTAAACCGAGAGGGGGAGGAGAGCTCAAACGTGAACAGGGGAGGTTGAAGCAGAACATGGGAGGCAGGAGGGCACGACATTGGTTTGACGAGGAACAACAGTGGCTGCAGGCGGGGGAACGACGACTCGTAGTGGCTCAAGTGGGCGGCGGAGCAGTTTGAAGCGAGCAACAGCAGTGGCCAACAAGCAGAAGCCAAATGAGAGTAGAGCAGGGGAGTCAAGAACAGGGACTGCTCGGCCTCCTCAGCTTAGCGGGCAACGACGAGATCGACGGCGTAGTGCAGGGGTCAAAGACGAGCGGATGTGTGACAGCGGTGGAGTGGTGTCAAGGCTGGCTGCAAGGCAGAGCAAAAAGAACCATACGAGAGGGTGAGTTCGGGTGAGCGTGAGGGAGAGGGAAGGGGGAGGAGAGAGAGAAGAAAGAGGAGAGAGAAGAGGGATTGACTAGACAAGACTTGATGGGATTGTTTTGGTGAGAGTTGACATGAGGTGGGGCCCACAAGTCAACTCACTTTTGAATCTTTTTGTCACATGAGCATAAAGATGAGGGCATTTTGGCCATTTGGCTTTTTAGGACAGGTTGAACATTTGACACACCGGGCAAAGGGTATTTTGATCTTTTCACAAGTCGAGTTTGGTCGGGGTTAGGCTCGGGCGCAAGGATTTCAATCCTAAAACGCAGCGACTAAAGTATCGAAGCCTAATCTAATCAGATTGACATATAGAGAATAATCCAAATATCGTCACTTAATTCCTTAAAATCTGATATCTTATAATGCACTGAAATTCAACATCAAACCTTTTTATTGAATTATATCGAATTTCCAAGGCGTCACAGGTCGGGTTTAGATCGGGTCGAATATGGTCCGACCCATATTGATCCATTTAAATCGTTTTGACCCACATTCAATTATCTATACATGACCCACAACTGACCCATATCCGACCCGACCCGTTTTGACACATACTACCAAATCACAATAATATTCTAAGAAAAAAATATTACTAAAATATTTCTATGCAATAAAAAAATCTAGTGATTTTTTTTCATTTTTTTTAGATTTTTCTGATTTTTTTGAAATTTTAAAAAATATTAACTATTCAAAAATTATTTATTATTAAAATATATTTTATTATTACAAAATATTTTTAAGTCTTTTAAAAAAATTATTCTATTTTTTTTTTTTTACATTTTTCTCCTGGCTGACGAGAGCAAAGATATGGCGAGACTGAAGCCGATGTTTCGAGCTTTAACTAAATCAACACACATCATTACCATTATATTAGCTGGAGGACATGTAACCCATTGTAGATTCCTGGATTAGATGTGTATTTAGCAAATTTGACACACATCGTATAAATTAATCTCCTTTAAGCCGTGTGTCATTGAACATGCTTTTTGCTTTTGATGGATTTCACCTGACAGAGATTAAATCAATTTCAAAGTTATTCCATGTGATAGGATATTTGCTGAGAGTGGGAAATAATTGACGAAAGAACACATTTAGAATTCATTGACTTGGTAGAACCAAAATTTTGGGACCTAATTCCAGTAGCCGGCCAATTAGTCGATGTCTCTGTGTAGTCACAGTCGCATTTCTTTTGAATTTGGAACTTCCTTTGGTTTGATTGAAGAAGAAGTGGCATGCAATACTTTTTTCACGGGTATAGCGGAATCTTCCAGCTAATGTTCATACATAATTGGCGGCTTAATACCCAAAAAAACTCCAAACTTTAACATCTATGACGGTTATATCTAAAACTTTTTTTGTTTAATAAAATACCTCAAACTTTTACTTTTATCCCAATTTTACTAGTTTAATACCCAAAAAAAGCTCAACTTTACCATTTATCCCAATTATATCCGAAACTTTATTTCTAACTTTTGCTTTTATCCCAATTTTATCACTGTCAGTCTTCCATCCATAATCACTGTTAGTTAATCTTATGTGGCTCGAATTTTCTCACAGAACTTACCAATGAATCTTCGAAATTTAAATACAGTAAATTTTGGAGACCATGAGATTTTAGAACATTTGTCCATATATTTTCATGTCTGGCCGTTCTTTGGTCTTGAGTAACTCTATATCTCCCAGTAATATATAGGGAAAGTAAATAACGGAATAGAAGTTCGAAGATTTTTTTCATGTCGGCTTATTGATGTGTAATTCATTAACGGCATGAAAATATCACGTAGGATTAACTAACGGCGATTATGGACGGAAGGCTGACAGCGGCAGAGTTGGGAAAAAAGAGAGTAAAAGTTGGAGTTTTTTATGAGACAAAAAAATTGGATATAATTGAGATATATGCTAAAGTTATGGATTTTTTGGTATTAGGCCGGTAGAATTGGACAAAAGTAAAAGTTTGAGGTTTTTTCTGAGACAAAAAAAGTTTTGAATATAATTGTTACAAATGCTAAAGTTGGAGGAAATTTTTTTTTTTTCGTATTGGGCCCTTAATTAGTTGGTCTATCAACGAGAATAATTCGATTAATCATTTGATTATATACCAATGAAACGAGGGATTGAAAATTTTAGAATATTTTTCATCTTATTTTCTAAGGCTCCATTTTGTTTCACCGAATTTTTTTTAACTGAAAAAACAGTATCCTTATTTATAGGGGTTTAGACCGTTTAGGGAAATGAATCAACGAAAAATCTATACTTAAATTTGAAAAGATAATTTCCACTTTAAAATGTCAGAAATCATTTTAGAAAAAATATATAACTAGGCATTGTCACTTGGATTAGAAATTATACAGAACCCAATAACCATTGGGCCTAGGTCTGGCCTTTGTCAACCCGAGTTCTGGACCATAGAGGTTGGGCTTGGGACACTGGTGCTCTCGAAGGCCCAGCTCAGGACGTTGGTCTGAAATAAAAAAACATGTTTTCTTTTCGGATTCATCCAAATACTGAAAAATAGGCTCGTGCTTTTTCCACTCCCCTTATAGTTTTGACACTCTTTTTTTGTGTGTTTTTGACTATTCTATCCTTATATATGTCCCTTCAAATCTGATACAATTCTATATGATTATGTTTTTGTTAATTCTTTTATTTCGTTTCTTTTTTTTTTTTCTTGTGGGTCCCAATGTTGACACCTGATTTTTGATCATCTATTATTGTGATGTTTATTCTTTAAATTTTTTTTTTAAAAAAAATGTAATCGGGTCGGGTTGACTGACCCAGTCAGCCCTTTGCCCGTTTTCCTAAGCAGACAGACGTCCTTCTTGGCGGGAGCAGATTGAATAAAAAAGGAAGATGGCCGACCGAGCATAAAGAGGGCCAGCGGAGAACGAACCAAGGATGGTCGGCCAACACAGAACAAAAGGATAAAAAAAGGAAGGGGGATCAAACGCTTTTGATGGGGGTTCTCTTCAAGAAGTAGCAGGAGGCGATTTCTTCAAAGGGGGGATGGCATCAGTTTTCTTTTTTTGGCCATGCATGACCCACGCGACAGGCTTTGCCACTGCAGTCTTCGTCTAGTCACAGGTGCTACCACCATTCCCCCAGCCACGACATCATCTCCAACCATCATCCCTACCGCCGTGCTCTGCCAGTAAGCCAAGAACAGGCCCGGCGTCCTCATGCTCTGTTTTTGGGTTCAGTGGGCGCTTCACGGTCCGTAGTCCCTGTGACCACCTTCGTCCCATCCGAACACCACCGGGCGATTCCTCTGATCTTCACCAACTCCTCGACTCCCGTCCGAACGCTGCATGTCGCCGAGAAAGCCCAACTCGAGCTTCATCAGCCCTTGTCGTCGTTCTTGATGCTCTGTGTTAAGGCGCGAAGCTGTCCCGGAGCTCTTCCACCCAGCTCCGTTGTCCTTGCCGCGGACCACCGCCTCCACTGGCCGTCCTCATGTTAACCCCACACCTACCGCCACACACTCATGCTTAACCCAGCTACCCAAGCCCATGTCCACCTACGACTAACACCCTCTACGTCATCCCGTCATTTCTCATCAGCCGCTGTTGTGTCGCCCTTACACACTCAACAAACCGAAGCCCCCCCACAGACCTGCAGCTCGTCTCTTGCTTCCTCCACCGCACTCGATTCGCGCGACCTCCCTCTGTTCTGGAGTTAGAGCATGGCCAACTCCAATATTTCGAGCTCTCTCCACAAGCTGTAACTCAATGAAGAGACCTCTCGCGCGCCTCATCTACCGCGCACGTGCTCTTGCTTGGTTCGTGTTACGTGCTGCATGTGCTTGAGCTCTCCATGGGTGCTGGCGATGATCGCGACCTCCGCCTGTTTTTGGTTTTTTTTTTTCGCTTGGCTAACGGAGATCGACGGGCCCCGGCGCGGGGGGGGGGGGGGGTGAGATTTGGAAGTGATCCGCGAGTTCCCAAGGCCGGAGCTGAGGTAGTTTGAGAGCGAGATGGAGAGGATGATACGGATTGGAGTCGGCGTCATGGATAAGAGGTGTTCTCGCGCCGCAGATACTGGAGCAGTTCCGGGTGTTTGGTGAATTCGAGATCGTCATATTTGGAGACAAGGTGATTCTGGAATATCCAATGGAGAGCTGGCCACTTTGTGATTGCTTAATTGCCTTCTATTCAACTGGATGTCCCCTCGAAAAGGCTGAGGCTTATGCTGCTTTAAGGAAGCCTTTTCTGCTGGTGGTGGCATGAAGGAGTTGTTTAGGGAGGTGGATAATCGTTCAAGTGAGTTTCATCCAGAGGTCAGAAGGGTTAGATGCGGAGGCTCATACATATACGATTTACGGGAGGAACAAATGTCAAGGTATATACGGTTGACCCTGAATATGCACATGCTGGGGCAAGAAAGTCACCAGTAGTGGATGGTGTTGTTATGAGAAATCCTGACGGGAAAGAAATGACGCCCGCGGAGATGGTCACCCGCCGGGGAGGCTCGGCGTCTGAAGATCGATATCTAATCAGGTATATTTTACGTATTCGATTCGTATATCAAAATTATTTTTCTAAAGTATTGACATTATAGATTTGAGTCGCATGTATTTATTTCAGTCTAGTGATTAGATTATTTATTTCGGTTAAGTGTTGTACGTTGTCAAAGGAAATATTTTCTGAAAATATTAATCATAATAAAAAAATCCTTAAAAATGGAAAATTAAAAAAAATTATATATTAAAAAAATTGAAGAAAAATCAAGAAATTCCAAAAAAATTCTCAAAAATGGGAAATGGCCACAATCAACTGGCCATGGAATATTTTGGGTAATTCGATATCCAAGTCTTCCAAAAATTGACGATTTTGCCCTTCGGGCTAAATCGTCTCCAAATCTTCTCATTTTACCCCTGGTCCTAAATCACGCCTCCCCAAAGCCCTTATGGCTACATTAGGAAGCCGTTGATTTGAATTGATGTGCATTGATGTGATTTATTTATGTACTTGATTGCGCTTTCATTTAAATTGATTGCGATTGATAGGAATAGTCTTCTAGTATGCATGAAACCCTGAATCAAGCCTACCTCACCTAAAATTGCGCCTGCATGAATTCTTAGCTAGGAAAATCACTCGCGTTAGGTATCGAAAGGGCGTTGGTAATGACATCAGCGTAACCAAGTCCCCGAACCCAAAATCTCTGGTTCCGCAGAATTGATTGATCTCTCCCAATCGGTCAGTAAGGTTTCCGGTCTACCCTCCAAGAAAAACCGGTGGTGACTCCAAATGCATGCACAATTTGCACATGCCACCACGACCCCACTGAAGGTCGAAAGCGATCGACTCTTATCGTCGAATCTCTCAAAAGACACTCCCGCCGCGATTTGGTATGGGCCTGGGAGGGCCCACGCCGATCTAAGGCCCGCGATCCACATTTCAGAGTGGGGGCTGCGATCGGTAATCCATTAGCCGCGTCCGCTTTCGGACGGGTCGCGACAGCTGGCGACTCTACTGGGGACTTTGTTCTAGAACCTATGGTTCTAGACCTCAAGTGGACTTAGGCCGTATTAAAACGCTGAGTGATTTTTCTAACCTTGCAGACGCTCTTGAAGGTGAGGTAAGTCCGTTCATGGTAGGTGTTATATGTTTTTGCAGATTGGAGAAATAAGGGGTGTAGTCCGTGATTAACATTGTCTTATGCAGGTTGGCGTAGGAATGTATGTTGTGTGGATGATTTGAAGCGCTGATTGATAAACTGTTGTGGATGACTTGCATTGTGATGATTGTTGACACCTAAATTTTGATCAACTTTTTTATTTTTATTTTTTTTGAAAATTCATAGAAAATCCATAAAAAGTTGAAAAATTGAAAAATCAATTTTGGTGACCTTAGCCAAGCTAAATGAACCATTTTGACCAAAAAAATAATTTTCATAATTTTCATTTTTTTAATATATTTTCGAAAAATACAAAAAAAAAGAAAAAAAGAAAAAGAAAATCAAGAAAAATAATATTTGAGGTCACAAAAATATATAAAAATATTCGGTATTTTTATTTTTATTTTATCCATTTTTCTGACCTCATAAATAGTAAAATTCAGGTTTGATTTTAGGTGTTCTTTGATCATCATAAAATTGAATTTGGCAAAAATATTAGTAATGATTAAAAGGAAAAGGAGTGAAAACATCATCATTTAAAAGGAAAAGGGGACTAATCATTTTGTCTTCACTTTTGATTATTTTATTATTTTTTTACTTTTTAGTATTTTATTATTATTATTATTTTATTATTATTTTATTTTTAGTATTTTAGGCACCTCCCCCCATCATCCGTCGCCTTCTCTTCCTCTCCTCCTCCTCCTCCTCCTTCTTCTTCTTCTCCCTCAACTCTCTCTCTTTCATTTTTCGATTTTTTCTCTCGCTCAGCCCGCCGCCCAGACCTAAAATCGTCCGGTTTTTCGGCCATAACTCTTTCGTTAGGAATCATATGGGAACGAGCCATATACCATTGGAAAGCTTATTCTCTTGCCGTTCTAATGACATATCGTGAGTCCAATTTGGCCCAGCCATTTGTCCTGTAGAGCTGTTTGAAGGAGCAAAGGTCAGACTGATCAGACTTGAGTCCGCGGGTGCCAAATTGGATTTTCGGGTTTGTTTTGGATTCAATCTTGAGCTGTTTGAAGGAGCAAAGGTCAGACTGATCAGACTTGAGTCCGCGAGGGCCAAATTGGATTTCCGAGCTTGTTTTGGGTTCAATCTTGGTAAGACCACCTCTCACTCCTTACATTTTACCTATTAGACCCAGAATTGGAAGGCCGAGCCTCCTGTTGGTGTCTAAATATTTGCTGTGTATTTACTTTATGTCATAGCATTTCTATATTTCGCATAAAAGACCCAGAATCGGAAGGCCGAGCCTCCTGTTGGTGTCTAGATATTTGCTGTGTATTTACTTTATGTCATAGCATTTCTATATTTCGCATAAAAGACCCAGAATCGGAAGGCCGAGCCTCCTGTTGGTGTCTAAATATTTGCTGTGTATTTACTTTATGTCATAGCATTTCTATATTTCGCATAAAAGACCCAGAATCGGAAGGCTAAGCCTCCTATTGGCGTCCAAGGTGTTTTATTTATTTATTTTCTGTAAATTATATTGTGCTACCCCAGAATCGGAAGGCCGAGCCTCCTGCTGGTGGTTTATACCCCCCACACATTGTTGCACGAGCACCGACGGACTCCGACGTCGTAAAATTCACCAGATCCCATCTCCTTTGCTTATGTTTATGTTGTATAATGACTTAATATCTTCTTTATTTTTTGCATTGTGTTGCTTCCTATAAAAACAAAAACAAAAAAATGCTAGATCGGACGTCTGCAGATGAGCCACGTGTCGTGATTAGGTGATTTTCAGAATAAAAAAAATTTCCAAAAAAATAAATTATTAAGGAAAAATTCAAAAAAAAAATTGAGAAAAATTGCAGAAAATTCCTAAAAAAATTCTAAAAATTTTTGAAGGCTGAAAATGACAAAAAAAAATTAATTTGTTTCCATTTTTTGGATTTTCTCCCATTTAATCCAAAATGGCGATTTTACCCCTCAAAGGGTAAATCGTCTTTGATATTCCGATGAATTGTGGAAATTGCTTAGAATTTGGTGATGGGTCAGATAGGTGGCTAAACCTTATGTCTAAGATTTCCACATTTCATTCCCATTTTTAGAAAATGACGATTTTACCCCTTCGAGTGGTAAATCGGTTTCTAAAATTCCAGAAAATCATGAAAATTGCAAAAAAGATAGGAAATGGGTCAATTGAGTGACCAAACCTATTTTTGACATTGTTTTACTCCGGATTCATTCCGAAATGACGATTTTTCCCTTTTTAGGCAAATCGTCCCTTTTGTCTCAAAATTACGACTTTACCCCTGATGGGTAAAATCATGTCTAAATCATTCCTAAGCTTGATTGATACTTATTTAGGCTAATAGAGCCTTATTAGGAGTGTCATGTTGATTTGATGTGATTATTTTACATATTTGGATTCATTGATTTGCGCATTTTATTATTGATTGTGATTGCTAGGATAGTCATTCCTATTTGCATGAATTCCTAGATTTAGGATTCGTACTCCACTCATCTGCATGAAATCTTAGGTAAGAAAATTCAGTCAACTTAGGTACCGAAAGGGCGTCAACTCTGACAGTTGACGTAACTAAGTCCCCGAACCCATTTCTCTGGTTATCGCAGAATTGAATAGAAACTCCCGACTATTCAATAGGGTGGTCCAATCATACCCTCCAAAAAATGATTGGTGGCGACTCCATGGCATGCACACTTAGCACATGTCACCAGACCACACTAAAGGTCGACTACGCATACCTCCGTTGCGATTTGGGTAACGGGCCTTGGGAGATGCCCGCGTCCGACCAGACTGGACGGCCCATTAGCCCTCGAGAGCCCACATGCAACCTCGAGAGGGTCGCGACAGACTGGCGACTCCGCTGGGGAATTAGAGAACTTGAGCCGATTAAAAAGTTGATTGATTTTTCTGACATGTTTTATGCAGATGCTCTTCAAGTTGAGGTACGTACTTTAACCCTTGAGGTGTTAAATGTTTTTGCAGATTGGAGAAATAAGGGGTGAAGTGTTCATTAACTCTGTCTTATGCAGGTAGGAGTTTAGGATGTATGATTGTCTGGATGTTTATATTGAAGCGGTGTTTGCTAAATGAAATGCATGTTTATTGCTTTAGCACGACACAATGAACACACACAGCCGCGCCTAAAACCTCGGGCGCCCTCTTTAGGAAAATAATAGACGGAATTGAAAATGGAATCTCCGTGAGGAAAAACACGGGGTAATCCATTTTTAATTCTGCTCATTTCGAACTATGGATTGGGTCCCAATGCAACGATAGTTGTGCAATGGAATCTACCCTTTCTAGAACTCGAAGTGGGAGCCTTGGCCTTAGGTTCCAAACCCTATTTTGATTCTTAGAAGTCAAACCTCACTGGTCTCATGCGCATGTATGTGAATGATTGGTACACCTCAAAACCAAAAGGTCATTCAGCGCCGCTTATGAATCAAAATCCAAAGACTTGTGTGAAGAATCAGTCGCGAGTTTAAACGAACCAGGATGGCATGGAAAAGCGCTGGACCACCCTGGAGAGTCAACTGATGAGGGCAAATGCCTTTTGACCGGGGCAGCCGGGTCAAGTGTAAAGACGTGTCGTTCCTAATTGATTTTCAATCAGATACCGGCATAATATTTCCTATCTTTTCCTCTCAGGTGAAAAACAGGTACAGAAGGAAAATCCATTTATGGATAGACACGAGGGACATGTTTTACATGGCATACATTTGTCAAAAATGTCCTCATCCGATCACATGCAAGATGATCATGGAACGATGGTGAAACTGTAATCGTTCCAATAAGCCCTTCGAATATTATACCTGACGGGGACCTTTATGTCTTTTGTCTACAGGATAGGATGGTCAAAGACAAACGAAGGAAAATTTATTTTCCCTATAAGACGGAAAGAAATGTGCCTTCAGCAGATGTCACCCATTGTGATTGCAATGACAAATTGAATCAAATTATGAAGAGGGAGCAACCTAATTAGGATTGGCTCTCCCTAAATCGAAAAAGTTGTATCCGTTCCAAATCGGATTGATTGGTTCACGAGTTGATATGGTTCCTCATTCTTGCAGGTGATGACGAGAATGAACGGGCCCATTGAAAAATTTCCAGCATCTTGGATGCCAGAAGTGACCAGAGCGGGGATAGTAAAATCCGTAATCGTTTCAATTAAAGCTCCTTACGCGGTGATTGACTCTTTCACTCCTTTCATCGCGCAGGTTGTTGAAGTACTCAATCACGAGTAAACCCATTTTTGCGGATGTCAAATAGCCTGAATGCGTCAATGCAACAAAATGCAAAAGGGAGTTAGCTGGGGCAAGCGTCACCTAGCTACGACAAATCACGCCCAACTGGGGCAAGCGAATCATTTGTGCGCCGGACAAAGAATAACGTTTCTTCTCTGGCAAAATCAATGGACGCAACTGTAGAGTCGTCCGCATCAGAATTAAACCCAAGATACGAATATGGGTGAACGGTAACCTTGTATCGTTCCATTTTGGTCTTCGAAGACCACATGCCTAACATGAGTTTTTACTCATTTAACAGGGAGTCGTTGGCACCGAAAGCCTCAAAAGAAAAGAACTCGTCAACGAGGAGGCGAATAAAGCTATTGACCTTGGGAGTCAGCACTCCAAGAAATGGTCTTTGATTATAAGACCTAGTGGAGGGTAAAAAGTATCGCTCCTACGTCCCATGCTTTGACATGCATTTTGATAAAAATTTTCTTTTTTCCTTGAATAAAAGGAACCTTGAAGAATGGCGCTGGAATGCGCCCAAAAACACAAATGGATCTCCTCAGGGGCAAATCCTTGAGAATGATTCATCGCCAACCAAACGGAGGGATCAAGACCACAAGATAGAGGGCCAAATCCTGCAAGCCGCGAGTTTGTGTTCAAATGGAAACACAAAGCAAGAACAAGGCTGTATCGTTCCAATTTGCCTTGAATTTTGGAACGCAAACTGACAACTAATTCATGTCTTTGACAGGGGATCGCCATCAAGGTGAAACAGGTTTTCACACCCCATGAATTACCCGTTGGAGTACACGACCGAGGGTAGGATGTATCGTTCTAAATTTTTGAAAAATTCGTGAACGTACAATAACATGTTTTCTCTGCATTTTCAGGGATCTCCAGTCGCGGGGGACAGGTAAGTATCCCTTTCCCCAATCCATTGAAGATGTTAAATAAAAAAGAAAAGCTTTCAGAATCTAATGTCTAGAAAAGACATATAATTCAAAACTCATTGGCATTCATGTTTTAAGACAGGAGGTTATCTGAACATGGATAAGAACATGCATGGTGCATCGTAAAATCCCCTTGACGGGTAAAATTTTTGGAGAAAATGAAAGAGATTTTTTCCAATCAAAAGTTCAAAACTTTCAAAAGGACGTTTTCTCAAAAGACGAGAGGCAAAGCCTAATCCAAACACGTCCTATACACACTTGAGAGAGAAATGGAGCGGATCAGATAGTAAAATCTGGACCTACGGAAGTAGGGATTATTCGCAACAATTACATAGATCGGGATGACAGAGGCATTCGTTTCATATCCCCAAACACTACAGGTGACCATTGCCAACCCATTCGAACGGCGGTTTTCATTCTCAACCCTGGCAAGAACCACCCCACGTCGGGGCAAAATGGAGGTGAGTCCAGCAGCATCAGGAGAAAATGGTTAGAAATTTTCTTGCTCGGACTAACATTAATCTTTGTGTGTTGTTTATATGGTAATCCAAGTGCCATAGGATGACGAGAAGCATTCATTTCTCTATCCCACACACCATATCCTTTGCACAGCCAAGTTGAGCCTGCAAATTCATTTCATAAACCCATGTTGGTGATCATGGCATGTTTCAAGATGGAAACTGCATCACTCCAAGAACGGAAGAATCCAAGAGATGGGATTTATAGAAAGATTTCATATCGGCGTTCAAGTGTGCTATGATTCAAGGTGTATATCTAGTACAATTTTCTGAACATCGTAGTTCCAAAGGAAAAGAAAAGGCGGGATTTCGACAAAAGATAAAAATCCCCGGCATCAAGAAAAAGCAAAGTGCCTGGTAAAAGCAGGGCCGATGCTCGTGTAAGTTGTTTGATTGATCCACAATGAAGCCGGATGGGAAAAGAAGAAATCCCTGAAGGAGCCAAATCCAAAAGGGCTGCTCCCCAAATGGTGCCAAGCGCAGAACAAAGACATAGAGAGAGTCGCTCTCTGAACGCAACAAGAGACGCTCTCTAAAGAGTTTGTGCACACCTCAAAAGCGGTTGCACGCCTCAAAAATTGAAGATGAAGAATGGAAAAGACAGGTGACAAGTTTGCATTGATCACCAATGTCAATCCCCTCATAAATTATGGGCCAAAAACAAGCCTTTTTCGGTCCCCAATCCTACCAGCATCATAACCCCGAAACAGCTGTCGCGACCTAAAAAAAATTATTTCTAGGCTAATGGATTATCAGGTTAATTTTGACGACTACCCTAATACGGACTCTCCCAAGCCCTACCAAATCGCAACTTAAATTAATTGAAAATGATTTAGATTTGGAGTCGCCACTAATCATTTTTGGTAGGTTGATTAGAAACCTAAGTAAAACAGCGGGAGAACCATTTTACTTCTACGAACCAGAGATTGTGGATTCGGGGACTTGATTACACTAGTTAATTAAAACTAATGCCCTTTCGGTACCTTAATTCCATGAGATGTTCTAATTTGGCAACTCAAATTGAATTTTTGTTTTAAGCTCAGAGAATGGAGTTCCTTTTTTTTTTTTACTTTTATATGCAATGCATGAAAGATATAAATGCAATGATATGAAAGTATTTAAATGATGCGATGACGTGCAATAGTGATGCGGCATAGACACACGAAATGAAGGCATGCAAATGTGACAATGATGCATGTAATTTTCAAAAAAAAAAAAAAAAATTAACGATGCATGGATGCAAATTTTCGAAAATATGATGAGGACATGGGCAGATTTTTTGTCTTTTCTTTTATTATTTTTTTAGCAATGCAAAATGCATGAAACAAGATATAGTTCAAAGATATACGAGGATATTTTGAAAATATGGAATGCAATGCAATGATATTCGAAAATATGATATGCAAGATATGCAGGAGATAATGCAAAAATAAAGATATGAATGACATTAAAGATATGCTATCCTAAATTACATGAGATATGCAAGATGACAAGATAAGCGCGGATGTGATTTTCTGCTCTTCCTTTTTGAAGATTTCGGCCATGATATATATGCAAAGATAGGATTTGCGTGAATGTAATATTTGCTTCTTCCATTTAAATTTTCGACCAAATGAGGGATATCCTGAGGATTTCATTATCTTGACTTATTTGCTTAAATTTTTATGAGATAAGGTTTCTAGGAAACCTTATCTTGCTAAAAATTTGATTAGATGGGATTTTTAGGAAACCACATCTTTCTAAATCTTCAGGAAATTTTCAGGATATAGCAAAAATCGATCAAGATAGCAAATTCATCAACCGCTATTCACAGAAAAATCACAATCATCATCCTTTTTCGAATTTTCCAAAAATTTCTACATCTCGAATTAAAAATGGCTTTTCGAGGATAGCAAATCGGACCTAAACGGTGATAGGTCAAGATCGACTAAATCCGATTTTTTCTTGTTTGTAAAAAAATTTTATCTTGATATGCAAAATCGTTCTTTGAATTCCTTCAAAAAAAATTTCAGTTTTTCCCCTCGAAGGCCATCAAACAAAACATACGCAAAATATGCATCGAAATTTAACCTCACGCGTCCGCAAAATCTGCTCGGTCAATGGTCATAAACATGCACAATACAGGCTTGATTCGGATAAAACGGCATGTTAAACAATACAAAACAGCATGGAAAAACGTCCCAAAAGAGCAGAAGAATTACCTACCGAATAATAGCTTGATTATCCCTCAAACAGCAACAGATTCTGATTGTTGATTTGCAGCAGAGTTAATCCCGAATAGTGCCGCGAACAATGGTGACACTGACTCACAATGGCGGTGAACGTCTCGGTGGTGAGCTCGACGTAGGGTTTGTTGAACGCAATACTAGCCGCCTCGCTAGATGCTCAATTGGAGGTTGCTATCGCCTGGATGGCGAAGGACTCGTCGGGACCAAGAGATGTCAAGATCCTTGTTCGGTAATGGTTGGCCTTCAATGATTTGGTCTCGGTAGAATCTGTAAAAGGAATAAAAAAGAAGCCTTGGATTTTCCCTTGTAGCGTTTTCGTCGATTCCCCTTTGTCGTCTTCTCCTCAAGAGCATGAATTTTTCTCTTTCATGTTCTGCAAACTTGGGGAACGATTTTGCTTCATTGGACTGGGCATGCTTGAGGCACTAGACTTGTATTGTTTTTCCTAGCTCTGGAGTTTATTGATCAGGACCACGTGGACATGGCTTTCCCTAGCTTCAATCTGCAACTTTGGTCAACAAGATGTGATAAAAAAGAAAAAGACAAAACCCCCCTCTTTTGGGATGACCTCCAAACGTCTCATGTGCAGAAGGTGAAGATCCTCATCGTGCCTTTCTCTTTATCTTTCATGGTTCCTTTTCCTCTTCTTGCAGCTTCTGGATTGAGGATCAATAGCGCCAAGGGAGCTCCCTTTTCTTTTTGCCGTGAGCTGACTTTTGGAGGTCTGGATGTGAGCTCTTTCAATGGCCGTGTATTGGATATTGTGTGGCCTCCCTTTTCTCTCAAAAATTTTCTGAATTGTTCCCCCCTTGAATACGTGCGTGATAGGTTCTATATATAGTGGACGGCTAGGTTTTTTTTAACTCAAAGAATATTATTTTATTATTATTTTTTTGCCACTCCACATAGAAAACTTTGATTTCGTATATGCTGTATCCAAAAATATGAATTACGAATATCGCCTACCAAAGATCAAATATCAACCTTCCCCTCGTCGTTGAAAAAGGCATAGAACCTTTCGGCTAAGGAATCCCATGCATTTCCTCGAAATTTCACACCACTGTGTCTCCAATCTCTACAACGTATATGTCAATCCACTTATGACTCACGAGACAAATCTTCTGATGGATAGAATTTTAGCACCATAAAACCCATTAGCGCAAACAAGCTTATATTTCACGAGCTAGTCGGATTTATCTTGATAAGTTGTGGTCCATCGCTCATCAATTCAATCTCCTATTGTTGATCCAAAACAACACTAATGCAATATGATGCTAAAAATAAATATGAAAAATGATATGATTATTTTTTGTAGGAACTAAAATTAATTCCTAATTTTTTATGCAAAATAAATGATCAAAGAAAAATCAAAATTTAGGTGTCAACAGCTGCCCCTCTTTGAGTGGAAGTTCACAGAGGTTTCGCTCAAAGACTAAAATTGAAACCTAAATTTTGCAAATGCAAATGATGATGATGAAATTTTTGGCGAGAGTTTTAAATCTCATTTTCTAATGCAAAAGGAAATGATGCATGAAATGAAATGCCATAAATAACATGTGCTAAAACTTCTCCTATCCCACATCAAAGTAGTCAGCACATGGATCGCCTATGAAAATACCTGTTTTACCAAATACCTCATAAGCTGATGATTCCCTTAACCTCCAGACTTCCAGTGGATGCCAGGATGCTAAGGTACTGGCCCATCTGTTGCTAGAAGTTTCCTTCTGACGCGAAACGACGCAAGATATGTGTAATGAGAGAATGCACTTGAGTTATGGCTCAAGCTGACCATTTGTCTCTCGGGAAGTGGCCCTCGTGCACTATCAACCGTGAGTCGGTAGGTTGTCTCTTGGGAAGTAGCCCTCGTGGACTTCAACCATGAGTCGGTAGGTTGTCTCTTAGGAAGTCACCCTCGTGGACTTCGACTATGAGTCGGTAAATTGTCTCTTGGGAAGTCACCCTCGTGGACTTCGACCATGAGTCGGTAAATTATCTCTTGGGAAGTCGCCCTCGTGGACTTCAACCGTGAGTCGATAAATTGTCTCTTGGGAAGTCACCCTCGTGGACTTCGACCATGAGTCGGTAAATTGGGAAGTCACCCTCGTGGACTTCAACTATGAAATTGGCTCTCAGGAGATCACCCTCGTGGATCTCAACCAGGGATAGACAAGTTTGTTATTGGGAAATCACCTTCGTAGACTTCAACCAAGTTCGTAGGTTGTCTCTTGCGTCCTTCTTCGTATTAGTATGTCTCTCCGTATCAAGGCAAGAGATGTCTCATCTGAATTGGATCAGTATGAATACAAAATGGTGTGACACCTGAAAATTGTCAGTGCAACCACAAGAGGGATTACGACTAAGGTCGATTTAAAATGGTTCAGAAAACTTACCTGAATTTTTTGAGCAATGAGCAAGTGATGGCTAGGTTGACCGCATCATACCTGTCCATCCTCTTGAAAAATGATGGTATGCATAAAACCAATGCAAATGGAGCATCATAAAAAATTTGTGAACTTTTGCTTGCATTTAAAAGCTTCACTGGGAAATTTATCAATAAGGAAACCTATCTCATCCTCTCGATAAAATTTGATCAAATGGAATGAGGAACCTTCAGTCAGAAAAGACTTTCTCCCACCCTCTTTGAAAAGGTTTTTTAAAGACCCGACCATTAATGCGAGCACTAGAATCACTCGGAGTTGTTTTCATCACACTTGACAAGGGTCCGGGTAGTCTTGCAATCAATATGACCAGACCAATTCATGAGGTCTTTTGAAGGACTGTAACTCAGGCTTGGTCAAAGGCTATTCAAGGGGGACTCACATGAGTCTTTAGGCCATGAAATGAAGTCTTCATCAGCTGCATTGGGTTTACAAGTCAGGAACCCTGCCAAATGAGATAAAGATGATCTTGCTCGCACTTCTTCGAGCAATATTTATAAGCATTTAAAACCCTATATTAACCCAAGTGCCCTAATCTGAAGAGACTTTTGGTAAGGGTTGTAATATATGTTCAGGGTAGGCTGGAAATGATAGGCCTATTTTCCACAACAGGGTTCCATAATGATGAGATCAGTGATCATCTATCCTGAGTTTTTGGCATGAGTGTTGCTTTTGAGCCAGCTTTTTTAAAAAATGTTTCTTCTTTGAGAGCAAATTCAGCTGAGACCTCGTCTCCTCTTGAGATTTTTTTTTGAGAGGGCTCTTTCTATCTTTTTTCTCTCTTCTCTTTTTTTTTTTACAGGAGTGGGCCCTTTTCAGGCTGCACTTTTTGGAATGCTCATTTTTTTTTTACGCACGAAAGCTTCGCTTTTTCTTACTTCCAACTCCCATCTCTTTTTTTTTTGCATGGCGAGCTCTTTTTTAAAAGGGAAGGATGAATCTCGTGCGAAATGTCTGCATATTGTACTGGCAGATTTTCAAATTTCAGCTTGCCCCAAGGCACTTGGCCCATCTGTCGGATGGTCTGAAATGATTTCCTTTCAGGATGATCACCAATTGGGTTTCAAAAAATGAATTCGCCGCTCAAATTGGGTTAAGCAAATGGATAAATGTATATGGTGTAGAAATGAAATGCTCTTCGTCATGTCTAAGGCACTTGAGCTAACATAGAATTCGCATGCAACAAATACACTCAAAGATTGATACAAGTGAAAGCAAGAAAATTTCATTTGAATTTTCTGAAATTTGCCCCAATGTGGGGTTGTTCCTGACAGGGGTATGAAAACGAAACCACCGTTCAAAGGGGTTTAGCAAAGGGCAACCTGTAGTGTTTGGATGGAGGAAATGAATGCCTCACATCATCTTGGTCGTCATACTTTTCGCAAGATAACCCTTTCACCTTGTAAGCATGGAAATCTTCACACTTACTCACTTGGGATATGATATAGGACGTGTATGGAAATAGCTTGCTTTTCATCGTCCTGACGTTCCTCATTCAAAAAGATCAATTCAATTGGATCAAAGAGACTTCCTGATTGAAATCATCTCACAATGTAGATTAGCAATGCAAGCAAAAATATGATGAGATTAATTTGATTTGATCATTCATAATATCAGAAAATGAGTACAGGTCAAATATAGTCATGCATAAATCATGCAAGTACATTCAGATGTGAAAGAAATCTCAAGGAATGGGGAACAATGGATTGCCCCAGTAGATGTGAGTAGATCAACCAAGTCAGGAAGTTTAGTCCTCAGGTTGAGAATCGGCTCATTCCTATATTTTCCCCAGAGCGAGAAACACGTGTATAAAGGAGTTGGGTAAGACTTGAGGTGCTTTGTTTGCCCCAATCACCAGTCAGGATGGGTACGAGTATAACTTTCGCCGAGATATGAGATTGCCCCAAACATGGCCAGTGATGGAAATTCGACTTCGAGCAGTGGCATATGACTTGTTTCCATATTTAATCCTGCATGGAATAAGAACCTCAAGAAAATGAAATGAAAAAAAATTCGGGATGTTCTTGATTGTCGATCTGCTTCAGGACATGTTTCCTAGCTTGGCATCTCATCTTTTGACATGGCATGATTAATGGATCAGTCGAGGTTGAGGCATGGATTGGCCTTGCTTTATTGATGGAATAATGTTTGAGCTAGCTGATGTGATGCGATTGATGAATCGATCAAGGGATTTGCAGAGGATTGCCCCAAGGATTTTCATTAGGTTGATGCATGGTCAGAGTTAAGAATTTGCCTCCTGCCCCCGGATTGATTCTGAAACATATAGTAGATGCATCAGTAAGACAAACAGGGTTAGACCACATGTTAGTTATTTTTGAAGATTTTTTTTTTGAAAAATAATTTTCATTTTTGAAAACCTTAGGACAAGAATTCTTGAGAAGCCCAACCCTCAGTGCTTACCATGGATGACAAATTGTTCGATCGTTGGTTATCGTCATCGGGTTAGTTTGGTATGCCTCAACAAGACTTCAAATAATGAAAAACTTCTGTAATTTTATTGATCATGAATCAAAAAATTACATCTTATTTGAATTTAAAATGCAGACAACTCCTCAACGGTGAGGAATTTTGACTCTAATCAACCTAAGAAATGAAAGTACAGTCTAGACACCTAAAATGCAGGAAACATCCCACGCATGGGATTGGATAAAAATAGACATGTTACTGATTTGGGTCTGCGCCCAATTTCTCAAAAGATCCTTCAAGTCCCCGCGTGATTTGGCAGTGAGTTATTTTGCACATTAGGTTGGCCAGCCGCCTGGAATGCAAATGCCCCTGTTTCGAGCAAATCTTGAATTCGATTCTTGAGCACCATACAATCATCAGTTGAATGACCTGGTTCACCCGAGTGATAATCACACTTCTGAGTCGGATCATACTTTGGGTATGATGCGTAATTGGGTCGCTGAGGATCCGATGTCAGTAAGTTCTTCTTTCGCAAGATAGCTAAGACTTGAGAAGGAGTTCCAGGGAGAGGTGTAAACTGACGCTTGGGGCGGAATTGCTGACGTTGGTTCTGATGGCCATAATTTGTCTGTTGGGTTTCCATCTGTCCCTTAGGGATTTGAATGGGAGCTTTCTGGGCATATGCGACAGTTACCTCTGTGGCTACCTCCTTGTCCTTTTTTCCAAAGAATCGCTTCCCAGCGAAACCAGAATCGCTATACCAACCTTTCTTTAATCCACACTCTACTTCTTCAGCCATCGAGACTAGCTGGGTAAATGACTGAGCAGACGCACCTACTATATGAGAGCGCATATTTTGAGGAAGCGTGGACACGAACAACTTCATCAATTCCCGCTCTGGTGGCTCTGGCATAAGCTCGGACGCCAAATTCCTCCACCTGGTTGCATATTGTTTGACAGTTTCTCCTTTCTTTATCTCAGCTTGTTCCAGATCTTCCCTAGAAACGGTGAGGTCTATGTTAAATTCAAAATGTTTGACGAACGCTGCAGCTGCCTTTTCCCAAGTCTCAATGTTGTTGATACGGTGGTTGGTATACCATCTCATGGCTGGCCCTTTCAAACTTGCTTGAAAAGTTTGGACCATAAGAAGATCGTTGGTGACATACTTGGTCATCCGAGCTTGGTACATGTGGACATGTTCCTTCGGGTTGGACGTGCCGTCGTATTTTTCAAATTCCGGCAATTTGAATTTGTCGGGGACTTGAACCTTCGCATACATAGACAGGTCGATCGGGGAAACATGACGCGTCCCTTCAACTTCACGCAATCGTTGATCGAGCTGTGCCCAAAGTTTGGCACTTTCATCATTCGACATGCCAGCTACAACACTGGGTTGTGGAGGGGAAATCACAGATGGCGCGACGATCTGAGCTTGAGCTCCAAGTAAATCATCTTCAAGAGGTGGCATGCCATTCAATGCCTTATCGCCTTGTATGCTCACTTGAGGATCAATAACTGTCGGAGGTTGAATCATGGGTGCCATTGGGGTTTGTCTTTGAGCCATCATAAAATTGGTCATCATTTGAGTCAGCATAGCCATCTGGTCTTTCATATCCTTCATTTCTTCTTTGATCTGCATTTTTACTTGCGCTTCGACACGAGCCGCCATTTCAGCATCATCGGCCATCTTCCTTGCCCTGGATCGAGTAACTATCGGTGCACGTGGGGTATCCGTAATAGATTACCTTGAAAGAGAGATCACACGAAGATTAGTACAATGAGAAATGATAATGAGTCGGTCCATGACAACCCTCTAGACTTGACGAACAAAACAACTATGAGCAGAGAACTGAGTCAGGAAATTTTTCAGTTTCGTCGACCTTTACGGTAAACTTCTTCATAATTCACACATTGATCGAACAATTCCCATATTTTACTAGCTCATACGGGACACAATGATGAACAACTTTCATGTTTAAACTTTATGTCAAAAATGGACCAATCAATACATTTTATTGCATCTTTGAGAAATTTTCATCTAAAAAACTGTTTCGACCGGTCTTTGTTAAATGAACGAAGGACCTCCTTAAAATGTGAATTAAAATCTGGAATTTTTCAGGTTATTAGATAAAACCGTAACTTACAACTTTCATGTTCGGTGGTTCAACAAAGGAGGTCATTTAAAAATAGTAATCTGCAGGAAAAAGTGAACATTCAGAAACTGCCGTAATTCCAGCTTACACTGTCCTCAATGAAAATTCGTCCTTAAATGGAAAATACTATGGATCATTCTCAAAATTTTACAAATGATAACTCAAGATGTTCTGAACATTTTCCGTTTAGATATTAGAGTTCAAGAATGATTGGAAGAAGCTCTAAAAAATCAAACCGTACAAAGTGTTCGCCTAAAAACAGTCATGGGCCGACCCAAAAATATAAGTAAACAGGAGGAAAAGGGTTGAAGAGAATACCGCCTTTGGACGTCTGAAATGACCAATCACAGAGACATGCGGATGAAATGTGACGTGAGGTTCGATTTCTATCTATCAAGGCTTAACAAAGGTGGAGCCCCAAGGATACCCAGATTGAACCACCCTGGTTTGTGATTGAATCAGGATCCCCGTAGACATCCGGCTCAGCCAAGTATCAACCCGTATCACATGGCGAATGACAGGGGTGATGAATCATGGCACCGATTTGAAAGAGTTCGGGACTTGAAGAGGGAGACTCAGGCCAGATGGTGATGGCCAGAGTGTCCCTAATCAAATACCATCCTAAACTTAGCCATTCAGGACCAATGGCGGGTTGTGTGTGCTATGTGTAAATGCAAAAAGAATAGAGGACATGCACAAGAGTTTATATCAAAACAACGCTCCAATATAATTTCCAAAACATACATTCCTACTCCAATCTACAGAAAAAGGGTTAGCAAACACTTCACCCCTTATCACTCCAAAATCTGCACAAACATTTAACACCTTAAAATGTGAGATTCAATCAAGGTCGCCAAAGGCGAGACATCCATGGAATGTTCTTTAGGCCTAAGTCCACTAAAGCTTTTAATTTTTTGAAAAAATCATGTGAACCAGTTAAGTCTTAAATTTTTTCGAAAAATTAAAGTTTTGGTCCCCAGCGGAGTCGCCAAGCTGTCGCGACCTAAAAAAAATTATTTCTAGGCTAATGGATTATCAGGTTAATTTTGACGACTACCCTAATACGGACTCTCCCAAGCCCTACCAAATCGCAACTTAAATTAATTGAAAATGATTTAGATTTGGAGTCGCCACTAATCATTTTTGGTAGGTTGATTAGAAACCTAAGTAAAACAGCGGGAGAACCATTTTACTTCTACGAACCAGAGATTGTGGATTCGGGGACTTGATTACACTAGTTAATTAAAACTAATGCCCTTTCGGTACCTTAATTCCATGAGATGTTCTAATTTGGCAACTCAAATTGAATTTTTGTTTTAAGCTCAGAGAATGGAGTTCCTTTTTTTTTTTTACTTTTATATGCAATGCATGAAAGATATAAATGCAATGATATGAAAGTATTTAAATGATGCGATGACGTGCAATAGTGATGCGGCATAGACACACGAAATGAAGGCATGCAAATGTGACAATGATGCATGTAATTTTCAAAAAAAAAAAAAAAAATTAACGATGCATGGATGCAAATTTTCGAAAATATGATGAGGACATGGGCAGATTTTTTGTCTTTTCTTTTATTATTTTTTTAGCAATGCAAAATGCATGAAACAAGATATAGTTCAAAGATATACGAGGATATTTTGAAAATATGGAATGCAATGCAATGATATTCGAAAATATGATATGCAAGATATGCAGGAGATAATGCAAAAATAAAGATATGAATGACATTAAAGATATGCTATCCTAAATTACATGAGATATGCAAGATGACAAGATAAGCGCGGATGTGATTTTCTGCTCTTCCTTTTTGAAGATTTCGGCCATGATATATATGCAAAGATAGGATTTGCGTGAATGTAATATTTGCTTCTTCCATTTAAATTTTCGACCAAATGAGGGATATCCTGAGGATTTCATTATCTTGACTTATTTGCTTAAATTTTTATGAGATAAGGTTTCTAGGAAACCTTATCTTGCTAAAAATTTGATTAGATGGGATTTTTAGGAAACCACATCTTTCTAAATCTTCAGGAAATTTTCAGGATATAGCAAAAATCGATCAAGATAGCAAATTCATCAACCGCTATTCACAGAAAAATCACAATCATCATCCTTTTTCGAATTTTCCAAAAATTTCTACATCTCGAATTAAAAATGGCTTTTCGAGGATAGCAAATCGGACCTAAACGGTGATAGGTCAAGATCGACTAAATCCGATTTTTTCTTGTTTGTAAAAAAATTTTATCTTGATATGCAAAATCGTTCTTTGAATTCCTTCAAAAAAAATTTCAGTTTTTCCCCTCGAAGGCCATCAAACAAAACATACGCAAAATATGCATCGAAATTTAACCTCACGCGTCCGCAAAATCTGCTCGGTCAATGGTCATAAACATGCACAATACAGGCTTGATTCGGATAAAACGGCATGTTAAACAATACAAAACAGCATGGAAAAACGTCCCAAAAGAGCAGAAGAATTACCTACCGAATAATAGCTTGATTATCCCTCAAACAGCAACAGATTCTGATTGTTGATTTGCAGCAGAGTTAATCCCGAATAGTGCCGCGAACAATGGTGACACTGACTCACAATGGCGGTGAACGTCTCGGTGGTGAGCTCGACGTAGGGTTTGTTGAACGCAATACTAGCCGCCTCGCTAGATGCTCAATTGGAGGTTGCTATCGCCTGGATGGCGAAGGACTCGTCGGGACCAAGAGATGTCAAGATCCTTGTTCGGTAATGGTTGGCCTTCAATGATTTGGTCTCGGTAGAATCTGTAAAAGGAATAAAAAAGAAGCCTTGGATTTTCCCTTGTAGCGTTTTCGTCGATTCCCCTTTGTCGTCTTCTCCTCAAGAGCATGAATTTTTCTCTTTCATGTTCTGCAAACTTGGGGAACGATTTTGCTTCATTGGACTGGGCATGCTTGAGGCACTAGACTTGTATTGTTTTTCCTAGCTCTGGAGTTTATTGATCAGGACCACGTGGACATGGCTTTCCCTAGCTTCAATCTGCAACTTTGGTCAACAAGATGTGATAAAAAAGAAAAAGACAAAACCCCCCTCTTTTGGGATGACCTCCAAACGTCTCATGTGCAGAAGGTGAAGATCCTCATCGTGCCTTTCTCTTTATCTTTCATGGTTCCTTTTCCTCTTCTTGCAGCTTCTGGATTGAGGATCAATAGCGCCAAGGGAGCTCCCTTTTCTTTTTGCCGTGAGCTGACTTTTGGAGGTCTGGATGTGAGCTCTTTCAATGGCCGTGTATTGGATATTGTGTGGCCTCCCTTTTCTCTCAAAAATTTTCTGAATTGTTCCCCCCTTGAATACGTGCGTGATAGGTTCTATATATAGTGGACGGCTAGGTTTTTTTTAACTCAAAGAATATTATTTTATTATTATTTTTTTGCCACTCCACATAGAAAACTTTGATTTCGTATATGCTGTATCCAAAAATATGAATTACGAATATCGCCTACCAAAGATCAAATATCAACCTTCCCCTCGTCGTTGAAAAAGGCATAGAACCTTTCGGCTAAGGAATCCCATGCATTTCCTCGAAATTTCACACCACTGTGTCTCCAATCTCTACAACGTATATGTCAATCCACTTATGACTCACGAGACAAATCTTCTGATGGATAGAATTTTAGCACCATAAAACCCATTAGCGCAAACAAGCTTATATTTCACGAGCTAGTCGGATTTATCTTGATAAGTTGTGGTCCATCGCTCATCAATTCAATCTCCTATTGTTGATCCAAAACAACACTAATGCAATATGATGCTAAAAATAAATATGAAAAATGATATGATTATTTTTTGTAGGAACTAAAATTAATTCCTAATTTTTTATGCAAAATAAATGATCAAAGAAAAATCAAAATTTAGGTGTCAACAACAGTCTTCTCCGACTAAGACACTTGGGTTAGCATATAGCTTAGCTCGAAGAAGTACGAGCAAGACTATTTCTTTCTCATTTTGCAGGGTTCTTGACTTGTAAACCCGAAGCAGATGATGAAAATTTTTATTCAATGGCCTCGACTCCAAGGCGGGTCCCCCTTGAAGATCAATAACCAAGCCCAACATTACGGTCCCGTGGAAGACCTCCCGACCGATCAAAATGTATGCGCTGCAAATGAGCCTAAAACCTAGGCACAGGTTAGTAGGGAATTGAGTGCATCCCCTATAAAGACCACTATCTCAAAACAGGTGAGAAGACCTCATTGTCGAGAAATATTCCAATTGATGTTTTGAACAAACTCTTTTTGGAATTTTCAAACTATTGATCCAGATTTTCCGTACAAGGGATTTGTGATCACATTTGCATGTTGCAAGAATGTTTTGGATAACCTCCAGCATCAAAATGCACATTTCACAATTAAAACTTAAGTCATACGGTTTTTGTCAAATGGACAGCCGTGGTCTTCCCAAAGATTGCTAACGTTTTCTTGGTGAAGAAAAATCTTTCAAGCTCAAACTTCTGCAGGATTCTTGGAAACCCCGAATCCCAGAAAAATATTTGCTCCATGGAGTGGAGCACACAGGTTTGAATTTTCTGCAGGATACCTGGAGAACCCAGCTCCCAGAATGTCGCCTCAACAGACTAAAGCGAGGCTTTGTCAAAATAAAATCTTTCACTGCTTCAAAACTGAATTCCCGACAAATTTCGGGATCTTTCAAAAGAAGGGGTGAGGATGTGATCCCTTTTCAAAAATTTAGGCAGTCTCATCGGACGTGGAGAACCCTCGTCATGAGACCCCTTTTCAAAAATCAAGCAGTCCTAGCTTGACGTGGAGAACCCTCGTCCTAGGACCCCTTTTCAAAAATATCAAACAGTCCTAGCTTGACGTGGAGAACCCTCGTCCAAGGATCCCTTTTTCAAAAATATCAAACAGTCTCATCGGACGTGGAGAACCCTCGTCATGAGACCCCTTTTCAAACCAAAACAAAGGTAGATACCGCCTGAAGGGTCAAATCAAAGGTAGATACCGCCTGAAGGGTCAAATCAAAGGTAGATACCGCCTGAAGGGTCAAATCAAGGTAGATACCGCCTGAAGGGTCAAATCAAAGGTAGATACCGCCTGAAGGGTCAAATCAAAGGTAGATACCGCCTGAAGGGTCAAATCAAGGTAGATACCGCCTGAAGGGTCAAATGAAAGGTAGATACCGCTTGAAGGGTCAAATGAAAGGTAGATACCGCCTGAAGGGTCAAATCAAGGTAGATACCTCCTGAAGGGTCAAACAAAGGTAGATACCGCCTCAAGGGTCAAATCAAAGGTAGAAACCGCCTCAAGGGTCAAACAAAGGTAGATACCGCCTCAAGGGTCAAATCAAAGGTAGAAACCGCCTCAAGGGTCAAACAAAGGTAGAAACCGCCTAAAGGGTCAAAACAAAGGTAGAAACCGCCTAAAGGGTCAAACCATGGTAGAAACCGCCTAAAGGGTCAACTCAAGGTAGATACCGCCTGAAGGGTCAACTCAAGGTAGAAACCGCCTGAAGGGTCAATCAAAGGTAGAAACCGCCTGAAGGGTCAATCCAATAGTAAAAATCACTTAAATGGTCAACTCAATGGTCCAATCCACCATACGGATCAAAATCATTGGCAAATCCCAAATGGGACACGTCTTCCTTAGATTCCTATCAGTTAGGAATCACATTATGGTTTGACCTACCATACGGGTCAGAGCTTAACCTCTCTAGGATACTCTAGTAACGAGTTTCTAGAAACTCTCTCGAATCCATCAAACACCGCGAAAAATCGCACAAACATCGAACAGGTAAGTGGCAGGTATGTCTCTCTATTATCTCACTCTCTCATGTCAAATGAATGTTTCCCCCTTCAAGAAAGAGCATACATGGACAAGCATGAAGATTGGATGTCATGACTCCTTTTCCTTTAGTTTCCCGAGTCGAGTCGATCAGGACTCAGGTGTCACCTTATCTTTGAGAGAAACCTCTAACGAGATTCCTCTCAAAGAGGGGCAGCTGTTGACACCTAAATTTTGATCAACTTTTTTATTTTTATTTTATTTTGAAAATTCATAGAAAATCCATAAAAAGTTGAAAAATTGAAAAATCAATTTTGGTGACCTTAGCCAAGCTAAATGAACCATTTTGACCAAAAAAATAATTTTCATAATTTTCATTTTTTTAATATATTTTCGAAAAATACAAAAAAAAAAGAAAAAAAGAAAAAGAAAATCAAGAAAATCAAGAAAAATAATATTTGAGGTCACAAAAATATATAAAAATATTCGGTATTTTTATTTTTATTTTATCCATTTTTCTGACCTCATAAATAGTAAAATTCAGGTTTGATTTTAGGTGTTCTTTGATCATCATAAAATTGAATTTGGCAAAAATATTAGTAATGATTAAAAGGAAAAGGAGTGAAAACATCATCATTTAAAAGGAAAAGGGGACTAATCATTTTGTCTTCACTTTTGATTATTTTATTATTTTTTTACTTTTTAGTATTTTATTATTATTATTATTTTATTATTATTTTATTATTTTATTTTTAGTATTTTAGGCACCTCCCCCCATCATTCGTCGCCTTCTCTTCCTCTCCTCCTCCTCCTCCTCCTTCTTCTTCTTCTCCCTCAACTCTCTCTCTTTCATTTTTCGATTTTTTCTCTCGCTCAGCCCGCCGCCCAGACCTAAAATCGTCCGGTTTTTCGGCCATAACTCTTTCGTTAGGAATCATATGGGAACGAGCAATATACCATTGGAAAGCTTATTCTCTTGCCGTTCTAATGACATATCGTGAGTCCAATTTGGCCCAGCCATTTGTCCCGTAGAGCTGTTTGAAGGAGCAAAGGTCAGACTGATCAGACTTGAGTCCGCGGGTGCCAAATTGGATTTTCGGGTTTGTTTTGGGTTCAATCTTGAGCTGTTTGAAGGAGCAAAGGTCAGACTGATCAGACTTGAGTCCGCGAGGGCCAAATTGGATTTCCGAGCTTGTTTTGGGTTCAATCTTGGTAAGACCACCTCTCACTCCTTACATTTTACCTATTAGACCCAGAATTGGAAGGCCGAGCCTCCTGTTGGTGTCTAAATATTTGCTGTGTATTTACTTTATGTCATAGCATTTCTATATTTCGCATAAAAGACCCAGAATCGGAAGGCCGAGCCTCCTGTTGGTGTCTAGATATTTGCTGTGTATTTACTTTATGTCATAGCATTTCTATATTTCGCATAAAAGACCCAGAATCGGAAGGCCGAGCCTCCTGTTGGTGTCTAAATAATTGTTGTGTATTTACTTTATGTCATAGCATTTCTATATTTCGCATAAAAGACCCAGAATCGGAAGGCTAAGCCTCCTATTGGCGTCCAAGGTGTTTTATTTATTTATTTTCTGTAAATTATATTGTGCTACCCCAGAATCGGAAGGCCGAGCCTCCTGCTGGTGGTTTATACCCCCCACACATTGTTGCACGAGCACCGACGGACTCCGACGTCGTAAAATTCACCGGATCCCATCTCCTTTGCTTATGTTTATGTTGTATAATGACTTAATATCTTCTTTATTTTTTGCATTGTGTTGCGTCCTATAAAAACAAAAACAAAAAAATGCTAGATCGGACGTCTGCAGATGAGCCACGTGTCGTGATTAGGTGATTTTCAGAATAAAAAAAATTTCCAAAAAAATAAATTATTAAGGAAAAATTCAAAAAAAAAATTGAGAAAAATTGCAGAAAATTCCTAAAAAAATTCTAAAAATTTTTTAAGGCTGAAAATGACAAAAAAATTGATTTGTTTCCAATTTTTGTATTTTCTCCCATTTAATCCAAAATGGCGATTTTACCCCTCAAAGGGTAAATCGTCTTTGATATTCCGATGAATTGTGGAAATTGCTTAGAATTTGGTGATGGGCCAGATAGGTGGCTAAACCTTATGTCTAAGATTTCCACATTTCATTCCCATTTTTAGAAAATGACGATTTTACCCCTTCGAGTGGTAAATCGGTTTCTAAAATTCCAGAAAATCATGAAAATTGCAAAAAAGATAGGAAATGGGTCAATTGAGTGACCAAACCTATTTTTGACATTGTTTTACTCCGGATTCATTCCGAAATGACGATTTTTCCCTTTTTAGGCAAATCGTCCCTTTTGTCTCAAAATTACGACTTTACCCCTGATGGGTAAAATCATGTCTAAATCATTCCTAAGCTTGATTGATACTTATTTAGGCTAATAGAGCCTTATTAGGAGTGTCATGTTGATTTGATGTGATTATTTTACATATTTGGATTCATTGATTTGCGCATTTTATTATTGATTGTGATTGCTAGGATAGTCATTCCTATTTGCATGAATTCCTAGATTTAGGATTCGTACTCCACTCATCTGCATGAAATCTTAGGTAAGAAAATTCAGTCAACTTAGGTACCGAAAGGGCGTCAACTCTGACAGTTGACGTAACTAAGTCCCCGAACCCATTTCTCTGGTTATCGCAGAATTGAATAGAAACTCCCGACTATTCAATAGGGTGGTCCAATCATACCCTCCAAAAAATGATTGGTGGCGACTCCATGGCATGCACACTTAGCACATGTCACCAGACCACACTAAAGGTCGACTACGCATACCTCCGTTGCGATTTGGGTAACGGGCCTTGGGAGATGCCCGCGTCCGACCAGACTGGACGGCCCATTAGCCCTCGAGAGCCCACATGCAACCTCGAGAGGGTCGCGACAATGATCACGACACATGAACACACACAATCGCGCCTAAAACCCCGGGCGCCGCCTTTAGGAACACAATAGAAGGAATTGAAAATGGAATCTCCGTGAGGAAAAACACGGGGTAATCCACTTTTCAATTCCGCTCACTTCGAACTATGGATCGAGTCCCAATGCAACGATAGTTGTGCAATGGAATCGACTCTTTCTAGAACTCGAGGCGGGAACCTTGACCTTAGGTGCCAAACCCTCTGATTTTTAGAAGTTCGCCATCACTTGTCTCATGCGTATGTCTTTGGTCGGTTGGTACACCTAAAACCGCACATAAGTCGACGAGTTTGGTTGGTAAGACTCTCTATCCCTCAAATCTATTACAGTTCATATAAATATAGGCATTTCATTCATTGCATTCTGGTGATTAGATTAAATGGCATTTCAAGGATAGATGTGTGTGTTTTTCCCAAACGTCCTTGATAGAAGACGAAGATGATGATATCCCATGACAAGCACCGAGTGAGCAACAAAGGAGCCTACTATGGACATTATTGAGATATCGTCCAATGAAGATGACGAGTTGGGGCAAGTGATCCGGAAGTCACAGATCGAACTTGGGGCATCCTTAAACGTTAGGATCACATTCCTTTGTTTCATTTTCCATTACTAGTCATCTTGTATAGGGTTTATTTTTATCGAGGCTTTCTCTATCTCACCCCTTAGAGTGATTGTATTAGGGATCTATCGGTGTATACATTCAGATGGAACCTGGTTGTATTTCTTTTGACGGGTCATGGGAATGTGATAGTGGCATTTTCTCTAATCATCCGAATACTTCCAAGTCAAGTTTATAATTCCTTTAGAGGAAATCAAAATTGGAAATCTTGCATGACCTTTTTTGGTCGTATAGGGTAATCCAACCCCAATTTCGCTAGAAGGAATTATACACTTGAATTGATTCATGCATGTCGTACGTCATTGGTAATCCACGATAATTGATCAAGAGTATCGGCATTGTTTCGAATTTAATGACGAGATAGATGTCCAAATTGCCCTCGTTCTTAACAAAACGGCCTTGATTTGGATGCCGTATCCTCAATTAAATTTAAAACACGTCGTTATGCTTTGTACTTTTGACTAGTTCGTTCTTCTCGAAATTGATCAAAAGCGATTATCGTGAATTACATTCCTTTCAATAATATGCTTTCCTTCGAAGAATACTGATAAAAAACTTTTTGTGCAAGATTAAAACCCTTGTAAAAGTTTTTGTCCTTACTAATCACGAGCAAGCATAAGATTGAAAGGGGTTTATGCTTTATTTTTCAAATTATTTCTTCTGATTCAGTCGTTTCATTTGCAGGTGAAAAATAGGTAATAGAGAGAAATCTTCTCCTGGATGAATCTGAGGCTATTCTTTCATCTGATCATGAGCAAGTTAGAAAATCAGGACATATTTGCTCAACTTATTGATATTATGGTTCAGCTCACCCAAGTTGAAGATGTTCGGATGCTCGAAGAAATGGACCATATAAAAGCTAAAACACACACACAGGAGCTTTCATTCACTTTCGCTCAATCGAAAGACTTTCAAAGCAGATTAATACAGATTAGCAAGGCGGAAAAGTAAAGCCGAACTGAGCCCTAATTAGTGACACAAAAGAGCCCAGCTGACCCTCCATGTTATTGATCCTCTGCCTGCACTCACTGCTCCGCGTATCAAGGTCCGCAAGCTGGAGAAGAAGGCGCTTGCACTCATTCTTAAGCTCAGCAACCTTGGCTCTGTGATCTTCAGCGGCGAGTTCCGGATCCCGAACTAGCTCCCTTCCACGGGATACGTCCTCGGTAGACCGATCGAGCCTCTCTTCCAGCCACTCACTTTGAAACTTCAACATGATATTACCACGGTCATGTTCATAGGTGTCGCGACCCGTCCGAAATTTCGGACGCGGCTAATGGATTACCGATCGCGGCCCCCACTCTGAAATGTGGATCGCGGGCTTTGGATCGGCGCGGGCCCTCCCAGGCCCATACCAAATCGCGGCGAGAGTATGTCTTTTGAGGGATTCGACGATAAAAGTCGATCGCTTTCGACCTTAGTGTGGTCGTGGTGGCATGTGCAACTTGTGCATGCATTTGGAGTCGCCACCGGTCTTTCTTGGAGGGTAGACCGGAAACCTTACTGACCGATTGGGAGAGGTCGATCAGTTCTGCGGAACCAGAGATTTTGGGTTCGGGGACTTGGTTACGCTGGTGTCATTACCAGCGCCCTTACGGTACCTAACGCGAGTGATTTTCCTAGCTAAGAGTTCATGCAGATGCGATTTTGGGTGAGATAGGTATGAATCAGGGTTTCATGCAGATTGGAAGACTAGTCCTATCAAATCACAGTCAATATAATGAAAGCGCAAGTCAAGTGCATAAATAAGTCATGTCAATTGTCGCGACCCGTCCGGAAGAGGACGCGGCTAATGGATTACCGATCGCGGGCCTTGGATCGGCGCGGGCCCTCCCAGGCCCATACCAAATCGCGGTGGGAGTATTTTCAAAGGATTCGACGATAAGAGTCGATCGCTTTCGACCTTCAGTGTGGTCGTGGTGGCATGTGCAACTTGTGCATGCATTTGGAGTCGCCACCGGTCTTTCTTGGAGGGTAGACCGGAAACCTTATTGACCGATTGGGAGAGATCGATCAATTCTGCGGAACCAGAGATTTTGAGTTCGGGGACTTGGTTACGCTGGTGTCGTTACCAACGCCCTTTCGGTACCTAACGCGAGTGATTTTCCTAACTAGGATTTCATGCAGGCGCAATTTTGGGTGAGGTAAGTCTGACTTTGCACATTAACCAGTTTAACATGCTCACGTAATCATAATAAATAAATAGATGTAAATCACATAAACATCTATCCTACGTGGTGATCATGGAATTATGATTTAATGGGTCTCGAGCCAATGAGACCACATTTAATCATTTTAATATTTTAATAACGGAGAGCCGCTCTTCGCTTCTTCTTGGTTTCTTGAACTCTTCAAGAATTGGGCCCCAAAGAGCTCGCCGACTTAAAAGGCTCCCCCACGTAATCCTCGTAGCATTTACATCAACAATTGACTATGCTAAAAATAAAGATTACATGAAAAATAAAAGGAGTACGCAGCCTCCATTTAATAACTACAACCCCAAATATATAAATAATCATCATACATTCATATATACATCAATCACATTGATTAGGGATTTTTCCATGATCACCACCCTTCCACGTAAGTAATAAATTCACAATTTAAAACTTAGGAAGGCACAATAAAAATTCTACGTTGAATCATATTCAGAATTTTTATGTAAAAAAAAGATAGCCATAAATTTTCGATTCAAAATTGATTTAGTCTCAATTTTTGCTACGTTGATTAATTTATCATATAAAATAATCAACCTCCATTAGCCATGTAAGATGAACAATTCGTTAATACATATTGGCCATAGTATTGCAAAAATTGCAAAAAATCAATTAAATGCACGAAAACACCTAAGGATTGGCTCTGATACCACTGTTGGGATCCACGTAACACGTAGCGGAAATAAATAACAACCCATACATGTATCTCCAGAGGCGTACTTCGTGCATTTCAATCGAAAAAAATCACAAAGTCTCAAAGGGAGTAAATAGATTACCTCTCGTAGCGTGCTTGAACGGAGGTGTCGGTTCGATGTTCTTCGATCTCAGCCTCCACAAGTGTTAGGCATCTAGTTCGGACGCACCACCAATTGACGAACGGGGAGACGACTAATAACTCCACAACAATTGTGCTAGCAATATGCGGAATCAATATTCCGAACTTAATATATTTTGCTCACTCAAGATTATGAGAATATAGAGAGTGTTTGTGTTCTTCTCTCTAAGCTCTCAAAAATTTGCACACTCTACAAAATGTCTCTCCCCCCAACCTCAAAACTCTTGCCATCCTTTTATAGCCAAAAATACCTTCCAATAAATTGTATTTAAAAATAGCACTAACAATTATAAATTCTATCTAAAAATAGCACTCACAAATAAATGACATTTAAAAATAGCACTAACAATAGCACTCACAATTTATAATACAAAAATGCTATTTAAAAATAGCACTAACAATAGCACTCACAATTTATAATACAAAAATGCTATTTAAAAATAGCACTAACAATTATAAATTCTATCTAATAATAGCACTCACAAATAAATGACATTTAAAAATAGCACTAACAATAGCACTCACAATTTATAATACAAAAATGCTATTTAAAAATAGCACTAACAATAGCACTCACAATTTATAATACAAAAATGCTATTTAAAAATAGCACTAACAATTATAAATTCTATCTAATAATAGCACTCACAATTTATGATAAATAAATGACATTTAAAAATAGCACTAACAATAGCACTCACAATTTATGATAAATAAATGTCATTTAAAAATAGCACTAACAATAGCACTCACAATTTATAATACAAAAATGCTATTTAAAAATAGCACTAACAATAGCACTCACAATACAAAAATGCTAAAAAAAGGGCACTAACAAAGGTGTTAAAAATAATAACCATTATTATTATTACAAGAGTTAAAGAGGTTACCAAACAGTACAAATATGCATAACGTATAAATACGTATAACGTATAAATACGTAGAGCATACGTATACATCCGTGAAACCGGGGACTAATTGAAAGAAAATGTGCAATTAAACCATTTTGGTAAAAATTGATTAAATTGGAGGGCAAATTGACCTAATTACACTTTAAGACTTTAAAATCCAATGTCATAGCTTATAAAAAGTGAGAATTGAAGACTAAAAGACTCGAAAATAATTTTTTTTAGGCTCGGTTTGGGTTTATGTTTGTGAAGGAACATAGTGACCCGAGCCGAATTTTTGAGATTTAAAGTGACACACTTGAAGAGGAAATTAAAACAAAATTATTGAATATTTTTTGGGTATTTTTCTGACCACGAATGGTATTTTTCTGATTTTTTTGGGTATTTTTATAATTAAATAAACTCGAAAAATATTGAAAATACCGAAAAATATTTTTTGTTCAAAATTGGTTCCTAAGGTTAAACCAAGGCTTCCAAAGTTGATTTTGTGATTTTATGACCTTTTTTGATATTTTTAATTAATTTTAAAGAATAAAAATCACAATAATAAATGGTAAAAAAAAATCAGGTGTCAACAGCTGCCCCTCTTTGAGAGGAATCTCGTTAGAGGTTTCTCTCAAAGATAAGGTGGCACCTGATTCCTAACCGACTCAACTGGGAAAATAAGAGAAGAAATGTTATGACATCGGATCCTTAAGCCTATTGATAAAAGCTCAAATCCATCCCCGGTTTGCTCTAACAATTTGAACATGGGCCGGAGTGAGAGAGGCTTACCTGAAGCTCACCTGTCGGATGCTGCCAGTTGCGACGACTTTCAAGAAGATGCCTAGGACTCGTCATTCAGAATATCCTAGGGAGATTAAGCTCTGACCTGTATGGTAGGTCATACCATGATAAGATTCCTAACTTGTAAGAACCTAAGGAAGGCGCATCCCACGCTTTGGGATTTGCCAAGGATTTTGATCCGTATGGTGGATCAGACCTTTGTGTTGATCCTTACTGCGATATTTATCAATGAGTTGACCCTTATGGCGGTTTCTACCAATGAATTGACCCTTATGGCGGTTTCTACCATATGTGACCCTTCAGGCGGTTTCTACCATTAATGTGATCCCTCAGGCGGTTTCTACCTTGGTTTGACCCTTCAGGCGGTTTCTACCTTGAGTTGACCCTTCAGGCGGTTTCTACCTTGGTTTGACCCTTCAGGCGGTTTCTACCTTTGATTTTGACCCTTCAGGCGGTATCTACCTTTGATTTGACCCTTCAGGCGGTATCTACCATCAGTTTTGACTTTGAAAAGGGGTCTCATGACGAGGGTTCTCCACGTCCGATGAGACTACCTAAATTTTGAAAAGGGGTCTCATGACGAGGGTTCTCCACGTCCGATGAGACTACCTAAATTTTGAAAAAGGATTTTTTTTTTTTAAGGGTTTCTCTTCCCCAAGAAAATATTGGTAATCTTTGAGAAGACAGCAATTGTCCAATTGACAAAATTTTATGACTTAAGCTTTAGTCATGAGATGTGCATTTTGATGCTGGAGGTTATCCAAAACATTCTTGCAACATGCAAATGTGATCACAAATCCCTTGTATGGAAAATCTGGATCAACAGTTTGAAAATTTCCAAAAAGAGTTTGCTCAAAACATCAATTGGAATATTTCTCGACAAGGAGGCCATCTCACCTGTTTTGAGGTAATGATTTTTAGGGGATGCACTCAATTCCCTACTGACCTGTGCCTAGGTTTTAGGCTCATTCGCAGCGCATACATTTTGATCGGTCGGGAGGTCTTCCACGGGACCGTAATGTTGGGCTTGGATATTGGTTTTCAAGGGGGACCCGCTTTGGAGTCGAGGCCATCGAATGAAAATCTTCACCATCTGCTCCGGGTTTACAAGTCAAGAACCCTGCAAAATGAGAAAGAAAGAGTCTTGCTCGTACTTCTTCGAGCTAAGCTATATGTTAACCCAAGTGTCTTAGTCAGAGAAGACTGTTTCAGGGTTGTAACATTGGTAGGATTGGGGACCGAAAAAGGCTTGTTTTTGGCCCAGAAATCACGAAGGATTTGACATTGGTGATCATTGCCAATTTGTCACATGTCTTTTCCATTCTGCATCTTCCATTTTTGAGGTGTGCAACCGCTTTTGAGGTGTGCACAAGTCCTTTAGAGAACGTCTCTTGTGGTATTATGAGATTGACAATTCTGTCCGTGTTTTTGCACCACGGCTGACATCATTTGGGGAGCGGTCTTCTTGATCTGACTCCTTTATGGGTTTTTCTCTCTTCCCAACTAGGCTTTATTGGGGATCAATCAAACAGTTTTCACGAGCATCGGCCTTGCTTTTACCAGGCACTTTGCTTTTTCTTGATGCTGGGGATTTTTTTCTTTGTTGAAATCCCGCCTTTTCTTTTCCTTTGGAACTACGATGTTCAGAAAATTGTGCTAGATATACAACTTGAATCATAGCACATTTAAACGCCGATATGAGATTTTTCTATAAATCCCATCTCTTGATTTCTTCCGTTCTTGGAGTGATGCAGTTTCCATCTTGAAACATCCCATGATCACCAACAGGGGTTTATGAAATGAATTTGCAGGCTCAACTTGGCTGTGCAAAGGATATGGTGTGTGGGATAGAGAAATGAATGCTTCTCGTCATCCTATGGCACTTGGATTACCATATAAACAACACACAAAGATTGATGTTAGTCCGAGCAAGAAAATTTCTAACCATTTTCTCCTGATACCGCTGGACTCACCTCCATTTTGCCCCGATGTGGGGTGGTTCTTGACAGGGTTAAGAATGAAAACCGTCGTTCAAAGGGTTTATCAACGGTCACCTGTAGTGTTTGAGGGATATGAAACGAATGCCTCCGTCATCCCAACCCATGTAATCGTTGCGAATAATCCCTACTTCCGTAGGTCCAGATTTTGCTATCTGATCCGCTCCACTTCTCTCCAGTGTGTGTAGGACGTGTTTGGACTAGGCTTTGCCTCTTTTCTTTTGAGAAAACGTCCTTTTAAAAGTTTTGAACTTTTGATTGGAAAAAATCTCTTTCATTTTCTCCAAAAATTTTACCCGTCAAGGGGATTTTATGATGCACCATGCATGTTCTTATTCATGTTCAGATAACCTCCTGTTTTAAGACATGAATGCCAATGAAGTTTGAATTCTATGTCTTTTCTAGACCTTAGATTCTGAAAGCTTTTCTTTTTCTCTCTGTTTTTTATTTAACTTCTTCAATGGATTGGGGAAAGGGATACTTACCTGTCCCCCGCGGCTGGAGATCCTGAAAATGCGGAAGAAACATGTTATTGTACGTTCACGAATTTTTCAAAAAATTAGAACGATACAATTTACCCTTGGTCATGTATTCTAACGGGTAATACATGGGATGTGAAAACCTGTTCGTCTGTAAGGCGATTCCCCTATCAAGGATAAATAACGAGTATCAATTCATATTCTCAAATTCAAGACAAATTGGAACGATACAACTTTACTCTTGGTTCTCATCCCGTTCTGATATTGCGTATTGATATGAACAACATCTATCAAATCCGCCTATCCATTCTTGGAGTGTTTGCAACATCAATGGTTCATCTGCCCCCAGTTAGGCAACGTCTGTTCTGTTATTCGAACAAATGGCTCCTTGAGTGATTTATCCACGTTTATCACCTGAGAAGGGAAAGAAATGAGACATTACTTCGATATTCGATTAAAGATCGTTTAGGAACGATACATCGTTTTACCAAATAGGTGGCTTCGCGGCCAAACGTATTTCGTATTGAAGGGGTAGATCCCATTATACTTCGCGGGTGATAGTCATTGTTCGGGGAACTTGCTCCACGGATTAAGCGATTAATCCACGGCCCTCAGCTTGAAGATGCTCAAAGGGTGATGTTGACACTCACGCGCAATTAGTTCTAGACATTAATGAAAGATGTTCCCGTGGGAACCTTACAGTGCGATCAACAACATATTCAATAGGAGTGTTCCACCCCTTTCGTCTAAGCATTTTTCATCGAGTAACCATGCCTTGCATCAGACGTTTGGTCACCTGCCTTGCGTCACCACTGCGATGGCCCTCCGGCTCCAAATTGATCGAGCCAAAGATTGAACTCATCGCCAAGGAAATTGCTCGGGTCTTCGAGCCATTGATGTTCAAGTTGGGTATCAACAATTGTTGGGGGCAGATTTCCTTCATCGCCTTCATTGTGAGGAACTGGAGTCTTTGAGCTAGAACCTTCATCATTGCCCTGTTGGGGTCGAGACATACATTCCTGAAGAGTATTGATCCAAGTGTCCAGCTCCTCCTCAAGGAAATCGCCTGTTCTTTCTAGCCTTTGGTGCCCAGATTGGCTGTCGTCGACTGCAGGCGAGGGATTCCTCTCTTTGCTCTCGCCGTGAGCAACTTGACCCCTCGAATTGGAACTTCCTCCAATGACCGGCAGGTTTATATGTGCACTCTCTACCAATGCCAGATCCGCTTCAGGGACAGCATTAATGACCGAATCGCGCTCAAACTGAGGAATCCCTATGTGCTGGAACTGCGATATATACTCTTGAGGAGTATTGAGATAGCTCGGCGGAGCATTCTGATTTGGGTTAGAGGAGTCGCTGACACGACTGCTGGTCCCGTCATTGCTGAAACACGGTTGGGTGCTCTCGGCTCTCCAATCATCGTGGTTGTAACTCTGCCCGGCACTTGAGCTCCAACTGGCTTTATGATGGTTTAACGCTATCCTTCCATCCCTTAGCAATCTCCTATAGTACTTGAGGTGAGACTCGACGTTAATTCTAGAGAGCCCCGGCACATTCATAATCTCGAGTATGCGTAGTGGGCTAGCCGAATCAACTCCCAGCTCTCGAATTGCATCAACAAATTTGGTGTGAAGTTCATAAGTCCAGTAAAACCTTGTTCTCTTATCACCCAAAATATCGTCAATACTTCGGTAGCTATTCTCTACGGGATCTAGTCGTTTCAAAAGTTGTCCAGGGAGGGACTCACCGACTTTGGATTGGCTGGCTGTGACAACGAGTTCGTCATTGAGAGAACTCCCCCTGTGATGATTCATATCCCATTTCTCAGAGGATGTTGGTGTTGATCCTATGGTGTTGACTTGCTCATGCAGATCTCCGGCGATATCTGGCTGTGTCGGAAAATGCTGTGGAGAATACGGTAACAGCTGAGATTTATTCGTCAACAGGGATGGTTCATCGAGGAACACCTCGCCGAGGACAACAAGATTACCACAATTAAGGCAGGTGGCCTTGGTCAGAGCTTCCTTATATCTCGCGCTTTCAGCTTGAAGCTTCTCATTCTCCTCCTTCAGGACCAGTAACTCATGGTCTGCGTATTGCTGTTTCACCCGGGTTCGTTTGTTGGCGAACCAAAACTTGACCTTCGAAAGCTCCAATCCTATCTTTCGGCTCAACTCCATTTTCTGTTGTCTGCTTGGAGTGGGGCATTCATTGAAGAAAGCTTCGAGCTCTCGGATTTGGCCTGGAGTGTGGCGTTGTAGTTGCTTCCTTTTCCGGCTCCGGTCATCATTGTATACTCCTTCTTCGTAGCTGAAACCTAGAATTTCATCGCTGGAGGAGTCAGTCTCTATGGCCTTCGGGCAGGATTCAGCTCCAGGATCTTCAAAGTCTCCCAGCAGTTCGTGCTCAGAAATGTCCAGGTCGGGCGTTTCTAGCAGATGGGAATAACTTTTAAACATGATGGATCGGGGTATCTCGGGCTGATCTAGTTCACTCAGCTTTCTCAATTCGCTCTTACGTGTTTGCTCACTCTAGAAATTTTCTCAAGTGATTGTGCGTGTCCTGGAACCATCCTTCAGGCTGCATATGAAGACCAGCAAGCAAGCGTTCCTCCCGAGATTCTGCAATTACTCATCGTCTGTATTCCCCTTTCTTTTTCCTCGTGATAGGATCACAAACTCTCTTGCATTGATTCGGTTTCATCGAGTATTGCGCTCGTCCCCTAGTTCAGTCTTCAAAGTGGTGGGTCTACAATCTTTCGGCGCCTTTTATGATTTGCTAGGCCCGAGAACGTGGGGAGCAGCGGTGGACCCGCAATTAATGACTCCGTTTAATTCATTTAGCTCCATGGGAATTAACGCTATGATCTTCTCTCAACCCCTTTTCATCGTTCAAAAGAAAGTGGCATTTTCCCTGTGCATGCTGTTACTCTTCATTTCAGCATCCCGGGCGCTTGGTGAGGAATGAGTTCGTGGCCACTCAAAATTTTAAAGACCGTCTCTGGTTTCAGACTTAATCTAACAAGGGATCATCACAACTGAGCATGACGATGTTCGTCGATAGCGTTGGTTTAACTATAGTCATTAAAGAAAAATGTTCCCGTAGGAACTTTACAACGATAAAATGAGTGATCTACTCGTGAACATGTTCTTCTTTCTATGGGTGTTCGTAGTGACCGACCCATCGTGCCCCGAGTCAGGTGCTAGATCATGGCTGTCCAAGCATGCCAGCTTCCCACTGATTGAACAAGGCATCGAGCCCCTCATCGAAGAAATCGTCTGTCGTGGGTTGACCAGCGGCAGGCAGAGCACCAGCCGACTGCTGCTCGAATGGAGGAGTTTGCACTCGCTGTACTTGTGACACGCGCTCTTGAGAAATGTTGAAATGGCCCGGGAGGACATTCTGATCAGCTTTCAGTTTGCCGGTGGTCGGGTTGCTAGCTTGATTGATGCTTAGATTTGGCCGGGTATCTCTTGATGCCTGAGCATTACAATGGCGGTCGCCCCTAGCTTTTGAGCTCGAGACGGATTCCTCCCGGTTTAGCTCCGCTCGACGTTGTTTTAATAGCTTTCTGTAGGCAGCAAGGTGATTCCTGACCAGCTCCTTACTAAGCCCCGGTACATTCATGGCCTTAAATATGCGCGTCGGAGTTGCTGAGTCGATCCCCATTTGGTGAACCACGTCTAGGAATCTGGAATGCAATTCAGGGGGCCAAGCGAACCTCCTCTTATCGTGGCCCAAAATTGCATCGATGGCTTGACGACTGATTAACTCATCTCCAGCAGGACCCGACCCTATCGAAAATTGTTGTGCATGAGGCTGATATGCTTTGAGCTGGTCGGCGGTAACATCCAGCTCCTTGAAACTGTAACTCCAATCAAAGCGATGCAAATCCCATCCCCCAGGAGGCATTTGTATCATCTTCGCAGGATCATCCTGCTCATGCGTGACTCCGGCAAAATCTGGTTGAGCAGGAGATGCCCCGAGGGAGTAGGGTGGTAAATGAACGTCTTCAATCATCGCGTGAGGCTTATCGGGGAATATCTTACCGAGGGCGGCGAGGTTATCGCAATGAGGGCAAACGGTAATATTGAGAGCTTTTTCATACCTCATGTTTTCTGTTCGCAGCTTTTGGTTTTCTTCCTTTAAAATCTCGACCACCTGACGTTTGCGTTGAGCCTTCGATTTGGATCTCCTATTTTGAAACCAAAACTGGATCCTCGACTGATTAATCCCCAACTCCCGGCTCAATTCAATTCTCCACTTCTTTTTCATGTAATGGCTTTTACTGAAAAGGGTTTCCAGCATTTGGGTTTCCTCCTGAGAGTATTGGTGAGGGCGTCTTCTTTTCCCGAGTTGAACATCGTGGATGTCGTTGTCGTCGTCGCCGTGATCTTGATTTCCGTTGCCAGAAGTGTTGGGCTCCATGGTTTTGGCGTTAGACTTGATCTTGGAATCTTCGAGATCCCTCTGTAGTTCAATTTCTGAGATTTTTGAGTCAGTCGCCTCTAGCAGCTGACAATAACCTCTTAAATATGTTGGATTGAGAAATGTTTGATTGGTTCTTGCCCACTCAGAGTTCTCCACTCTCTCATGTATGCTCACTCCCTATAAAGTTTTCTTCGAGTGACTTCGTATGTTCAGGAGACGCTCTTCAAGCATCATTAGGCAAACGTTCCCCCTCAAGACTTTGAATTTCTCGTTTAGCTTTTCAATCGTGATGGGACTGCCAAATCCTGTTAGGGCTCTCTTCGATAGTTGCGCTTACCTCCCACCTAACTCTAATAATGGTGATCCCGACAAATCTTTTACATCTTTTAATTGATGAGCCGGAAATCGCGGACCGAAACGAATCCAATGGTTCTCGTGAGGGGACCTCCTGCTTTACCCCCTAACTGGGCTCCACCGGCATTATTACTGAGACCCTTCATCATCCCCGAGTTGCTATAAAATGAGGAATTAATGTATGGAAGGTTAACGTTCTCGCATAATCAGCTTCTTCCTTCTAATCTCTCTGCCAAACTCGTCTTATTCTCAAGCCAACCCAACGCAAATGGCCTCCTCTCCCGTACGCACTTTTTCAACTGATGTCTTGGCCCAGTGGGAAAAGCTTTATAACCTACTGGGTCGCGGTTACGCACACATAACCGATCATTCTGCGACCGAGGATGAAATCCGTGTCCTGCTCGAGGACCTTGATACCACTTCTCTCGAAGGTACTACACTGGGGAGGGAATATAGAATTTTCCCGACTCTCTTTGCACACTCCTTAGAGGCCTACCGTGCTGCTAATCGGGAGGTTCTCGTGGCTCGCGTCTTGCGAGCTCGTTATGAGGATCGATCTGATCATTTGGTGCTGACCAACTATCTGGCCGATAGTTACAAAAAGGCCGTCGAGTTTGCTAATGAGCGGGTCGCGACGTTGCTTCGCGAGAGGAGAAATCTGGTGGAGCAATTGGCCCTATCCCTGACCACCGGCGAGCATGACCGCCGCAATGTCCTGTTGAGGCTTCAGAGCGACTGGCAGGAAGAACGGCTCGACAAAATAACCGCGGACATAGCTCGCGGGAATGGACTGGTTCGAGACCTGGAAACAATCGCCGAAGAACATGAGGCCAAGGTCGCCGAAGTTAAGGGAGAATGCAAAAGTCTTCTCCTCAGGCTTGCCGACCATGACATGCGGAGTTGGGAGTATGAGCAGAGCATTAATAACATGGAGGGTCAGTTGGGCTCCTTCGTGTCGTTAATTAGGGCTCACTTCGGCTTTACTTTTCTACCCCGAATTGTATGACCTGCTTTTGAAAACCCTCCACTGAGCAAAATAAATGAGAACTCTTGTGTGTGTGTTTTAACTTCTGTATGGTTCATTTCTTCGAGCATCCGAACATCTTCAACTTGGGTGAGCCGAACCATAATATCAGTAAGCTGAGCAAATATGTCCTGATTTTATAACTCGCTCATGATCAGATGAGATAATAGCCTTAGACTTGTCCAGGAAAAGATTTCTCTCTATTACCTATTTTTTTTACCTGCAAATAAAAAGACAGAATCAGAAGGAATAATTTGAAAAAGAAATCAAAAACCCCTTTCAATCCTATGCTTGCCCATGATTAATAAGGACAAGAACTTTTACAAGGGTTTTAATCTTGCGCGAAAAGTTTTTATCAATATTCCTCGAAAGAAAGCATACTATTGAAAGGAATGTAATTCACAATAATCGCTTTTGATCAATTTCGAGAGGAACGAATTACTCAAAAGTGCGAGGCATAATAACGTGTTTTAAATTTAATTGAAGATACGGCATCCAAATCAAGGCCGTTTTGTTAAGAACGAGAGTAATTTGGACATCTATCTCGTCATTAAATTCAAAACAACGCCGATATTCTCGATCAATTATCGTGGATTACCAGCGACGTAAAACATGCATGGACCAATTCAAGTGTATAATTCCTTCTAGCGAAATTGGGGTTGGATTACCCTATATGACCAAAAAGGTCGTGCAAGATTTCCAATTTTAATTTTCTCTAAAGGAATTATAAACTTGACTTGGGAGTATTCGGATGATTAGAGAAAATGCCACTATCACATTCCCATGACCTGTCAAAAGAAATACAACCAAGTTCCATCTAAATGTATACACCAATAGATCCCTAATACAATCACTCTAAGGGGTGAGATAGAGAAAGCCTCGATAAAAGTAAACCCTATACAAGAGGACTAGCAATGGAAAATGAAACAAAGGAATGTGATCCTAACGTTTAAGGATGCCCCAAGTTCGATCTGTGACTTCCGGATCACTTGCCCCAACTCGTCATCTTCATTGGACGATATCTCAATAATGTCCATAGTAGGCTCCTTTGTTGCTCACTCGGTGCTTGTCATGGGATATCATCCTCTTCGTTTTCTATCAAGGACGTTTTGGAAAAACACACACATCTATCCTTGAAATGGCATTTAATCTAATCACCAGAATGCAATGAATGAAATGCCTATATTTATATGAACTGTAATAGATTCGAGGTATAGAGAGTCTTACCAACCAAACTCGTCGACTTATGTGCGGTTTTAGGTGTACCAACCGCCCAAAGACATGCGCATGAGACAAGTTATGGTGAACTTCTAAAAATCAGAGGGTTTGGCACCTAAGGTTAAGGTTCCCACTTCGAGTTCTAGAAAGAGCCGATTCCATTGCACAGCTATCGTTGCATTGGGACTCGATCCATAGTTCGAAGCGAGCGGAATTGAAAAGTGGATTACCCCGCGTTTTTCCTCACGGAGATTCCATTTTCAATTCCTTCTATTGTGTTCCTATAGGCGACGCCCGGGGTTTTAGGCGCGGTTGTGTGTGTCCACGTGTTGTGATCATCACAATGCAATTCATGCATAGCAGTTTATCAATCAGCACTTCAAATCATCCACACAACATACATTCCTACGCCCAACCTGCATAAGACAATGTTAATCACGGACTACACCCCTTATTTCTCCAATCTGCAAAAACATATAACACCTATCGTAAGCGGACTTACCTCACCTTCACGAGCGCCTGCATGGTTAGAAAAATCACTCAGCGTTTTAATTACGGCCTAAGTCCACTTGGGGTCTAGAACCATAGGTTCTAGAACACAGTGTCCCCAGCGGAGTCGCCAGCTGTCGCGACCCGTCCGGAAGAGGACGCGGCTAATGGATTACCGATCGCGGGCCTTGGATCTGCGCGGGCCCTCCCAGGCCCATACCAAATCGCGGTGGGAGTATTTTCAAAGGATTCGACGATAAGAGTCGATCGCTTTCGACCTTCAGTGTGGTCGTGGTGGCATGTGCAACTTGTGCATGCATTTGGAGTCGCCACCGGTCTTTCTTGGAGGGTAGACCGGAAACCTTATTGACCGATTGGGAGAGATCGATCAATTCTGCGGAACCAGAGATTTTGAGTTCGGGGACTTGGTTACGCTGGTGTCGTTACCAACGCCCTTTCGGTACCTAACGCGAGTGATTTTCCTAACTAGGATTTCATGCAGGCGCAATTTTGGGTGAGGTAAGTCTGACTTTGCACATTAACCAGTTTAACATGCTCACGTAATCATAATAAATAAATAGATGTAAATCACATAAACATCTATCCTACGTGGTGATCATGGAATTATGATTTAATGGGTCTCGAGCCAATGAGACCACATTTAATCATTTTAATATTTTAATAACGGAGAGCCGCTCTTCGCTTCTTCTTGGTTTCTTGAACTCTTCAAGAATTGGGCCCCAAAGAGCTCGCCGACTTAAAAGGCTCCCCCACGTAATCCTCGTAGCATTTACATCAACAATTGACTATGCTAAAAATAAAGATTACATGAAAAATAAAAGGAGTACGCAGCCTCCATTTAATAACTACAACCCCAAATATATAAATAATCATCATACATTCATATATACATCAATCACATTGATTAGGGATTTTTCCATGATCACCACCCTTCCACGTAAGTAATAAATTCACAATTTAAAACTTAGGAAGGCACAATAAAAATTCTACGTTGAATCATATTCAGAATTTTTATGTAAAAAAAAGATAGCCATAAATTTTCGATTCAAAATTGATTTAGTCTCAATTTTTGCTACGTTGATTAATTTATCATATAAAATAATCAACCTCCATTAGCCATGTAAGATGAACAATTCGTTAATACATATTGGCCATAGTATTGCAAAAATTGCAAAAAATCAATTAAATGCACGAAAACACCTAAGGATTGGCTCTGATACCACTGTTGGGATCCACGTAACACGTAGCGGAAATAAATAACAACCCATACATGTATCTCCAGAGGCGTACTTCGTGCATTTCAATCGAAAAAAATCACAAAGTCTCAAAGGGAGTAAATAGATTACCTCTCGTAGCGTGCTTGAACGGAGGTGTCGGTTCGATGTTCTTCGATCTCAGCCTCCACAAGTGTTAGGCATCTAGTTCGGACGCACCACCAATTGACGAACGGGGAGACGACTAATAACTCCACAACAATTGTGCTAGCAATATGCGGAATCAATATTCCGAACTTAATATATTTTGCTCACTCAAGATTATGAGAATATAGAGAGTGTTTGTGTTCTTCTCTCTAAGCTCTCAAAAATTTGCACACTCTACAAAATGTCTCTCCCCCCAACCTCAAAACTCTTGCCATCCTTTTATAGCCAAAAATACCTTCCAATAAATTGTATTTAAAAATAGCACTAACAATTATAAATTCTATCTAAAAATAGCACTCACAAATAAATGACATTTAAAAATAGCACTAACAATAGCACTCACAATTTATAATACAAAAATGCTATTTAAAAATAGCACTAACAATAGCACTCACAATTTATAATACAAAAATGCTATTTAAAAATAGCACTAACAATTATAAATTCTATCTAATAATAGCACTCACAAATAAATGACATTTAAAAATAGCACTAACAATAGCACTCACAATTTATAATACAAAAATTCTATTTAAAAATAGCACTAACAATAGCACTCACAATTTATAATACAAAAATGCTATTTAAAAATAGCACTAACAATTATAAATTCTATCTAATAATAGCACTCACAATTTATGATAAATAAATGACATTTAAAAATAGCACTAACAATAGCACTCACAATTTATGATAAATAAATGTCATTTAAAAATAGCACTAACAATAGCACTCACAATTTATAATACAAAAATGCTATTTAAAAATAGCACTAACAATAGCACTCACAATACAAAAATGCTAAAAAAAGGGCACTAACAAAGGTGTTAAAAATAATAACCATTATTATTATTACAAGAGTTAAAGAGGTTACCAAACAGTACAAATATGCATAACGTATAAATACGTATAACGTATAAATACGTAGAGCATACGTATACATCCGTGAAACCGGGGACTAATTGAAAGAAAAATGTGCAATTAAGCCATTTTGGTAAAAATTGATTAAATTGGAGGGCAAATTGACCTAATTACACTTTAAGACTTTAAAATCCAATGTCATAGCTTATAAAAAGTGAGAATTGAAGACTAAAAGACTCGAAAATAATTTTTTTTAGGCTCGGTTTGGGTTTATGTTTGTGAAGGAACATAGTGACCCGAGCCGAATTTTTGAGATTTAAAGTGACACACTTGAAGAGGAAATTAAAACAAAATTATTGAATATTTTTTGGGTATTTTTCTGACCACGAATGGTATTTTTCTGATTTTTTTGGGTATTTTTATAATTAAATAAACTCGAAAAATATTGAAAATACCGAAAAATATTTTTTGTTCAAAATTGGTTCCTAAGGTTAAACCAAGGCTTCCAAAGTTGATTTTGTGATTTTATGACCTTTTTTGATATTTTTAATTAATTTTAAAGAATAAAAATCACAATAATAAATGGTAAAAAAAAATCAGGTGTCAACATCAATACACATCAATTTCAATCATTGGCCTCCTAGTATAGCCATAAGGGCTCAAGAAATATGTGATTTAGGGCTAGGGGGTAAAATGGGAAGATTCGGGGACAATTAGCCCGAAGGGCAAAATCGTCATTTTTAAGAAGGTTCGGGGTTCAAAACACCCGGGATGAGCCTTGGCCAGTTGATTGTGGCCATTTCCTATTTTTTTGGGATTTTCCTGGATTTTTAGAATTTTTTTGGAAGACGGTTTGCCGGAAGGGCAAAACCGTCATTTCTGAAAAGACCGGGGGTCGAAACACCCGAAACAGGTAATGGCCAGTTGAATGTGGCCATTTCCTATTTTCTGGAATTTTTTAGAGTTTTTCTGAATTTTTCGAATTTTTTTGATTTTTTTATGATTTTTCATTTTTTTTTATTGATTTATTGATTATTTATTATTTTTTATTATTTTCTGAATTTTTTTTATATTTAAAAATATTTTCCGGGCCGGGTCAGACCCGGCCCACGCCTCTCGGGCGCCCGGCCCGACCCTAGGGGTCGAAACCGGCCTAAAACGAAGCCGTTTTATATTTTTAAACATTTTTCTATTTTTTTAACAATTTTTTTGATTTTTTTATCTATTTTGTTTAATTATCCGAAAATTCCCCGGATCCGACGACTCTCATCGCGCCACGTGGCCTCATCCTGTGCGTCCGATCTTCCACTAGATCGGGCGATCCACGGGGAGCCACGTGGCTCATTGGTGGCCGTTGGATCGAAAATTAATTTATTTTCCTTTTAAGAAAAACCGCCGGATCAAACGCTCCACGTTGTGCCACGTGGCCGCTCTTGGTGCGTCCGATCTTGGACAAGATCGGACGATCCACAGGGAGCCACTTGGCACAACCTCGTCCGCCGGATCAATTTTAATTTATTTTCCATTTATTATCTTCCAAAATTACAGGATCGCGACACGTGTCGCGATCGGGACCGTCCATTTTATTTTATTTCTTGAAAATCCACGTGGCCCCCACCCGGCTGACGTGGCGCCTACGTGGCGTGCCACGTCGGCGTTGACCGGTCAGCGGACTTGCAGTCCGCCGGAGAAGACGACCGGCGCCTCGCCGGAACAGTAAAAATTCCGGCGAGGTCGCCGGAAAAATGCGAAACGAGCCCGAAACTTGGTATTTTTCGCCCGTTCTTGCGGCATTCGACTCCTTAGACTCTCGGCATCAATATACAACAAAAAACGTAGCCATGAACGCGTCAAAAGCCGACGAAACGGACCTCCACAGTGGCGGCTCCGGCGAAGGATTTGCAGAATTGTTTTTGCATTTAAACTTGATTTCATTCGATCACATGGCATCCAATGGAGGTTAAGGAAGCTTACTTGAGGTCCTTTGATGGTCGGTGGCCGTGGGCTTCGCCGGTGTGAGCTTTAGGCTCGGCCCGAGCACATCGAACTCCGGCCATCGCTCCCGGCATGGTTCCAATGCAAAATAAACACGTAAACAAGCTTAGGGTCGGTTCTAGCGAAGATTTGAGGTGAAACTCGCAACAATAGAGCCCCGAGACTACACGGCCGAGAGCTAAAAATCACGAAGCCCATTTGGGCGTTTCTTCGAACACATGGTGTGCGTGTGTGAAATGATGGTTGGAGAGGAAGACCGACCTATTTGGAGCTCGCCGGTGACCCCCCCAAGCTCCGGTGATGATCTAGGAGTGACACTGAAGGTCCGGGGTTCTCCGTTTTCGTTAGTCTTCGCCCGAAATCCTCTCCAAAAAAAATCTCCCGCACGCCAAGGCCGAGCTCCGTTTTTTATCCGGGAATGTCTCGGTTTCGCGTGGCCGACCGCCCGCCTCGGCGCCCGTTTTTTTTCAGAACGAACATGGGCCTCCGCCAGAAGTGTCCCCCACGCCCGTTCTCTTTTTTTCTTCCCCAAAAACCGCACGCCCCCATGCTCTGTTTTCTGTTCTGCCATTCTGCACGTTCTGCTGCACATTCTGTGCATTATTGCAGACCCGGGTCGGACCGGGTCGGGTCGGGTCGGACTCGACCGACCCGGTTCGACCAAATAGTCAAATTGACCCCCCAAATGACCCCTTTTCATGAAATTGATGGCAAATTCGAATTCCTTGGCATGTTTTTTTTTATCAAATATGGGTATTTTCGTGAACCAATTGATTGAAATTTAGTGAAAACCCCAAATTGTCCCTAGGATCCGAAAATGAATTTCGCCAAATCGAAGGCCTAAACGATCGAATTAGTCAACATTGAGCCCACCAATGGATTCAGCATGATGAAAACTATTGGGTAGAGGTATTTAATTTTAATGGGTGTGCCCGTGTGAAATTTAATTTCACAAATTGTAAAACCGGGTACTAAATTGAAAGATTTTTATGCAATTAAGCCCTTTTGGATAAAATTGATCAAATTGGAGGGCAAATTGACCCAATTGCATTTCAATACTTTAGAGTCCAATGTCATAGCTTATAAAAACCAAGAATTGAAAATTAAAAGACTCGAAAAGGATTTTTTTAAGCTCATTTCGGTTTTAGGTTTGTGAAGGAACCCCATGAATCGAGCCAAATTTCTGAATATTTTTGTGTATTTTTCTGACCACAAATGGTATTTTTCTGATTTTTTGGGCATTTTTATAATTAAATAAATTCCAAAAAATATTTAAAAATTCAAAAAATATTTTTTGTTCAAAATTGGTTCCTAAGGCTAGGCTAAGGCTTCCAAAGTTGATTTTGCAATTTTTTGACCTTTTTTACTATTTTTAATTAATTTTAGAAATTAAAACTATAATAAAAGATAGTCAAAAATCAGGTGTCAACAGCTGCCCCTCTTTGAGAGTGAGCTCGTCAGAGGTTGCTTTCAAAGACAAAATGACACCTGAATCTTAACCGACTCGACTGGGGAAAAGAAATGCTATGACATCGGACCCTTAAGTCTTTTGATGAATGCTCAAATTAATCACCGATTTACTCTGACAATTAGGACACAGGTCGGAGCGAGGGAGGCTTACCTGACGTTTACCTGCCTGTTGAATGCTGCGTACGCGGAGTCTGAGGAGGTTTTTTTTTTTTTTTTTTTTTTTTTACCCTTCGTGGCGTCTAGTTCGCCATGCTGGGTTTTTATTACTCCCTTCATGGCTCCTGATTTGCCACTTTGGGGTCTTGAAATTCTTTTCCACGGCTACCGGTTGCAATCCATTCCGAAGGGTGAGAGCTTCGAGGCGTGGCTATCCGGCGCGTGCTTCGTGGAAAAGGCGATCACCGTATCTCTAGGCGGCAAGTCGCGAGCGTTATGGGCTCTGATCTTGAACTGTGCTTTGAGACACCTCTGTCGTGAATCCCTGTGTAGTGGGACTTTGGGTGGAATAAATGTCTTTCCCGCGGCTACCGGCTGCAATCCATTCCGAAGGGTGAGAGCTTCGAGGCGTGGCTATCCGGCGCGTGCTTCGTGGAAAAGGCGGTCACCGTATCTCTAGGCGGCAAGTCGCGAGCGTTATGGGCTCCGATCTTGAACTGTGCTTTGAGACACCTATGTCGTGAATCCCTGTGTAGTGGGACTTTTGGGAAAGAAATCTTCTGAAGCTGAAAATTGGCGATCCGGTCCGGAAGATGACAGATCCGCGGCTACCAACCTGTGAACACTTACAGAGAGATTTATCTGGTCATCGTGCTTTCAAAGCGGCAAGCGAGCCTTTTGGGCTTCGGTCTTGGGTCGACTTCTAGGCACCTATTTGCTTTAGAGGATCCCATGACGCTGACTAGCGGGGTCAGAGGGGATTTTTCAAGTTTTGCAGAGGGTTCCCAATACGGAGGTTTTCCACGTCCGATAGGATCGCCTGATTTTTTGAAAATGGGGTCCTAGGACGAGGGTTCTCCTCGTCATGCTAGGACTGTTTGATATTTTTGAAAAGGGGTCTCATGACGAGGTTTCTCCACGTCTGATGAGATTACCTGTTTTTCTGGGAAGGGGTCTCATGACGAGGTTTCTCCACGCCTGATGAGATTACCTGAATTTTGAAAAGGGGTCCCATGACGAGGTTTCTCCACGCCTGATGAGATTACCTGTTTTTCTGGGAAGGGGTCTCATGACGAGGTTTCTCCACGCCTGATGAGATTACCTGTTTTTCTGGGAATGAGTCTCATGACGAGGTTTCTCCACGCCTGATGAGATTACCTGTTTTTCTGGGAAGGGGTCTCATGACGAGGTTTCTCCACGCCTGATGAGATTACCTGTTTTTTTGAAAAGGGGTCCCATGACGAGGTTTCTCCACGCCTGATGAGATTACCTGTTTTTCTGGGAATGGGTCTCATGACGAGGTTTCTCCACGCCTGATGAGATTACCTGTTTTTCTGGGAAGGGGTCTCATGACGAGGTTTCACCACGCCTGATGAGATTACCTAAATTTTGAAAAGGGGTCCCATGACGAGGTTTCTCCACGCCTGATGAGATTACCTGTTTTTCTGGGAAGGGGTCTCATGACGAGGTTTCTCCACGCCTGATGAGATTACCTGTTTTTCTGGTAGGGGGTCTCATGACGAGGTTTCTCCACGCCTGATGAGATTACCTGTTCTTTTGAAAAGGGGTCCCATGACGAGGTTTCTCCACGCCTGATGAGATTACCTGTTCTTTTGGAAAGGGGTCCCATGACGAGGTTTCTCCACGTCCGATGAGATTACCTGAATTTTTGAAAAGGTTCTCAAAACGGAGGTTTTCCACGTCCGATGGGAATGTTTGGTTCTTCAAAAGGTTCCCAAGTCTGAGGTTTTCTACGTCCGATGGGAATGTTTAATTTTTCAAAAAGTTCCTAAGTCGGAGGTTTTCTACGTCCGATGGGAATGTTTAATTTTGAAAAGGGGTCCTAGGACGAGGGTTCTCCACGTCATGCTAAGACTGCCTGATTTTTTTGAAAAGGTTCCCAAAACGGAGGTTTTCCACGTCCGATGAGATTGTTTGAATTTTCAAAAAAGAGTCCCAAGTCGAAGGTTTTCCACGTCCGCTAGGATGGTTTGTTTCTCAAAAGGAGTTCCCAACACGGAGGTTTTCTACGTCCGATGGGATTTCCTGGTTCTTCAAATGGGTTCCCAAATTGGAGGTTTTCCACGTCCAATGGGATTGTCTATTTTTGAAAAAGATTCCCAAGACGGAGGTTTTCCACGTCCGGTGGGATTGTTTGATTTCCTTAAAAAGGGGTCCCAAGTCGGAGGTTTTCCACGTCCGCTGGGATTGCTTGGTTCTCCAAATGGGTTCCCAAATTGGAGGATTTCCACGTCCAATGGGATTGTCTATTTTTCAAAAAGTTCCCATGGCGTGGTTTCTACCATTGAGTTGACCCTTCAGGCGGTTTTACCATGATTTGACCCTTCAGGCGGTGTCTACCTTTGAGTTAACCCTTCAGGCGGTTTCTACCTTTGGTTGACCCTTCAGGCGGTTTCTACCTTTGAGTTGACCCTTCAAGCGGTTTTCTACCATGATTTGACCCTTCAGGCGGTGTCTACCTTTGAGTTGACCCTTCGGGCGGTTTCTACCTTTGATTTGACCCTTCAGGCGGTTTCTACCTTGGTTTGACCCTTCAGGCGGTTTCTACCTTGGTTTGACCCTTCAGGCGGTATCTACCATGGTTTGACCCTTCAAGCGGTGTCTACCTTTGAGTTGACCCTTCAGGCGGTTTCTACCTTTGATTTGACCCTTCAGGCGGTGTCTACCTTTGAGTTAACCCTTCAGGCGGTTTCTACCTTTGGTTGACCCTTCAGGCGGTTTCTACCTTTGAGTTGACCCTTCAGGCGGTTTTCTACCATGATTTGACCCTTCAGGCGGTGTCTACCTTTGAGTTGACCCTTCAGGCGGTTTCTACCTTTGATTTGACCCTTCAGGCGGTTTCTACCTTGGTTTGACCCTTCAGGCGGTTTCTACCTTGGTTTGACCCTTCAGGCGGTATCTACCATGGTTTGACCCTTCAGGCGGTGTCTACCTTTGAGTTGACCCTTCAGGCGGTTTCTACCTTTGATTTGACCCTTCAGGCGGTTTCTACCTTGGTTTGACCCTTCAGGCGGTTTCTACCTTGGTTTGACCCTTCAGGCGGTATCTACCATAGTTTGACCCTTCAGGCGGTGTCTACCTTTGAGTTGACCCTTCAGGCGGTTTCTACCTTTGATTTGACTCTTCAGGCAGTTTCTACCTTGGTTTGACCCTTCAGGCGGTTTCTACCTTGGTTTGACCCTTCAGGCGGTATCTACCATTGATTGACCCTTCAGGCGGTTTCTACCATTGGTTTGACCCTTAAGGCGGTTTCTACCTTGAGTTTGACCCTTAAGGCGGTTTCTACCTTGAGTTGACCCTTCAGGCGGTTTCTACCTTGATTTGACCCTTCAGGCGGTATCTACCTTTGAGTTGACCCTTCAGGCGGTTTCTACCTTTGAGTTGACCCTTCAGGCGGTATCTACCTTTGATGTGACCCTTCAGGCGGTTTCTACCTTTGATGTTTAGGCGACATTCTGGGAGCTGGGTTCTCCAGGTATCTTGCAGAAGTTTGAGCCTGAAAGATTTTTCTTCGCCAAGAAAATGTTAGTAATCTTTGGGAAGACCACGGCTGTCCATTTGACAAAATTTTATGACTTACGTTTTAGTCATGAAACGTGCATTTTGATGCTGGAGGTTATCCAAAGCATTCTTACAACATGCAAATGTGATCACAAATTCCTTGCATGGAAAATCTGGATCAAATAATTTGAAGATTCCAAAAAGAGTTTGCTCTACACATCAATTGGAATATTTCTCGTTCAAGAGGTCTTCTCACCTGTTTTGAGAGAGTGGTTTTTATAGGGGATGCACTCAATTCCCTACTAACCTGTGCCTAGGTTTTAGGCTCATTCGCAGCGCATACATTTTGATCGGTCGGGAGGTCTTCCACGGGACCGTAATGTTGGGCTTGGGTATCGGTCTTTAATGGGGACCCGCTTTCGAGTCAGGGCCATTCAATGAAAGCTTTCACCATCTGCTCCGGGTTTACAAGTCAAGGACCCTGCAAAATGAGAAAGAAATAGTCTTGCTCGTACCTCTTCGAGCTAAGCCATATGTTAACCCAAGTGTCTTAATCAGAGAAGACTGTTTCAGGGTCGTAACTTTGGTAGGATTGGGGACCGAAAAAAGCTTATTTTTGGCCCAGAATTTGCGAAGGGTTTGACGTTGGTGATCATTGCAAACTTGTCACCTGTCTTTTCCATTCTGCATCTTCAATTCTTGAGGTGCACGACCATTTATGAGGTATGCACAAATTTTAGATAGCGTCTCTGACTGCATTAAGAGGCTGACAACTTTGTCCGCGTCTCTGCTCCGCGCTTGACACCTTTTGAGGAGTAGTCTTTTGAATCTGACTCCTGTTGACACCTGATTCTTGACCATCTTTTATTTTAGTTTTTATTTCTAAAATTAATTAAAAATAGCAAAAAAGGTCAAAAAAATTGCAAAATCAACTTTGGGAGCCTTAGCCTAGCCTTAGGAACCAATTTTGAACAAAAAATATTTTTTGAATTTTTTAATATTTTTTGGAATTTATTTAATTATAAAATACCCAAAAAATCAGAAAAATACCATCCGTGGTCAGAAAATTACACAAAAATATTCTGAAATTTTATTTTAATTATCTCTTCAATATTTTCACTTTTTATTATGGAAATTTGGCTTGGTTCATGGGGTTCCTTCACAAACCTAATCCCGAACCGGGCCTAAAAAATCCTTTTCGAGTCTTCTAATTTTCAATTCTCGGTTTTTATAAGCTATGACATTGGACTCCAAAGTATTGAAATGCAATTGGGTCAATTTACCCTCCAATTTGATCAATTTCAACCAAAAGGGCTTAATTGCATAAAAATCTTTCAATTTAGTCCCCGGTTTCACAATTTTTGAAATTAAATTTCACACGGGCACACCCATTAAAATTAAACACCTCTACCCAACAGTTTTCATCATGCTGAATCCATTGGTGGGCTCAATTTTGGCTAATTCGATCGTTTAGGCCTTCGATTTGGCGAAATTAAATTTCGAATCCTAGGGACAATTTGGGGTTTTCACATAATTTCAATAAATTGATTCACGAAAATACCCATATTTGATGTAAAACATGTCAAGGAATCCGATTTTGCCATCAATTTCATGAAAAGAGGTCATTTGGGGGGTCAATTTGGCGATTTGGGCGATTTGGCCGAACCGGGCCGGTCGGGTCCGACCCGACCCGACCCGGCCCGACCCGGGTCTGGTGGACAGCATGCACAGAACGTGCAGCACCGTGGACGTGTCGAGGCGCGCCGGTCGGCCACGAAAACCGGCGAGATTCTCGGTTAAAACCGAGCTCGGCCATGGGAGAGAGAGGATTTTTTTTCGTGCGAGTAAGGACGAAGCCGGAAGGTGGCAAGGCTTCCCCGCACACCACGGAACCCCATCGGAGCTTCGGCGGTCGTCGGCAATCTCCGGGTAGGTCGGTATCTTCCCCGACCTCCATTTTTCTCTGCGCACACCATGTGTTTGATGAAATGCCCGATGGAGTCCCGAACGTTTTGACTCTCGGTCGAGCTCAACCCGAGCTCTATTTGTGCGGTTCTAATCTTTAAACTACACTAGAGTTATCCCTAACCTCGTGTTGACCTTCGTTTTGCATTAAAACTCGACAAAAACCGAGGGCCGGAGCTTCGCCGGCCATGGTTCGGACGGGAGCTCGACGAGGGATTTCCGGCGGCCGCCGACCATCAAGGAACCCCAAGTAAGCTTCTAAACCACCATTGGATGCCATGTGAATGAAAGAAATCGAGTTTAAACAAATAAAAATTTTCTGTGAATTCTTCGCCGGAGCCGGTTCGGTCGCCGGATTTTTGGGGCGGTTCCCGACGTGTTTCTTGCCATGTTTTGGTCTTATATTGATGTTGAGTGTCTAAGGAGTCGAATGCCGCAAGAACGGGCGAAAAATACCAAGTTTCGGGCCCGTTTCGCAATTTTCCGGCGACCTCGCCGGAATTTTTACTATTCCCGCCGGATTTTTCACTGTTCATCGTCTTCTCCGGCGACCCTCCGGCCGGTCAACGGCCGACGTGGCGTGCCACGTAGACAGCCACGTCATCCGGGTGGGGGCCACGTGGAGTTTTTATGCATAAAACAAAATGAACGGTCCCGATCGCGACACGTGTCGCGATCTCGTCTTTTTGGGAAAATAATAAATGATTTTCTGATAATTAATTCAAATCAATCCGACGGCCGAGAATGTGCCAAGTGGCTTTCTGTGGATCGTCCGATCTTGTCCAAGATCGGACGCACCAGGAGTAGCCACGTGGCACAACGTGGAGCGTTCGATCCGAAGGTTTTTCTAAAAAAGGAAAATAATTGATTTTTGATCCAATGGCTATGATGTGGCCACGTGGCTCACTGAGGGACGTCCGATCTAGTCTTTGATCGGACGCACGAGACGAAGCCACGTGGCACGACGTGGACCGTCCGATCCGGGGAATTTTCGGATAATTAAATAAAATAGATAAAAAATCAAAAAAATTGTTAAAAAATGGAAAAATGTTTAAAAATATAAAACGGCGTCGTTTTAGGCCGGTTTCGACCCCTAGGGTCGGGCCGGGCGCCCGAGAGGCGTGGGCCGGGTTTGACCCGGCCCGGAAAATATTTTTAAATAAATAAAAAATCAGAAAATAATAAAATAATCAAAAAAATCAATAAAAAATAAAAAATCATAAAAATTCAAAAAAATTCGGAAAATTCCGAAAAATTCTAAAAAATTCCAGAAAATAGGAAATGGCCATATTCAACTGGCCACGACCCGTTTCGGGTCTTTTGACCCCCGGTCTTTTCAGAAATGACGGTTTTGCCCTTCCGGCAAACCGTCTTCCGAAAAATTTCTAAAAATCCAGGAAAATCCCAAAAAATAGGAAATGGCCACAATCAACTGGCCAAGGCTCATCCCGGGTGTTTTGAACCTCGAACCTTCTTAAAAATGACGATTTCGCCCTTTGGGCGAATCGTCTTCCAAAAATTGAAGAAAAATCAAGAAATTCCAAAAAATTCTCAAAAATGGGAAATGGCCACAATCAACTGGCCATGGAATATTTTGGGTAATTAGGTATCCAAACCTTCCAAAAATGACGATTTTGCCCTTCGGGCTAATTGTCCCCGAATCTTCCCATTTTACCCCTAGTCCTAAATCACATCTTCCCTAAGCCCTTATGGCTATACTAGGAGGCCAATGATTGAAGTTGATGTGCATTGACATGATTTATTTATACACTTGACTTGCGCTTTCATTATATTGACTGTGATTTGATAGGAATAGTCTTCCAATCTGCATGAAACCCTGAATCATACCTATCTCACCCAAAATCGCGCCTGCATGAACTCTTAGTCAGGAAAATCACTCGCGTTAGGTACCGAAAGGGCGTTGGTAATGACACCAGCGTAACCAAGTCCCCGAACCAAAAAATTCTAGTTCCGCAGAACTGGTCGATCTCTCCCAATCGGTCAGTAAGGTTTCTGGTCTACCCTCCAAGAAAGACCGGTGGCGACTCCAAATGCATGCACAAGTTGCACATGCCACCACGACCACACTAAGGTCGAAAGCGATCGACTTTTATCGTCGAATCCCTCAAAAGACATACTCCCGCCGCGATTTGGTATGGGCCTGGGAGGGCCCGCGCCGATCTAAGGCCCGCGATCCACATTCGAGAGTGGGGGCCGCGATCGGTAATCCATTAGCCGCGTCCGTTTATTTCGGACGGGTCGCGACAGCTGGCGACTCCACTGGGGAAATTGTTCTAGAACACTTGGTTCTAGACCTCAAGTGGACTTAGGCCGTAATTAAAACGCTGAGTGATATTTCTAACCCTGCAGGCGCTCTTGAAGGTGAGGTAAGTCCGCTCACGATAGGTGTTATATGTTTTTGCAGATTGGAGTGATAAGGGGTGTAGTATGTGATTAACATTGTCTTATGCAGGATGGACGTAGGAATGTATGCTATATGGATGATTTGAAGCGCTGATTGATATATAAATTGTTGCGCATGATTCACTGCATATTTGAGGATCACGACACTTTGCACAAAGCGCCCAAACCCAGGCCGCGAAATCACCTTTTCAGGTAGCCATAGATCAGGGATCGATATGCAACGCCCTAGCGTGGATTGCGCTGGGGTCGACCATATTCGATCCCACTCACTATCCAAGTCGAGACTTTTATCCATTTGTTGTGGATTGCACTCATGGACGAATTTATCGACTCGGATAGAGGGAAGCCTCTAGGTTCCTCACCTAAGCCATTTTGATTTCTAGAGTCAAGCCTCACTTGTCTCATACGCGTGTATATGGATGGTTGGTATACCCAAAACCAAAAATCTTTGGGTACCTCTCATGGTAAGGTCTTGCCATTTCTATTTAAATTCACTTGCAGCCTTTCATTTTGCACAACATGTTGCATTCATCAAGTCCGATGGTTGAGTTTAACTCCACTTTAGAGTACGGATAGAAGAGATGATCTCTCCAAGTCGGTCCCACATCCCGGACGTATTCAAGTATGAGCGACGCTTCATCCGCCATCAGACCGTCGGGACATTCAACGGAATTTACCCTCTTCGAGCTGTCCAAGGAATGATCCGGTGACCATACCGATAGTTGAAGGACATACAATAACAGCAAATTCGAGACACCTGCCGGACATTATCAAAAGGGGATCTGATAAAAACGAAGACCCGAAATAGCCGGACCAAAGACATCAAGCATCGTCCCTCGAAGACCTAACTTGGGGCATCTCTTTAGGTTCTTAAGGGTCACGTTCCAGTCGTCCCTTTTCTTTTATCAGGATCATCGAGTCTGTAAGGAGCACCCGCCTGTGGGTCTCCCATCTATCTTCTGCACCTTGATTTCTAATTCTTGTCTAAGTGTCTTCACGTTGGAGTGCGACACTGGAATTTCTCTCAACCATTCGGATTTTTCGGTTCAATTGCATGTCTTACCCAGATGAAATTTTCGTTAGAACTCACACTTGGCATGTTTAACCCAAGTACGAGAATCTAACATTCATTTCATGGTGCGCCGGACATGGAATTGAACCGGTCTATAGCATGCATCATTGGTAATCCTTGGTAATTAACTAAAGTCGTCCATGTTTCCTGAATTCAAGAGGAGACATGATATCCAAATTACCTTCGGGAAATCATTTCAATTTGGATGTCCTATCTCTAATCGAATTTAGGACACATTGGAATTGCATGTTTATCTGCTTGGACATTCCACAGATTTTCTGGGAATTCGCCAAAAGTAATAACCATGGATTACACTCCTTTTAATTTTATGTTTTCTCTTGAAAAACATCGATAAGAATTTTTCACACGAGGCTAAGGCTTGTGTAAAAGTCCTTATCTTCGTTAATCTCAAGAAAGCATAAAATTGAAAGGATTTATGCTTTACTATCCTTTCTGACATATTCCTGTCATTCGAACAGGTAATTTCCTGAATCAAAATCCGAGGACTTGTGTGAAGAATCAGTCACAAGTTAAAATGGACCAGGATGGCATAGAAAAGCGCTTGACCACCGTAGACAGTCAACTGATGAGGACATTTTGCCATCTTTCAAGACGTGGAGCAGCATGCAATCAAAGGAGCCACATGCAGAAGAGAATTAGCTGTAACCTAATCTCTTTAAATTTGAAAATTTGTTGATTGTGTTTTATTGACCCTCAGGAGTGGTCCTTCAAGAAGATCGAAGCTGGTCGACAACTCAAGCCACAGGAAGGGATGTTTGAAGACAGACAAAGGAGTCAACTTCTCACTAAGACGACATAATGGGGCAAAGCCCGCTAAGATGAAAAGAGACAGGAAGCTCCGAACGGCAGATATCCCCTAATTGAAAAGGGAACCGTAAAAAAATTGTGAAAGGATCAAAGCAGTCAACTGGGGCATATCCCACTCAACTAGGGCAGACGCCACCTGACCGGGGCAGCCGGATCAAGTGTAAAGACGTGTCGTTCCTAATTGATTTTCAATCAGATACCGGCATAATATTTCCTTACTTTTCCTCTCAGGTGAAAAACAGGTAGAGAAGGAAAATCCATTTATGGATAGACACGAGGGACATGTTTTACATGGAATACATTTGTCGAAAATGTCCTCATCCGATCACATGCAAGATGATCATGGAACGATGGTGAAACTGTAATCGTTCCAATAAACCCTTCGAATGTTATACCTGACGATGACCTTTATGTCTTTTGTCTACAGGATAAGATGGTCAAAGACAAACGAAGGAAAATTTGCCTTCCCCATAAGACGGAAAGAAATGTGCCTTCAGCAGATATCACCCATTGGGATTTCAATGACAAAATGAATCAAATTATGAAGAAGGAGCAACCTAATTAGGATTGGCTCTCCCTAAGTCGAAAAAGTTGTATCCGTTCCAAATCGGACTGACTGATTCACAAGCTGATATGGTTTCCCATTCTTGCAGATGATGACGAGAATGAACGAGACCACTGAAGAATTTCCATTGTCTTCAATGCCCGAAGTGACTAGAGCTGGGATAGTAAATCCGTAATCGTTTCAATTAAAGCTCCTTATGCAGTGATTGACCCTTTCACTCCTTTCATCGCGCAGGTTGTTGAAGTACCCAATCACAAGTAAACCCATTCTCGCGGATGTCAAATAGCCTGAATGCGTCAATGCGGCAGGATCAAACTGCCTGCGACTAAGTTAGCCAGCCCAGACGAATCACTTAGTTGCTGGGGGCAAATCACTCTCTACCCAGAAAGGGTACCGAATGTCGGATGTGCCAAATTCACTATGCGGATGCGCAGGGAAAGTTCCTAAAGTGATAGTTATCACCCATGAAGCGGGATGAAGTGGAGTAATCCATCAAAGACGAAACTCATCAAACCCTTCTAAATGAGAAGGAGAACGATACGGAGCCATCGATTATGGTAAAAGGACGTATCGTTCCAAAATGATTATTTTCTTGATATGAGAATAATGTTTCCTTTCTTTTTCCTTTCAGGTTGGGAACAGAAGCAAAGGGCCCAAGAAGCAATGCCTTTAAATGACAAACAGGGAGTACCCCTTTTCATGGCATCTCAGACATGCACTTTGGCTAAATATTTTTAAGAGCATTCTAATAGCTCGATTTGTGAACAAAACCTTTGAGAAAACTTGAAGAAGTTTATCATCATTTAGAAATCTCTGTGAAAAGAGCGCTTGAAAAGAAAACTTCAAGTTTTCCAGATTGACATATCTGATAAAAATGCTTTCTCTGAATAGAGTGAAAAGCACGAACTCATGTTTCGTTGCTGGCACACATAACATGCATCATGCATATCATGCACATATCCTGCATACAGAGAACCCAAAGGGAGAAATGCCGGTTCCCGCAGGATAAATTTCAAGGGTAAATTGTATCCACTCCAATAGTCAACTATACTTGCCCTTTACTCATGAGATTTCTTCTTTTCAATAGGGGAACATCGAACATCTCAAATGGCGACTGTGATGGAGAGAATCACCAAACCGCCACATGACAAATCTCCAGATTGTCAGGCTGTCTAGGGACAGACAAAAAATAATCGAAGAATCTGGCAATCGAGATAGGTGACCAGAATCGACAAAAATTCATGAGAGCGGGCTCCCCCACCTGCTTCGAGGAGCCAAGCCGGGGGCAAATTCTCACGATCCCCCATGAAAGTGCATCGAACCAGGGTTATCAAACCCAGAGACGACAAACACCAAGACAAGCCTCACGGGGGCAAAATACTTGGAAAACACTGCTCCTTCAAATATTGGAAGGACGAAGTCTCGAAGGGAGTACCTCCTTCCTGAAATTTCAAATGAAGCCGAATAAATACCCACGCATGTCTCTTCATATGCAGGTGCATGAACGTCTTCAAATTAGATTGAAAATCGTCAAGGGGCATGGGAATGCCAAGGCACGTTGCCAAGACGAACACCGCCCAACTGGGGCAAAGCAGTTGTTGATGTGATCGAGGATCGTCTCACGAACAACACCCACAAATATAAATGAGAGGAAGCAACATCCATCGTCTACACCAAATGAGAAGCGTCAATGATCGACGAAGGAAAGGAATACATCAGTAAGACGTCATCATGAATCCCAAGAGAGAAGACATCCCCAAAGAGGATGAGGATTGCAGCAAAATACAAAATGAAGTTAGTTGGAGCAAGCGTCGCCTAGCTACGACAAATCACACCCAACTGGGGAAAGTGAATCATTTGTGCGCCGGGCAAAGAAGGACGTTTCTTCCCTGGCAAAATCCGTGGACGCAATGACAGAGTCGTTCGCATCAGAATTAAACCCCAAGATACAAACCTGGGTGAACGGTAACTTTGTATCGTTCCAATTTGATCTCCCGAAGATTCCATGTTTAACATGAGTTTGCTTTCATTCGGCAGAAAATTGGTGGCACCAAAAAGCCACAAAATAAAGGATCTCGCCCGACGTGGAGGCGAAAAGAAATATACGTTGCAAAAGGCAAGTTGCCGGGAAACGGAACCCTAGAAAATGACGTCGAATACGTCCAAAAGCACAAATTGATCTCATCCAGTGCAAATCCTAGAGAAGGATTTCGTTGCCAAACAGATGGATAGATCATGGCCACGAGCTAGATGGCCGACTTCAACAAGCCTTACATTTGCGTTCAAATGGAGGCGCGAAGCGAGAGTAAAGCAGTATCGTTTCGATTTGTCTCGAATTTCGAAACACGAACTTACACTTAATGTTTATTGTTGACAGGGATTCACCGTCAAGATGGACAGAAAATTGTTGGCACCAGAAAGCCACAAAATAAAAGAACTCGCCGACAATGAGGCAAATAGAATTATCGACCTTGGAAGTCAAGATTCCAAGAAATGGTCTTTGATTATAAGACTGAGTGGAGGGTAAAAAGTATCGCTCCAACATTACATGCTTTGACATGCATTCTGATAAAAATTTCCTTTTGCCTTGAATAAAAGGAACTCTGAAGAACGACGCTGGGATGCGTCCAAAATCACAAATGGATCTCCTCTAGGGCAAATCCTTGAGAAGGATCTATTGCCAACCAAACGGAGGGATCAAGGCCACAAGATAGAGGACCAAATTCTATAAGCCGCGCGTTTGTGTTTAAATGAAAACACAAAACAGAATAAGGCGGTATCGTTCCAATCTATCTTGAATTTTGGAATACAAACTAACACCTAACTCCCGTCCTTGACAGGGATTCGCCAACAGGGCGAAGCAGGATTTTTACAACCCTCGCATACTGGTCGGAGCACGTGACCAAGGGTAAGATGTATCGTTCCGATTTTTGAAAAATTCGCGAACATACAATGACATGTTTCTTCTACATTTTCAGGGACCTCCAGCCGCGGAGGACAGGTAAGTATCCCTTTCCCCAATCCATTGAAGAAGTTGAATAAAAAATAGAGAAGAAAAGAAAAGCTTTCAGAATCTAATGTCTAGAAAAGACATAGAATTCAAATTTCATTGACATTCATGTTTTAAAACAGGAGGTTGCCTTAACATGAATAAGAACATGCATGGTGCATCATAAAATCCCATTGACGGGTAAAATTTTTGGAGAAAATGAGAGATTTTTCCAATAAAAAGTTGTTCAAAACTTTCAAAAGGACGTTTCCTCGAAAGACGAGAGGCAAAGCCTAATCCAAACACGTCCTATACACACTTGAGAGAAAAGTGGAGCGGATCAGATAGTAAAATCTGGACCTACGGAAGTAGGGATTATTCGCAGCAATTACATGGATTGGGATGACGGAGGCATTCGTTTCATATCCCTAAACACTACAGGTGACCGTTGATAACCCTTTGAACGGCGGTTTTCATTCTTAACCCTGTCAGGAACCACCCCACATCGGGGCAAAATGGAAGTGAGTCCAGCAGCATCAAGAGAAAATGGTTAGAAATTTTCTTGCTCGGACTAACATTAATCTTTGTGTGTTGTTTATGTGGTAATCCAAGTGCCATAGGATGACGAGAAGCATTCATTTCTCTATCCCACACACCATATCCTTTGCACAGCCAAGTTGAGCCTGCAAATTCACTTCATAAACCCGTTGGTGGTCATTGCAAGTTCCAAGACAGAGGCAGCGCCAATTCAAAAGCGGAAGAGTTCAAACTTAGGGTTTGCGAAGAAATCCCTAAGTTAATGCTGAAGCTTGTTAGACCTTTGGTCACATGTCTAACACGATCTCTCGAAGATGAGAAAAACGGGGTTTCAAAAAATGATGATAAAAGATAAAAATCCCCAGCATCAAGAAAAAGCAAAGTGCCTGGTAAAAGCAAGGTCGATGCTCGTACAAGCTGTTTGCTTGATCCCCAATGAAGCCTAGTTGGGAAGAAAGAAAGACCCCTAAAGGAGTCAGATCAAAAGGTCGCTCCTCCAAATGATGTCAAGCGCGGAGCAGAGACGCAGATAGAGTTGTCAACCTCTTAATACCACAAGAGACGCTCTCTAAAGAATTTGTGCACACCTCCAGAGTAGTTGCGCGCCTCAAAGATTGAAGATGCAGAATGGAAAAGACAGGTGACAAGTTTGCAATGATCACCAACGCCAATCCCCTCATGAATTCTGGGCAAAAAACAAGCCTTTTTCGGTCCCCAATCCTACCAACATCATAACCCTGAAACAGTCTTCTCTGACTAAGACACTTGGGTTAACATATAGCTTAGCTCGAAGAGGTACGAGCAAGACTATTTCTTTCTCATTTTGCAGGGTTCTTGACTTGTAAACCCGGAGCAGATGGTGAAGACTTTCATTCGATGGCCTCGACTCCAAAGCGGGTCCCCCTTGAAAACCAATACCAAGCCCAACATTACGGTCCCGTGGAAGACCTCCCGACCGATCAAAATGTATGCGCTGCGAACGAGCCTAAAACCTAGGCACAGGTCAATAGGGAATCGAGTGCATCCCCTATAAAAATCATTACCTCAAAACAGGTGAGAAGACCTCATTGTTGAGAAATATTCCAATTGATGTTTTGAACAAACTCTTCTTGGAATTTTCAAACTATTGATCCAGATTTGCCCCGCAAGGAATTTGTGATCACATCTGTATGTTGCAAGAATGTTTGGATAACCTCCAACATCAAAATGCACATTTCATGACTAAAACTCAAGTCATAAAATTTTGTCGATTGGACAACCGTTGTCTTCCAAAGATTACTAACGTTTTCTTGGTGAAGAAAAATTTTTCAGGCTCGAACTTCTGCAGGATACCTGGAGAACCCAGCTCCCAGAATGTCGCCTCAACAGACCCAAGTGAAGCTTTGTCAAAAATAAAATCTTTCACTGCTTCAAAACTAAATTCCCGACAAATTTCGGGATCTTTCAAAAGGAGGGGTGAGGACAGAACATTCTTTCAAAAAATGATGGTCCTAGTATGACGTGGCGAACCCTCGTTCTAGGACCAATTTTTCAAAAATCAAACGGTCCTAGCATGACGTGGAGAACCCTCGTCTCAGGACCTTTTTTTTTCAAAAATATCAAACAGTCCTAGCATGACGTGGAGAACCCTCGTCTCTGGACTCCTTTTTCAAAAAATCAAACAGTCCTAGCTTGACGTGGAGAACCCTCGTCCTAGGACCCCTTTTCAAAAATATCAGACAGTCCTAGCATGACGTGGAGAACCCTCGTCCTAGGACCCCTTTTTTAAAAAAAAAAATCAAACAATCCCAGTAGACGTGGAGAACCCTCGTCTCGGGACCATTTTTCAAAATATCAGACAGTCCTAGCATGACGTGGAGAACCCTCGTCCTAGGGCCCCTTTTTTAAAAAAAAAAATCAAACAATCCCAGTAGACGTGGAGAACCCTCGTCTCTGGACTCCTTTTTCAAAAAATCAAACAGTCCTAGCTTGACGTGGAGAACCCTCGTCCTAGGACCCCTTTTCAAAAATATCAGACAGTCCTAGCATGACGTGGAGAACCCTCGTCCTAGGACCCATTTTTCAAAAAGTCAAACAATCCCAGTAGACGTGGAGAACCCTCGTCTCGGGATCCTTTTTCAAAAAAATCAAGCAGTCCTAGCTTGACGTGGAGAACCCTCGTCCTAGGACCCCTTTTAAAACAAAAAAAATCAAACAGTCCTAGTTTGACGTGGAGAACCCTCGTCCTAGGACCCCTTTTCAAAGATATCAAACAGTCTCAACGGACGTGGAGAACCCTCATCCTGAGACCCCTTTTCAAAAATTCAAAAATCCCCTCTGACTTGGAGAACCCTTGTCATGGAAAACCCTTTCAAAAAATACAAAAATCCCCTCTGACCCCGCTAGTCAGCGTCATGGGATCCCCCAAAAGCGCGATGACCTAGATAAATCTCTCTGTAAGTGTTCACAGGTTGGTAGCCGCGGATCTGTCATCTTCCGGACCGGATCGCCAATTTTCAGCTTCAGAAGATTTCTTCCACCCCAAATCCCCACCAGACGGGGATATACGACAGAGGTGTCTCAAAGCACAGTTCGAGATCGGAGCCCATAACGCTCGCGACTTGCCGCCTAGAGATACGGTGACCGCCTTTTTCGCGAAGCACGCGCCGGATAGCCATGCCTCGAAGCTCTCACCCTTCGGAACGGATTGCAGCCGGTAGCCGCGGAAGAGACATTTGTTCCACCCCAAATCCCACCAGACAGGGATATACGACAGAGGTGTCTCAAAGCACAGTTCGAGATCGGAGCCCATAAAGCTCGCGACTTGCCGCCTAGAGATACGGTGACCGCCTTTTTCGCGAAGTACGCGCCGGATAGCCATGCCTCGAAGCTCTCACCCTTCGGAACGGATTGCAGCCGGTAGCCGCGGAAGAGACATTTATTCCACCCAAAGTCCCGACAAGAAGGGATATGTCAATCTTTAGGCAGAGCCTTTTAGTAAGCAAACCTTTCCCAAAGACCGATCTACAGAACGATCGAGTCTTCGACAAGTCCCGACAAGAAGGGATATGTCAATCTTTAGGCGTAGCCTTTTAGTAGGCAAACTTTTTCCAAGACCGATCTACAGAACGATCGAGTCTTCGACTAGTCCCGACAAGAAGGGATATGTCATTCCATAGGTGGAGCCTTTTAGTAGGCAAACCTTTTCCAAGACCGATCTACAGAACGATCGAGTCTTCGACTAGTCCCGACAAGAAGGGATATGTCATTCCGAGGCGGAGCCTTTTAGTAGGCAAACCTTTTCCAAGACCGATCTACAGAACGATCGAGTCTTCGACTAGTCCCGACAAGAAGGGATATGTCATTCCGAGGCGGAGCCTTTTAGTAGGCAAACCTTTTCCAAGACCGATCTACAGGACGATCGAGTCTTCGACTAGTCCCGACAAGAAGGGATATGTCATTCCATAGGCGGAGCCTTTTAGTAGGCAAACCTTTTCCAAGACCGATCTACAGAACGATCGAGTCTTCGACTAGTCCCGACAAGAAGGGATCTGTCATTTCATAGGCGGAGCCTTTTAGTAGGCAAACCTTTTCCAAGACCGATCTACAGAACGATCGAGTCTTCGACTAGTCCCAACAAGACGGGATATGTCATTTCATAGGCGTAGCCTTTTAGTAGGCAAACCTTTTCCAAGACCGATCTACAGAACGATCGAGTCTCCGACAAACCCTACAGAACGGGCGCGTCATCCTTAGATTCCTATCAGTCTGGAGTCTCACTTGATGGTAGAAACCGCCATAAGGGTCAACTGAATGGTAGAAACCGCCATAAGGGTCAACTTGATGGTAGAAACCGCCATAAGGGTCAACTTGATGGTAGAAACCGCCATAAGGGTCAACTGAATGGTAGAAACCGCCTGAAGGGTCAAATAAGGTAGAAACCGCCATAAGGGTCAACCAATGGTAGAAACCGCCATAAGGGTCAACTTGAAGGTAGATACCGCCATAAGGATCAAAACTAAGCCAAAGGTAGATACCGCCTGAAGAGTCAACTGAAGGTAGAAACCGCCTAAAGGGTCAAATGAAGGTAGAAACCGCCTGAAGGGTCAACTCATGGTAGAAACCGCCATAAGGGTCGATTGAATGGTAGAAACCGCCATAAGGATCAACCAATGGTAGAAACCGCCATAAGGGTCAACTAATGGTATGACCTACCATACAGGTCAGAGCTTAATCTCCCTAGGATATTCTGAACCAGTCCTAGGTATCTTCTTGAAAGTCATCGCAACCGGCAGCATCTGACAGGTGAGCTTCGAGTAAGCCTCTCTCACTCCGGCCCATGTTCGAATTGCAAGAGCAAACCAGAGATTAATTTGAGCGTTCATCAAAAGACTTAAGGGTCCGATGTCATGGCATTTCTTTTCCCCAGTCGAGTCGGCTAAGATCCAGGTGTCATTTTGTCTTTGAAAGCAACCTCTGACGAGCTCACTCTCAAAGAGGGGCAGCTGTTGACACCTGATTCTTGACCATCTTTTATTTTAGTTTTTATTTCTAAAATTAATTAAAAATAGCAAAAAAGGTCAAAAAAATTGCAAAATCAACTTTGGGAGCCTTAGCCTAGCCTTAGGAACCAATTTTGAACAAAAAATATTTTTTGAATTTTTTAATATTTTTTGGAATTTATTTAATTATAAAATACCCAAAAAATCAGAAAAATACCATCCGTGGTCAGAAAATTACACAAAAATATTCTGAAATTTTATTTTAATTATCTCTTCAATATTTTCACTTTTTATTATGGAAATTTGGCTTGGTTCATGGGGTTCCTTCACAAACCTAATCCCGAACCGGGCCTAAAATATCCTTTTCGAGTCTTCTAATTTTCAATTCTCGGTTTTTATAAGCTATGACATTGGACTCCAAAGTATTGAAATGCAATTGGGTCAATTTACCCTCCAATTTGATCAATTTCAACCAAAAGGGCTTAATTGCATAAAAATCTTTCAATTTAGTCCCCGGTTTCACAATTTTTGAAATTAAATTTCACACGGGCACACCCATTAAAATTAAACACCTCTACCCAACAGTTTTCATCATGCTGAATCCATTGGTGGGCTCAATTTTGGCTAATTCGATCGTTTAGGCCTTCGATTTGGCGAAATTAAATTTCGGATCCTAGGGACAATTTGGGGTTTTCACATAATTTCATTAAATTGATTCACAAAAATACCCATATTTGATGTAAAACATGTCAAGGAATCCGATTTTTCCATCAATTTCATGAAAAGAGGTCATTTGGGGGGTCAATTTGGCGATTTGGGCGATTTGGCCGAACCGGGCCGGTCGGGTCCGACCCGACCCGACCCGGCCCGACCCGGGTCTGGTGGACAGCATGCACAGAACGTGCAGCACCGTGGACAGCAGAAGAGGGGCGGCATGGGCGTGCGCCTGGGGAAGAAAAAAAAGGCGACAGGCGTGGGGGGACATGGCAACATCGGGCAGAGGTGGCGGACGTGTCGAGGCGCGCCGGTCGGCCACGAAAACCGGCGAGATTCTCGGTTAAAACCGAGCTCGGCCATGGGAGAGAGAGGATTTTTTTTCGTGCGAGTAAGGACGAAGCCGGAAGGTGGCAAGGCTTCCCCGCACACCACGGAACCCCATCGGAGCTTCGGCGGTCGTCGGCAATCTCCGGGTAGGTCGGTATCTTCCCCGACCTCCATTTTTCTCTGCGCACACCATGTGTTTGATGAAATGCCCGATGGAGTCCCGAACGTTTTGACTCTCGGTCGAGCTCGACCCGAGCTCTATTTGTGCGGTTCTAATCTTTAAACTACACTAGAGTTATCCCTAACCTCGTGTTGACCTTCGTTTTGCATTAAAACTCGACAAAAACCGAGGGCCGGAGCTTCGCCGGCCATGGTTCGGACGGGAGCTCGACGAGGGATTTCTGGCGGCCGCCGACCATCAAGGAACCCCAAGTAAGCTTCTAAACCACCATTGGATGCCATGTGAATGAAAGAAATCGAGTTTAAACAAATAAAAATTTTCTGTGAATTCTTCGCCGGAGCCGGTTCGGTCGCCGGATTTTTGGGGCGGTTCCCGACGTGTTTCTTGCCATGTTTTGGTCTTATATTGATGTTGAGTGTCTAAGGAGTCGAATGCCGCAAGAACGGGCGAAAAATACCAAGTTTCGGGCCCGTTTCGCAATTTTTCGGCGACCTCGCCGGAATTTTTACTATTCCCGCCGGATTTTTCACTGTTCATCGTCTTCTCCGGCGACCCTCCGGCCGGTCAACGGCCGACGTGGCGTGCCACGTAGGCAGCCACGTCATCCGGGTGGGGGCCACGTGGAGTTTTTATGCATAAAACAAAATGAACGGTCCCGATCGCGACACGTGTCGCGATCTCGTCTTTTTGGGAAAATAATAAATGATTTTCTGATAATTAATTCAAATCAATCCGACGGCCGAGAATGTGCCAAGTGGCTTTCTGTGGATCGTCCGATCTTGTCCAAGATCGGACGCACCAGGAGTAGCCACGTGGCACAACGTGGAGCGTTCGATCCGAAGGTTTTTCTAAAAAAGGAAAATAATTGATTTTTGATCCAATGGCTATGATGTGGCCACGTGGCTCACTGAGGGACGTCCGATCTAGTCTTTGATCGGACGCACGAGACGAAGCCACGTGGCACGACGTGGACCGTCCGATCCGGGGAATTTTCGGATAATTAAATAAAATAGATAAAAAATCAAAAAAATTGTTAAAAAATGGAAAAATGTTTAAAAATATAAAACGGCGTCGTTTTAGGCCGGTTTCGACCCCTAGGGTCGGGCCGGGCGCCCGAGAGGCGTGGGCCGGGTTTGACCCGGCCCGGAAAATATTTTTAAATAAATAAAAAATCAGAAAATAATAAAATAATCAAAAAAATCAATAAAAAATAAAAAATCATAAAAATTCAAAAAAATTCGGAAAATTCCGAAAAATTCTAAAAAATTCCAGAAAATAGGAAATGGCCATATTCAACTGGCCACGACCCGTTTCGGGTCTTTTGACCCCCGGTCTTTTCAGAAATGACGGTTTTGCCCTTCCGGCAAACCGTCTTCCGAAAAATTTCTAAAAATCCAGGAAAATCCCAAAAAATAGGAAATGGCCACAATCAACTGGCCAAGGCTCATCCCGGGTGTTTTGAACCTCGAACCTTCTTAAAAATGACGATTTCGCCCTTTGGGCGAATCGTCTTCCAAAAATTGAAGAAAAATCAAGAAATTCCAAAAAATTCTCAAAAATGGGAAATGGCCACAATCAACTGGCCATGGAATATTTTGGGTAATTAGGTATCCAAACCTTCCAAAAATGACGATTTTGCCCTTCGGGCTAATTGTCCCCGAATCTTCCCATTTTACCCCTAGTCCTAAATCACATCTTCCCTAAGCCCTTATGGCTATACTAGGAGGCCAATGATTGAAGTTGATGTGCATTGACATGATTTATTTATACACTTGACTTGCGCTTTCATTATATTGACTGTGATTTGATAGGAATAGTCTTCCAATCTGCATGAAACCCTGAATCATACCTATCTCACCCAAAATCGCGCCTGCATGAACTCTTAGTCAGGAAAATCACTCGCGTTAGGTACCGAAAGGGCGTTGGTAATGACACCAGCGTAACCAAGTCCCCGAACCAAAAAATTCTAGTTCCGCAGAACTGGTCGATCTCTCCCAATCGGTCAGTAAGGTTTCTGGTCTACCCTCCAAGAAAGACCGGTGGCGACTCCAAATGCATGCACAAGTTGCACATGCCACCACGACCACACTAAGGTCGAAAGCGATCGACTTTTATCGTCGAATCCCTCAAAAGACATACTCCCGCCGCGATTTGGTATGGGCCTGGGAGGGCCCGCGCCGATCTAAGGCCCGCGATCCAGATTCGAGAGTGGGGGCCGCGATCGGTAATCCATTAGCCGCGTCCGTTTATTTCGGACGGGTCGCGACAACTCCTTTTGGATTTTTCCCTCCCCTTTTCAGTCATGTTTCATTGGGGATCAACGCAGATTGTTCAATTAAGCATCGTCCTTGCTTTTACCATGCACTTTGCTTTTTCTTGATGCTGGGGGCTTTTCTCATCATTTTTTTTTTAAATCCCGCTTTTTCTCATCTTCGGGAGATCGTGTTAGACATGTGCCCAAAGGTCTAACAACTTTAAGCATTAACTTAGGAATTTCTTCGCAAACCCTAAGTCTTGAACTCTTCCGTTTCTGAAGTGATGATGCATCCGTCTTGGAATGTGCAATGATCACCAACGGGTTTTTGAAATGATTTTGCAGGCTCAACTTGGCTATGCAAAGGATTCGGTGTGTGGGATAGAGAAATGAATGCTTCTCATCATCCTATGGCACTTGGATTATCATATAAACAACACACAAAGATTGATGTTAGTCCGAGCAAGAAAATTTCTAACCATTTTCTCCTGATATTGCTGGACTTACTCTCTTTTTGCCCCGATGTGGGGTGGTTCTTGACAGGGTTGAGAATGAGAACCTCCGTTCGAAGGGGTTGTCAATGGTCACCTGTAGTATTTGGGGATATGAAACGGATGCCTCCGTCATCCTAATCCATGTAATCGCTGCGAATGGTCCCTACTCCCGTAAGTTCAGATTTTGCTATCTGATTCGCTCTACTTCTCTCTCTAATGTGTATAGGACGTGTTTGGATTAGGCTTGCCTCTCTTTTGAGTAAACTTCCTTTTGAATGATTTGACAAATAATCATATTCGGAGAAATCCATTTTTTTTCTTTTCCAAAATTTATCCATCGAGGGGATTTTGTGATGTGTCGTGCATGTTTTATTCATGTTTTCGGCAACCTCCCGATTTAAATCATGGACATCGATGCATTGGATAATTTTCATGATGGCTGAAGGGATTTTAACATTTTTTTTTATCTCCAGCTAACTGGGAAAGGGATACTTACCTACCTGTCGCGGCTGCAGACCCCTGAAAATGTAAAAGAAACATGTTATTGTTCGTTCATGAATTTTTCAAACAATTAGAACGATGCATCTTACCCTTGGTCATGTATTCCAACGGGTAGTACATGGGATGTGAAAACTTGTTCGTCTCCAAGGTGATTCCTCTGTCAAGGATAAACAACGAGTATCAATTCATATTCTCAGATTGAAGACAAATTGGGACGATACAACTTTACTCTTGGTTCTCATCCCGTTCTGACGTCGCGTATTGATATGAATCACGTCTATCAAATCCGCCTATCCATGCTTGGAATATTTGCAACATCAATGGTTCAGCTGCCCCCGGTTGGGCAACGTCTGTTTTTTTATTTGAACAGATGGCTCCTTGAGTGATTTATCCACGTTTATCACCTGAGAAGGGAAAGAAAGGAGACATTACTTCGGTATTCGGTTGAAGATCGTTTAGGAACGATACATCGTTTTACCAAATGGGAGGCTTCGTGACCAAACGTATTTCGTGCTGAAAGGGGTAGATCCCACTATGCTCCTCAGGTGATAGTCATCGTTCATGGAACTTGCTCTACGGTAATTAATCCACGGCCCTTGGCTCGAGAATGTTCAAAGGGTAATACTGACACTCAGAGCGGTTAGCTTTAAGCGTTAATTAAAATGTTCCCGTGGGAACTTTACAACGAGACCCGTAACACATTCATTCGACGTATTCACCTCTCACTCTCCTGAGCCTTCTAATGATTTAGCACACGAGCTTCGAACCAGATGTCCGGCCGCCGGTGCCAGTCACGACTGCGAAGATGCACTTGTTCCAAAATGCTTGACCCATAGGCTGAGTTGCTCATTCAGGATATCGTCTGACTGTTCGAGTCGTTCAAGTTGAGCATCCTTAATTGCGGGTGACGGACTTCTCCTATTTTCGACATGAACAACCCGGTTCCTCGGTTTATGCGTGATCCACACGCCGAGTTGCTCACTGAGGGACTCACTTGAAATTTCAAGCCATTGACGCCCAAGTCGGGCATCCTCAACCGTTGGCGATGGGTTCCTCACACTACTTTCAACATGAACAACCTCACTTCTCGAGTTGGTACTTTCATCGTTGTCCAGTAGGTTTGTACACAATGCTGGATTCGCCGTAGGAATAACACTAACGATCGGTTGGTGCTCAAATTGGGGAGTCCATACCTGCTGAAATTGTTGTACATACTCTTGAGGAGTACTAGGGTAACTCAGGGGGGAATTCAGCCGATCGAACCAAGAATAGATGTTTTCAAGGAGATCGTCTGAACCATCGAGCGACTGACACTCAGGTTGAGTATTGTCGACTACTGGAGAAGGAATCTTTTCGCCATTTTCGTCATGGACCACCTGATTCTTCGAGCCGGAATCTCCGTAATCGTCTCGCAAGATTGTACGTGCATCTCCTGCCAATGTTAGATCCGCTGTAGGACTAGCATTAACGGCCAGTCGGTGCTCAGACTGGGGAGTCCCGATTTGCTGAAATTGCGGTACATACTCCTGAGGAGTACTAGGATAACCCAGGGGAGTACTCTGATTGATGCCTGAATAATCGACCGTGTAATTGTCAGTCCCATCGGTGTTAAGAGGTGATTGGATGCTTCCTGCTTCATGAGGATTGCGATCACAGCCATGCTCATCGTTTAAACTTGAACTGCCTCTATCTTGGTCTAGCGCCACTCGTCCATCTCTCAGTAGTCTTTTGTAGCACCAAAGGTGGTTCCTGACTTTATTTCTATCCAGTTCCGGCATGTTCATGATCTCGAGTATGCGCGATGGGCGAGCCAAACTGATCCCTAACTATTGAACTGCATCAACAAATTTGCTATGAAGCTCCGAGGTCCAATAAAACCTTGTTTTCTTGCTAGCCGAAGTAGGGTTGGCAACTCGGCGGCTACTCTTCGCGGAATATGGTCGTGTTGAACCGCCTCTATCTTGGTCTAGCGACGCTCGTCCATTGTCGCGACCCTCTCGAGGTTCGCCGTGGGCTCTCGAGGGCTAATGGGCCGTCCAGTCTGGTCGGACGCAGGCCTCTCCCAAGGCCCGTTACCCAAATCGCAACGGAGGTATGCGTAGTCGACCTTCAGTGTGGTCTAGTGACATGTGCTAAGTGTGCATGCCATGGAGTCGCCACCAATCATTTTTTTGGAGGGTATGATTGGACCACCCTATTGAATAGTCGGGAGTTTCTATTCAATTCTACGATAACCAGAGAAATGGGTTCGGGGACTTAGTTACGTCAACTGTTAGAGTTGACGCCCTTTCGGTACCTAAGTTGATTGAATTTTCTGCAATTTTTCTCAAATTTTTTTTGAATTTTTCCTTAGTATTCACTTTTTTTGAATTTTTTTTTATTTGATTTTTTTTTTATTATAAATTTCCTGAAAATAAGTCCCAACTGAACGGTCCCTAACTCGCCACGTGGCGTCTCGGTGACAATCGAATCATTTTAATTGTTGTAAAATTCGAAATTTATTTCTTTTAATGTTAAAAATATTTTTTTTATTCTGAAAATCATCGGATCACGGCACGTGGCTCATCTGCAACCATCCAATCTAGCATTTTTTTGTTTTTGTTTTTATAGGACGCAACACAATGCAAAAAATAAAGAAGATATTAAGTCATTATACAACATAAACATAAGCAAAGGAGATGGGATCCGGTGAATTTTACGACGTCGGAGTCCGTCGGTGCTCGTGCAACAATGTGTGGGGATATAAACCACCAGCAGGAGGCTCGGCCTTCCGATTCTGGGGTAGCACAATATAATTTACAGAAAACAAATAAATAAAACACCTTGGACACCAATAGGAGGCTTAGCCTTCCGATTCTGGGTCTTTTATGCGAAATATAGAAATGCTATGACATAAAGTAAATACGCAGCAAATATTTAGACACCAACAGGAGGCTCGGCCTTCCGATTCTGGGTCTTTTATGCGAAATATAGAAATGTTATGACATAAAGTAAATACACAGCAAATATTTAGACACCAACAGGAAGCTCGGCCTTCCGATTCTGGGTCTTTTATGCGAAATATAGAAATGCTATGACATAAAGTAAATACGCAGCAAATATTTAGACACCAACAGGAGGCTCGGCCTTCCGATTCTGGGTCTTTTATGCGAAATATAGAAATGCTATGACATAAAGTAAATACACAGCAAATATTCAGCAACCTTAAAATTCCAGAACATAGCCTATCATCTTAGGAAGCCATCACCGAAAATTTCACCTTAAAAGGAGTCCAAATGAGTGAGATATGACCACAATACCTCAATTCGCTCGATTTTCGTCGACTGTTTTTCAAAAAATCACCATAATTTAACCAGACCTCGAAAATTCACGAAACCAACGGGAAATTGTTAAGGACATCTTAACTTAACCTGTGATGGTCAGAGGGAGGCGCAAAGGTCGTCGGAAGGGCTGATCGTGGAGGACGACGGCGGCGGCAGAAACTGGTCGTTACAGGGTCAGCAGCGACCTTTGCTCATTCAAACGGATCCATCGGACGAATGGCTGGGCCAAATGAGCCTTATAATATATCCCTGGAAAGATAAGACGATAAGCTTTCTATTGGAGGTGGTTTCGCCTCGATCTGATATTGGACGACGGAGTTATGACCGGAACAGTGAGATGGTTCGGGAAAGGGAGAGGAGAGAGGAAGAAGAAGAAGAAGAAGAAGAAGAGGAAGAGGAAGAGGAAGAGGAGGAGGGGGGAGATAAATAGGCAGCGGGAAGGAGAGAGGGAGTGGGGAGAGAGAGAGAGAGAAAGAAAGAAAAATATATATATATATATATAATAATAATAAAATAATAAAATAAAAAAATAAAAAAAGTAAAAATAAAATAAAATAACAAAAAGAGAAGACAAAATCATTAGTCCCCTTTTCCTTTTAAATGATGATGTTTCCCTCCTTTTCCTTTTAATCATTACTAATATTTTTGTCAAATTCAATTTTATGGTGATCAGAGAACACCTAAAATCAAACCTGAATTTTACTATTTATGAGGTTAGAAAATAGATAAAATAAAAATAAAAATACCGACTATTTTTATATATCTTTGTGACCTCAAATATTATTTTTCTTGATTTTCTTGATTTTCTTTTTCTTTCTTTTTCTTTTTTTTTGTATTTTTCGAAAATATATATAAAAAAATGAAAATTATGAAAATTATTTTTTTTTGTCAAAATGGTTCATTTAGCTTGGCTAAGGTCACCAAAATTGATTTTTCAATTTTTTCAACTTTTTATGGATTTTCTATGAATTTTCAAAATAAAAATAAAAATAAAAATAAAAATAAATAAAAAAAGTTGATCAAAATTTAGGTGTCAACAGCTGCCCCTCTTTGAGAGGAATCTCGTTAGAGGTTTCTCTCAAAGATAAGGTGACACCTGAGTCCTGATCGACTCGACTCGGGAAACTAAAGGAAAAGGAGTCATGACATCCAATTTTCATGCTTGTCCATGTATGCTCTTTCTTGAAGGGGGAAACATTCATTTGACATGAGAGAGTGAGATAATAGAGAGACATACCTGCCACTTACCTGTTCGATGTTTGTACGATTTTCGCGGTGTTTGATGGATTCAAGAGAATTTCTAGGAACTCGTTACTAGAGTATCCTAGAGAGGTTAAGCTCTGACCCGTATGGTAGGTCAAACCATAATGTGATTCCTAACTGATAGGAATCTAAGGAAGACGCGTCCCATTTGAGATTTGCCAATGATTTTGATCCGTATGGTGGATTGGACCATTGAGTTGACCATTTAAGTGATTTTCACTATTGGATTGACCCTTCAGGCGGTTTCTACCTTTGATTGACCCTTCAGGCGGTTTCTACCATTATTTTGACCCTTCAGGCGGTTTCTACCTTGTGTTGACCCTTCAGGCGGTATCTACCCTCATTTTGACCCTTCAGGCGGTATCTACCTTGTGTTGACCCTTCAGGCGGTTTCTACCATGAGTTGACCCTTCAGGCGGTATCTACCATAGTTTTGCTTTGAAAATGGGTCTCATGACGAGCCACGTCCGATGAGACTGCCTGATTTTTGAAAAGAGGTCTCATGACGAGGGTTCTCCACGTCCGATGAGACTGATTGAATTTTGAAAAGGGGTTTCATGACGAGGGTTCTCCACGTCCGATGAGACTGTTTGATATTTTTGAAAAGGGGTCCTAGGACAAGGGTTCTCCACGTCAAGTTAGGACTGCTTGATTTTTGAAAAGAGGTCCTAGGACGAGGGTTCTCCACGTCTGCTGGGACTGTTTGATTTTTTTTTTTTTTGAGAAGGGGTCTCATGACGAGGGTTATCCACGTCCGATGAGACTGCCTGATTTTTGAAAAGGGGTCTCATGACGAGGGTTCTCCACGTCCGATGAGACTGTTTCTTTTAAAAGGGTTTTTCTTCCCCCATTTTTTAGAGATCCCGAAGTTTGTCGGGAATTCAGTTTTGAAGCAGTGAAAGATTTTATTTTGGCAAAAATTTCACTGGTACGCTGATGATGCGGGAAGTGACTTTTCTGGGAGCTGGGTTCTCCAGGTATCCTGCAGAAAAATAGATTTGTACGTTCTTCTCTTCAGAGCGAGGCCTTCTTCTGGGAGATTGGCGTCTCTAATGGATCCTGCAGAAGTTCGAGCCTGAAAAATTTTTCTTCACCAAGAAAACGTTAGCAATCTTTGGGAAGACGACGGTTGTCCATCTGACAAAACCGTATGATTTAAGTTTTAATCATGAAATGTGCATTTTGATGCCGGAGGCTGTCCAAAGCATTCTTGCAACATGCAGATGTGATCACAAATTCCTTGCATGGAAAATCTGGATCAACAGTTTGAAAAATTCCAAAAAGAGATTGTTCAAAACATCAATTGGAATATTTCTCGACAAGGAGGCTATCTCACATGTTTTGAGGTAATGATTTTTATAGGGGATGCACTCAATTCCCTATTAACCTGTGCCTAGGTTTTAGGCTCATTCGCAGCGCATACATTTTGATCGGTCGGGAGGTCTTCCACGGGACCGTAATGTTGGACTTGGTATTGGTTTTCAAGGGGGACTCATTTTTGAGTCAAAGCCATTGAACGAAAGTTTTCACCATCTGCTTCGGGTTTACAAGTCAAGAACCCTGCAAAATGAGAAAGAAATAGTCTTGCTCGTACCTCTTCGAGCTAAGCTATATGTTAACCCAAGTGTCTTAGTCAGAGAAGGCTGTTTCAGGGTTATGATGTTGGTAGGATTGGGGACCGAAAAAAAAAGCTTGTTTTTGGCCCAGAATTTATGAGGGAATTGACCTTGGTGATCATTGCAAACTTGTCACCTGTCTTTTCCATTATGTATCTTCAATTTTTGAGACGTGCAACCGTTTTTGAGGTGTGTACAAACTCTTTAGAGAGCGTCTCTTGTGGTATTAAGAGGTTGACAACTCTTTCTGTGTTTTTGCTCCACGGCTGACATCATTTGGGGAGCAGTCTTCTTGATCTGACTCCATTAGGGGTTTTTCCCTCTTCTTTTCCCTACCAGGTTTCTTTAGGGATCGATCAAATTGTTCACCCGAGCATCGGCCTCGCTTTTACCAGGCACTTTGCTTTTTCTTGATGCTGGGGATTTCTTTAATCCCTTGTCGCAAGTGGGATGCTTGGCAATTGTGCTAGATATATGACTTGGCTCTTAGCACGCTTGAGTATCAACTTAGTAGTTTCTTCGTAAACCCTAAGTCTTGAACTTCTCCGTTCCTGAAGTGATTTGCCTTTGTTTTGGAACTTGCAATGATCACCGATGGGTTTATGAAATGAATTCGCAGGCTCAACTTGGCTATGCAAAGAATATGGTGTGTGGGATAGAGAAATGAATGCTTCTCATCATCCTATGGCACTTGGATTACCATATAAACAACACACAAAGATTAATGTTAGTCCGAGCAAAAAAAAAATTTCTAACCATTTTCTCCTGATGCTACTGGACTCACCTCCATTTTGCCCCGATGTGGGGTGGTTCTTGATAGGGTTAAGAATGAAAAACGCCGTTCAAAGGGGTTTATCAATGGTCACCTGTAGTGTTTGGGGATATGAAACGAATGCCTCTGTCGTCCCAACCCATGTAATCGCTGCAAATGATCCCTACCATCGTAGACCCAGATTTTGCTATCTGCCCACTCCACCCATCTCTCAAGTGTGTGTTGGACATGTTTGGATTAGGCTCGCCTCTCTTTTGAGTAAACTTCCTTTTGAATGATTTGACAAATAATGATATTTGGAAAAATTCACTCCCTTCTTTCCCAAAATTTATCCATTGAGGGGATCTTGTGATGTATCGTGCATGTTTTATTCATGCTTTGGGCAACCTCCCGATTTAAATCATGAACATCGATGCATTGGATAATTTTCATGACGACTGAAAGGATTTTAACATTCTTTATCTCCAGCTAACTGGGAAAGGGATACTTACCTACCTGTCGCGGCTGCAGACCCCTGAAAATGTAAGAGAAGCATATCATTGTATATTCACGAATTTTTTTGAAAATCGAAACGATACATCCTACCCTCGGTCATGTACCCTAACAAGTAGTACGTGGGATGTAAAAACTTGTTCGTCTCCAAGGCGACTCCCCTGTCAAAAACAAACAATAAGTGTCAGTTTGCGTTCCAAAATTCAAGACAAATTGGAACGATACCGCCTTGTTCTTGTTTGGTGTTTTCATTTGAACACAAACGCGCGGCTTACAGAAATTGGCCATCTATATTGTGGCCACGATTCCTCCGTTTGGTTGGCGATGAATCATTCTCGAGGATTTGCCCCAGAGGAAATCCATTTGTGTTTTTGGGCGCATTCCAGCGTCACTCTTCATAGTTCCTCCACTTGATCAAAGACCCTTCCTTGGAGTGCTGACTCCCAAGGTTAATAATTTTATTCGCCTCCTCATTGGCGAGTTCTTTTCTTTTGTGGCTTTTGGCTCCAACGACTTCCTGTTAAGCATGGGATTTATGGAGATCAAATTGGAACGATACAAAGTTACCGCCTCTAGGTTTGTATCCTGGGGTTTATTTCTGATGCAGATAACTCTGTCATTGCGTCTACGGATTTTGCCAGAGAAGAAACGTCTTTCTTTGCCCAGGGCAAAATTGATTCGCATGCCCCAGTCATGTCTTAACGCTTTCCGCTTTTGTTGGAGATTTCTAATCCCATCTGAAGGAGTCCACGCACCTGCGTGTGAAGAAATAGACGTGGGTTTTTATCTGACTTCATTTGGAATTTCTGAAAAGAGGTACTCCCTCCGAAGTTTCGTCTTTTCGTGCTTTTTGAGCAATTTGCCCCGGTGAGGCCGGTTTCGCTGTTTGTCCTCTCTGGATTTGATGACCCTGGTCTGTTGCACTTTTAGGGGGGATCATGAGAGTTTGCCCCTGACTGGGCTTCTCGGAGAAAAGGGAGAGACTTGCTCCCACGAGTTTTGCCAATCCTGGTCATCTATGAATTCGTGCTTTTCATTCTATTCAAATAAGGTATTGATAAAACTTAAGATTTTCTTTTCAAGCATTCTTTTCACAGAGATTTTCAGGTGATGAGAAACTTTTTCAGGTTTTCTCAAAGATTTTGTTCACAAATTGAGCCATTAGAATGCTCTTGAAAACATTGAGTCAGACTCATGTTATGAAAATGGGTACTCCTTGTTTCGTCATTTGGAAGCACTGCCATCTGATTCCCCTGCTTTTGATCGTTGCTGGAATGGATGGCTCCGCATCGTTTTATTCCCCATTTAGGAGGGAAGCTCCACCTCGGGAACCTGAGTTATTTAACAACTGCTATGTATGCTTGGAATGGCATGCTTGAAGTGTCACAAAGACGGTTATAAAATAGAGAAAGTTCATGTAATGATAAACTTCTTTGGGAGACGTCTTAAGAAAAATTGAAAGGGTAGGATGGGAGCTAGCCCTCATATCATTGGGCATCCTCGCATCCCAAAACTTTGCAAACCAGGAGACATGTGGGAAATCAGGTCTCAGTTTTTTTTTTTTTTTTCGTCATTGACCGATTTGTGGCTCCCACACGTCCCCTTTTTTTATTTTTGATTTTTGATGATTTTTTTTGGTTTTTTTTTTTTGGTTTTTTTTGTATACTTATATTACAATACAACACGTAAGAAAAAGCCCGAGGCACCTAATGTGGATTTAGATGCGTCGAAGAGAGACAGATATCTCTTTACTCCATGGTAGGAGCGTCGCCGTCGAGTGATTTGACAAAATCTCCCAAAGACAAGCTGGTCAAATCAAGTTCCTCTGATGTCGTTTCTATCCCCTCGTCCTTCGACCATTTGGAATCCTCAGAGAAGAACCGGTTGAACTTGTTGTCGAAGATCACCCCCACGGTTTGGTGATCAGGAAGTGGATTATTTTGCACGTTCGGCTCTGTTTTGTCGAATTCAAGGATGCAATTATCGATAAGGGCTTGCACCTTGTGCTTCAAAACAATGCAATTGTCTACGTTATGGCCCTTCTCTCCCATGTGATAGACACATGACTGGCTTTCATCGTACCCGTTAAATTTCACCGGATTCGGCCTTGGAGGCTCCTTAGCCACTAAGTGCTCCTCTAGTAACATAGGAAGTAATTTCGATAACGGCCTTGGCAGGGGGGTGAACTGCTTGGGAGGCAACTTCCTCCTTAGTTCATATGGTTTCTGTACCGACATCGACGAGTTTCCTTGCACCGTACTTGAATTGGAGAACTGCTTAGGGTTGGGTGGGTTTGGTACGAAGGCCACATCAACTTCAGCCTCCTTCTCCCTTCGGGCCGGATATTGGCGTCTTGTTGCGATTTCTGGTGCTTTCCTTTCCCTCATCGCCCATTCCAGCCTTTCTGCGATTTTTATGAGGTGTACAAATGTTTGACAACCAGATGTGTTCAGCCTATCAAAATACTCGTAAGGCAACGCTCTCAAGAAAAGGTCGACCAGCTCGTCCTCTGGAATGGACGGTTTGACTTGTGTTGCTAAGGCCCGCCATCTTTGAGCGTAGGCACGGATTGCCTCATTCCTCCCTTTAGTGGTCCTCAGCAATTCTTCTCTAGAAGGGGCTGTAGCAGTATTGAACTTATATTGATGTAAAAAGTCCTATGCTAGGTCTTCCCATCCATCATAGTCCTCCAAATCTAATTCGATGAACCAAGCCAGAGCAGCACCCGCCAGACTCTCTTGAAACGTGTTCATCAGCAAGGGAACGTAGTCAGAAAAAAGTGCCATTTTGCGTAGGTAATATTTTAAGTGGGCTCGGGGGCAGCTCGTCCCGTTGTATTTTCTGACGAAATCGGGTTCTTTATAGTCTAACGGCGCTTCAATTTTTGCAAATGGTGATATCTTGTCAAATCGAGCCAGCTCATACCCTTGGCTGCTTAGGCATTCCTCTATCTTCGCTAGCCTCTTTGCGCCTTCTTCGATTTTGCCCGGGGGTTTCTCCTTTTTGTCTTTTTCTAGGTCGATGACTGCAGACACGGCCTTCGGTAGTGCATCAGCTGCTAACACTCGATTAACATTCTCGGCCACATTCTCTTCCCGAGTTCGCGCCACATTCGAAGCATTGGGGGGTGCGGGCGGAGCATCCTGGCTGAGGTCATGATTTCTTTCTTGTGCAGCCACCATCATGGCTTTCATTTCTGCTAGCATGGTGGCCATTGACGCCATCTGACCTTCCAAACTATTCACGCGAGATCCCAACTCCTCTTGCTCCATTCTGGCTCGGAGACGAGTTATAATACGAGTTATTCTTGGTTCCGTGATTAAAGCTACCTGCCCTGTGGTAGGTAGAAAGACGTGTTAGCATATGGAAAAAAGTTATACTGAGTTCAAGGGGTGAAAGGAATGATACTTACAAACCTTTTGAAGGGGGTAAGACATGTCAAACACATCGATCATGCGCATGTAAACTTGTGAAGTTTTGACACCTAAATGGTGGGGTTCCTGAGGCTTAAAGGCTCCCACCTCGAGTTCTAGAAAGGGTAGGTTCCATTGCACAACTATCGTTGCATTGGGACCCAATCCATAGTTCGAAGTGAGCGAAATTAAAAATGGATTACCCCGTGTTTTTCCTCACGGAGGTTCCATTTTCAATTCCTTCTATTGTTTGCTTATAGGGGCGCCCGGGGTTTTAGGCGCGGTTGTGTGTGTTCAGGTGTCGTGATCATCACAATGCAAGTCATGCATAACAGTTTATCAATCAGCGCTTCAAATCACCCACACAACATACATTCCTACGCCAACCTGCATAAAATAATGTAAATCACGGACTACACCCCTTATTTCTCCAATCTGCAAAAACGTTTAACACCTCAAGGATTAAAGTACATACTTCAATTTGAAGAGCGTCTGCATAAAACAATCAACTTTTTAATCGGCTCAAGTCCACTAAATGGTTAAGAACCAGTCCCCAGCGGAGTCGCCAGTCTGTCGCGACCCTCTCGAGGTTCGCCGTGGGCTCTCGAGGGCTAATGGGCCGTCCAGTCTGGTCGGACGCAGGCCTCTCCCAAGGCCCGTTACCCAAATCGCAACGGAGGTATGCGTAGTCGACCTTCAGTGTGGTCTAGTGACATGTGCTAAGTGTGCATGCCATGGAGTCGCCACCAATCATTTTTTTGGAGGGTATGATTGGACCACCCTATTGAATAGTCGGGAGTTTCTATTCAATTCTACGATAACCAGAGAAATGGGTTCGGGGACTTAGTTACGTCAACTGTTAGAGTTGACACCCTTTCGGTACCTAAGTTGATTGAATTTTCTGCAATTTTTCTCAAATTTTTTTTGAATTTTTCCTTAGTATTCACTTTTTTTGAATTTTTTTTTATTTGATTTTTTTTTATTATAAATTTCCTGAAAATAAGTCCCAACTGAACGGTCCCTAACTCGCCACGTGGCGTCTCGGTGACAATCGAATCATTTTAATTGTTGTAAAATTCGAAATTTATTTCTTTTAATGTTAAAAATATTTTTTTATTCTGAAAATCATCGGATCACGGCACGTGGCTCATCTGCAACCATCCAATCTAGCATTTTTTTGTTTTTGTTTTTATAGGACGCAACACAATGCAAAAAATAAAGAAGATATTAAGTCATTATACAACATAAACATAAGCAAAGGAGATGGGATCCGGTGAATTTTACGACGTCGGAGTCCGTCGGTGCTCGTGCAACAATGTGTGGGGATATAAACCACCAGCAGAAGGCTCGGCCTTCCGATTCTGGGGTAGCACAATATAATTTACAAAAAATAAATAAATAAAACACCTTGGACACCAATAGGAGGCTTAGCCTTCCGATTCTGGGTCTTTTATGCGAAATATAGAAATGCTATGACATAAAGTAAATACGCAGCAAATATTTAGACACCAACAGGAGGCTCGGCCTTCCGATTCTGGGTCTTTTATGCGAAATATAGAAATGTTATGACATAAAGTAAATACACAGCAAATATTTAGACACCAACAGGAGGCTCGGCCTTCCGATTCTGGGTCTTTTATGCGAAATATAGAAATGCTATGACATAAAGTAAATACGCAGCAAATATTTAGACACCAACAGGAGGCTCGGCCTTCCGATTCTGGGTCTTTTATGCGAAATATAGAAATGCTATGACATAAAGTAAATACACAGCAAATATTCAGCAACCTTAAAATTCCAGAACATAGCCTATCATCTTAGGAAGCCATCACCGAAAATTTCACCTTAAAAGGAGTCCAAATGAGTGAGATATGACCACAATACCTCAATTCGCTCGATTTTCGTCGACTGTTTTTCAAAAAATCACCATAATTTAACCAGACCTCGAAAATTCACGAAACCAACGGGAAATTGTTAAGGACATCTTAACTTAACCTGTGATGGTCAGAGGGAGGCGCAAAGGTCGCCGGAAGGGCTGATCGTGGAGGACGACGGCGGCGGCAGAAACTGGTCGTTACAGGGTCAGCAGCGACCTTTGCTCATTCAAACGGCTCCATCGGACGAATGGCTGGGCCAAATGAGCCTTATAATATATCCCTGGAAAGATAAGACGATAAGCTTTCTATTGGAGGTGGTTTCGCCTCGATCTGATATTGGACGACGGAGTTATGACCGGAACAGTGAGATGGTTCGGGAAAGGGAGAGGAGAGAGGAAGAAGAAGAAGAAGAAGAAGAAGAAGAAGAAGAGGAAGAGGAAGAGGAAGAGGAGGAGGGGGGAGATAAATAGGCAGCGGGAAGGAGAGAGGGAGTGGGGAGAGAGAGAGAGAGAAAGAAAGAAAAAAAATATATATATAATAATAATAAAATAATAAAATAATAAAATAAAAAAAGTAAAAATAAAATAAAATAACAAAAAGAGAAGATAAAATCATTAGTCCCCTTTTCCTTTTAAATGATGATGTTTCCATCCTTTTCCTTTTAATCGTTACTAATATTTTTGTCAAATTCAATTTTATGGTGATTAGAGAACACCTAAAATCAAACCTGAATTTTACTATTTATGAGGTTAGAAAATAGATAAAATAAAAATAAAAATACCGACTATTTTTATATATCTTTGTGACCTCAAATATTATTTTTCTTGATTTTCTTGATTTTCTTTTTCTTTCTTTTTCTTTTTTTTTGTATTTTTCGAAAATATATATAAAAAAATGAAAATTATGAAAATTATTTTTTTTGTCAAAATGGTTCATTTAGCTTGGCTAAGGTCACCAAAATTGATTTTTCAATTTTTTCAACTTTTTATGGATTTTCTATGAATTTTCAAAATAAAAATAAAAAAAATAAAAATAAATAAAAAAAGTTGATCAAAATTTAGGTGTCAACATCCATCTCTCAGTAGTTTCTTGTAGCGCCAAAGGTGATTCTTGACCATATTTTTAGTCAGTCCCGGCACGTTCATGATTTCGAGTATGCGCGATGGGCAAGCAAAACTGATCCCCAACTGTTGAACTGCATCAACAAATTTGCTATGAAACTCCGGGGTCCAACGAAATCTTATTTTCTTGCTAGCCGAAGTGGTGTCAGCAACTTGGCGGTTACTCTTCTCGGAATCTGGTCGTGTTGGAGGTTGCTTTGGAGGGGATTTAGTGGTCTCAGATCGACTGGTCATGATGGTGAGTTCATCATTGAGCGGACCCGACTTGTCATGACGCATGTTCCCTTCCACAATGGGCGTCGACTTTGACCTTATAGCACTAGTTTCCTCTTGTAGATCCTCGGCGGTACCCGCCTGTTCCGAAAGATGTTGCGAAGGGCATTGCAACAAATGAGCATTATAAACCCCCAGCTCTGGCTCTTCAGTGAATACTCCGTCCGTGGGAACAGGGTTACCGCACTCAAGGCAAATAGCGATGCTTAGAGCTTTTTTGTACTGAATGTTTTTTATTCGAAGCTTTTCATTTTCCTCCCTCACAATCGCTAACTCGTGCCGATCGTGTTGCTGCTTCAGCCGGGTTCGTTTGTTTTCAAACCAACACTTGACCTTCCGAGGCTCCCACCCTATCTCCTGGCCCATTTTGATTTTCTGTTCCATGTCCGGATAGGGGTATTCCTGAAAAACAATTCGAGTTTATGGACTTGACCTGAAGTGTTGCGTTGGAGACATTCCCCTTTCTGACGCTGAACACCGTCGCGGGTACTGTTCTCGTTAACCAAGCCGCGGGTTTCATCATTAGAAGGATCGGTCTCCATGGCCCTCGTGTCAGGTTCGGTCCTGAGATCTTCAAATTCTTCCAGCAGCTCAAGCTCGGAGACCTCCAAGTCTGGCGCTTCCAGTAAATGACAGAATCCCTTGAACATTTTGACCGGAATATCACTGCTTGATTTTCCGTTAACTCAGCTTTCTTTATTCCTCCTTGGATCCTCACTTTCTCTGCAAATTCTGAAAGGTTAAAGGAGCCGAATCACCGTTCTTTGATCAAAGGTGATGGCTACCCGACGAGCGCTCTTCTCAATGTTTCGAGATTCCCACTTCGTCCTTTTGTGATGGCTACCTGACGAGCGCTCTTCTCAAGGCTTCGTAATTCCCACTTCGTCTTTTGTGATGGCTACCTGACGAGCGTTCTTCTCAAGGCTTCGTAATTCCCACTTTGTCCTTTTTTGCTCTTTTCTACGTGAACGGAGCCTGAAGATCTCTTGCGTTGATTTCGCTTTGTCGAGCACTACGCTTGTCCCCCTGGCCCAGTCTCTAGAGTAACAAGCATGCCCACCTTTCGGCGCCATTATGTTTCGTAAAACCTGAGATCACAGGACGGTGGTGGATTCGTGACTCATCAGGGATGCATTAACGAAACCCGCTTGGCTCTACTGCACATAAAATATTATTACCACTTCTCCCTGTTTACTCGAGCATTTATAAGGTGATAGATTGATGTCAAGAAGATTAACACTTTAGCCTTATCAGACTCAGCCTCTCAAACACTCTTCACATTCTCACTCTCCTCTCCGTCATTCCATCGCATATGGATTCCTCCTCTATGCCTGCTGCCTTAGCTGAAACTTCGACCCAATGGGAGAGATTTTACCACCTCTTGGGTAGAGGTTATGGCTACATAAACAATCATCCCGAAGCTGCGGTTGAAGTTCGTACTCTGATTCCGGCCCTGGATACTGTGTGTATTGAAGGTACGAAACTGCAAAGGGAGTTTGTGATCTTCCCAACTCTCTTCAACAATTTCCTGCAGGCTTATGAAGTTGCTAGCCGGGAGGTCACTTTGGCTGGTATCGTGCGAGCCCGTTATCAGGACCGAGCTGAGTCCTTGATGTTGGCCATGCTGACGGCCGATAACCATAAAAGGGCTGTTGAATACGCCCACGCCCAGGTTTCGATGCTGGTCCGTGAGAGGGACAACTTGGTGGAGCGTCTGGCTCTTTTTGACACCGCCTTTGAGCAAGACCGGCACAACCTCGTGCTGAGGTTCCAGTGTGCCTGGTTGGAGGAAAGGCTTGAAGACCTGAGCATGGATATAGCTTGCGGGAGGGTGTTGGCTCAGGACTTAGAGCTTGAGTTCGAGTACTATGAGACCAAGGTGAACGAACTTAAGGAGAAATGTCGTCTCCTTTTCTTCAAGCTTGTAGACCTCGATTCCCAGAGTGTGGGTTGTAAGCAAGGCATGGATAGCATGGAGAGTCAGTTAAGCTTTTTTGTGATGCTTGTCAGAACTCATTTTGGGTTCACTGTTCCCCCTCAGTGATCCACTTGTAAACTTTCCCGCTGAATGAAATAAATGCGAGTTTGTTTATATACGCTCTTTCATTCTGCATTGTTGACTAGCCAAGAAAGGTTTTTGCTTTCGGATCTACGCGACTCCTTTTCCGTATGTGTCAACAGCTTGACTACGCATCATTCTCACAGCCCGACGCTTTATATTTGATTGACTTGAATGCCTCGTGAGAAATAGATTTGTAGTTGCTCGAAACTTAAATATTGCCCCTGATTTTGTGGTCATAGCGTTTGGGGCCGCTAGCAATCTTTCATTTTCGAACTTGATCACATTCTGCTAGTAACTCATGCCATCAATTCTGCCTTCACGCGTCGGGGCTGATTTTACCTTGAACTTAATAACAAGGAATTACCGTATACACGCGAGATGACGTTCACAGAAAACATTATGCAAAATCAACTCTAGCTAATGAAGAAACAAACGCATGCACCGATGAGGACTTTACAATAGGAGAGACATCCTTCTCGCGTACATCCCCTTCTTTCTTTGGGCATGTGCAATGACCAACCAATTTGGCCTTGGCTTAGGTGTGCCATTACCAACTGCAGATCATGGTTGCCAACCTTTAATAGCTTCCAACTGATCGAACCAGGTATCAAGTCCTTCATCGAAGAAATCACCCGACCCCTCGAACGATTGATGTGTAGGTTGAGCTGCATCGCCCGACGGGTTCTTCGAACTGGAACCTCCATCTTTGTCTGGGATTATAAGAGGAGATTTGATCGATTGACTACCACAAGCATCTCCTACTTGGGGATTAGGGAAATAAGAATGCTCCAAGCATTCTCCCATTAGATCATCTGAAGCCACATGCTCTGATTGGGCAAACCCTTGAGCACTGGACGTGGTGGGCTGATCTACGACAGGATGAACACTGACTAGCTGCTGCTCGGACGGAGGAGTGCTTACTCGTTGCACTTGTGATGCGTGTTCTTGAGGAATATTGAAATGACTCGCGAGGATATCCTGATCAAATCCCCAATAGTCGTCCAGATTCGACCGGGCCTCATTTGTCATAAGGGTGCTGGGTTCGCAGCCGAGTCTATTGCTCGGATTCAGTTCTGCATAACGCTGTCCTAACGCCCTTCTGTAGCAACCAAGGTGATTCGCGACTAATTGCTTGGTAAGTCCCGGTACGTTCATGACCCTAAGTATGCTTGTCGGACCTATGAAGTCGAGTCCTATCTGTCGAACTGCGTCCAAGAACTTGAGATGAAGCTCCGGGGGCCAAGTGAATTTCTTCTTCTCGTCGTCCAGAGTGGCGTTGATAGCCTGCCGACTAACCTCTAACTCCTCTTGAACCGTATCTGATCTTACCGGAAGCTGTTGTGGAGGAGATTCATGGGCTTCGATGAGGTGACTCCGATCATAACGACACGTATCTTCTTCCTCCGAAGACACTGGTATAATTTCTGTAGGATCGATCTGCTCATGCGCGCCATTAGCAAGATCTGATTGTACCGGAGATGGCTCAAGGGAGCAGGGGGATAAATGAGCACCTTCCATCTTCGTAGAAGGTTTACCAGGGAACAATTTACTGAGGGTGGTAGGGCCACCGCAGTCAGGGCAGGTAATAGTACTGAGGATTTTCTCATACCACATGTTTTCCATTTGAAGGTTTTGGTTCTGCTCTTTCAGGGCCGTGATCTCCTTACGCCTGTGTTGGACACCTAGTCTGAAACGTCTATTCTGAAACCAAAAATGGATTCTCATAGGATTCATTCCCAGCTTCCGGCCCAATTCAATCTTTTGTTCCTCGCTTGGGCAAGGGCATTCATCGAAGAAAGCTTCAAGCTCCTGGATTTCTTTCCGAGCGTAGCGCTGGCGACTTTTTCTTTTCCGGGGTTGAGCGTCGTGGCCACTGCCGTCGTCACCACTGCGATCTTGATGTTCGTCACCGGCAATATTGAGTTCCATGGCCTCGATATCGAATTTGATTCTGGAGGATTTGAGGTTTTCCACGAACTCGTCACTCGGGGTTCTCTGTTCTCTTTTGTATACTCGCTCTTTCGATTTGTTGCCTCCTTTTCCTTGAAAGCTAGGTCTGTTCAGCGTTCCGTTTTTGAAACGACGGAACTGTTTACCTCTTGCTCAGCTTTCCGACACGAAGGGGTAACCAAATCCTTCCGCGGTTTCTTCGATAGTAGCGCTCGCCTTTCACTTTTCCTCAATAGTCATGCATGTTCAGCGCTGTCTTCCCTTTTTTAAGTGGCAGAGCCATTCACTCGCCGCCCAGCTTTATGCGTGATGGAACAACCCAATCCTTTCGCGGCTTCTTCGATAGTTGCGCTCGCCTCTCACCTAAAATCAATAATGGTGAGACCAAAGGATCTTTTGCAGCTTTCATTTGGCTAGCCTGAAATCACGGACCAGGACATGTCTGATGATTCACGGGAGGAGCAGCCCCCGCTTTACATTAATTAACCCGGCTCCACAAGCATTATTGCTGCAACTTTTCTCCACTCTCGAGACGCTATAAAATGCGGAGTTGGTGTTTGGGAGATTAACGCTATCATATAATTTGCTTCCATGTTCTAATCGCTCCATTACACACCTCCCCGTCGAAAATGGCCTCCTCCCATGTTCACACTTTCTCAGCAGAAGCTTTGGCTCGATGGGAAGAGTTCTATAACCTCTTGGGTCGAGGCTATGCTCACATAGCTGATCATCCCGAAACCGAGGATGAAATCCGAGTCATGTTCGGGGACCTGGACATCACCTCCCTCGAGGGTACTGCGCTGGGGAGGGAATACAGAATTTTTCCAACGCTCTTTACAAACTCTTTGGAGGTCTACCGCGCTGCTCACCGGGGACTTACCGTGGCTCGTGTCCTGCGAGCCCGTTATGAGGATCAGTCCGACCGCCTAGCGCTGGCTGACTACCTGGCCGACAGTCACAAAAAGGCTGTTGAGTTCGCCAAAGAGCGGGTTTCGACATTGCTTCGCGAGAGGAGGAACCTGGTGGAGGACTTAGCTCTATCCTTGGCTACCTATGAGCGCGATCGTCGTAATGCCTTGCTAAGGAATCGAAGCGAGTGGCTGGAAGAAAGGCTCAACGCCATAAATGAGGATATAACTCGTGAGAATGGACTTGTTCGGGACTTGAAAGCAGTCGCGGAAGATCACGAGACTCAGGTTGTTGCAGTCAATGATGAACGCAAACGCCTTCACCTCAGGCTTGCGGACCATGATACGCGGAGTGGTGCATATAAACAAAGCATCCAAAACCTGGAGGGTCAGCTGGGCTCCTTTGTGTCTTTGATCAGGGCTCACTTCTGCTTTACTTTTCCACCCCGATGAATTATATGTTCTGGTTTAGGCGAGAATGAATGAAAGCCCCTGTATGTTTGTTTCAGCTTTTATATGATCCATTTCTTCGAGTATCCAGACATCTTAGACTTGGATGAGCCGATCCATAATAAGTCGAGTAGATGTGTTCTGATTTTCTAACTCGCTCATGATCAGATGAAAGAATAGCCTCAGACTTATCCAGGAAAAGATTTCTCTCTATTACCTATTTTTTACCTGCAAATAAAACGACCGAATCAGAAGGAACAATTTGAAAAAGAAAGCATAAACCCCTTTCAATCTTATGCTTTCTTGTGAATAACGAAGATAAGGACTTTTACACAAAGCCTTAACCTCATGTGAAAAGTTTTTACCGATGTTTTTCAAGAGAAAACATAAAACTAAAAGGAGCGTAATCCATGGTTATCACTTTTGGTAAATCCCCAGAAAATCTGTGGAATTTCCAAGAAGATAAAAATGCAATTCCAATGTGTCCTAAATTCGATTAGAGATAGGACATCCAAATTGAAATGATTTCCCGAAGGTAATTTGGATATCATGTCTCCTCTTGAATTCAGGAAACATGGACGACTTTAGTTAATTACCAAGGATTACCAATGATGCATGCTATAGACCGGTTCAATTCCATGTCCGGCGCACCATGAAATGAATGTTAGATTCTCGTACTTGGGTTAAACATGCCAGGTGTGAGTTCTAACGAAAATTTCATCTGGGTAAGACGTGCAATTGAACCGAAAAGTCCGGATGGTTGAGAGAAATTCCAGTGTCACATTCCAATGTCAAGACACTTAGACAAGACTTAGAAATCGAGGTGTAGAAGATAAATGGGAGACCCACAGACGGGTGCTCCTTACAGACTCGACGATCCTGATAAAAGAAAAGGGACGACTGGAACGTGACCCTTAATAACCTAAAGAGATGCCCCAAGTCGGGTCTTCGGGGGACGACGCTTGATGTCTTCGGCTCGGCCCTTCGGGTCTTCGTTTTTATCAGATAACATCTTGACAGCGTCCGGCGGGTGTCTTGGATTTGCTGTTATCGCCTATCCTTCAATTTCCTGTATGGTCACTGGATCATTCCTCGAACCGCTCGAAAAGGGTAGACTCCGTTGACTGTCCAGGCAGTCTGATGGCGGATGACGCGTCGCTCATATTTGAATACATCCGGGATGTGGGACCGACTTGGAGAGATCATCTATTTTATCTATACTTTAAAATGGAATTGGATTCAACCATCGGACTTGATGAATGCAAGCATGTTGTGCAAAATGAAAGGCTGCAAGTGAATTTAAATAGAAATGGCAAGACCTTACCATGAGAGGTACCCAATGATTTTTTGGTTTTAGGTATACCAACCATCCATATACATGCGCATGAGACAAGTGAGGCTTGACTCTAGAAATCAAAATGGCTTAGGTGAGGAACCTAGAGGCTTCCCTCTATCCGAGTCGATAAATTCGTCCATGAGCGCAATCCACAACAAATGGATAAAAGTCTCGACTTGGATAGTGAGTGGGATCGAATATGGTCGTCCCCAGCGCAATCCACGCTAGAGCGTTGCATATCGATCCCTGATCTATGGCTACCTGAAAAGGTGATTTCGCGGCCTGGGTTTGGGCGCTTTGTGCAAAGTGTCGTGATCCTCAAATATGCAGTGAATCATGCGCAACAATTTATATATCAATCAACGCTTCAAATCATCCATATAACATACATTCCTACGCCCATCCTACATAAGACAATGTTAATCACAGACTACACCCCTTATCACTCCAATCTGCAAAAACATATAACACCTATCGTGAGCGGACTTACCTCACCTTCAAGAGCACCTGCAGGGTTAGAAAAATCACTCAACGTTTTAATTACGGCCTAAGTCCACTTGAGATCCAGAACCAAGTGTTCTAGAACAAAGTCCCCAGCGGAGTCGCCAACTGTCGCGACCCGTCCGAAATTTCGGACGCGGCTAATGGATTACCGATCGCGGCCCCCACTCTGAAATGTGGATCGCGGGCTTTGGATCGGCGCGGGCCCTCCCAGGCCCATACCAAATCGCGGCTGTTGACACCTGATTTTTTGACCAGGTCTTTTTCAGTTTTATTTTTGAAAAATCACAAAAAATTTATAAAAAGTCAAAAAATTACAAAATCAACTTTGGTGGCCTTGGCCAAGCCCAAGGAACCATTATTGACCAAAAAATAATTTTTCACATTTTTCATATTTTTTAGTATTTTTGGAAAATAGAAAAAATACTTAAAAAATCAAGAAAAATAGCATTTGAGGTCACAAAAATATGGAAAAATATCCAATATTTTTCCTCTTAATCCCTTGTATTTTTGACCTCACAAAAAAATCAAAATCAGATTCAATTTTAGGTGTTCCTTTGTAACCCGTACTATTGAATTTGAAGAAAAAATAACAATTGAGTCTTTTAATTTGCAATTTTGGCATTTTTTAAGATCTTGACATTCAATCTAACTATCCCCTATTTCAATTTAGCCCAATTGTTTGTGCAATTTGCTCAATTGCACGGATTTGACAAAATTACATACTAAAATTGCATTTTAGTCCTTGAAATTGAGCATAATTGAAATTACTTTCAATTCAAGGGCTATCATTGCAAATTGAACATGCTACCCAATGGATTTCACCATTTTAAATCGATTGGCATAGGTGGTTTAACTCAATTTGATCATTTGCACCCTCAATTACACAATCCCCAATTTCCAATCAAATGAGAATTTGGGGATTTTGTAGAAATTGATGAAAACTTTTGGGCAAAACCACATTTCTAGATAGAATTCATGCCCTAGATTCGATTATGAGGTTCAATTGCAAAAATTTCCTGTTAATTTGGATTTAATTTGAAAAATTGCAAGTCGGGGCCGGCTTGGACCGGTCTGACCGCCGGTTGAACCGGTCGAACCGGTCCAGAACAGTGTCGTCTTCCTCAAAACGATCGTGCAAATGAACAGTGACAGGTCGAATTTCCAAGACCAAATTGAAGGACAATTCGCGACTAATTGAATGGGGAATGGTGGGCGTTTTGTTCCTCTGACCTTCCCCCGTCGATTGACACCAACGGCACCATCCGACGTCGCCGGAGGAAGGAGTAATCGGCCGGTCAAGGACGCGGGACCTGCAAAAGTCAAACAACGATAAGAACAGCTCAAATCCATGCCAAATTCATGCGAAATGAGACTCGTCGAGGGACCTAATGAAGCCGAACGGAATACCCAGCTTCTCCGTCGCCGTTAGCATGTCATTTGGCACGTGATGACACGTGAGTTGAAGAGGGCAGAGGATTCCCCGTTCAGCGCCAAAACTCGAAGGGCTATATAAGCCTGTGGGAGGGCTTTCAGTTGGAGGACGGTTGGTTCAGTTCGAAGGAAGGGAACAGAATCGCGCGAGAGAGAGAGAACGCAATAGAGAGCTCGTTCTCCGACCCCTGTCGTCGAGAACTTGAGCTCGACTGCAAGGCGTCGGTTGGGCCATCTCCGGCCAAACCAAAGCCAGGGAAGACCATCTAAAGTTCGCCCAGAGCGTCAGGAAGCGATCGCCACCGGCCACGCCTCGCGAAATCGCAAGAACAGGTAAATCATAGCTTCGAGTTCTTCATTGAGCTTCAATGGCAGACCTTGCATTCCTTGCTCAATCATGCAATTAATGTGTGCGTTTCATTCCCCGAACATCACTGACCACGCTCGCATCTCCATTTTGCATCGACTTTGCTTGCATACCCTGAATCGAGTCCTCCGATTTAGCCTCCATAGCCGATCCTTGCCCAGCCAAATCTGGGCCGAGCGAGCTCAATCGGAGCTCGAGGTAAGTCTTCTGAACCTCCATTGGTGCTATTCTGTGACTGAATTTCTCTAATTTTGAGTAAATCGAATGATCGAGCTTCCATGGCCGTATCCGGCAACTCGTACGATGTTCTTGATTCTGTGAATTATATGTCCCAATCCTTAGATATGTTAGGATAGAGTTGATTGCGAGCCGATTAGCGCTGGTCTCGCACGATTTCATCAAGGTTCAACCGTTAGATCACCGCCGGAGAGGCACAGCCGTCCGTCCTGTCGGATTCGCGAGGTTGAAGACGAAGCTGACGTGGCGCGGTCAACGGGTCAAAGTATGAGGTGTCAGTTCGCCATAGGTCCACGTGTCAGTCCAGTCAGCTGGCCGTTGGAGGTTGTTATTCGAATGGGTAGATCCAACGGCTGAGGATAATTGAGTCCAATAAACAGTGACCGTCCGATCAGTAATTAGGAATTATCTGAAAATAGTTTTAAATCAAGAAGTAAAGATATGGTTAAACGGTGCTGTTTAGTTAAGTAATAATGCGACGTCGTTTAGGATAGTACGAATAGACGGTTTAGATCGAGTTTCAGGTTTTAATCGTGGCCGTAGATTTTAGTAAGTCAATCAGACGGTCCTGGGCGAGTCTTCACTTAATCTAGGCCGTAGATTTCAGTCAGGATATCCGGCAGTCACAGGGTAGCCACGCGGCTCAATGAAGGTCGTCGGATCAGAGTCGGATAACAAAAAAAATATAAAGCTAGAACGGCGTCGTTTTGAGGAAGCCGGTTTCGCGGGTCCGGGTCTGGGCCGGGTTCCGACCCGAGTGGGTCGGGTCGACCCGGCCCGAATAACATTTTTTAAAATAAAAAATCAGAAAATGATTTCAAAAAAATAAAAAAAAATCGGAAAAATTTCAGAAAATCCAAAAAAAATGCTAGAAAATTCCAAAAAAATTCCAAAAAATGTGGAAAAATTGTAGGAAAATCCTAGACACTCCAGAAACCCCCCAAAAATCGAGGGTTGACCACAGACAACTGGTCAACCCTATTTTTGGGGTTTCTCATCCGTTCTTCCAAGACTTGACGACATTACCCTTTAGGGGTAAGTCGCCTCTGCTGTGTATACAAGATAAGGCCGATAACGCCAAGGTAAGAATTAGGATCGATTAGACGACCAATTCTTAAGTTTGGGTTTCGAGTCCCACCCTTTTTCTCAAAATGACGATTTTGCCCTTCAATGGGAAAATTGTCTTTCTTGTCTCAATCGAGTGCTGAAAATTGCTTGAAGTTAGGGTTTGGGTCAGGTGGACGACCATCCCTAATATTTGAGATTTTCAGTTCTCATCTTTGTCTAAAATGACGATTTTACCCTTTTGAGGGTAAAATCACTTTTAAATTCCAGAAAAATTCTGGAAAATCCTGAAAAATAGGAAATGGATTGGATTGATGGCCAATCCTATTTCCCCTGTCTTTTGACTTCCCAATTTCTCTAAAATGACAGATTTACCCTTTTAAAGGTAAATTTTCCCCGAACTGTTCAAAATTACGATTCTGCCCCTCATGGGCGAATCATGCCCAAATCATTACTAAGCCTTGATTGATATTTCTCTAGGCTAATAGGGCCTCATTAGGGATGCCATGCTGATTTCATGTGTTTTATCCGCATGTACTGGATCCTTGATTTGCGCACTTAATTCTATTGATTGTGAGTGATAGGGTAGTATTTCCCATCTGCATGAACTCCTAGTTTTAGGATCTATACCCCACTCGTCTGTATGAAATCCTAGGATCAGATAAACCATCCAGCTTAGGTACCGAAAGGGCGTCAACTCTGACAGTTGGCGTAACTAAGTCCCCGAACCCACTTCTCTGGTTTCCGCAGAATCGAATAGATCACTCCCAACTATTCGATAGGGTTTTCCGATCGTACCCTCCACGAAACGATTGGTGGCGACTCCTTGACATGTACACTCATCACATGTCACTAGACCACACTGAAGGTCGACCATGTACATCCAGCAGTTGCGACTCGGGTAATGGGCCTTGGGAGAGGCCCGCGTCCGATCAAGCCAGCGATCGGGCGGCCCATTAGCCCCGCTCCCGCCTCCGAGCTCGAGAGGGTCGCGACAGCGGCGAGAGTATGTCTTTTGAGGGATTCGACGATAAAAGTCGACCGCTTTCGACCTTAGTGTGGTCGTGGTGGCATGTGCAACTTGTGCATGCATTTGGAGTCGCCACCGGTCTTTCTTGGAGGGTAGACCGGAAACCTTACTGACCGATTGGGAGAGGTCGATCAGTTTTGCGGAACCAGAGATTTTGGGTTCGGGGACTTGGTTACGCTGGTGTCATTACCAGCGCCCTTACGGTACCTAACGCGAGTGATTTTCCTAGCTAAGAGTTCATGCAGACGCGATTTTGGGTGAGATAGGTATGAATCAGGGTTTCATGCAGATTGGAAGACTAGTCCTATCAAATCACAGTCAATATAATGAAAGCGCAAGTCAAGTGCATAAATAAGTCATGTCAATACACATCAATTTCAATCATTGGCCTCCTAGTATAGCCATAAGGGCTCAGGAAATATGTGATTTAGGGCTAGGGGGTAAAATGGGAAGATTCGGGGACAATTAGCCCGAAGGGCAAAATCGTCATTTTTAAGAAGGTTCGGGGTTCAAAACACCCGGGATGAGCCTTGGCCAGTTGATTGTGGCCATTTCCTATTTTTTTGGGATTTTCCTGGATTTTTAGAATTTTTTTGGAAGACGGTTTGCCGGAAGGGCAAAACCGTCATTTCTGAAAAGACCGGGGGTCGAAACACCCGAAACAGGTAATGGCCAGTTGAATGTGGCCATTTCCTATTTTCTGGAATTTTTTAGAGTTTTTCTGAATTTTTCGAATTTTTTTGAATTTTTTTATGATTTTTCATTTTTTTTATTGATTTATTGATTATTTATTATTTTTTATTATTTTCTGAATTTTTTTTATATTTAAAAATATTTTCCGGGCCGGGTCTGACCCGGCCCACGCCTCTCGGGCGCCCGGCCCGACCCTAGGGGTCGAAACCGGCCTAAAACGAAGCCGTTTTATATTTTTAAACATTTTTCTATTTTTTTAACAATTTTTTTGATTTTTTATCTATTTTGTTTAATTATCCGAAAATTCCCCGGATCCGACGACTCTCACTCTCATCCTGTGCGTCCGATCTTCCACTAGATCGGGCGATCCACGGGGAGCCACGTGGCTCATTGGTGGCCGTTGGATCGAAAATTAATTTATTTTCCTTTTAAGAAAAACCGCCGGATCAAACGCTCCACGTTGTGCCACGTGGCCGCTCTTGGTGCGTCCGATCTTGGACAAGATCGGACGATCCACAGGGAGCCATTTGGCACAACCTCGTCCGCCGGATCAATTTTAATTTATTTTCCATTTATTATCTTCCAAAATTACAGGATCGCGACACGTGTCGCGATCGGGACCGTCCATTTTATTTTATTTCTTGAAAATCCACGTGGCCCCCACCCGGCTGACGTGGCGCCTACGTGGCGTGCCACGTCGGCGTTGACCGGTCAGCGGACTTGCAGTCCGCCGGAGAAGACGACCGGCGCCTCGCCGGAACAGTAAAAATTCCGGCGAGGTCGCCGGAAAAATGCGAAACGAGCCCGAAACTTGGTATTTTTCGCCCGTTCTTGCGGCATTCGACTCCTTAGACTCTCGGCATCAATATACAACAAAAAACGTAGCCATGAACGCGTCAAAAGCCGACGAAACGGACCTCCACAGTGGCGGCTCCGGCGAAGGATTTGCAGAATTGTTTTTGCATTTAAACTTGATTTCATTCGATCACATGGCATCCAATGGAGGTTAAGGAAGCTTACTTGAGGTCCTTTGATGGTCGGTGGCCGTGGGCTTCGCCGGTGTGAGCTTTAGGCTCGGCCCGAGCACATCGAACTCCGGCCATCGCTCCCTGCATGGTTCCAATGCAAAATAAACACGTAAACAAGCTTAGGGTCGGTTCTAGCGAAGATTTGAGGTGAAACTCGCAACAATAGAGCCCCGAGACTACACGGCCGAGAGCTAAAAATCACGAAGCCCATTTGGGCGTTTCTTCGAACACATGGTGTGCGTGTGTGAAATGATGGTTGGAGAGGAAGACCGACCTATTTGGAGCTCGCCGGTGACCCCCCCAAGCTCCGGTGATGATCTAGGAGTGTCACTGAAGGTCCGGGGTTCTCCGTTTTCGTTAGTCTTCGCCCGAAACCCTCTCCAAAAAAAATCTCCCGCACGCCAAGGCCGAGCTCCGTTTTTTATCCGGGAATGTCTCGGTTTCGCGTGGCCGACCGCCCGCCTCGGCGCCCGTTTTTTTTCAGAACGAACATGGGCCTCCGCCAGAAGTGTCCCCCACGCCCGTTCTCTTTTTTTCTTCCCCAAAAACCGCACGCCCCCATGCTCTGTTTTCTGTTCTGCCATTCTGCACGTTCTGCTGCACATTCTGTGCATTATTGCAGACCCGGGTCGGACCGGGCGGGTCGGGCGGACCCGACCGACCCGGTTCGACCAAATAGTCAAATTGACCCCCCAAATGACCTCTTTTCATGAAATTGATGGCAAATTCGGATTCCTTGGCATGTTTTCTATCAAATATGGGTATTTTCGTGAACCAATTGATTGAAATTTAGTGAAAACCCCAAATTGTCCCTAGGATCCGAAAATGAATTTCGCCAAATCGAAGGCCTAAACGATCGAATTAGTCAACATTGAGCCCACCAATGGATTCAGCATGATGAAAACTATTGGGTAGAGGTGTTTAATTTTAATGGGTGTGCCCGTGTGAAATTTAATTTCACAAATTGTAAAACCGGGGACTAAATTGAAAGATTTTTATGCAATTAAGCCCTTTTGGATAAAATTGATCAAATTGGAGGGCAAATTGACCCAATTGCATTTCAATACTTTAGAGTCCAATGTCATAGCTTATAAAAACCGAGAATTGAAAATTAAAAGACTCGAAAAGGATTTTTTTAAGCTCGTTTCGGTTTTAGGTTTGTGAAGGAACCCCATGAATCGAGCCAAATTTCCCTGATAAAATAAAATTTCTGAATATTTTTGTGTATTTTTCTGACCACAAATGGTATTTTTCTGATTTTTTGGGCATTTTTATAATTAAATAAATTCCAAAAATTATTTAAAAATTCAAAAAATATTTTTTGTTCAAAATTGGTTCCTAAGGCTAGGCTAAGGCTTCCAAAGTTGATTTTGCAATTTTTTGACCTTTTTTGCTATTTTTAATTAATTTTAGAAATTAAAACTATAATAAAAGATAGTCAAAAATCAGGTGTCAACAATAGGTGATCAAGCACATGGCCAGTCGCTCCACCAAATTTCCTCGCTCACGTAGCAATGTTGAGACCCGCTCGTTGGCTGACTCTATAAGTTTGTTGTGGTTGTCAGCCACGAAATTAATCAGCACCAAGTGCTCGCATCGGTCCTCGTAGTAGGCTCGCAAAACACGAGCCACGGTGACTTCTCGGTGAGCAACACGGTAAGCCTCTAGAAAGTTTGCAAAGAGGGCTGGGAATGTTTTATACTCCTTCTCCAACTCAGTACCCTCGATGGAAGTAGTGTCTGTGGCCGCGAATAGAACGCGGATCTCAGCCTCGATCTCCGGATGATCGGCTATGTAAGCATAGCCCCGACCCAAGAGATTATAGAGTTTTTCCCATCGGGCCGGGACTGCGATTGAAAAGACGCAAGCATGGGAAGAGTCAGAGGAAGAAGCAGAAGATGAAGCCATTTCTTGTTGGAAGGATGGAGAGGAAGACGAGTGCGATGGAATGAATGAAAGTGAAAGCTGGGCAAAGAAGAGCACTAACCTTCTCCTCGTTTCATAGTAGCTCAAAGATGGAGAAAAGTTACAGCAATAATGCTTGTGGAGCCGGGGTAGTTAATGTAAAGCAGAGGCTGCTCCTCCCGTGAATCATCAGACCTGTCTTGATCCGCGATTTCAGGCCTGACGAGTTTGAAAAGTTGTAAAAGAGTTGTCTATTTCACCATTATTGAGATGGAGCGGGAGTCGAGCGCAAATATCGAAGGAGCCGCGATAGGGTTGATAGTTTTGTCATGATGAAAAGCTGAGCGGGTGGTGGACGTAATTTAGTCTTTTGAGAGATAGTGGGGGACAGGTTCGGCTATCGAGGAAAGAAGAGCGATCCGGGATCTCTCCACCATGAAAAGGAAGGAAGACGACAAGACGAGAAACTCAAAATCCCTAGAAGAGCGCTCGCCTGGTGATCGTCTTCCATGCTCGAAGAGCGACTCCTGAGTACGCAAAGTCACTCAAAAGAAAGTTTAGAGAGAGTAAACATACGAAGAGGATTACAAGACATTGAGTGAATAAAAAAGGGACGAACAAACCTCTTCTTGATCCAGTATGTTTAACAGTCATAGTCATTTGTTGGAGATGACTGACCCAAATGTCCTAGGTAATGTGCAGTTGGGAGACCTCGAAGTCTTTGGGATCGAGCCAGATGTCGAAACCATGCTACCCAACCCTACTGGCAACGAGGTTCAGGATCAGGACAACGACGATGACAGTGGTGGCGACGACGACAGTAGCAGCAACAACGACGGCAGCGGCGATGTCCCATCTCGTGGAAGAAGACGTCGCCGGCCCTATACTGAGAAGGAAGTCCAGATACTCGAAGCCGCCTTCAATAAGTGCCGTTACCCGAATACGAGACGAAGAAGAAAATTAGCCCGGAAATTAAAGATGGAACCCTTAAGGTCAAGCACTGGTTTCAAAACAGACGGGCCAGATCAGTGGTTCGGGGAAAGTGTCAAGAGCTCGAAACTCTAAAAGAAGAATACGCCAAGCTTCGAGCAGAAAACATGTGGTATAAGGAAGTCCTCATCAACACCGCTTGCCTTAACTGCGGTGGTTCTATCGACACTCGCGAAATGTTCCGTGATAAGTTTTCTATGAGAATCGCAGGTGGTCGTCCGCCACCCCACTCCCTCAAACCATCTTTTGAAAGAGGGGAGGCGCGTCACTACAATTTCCCTGACAATGGGCTTACTATCACCACAGACCAGTTCGAAGTCAACCAGCTTCCCCTGCAACAACCTCTGGCACAACCAGACCCTGCCGAGAGTGAATCGAGGAATGATCGCCGAGTCACGGATGCTATCCTGAGTCGCCAAAAGAAGTTCATATGGTCTCCAGAGCTTCACAGAAAATTCCTTGATGCGGTTCACCAAATAGGGAATGACTCATTATGTCCAACACGCGTACATGAGGTCATGAATGAACCGGGGCTCGCTAGAAGGTTAGTCGCAAACCACCTTAATGGTTACCGAAGGATGCTAAGACGGCGTCATGCCGCACGGCGCCTAGAAGAGCCCGACTCGAACTTGAACGTTAGGTACGGCCACGAACACAACAGCCATGCCTCAAGAAGAGCCCTGCCGAGTCTCGATACCAACCAAGCCGGTAGCTCTACCACCAACTGTTGGAGAATTGGTCAATATAGCCCTATCAATCATCTTAATGTCCCTCAAGAATACGTGTCACCGGTGCAACAAATATACACTTCTCCGCTCGAGCAGCAGCCGTCCACCGGCGCTCTTCCTGCTGCTGATCCACCCACGACGTCTAATGTTCAGGAGTTCGCCCAACTAGGGCATATGATCTCAGATGATCCAATGGGGGAACACTTCGAACAATTTTGCTTCCTTGATCTCTGAGTGAGACACACTTTTGATAGGAAAGAGGTCGACCCTCCTCTTTTCTTCTCAAACAAAGATGGTGGCCACAGTTCGAAGAATCCATCAGGAGGAGGCTAGCAAACCTTCACGGCCAGGATCTGGAGTCGATGACCGCGCACCTGAACCCAGACATGATGGGTTGGTGATCGAACATACCCAGAGAAAGGGGGGCTTGTACACAAGTAGAACTTATTTCTTATCTGCGCATTGTAAAGTTTCAATCGGAGCAGTTCCTTTCTTCTTTAAGGCCTAGGGTTGATTTCACACAATGATGCTTGCTAACATCATCATGTTTAGCTACAACAATCTTTTGTCATAATGGGTTCGAGGTAAATCGACCAAACGCACGAAGGCAAACGTGACAGCATAGGTTACAAACATAACGTGAGCGGGCTCGAAAGCGGAAAGATCGTCAGTTGCCTCAAACACTATGATTGCGAAACCAAGGGCAATATTGAATCTTGCGAAGGATAAGGGGAAATGTACATACACTCTCATTTATTGCGCTTAACAGGAGACTTTACAAACAGACTACTGAGGAGGAACCGTAAATCCAAAGTGAGTTCTAATGAGCGTCACAAATGAGCTCAACTGATTCTCCATGCTATCCATGCCTTGCTTACAACCCACACTCTGGGAATCGAGGTCTACAAGCTTGAAGAAAAGGAGACGACATTTCTCCTTAAGTTCGTTCACCTTGGTCTCATAGTACTCGAACTCAAGCTCTAAGTCCTGAGCCAGCACCCTCCCGCGAGCTATATCCATGCTCAGGTCTTCAAGCCTTTCCTCCAACCAGGCACACTGGAACCTCAGCACGAGGTTGTGCTGATCTTGCTCAAAGGCGGTGTCAAAAAGAGCCAGACGCTCCACCAAGTTGTCCCTCTCACGGACCAACATCGAAACTTGGGCGTGGGCGTATTCAACAGCCCTTTTATGGTTATCGGCCGTCAGCATGGCCAACATCAGAGACTCAGTTCGGTCCTGATAGCGGGCTCGCACGATACCAGCCAAAGTGACCTCCCGGCTAGCAACTCCGTAAGCCTGCAGGAAATTGTTGAAGAGAGTTGGGAAGATCACAAACTCCCTTTGCAGTTTCGTACCTTCAATACACACAGTATCCAGGGCCGGAATCAGAGTACGAACTTCAACCTCAGCTTCAGGATGACTGTTTATGTAGCCATAACCTCTACCCAAGAGGTGATAAAACCTCTCCCATTGGGTTGAAGCTTCGGTTGAGACAGCAGGAACAAGAGAGGAAGCCATCTGCGATTCAACAACAAAGAGGAGAAGGAATGATGTGGGAGTGTTTGAGAGGTTAGATCGAAGTGTTAATCTTCTCGATATCAACCTCTCGCCCTTTAGCGCTCGAACGAGAAAGAGAACGCTGCAATAATTTGTCTATACGCAGCCGGGCTAATCAAGTCTCATTAATGCATCCCTGGTAAGTCACTGGTCCACCTCTGTCCCGTGATTTCGGGCTTAGAAAAGGTAATAGCGCCGAAAGGTTGGCAGACCTATCGCTTTGGAGACCGAGCTAGGGGGGACAGGCGTAATGCTCGATAAAGCAAAAGTCGACACGGGAAATCTGCACGCTCCACTCAGGCAAGAGAGAGTAAGAACAGACGGGGGGAATCACGAAGTCTCGAAGGGAACGCCCGTCAGACACTCGTTACTCGATTTCAAAGAGACGCTTCTTGGAACACGCCTAATCTCTGATATTACAGAGAGGGCGAACATCTGAGAAAGGGTGGAGAAGATCGAGCGAACGAAGACCAGGAAAAGACATTTCGACCCAAAATGTTCAAGGGGTACCGTCATTTGTTGGAAACGCCTGACCTAAATGTTTCCGAACTTGAACGGCTAGAGGAATTTGAAGACCTTGAAAACGAATTCATCATGAAGGATATGGAAATCGACCCGACCATCCAGGAGACTCAAGCCCTCAGCGACCAAGACGCCAGCGACGATGATCCGCGCCAGAAAAGAAAGCGTCGCCAGTTCTACACTCCGGATGAGGTCCAGGTACTTGAAGCTATCTTCAGGGGATGCCCTTTCCCGGACACAGAACAGAGGAAGAAGTTGGGCCAAAAACTAGGGACGAGCCCTTTGAGGATCTTGGATTGGTTTCAAAATAAACGAACCAAGCTGAGTAATCAGTACAAACGACGGGAGACCGCGTTTCTAAAGGAACAGAACGAGAAGCTTCGAACAAAGAACATGAGGTATGAAGAAGTTCTTAGCACTATTGTCTGCCCTAACTGCGGTGGCCCTACCACTCTCAGTAGATTGTTTCCCGTTAAGCCTTCTGCTAGGATCGAAAATATTGGTGATGGGCATGAACAAATCAATCCCACAAAGATAGTGCCAGTGCCTTCTGAAGGAGGGAATATATGTCACTATGATGAGAGTCACCACGTCAGAGCCCAAGAGTCTTCTCCATAACGACTTCTGGCAGGATCAGATCCTGCTCGAGAAGGGTTAAAGATCAGCCGTCAAGTTGTCGACACTATTCTGAACCAAGAGAAGAAGATTTTCGCGTGGCCCCTTGAGCTTCACCATAAGTTCTTAGACGTGGTTCGGCGAATAGGGTCCGACTGTGCACGCCCGAAGAAAGTAATGGAGGCCCTGAATGTACCAGAACTTACCAAGGCTATGGTCTCAAATCACCTCGGTTGTTACAGAAGAGCGCTAAGACAGCGTCATACTAACCTCGGTTGCAAATCCAACACTTATTGGGAAATTGATCAGAATATCCATCTGAGTCATCCCAATTTTCTTCAAGAGTGTGTGCCACAGATGCAGCAGGTGCAGCACCCATCCGTCATTGTTTTTCCGCTTACTAATGAGCTTTCTACGCTTAATGCTCAAGGACTTGCCGAACTAGGGCATGTGGTTTCAAAGGATCTAACAAAGGAATGCGTTGAGCATTTTTGTTTCCCTAATTCCCAAGTAGAAGATGCTTATGGGGGTCAATCGGTCAACTCCCCTCTCATGTTCTCGAGAAGGGATGGAGGTTCCAGTTCGAAGAACTAGTCGGGCGATACTACCCAACCCATACATCAATATTTCGAAGGGTCAGATGACTTCTGCGATGATCAGTCAGTGATACTTCGATCCAAAATGTTCCAAGGATACCGTCATTTGTTGGAAACGCCCGACTTAGAAGTCTCCGAGCTTGAACTGCTGGAAGAATTTGAAGATCACGGGACCGAATCCGGCATGATGGTCATGGAGATTGACACTTCCAACGATGAAACTCAAGGTTGTGGTAATGAAAACAATGTCCATAGCAGTGATCAGCGTCAGAAAGGAAAACATCCCCTTCACCGTACTTCAAGTCGAGACCGGGAGCTTGATTTTTTCTTCGAGGAATGCTCCCATCCAGATGAGAAGCAGAGGGCTGAGCTAGGTCGAGAGTTAGGGTGGGAGCCTGGGAAGGTCAATAATTGGTTTCGTAACAAACGAGCCCGGCTGAGGAATCTACATAGACAGCAAGAGCTAGCGATTCTGAAGGAAGAAAATGAAAAGCTTCGAACAGAAAGCGCTAGGTATGAGGAAGCGCTGAGCAGTGCCACTTGCCTTGATTGCAATAACCATATTCTCATCAGTGAAATATTCTCCGAAGAGCCACTTCTAGAGATTGGTAGTGCTCATATGTTACAATGCCTTTCGCAATGCCTTCCGGTGCAGTCAGATACCGTCGAAGGCTTACAAGAGCAGTTTCCAACACAATCAGATCTCATAGAGATTAGTCGGCAAGTTGTTCTTGTTGACAAGAAAGCGCGATTTTCTTGGACTGCTGAACTCCATCAGAAATTTGTTGATACAGTTCGACAGTTGGGGATCGACACGGCACGATCAACGCGCATACACGAAATCTTGAACGTGCCGGGACTCTCTAAAGTTAACGTCGCGAGCCACCTTGGATATTTCAAGAGGTTGCTAAAAGAGGGACGGGTGACACTAAGCTCGGATGGAGCTGGTTCGAACTTAAATGTTGGTCATAACTGCAACCACGATGATTGTAGAGCCGGGAACACCCAACCATGTTTCGGTGTTGACGAGACCAGCAACCATGTCACCGACTCCTCTAACCCAAATCAGAACGCTCCACCAAGCAGTCTCAATACCCCTCAAGTGTATATACCGCAGTTCCCGCAAATAGGAACTCCCCAATTTGAATACCAACCTGTTGCTAGTGCTCTTCCCATGGCAAATCCAACATTTACATGGGACATGTCTACATATTTGCCGGTCAACAAGGGAGGTTCCAGCTCGAGGAATCAAATCATCCAAGGCGAGAGTGATCTATCGCCAGCGGTCGGTGATACTCGACTTGAGCACCAATGGCTCGGAGATTCGAGCGATTTCCTTGGAGATGAACTCAATTTCTGGCTCGATCAGTCTGAAGCTGGCGGACTCTTGCAATAGTGATACAAAGCCGTCGATCAGGTGTTTGATTCAAGGCGCGATTGTAAAAAAAATGTTCGGAGAAAAGAGGTTGAATAGCTTGAATGAATGTATTGGCAATCCCATTGTAAGGCTCCCATGGGAGCATTTCTCATTTACGCTTAAAACTAGTCGTACGAGGATCCGCCTTACCTTTTGAGCATCTTTAAGCTCAGGGGCGAGCTCCCCAAGCAACGATCATCGTTCGCAGAGCATAATGGAATCCATCCCTTCAATGCAAAATGCATCTGGCCGCGAAGCTACCCATTTGGTAAATCGATGTATCGTTCCTAAACGATCTCCAATCGGATACCGAAATAATGTCTTCTTTCTTTTCCTTCTCAGATGACAAACATGGATAAATCACTTAAGGAGTCATGCGTTCAAATAGCATAACAGACGCTGCCCAGCTGGGGGCAGATGAACCATTGATGTTACAAACACTCCAAGCATGGATAGGCGGATTTGATAGATGTTGTTCATATCAATACGCAACATCAGAATGGGATGAAAATCAAGAGTAAAGTTGTATCGTCCCAATTTGTCTTGAATTTGGGAATATGAATTGACACTTATAGTTTATCCTTGACAGGGGAGCCGCCTTGCAGACGAACAGGTTTTTACATCTCATGTACTACTCGTTAGAGTACATGACTAAGGGTAGGATGTATCGTTTCGATTTTTGGAAAATTCGTGAACATACAATGATATACTTCTTTTACAATTTGCAGGGATCCGCAGCCGCGGGGGACAGGTAAGCATCCCTTTCCCCAATCCATTGAAGATGTTAAATAAAAAAGAAAAGCTTTCAGAATCTAATGTCTAGAAAAGACATAGAATTCAAACTTCATTGGCATTCATGTTTTAAAACAGGAGGTTGTCTGAACATGAATAAGAACATGCATGGTGCATCATAAAATCCCATTGACGGGTAAAATTTTGGGAGAAAATGAAAGAGATTTTTTCCAATCAAAAGTTCAAAACTTTCAAAAGGACGTTTTCTCAAAAGACGAGAGGCAAAGCCTAGTCCAAACATGTCCTATACACACTTAAGAGAGAAGTAGAGCGAATCAGACAGCAAAATCTGGACCTACGGAGATAGGGACCATTCGCAGCGATTACATGGGTTGGGACGACGGAGGCATTCGTTTCATATCCCCCAAACACTACAGGTGACCGTTGATAACCCCTTTGAACGGCGGTTTTCATTCTTAACCCTGTCAAGAACCACCCCACACTGGGGCAAAATGGAGGTGAGTCCAGCAGCATCAGGAGAAAATGGTTAGAAATTTTCTTGCTCGGGCTAACATTAATCTTTGTGTGTTGTTTATATGGTAATCCAAGTTCCATTGGATGACGAGAAGCATTCATTCTCTATCCCACACACCGAATCCTTTGCACAGCCAAGTTGAGCCTGCAAATTCGTTTCATAAACCGGTTGGTGATCATTGCACATTTCAAGATGGACGCAGCATCACTTCAGAAACGAAGGAGTTTAAGACTTAGGGTTGGCAAAATATTCCTAAGTTAATGCTTAACCTTGTTAGACCTTTGATCATAGGTTTAACACGATCCCATGAAGATGAGAAAAAGTGGGATTTTAAAAAATGAATGAGAAAAATCCACGGCATCGAGAAAAAGCAAAGTGCTTGGTAAAAGCAAGGCCGATGCTCGTGTAAGTTGTTTGATTGATCCGCAATGAAGCGGGATGGGAAAAGAGGAAATCCCTGAAGGAGCCAAATCCAAAAGGGCTGCTCCCCAAATGGTGCCGAGCGCAGAACAAAGACATAGAGAGAGTCGGTCTCTGAACGCAACAGGAGACGTTCTCTAAAGGATTTGTACACACCTTAAAAGCGGGCGCACACCTCAAAGACTGAAGATGCATAAAGGCAGGGACAGGTGGCAGATCTGCAATGATCACCAATGTCAAACACCTCATGAATTCTGGGCCAAAAACAAGCCTTTTTCGGTCCCCAATCCTACCAATATCATAACCCTGAAACAGTCTTCTCTGACTAAGACACTTGGGTTAACATATAGCTTAGCTCGAAGAAGTACGAGCAAGACTATTTCTTTCTCATTTTGCAGGGTTCTTGACTTGTAAACCCGGAGCAGATGGTGAAGACTTTCATACAATGGCCTCGACTCCAAAGCGGGTCCCCCTTGAAAACCCATATCCAAGCCCAACATTACGGTCCCGTGGAAGACCTCCCGACCGATCAAAATGTATGCGCTGCGAATGAGCCTAAAACCTAGGCACAGGTCAGTAGGGAATCGAGTGCATCCCCTATAAAAAACCACTATCGCAAAACAGGTGAGAAGACCTCATTGTCGAGAAATATCCCAATTGATGTTTTGAACAAACTCTTTTTGGAATTTTCAAACTATTGATCCGGATTTTCCATGCAAGGAATTTGTGATCACATTTGCATGTTGCAAGAATGCTTTGGATAACCTCCAGCATCAAAATACACATTTCATGACTAAAACTTAAGTCATAAAATTTTGTCAATTGGACAATTATTGTCTTCCCAAAGATTATTAACATTTTCTTGGTGAAGAAAAATCTTTCAGGTTTGAACTTTCTGCAGGATACCCGGAGAACCCAGCTCCCAGAATGTCGCCTCAACAGACTCAAATGAAGCTGTGTCAAAAATAAAATCTTTCACTGCTTCAAAGCTGAATTCCTGACAAACTTCGGGATCTCTAAAAAAAAAAAAAAGAAGGGGAGAAAAACCCTTTTAAAAGAAACAGTCTCATCGGACGTGGAGAACCCTCGTCATGAGACCCATTTTCAAAATTTAGGCAGTCTCATCGGACGTGGAGAACCCTCGTCTTGGGACCCTTTTTCAAAATCAAGCGGCCCTATCAGACGTGGAGAACCCTCGTCTCGGGACCCCTTTTCAAAATTTAGGCAGTCTCATCGGACGTGGAGAACCCTCGTCATGAGACCCCTTTTCAAAACAAACAAAGGTAGAAACCGCCTAAAGGGTCAAAACAAAGGTAGAAACCGCCTAAAAGGTCAAACAAAGGTAGAAACTGCCTAAAGGGTCCAACAAAGGTAGAAACCGCCTAAAGGGTCGAAACAAAGGTAGAAACCGCCTAAAAGGTCAAACAAAGGTAGAAACCGCCTAAATGGTCAAAACAAAGGTAGAAACCGCCTAAAGGGTCGAAACAAAGGTAGAAACCGCCTCAAGGGTCAAAACAAAGGTAGAAACCGCCTAAATGGTCAAAAATATGGTAGAAACCGCCATAAGGGTCAACTCATTGATAAAAACCGCCATAAGCATCGACACAAAAGTCCGATCCACCATACGGATCAAAATCCTTGGCAAATCTCAGGGAGTAGGATGCGCCCTTCTCAGGTTCCTATCAGTTAGGAATCCCATGATGGTATGACCTACCATACAGGTCAGAGCTTAATCTCCCTAGGATATTCTGAACGAGTCCTAGGTATCTTTTTGAAAGTCGTCGCGACCGGCAGCATCTGGCAGGTGAGCTTCAGGTAAACCTCCATCCCTCCAGCCAAAGTATAAATTGCAGGAACAAACCGGGGATTAATTTGAACTTTTATCAAGAGCCTTGAAGATTCGATGTCATAGCATTTCTTCTTTCATTTTCCCAGTTGCGTCGGTTAGGAATCAGGAGCCATCTTGTCTTCGAAAGAAACCTCTAACGAGATTCCTCTCAAAGAGGGGCAGCTGTTGACACCTGATTTTTGATCATCTATTATTGTAATGTTTATTCTTTAAATTTTTTTTTTTAAAAAAAAGTAATCGGGTCGGGTTGACTGACCCAGTCAGCCCTTTGCCCGTTTTCCTAAGCAGACAGACGTCCTTCTTGGCGGGAGCAGATTGAATAAAAAAGGAAGATGGCCGACCGAGCATAAAGAGGGTCAGCGGAGAACGGACGAAGGATGGTCGGCCAACACAGAACAAAAGGATAAAAAAAAGGAAGGGGGATCAAACGCTTTTGATGGGGGTTCTCTTCAAGAAGTAGCAGGAGGCGATTTCTTCAAAGGGGGGATGGCATCAGTTTTCTTTTTTTGGCCATGCATGACCCACGCGACAGGCTTTGCCACTGCAGTCTTCGTCTAGTCACAGGTGCTACCACCATTCCCCCAGCCACGACATCATCTCCAACCATCATCCCTACCGCCGTGCTCTGCCAGTAAGCCAAGAACAGGCCCGGCGTCCTCATGCTCTGTTTTCGGGTTCAATGGGCGCTTCACGGTCCGTAGTCCCTGTGACCACCTTCGTCCCATCCGAACACCACCGGGCGATTCCTCTGATCTTCACCAACTCCTCGACTCCCGTCCGAACGCTGCATGTTGCCGAGAAAGCCCAACTCGAGCTTCATCAGCCCTTGTCGTCGTTCTTGATGCTCTGTGTTAAGGCGTGAAGCTGTCCCGGAGCTCTTCCACCCAGCTCCGTTGTCCTTGCCGCGGACCACCGCCTCCACTGGCCGTCCTCACGTTACCCCACACCTACCGCCACACACTCATGCTTAACCCAGCTACCCAAGCCCATGTCCACCTACGACTAACACCCTCTACGTCATCCCGTCATTTCTCATCAGCCGCTGTTGTGTCACCCTTACACACTCAACAAACCGAAGCCCCCCCACAGACCTGCAGCTCGTCTCTTGCTTCCTCCACCGCACTTGATTCGCGCGACCTCCCTCTGCTCTGGAGTTAGAGCATGGCCAACTCCAATATTTCGAGTTCTCTCCACAAGCTGTAACTCAATGAAGAGACCTCTCGCGCGCCTCATCTACCGCGCACGTGCTCTTGCTTGGTTCGTGTTACGTGCTGCATGTGCTTGAGCTCTCCATGGGTGCTGGCGATGATCGCGACCTCCGCCTGTTTTTGGTTTTTTTTTTCGCTTGGCTAACGGAGATCGACGGGCCCCGGCGCGGGGGGGGGGTGAGATTTGGAAGCGATCCGCGAGTTCCCAAGGCCGGAGCTGAGGTAGTTTGAGAGCGAGATAGAGAGGATGATACGGATTGGAGTCGGCGTCATGGATAAGAGGTGTTCTCGCGCCGCAGATACTGGAGCAGTTCCGGGTGTTTGGTGAATTCGAGATCGTCATATTTGGAGACAAGGTGATTCTGGAATATCCAATGGAGAGCTGGCCACTTTGTGATTGCTTAATTGCCTTCTATTCAACTGGATGTCCCCTCGAAAAGGCTGAGGCTTATGCTGCTTTAAGGAAGCCTTTTCTGCTGGTGGTGGCATGAAGGAGTTGTTTAGGGAGGTGGATAATCGTTCAAGTGAGTTTCATCCAGAGGTCAGAAGGGTTAGATGCGGAGGCTCATACATATACGATTTACGGGAGGAACAAATGTCAAGGTATATACGGTTGACCCTGAATATGCACATGCTGGGGCAAGAAAGTCACCAGTAGTGGATGGAGTGGATGGTGTTGTTATGAGAAATCCTGACGGGAAAGAAATGACGCCCGCGGAGATGGTCACCCGCCGGGGAGGCTCGGCGTCTGAAGATCGATATCTAATCAGGTATATTTTACGTATTCGATTCGTATATCAAAATTATTTTTCTAAAGTATTGACATTATAGATTTGAGTCGCATGTATTTATTTCAGTCTAGTGATTAGATTATTTATTTCGGTTAAGTGTTGTACGTTGTCAAAGGAAATATTTTCTGAAAATATTAATCATAATAAAAAAATCCTTAAAAATGGAAAATTAAAAAAATATATATATTAAAAAAATTGAAGAAAAATCAAGAAATTCCAAAAAAATTCTCAAAAATGGGAAATGGCCACAATCAACTGGCCATGGAATATTTTGGGTAATTCGATATCCAAGTCTTCCAAAAATTGACGATTTTGCCCTTCGGGCTAAATCGTCTCCAAATCTTCTCATTTTACCCCTGGTCCTAAATCACGCATCCCCAAAGCCCTTATGGCTATATTAGGAAGCCGTTGATTTGAATTGATGTGCATTGATGTGATTTATTTATGTACTTGATTGCGCTTTCATTTAAATTGATTGCGATTGATAGGAATAGTCTTCCAGTCTGCATGAAACCCTGAATCAAGCCTACCTCACCTAAAATTGCGCCTGCATGAATTCTTAGCTAGGAAAATCACTCGCGTTAGGTACCGAAAGGGCGTTGGTAATGACATCAGCGTAACCAAGTCCCCGAACCCAAAATCTCTGGTTCCGCAGAATTGATCGATCTCTCCCAATCGATCAGTAAGGTTTCCGGTCTACCCTCCAAGAAAGACCGGTGGCGACTCCAAATGCATGCACAATTTGCACATGCCACCACGACCCCACTGAAGGTCGAAAGCGATCGACTCTTATCGTCGAATCTCTCAAAAGACACTCCCGCCGCGATTTGGTATGGGCCTGGGAGGGCCCGCGCCGATCTAAGGCCCGCGATCCACATTTCAGAGTGGGGGCTGCGATCGGTAATCCATTAGCCGCGTCCGCTTTCGGACGGGTCGCGACACCCACCTTTTTCCTTTTCTTCTTCTTCCTCCTTTCCATGCCTTTCGGTCGTCTCTTCTTCTTCTTTTTTTCTCCTACACGACGTTCGCTTCAACGCCTCTCTCTCATTCCAAAAACCTCGACTTTACTATGTTAATCCTGTCCTCCTCAACAATTTTACCGGCCTCCTCAACGATCCCCTTTTCTCCGCGCGAAGGTAATATTGAGAAGCACAAAGGTAATATTAGACGAGTTTTGTTTTAACAGGTAATAGGAAGCGAGATTTGAATTAGCAATTTAATCTTATTTCAGTTTTCATCTTCACACTTACTTTGTTTTCTTCCCTACCTTCTTCTTGATAACCTCATCAACGTACGCTTGAATCTTTGCATTGTAAACTTCAAGAGGCTTATAACTACGAACTGCAAACCACATTTTTTTAAAGCAAAAGACGTGCACTGCGGGAGGAACAATCGGCTCTATCTCATATTATATCATCCAAGAAAGAACCATACTTCAAAAACTACTGAAGCAAACTTATGCTACTTTTGGAGAAACTCATCATATAATTAGCATCCACTGTGCATATCGGAGCTCATCTGACTTAATCTCAATATTTTAAACTTTAGATGGTCACCCTTACAGCCATCATTCTTGTCCACTATGATCTTTGCCGATATCAAAATCACGTGAGGACTGTTTACTTGCTTTGTAAATAGGTTGAACACTTGAAATTTGCTTGCTTCTTGGTTATTTTTATGAACATAAGGTTGTGTACTTACAGGAAGGCATGCGATATTGAACCATGCTAAACATGTCATGATTTACTATTGAACACGGGGTGACGATGCAAAATTGGATATTTCATCCCAATTTTTATCTACGATTATTTGCTACAATCTAAAATTCTTAGGATGCATCCACGCCGGATGGTTCTTAGGGTACCATCTCATGACTTAGAAGGAATGTTATTGTATGCGTTTGTTCCTTTCCTTTATCCTATTTTGGGAGAACATGGTAAAGTGGCGAAGTTTTTCGGGATTTTTGGAAGGAGATGGACACGTTGAAGCGAATTCGTTCAGGAAAAAAAAAAAGACGTTTGAGAGGCATGGGAAGGAGGAGGAAGAAGAAACGGTGGAACGCGGGATCCGCAAGGGTAAAAAAGAAACAAAATTAAAAAAATTAAAAGAAAGAATCATATAAAATTGTATCAGATTTGGTAGGCCACACATAAGGGATATGATGATCAAAGCACATTAAAAAAGGAGTGTCAAAGTCATAAGGGGAGTGAAAAAAGCGTGAGCCGAAAAATATTGTCATCTTCTTGAAATATTACTTCTCGAGATTTTCTAGAAATGCTAATTTTTCACAAAATAAATGCAACCTAAGGAGATGTAATTCTGTGTTTGCTTCTAAATAGTTTGGCTCGGAGCCAAACCTGACGGTCGCCACCCTTATTATGACAAGGCCACATTACAAGACCTCTAATTCGCCCATTGCAATGAAGTCCACACTTTGGTCACCTAATATCTATGACCTAGACTTAGATAGGACAGTCAAATTTGGCAAAATACCACAATATATTCTGTCATGACGCGATCGATCTTCTCATCATCAAAATAAATTTTCAAGTGATGATGATCTCCGTTTTTTACTTTATTTGATCACTAGATAACGCAAATTGTAACTTGAAGCTAAATATGTTCGACAAAACCAAGGCACTTTTCTTTTCTTTTTTCTTTTTCGTCACGTGTCAAGACGACGGTGTATCATTTAATATGTCATAGTACAAGATCCCTTATATTTGCCAGTTATCATTTGTCCGAACATAATGGGATAATGATCCAAATTGTTCCTAAACTTTAGCTTAATGTACAATGTTCTCTCAACTTTTGAAACATGTTAACTTAAAAACTTAGGAGCCACATTACAAATTGGGTTAATGTTCAAGGATCATATTGGTCAAATTAAAAGTTCAGGAATTATATTGTGCATTAAGTCAAAGTTCACAGACCATTTGTGTTTTCATCACTAATATACTTTATCTATGGAGATATTAACTCCGTTTGTTTTACAAAAAATAACTTTTTAAAAATTATTTCCGGATTTCATGCATTTGGTTCACAAAAAAAAAGAAGCTAGTTAAGGAAAATATTTTTTATCAATGAAAAAAAACTTCAAAAGTGGAGAAAATAGTTTTCTCTTTTCAAAAGGAGAAAATCATTTTTCCCTCCTCTTTCCTCGTGTGCTCCTTCACCTTCCTTTTCTAGTTAAACTTTTTCTTCTTTTCTTTTATTTCTTTTTCTTTTTGATTTTTTGGTATTTTTTATTTTTCTTTTCTTTCTTCCTTTGTTAATTGCCGAACAAGGTGATGGCCAGTGATCGATGGCATGCAAGGTCAAGCTTGTCGGCGTCAGGCAAGCTCGACCTTACCTGAGTCACCAGCTGTTGCCGTGGCCGGCAGAGGAAGAAAGAAAATAAAGTAGAAATTATCTAAAATTTCAAAAATTAAAAATTATTCAAAAAAAATTGAATTTGTTTTTACACTGCAAAAAAATTGTTCACGTTAGCCTCAACCGTGCCACTTAAGACGGCCGGATCCAGTTCAGCAATTTTCGAGCAAACGACGATGCAGAAAATCAATTGAGATTTTCTTTACCAGACAACTGAAAATATTTTCCGGTTCATTTGCAGGTTTCAGCCAAACACCAAAAAATGTTATGATTTTTCTAAAAAATGACTTTCTAAAAAATATTTTTCAAAAAACGCCACATTTTCTGCGAAACAAACGGGTTCTAAAATCAAATCACTTTACTCATTAATTCTATGCCGTAAACAGTAATATTGTTTTCCAACAAATGAAATTAGGATTCCCTGTATCCTAGCAGGCAGAGACTCCTCTCGCCACTCTAATAAACTCGGTTGCATCATCCCTTCTGCACAAACACTTCTACCGGCTACTTCTGGTGAGCGAAAGCCAAAATAATTGATAGGAAAATGAAATAAAAAAAAAAAGGAAAAACCATAATTTCGTTAATTAGATGATAATCCTAGCTATCACCTTAAATTTGTGTCACATCACTTATACATGGGTACTCTAATATCTCTCTTTCAAGTGATCTAATTGAACTTCAGCAAGTTAATAACACATTCAAGAGAACGAATTACTGGAACGTAATTAAGGATGGTGCGAATCTGGCTTCTTCGCATGATCAACCTTTTCAGGATCCATTTCGGTGAAGTCGTCCTTAATGGCGTTTTGGGTGTGACTCTTGTTCTTGCAGTAGATTGCATATAAGATCAGCTGGGCAAACCCAAGTCCAGTTCCCAATCCATTAGGCACCTGCGGTGACATCGACATCAATTTCCTCGATTTCTAATAAACCAAGGAATGATGTTACTCTAATTCCAATTACCATGTAAAAAACTTGTGATGCCGAAGTAATTTCCATATAAAATAAGCAACAATATAAGGGTAGTGGCGTACGATGACGAACGGGTCGCCGCTAAGAAGGCCGTAGGCGAGCCACGATGCGCCGCATAGGAATGCAGATAGCGACAAGAAAAATGGCATGAACTCCACACTCTTTGTTTTGATCACCATCCTCTGCATGAATCCGTGGAAAACATTGGAAACCCAATTGCCAATGATCAAGTACATTCTCAATTCAAATATGAGGTCTTGCTCTTGAGTTCGTCATGATGGAGGAGTGATCTTACCATAACTGAGAGAGGCGAAGCATACATGATAGTAGAGAAAAGGGCCGCAGCTACACCGCAGAAGAATTTCCTGGTGTTGCCATGCAACGCAAGGAGGGAGATGGAGGCTATGGCCAAGAACACAGTCATGATAAGAGCAAAGAGTCCCATAACTTTCATCCTCTCCTTCTTCTGTGCATATATAAGGAAGATCACTACGTATGTGAATTCAATCACATCTCCAATGCCATTAATGGTCGATAAGAGGAGATTGTTTCGTGACACGAATGGCAGGCCGTACCTGTTAACCAGGCGGTGGTGCATAAGTAAACAAAGACTATTTGCGCAATGTTGATTGGAATAAGCTAGACAACAGAGAAGGTAAAGGAGATAGCTTTCGGATTCAGTTCGACTAGACGATCAACTAACTGTTGAAAAGTTTGAAATCGCGATGAACAACATAAAAATTTTCGAGATAAATGGGATGAAACAAGATTAATATGTGATACGATAGAACAACGTAAGGATTTTTGTGCCATTTGTTTAGCAACACTGGTAGAATTTACGTCATTAGAAGAGATTACCAAGTGAAGACGATGCAATTAAGAAAGGTCATCACATAGGGGATGCCTGAGAACTGCTCAGTCGACCGGCTGCTTATGATCCTCTTGAACGTAACCCTGCAAGAATTATGTTTCTTTCAAGTGTCTGGCCAAAAACGATGATAAGAAAACGCCTTAAGACTTACATCGGCGCCAAGAAAAGGAACAGACCAGCTGCGTTTCCTACATTGGGAACAAAGCAAGTTGCACAAGGTTAAAGCCGAGAACATGTAAGGACAGAGAATAACTGAAAAGAAAGAAGTACAACTGAGATTGAGACATGAAAATGTACCAAGAAGACCGCACAAGAGACGCAGGACGTTCATGTTTCCTATATGTGGCTTGATCAGAACCAAGTGAGGAGGAAGTGAAATAAGGTAAGTTGACAAGGAGCGACAGCTTTCAGATCTTGGAGAGAGCTAGTTGTTTATATAGAGAAGAATAATGCAAGGTGAATCAAGGTCCTTAATGAAAGACGAAAGAATGATGGGATAACAAAACGTAGCTGGACGTTTAAATAAGTGGTTCATATTCGACAGCTTGATTGAAGTTTGTCGCATCGCTTGATAACTGGGTCTTAGAAATTCTAGTATCATTCTACCGGGAAACCAACTGCATTGAATAGCGCAGACAAACCCTAGTGGAGCATCCTTTTTAACTTTTCCTATAGAAATTTGGTAAGCTTTCTGTGTGGAGATGGCGAAGGAACAAGGGATTTGAGAAGCTGACAGTATAATCGGTACAATTTCAACTGCAAGTATTATGGAGGGTAAACAATATTTTGCAATCAGCGGTCATGCTAACAGGACCCAAGGAAGAATTCATAAAGCTTTAAGCAGGTTTCTACCGTGGAAAAGTCGATACACTTTTGTCAGATGGGTGACGATGATCACACTTACTAAGTGGAACGTTCTGTATATGTGTTGGTCTTTTTCTTAATCTACCAGTGCTTAGTGGGCATACTGCTGCAGAAAATAATGAGTTTCATACATTTCTTTTGCCGCTCTGATTTGGATCCTCCACTTGATAAAGTCACATCTGGGGGTGAACCGCTATTTATGAATCGGTGGACTAATTTTTTTTTTTTTCACTCCATGTGAACTTTGAAGCGTGATTGAGAATTCAGAAATACACAATGTCATTAAATTCACATTTAAGTAATATGATATGGATTCCTCAAATTCAAGGGAGTATGTGCATTTTAAATTTAGTCTATATAAAAGTACGACGCGATCAAGTGGAAGTAGTGCCAGCGATAACCAAACCCCTCGACCAACCACTATGTATCCATGGCCACTATATGAGCAATCAACTCAGCTTATATGATTGAGTTACAAGGAGAACTAAAAAAAAAAAATCAAAACATATTGTAATTTGTCAAAAAAAAAATCAAAACATATTGTAATTTGTCAATTCAGTCATAAACCAATTAAGTCTTAAATCTTTTGCATTTGTATCAATATATTTCATCTTGCCAATTTTGGTAGAAAATCGATAATATAGACACCGACCGTCCTATATGGCACGGAGATTTTATAAATATTCAAAAAAATTATTTTTTTTCCTTTTTGTTTCTTTTATTTCTCGTTATTTTCTCTTCCCTTCCTTTTTCCTCTAGCTGATCAGCGAGGCATTCGGCTAGAGGTAGAAGGACGGGAAGAGAACAAAAGAAAGAGAAAGAAAAAAGAAGAAGAAGAATTAAAAATTATAATTTCGAAATATTATTAAAAATTGGTCATGTCAGCTTGAACTACTGCGCGTAGGAGTAGGACGATCGATATTCATATCGATGATTTTCTGCCAAAATTGGTTGGACAAACTAAATTTGCATAATTACAAAAAGTTTAGGACTTAATTGTAAAAAAAAAATTAGAACTGAATTGACAAAATTTTAAACAGATTTAAGAATTTTTTTGATAATTTTCCCTTCAGCGACGTCATCCTATTTGACCTAGCGTTACCGCATGAAGGGGAGTTTACGACGGCTGCTCTGGCATTCAGTGGTTTCACTGGTGAATCAGTGGGGGGAGAAGAGAAACAAAAAGGGAAAAAGTTGTACAAATATGAAGAACGAATCTCCCAATAAAAAGTTCGCTGCGCTGATCTTTATCGTCCGGTCAATTTGGTATATGTTGATAAGGACAACTTTTTTCCCTTCAGACTCTACCTTAATCGCCTCAACCCACCCAGGCTCCAGAGGAAACTGTTGGACACAATCAACTACTCTATAACATAGTTATCAAGGCGTCGCCTAGGCGATAAGGCGCTCGCCAAGAGCCAAGGCGTCCTGTCGCCTTGTTGGCTCTCCTCAAGGCGGGCGCCTTGGTCGCCTAGGCGTCGCCTTGTGGACGCCTTGGGCGCCTTGAGAAGGGCCAACCTTTTTCTTATTTCGGGCCAACGTGGGCCAATATGCTTTTATTTTGGCTGAAGTTGGACTTAATCTGTGGCCCATGAGAACAAAGAAAAAAAGGCAAAACATTCTTTCTGGAAAGATAGGTACACGAGCTTAAAAAAGGAAAAAAAAAAGTCATGAGTTCATAATGCCATGAAAACATTCTTTCTGACTCGTCTTACAAATTAATCTGTGCTTGATTTTTCGTTCAAATCTGGAAAGATAGGTATGTGAGCTTAAATATTTATATATTTGTACATTTTGAAGTACAAATATAAAATATACAATTATACATATATATTTAAAAATTTAGCTACATTGTCGCATTATCGCCTTGCGGACGACTAGGCGGGCGCCTAATCACCTAGGCATTTTAGAGGCATTTGCTCGTCTTGTCGCCTTAACAACTATGCTCTAGAATAAGGAGTCCCATTCGAAATCCCTTATGAAGATACTTCATGAAACGTTGACATTCATGGAGACTAGGCCAATAGTCAACCGCGAGTTTTAATACCATCTATTGGACCACACGATAAAAACCCAACACTTTCACTTGGAATGATCATCAAGAGATCTCAAATCTAAACCCGTTGATATATTCAATTAGACTCACATGCATAAAAAAATCTAAAATAATAAATTACGAGCCAACTAAAATATAGTAATTACTCCACGTTACACTACATATTTGTCGTAGGATTTCTTTCCAGCGGTATCCTCACACGTGCACCTTGACATTATCTCTTATGAAAAGACCAGATGTGCATTGGAAGGATCACATTATGCTGATAGTGTAAGAAAAGAAAAGTGTCACAAAAGGCTCATTCCACCATCCATTAATTTAAGTGATTGAATTACAAGACATGACAGCATATGGACTTTTCCCAACAAAAGTCGCTTTTCGCCATAGGGAACAAGAAAAATAGAACAGCAATTCCTGCGGTCAAGAAGCCCCCCCGAATTTCTTATGACGAATGTCCCTTCCGATTCTTCCACTCACGTTGATGGAATATAGGTACTATTGTTTGTCATCACCACTAATTCTCATTGGCGCTGTTTTGAAGTGACAATTACCATTTGGCACATCACTTTGCAAATAAACTTTGGAAACCGATTTTCATATACATGCCAGTAATTTTACTTTTTATGAAGATGAGCGTTCTCGAGAACACGGATTTTTGATAATGAATCTTTTGCTTGCCTTAATATTGATAATTTTGAAAAACCGGTGACGATGTTTTTGGACGTCTGGGTAAATTGAGATTATAGTAAAAATTAAGGATTTTTTTTTTAAACAATTTTTTAGGAAATATTGAAATTGGACCTAAAATTTTATTTTTTTTTAGAGAATTAGGCCTCTTTTTTACATGGTATTTTGTAAGCCAATCTTAAACCTTTCGGTCTGATTCATGCAAAAGTACTTTTCTAAGTGGCAAAGATACTTTTTCCACACACTTAGGTCGAGGTGTGACACCGAATCATTTTGAAATACCCAATAAGATAAGCATACATTAAATAGCTGATTGAATGATGGCAGTTGATGGTGAAGTCCACTACTCACATGAATGAATCCATCACCCTTTGCAAGATCTTCTCCTTCTTCTCCTTTCCATTAGTCGCCCCTCAACTCCAGTGAAAAAAAAAACCCTTATTTTAGACCTAAAATTAGGAGCCGAGTAATGATAGAAAACCTTCACAACCACTACTTAAAATAATATGAACAATGTCAGGAACATTTTCCTTTTCGTGATAAGTCACCGATGGCGCATCTGTTTCACGGGACTTCCGAACACGTTAATTTATCCAAAAAGGCAAAGCCCGATTATGAATTACGACTGTGCATATCATGTGTTCTATGAAGTTTGATCAAAAGTTTCATCTTCTCAATAGATGAGGTACACAACAAATTGGACCGAATGTACAAAATAAGGAGGCAATGGCACTACATGTCCCTAAACTTGTGTCGATGGTCTAATGTCTGTCCGAACCCCATTTTTTAGCGCAATTTTTAATGACATACTTTTGTTTCCCCTATTCATGAAAAAGTTATTATGACGTGACGTCAACTTGTTTTTTAGTATCATGTCTTGGCTTTGATATGGCTATTGAAAAGCTTGATCACGAGCATAAGAGGATAAGTATCTTGAAATTGAAATAATAAAGAAAAATAACCATAGTTTGAGGAAAAAAAATGAGAGAGAGGTCTCTCATTTAAGTCCCGCAACCATGTGCAAATTGTTCTATGAAAGTGAAAGGCCTAAATTTAGCTACTCAATCTATAGGACTTACGGGATGTTTCATGAGTTTCTAGAGAGTCAGGGCTTGCACTCGTACCGTATTCTTAAGAATTGGTTACGGGTAGGAAAGGTAAGACTTGGGCGAAGTATTGTTGAAGCCACATGTGCCGTTGCATTCAATCTCCGGGAGAGATACCTTCTATAGAAAGACATGTTTGAACACATGAAAAACCCTAGACATTCCAACAGCTTCACCTCATTTTGGGGAAGAGAAGGAGAGAGAGGCTTGGGATGGCAACATGGGACCAACTCCACCAAATGGCAGACTGAAAATTTCAAGTTAAGAGGGCCAGACAATATATTCTAAATTAAAGAAAATCAATAACTTCCTTTTTATAAAATTTATTTTTTAAAATTTGAGGGAAATTTGAGGATTTAAATTTAAGTGGCGAGGGCCACTAGAGGTGTCAAATGGGCGGATTGAATCGGGTTTAGGTCTGGTCGAATATGATCGACCCATATTAACCCGTCTAGCCCGTTTTGACCCACATTCAATGACTCATACTCCATCCGACCCGCAACTGACCCATACCCGACCCGACCCATATTACCAAACCAAAATAATATTATTAAAATACTTCTATGCAATACAAAATCTAGTGAATTTTTTTCCTTTTTTAATTTTTTTAAAATATTAACTATTAAAAAATATTTTATTATTAAAAAGTATCTTTTAAGTTTTTTAAAATATTTTTTATTCTATTTTGTTTTCATTTTTCTTCGGCGACCGGTCGTGGATGGCGATCGGTGGCGGTGAGCAGCGACAAGGGCTAGCGACCGGTGGGCGGCTGCGAGCGGCAAGCGGCGGAGGCGAGCGGCGACGAGTGTCCGTCGGCGGCGACGGGCAGCGACCAACAACCGAAGGGGGCAGTTTTTATATTTTTAATTATATTTTTCTTTTTTGATTTATTTAATTCACTTATAAAAATAATAATAATAATAATAATAATAATAATAATAATAATAATAATAATAATAATAATAATAATAATAATAATAATAATAATAATAATAATAATAATAATAATAATAATAATAATAATAATAATAATAATAATAATAATAATAATAATAATAATAATAATAATAATAATAATAATAATAATAATAATAATAATAATAATAATAATAATAATAATAATAATAATAATAATAATAATAATAATAATAATAATAATAATAATAATAATAATAATAATAATAATAATAATAATAATAATAATAATAATAATAATAATAATAATAATAATAATAATAATAATAATAATAATAATAATAATAATAATAATAATAATAATAGCAAAGCCTTTGAGATCTTGGGTCTATTTGTAACTTGTGGAAGGAAGCTATCCTCTTGGGTCGAAAATGGGGTCGAAAATGGATTTAAGTGAGTGACTCATTTTTAGCTCATTTGATTCAACTTAAATATTTTGAACCCATTTTCATTCAACTCTTTACAAACTCAGAACCCATGTACAACCCATTTCTATCAACTATAGGTTAAAAATGGGTCATTGACCCATATTGACGACTCTAAGGGCCACCACCAAACCCTCGTAGGTCCACAAATGACTCTTGCCGTGAGAGGCGGCAATGTCATTGATTTTGCCTAAGCCCAAAGAGGGATGTTGGATTCAAAGGCTAGTAATTAGGTATCGCTACAAGGGATGTTGGGATGACAACATGGGCACGTGAAATTTGACTAATGAGGGTGGGCATATATAGGTGGATAATAATGGCTCTGATATCATGTTGATGTTTAGAGTCACAAAGAAATAACGACAACGTATTTATCGTGGCTCAACCCCAGTTAGGGTTGTAAAAGATGTATTTATAAGGGTGACTCATTATAGTAAGGGTATAGATCAACATAATTACAGAAATACTCACTACACGTATAAGTGCCCGTTAATAGTTGAGGCAATCCCAATCACTAACGTGACGGAATGACAAACATACCAATATGATTCAAAGATCCAATCGGAACAAAGGACAAAAATAAATAGAAACTCAAGAACCAGACTGGACTCTTGAGCATTCAGCCAAAGTAGACCAGACATTGGCGAAAGTTTAGGCACCAGCGCTGCCTTTATCCATCCCATCGTCTGAGTTAATCATTGTCAGTTGGGTGTTTGCTCCGGCATCAAAGATGGTTGAAGGGATATACACAGACTCTCTTCAAATTATGGATGATCTTTTCTTTTCTTTTCATACTAAGGGACATTTCTAAGGATTCTTGAGGATTGGATCTCCAATCTCTCAATCTCTTCAATACCAAGAAGCTCATTTTAAGTAAGTAAACTCAAGACTTTAGAAACACGTCTTGTGAATCAAATAAGAAGCCCTTGAGGAGAGAGAGTCACGACGTACTTGAAGTAGAATCAGACTGTTCAGAGTTGGTGGGAGCAGTGTTGAAGTCTGACCAAGCTCCATGGGAAGTACAACCACTTCTTGAAGAAGCCCGACGTTCCATGTGCTTATTTAAAAATATGCGAATAGCCCATTGCAGTTGTGAGTTTAATTGCGTTGCGAATTGGATAGCCAAGGCCCAAAGACTCAATGTTCTGCCTTTGAATTGGATAGCAAGTCCCCCTCAACCTTTTTGGGATTTACTCTGTTTAGATTTGTGAGCCCTTATGTTTCAAAACTTTGATTTTAATAAACTCAAAATTTCGACAAAAAAAAAGGGCGGCGCTATTTTCACTTCCATTTTGGCTAAGACATTCCTTTCTACTCGTTAATTTACTGAAATATCCTCATATTTCTTCAATTAAATGTTTCTTTTTTTATTACGCTAATCCACAACTACCTTTATTTTTAGTCGATCTTGATAAAAATGGAAAAGTAAAATTGATCAAAAAATGGTATTAAAAGCATAATAAAGTGTCATACATATTTGTATTTAAATAAGTTTTAACAAAAGATAAACACATAAAAAAAATGAAATTCCGTGCTATTCAACTCTTGATATAAATAAAAGAATCAATATCAATTGTAAATTCAATCTCATAGCAAGTGGATCAACTTACGCGAGTTTGAATGTAAACAAATTTTCATCCCCATCTTGCAATTCATATTAAAATATGAAAAGCTAAAAAAAAAGCGATTTATAACTTCAGAAACCTACAATTCAATTTAAAAATTAACTACATGATCAAAAACTGCTTGATAATTATATTGGATTTTAAATTTCAACTTTGAAATAAAGTTTCCCTCAAACTATTTTATAAAAAATAGACAATTAGTTGTGTGTTCATAAGCCGCTACAACTAAAAATTTCTAACATTTTATATAGCTTTTCCAATTAAAAGCATGAGATCATAAATTAAGAATAACGAACTTTTCTAGAAAAAGTGATAAAATGATGCATTATAGAATGATATTTTATTTGGTGTAATTTGACATTTATATTGTGAATTTGATATTTAAAAGGGAAAATAGAAATAAAGGCACTTATGTCGGTTAGGTTGATTAAAAAAAAGATTTAGGAGAAGGGTATTTCGGTCTATTGATTGAAAATTGGAGTGCCTTAGCCAAAATGGGAGTGAAAATAGCGCCGCCCAAAAATAAATTTTGATAAGAAGTAAACCGAAGCTAGCGTGGGTCGCCAAACATTTAAACCTAGGCTTTTGTTACGTGGCCTAGTCCCTCCATATTCCGGTTGTTAATCACTAAGTCAACACTAAGAGAATAAATTAAGAAAAAATTACAAAGTCCTAAACCTTTTAACAATTTATCAATTGAGTCATAAACTTTTTAATTATGTCAATTTAGTCCTAAACCTTTCAATTATGTCAATTTAATCCTAAATTCTTTAAAATTATGCCAATTTAGTTCTAAATCGTCCTAAATTTATTATTTGAGTAATTGGCTGGAATCACTAAATTGGCTATACGTTATAAGGTTTATGACTAGTTTGGCAAACCATTAAAAGGAGTTAGGACTAAATTGGCATTAATTAAAGGTTTAGGACTGAATTGACACAATTGAAAGATTTAAGACTGAATTGGCACATGTGCAATATGTTTATGCGCCTTTTTGAACAATTTTCCCAAACAAGTTATAAATTCGAATCAATTTTTATTGAAAAAAAGTACCAATTACATAAATGATCTCTATAGTTCGGCTTAATGTGCAACGTCATTCTTGAACTTTTATTTTGTTCGATATGGTCCTTGGACTATATGAAAATATTTAACATTGTCATTCAATTAATTCAAAATAAAAGATAAAATTGAACATTTTAGTACAGTTTAAGAACAAAACCGTGGGCATATTTGAAGAAAAGCCAAACAATTAGGCATAAGGTACCTGGCTGACGAGAGCAAAGGACATGGCGAGACTGAAGTCCGATGTTTCGAGCTTTAACTAAGTCAACACGCATCATCACCAATATATTAGCTAGAGAACACGTAACCCATTGTAGATCCAGGATTAGATGTGCATTTAGCAAATTTGATACGCATCATAAAAATTAATCTCTTTTAGGCGGTACGTCATTGCCCATGCTTTTGCTTTTTGATGGATACCTGACATAGATTAAATCAAGGGTTAATACAACCAAAAACCCCACACTGGTACACATATGATAATTTTATCTTAAATTATTTTTTTGACCATGAAAAACCTCAAACTGGTACATCTGTGACAAATTTACCCCAAGCTAGTACAGCCGTGACAAATTTACCCTCAGTTAGTTTTCGTTAGATTTTACCGTCAAATTGCTAAGTTGGATGACACGCAGCTATTATCGGGTATGCACGTTACCATAAATTTGCTATAGGTATATCAATTTGAAATTTTCGTTGTATTAACTCAATTTAACGGAAATTAACAAAGGGTAAATTTATCATATGTGTACCAATTTGAGATTTTTTATGGTAAAAAAACGTAATTTGGGGTAAATTTGTCACAGTTATACCAGTTTAGGGTTTTTGGTGGTTAAAAAAATAGTTTGAGGTAAATTTGTCCAAGTGTACCAGTTTATGATTTTTAGTGGTTAAAAATATAATTTGGGGTAAATTTGTCACATGTGTATCAATTTGAGATTTTTCGTGGCATTAACCCTTAAATCAATTTCAAAGTTATTCCATGTGATGGGATATTTGCTGGGAGTGGGAAATAATTGATGATAGAACATATTTAGAACTGTTTGACTCGATAGAACCAAAATTTTGGGATCGAATCCCAGTAGTCGGCCACTTATTAGTTGATGTCTCTGTGTAGCCACAGTCGCATTTCTTTTCAATTTGGAACTTCCTTTGATTTGATTGAAGAAGAAGTGGCATGCAATACTTTTTTCATGGGTATAGCGGAATCTTCCAGCTAATGTACATACATACTTAATTGGTTGGTCTGTCATCGAGAATAATTCGATTGATCATTCGTTTTATATACCAATGAAACAAGGGATTGAAAAATTTAGAATATTTTTCGTCTTATTTACCAAGGATCCGTTTTGTTTCACCGTTTTTTTAACTGAAAAAAAAGTCTCCTAATATATAGGGGTTTGGACCGTTTAGGAAAATGAATCAACGAAAAATCTATACTTGAATTCAAAAAGATAATTTCCTCTTTGAAATATCAGAAATCATTTTAGAAAAAAAAACATGTAATTAGACATCATCACTTGGATCAGAAATTATACATAACCCCAATAATCGTTGCGCCTTGGTCTAGCCTTTGTCAATCCGAATTCTAGTCCATAGAGGTTGGGTTTGGGACATTGGTGCTCTTGGAGGCCCATCGGGACCTTGGTCTGAAATATAAAAACAGGTTTTCATTTTCGGATTCATTCGAATATTGAAAAATATTGTCATCTTCCCAAAATATGACTTCTCGACATTTCTAGAAATGCTAAATTTTTCATGAAATAAATGCAACCTAAGTAGATGTAATTCTGTGTTTGCTTCTGAGTAGTTTGGCTCGGAGCTAAACCTGAAGGACGCCACCCTTATTATGACAAGGCCACATTACAAGACCTCTAATTCGCCCATTGTAATGAAGTCCACACTTTGGTCACCTAATATCTATGGCCTAGACTTAGATAGGACAGTCAAATTTGGCAAAATACCACAATATATTCTATCATGACGCGGTCGATCTTCGCGTCTTCAAAATGAAGTTTTCAAGTGATGATGATCTCCGTTTTTTCCTTTATTTTCACTAGATAATGCAAATTGTAACTTGAAGCAAAATATGTTCGAAAAAACTAAGGTACTTTTCTTTTCTTTTCGCCACGTGTTAAGACAATGGTATATCATTTAATATGCCATAGTACAAGATCCCTCATATTTGTCGGTTATCGTTTCTCCAAACATAAGGACATAAAGACATAAATTATTCCTAAACTTTAACTCAATATGCAACATGATCTTTGAACTTTTGAAACATGTTTACATAAAAATTCAGGGACCATATTGCACATTGAGCTAATGTTCAAGGATCATATTGGTCAAATTAAAAGTTCAGAAATCATATTGCATATTGAGTCAAAATTCATAAATCATTTATGTCATCATCCCGAATACACTTTATCTATGGAGATACTCATCAACTCCATTTGTTTTATGAAAAATAAATTTCTAAAAATTATTTTTCGAATTTTCATGCATTTCGTTCGCAAAAAAGAAGCTAATTAAGGAAAATATTTTCTAGCAATGAAAAAAACCTTCACAAGTGGAGAATGTAGTTTTGTCTTTTCAAAATAAGAAAATCATTTTTCCCTTCTCTTTCGTCGTGTACTCCTTCACCTTATTTTTCTAGTTAATTTTTTTTCTTCTTTTCTTTTATTTCTTTTTCTTTTTGGTATTTTTTTTATTTTTCTTTTCTTTTTTTCTTCCTCTATTGATCGCTGACCACGGTAACTGCCGATGATCGACGACATGCATGGTTGAGCTCGTCGGCCTCGGGCAAGCTCGACCTTACCTAGTCACCAGCCATCGCTGTGGCAGCAGAGGAAGAAAGAAAATAAAGTAGAAATTATCTAAAAATTCAAAAATAAAAAATTATTCAAAAATTTTGATTTGTTTACATTACGAAAAAATTATTCGCGTTAGTCCCAGCCGTTCCACATAAGACGATCGGGTTCATGTCAGCAATTCTCGACCAAACGAAGACGCATAAAATCAATTGAGATTTTCCTTACTAAACAAGTGAAAATATTTTCCAGTTCATTTGCAAATCTCAGCCAAACACCGAAAAATATTATCATTTTTTAAAAAAAAATGCATTTTTAAAGAACATTTTTCAAAAAAGTTACATTTTCTTCGAAACAAAAGGAGCCTAAAATCAAATCAATTTACTCATTAAATCTTTGATTTAAACAGTAATATTATTTTTGAACAAATGAAATTAGGATTTCCTGTATCCTAGCTAGCGCCTATGTAGCACGGACACAACTACCCGGAGAAATTTTGAGTGTCGGACACGGCGACATGGCAGGGATACGGCAGGACACGGTCGGACACGGGAGACCGCGTGTCCGGATGGCCAACCAAAAAGGACAGGCGTGTCCGACACGCCGACACATCCCGACACGTTCGGGACACGTACAGACACGTCAGGGACACGTCCGGCTAGTAATATATATATATATATATATATATATATATATTTTAAAATATGCTGTGATCTTATAAGTTTGAAGATAATATTTGGGGTCACCGTTACCGCAAATCAATAATATCTGAATGTCAAATATGAAATAGCAATGATATATAGACATATCGTGTCCCAGCGTGCCGGAATTCTTTATTTTTTTTAGAACTGCCGTATCGACGTGTCGTGTCGTATCGTGTCTCATGTCGTGTCGGTTCTACATAGGCTAGCGCAGACTATCTAGTTAACTAAACTATTCTATTAGTTATCTTCACGCCACTCTAATAAACTCGGTTGCATCATCCTTCTGCACAAACACATCTACCGGCTACTTCTGGTCAGCGAAAACCAAAATAATTTATGGGAAAATGGAAAAACATATTGGGAAAAACCATAATTTCATTAATTAGATGATAATCCTTGATTTTTCACGTATTTATACATAGGTACTCTCTATTTCAAGTGATGAAAGTGAACTGCAATAAGTTAACAACACATTCAAGAGTGCAAATAATCTTCTCTGGAAAGAAATTAAGGATGGCACGAATCTGGCTTCTTCGCTTGATCAATCTTTTCAGGATCCATCTCGTTGAAGTCATCCTTAATGGCGTTTTGGGTGGGACTCTTGTTCTTGCAGTAGATTGCATATAAGATCAGATGGGAAATCCCAAGTCCAGTTCCGAATCCATTAGGCACCTGCGGTGACATCGACATCAATGTCCTCGACTTCTCATAAACTAAGGAACGATGTTACGCTAATTCCAATTATGATGTGAATAACTTGTGAAGCTGAAGTAATTTCCATAGAAATTAAGCAACAACATAAGGGTTGTAGCGTACGATAACGAACGGGTCGCCGCTAAGAAGGCCGTAGGTGAGCCACGACACGCCGCATAGGAATGCAAACAGTGACAAGAAAAATGGCATGAACTCCACACTCTTCGTTTTGATCACCATCCTCTGCATTAATCCGCGGAAAACGTTGGAAATTCAATTGCCAATGATCAGGTACAATCTCAAATCAAATATGAGGTCTCGCGCTCGGGTTCGTCATGATGGAGGAGTGATCTTACCATGACTGAGAGAGGCGAAGCATACATTATTGTACAGAAAAGGGCTGCAGCGACGCCACAGAAGAATTTCCTGGTGTTGCCATGCAACGCAAGAAGGGAGACGGAGGCGATGGCCAGGAACACAGTCATAATAAGAGCAAAGAATCCCATAACTTTCGTCCTCTCCTTTTTCTGTGCATATATAAGGAAGATCTGTTGGCCGTGAGAAACTTTACCACGGCACTCCCTGGATCACCATAGCAGAGAATCGGATGCCGTACAGCGAAAGAGTCGAGCTTGTGTACCTGTTTTGGATTCGCCGGTCTTTAGGCGGAACTCCGGCGATTCCTCGGCTTAGGCGCATCACCTCTATTACCCTCCGGAATCCTGGCGTCGATGAGACCACCACCCTCACCTTCACTTGACTTTATAGGAGGAAACAACCTCCTTAGTGAAGCAACTTCTCAAGGAAGTTGAATGTGTGGAATTATGGAGAGTTCGGGTTAGAGGGGGGTTGCCTTAGCCTATTTATAGAGTCATTTGGTCGGGCCCTCTCATCACAGGCCGGGCCGAACTCGGCCCACACCAGCCAGGTCCATATTAGGCTAATTAAGAATCCTTATATCTCACTTTATTAGACCAACCCCGTTAACGGTAAATTAATACCGTATAATGGTAATTATAATCTCAATTAATATAAGCCCACACTTAGGAAAACTCTAACATTCTCTCACTTGGGCGAATATTAATTGAAACTGTACTGTATATGCGCATCTCTATGTTGGTCTAGAGATTATTCTTAATAGCCAATCCGATCCCATAGAATCTTAAACACCGAATCATGGCAGTAACTGCATAAAAATGTACGCAGAGCCATCCACGGTCACGAATGTCCTTAACTCTACTGATATAGATTCAATATGGTAGTGTGGCAGTTGGATAACACCTCATAGAATAGATATTTAGACAGAAACTTTATGTGTTATCCCCTTTTGTCAGGCAACATTCTCTCTCCTTAAGCGACACGAAACTTGATGTGCACCAGAGAATACATATATGGCTCCAATGAACCTACATATGTCTTATCTTTATAGTCAACTGTACTTTATGTGTAACAAGACATATCTTCAAGGCTAGTATCTCAATGCCCCTAGCCTTATATTCAAGGTTTACACATACCTTGAGATTTTCAATTGATCAACTCAACTCAAAAAAACTTTATTGCATGCAATAGAGTTGATCTATATCAAGATGTTACAAATGTAACAATCACATATGCAAACTTTATTGGAGCAAAAATTGACAACAGCTCCCACTGAACAACCGCATCCAAAGATGCTGCTAGGCCCATCTTAATGGCGTCATTTCAAACACAAAAGGACAAACAACTTTAGTCAGTGGAACTTCAACCATATCATCTGTGAAACTATGCTCCACTTTAATGTCACCATTTTGATCTGGTTCTTTATAGTCAAACACTTGACCGCCAGATGCTTGGACCCTTTAAAACCTCTGTTGTTGTATATAATCAACAATGCAGAGCCATCATCATACTATAACTGTATGGGTCCATATAAAAATAAATACGATCAACTCCCTAGTGAGGTTCTGGAGCTAAATAACCTGAGTAGCAGCCCAAAAGCTTGCTATAAACTCCGCTTGCTATAAACTCCGCTTGAATGCTAGAGGACAATACAGATCTGTGTTTTTCTCTATTATGCCGCACTGCCTGCTAATTCAAAGATGCATTATGTTGTCAACTTCTCGTCATCCAAATAGTTAGTAAGGTCTTAATCCGAATGCCTCACTAGCTGCAAGTAATCAATCTGTATGTGAATCAATATGTAGTCTTTTGTCCTCTTTATGTACCTTAAAACTTTCTTGACAGCAATCCAGTGATCGTTTTCTGGATTTTACAGATATCTGCCTCATGTTCTCAAAACGACATTTGGGTTCTCTCCACATCCGTATAAGGACATGACAATAGATTCAGTTTATTACCCTTAATGTCAGGATCAATTCCTGACTTACAGTGCTGTATACTGAATCTTTCACAATACGATCAACACATGTCCTATGAGACAGGCCCAATATGCAATAAGAACGATCCCAACAGATCTCAATGCCCACGACAAAAGACACCTTACCAAAGTCCTTTATGGCAATATGTGCTTTGCTTCATGCAGTAATTCACCATCACCACTTGTAACATATTGTTCAAAAGAAGATAAAATTTCCTCCCACTGATATTGTAGTATATACACTAATTCACTCCACTTTCAACATTACTGAATAAAGTGACAACATATATGAAACTCCTGATGTCATTATTTGAGAGCTGTTGCATGAGGCCTTAAGTAAACTATTTTAGTCTACTTATAAGTTTATCTGAATCACCAGCTATAAAACATTCGGGTTATACCATATAGACTTTCCTTATCAAGGTCTCTCTTTGAGAAGATAGATATCAATATCCAGCTGGCGTAACTCTAAAACAAGATGAGTTACAAATGTCATGATCACTCTGAAAGAACCTTTATGAGAGACTAGAGGAAAGAGTTATTTTATAGTCTTCACCTCCTCTCAGAGTGAAATCTTGGCAACCAGTCTAGCTTTAAACTTCTCTGACTTTTCTTTTAAAGACCTTTTGTCTTATTCATCCACTTGTAACTGATGAACTTATAACCCTCAACTATCCATTATGCTCTCAAAAACCATTATGTTTCATAGACCATGTCTCGTCTTTTATCACATCCAACTCCAGATCTCACTGATTACAAGAAACAGCATCTGTATAAGTTTCTGGATCAACCATATGGCCTATATTATAATGATGCTCTCCAAATAGACTATAAGTCTGGCAGTATAATTGGTCGTCTCTACCTTAGGGATCTTCCAAATGGAGCCTCGTTAACCTCATCATACACCTATGGGGCTTGAAGAGCTTCATCAGAATCTGTGTTAATAACACTGTCCTAAACCCCAATAGGCTTAGACTGTGATGTGGTAGGCTTCACGATCGTCTATATAGGCAGAGAAAACGACACAACACATGTATCGTACCTTTAACCTTAATAGCCTAAGCATCTTTTGGCCTCATTAAAATTCAGAAACTTCATTGTCTGTTATTCCATAATTCTCGTACTTCTGTTGGGATCATTAACCAAATATCCCTTCAAATGATCTGGACTTACCTAATGCTGGACAATACATCTTCACCTCTGCAGAATAACTTCAAATCTTTAGATGGTTTATCTAGATTTACGTCTAATCCATAACTCAAAAGGGTCAATAGAATAACCTTAGTGGAAACACCAATCAAAGTATGAAGACAACTCAAAGGCTATCCATACACAGAATCTTGTAGGTTCATTCCATTAATCATACTCCTCATTACAATCTTGAAAATGGCGCTTTTGCCTATCGGCCGCCTCATTATAACTTTCAGGCATAGTAGACTTAACTACTATCCCAGAATCCTTTTAGGTATATGGTAAATGACCCTTAAAGCTTTCCAGCATGGTCATGTACACCATAATACTCTCCATATTGGTCATCTTATTTCCACATCAGTTTACGCAATTCTCCAGGTCACATTTAAGAGTAGTTAGGATGTTAAGCTTTATCAGCCTCCCACTCTTTCCCTAGATAAGTGGCCAGATCTTTATGCCACAATGCGTAAAACTGTTCTTTAATTGGAAATTTCTTGGAAAACAACCTTTTCACTGTATAAGTGATGTAGATATCATCGGGAGTTAAGCATAATCTAATTCATTTGACACATTGCAGCACTCATCCTTATTCGACTTGAGAACACAGAAATTCCGTTGTTCTTTCAGTTCAAAAGAGTAGCTGCTCACGTCCAAATATGATACGGAAATCAAGTTCCGTCTAAAGGTAGATACAAAAAATGCATTCCTTAATGTCAGATCAAAACCAGAGAATGGAATTAAAATGACACATCTCCCACGAATTTAATGTCAACTTTATTGTTGTTTCCTGATGTGAGCTTTTGATTCATCTTGATTTGGTTTCTTGTGATTCATGAATCCTTGTACTGTGAACACAATATAATTGGTTACACCTTTATAAAGTCTCCATAAACTGGATGAGACTTCTGCTAGATTAGATTCGTGAATCAAAACCAAAGAATCATCACCTACATGCCCACACTTAGATGACCAAGCCTTATTACAATAGCAGTCTCACTTTATGTGACATTTCTTTATAAAAGAAGTCGTAGTCACAATCTTTCTCAAAAGATGCCAATTTTGGACCCAAACTGTCTGAATGACCAGTGGTTTCAAGAGTTCCTTTATGAGTACGATCTTTAAACCTTTTGCTCAATGTGTCCACCATCCTTATGACGTAATCTCTAACTTTATAAAAACCATCAAACCTTATATTGAAGAGTTCTCGCTGATGTATCATAATATCAGCAGTGAACGAGACACAGACCCAGGCTACTTGGGCTTCCATCATCCATACAACAGTGCAGTCGGCAGGCCATCTACTCTCACAGTAGTACTAAATGGATTACTTCAGAAATCACAAGCAAATCCAATTGCTCTTTAATCCATGCAATAAAATGTCCCTTCTCGAGTTCCATATGTTAACAGTAAAATCTGTCAACTTATCCTCATAAAGAGCAATATAAACTTCTGCCAGGCATATCACAAAACTTAATATCCTCCAGCTATTTCACAAAGTCTGAACCAGTATGAACCTCAATCTTAATGGAGTTACCGTTTACTGGGAAGGTGACTACTTTAAAAAACAATGTATAATAATGGCACCATGTGAGTACTGTGTAACTTGATCCTTAAAAGTACACATCTTGAGGATCAGATGCACCATCATGTAATCACCTTTGGGCAGAATACATAATGTGCACTTTATATGTGACAGCCTATAAAGAGAATAAATCCAATCTTTATGAATCACCACCTTTGGGTGGATGAACCACTAGGATCAGTTACTTCTCAAACTTTATGCTGCACATGTGATACCTCATGAACCAATATTGTGTAACTTTAAAAACTGTTTGAGTACACATCCAGAGAGCTGCATACATCATCACAAAATCACCTTTGGGCAGAAGATGTGACATGCAGTTGCAAACACTCCACATGATAGCGGCCATGAGAATCTGTTCCAATCTTCGCGAATCACCACCTTTGGGTGTACAATTCACTAGGATCGGTCAATCCCCAACCATATGCTATTCATGTATCCCTCCATGAACCAATACACAATCACCTCCTTTGGGAGTATGACCATGCATCAAAACAGGAGACATCCTTCCACAATACGAGACTGATATTTCTCAAACCCAACCAAGTGTGCCACTTTGGCGGTCACTACCTGACTGAATCCTTGAAACTCTCTCATACTAGGGATATAAGCTTTATGCCTCACATTTACCATATCCAAATGATTTCAAATTTCACTATGGGGCACTTTATTCTGAAATCATAGGCGATGCCAATAACATTGCTGTATACATTGATGCATGTGGAACTTTATACATGCTAAAACTCTACACATTCTGTATGTGGTCATATACATGTAAGCTTGCCTTGATATTTCCGAAACCATATGGAAATATATGAAAAATGCCCAATATACCCCTAAAAACATACGTACATAAGGGTCTTTATGCATTTTTCTATTTTTAAAAGCTTCAAACATGTCAAATAAATATACCACAGTGTAGAGAATTTCCATACGAGCACGCCGGTACCAAGATCGCCCCTAACGGACGTCTCACGCGCCCTCACGCGCCGGCCAAAGCCTCGGCGAGTGGGGCACACGCGCCGCACGTGCTCCTCACGTGCGGGGCGAGCTCACCGGTCCAATGACCGGTCCGACCGGCGACCGGTCCGACTGTTGATCCGGTCCAACCGTTGACCGGTTGGACCGGTCAACGGTCAACTCGGGTCGGAGTCGGGTCAAAGTCGGGTCGGGTTGACCCGGTCAAACCGGGTCAGTCAACGGGTCGACCCATTCAATCCGGGTCGGGTTGACCCGAACCCGAATGCACTGGCCCGCTGACGTCAGCTGTCGGCAGCCGTCCTGGAGTCGCCACGTGTCGCCGCGTGATAGGCCGCGGCTGCGCTAGCGCGTGCAACGCGCGTGCCGCGCGTGGGCGCGCGTGAATCGCGCCGCAGCGGACGCCGGTGGCGCGTGGCGCGCGTGTGAGGCCGTCCGGCCTCCTCTGGCGGCGATCCACCCATCAAAATGCTCGTCTCGACGAGCCCGCTCCAAATATATGATCAAAAATCATTTTCATCCGTAAAATTTTCCGAAAATAGGCAAACACAGTACGGTCCCGATCTTCGCTATGGCGGCTCTGATACCACATGTTGGCCGTGAGAAACTTTACCACGGCACTCCCTGGATCACCATAGCAGAGAATCGGATGCCGTACAGCGAAAGAGTCGAGCTTGTGTACCTGTTTTGGATTCGCCGGTCTTTAGGCGGAACTCCGGCGATTCCTCGGCTTAGGCGCATCACCTCTATTACCCTCCGGAATCCTGGCGTCGATGAGACCACCACCCTCACCTTCACTTGACTTTATAGGAGGAAACAACCTCCTTAGTGAAGCAACTTCTCAAGGAAGTTGAATGTGTGGAATTATGGAGAGTTCGGGTTAGAGGGGGGTTGCCTTAGCCTATTTATAGAGTCATTTGGTCGGGCCCTCTCATCACAGGCCGGGCCGAACTCGGCCCACACCAGCCAGGTCCATATTAGGCTAATTAAGAATCCTTATATCTCACTTTATTAGACCAACCCCGTTAACGGTAAATTAATACCGTATAATGGTAATTATAATCTCAATTAATATAAGCCCACACTTAGGAAAACTCTAACAAGATCACCACGTATGTGAATTCAATCACACATCCGAGGCCGTTAATGGTCGATAGGAGAAGATTGTTTCGGGACACGAATGGCAGGCCGTACCTGTTAAGCCAGTCGGTCATGCATAAGTAGACAGAGATCGACTATTTGCGCAAGGTTGCTCGGAAGAAGCTAGAGAACAGAGAAGGTAAAGGAGAGAACTTTCGGATTCAGTTGGACTAGTCGGTCAACTAACTGTTGAAAAGTTTGAAATGGGGACGAACAACATAACGGTTCTCGGGATAAATCGGATGACACAAGATTAATATGCAATATGATAAATAAAAAACTGATTATTGGTGATTGGTGATAGTAGACTAGCTAGCTCACAATTGGTTATCATACTTTAGTCGCACTCGTGCCATTTGCTTAGCAGCACTTGTAAAATTTACGTCATTAGAAGAGATTACCCAGTGAAGACGATGCAACTAAGAAACGTCATCACGTAGGGGATGCCCGAGAACTGCTCAGTCGGCCGGCTGCTTATGATCCTCTTGAACGTAACCCTGCAAGAATTATGTCTCTTTCATGTTTCCGTTGATAAGAAAGGAAGCGATACGCGGTAAGACTTACATAGGTGCCAAGAAAAGGAGCAGACCAGCTGCATTTCCTACATTCGGAACAAAGCAAGTTGCACAAGGTTAAAGTTGAGACCATGTGAGGACAGAAGAATAATTGAAAAGAAAGAAGAAATGTACATCTGAGATTGAGACATGAAAAGGTACCAAGAAGACCGCACAAGAAACGCAGGACGTTCATGTTTCCTATTTGTGGATTGATCAGCACCAAGGGAGGAGGAAGTGAAATAAGGTAAGTTGACAAGGAGCGACAGCTTTCAGATCTTGAAGAGGGCTACTTTTTTATATAGAGAAGGGCGAATGATTAGGCGACGGAGCCAGGCAAATTGACGGTCTGTTCTCCACCGTCAATATTGCAAGAGAAAGCGGACACCTTGCTTTACCTATTCAAGGACAATTTTTGACTTAACCAAGACAATTGCTCTTAAACATAAGAAAAAAAAGGTAATCTACACGTGGACTATTGTTTACCTAACCAAAGAAAATAGCTCGGCTTCAGATTTTTTATTTTATGACTTTCCTTTTTTTTCCTTTTTCCGCAATTTAATTAATTATCTGGAGGATTTAAAAAGCCTCAAGAAAAGCCACTACGAAAATGGGTTTTCCTGCTTATTTATGTGTGTCGTGATGTTCAAATTACTACTACCTTTGTTCTTTTATTAACTTAAAGCCTTTGCAATAAACTTGTTGTGTAGCGATCGGTGTCAACATTTTATAATTCATATCTTCCTCCATTATTTATTTAAGAATTTACGACACATGAAAACACACTCAAATTTTGCTGTATGTATCTAATGCAAGCATGTCTTTTTTCAGCCACTGAACCAATTGTAAAATTTTTTATGAAGTCTCCCAATAACTCACCTAACTTTTTTCTTTGGAGACTAATTATAATGAACATATCTCATTCATGTTAAGAACAGAGGCTAGAGTGACCCGCATGTACTAGCTATTCATATCTTCCTCCATTTAATGATTTACGACACAATATAATAACACACTAAAATTTTGGTGTATGTATGTAATGCAAGCATGTCTGTTTTTCTGCCATTAACTCAATTGTACATAATATTGTGAAGTCTCCCAGTAACTCCTATAACTTTGGTAATTGGAGACAGATTATAACGAATATATCTCAAACATGTTAAGAACAACAGCTAAAGTAACCCGCATGTACTATTTAATAAGATAAAATTTCAACATTGCCGGATTAGTTACTAGATAGTAAATAGATAATAAATACTCTTTGTTCTAATTCATTATTCCAACGTGACGAATTACGGCAGGGATTCTTTAATTAGCCTATGTAATTGTGTAAATAACTTAATAAAATGTGGAAGCATGAACAAGAAAGTTTTTCACATATTTTAAGTATAATAATGATGTATCGTTGTGGATCTCATAATGTTTACACATATATTACAAATAAAGTGTGTAATATACATTTGATTTTGGATACTATTTTTTGCCTTAGAAAAACGCTTGAATCTGCCATGAAATTTTATGGCTTGAATAATATCCTGGGATCTGTTTCCTTGAGTGTATCAAACTATCGCTAATCAAGATTCCGATTGCCTCTCTTCCGCAAATCTCAATCTATGGTCAGTGTTGCACACTCACTAATGTATAATAACCGTACCATCATCTTAGCATTGCCTAGGGAAGTGTAATGCAAGGTGAACCAGCGATACTTCACCAAAGGAGATCGCCAAGAGGAAGCCCAAATCCGAGCCAGCCAACATATTCAATTATACCTACTTTCACTTAAAAGCTTAACCAATGAGTTATTGGTCAACTAGGATAAATTAACTTATCTACACCACATTGATCCTTCGATTTGGGATTTTTCTAACACAATTCACTCATCTTAACAATCTCTCCCTCTTGTGTAAGCTCAATGTTAGGTCCACACCCCTTAATTCAAATATCTTTCTGCATTAACTTATCTGAATCTCCATCAACAGCCCGACTTTATTCCTATAGGCCCGCATCACTATTCCACAATGTCCACCTGCTTGGAAACCACAACCGTCGACTCTAATATAATTTGTTAAGAGGGTATAGCAGAAATCCGATACTTTCATTCAGAGAGATCGCCAAGAAGTTTAAATAAGTTATTCATATTCAAACACTTTGACGGAAGTTTGTCGCTACTTCTGATAACCGGGTCTTAGAAATTCTAGTGTCATCCAACCGTGAAACGAAATTGAAAAGAAGAGCAGACAAACCCTAGTGGAGCATCCTTTTTAACTTTTCCGATGGAGATTTTGTAAGTTTTCTATGTTGAGATGGTGAAGAAAGAATTCATAAAGCTTTAAGCAGGTGTCGGCTATGGAAAGTTGGTACACTTTGTCAGATGGGTGACAATGATCACACTTCCTAAGTGGAACGTTCTGTATATATGTTGGTCATTTCCTTGATTGACCAGTGCTTAATGGGTTTACTGCTGCAGAATATAATGAGTTTCCCACATTTCTTTTGACACTGATTTTGGATCTCTCACACACACACACACACACACACACACACACACACACACACACACTCTCTCTCTCTCTCTCTCTCTCTCTCTCTCTCTCATATCGGGCTTTGGATCGTCTGCCCTAGACCAATCAGGACAGACGGGCCTGTCAAATTAGGGCCGTCCATTCAATCAATGAACGGCCCTGATCTGATAGGAAAAAAAATTGGAGCCGCAATTTCTTTTGATCAGGGCCGTCCGTTGATTGAACTGGCAGCCCTGATTTGACAGGGCCCGTCTGCCCTGATTGGTCCAGGGCAGACGATCCGTTTGCCTATAATCGAAGATCCTCCACTTTTTTTCACCCCGAAAAATATTACCTTACCTTATTATGAAGATCCACTACTTGATAAGGTAACAATTTTTTTTGGGGGTGAACCGTGGTTTTTGAATCGGTCGACTACTTTTTTTGTTTATATTTATAAATGCACTAAAAGTTTTAATCTTAAAACTTATTGAGAAAATACAATTGAATCCTAAAACTTGTCAAATTGGTGCGATTTAGTTAGAATAAGGGGGGGGGGGGTGTTTCCCTCGTTTAAGTGTCACAACTGCAGGAAAATTGTTCTAGATCACATCCATCTACACAAGCGAAAAGCTTAAATTTAACTATTCAATCTATGGAACTTTCAGGATGTTCCACGAGTCTTTAGATAGTCAGGCTTCTGTGCTCATACCATATTCTTGAATTACCAGAGATTTGGTTTATGGGTAGCAAGGGTAAAACTTAGGCGAAGGAGTGCTGGAGCCGCATATGCCATCGCATTCGATCTTCGGTAGAGGTACCTCCTATAGAAAGACATGTTCCTTGTTTGAACATGAGAAAAAGCCTAAACATTCCAACAGCTTCATCTCATTGTGGGGGAGAGAGGGGCTTCGGATGGCAACATGGGGTCCAACTCCATCAAATGGCATATTGAGAATTTCACGTTAGGAGGACGGGAGGATAAATTTTAAATTAAAACATCGATAACTTTCTTTGATAAAATTTATTCCCTATTTTGAGGAAAATTTGGGAATTTAGGGTCTGCTTGGTAACTGATTTATTTATTTGTTTTTCTGTTGTTTTGCTCCTCAAAATAGAAAAAGAACACAAATATGTTTGTGTATGTATATTAGTTTCTCTATTTTCCAAAATAGATCAGTGACCAAGGAGTATATTTGGACCAGAAGTAAGAAGAAAAAAATTGATATTTCGTTCCCGTGAAAAAAAGAGAGAAATAAGATCATCTAGAGAAGCAATCTCAACTTAACCTAATGCGACCAGCGGTGACCTGCAATCGGCCCATGACCATCGACGACTGCCGGCAGTCAACTACTGGCAACCAACCAACCAACAACAATCGACTACCGACAGTTAGCGGTGAGCTATGGCGAATAGTCGACAACCCTCGGCAGTCGGTGAGAATTCGTAGAAAAAAGGAAACAAAAGAAAAATTAGAAAATTAAAATTATTAAAAAAGGACTTGTTTATGATTCACATAAACTTATTAGGTAATTAACTGATTATCTAACCCATTTATGATCTACATCATTAAATATAGGTTAAAATATGAATTCTAGACCTATTTTGTCACATCTACTCGACATATACGCTAGGGCGGCCCTCGTTGGCTTCGAGCGAGGGTTGACCCTGTCGATCTGCACAAGAAGTGGCTGGGACTTTCTAATTTTCATGCATGAATTAACTGAAATCACTTGCTTGCTTTGGTGAATCTTCGATCCAATAGAGTCGCTTGCTACTTTCGTTGCATTCTATTGCGACGAAGAATAAATATGATTGCTACTGTCCAGTGATTAATGTTGTTGGAGTATGAGTTTAGCTCATTGCTCTTCTACAAGTCTATTTCTTTGATTACACAGCCCTTTTCTATTTAATTATTTTAAACAGAGCAAGTAGGTCATCCTTTGGTCAGAGTGAACTTGTCATGCTTGACTTATCTTCCCTTAAGATCTATTAGAGACATCCTTCAAGATCGTCTGCATTCTGTTTTTTAGGACCATCTTGGAATATTTTAATCATTTAATTCCTTACAAAAGCCAAGTTTTATCCAAACATGAATTGTTAAGTCTCCACTAACATTTTTGTAATTAAATGAAAATAGAAATTTTTAGGTTTTAACTAAACGCATTTGTATTTCTTCCTATTCCGGGAATAGAAATTTTGTCCAATTACCAAACGCGTTCTTCTATTCAGAAACTAGTCCAGAGAATATAAATAGAAAAAAAATATTTCTGAACAGAACTTGTTCCGGAAAACAGAAATGTTACCAATATGTTTCAAGGATCCAATTGGAAAAAAAAAAACTCAAGAACGAGGATTGAGCATTCAGCCAAAGTAGACTGAACATTCACGGAAGTTTAGGGACGACTAGCGATGCCTTTATCCATTCCATCATCTGAATTAATCGTTGGCAGTTAGATGTTTGCTCCGGCATCGAAGATGGTTGAAGTGATTTACACAGGCTTTCTTCAAATCATAGACCTTTTCTTTTCTTGTCATACTAAGGGGCACTTCTAAGGATTCTTGGGGATTGGATCTCCAATCTCTCAACGTCTTCAATACCAAGAAGCTCATTTTAAGTAAGTAAACTCAAGACTCAGGAAACACGCATATATCGTTCTCGTGAATCAGATAAGACACAAACCAAAACTCACATGGGTTGCTAAACGTTTAAGCTGAGGCTTTGGTTACATGGCCTAGTCCCTCCACATTTCGGTTGTTAATCACTAAGTTAAGCCTAACAGAATAAGCTATAAATTCGGATTAATCTTTATTAAAAAAATTAAGAAATAATGACATAAATGGTCCATAAACTTTAGATTTGTTCAATGTGGTCCCTGAACTTTAGTCTAAAGTGCAATGTCATCTCTGAACTTTTAATTCATTCAATATGGTCTCTTAACTTTCGGTACATGTTCAATATGATTCCTGAATTTTATGAAAACTTTCAATGTTGTCCCTATAGGGGCTAAACCAAAACAAAAAATGTATCAAATATTTGACGATCACATTGAATAATTAAGAGTCCAGGTATGATGCTGCATATCGAGTTAAAGGTCAGGGACCACACTGAATAAATTTAAAGTTCATAAATCACATTGCATATCGAGTCAAATTTCGGGAACCGTTTGTGCCATCTACCCAAAAGTTAAACATTCAAGGATTTGTGTTTTCAGGTAATAAATTCGATTGGTACTACGTTCTTGGAATCCAAATGGGCATTAGCATATTCGAAAAAGGGCAAACAAATAGACAAAAGGAACCTTGGCTGATGAGAGCGAAGACACGGCTAGACTGAAGTTCGATATCTCGAGATTTAACCCATTGTACATCCTGGGATTAGATAAATATTTGGCAAATTTGACACGAGGGTTATCCCAGACTAAAGGGATAGCAAGAGCACTTGCTTAGCCTAGCCTTCTAGAAAGGAGATAGATTCAATGCCAATCTCGATTAAAAAGCAACTACATCAAAAAGGCAGCTTTCCCTACTATCGGCTAGAGAGCATTGAACGGTTCAAAGAAAGGAACGAGAGAATGTCTGATATGTAGGTGGAAAAGCTATAAGCCATCACCCAAGTTCCGTGGGCGTCGATCCCCTGCTCGGGGGTCAGGGGTGCCCTGCACCCTTGACCCTTGGATCTCCCCCACTATGTGAGTGGGTGGGGATCCAAGGGCTAGGGATGCCGGGATCCCCTAACCCCCGGGCAGGGGATTCGGATCCAAGTTCCGTGCGTCTTTTATTTCTTAAGGTGGAAGAGCTCTCATATTAAGATTTATTGATTCCCTTTCACAATTAATGTAGTGTTTAATTACCGGGTCTTGAATTAGATTGGATAAAGAATAGAGGTATTAAGAAAAGGGATTTCTCGAGGATCTAAAACCCCAATCCCCCCATATGTTGAGAATAAAAGGAGTCAGAAAGTGAAAGTAATTTCAGCTTCTCAACACATTGCTTGTGTGAAGATTGGTGAAGATGGAATGTGAGGCGAATTGAAAGAAGCCTTGTGAAGTATGCAATCCAATAAGTTAGGGCACAGGGTTGGCTTGAGACCGGATGACGAGGATCACTATCTGCACTTAAGAAATCGTGGACAGACCACTACCTAGAGGAAGGGGGAGGAAAGAAGACGATAGAACAAGCCTCAGGAAAGTATAGGTTGGCTTGCAGCTACCACGGCATAAGAACGACTCGAAAGACGGGGCCTCACCTCGATAGTAGCGAGAAAATCTTTTCCATAGCCGCTATAGCCACTAAAAGGGTCTTACCCTGTTGAAGAGGAAGTGAAAAGAGCAAGACCTTGCGGAGTAGGTACGGAAGGGGAGGCCTCTGAAGATGTAGTGAAAACCCTTTATTTCAGCGAGGCAAGAGAGGATCCAGTAGTGCCATTGACTCACAAGCATCGCATCATACTATGGTTCGATGGGAAGTCTTAAGCATTTATGCTCCTTCCTGCCTGCGAAACCCTCGTTTTGTGTTGCTGAGACATGCGCCAAAGGAGAAAGTCTTTGCAACCGAAGTAAGTCGTGGATATCTGAGAATTAATGGAATGAACCTTATATAAATAAGAGGAATACTCTTTTGCTATAATAATGGATTAGATGTTGGTAAACATGGGTTTTCAAAGGCAAGCGTACCTGAATTAGACACCGACTCAAGCATGGTGGCAGCGTCTAGGGTTTCTTCCATAGATGGATAATCTATTCTCAAAAAATGTTGCTTCAATCTGACCTAGTTGGCGAGTGATCCCATGAATTTTTTCTGTTGCCAACAAGAAAAATGTGACCCATAACTTGTTTTACGGCGGCTTGTCTGAATGCCGAGTCTTTCTCTGCCACCAACTCAACATTGTCGTCACCGGTCTACTGCCTGATAGCTTTACATCGCTAAGGAATCCGTAATTGACAGCAAGAGCTAGGGATCAGTAATGGATTCTATATGCCAATGGATCGTGACAAGTCCTTAGAACTAGCAATGACTTCCTCTTTCATTACTTCATCCTTTTTATATCCCTCACCCTTGGTGTCTTGACTTATGTCATTAGCAAAGCTACTATGCTACTCATTCGTAAAGCTTCGCTCGTGTTTTTTTCTTGGGTACGGATCTCCTGCGAGAATGATTTGGAAGATCCAAAACAAAAAAATGGTGGTATTTGCTAGCAACAACTTCTGACTTCTTTCTGGATGAGAATCATAAGGAAGTTGGATGAGTGAGAATTCGACAAAGAAAGAATCGATGAACATTGACCAATTCCTCTATACCGCGTCTTCCCCTTCCCCAAGATATCGTGAACCAGTAAACTTGATCCATCAGAAAGAAAAAAAATCGATATGTATCTGATGGAGTCTACATCGTACGTAGAGCGCCCAAGTGCTTTTTTGACCAGCTCAGAACCAAGAGGTCCGTGAATCGGGATCCTAATGCATATAGATACAAATTGTCTAATGGAAGCAAGAATTTCGCGTTTGCGTTTGCCCCGGCTTGGCGAATCAAGAAGCACCAGTTGGCAGGAGTTCCAAGATGAAAACAAACTCAAGGCGGATTTGGATTAGCGGTATAGTATTCTATGAGATCTGATAGTATGGTAGAAAGATTCATATATTTCTTTCGATGACACTAGCTATTATTCTTACAATATTTTATTGTAATTACCACTGCTTAGCTTTCAATTCGCCTCTGAACCATTTTGTATATGATAAAAAAAGGGGAGTGGTAAAGCTGTAGTTATTCTGAACAAATTTGGTTGATGAACAGAGTTTATGTGACACTAATGTAGCGGCTTATCGAGCATTTGACAAACTCGCACCATCCAATACCATACTTTTTCGCTGGGTACTCGCATCTTAAGCTACTTCGAAGATTTCGTCTAATGAGTACTCACACCAGACGACAAGCGACTTGTCCTCCTTTGTTAGGTAGGAACAAAGGACTTGTCTTGATTCCAATCAATCGAAAACAATAAAAGGCAACTCTTAATAGTATAATTCGAATTCCTAGATTTCGAATTATTTTCAACACGAATCCCTGGATCCATCGAGATGAGGACTTGGAAAAGTCAACTAGTCGCAGAAGTAAGGTCTCTTGTCAAATTTGGAGTCTCTTTTTTGACTTTTCTTCCCCCCATATTGAGACTGCACTGATGTATGAAATATTGAGTTAATTATTCTAAGATTGCTTGACTCGGATTATTCATTACATCGCCGAAATTTAGTATTAGCCACACTATTTACGTAGCAGCTCTATCAATTCTGATTGAAAAAAGAGATACAGTTTATTCATCTGATCCACTGTCGCAACCCAATAGCAGATCTGTGGGCATTGAGATTGCTAGGAAAGCTCTTAGAATAAATAAGCAAATCAAACTTACCACTAGAAAGGCTAAGCGAATATGCATAGACCCCAAAGAAGATAACCTCGCTCACCATTTAAACTGATCTCTTTTACGCGGCGCGTCACTTATTTGAAAGATCATCCCATGCTTTTGATGGATGATTACATCAATTTGAAAGTTATCCCAAGCGATGGGATATTTGCTGGGAGTGGGAAATAATTGATGATAGAAGATTTTTGGAATTGTTTGACTTGATAGAATCAAAATCTTGGGATCTAATTCCAGTAGTCGGCCACTCAGTTGATGTCACCATGTAGTGATAGTTTTAGCATTTCTTTTCAATTTGGAACTTCCTTGATTTGATTGAAGAAGAAGTGGCATGCATGCAATCCTTTGTTCATGGGTATATCGGAATCTTTGATCTAAAGTTGATACATACAAAATCGGTTGGTCTGCCGTCGAGAATAATTCGATCAATCATTCATTTATATACCAATGAAAACGAAGGATTGAAAAATCCAGAACATCTTTCGACTGTTTTTTCCTAAGGCTTGGGCCCATATCTAAAGAGGACGGCCCTGTCACCTCAGCAGTTCCACAGAGGCCGGGTCCAAGCCCCCATGCCTGAGCTTGGATCACCAGCGCCTAAATTTGGGTCCATTGAGGCTGGGCCCTAGCTCACAAAGGTCGAGCTCGAGACCCTGGTGCCTGTGCTCTGGCTCCTTGGTGCTCGAGCTCAGGCCCATGGAGGTCGACCCTAGGTCCATAGAGACGGGCTTTTTTACAAAATAAGATAAAAAAAATAAAAAAATTATCAAATTAGGTGTAAAAAAAAAGCACTTTTCGTTTTAGGTGCAGCTCGGCAGTCTCATTGCCGAGCGGGCCTTGGTCCAGCCGAGCGCGGGCCGCTTGGCACTCACAATGCCGAGCAAGGCCTTGCTCGGCCCAATAAGGGCCAAGCAACATGTTGCTCTTTTTTTTTTCTTTTAAGTATTTTTTTAATTTCCTTTTCTCGTTAATCACATTAGTTTTTTTTTTCATATGACTAAGTTTTGTTGAACACATTAGTTTTTTTTTTTTTTTTTACAAATATGACTATGTTTTTCCATAGGACCTAGTTTTTTTTATATTTCTTTTTCTTGTTGAACACATTATTTTTCTTTTAATCATTTTTTAATCACTACATCGGCTCCGCCTTCCACCTCTAGCCAACGTTTTCCTCGCTTGTTCGTTCGCTCGCTCGTGCGCCATGATGATGCGCCTCGACTATGCAGCCCCGTCGGCCCGCTTGCTCGTTCGTAGCACTATAACACTCGTACACATCACTTCTACATCCGGTTCCATTCCACAAATGAAAGAGTAAAATTTGGAAAGTTGAAGAAATTTATCTAGCAATGCATTCTTTTTTTTTCCAATTTAATATATATTTTGTTGTTTTCTTTTAATACTAAATAGGAAAAAGAAATTTTTAAAAAAACTATGTCATATGGAAAAACTTAGTCGTATTTGTATTTTTTATGTTACGTTCAACACATTCTATTTTAATGTGTTCAACGCATTTTTTTTTTATTTTCTTTTAATACTAAATCGGAGTTGAGGCACGTCATCGTTGTGTACGAGCGAGCGAACAAATGAGCAAGACGACGGGGCCACAGAGTCAAGGTGCATCATTGTGGTGCACGAGCGAGCGAGGTGACGGGGACGCAGAGGCACTTAAAAGAAAAAAAAATGTTGAGCAACATGTTGAGGCACTCAACAAGAAAAGGAAATTAAAAAATGATAAAAAGAAATAGAGCAACATGTTGCTTGGCATTGTGAGTGTCGAGCGGGCCTCGCTTGGCCGGACCAAGGCTTGCTCGGCATTTTGAATGCCGAGCCGGTGCCGCTCGGCGCTGACACTGCCGAGCGGCACCTAAAACGGGAAATATTTTTTTTACACCTAAATTGGCAATTTTTATTTTTTTTAATCTTATTTTGGAAAGCCACACAGAGGCTGAACCCGAGATATCGATGCCTGACTACCCGGCGCCCATCTCTGGGTCAATGCACAAGAGCCTAGGTCTACTGAGGTGGGCTTGGGATCCAAGTGCCTATGCTCGGGTCCCCGACGCCTGGGCTCCGGTCAATCGAGGCAAGTCTCATGTCCATGGAGGCCGAGCTTAAGATTTGCATATCGTCGATTAATACGCTATTGATAGGCCACTTACCATATTATTAACGTTTGCGCATTGCCCCTTCTTTTACTATATATTGCTTGTCTGCCCTATATGTAGTTATGTACAAGTACTTGCTATTTATTAACACTGTATTAATAACACAACTTAGCACAACCGATTAGTTGAAAGAGCTGCAAACCCTCCTAATCTCTCCTTTCGACCCCGTCTTCACGCCAATCCGACCCATCTTCACCATCGAAGCCGCGAAATCCGCCTTAAAGGACGGCGGTTTTCCATGATTACTAGAAGTCCCGTTCCGAGTATACAAATCGACTATCTGCTTGGTGTGCCCGTCGTCGTACAGCCTAGCGTCCGAAGATATCACGGCGAACCCGCGCTTGATGTTGCGAAGTATCTGGTCGTCGAACACGAACTCGGTGACGGCATCCAGAGCCAACCTCACGTTGACGTCCCCGCCGGGGGGGCATATGGACTTCAGGACCGGGAGGAGGTGAGGGTCGATCGCGGGGTCCGACCCGCCCGTGGAGTTGAAATGGTAGAGTCGCGTGCCCATGAAGAAGCATGCGGTCGTTCCGATGGTGTGCGCGGCTGGAAACACGGAAAGCCACAAGTAGTCGCTTCAGAAGCGAACGCATCCGAGGAGCTTCTTCATCTTGACATGTTCACAACTTCACATTGCTAATTGCTAGACTCTAGACTATATTGAGGTACGATTATAACTTCCACAGTGTTCATTAGCATAAGAGCGGCGTACCGGAGAGAAGAACAAGGTCTTTATCTTTAAGCCCCTTCTGTCTAAACTTGGACTTGAGCGAGCGGATCGAGTCGTTCACGTCCGGCATATCCGCCGCGAGCGTCCAGTTCGAGACGCGGCCGTCTCTTCTCCCCGTCTCAACCTCATAGAACGGGCCAACGCTCTGCGTCATATGAAGCCAATAACAACTTTAAGTTCACCAGCACAATGAAATGGACACCTCTCTAGTTTCTCTTTCTTTTTGCCTCCTGCCTAAAGGAAAGAGCTATCAAATGATATTTAGGATACCAAAATGTGCTAAAGAAGATAAGTAAGATGGGGAAAGATGTACCAAGAAAACAGCATCTCTAGCAGCCATAGCCACGATGTCGGCGCAAGAGACGACCCCAGGGCAAGTGGTTTCCAAGCGAGCTTTGGCCGCTTCGATTATCTCAAAGCCTCCCACGCCGGCGTGTGCCCCCGCGTGCCGCTCGCTGCTATCCCCATTGTTGATCAGGATCGACCCGTCGCATCCCTATTTACATGTATACGTCTTCAGAAACTCCTCACCAATCAGTATAAGTTACCAATTACTGCTTATTTGGGTTTGGGTCCACAAGAAAAAACAACACCACCGATTAATCGATTACCAGAAAGAGATTTACAAGGTCAACTTAGTTCCTTTATACGGCCAATCATTTGCAGCTCTCAAGCACGAGAACCAAAATAATGAAGGTCGTCCCCACGAAAATTCCAGTGCCGACCCTTCTAATCATGCATTCAACTATGATGTTGTCCACTTAGGTATCACAAAGTGAATCACGATCCAGAAAAATCATGCATTATCATTGGGTATGTTTTTTTTTTTTTTTTGTCATATCTCGAACTCTCTTCTCTTTTGACTTTTGTTTCGCGACTTGAAAGTCAAACTCCGCACCTATGATACTAGTATCCCTACTCCACATTTTCTTTACCGACAGGGCCGCATGTCTATTGACCAATTTATTCATTGACTCAGTAGTCCCTATGCATTCGTCGATTATACATATGTGCGTCCAACAATTTGTAAGTAGTGTCTTAGTGTAATTAATTATAGTGGGTAATGTTTGAGTGATTTTATTAGAGGAGCGCCAATGTAACCGTCTCCGTCAATCGTTACTCTTGGTGTTTCAAGGGGATCCAGATCATCTGCCATTCCTTTAGAAGGGCAAATGCTTGCTCTTGGGATCCGGATCGTCCGTTTTTAGACGGACGGCCCAAATCTCCTATATTTAGGGGGTAACTTTTTGAGGTTTTTATTTTATTTTTATTTTTTTAATAATAATCTGGGCCGTCCATTCATAACACGGACAGTCCGAATTCTAAAGGCAGGACCTGCCCTTCTGAGGAAATGGTAGACGATCCCTTCACATTTCAAGGAAGGCCACTTCCTTGAAATCCGGATGAACAAGTCATTTTGTTCCCCCGAATATGATTTTGTCGTCAAACAGTATACCGTCGCTCGCCATAAATTGACGAGATCGTATTCTTCGCATTTCCTCGTAGAACGTTATTTTTCGGAGAGAATACGCATCGGTTAAACCTAAAAAAGGAAAATGTTTAATCCTGCTGTCGATTAAAGAAATATAATTTGCTCCCTCAATTATGTGGAAATGGCTCTCCTATCAAGGAATATGCAAGCTCAATCGTAAACTTACACATTATTATTGCGTATTTTACATGAAGCACTCATTGATTGAGAGATCGTATGATAAAAAATGACTGATAATACTATTAGGCTAGCTGCTTCCTAATTATAACTCGCAAATTTTGTGTCTCATTTTGCGTTATTGCTAAAACATTATTGTACATCGAATGCAGCAATCATTTACATGGCTACTTCGCCGCACTTTAACAACTCAAAAGGGTCGCGTACAAAGAGACAAGTGCGATATTCACGGGAGCGGAAAAGAAACATCATTTTACCTCAACGAAGCAGTCGTGGAAATGAACCCGGAGCAAGACCGCGGCGTTCTGAGGGACCGAGAAGACCGCCTCTTTGACGACGGCGCGCACTATGGACTCGGCCGGCGGACAGCTTTTGGAGTAAAACCCGACTCGAAGGTTTCGCGGCTGTTGTCCTTCCGACTCCGACAAGGCCATGACATGGACGACGAGGACCAGGGCTGCGACGACGGCCGTCGCGACAACATCGTTGGAGGCGGACCTCCGGCTCATCCTCAGCGTTCGCCGCATCCCAGATCGAGAGTGAAGAGAGAGAAAGAGGGGGAGAGAGAGTTGACGAAATCTCTGCATTATATGGAAATGAGGCTTTCTCGCAAACAGTGAAATGTGTCCGAAACTTCGTGCCATCTGTCGCTCCTACATGTACACTTTCTGGTCTATAGACGTAGAAATATACGTATATATAGAATGGACAAAAGTGAATTCGAGCTAATCTATTATAATTTAAACTTTTAGAATGATGTGGGGATCGGCTCTAGTAAAAGAAAGAAGAAAACAAAAATGCTTATATATGCACATAGCACATAGTTTTGGTTTCCAGCCGTAGAAGATTATAAAGTAGGAATTGCAACTTTTGGCAACCAAAAAAAAAAAGGGGGGCGTGCCAGCATAATGTTACACACCTAAATTAATCCTCCATCAAGCGTACAGTCGCTTTACAATTGAATGAGTGGCGGCTTTTTCTTCCTTTTTTGCAAAACTATGCTCACCCTATAAATAGTTAAAAGCTAAATTCAGCCAACCACTCCCGAGAGTCGCAATCATGCGATATTCATCAGCAAAAGCTGTAAAATGACATATAAATGTGCGTGAAATTATAAGATTAGTTATCTTAACTCACTAATTCAAAACTCATTTAGGACTCATTAAGTTTTTAGTAACACGATCACTTAGCTTGTTCGTAAAATTTAAGGCAGCCCATTTATGACCCATCACTATAAAGTATATGTTCTAGACACATATTGCTACCTCTAGCTGTAGAAAGATATGTGTTTACACAAATTGATGTCACAATCTCCAGGGTTACATTATCCCTAACTTGATGTCTCATTTCATATCGATCATGAACTATATTTGTTCACGGGCAAGGAAGGAAGTAGCAAAGTTTTTGTCCCTCTTGACAACAGCAATGGGATTGTCATAACACAATCGCTTAATGAATATACAGTGATTTTTCCATACATATTGATTCCTTTATCTAAGACTCATTTTGCATGAATAAACAAATGGATCTCAAACAAGTTAAAAAGAGCTGAGAGATTGATAAGAACAAGAGCATTAGCCCTATGCACCCGATCAGATAAGTGTTGGCTTCTGATTTTGTCCTCGTTTCGACACTCACTTCGAAGTGAACTTTCGTTAGGACATGCATGGTTTCATGCGAGAAACCCGAAGACTTGCAAACAGGTTTTCTGTTGCAACGCCTTCTGGTTTCGTCCAGAGATCCCTCCGCCTTCTGGGTGTCCACTTCAAGTCGATAGCACCGGACCGAATAGAGTTTGAATGAATGAAGAACTGATTCGTGAGTTCTGACTTAATATAGAAGAGAGAGAGAGAGAGAGAGAGAGAGAGAGAGAGAGAGAGAGAGAGGTCACTGGCTAAAAGACAAACGCTTTGAAACCCTAAGAAAACGGGGTTCTGTAAATTAGCTGTCTTCCACCGCGAGGAAAATCTCAGGCTGCGTCTGGTTCGGTTTCGAAAACGAGTCACGGGGAATTGCAAAGGCTCTAACCTAACGGGGTTTTGTCTTGGGTTATGAGAAAATGCAAATGACTTTTGAAAAAAAAAAATCCAACCTTTAAAAACCAACTTTGAGTTGAGTAGTGTTTGGCAATAAAATTTTTGAAAAAAGGGTTTTGGCTGCAAAATTTCTTTTTTCATTAAAAATAATATATTCCTTCACCGACTGGCAAAGGGCTCAAGTCACTTAGGATCGCGCGTCCCAGGCAAAGGGGGTTGGGAGAAGCTGGCGAGGTTTTCGGGACCCAAGTGAGGGTCGCCTGGGGTCGCGACCCTTGCGATAGCCAGTGGGTCGCACGGCCCAAGCTACCATGGCCTGGGCCATCGCGCAACCTCAAGTGACAGTCGCCTAGGTCGCGCTAGTTGGGCGACACCGGCGAGGTTTTCGGGATCCAACTAAGGGTCGCCTAGGCTCGTGACCTCGACGACAGCCAGTGGGGTCGCACGACCCAAGCTACTGTGGCTTGGGCCATTGCGCAACCTCAAGTGACAGTCGTCTAGGTCGCGCGACCCCACCGGCATCTCGTCGACCATCCTCACTCAAAGAAGATGAATAGTAACGACGATAAGGCAAAATTGGTGAACTAAAGAATTGGTGAGGGTAGTTTTGGAATAATTTTTTTAAAACTAAAGCCTAGTTTAGCATTCCAAAAAATGATGAAAGTTCAATGGTGATCCCTACTAATATTGAGCTTTCAGTCTTTCTAAAGTCAGCTTTTACCCCAAAGGTCTTTGGGAATGGTTGTCATATACCTTAAATTTTCCTCAAGAGATAAAAACGATGAAATCAAATGTAGTAACAGGCAAGTCCGTGCCATTACTATCAAATGTGTTGATCAAACAAAGAGCGAAGACCCCTTCTTCTTCATCGATGTGCTTGCAGGTAATTCCATGTTCAAATCGGATTCTCCCATGAAGACCTCGAAACTCTTTCGGGTTCGGACCCTTCGGGCCTGTCCAGACCATATTTCGGTTTAGGTGATTCGACCAAGTGGCTTCTATTTTTGAGCAGGTAGGCCCGGCCCGACCAACTCGCCCATTGCTGTTTTTTTTTTTTTTTTCCGCGACACGTCTTCACAAAGCTCACGAATTAGCCGTCATTGACTACTCAACTTACCACTTATCAGCCCATGAATGTCTGATCCAGGGAAGAAAGCAGAAAGCTCTTTAGGCAAATCGATGTGGCATGGGATGAAAATACTGTCTTCTTCCATCACAGTGACACACAAAGCATAGAGAGAGAGAGAGAGAGAGAGAGCGCGCAACGAGGTGTTGACAGTGGGTGGAGGATGAAGGACAGGTGACGGAAAAGCTTTATGGACCACTTCCATGGCGTGTTTGCTGGTCTACTGAGGGCGTCAGAGGTTGGGGGTACTGCTGCGGAAGATGTTGCAGACCACCATCATCACCACTGAGATGAACCAAGCACCTCGTTTGAGACTGCAAGGGATGATGAGGTGAGGTCAGCTACTTTCCCATCCGGACCCTTCAAAGCCCTTGAACAAATTCCTAAGGCCGTCGCGTTAGTAAAGCGATCCAAACTTACATACCCTTTTTCTGTTTTGGTCGGAAGTAAAATTTTCATTTCGCATGAAAGAAGAGTACATAAGTTCAACGCAAAAATCCAAAAATGACAAAGCAAGCATATCTGAAAAAATGAATCAAATTCGTACAGTCCGTAGAAACTTACAAATTCCACATAGACGGATCTGTCAAAAGCACAACCGGAGATCGATCACGGAATCTCACATCATAATCACTGATAAGTACATGCCGAGATTTTCCTCTTCAATAGTTATAATTTTGCCAGCACCATCACCATATAGAAACAACAACACCAACAGATCGAAAGAGCATATAAATCGCCTTGTAAATGCTAAATTTATATCTCAATATGTGCATAAGAATATCCAAATCTAAATCTAGCTCTAGATTGGGAGAAAAGAGATGCAAAAGAGGTACTAGTTAATCAAAAATTGCTATCAGATGAGCCGACATAAGAGGACCCTTGTAAACTTGCAGAGCGCTCGACTAACTGGAGGAAGCAGTACGAAGAAGTTGTTCACAAAATCAACGAAGAAGTCTCGAAGATGGAGAGAGAGAGAGAGAGAGAGAGAGAGAGAGAGAGAGAGAGAGAGAGAGAGAGAGAGAGAGAGAGAGTCTCCCTGAAGTATGTATCTTCAGGAAAGGGAGCTGGGGGACGGCTTCAGAAGAAAGGAAACCCCAAGGGAGAGAGGAAAATCCCAAAGGCTGGGCGGCGGTGACAATATTGAAACCTACATGTCAAGAAACACTAACCATCTTGAAGAAGTCCCCATTAAGGTAATTTTTCATGAATCTAGTTTAACCTAATAAGGTTGATTAGGAAGGTGAGTATGTCCATAGTTTTCTTTGTACCGTCGGTTCCTTAGTAGGAGATACACTTGGAGAGGTACTATGGATGCATTCGGTTCGACTTTTGAGATAAGCTTTTGGGAAAATGTAAAGACTTTTATCCTAAAGAGCTTTGGGGAAATGCAACATTGTTAGGTAAATGTAATTGAAAAGAGCTTTGAAGAAATGCAAAAACATTTGGTATCAAATGCACCAATATGTCTACGAACCAGATATCATGATAACCGATAAAATCATGGAAAATCCCTTGGAGGGTTGTAATTGACCCGATCAGCTGAAATAATTTGATAATTCTGACGATGTCATTTTTTTTTAAAGATTCCACCCGATTGTTGCCAACTGTTTCAAAAGTTTAAACTGTTAGATAAAGCGTAATTCGATATTTAAAATATTTTTAAAACTTTCCTGCACATGTTGACTGGACTTTGGCATGATTGAACGAGATAATATGTAATTAAGAAGACAAACAAGGGGGTTTGGAGATATTTGAATTCGAGATCTCTTGCTCTTTTATAGTGCGAAATTTTATGAGACTACTGCTAATTGTTCTAAGAATTTAAATCATCAAATACAAAGACGTTACTTAGTATTTAAAATGTTGTAAGAATGGAAATGGCGATGAGGGCGTAGGTAAATGAGAAATTGGCTATACGGACAGGAGCCGGACAAAAAGGGAGGGTCCGAAAATGGGCCGGTGCAGGCCGGGGCATGCGGTGCCCCAATTTCACTGGAGACTTGGGGGGCCCCACTGCAGGGCGACATGTCGTTTCACTGTCAATATTCTAACGACAAGCAAAAACGACATGCAGTGCCGGCCTCAAAAAGAACATTTTCGAACACCATCTTGGACCTTGTTAAATCTCCCCTCCTCTCATCATTGCTTTTCCATACGACCGGTTGCTCTGCTGGGTCATGGGGCTTAAGAGTGCATGGCAAGCACGCCTGCTTTGTCTTCTTTCAGCAATTATTTCGTCATTTGAGAAAGATGCAAGTTTACTGAACATTCGTGATGGAACCGTGTGTTATCGAATTAAATCTCAATTATACCCGACAAAAAAGCGCCAACCTTTGAGATCCATAGACCTCGCTAGCCTGGAGCAAGGTGCTGGCGAAGCTCGAGCTCAGACCTCACTAGATCCGGCGAGGGTCGACCAACCCTGTTGCCGGTCCCTCGCCTATGGTTGATCACCGACCATTGCGGCCGGCGACCCGAAAAAAAAATGAAAAAATTTTAAAAAGTACTGCAAAAAAAATACGAAATTGGAACTTTTTAAAATAATTAGAAAAAGGAACATGAAGGAGTGCATATAGGAAATATGAGGGAGGGATAATTACATAAATGGTCCCTGAACTTTGGCAGAATGTGCAATCTGGTCCATGAACTTTTAATTTGTTCAATTTAGTTCATGAACTTTCGCAAAATGTGCAATTTGGTCCGTAAACTTTTGAATTGTTCAATTTAGTCCCTAAACTTTTAGTGCATGTTCAATCTAGTCCCTGAATTATAGGAAAATGTTCAATATAGTCTTTTTGTTAATTTAAGATCAGGATAATGTTGAACATTTTCATATAGTCTAGGGACTAAATTGAACATTTACTAAAAGTTCAGGGACTGAATTGAACAAGTCAAAAGTTTAGGGATCAAATTGCACATTTTGCCAAAGTTCAGGGACTAAATAGAACAAATTAAAAGTTCAGGGACCAGATTGCACATTCTGCCAAAGTTTTGGGGACTATTTGTGTTATTTTGCCTATGAGGGAAAATGAATTTTTTCTTTTCAAAAAGAGTGAATCATTTTCTCCACTTTTGAAGGTGTTTTTTCCATTGGTGAAAAATATTTTCTTTAACTAGTTTATTTTCTGTGAACCAAACGCCGAAAAATTCCATTTTTTTTTTGGGAAAGATATTTGTCGTGAAATAAATGAAACTGTAGTCCCTACTGAAAATATTTCTCTATTGAGAATTGCATTCTTGGATTTCTTGTGTAGGTATAGGTTAAAATTACTGAGAATCTATGCGTAGAACTGATTTTTATGGAAAGTTTAGTGATATCATCATCATCATCTTAGATTCGGGTTGTGCTACGTGTACATAGGGTGCTGAGGAAGCATTTAGAAATTCCAAGGCATAAAAGGGAAAAGGCAATGGAGAGACAAAAAGGGGGGGTCGCTAATTATTTTATGAGTCATTTGATTCCACTTAGTTTAATTTAGTTTGAATTTGGAAAATTTATTATTACTTAAAAAAAATCGTGAATTCTTGGTCTCGAATCGAAACTCAATGTGTGGAAAGGCACATGAAATATCGATCTTCCCCCCTTAAGACTAAGCAGCTTCTGTGGAGATTTTGTGGTCCAATGCTTTGGCCACTGTGGAGAATCTGGGGACAAAGAAGACTAAAACTGTGCCTAAAGAGTTGTTATACTATTTGGAAAAAGTTCATTGCCTTTTTGTTGTACGAAAACAAAGGGTTGATTTGAAATCGAGTATCCACAAACAAATATCAAGTAAAAACATCCCCGAACTTGTTCGACTCGACAATCTCTAAATTCGAACAGTAATTAAGATAGCAAAATACCGTTGTCGGCCCAAAAAACCAATGAAAAAAAAAACCTATCAATGAGCATGCTCCAAATGCTCGGCAAAACTAAGGAAAAATAATGCCGATAGATCCTAAACTTTGGTCCAATGTGTAGTGTCATTCCTATTGTGTTAAATTATTCAATCTGATCCTTGAACAATTGCTAAATATTCAATATATTCCCTAGAGTATATTGAGAAGTTGAATATCGTCTTTTTGTTAGTTGGAGTTAACATCTGTTAACCATTCAGAGTTGACAACGTTGAGATTTCAAAGTTTGAATTATTCAAAGTATAGGAAGTTTTGGTATCACTGGGAGAAAAAAAATGTTCTCGACGTGGAGATTTCTTTTTTTTTGGTCAGACGACGTGGAGATTTCAATGTGGCTAGCTAATGCTAAAACCTACTCAATTACTCAACACGCCTCTCATGTTTCTCTCCTCTCCTACCTACGACAAAACATTCCAGCCGGGCCCTTTTCGTGCAAATCATCGAAACACACGAAATGCAAAATCCCACTAGGGAATATAGCAAAGTTAAAGCAGAACCATATAATTTCTCAATAGAGCACGACCTAAAGGGTGGCATTATTTTCCACGTGGCGTATCAAGACTCGCAAATCCCCAAACGAATCTTTTATTCATCACTTAGCTAAATCTTTAATCATCATTTAGCTAATTCCTTAATCAACCACCGCACTGACCCTCTAACCGCAGTACCTGTCGAGTGAAATTACGTGGTTCCACTAGGGGACGACTCCGTCCCTGCCTTCTCTATATAATCTCTCACATCCCCCTCCTAAGACAAAACCTAGAACAAGTTCTAGAAAGAGAGAGAGGATGATAACATCGGACGACCTGTACAAGGTGATGTGCGCCATGGCCCCTCTCTACTTCGCGATGCTGGTCGCCTACGCGTCGGTCAAGTGGTGGAAGATCTTCACCCCCGCGCAGTGCTCCGGCATCAACCGCTTCGTCGCGGTCTTCGCCGTCCCCGTCCTCTCCTTCCACTTCATATCCCAGAACAACCCTTACGAGATGGACACCCGGTTCATCGCCGCCGACACCCTCTCCAAGGTCCTCGTGCTCACTTCGCTCTCCGCTTGGACCACCTTCTTTAGTGGCAGCTTGGAGTGGCTCATAACCCTGTTTTCGGTCGCCACTTTGCCCAACACTCTGGTCATGGGCATTCCTCTGTTGAAGGCCATGTATGGAGACTTCACTCAGAGCCTCATGGTCCAAGTTGTCGTGCTTCAGTGCATTATCTGGTACTATTATGTGCATAACTTCATTAATCTGGTCCGTATAACATGAGTTACATATGGAAAATCTATAGTGTAACTGGCTTAGGTAAACTAGTTTTAGTTTTTTTTTTGGTCGGTCCAAGAGTTTGTAAGTCCATCTTATGTAGTATGACTATGAACCGACAATGTGCATTGTTTGGATGTAATCTTTTCCAGGTACACTCTCCTTCTCTTCCTATTCGAATATAGAGCGGCCACCCAGCTCATCCGAAACCAATTTCCTGGCCCAGCCGCGGCATCCATAGCCAAGATTGAGCTCGACGGGGATGTGATATCCCTCGACGGCCGGGACCCAATATACACCGAGTCAGAAGTCGATAACAATGGGCGGATCCGAGTCCGCATCCGACGGTCCACCTCGTCCGCCCCGGACTCCGCCCTATCTTCCACCGTCGGCATCACCCCGAGAGCGTCCAATCTGTCCAACGTGGAGATCTTCTCAATAAATACTCCTGGACCTCTCCATGAGTATCACCATTCAGGCACGGACATCTCATTCGGAATCGGGGACCTAGCCTTCGGGTACCGCTCCGCGAGCCCTCGGCTATCCGGGTACGCGTCATCGGATGCGTACTCGCTACAGCCGACTCCGCGTGCCTCAAACTTCAACGAGTTAGACACCATCTCCGTGACAACAGCCACTACACCGGTGTGGGTCAAGTCACCAATTTCGGGGAAGGTTTTCAATAAACCGGCATCACCGGTGCTTTCCGGCATAACAGGTACAATCATCAGCCGAATCTCGCATCGCCTCAAGCATCTAACTAAATCTACCATCTTTTGATCTCTAGATCATTCTTGTTCTCCTAGTAATAGTACGTGAGTTTAGATCTTTTAATTATGAATGACCTTGCTAGATTCGCTATGAGTTGGCAAAATCAGCTGTGACAAGGCAAGAACACCTGAGGTTAATGGTTGGATGTACATGGGAAGATATCCAACATGCATGCAGCTTTTTTAAGCTGTTGATGTACAGATGTTCCCTCGGTCCACAGATGACGTCAAAAGGGGAAAAAAAACAAAGAAAGAGAAGAATCTGACACCGTAACCTGATATATGAATAGGACAGGTTATCACGGTATTAATGACAACACTTAGACCAGATCTGTCGAAGTTGATTGGCTATTTTTAGGGTGGGAAGTTTTAGCGGCCCCATGAAGGAGAGAGCGTGGACGATGCTGATGTCCTTGTCTGGCTGGACATGGTGATTAGGGTTTGGCGATATTTAGCTATGCTTTGGTCACTGCACTAGTGGATAGGAGCTCTTCCATTTTCCACTCACACTAAAGACTTAAAACTCAACCATAAAAGATTGAAATAAGAATTCAAGTTATGATGTAGCTAACAATAACATAAATAAATATTATTTATGTTAGAAAGTCCAACCCAAAAACTTAAGCGGAGAGATGGAGGGAGATCCATAAATATAAAAAGCATATAAGACCCGTTATCAAACGATGTGAGACAACAACTTCAACACCCCCTCTCACGTGCAAGCCTTGCACGTGAAATCTGACTAACGGAGGCTTGACGCACATTCGCAAACGAGATGATACTAATTCTGATACCATGTTAGAAAGTCCAATCCAAAAGCTTAAGTTAATAGTTGGAGGGAGACCCATGAATATAAAGAGAATATAAGACCCGTTATCAAGCGATGTGGGACAACAACTTCAACAATTTGGACCCCTATTTAAGCTACGATGAACTTGGTTTGAAATATAAAGATTTGTCTCTCATTCAGGTATAGACGATTGTCTTGTCTGTTACACATTGGTTATATGAAATAACAAAATTTTGAAAATTTAATTGCACTTGACAATGTTTTTTTCCGAAGAATTAAAAAATTATTGGGAATATACCAGTTGTTCGTTAGCATACATGTGTTGCTTATTTGGTCATCATCAATTAGTAGTCCGAAATGCGTACAACAGATGTGCAACTTTCAAGTTGGTTATCTGTAACTAAGATGCAGCAATTATTTTTCACAAGAACATAAAAGGGAGCATTTTGATTGTGAAACACAATTTCTGCTTTGATATTTCATGCTACTTTTTATCACGTCCTTTTGACATATGAGTTCTCTTTTTTAGGTATTTTTCCAGAAATGCCTTTCTCATCTTAAGCAATGTAAGCTATACATTAAAACGTTCTTACAAACTTTAATTTGTGCGAATTTCACTCTACGCGTTCTTCTTTGATATATGAATATAATTCACTTATCCAAATATTCATTCATGAAGCGATTTTCCGAATTTATGTTTGTACAGCAATTTTTATATCCCTTAGTATCAACTCTTTGACTTCTGGGTCGCTTAGGATTCTTCATAGCCTTACTCATCTCCGGTCAAACACGAAAACAGGGTTTGAGAACATATGGTGGTTGAAAACCTCATCTTGTCTTGGAAAATATAGCAGTAAAAATTCAATCTTTTTCCCCTCTTTTGCCCTGACTTTCCTTTTGATCTTTTCAAACAATGCTTTCCACTACGAGAGAGAGAGAGGGAGAGAGAGAGAGAGAGAGGGAGTGAGGGAGGGAGGGAGGGAGGGAGGGACAGAATAAGACAGCGTGGCCCCTCCGACACCAGAGAAAACCGGAAAAGGTAAGGCGGTACAAGCACGGTCAAAGCTGTCTTGAAAACTTTCCAACAAATTTTAATAAGTCATGTCCACAATCCATCGTTGCCATCATTGGCTTGGAGCACGTGCATAATCATTGAGGCAAAATTTGGCATTCATCTTTAAAGAAAAATCCCGTTGTAATAATGATCGGGCGAAATGATGGTGAGCCAATGTTTTCTCGCTGTAATTATTTTGCTGTAAGAAGTGGAGGATGTTGCCACTGAAAAATGTTGCTAGGTCTACCAAGCGTGTTTCATCTTGACTTTTTGTTTTGATGTTTGATCATTGATTTTTTTCCCTTTCTATCTCATGTTAGGGCTTTGACTTTTAATGGGAATGCATGAAAAAGGGTCCGAGAAAACTTTAGACTCTGTGGTGAGAAATTTAAGGTAGATCCAACATGAGATGCGTGCTAGGAAATTTATGCCCTATGTCCAATAAGTGATGCCGACCATCGGTCAAACTTAATGAAACGATGTTTATGTGTGCGGTGCGTGTGATCTTGAACCATTGTTCGTTATGTGTCCTAATTGGGCCGTGGAACAGTTCATACTTTATAGTCATGTTAATTTTCATAAAGCATGCAGTGAAATGTATAAAACTTTTTTTGAAAGACAGTAACACGATAGTTACATGTCAATGTTTCTCTACAATCTTATGTGGGCATTCTAGAATAGACTTGACATATGTTTAAATGACCTGGGTACGGAAAGCCTAGCCGATCTTTTTTAGTGCATGTTGGAAGTAACTCTTGTTATTAGAAATATCGAAATCACAAATGGCCCGGGTCTTGTTTTCTTCCATCCCAACCAGTCTTTTGATTAGTAAATAACGCACATGAACATCACCAGTGTTTATATTAAGTTAAATTAGCATGCGGATGATAACTTATGGCCCACAAATTATATATGAATCGTTGTAAAGTTGTTGATGTATGCAATTCAAAGACAAATCTTGGCTTTGCATTTCACATTGATTGCTTTTATTTTTGCCCTAATCTCTTCAAGTTTATGTGTTATGTGATTTCGTGATGACACAGAGAAAGAGATAAGCTTCAGAGAATGCACAGTAACTTCTGGAGCAGAACCACCTGATAAGAAGCAAGAGGCAACAGCAGCAACCCCACAAGAAATGCCAAACGCCTTGGTCATGATGAAGCTCATCCTCACGGTCGTGGGAAGAAAGCTCTGTCGCAACCCCAACACGTACTCCAGCATTCTGGGGCTGCTTTGGTCTCTCATCTCGTTCAAGTGAGTCGTCTACACCACACGTCTTGGGTGGAAAGCAGGTTTAACAATGCAAAACCTACACATCCCAATTTTAGACTCTAATGGCTGCAACAAATATGATGAAGTGCATATTTGAAGCGACGCTTTCTGTCTGAGATTCAACTTTTATTGAATACTGAAAGGATATAAACTTCAAATTTTTGCTAGAAGCTGGACACGACTTGAAAGTTGATCTGGAGTCTTAACCCTAGCGTCAACTGATCGTGACTTATCATGTGATGTCTCTTAACCATATATTGACGGATAAAAACATGCACGAATATAAAAATGGGGTTTTGTCACAAAATGAAACGTTAATGTAAGTTCTTATCCAATATCAGACGTGACTAACTTATTTATCTGTTCTATCAATTTTGCAAGCCAGTCTCATTTGTTCTTTTAATTCTACAATATTGTTATTTGATGAAATTTTCATTATTTTCAATTTTTTTTCCAGATGGAATGTGGGGATGCCCAGCTTGGTGAAATATTCAATAAAGATTATATCGGATGCTGGTCTTGGGATGGCAATGTTCAGCTTAGGTACATACCAAAAGAGAGAAGGGGGAGAAAAAACACAGAATCTGCTTTTTTGCATGCTTTTGTTTTGCCTCTGCACTTTCCCCCATGTCATGCAGACCCAGCAATAGACCTTTCACGCCCTCCACTCACATCCTCCCTCTCCCTCTCTCTCTCTCTCTCCCCGCCTGTACTAACGAAAACGACTCGTCACATTGAACAACGGAAACGACTGTATGCCTGAGTACATTTAAAAGAGCCTTTGACATGCACTGTCGATTCAATTCGGGAGGTTTTCCGCTGCGTTGTGTTGCAGGACTGTTCATGGCCCTCCAGCCCCGGATCATCGCCTGTGGCACCAAGATGGCGACAATCTCGATGGCGATCCGCTTCGTCTCCGGGCCTCTGGTCATGTCGGCCGCGTCCCTCGCGGTCAGGTTGAGAGGAGCGCGGCTTCACGCGGCCATAGTGCAGGTCAAACCCTACTCATATGATGAAAGGATAATGATACTGCATTTCTTTTTTAACCGACCCCTATAGTTGGCCCGTTGTGCCGGATCGGATCATTAGTATATCAAGCAAAGGTAGGATTTTAATAGAATCCTGTATCATAAATTTATAATGTGTTACAACCATCGTCAATTGTATCTCCCACTTCATTTATAAAACTGAGTCTACCTAATCTGTTTTTTTTTTTTTCAGAAACCTTCTAAGTTTCTAACCATTAAAAGTTTGAAATTTTTTTCTTCTTTTTGTCTGTTCTAATCTCAGGCTGCTCTTCCACAAGGGATTGTCCCATTTGTATTTGCTAGGGAGTATGGGGTGCATCCAGAGATTCTTAGCACAGGGTGAGTCAAAATGCAAAGTCTGTCCCATTTTTTTTTAATCTTAGTTTTTATTGTATATATGATGTGCTTTGTGTTTTCCTGGCAGGGTAATATTTGGGATGTTGGTTTCTTTGCCAGTGACCCTCCTTTATTACATACTTCTAGGCCTATGAACAAGAGAAATGTAGATCGTGTCAAAGAAAGCCTAATTAGAAGAATATTATTAAGTTTTCTTCGAGCGGTTTTCTTCTCCTCCTTTTTTTGTTTTAGTTTGATTTTGTAATATATCCGTGAACCCTATGACATCATATTTACCACCTTTCCTTTTAAATTAGAGCAACTGATTTTATGTCTCGGCATCCAATTTGGTCCCAATACTTCCTTAGTTCGTGAACTCTTTCTATTGGGTTCGCCGTAGCTTAGATTTTCTGAGCTAGCAAAGGCTATTTGCTGAATTCGATTGGCGAATTTGGTCATCAGGAGAATTACAAATATAATTAAAGAGGTGAATAATTCAACTGAGAGTTAGTAACCCAAATTTAGGGGTTAATTTAATCTAACGAAATTTGATAAGCCACTGTTGTTTAGATTAGTGATTTAATATACGAGTAAGTAACACCAATCAAGTCTTAAAACTTTCAAGAAAGTGCAATCGATTCCTTAGACTTTCGGAAAGTGCAATCAATGGAAGGATTTGATTTTACCAATATGATAAGTTCTAAGATTTCATCGCACTTTTTGAAAGTTTTAGGACTCAAGTGCACTCTTCAACGAATTTGAGGATTTAATTGTACTTTTTAAAAAACTCAATTGCATTTTCGTGACATGTTTCGGGACTTTGAAAGCATTATCCTTGGAATTTACTAGCACCGAAAAACTCAACTTTTTTTTTTTTACATGAGACTATACAACTCTGCGAGGAAACAAAAGACGCTTTTGCAACCGTCAAATGCATTCTAAATTCTAATGTTTTCACAAACTCACAGCTATAAATCAAACTACACTTATCCTACCGCTCTTGCCGTATCTCCAAAGGATCCTTAATAATATTCAGGTTTTTCCTAAAAATTGGTCGTAGAAGCGCGGTTACCTAATAATCAATTATTATAGTTAATGCACTCCCACCGAGTTCAGTGCATGGCCGAAAGTCATCCACGACAGGTGATTGATGTGCAACGCCCCCTCTCTAATCCAGCTTTGTTGGGGGTTGAGTGGAAATGCTGGAAACCAAGCATTTTGACTTGACAAAAAGAGCATGTCAAAAGAGCCTAAAAAGGCAATGCAATGTCATTACTCTCCCTTTTGGTTTTCATTCTCCTTTTCTATGCGTCTTTTCCAAACCTTATCATCAGCTTTGATACCATTTACTGTGAGGAGATCGCTAAAAGGGAGATCCAATTTCACTCAAAAGCATAAACCAATTAATTATTGATATATTAATTGCTCAACATTGTATTAATTTTTCGATGTATGACTTCTCTAACACAACTCACATGTCTATCCTGATGCTTTTTTTTTCCTCCTCATCTCCTTAGTAGGCTCACTCGATAGACAGCCCGGTTTGCCTTAAAGTTGAAGTTTTCAGGGAAATAGGAGGCTCCATCATTCGGCCATAGCCAAAATCAGAGAACATGATGAAGGATTTGAGGAGGGGCATTAGTTCCACACATGCCGAGAAAAGGCATTATGAAAACCGGTTAAAGAGGGAAAAAAGAGAGAATAAAGTTAGTGTCGCCAGTTCAGAAGTCTAGGAACATAATCATGTGTCTTGCTTTCCTGCAAAAAAAGCGAGGTGAACTTTTTCTCCGTTGCTCGAGACAATTTCACCGTCTTCGAGCCCGATTATCCCAGCTATACGGCCACACCAACCTAATTCATTCATCGGATGTAATCACAGTCATTGAATTATATGGGAACCCACGAGACCGACCGTGCGGTCTCTCTCTCTTTTATTGGTCGGGAAAGGAACTTCGTTTCGGTCGACTATTATCTGGGATTGATCATGCTCACCATGAATGAGGTCCAAAACTCTCTCTAACTCGATGAGGTTTGACAAAAGAATTCGATAAACCATTATGATTCAGTCGACATCAGATGTAGAGTCGATTTCCAACAATCCAAACGATATCCTAGCACATGACACCGACCAGAATACACCAAAAAGAGATCGGTTGAGCCTTTTGAGTGATTGGTTTTGATACGGCGGAACTTGTATCTAAAGCACAGCGTCTCTCACTCAGAGTAGTCTCGAGGGTTACGCCCGTCATCCCGCGAGTGAAGCCCTTATCCAATGCACATGAAAGTGATGATTTTATGTGTATCCCATCAAAAGAAGAAAAAAAAAATGCACGATCCCGCGAATTACTTCGAAACAAATCAAGCGAATAAATAAGAACGAGTCGAACATTTCGATAAACCTTGTGCTGTTGAGAAGAAAACACGAATGACAGTGTTTAAGGTCCCACCCAACTTTGTATTTTTAAACATCAGACTACTTGAGCCTTTTTTCCTAGGTCGCTTCAAGACGTGAACATATGCTAATCAACAATTCACGAGATTGATCTTTCAAGTTCAAGGCCATGATCATGCCTTCATTTTCGGAAGAACAAGTATTTCTCTGAAAACAGGAAGAAGGTGAAAGAGGAAAACTGCCCCACTGGCCCTTTTGTGGATTTGCCCATGTAGCATTCTCTCAGTTTTGGGCTTTACTCTCTTCTCTCCAAGTAAGCCAAAAAAGGACCTAAGTGTGCAAATCCCTGTGTTGGATTCATGGATGACAAGTTGCGAAAAGGTTTGTCGAATGGTATTGGCACCGGCTTAGGGACCGATGCATGTCCATTATGGTCACATAACATGACATTAAATTTCCATTCTTGTCATGCGCTCGCTTAAAATCACACTCCTCATCTACTAACGCTACACTAAGTATGGTGATAAAAAATTAAGGACCTACTAGCATGACAATGTGCAACATAAAATCAGCGTCGGGTCTCGCATAATTGCTATTTTTTTTTCTACTCATAACACTTGCGATTAAGATTGCACTGTTATATTGTTATACTGTCAACTTCTCAAATCTTAAAAATTAATCTCGGAGCCCTTCAACTTCATGCACTGCTGAGAAGCGAGCAATTCGTTTTCCCTCACTGGGACGAAGAAAGTAAAGGGATGAGCTTTGCCTTCACCAACGTTTTCTTCTTCTTCACCACAATGGTCATGCGTACAAGTATTGTGCATGCGGTGTGACGCATCGTTTAGCGAAGATAACAAGCAAATCCTTGCTTAAGAGAGAAATCTTGAAAATTCAATATTGATAATGTCAAAAGGTATTCTCTGAAAACGCTATAAAACACCTTATATATGGTTTCAATCCTAAACCTAACCTACGAGGATTTAAAACATCAAAACCCAAAATTACAAAATTACCACTAATAATAAAATTTAATCCAAAAAATAATAAGAAATTGAAAAATCTATCTAAATGATCCCGAATCACCAAAATCCATAGCAGTTTACAGCCAAAAGTGGTGAGTATTGATCAGCACGCCGTTTCATTTCAGCCGACCGAATTTGAGCTCGATCTAAAGTCGTCGACCGGGTCCGTCAGTTCTAGTCGCATCATCGTTTCGCCTTTCGATTGGATTTTTGCCGATCCAATCAATCCAAAAATGCATTACTAAGAGACTCCGCATCATTCTCCTGCACTTGAGAAGAACTCACCATCAAGTTAGAATCAGAATCTGGATACGGCGGCTCAGTGGACTCATGAAACAAAGACAAATCAGCAACATTGAAGGTGTTGGATATGCCCATGCTCTGTGGAACGTCGATAACATAGGCATTATCGTTGATCTTCCTGCTGACAGTGTAAGGCCCATACTTCTTTTGCTGCAACTTGTTATAAGAGCCAGCTAGTAACCGTTCTTTACCAAGAAATATCATAACTTGATCAATGTCGCGACCTAAAAAATTAATTATTAGGTTAATCGGATTATCGGGCAAGTTAACGAGAACTAACCTAATACGGACCCTCCTAAACCCTACCGAATCGCAACACGGAAAAATTAGAACAAATGAGGAGTCGCCACTAATCGTTCGAGGTAGGTCGAGTAGAAACCTAGGTAAACTAGCGGGAGAACTAATTTACCGCTGCGAACCAGAGATCTTGGATCCGGGGATTTGGTTACGCTAATCGACTTAGACTGACGCCCTTTCGGTACCTGGATTCCCTTTTCTTTTTGTGGATCTTTCTTAAAAAAAATGACAACTCTGAAATCAACTCAAGGCTTTTTTTTTTTTTTTTTTTATTATTATTATTATTATTATTATTATTATTATTATTTTATTTTGTTTTTTTTATTTTGAATAAAAGAAAGATAAATGAATTACTGATGCAATGCATGACCTAAAACTATATGACATACGACGAATTATTAAAACATACAAAACTTCAGATAATCGAAAATTACAAATAAAGAATCAACCAACTCGAAGTTCAAAAAAATAAAAAATAAAAAGAAAATTCGAAAATACACTTTGATAATTCTGAAAATCCTAAAAAAAAAAAAACTAAACGGAATTTTCCCCGACGCTCTCGTCATCTTGATCTTATTGGGCTTGGGCCGCCGTCTGATCCTAGACATCACCCTTCTTGCAAGGCCCACACTTTGGAGCGGGTCTGATAGCCCGTCGCCTCTTCCCGATCCTCCTAGGAAAGTTGTTGATCACGACGATCCTATCCATCTTTCTAAATTCCCTATGACCCAACTCTATTAGGCCCACAACATTGGGCTTTTCCTAGTCCATTTAGTCCTAATAACTGAAAATTACATTACAAATAAAATGACATGAGAAATATAGGATGACATGCGAGATAACATGGCAATATGCGGGATGAATTTGTCATCATCTTTTTGGGATTTCGAAATTTGCTAAACAAAAACCGAACTCGCCATTTTTATTCATTTTTTTTATTTTCGAAAATTATCTTTTTTATTTCCAAAAATTATGTCCATTTTCCTATTAAATTTGAAAATCAATCTGGGATTTGCCACCAATCACTTTCAAAGATATTCGCGCGCTTTCCATGTTTGGAAATCGGGATTGCCATTTATTAAATGCGCCTTCCTTTTTTAAAAATGCGATCTGATTCAAAACTTCCTAATTCGAATCTTTCCTTACCGAACGAGCTCGATTTGAAACGGGAAGCTAGCCTAGATAAGGTAACCGTAGGATTTCAATCAGAAAATCAAATCCTATCAATCTCCATCAATTAGGCAGACAATCAACATGGCCAGAATTCAAGATAGGACAACTATAGAATTTCAATCAAATCAAATCAATTTCGGATAGTTAGGCAAGCAATCACACCAACATGGCAAGAATTCACAATCTCGAAAAAATCAAATTTTTATTTCTAAAAAAATTCAGCCTTGCCGATTTAGCATTTTTTTGTGTCAAACCCGGCAAATCGCGCCCGCGGGGTGACGGATGGAACCAGCCGTAACTTGATTTTTTTTTTGTTTAGCGAAAATGGCTTTTGATTTTGTTGGAGAGTCGCGGTACATGCAAAGACGACTAAATTCAGCTAAACTAAAATCAATAGGACATGGCAAATCAAACCAATATCAATCAATAATCAACCTAAATCGAGATTAGAATTATACCTAAGCCGAGCTTCCTTTCCCTCTTCGAGTTAAGCACCCCCAAGGCCGATTCGATATCCTGCGGAAACAAGAAACAATAATAGAAAATCGTCGAGGTCGAGGATGATGGAGATTGGACGGTCGGCCAAGACTGACGTCGATATGGCAATGGGCAACGGCTCATGGTGGTGCACGGCTTGATCTTGATTGACAATGGCGACGACTAGGGCCGACTCGGTGAGGGAGCCTTGCTTGACAACAGGTCGATGACGGCACGGCAGGAGCAGCGACGGTGGCACGGCGTGTGGAACGGCAGGGGGAAGCGGTGTCGAGCAGGTATGATGTCCACACAGCGGCAGTCGGAGGAGCGACAACAACAGCAGCGATGCGAGTCAATCTTCAGGCGGTCGACGAGCAGTATTTGAAGGCGAAGCAGCGTCGGCCGAATAGAATCGGGGGAGTCGCTGAGTAGAGGGGTCGTGTTGGTCTCCAGGAAAGAGCAATGGCCAGACAACAAGAGAATGCTGAAGCGTGACGGCCAGAGAGATAATGAGAGTATGGCTTGAGAGAAGGAGAGAATCCGAGGGAGAGAGAGGCGGGCGAGAGGAGAGAGACTCGTGAGAGAAAATGCGTGTGTCAGAAAAAAAAAAATTCGTCCCTCTTCAGAAACCCCTCAATATCGCCGTGTCTGACCATTCCCCCATGCCACTAACCCTAAGTATAATATATATATATATATAGACTATGGGATTCCAAGAGCCTCTTTGGTCCGTTGGATTAATAGTTCTGGTAAGATATGCTCTCCATCGTTGGATTTAAGAGCACTATTCCCATAAGACCATCAGATTTTCGGTTAATGGGGAATGTAAATAAGCCAGCCGAAAATTGACTATCTCATGGGCATGTAATGCGCAAGTTCAGGCTCAAATTGGGCTCCACTGATTAATTAACCTCCTTAAAATTTAGTGAGCGAACACGGGTTAATTTGAAGTAGGTCCATGAATAAATTCGATGCACGACCTTCGAATCGCCGCAAATCAATATCGAAGCTACTTGATAGAATTGAGCTCAAATCCCCCGTCGATAGTCCAAACAAATGTAAATATGATGCATGACAGAAATAATCCTGAAAAATGATTCAATTATTTTTTGTCAGAACTAAAAGATTAGCTCTAATTTTTATGTAAAAATGACTGAAAAATGTTAGTCAAAATTTAGGTGTCAACAATCAACTACTGCAAACACCTGCTTTTGCCTGTGTTTATCTGCTGCAATCTTGTACTTCTAATTAGCCACTTCCAACTTTTGTTTGACTTCACGATGCACCTTTACAATCTGCTTAGCCATATGATCTGCAACAACATTCTTGTCTGCTTGCCTAGGTAACTGAATCAAATCCAGAGTGTGCTGAGGCGCCTTTGTATATGATAGAATTGAGAATTGAATAATGGAATCATAATTTACAATTAGACATAAGGCTAATATAAATATACATACAAAAAGGGCAAGAAAGTAAATACACAAAAGACCTACTCGTAATATATACAATATATCTAAATAATATATCTAACACCCCCCTCAAACTCAAGATGGATCAACCAACGAGAGTTTGAAAAGAAGATCTGCAAAGCACTGTAATGTAAGAGATTTGATGAATAAGTCAGCAAGTTAGGCTGTAGATGCCACACAAGAAAGAGAAATGATATGTGCTTGGAGTTGATGGCGCGTACAATGTGTTTGGTACGCTCATGAAACACCGGATTTGTAGCAATGTGAATAGCACTCTTGTTGTCACAATGAAGAGGAATGGGAGCAGAGGAGGCAACACCCAGATCAGCAAGAAGACGACGAAGCCAAATAATCTCAATAGTAGTGTCAGCCATAACACGATACTCAGACTCAGTGGAAGAGTGAAACACAACATGTTGCTTCTTGGCACGCCAAGAAATGAGAGAATCACCTAGAAAGATACAAAATCATGTAATGGACTTGCGATTAGTAACATCCGAAGCCCAATCAGCATCAGAGTAAGCACGAAGAGCAAGTGAGGAAGTTGATGGAAGAAAATCTGAGCGTGTCAGAGTACCACGAAGATATCGCAGAATTCAGAGTACATCAGCATAATGAACTGTACGAGCAGCCACAACAAACTAACTGACAATATGAACAACATATGTGATATCAGGACGAGTGGTCGTAAGATAGACAAGACTACCAAGAAGACCCCGGTAGCGAGTGACATAAGACAGAGGCTCACCATCATTTGGACGAAGCTGTAAATGAAGTTCAGCAAGAGTAGCTGCAGTACGAGTATCAGATAACTCAGCACGAGCTAAAATGTCGGCAATGTACTTTTGCTGGGAGAGAAGAATATCACGTCGACTGCGAGCAACCTCAATATCGAGAAAATAACCTAAGAAACCCAAATCTTTCATAGCAAATTGACGGTGAAGATGTTGCTTAGTATAAGCAATATGAACAGAGTCATCCCTAGTAATAATCATATCATCTACATAGAGTAGCAGAATAGTACAACCAACTGAAGAGGTATGAATAAACATAGCATAATCATTCTCACTCTGAATAAAGCCAGCTGACCGAACGACATCTGCAAACCGTTCAAACCAAACTCGAGGAGCTTGTTTAAGACCATAAAGAGCCCGACGAAGACGACATACCTAGCCAGGCGAATGAGGCATACCTGGAGATAACTGCATATATGGTTTCTCCTGAAGAACTCCATGAAGAAAAATATTCTTCACATCAAGCTGAAAAAGAGGCCAATTACGAATAGAGGCTACTGTAAGAAGAGTGCGAAAAGAAGCCATTTTGGCAACAGGAGCAAAGGTCTCCTCATAATCTATCTCATACTCCTGATCAAAATCACGTGCAACAAAACGTGCTTTATAGCGCTCAATGCTTCCATCAGAGTGGGTTTTAATTTTATATATCCAACGACAAGATATTAAGGATTTTCCTGGTGGAAGAGGCACAAGATCCCATGTACTAGTGCGCTCTAGAGCAGATAATTCGTCAGACATAGCATTACGCCATTCAGCATGTTGTACGGCCATACGATAATTTGATGGTTCCTGCAAAGTGTGGACAACAGCCATAAAGGAACCAAACTCATCAGAATAACTTGTGGCCGCCACGTACCTAGCTGGAGGACGACGATCTCACGGAGGATTCCGCCGAGAGGATAGTGGACGAAAATCGTCAAGAGGCGTCGAAGTAGCAAACGAATTTGACGAAGGAGGAGGCATATTAGGAGAATGTGGTGATACTGGATCTGACGGAGAAGATATAAGAGGAGGAAGATGAGATGAATCAAGAGGAAAATCCATAAATACAGATGGAGAAAATTATGAAGAATTAGAGGCAGCGGAAAAGAAGGGTAGGTGCTCAAAGAACTGAACACTACGAGAGATATGAATACGTTGTGAAGAAGGATCATAGCACCTATAACTTTTGTGTTCTGTATTGTAGCCTAAGAAAGCACATCGAACTGACTTTGCAGAGAGTTTGGTACGCTCATGGGGTGGAAGAAGCACATAACACGTACAACAAAAAATACGAAGTTGATGATAAGTGGGTAGTTTTGAGAAAAGACGTTGGTGAGGGGTGGCTTTGGAGAGGACGAGAGAAGAAAGTCGATTTATGAGACAGACAGCAGTAGACAGTGCTTCATCCCAAAATTTAGTAGGAACCGAATTGGATAACATGAGAGCACAAGTAGTATCCAAAATATGTCTATGTTTTCGTTCAGTAAGACCATTTTGACCAGGAACACCGGGACAAGATAACTGAGGTAAGGTTCCCTGAGAAGTTAAGAAAGAACGAAAAGCTGCAGAAAGATACTCCCCACCAGAATCATAACGAAAAACTTTAATAGTTTTAGAGAATTGAGTAGATATCATGGCTGTAAAGTTCTTATAGATAGAGAGAAATTCATCACTAGAGTGCATGAAATAAATATATGTATAACGAGAATAATTATCAATGAACGATACATAATACTTGAATCCACTTTTAGAAATTTAGGGAGCTGGACCCCAAACATATGAATGTACTAAGTCAAAACAAGAAGTGGAAATAGAAGAACTAATAGGAAAAGGAGATGCAGATTGTTTAGCTAAAGAGCAACTAGTATAAGGACGCATAACAGTAGATGAAACATGTCCAAGTGCACCCTACTGACACAGAAAAGGCAAACGGGAAGCAGATATATAACCTAGGCGCTAGTGCCAATAGTCAAGATCGAAGATGGCAAGAACAGGTTGAGGTGAAGGAAGCTGGACATGCTACATCAAATACAATCCTCCATGTCTACTACCCCTGCCAATCGTCCGGTCACTCGTACGATCCTGTACAACACAAGAATCAATAGTAAATGTCATCATATAACCCATATCGATAAGTTGCCCAACAGATAAAAGATTCAGGGCTAAGTTCGGTATATGCAACACATTAGGGACATTAAAACTACTAAGGATAGTAAGTTACCTTGCATAGTAGCAGTAGGAGAGGATCCATCGGCTGTAAAGAACCCTTTTGGATTTTTTAAGGCAGTTTGTTGAGTGAGATGATGAGCAGAGGTAGTCATGTGATGAGCAGCCCTAGAGTTAAGAATCCAGGAAGAACTATCAACTTAAGATTGTGCAGCAACTGCTGTAGCAACAGTGGAGTATTGTCGTGACCCGTCCAAAGGCGGACGTGGCTAATGGATTACCGATCGCGGGTCTTGGATCGGCGCGGGCCCTCCCAGGCCCATACCAAATCGCGGCGGGAGTATTTTTCAAAGGGATTCGACGATAAGAGTCAATCGCTTTCGACCTTCAGTGTGGTCGTGGTGGCATGTGCAACTTGTGCATGCCTTTGGAGTCGCCACTGGTCTTTCTTGGAGGGTAGACCGGAAACCTTATTGACCGATTGGGAGAGATCGATCAATTCTACGGAACCAGAGATTTTGGGTTCGGGGACTTGGTTACGCTGGTGTCATTACCAACACCCTTTCGGTACCTAACGCGAGTGATTTTTCCTAGCTAAGAATTCATGCAGGTGAGTGGAGTACGAATCCTAAATCTAGGAATTCATGCAAATAGGAATGACTATCCTGGCAATCACAATCAATAATAAAAGGCGCAAATCAATGAATCCAAATATGCAAAATAAACACATCAAATCAACACGATACTCATAAGAATACTCTATTAACCTAAACAAGTATCAATCAACTTTAGGAATGATTTAGACACGATTTTACCCATAAGGGGTAAAATCGTAATTTTGAGACAAATGGGACAATTTGCCCAAAAGGGCAAAGTCATCATTTCGGAATGAATCTGGGGTAAAACAATATCAAAAATAGGTTTGGTCACTCAATTGACCCATTTCCTATTTTTTTTTTGCAATTTTCATGATTTTCTGGAATTTAGAAACCGATTTACCATTCGAATGGTAAAATCGTCATTTTTCTAAAAGTGGGAATGAAATGTGGAAATCTTAGACATAAGGTTTAGCCACCTATCTGGCCCATCGCCAAATTCTAAGCAATTTCCACAATTCATCAGAATATCAAAGACGATTTACCCTTTGAGGGGTGAAATCGTCATTTTGGATTAAATGGGAGAAAATCCTGAAAACGGCAACAAATCAATCTTTTGGTCATTTTCAGTCTTGGGAATTTTTTTTATAATTTTTTTTAGGAATTTTGTACAATTTTTCTCAATTTTTTTATTTTTCCTTTGATTTTCTATATATTTTTTTTAGATTTTTCTGTTTTTTATTATTAATATTCTCTGGAAATATTTTCTTTGACAACATAACACACTTAACCAAATAAATGAACTAACTACCATACTGAAATAAATGCATACAAATCAAGTCTATAATGGCAATACTTTAGAAAAATAACTCTAATATACGGGTCGAGTACGTAAAATATACCTGATTGGACACCGACCTTCAACCGCCCAGCCCCAACGCGCGACTGTCTCCGTGCGCGTCATCTGTCGATCGCCACATCAAAATGTCAACAATCAATTTTGTATGTAAATATCGAAAATGATTTTTTTAAAATTTTAATTTAATTTAAAATAAATCGGATACGGCCGGTTCGTCCGGACACGGCCGGACTCGGTCCGGTTCGTCCGGACACGGCCGGACTCAGTCCGGTCCGTTCGGACACGGCCGTAACCCCAAAACAGGGGAACGGCAGAAAGGCGTGGCAAAGGGGGGGCGGGCGGCTGATTCAACGGCTAACGGGCGGCGGCCGGCTTGGAGATCGACGGTGGCGGATCGAGGCAGCACCGGAGAGCCGAGGACGACGCTGGCCGCGGCGGAGGTCGGCCGGAGTTGGCCGAACGAAGGCTGAGCTGAGTCAGGAAAAACAGGGTCCCGTGGCGCCGAGGACAGAGGAGGACTGCGAACGGTTTTCCGGCCGCCACGCGCGGCGGCCGGCTTCCACGAGCTGGGGGTTGTTGAGGGGGAGTCTCAGAAGGTCCTCGGTGGTGGCGGTGAGCAACGGTGACGGCGTAATCGGCCGGATCTGAAGAAAATTCAAGCCTGCCCAAAAACAGGGCACCGCGAGCTTCGAGACTGTTCGTGGCGATTCTGGCGGACGGCGGCCGGTCGAGTGGTGTCCGGTGCGTCGGGGGAGACGGGTGGACGTTGGTGAGGTGGTGATCGGCGACAACAGCGGGGCAAGCGGTCGGAGAAAGAGAGTAAAACTCTCGGGTCTGGCGGCCGAAAAACAGGGGGACTTCGAGGAGTTCTTCTCGGCCGTCCGGCGGGCGGCGGCGACGCCAGAGGGGTCGGTGGTGGTGGTGAGACTCAGCTGGAGATGATGGTCGCCGGTAGTGCGATGGTGGAGCGCTAAAAATCGCCGCGGCCGGACTTGGATGGGGGAGTGGTCTTCGGTTCTTCGGGGGAGAGAGCGTCCGCGAGAGAGAGAGAGTCACGGTCAAAAAAGGAAAAGAGGCAAGACCAAATCATTACCCAAAATCCCCCTTTTTATTTTTTTTATTCTTATTTATTTATTTTATTCAAAAATAAAATAAAATAAAATAAAATATAAAAAATTATTTTTATCCAAAATGGTTCATTTAGCTTGGCCAAGTTCATCAAAGTTGATTTTTTAATTTTTTAACTTTTTATAGATTTTTTTATGAATTTTTAAAAAATAAACTATGAAAGACTGATAAAAAATCAGGTGTCAACAGCTGCCCCTCTTTGAGAGGAATTTCGTCAGAGGTTTCTCTCAAAGACAAGGTGACACCTGTGTTCCGATCGACTCGACTGGGAAAAGAAAAGAAAAGAAATCATGATATCCAATTTTCATGCCCATCAATGTGTGCTTTCCCTTAAAAAAAGATGTGCTCATTCAATTTCCTGATAAGATGTAAGAAAGTTAAGGAGTAGATAGACTTCACTGCCCCTTACCTACCGAATGCTTGCGGCATTTGCTGTGTTTAATGGGTTCAAGTAGATTCCTAAGGACTCGTCATCGGAGTGTCCTAGGGATGTTAAGCTCTGACCTGTATGGTAGATCAAACCATAATGGGATTCCTAACTGATAGGAACCTAAGGAAGACGCATCCCACATTTGGGAATTTGCCAAGGGTTTTGATCCGTGTGGTGGACTAAACTAGAAATGGCTTGCCTAATGTAAGGCTTATTAGGGAAAACGACTCATCCCGCGTTTGGGATTCATCAAGGTTTTGATCCGTATGGTGGATCGGACCATTGGGTTGATCCTTCAGGCGGTCTCTACCAGTCCTTTGACCCTTCAGGCGGTTTCTACCATTCATTGACCCTTCATGCGGTTTCTACCATTGAGTTGACCCTTCAGGCGGTTTCTACCATTGGTTGACCCTTCAGGCGGTTTCTACCATACATTGACCCTTCAGGCGGTTTCTACCATTGGTTGACCCTTCAGGCGGTTTCTACCATTGGTTGACCCTTCAGGCGGTTTCTACCTTTGTTGCTTTGAAAATGGGTCTCATGACGAGGGTTCTCCACGTCTGATGAGACAGTTTGATATTTTTGAAAAGGGATCCTAGGACGAGGGTTCTCCACGTCAAGCTAGGACTGCTTGATTTTTGAAAAGGGGTCTCATGACGAGGGTTCTCCACGTCCGATGAGACTACTTGGTTTTTTAAAAAGGGGTCTCATAACGAGGGTTCTCCACGTCCGATGAGACTGCTTGAAATTTTGAAAGGGGTGTCGCGACCCGTCCGAAAGCGGACGCGGCTAATGGATTACCGATCGCGGGTCTTGGATCGGCGCGGGTCCTCCCAGGCCCATACCAAATCGCGGCGGGAGTATTTTTCAGAAGGATTCGACGATAAGAGTCGATCGCTTTCGACCTTAGTGTGGTCGTGGTGGCATGTGCAACTTGTGCATGCATTTGGAGTCGCCACCGGTCTTTCTTGGAGGGTAGACCGGAAACCTTACTGATCGATTGGGAGAGATCGATCAGTTCTACGGAACCAGAGTTTTTGGGTTCGGGGACTTGGTTACGCTGGTGTCGTTACCAACGCCCTTTCGGTACCTAACGCGAGTGATTTTCCTAACTAGGATTTCATGCAGGCGCAATTTTGGGTGAGGTAAGTCTGACTTTGCACATTAACCAGTTTAACATGCTCACGTAATCATAATAAATAAATAGATGTCAATCACATAAACATCTATCCTACGTGGTGATCATGGAATTATGATTTAATGGGTCTCGAGCCAATGAGACCACATTTAATCATTTTAATATTTTAATAACGGAGAGCCGCTCTTCGCTTCTTCTTGGTTTCTTGAACTCTTCAAGAATTGGGCCCCAAAGAGCTCGCCGACTTAAAAGGCTCCCCCACGTAATCCTCGTAGCATTTACATCAACAATTGACTATGCTAAAAATAAAGATTACATGAAAAATAAAAGGAGTACGCAGCCTCCATTTAATAATTACAACCCCAAATATATAAATAATCATCATACATTCATATATACATCAATCACATTGATTAGGGATTTTTCCATGATCACCACCCTTCCACGTAAGTAATAAATTCACAATTTAAAACTTAGGAAGGCACAATAAAAATTCTACGTTGAATCATATTCAGAATTTTTACGTAAAATAAGATAGCCATAAATTTTCGATTCAAAATTGATTTAGTCTCAATTTTTGCTACGTTGATTAATTTATCATATAAAAACAATCAACATCCATTAGCCATGTAAGACGAACAATTCGTTAATACATATTGGCCATAGTATTGCAAAAATTGCAAAAATCAATTAAATGCACGAAAACGCCTAAGGATTGGCTCTGATACCACTGTTGGGATCCACGTAACACGTAGCGGAAATAAATAACAACCCATACATGTATCTCCAGAGGCGTACTTCGTGCATTTCAATCGAAAAAAAATCACAAAGCCTCAAAGGGAGTAAATAGATTACCTCTCGTAGCGTGCTTGAACGGAGGTGTCGGTTCGATGTTCTTCGATCTTAGCCTCCACAAGTGTTAGGCATCTAGTTCGGACGCACCACCAATTGACGAACGGGGAGACGACTAATAACTCCACAACAATTGTGCTAGCAATATGCGGAATCAATATTCCGAACTTAGTATATTTTGCTCACTCAAGATGATGAGAATATAGAGAGTGTTTGTGTTCTTCTCTCTAAGCTCTCAAAAATTTGCACACTCTACAAAATGTCTCCCCCTTCAACCTCAAAACTCTTGCCATCCTTTTATAGCCAAAAATACCTTCCAATAAATTGTATTTAAAAATAGCACTAACAATTATAAATTCTATCTAAAAATAGCACTCACAAATAAATGACATTTAAAAATAGCACTAACAATAGCACTCACAATTTATAATACAAAAATGCTATTTAAAAATAGCACTAACAATAGCACTCACAATTTATAATACAAAAATGCTATTTAAAAATAGCACTAACAATTATAAATTCTATCTAATAATAGCACTCACAATTTATGATAAATAAATGCCATTTAAAAATAGCACTAACAATAGCACTCACAATTTATGATAAATAAATGTCATTTAAAAATAGCACTAACAATAGCACTCACAATTTATAATACAAAAATGCTATTTAAAAATAGCACTAACAATAGCACTCACAATTTATAATACAAAAATGCTATTTAAAAATAGCACTAACAATTATAAATTCTATCTAATAATAGCACTCACAATTTATGATAAATAAATGCCATTTAAAAATAGCACTAACAATAGCACTCACAATTTATGATAAATAAATGTCATTTAAAAATAGCACTAACAATAGCACTCACAATTTATAATACAAAAAATGCTATTTAAAAATAGCACTAGCAATAGCACTCACAATACAAAAATGCTAAAAAAAAGGCACTAACAAAGGTGTTAAAAATAATAACCATTATTATTATTACAAGAGTTAAAGAGGTTACCAAACAGTACAAATATGCATAACGTATAAATACGTATGACGTATAAATACGTAGAGCATACATATACATCCGTGAAACCGGGGACTAATTGAAAGAAAAATGTGCAATTAAGCCCTTTTGGTAAAAATTGATTAAATTGGAGGGCAAATTGACCTAATTGCACTTTAAGACTTTAGAATCCAATGTCATAGCTTATAAAAAGTGAGAATTGAAAACTAAAAGACTCGAAAATGATTTTTTTTTAGGCTCGGTTCGGGTTTATGTTTGTGAAGGAACATATTGACCCGAGCCGAATTTTTGAGATTTAAAGTGACACACTTGAAGAGGAAATTAAAACAAAATTATCGAATATTTTTGGGTATTTTTCTGACCACAAATGGTATTGTTCTGATTTTTTGGGTATTTTTATAATTAAATAAACTCGAAAAATATTAAAAATACCGAAAACTATTTTTTGTTCAAAATTGGTTCCTAAGGTTAAACCAAGGCTTCCAAAGTTGATTTTGTGATTTTATGACCTTTTTTGATATTTTTAATTAATTTTAAAGAATAAAAATCACAATAATAAATGGTAAAAAAAATCAGGTGTCAACAGCTGCCCCTCTTTGAGAGGAATCTCGTTAGAGGTTTCTCTCAAAGATAAGGTGGCACCTGATTCCTAACCGACTCAACTGGGAAAATAAGAGAAGAAATGTTATGACATCGGATCCTTAAGCCTATTGATAAAAGCTCAAATCAATCCCCGGTTTGCTCTAACAATTTGAACATGGGCCGAAGTGAGAGAGGCTTACCTGAAGCTCACCTGTCGGATGCTGCCGGTTGCGACGACTTTCAAGAAGATGCCTAGGACTCGTCATTCAGAATATCCTAGGGAGATTAAGCTCTGACCTGTATGGTAGGTCATACCATGATGGGATTCCTAACTTGTAGGAACCTAAGGAAGGCGCATCCCACGCTTTGGGATTTGCCAAGGATTTTGATCCGTATGGTGGATCAGACCTTTGTGTTGATCCTTACTGCGATATTTATCAATGAGTTGACCCTTATGGCGGTTTCTACCAATGAATTGACCCTTATGGCGGTTTCTACCATATGTGACCCTTCAGGCGGTTTCTACCATTAATGTGATCCCTCAGGCGGTTTCTACCTTGGTTTGACCCTTCAGGCGGTTTCTACCTTGAGTTGACCCTTCAGGCGGTTTCTACCTTTGATTTGACCCTTCAGGCGGTTTCTACCTTCAGTTGACCCTTCAGGCGGTTTCTACCTTGATTTGACCCTTCAGGCGGTTTCTACCTTGATTTGACCCTTCAGGTGGTATCTACCTTATTTTGACCCTTCAGGCGTTATCTACCTTGATTTGACCCTTCAGGCGGTATCTACCTTCATTTGACCCTTCAGGCGGTATCTACCTTTGTTTGACCCTTCAGGCGGTGTCTACCATCAATTTTGACTTTGAAAAGGGGTCTCATGACGAGGGTTCTCCACGTCCGATGAGACTGCCTAAATGAAAAGGGGTCTCATGACGAGGGTTCTCCACGTCCGATGAGATTTCCTGAATTTTGAAAAGGGGGTCTCATGACGAGGGTTCTCCACGTCCGATGAGACTACCTGAATTTTGAAAAGGGGTCTCATGACGAGGGTTCTCCACGTCCGATGAGACTGCTTGATTTTTGAAAAGGGGTCTCATGACGAGGGTTCTCCACGTCCGATGAGACTACCTGAATTTTGAAAAGGGGTCTCATGACGAGGGTTCTCCACGTCCGATGAGACTGCTTGATTTTTGAAAAGGGGTCTCATGACGTGGGTTCTCCACGTCCGATGAGACTGCTTGATTTTTGAAAAGGGGTCTCATGACGAGGGTTCTCCACATCTGATGAGACTACCTAAATTTTGAAAAGGGGTCTCATGACGAGGGTTCTCCACGTCCGATGAGACTGCTTGATTTTTGAAAAGGGGTCTCATGACGAGGGTTCTCCACGTCCGATGAGACTACCTAAATTTTGAAAAGGGGTCTCATGACGAGGGTTCTCCACGTCCAATGAGACTGTCTGATTTTGAAAAGGATTTTTTTTAAGGGTTTCTCTTCCCCAAGAAAATATTGGTAATCTTTGAGAAGACAGCAATTGTCCAATTGACAAAATTTTATGACTTAAGCTTTAGTCATGAGATGTGCATTTTGATGCTGGAGGTTATCCAAAACATTCTTGCAACATGAAAATGTGATCACAAATCCCTTGTATGGAAAATCTGGATCAACAGTTTGAAAATTTCCAAAAAGAGTTTGCTCAAAACATCAATTGGAATATTTCTCGACAAGGAGGCCATCTCACCTGTTTTGAGGTGATGATTTTTAGGGGATGCACTCAATTCCCTACTGACCTGTGCCTAGGTTTTAGGCTCATTCGCAGCGCATACATTTTGATCGGTCGGGAGGTCTTCCACGGGACCGTAATGTTGGGCTTGGATATTGGTTTTCAAGGGGGACCCGCTTTGGAGTCGAGGCCATCGAATGAAAATCTTCACCATCTGCTCCGGGTTTACAAGTCAAGAACCCTGCAAAATGAGAAAGAAAGAGTCTTGCTCGTACTTCTTCGAGCTAAGCTATATGTTAACCCAAGTGTCTTAGTCAGAGAAGACTGTTTCAGGGTTGTAACATTGGTAGGATTGAGGACCGAAAAATGCTTGTTTTTGGCCCAGAAATCACGAAGGATTTGACATTGGTGATCATTGCCAATTTGTCACATGTCTTTTCCATTCTGCATCTTCCAGTTTTGAGGTGTGCAACCGCTTTTGAGGTGTGCACAAGTCCTTTAGAGAACGTCTCTTGTGGTATTAAGAGATTGACAATTCTGTCCGTGTTTTTGCACCACGGCTGACATCATTTGGGGAGCAGTCTTCTTGATCTGACTCCTTTATGGGTTTTTCTCTCTTCCCAACTAGGCTTTATTGGGGATCAATCAAACAGTTTTCACGAGCATCGGCCTTGCTTTTACCAGGCACTTTGCTTTTTCTTGATGCTGGGGATTTTTTTCTTTGTTGAAATCCCGCCTTTTCTTTTCCTTTGGAACTACGATGTTCAGAAAATTGTGCTAGATATACAACTTGAATCATAGCACATTTAAACGCCGATATGAGATTTTTCTATAAATCCCATCTCTTGATTTCTTCCGTTCTTGGAGTGATGCAGTTTCCATCTTGAAACATCCCATGATCACCAACAGGGGTTTATGAAATGAATTTGCAGGCTCAACTTGGCTGTGCAAAGGATATGGTGTGTGGGATAGAGAAATGAATGCTTCTCGTCATCCTATGGCACTTGGATTACCATATAAACAACACACAAAGATTGATGTTAGTCCGAGCAAGAAAATTTCTAACCATTTTCTCCTGATACCACTGGACTCACCTCCATTTTGCCCCGATGTGGGGTGGTTCTTGACAGGGTTAAGAATGAAAACCGTCGTTCAAAGGGTTTATCAACGGTCACCTGTAGTGTTTGAGGGATATGAAACGAATGCCTCCGTCATCCCAACCAATGTAATCGTTGCGAATAATCCCTACTTCCGTAGGTCCAGATTTTGCTATCTGATCCGCTCCACTTCTCTCCAGTGTGTGTAGGACGTGTTTGGACTAGGCTTTGCCTCTTTTATTTTGAGAAAACGTCCTTTTAAAAGTTTTGAACTTTTGATTGGAAAAAATCTCTTTCATTTTCTCCAAAAATTTTACCCGTCAAGGGGATTTTATGATGCACCATGCATGTTCTTATTCATGTTCAGATAACCTCCTGTTTTAAGACATGAATGCCAATGAAGTTTGAATTCTATGTCTTTTCTAGACATTAGATTCTGAAAGCTTTTCTTTTTCTCTCTGTTTTTTATTTAACATCTTCAATGGATTGGGGAAAGGGATACTTACCCGTCCCCCGCGGCTGGAGATCCTGAAAATGCGAAAGAAACATGTTTTTGTACGTTCACGAATTTTTCAAAAAATTAGAACGATACAATTTACCCTTGGTCATGTATTCTAACGGGTAATACATGGGATGTGAAAACCTGTTCGTCTGTAAGGCGATTCCCCTGTCAAGGATAAATAACGAGTATCAATTCATATTCTCAAATTCAAGACAAATTGGAACGATACAACTTTACTCTTGGTTCTCATCCCGTTCTGATATTGCGTATTGATATGAACAACATCTATCAAATCCGCCTATCCATTCTTGGAGTGTTTGCAACATCAATTGTTCATCTGCCCCCAGTTAGGCAACGTCTGTTCTGTTATTCGAACAAATGGCTCCTTGAGTGATTTATCTACGTTTATCACCTGAGAAGGGAAAGAAATGAGACATTACTTCGGTATTCGATTGAAGATCGTTTAGGAACGATACATCGTTTTACCAAATAGGTGGCTTCGCGGCCAAACGTATTTCGTATTGAAGGGGTAGATCCCATTATACTCCGCGGGTGATAGTCATTGTTCGGGGAACTTGCTCCACGGATTAAGCGATTAATCCACGGCCCTCGGCTTGAAGATGCTCAAAGGGTGATGTTGACACTCACGCGCAATTAGTTCTAGACATTAATGAAAGATGTTCCCGTGGGAACCTTACAGTGCGATCAACAACATATTCAATAGGAGTGTTCCACCCCTTTCGTCTAAGCATTTTTCATCGAGTAACCATGCCTTGCATCAGACGTTTGGTCACCTGCCTTGCGTCACCACTGCGATGGCCCTCCGGCTCCAAATTGATCGAGCCAAAGATTGAACTCATCGCCAAGGAAATTGCTCGGGTCTTCGAGCCATTGATGTTCAAGTTGGGTATCAACAATTGTTGGGGGCAGATTTCCTTCATCGCCTTCATTGTGAGGAACTGGAGTCTTTGAGCTGGAACCTTCATCATTGCCCTGTTGGGGTCGAGACATACATTCCTGAAGAGTATTGATCCAAGTGTCCAGCTCCTCCTCAAGGAAATCGCCTGTTCTTTCTAGCCTTTGGTGCCCAGATTGGCTGTCGTCGACTGCAGGCGATGGATTCCTCTCTTTGCTCTCGCCGTGAGCAACTTGACCCCTCGAATTGGAACTTCCTCCAATGACCGGCAGGTTTATATGTGCACTCTCTACCAATGCCAGATCCGCTTCAGGGACAGCATTAATGACCGAATCGCGCTCAAACTGAGGAATCCCTATGTGCTGGAACTGCGGTATATACTCTTGAGGAGTATTGAGATAGCTCGGCGGAGCATTCTGATTTGGGTTAGAGGAGTCGCTGACACGACTGCTGGTCCCGTAATTGCTGAAACACGGTTGGGTGCTCTCGGCTCTCCAATCATCGTGGTTGTAACTCTGCCCGGCACTTGAGCTCCAACTGGCTTTATGATGGTTTAACGCTATCCTTCCATCCCTTAGCAATCTCCTATAGTACTTGAGGTGAGACTCGACGTTAATTCTAGAGAGCCCCGGCACATTCATAATCTCAAGTATGCGTAGTGGGCTAGCCGAATCAACTCCCAGCTCTCGAATTGCATCAACAAATTTGGTGTGAAGTTCATAGGTCCAGTAAAACCTTGTTCTCTTATCACCCAAAATATCGTCAATACTTCGGTAGCTATTCTCTACGGGATCTAGTCGTTTCAAAAGTTGTCCAGGGAGGGACTCACCGACTTTGGATTGGCTGGCTGTGACAGCGAGTTCGTCATTGAGAGAACTCCCCCTGTGATGATTCATATCCCATTTCTCAGAGGATGTTGGTGTTGATCCTATGGTGTTGACTTGCTCATGCAGATCTCCGGCGATATCTGGTTGTGTCGGAAAATGCTGTGGAGAATACGGTAACAGCTGAGCGTTATTCGTCAACAGGGACGGTTCATCGAGGAACACCTCGCCGAGGACAACAGGATTACCACAATTAAGGCAGGTGGCCTTGGTCAGAGCTTCCTTATATCTCGCGCTTTCAGCTTGAAGCTTCTCATTCTCCTCCTTCAGGACCAGTAACTCATGGTCTGCGTATTGCTGTTTCACCCGGGTTCGTTTGTTGGCGAACCAAAACTTGACCTTCGAAAGCTCCAATCCTATTTTTTGGCTCAACTCCATTTTCTGTTGTCTGCTTGGAGTGGGGCATTCATTGAAGAAAGCTTCGAGCTCTCGGATTTGGCCTGGAGTGTGGCGTTGTAGTTGCTTCCTTTTCCGACTCCGGTCATCATTGTATACTCCTTCTTCGTAGCTGAAACCTAGAATTTCATCGCTGGAGGAGTCAGTCTCTATGGCCTTCGGGCAGGATTCAGCTCCAGGATCTTCAAAGTCTCCCAGCAGTTCGTGCTCAGAAATGTCCAGGTCGGGCGTTTCTAGCAGATGGGAATAACTTTTAAACATGATGGATCGGGGTATCTCGAGCTGATCTAGTTCACTCAGCTTTCTCAATTCGCTCTTACGTGTTTGCTCACTCTAGAAATTTTCTCAAGTGATTATGCGTGTCCTGGAACCATCCTTCAGGCTGCATATGAAGACCAGCAAGCAAGCGCTCCTCCCGAGATCCTGCAATTACTCATCGTCTGTATTCCCCTTTCTTTTTCCTCGTGATAGGATCACAAACTCTCTTGCATTGATTCGGTTTCATCGAGTATTGCGCTCGTCCCCTAGTTCAGTCTACAAAGTGGTGGGTCTACAATCTTTCGGCGCCTTTTATGATTTGCTAGGCCCGAGAACGTGGGGAGTAGCGGTGGACCCGCAATTAATGACTCCGTTTAATTCATTTAGCTCCATGGGAATTAACGCTATGATCTTCTCTCAACCCCTTTTCATCGTTCAAACGAAAGTGGCATTTTCCCTGTGCATGCTGTTACTCTTCATTTCAGCATCCCGGGCGCTTGGTGAGGAATGAGTTCGTGGCCACTCAAAATTTTAAAGACCGTCTCTGGTTTCAGACTTAATCTAACAAGGGATCATCACAACTGAGCATGACGATGTTCGTCGATAGCGTTGGTTTAACTATAGTCATTAAAGAAAAATGGTCCCGTAGGAACTTTACAACGATAAAATGAGTGATCTACTCGTGAACATGTTCTTCTTTCTATGGGTGTTCGTAGTGACCGACCCATCGTGCCCCGAGTCAGGTGCTAGATCATGGCTGTCCAAGCATGCCAGCTTCCCACTGATTGAACAAGGCATCGAGCCCCTCATCGAAGAAATCGTCTGTCGTGGGTTGACCAGCAGCAGGCAGAGCACCAGCAGACTGCTGCTCGAATGGAGGAGTTCGCACTCGCTGTACTTGTGACACGCGCTCTTGAGAAATGTTGAAATGGCCCGGGAGGACATTCTGATCAGCTTTCAGTTTGCCGGTGGTCGGGTTGCTAGCTTGATTGATGCTTAGATTTGGCCGGGTATCTCTTGATGCCTGAGCATTACAATGGCGGTCGCCCCTAGCTTTTGAGCTCGAGACGGATTCCTCCCGGTTTAGCTCCGCTCGACGTTGTTTTAATAGCTTTCTGTAGGCAGCAAGGTGATTCCTGACCAGCTCCTTACTAAGCCCCGGTACATTCATGGCCTTAAATATGCGCGTCGGAGTTGCTGAGTCGATCCCCATTTGGTGAACCACGTCTAGGAATCTGGAATGCAATTCAGGGGGCCAAGCGAACCTCCTCTTATCGTGGCCCAAAATTGCATCGATGGCTTGACGACTGATTAACTCATCTCCAGCAGGACCCGACCCTATCGAAAATTGTTGTGCATGAGGCTGATATGCTTTGAGCTGGTCGGCGGTAACATCCAGCTCCTTGAAACTGTAACTCCAATCAAAGCGATGCAAATCCCATCCCCCAGGAGGCATTTGTATCATCTTCGTAGGATCATCCTGCTCATGCGTGACTCCGGCAAAATCTGGTTGAGTAGGAGATGCCCCGAGGGAGTAGGGTGGTAAATGAACGTCTTCAATCATCGCGTGAGGCTTATCGGGGAATATCTTACCGAGGGCGACGAGGTTATCGCAATGAGGGCAAACGGTAATATTGAGAGCTTTTTCATACCTCATGTTTTCTGTTCGCAGCTTTTGGTTTTCTTCCTTTAAAATCTCGACCACCTGACGTTTGCGTTGAGCCTTCGATTTGGATCTCCTATTTTGAAACCAAAACTGGATCCTCGACTGATTAATCCCCAACTCCCGGCTCAATTCAATTCTCCACTTCTTTTTCATGTAATGGCTTTTACTGAAAAGGGTTTCCAGCATTTGGGTTTCCTCCTGAGAGTATTGGTGAGGACGTCTTCTTTTCTCGAGTTGAACATCGTGGATGTCGTTGTCGTCGTCGCCGTGATCTTGATTTCCGTTGCCAGAAGTGTTGGGCTCCATGGTTTTGGCGTTAGACTTGATCTTGGAATCTTCGAGATCCCTCTGTAGTTCAATTTCTGAGATTTTTGAGTCAGTCGCCTCTAGCAGCTGACAATAACCTCTTAAATATGTTGGATTGAGAAATGTTTGATTGGTTCTTGCCCACTCAGAGTTCTCCACTCTCTCATGTATGCTCACTCCCTATAAAGTTTTCTTCGAGTGACTTCGTATGTTCAGGAGACGCTCTTCAAGCATCATTAGGCAAACGTTCCCCCTCAAGACTTTGAATTTCTCGCTTAGCTTTTCAATCGTGATGGGACTGCCAAATCCTGTTAGGGCTCTCTTCGATAGTTGCGCTTACCTCCCACCTAACTCTAATAATGGTGATCCCGACAAATCTTTTACATCTTTTAATTGATGAGCCGGAAATCGCGGACCGAAACGAATCCAATGGTTCTCGTGAGGGGACCTCCTGCTTTACCCCCTAACTAGGCTCCACCGGCATTATTACTGAGACCCTTCATCATCCTCGAGTTGCTATAAAATGAGGAATTAATGTATGGAAGGTTAACGTTCTCGCATAATCAGCTTCTTCCTTCTAATCTCTCTGTCAAACTCGTCTTATTCTCAAGCCAACCCAACGCAAATGGCCTCCTCTCCCGTACGCACTTTTTCAACTGATGTCTTGGCCCAGTGGGAAAAGCTTTATAACCTACTGGGTCGCGGTTACGCACACATAACCGATCATTCTGCGACCGAGGATGAAATCCGTGTCCTGCTCGAGGACCTTGATACCACTTCTCTCGAAGGTACTACACTGGGGAGGGAATATAGAATTTTCCCGACTCTCTTTGCACACTCCTTAGAGGCCTACCGTGCTGCTAATCGGGAGGTTCTCGTGGCTCGCGTCTTGCGAGCTCGTTATGAGGATCGATCTGATCATTTGGTGCTGACCAACTATCTGGCCGATAGTTACAAAAAGGCCGTCGAGTTTGCTAATGAGCGGGTCGCGACGTTGCTTCGCGAGAGGAGAAATCTGGTGGAGCAATTGGCCCTATCCCTGACCACCGGCGAGCATGACCGCCGCAATGTCCTGTTGAGGCTTCAGAGCGACTGGCAGGAAGAACGGCTCGACAAAATAACCGCGGACATAGCTCGCGGGAATGGACTGGTTCGAGACCTGGAAACAATCGCCGAAGAACATGAGGCCAAGGTCGCCGAAGTTAAGGGAGAATGCAAAAGTCTTCTCCTCAGGCTTGCCGACCATGACATGCGGAGTTGGGAGTATGAGCAGAGCATTAATAACATGGAGGGTCAGTTGGGCTCCTTCGTGTCGTTAATTAGGGCTCACTTCGGCTTTACTTTTCTACCCCGAATTGTATGACCTGCTTTTGAAAACCCTCCACTGAGCAAAATAAATGAGAACTCTTGTGTGTGTGTTTTAACTTCTGTATGGTTCATTTCTTCGAGCATCCGAACATCTTCAACTTGGGTGAGCCGAACCATAATATCAGTAAGCCGAGCAAATATGTCCTGATTTTATAACTCGCTCATGATCAGATGAGATAATAGCCTTAGACTTGTCCAGGAAAAGATTTTTCTCTATTACCTATTTTTTTTTTACCTGCAAATAAAAAGACAGAATCAGAAGGAATAATTTGAAAAAGAAATCAAAAACCCCTTTCAATCCTATGCTTGCCCATGATTAATAAGGACAAGAACTTTTACAAGGGTTTTAATCTTGCGCGAAAAGTTTTTATCAATATTCCTCGAAAGAAAGCATACTATTGAAAGGAATGTAATTCACAATAATCGCTTTTGATCAATTTCGAGAGGAACGAATTACTCAAAAGTGCGAGGCATAATAACGTGTTTTAAATTTAATTGAAGATACGGCATCCAAATCAATGCCGTTTTGTTAAGAACGAGAGTAATTTGGACATCTATCTCGTCATTAAATTCAAAACAACGCCGATATTCTCGATCAATTATCGTGGATTACCAGCGACGTAAAACATGCATGGACCAATTCAAGTGTATAATTCCTTCTAGCGAAATTGGGGTTGGATTACCCTATATGACCAAAAAGGTCGTGCAAGATTTCCAATTTTAATTTTCTCTAAAGGAATTATAAACTTGACTTGGGAGTATTCGGATGATTAGAGAAAATGCCACTATCACATTCCCATGACCTGTCAAAAGAAATACAACCAAGTTCCATCTAAATGTATACACCAATAGATCCCTAATACAATCACTCTAAGGGGTGAGATAGAGAAAGCCTCGATAAAAGTAAACCCTATACAAGAGGACTAGCAATGGAAAATGAAACAAAGGAATGTGATCCTAACGTTTAAGGATGCCCCAAGTTCGATCTGTGACTTCCGGATCACTTGCCCCAACTCGTCATCTTCATTGGACGATATCTCAATAATGTCCATAGTAGGCTCCTTTGTTGCTCACTCGGTGCTTGTCATGGGATATCATCCTCTTCGTCTTCTATCAAGGACGTTTGAGAAAAACACACACATCTATCCTTGAAATGGCATTTAATCTAATCACCAGAATGCAATGAATGAAATGCCTATATTTATATGAACTGTAATAGATTCGAGGTATAGAGAGTCTTACCAACCAAACTCGTCGACTTATGTGCGGTTTTAGGTGTACCAACCGCCCAAAGACATGCGCATGAGACAAGTTATGGTGAACTTCTAAAAATCAGAGGGTTTGGCACCTAAGGTTAAGGTTCCCACTTCGAGTTCTAGAAAGAGCCGATTCCATTGCACAGCTATCGTTGCATTGGGACTCGATCCATAGTTCGAAGCGAGCGGAATTGAAAAGTGGATTACCCCGCGTTTTTCCTCACGGAGATTCCATTTTCAATTCCTTCTATTGTGTTCCTATAGGCGACGCCCGGGGTTTTAGGCGCGGTTGTGTGTGTCCACGTGTTGTGATCATCACAATGCAATTCATGCATAGCAGTTTATCAATCAGCACTTCAAATCATCCACACAACATACATTCCTACGCCCAACCTGCATAAGACAATGTTAATCACGGACTACACCCCTTATTTCTCCAATCTGCAAAAACATATAACACCTATCGTAAGCGGACTTACCTCACCTTCACGAGCGCCTGCATGGTTAGAAAAATCACTCAGCGTTTTAATTACGGCCTAAGTCCACTTGGGGTCTAGAACCATAGGTTCTAGAACACAGTGTCCCCAGTGGAGTCGCCAGCTGTCGCGACCCGTCCGAAAGCGGACGCGGCTAATGGATTACCGATCGCGGGTCTTGGATCGGCGCGGGTCCTCCCAGGCCCATACCAAATCGCGGCGGGAGTATTTTTCAGAAGGATTCGACGATAAGAGTCGATCGCTTTCGACCTTAGTGTGGTCGTGGTGGCATGTGCAACTTGTGCATGCATTTGGAGTCGCCACCGGTCTTTCTTGGAGGGTAGACCGGAAACCTTACTGATCGATTGGGAGAGATCGATCAGTTCTACGGAACCAGAGTTTTTGGGTTCGGGGACTTGGTTACGCTGGTGTCGTTACCAACGCCCTTTCGGTACCTAACGCGAGTGATTTTCCTAACTAGGATTTCATGCAGGCGCAATTTTGGGTGAGGTAAGTCTGACTTTGCACATTAACCAGTTTAACATGCTCACGTAATCATAATAAATAAATAGATGTCAATCACATAAACATCTATCCTACGTGGTGATCATGGAATTATGATTTAATGGGTCTCGAGCCAATGAGACCACATTTAATCATTTTAATATTTTAATAACGGAGAGCCGCTCTTCGCTTCTTCTTGGTTTCTTGAACTCTTCAAGAATTGGGCCCCAAAGAGCTCGCCGACTTAAAAGGCTCCCCCACGTAATCCTCGTAGCATTTACATCAACAATTGACTATGCTAAAAATAAAGATTACATGAAAAATAAAAGGAGTACGCAGCCTCCATTTAATAATTACAACCCCAAATATATAAATAATCATCATACATTCATATATACATCAATCACATTGATTAGGGATTTTTCCATGATCACCACCCTTCCACGTAAGTAATAAATTCACAATTTAAAACTTAGGAAGGCACAATAAAAATTCTACGTTGAATCATATTCAGAATTTTTACGTAAAATAAGATAGCCATAAATTTTCGATTCAAAATTGATTTAGTCTCAATTTTTGCTACGTTGATTAATTTATCATATAAAAACAATCAACATCCATTAGCCATGTAAGACGAACAATTCGTTAATACATATTGGCCATAGTATTGCAAAAATTGCAAAAATCAATTAAATGCACGAAAACGCCTAAGGATTGGCTCTGATACCACTGTTGGGATCCACGTAACACGTAGCGGAAATAAATAACAACCCATACATGTATCTCCAGAGGCGTACTTCGTGCATTTCAATCGAAAAAAAATCACAAAGCCTCAAAGGGAGTAAATAGATTACCTCTCGTAGCGTGCTTGAACGGAGGTGTCGGTTCGATGTTCTTCGATCTTAGCCTCCACAAGTGTTAGGCATCTAGTTCGGACGCACCACCAATTGACGAACGGGGAGACGACTAATAACTCCACAACAATTGTGCTAGCAATATGCGGAATCAATATTCCGAACTTAGTATATTTTGCTCACTCAAGATGATGAGAATATAGAGAGTGTTTGTGTTCTTCTCTCTAAGCTCTCAAAAATTTGCACACTCTACAAAATGTCTCCCCCTTCAACCTCAAAACTCTTGCCATCCTTTTATAGCCAAAAATACCTTCCAATAAATTGTATTTAAAAATAGCACTAACAATTATAAATTCTATCTAAAAATAGCACTCACAAATAAATGACATTTAAAAATAGCACTAACAATAGCACTCACAATTTATAATACAAAAATGCTATTTAAAAATAGCACTAACAATAGCACTCACAATTTATAATACAAAAATGCTATTTAAAAATAGCACTAACAATTATAAATTCTATCTAATAATAGCACTCACAATTTATGATAAATAAATGCCATTTAAAAATAGCACTAACAATAGCACTCACAATTTATGATAAATAAATGTCATTTAAAAATAGCACTAACAATAGCACTCACAATTTATAATACAAAAATGCTATTTAAAAATAGCACTAACAATAGCACTCACAATTTATAATACAAAAATGCTATTTAAAAATAGCACTAACAATTATAAATTCTATCTAATAATAGCACTCACAATTTATGATAAATAAATGCCATTTAAAAATAGCACTAACAATAGCACTCACAATTTATGATAAATAAATGTCATTTAAAAATAGCACTAACAATAGCACTCACAATTTATAATACAAAAAATGCTATTTAAAAATAGCACTAGCAATAGCACTCACAATACAAAAATGCTAAAAAAAAGGCACTAACAAAGGTGTTAAAAATAATAACCATTATTATTATTACAAGAGTTAAAGAGGTTACCAAACAGTACAAATATGCATAACGTATAAATACGTATGACGTATAAATACGTAGAGCATACATATACATCCGTGAAACCGGGGACTAATTGAAAGAAAAATGTGCAATTAAGCCCTTTTGGTAAAAATTGATTAAATTGGAGGGCAAATTGACCTAATTGCACTTTAAGACTTTAGAATCCAATGTCATAGCTTATAAAAAGTGAGAATTGAAAACTAAAAGACTCGAAAATGATTTTTTTTTAGGCTCGGTTCGGGTTTATGTTTGTGAAGGAACATATTGACCCGAGCCGAATTTTTGAGATTTAAAGTGACACACTTGAAGAGGAAATTAAAACAAAATTATCGAATATTTTTGGGTATTTTTCTGACCACAAATGGTATTTTTCTGATTTTTTGGGTATTTTTATAATTAAATAAACTCGAAAAATATTAAAAATACCGAAAACTATTTTTTGTTCAAAATTGGTTCCTAAGGTTAAACCAAGGCTTCCAAAGTTGATTTTGTGATTTTATGACCTTTTTTGATATTTTTAATTAATTTTAAAGAATAAAAATCACAATAATAAATGGTAAAAAAAATCAGGTGTCAACAAGGGGTCCCGAGACGAGGGTTCTCCACGTCTACTGGGATTGCTTGATTTTTTTTGTTTTTTTTAAAAGGGTTCTATCCTCACTCCTTCTTCTGAAAGATCCCGAAATTTATCGGGAATTCAGTTTTGAAGCAGAGAAAGATTTTATTTTGACAAAGCTTCATTTGATTCTGTTGAGGCGACATTCTAGGAGCTGGGTTCTCCAGGTATCCTGCAGAAAGTTCAAACCTGAAAGATTTTTCTTCACCAAGAAAATGTTAATAATCTTTGGGAAGACAATAATTGTCCAATTGACAAAATTTTATGACTTAAGTTTTAGTCATGAAATATGCATTTTGATGCTGGAGGTTATCCAAAGCATTCTTGCAACATGCAAATGTGATCATAAATTCCTTGCATGGAAAATCCGGATCAACAGTTTGAAAATTCCAAAGAGAGTTTGTTCAAAACATCAATTGGAATATTTCTCGACAAGGAGGTCTTCTCACCTGTTTGGAGATAGTGATTTTTATAGGGGATGCACTCAGTTCCCTACTAACCTGTGCCTAGGTTTTAGGCTCATTCGCAGCGCATACATTTTGATCGGTCGGGAGGTCATCCACGGGACCGTAATGTTGGGCTTGGTATTGGTCTTCAAGGGGGACTCATTTTTAAGTCAAGGCCATTGAATGAAAGTCTTCACAATCTGCTCTGGGTTTACAAGTCAAGAACCCTGCAAAATGAGAAAGAAAGAGTCTTGCTCGTACTTCTTCGAGCTAAGCTATATGTTAACCCAAGTGTCTTAGTCAGAGAAGACTCCTTCGGGGTCGTAACATTGGTAGGATTGGGGACAGAAAAAGGCTTGTTTTTGGCCCAAAATTCTTGGAGAGTTTGACATTGGTGATCATTGCAGATTTGCTACCTGTCCTTTCTCTTTTGCGCCTTTATTCCGCGCTGGACACCATTTGGCGAGCAGCCTTTTTGGCTCCTTCGGGGATTTCTTCTTTTCCCATCCGGCTTCATTATGGATCAATCAAACAACTTGCACGAGCATCGGCCTTGCTTTTACCAAGCACTTTGCTTTTTCTTAATGCCGTGGATTTTTCTCATTCATTTTTGAAATCCCACTTTTTCTCATCCTCATGGGATCATGTTAGACATATAGTCTAAACATGCTTTAAATATCAGTCCGGGAATTCTCTTCGTAATCCCTGAGTCTTGAACTCTTCGATTTTTGAAGTGATGCGGCATCCGTCTTGGAATGATCACCAATGGGTTCATGAAATGAATTTGCAGGCTCAAGTTGGCTGTGCAAAGGATTCAGTGTGTGGGATAAAGAATGAATGCTTCTTGTCATCCTATGGCACTTGGATTACCATATAAACAACACACAAAGATCAATGTTAGTCCGAGCAAGAAAATTTCTAACCATTTTCTCCTGATGTTGCTGGACTCACCTGCATTTTGCCCCGATGTGGGGTGGTTCTTTGACAGGGTTAAGAAGGAAAACCTCCGTTCAAAGGGGTTATCAACGGTCACCTGTAGTAGTTGGGAATATGAAACGAACGCCTCCGTCGTCCCGATCCATGTAATTGCTGCGAATGTTCCCTACCTCCGTAGGTACAGATTTTGCTATCCGATTCACTTTCCTCATCTCTCAAGTGTATGTAGGATGTGTTTGGACTGGGCTCGCCTCTCTTTTGAGTAAACTTCCTTTTGAATGATTTGACAAATAATCATATTTTGGAAAAATTCATTTCTTTCTTTCCCAAAATTTATCCGTCGAGGGGATTTTGTGATGTATCGTGCATGTTTTATTCATGCTTTGGGCAACCTCTCGATTTAAATCATGAACATCGATGCATTGGATAATTTTCATGACGGCTGAAAGGATTTTAACATTTTTTTTTATCTTCAGCTAACTGGGAAAGGGGTACTTACCTACCTGTCGCGGCTGCAGACCCCTGAAAATGTAAAAGAAGCATATCATTGTATGTTCATGAATTTTTCAACAATCGAAACGATACATCCTACCCTTGGTCATGTACTCTAACGAGTAGTACATGGGATGTAGAAACCTGTTCGTCTGCAAGGCGACTCCCCTGTCAAGGATAGACAACGAGTATCAATTCATATTCTCAAATTCAAGACAAATTGGGACGATACAGCTTTACTCTTGGTTCTCATCCCGTTCTGATGTTGCGTATTGATATGGACCACGTCTATCAAATCCGTCTATCCATGCTTGGAATATTTGCAACATCAATGGTTCAGCTGCCCCCGGTTGGGCAACGTCTGTTTTGTTATTTGAACAGATGGCTCCTTGAGTGATTTATCCACGTTTATCACCTGAGAAGGGAAAGAAAGGAGATATTACTTCGGTATTCGGTTGAAGACCGTTTAGGAACGATACATCGTTTTACCAAATGGGAGGCTTCGTGACCAAACGTATTTCGTGTTGAAAGGGGTAGATCCCACTATGCTCCGCGGGTGATAGTCATCGTTCATGGAATTTGCTCCACGGATTAAGTGATTAATCCACGGCCCTCGGCTTGAAGATGTTCAAAGGGTGATGTTGACACTCACGCGCAATTAGTTCTAGATATTAATGAAAGATGTTCCAGTGGGAACCTTACAGTGCGATCAACAACATATTCAATAGGAGTATTCAACCCCTTTCCTCTAAGCATTTTTCATCGAGTAGCCATGCCTTGCATCAGACGTTTGATCATCGGCCTTGCGTCACCACTGCGATGGTCCTCCGGCTCCAAACTGATCGAGCCAAAGATTGAACTCATCGCCAAGGAAATTGCTCGAGTCTTCGAGCCATTGATGTTCAAGTTGGGTATCAACGATTGTTGGGGGCAGATTTCTTTCATTGCCTTCGTTGTGAGGGACTGGAGTCTTTGAGCTGGAACCTTCATCATTGCCCTGTTGGGGTTGAGACATACATTCCTGAAGAGTATTGATCCAAGTGTCCAACTCCTCATCAAGGAAATCACCTGTTCTTTCTAGCCCTTGGTGCCCAGATTGGGTGTCGTCGACTGCAGGCGAGGGATTCCTCTCTTTGCTCTCGTCATGAGCAATTTGACGCCTCGAATTGGAACTTCCTCCGATGACCGGCAGGTTTATATGTGCACTCTCTACCAATGTCAGATCCGCTTCAGGGACAGCATTAATGACTGATTCACGCTCAAATTGAGGGATCCCTATGTGCTGGAACTGTGGCATATACTCTTGAGGAGTATTGAGATAGCTTGGCGGAGCATTCTGATTTGGGTTAGAGGAGTCGCTGACACGACTGCTGGTCCCGTCATTGCTGAAACACGGTTGGGTGCTCTTGGCTCTCCAATCATCATGGTTGTAACTCTGCCCAGCACTTGAGCTCCAACCGGCTTTATGATGGTTTAACGCTATCCTTCCATCCCTTAGCAATCTCCTATAGTACTTGAGGTGAGACTCAACGTTAATTCTAGAGAGCCCCGGCACATTCATAATCTCGAGTATGCGTAGTGGGCTAGCCGAATCAACTCCCAGCTCTCGAATTGCATCAACAAATTTGGTGTGAAGTTCATAGGTCCAGTAAAACCTTGTTCTCTTATCACCCAAAATATCGTCAATACTTCGGTAGCTATTCTCTACGGGATCTAGTCATTTCAAAAGTTGTCCAGGGAGGGACTCACCGACTTCGGATTGGCTGGCTGCGACAGCGAGTTCGTCATTGGGAGAACTCCACTTGTGATGATTCATGTCCCATTTCTCAGAAGATGTTGGTGTTGACCCCATGGTGTTGACTTGCTCATGCAGATCTCCGACGGTATCTGGCTGTGTCGGAAAATGTTGTGGAGAATACGGTAACAGCTGAGCGTTATTCGTCAACAGGGATGGCTCATCGAGGAACACCTCTCCGAGGACAACAGGATTACCACAATTAAGGCAGGCGGCCTTGGTCAGAGCTTCCTTATATCTCGCGCTTTCAGCTCGAAGCTTCTCATTCTCCTCCTTCAGGGCCAGTAACTCATGGTCTGCGTGTTGCTGTTTCACACGGGTTCGTTTGTTGGCGAACCAAAACTTGACCTTCGAAAGCTCCAATCCTAACTTTCGGCTCAACTCCATTTTCTGTTGTCTGCTTGGAGCGGAGCATTCATTGAAGAAAGCTTCGAGTTCTCGGATTTGGCCTGGAGTGTGGCGTTGCAGTTGCTTCCTTTTTCGACTCCGGTCATCATTGTATACTCCTTCTTCGTAGCTGAAGCCTAGAATTTCATCACTGGAGGAGTCAGCCTCAATGGCCTTCGGGCAGGATTCAGCTCCAGGATCTTCAAAGTCTTCCAGCAGTTCGTGTTCAGAGATGTCCAGGTCGGGCGTTTCTAGCAGATGGGAATAGCTTTTAAACATGATGGATCGGAGTATCTCGGGCTGATCTAGTTCACTCAGCTTTCTCTATTCGCTCTTATGTGTTTGCTCACTCTAGAAATTTTCTCGAGTGATTGTGCGTGTCCTAGAACCAACCTTCAGGCTGCATATGAAGACCAGCAGGCAAGCGCTCCTCCCGAGACCCTGCAATTACTCCTCGTCTGTATTCCCCCTTTCTTTTTCCTCGTGATAGGATCACAAACTCTCTTGCATTGATTCGGTTTTATCGAGTATTGCACTTGTCCCCTAGTTCAGTCTTCAAAGTGGTGGGTCTACAATCTTTCGGCGCCCTTTTATGATTTGCTAGGCCCGAGAACGTGGGGAACAACGGTGGACCCGCAATTAATGACTCCTTTTAATTCATTTAGCTCCAAGGGAATTAACGCTATGATCTTCTCTCAACCCCTTTTTCATCGTTCAAACAAAAGTGGCGTTTTCCCTGTGCATGCTGTTACTCTTCATTTCAGCATCCCGGGCGCTTGGTGAGGAATGAGTACGTGGCCACTCAAAATTTAAAAGACCGTCTCTGGTTTCAGACTTAATCTAACAAGGGATCATCGCAACTGAGTATGACGATGTTCGTCGATAGCGTTGGTTTTCATACATAATTAACTATAGCCATTAAAGAAAAATGTTCCCATAGGAACTTTATAATGGATAAAAAGAGTGATCCACTCGTGAACATGTTCTTCTTTCTATGGGTGATCGTAGCGACCAACCCATCGTGCCCCGAGTCAGGTGCTAGATCATGGCTGTCCAAGCATGCCAGCTTCCCACTGATTGAACAAGGCATCGAGCCCCTCATCAAAGAAATCGTCTGTCGTGGGTTGACCAGCGGCAGGCAGAGCACCAGCCGATTGCTGCTCGAATGGAGGAGTGCGCACTCGCTGTACTTGTGACACGCGCTCTTGAAAAGTGTTGAAATGGCCCGGAAGGACATTCTGATCAGCTTTCAGTTTGCCGGTGGTCGGGTTGCCAGCTTGATTGATGCTTAGATTTGGCCGGGTATCTCTTGACGCCTGAGCATTACAATGGCGGTCGCCCCTAGCTTTTGAGCTCGAGACGGATCCCTCCCGGTTTAGCTCTGCTCGACGCTGTTTTAATAGCTTTCTGTAGGCAGCAAGGTGATTCCTGACCAGTTCCTTACTAAGCCCCGGTACACTCATGGCCTTAAATATGCGCGTCGGAGTTGCTGAATCGATCCCCATTTGGTGAACCACGTCTAGGAATCTGAAATGCAGTTCAGGGGGCCAAGCGAACCTCTTCCTATCGTGGCCCAAAATTGCATCGATGGCTTGACGACTGATTAACTCATCTCTAGCAGGACCCGACCCTATCGAAAATTGTTGTGCATGAGGCTGATATGCTTTGAGCTGGTCGGCGGTAACATACAGCTCCTTGAAACTGTAGCTCCAATCAAAGCGATGCAAATCCCATCCCCCAGGAGGCATTTGTATCGTCTTCGTAGGATCATCCTGCTCATGCGTAACTCCGGCAAAATCTGGTTGAGCAGGAGATGCCCCGAGGGAGTAGGGTGGTAAATGAACGTCTTCAATCATTGCGTGAGGCTTATCGGGGAATATCTTACTGAGGGCGATGGGGTTATCGCAATGAGGGCAAACGGTAATATTGAGAGCTTCTTCATACCTCATGTTTTCTGTTCGCAGCTTTTGGTTTTCTTCCTTTAAAATCTCGACCACTTGACGTTTGCGTTGAGCCTTCGATTTGGATCTCCTATTTTGAAACCAAAACTGGATCCTCGACTGATTAATCCCCAACTCTCGACTCAATTCAATTCTCCACTTCTTTTTCATGTGAGGGCTTTTACTGAAAAGGGTTTCCAGCATTTGGGTTTCCTCCTGAGAGTATTGGTGAGGACGTCTTCTTTTCCTGAGTTGAGCATCGTGGATGTCGTTGTCGTCGTCGCCGTGATTTTGATTTCCGTTGCCAGAAGTGTTGGGCTCCATGGTTTTGGTGTTAGACTTGGTCTTGGAATCTTCGAGATCCCTCAGTAGCTCAATTTCTGAGATTTTTGAGTCAGTCGCCTCTAGCAGCTGACAGTAACCTCTTAAATATGTTGGATTGAGAAATGTTTGATTGGTTCTTGCCCACTCAGAGTTCTCTACTCTCTCCTGTATGCTCACTCCCTATAAATTTTTCTTCGAGTGACTTTGTATGTTTAGGAGACGCTCTTCAAGCATGAAAGAAAATCATTAGGCAAACGCTCCCCGTCAAGACTGTCGCGACCCTCTTGAGGTTGTCGGGCTCTCGAGGGCTAATGGGCCGTCCTGTCTGGTCGGACGCGGGCCTCTCCCAAGGCCCATTACCCAAATCGCAACGGAGGTATGCGTGATCGACTTTCAGTGTGGTCTAGTGACATGTGCTAAGTGTGCATGCCATGGAGTCGCCACCAATCATTTTTTTAGGGTATGATTGGACCACCCAATCGAATAGTTGGGAGTTTCTATTCAATTCTGCGAGAACCAGAGAAATGGTTTCGGGGACTTAGTTACACCAACTGTCAGAGTTGACGCCCTTTCGGTACCTAAGTTGACTAAATTTTCTAGCCTGAGATTCATGCGGATGAGTAAGGTATGAACCCTAAATCTAGAAATTCATGTAGATAAGAGTGATCATCCTAGCAATCACAATCAGTAATAAAATGCCCAACTCAAGGAATCTAGATATGCAAATAAATCACATGGCATTCCTAGTAATGTCCTATTTATCAATCACAGCTCAAGAATGATTTAGCTGTCCTAGCCATTCTACACACGATCTAACCTAAGAAAAGCATTAGGAAGCATCGAAGGAGTTCGAGAGTACTCACATGGGGTTCGCCGTGCCCTGGTTTGGTCTTGGACGAGCTATCGAGCTCATGCCGACCCGATTATATTTGGGGATCCACTCGGCGTTTTACACCATGAAATCATGTGAAACAAAAACGAAAATATTCAGCAAGGGGCATTTATTGTAGATGGTGGTCGATCTAATTGGACGTCAAGACTAAAAAAGATGTAGAAATTTACAAATTAAAATACTCGAATGACATTTTTTTGCCAAATTCAACTCTATGCGTCGTGAAGAAACACATGCAATTGAACTTAAATTTTGACTATTTATGAGTTCAAAATGTAAAAGAAATTAAAATAAAAATATTGACTATTTTTCTATATTTTTACGACATCGAACGCTATTTTTCTTCATTTTTCATGTATTTTTCTATTTTTGGAAAATATTAAAAAATATTAAAAAATATGAAAAATTATTTTTTTATCAAAAATGGTTCCTTTAGCTTGGTCAAGGCTACCAAAGATGATTTTTTAATTTTTTTAACTTTTTATATATTTTTTATGAATTTTTTAAAAATAAACTATGAAAGACTGATCAAAAATCAGGTGTCAACAGCTGCCCCTCTTTGAGAGGAATTTCGTCAGAGGTTTCTCTCAAAGACAAGGTGACACCTGTGTTCCGATCAACTCGACTGGGAAAAGAAAAGAAATCATGACATCCAATTTTCATGCCCATCAATGTGTGCTTTTCCTTAAAAAGAGATGTGCTCATTCAATTCCCTGATATGATGTAAGAAAGTTAAGGAGTAGATAGACTTCCCTGCCCCTTACCTGCCGAATGCTTGCGGCATTTGCTGTGTCTGATGGGTTCAAGTAGATTCCTAAGGACTTGTCATCGGAGTGTCCTGGGGATGTTAAGCTCTGACCTGTATGGTAGGTCAAACCATAATGGGATTCCTAACTGATAGGAACCTAAGGAAGACGCATCCCACATTTGGGAATTTGCCAAGGGTTTTGATCCGTGTGGTGGACTAAACTAGAAATGGCTTGCCTAATGTAAGGCTTATTAGGGAAAACGACTCCTCCCGCGTTCGGGATTCATCAAGGTTTTGATCCGTATGGTGGATCGGACCATTGGGTTGATCCTTCAGGCGGTCTCTACCAGTCCTTTGACCCTTCAGGCGGTTTCTACCATTCATTGACCCTTCATGCGGTTTCTACCATTGAGTTGACCCTTCAGGCGGTTTCTACCATTGGTTGACCCTTCAGGCGGTTTCTACCATACATTGACCCTTCAGGCGGTTTCTACCATTGTTTTGACCCTTCAGGCGGTTTCTACCATTGGTTGACCCTTCAGGCGGTTTCTACCATACATTGACCCTTCAGGCGGTTTCTACCATTGTGTTGACCCTTCAGGCGGTTTCTACCATTGATTGACCCTTCAGGCGGTTTCTACCATTGAGTTGACCCTTCAGGCGGTTTCTACCATTTATGAGATTCCAAATTGATATGAATCAAAGGATGACGTACCCGCTCTTCGGGGCTAGTACGCTCTTCGGGGCTAGTCGGAGACTCGATCATTCTGTGGATCGGTCTTAGAAAAGATTTGCCTACTAAAAGGCTTCACCTAAGGATGACGCACCCAGTCTTTGGGGTGGCCAAAAGTCCTGCAGAAAGCTTAGACCTGAAAAAATTTTCCTCGCCAAGAAGATATTAGTAATCTTTGGGAAGACAATAATTGTCTAACTGACAAAATTCTACGACTTAAGTTTTAGTCATGAAATGTGCATTTTGATTGTTGGAGGTTATCCAAAACATTCCTGCCATATACAGATGTGATCATAAATTCCTTGCACGGAAACTCTAGATCAAACAATTTGAAAATTTCAAAAAGAGTTTGCTCAAAACATCCATTGGAGTATTTCTCACCCAAGAAGGCTCCTCACTGCTCTGTGATAATGATCTTTAATAGGGAAAGTGCTCAATTTCCTACCGACCTGTGCCTGGGTTTCAGGATCATTCGCAACGCATACATTTCGACCGATCAGGAGGTCTTTCACGGGACCGTAGTGTTAGGCTTGGATATCGGTTTCCAAGGGGGACTCACTTTTGAGTCAAGGCCGTTGAACGAAATTTTTCACTATCTGATCCGGGTTTACAAGTCAAGAACCCTGCAAAATGAGAAAGAAATAGTCTTGCTCGTACTTCTTTGAGCTAAGTTATACATTAACCCAAGTGTCTTAGTCAGATAAGACTACTTCAGGGTTGTAACATTGGAAGGATTGGGGACCGAAAAAGGCTTATTTTTTGCCCAGAAATTGTGAAGGGTTTGACATTGGTGATCATTGCAAATTTGCCACATGTCCTTCGAAGAACATCTCCATTTCTTGAAGTGTACACTCCTCTTTTAGAGCGCACAAGGATGTTTAAAAGCGTCTCTTGTTACATTAAGAGACCGTCTGTTTGTGTGTTTGCAATTTGAGCACGACAACATTTGGAGAGTAGTCATCTTGATCTAACTCCTTTGCAGGGTCTTTTCATCGTCTCTCTAGACTTTACTGGGGATATTTTGAATAGACATCAGCCTTGCTTTTTACCAGGCACTTTGCTTTTTCTTGATGTCTAGGGATTTTTCTTTTCCCCCTTTTTTTAATCCCGTGTTTTTCTTTTCTTTTGGAGCTAGGATTTTCGGCAATCATGCTAGATATGCAACTTAAACTTTGGCACGCTTCCATTCCTAGAGTGATGTTGCCTTTGCTTTGGAATATGCAATGATCACCAATAGGTTGATGAAATGAATTTGCTGGCTCAACTTGGTTGTGCAAAGGATAACAGTGTGTAGGATAGAGAAATGAATCATTCTCGTCATCCTATGACACTTGGATTATCATATAAACAACACACAAAGATTTATGTTAGTCCGAGCAAGAAAATTTCTAACCGTTTACTTTCTGATACTGTTGGACTAACCTTCATTTGCCCCAATGTGGGGTGGTTCTTGACAGGGTTGAGAATGAAAATCGCCGTTCAATGGGGTTCTCAATGGGCATCTGTAGTGTTTGGAATGAAGAAATAAATGCCTCTGTCATCTCGATCCATGTAATCGTTGCGAATGACCCTTATATCCATAGGTTAAGGTTTCGCTATCATTTCCAATCTCCTCATCTCTCAAGTGTGTATGGGACGTGTTTGGATTAGGCTCGCTTCTCTTATGAGAAAATACCCTTTTGAACAGTTCAAACGACTCTTATTGGAAAAATTCATTTCATTTCATCAAGATTTATCCTTCAAAGGGATTTTATGATGCACCATACATGTGTAATTCATGTTCAGACAATCTCATGTTTTAAAACATGAATGTCAATGAAGTAAGAATTCTATGTCTTTTTAGATGTGAGAATCGAATTAATTCTGAAAGTTTTTAATCTCCAATGAATTGGGAAAAGGGATACTTACCTGCCCATCGAGGCTGGAGATCCTGGAGATATAAAAGGGATATGTCATTGTATATTCTAAAACTTTACAAAAATTGGAACGATACATCTTACCCTTGGTCATATGCTCCAACGAGTGTACAAGGGTTGTGAAAATCTGCACTTCACATAGTAACACAAGATTGTTGGGTGTTCTAAAGTTCTTTCGACTTCTTGGTTTTTGGAGAAAAATGAAACTTACATGTGTGCCCTGATGGCGAGCTCCTGCCAAGGATAAATATTAAGCATTATTTTGGGTTTCCAAATTCAAAACAAATTGGGACGATACTACTTTACTCTTGATTTGAATTCCATTCTGCATGCCAATGTGCGGATTGTAGAAGCCGGCCCTCAAGCTTGTGGCCATGATTTCTTCGTCTGGTTGGGCAACGAATCCACCTCGAGGATTTACGTCGGAGGAGATTCATTCATCTTTTTGGGCGTGTTTCATGCACTGTTTTGTTATTTGAATGCATGGCTTCTTGGGTGCCTCATCTCTGTTCATCACCTGAGAGGAAAATAAGAGAACATTATCCCCGCATCTGATTGAAAATCATTTAGGAACGATACGTTCTTTTTACCAAATGGGTGGCTCCGCGGCCAAATGTGTTTTACATTGAAAGGATGGATTCCATTACGCTCTGCGGATGATAACTATTGCTTCGGGGACTTGCCCCACGGATCAAACGATGAATTTGATGTCTTCGGCTTCGACATGCTTTCCAGATGTAGGAATGGTTTGCCCCCATTTTCAGTGGAGATGGGTTTTGTCGAGTGGGCAAGATCAAAAACTCATCCTAGATTTGGCTTTAGTCGAAGGTTGAAATCCCGACCTTGGATAAGCGAATCATGATTCATCTCCTTCTGCTTCGGATTTGTCATTTGCGTGCTTCATATTTTACAATACCAACTTCGCCGCTTGATGAAAATGAATCGATGATTTTCGAATTGCCCCAAGTTCTATAGTCATCTGCGTCGAATCTCTTTGAACTTCATCGGGTGATAGACAAACTGATAAAATGATTTTTCAATCCTGAGATCGAACTCCTGACGTTTCGTACCACTTCCAGTTCACTGACTACCAGGACAAAGCACTATTGGCGTCCCTAACTGGTTCGTTTTTTGTTATAAAATTCTTGAAGCAGTTAGCGACCCCCATCGAGAATGAAACAAGCTCAATTTAGAGTTCATAACGACTAAAGGTCCCTTAGAACGATACAGAGCTAACCGTCTTTGAGCTCGCTCGGGCTTTTGCTCGCATTTTCCTATGTGAAGCCTTTAAATGTTTTTCTTCGTGGCGTTCAATTGATTCGCCTCGACTCTAATCTAACAAGGGATTGTCGTACTCAAGCATGATGATGCTCGCAGGTAGTACTGATCGCTGCCCCAGATTAACTCTAGGCATTAAGGAAGATTATCTTGCATGGAAAACTTTATGACAGAAAGATTAATGATACATCCATTCACATGTGCCTAGTTCCCTTGAGGATTCTCGGTGATCAGCCAGCTACACCATGAATCAGACATATAATCGTCATTTTGGATCATAACTTCATAAGTCCATCAGTTTTAAACTGATCGATCCAGATATGGAGCTCCTCATCAAGGAAATCTTTTGATTCTTCGAGCAACTGATATTCGGGTTGACCATCATCGCTTGGCGTTGAAGGATTCCTGTTTCTGTTGTGAGCGATCTGATTCTTCGAGCTAGAACCTTCGTCGTTGCTCGAGATTATAAGAGGATGATTGATCGGTTCACTATCAAAAGCACATTCCATTTGGGAATGGGAGAAACAAAAATCCTCAAAGCATCCGCCCGCTTGATCTTCCGAAATCATATGCCCAAGCCGGGCAGATCTTTGAACACTAGGCGCAATATGTTGATCGGGGATAGGAAGAGCACTAGCGAAAAGTTGCTGCTCAAACCAAGGAGTTCGTACCTGCTGCACTTGTGGCATATACTCTTGAGGGGTGCTGAGATGATTCGGGGGAATATTCTGATTAGCGCCCAAGTAGTCGATGGTGCTGCTACCAGCTTGGTCGGTGCCTAGATTCGGCAGGGTATTTCTTACTTCAGGGGAATTATAGTTATAGCCATGCCTAGTGTTTAGGCACAAGTTGAGTTCTTTCAGGTTCAGTGCTGTGTGGCGCTGTCTTAGCGCCCTTCTGTAGCTCTTGAGGTGACTCGCGACTCCATCTTTAGTGAGTCCTGGTATGTTCATGATCTCAAGTATGCGCGTTGGATATGCTGAGTTGATCCCTAGTTGCTGAACCGCACTAAGGAACTTGAGATGAAGCTCGGGGGACCAATTGACCCTCGTCTTCTTGCGACCCGGAACAGTGTTGACAACTTGGCTATTGCTCTCTGGCCTATTTCCAGTAGAATTTGATCGAGCCGGAAATTGTTGTGGAGGGAATTCATCAGCTTTGGATTGGTCGGTCGTGATAGTAAGCTCATCGTTAAGGAAACTCCAATCATGGTGACGCATATCACATCCTTTAGAAGGCATCGATATTGACTTCGTAGAATTGATTTGTTCATGCATATCTCCAACAAAATCCGATTGTATCGAAGATGGTTCGAGGGAGTGGGGTGGTGAATGAGCATTTTCAATCCTCATATAAGGCTTATCAAGGAACATTTCGCCGAGAGTGATAAGGCCACCGCAATTAAGGCAAGCGATAGTGCTGGGAGCTTTCTTATACCTCATGTTCTCCGCTCGAAGCTTTTCGTTTTCCTCCTTTAGAATCGCAAGTTCTTGACGTCTGTGTTGAGCCCTCAATTTGGCTCGCTTATTTTGAAACCAAAACTTGACCCTCAAAGGTTTCATCCCTAGCTTCTGGCCCAATTCATTTCTTTGTTTCATGTTCGGGAGAGGGCATTCACTAAAGAAAGCTTCAAGCTCTTGGATTTCATTCTGAGTGTGGCACTGGCGAAGTTTCCTTTTCCGAGATTGACCATCGCTGCTGCTGTTGTCGTCGCTGTTGAGATCCTGAACTTCGTTGCCGAAAGGGTTGGGTTCTGTGGTTCTGGTACCAGACGCCATCCTGGAATCTTCGAGATCTCTCAGTAGTTCATTTTCTGAGATTTTTGGATCAGTCGCCTCTAGCAACTGATGGTAACCCTCAAACATGTTGGATCGAAAAATGTTCGATCAATTTTTGCTCACTCAGGGTTCTCTACTCTCTCATGTATGCTCACTCTCTCTAAATTTTCTTTTGAGTGGTTCTGTATGCCCATGAAACGTTCTTTAAACATGGATGAAGATCGTCAAGCAAGCGTTGCTCCCAAGATTTCGTATTTCCCGCTTTGTCGTCTTCTTTCTTCTTTTCAACGTGGAGGGACACCAAATCGATTTCCTTTTCTCGATATCCATGTCTGTCTCCCACTTATTTTCAAAAAGGTGGAACAACGCTCGCCTCCTGCTCAGTTTTTTAATATGATGGGACCGCCAAATCCTTTCGCAACTTTTTTCGATAGTTGCGCTTAACTCCCGCTCAATTTTAATATGGTGACACCGACATATCTTTTTACAACTTTTTTAGGTTTATCAAGCCTGAAATCGCGGACTGGGACAGATCTGATGGTTCACCGAAAGAGCCACCACTGCTTTACCCAATTAACTTGGCTCCACGAGCATTATTGCTGTGCCTTTCTTCATTCTCGAGTTGCTATAAAAGGAGGAGTTAATGCAGAGAAGATTAACACTCTTACATAATTTCCTTTTCTTATTTTAATCACTCTACCACACTCATCTTCTTCTCCCTCACTCCAACGAAAATGACCTCCTCTCCTATTTGCGCTTTCTCGGCCGAAATTTTGGCCCAGTGGGAAAAACTCTATAACCTCCTCGGTCGAGGCTATGTTCATATAGCCGATCACCCAGAAACTGAAGATGAAATCCGCATTTTGCTCGTGGAAATAGACACCACCTCCATCGAGGGCACTAATTTAGAGAGGGAATATAGAATCTTCCCAACCCTCTTTATAAACTTTTTAGAGACTTACCGTGTCGCTCATCGAAAAGCTACCGTGGCTCACGTTTTGCGAGCTCGCTATGAGGATCGGTCCAACTGCTTGGTGTTGGCCAACCTTGTGGCCGATAGTCACAGAAAGGCTGTTGAGTTCGCCAACAAGCGAGTCTCGATGTTGCTTCGCGAGAGGGGAAATTTGGTGGAGCGCTTGGCCTTATCCCTGACCACCTATGAGCACGACCGTCGTAATGTCGTGTTGAAGTTTCAATGTGAGTGGCAGGAAGAAAGGCTTGACAGCATTACCGTGGATATAGCCCATGGGAGAGGACTAGTTCGGGACCTGGAAATAGCCGCCGAAGATCACGGGACCAAGGTTGCCGAGCTTAAAGGGGAATGTAAACGCCTTCTTCTTAAGCTTGCAGATCTCGAGTCTCGAGGTGGTGAGTATAAGCAAAGCATCAATAATATGGAGGGCCAACTTGGTTCCTTTGTGATGCTAATTAGGGCTCATTGCGGTTTTATGTTTCCACCCCGATGATTTGTATGATCTGCTTTTAAGGTCCCTCGATTGAGCGAAATGAATGAAAGCTCTAATGTGTGTGTCTCAACTTCTGTATGGCTGACTTTCTCGAACACCTGACCACTCTCAACCTAGGCAAGCTGCGCTTTGACATTGATGATTCGAGCGTGTACATCTTGATTTTTTAATCTTGCTTATGATCGGATAAAGGAACCTCCCACCGCGATTATCCACAAAAAGACTTCTCTTCTCTACTTGTTTTTAACCTGTTTCAAATGAAAAGGCAGAATCAGAAGAAAGAATTTGAAAAATAAAGCATAAATCCTTTCAATTTTATGCTTACTTGTGATTAATAGGGATAAGAGCTTTTACAAGGGTTTTGGACTTGTGCAAAAGCTTTTATCAATATTCCTCAAAGGAAAGCATATCATTGAAAGGAATGTAATTCACGATAATCGCCTTTGATCAATTCCAAGAAAATCAATGGAATGTTCAAAAGTACACAATTACGATGTGTTTTAAATTCAATTGAAGATACGGTATCCAAATTAAAGCCGTTTGCTAAGAACGAGAGTAATTTGGATATCTATCTTTTCATTAAATTTGAAAAACACGAATACTCTTGATCAATTATTGTGGATTACCAATGATGCAAAACATGCATGAACCAATTCAAGTTTATAGTTCCTTCTGGCGAAATTGGGATTGTATTGCCCTATACGGCCAAAAGGTTGTATAAGACTTCCAATTTCAATTTCATCCAAAGGAATTATAAAATTGATTTTGGAGTATTCGAGTGATTAGAAGAAATGCCACTATCACATTCCAATGACAAGTCAATAGAAATACAACAAATTTCAATCTGAATGTATATAAACACAAATAGATCCCTAATACAATCAATATAAGGGATCAGATAGAGAGGATCTCAGCAAAATAAATCCTATACAAGAAGGCCAGAAATGAAAATTAAAACAAAGGAATGTGATCTTAATACTTAGAGATGCCCCAGTTTCGATCTTTGAGACGTGACTTCAGGATCACCTATTCCAAATCGTCATCTTCATTAGATGATACCTCAATGATGTCCATAGCAGGCTCTTCTTGTCCACTTGGCGCTCGTAATGGGATGACACCATCTTCATCTTCCATCAAGAACATTGGGAGGAAAACACACCTATCTATCCTCAAAATGGCATTTAATCCAATCACTGGAATTATGCAATGAATATAATGATTAAGAGCTGTAACAAGTTCGAGGGATAGAAAAGTCTTACCAACCAAACTTAAGAGAAAATCAAGCTTCTCTGTATTTTTAGCAGTGTTAGGTATACTAACCTTCCATAGACAAACGCATGAGACAAGTGAGGGAAAACTCCTAAAAATCAAAAGATAGGGCTTGGTACCTAAAGCCAAGGTTCTCACCTCGAATTCTGGGAAGAGCCGATTCCATTGCACAACTATCGTTGCATTGGGACTCAATCCATAGTTCGAAGTGAGCGGAATTGAAAAGTGGATTACCCCATGTTTTTCCTCACGGAGATTCCATTTTCAATTCCTTCTATTGTGTTCCTAAAGAGGGCGCCTGGGGTTTTAGGCGCAATTGTGTGTATTCATTGTGTCGTGCTAAAGCAAAAGACATGCATTTTATTTAACAATCACCGCTTCAATATAAACATCCACACAATCATACATCCAAAACTCTTGCCTGCATAAAACAAAGTTAACAAGCACTTCACCCCTTATTTCTCCCGTCTACAAAAACATCTAACACATTCGTTAGCATATACACCTCACTTTCGAGAGCATCTGCATAAAATTAGGTTAGAAGAATCAATCAACTTTTTAATCGGCTCAAGTCCACTAAATGGTTAAGAACCAGTCCCCAGTGGAGTCGCCAGTCTGTCGCGACCCTCTTGAGGTTGTCGGGCTCTCGAGGGCTAATGGGCCGTCCTGTCTGGTCGGACGCGGGCCTCTCCCAAGGCCCATTACCCAAATCGCAACGGAGGTATGCGTGATCGACTTTCAGTGTGGTCTAGTGACATGTGCTAAGTGTGCATGCCATGGAGTCGCCACCAATCATTTTTTTAGGGTATGATTGGACCACCCAATCGAATAGTTGGGAGTTTCTATTCAATTCTGCGAGAACCAGAGAAATGGTTTCGGGGACTTAGTTACACCAACTGTCAGAGTTGACGCCCTTTCGGTACCTAAGTTGACTAAATTTTCTAGCCTGAGATTCATGCGGATGAGTAAGGTATGAACCCTAAATCTAGAAATTCATGTAGATAAGAGTGATCATCCTAGCAATCACAATCAGTAATAAAATGCCCAACTCAAGGAATCTAGATATGCAAATAAATCACATGGCATTCCTAGTAATGTCCTATTTATCAATCACAGCTCAAGAATGATTTAGCTGTCCTAGCCATTCTACACACGATCTAACCTAAGAAAAGCATTAGGAAGCATCGAAGGAGTTCGAGAGTACTCACATGGGGTTCGCCGTGCCCTGGTTTGGTCTTGGACGAGCTATCGAGCTCATGCCGACCCGATTATATTTGGGGATCCACTCGGCGTTTTACACCATGAAATCATGTGAAACAAAAACGAAAATATTCAGCAAGGGGCATTTATTGTAGATGGTGGTCGATCTAATTGGACGTCAAGACTAAAAAAGATGTAGAAATTTACAAATTAAAATACTCGAATGACATTTTTTTGCCAAATTCAACTCTATGCGTCGTGAAGAAACACATGCAATTGAACTTAAATTTTGACTATTTATGAGTTCAAAATGTAAAAGAAATTAAAATAAAAATATTGACTATTTTTCTATATTTTTACGACATCGAACGCTATTTTTCTTCATTTTTCATGTATTTTTCTATTTTTGGAAAATATTAAAAAATATTAAAAAATATGAAAAATTATTTTTTTTTATCAAAAATGGTTCCTTTAGCTTGGTCAAGGCTACCAAAGATGATTTTTTAATTTTTTTAACTTTTTATATATTTTTTATGAATTTTTTAAAAATAAACTATGAAAGACTGATCAAAAATCAGGTGTCAACAAAGACCTTGAATTTCTCGCTTAGCTTTTCAACGTGATGTGAGTGCTGAATCCTGTTAGGGCTTTTTTCGATAGTTGCGCTTACCTCCCACCTAACTCTAATAATGGTGATCCCGACAAATCTTTTACATCTTTTAATTGATAAGTCGGAAATCGCGGACCGAGACGAATCCAATGGTTCACGTGAGGGGACCTCCTGCTTTATCCCCCTAACTGGGCTCTACCAGCATTATTACTGAGACCCTTCATCATCCTCGAGTTGCTATAAAATGAGGAATTAATGTATGGAAGGTTAACGTTCTCGCATAATCAGCTTCTTCCTTCTAATCTCTCTGTTAGCCTCGTCTTATTCTCAAGCCAACCCAACGCAAATGGCCTCCTCTCCCGTACGCACTTTTTCAACTGATGTCTTGGCCCAGTGGGAAAAGCTTTATAACCTACTGGGTCGCGGTTACGCACACATAACCGATCATTCTGCGACCGAGGATGAAATCCGTGTCCTGCTCGAGGACCTTGATACCACTTCTCTCGAAGGTACTACACTGGGGAGGGAATATAGAATTTTCCCGACTCTCTTTGCACACTACTTAGAGGCCTACCGTGCTGCTAATCGGGAGGTTCTCGTGGCTCGCGTCTTGCGAGCTCGTTATGAGGATCGATCTGATCATTTGGTGCTGACCAACTGTTGACACCTGATTTTTGATCAGTCTTTCATAGTTTATTTTTTAAAAATTCATAAAAAATCTATAAAAAGTTAAAAAAATTAAAAATTCATCTTTGGTAGCCTTGACCAAGCTAAAGGAACCATTTTTGATAAAAAAAAATAATTTCTCATATTTTTTAATATTTTCCAAAAATAGAAAAATACATGAAAAATGAAGAAAAATAGCGTTCGATGTCGTAAAAATATAGAAAAATAGTCAATATTTTTATTTTAATTTCCTTTTCACTTTGAACTCATAAATAGTCAAAATTCAAGTTCAATTGCATGTGTTTCTTCACGACGCATAGAGTTGAATTTGGCAAAAAATGTCATTCGAGTATTTTAATTTGTAAATTTCTACATATTTTTTAGTCTTGACGTCCAATTAGATCGACCACCATCTACAATAAATTCCTCTTGCTGAATATTTTCGTTTTTGTTTCACATGATTTCATGGTGTAAAACGCCGAGTGGATCCCCAAATATAATCGGGTCGGCATGAGCTCGATAGCTCGTCCAAGACCAAACCAAGGCACGGCGAACCCCATGTGAGTACTCTCGAACTCCTTCGATGCTTCCTAATGCTTTTCTTAGGTTAGATCGTGTGTAGAATGGCTAGGACAGCTAAATCATTCTTGAGCTGTGATTGATAAATAGGGCCTTACTAGGAATGCCATGTGATTTATTTGCATATCTAGATTCCTTGAGTTGCGCATTTTATTACTGATTGTGATTGCTAGGATAATCACTTCTATCTGCATGAATTTCTAGATTTAGGGTTCATACCTTACTCATCCGCATGAATCTCAGGCTAGAAAATTCAGTCAACTTAGGTACCGAAAGGGCGTCAACTCTGACAGTTGGTGTAACTAAGTCCCCGAAACCATTTCTCTGGTTCTCGCAGAATTGAATAGAAACTCCCAACTATTCGATTGGGTGGTCCAATCACACCCTAAAAAAATGATTGGTGGCGACTCCATGGCATGCACACTTAGCACATGTCACTATACCACACTGAAAGTCGGTCACGCATACCTCCGTTGCGATTTGGGTAATGGGCCTTGGGAGAGGCCCGCGTCCGACCAGACAGGACGACCCATTAGCCCTCGAGAGCCCGACAACCTCAAGAGGGTCGCGACACCAACTATCTGGCCGATAGTTACAAAAAGGCCGTCGAGTTTGCTAATGAGCGGGTCGCGACGTTGCTTCGCGAGAGGAGAAATTTGGTGGAGCAATTGGCCCTATCCCTGACCACCGGCGAGCATGACCGCCGCAATGTCCTGTTGAGGCTTCAGAGCGACTGGCAGGAAGAACGGCTCGACAAAATAACTGCGGACATAGCTCGCGGGAATGGACTGGTTCGAGACCTGGAAACAATCGCCGAAGAACATGAGGCCAAGGTCGCCGAAGTTAAGGGAGAATGCAAAAGTCTTCTTCTCAGGCTTGCCGACCAGGACATGCGAAGTCGTGAGTACGGGCAGAGCATTAACAACATGGAGGGTCAGTTGGGCTCCTTTGTGTCGTTAATTAGGGCTCACTTTGGCTTTACTTTTCCACCCCGAATTGTATGACCTGCTTTTGAAAACCCTCCACTGAGCAAAATAAATGTGTGTTTTAACTTCTGTATGGTTCATTTCTTCGAGCATCCGAACATCTTCAACTTGGGTGAGCCGAACCATAATATCAATAAGCCGAGCAAATATGTCCTGATTTTATAACTCGCTCATGATCAGATGAGAGAATAGCCTCAGACTTATCCAGGAGAAGATTTCTCTCTATTACCTATTTTTTCACCTGCAAATGAAACGACTGAATCAGAAGGAATAATTTGAAAAAGAAAGCATAAACCCCTTTCAATCTTATGCTTGCTCGTGATTAATAAGGACAAAAACTTTTACAAGAGTTTTAATCTTGCGCAAAAAGTTTTTTATCAGTATTCTTCGAAGGAAAGCATATTATTGAAAGGAATGTAATTCACGATAATCGCTTTTGATCAATTTCGAGGAGAACGAATTAGTCAAAAGCGCAAGGCATAATGACGTGTTTTAAATTTAATTGAAGATACGGCATCCAAATCAAGGCCGTTTTGTTAAGAACGAGGGCAATTTGGACATCTATCTCGTCATTAAATTCGAAACAATGCCGATACTCTTGATCAATTATCGTGGATTACCAATGACGTACGACATGCATGAATCAATTCAAGTGTTGTTGACACCTGATTTTCGACCATCTGTTATTATAGTTTTTTTAATTCCTAAAATTAATTAAAAATAGCAAAAAATGTCAAAAAATTGCAAAATCAACTTTGGGAGCCTTAGCCTAGCCTTAGGAACCAATTTTGAACAAAAAATATTTTTTTGAATTTTTTAATATTTTTTGGAATTTATTTAATTATAAAAATACCAAAAAAATCAGGAAAAATACCATTCGTGGTCAGAAAATTACACAAAAATATTCATAAATTTTATTTTAATTTCCTCTTTAATATTTTTACCAGGGAAATTTGGCTCGGTTCATGGGGTTCCTTCACAAACCTAATCCCGAACCGGGCCTAAAAAATCCTTTTCGAGTCTTTTAATTTTCAATTCTCGGTTTTTATAAGCTATGACATTGGATTCTAGAGTATTGAAATGCAATTGGGTCAATTGGCCCTCCAATTTGATCAATTTTAACCAAAAGGGCTTAATTGCATAAAAATCTTTCAATTTAGTCCCCGGTTTTACAATTTGTGAAATTAAATTTCACACGGGCACACCCATTAAAATCAAACACCTCTACCCTATAGTTATCATCATGCTTAATCCATTGGTGGGCTCAATTTTGAATAATTCGATCGTTTGGACCTTCGATTTGGTGAAGTTGATTTTCGGATCCTAGGGACAATTTGGGGTTTTCATAAAATTTCAATCAATTGATTCACGAAAATACCCCTATTTGATAGAAAATGTGTCAAGGAGTCCGATTATGCCGTCAATTTCATGAAAATAGGCCGAATCGGGGCTCAATTTGAACGAATTTGTCGAACCGGGCCGGTCGGGTCAGACCCGACCCGACCCGGTCCGACCGGGTCTGCAACTTTGTTGCAGACCCGTGCGTGCGTGGAGAGAACAGGGGAAGACAGGGCATGGGCGCGCAGCTTCGGGAAGAGAAAAAAAGATAGAGCAGGCGTGGGGGACATTTCCAGCAGACCCCCATGTTCGTTCTGGCAAGGGCATGGGCGTCGGGACGGGCGGTCGGCCACGAAAATGGTGGGGGATTCTCGGTTTTAACCGAGTTCGCAGAGAGAGAGAGAGAGGGTTACTTCGGACAAAAACAACGGACAACCGACGACCCCGAACCTCCAGCGGACTTCACTCATCACCACCAAGGTCGCCATTGCCATCGCCGAGCCCGGAGCAGGTCGGTATTCTCCCCTGAGCTCCATTTCTCTATTGCACGCCGACTGTTCGACGAAATGCCTAAACGAGTATCGTATTTTTGGAGTCTCGGCCAACCCATCCCGGCCCCTATTTGTCGCGATTCTGGCTTTAAACTTTCATGCTAATCTTCCCTACCCCCTGGCCTGCTGTTTGTTTTACATTATTCGACAAAAAAAACAAGGGCCGAGGCTTCGCCGGTCGTGGTCGGGGTCGGGAGCTCGATGGGGAGCTTCAAGTGTTCGCCGAGCTCAAAACGAGCTAAGGTAAGTTTTCGGACCATCCTAGGATGCTATTTGATGACTGAGAATCGAGCTTGAGCAAAAGAAACGAATTGCGTAGATCGTCGCCGGCACCGGGAAGTCGGGGCTTCGTCCCGATCGTTTTCGACGTGTCCATGGCCTTATTTTTGGTATGTGATGATGTTGAGGTGCTGAGGGTCCGAATGCCACAAAAATTTCCCCAAAATTTTGAGTTTTGGTTCGGTTTTGGGCATTTTCCGGCGACCTCGCCGGAATTTTCACTGTTCCGGCGAGGCGCCGGTCGTCTTCTCCGACGGGCCGGCGCCCCGCTGACCGGTCAACGGATGACGTGGCATGCCACGTGGACGCCACGTCAGCCGGGTGGGACCGGTCCGTTGATTTTCAAACCAACGGATTGGGCGGCCCGGATCGCGACACGTGTCGCGATCCTGTAATTTTGGAAAATTAAAAAATGATTTTCGAATAAAATAAATGACTTTCTGATAATTAAATTAAAATCGATCTGACGGTCGAGAATGTGCCAAGTGGCTTTCTGTGGATCGTCCGATCTCGTCCAAGATCGGACGCACCAGGAGTAGCCACGTGGCACAATCTGGAGCGTTCGATTTGATTGGTTTTCTAAAAAGGAAAATAAACTAATTGTTGATCTAACGGTCACCAATGAGCCACGTGGCTCCCTATGGATCGTCCGATCTAGCGGGAGATCGGACGCACAGGAGGAGGCCACGTGGCGCAATGAGGACCGTCCGATCCGGGGAATTTTCGGATAATTAAATAAAATAGATAAAAAATCCAAAAATTGTTTAAAAAATAGGAAAAAATATTTAAAAATCAAAACGGTGTCGTTTTAGGCCGGTGTCGACCCCTAGGGTCGGGCCGGGCGCCCGAGAGGCGTGGGCCGGGTCTGACCCGGCCCGCAAAATATTTTTTAAATATTAAAAAATTCGGAAAATAATAAAATAATAATAAAATAATCAAAAAATCAATAAAAAATAGAAAATCATAAAAAATTCAAAAAAATTCGGAAAATTCAGAAAAATTCTAAAAAATTCCAGAAAATAGGAAACGGCCACATTCAACTGGCCACGACCTGTTTCGGGTCTTTCGACCTCCGATCTTTCCAAAAATGACGGTTTTGCCCCTCCGGCAAACCGTCTTCCAAAAAATTCTAAAAAAATCAGGAAAATCCCAAAAAATAGGAAATGGCCACAAACAACTGGCCAAGACTCACTTCGGGTGTTTTGAACCCCGACCCTTCTTAAAACGACGATCTCGCCCTTCGGGCGAATCGTCTTCCAAAAATTGAAGAAAAAATCAAGAAATTCCAAAAAATTCTCAAAAATGGGAAATGGCCACGATCAACTGGCCATGGAATATTTTGGGTAATTCGGTATCCAAACCTTCCAAAAAATGACAATTTTGCCCTTCGGGCTAATTGTCCTCGAATCTTCCCATTTTACCCCTAGTCCCAAATCGCATCTTCGCTAAGCCCTTATGGCTATACTAGGAGGCCCATGACTGAAATTGATGTGCATCGACATGATTTATTTATACACTTGACTGCGCTTTCATTAAAATTGACTGTGATTGATAGGAATAGTCTTCCAATCTGCATGAAACCCGAACCATACCTATCTCACCCAAAATTGCGTCTGCATGAACTCTTAGTCAGGAAAATCACTCGCGTTAGGTACCGAAAGGGTGTTGGTAATGACACCGACGTAACCAAGTCCCCGAACCCAAAATCTCTGGTTCCGCAGAACTGATCGATCTCTCCCAATCGGTCAGTAAGGTTTCCGGTCTACCCTCCAAGAAAGACCGGTGGCGACTCCAAATGCATGCACAAGTTGCACATGCCACCACGACCACACTAAGGTCGAAAGCGATCGACTCTTATCGTCGAATCCTTTAAAAAATACTCCCGCCGCGATTTGGTATGGGCCTGGGAGGGCCCTCGCCGATCCAAAGCCCGCGATCGGTAATCCATTAGCCGCGTCCGTTGATTTTCGGACGGGTCGCGACAGCCGGCGACTCCACTGGGGACATTGTTCTAGAACACTTGGTTCTGGACTTCAAGTGGACTTAGGCCGTGATTAAAACGTTGAGTGATTTTTCTAACCCTGCAGGCGCTCTTGAAGGTGAGGTAAGTCCGCTCACGATAGGTGTTATATGTTTTTGCAGATTGGAGAGATAAGGGGTGTAGTATGTGATTAATATTGTCTTATGCAGGATGGGCGTAGGAATGTATGTTATATGGATGATTTGAAGCGCTGATTGATATATAAATTGTTGCGCATGATTTACTGCATATTTGAGGATCACGACACTTTGCACAAAGCGCCCAAACCCAGGCCGCGAAATCACCTTTTTAGGTAGCCATAGATCAGGGATCGATATGCAACGCCCTAGCGTGGATTGCGCTGGGGTCGACCATATTCGATCCCACTCACTATCCAAGTCGAGACTTTTATCCATTTGTTGTGGATTGCACTCATGGACGAATTTATCGACTCGGATAGAGGGAAGCCTCTAGGTTCCTCACCTAAGCCCCTTTGATTTTTAGAGTCAAGCCTCACTTGTCTCATGCGCATGTATATGGATGGTTGGTATACCCAAAACCAAAATCATTGGATATCTCTTCTGGTAAGATCTTTTCATTATTATTAGGACCACTTGCTGTCTTTTACTTCTTGCATAGCATGCTGCACTCGTCAAGTTTGAATGGTTGAGTCTAATTCCATTTTACAGTACGTATAAAATAGAGATGGTTTCCCCAAATCGGCCCAAGGTCCTAGAGGTATTCCAATACGAGCGACGCGTCGTCCGACACAAAGCCACCGAGACGTTCAATGGGTTCCACTCCTTTCGTTTCATCCAAGGAAGGGCACTTACGGGACGCAACCTTATCCGAGGAACGAATTGTTTTTACACCAAGTCCGCGGAACAACTCGAGCGCGCACACAAGTTCGAGCTTGACAGGGAAAAGATGTGGAATATTTATCTGAAACTCAGGGACGTGTTCAGCAGGATAGGAGCGATACCAGCGCCCCCTCCAGATGTTATCGAGATTTTGTCAGACGGAGAAGAGTCTACTGGAGGACATGCGTCGCCTACCCACCCTGTGGTCTTTCCATCTGATGAGGAAGGAGACCTGACCTAGGCAGAACAGCAGGGGCACCCGATATCACCTGACGATCCGATTTGGGGCATCACCTTAGGTTCTTTAGGGTTGCTTTTCCGGCTAGGTCTTCGAAAGTTAGTCGGTCTTTTGAGTCTGTAAAGGGCATCCGCCTGTGGATCTCCCTCCTATCCCTTGCGCTTTAATTCCCGAGTCATAGGAGTCTTAATACCGGAATGCGACATTGGAATTCCACCCAACCATTCAGACTTCCCTGGTCCAATCGTATGTCGCTGCCATTTGAAATCTTAGTTAGAACTCGCGTATGGTTTGTTCGACACAAGTGCGAGGATCTAATTCTCATTTCATGACACATGCAACATGTGATTGAATCAGTTCACGCCATGCATAAGCATATCATCTGCATAGCATCATTATTTTCGTCCATTTCATTATACCCTTTGATGGGGTTAGCGTTGGGACCCCAATTTGGTATTCCTTTTATCCAAACGGAGGAGCCCAACCTTCATCACGTCTGGGGTAAATAATGATTTGAACGAATCTAATGCCCGAGTAATCCATGGATAATTAATCACATTCTCATATTCTAGACTTGATGGGGAGAGGTGACATCCAAATCATCCCGGTCCCGCATAAGGAGCTACAAATGTGGTGGGGACGCCTCAACGAGACCAACCAGACTTACGTCAAGCAAAGACTGGGGTACCTCGTGGATCTTATCAAAATCAGATATCAACCAGCACTCATACAAGCGTTGGCACGATACTGGGATCCAACTACGCTGAACTTCGAAGGCTTAGAGATCACGCCCACACTGGAGGAGTACACAGCCATCATCGGAGTCAAATTCCAAGAACAATCAGCTCGTCCTCCTTTAGGCCTTAACCCGTCCAAACTGCTATCCAAATTCCTTCGTCTCAAGACCACCGAGATTGAAAAGATTCTCAAATCTAACTCCGGTAGATTCCCATTCTCATTCCTATTTGACAACTACTCGAATCTGCCTATTGACACTGGCCATAAGTCGGGAATGATCTTCATCCTAGCGTTCTTTGGGTTCGTACTGTTCCCTACATCCAGAACCACATTCAATCCTTCCATCGTCCACATAGTCTACCAGGCATGCGACCGTTTAGACTACTCGCATATGATCCTCGCAGAGACTTTCCTATCCCTGAATCGCTACCAAGCTGCTCTAGACCATTCTCAGTCCTCTCGAAAGACTATCTTTCAAGCCTCCAATAGTCTCCTCTTCATGTGGATCACCTCTCACCTTAAAATGCTCAATCTTCATGTGGGCTGCACCCGAATCGACGAGGACATCCATCCTATCCAGTCCTTCCTCAAATGTCAATCGCTCATTTCCAATCGTTCTTTCATTGGCTGGTACAATCTCCTAAAAAGGCTAGAACCCGGACAACTCCGATGGCGGCTGAGGCGGCCCAAAATGTGCAAGGCACGCATCACTACCTGTCGCGACCCTCTCGAGGTTGCATGGGCTCTCGAGGGCTAATGGGCCGTCCAGTCTGGTCGGACGCGGGCCTCTCCCAAGGCCCGTTACCCAAATCGCAACGGAGGTATGCGTAGTCGACCTTCAGTGTGGTCTGGTGACATGTGCTAAGTGTGCATGCCATGGAGTCGCCACCAATCATTTTTTGGAGGGTATGATTGGACCACCCTATTGAATAGTCGGGAGTTTCTATTCAATTCTGCGATAACCAAAGAAATGGGTTCGGGGACTTAGTTACGTCAACTGTCAGAGTTGACGCCCTTTCGGTACCTAAGTTGACTGAATTTTCTTACCTAAGATTTCATGCAGATGAGTGGAGTACGAATCCTAAATCTAGGAATTCATGCAAATAGGAATGACTATCCTAGCAATCACAATCAATAATAAAATGCGCAAATCAATGAATCCAAATATGTAAAATAATCACATCAAATCAACATGACACTCCTAATAAGGCTCTATTAGCCTAAATAAGTATCAATCAAGCTTAGGAATGATTTAGACATGATTTTACCCATCAGGGGTAAAGTCGTAATTTTGAGACAAAAGGGACGATTTGCCTAAAAAGGGAAAAATCGTCATTTCGGAATGAATCCGGAGTAAAACAATGTCAAAAATAGGTTTGGTCACTCAATTGACCCATTTCCTATCTTTTTTGCAATTTTCATGATTTTCTGGAATTTTAGAAACCGATTTACCACTCGAAGGGGTAAAATCGTCATTTTCTAAAAATGGGAATGAAATGTGGAAATCTTAGACATAAGGTTTAGCCACCTATCTGGCCCATCACCAAATTCTAAGCAATTTCCACAATTCATCGGAATATCAAAGACGATTTACCCTTAGAGGGGTAAAATCGCCATTTTGGATTAAATGGGAGAAAATCCAAAAAATGGAAACAAATCAATTTTTTTTGTCATTTTCAGCCTTCAAAAATTTTTAGAATTTTTTTAGGAATTTTCTGCAATTTTTCTCAATTTTTTTTTTGAATTTTTCCTTAATAATTCATTTTTTTGGAAATTTTTTTTATTCTGAAAATCACCTAATCACGACACGTGGCTCATCTGCAGACGTCCGATCTAGCATTTTTTTGTTTTTGTTTTTATAGGACGCAACACAATGCAAAAAATAAAGAAGATATTAAGTCATTATACAACATAAACATAAGCAAAGGAGATGGGATCCGGTGAATTTTACGACGTCGGAGTCCGCCGGTGCTCGTGCAACAATGTGTGGGGGGTATAAACCACCAGCAGGAGGCTCGGCCTTCCGATTCTGGGGTAGCACAATATAATTTACAGAAAATAAATAAATAAAACACCTTGGACGCCAATAGGAGGCTTAGCCTTCCGATTCTGGGTCTTTTATGCGAAATATAGAAATGCTATGACATAAAGTAAATACACAGCAAATATTTAGACACCAACAGGAGGCTCGGCCTTCCGATTCTGGGTCTTTTATGCGAAATATAGAAATGCTATGACATAAAGTAAATACACAGCAAATATCTAGACACCAACAGGAGGCTCGGCCTTCCGATTCTGGGTCTTTTATGCGAAATATAGAAATGCTATGACATAAAGTAAATACACAGCAAATATTTAGACACCAACAGGAGGCTCGGCCTTCCAATTCTGGGTCTAATAGGTAAAATGTAAGGAGTGAGAGGTGGTCTTACCAAGATTGAACCCAAAACAAGCTCGGAAATCCAATTTGGCCCTCGCGGACTCAAGTCTGATCAGTCTGACCTTTGCTCCTTCAAACAGCTCTACGGGACAAATGGCTCAGCCAAATTGGACTCACGATATGTCATTAGAACGGCAAGAGAATAAGCTTTCTAACAGTATATGGCTCGTTCCCATACGATTCCTAACGAAAGAGTTATGGCCGAATAACCGAACGGTTTTCAATCGCCCAATGACCAGAATCTGCCCCAGAAAACTCCTTCAATTCAACCATTAAAACCCATCCAAAACTCAACTAGACTACAATCTCAGCTTGCTAGATTCCTAAGTTAGGTTCTAGAGACATCTTATCGAATATTGGAAGCAAGGCAAGCCCTTGAATCACTCACAATGTTCACGGCACCACCTTGACAGAACCGGTTCAGATTTTTCGAACAAAACAATAAGGGATCAGCCCTTAAATCCAAATATAATCCATCTTCAAACCATACAACACAATAATATATGTCTTAACAAGGAGTGAGAGGTGGTCTTACCAAGATTGAACCCAAAACAAACCCGAAAATCCAATTTGGCACCCGCGGACTCAAGTCTGATCAGTCTGACCTTTGCTCCTTCAAACAGCTCTACGGGACAAATGGCTGGGCCAAATTGGACTCACGATATGTCATTAGAACGGCAAGAGAATAAGCTTTCCAATGGTATATGGCTCGTTCCCATACGATTCCTAACGAAAGAGTTATGGCCGAAAAACCGGACGATTTTAGGTCTGGGCGGCGGGCTGAGCGAGAGAAAAAATCGAAAAATGAAAGAGAGAGAGAGTTGAGGGAGAAGAAGAAGAAGGAGGAGGAGGAGGAGGAGAGGAAGAGAAGGCGACGGATGATGGGGGGAGGTGCCTAAAATACTAAAAATAAAATAATAAAATAATAATAAAATAATAATAATAATAAAATACTAAAAAGTAAAAAAATAATAAAATAATCAAAAGTGAAGACAAAATGATTAGTCCCCTTTTCCTTTTAAATGATGATGTTTTCACTCCTTTTCCTTTTAATCATTACTAATATTTTTGCCAAATTCAATTTTATGATGATCAAAGAACACCTAAAATCAAACCTGAATTTTACTATTTATGAGGTCAGAAAAATGGATAAAATAAAAATAAAAATACTGAATATTTTTATATATTTTTGTGACCTCAAATATTATTTTTCTTGATTTTCTTGATTTTCTTTTTCTTTTTTTCTTTTTTTTGTATTTTTCGAAAATATATTAAAAAAATGAAAATTATGAAAATTATTTTTTTGGTCAAAATGGTTCATTTAGCTTGGCTAAGGTCACCAAAATTGATTTTTCAATTTTTCAACTTTTTATGGATTTTCTATGAATTTTCAAAAAAAAAAAATAAAAATAAAAAAGTTGATCAAAATTTAGGTGTCAACACTACCGAGGGTGGGAGACCGATCCCACTCTTAGGATTCACAGGGGCCGTATCATATCATCCGATTAGAGTTGTCAGACAATTTGGCATGCTGCAGGAAATCCCTCCCCAAGTTCTCCCTGACAAATTCGCCTTCGATGTTCCCCAAGGAACGATTACTAAGAAAATCAAGGCGCGCCTCCAAACCATGATCGATGACATAGAACAAGTACTGAAGGACTCCCCGCCCCAGGACGTAGAGTGACCGGATCAGCTGGACCCTGAAATGGACTTACATCGGGCCTCCGAAGAGTACATCCGAGCCTTCAAGAGGATTCGACCGACGCCGGTTGAACCGTACGTCCCCGAGTACATTGTCCCATACCAGCCAGGAGTGGAGCCATACATACCGGAGGACGTCGGGCCGTCAGTTTATCAGGAAGTCGAAGTGGTCCACAGCCAAGGATTTTATGACGCCGATGGGTGATGAAGGAGCAATCCTTCCCATCAAGCCTAAGATGTCGAAATGTCGTTATCGCATTCTCATCAAGCTCTTCTAAGAGCCCTTTTATTTGTAATGAACATTTTGGCTTATGCATTAAAACATCCTTTGAAAACTCCAATCTTGATTGTCGTGGATTACTCGTTGCCCAAATGGCATGGTGATTGTTGTTCATGAACATGTTACCAAGGAATCACACACCCTGTGACTGCTTTTCCATCAACGTAAATCTAATTTTTGGTCTTTCGAACAGGTAGTCTCTAATCACGGAACCTAGAAGGGCTCATATTAGAACTCGTCGCCGAGTCAGAATGGAGCAAGAGGAGTTGGGGTCCCGAGTGGATAACTTGGAGGGCCAAATGACGTCAATGGCCGCTATGCTGGCAGAAATGAAAGCCATGATGGTAGCTGCACAAGAGAGGAACGCCGTACCGGTACCGGATCTTAACCAAGCTGCGCGTCCTTCGGCATCCGTTGCTTCAGATGCAACGCAAATTCCAGAGGAAAACATGACCGAGAAGGTTAACCAAGTGCCGATGGCTGACGCACCACCGAAGGTTGCACCCGTGATCATTGGCCTAGATGGAAATAAGAAGGAGAAACCCGTCGGCAAGACTGAAGAAGGTGCAAGGAGGCTGGCAAAAATTGAAGAGTGCCTGAGCAGCCAAGGGTACGAGCTGGCCAGATTCGATAAGATGTCGCCATTTGCGAAGATAGAAGCGCCGCCAGATTACAAAGAACCCGACTTCATGAGAAAATATAATGGGACAGGTTGTCCCCGAGCTCACCTGAAATATTACCTACGCAAAATGGCGCATTACTCTGACTACGTCCCCTTGCTGATGAATACGTTTCAAGAAAGTCTGTCGGGAGTGGCACTAGCTTGGTTTATCGAAGTGGATTTGGAAGAATATGACGGTTGGGAGGACCTGGCGGAAGATTTTTTACGCCAATATAAGTTCAACACCGCTGCGGCACCTTCTAGAGAGGATTTGCTGAGGACTGTGAAAGGGAAGAGTGAGACAATTCGCACCTACGCTCAAAGGTGGCGTGCCATAGCCACACAAGTCAAACCGTCTATTCCAGAGGACGAGCCGGTTGACATATTCTTGAAGGCGCTACCCTATGAGTATTTCGACAAGTTGAACACGTCGGGATGTCAGACATTCACGCATCTGATCAAAGTTGCTGAAAGATTGGAGTGGGCGGTGGGAGAAAGGAAGGCGCCAGAAATAGTGACAAGGCGTCAGTATCCGGCCCGGAAGGAGAGGGAAGCCGGGATCGACGTGGCATTTGTACCAAACCCACCTAGGCCCAAGCAGTTCTCCAATTCAAGCCCAGTCCAAGGAGGCCCATCGTGGTCGGCACAGAAGCAATTTGAGCCAAAGAAGAAGTTACCCCCCAAGCAGTTCACACCCTTGCCTAGATCATTATCAAAGTTGCTGCCTATGCTGCTAGAGGAGCGCCTGGTCGCTAAAGAGCCCCCGAGGCCAAATCCAGTGAAATTTAATGGTTATGACGAGAGCCAGGCATGTGCCTATCACATGGGAGAGAAGGGCCACAACGTAGATAACTGCTTTATTCTGAAGTGCAAGGTGCAAGCTCTCATCGATAGTCGTATTCTCGAATTCGACAAAATGGAGCCGAACGTACAGCAGAACCCACTCCCGGATCATCAAGTTGTAGGGGTGATCTTTGAGGACGAAGAAGAGAATCACCTTGGATTTGGAACGGGTACGGGCAAGTCTCGCGTGGCCCCGACAGTCATTCCAACCGGCCTGGCCAAGGGGTCGCAGGGTGAATCGTCGAGGAGGTTTAATTCAAAGGAGCTCAACGGTCTAGTTGGAATGGTGGGAACTACTAAGCCCCTCATCATCAGCCTAAATAGAATTGACAACTGGAAGGGAGATGGTGACCACCCGCCTAAGCCAGTCGTAATCCGCCTCGCTGACGATGAAGCTGATGATGAATCGAGCATGGGAATTGGAAGGATGTCACCGGTAATAATAAAAATTCCCCCTGTAGACGACTACAACCCTAAGGAGGTCCATTGGGATTATGGGACAGATAAGATCAGCGCCGTGATGCGATCGGGAAGATTCTACGCACTACGAGAGGGTGAGCCAGAGAAAAGAGAAGTGTCTAAAGAAGACGCCGAGAAGCTGTTGTCTATCGTTAGAACCAGCGAGTTCGAGGTCATAGAGCAGTTGCGAAAGATGCCAGCACAGATCTCCCTACTGGATCTATTCTTAAATTCTGAAAAGCACAAGGACGCACTTATGAAAGTCCTGAACGAGGTGCACGTGCCCGAATCCATTAACGAGGTTCAATTGGAGGATTTCGTAGGTGCTATTTTACTGAAAGATCAGATAAGTTTCTCCGATGAGGATTTCCCGATGGAAGGACGGACGCATAATAAGGCGCTGTATATAACAGCGAAATGCCATGGCAAGCAAGTATCTCATGTATTGGTTGATAATGGCTCTGATTTTAACATCTGCCCTTTGGCCACTTTGAGGAGTCTGGGCGTGAATGAAGAACTGATCAGAACCTCTAAAGCCAGTATTAGAGCCTTTGACGGAACGAGGAAGACCGTGGTCGGGGAAATTGAACTGGATGTTTTCATAGGCCCAACCAGCTTTTCCATCGGATTTCAGGTGATGGACCTACCAAGTGCCTTCGGATTCCTTCTCGGGAGACCGTGGATCCATATAGCTGGAGCTGTACCGTCTAGTCTACATCAGAAGGTCCGCTTTGTAGTTAACAACAAAGTAATCACTGTGCACGGTGAAGTGGATCTCATGACATACCAGAATAGTGCTGTTCCGCATGTGGAACCGGAAGGAAAAGAAGAGGCAAGTTTCCATTCCCTTGATCTGGTGGCAGCCGTCCACACGCCCGCAGGGACCAAGCTAAGAGTCCCTGCCCTCTCTCAGTATGACCTTTTGCCAGGAAAGATGCTGTTATCCTATGGATTCGCTCCAGGAGGCGGTTTAGGTAAACATAACCAAGGAATCCGAGCACCTTTAAAGCTGAACTCGAACGAAGGCAGGGCTGGCTTAGGATATGTTGGCGAGCGAAATTGGCGCCGTACTGGAGGTAGAGGCTCTGGCCGAAACAGAGGTGAGAATCAAAGAAGCAACGGACGCAGAGGAGGACGAAACGGTTCGTTCATTGGCTCAAGTGTTTGGAAAGGCAAAGCTAAGGCGTTTGGCAACGAGCTTGAGCAGTATTTCTCCAAGGCCTCCAAGTGGCTGGCAGACGAAGTTGCGCTGGACGAGATCGATCCTGATCTGGAGAATCCTTTCCTGAAAGACACTGTGAATGTCATCATTGACTGGCTCGGTGCAAACAATGACGTCACTGAGTAAAGAGACCTCTCTTTCACTTTCAGCATTTCGTTTTATTGCTTGTGTTGCATTTCAATTCAGTCTAGTCATTTCCCTTTCTACTTCCGGTGTGAGCGGATAATGCCTCTTAGATCTCCGACCGTGGGTCCAATTGGCACGTTTTGTAACACGGTCCATTTTGCAAAACATCTCGGGTTTTATTAAGGGCACATAGGGTAACAGATCGGCCCTATGATGATCGCCTCCTTGGTTTGAGGCTTGAGGCCCGATTTACCTTATGTCCCCTGATTTTCAAGTGAGTTTTAGAGATCAATAGTATCGGGGGATACGAGGGTTGGTCCCGTCTTTCGGCATTCCTCATTTTATTTAAAAAAGAAAAAAGAAAAAAAAAACAACAAAAACAAAACAAAAAAAAAAGGATTTTTCCTGAGTTTCGTTCGTACGAATTGAATGAACTAACCATTCTCATGACATTTCAGGCATATCATCTCCAACATGCATACCAGGTTATTAGACGACTCGAATCATCAGGAAGATTCTTCTTGTGATATTGAAGATGTTGAAGATGAGGGTCAGAGGGCCATCCAGAGAGAGTGCATTGCTTTCGAAGAATCCATGCCTCCCACCACTGAGGAACCGTTGACCGTTAACTTGGGAGACTCGGAAGATGTCAAAGAGGTAAAGATCGGTGGACACCTATCTCAAACGGAGGCGGCCATGATCACCAAATTACTGAGAGAATATCAGGATATCTTCGTGTGGTCATACGCAGACATGCCAGGCCTGGATCCTAGTATCGTAGAGCATGCACTGCCCATCAATCCCGGTTTCAAGCCCGTAAAACAGGGAAGCAGAAGGATGAAATCAGAGCTGTCTGATAGAATCAAAGAAGAAGTGATGAAACTTTTAAGGGTGGGCTTTATTGAGGCAATTCCGTATTCTGATTGGATCGCCAACATCGTCCCGGTGATGAAAAAGGATGGAAGGATCCGTATTTGCGTAGACTATCGGGACCTGAACAAGGCAAGCCCGAAGGATGACTTCCCGCTTCCCCACATAGACGTCTTAGTAGACAGTACAGCGGGATATGAACTGTTCTCGTTCATGGATGGATTCTCTGGTTACAATCAGATACTCATGAAGAAGGAGGATCAGGCTAAAACCGCGTTCACAACCCCATGGGGAAATTTCTGTTACAAAGTCATGCCTTTTGGGTTGAGGAATGCCGGGGCAACGTACCAAAAGGCCATGGTAACCTTGTTCCACGATATGATCCACAAGGAAATCGAAGTATATGTCGACGACATGATCGCCAAATCCGGACCAGGACAAGACCATGTTCAGGTATTAAAGAAGTTGTTTGAGCGTTTGCGGAAGTATAGGCTGAGGCTGAACCCTAATAAGTGCATATTTGGGGCAAAGTCTGGAAAGCTACTGGGATTCATAGTCAGTCATAGAGGCATCGAACTTGATCCTTCTAAAATCCAAGCTATAAATGACATAGCAACCCCGTCGACGGTGAAAGAAATTAGAAGCCTTTTAGGGCGATTGAACTATATTGCCAGGTTTATATGCCAACTAACTGACACAGCTAGGCCATTCTTCCGGCTTTTAAAGAAGGGCGCCAAGGTAACTTGGGATGCGGAATGTCATCAGGCACTACAGAGGATTAAGGAATACTTGACCTCCCCACCGATTCTAGTACCCCCGACTCCGGGACATCCGTTGACTCTGTATTTGACTGTTCATCAAGAGTCGCTGGGAGCTCTACTGGCACAGACCAGTCCGGGAGATGGCAAGGAAAGGGCCATATACTATCTGAGTAAAAAGTTCACCTCGTCCGAGATGAATTACTCCCCCGTGGAAAGAACGTGCGCTGCAGCAGTCTGGGTGCTTCGCAGGTTGAGACAATACACCCTACACCATCACATACAGTTGGTGACCGAGAGCGATCCGATCAAATACCTGCTAGAGAAGCCGACTCTAATCGGAAAGTTGGCTAAAGGGCAGGTTATGTTATCCGAGTTTGACATAAAAAGTTCATCCCAAAAGTCTGTTAAGGGAAGAGCTATCGCGGATATGCTGGCAGAAGACCCCCATGCAGGGGCAGCCCCGAAGGCAGCTCAAATCAAAGGCCAAGTCTTGATGCTATCAGAAGGCAAGTGGGTCATGTATTTCGATGGCGCGGTCAACCTATCAGGGGCCGACACTGGGGCGGTACTGGTATCCCCAGAAGGACAACATTATCCCGTCGCTGCCAAATTGATATTTCCATGCACCAACAATATATCGGAATACGAGGCATGTATTCTCGGCTTACAACTAGCTGCCTCCATGAAGGTGCGAAGATTACAAGTCTATGGGGATTCCATGCTTATCATTCTCCAAACTCAAGGAGAGTGGAAGACAAGAGACTCCAAGCTTATTCCTTATCATGAGTGGCTGAAGGAGCTAGCTCTGGGATTCGAGGAAATCACTTTTGAATATTGTTGACACCTGATTTTTTTACCATTTATTATTGTGATTTTTATTCTTTAAAATTAATTAAAAATATCAAAAAAGGTCATAAAATCACAAAATCAACTTTGGAAGCCTTGCTTTAACCTTAGGAACCAATTTTGAACAAAAAATATTTTTCGGTATTTTTAATATTTTTCGAGTTTATTTAATTATAAAAATACCCAAAAAATCAGAAAAATACCATTCGTGGTCAGAAAAATACCCAAAAATATTCGATAATTTTGTTTTAATTTCCTCTTCAAGTGTGTCACTTTAAATCTCAAAAATTCGGCTCGGGTCACTATGTTCCTTCACAAACATAAACCCGAACCGAGCCTAAAAAAATCATTTTCGAGTCTTTTAGTTTTCAATTCTCACTTTTTATAAGCTATGACATTGGATTCTAAAGTCTTAAAGTGCAATTAGGTCAATTTGCCCTCCAATTTAATCAATTTTTACCAAAAGGGCTTAATTGCACATTTTTCTTTCAATTAGTCCCCGGTTTCACGGATGTATACGTATGCTCTACGTATTTATACGTCATACGTATTTATACGTTATGCATATTTGTACTGTTTGGTAACCTCTTTAACTCTTGTAATAATAATAATGGTTATTATTTTTAACACCTTTGTTAGTGCTATTTTTAAATAGCATTTTTGTATTATAAATTGTGAGTGCTATTGTTAGTGCTATTTTTAAATGTCATTTATTTGTGAGTGCTATTTTTAGATAGAATTTATAATTGTTAGTGCTATTTTTAAATACAATTTATTGGAAGGTATTTTTGGCTATAAAAGGATGGCAAGAGTTTTGAGGTTGAGGAGGGAGACATTTTGTAGAGTGTGCAAATTTTTGAGAGCTTAGAGAGAAGAACACAAACACTCTCTATATTCTCATCATCTTGAGTGAGCAAAATATACTAAGTTCGGAATATTGATTCCGCATATTGCTAGCACAATTGTTGTGGAGTTATTAGTCGTCTCCCCGTTCGTCAATTGATGGTGCGTCCGAACTAGATGCCTAACACTTGTGGAGGCTGAGATCGAAGAACATCGAACCGACACCTCCGTTCAAGCACGCTACGAGAGGTAATCTATTTACTCCCTTTGAGGCTTTGTGATTTTTTTCGATTGAAATGCACGAAGTACGCCTTTGGAGATACATGTATGGGTTGTTATTTATTTCCGCTACGTGTTACGTGGATCCCAACAGTGGTATCAGAGCCGATCCTTAGGTGTTTTCGTGCATTTAATTGATTTTTTGCAATTTTTGCAATACTATGGCCAATATGTATTAACGAATTGTTCGTCTTACATGGCTAATGGAAGTTGATTATTTTATATGATAAATTAATCAACGTAGCAAAAATTGAGACTAAATCAATTTTGAATCGAAAATTTATGGCTATCTTATTTTACATAAAAATTCTGAATATGATTCAACGTAGAATTTTTATTGTGCCTTCCTAAGTTTTAAATTGTGAATTTATTACTTACGTGGAAGGGTGGTGATCATGGAAAAATCCCTAATCAATGTGATTGATGTATATATGAATGTATGATGATTATTTATATATTTGGGGTTGTAGTTATTAAATGGAGGCTGCGTACTCCTTTTATTTTTCATGTAATCTTTATTTTTAGCATAGTCAATTGTTGATGTAAATGCTACGAGGATTACGTGGGGGAGCCTTTTAAGTCGGCGAGCTCTTTGGGGCCTAATTCTTGAAGAGTTCAAGAAACCAAGAAGAAGCGAAGAGCGGCTCTCCGTTATTAAAATATTAAAATGATTAAATGTGGTCTCATTGGCTCGAGACCCATTAAATCATAATTCCATGATCACCACGTAGGATAGATGTTTATGTGATTGACATCTATTTATTTATTATGATTACGTGAGCATGTTAAACTGGTTAATGTGCAATGTCAGACTTACCTCACCCAAAATTGCGCCTGCATGAAATCCTAGTTAGGAAAATCACTAGCGTTAGGTACCGAAAGGGCGTTGGTAACGACACCAGCGTAACCAAGTCCCCGAACCCAAAAACTCTGGTTCCGTAGAACTGATCGATCTCTCCCAATCGATCAGTAAGGTTTCCGGTCTACCCTCCAAGAAAGACCGGTGGCGACTCCAAATGCATGCACAAGTTGCACATGCCACCACGACCACACTAAGGTCGAAAGCAATCGACTCTTATCGTCGAATCCTTCTGAAAAATACTCCCGCCGCGATTTGGTATGGGCCTGGGAGGGCTCGCGCCGATCCAAGACCCGCGATCGGTAATCCATTAGCCGCGTCCGCTTTCGGACGGGTCGCGACAGCTGGCGACTCCGCTGGGGACTTTGTTCTAGAACCTATGGTTCTAGACCCCAAGTAGACTTAGGCCGTAATTAAAACGCTGAGTGATGTTTCTAACTCTGCAGGTGCTCTTGAATGTGAGGTAAGTCCGCTCATGATAGGTGTTATATGTTTTTGCAGATTGGAGAAATAAGGGGTGTAGTCCGTGATTAACATTGTCTTATGCAGGTTGGCGTAGGAATGTATGTTTTGTGGATGATTTGAAGCGCTGATTGATAAACTGTTGTGCATGACTTGCATTGTGGTGATCACGACACATAGACACACACAACCGCGCCTAAAACCCCGGGCGCCCCTATAGGAAAACAATAGAAGGAACTGAAAATGGAATCTCCATGAGGAAAAGCATGGGGTAATCCACTTTTCGATTCCGCTCATTTCGAACTATGGATCGGGTCCCAATGCAACGATAGTTGTGCAATGGAATCTACCCTTTCTAGAACTCGAGGTGGGAGCCGTTAAGCCTTAGGAACCCCGCCCTTTAGATGTCGAAACTTCACAAGTTTACATGCGCTTGATCGATGTGTTTGACATATCTTACCCCGTCGAAAGGTCCGTAAGTATCGTCCCTTTCACCTTTTGAACTCAGTATAACTTTTATATATACGTGTTCATTTTCACCATATGCTAAAGCATCTTTCTACCTACTTACAGGTAGGTAGCTTTGAATCACGGAACCAAGAATAACTCGTATTATAACTCGTCTCCGAGCCAGAATGGAGCAAGAGGAGTTGGGATCCCGCGTGGGCAGTTTGGAAGGTCAAATGGCGTCAATGGCCACCATGCTAGCAGAAATGAAAGCTATGATGGTGGCTGCACAAGAAAGAAATCATGACCTCAGCCAGGATGCTCTGCCCGCACCCCCCAATGCTTCGAATGTGGCGCGAGCTCAGGAAGAGAATGTGGCCGAGAATGTTAATCAAGTGTTAGCAGCTGATGCACTACCGAAGGTCGCGTCTGTACTCATCGACCTAGAAAAAGACAAAAAGGAGAAACCCCCGGGCAAAATCGAAGAAGGCGCAAAGAGGCTAGCGAAGATAGAGGAATGCCTAAGCAGCCAAGGGTATGAGTTGGCTCGATTTGACAAGATATCACCATTTGCAAAAATTGAAGCGCCGTCAGACAATAAAGAACCCGATTTCGTCAGAAAATACAACGGGACGAGCTGCCCCCGAGCCCACTTAAAATATTACCTACGCAAAATGGCACTTTTTCTGACTACGTTCCCTTGCTGATGAACACATTTCAAGAGAGTCTGGCGGGTGCTGCTCTGGCTTGGTTCATCGAATTAGATTTGGAGGACTATGATGGATGGGAAGACCTGGCAGAGGACTTTTTACATCAATATAAATTCAATACTGCTACAGCACCTTCTAGAGAAGAATTGATGAGGACCACAAAAGGGAGGAACGAGCCAATTCGCGCCTACGCTCAAAGATGGCGGGCCTTAGCAACACAAGTCAAACCATATATTCCAGAGGATGAGCTGGTCGACCTTTTCTTAAAAGCATTGCCTTACGAATATTTCGATAGGCTGAACACATCTGGTTGCCAAACATTTGTACACCTCATAAAAATCGCAGAAAGGCTGGAATGGGCGATGAGGGAAAGGAAAACACCAGAAATCGCAGCAAGACGTCAGTATCCGGCCCGAAGGGAGAAGGAGGCGGGAGTTGATGTGGCCTTCATGCCAAACCCACCCAGACCTAAGCAGTTCTCCAATTCAAGTACGGTGCAAGGAAACTCGTCAATGCCGGCACAGAAACCATATGAGCTAAGGAAGAAGTTGCCTCCCAAGCAGTTCACCCCCCTGCCAAGGCCGTTATCGAAATTGCTTCCTATGTTACTAGAGGAGCACTTAGTGGCTAAAGAGCCTCCAAGGCCGAATCCGGTGAAATATAATGGGTACGATGAAAGCCAGTCATGTGCCTATCACATGGGAGAGAAGGGCCATAACGTAGACAATTGCATTGTTTTGAAGCACAAGGTGCAAGCCCTTATCGACAGTCGCATCCTTGAATTCGCCAAAACAGAGCCAAACGTGCAACAAAACCCACTTCCTGATCACCAAACCGTAGGAGTGATCTTCGACAACAAAAAGAAAAATTGTTTAAAGATCGGAACAGATTCAGACAAGTTCCGCGTAGAACTTACACACGGGCCTAAAAAACCCAATGATCTGGTAGGAATGGTGGACAGTACAAAGCCTTTGGTCATCAGTTTAACCAAGATCGACAACTGGAAGGGGGATGATGATGGCCTGATTAAGCCAGTTGTAATTCGCCTTACTGACGACAAAGCAGATAATGAGTTGGACACAAGAGTCGAGAAAACCTCACCTGTGGTGATAAAGATTCCTCCTGTAGAGTATTATGATCCCAAGAAAGTTCACTGGTGTTGACACCTGATTTTTGATCAGTCTTTCATAGTTTATTTTTAAAAAATTCATAAAAAATCTATAAAAAGTTAAAAAAATTAAAAAATCATCTTTGGTAGCCTTGACCAAGCTAAAGGAACCATTTTTGATAAAAAATAATTTTTCATATTTTTTAATATTTTTTAATATTTTCCAAAAATAGAAAAATACATGAAAAATGAAGAAAAATAGCGTTCGCTGTCGTAAAAATATAGAAAAATAGTCAATATTTTTATTTTAATTTCTTTTACATTTTGAACTCATAAATAGTCAAAATTAAAGTTCAATTGCATGTGTTTCTTCACGACGCATAGAGTTGAATTTAGCAAAAAAATGTCATTCGAGTATTTTAATTTGTAAATTTCTACATCTTTTTTAGTCTTGACGTCCAATTAGATCGACCACCATCTACAATAAATGCCCCTTGCTGAATATTTTCGTTTTTGTTTCACATGATTTCATGGTGTAAAACGCCGAGTGGATCCCCAAATATAATCGGGTCGGCATGAGCTCGATAGCTCGTCCAAGACCAAACCAGGGCACGGCGAACCCCATGTGAGTACTCTCGAACTCCTTCGATGCTTCCTAATGCTTTTCTTAGGTTAGATCGTGTGTAGAATGGCTAGGACAGCTAAATCATTCTTGAGCTGTGATTGATAAATAGGACCTTACTAGGAATGCCATGTGATTTATTTGCATATCTAGATTCCTTGAGTTGGGCATTTTATTACTGATTGTGATTGCTAGGATAATCACTCCTATCTACATGAATTTCTAGATTTAGGGTTCATACCTTACTCATCCGCATGAATCTCAGGCTAAAAAATTCAGTCAACTTAGGTACCGAAAGGGCATCAACTCTGACAGTTGGTGTAACTAAGTCCCCGAAACCATTTCTCTGGTTCTCGCAGAATTGAATAGAAACTCCCAACTATTCGATTGGGTGGTCCAATCATACCCTAAAAAAATGATTGGTGGCGACTCCATGGCATGCACACTTAGCACATGTCACTAGACCACACTGAAAGTCGATCACGCATACCTCCGTTGCGATTTGGGTAATGGGCCTTGGGAGAGGCCCGCGTCCGACCAGACAGGACGGCCCATTAGCCCTCGAGAGCCCGACAACCTCAAGAGGGTCGCGACAACTGGGATTATGGAACGAGCGAGATCAGTGCCTTAATGCGATCAGGGAAATTTTATGCACCACGAGAAGGCGAACCTGAGAAAAAAGATGTATCTAAAGAGGACGCTGAAAAGCTTTTGTCTATCATTAAAACAAGCGAATTCGAAGTGATAGAACAACTACGAAAAATGCCGGCCCAGATCTCTCTGCTAAATTTGTTCTTAAATTCAGAGAAGCACAAGAAGGCTTTAATGAAGATTCTGAATGAAGTACACGTACCCGAGTCTATTAACGAGGATCAGCTCGAAGACTTTGTTGGCGCTGTTCTGCTGAAAGACCAAATGAGTTTCTCGGATGAAGACTTCCCAATGGAAGGGCGGGCACATAATAAGGCATTATACATAACGGTCAGATACCACGGAAAGCAAGTGTCTCGCGTACTGATCGATAATGGCTCCGCTTTTAATATTTGTCCTCTGGCCACTTTGAGGAATCTGGGTATAAAAGAGGAACTGATCAGGACCTCCAAAGCCAGCATCAGAGCCTTTGATGGAACGAAGAAGGCGGTGGTAGGAGAAATCGAGCTGGACGTTTTCATAGGCCCGACCAAATTTTCTATCGAGTTTCAAGTGATGGACTTACCGAGTGCCTTCGGATTCCTTCTTGGGAGACCATGGATACACGTAGCCGGAGCCGTACCATCCAGTCTGCACCAGAAAGTCCGCTTTGTAGTGGACAACAAAATGATCACTGTGCATGGTGAAGTGGATCTCATGTCATACCAGAATAGTGCCGTTCCTTATGTGGAACCTAAAAATAAAGAGGAGGCGAGTTATCACTCCTTTGACCTGGTGGCGGTCGTTCACACGCCTGTGGGAACCAAGCCGAGGCTCCCCGTCCTCTCCCAGTATGACCTTTTGCCCGGGAAGATATTGCTATCCTATGGGTTCATCCCCGGAGGCGGTCTGGGTAAGCATAACCAGGGGATTCGAGCACCTCTGCAACTAAGGTCAAACGAACACAGAGCCGGCCTGGGATATCTTGGGGAGCGAAATTGGCATCATGTTGGGGAAAGCCGCCAAGGAGGCCGAGGTGTAAGCCGAGGCAGGGGAAAGAATTTTGGAGGCATTACACGCAAAGGGGGTCAGGATGGTTCTTTCATCGGTTCAAGTACCTGGAAAGGTAAAAGTAAGGTGTTCAACAACAAGCTGGACCAGTTCTTCTCCAAGAGTTCCAAATGGTTGAAGGACGAGAGGATAGAAACCACGGCAGAGGAACCTGATTTGACCCGCTTGTCTTTGGGAGATTCTGTCAACGTCATCATCGAATCACTCGACGGCGACGCTCCTACCCTGGAGTAAAGAGATACCTGTCTCTCTTCGACGCATCTAAATTCACATTAGGTGCCTCGGGCTTTTTCTTACGTCTCGCATTGTAATATTGTCAAAAAAAAATCAAAAAAAAAAATCAAAAATCAAAAATCAAAAATGGGGACGTGTGGGAGCCACAAATCGGTCGATGACGATATAAAAAAAAATAAATCCTGAGACCTGATTTCCCACACGTCTCCTAGTTTGCAAAGTTTTGGGATGCGAGGATGCCCAAGGATATGAGGGCTAACTCCCATCCTACCCTTTCAATTTTTTCCCAAGAAGTCTCCCAAAGAAGTTTATCATTACATGAACTTTCCCTATTTTATAACCATCTTTGTGACACTTCAAGCATGCCATTCCAAGCATACATAGCAGGTCGTTAAATAACTCGGGTTCCCGAGGAGGAGCTTCCCTCCTAAATGGGGAATAAAACGATACGGAGCCGTCCATTCCGGCGACGATCAAAAGCAGAGGAATCAGAAGGCAGTGCTTTCAAATGACAAAACAGGGAGTACCCCTTTTCATGACATGCATTCTGGCCGAATATTTCAAGAGCGTTCTAATGGCTCAATTTATGAACAAAACCTTTGAGGAAACCTGAAGAAGTTTTTCATCATTTAGAAATCTTTGTGAAAAGAACACTTAAAAAGAAAAATTCAAGTTTTGCAGATTGACACATCTGATAAAAAATGCTTTCTCGGAATAGAGTGATAAGCACGAACTCATTTTTCGTTGCCAGCATACCTAACATGCATCATGCGTATCATGCACATATCCTGCATACAGAGAACCCGAAGGGAGAAATGCCGGTTCCCGCAGGATAATTTTCAAGGGTAAATTGTATCGACTCCAATAGTCAATTATACATGCCCTTTACTCATGAGGTCTCTTCTCTTCAACAGGCAAACATCAAATACTTCAAATGGCGACGATGATCGAGAGAATCACAAAACCGCCACACGACAAATCCCAAGGCCGTCAAGCCACCTAGAGACGGATAAAAATAATTGAAGATTCTGACAATTGAGATAGAAGATCAGAATCGGCGAAACCCATGGGAGTGCATGGACGTTGTCAAAATTGAATTGAAAATTACCAACAAACACGGAAAGTGCTAAGGCATGTTGCCAAGACGAACACCGCCCAACTGGGGCAAAGCAGTTTTGGAAGTAATCAGGAATCATCTCACGAACAACACCCGCAAATGCAGACGAGATGAAGCAATACTCATCATCCACATCAATATACGATATTGAAACGACCTCCATCAAATGAGAAGCGTCAATAATCGGCGAAAGAAGGGAATACATCAGTAAGACGTCATCATGAATCCCAAGAGAAAAGACACCCCCAAATAGGATGAGGATTGCAACAAAATGCAGGAATGAAGTTAGCTGGGGCAAGCGTCACCTAGCTACGACAAATCACACCCAACTGGGGCAAGTGAATCATTTGTGCGCCGGACAAAGAATGACGTTTCTCCTCTGGCAAAGTCAATGGACGCAATAACAGAGTCGTCCGCATCAGAATCAAACCCCAAGATACGAATTTGGGTGAACAGTAACCTTGTATCGTTCTAATTTGGTCTTCGAAGACCACATGCCTAACATGAGTTTTTACTCATTTTGCAGTAAGTCATTGGCGCTGAAAGCCCCAAATGAAAAGAGCGCGCTAACAGGGAGGCGAATTGAATCAGTGGCCCTAGAAGTCAGAATTCCAAGAGATGGTCTTTGATCATAAGACCTAGTGGATGGTAAAAAGTATCGCTTCCACACTTCATGCTTTGACATACATTCTGATAAAAATTTCATTTTTCTTGAATAAAAGGAACTATGAAGAATGGCGCTGGAATGCGCCCAAAAACACAAATGGATCTCCTTTAGGGCAAATCCTCGAGAATGATTCATCGCCAACCAAACGGAGGAATCGTGGCCGCAATATAGATGGCCAATTTCTGCAAGCCGCGCGTTTGTGTTCAAATGATAACACCAAGCAAGAACAAGGCGGTATCGTTCCAATTTGTCTTGAATTTTGGAACGCAAACTGACACTTATTGTTTGTTTTTGACAGGGGCTCACCATCAAGGCAAAGCGGGTTTTCACATCCCATGTATTACCCGTTGGAATACATGACCAAGGGTAAAATGTATCGTTCTAATTTTCTTTGAAAAATTCATGAACGAACAATAACATGTTTCTTCTGCATTTTCAGGGATCTCCAGCCACGAGGAACAGGTAAGTATCCCTCTCCCAAAATCCCTTGAAGATGTTGAATAAAAAATAGACAAGAAAAAAAAAGCTTTCAGAATCTAATGTCTAGAAAAAGACATAGAATTTAAATTTCATTGGCATTCATGTTTTGAAACAGGAGGTTGTCCGAACATGAATAAAAACATGCATGGGGCATCATAAAATCCCCTTTGACGGGTAAAATCTTTGGAGAAAATGAAAAAGATTTTTCCAATAAAAAAATGTTCAAAACAATCAAAAGGGCACTTCCTCAAAAGACGAGAGGCAAAGCCTAAATCCAAACACGTCCTATACACACTTGAGAGAGGAGTGGAGCGGATCAGATAGCAAAATCTGGACCAACGGAAGTAGGGACCATTCGCAGCGATTACATGGATTGGGACGACGGAGGCATTCGTTTCATATCCCCAAACACTACAGGTGACCATTGACAACCCATTTGAACGGCGATTTTCATTCTTAACCCTGTCAAGAACCACCCCACATCGGGGCAGAATGGAGATGAGTCCAGCAGCATCAGGAGAAAATGGTTAGAAATTTTCTTGCTCGGACTAACATTAATCTTTGTGTATTGTTTATATGGTAATCCAAGTGCCATAGGATGACGAGAAGCATTTATTTCTCTATCCCACACACCGAATCCTTTGCACAGCCAACTTGAGCCTGCAAATTCATTTCATGAACCCATTGGTGATCATTCCAAGACGGATGCCACACCACTTCAAAAATGGAAGAGTTCAAGACTCAGGGATTACGAAGAGAATTCCCGGACTGATATTTAAAGCATGTTTAGACTATATGTCTAACATGATCCCATGAAGATGAGAAAAAAGCGGGATTCCAAAAATGAATGAGAAAAATCCACCGCATCAAGAAAAAGCAAAGTGCCTGGTAAAAGCGAGGCCGATGCTCGTGCAAGCTGTTTGCTTGATTCCCAGTGAAACTTGGATGGGAAAAGAGAAAATTCCTAAAGGAGTCAGATAAAAAGACTGCTCTCCAAATGATGTCAAGCGCGGAGGAAAGGCGCAGACAGAGTTGTCAACCTTCTTAATGCAACAAGAGACGCTCTCTAAAGGACTTGTGCACACCTCAAAAGCGGTTGCACACCTCAAAAACTGAAGATGCAGAATGGAAAAGACAGGTGACAAATTTGCAATGATCACCAATGTCAATCCCCTCATAAATTCTGGGCCAAAAACAAGCCTTTTTCGGTCCCCAATCTTACCAACATCATAACCCTGAAACAGTCTTCTCTCACTAAGACACTTGGGTTAACATATAGCTTAGCTCGAAGAGGTACGAGCAAGACTATTTCTTTCTCATTTTGCAGGGTTCTCGACTTGTAAACCCGGAGCAGATGTTGAAGACTTTCATACAATGGCCTCGACTCCAAAGCGGGTCCCCCTTGAAAACCAATATTCAAGCCTAACATTACGGTCCCGTGGAAGACCTCCCAACCGATCAAAATGTATGCGCTGCGAATGAACCTAAAACCTAGGCACAGGTTAGTAGGGAATTGAGTGCATCCCCTATAAAAAACCACTATCGCAAAACAGGTGAGAAGACTTCCTTGTCGAGAAATATTCCAATTGATGTTTTGAACAAACTCTTTTTGGAATTTTCAAACTGTTGATCCAGATTTTCCGTGCAAGGGATTTGTGATCACATTTGCATGTTGCAAGAATGCTTTGGATAACCTCCAGCATCAAAATGCACATTTCATGATTAAAACTTAAATCATACGGTTTTGTCAAAATGGACAGCCGTAGTCTTCCCAAAGATTACTAACGTTTTCTTGGTGAAGAAAAATCTTTCAGGCTCAAACTTCTGCAGGATACCTGGAGAACCCAGCTCCCAGAATGTCGCTTCAAAAGACTCAAGTGAAGTTTTGTCAAAATAAAATCTTTCACTGCTTCAAAAAAACTGAATTCCCGACAAACTTCGGGGTCTCCAAAAAAAAAGGGGGAAGAAAAACTCTTTTAAAAGAAAAAGTCCTATCAGACGTGGAGAACCCTCGTCCCAGGACCCCTTTTCAAAATATCAAACAGTCTCATCGGACGTGGAGAACCCTCGTCATGAGACCCCTTTTTCAAAACTTAGGCAGTCTCATCGGACGTGGAGAACCCTCGTCATGAGACCCCTTTTCAAAATTTAGGCAGTCTCATCGGACGTGGAGAACCATCGTCATGATCGGGCGTGGAGAACCCTCGTCATGAGACCCCTTTTCAAAATATCAAACAGTCTCATCGGACGTGGAGAACCCTCGTCATAAGACCCCTTTTTCAAAACTTAGGCAGTCTCATCGGACGTGAAGAACCCTCGTCATGAGACCCCTTTTCAAAATTTAGGCAGTCTCATCGGGCGTGGAGAACCCTCGTCATGAGACCCCTTTTCAAAATTTAGGCAGTCTCATCGGACGTGGAGAACCCTCGTCATGAGACCCCTTTTCAAAAATTTAGGCAGTCTCATCGGACGTGGAGAACCCTCGTCATGAGACCCCTTTTCAAAATTCAAACAGTCTCATCGGACGTGGAGAACCCTCGTCATGAGACCCCCTTTTTAAAATTCAGGAAATCTCATCGGACGTGGAGAACCCTCGTCATGAGACCCCTTTTCATTTAGGCAGTCTCATCGGACGCGGAGAACCCTCGTCATGAGACCCCTTTTCAAAGTCAAAACTGATGGTAGACACCGCCTGAAGGGTCAAACAAAGGTAGATACCGCCTGAAGGGTCAAATGAAGGTAGATACCGCCTGAAGGGTCAAATGAAGGTAGATACCGCCTGAAGGGTCAAAATATGGTAGATACCGCCTGAAGGGTCAACACAAGGTAGAAACCGCCTGAATGGTCAAATCAAAGGTAGAAACCGCCTGAAGGGTCAACTCAAGGTAGAAACCGCCTGAAGGGTCAAACCAAGGTAGAAACCGCCTGAGGGATCACATTAATGGTAGAAACCGCCTGAAGGGTCACATATGGTAGAAACCGCCATAAGGGTCAATTCATTGGTAGAAACCGCCATAAGGGTCAACTCATTGATAAATATCGCAGTAAGGATCAACACAAAGGTCTGATCCACCATACGGATCAAAATCCTTGGCAAATCCCAAAACGTGGGATGCGCCTTCCTTAGGTTCCTACCAGTTAGGAATCTCATCATGGTATGACCTACCATACAGGTCAGAGCTTAATCTCCCTAGGATATTCTGAATAACGAGTCCTAGGCATCTTCTTGAAAGTCGTCGCAACCGGCAGCATCCGACAGGTGAGCTTCAGGTAAGCCTCTCTCACTCCGGCCCATGTTCAAATTGTTAGAGCAAACCGGGGATTGATTTGAGCTTTTATCAATAGGCTTAAGGATCCGATGTCATAACATTTCTTCTCTTATTTTCCCAGTTGAGTCGGTTAGGAATCAGGTGCCACCTTATCTTTGAGAGAAACCTCTAACGAGATTCCTCTCAAAGAGGGGCAGCTGTTGACACCTGATTTTTTTACCATTTATTATTGTGATTTTTATTCTTTAAAATTAATTAAAAATATCAAAAAAGGTCATAAAATCACAAAATCAACTTTGGAAGCCTTGGTTTAACCTTAGGAACCAATTTTGAACAAAAAATATTTTTCGGTATTTTTAATATTTTTCGAGTTTATTTAATTATAAAAATACCCAAAAAATCAGAAAAATACCATTCGTGGTCAGAAAAATACCCAAAAATATTCGATAATTTTGTTTTAATTTCCTCTTCAAGTGTGTCACTTTAAATCTCAAAAATTCGGCTCGGGTCACTATGTTCCTTCACAAACATAAACCCGAACCGAGCCTAAAAAAATCATTTTCGAGTCTTTTAGTTTTCAATTCTCACTTTTTATAAGCTATGACATTGGATTCTAAAGTCTTAAAGTGCAATTAGGTCAATTTGCCCTCCAATTTAATCAATTTTTACCAAAAGGGCTTAATTGCACATTTTTCTTTCAATTAGTCCCCGGTTTCACGGATGTATACGTATGCTCTACGTATTTATACGTCATACGTATTTATACATTATGCATATTTGTACTGTTTGGTAACCTCTTTAACTCTTGTAATAATAATAATGGTTATTATTTTTAACACCTTTGTTAGTGCTATTTTTAAATAGCATTTTTGTATTATAAATTGTGAGTGCTATTGTTAGTGCTATTTTTAAATGTCATTTATTTGTGAGTGCTATTTTTAGATAGAATTTATAATTGTTAGTGCTATTTTTAAATACAATTTATTGGAAGGTATTTTTGGCTATAAAAGGATGGCAAGAGTTTTGAGGTTGAGGAGGGAGACATTTTGTAGAGTGTGCAAATTTTTGAGAGCTTAGAGAGAAGAACACAAACACTCTCTATATTCTCATCATCTTGAGTGAGCAAAATATACTAAGTTCGGAATATTGATTCCGCATATTGCTAGCACAATTGTTGTGGAGTTATTAGTCGTCTCCCCGTTCGTCAATTGGTGGTGCGTCCGAACTAGATGCCTAACACTTGTGGAGGCTGAGATCGAAGAACATCGAACCGACACCTCCGTTCAAGCACGCTACGAGAGGTAATCTATTTACTCCCTTTGAGGCTTTGTGATTTTTTTCGATTGAAATGCACGAAGTACGCCTCTGGAGATACATGTATGGGTTGTTATTTATTTCCGCTACGTGTTACGTGGATCCCAACAGTGGTATCAGAGCCGATCCTTAGGTGTTTTCGTGCATTTAATTGATTTTTTGCAATTTTTGCAATACTATGGCCAATATGTATTAACGAATTGTTCGTCTTACATGGCTAATGGAAGTTGATTATTTTATATGATAAATTAATCAACGTAGCAAAAATTGAGACTAAATCAATTTTGAATCGAAAATTTATGGCTATCTTATTTTACATAAAAATTCTGAATATGATTCAACGTAGAATTTTTATTGTGCCTTCCTAAGTTTTAAATTGTGAATTTATTACTTACGTGGAAGGGTGGTGATCATGGAAAAATCCCTAATCAATGTGATTGATGTATATATGAATGTATGATGATTATTTATATATTTGGGGTTGTAGTTATTAAATGGAGGCTGCGTACTCCTTTTATTTTTCATGTAATCTTTATTTTTAGCATAGTCAATTGTTGATGTAAATGCTACGAGGATTACGTGGGGGAGCCTTTTAAGTCGGCGAGCTCTTTGGGGCCTAATTCTTGAAGAGTTCAAGAAACCAAGAAGAAGCGAAGAGCGGCTCTCCGTTATTAAAATATTAAAATGATTAAATGTGGTCTCATTGGCTCGAGACCCATTAAATCATAATTCCATGATCACCACGTAGGATAGATGTTTATGTGATTGACATCTATTTATTTATTATGATTACGTGAGCATGTTAAACTGGTTAATGTGCAATGTCAGACTTACCTCACCCAAAATTGCGCCTGCATGAAATCCTAGTTAGGAAAATCACTAGCGTTAGGTACCGAAAGGGCGTTGGTAACGACACCAGCGTAACCAAGTCCCCGAACCCAAAAACTCTGGTTCCGTAGAACTGATCGATCTCTCCCAATCGATCAGTAAGGTTTCCGGTCTACCCTCCAAGAAAGACCGGTGGCGACTCCAAATGCATGCACAAGTTGCACATGCCACCACGACCACACTAAGGTCGAAAGCAATCGACTCTTATCGTCGAATCCTTCTGAAAAATACTCCCGCCGCGATTTGGTATGGGCCTGGGAGGGCTCGCGCCGATCCAAGACCCGCGATCGGTAATCCATTAGCCGCGTCCGCTTTCGGACGGGTCGCGACAAATATCTGCCAAGGACGCAAAACCATTTCGCGGACGCTTTGGCCACGTTATCCTCTATGTTGCAAGTAGCAGGCGGGCTTAACATCGAGCCCCTGAGAATAGACGTGATCAGGCAACCGGCCCATTGTATGGCGATCGAGGAGGAATTTGATGGTGAACCATGGTACCATGACATTAGAAACTATCTCTTAAAAGGAACGTTTCCCGAAGGAAGTCGAGGAGTTGATAAGAGATACATAGTTAGAATGGCCACCAAGTTCTTTTTGAGCGGTCAGACCTTGTACAAAAGGTCATTCGATTCAATTCTGTTGAGATGCGTAGACGCTAAGGAGGCAAACTTGCTCATGAAAGAAATACACGATGGAGTATGCGGTCCACATATGAACGGCCATCTCCTTGCAAGGAAGATCATGCGACTTGGTTACTTTTGGATGACCATGGAGTCGGACTGCAATCAACATGTCAGATCTTGTCATCAATGTCAGGTGTACGGAGACCGGATCAATGCGCCTCCGAATGAACTCCATCAAATGTCAGAAGCTTGGCCATTCTCCATGTGGGGGATAGACATGATCGGGCCAATAAACCCTGCCGCCTCCAATGGTCATCGCTTCATCTTAGTAGCGATCGATTACTTCTCCAAGTGGATTGAGGCCAGTTCATACACAAACGTCTCTGCAAAGAACGTAGCAAGATTCATTAAGAGGGACATAATCTCTCGATATGGGTCTCCTCAAGCGATCATCACAGACAATGGGTCTAATTTGAATAACAAGGTGGTCGATGACCTGCTGAATGACTTCAATATCCGACATCTCAACTCATCCCCCTATCGCCCGCAAATGAACGGAGCAGTGGAAGCGGCGAACAAGAACATCAAGAAAATTCTGGCAAAGACTGCCGAGAATTACAGAGATTGGCATGAGAGGTTACCCTATGCATTAATGGCATATCGGACGTCGATTCGGACTTCAACTGGGGCAACTCCCTACTCCCTCGTTTACGGCATGGAGGCGGTCCTGCCTGTGGAAATGGAAATTCCATCATTGCGAATCCTATCGGAGGTCAAGCTTTCTGAGGCTGAGTGGGTACGACACAGATATGAACAGCTCAGTTTCATTGATGAGAGGCGCCTGAGGGCGATCTGCCACGGCCAAAGTTACCAGAAAAGGGTGGCCAAGTCGTTCAACCGGAAGGTCAAGCCCAGGCATTTTGAAGTCGAAGACCTCGTGGTGAAGAAGACACTGCCAAGCGGGGCTCATCCTGGGGGCAAGTTCACTCCGAACTACGAGGGCCCGTATGTTGTAAAAAAGGTCCTGATAGGAGGAGCCCTGATACTTGTGAATTCAGACGGGAAAGAACTGGGATACCCCGTAAACGCCGATGCGGTCAAGAAGTACTATCCTTGAAATGGAATCAGAAGCCGATTTGACTATCTTCTTAATGATCTGAGTCGATATAGGACCACAGCACGCATTTCATGCATTCCATACATACATGCGCATCTTTCACATTCGCAGGATTGATGAGAGATTCAAGGACCAGACCCTTGACGAGGATACGTGGAAATAGGAGCTGCGACTGCAATGAACCGAGGTCATCGTCAAATTTACAGGAAAAAGGGACTACCGTAACTCGTTTGAGTTCAGAAGTCTCTAGGACCCCGTAAAACCCCCAAGGTCCGTATTCGAAATGTCTAGCCTTAACAAAAATGAGTAAAAGAGTGATAATGAGCATTTTCAGCAAGAGGTTTTCAAATCATTCGAAATGAGATTTTTTCCAACCAAGAAGGGTTTCAAAAATCTCAAAGGGACGTTTTCTCAAAAGACGAGAGGCAAAGCCTAATCCAAACACGTCCCATATACACACTTGAGAGAGAAGTGGAGCAGATCAGATAGCGAAATCTAGACCTACGGAAGTAGGGATTATTCGCAGCAATTACATGGATTGGGATGACGGAGGCATTCATTTCATATCCCCAAACACTACAGGTGACCATTGACAACCCCTTTGAACGGCGGTTTTCATTCTCAACCCTGTCAAGAACCACCCCACATTGGAGCAAAATGGAGGCAAGTCCAGCAACATCAGGAGAAAATGGTTAGAAATTTTCTTGCTCGGACTAACATCAATCTTTGTGTGTTGTTTATATGGTGATCCAAGTGCCATAGGATGACGAGAAGCGTTCATTTCTCTATCCCACACACGTTTATCATTTGCATAGACAAGTTGAGCCTGCAAATTCATTTCATAAACCCGTTAGTGATCATTGCACATTCCAAGACGGATGCATCATCACTTCAGAAACGGAGGAATTCGAGACTTAGGGATTACAAAGAAATTCCTAGGCTAATGCTTAAAGCATGTTTAGACATTCGATCATATGTCTAACATGATCTACCGAAGATGAGAAAAGCGGGATTTCAAAAGGAAAATGAGGACGAAGAAAATCCCCAGCATCAAGAAAAAGTAAAGTGCCTGGTAAAAGCAAGGCCGATGCTCGTGTAAGTTGTCTGGTTGATCCCCAGTGAAACCTGTTTGAAAAGGGGAGAAGAAAAATTCAAAAGGAGTTAGATTCCAAAAACTACTCCTCAAACGGTATCAAGCGCGGAGCAAAAACACAGAAAGAGTTGTCAACCTCTTAATACCACAAGAGACGCTCTCTAAAGAATTTGTGCACACCTCCAGAGTAGTTGCGCGCCTCAAAGATTGAAGATGCAGAATGGAAAAGACAGGTGACAAGTTTGCAATGATCACCAACGACAATCCCCTCATGAATTCTGGGCCAAAAACAAGCCTTTTTTCGGTTCCCAATCCTACCAAAGTTACAACCCTGAAACAGTCTTCTCTGACTAAGACACTTGGGTTAACATATTTCTTAGCTCGAAGAAGTACGAGCAAGACTATTTCTTTCTCATTTTGCAGGGTTCTCGACTTGTAAACCTGGAGCAAATGGTGAAGACTTTCATTCAATGGCCTCGACTCCAAAGCGGGTCCCCCTTGAAAACCAATATCCAAGCCCAACATTACGGTCCCGTGGAAGACCTCCCGACCGATCAAAATGTATGCGCTGCGAATGAGCCTAAAACCTAGGCACAGGTCAGTAGGGAATTGAGTACATCCCCTGTAAAAATCATTACCTCAAAACAGGTGAGAAGACCTCCTCGTCGAGAAATATTCCCATTGATGTTTTGAACAAACTCCTTTTGGAATTTTCAAACTGTTGATCCAGATTTTCCATGCAAGGAATTTGTGATCACATTTGCATGTTGCAAGAATGCTTTGGATAACCTCCAGCATCAAAATGCGCATTTCACGACAAAAGCTTAAATCATACGGTTTTTGTCAAATGGACAGCCGTGGTCTTCCCAAAGGTTACTGACGTTTTCTTGGTGAAGGAAAAATCTTTCAGGCTCAAACTTCTGTAGGATCCATTGGAGACCCCAAATATCCAGAAGAATGTCTCGCTCTAATGAAAAGAGCACGCATGTTTAAACTTCTTGCAGGATTCTTGAAAATCCCAAATCCCAGAAAAACATTTGCTCCGTGGAGTGGAGCACACGAGTTTGAACTTTCTGCAGGATACCTGGAGAACCCAGCTCCCAGAATGTCACCTCAACAGACCCAAATGAAGCTTTGTCAAAATAAAATCTTTCACTGCTTCGAAAACTGAATTCCCGACAAACTTCGGGATCTCTAAAAGAAGGGAAGAAAAACCCTTTTAAAAGAAAATGTCCTAGCTAGACGTAGAGAACCCTCGTCCTAGGACCCCTGTCAAAAAATCAAGCAATCCCAATAGACGTGGAGAGCCCTCGTCTCGGGACCCTTTTTCAAAATTCAGACAGTCTCATCGGACGTGGAGAACCCATGATCCCGGAAGGATGCCTTGCTCTGTCAAGAAAAGCTCATAGGGTCATGTTTCGCGGGATCCCTAGAGAACCCAGGTTCCAAACTGATACCCTTTTAATGAAAAGTTTGCAGGTTTCAGCTTTCTGCAGGATAATTGGCGTCCCCAGATCCCAGAAAGGTACCTCGCATGTCGAAAGGACAACTCGGCCTTCTGCGAGATTTCAGGTAACCCCTAAATCCCAGAATAGCCTTCAGGTGAACCTAGAGTTAGGCAAACCTTTTCCAAGACCGATCTACAGAACGATCGAGTCTTCGACTAGTCCCGACAAGAAGGGATATGTCAATCTTTAGGCAAGGCCTTTTAGTAGGTGTCGCGACCCGTCCGGAAGCGGACGCGGCTAATGGATTACCGATCGCGGGTCTTGGATCGGCGCGGGTCCTCCCAGGCCCATACCAAATCGCGGCGGGAGTATTTTCTAGAAGGATTCGACGATAAAAGTCGATCGCTTTCGACCTTAGTGTGGTCGTGGTGGTATGTGCAACTTGTGCATGCATTTGGAGTCGCCACCGGTCTTTCTTGGAGGGTAGACCGGGAACCTTATTGACCGATTGGGAGAGATCGATCAATTCTGCGGAACCAGAGATTTTGGGTTCGGGGACTTGGTTACGCTGGTATCATTACCAACGCCCTTTCGGTACCTAACGCGAGTGATTTTCCTGACTAAGAATTCATGCAGGCGCAATTTTAGGTCAGGTAGGTTTGATTGAGGGTTTCATGCAAATTGGAAGACTGTTCCTATCAATCACAATCAATTTAAATGAAAGCGCAATCAAGTGCATAAATAAATCTCATCGATGCACATCAATTCCAGTTAATGGCCTCCTAGCATAGCCATAAGGGTTTATGAAAGGTGTGATTTCGGACCGGGGTAAAATGGGAAGATTTGGAGGCGATTTAGCCCGAAGGGCAAAATCGTCAATTTTTGGAAGGCTTGGATACCGAATTACCCAAAATATTCCATGGCCAGTTGTTTGTGGCCATTTCCCATTTTTTGGGATTTTTCTAGAATTTTTGGAATTTGTTTTTGGAAGACGGTTTGCCGGAAGGGCAAAACCGTCATTTCGAAAAAGATCGGGAGTCGAGAGACCCGGAACAGGTCATGGCCAGTTGAATGTGGCCATTTCCTATTTTCTGGAATTTTTTAGAATTTTTTATGATTTTCTATTTTTTATTGATTTTTGAATTTTTTAATATTATTATTTAAAAATATTTTCCGGGCCTGGTCAGACCCGACCCGCGCCTCGCGGGCGCCCGGCCCGACCTTACGGGTCAGAACCGGCCTAAACGACACCGTTTTTTTATTTTTTTGAGAATTTTCTAATTTTAATTTTAATTTTTTTTTTATTCTTCTGAGATCATTTTCAAAGAGGCCCAGATTCGGCGCTGATCAGCTTAAAAAGAAATCAGATCTGATTTACAAAAAAAAATCCCCACGCACAGACTCCTAATCGAACACTTCATCCCCATTTTTTTTACTTTTGTTCTTTCTTTCGATTATTCTATTACTTTTCTATATTCTCTACAGACTGACTACAAATGCTTTTCTTTTTATTTCAACCCACACGAACAGCCAAGGGAGAATAACCTGCAGTCATTGTTCAATCATCTTCCTCATGCAAAATCCCTTCATTCGTGGCATCTGAAGCAAAGAATTGGTGTCATCGGTCATAACGTCGGTATCGGGTTTCAATTCCACTCCAGTCTGGTCTCTTCAGCTCTACTATGTCACGTTGCTCGTCGCATTGCCACCTTGATCGCCATGTCGGACTGCCACCATGACGCTCTCGCCAAACAAAACTATAAGACGGCCGGATCTAATCGATCACCGGATTACACCCCGCTAGACCACTGGACGATCGAAGCCGGGGTTTGCCGGTTTGTCAACTCGTGTGACCACCGTCACCCAAATTCGAGGTGCTTCCTCAATTATCCCTCAACAACATATCTCGATTTTGCTATAGAAAACAGAGCTGGGTATACCTAAGATAACATCAACCTAGCATCCATATCCGGCAAGAATCATCCAATCAGTTCCTATGACTAAACAGGCAATATAATACATCTACGATCATCTTAAGAGAGCGAGAGAATTTACTTGATCCTTGCACAAACTTACAGACGTCCACGTCGAGCTATGGAACTCGAGGAGGGTAGGGATGATTCTGGATTGACTCTTTTTCCAACGAAGAAATGATGTTCGATCTAGTTCGAGCTCTTCATATGGATTACAAGAGGCTCACGAGACTTATTTCGCAAATCGTCTCTCTCTGCGGCGTCGCTACCGAAGCTTCAAGACTTCTACGCCTTCCTTGGTGACGGCGAATGAGCCTCGGCATGGTTGCAATGGTGAGCTGGTGGCCACCTGACCAGACAGACGATGGAGGGGGGAATCGTTGAAAGGGTAACACTGTCGACGCCCCCCTTTGGGTTCGCGGACCAAGGGTGGTCAAAATGACGGTAATGCGAGCTGCCCTATGTTGTTCCCCGTCCTCTCCTTATTATCTTCTTTTTTTTATTCAATCCAGCTCTTCCCACCATCCTTTTTTTAGAGAGCCACTTCGTCCCCCCTCTTGATGGTGGAGAGCACACTTCCTTCTTCTTTTTGCCGTGCTCCACTCCCTCTTTTTTTATATTTCCACATCATGGACTCTTCTTCTTTCTTTAATGTGATGCCCCCCCCCCCCCATTTCCACTATATTTTCGGTGGACACCATTATGTAAGGAAAGGAAGGCTAACTACACTTGTCGTGAAGCACATGAAGACATCTAAAGAGAAGGACCCCTTTATCGAAAAAGAGAGCCACCATGCTCTCCATTTGTAATAAAATATCGCAAAAGAGATGGAGTTGTTGTTCTGTGGGTTCTCCTTTTATGAACCTCGAGTAATATGTTTTCCCTGAGATGCGGAATATGCTCGATCTTTTCTTTCCCTAAATCACGCATGCACAGAGGGAAAGAGAACGCCTCCGCAATCGCAACTCCGGCTCCAATGATATTGTAAACCACATTAATGCAACTTAATTAATACAAAATAAATATGCAATACATGAAATTTTTTTGTGAGAATTATGATTAACTCTCATTATATGAATTTCTAAAATAATTAAAATTTAGGTGTCAACAGCTGCCCCTCTTTGAGAGTGAGCTCGTCAGAGGTTGCTTTCAAAGACAAAATGACACCTGAATCTTGACCGACTCGACTGGGGAAAAGAAATGCTATGACATCGGAACCTTAAGTTTTTTTTTTTTTTAATGATTGCTCAAATTAATCCCCGATTTGCTCTTGCAATTTGAAATTGGGCTGGAGGGAGGGAGGTTTACCTGAAGCTCACCTGTCGGATGCTATCGGTTGCGACCACTTTCAAGAAGATGCCTAGGGCTCGTCATTCAGAATATCCTAAGGAGATTAAGCTCTGACCTGTATGGTAGGTCATACCATTATGGGATTCCTAACTGGTAGGAACCTAAGGAAGACGCATCCCATTTGAGATTTGCCAATAATTTTGATCCGTATGGTGGATTAGACCATTGAGTTGACCATTTAAGTGATTTTCACTATTGGATTGACCCTTCAGGCAGTTTCTACCTTTGATTGACCCTTCAGGCGGTTTCTACCATTATTTTGACCCTTCAGGCGGTTTCTACCTTGTGTTGACCCTTCAGGCGGTATCTACCATCATTTTGACCCTTCAGGCGGTATCTACCTTGTGTTGACCCTTCAGGCGGTTTCTACCATACATTGACCCTTCAGGCGGTTTCTACCATTGATTGACCCTTTAGGCGGTTTCTACCATGATTTGACCCTTCAGGCGGTATCTACCTTCATTTGACCCTTTAGGCGGTATCTACCTTTGTTTTGGTTTGAAAAGGGGTCTCATGACGAGGGTTCTCCACGTCCGATGAGACTGTTTGATATTTGAAAAGAGGTCCTAGGACGAGGGTTCTCCACGTCATGCCAGGACTGTTTGATATTTTTGAAAAATGGATCCTAGGACGAGGGTTCTCCACGTCAAGCTAGGACTGCTTGATTTTTGAAAAGGGGTCTCATGACGAGGGTTCTCCACATCCGATGAGACCGCCTAAATTTTGAAATGGGATCACATCCTCACCCCTTCTTTTGAAAGATCCCGAAATTTGTCGGGAATTCAGTTTTGAAGCAGTGAAAGATTTTATTTTGACAAAACTTCAGTTGAGTCTGTTGAGACGACATTCTGGAAGCTGTATTCTCCAGGTATCCTGTAGAAAGTTCAAACCTGCGTGCTCCACTCCACGGAGCAAATGTTTTTCTGGGATTTGGGGTTTCCAAGAATCCTGCAGAAGTTCGAGCCTGGAAGATTTTTCTTCACCAAGAAAACGTTAGTAATCTTTGGGAAGGCCACGGCTGTCCATTTGACAAAACCGTATGTTTTAAGTTTTAATCATGAAATGTGCATTTTGATGCTGGAGGTTATCCAAAGCATTCTTGCAATATGCAAATGTGATCACAAATCCCTTGGACGGAAAATCTGGATCAACAGTTTGAAAATTCCAAAAAGAGTTTGTTCAAAACATCAATTGGAATATTTCTCGACAATGAGGTCTTCTCACCTGTTTTGCGATAGTGGTTTTTTTTTTTTTTTGTAGGGGATGCATTCAATTCCCTACTAACCTGTGCCTAGGTTTTAGGCTCATTCGCAGCGCATACATTTTGATCGGTCGGGAGGTCTTCCACGGGACCGTAATGTTGGGCTTGGTTCTTGATCTTCAAGGGGGACTCACTTTTGAGTCAAGGCCATTGAACAAAAATTTTCACCATCTGCTCCGGGTTTACAAGTCAAGAACCCTGCAAAATGAGAAAGAAATAATCTTGCTCGTACTTCTTCGAGCTAAGCTATATGTTAACCCAAGTGTCTTAGTCAGAGAAGACTGTTTCGGGGTTGTAACATTGGTAGGATTGGGGACCGAAACAAGCTTATTTTTGGCCCAGAATTCGTGACGGGTTTGACATTGGTGACCATTGCTGATTTGCCACCTGTCCTTTCTTTTCTGCATCTTTAGCCTTTGAGGCGCGCAACCTATCTCGCGATGTGCACCAGCTCTTTAAAGAGCGTCTCTTGTTGCATTCAGAGACTGACTCTTTCTATGTCTTTGTTCTGCGCTTGATAGCATTTGGGGAGCAGTCCTTTTGGATTTGGCTCCTTCAGGGATTTCCCCTTTTCCCATCCAGCTTCATTGCGGACCAATTAAACAACTAGCACGAGCATCGGCCTTGCTTTTACTAGGCACTTTGCTTTTTCTTGATGCTGGGGATTTTTCTCATTTTCATTTTTGAAATCCCCCTTTTTCTCATCTTCATGGGATCATGTTAGACATATAGTCTAAACATGCTTTAAATATCAGTCCGAGAATTCTCTTCGTAATCCCTGAGTCTTGAACTCTTCCATTTTTGAAGTGGTGCGACATCCATCTTGGAATGATCACCAATGGGTTCATGAAATGAATTTGCAGGCTCAACTTGGCTGTGCAAATGATACAGTGTATGGGATAAAGAATGAATGCTTCTCGTCATCCTATGGCACTTGGATTACCATATAAACAACACACAAAGATTAATTAGTCCGAGCAAGAAAATTTCTAACCATTTTCTCCTGACGCTGCTGGACTTACTTCCTTTTTGCCCCGGTGTGGGGTGGTTCTTGACAGGGTTAAGAATGAGAACCGCCGTTCAAATGGGTTATCAACGGTCACCTGTAGTGTTTGGGGGATATGAAACGAATGCCTCCGTCGTCCCAACCCATGTAATCGCTGCAAATTGTCCTTACCCCCGTAGACCCAGATTTTGTTATCTGCTCACTTCACTCATCTCTCAAGTGTGTATTGGACATGTTTGGACTAGGCTTTGCCTCTTTTCTTTTGAGAAAACGTCATTTTGAAAGTTTTGAACAACTTTTGATTGGAAAAATCTCTTTCGTTTTCTCCAAAAATTTTACCCGCCAAGGGGATTTTATGATGCACAACGCATGTTCAGATAACCTCATGTTTCAAAACATGAATGCCAATGAAGTTAGAGTCCTATGTCTTTTCTAGACATCAGATTCTAAAAGCTTTTCTTTTCTTCTCTATTTTTTTATTCAACCTCTTCAAGGGATTTGGGAGAGGGATACTTACCTGTCCCTCGCGGCTGGAGATCCCTGAAAATGCAGAAGAAACATGTTATTGTTCGTTCATGCATTTTTCAAAAAATTAGAACGATACATCTTACCCTTGGTCATGTACTCTAACGAGTAGTACATGGGATGTAAAAACATGTTCGTCTGTAAGGCGATTCCCCCCGTTCTGATGTTGCGTATTGATATGAACAACATCTATCAAATCCGCCTATCCATTCTTGGAGTGTTTGCAACATCAATGGTTCATCTGCCCCCAGTTAGGCAACGTCTGTTCTGTTATTCGAACAAATGGCTCCTTGAGTGATTTATCCACGTTTATCACCTGAGAAGGGAAAGAAAGGAGACATTACTTCGGTATTCGATTGAAGATCGTTTAGGAACGATACATCGTTTTACCAAATAGGTGGATTCGCGGCCAAACGTATTTCGTATTGTAGGGGTAGATCCCATTATACTCTGCGGGTAATAGTCATTGTTCGGGGAACTTGCTCCACGGATTAAGCGATTAATCCACGGCCCTCGGCTTGAAGATGCTCAAAGGGTGATGTTGACACTCACGCGCAATTAGTTCTAGACATTAATGAAAGATGTTCCCATGGGAACCTTACAGTGCGATCAACAACATATTCAATAGGAGTGTTCCACCCCTTTCGTCTAAGCATTTTTCATCGAGTAACCATGCCTTGCATCAGACGTTTGGTCACCTGCCTTGCGTCACCACTGCGATGGCCCTCCGGCTCCAAATTGATCGAGCCAAAGATTGAACTCATCGCCAAGGAAATTGCTCGGGTCTTCGAGCCATTGATGTTCAAGTTGGGTATCAACAATTGTTGGGGGCAGATTTCTTTCATTGCCTTCGTTGTGAGGGATTGGAGTTTTTGAGCTGGAACCTTCATCATTGCCCTGTTGGGGTTGAGACATACATTCCTGAAGAGTATTGATCCAAGTGTCCAGCTCCTCATCAAGGAAATCACCTGTTCTTTCTAGCCCTTGGTGCCCAGATTGGGTGTCGTCGACTGCAGGCGAGGGATTCCTCTCTTTGTTCTCGCCGTGAGCAATTTGACCCCTCGAATTGGAACTTCCTCCAATGACCGGCAGGTTCATATGTGCACTCTCTACCAATGCCAGATCCACTTCAGGGACAGCATTAATGACTGATTCGCGCTCAAACTGAGGAATCTCTATGTGCTGGAACTGTGGCATATACTCCTGAGGAGTATTGAGATAGCTCGGCGGAGCATTCTGATTTGGGTTAGAGGAGTCGCTGACACGACTGCTGGTCCCGTCATTGCTGAAACGCGGTTGGGTGCTCTCGGCCCTCCAATCATCGTGGTTGTAACTCTGCCCGGAACTTGAGCTCCAACTGGCTTTATGATGGTTTAACGCTATCCTTCCATCCCTTAGCAATCTCCTATAGTACTTGAGGTGAGACTCGACGTTAATTCTAGAGAGCCCCGGCACATTCATAATCTCGAGTATGCGTAGTGGGCTAGCCGAATCAACTCCCAGCTCTCGAATTGCATCAACAAATTTGGTGTGAAGTTCATAGGTCCAGTAAAACCTTGTTCTCTTATCACCCAAAATATCGTCAATACTTCGGTAGCTATTCTCTACGGGATCTAGTCGTTTCAAAAGTTGTCCGGGGAGGGACTCACCGACTTTGGATTGGCTGGCTGCGACAGCGAGTTCGTCATTAAGAGAACTCCCCCTGTGATGATTCATATCCCATTTCTCAGAGGATGTTGGTGTTGATCCTATGGTGTTGACTTGCTCATGCAGATCTCCGGCGGTATCTGGCTGTGTCGGAAAATGCTGTGGAGAATACGGTAACAGTTGAGCGTTATTCGTCAACAGGGATGGTTCATCGAGGAACAACTCGCCGAGGACAACAGGATTACCACAATTAAGGCAGGTGGTCTTGGTCAGAGCTTCCTTATATCTCGCGCTTTCAGCTTGAAGCTTCTCATTCTCCTCCTTCAGGACCAGTAGCTCATGGTCTGCGTATTGCTGTTTCACCCGGGTTCGTTTGTTGGCGAACCAAAACTTGACCTTCGAAAGCTCCAATCCTATCTTTCGGCTCAACTCCATTTTCTGTTGTCTGCTTGGAGTGGGGCATTCATTGAAGAAAGCTTCAAGCTCTCGGATTTGGCCTGGAGTGTGGCGTTGTAGTTGCTTCCTTTTCCGACTCCGGTCATCATTGTATACTCCTTCTTCGTAGCTGAAACCTAGAATTTCATCGCTGGAGGAGTCAGTTTCTATGGCCTTCGGGCAGGATTCAGCTCCAGGATCTTCAAAGTCTCCCAGCAGTTCGTGCTCAGAAATATCCAGGTCGGGCGTTTCTAGCAGATGGGAATAACTTTTAAACATGATGGATCGGGGTATCTCGGGCTGATCTAGTTCACTCAGCTTTCTCAATTCGCTCTTACGTGTTTGCTCACTCTAGAAATTTTCTCAAGTGATTGTGCGTGTCCTGGAACCATCCTTCAGGCTGCATATGAAGACCAGCAAGCAAGCGCTCCTCCCGAGATTCTGCAATTACTCATCGTCTGTATTCCCCTTTCTTTTTCCTCGTGATAGGATCACAAACTCTCTTGCATTGATTCGGTTTCATCGAGTATTGCGCTCGTCCCCTAGTTCAGTCTTCAAAGTGGTGGGTCTACAATCTTTCGGCGCCTTTTATGATTTGCTAGGCCCGAGAACGTGGGGAGCAGCGGTGGACCCGCAATTAATGACTCCGTTTAATTCATTTAGCTCCATGGGAATTAACGCTATGACCTTCTCTCAACCCCTTTTCATCGTTCAAACGAAAGTGACATTTTCCCTGTGCATGCTGTTACTCTTCATTTCAGCATCCCGGGCGCTTGGTGAGGAATGAGTTCGTGGCCACTCAAAATTTTAAAGACCGTCTCTGGTTTCAGACTTAATCTAACAAGGGATCATCACAACTGAGCATGACGATGTTCGTCGATAGCGTTGGTTTTAATATAGAATTAACTATAGTCATTAAAGAAAAATGTTCCCGTAGGAACTTTACAACGGATAAAATGAGTGATCTACTCGTGAACATGTTCTTCTTTCTATGGGTGTTCGTGGTGACCGACCCATCGTGCCCCGAGTCAGGTGCTAGATCATGGCTGTCCAAGCATGCCAGCTTCCCACTGATTGAACAAGGTATCGAGCTCCTCATCGAAGAAATCGTCTGTCGTGGGTTGACCAGCGGCAGGCAGAGCACCAGCCGACTGCTGCTCGAATGGAGGAGTGCGCACTCGCTGTACTTGTGACACGCGCTCTTGAGAAGTGTTGAAATGGCCCGGGAGGACATTCTGATCAGCTTTCAGTTTGCCGGTGGTCGGGTTGCTAGCTTGATTGATGCTTAGATTTGGCCGGGTATCTCTTGATGCCTGAGCATTACAATGGCGGTCGCCCCTAGTTTTTGAGCTCGAGACGGATTCCTCCCGGTTTAGCTCCGCTCGACGTTGTTTTAATAGCTTTCTGTAGGCAGCAAGGTGATTCCTGACCAGCTCCTTACTAAGCCCCGGTACAATCATGGCCTTAAATACGTGCGTCGGAGTTGCTGAATCGATCCCCATTTGGTGAACCACGTCTAGGAATCTGGAATGCAGTTCAGGGGGCCAAGCGAACCTCCTCTTATCGTGGCCCAAAATTGCATCGATGGCTTGACGACTGATTAACTCATCTCCAGCAGGACCCGACCCTATCGAAAATTGTTGTGCATGAGGCTGATATGCTTTGAGCTGGTCGGCGGTAACATCCAGCTCCTTGAAACTGTAACTCCAATCAAAGCGATGCAAATCCCATCCCCCAGGAGGTATTTGTATCATCTTCGTAGGATCATCCTGCTCCTGCGTGACTCCGGCAAAATCTGGTTGAGCAGGAGATGCCCTGAGGGAGTAAGGTGGTAAATGAACGTCTTCAATCATTGCATGAGGCTCATCGGGGAATATCTTACCGCGAGCGATGAGGTTATCGCAATGAGGGCAAACGGTAATATTGAGAGCTTTTTCATACCTCATGTTTTCTGTTCGCAACTTTTGGTTTTCTTCCTTTAAAATCTCGACCACCTGACGTTTGCGTTGAGCCCTCGATTTGGATCTCCTATTTTGAAACCAAAACTGGATCCTCGACTGATTAATCCCCAACTCCCGGCTCAATTCAATTCTCCACTTCTTTTTCATGTAATGGCTTTTACTAAAAAGGGTTTCCAGCATTTGGGTTTCCTCCTGAGAGTATTGGTGAGGACGTCTTCTTTTCCCGAGTTGAGCATCGTGGATGTCGTTGTCGTCGTCGCCGTGATCTTGATTTCCGTTGCCAGAAGTGTTGGGCTCCATGGTTTTGGCGTTAGACCTGATCTTGGAATCTTCGAGATCCCTCTGTGGTTCAATTTCTGAGATTTTTGAGTCAGTCGCCTCTAGCAGCTGACAATAACCTCTTAAATATGTTGGATTGAGAAATGTTTGATTGGTTCTTGCCCACTCAGAGTTCTCCACTCTCTCCTGTATGCTCACTCCCTATAAAGTTTTCTTCGAGTGACTTTGCATGTTCAGGAGACGCTCTTCAAGCATCATTAGGCAAACGTTCCCCCTCAAGACCTTGAATTTCTCGCTTAGCTTTTCAACGTGATGGGACTGCCAAATCCTGTTAGGGCTCTCTTCGATAGTTGCGCTTACCTCCCACCTAACTCTAATAATGGTGATCCCGACAAATCTTTTACATCTTTTAATTGATGAGCCGGAAATCGCGGACCGAAACGAATCCAATGGTTCTCGTGAGGGGACCTCCTGCTTTACCCCCTAACTGGGCTCCACCAGCATTATTACTGAGACCCTTCATCATCCTCGAGTTGCTATAAAATGAGGAATTAATGTATGGAAGGTTAACGTTCTCGCATAATCAGCTTCTTCCTTCTAATCTCTCTGTTAAACTCGTCTTATTCTCAAGCCAACCCAACGCAAATGGCCTCCTCTCTCGTACGCACTTTTTCAACTGATGTCTTGGCCCAGTGGGAAAAGCTTTACAACCTACTGGGTCGCGGTTACGCGCACATAACCGATCATTCTGCAACCGAGGATGCAATCTGTGTCCTGCTCGAGGACCTTGATACCACTTCTCTCGAAGGTACTACACTGGGGAGGGAATATAGAACTTTCCCGACTCTCTTTGCACACTCCTTAGAGGCCTATCGTGTTGCTAATCGGGAGGTTCTCGTGGCTCGCGTCTTGCGGGCTCGTTATGAGGATCGATCTGATCATTTGGTGCTGACCAACTATCTGGTTGATAGTTACAAAAAGGCTGTCGAGTTTGCTAATGAGCGGGTCGCGACGTTGCTTCGCGAGAGGAGAAATCTAGTGGATCAATTGGCCATATCCCTGACCACCGGCGAGCATGACCGCCGCAACGTCCTGTTGAGGCTTCAGAGCGACTGGCAGGAAGAACGGCTCGACAAGATAACCGAGGACATAGCTCGCGGGAATGGACTGGTTCGGGACCTGGAAGTAGTCACCGAAGAACACGAGGCCAAGGTCGCCGAAGTTAAGGGAGAATGCAGAAGTCTTCTCCTCAGGCTTGCCGACCACAACATGCGGAGCTGGGAGTATGAGCAGAGCATTAATAACATGGAGGGTCAGTTGGGATCCTTTGTGTCGTTAATTAGGGCTCACTTTGGCTTTACTTTTCCACCCCGATTTGTATGACCTGCTTCTGAAAACCCTCCGCTGAGCAAAATAAATGAAAGTTCTCGTGTGTGTGTTTTAACTTCTGTATGGTTCATTTCTTCGAGCATCCAAACATCTTCAACTTGAGTGAGCCGAACCATAATAGCAATAAGCCGAGCAAATACGTCCTGATTTTATAACTCGCTCATGATCAGATGGAAGAATAGTTGCAGATTTGTCCAAGAAAAGATTTCTCTATACTACTTGTTTTTCACCTGCAAATAAAAAGACAGAATCAGAAGGAATAATTTGAAAAAGAAAGCATAGACCCCTTTCAATCTTATGCTTGCTTGTGAATAATAAGGACAAGAACTTTTACAAGGGTTTTAATCTTGTGCGAAAAGTTTTTATCAATATTCCTCGAAAGAAAGCATACTATTGAAAGGAACGTAATTCACGATAATCGCTTTTGATTAATTTCGAGAGGAATGACTTACTCAAAAGTGCAAGACATAATAACGCGTTTTAAATTCAATTGAAGATATGACATCCAAATTAAGGTCGTTCGCTAAAAACGAAAGTAGTTTGGACATCTATCTCGTCATTAAATTCAAAACAAAGCCGATATTCTCGATCAATTATCGTGGATTACCAGCGACGTAAAACATGCATGGACCAATTCAAGTGTATAATTCCTTCTAGCGAAATTGGGGTTGGATTACCCTATACGACCAAAAAGGTCGTGCAAGATTTCCAATTTTAATTTCCTCTAAAGGAATTATAAACTTGACTTGGGAGTATTCGGATGATTAGAGAAAATGCCACCATCACATTCCCATGACCTGTCAAAAGAAATACAACCAAGTTCCATCTAAATGTGTACACCAATAGATCCCTAATACAATCACTCTAAGGGGTGAGATAGAGAAAGCCTCGATAAAAATAAACCCTATACAAGAGGACTAGTAATGGAAAATGAAACAAAGGAATGTGATCCTAACGTTTAAGGATGCCCCAAGTTCGATCTGTGACTTCCGGATCACTTGCCCCAACTCGTCATCTTCATTGGACGATATCTCAATAATGTCCATAGTAGGCTCCTTTGTTGTTCACTCGGTGCTTGTCATGGGATATCATCCTCTTCGTCTTCTATCAAGGACGTTTGGGAAAAACACACACATCTATCCTTGAAATGACATTTAATCTAATCACCAGAATGCAATGAATGAAATGCCTATATTTATATGAACTGTAATAGATTTGAGGGATAGAGAGTCTTACCAACCAAACTCGTCGACTTATGTGCGGTTTTAGGTGTACCAACCGCCCAAAGACATGCGCATGAGACAAGTGATGGTGAACTTCTAAAAATCAGAAGGTTTGGCACCTAAGGTTAAGGTTCCCACTTCGAGTTCTGAAAAGAGCCGATTCCATTGCACAGCTATCGTTGCATTGGGACTCGATCCATAGTTCGAAGCGAGCGGAATTGAAAAGTGGATTACTCCGCGTTTTTTCTCACGGAGATTCCATTTTCAATTCCTTCTATTGTGTTCCTATAGGCGACGCCCGGGGTTTTAGGCGCGGTTGTGTGTGTCCACGTGTTATGATCATCACAATGCAATTCATGCATAGCAGTTTATCAATCAGCACTTCAAATCATCCACACAACATACATTCCTACGCCCAACCTGCATAAGACAATGTTAATCACGGACTACACCCCTTATTTCTTCGATCTGCAAAAACATATAACCCCTATCATGAGCGGACTTACCTCACCTTCAAGAGCGCCTGCAAGGTTAGAAATATCACTCAACATTTTAATTACGGCCTAAGTCCACTTGAGGTCTAGAACCATAGGTTCTAGAACAAAGCTCCCCAGCGGAGTCGCCAGCTGTCGCGACCCGTCCGGAAGCGGACGCGGCTAATGGATTACCGATCGCGGGTCTTGCATCGGCGCGGGCCCTCCCAGGCCCATACCAAATCGCGGCGGGAGTATTTTCTAGAAGGATTCGACGATAAAAGTCGATCGCTTTCGACCTTAGTGTGGTCGTGGTGGTATGTGCAACTTGTGCATGCATTTGGAGTCGCCACCCGGTCTTTCTTGGAGGGTAGACCGGGAACCTTATTGACCGATTGGGAGAGATCGATCAATTCTGCGGAACCAGAGATTTTGGGTTCGGGGACTTGGTTACGCTGGTATCATTACCAACGCCCTTTCGGTACCTAACGCGAGTGATTTTCCTGACTAAGAATTCATGCAGGCGCAATTTTAGGTCAGGTAGGTTTGATTGAGGGTTTCATGCAAATTGGAAGACTGTTCCTATCAATCACAATCAATTTAAATGAAAGCGCAATCAAGTGCATAAATAAATCTCATCGATGCACATCAATTCCAGTTAATGGCCTCCTAGCATAGCCATAAGGGTTTATGAAAGGTGTGATTTCGGACCGGGGTAAAATGGGAAGATTTGGAGGCGATTTAGCCCGAAGGGCAAAATCGTCAATTTTTGGAAGGCTTGGATACCGAATTACCCAAAATATTCCATGGCCAGTTGTTTGTGGCCATTTCCCATTTTTTGGGATTTTTCTAGAATTTTTGGAATTTGTTTTTGGAAGACGGTTTGCCGGAAGGGCAAAACCGTCATTTCGAAAAAGATCGGGAGTCGAGAGACCCGGAACAGGTCATGGCCAGTTGAATGTGGCCATTTCCTATTTTCTGGAATTTTTTAGAATTTTTTATGATTTTCTATTTTTTATTGATTTTTGAATTTTTTAATATTATTATTTAAAAATATTTTCCGGGCCTGGTCAGACCCGACCCGCGCCTCGCGGGCGCCCGGCCCGACCTTACGGGTCAGAACCGGCCTAAACGACACCGTTTTTTTATTTTTTTGAGAATTTTCTAATTTTAATTTTAATTTTTTTTTTTATTCTTCTGAGATCATTTTCAAAGAGGCCCAGATTCGGCGCTGATCAGCTTAAAAAGAAATCAGATCTGATTTACAAAAACAAATCCCCACGCACAGACTCCTAATCGAACACTTCATCCCCATTTTTTTTACTTTTGTTCTTTCTTTCGATTATTCTATTACTTTTCTATATTCTCTACAGACTGACTACAAATGCTTTTCTTTTTATTTCAACCCACACGAACAGCCAAGGGAGAATAACCTGCAGTCATTGTTCAATCATCTTCCTCATGCAAAATCCCTTCATTCGTGGCATCTGAAGCAAAGAATTGGTGTCATCGGTCATAACGTCGGTATCGGGTTTCAATTCCACTCCAGTCTGGTCTCTTCAGCTCTACTATGTCACGTTGCTCGTCGCATTGCCACCTTGATCGCCATGTCGGACTGCCACCATGACGCTCTCGCCAAACAAAACTATAAGCCGGCCGGATCTAATCGATCACCGGATTACACCCCGCTAGACCACTGGACGATCGAAGCCGGGGTTTGCCGGTTTGTCAACTCGTGTGACCACCGTCACCCAAATTCGAGGTGCTTCCTCAATTATCCCTCAACAACATATCTCGATTTTGCTATAGAAAACAGAGCTGGGTATACCTAAGATAACATCAACCTAGCATCCATATCCGGCAAGAATCATCCAATCCATTCCTATGACTAAACAGGCAATATAATACATCTACGATCATCTTAAGAGAGCGAGAGAATTTACTTGATCCTTGCACAAACTTACAGACGTCCACGTCGAGCTATGGAACTCGAGGAGGGTAGGGATGATTCTGGATTGACTCTTTTTCCAACGAAGAAATGATGTTCGATCTAGTTCGAGCTCTTCATATGGATTACAAGAGGCTCACGAGACTTATTTCGCAAATCGTCTCTCTCTGCGGCGTCGCTACCGAAGCTTCAAGACTTCTACGCCTTCCTTGGTGACGGCGAATGAGCCTCGGCATGGTTGCAATGGTGAGCTGGTGGCCACCTGACCAGACAGACGATGGAGGGGGGAATCGTTGAAAGGGTAACACTGTCGACGCCCCCCTTTGGGTTCGCGGACCAAGGGTGGTCAAAATGACGGTAATGCGAGCTGCCCTATGTTGTTCCCCGTCCTCTCCTTATTATCTTCTTTTTTTTATTCAATCCAGCTCTTCCCACCATCCTTTTTTTAGAGAGCCACTTCGTCCCCCCTCTTGATGGTGGAGAGCACACTTCCTTCTTCTTTTTGCCGTGCTCCACTCCCTCTTTTTTTATATTTCCACATCATGGACTCTTCTTCTTTCTTTAATGTGATGCCCCCCCTTTCCACTATATTTTCGGTGGACACCATTATGTAAGGAAAGGAAGGCTAACTACACTTGTCGTGAAGCACATGAAGACATCTAAAGAGAAGGACCCCTTTATCGAAAAAGAGAGCCACCATGCTCTCCATTTGTAATAAAATATCGCAAAAGAGATGGAGTTGTTGTTCTGTGGGTTCTCCTTTTATGAACCTCGAGTAATATGTTTTCCCTGAGATGCGGAATATGCTCGATCTTTTCTTTCCCTAAATCACGCATGCACAGAGGGAAAGAGAACGCCTCCGCAATCGCAACTCCGGCTCCAATGATATTGTAAACCACATTAATGCAACTTAATTAATACAAAATAAATATGCAATACATGAAATTTTTTTGTGAGAATTATGATTAACTCTCATTATATGAATTTCTAAAATAATTAAAATTTAGGTGTCAACAGTAGGCAAACCTTTTCCAAGACCGATCTACAGAACGATCGAGTCTTCGACTAGTCCCAACAAGAAGGGATATGTCAATCTTTAGGCAAAGCCTTTTAGTAGGCAAACCTTTTCCAAGACCGATCTACAGAACGATCGAGTCTTCGACTAGTCCCGACAAGAAGGGATATGTCAATCTTTAGGCAAAGCCTTTTAGTAGGCAAACCTTTTCCAAGACCGATCTACAGAACGATCGAGTCTTCGACTAGTCCCGACAAGAAGGGATATGTCAATCTTTAGGCAAGGCCTTTTAGTAGGCAAACCTTTTCCAAGACCGATCTACAGAGCGATCGAGTCCCCGACAAACCCTACAGAACGGGCGCGTCATCCTTAGATTCCTATCAGTCTGGAGTCTCACAAAGGTAGAAACCGCCATAAGGGTCAACTTGATGGTAGAAACCGCCATAAGGGTCAACCAGTGGTAGAAACCGCCATAAGGGTCAACTTGATGGTAGAAACCGCCATAAGGGTCAACCAATGGTAGAAACCGCCATAAGGGTCAACTAATGGTATGACCTACCATACAGGTCAGAGCTTAATCTCCCTAGGATATTCTGAACCAGTCCTAGGTATCTTCTGGAAAGTCATCGCAACCGGCAGCATCTGACAGGTGAGCTTCAGGTAAGCCTCTCTCACTCCGGCCCATGTTCGAATTGCAAGAGTAAACCGGTGATTACTTTGAGCATTCATCAAAAGACTTGAAGGTCCGATGTCATAACATTTCTTTCCCCCCCAATCGAGTCGGTCAATATCCAGGTGTCATTTTGTCTTTGAAAGCAACCTCTGAAGAGCTCACTCTCAAAGAGGGGCAGCTGTTGACACCTGATTTTCGACCATCCATTATTATAGTTTTTTTAATTCCTAAAATTAATTAAAAATAACAAAAAATGTCAAAAAATTGCAAAATCAACTTTGGGAGCCTTAGCCTAGCCTTAGGAACCAATTTTGAACAAAAAATATTTTTTGAATTTTTTAATATTTTTTGGAATTTATTTAATTATAAAAATACCAAAAAAATCAGGAAAAATACCATTCGTGGTCAGAAAATTACGCAAAAAATATTCATAAATTTTATTTTAATTTCCTCTTTAATATTTTCACTTTTTACCAGGGAAATTTGGCTCGGTTCATGGGGTTCCTTCACAAACCTAATCCCAAACCGGGCCTAAAAAATCCTTTTCGAGTCTTTTAATTTTCAATTCTCGGTTTTTATAAGCTATGACATTGGATTCTAGAGTATTGAAATGCAATTGGGTCAATTGGCCCTCCAATTTGATCAATTTTAACCAAAAGGGCTTAATTGCATAAAAATCTTTCAATTTAGTCCCCGGTTTTACAATTTGTGAAATTAAATTTCACACGGGCACACCCATTAAAATCAAACACCTCTACCCTATAGTTTTCATCATGCTTAATCCATTGGTGGGCTCAATTTTGAATAATTCGATCGTTTGGACCTTCGATTTGGTGAAGTTGATTTTCGGATCCTAGGGACAATTTGGGGTTTTCATAAAATTTCAATCAATTGATTCACGAAAATACCCCTATTTGATAGAAAATGTGTCAAGGAGTCCGATTATGCCGTCAATTTCATGAAAATAGGCCGAATCGGGGCTCAATTTGAACGAATTTGTCGAACCGGGCCGGTCGGGTCAGACCCGACCCGACCCGGTCCGACCGGGTCTGCAACAAAGTTGCAGACCCGTGCGTGCGTGGAGAGAACAGGGGAAGACAGGGCATGGGCGCGCAGCTTCGGGAAGAGAAAAAAAGAGAGAGCAGGCGTGGGGGACATTTCCAGCAGACCCCCATGTTCGTTCTGGCAAGGGCATGGGCGTCGGGACGGGCGGTCGGCCACGAAAATGGTGGGGGATTCTCGGTTTTAACCGAGTTCGCAGAGAGAGAGAGAGGGGGTTACTTCGGACAAAAACAACGGACAACCGACGACCCCGAACCTCCAGCGGACTTCACTCATCACCACCAAGGTCGCCATTGCCATCGCCGAGCCCGGAGCAGGTCGGTATTCTCCCCTGAGCTCCATTTCTCTATTGCACGCCGACTGTTCGACGAAATGCCTAAACGAGTATCGTATTTTTGGAGTCTCGGCCAACCCATCCCGGCCCCTATTTGTCGCGATTCTGGCTTTAAACTTTCATGCTAATCTTCCCTACCCCCTGGCCTGCTGTTTGTTTTACATTATTCGACAAAAAAAAACGAGGGCCGAGGCTTCGCCGGTCGTGGTCGGGGTCGGGAGCTCGATGGGGAGCTTCAAGTGTTCGCCGAGCTCAAAACGAGCTAAGGTAAGTTTTCGGACCATCCTAGGATGCTATTTGATGACTGAGAATCGAGCTTGAGCAAAAGAAACGAATTGCGTAGATCGTCGCCGGCACCGGGAAGTCGGGGGTTCGTCCCGATCGTTTTCGACGTGTCCATGGCCTTATTTTTGGTATGTGATGATGTTGAGGTGCTGAGGGTCCGAATGCCACAAAAATTTCCCCAAAATTTTGAGTTTTGGTTCGGTTTTGGGCATTTTCCGGCGACCTCGCCGGAATTTTCACTGTTCCGGCGAGGCGCCGGTCGTCTTCTCCGGCGGGCCGGCGCCCCGCTGACCGGTCAACGGATGACGTGGCATGCCACGTGGACGCCACGTCAGCCGGGTGGGACCGGTCCGTTGATTTTCAAACCAACGGATTGGGCGGCCCGGATCGCGACACGTGTCGCGATCCTGTAATTTTGGAAAATTAAAAAATGATTTTCGAATAAAATAAATGACTTTCTGATAATTAAATTAAAATCGATCTGACGGTCGAGAATGTGCCAAGTGGCTTTCTGTGGATCGTCCGATCTCGTCCAAGATCGGACGCACCAGGAGTAGCCACGTGGCACAATCTGGAGCGTTCGATTTGATTGGTTTTCTAAAAAGGAAAATAAACTAATTGTTGATCTAACGGTCACCAATGAGCCACGTGGCTCCCTATGGATCGTCCGATCTAGCGGGAGATCGGACGCACAGGAGGAGGCCACGTGGCGCAATGAGGACCGTCCGATCCGGGGAATTTTCGGATAATTAAATAAAATAGATAAAAAATCCAAAAATTGTTTAAAAAATAGGAAAAAATATTTAAAAATCAAAACGGTGTCGTTTTAGGCCGGTGTCGACCCCTAGGGTCGGGCCGGGCGCCCGAGAGGCGTGGGCCGGGTCTGACCCGGCCCGCAAAATATTTTTTAAATATTAAAAAATTCGGAAAATAATAAAATAATAATAAAATAATTAAAAAATCAATAAAAAATAGAAAATCATAAAAAATTCAAAAAAATTCGGAAAATTCAGAAAAATTCTAAAAAATTCCAGAAAATAGGAAACGGCCACATTCAACTGGCCACGACCTGTTTCGGGTCTTTCGACCTCCGATCTTTCCAAAAATGACGGTTTTGCCCCTCCGGCAAACCGTCTTCCAAAAAATTCTAAAAAAATCAGGAAAATCCCAAAAAATAGGAAATGGCCACAAACAACTGGCCAAGACTCACTTCGGGTGTTTTGAACCCCGACCCTTCTTAAAACGACGATCTCGCCCTTCGGGCGAATCGTCTTCCAAAAATTGAAGAAAAAATCAAGAAATTCCAAAAAATTCTCAAAAATGGGAAATGGCCACGATCAACTGGCCATGGAATATTTTGGGTAATTCGGTATCCAAACCTTCCAAAAAATGACAATTTTGCCCTTCGGGCTAATTGTCCTCGAATCTTCCCATTTTACCCCTAGTCCCAAATCGCATCTTCGCTAAGCCCTTATGGCTATACTAGGAGGCCCATGACTGAAATTGATGTGCATCGACATGATTTATTTATACACTTGACTGCGCTTTCATTAAAATTGACTGTGATTGATAGGAATAGTCTTCAAATCTGCATGAAACCCGAACCATACCTATCTCACCCAAAATTGCGTCTGCATGAACTCTTAGTCAGGAAAATCACTCGCGTTAGGTACCGAAAGGGCGTTGGTAATGACACCGACGTAACCAAGTCCCCGAACCCAAAATCTCTGGTTCCGCAGAACTGATCGATCTCTCCCAATCGGTCAGTAAGGTTTCCGGTCTACCCTCCAAGAAAGACCGGTGGCGACTCCAAATGCATGCACAAGTTGCACATGCCACCACGACCACACTAAGGTCGAAAGCGATCGACTCTTATCGTCGAATCCTTTAAAAAATACTCCCGCCGCGATTTGGTATGGGCCTGGGAGGGCCCGCGCCGATCCAAAGCCCGCGATCGGTAATCCATTAGCCGCGTCCGTTGATTTTCGGACGGGTCGCGACAAGTGTATAATTCCTTCTAGCGAAATTGGGGTTGGATTACCCTATACGACCAAAAAGGTCATGCAAGATTTCCAATTTTGATTTCCTCTAAAGGAATTATAAACTTGACTTGGGAGTATTCGGATGATTAGAGAAAATGCCACTATCACATTCCCATGACCCGTCAAAAGAAATACAACCAAGTTCCATCTGAATGTATACACCAATAGGTCCTTAATGCAATCACTCTAAGGGGTGAGATAGAGAAAGCCTCGATAAAAATAAACCCTATACAAGAGGACTAGTAATGGAAAATGAAACAAATGAATGTGATCCTAACGTTTAAGGATGCCCCAAGTTCGATCTGCGACTTCCGGATCACTTGCCCCAACTCGTCATCTTCATTGGACGATATCTCAATAATGTCCACAGTAGGCTCCTTTGTTGCGTACTCGGTGTTCGCGATGGGATATCATCCTCCTCGTCTTCTATCAAAGACGTTTTGGGAAAAACACACACATCTATCCTCGAAATGGCATTTAATCTAATCACCAGAATGCACTGAATGAAATGCCTATATTTATATGAACTGTAATAGATTTGAGGGATAAAGAGTCTTACCAACCAAACTTGTCGACTTATGTGTGGTTTTAGGTGTACCAACCGCCCAAAGACATGCGCATGAGACAAGTGATGGTGAACTTCTAAAAATCAGAGGGTTTGGCGCCTAAGGTCAAGGTTCCTACCTCGAGTTCTAGAAAGAGCCGATTCCATTGCACAACTATCGTTGCATTGGGACTCGATCCATAGTTCGAAGCGAGCGGAATTGAAAAGTGGATTACCCCGTGTTTTTCCTCACGGAGATTCCATTTTCAATTCCTTCTATTGTGTTCCTAAAGGCGGCGCCCGGGGTTTTAGGCGCGATTGTGTGTGTTCATGTGTTGTGAGTGTCGCAATGCTAGTCATGCACAACAGTTTATCAATCGACGCTTCAAATCATCCATACAACATACATTCCTACGCCAACCTGCATAAGACAATGTTAATCACGGACTACACCCCTTATCTCTCCAATCTGCAAAAACATATAACACCTATCGTAAGTGGACTTACCTCACCTTCAAGAGCGCCTGCAGGGTTATAAAAATCACTCAGCGTTTTAATTACGGCCTAAGTCCACTTGGGGTCTAGAACCAAAGGTTCTAGAACAAAGTCCCCAGCGGAGTCGCCAGCTGTCGCGACCCGTCCGAAGGCGGACGCGGCTAATGGATTACCGATCGCGGGTCTTGGTTCGGCGCGGGCCCTCCCAGGCCCATACCAAATCGCGGCGGGAGTATTTTTCAAAGGGATTCGACGATAAGAGTCAATCGCTTTCGACCTTCAGTGTGGTCGTGGTGGCATGTGTAACTTGTGCATGCCTTTGGAGTCGCCACCGGTCTTTCTTGGAGGGTAGACCGGAAACCTTATTGACCGATTGGGAGAGATCGATCAATTCTACGGAACCAGAGATTTTGGGTTCGGGGACTTGGTTACGCTGGTGTCATTACCAACACCCTTTCGGTACCTAACGCGAGTGATTTTTCCTAGCTAAGAATTCATGCAGGTGAGTGGAGTACGAATCCTAAATCTAGGAATTCATGCAAATAGGAATGACTATCCTGGCAATCACAATCAATAATAAAAGGCGCAAATCAATGAATCCAAATATGCAAAATAAACACATCAAATCAACACGATACTCATAAGAATACTCTATTAACCTAAACAAGTATCAATCAACTTTAGGAATGATTTAGACACGATTTTACCCATAAGGGGTAAAATCGTAATTTTGAGACAAATGGGACAATTTGCCCAAAAGGGAAAAGTCATCATTTCGGAATGAATCTGGGGTAAAACAATATCAAAAATAGGTTTGGTCACTCAATTGACCTATTTCCTATTTTTTTGCAATTTTCATGATTTTCTGGAATTTAGAAACCGATTTACCATTCGAATGGTAAAATCGTCATTTTTCTAAAAGTGGGAATGAAATGTGGAAATCTTAGACATAAGGTTTAGCCACCTATCTGGCCCATCGCCAAATTCTAAGCAATTTCCACAATTCATCAGAATATCAAAGACGATTTACCCTTTGAGGGGTTAAATCGTCATTTTGGATTAAATGGGAGAAAATCCTGAAAACGGCAACAAATCAATCTTTTGGTCATTTTCAGTCTTGGAATTTTTTTTATAATTTTTTTTTTAGGAATTTTCTACAATTTTTTTATATTTCCTTTGATTTTCTATATATTTTTTTTAGATTTTTCTGTTTTTTATTATTAATATTCTCTGGAAATATTTTCTTTGACAACATAACACACTTAACCAAATAAATGAACTAACTACCATACTGAAATAAATGCATACAAATCAAGTCTATAATGGCAATACTTTAGAAAAATAACTCTAATATACGGGTCGAGTACGTAAAATATACCTGATTGGACACCGACCTTCAACCGCCCAGCCCCAACGCGCGACTGTCTCCGTGCGCGTCATCTGTCGATCGCCACATCAAAATGTCAACAATCAATTTTGTATGTAAATATCGAAAATGATTTTTTTTTAATTTTAATTTAATTTAAAATAAATCGGATACGGCCGGTTCGTCCGGACACGGCCGGACTCGGTCCGGTCCGTTCGGACACGGCCGTAACCCCAAAACAGGGGAACGGCAGAAAGGCGCGGCAAAGGGGGGGCGGGCGGCTGATTCAACGGCTAACGGGCGGCGGCCGGCTTGGAGATCGACGGTGGCGGATCGAGGCAGCACCGGAGAGCCGAGGACGACGCTGGCCGCGGCGGAGGTCGGCCGGAGTTGGCCGAACGAAGGCTGAGCTGAGTCAGGAAAAACAGGGTCCCGTGGCGCCGAGGACAGAGGAGGACTGCGAACGGTTTTCCGGCCGCCACGCGCGGCGGCCGGCTTCCACGAGCTGGGGGTTGTTGAGGGGGAGTCTCAGAAGGTCCTCGGTGGTGGTGGTGAGCAACGGTGACGGCGTAATCGGCCGGATCTGAAGAAAATTCAAGCCTGCCCAAAAACAGGGCACCGCGAGCTTCGAGACTGTTCGTGGCGATTCTGGCGGACGGCGGCCGGTGGAGTGGTGTCCGGTGCGTCGGGGGAGACGGGTGGACGTTGGTGAGGTGGTGATCGGCGACAACAGCGGGGCAAGCGGTCGGAGAAAGAGAGTAAAACTCTCGGGTCTGGCGGCCGAAAAACAGGGGGACTTCGAGGAGTTCTTCTCGGCCGTCCGGCGGGCGGCGGCGACGCCAGAGGGGTCGGTGGTGGTGGCGAGACTCAGCTGGAGATGATGGTCGCCGGTAGTGCGATGGTGGAGCGCTAAAAATCGCCGCGGCCGGACTTGGATGGGGGAGCGGTCTTCGGTTCTTCGGGGGAGAGAGCGTCCGCGAGAGAGAGAGAGTCACGGTCAAAAAAGGAAAAGGGGCAAGACCAAATCATTACCCAAAATCCCCCTTTTTATTTTTTTTATTCTTATTTATTTATTTTATTCAAAAATAAAATAAAATAAAATAAAATATAAAAAATTATTTTTATCCAAAATGGTTCATTTAGCTTGGCCAAGTTCATCAAAGTTGATTTTTTAATTTTTTAACTTTTTATAGATTTTTTTATGAATTTTTAAAAAATAAACTATGAAAGACTGATCAAAAATCAGGTGTCAACAAGTATACACCAGAAGAACCAAGATGAAGCTGAGCTAAATGAGAAAGCTGAGCCGCAATATTAGCAAGACGATCATCTAAAGATGAGGATGGAGTGACACGATCTGTGGATGGAGAAGAAACAGGTGGAACTGAACGCAAGGGTGCATCAAGAAGATCACACATTTTCTGAAAATATTGATCTTCAGTATGTTCATTTTGCATACAGAAATTACAATAAAAATGTGAACCTTGCTGAGAAGAAGAACGCTGGGAACCACGCACAAAACCACGTTGGGAACCATGATGAGAACCACGCTGTGAATAGCCAGACTGAAAAACATGTTAAGAAGAGCCAGATTGGAGACCACGTTGAGAGAAACTTGGCTGGAAATCAGACTATGGAGTGGCCATTACTGCAGAGGAATCTAAAGATGGAGGAGCATTGTCGCGACCTAAAAATCGATTTTTCAATTTTAGGTTAATGGATTACCAAATTAATTAATTAGATTAATTAACTTAGCTCGAACTCTCCCAAGTTCTACCAAATTGCGACTTTTGGTTCAAATGATTATCTAAAAAAAGATTTTAAATTTTTAGGAGCAGCCACTAATCATTTTTTGGTATGTTGATTAAAAACATAAATAAAATAGCGAGAAAAAACTATTTTATTTCTACGAACCAAAGAATTTAAGTTCGTGACTTGGTTACATTACTCTTTCAATTAATGCCATTTCGGTACCAATTTCATGAAAAATGTTCAGTTTGGCAATCTTGATGAATTTTGAATCGAAGTTCAAACGTGCAATTTTTGTGTTTTCTTTTTATGATTTTTTTTTTGTATTTATGTATTTTCGAAATTAAAAATTAATGAAGAATGATGATGAATTGGTTCGAGATTAACTTAAAGTTTTCGGATTTAATTTGCATTAATTTCCAAAATTTTAAGAAAATCTTTAAACGCTATGTCTACATCTTTTATAATCTATCCTAATGGACGCAATCAGATTTGATTTATTGAATATAATCCATGAGATAGGATTTCCAGAAAATCCTATCTTTCTAAAAATGATGAGACGTGGTTTAAAAGAAACCATATCTTCCTAATTTTTTTAATTTTTCTGACATGAAAATTAAACATGAGACATGAATGATTTTTATTTGTTTTTTTTTCTGATTTTTGTGATTTTATATTTTATGAATGAATTTATATTCAAGTTGCAAATCTTTTAATGAAAAAGATAATTATCGCCATTTATTTCGAACCAAGGTTCAATCTGAAGCCTGACAGATCGAATCTCAAATTCGAAACACCCGCTATGGAAATAGCGGTTGCGGATTAGGAAATTTTCCTAATCAATCACATTTTGAAAGATTTTTTATGTCTTGGGTATATTCGGGAGATTTTCGAATTTTATTAAGATTACACAAAAAAATTCTAGAATATTTGCATTACCACGCAATCTCTCCGATTCAAACATGAAATATAGTTGCCGGATTCAAACAATGTTCAAGTCCAAATTTAACGTGCAATCCTCAAATTAATGCAACTGATTAGTCGCAAGAATTTCGAACATTCCATCATTGACATGCAGCATCCACTTTGCAAATTTGGGAAGGACAAAAAGCATCTCACCAATTGGATACTGTGAAGTTCAATCCCAAGGTCATCAACAAATTTTGAAGCACGTGGACTAATCCTGAAAGCTAACCAATTCAATACGAACAGACTCACAATTTCGACGGTACATACCAATGAAACTTGCAAGGCAATTTGAGGTTTCTAATTCAATCAGCTCTCGTAAGGAAAAAAAGAAAAAAATCTGGCATAAGGCCTCACCATCAATAGATTCAATACCCCAGTATCCAACGACAAAAATAAGGAGATTCAAGTCATTCAACCAAATATATCAAGCACAATATATCATCCAAGCGTGTTATTCGACGACTTTACCTTGAAACAGACGTGGACTTTATTAGCCAAACGCGTACAATTGCAGAAACGACGTTCAGAATAGCTTCCTTTTGGACCAGATAACTGGGAAAGCGCCAATCAGCAGGTGGAGAATCGGTGCAACCGTCGCGGAAGATGGTGCGCAGGGGGACGTCTACGGACAAATTCTGCTTTTTGTTCTCACGTGAACTCTAATTGTACGAACCAGAAACCCTCTCCTCCGTCAAGCTCACGTGTGATCTGAATTTGTTTTGAATGAACGTGGATCCCCCCCAAAAACTGCACTTCGGAGACAACTTAGATAGCAACCGAATCTTGTCTGGACAGTGATGAAACAGCGCACGGAGAAGGATGCGGCGGAAAGTCGACGCACTCTTGAGGGGGATTGTCTCGACGGCGGAGGGAAACAATCGGACCCCTTTGCGTTCTTGAGTAACTCTCCACTCTCTCCACTTAAAGTATGCCGAAAAATCTAGCAATGGCCTCTCGTTTTTTTTTTCTTTTCTCCCCTCTCTGTTGCTTGTCACGTATGCTCTCAAGAATGTGTCTGCCGAAAAATTTTGAGCAATTGTTGACCCCCCCCGTCTAACCCTAGAGAAAGCTTAGTATATATAGAAAAAAATCCTTACGAGCTTGGGGCTTATAATATTTCAGTTTTCGCAAAATAGCCTCGGGACACAAAGTTAATTAAGTTTCAAAGGGCCTCATTGCTTAAAAATAAACTGAAATTTTCGGCAATCAAGAATAAGATAGTGATATAGGGCCAACCGAAATTCATATTAGCTTGTGCTTAGTTGCGTAATTTCTTTTTTGTCTGATTAACATTGAACCATGCAATTGTCAGGCCTTCCCCTTTAAAATATGCTGATTTGGACTTAAAATTGGCCCAGACATCATTACAAATTCGGCACCCCTTCCATCGTGTCATGGCCGAATATTTGAGTGAGCTCGAGCCCAGTCGCTTGTCAATTCAAGTTCAATTGCTTTTCTTGGCCTGAATGCAATTGCGCGATTGACATAAAATAAATGTGCAATGCATAAGAAATTATTTTTTGCAAGAATCATAAATAACTCTCATTTTATGTTTAAATGAATGAATTCCTAAAAATCAAAATTTAGGTGTCAACAAGCACCAAGAATTCCTCGTCTAGCTTCCTCAGCCTGAAGTTCCTTGACTGCAACAGAAAGAGATGGTGCAAAATAACGATATAGAATCTGACTTCGAGCTCCCTCAAATTCTGGTGAGAGTTGCATCAAGAATTCATACAGACGATTCTTGTTCTGATCTTCAAGTCTAGATGCAGCACAAGCAACACAACCAGCGCACATGGCACATGATGGACGAGCCAACACATCAAGCTGGGACCAAAGAGACGTCATATAATTATAAAATTCATGAATTGTTCATGTACCTTGAGTGGCACAACGAAATTCCTGCATAAGCTGATAAACACGGACAAAACCTGTTTGTGTAAACTTCTCAGCAATTTGATCCCATAACTGTTTCGCACCAATAATCTGAGTAAATTGGGGGCGAAGATAAGGACTTATAGAACCAAATAATATTGTCCATGCTTTTCTATCAGCAACATGTCAATCCTTAATTTCATATTGGCGTCGTGAAATCTGATCAGTCTTAGGTTTAGGATATGCAGTATCGGACAAGGGTGCAGCACAAGAACGAGTACCATCCACATGTTCATACAAATCACGATAAACAAGAGCAGCCATCACTGAGGGTTTCTGAAGAACATAATTAGAGCTATCTAATTTAACATCAATGCGGTCAATTCGATCATTGTCAGCCATAATTCTGAGATCAATAAATCAAAACGAAAGTAAGGTGAAGAGAGCAAAGCTCAAGGTCAAACGCGAGAACAAAATTGCACTCCAAGCGAGGTCCCACTGAGAAGCACGCGAGAAGAACACCCATTGAGAATCCGAAATCACTGATAAGTGAAAAGAAGTAGTAAGGTGAAATCGTCGAAGTCCGAAATCAACCACCGAGAAGAAATTGAAGTCCGAAATCCAAAACCGGATTGAAGAATCCAAAATCACCGAAATCACAAATTGCACCGAGAAAACCCATTGAAATCCAAAATCACCGAGAACACCCACTGAAATCGTATGGCCGAGATACGATAACATTGGAGCATGAACGATAATTTTTTGTTACAAAAGACCAATCTGGGTTGCCCTAATACGATAACACTGGAGGCAACGCCCAAAAATACGATAATCCAAGCTGGGCTGACTTTCCCCAACCACAACGACAATTTTCTGAAATCAACACCAAGACCACCAGCAGAGACGATGCCAAAATCCGATCTTGATGTTGCGAGAAGGAATCAATCCGATCGGTGCAAGAAAAATCCAACACGAGGTTCGTTCACCACGTCGCCTATGGGGGAAGAGCGAGAAACCCTAGCTCGGATACCATGATAGAATTGAGAATTGAATAATGGAATCGTAATTTACAATTAGACACAAGGCCAATAAAAATATACATACAAAGAAGGGCAAGAAAGTAAATACACAAAAGACCTACTCGTAATATATACAATATATCTAAATAATATATCTAACAGTATAAACAACAGGAAAAGGCGATCTGCCAATAGAACTATGAACTGCGCTATTATAAGCAAACTCTAGTTGCGATAAAGCAATATCCCACTGCTTTGGCTTATCCCCACAGATGTTTCGAATCAAGTTGCCAAGAGTTCTATTCACCACCTCTGCCTGACCATCAGTCTGTGGGTGAGTTGTGCTACTAAAATTCAAAGATGAATCAAACAACTTCCATCAAGTTCGCCAAAAATGCCCCAGAAATTTACTATCCCTATCTGAAGTAATAGACTTTGGCACTTCATGCAAACGAACTACTTCTTTGAAAAATAATCTGGCCACACTTACAGCATCATAAGTCTTCCTACAATGAATAAAGTGTGCCATCTTGAAAAATCTGCCAATCACAACAAAAACAGAATCCACGCCTCTTTGGGTTCGTGGCAATCCAAGCACAAAATCCATGGACAGATCTTCCCAAATATTGTCAGGAAGATGTAAAGACATATACTGACATGTATTCTTGGATCACCCCTTAGTAGTTTGGCAAGCATAATACTTTTGCACATACCTGCTAACATCCCTATGCAATTGGGCCCAGTAAAATCGCTCCATGATTGCAGCAATAGTTTTATCTCAACCTAGATGTGCAGTCAACCCACCATCATGCAAATCACAAATTACCTTCTCTCGTAATGATGTCCGAGGAAGGCAAAGCTGATTGGCATGCATCAAAAATCCATCATGCACATAAAATTCTTGCACAGGTTGACCAGCAGCACATAACTCTCAAATCTGACTAAATTCATCGTCATCTGCATAATAGTCTTTCAGTTGTTCAAACCCCAAAATGTCTTGGCTTAAAGTAATCAACAAACTAGCTTTCCTGCTTAACGCATCAGACACCTCACTTGTGCTGTAATCTGAAAGGAAACTTCTGTAAGAATTGACACCAACGCATATGCATATCTTTACTAATCCTCTTCTGACTATTCAGATACTTCAAAGCTTCATGATCAGAATAAATGATGAATTTTTTCCCAATCAGATAATGCTCCCACATCTTCAAAGCCCTTACGACAGAATAGAATTCTTCATCATAAATGCTCCACTTTTGTCTCGCTTCGCTAAGCTTCTCACTAAAATAGCAAATCGGCCTGCGCTTCTAAGATAAAACAGCTCCTATACCCCTTCCAGTAGCATCACAATCTACCTTAAACAGTCGTGCGTGTTGCTGTTCAGTGCAAGGTGGCTCTTGACCTTCCCAAGCTCGTTGAAGGACTTAAGTGATTGGCTAAGTCGGATCCTATGATAGTATATAGTATTGAGGAGAGAAAGCTTGGCAACCAGGAAAAGGCATGTGATGAAGATCTCTATCACTATGTTGTATTCTCGGATAACATTCTTGCTTGTATGAACCACAAGTTTCATCCTGGAGAGAGAAGCATGAAGAATTTCTTGGGGCTCAAGCTGATGTATTACTTGATTCGTTGGAGAAGCCATCCCCGGTGAAGCAGATTTCTCAATCTTGGATACAGGATTGAATTTGAAAAGATTGATATCAATGAAGACAAATCAGATTCGATGATGAATCTTTTTCCTAACAGGAGAGAATGATGCAGATAAGCATCAAAGTTGCGATCTATGTAATATTGCGTGATATTATGTAATATTGCGTGATTTTCTATTTTTAGGTAATTTTATATTTTAATGGTATTTTCCTAATTTTTTTTGTTTTATAATCCTAGTAGGGTTAGGTTTAGCGTTAACACCCTATAAAAGATGTTTTATAATATTTTTTAGAGTAGATTATTATTATTGAATTTCGAGATTTCTCTCTAAAGCATGATTTGCTTGTTATTTTCGATGAACGCTGCGTCACGGTGAAAAAGAATAAATCAATGGTGTGATAAATTAAACAAGTTCATAGATTGAAGATTATTACATTTATCACGAATCAGGAAAAAAAGAAAAAGAAAAAAAACATGACATTCCTTGCATGAGGAAAATTATTGATGGAAGCAAACAATTTTCGTAAGAAATACATTGGTCCGCATACATGATCGATTATCCCTTGTGCTCTATGAGGTGGTCTTGACTGTGGCGGGGGTGGTCGGACGATTCAAGCGAAGTTCTTTCGATCTCGATGAAGCCCGAATCCTCATTATCACTCTTGGCATGCAAACCCTCCTCGATCTTTTCACTCTTCTTAATCTCTTCATCAAAGACCACATCGTCTTCTATGGAGAGCACTATGGCTTCCGTCCCATGAGGACCTTCAACAATGGCCTCCTTCACCTTCCTGTGCTGCTCGAAATGGATCATCTCGGTCTTTTGCTCCGTCTTCTTCTTCTTCTTTTTCATCCAGCAGAAGAGAGCCGCTGCCATGAACGCGAAGAACAGGAGCCCCCCGCACGAGATGAACACGATGACGATGATTGTTGGGTGGTGGTCGGGCCCAGGCGGCGGTGGCAACGGGTGTGGCGGCGGCAACGGGTGTGGCGGTGGCCTCACGTGGGGTGGTGGCGGGGCGATGGGGCGGGGACGAGGTGGCGGGAGCACGTGAGGGGGCGGTGGAGTGAAGGGGTGTGGCGACGACGGCGATGGCGGTGGCGATTTGGGATGCGGTGGAGGGGTTGCCGCCGGCGGAGGCCGGTTCGAGGAAGGCTGAGATGGTGGTGGTGGTGGTGGTGGGGGCGAAGAGGGGTTGTTGTAAGCGTTGATCATTGGGGAGGCCATTTCTTTGTGTACTTAGTGAATGAAATTGATTAGAATTGCTATGAAAAATGTTATGTTTTTCCTTATGTATATATAACGATAGTTTGCATATGACACATTAAATTTTTTTTTTTTTTAAGTTCTTGAATGACTTGACTCTCATGGCAAGATTGAGGTGGTTGTTTGCATTAGAAAACACTTCTTAGGGTTTCCTTTGTTTTTGTTCTCAAGTTCGTTTTCGTGCCACAGTTTCCGGGAACAGAAGTGCGAATGAATACTTCGAGGAGAAATGAGATCATGTGGGACAAAACCATCAAGCACGAAATCAATCTAAGGGCGTCCATGATAACATTTCTGTTTAAGAATTGATTTCTGAAAGATAAATAATTTTTTCTACTTCTATTTTTGGATGAGTATTTGAGCAAAAAAATGCGTTTGATAACGGCATAAAATTTCTGATCTTAAAATAGAAATTTGTTTGACTGGCAACCAGCGATGGCGGCAGTGGGCAGCCAACAGGGTGCGACGTTTGGTGGTAGTCGGCGGAGATTTCGATTTCTCGGAGAAGTAATTTTTTTTTTGGTCATTTCTGCTTCAAATTCATTTTTGAAACAACTTTTTATTTCAGAAATAAAAAAATAGAATTGTGTTACCAAACGATTTTCTATTCCAAATCTATTTTGGAAATATGTTTCTGTTGTCATGCACCCCCTAAATGTTCCCTTGATACCCCAAAAAAAAAGAAGAAGTCCGTAATGTACGGTAAAGTTAATAGGTATACGTGTACGAAATGTGTGATACCAACGATCGGAGAGATCAAAGTACATCTACTAGCTTCAAAGATTTTATTCGGTGCTTTCAAAGTACGGCATGCTCATCCATTCAAGTCAATCAATGTTATCGACTACTATGTAAGTTCTCAAATTTTTTTTAATGGAAAATGGTTAACATTTTGCATGGGATTATGGGTTTTCTTGGGATGAAAAGTCGCGTTCTGAGGACGTTCCAGAAATTTCTCCAAGAAATAAAATCTTCAAACAAGCATGCTCGCGCCAAGCGACTTGTCCACGGGTAAGAACAATTTGTGCGATCCGATGATACGGAGTAATGGGATTGAACCATTAACATTACGTACGTAAATCCAAACCGGCAAACAGTTGGTATGCGTTACATTAGTTGAATAAAACAGTTTAGTAACTTTAGTCATTCTTCTACTTATGTCGTTCGAGAAAATGCGGTGGTTGTGATAATTGAGTACGACACATGGACATAACCAAATTTTTACGGACAATATCTATCTAAATCCTCGTTGGTTTATTTACAAGACAATTTAATTCCCGCGTGTTCTTCTTCTCTCTTCCTTCGTCTCACAATCTAGAATCTTTGTAATTTTTCCTCCTCCTTATTTTCTTTTCTTTTCACCCCCTATTTTCAGGATTAGTGCTACACGGCAGCTTCAACTATTTCTTAAATCTGAAGGCTTGGCCCACGATGTAATTGTAGCCCATCCAAGCATGGTCAGGGAGGGACGATCAAAGCCCAACGTCACATAAAGACGTCAGATAGCATCATAGAGGTCCCCATATTCTCGCATAATTACATTATGGGACATAAAAGATACACCAATCCTCGGTTGTCCAGGCATTCTTTGGAAAATCGTTTGTCGAGATTCCTACGGTTCTTTTGCACAATTCTACTTAGGATCTTAGGCGATCAAGAGGGCTTCAAATCGCTAGGATGACCTATGGAGGAGACGATTAGGCTAGGCTGAGAGAGATCCTCGATTATTTAGGGCTGCTATACCTTCTATCATCGATAGGGACTTATTAACATAGCCGCAACTAGAAAATCGATCGGATGTGCATTTATTGCCGGCTTTACTAGGAATTGGCAATCCCTGGTAGGCCTATCGAAATGGGTCGTAAACCCATTTCTTTACCTATATATAATGAGCTAAATTGTTATATGAGATAGTTATATTTGATAAATGAGTCACTAATGGGTTTAGAAATAATATGAATGTTAAGTGAGTCATGAATGGGTCGTAAGTAGATTTACAGCTTACTTAGACCTAACTCAACCTTTTCGTCATTCTCTTTCACCCTCGCTCTATCTCACGCTCGCTCGCTCACTCACTATGCACTCTCACTTCAGTTTGTGTTTGAGTTTTGCTAAATCAAAATTAACATGAAAGTATTTTAAGAAAATGGTTAGGTTGGAACACCGTATTTGCATGGGGCTATTTGGATTGGACCAATTATGACTCGACCCAACCCAAATCAATCCATTGACGGCTCTGGTTCTCGGATCAAGGATATGTTTGACTTTCATTGATATGTTTTGTGGTGAAAATTATGGGCATGCAAGCAGTTATGATCGTGCGATTTTAACAGGAAATCGTCTCATGAACTGATAATCCTCTCCTGCAAGTTTCATCCTTCGCAACCATATGAACACTTCGGATCGGTGTCGCGACTCAAAAGCAATTCCTCGTAACAGATAAGTGAGAATAATAGGAAGAAAAACGCGAAAGAAACCAGAAGTCATGAGCATGCATCTGCTAAATTTCACCGAAAACCCACAAAAATCAAGTATGGATACAAAGGAATTGGCAAAATGAAATGCTCATTTAAAGTTATTATAGAAGTGAAGCGAGACATGTAGTTTAAATATACCGAAGTCGAAAAATTACGCGGATACAACATCCAACTTCATAGCATTTCGCCAACCTCGAATCGATCATTTGAACTTTTGAGTGTCGTCATGATGAAAGCTAGAAGTTGCTAAATTTGTTGATTTATCCGCGTTTGTATTATTTACAGCAACATTGAATGACAACATAGTCATAATGGAGAGAAGGATTGATTGCTCATCGTGTGTGTTGTTGAAGAATGAGTCGCATCATCAGTCCTGTTCTTTCCACCCCAGCGCAGCAACATGCTCTCCCAGGAGCAGAAATCCTCGGAACATGCCTGCAGGCGCTCATCCTTAATCTCAATCTTCCAATGACCATCCGTGTAGTTCCCTCCCTCGGCCCGCCTCCGATCCCACTCCAAAGCCGCCTTCTGCTTCGAGCTCAGCAGACAGAACTTCTGCAGATGTTCCGGCATGGTGTCGTGCAGCTTCCACCACGTCCTGTGTGCTGCATCGCTCGCAAACTCTCGGTAGTAGTCCACGTTCCAGTTGCAATCGTAGTCCCTGAAGCACAGCCACGGCTTGAGTCCTAGATAGTGGAGGACGTAAAGGACGAGCGGGTCGGCCCCGAACAGGCGTGTCTTCGTCGTCTTTGTCTCCTCATCGTCGCCTTCCCAGAAGTGCTTCAAGAAGTTCATGTGCTTAGGAATTCGGTGCCACCAGATGAATATCTCGTTGAGGTACCTGTTATAGTTATCAAATATTAAATCATGCCTTCATCTAACAGTTTAAGCTTTTCAAACAGTTAGCAATACCCTTGGTCGCCACCATTGTAGGACTCAATGTCATCGATGTGGTCCATAAGCAGCTTGAACGTGCAGTTCGACGGCTCAATCACCATCACGCCGGAGTTGAACAAGGAGCCATTGTTTCCTGTGGCCGACAATTCCGGCATCCCGAAAAGGAAATCGATGTTTCTAAGAACCAGTTGATCGGCGTCGATGAAAATGATCTTGTCGTAGTCTGTCAACTGCCAGAGGCGGAACTTGCTGTAGTTCCATTCGTTGTAGGCACCGGGCTGCGCTCTCGGGTTTCTGATCCGCTGGATCGTGTGAACTTTCCACCCGGCGGCCTCCAGCCCACCTCGGTGATGTTCGCTGATCGTTTCGTCCACGAGGATCACGAGATCGCGCGTGGAACCCGACATTCGTATGCTTTGAGCTGCAGCAATGGCACCGCAAGCATAAACGTGAGCCGAGTGCAGGATAGTAGCGTACGCTTCTCGAAGAGCTCTCTCCGAGCGAAATTGTTCTACCAACACAAAGAACAACCAATTAGATTATTGCTTGATCATGTCCAACTTGTCCAATACACATCATGAATTTGTTACTCAGCTTGAGACATTAACCTTTTGGCTCGAGAGGTAAGGCGAGTTCGCACGATCCTATCGGGAGCAGAAACTTTTCCCGCAGCTTGTTGAGGTCGGGCTCATACAGCCGTGCATAGCCTTCGCTCGCTAGCAAGTCCTTGCATGCGAATAGATTTGGGATGGGAAGGCAATCGGTCACGAGAAGCACTCGCACAGGACGCTGACTCTTAGCAGAGGCAGCGAGCCTCGCTGCTTCGAGCTGCAAGTGGAGCCGAGCCACATCCCTAGACCACCTTCTTGACTTGTCACAAGGAAGCTTGACTGCGATGAGATCGATGCGTGGTTTGCCTGGGACGTGAACCTGAGGGAGGGCAGGACAAGTCGGAACCTGCGATTGTTGTTCCTCATCGATCCATTCAGGATAGAGAGATTCCCAGGTTATGTTCCCCAGGACTGAGTCCAGGTGCAAAACTACGTGCTCGGATTCCGGGAACAGCTGCTTCCAGCGATCGGTTTCGTTCCTGTCGAAGTTGAGAAGGCCAATGACCCCGTACTCGTCCTTGTCGATAGATTCATCGATCACGTTCAAGATTTGATCCCATTCGATATCTAGGGGCGACGTGTACTGATGGTTGGCAGCGGAACTCTCGCTTGACAGTTTACCAGTGGTGTGAAGCCTGGGAATCAGGATTGTTAGAGAAGCACAAATTGAACTGGTTAAAACAGATTAGTTCCAAAATGGGCTATAGTGATACAAAACCACATCTGTTTCCAAGACGATAAATTGTTAACAATCTGACATAAATCCTGCATCAGAATGATGACCGAACAAGATGCATTAATCAAGAATCTTTGATGGATCAGGACGCTGCACAGGAACACGTCGCACTAATTAAAATTGATCACAGAAAAATGACCAGGTAAGAGATAGAATAAGCCAATGCTGCAACTGATTTAACCCAAAAGAATCGGCGCAGCGGATGGTTTTATGGACAACAGCATAACCCTGTTTCGAAAAAAAATAATAATAATAATGAAATCGAGCTAGGAAATGAACTATACCGGGAAGGAGAGCTTGAAGAATCACCATCCATCAAATGGAAGTTATGGGACCGGTAGATTGTGAGGAACGACCCGAACAAAATGATGACCAGGAGCATTTTCATGGTCGGATTCTTGTAGTTGGAGTTCCTGTCTTGGATGGATGAATCGAAGGCCTTTTCCATGTCGTTGGAACATTTGCTTCTAGGAAACATTCTTTTGCCTGATGGTTCTCTGCAACACACGAAAGGCGCTGGTTTTTAACGTAGCATATGTGCAGATGAAACAATAGCATGACGGTGGAAATCAAAGCACAGTGACTGATCAGAAATGGCGACACCGTGGTCTTATCTCACCGGTACACACTAAACATCACAATCCATGAAGTCATCACAGTCACTAGTCTATCAGGATCAATGCGGTTTCTTCGCATTCTAACCGGATTTTCATGCACTTTCAGATTGAGGGGGGCAAACCAAGCTCCTTCTATAGTATGTTTTTTTTTTTTTTTACTTGGGTCGTAATTGAAAAATTAGAGAAAGAAAGACCAAGCAAGTTCTTGAAGCACACATAATTCACATGAGGCTGGTTAAACTTTCAACTGCAAGTGCTAAAGGGGAAGAGAGAGAGAGAGAGAGAGAGAGACTGACGCTGATGGCGGAGACAGGCGCTTCATTTCAGTTTTTTTAGTTGAAGGCAAGGCGAGCCAAAAGGAAAAAGAGAGAGAGAGACAGACAGACAGACAGAGAAAGCTCCAAGAAAACAGAGCTGAAATGAGAATGGAAGTTATCTTAGTCAAGCGAGAGAGTCTGGGGTCTAGTCTATGTTGGCAGTTGAGGAGGAGGAGGAGGAGGAATTGGACTGGTTCTTCTTCGTTGGTGGCTAGTGAAGAAGTGTCCTGAGGCAGTTGGGGATTAGGATTAGAGATGGGGGTGGTGCAATTATATTGAAAGAGGATTCGGTCATCGTACGGTAGAAACGTCAGTGTCTTAACTGTCATCTCAAGGTGATTTCAAAGTTAAGTTTTTAACACACAACATTAATTTCCCTTCACTTGCTTATTTACTTACTTAGTGGCGAATCTACTACCTTGCTTGGTCGCCTGTCCATAAGACTATAGTCATAGACATTTCTCAAAATTTGTATTGAGAATCCATCGTAAGGTAGAAATGTCAGGTATGGTTTTGTCAATCGGTTATCTAGTATTAACGGTATCAAAGTTAAAAGTCATTATTTATTCGCTTCATCCGTTCAATTGACCTTTTCGTGCTGTCATGCGATTTCGGTCTCATTATATTCATAGGTAGGTCAACCAAAACACAACTGCTGGAGCAAACTATGTTTATCATCAATTATTCTTCTTTTTCTCTCTCTCTCTCTCTCTCTCTCTCTCTCTCTCTCTCTCTCTCTCTCTCTCTCTCTCTCTCTCTCTCTCTCTCTTTGTGATAAACTTCACCAAATCATTTGCTGGGTACATGCTCTCTCTCTCTCTGGTGAAGTATGCCCTAGTTACTTTAGGGTGCGTGTTGTTTTGAGGACTTTCGCCCATTTGGTTTAGCCAAAAATGATTTGATCAATAGAAAATACTTTTTGGTTAACGGAAAATTCGTGCACAAAATTAGAAAAGTGAATTCCTAAATTTAAAGAAGTGAAAACACTTTACGAAGTTCTCCTCTCGAATTTTTTTTTACAAACGGTTGCTAGGCCGCAACTGCAGCCGGTCGGCCGGCGACCTCGAGCTCGGCAGTGACCGTCGCCGTTGCTTGCCAGTAGATGTGGAGGAAGAAGGAGAAAGAAAAAGAAAAATAAAAAGAAAGAAAAAATAAAAATAATATTAAATTAGTTTAAAAATTAGTTTTCTTTTTGCTTGATATAAAGTGACGAGATTGAAATCATTGTTCAAATGAGATCCAAACATCAAAAAATATTTTCAGCCACATATCACCAAATAAAGGAAAACTAACCATTTTCATGAAAAATGATTTTTAGGAAAGTATTTTTTTTTTAACATAAAGCTTCCGTGAAACAAACACACCCTTAATATGAGTACCTATCTAGCTGAAGTTCTCCTTTGTACTTCACTTCACCCACATCACGAAAGCATTCCCAAACACCCTTTGAGTCAAAGTCGAACATGGTAAAACTTGTACCCGATTAAAATGGCTACATTTCTCTCCACTATCTCTTTTATCATTCCAAATTGGGGTTTTAATGGATACTTTTCTCTCTAGAAAAATAAATCATGCTATTAAAGAAGGTTCATCATAATCAAGGGATAGATGACTGCAAAGGAAGGTAAGTGTCCTTGCTTCAATCCAATGAGAATTGCCAATTGACTTTCTAAATAAGGAAGCCATAGTCCCACCCAAGCTCTAGTTTTCTAGAAGTTGTGGTTGGTACTATTTCTGAGGATTCTTGTAATTAACATGGTGAGACTTGATGTCATTATTGCAACACGATCCTGTGGAATTTCTTCATAATAATCAATGTTAACTTCAAAAAATGGGAGCTATTACCTATCTACGCAATGGATATTTTGTCACAATCTAATGTATAGTCAGTCTAGATTTTAGCGCATTCATTGTGTATAAATTGATATCTCCAATTCTATCCCCATAGTAGTGACGGTAGATATTAGGGAGAGGAAAGAGTTTAGATAAATCGTCAAATTGAATGAAATTGAGACAAAGATGGAAAATAGTAAAAAATAAAATAAAATTTGAATATATTGCATTGGTGTCAATTTAGTCTAAACATTCTGTTGGTGCCAATTCAGTTTTAGGGTCTATTGAGTCTATCCTGCCAATTTTAATTGGAAATAGCTGACGTGGACGTCGAATGTGTCCTACTTGGCACGCTTAGCACTGATGTGGACATTTTTTTAATTTTTTTTAAAAATTATTTTCTTCTTTTACTTTTCTTACACGTTTTTTTTTTAATTGGGAGCCAACTGGGGTTGCCAGCTGATCCCTGCCGGTGCCAGGTGAGGGCCAACGACCCTCGTTGGCACCATGTGAGGGCGCTGCGGTCTTCACCTACTCAAATCTAGTGAAGGCGTCCCGACCCTTGCTTGGGGTCGGCAATGGTCAGCCGAGTACCCTTGCTGGCCCCCAATAAAAAAAAAAGTGTCAGAAAAGAAAGAGAAGAAAAATAAAAAAATAAAAAATAAAAAAGTTATTTAAATATATATAGAAAATATTTAAAAAAATATATCCACGTCAGCGCCAGCCAACACATGCCATGTAGGACAATCGGAATCCAAGTCAGCGATTTCCGATCAAAATTGGGTGCATGGACTTAATTGACACAAAAACAAAAGGTTTATGACTAAATTGATACCAATAAAAGGTTTAAAACTGCATTGGTATAAAAGCAATATATTTAGGACTTTTTTGACACTTTTCCCGAGATAAATGCTAGCGCTTTTGATTGAAAAAGAAATACTTAGGAAGAACAACTTCTACATTTTAGCTTTTCTTTTAGATCTTATTGCACACGCAATTTTATTGTCATTCAATTCTGAGCACATGAAATCTTTACACACAAACATACAAATGTCGACATGTAGATTATTAATGATTTTTTCATAGTTTTTATCTAAATTTCATTAATGTCCTAGAATTTGATGAGACAGCAAAAGATTAAAGCTCTTTCTGCTGGTCCTTAAGCAAAAACAAAAGCGCAAAAGAAGAAGAAGAAGAAGCAATAATAGGGATTAAAGACATGATCCGCTGGCGTTATAGTGATTTGTTGCGATCGGTGCTTAAATCTCCTCCCTGAATCTCATTAGGAGTTCCAAATAGCTAGGAATAATTCAACGTTTGATCCCCCAACACATATATTGATTGGACAATTTGACTAAATCGACCGACTCCTTTCGTCTGTTTCTTACTTGATCAAAGTTCATCCATGAATAGCTTTTACCAACCATATGATCCACCAACATAGGAAAGACTCGATTCAAATTTAAGTTTGAAGAGATATTATGGTACGGGCAACCGTGATAATTCGCGAGAATTCATTCAATTTTCATAAATTTACAGAGTAAGAGTTCTTCCTTTAAGCTCGAATGACGCCCTCCATTTGTGCCGGAGAGATCTTGATGAACAAGTTTTTCCAATCACTGGGCATGGAGTGTCGTCGTTTGAGTCTTATCGACATATACAATAATACTTGCAATATCCACATATTGTAGTATATTGTTTGGATATATAGCTTTCAAATGGGAAAAGGCATCCAGCAAGCAGTAGTTGGTGAAAAGGGCCCTCCTAGATGTTTGCGTTTACTCAATTAAGCTCAAATCCTTTGATTGCGGCCTAAGGTACTAACTCTATAACTTCCCTTTTTGTCCTGTCTCACTCTCTAATTTTCCATTCTTGCCTAAGATAAAACCCACTAAAATCTCTATTGCCCATTAAGTGAAGAGACTCAATGCGAGTGAACATCAATGCTTTGATGGCACACTCTTCCAAAGATGGTTTCCTTTCACTCTTCCTCAAAGCAATCTCATATTCGGGATGACTTAGCCCTCAAGTCAAAATTGCGCAACTTCTAACCGCGTTGAGTCCATAGATAGCACTGCGATGCTCAGAAACCCGAGCGGATCAGACCGCAAAACGTGAAAGATTTGAAATGCTACAAAGAAAAACCGGACAAAACACTTCACTGCCTAACTATTGTAATTGTCGATAACTCATCAACATAAGGGTGGAAAACTGAAGATGATTGGACTGACTTTGCTTAACATATAATTGTCCAAGTACGTCAAATTCATTACATGCACACTGATAAATAACTTTTGGTTCACGAGCTTACAGCATAAAATAAAATAAAAACCTCATCCTATCATTAACTCCTTTGTCGTCTCTCTTTTCTATAGACATGCAGGCCTTATTAAGAATATGGAAATGTGAAAAATGTGTGTAATCAGCATCGTTTCCTGCTTACATGAGAGTAACAATCAGCACTATGACATCCAGGGAAGCCAACCTGGATAGGGTGCCGCTCCGCAATATCTGAACAGACCTTGCATCTCGGGGCAACCCTTAGGATAAGGAATAGTTCGGTGGAAAGGATCGCGGCCTAGCTTCTTACGATGTAATGAACCTTGGCACCCATAAGGATCATCCCGGAATTGCTGCCTCACCAGCGCCTCCCCCTTCCGGGCTTTCTCTTTTGCAGCCGATGAAGCTGGGGTTCCTACGTAAAAGAATCTCGACTCGGGGAATCCGATAGCAGCGCGATGTAGATGGGCGAATCTTTCTTCCTTGAAATCATAACTCACGACCTAGATTCCAATAAGTAATTAAAATTGACCGTACAAACAAAATGAAACTATTATAGAATATGCTGGTTAGATGCTCTGACTAACAGTGAAAAATAATAATTTCTCAGATATGGGTTGACCAAGTGGATAGAAGACATCCATTGGTAATTATGACTTTTCCCAAGCGTTAATTGTCATAAATATGAAGCACTCTTAACTTCAAGAAGTAAAAGGCCCTTAACACCAATGATCATTCCTGATTCTTATAGTCGTTGCAATACCTAAGAACACCAAACTGCAGATGGACACAAATATGTGGAAAGTGAATAGACCATTCTTCAAATGTTGATTCAGCAATGAACACTTCTGCTCAAGTGAACCCATAAGAGGAGTATTCTCATTCATTAGATTACTGTTTTCCTATATCCTTTATTTCATTGTCAAGGAGTACACTGACCACACTGCCTCCGATACCCTTTTTTGGCCCTGGACAGAGCACAATTCTCCCAACCAAAATAAGCAACTTTTGTGAAACAAAAAACTTACAGTTATGTTGGAAGGATATCTTCCAGTGAGCTCTCTGAACCTACATACGCTAAAAAGAAGATTCTCAAAGCTGTCCCTTGCATGCTCCTCAGTGAGGGCCCTCGATCTCACATTTTCTTCCTTCCCTACGACCATAATATTCAAAAGATAAGAATGAACACTTTTGAAGCATATGCATGACATTTTTGCGTACTTGACTAAATTAGGATGCCATAGTAGGGAAAGATGATAAAACAATATGGTGTTTGCATTGGAGAAACATGAAACAAGTAATAAACGATGCTTAAGGCATTACTAACGAGCTAGCAGATACATATAGACATAGGGCAGATGAACAACCAGAAAACCCTTTTACAAATAAGAATGACAACCAGCTCCTGCCCTTTTAGCTTCATAGTGTTTTTCCCTGGATTTCTTCCTCAAGAAACAGAACAGAATTCCTGTTCATCCTTCCATTTGAGAGGAACAACAAGATGACATTGTGGCAGGAAATCAAAGAAAGTGTTACTAAGAGGGTGATTCCCAGTGGCCACCAATAGGAGGCAACTGAAGAAGTCAAGAAAAAGCAGCCAATCACATAGCCTAGCAGCAGCAAGAACTGGAAGGTTGTCGAGAGCTATGATATGTCAAAGGAGGTGAAAATGAAAGGATGACTGGACATATTCAACATTTGAAAAGTGACACAAGAATGTCATTGAAAAATGTAGCAGCCAGATCGTTATGCATTCGGATGACGGTATAGTGGACATGAATATAATTATAGCTGATTTATTGAAATTGACGGGTTTGCAATGAAAAGACCAGAGATTCTGGATAGGAGAATACAATGATATCTACAGTGATAATTAGATGGAAATAAATAAACCTCGAAGTATAAAAACTTGAAGCAATTTAAGCAAAGTTTTCCAAGTAAGCAATTCTTACAGCTTTAGCTCTGCTACTTTACGAAACACATGAGAACTAACCAACAGTCTCAACTAATAATGGTGGATGCATCCACCGATGAATTTGAAGTCTGAAAGTATCATATCTTTCAATCATATTACAATAGGTGATGATGCTTATACAGCAGATGATTCACACAAAGAGTACCGAAGAACCAGAAAAAGCTTTGAAAGTGAAGCATCACTTAATATAATTAGCTTGGCTACTTTCAAAAGCACCGGAAAACTAACCAACACCCTCATCTAGCATATGCAAACTACAATCACATCTCCTGTCTGGCATTATCACCTCTCCACCATGATATATTACAAAATAAAAATTGCTAGAGAATGGCCAGAAGCCCCACAGATGACCTTCTCATAATCCACTACAAAAGTGTGGTTGAAGTAGATTAAAATGGTATGACTTTAATTCAAGATATCTAGAGGCAGACAGACCAGCAATGGGCACTCACCAAACCATCCTCTAGATTCAGCAACAGCCCAGTAACTCTGCGCCTCACTTCGAGGACCAGCATCTTTGCGCGTCTCTCCGCCGCTGAATAATAGCAAAGCCATTTCATCTGTCGCTGTTATTTCAATTCCTTGATCAATATGATCTAAAAAAGTAGCAGCTTGACCAGGATTCTTTTGATAAGGCTCCAAAAACCAAGAATCCTCCTTATCAACTTTCTCGCAACTCTTACTAGTATATATAGAATGCCCAGCAACCATCACAAGGTTCTTGAGATTGGCGAAAGGATAATTTTCCAAAGACGCATCAAATTCTCGATAACTACCAACCGCGCTGTACCGCGACTGATATATAGATATAATCACCAGAATAGTGATCCCAAATGACAAGGAAATCAAGAAAGCTAAACAAGGATGCAACTTGTAGAAAAAGCGGACACGGTTACCGAAGGATTTGAGCATTTTCACCGGGTGAAGTGGAGAGCTTTTGGGTTTCCGAGTTCTTCTGATGGTTCCAGATTCTAAGTCAAAATCACTACCTGGATATGCAAGAAACGACTTCGGAATACTCGAAGCATATGATGGAATACTCATGATATTGCAAAATTCGAGCTCGAGAATTGGTTAAAGCAACCCAAATTGCGCATCATCCAAACATAAGCTGCCGCGAAGTACTGATGAACTTAAGAGGGTGATGAGAGACCGTGAACTAGCAATCACGATGAATCACATGATCTTCGTCGCCACATGAAAAACGAATGACCGAAAGCAATGATTTAACAAGTTGAAAAAACGATAAATCAAAACACCCACGACGAAATTCGAAGCTGATAGCAAAGAGGGTGCACGAGTTTGAGGTCGGAGCAAATAGAACAAGCCCGAAAAAAGGAGACGCCTCACCAAATGTTTACGAGTTCACGAACACTAGGGATCTTCCTTAGGAATGAATAGAAGAGAAGATCCACATTTCCCAGAGCTCGCAGAAGTCAAAAGGGTGAGTGCATTTCTTCAAGTCGAATCACTTGCGTTCGAGCTGGAGACTTTAGAAATCGCGGTGGGACAGATCGTTCCTTCAGGGAGCAGAGACCCGACCCGAATAGAACAGGTCGGATCCGAAAGCCCATGAATCACGCGAAATGACTGAACCCAAATCCGGGCCTTCTATATGGATGGGCTTTTCGGTGATATGTCTCACCTCTCGCAGCTCATTTCTTTCTCGCTCCAGTGAATGACAACTTCAATCTGAGCTCGATTCCATTCCCTCTTCACCGCTTTTGTGTCCAGGCAAGACAACAATGGCTGAGTAAAGGCTAAGCTGTTCTTCAACTGGATGAACCGGGTTGTAATCAGGTAACTTCCTATCCTCAGCAAACTTGGCGATCCTATGAATAATATATTAACAGACTATTTGGGTTCAAGTATGATTTGTTCCGGAATGTGTCGGATTCGTGCCTTGAGGTTCTTCCGGAAGTTGCTTGGGGAAATGAGCAGGACGAGTTCCGTTGCATAATTGGACGCACGTGTCGACAATTTCTTTTCCTTGTTTTTGTTGTTTTCTTTCTATCTCTTATGGATTCTTTGTTTTCCTATCGTAAATGTAGCAAAGCTTGGGACTTGAAGATTTTTATTGGGTCCATGATGAGTCTGTGCAAGTTGAAGGCTTTTGGAGACTGAAGCTCACTTGGGTTTTGATATTGCGGATCAGAATGAAGATCACCTCGTCAATGTTTCGTTGCGCTTACATTGTAGCTTTCCATAGTGCTCTGCCTCCAGTAAGGGCAGCAGGGAAATTCCTGCCTTTTTCGAAGTCAATAGCTCTGAATGGATCGCTACCAGGCTGGGGAAGATGCTATTGCTTCGGGTCTTCTAGTCCATATGTGGTTTTGGAGGACAGGAGTTATGGCAACAAGCAGGTTATCAGCATCACTCCCCAGCTTTACGACTATGTTCTCTCCAATGTTAGAGAACCAGAGGTTAAGCTTTGCGTGCCTATTTTTTCTTCTATTACTTTTGTATCTCTTGCTTGCACAGTGCAATGCATATACTCAAGTTCTTTTGTTGGTTTATGAATTTTTCCTTGTTGCAGATTTTACAGCAACTTCGTGAGGAGACAGCCTCGATGCGGGGTAGTCAGATGCAGGTTTTTCATGGCTCTCTTACATTTCTGGTTCCTTTGCTTTCCTTTATTAAAAGAAGATAAAGAATAGAGTTGGTCAGACATGTTCAATTACTAGTAGTTGAAATTGCGTCCCGTGCTGTTTGTATCAACATCAACATCAACAACATCTTTATCTCAAACTAATTGGGGTCGGTGGTCGATGAACCCCAAAGATACATAAAATAAAAGCAAAACTGTTGGCTATCCTTTATGAAGATTTCTCACCTCGTAGTTCTCACCTCGAGGGAAAATAGATAAATATGTAAAAATAAATAAACAAAGATATATATCGAGAAATGGCTAAAAAAGACAGTAAAAAAATATGGGAATTGTGCCCCTCCAAAATACTAATAGCCTTCCTCCACTTCGTTCTAAGACAAACCGTACGCCAATCTATTTCTCACTCCATTAAATCTTGTTTTACTACTTTCCCCCAGATAAGTTTCAGTCGACCTCTTCCTTTCTTCGTGTTATGCTCTCAATAGCAAGCTTCTGTTCTTATTGGAGAATCTAGGGATCTTCGAAGAATATGCCCAAACCATCTCAATCTATGTTCTTTCATCTTTTCTATCACCGGTTCTACTCCAATCTTTCGTCGAATATCTTCATTCCTTATCTTATCTATCATTGTATGACCACATATCCACCTTAACATCATCATTTCCGCTACTCTCATTTTGTGCTCATGTTATCTCTATGCTGGCCAACATTCAGCTCTGTATAGCATGGCAGGCCGTACTGCTCTTCTATAAAATTTTCCTTTTAACCTAAGAGGAATTTTGCGATCACACAAAAATCCTGATGCATTGCGCCATTTCATCCAACTTACTTTGATTCTATGGCTTACATCCTCATCAATCTCTCCCCCTTTTGCAATATTGATCCCAAATATCTAAAAGTATCTTTCTTGGGTACCTCTTGTCCGAGCATATTGACGGCTTCTTGATCTCCTCTTCCTACCGTGTCAAACTCACACTTCAAGTATTCGATCTTACTTCGACTTAATGTAAATCCTTTAAACTCCAACGCGCTTTTCCATAATTCTAATTTAGCTCTAACCCCAGCTATGGTCTCATCAATAAGCACAATATCATCTGCAAATAGCATACACCACGGCACCTCATCTTGGATATCTTTTGTTAGCTCATCCATAACCATGGAAAAAAGAGAAGGACTCAAAGCAGAACATTGATGTAAGCTTACTGTGATTGGAAAATAACTTGATGTGCCATTACAAGCCTTCACACTTGTAGTAACACCGTCATTCATATCCTTGATTGCCTCTACATACTTTCAAGGTACTTTTTTCTTTTTAAGAACTCACCACAGAACCTTTCTTGGAACCCTATCATACGCCTTCTCAATATCAATAAACACCATATGGAGATCTTTTTTCCTTTTTGGATATCTCTCTATCAATTGTCGTATCAAGAAAATAGCCTATATGGTAGATCTTCTTGGCATAAATCCAAATTGATTGATAGAAACCTTGGTCTCTATTCTCAAACGATGCTCAATAACTCTCTCCCACAACTTCATTGTATGGCTCATAAGCTTAATGCCTCTATAGTTGGAACAATTCTCGATATCCCCTTGTTCTTGTAGATAGGCACAAGTATACTCTCCCTCCATTCATCAGGCATCTTATTAGTTTGGAGAATCTTGTTAAAAAGGCTAATCAACCAACTTATTGCTATATCCCCTAAGCATCTCCACACTTCAATAGGGACACCATCGGGTCCCAAGACTTTACTAGTCTTCATCTTCTTTAATATCTCCTTAACTTCCTGTGCTTTAACTCTATGCACAAATCTTCTGTTTAAATCATCAGAAGCATCTTCCAAATCCGCCTCACTTCTATCACTCTCTCCATTAAAAAGTTTGTTAAAATAACTCATCCACGTTCTCTTAACTTCTTTATCTCTTACCAAATGTGTTTGATTTTCATCCTTGATACATCTAACATATGTCAAATCTTTACTTTTCTTGTCCCTTGACTTTGCAAGTTTATAGATACATTTTTCTTCTTCTTTGGTCCCAAGTTTTTTTGTATATATTGGTGAAAACCTTGCCTCTAGCCTCTCGCACAGCTTTCTTGGCACTTTTCATCGCCAATCTAAACTTTTGCAAATTCTCTTCATTAGGACATTTATGTAAACATCTGAAACACTCATTCTTCTGTTTAATTGCCTCCTGCACCCCTTCATTCCACCACCAGGTTTCCTTTGTTTGATGCCAGTTTCCTCTACTTTCCCCTAATACCCCTCTTGCCACTCTCTGAATGCAGTTAGACATCTCTTTCCACATCATATTTACTTCGCTCTCCAGTCGCCATGGTCCTTCCTATAGCATTCTTTCCTTGAATTCTATTTGTTTCTCCTCATGTAACTTCCACCATCTTACTCTGGGGTGCTGAGCACTTCTCTGCATTTTATATACTTTGTTATAACGAACCTCTAAGACCACCAATTTATGTTGTGTAGCTACACATTCTCCAGGGTATACTTTACAATCTACATACGATGCTGAGAGTATTAAAAGAACTCTTGTTACTAACCGTGGATTACTCAAGCATCAATTGTTGCAATATCCTTGCTCAGTTCTCCAGTTTTATTCTCAACAGTTGACACCTCAATGGTGCATATTCTTCACCATGTAGTAGTCTCCATTGGCTATCCTTTATGAAGATTTCTCACCTCGTTTCATTTGTCATACTCATGCTAAACTGTTGGCAATCTATGGTTTGGATTGCACTACCATTACATAGCTGCTTTGATATGTGATGGTAGCAATACCTTTCTTAAATGTTCCCTTCTGACTAGATTGGAAAACATTTACCTCCAAAAAGTGGGGATTCCAATTTGCCTCTTCCATCGCTACAGCTATAATCCAACTCATATCCTTGAAAAGCTTCAGGTTTTGCACCAAAGAGTTGCTATCGCTACACATGGTAGTCCTGGTAAATATAGATCCTCGAGATTAAAGGCAATTCTCTCCATTAAGATCCAGTATTCCCTTGGAAAATATGAATCCTCTATTAGCACTTATATTTTTCTTATCCCTTCACCTCCTGTTTCTTGAGGATGTTAATGCAAAGTTCATTCGTCAAAAAGCATATAACAACGCACTCGCAGAATAATTCACATGCTTCACTGAAGAAACTGGTCTTATCCATATTGCCCTATTAACATATCTAAGCTCATGACTTGTCTTCTTTCGTTAGGTTTCGCCAGATCAGGCACAACTACTTGCGATGCTTGTGCAGATTCTTGGGGCAGAACGATGTATAGAAGTTGGAGTTTATACGGTATGCATTCTCTTCTTGAAAAATTGTCTTTGTGAGATGACTAGTTATTCACATTTGAGGAGAAAGAACTATAAACTATGCTAGTCTTTAAATGATCTCCTTACAATTCAGTTGGTTCAATCTCTTTCTGACACCCCTTCAAATCAATTGGAAAACAGGACAAACGCTGATTTTTTATTGGGTGTTTTAGAGAGGGGTAAGAGGGAGCCAGATATGCCCTCACAGCTGTCTCCCTTACTTCATATCCATTCAGAGCATAGTTATTAGAATCTGTTGGTTCTTGATTATATTTTTACATGTTGATTCAATACAAGGACTGAGTCTACCGATTGGTTATAAATCTGTCCACTCTACTGTAAAGTTATGAAGAATTTTTTACATCTATGTATTTGTTTTTGAGAAAAAAAGTGTGTAGCTAAATCTCTATACCCTACTTGTGGAAATGATAATATCTAGTGGTAATTTAGATATTTTTGGCATTACCTCTGAACTACTTAAGAATACTTCAAAAAAAAATTCACAAGATTGTCATAAGTTCTATTTATGAATGTCATTCAATATCTAATGTTAGGTAATTCACTGAATCTTTTGTCTCACAGATTTGAGATTTTAACTCGGGACTTGCGTCTGAATTGGAATACTTCGATTCAAAGTGATTAATTACATTTTCCCTTTTTTTTGTCACTCAAGGGATACTCTTCCTTGGCTGTTGCACTTGTCCTGCCAGAGTCGGGTTTTTTAGTGGCTTGTGAAAGGGATGCCAGGTCTCTTGACGTTGCTAAAAAGTATTATGAGCTAGCTGGTGTTTCACACAAGGTAATTTATATCCTTTACCCTTCTTTTTGGCCAGCATCAGTCCATGAACTCCTTGTGGTTGTGAAATGCATTGTGAGTTGATTTGTGCAGAAACTGTTCAAAGATCTGCACTTTCCTTCTCAAAGTGCAAAAGAAATATTCTTTTGTGACAGTAGCTTAGCATGTGCAGTTTCTAGCAAGCATGCTAATAATGGACATGATTTCTATCAAATGTGCATCCCTAGAAAAGAAGATCTGCTTTTCGAGGATTTTCCTGCACTTTATTTCATACTTTATGTGGTTGAAGACTCATATTTTGTGTTTAGGTAAGTGTGAGAGATGGACTAGCATCGGACACTCTGCACTCTCTTATTTTGAATGGTGAAACTTGCAGGTACCTAATTTAAGCAGTATTGCTCCTCATTTAGTGATAGTTGTCATTTGGTTTTATGTAACCTTAGCACGGAGGGGTGCGCTTGGGAACACCTTCATAAGGCTTTCTCAGTGATGAGAGTCCTTTGGCCTTGCAATTGGCCCTTGTTGCACCAAAAGGCAATTTGTCAAAAGAATGGCCTTGAAAATGGTCTTTGAAAGCAGCAGAGGACCTGCTTTATCTTTTGTGGTTCTGCGGAAAGCCATTCTAGCATTAATGAGTGACTTTTTCTCTTGTTCCATATCCACACAGAGTTCCAAGATTTTTTGTTTATGCAGTCTCCATCTCCACTTCACTAATCAATATCTATTCTCCCCTAAGATCTCTGTATTCTCTCTAGCTTATCTGTCTCTCTACCCTCTTTCTGCTTTGCCATGTCCACTTGCGGATGTTAGGCCATCTTGAGATTCAGTGCTGGCTAATTTGACAGCTGCTCTCTCTCTCTCGCAAGCGCACCATGTTTTCTGAGAGATTACTCAGTGTTGACCAGCTGTCAGTGCTCACAGCTGGTCGCCGAGCAGTGCAGAAATGCTTTGGTGTTTCTTTAAACTAGTGGTTCCATCTTTCTGATTCCTAATAAGGTTACCAGACAATATCATCCTTTCTAGGTCATTGTTCAATATAAAAGAAAATTTGTATAGCTTGGCGATTGTAAGTTATCCTTTTGAGCAAGTTTAAAGAATAATGTCCAGCTCGATATTGACAAAAATTAAGAAACTTTCTCGATACAATTCTTGCGAAAAGTATATAAGTGAAAGTCACTTTAGTCTAGATGTTTCAGGTGTACCACGTACCAATACTCATCTGCTTATATAATTTTAACAAACGCTAGTTTTGTCGGACATTGGAAGTGAAAGTTACTTTTCACTGGATGTTTCCGGTATTTTGTTTACAAACATTCATCTGCTTCAATGATGGCATTTTAAGTCAAGAGCTTCTCTCCAAATGAACTTTACTAATTCAAAATAATTCCAACCTCCAAGCTCTTCCAATTTTCTGCAGCTTGTCAACTCCGTCCCAAGGAAGTAATGCTGTGCATTGCAATTTTTCTGTAAAACTTATCTATTCATCCTAATCTCGCTTGTGTTGTGTTGCGATTTGTTGCCAATACTTGTTTATTGAAGGGCTAGAAGAGATGACTTATCTGTGTATTCCTTCTTGCAGCTATGATTTCGCATTTGTTGATGCAGAGAAGAGAATGAATGAGGAATATTTCGAATTGCTGCTGCAGCTTGTAAGTGAGAGAATTACTGTTTGACGGCTGCTTTGAACACATTGGTGCATGCAGCTTTCTTCTGTTTCTTACAGCTTTGTCTAATTTACATGTCCTTTACCTTAATAATTGCAAGTTCGAATCCCAAACTGCAGATGTTGTTTGAAATCTTCAAGCATTAGTCTAACTGAAAGCATTGGCACTTGGATGGATCTTATAAAACACAACTCCTATTGCTTTGAGATGTCTTCTGCTGAACTTTTCTACTTTGCAATGTCTATTTAATTGATGAGTCGTTAATTCTTGTTGTAGGTGAGGGTTGGTGGTGTGATTGTGATAGATAATGTCCTTTGGCATGGAAAAGTAGCTGACCCTATGGTGAACCTTCTTGTTCCTCTCTCTCTCTTACACAGTAGAATCCAGTGGTGAACTAGTATAGTACCTTTGGACTTTGTTAGAGAAGAATTATTTCTAACCGTAATATTTCGCTAGGTAAATGACATGAAGACTATCAGCATTAGGAATTTTAATAAGAGATTGATGGAGGATGACCGAATTAGCACCAGCATGGTATGTTCAACTGTCATTTTCATGCACACTTACTACTCCATTATTCAGCTTTGAATAAATGTCCTCATTGTTGGCATTTTAGGTGCCAATTGGTGATGGCATTTTAATTTGCCGTAAAAGATGAGCATGGATTGGAATTTCAGGTATCTTTCCATTCATTATTTATTAGACATAATCAAGAATGGTTACGTAGAATCTTATTCCCTTTAAGGATAAACTCAAAAGAAAGTTTTGTTGAATGGGATGTACATTGCTCGGTTAATCTCTCTAGTTAGTAAGTTCTTAAATTATCATAAAGGAAACAAAATGTACACCAGCGAGTGCCAACAAGATCTAATAAAGTTCAATGACTATGGTGTAGGGTTTTAAGTTCAAATTGTGATGGTTTTCTCAGTCGATTATGGTTTCTTGGATGGACTGGGAAGCCCTAGAACCATATGTCAGTTGGAGTAGAGATACTCCTCTTCCTTCAAGCCTTTTCTTTTTCCAATTCATCAAAACTGGGTGAAGGAACAAGTTTTTGCATGGATGATCATGTGGTAGATATATGTTTTAGACGAACTCAGATGAGATGTAATTTCACTACCGGTAGGAGTTTCGCGGAGTTATTGTCATGGTAATTATGCATCTTATTATGTGTTTGGCAGGGAGGCAGGCATTACCGTGTGGCTTCAAACTGTGGCATACAGAGAAATACTAACCCGGGATGACAGCACTGGTAAGATGACTCAGCTAATTGCTCATAAATTGCCCTCTGCCATGTCCTAGGTGCCTCCATAGAATGATGGAGAAAATTTGTAGACGAAGCAATTGGTGAGTGAATGGAAGATCCCAGACGACACAGTGTCGGTCATAAAGAAGTCATTGGAAAATTTTGAACTTCTAACATCGACTGGTAAAGGGTTTGAAGATGCAGCAACAATTCAACTTATGAATTCATCTTGTTTGATTAGTTTAATACTCAGCAAAGCATGTCAGTCTATTTTTTATTTTTATTTTTTTGGGGTCAGAATGTCAGTCTAATTTGCAAGTTGATAAATTGTACATATTATTATGTCTCCTTTTCTTTTAAAATGTATTGTCATAAATGATAGCAAGGAATGTAAGAACATTTAAAAAAAATCGAATAACAAGGCAATATTTAGAGTATATAGCACAGATGAATTCCAAACAAGATCACACAAACAATTCGATCCTCATTGGCAGCAGTACACAAATTCCAGCTCTTTCAAATTGAAGATAGTGCAATCTACTTAGTCTTATCATGATAGATCTGCCACGCTAAGGTTTTATGGCAATCTAATGAGTGTTAAAATGCCCTAGGAAAGCAGAACATTAACAGTAAAATTGGCAACAGCTATTCAATTGAAATGGAATCTTCAAATGTTTGATGTACGTGTTTGATTTCAATCATCAGACTACCATTACATTAGATCTAATGTTTATATCGTCACTTCTGCAAAAGTAAAATTGGCTCGGAATTGTGTGAGAATATTGCGATCCGAGCTCCTACCTGGTGAAAAGCAACGAATAAATTAAGTGAAGCACTGATATGCAGTGAAGAAAATGAAATCAGCAAATCCATATAAAATGCTTCAAAGGTAACTTAAAAAGACATAGATGTAGCTCACTACATTTTACAGCTACCATGCTTATAGTAGAGATTTGTAACTCATAATATACAACATAAATGCATCATCCTTTTAATAGTGGAGTTTAGAAAGTTTGTTGTGAGACAAGGTTGCTGCCATACAGGGCGAGTGTTCGTCTGATCCCAACAATGTACCTTGTAAATAAATATGTTGCTAAGCAACGGTGCCTGATGTGATGCGTGATCTCTATAGCCCAACGGCAGAAATAGCAAAGGACAAAGAAGTTGGAAACAAGTCCTGGGTGGCATCTGATTTCCATTTGGATTCTTCGTGATGATAGCATCACCATATATATCCGTCATGTCTGCATCAGCTCAGCATATCCATTGTTCAGTGGTTCAGGGAAATTCTAGTTTCCTTGCTACCTTTGTCCATGCTTTCAATTTGTGATGGATAGGCAATCTGTTCCATTAATATAACTTCTTCTTGGATAATCCTGGAAGATTTTAACTTTCTAGGTGCCTCTCTGAATTTAGCATTAGCAATGCTGATACACAGTCTTTACTCCAGATATGGAGATGTTCGATCATACTCTTGTCCAAGCTGATCTCACTGATTTGAAGCACATTGGCAGCTCCTTCACCTGGACGAATTGTAGCATTGAGGGATGGGTAGCCAGGAATTTGGATCATGTGTTTGTTGGATGCTTGGCTTGCTTCATTTATGCACTCCTACGCTGAATTCATCATTTCCAATGTCTCTGATCATTGTCATGCACTCGAAAGGCGAGAGCAAGCTGTTCTCCACTTTCCAAAAGCCATTCGAATTCTTTAAGTTTGTGGATTGAGCATCCTCTTTATCGGGAAGGACGAGGGACTCCAATGTTTACTCTTGGGAAAATTACCCAAAAAGTCCTAAACCTATTGCAATCGTGCCAATTCAGTCATGAACATTTCAATTCAATTCATCCGGCGAATTTTGATCAGTTGGCACTGGCGTGGACGCCGGCTAGCCGACGACCTACTATTTTAATAATTTTTTTAATTTCTAATGATTTTTTTTTCTTTTTTCTTTTTTTCCTTTTTCTCTTTCCCTTCCTCTCTATCTTTCCCTTCCCCATTCTAGCTCCCCCTACCCCTTTCCCGTTCCACCTCGAGCAGTCGACGACTGGCCAAAGAATGACCGGTCACCGACCTCACCATGGATGGACCAGGCGAGCTTGCGTCAGCTAGCTCAAGGGGCAAAGCTTTGTAGACAGCTTCCCCCTCATGTAGTCGTCGGCCTTCCCCAGCCCCCCCTTCGTCGCTTTTGGCTAAGCTGCGAGTTCATGAGCAAGTGAATGAACGAGCCATGTTCCTAAAAGGAGTGACCATCTTAGTTTTCTTCCCTTCCCCTATCCCTTCAAAGCCCAAAGGTTGTTGGCCAGATTCCATCGCCGCGGCCATCTGGTTCACCGGTACTACCAAAAAGTCTCATGCTTACGTGACTCTTACTGATGGTTTTATTATCTTGGACCACGAAGCCAAACCAACCTAGCTGGCTGGGTCAATCTCAAAGATCTTATCGGCCGGCAAACCGGAGACGGACGACCATGGTCCCGTCCGTTCGACAGTAGGTGGGTTTAAGTTGCTCAGATCAGATGGTGGGTCTTGCCTCGCATCTTCTCTCTCGAAATCTGTGATTGAATAGATAGGAAGCAGAGGATCACCCTAAAAAAAGATGATGATACTGAACACTAAGCCAATCATCGGGTGGGTCCTCGAAGTTGTGGTAGATGGACGTGAAGAATGCTTTCTTACATGGAGAATTAGATCGATAAATTTACATGGAGCAGCCACAAGGGTTCGAGAGTAAAGCTCACCCTGATTACACGTGTAAATTGAGAAAAGCTCTGTACGGGTTAAAGCAAGCACCAAGGGCGGTTAGATTGCTGAATTTTGATTTTGAATTCAAGTCGGATGGACTGATTTGACATAATTGCAAAAGATTTAGAACTACATTGGAAAAAAAATGATTTATGACTGAATTGACTCAATTTAAAAAAGTTTAGAACTTTTTTGGTAATTTTCATGTTTACTCTTTATAGTATTCTTGCTAGAGCTCACATTGCTCTTAAGAAATTCAGAAAAGAGCATTTTAACCAGCTTTCTTAAAAGCTTTTTTCCAAGTTGGACAAGGAGTTCACGCTGAAACCAATGCCTTGGAAATTGCAAGAGTACGAGGAATCTTTTTTTCGTCAGAAATCCAGGGCGAACTGGATGCGACTTGGGGATAGGGGGTAATGATTCGCAAATCTCTTAAGCAGATGTACTTTCAGCAAACTTTCATAATGATGTTTCCTGAGGAAGGTGACAACTGAGGGACATGAAAACAATGCGGCCAAAGCAATGTTAGAATTTGAGGAACCGTAAACCTAAGAAGGCTTAACAAGAATATCGACGAATAATAATTGAGAACTAAGTTAAGAAAACACCACAAAGGCTTAACGAGGATACCATTCACAGTACGATCAACTACAAAGTCGTCGCCAATTATGGGTTCGTTCCTATGACTTTATTAAGGTAATCAAATAATCTACCCAAAGAGTTGGAAAGCTCTCTTCGGACATCAACACACATACCCAAGATACGGCATATAGGAGAAGTTTGTGGGGTTAGCATTAGAGGGGTGTAGTTCATGCGCTTGGATCAAGTGTGGGACTATTTACGTCATCGTGAGTTTCGAGAGTTTGATTATAGTACATCAACTCCTGTAGTTATTAAGGTTCATTGTTTTGTTTAGTTGCCATTGTATGACATAAACAAAGACGGCTATGAAGGTGAGAAATACTCTCTTTTGGATCTTGTGGATTGTGATTAGTGAGATGATGATGTTTGTCATGCAAATCAAGACAAAAAGTAGAATGGTTGATGCTTTACGAGTTCGGCAATTTCGAAGATTTATCAGCCAATGAGATGCACTATAGGAAAATGGGGCTCCTCCACTCCAACCTATAAATACGTCTCGTCCTCATCTTTTCTACCCCAGGCTCACAAGCCTCCTGAACTCCACTCTCTTTCATTGTATATTTTATATTTCTCTATATAACAACCTGAAAACTATCATGGGCGTGTTCACATTTACAAATGAATACATTTTCACAATCCCTCCAGCAAGATTGTTCAAGGCCCTAGTTCTGGACTCACATACCCTGATTCCCAAACTCATGCCTCAAGCTATCAAAAGTATTGACATCATCCAAGGCGATGGAGGGGCTGGAACTATTAAGCAGATCAACTTCTTTGAAGGTGATTACGCATTTTTTCCATATGGGTGTTTTTTGTTTTCTAGCTTACACTTAGGTTGTACTATGATACGTACGATCTCCTTCTATCGTATGCAGGTAATTAGCTTAGTAGCATGAAGAATCGTGTGGATGAGCTGAACGAGGAGACGTTTACGTACAAGTATACCACGATCGATCTGAAGACAAGTTTGAATCTATTGCTTAGGAAGTCAAGTTTGAGCCAACATCGGAAGGTGGGAGCAAGAACAAGATGACGAGTACGTATTACACAAAGGGCGATGTTGCGCTCAAAGAAGAGGACATTAAGGCAGGCAAAGAGAGAGCCTTGGGAATGTACAAGGTTGTCGAAGCATGCCTCCTCCAAAACCCCGATGCTTATGCATGAAACTTCAAATGCTCTCTTACATAAATTCAAGAAGTCTAGTCAATAGCTACTCGTTATACTTTCGGTCCCGAGTTCCTTTACTTCTATATGGGTATAATTGTCCTTTGGATTTGGAAGGCAATAAAGATTTGTACTTTTTAACTTAGTTGTGAGCGATTCCTCTAATTACCCTTTAGGAAAAGCTATTTGCAACGTTATTGCTGGTTATAGTGATGATCAAGTGACTGAGATGCTGCAATTCTGTGGATTCTAGAGAGGATATCTCCATGTTAGATACCTAGGAGCTCCTTTGATTTCTCGTACACTCTCCGACATGGACTCAAACCACTTATTGAGAGAGTTGTCGCCATTCTACGGTACACTATTATCATCATTGTTCAAAAGTTCATGAGTTAATTGCCACATCCTATCTTCGACCAAAAAAAAGAAGAAGGAAAAATTGCCATGTCCTACGGAAAACATTCGTCTATTTACACTCTTTTAAGATAAGTCCAGAAAAATTGTCCAAAAAATCTTAAATTTATTATACGACAGCCAATCAGCTCTAAATCTATCAATCCTGCCAATTTAGTTCAAATAATTTTAATTAATTGCTATTAAACCTAACATTTCAATTATGCCAATTTAGTTTTAATTATTTTGACAATTTGCCGAATTAGTCCTAAATCCTTTGACAATTTATCAATTTAGTCCTAACCTTTTAAATCACTGATTTGGCAGTCTAGTCAGCGCTAGCCCTCTACGTTACATGGCCGGTTTGCAATTTTTTATTTTTTATATTTGCTGAATTTATTTTATTTTCGTTTATTTTTTATTTTTTTCATTTTCTCGTTCGACATTGAGCCAACACCCCTTGCCTGGCAAGGGTATCGCGATCCTCGCCTGGCAAGAGCGTCCTGATCCTTGCCTAGGCGAGGACTTGATGCCATAGGGCGAGGGTCGCTGGCCATCACCAAACTAGAGTTGGAAAAAAAAAACAAAGAAAGAAAAGAAGTGAAAGAAGAACATAAATAATAAATAACTAAATTCTTAAAATTGTTCACATCAATGCCAATCGCACCTCATTGGATGGATGGTATGCCATTTACGTTAGCGATTCCTAGCCAAAATTAATCGAAAGCACTAATTTGGCAAATCGTCAAAATGTATAAGACTAAATTATCAAATCAATCTAAGATTTAGGACTAAATTTGCATAATTGAAAAGTTTACGACTAAATAGGCAAATAGTCGAAAGACCTAGGACTATTGACACAATTAATAGATTCAAGACTAAATCAGCCACCATACAATAGATTTGGGATTCTTTTCGTTGTTTTTTCGGGTAAGTTCAATTTATGAAAATTATAGTATTTAAGCATCTAAACTTACATATTCTTTTCACAATGAATAATTTGGATTGTGCAATTACATTATTAATTTTCTGTTGTTTCTTTTTTCATTTTGCAAAACATCATGTGTCAATAATCCTAACATTTAACGAATTGCAAAAGATTTAGGACTAAATCGGCAAAAAAAAAATGTTTGGGCAGAATTGGAAAAATTTTAATAAGTTTAGAACTTTTTTGGTAATTCTCCTATTTACTCTTTATAGCATCCATGCTAGAGCTCACATTGCTCTTGAGAAATTCAGAAAAGAGCATTTTAACCAGCTTTCTTCTAAGTTGGATAATGAGTTCACGCTGAAACCAATGCTTTGGAAATTGCAAGAGTATGAGGAATCTTTTCTTCATCAGAAATCCAGGGCGAACTGGATGCGACTTGGGGTTAGGTGTACTGATTCGCAAATCTCTTAAGCAGATGTACTTTCAGCAAACTTTCATAATGATGTTTCTTGAGGAAGGAGGGACATGAAAACAATGCGGCCAAAGCAATGTTAAGAATTTGAGGAACCGTAAGCCTAAGAAGGCTTAACAAGAATATCGACGAATAATAATTGAGAACTAAGTTAAGAAAACACCACAAAGGCTTAACGAGGATATCATTCAAAGTAGAATAAACTATAAAGTCCTCGCCAATTATGGGTTCGTTCCTATGACTTTATTAAGGTAATCAAATAATCAACCCAAAGAATCGGAAAGCTCCCTTTGGACATCAACGTACATACCCAAGATACGGCACATAGGAGAAGTTGGTGGGGTTGGCGTTAGAGTGGTGTAGTTCATGCGCTTGGATCAAGTGTGGGACTATTTAAGTCATCGTGAGTTTCGAGAGTTTGATTATAGTACATCAACTCCTGCAGTTATTAAGGTTCATTGTTTTGTTTAGTTTCCATTGTATGACTTAAACAAAGACGGCTGTAAATGTTGCGCGGAACAAGCGATCGAACAATAAAATAGACAGAACGAGCAAAGTAAAACGGACACCAGATGTACGTGGTTCGGTCTTAAAGACCTACGTCCACGGGGAGAGCAGCAACGAATTCCACTATAGAACGAGCGATACACGGAGATTACATATCACACTCGAGTTACACAAACACACTATTGGTATTTCTAGGCCCAATTACATTCAAGAATGCACACAGTGTTTAGCCCCAAATTCCTAGTGAAATAATCTCTCAATCTCGCAAAGGAATTAAAACACAAATCTAACCTCAAGATTTAATTAGCTTCGACACTTGAATTCTTGATGTAATTCCGCGAACAAACGAAGACACAATGCCAAGCACTCGATGAACGGCGCTTCAAGACTTCCACCGCCAAGCACTCATAAACACAAACGGCGCTTCCACGATCTCACGACCGCAAGTCCAAGTCTTCGTTCAAAACGTACAAAGTAAACCCTCTGCCAAGACTTCGTGTCTGACGGTCAAGTTCACTAATGGTATATTTATACCTCCAAGAAGATCTATTCGTTGGCCGACTCAGCACGGTTAACCAAGTCTAAATCTTTGACTTTTCGTTTTCATCCACGCCACCTTTTTCAAAAAAAGAAAGCTAATCTTTTTCTCTTTTCTTCTTGATTTCTTTGGTTGTCGTTATCTGCAAAGGAGTCCATATCCGTCAAAGTCAAATATCACACTTTCCTTTTTCTCCTTCTTTCACGTGAGCAAATATACGGATGAACACATGAGCCGATCTTCTTTTTGTTTTCTTACGTGCTGGAGCATCCATACAATATACCATCGGATTTCGTTTGAGCTCAAACTTGGGACATTAATTTAACAATCTCCACCTTGGCTCGTGTTTGAGCCTAATCACAATCGCTTCGCTAAAATCCAAACTTCATATGCTACTCTCCCAACAGCCCCAATGGGCTCAACCGCCACAGATATCATCCAAGTCCAAGCCGCGCTTGAACTTCGCCATAACCGTTGACCTCATTAAAACACAAACTCCACATGCACTTTTAACTGCTCCACAAGGACTTTCTGACACAAGTTCTTCAATCGCAGATAAAGCAAAACCACTGTTGCATCCATATCTGTCAAGAGATCGAACACATACCTTGTAAATATAAGCAGTTACAACAACTGTTGGCTCTATAGGCTCCACCTTGCTACAAGCACCATCTGTGTCAATTACCACGCTAGTACCCGCTACCTCAGAAGTTTCTAGTTGCAACTCCACCTCAAGCTGAACACCGTCCAGATCCGTATAAACACTAACACAATCACTCCTATCCAGAAGTACTGGAGACTCGTCAAAGGTAACTTCTCTGCTGCAAACAGGTGAATTTATACTCGGACACCACAACTGATCGCCACACTCACCTCGTGCATAGCCATGGAATATGCACATTGCCCTCACATCGAGCTTACCATCATTTACTCGATAATTACATGGGCAATTAAACATTCTAAAATTAGAACAATCAGCAACATTACCTGACCACACTTCTTCGGGAGTCCGATATCCAATCGCAGTCGATGGAGATCTACTCACCAGGTAGCTCGCCAAACTAAGCACATCTGCTGGAATTCTTCCAGCCATACCAGTACTAGAGATTATTTTACGGGCCGTCTTTAATAACGCTCTACTCATCAATTTTGCATACTGTTGCGGTTTACTAGCACTAGTGCGGTGTTTCATTATGCCATTTTTCATGCAGAATTTATTTACCAGCTTCGAGCAGGACTCCATGCTACTGTCGGTTCGCACATGCTTGATCAACTTACCAGTCTCCGTTCCGTTCAAAGCTTTTGACTGCGTATTCCTGACAACAGCATCAAACTTGTGCTTCCGCACAAACACCCAAGCTTTCCTCTAGTAGCCATTAGACTCTTGAACAGATGTCGACGTCTCAGGAGCAAAATTTGTTAAAGTCTCACCTTGAAGTTTATACAGGCCGCCATGCTTGATTCCCTTCATTATCACCAGGGCACCTCGAACAATTTCCAGAACTCCACCTCGTGAAGAATACATGCATCCAGCTGAATCTAGAGCACCCAAGGAAATTAAGTTCTTTTTCAATTATGGAACATGTCTTACTACAGTCAATGTCCTCACAATTCCATCATGTATTCTGATTTTAACATCACCAATACCTATAACATCGCATTCAGTGTTGTTCCTCAACTGCACTTTACTACTATCCATGCATTGATAAGAAGTAAACCAGTTCCTGTTTGGTGTAGCATGAAAAGAACAACCAGAATCCATAATCCATCCGTCAAACGATGAATTCTCAGTGACAGACAAAACACAATCGACACCATCAGAATTTTCAGCTACAACTGCAACATCATCCGTAGATTCAACTTCAATTTCCTTAGCCCTTTCATTTTTCAGCTTAAAATAATTTCTTCTAAGATGCCATCTCTTGCCACAGTTCCAACAAATATCACCGCCAGTCCTAGATTGACTGCGTCTATTCATGTTCATACTACTTATGCTAACACGAGCACTAGCTCTTCCTCTTTCACCTACTAAAGCAGCAGATACAGATTCGCCAGATTCTCTTCTACGGATATCCTCACTCAGAATTAAATCTCGAATCCCATCAAACGACAAACTTGTCGACCCAGAAGAATTGCTAACATCAGTAACAGTAGTATTCCAACTATCAGGCAATGAAGATAATAGAATCAAAGCACGTACCTCATCTTCAAAGTGAATCTCAACTAAACTCAATTGACTAACGATCACATTGAATTCATTGATATGATTAGCAACAAATGTACCTTCGCTCATCTTCAAGTTAAACAGACGTCGCATCAAATAGACCTTGTTGATCGCAGAGGGCTTCTCGTACATGTCCGACAAGGCTTTCATCAAACCCGCAGTAGTCTTCTCCTTGACGATATTAAACGTGACGTTATGAGCCAACGTCAGCCGAATAACACCCATCGCTCGTCTATCCAGCAATTCCCAATCGGGTTGCTTCATCGTTTCTGGTTTCTTCCCAGACAGGGGCTCGTGCAGCTTCATCTGATATAAATAATCTTCTATCTGCATCTTCCAGAAACCAAAGTTCTTCCCCTCAAATCTGTCAATTTTCACTTTAGCTTCTTCTGTCGCCATCGATTCGTTTCAACTCAAGCATGCCTAGCTCTGATACCAATTGTTGCACGGAACAATCGATCGAACAATAAAATAGACAAAACGAGCAAAGTAAAACGGACACCAGAAGTACATGGTTCGGTCTTAAAGACCTACGTCCACGGGGAGAGCAGCAACGAATTCCACTATAGAACGAGCGATACACGGAGATTACAGATCACACTCGAGTTACACAAACACACTCTTGGTGTTTCCAGGCCCAATTACACTCAAGAACGCACACAGTGTTTAGCCCCAAATTTCTAGTGAAATAATCTCTCAATCTCGCAAAGGAATTAAAACACAAATCTAACCTCAAGATTTAATTGGCTTCGACACTTGAATTCTTGATGTAATTCCGCGAACAAACGAAGACACAATGCCAAGCACTCGATGAACGGCGCTTCAAGACTTCCACCGCCAAGCACTCATAAACACAAACGGCGCTTCCACGATCTCACGGCCGCAAGTCCAAGTCTTCGTTCAAAACGTACAACGTAAACCCTCTGCCAAGACTTCGTGTCTGACGGCCAAGTTCACTAATGGTATATTTATACCTCCAAGAAGATCTATTCGTTGGCCGACTTAGCACGGTTAACCAAGTCTAAATCTTTGACTTTTCGTTTTCATCCACGCCACCTTTTTCAAAAACAGAAAGCTAATCTTTTTCTCTTTTCTTCTTGATTTCTTTGGTTGTCGTTATCTGCAAAGGAGTCCATATCCGTCAAAGTCAAATATCACACTTTTCTTTTTCTCCTTCTTTCACGTGAGCAAATATACGGATGAACACATGAGCCGATCTTCTTTTTGTTTTCTTACGTGCTGGAGCATCCATACAATATACCATCGGATTTCGTTTGAGCTCAAACTCGGGACATTAATTTAACAGTGAAGGTGAGAAATACTCTCCTTTGGATCCCGTGGATTAAAATCCTAATATGTTTAGTGAGACGGTGATGTTATTTAATTTTGTCATGCAAATCATGATAGAAAGTAGAATGGTAGGTGCTTTACGAGTTCGGCAATTTCTAGGATTTATCAGCCAATGAGTTGCACTATAGGAAAATGGGGCTCCTCCACTCCAACCTATAAATACGTCTCGTCCTCATCTCTTCTACCCCAAGCTCACAAGCCTCTTGAAGTCCACTCTCTTTCGTCGTATATTTTATATTTCTCTATATAGCAACCTGAAAACTATCATGTGTGTGTTCACATTTACAAATGAATACATTTCCGCAATTCCTCCCGCAAGATTGTTCAAGGCCCTAGTTCTGGACTTACATACCCTGATTCCCAAACTCATGCCTCAATCTATCAAAAGTAGTGATATCATCCAAGGCGATGGAGGGGCTGGAACTATTAAGCAGATTAACTTCGTTGCAGGTGATTACGCATTTTTTTCCATATGGGTGTTTTTTGTTTTCTAGCTTACACTTAGGTTGTACTATGATATGATCTCATTCTATCGTATGCCAGTAATCAGCTTAGCAGCATGAAGAATCGCGTAGATGAGATGAATGAGGGGATGTTTACGTACAAGTATACCATGATCGATCTGAAGGACAAGTTTGAATCTGTTTCTTACGAAGTCAAGTTTGAGCCAACACCGGAAGGTGGAAGCAAGAACAAGATGATGAGCACGTATTACACAAAGGGCGATGTTGCGCTCAAAGAAGTGGACATTAAGGCAGGCAAAGAGAGAGCCTTGGGAATGTACAAGGTCGCCGAAGCATACCTCCTCCAAAACCCCGATGCTTATGCATGAAACTTCAAATGCTCTCTTACATAAATTCAAGAAGTCTCGTCAATAGCTACTCGTTATACTTTCGGTCTTCACATAGAATTACCCGAGTTCCTTTACTTCTATATGGGTATAATTGTCCCTTGGATTTGGATGGCAATAAAGATTTGTACTTTTTAACTTAGTTGTGAGCCATTCCTGAAATTACCCTTCGGGAAGAGCTATTTGCAACGTTACAGCTGGTTATAGTGACGATCAAGTGACTGAGATGCTGCAATTCTGTGGATTCTGGAGAGGATATCTCCGTGTTAGATACCTAGGAGCTCCTTTGATTTTTGGTGCACTCTCTGACAGGGACTCAAACCACTTTTTGAGAGAATTGTCACCATTCTACGGTACACTATTATCATCATTGGTTTAGTAATTTGTTCAAAAGTTCATGAGTTAAAGGAAAAATTTCCACGTCCTATGGAATACATTCGTCTATTTACACTCTTTTAGGATAAGTCCAGAAAAATTGTCCAAAAAATCCTAAATTTATTATACGAAAGCTAATCAGCTCTAAATATTTCAATCATGTCAATTTAGTTCTAATAATTTTAATTAATTGCTAATTTAGACCTAACATTTCAATTATGTCAATTTAGTTTTAAATATTTTGACAATTTGCTGATTTAGTCCTAAATCCTTTGACAATTTATCAATCTAGTCCTAACCTTTTAAATCAATGATTTGGCAGTCTAGTCAGCGCTAGCCCTCTACGTTACATGGCCCATTTGCAGTTTTTTATTTTTTAAATTTGCTGAATTTATTTTATTTTATTTTTTTCCTTTTCATGTTCGCCTTTGAGCCAATACCCCTCGCCTGGCAAGGGCATCGCATCCTCGCCTGGCAGGAGCATCGTGATCCTTGCCTAGGCGAGGACTTGATGCCATAGGGCGAGGGTCGCTGGCCATCGCCAGACTAGAGTTGAAAAAAAAAACAAAGAATGAAAAGAAGCAAAAAAAGAACACAAATAAAAAATAACTAAATTCTTAAAATTGTTCACATCAATGCCGATCGCACCTCGTTGGATGGATGGTATGCTACTTACTTTAGCGATTTCTAGCCAAAATTAATCGAAAGGACAAAATTGGCAAATCGTCAAGATGTATAAGACTAAATTGTCAAATCATTCAAAGATTTTGGACTAAATGTGCATAATTGAAAGGTTTATGACCAAATTGGCAAATAGTCGAAAGACATAGGACTATTGACACAATTAAAAGATTCAAGATTAAATCAGCCACCATAAAATAGATTTGGAATTTTTTAGTTGTTTTTTTGGGTAGGTTCAATTTATGAAAATTATAGTATTTATGCATCTAAACTTACATATTCCATTCACAATGAATAATTTGGATTGTGCAATTACATTATTAATTTTCTATTGCTTCTTTTTTCATTTTGCAAAACATCATGTGTCAATAGTCCTAACATTTGATGAATTGCAAAAGATTTAGGACTGAATTAGCAAAAAAGAAAAAAAAGGTTTAGGCTGAATTGGAACAATTTCAATAAGTTTAGAACTTTTTTTGTAATTTTCCCATTTACTCTTTCTAGTATTCTTGCTAGAGCTCACATTGCTCTTGAGAAATTCAGAGAAGAGCATTTTAACTAGCTTTCTTAGCAACTTTCTTCTAAGTTGGATAATGAGTTCACGCTAAAACCAATTAATGCTTTGGAAATTGCAAGAGCATGAGGAATCTTTTCTTTATCTAAAATACAGGGTGAACTGGAGGCGACTTGGGGATAGGTGTACTGATTCGCAAATCCCTTAAGCAGATGTACTTTCAGCAAACTTTCATAATGATGTTTCCTGAGGAAGGTGACAACTGAGGGACATGAAAACAATGCGGCCAAAGCAATGTTAAGAATTTGAGGAACCGTAAGCCTAAGAAGGCTTAACAAGAATATCGACAAATAATAATTGAGAACTAAGTTAAGAAAACACCACAAAGGCTTGACGAGAATATCATTCACAGTAGAATAAACTATAAAGTCGTCGCCAATTATGGGTTCGTTCCTATGACTTTATTAAGGTAATCAAATAATATACCCAAAGAGTTGGAAAGCTCTCTTCGGACATCAACATACATACCCAAGATACGGCACATAGGAGAAGTTGGTGGGGTTAGCATTAGAGGGGTGTAGTTCATGCGCTTGGATCAAGTGTGGGACTATTTAAGTCATCGTGAGTTTCGAGAGTTTGATTATTGCACATCAACTGCTGTAGTTATTAAGGTTCATTGTTTTATTTAGTTTCCATTGTATGACATAAACAAAGACGGCTGTGAAGGTGAGAAATACTCTCTTTTTGGATCTTGTGAATTGAAATCCTAATATGTTTAGTGAGATGATGAAGTTTGTCGTGCAAATCATGACAAAAAGTAGAATGGTTGGTGTTTTACGAGTTCGGAAAATTCTACGATTTATCAGCCAATGAGATGCACTATAGGAAAATGGGGCTCCTCCACTCCAACCCATAAATACGTCTTGTCCTCATCTCTTCTGCCCCAAGCTCACAAGCCTCTTGAACTCCACTCTCATTCATCGTATATTTTATATTTCTCTATATAGCAACCTGAAAACTATCATGGGTGTGTTCACATTTACAAATGAATACATTTCCGCAATTCCTCCGTCAAGATTGTTCAAGGCCCAAGTTCTGGACTCACATACCCTGATTCCCAAACTCATGCCTCAAGCTATCAAAAGTATTGATATCATCCAAGGCGATGGAGGGGCTGAAACTATTAAGCAGATCAACTTCATTGAAGGTGATTACACATTTTTGCCATATGGGTGTTTTTTGTTTTCTAGCTTACACTAAGGTTGTACTATGATACGATCTCCTTCCATCGTATGCAGGTAATCAGCTTAGCAGCATGAAGAATCGCGTGAATGAGCTAAGCGAGGAGACATTTACCTACAAGTATACCATGATCGATCTGAAGGACAAGTTTGAATCTATTGCTTACGAAGTCAAGTTTGAGACAACACCGGAAGGTGGGAGCAAGAACAAGATGACGAGCACATATTACACAAAGGGCGATGTTGTGCTCAAAGAAGAGGATATTAAGGTAGGCAAAGAGAGAGCCTTGGTAATGTACAAGGTCGCCGAAGCATACCTCCTCCAAAACCCCGATTCTTATGCATGAAACTTCAAATGCTCTCTCAGATAAATTCAAGAAGTCGCGTCAGTTGCTACTCGTTGTACTTTCGGTCTTCACATAGAAGTGCCCGAGTTCCTTTACTTCTATATGGGTATAATTGTCCCTTGGATTTGGATGGCAATAAAGATTTGTACTTTTTAACTTAGTTGTGAGCGATTCCTGTAATTACCCTTCATGTAGAGCTATTTGCAACGTTACTGCTGGTTATAGTGACGATCAAGTGACTGAGATGCTGCAATTCTGTGGATTCCAGAGAGGATATCTCTGTGTTAGATACCTAGGAGCTCCTTTGATTTCTGGTACACTCTTTGACATGGACTCAAACCTCTTATTGAGAGAGTTGTCACCATTCTACGGAACACTATTATCATAATTGATTTAGTAATTTGCTCAAAAGTTCATTAGTTAATTGCCACATCCTATCTTCGACCAAAAAAAAAAAGAAGGAAAAATTGCCATGTCCTATCGAAAACATTCGTCTATTTACACTCTTTTGGGATAAGCCCAAAAAAATTGTCCAAAAAATCCAAAATTTATTATACGATAGCCAATCAGCTCTAAATATTTCAATCAAGCCAATTTACTACTAATACTTTTAACGAATTGCTAATTTAAACCAAACATTTAAATTATGTCAATTTAGTTTTAAATATTTTGACAATTTGCCGATTTAATCCTATACCCTTTGACAATTTGTCAATTTAGTCCTAACCTTTTAAATCACTGATTTGGCAGCCTAGTCAGCGCTAGCCCTCTACGTTACATGGCCGGTTTGCAATTTTTTATTTTTTTTTATATTTGCTGAATTTATTTTATTTTCGTTTATTTTTTTTTTCATTTTCTTGTTCGACATTGAGCCAACACCCCTTGCCTGGCAAGGGTATCGCAATCCTCGCCTGGCAAGAGCGTCCTAATCCTTGCCTAGGCGAGGACTTGATGCCATAGGGCGAGGGTCGCTGGCCATCGCCGAACTAGAGTTGGAAAAAAAAAACAAAGAAAGAAAAGAAGTGAAAGAAGAACATAAATAATAAATAACTAAATTCTTAAAATTGTTCACATCAATGCCATTCGCACCTCATTGGATGGATGGTATGCTATTTACGTTAGCGATTCCTAGCCAAAATTAATCGAAAGCACTAATTTGGCTAATCATCAAAATGTGTAAGACTAAATTGTCAAATCATTTAAAGATTTAGGTCTAAATTTGCATAATTGAAAAGTTTATGACTAAATTAAAAAATAGTTGAAAGACTTAGGACTATTGACACAATTAAATTGTTCAAGATTAAATCAGCCACCATACAATAGATTTGGGATTTTTTTCGTTGTTTTTTCAGGTAAGTTCAATTTATGAAAATTATAGTATTTATGCATCTAAACTTACATATTCCTTTCACAATGAATAATTTGGATGGTGCAATTTCATTTTTAATTTTCTGTAGTTTCTTTTTTCATTTTGCAAACATCGTGTGTCAATAGTCCTAACATTTGACGAATTAAAAAAGAAATAGGACTGAATCGGCAAAAAAGAAAAAGTTTTAAGATGAATTGGCATAATTTCTATAAGTTTAGAAGTTTTTTGTTTATTCTCCCGTTTACACTTTATAGTATTCATGCTAGAGCTCACATTGCTCATGAGAAATTCAGAAAAGAGCATTTTAACCAGCTTTCTTGGCAGCTTTCTTCTAAGTTGGATAATAAGTTCACACTGAAACCAATGCTTTGGAAATTGCAAGAGTATGAGGAATCTTTTCTTCATCAGAAATCCAGGGCGAATTGGATGCGACATGGGGATAGGTGTACTGATTCACAAATCTCGTAAGCAGATGTACTTTCAGAAAACTTTCATAATGATGTTTCCTGAGGAAGGTGACAACTGAGGGACATGAAAACAATGCGGCCAAAGCAATGTTAAGAATTTGAGGAACCGTAAACCTGAGAAGGCTTGACAAGAATATCGACGAATAATAATTGAGAACTAAGTTAAGAGAACACCACAAAGGCTTAACGAGGATATCATTCACAGTAGGATAAACGATAAAGTCATCGCCAATTATGGGAGTTTGATTATAGTACATCAACTCCTGTAGTTATTAAGGTTCATTGTTTAGTTTAGTTGCCATTGTATGACATAAACAAAGACGGCTATGAAGGTGAGAAATAATCTCTTTTGGATCTTGTGGATTGAAATCCTAATCTATTTAGTGAGATGATGAAGTTTGTCGTGCAAATCATGACAAAAAGTAGAATGGTTGGTGCTTTACGAGTTCGGCAATTTCTGGGATTTATCAGCCAATGGGATGCACTATAGGAAAATGGGGCTCCTCCACTCCAACCTATAAATACGTCTCCTCCTCATCTCTTCTACCCCAAGCTCACAAGCCTCCTGAACTCCACTCTCTTTCATCATATAATTTATATTTCTCTATATATAAACCTGAAAACTATCATGGGTGTTCACATTTACAAATTAATACATTTCCACAATTCCTCCTGCAAGATTGTTCAAGGCCCTAGTTCTGGACTCATATACCCTGATTCCCAAACTCAAGCTTCAAGCTATCAAAAGTAGTGATATCATCCAAGGCGATGGAGGGGCTGGAACTACTAAGCAGATCAATTTCATTGAAGGTGATTAAGCATTTTTGCCATATGGGTGTTTTTTGTTTTCTAGCTTACACTTAGGCTGTACTATGATACGATCTCCTTCTATCGTATGCAGGTAATCAGTTTAGCAGCATGAAGAATCGCGTGGATGAGCTGAACGAGGAGACATTTATGTACAAGTATACCATGATCGATCTGAAGGACAAGTTTGAATCTATTGCTTACGAAGTCAAGTTTGAGCCAACACCGGAAGGTGGGAGCAAGAACAAGATGACGAGCATGTATTACACAAAGGGCGATGTTGCGCTCAAAGAAGATGACATTAAGGCATGCAAAGAGAGAGCCTTGGGAATGTACAAGGTCGCCGAAGCATACCTCCACCAAAACCCCGATGCTTATGCATGAAACTTCAAATGCTCTCTTAAATAAATTGAAGAAGTCTCGTCAATAGCTACTCGTTATACTTTCGGTCTGCACATAAAAGTACCCGAGTTCCTTTTCTTCTATATGGGTATAATTGTCCCTTGGATTTGGATGGCAATAAAGATTTGTACTTTTTTACTTAGTTGTGAGCGATTCTTGTAATTACCCTTCTGGAAGAGCTATTTGCAACGTTACTGCTGTTAAAGTGACTATCAAGTGACTGAGATGCTGCAATTCTGTGGATTCTAGAGAGGATATCTCCCTATTAGATTCCTAGGAGCTCCTTTGATTTTTGGTAAACTCTCTGACAGGGACTCATATCTTTTATTGAGAGAGTTGTCACCATTCTACGTTACACTATTATCATCATTGTTTTAGTAATTTGTTTAAAAGTTCATGAGTTAATTGCCACATCCTATCTTCGACCAAAAAAAAAAGGAAAAATTGCCACGTCCTATCGAAAACATTCGTCTATTTACACTCTTTTAGGATAAGTCCAAAAAAATTGTCCAAAAGTCCTAAATTTATTATAAGACAGCCAATCATCTCTAAATATTTCAATCATGCCAATTTAGTTCTAATAATTTTAACGAATTGCTAATTTAGACCTAACATTTCAATTATGTCAATTTAGTTTTAAATATTTTGACAATTTTTCCATTATGTCCTAAACCCTTTGACAATTTATCAATTTAATCATAACCTTTCAAATCACTGATTTGGTAGTCTTGTCAGCACTAGCCCTCTACGTTACATGGCCGATTTGCAATTTTTTATTTTATAAATTTGTTGAATTTATTTTATTTTATTTTTTTCCCTTTTCTTGTTCGACTTTGAGCCAACACCCTGAAGGGTTTCCTGGATTCATAAAACACAGCGGAACGAAACCCTAAACAAGATCCATGTGTATATCGAAATCAAAATCGGTTCAAGACGTACCTTTTACGGTCGGCGACAAATTGACGATTGGTTGTGTTTGGATTAGCGCCCCAAGTGTTGTGCCTCTACCGGTATCCACACACACGAACTGAGTTCTCCAACGATCAAAGTGCTAGCTTTTTGATCTTGGAGTGTCTCACACGATCGCCTTGAACAAAGAACCGTTCTCTATTTTTTTTTCTCCTCTGGATAATTCCAATCTAACCGTCTGAGGCGTCTTTAGGGTTATTACTCGTAACCCTCCACTTCACAGTTTGGGCCCCACGGCGTAATGGTCTGGGCACACGACGTCCTCCAAACCGTCCACTTAACCGTGCGTTTAATCATTATCTCATAACGCGCACGATCTCGTAAATATTTGTAATAAGAAAATAAATTAAACTCTACTTCTTAAGTAGATCAAGGCGCAGAGAAAATATTAAATCAGTTCGCTATTGTGTGCGACTATATAGGTTCACTAGACATTAGCAATGTGCCCAAAACTCTTTTGGCCCACAAGTTATAAGCAGTCTCTAGCAAGACATTATAACTACTTAAGTATAGTGAATGTCGGTTTTCCGACACAACCTGATCCACAACTAATGTTAGGGTATCAATCTTAATTGGTTCTTAGGGCAGACCACTAACAATCTCCCACTTGTACTAGAACCAATTATACAAACTAAATCCCTTTGCCTCTTGATATCCGAGTTAAGCATAAGGCAGGACAAGTGTCATCCTTATATAGCTCAAACTCATTTTCCCAATACCGCAGTTAGACAGTCAAGCCAAGTAGTTGAATCTTCAACTCACTTGAGCATGGCCATGCATTTCACAGTCTCAACTCTACGGGAGGCCAAGATATCATACTCTCGTTATATGAGAGGGACAAATTCAATCTTCTCTACTCACAACCCTCAGCACGATTCATGACATGCCCAGCCATCACCTTTATAATCACCAGTTACGGCTGACGTTTGGTGATGTTAAAACATGCCAATCCACGTCTAGGAAACCGTGGCAGACTCAGGTCAAAGGATTATACTTTATAGCTGTGATGAGAAACACTAATGACATCATATAACAATCCTACAGTATTCTCATAGCGGGTTTGTCCAATACAATGTTCTCCAACATGTATTCCATGTAATCAACTTTAGATCTATATATTCATGACCCGTGAAACTTGATCATCAGTTGACTCACATGCTAGTATCACAGCCCAAGCATTTGTTCGATCAAAATGGACCGTGACATGATGCAGGAGCTAGCCCATGAGCTAATCAAGATGATGGCGGATGGCCCGAACCGAACCGCCGGCCCAAACCGACCCTTCAGCCCACTCGAGCATGATCCAAGCGAGTGGGGGACATGACCGTTGGCCTAGGCGACCGTTCGACCAAACATGACCGTTCGGCCAGGTGACCGTTGGTCTTCCACTAGCCCGGCTGGCATGAGGCGTGAGTGGCACAATGATGATGCGAGCTGTGCCTTGTGTGTATATAAAGGGCTCGTCCCTTCCCTTGTAAATCAATCGGAGAATCAATACAAACTCAGATTTCCCTCCACTCTCTCCAAGTCGTGTGATCCTTGTGCGAGTGATCTTGTGCCTACCGGTTCGGTTCGGATTACCCGACCCTTGAGTGAGTGTGAGTTGGTGTGTTGGCTGACTTAGGATCGTTCCCAAGGCCGCACGGATCGTGAGGAACGGTAGAGAAACTCCCGGTTCGTGACAAGTGGTATCAGAGCGAGTTCGATCTCTGTTCGGAGTCGATCTTGTGTTTACACTCATCCTTCGAAGCGATGGCCAAGAATGCTGAGAAGGCGGTTGAAGCGGTGGTTGATGCCGAAGTCCAGTTCGATGATGAACGAACTGGAAGAGCTGTTGAACGACCCAACGAACAGCAAGTTGCTGTTAAGACCAGGAAGGATCGTGCTACTTCTCGGGATATGTTGCGCGACATAGAGAACCGGGTGGGTCAGATGGAGCTGGCCACTGCGGAGTCGCAGGATAGAGTCGTTGAGCTGACCAACGACTTGATGGTACTCGTTGCTGGGAAAGAGGAGCTGCTCGTCATGATGCGGGAGCTGAGAGACAGCATGGGTGCGCTTCAAGGGCAAGTCGGGGGTGCTCTTAAAGACTCAGAAGATATCCAAAAGAAGAACGAGACCTTGGAGGTCACACTAGCCGCTGCTCGAGCAGAAATTGCGGAGCTGCGGACGGAGTCGAACGAACGGCGGGCTGAATCGACCGACCTGCGTGCCAGAGTGGTGGCCCTTGAGGCCAGACGTGTGGACGGGATGATTCCCGCACCGTCGAGAGTGGATGTCCCTCGACCTAAAGAGTTCAGGGGCTCGAGGACGGCCAAGGATGTTGATAACTTCCTTTGGTATTTGAATCAGTACTTTGAGGCGACCGGGATTCGGGACGACGCCACACGGGTCAACACCGCAGCAATGTACCTTGGTGAAACCGCGTTACTGTGGTGGCGTACTCGGATCAACGATAGAGTGGCTGGGCCTATCGATACATGGGAAGCCTTCACCAGTGAGTTCCGGAAGCAATTCTTCCCTGCCTATGCGGAAGAAGAAGCTCGAGATGAGCTGAGGCGTCTTGAGCAGAGGGGCACGGTCCGTGAATACGTGAGGAAGTTTTCGGAGCTGAAACTTCAAATCCCCTCGATGAATGACACGGAGGCCTACTATCAGTTCATTAGTGGTCTCAAACCCTGGGCCAAAAACGAGTTGAAAAGGCAGAATGCGAGGGAGCTTGCTTCGGCCATGACGGTAGCTGATTCGCTCGAAGAATTCAAGGCCCCGGAGAAGAAGGATGCTCGGCCTAAGGCGGGCAAGGTGACTGGTGGGGGATATAGAAACAAACTCCCTCATCGTCCCTACAACAACAGAGCACCAGCAGCCCATGCTCGCCATGAGGTGGGATCTAGCTATGGTGGACAGAGAGGAGACAGACCGATCTCCTATAGATGTTACTTTTGCCAGGGTCCTCACAGGGGGAGTGATTGCCCGAGAGGACAGAAAGTTGCGGCTACCCTCAAAGCCGACGAGGAAGAGAAACAAACGGCGAAGGTGGGATCGGTAAGGGTCCTCAACGCCATGCAAGCCAAGAAGGCGAGCAAGCCCAAGGGCATGATGTTCGCAGAAGTGATGATCGGCGGCACGAAGATGAGCGCCCTTGTCGATACGGGAGCTTCTGACTTGTTCGTATCGGCAGAAGCTGCCAAGAAGCTCGGCTTGCAAGTCGAAAGACAAGGTGGCTGGTTGAAGACGGTGAACTCGGAACGGGTCCCTGCTCTCGGCACGGCTCGTGATGTGGAGATCGCGGTGGGACCATGGAGAGGTAAACAAAACATTGATGTAATTCCGCTCGACGACTATGATTTTATCATTGGTCTAGGATTCATCGAACGAGTGAACGGCATGGTAGTTCCGTCCATGGATTGCTTGTGCATCCTGGAACCCGGATCCCAGTGTGTGGTCCCGTTAGCCCGTAAGCCCGGGCTTAACCAAAAGATGATCTCGGCAATTCAACTCTCCCGAGGAACTCAGAAAGGAGAGGAGACGTACTTGGCAGTTCTCAAGGCCGAAGACCCAAAAATGGGCGAGACTGAAGCCCCGACAGAGGTGCTGCGAGTCCTTGAAACGTTCAAGGACGTCATGCCTCCCGAGTTACCTAAGAAGCTTCCACCAAAGAGGGAGGTAGACCATCGAATCGAGCTGGTCCCGGATGCTCGACCACCTGCCATGGCGCCGTATCGCATGGCACCCCCAGAGTTGGAAGAGATGAGGAAACAACTCAAAGACCTACTTGATGCAGGTTACATACGACCTTCGAAGGCCCCATTTGGTGCGCCGGTGTTGTTCCAAAAGAAACACGACGGGTCCCTTCGGATGTGCATCGACTATAGAGCTTTGAACAAGCTCACAATCAAGAACAAGTACCCCATCCCGCTCATTGCGGATTTGTTCGATCAGCTCGGAAGCGCGCGGTGGTTCACGAAGCTCGATCTACGTTCGGGGTACTACCAAGTTCGAATCGCAGAAGGCGATGAACCAAAAACAGCGTGCGTGACACGGTATGGCTCATATGAGTTCTTGGTGATGCCCTTCGGGTTAACCAATGCCCCGGCGACCTTTTGCACTCTCATGAACAAGGTACTACAACCATTCCTCGATCGGTTTGTTGTGGTATATTTGGATGACATTGTTATCTATAGTCGGACGCTCGAAGAGCATACCAATCATCTTAGACAGGTGTTTCAAGTCCTAAGGGACAATGAGTTGTATGTGAAGAAGGAAAAATGTTTCTTCGCTCAGCCTGAGGTACCCTTCCTCGGCCATACCATTGGTGGGGGACAAGTAAGGATGGATCCAGCAAAGATCCAAGCCATCACGGAGTGGGAACCACCGACGAAGCTCACGGAACTGAGATCGTTCCTTGGATTGGCGAACTACTATCGCCGATTCATTCGGGATTACTCAGACATCACAACCCCTCTCACGGACATGCTCAAGAAAGGAAGAACGTGGGAGTGGTCGAGACATGTCCAAGAAGCGTTTGATCGCTTGAAGCAGCTGATAACCAGAGAACCGGTGCTGGTGCTGCCCAATTTTGACAAACCCTACGAGGTGGAGACTGATGCTTCGGACTTTGCCATAGGGGGCGTCCTTATGCAAGAAGGACATCCGGTGGCTTTCGAGTCACGGAAGTTGAATGATGCTGAGCGGCGGTATACTGTTCAGGAGAAGGAAATGACCGCCGTCGTCCATTGTCTTCGCACTTGGAGACATTACCTCCTGGGTTCCCGGTTTGTCGTGCGAACAGACAATGTCGCCACAAGCTATTTTCAGACTCAAAAGAAGCTGAGCCCGAAGCAAGCTCGATGGCAAGATTTCCTGGCCGAGTTCGACTATGTATTGGAGTACAAGCCAGGAAAGACAAACTCGGTCGCTGATGCTTTGAGCCGGAAGAGTGTGCTGGCCACGATGAGTCGACCCGAGTGTCCTTTGATCGACAGAATTAAGGAAGGGCTGCAACACGACCCTTCGACCAAAGTGCTTCTCGAGTATGTGCGAGAAGGCAAGACTCGAACGTTTTGGTGTGAAGACGATCTCCTCTACACCAAAGGTAGGAGACTTTATGTTCCATCGTTCGGGAAATTGCGAAGGGAGATCTTACGAGAATGCCACGATTCAAAGTGGGCGGGTCATCCTGGGATTCGTCGCACTATGGCTCTCGTGGAAGATCAATACTATTGGCCGCACTTACGTGATGATGTGGAGGCCTACGTGAAGACTTGCCTCGTGTGTCAGCAAGAAAAACTCGAGCAAAGGTGTCCGGCTGGACTCCTTGAACCACTGCAGGTCCCGGAAAAGCCATGGGAGAGCATCTCGATGGATTTCATCGTGGGATTGCCGAAGTCCGAAGGGTGTCGGACCCTAATGGTGGTTGTTGATCGGTTTTCTAAGTATGCAACGTTCGTGCCGGCCACGGATGATTGCCCGGCTGAGGAGGCAGCCAAGTTGTTCCTAAAGCACATCGTCAAGCTTTGGGGCGTGCCACGGACGATCGTGAGTGATCGAGACCCTCGGTTCACGGGTAAATTCTGGACTGAGCTTTTCAAATTGCTCGGCTCTGAATTAAACTTTTCCACCAGTCTTCACCCACAAACCGATGGCCAGACCGAACGGGTGAATGCGCTACTGGAGGTGTACCTACGACACTATGTGAGCGCAACCCAAAGAGATTGGGCCAAGATGATCGATGTGGCTCAATTTTCGTATAATCTAAAGCGGAGCGAGTCGACGGGTAAAAGTCCCTTCGAGATTGTGACGGGACAGCAACCGCTCACTCCGAACGCGGTCGCAACGGGCTACCGAGGAAGTAGTCCGGTCGCAATTCGAAGCGCTGTGGAGTGGCAAGAGGAGGCCGATTTAGCTCGGACATGTCTCCACAAAGCTTCAAAAAGAATGAAGAAATGGGCTGACAAGAAACGTCGGCATATGGAGTTCCAGATCGGGGATCAAGTCCTTTGCAAGCTGCCCCTACGATATAAGGGAGTGCATAAGGCCTTGCTGCGTCGCTACGAAGGACCATTCCGTGTGGTGCAACGGATTGGAAGAGCGGCTTACAAACTGGAACTCCCAGCGAAATTGAAGATACATTCGGTATTCCATGTGAGCATGCTCAAACCATTTCACCTGGACGAAGTGGAACCGGAACGGGGGGAATCACAGCGGGCGCCAATGGGAGCAAAGATGGCTTATGATCGTGAGGTCGAGCGGGTGCTGGACGATCGAGTCATACGGAAGCGCTACAGGGCACCCAAACAGGAATATCTGATACAATGGCGAGGTTTGCCAGAAAGCGAGAATAGCTGGGAACCGGAAGAAGCGTTGTGGCAATTCCGGAAACATATCGAGGCTTTCCATGCGGAAAACGGCGACGAGGGCGTCGCCCATTTAAGTGGGGGAGAATATCACGGCCCAAGCATTTGTTCGATCAAAATGGACCGTGACATGATGCGGGAGCTAGCCCATGAGCTAATCAAGATGATGGCGGATGGCCCGAACCGAACCGCCGGCCCAAACCGACCCTTCAGCCCACTCGAGCATGATCCAAGCGAGTGGGGGACATGACCGTTGGCCTAGGCGACCGTTCGACCAAACATGACCGTTCGGCCAGGTGACCGTTGGTCTTCCACTAGCCCGGCTGGCATGAGGCGTGAGTGGCACAATGATGATGCGAGCTGTGCCTTGTGTGTATATAAAGGGCTCGTCCCTTCCCTTGTAAATCAATCGGAGAATCAATACAAACTCAGATTTCCCTCCACTCTCTCCAAGTCGTGTGATCCTTGTGCGAGTGATCTTGTGCCTACCGGTTCGGTTCGGATTACCCGACCCTTGAGTGAGTGTGAGTTGGTGTGTTGGCTGACTTAGGATCGTTCCTAAGGCCGCACGGATCGTGAGGAACGGTAGAGAAACTCCCGGTTCGTGACACTAGTCTCAAACACCATTGGCGTCCCAATGCACAATGACGATTGACTAGGGATATTTAGAATATTAATATACATTATATTAATAGAGTTTCACGATCAAATCATATATTTGATTATCTATCAAGGATATTCAATATTCAAGGGACCAAGATTTCACATTTAATCATATACTGAAACTAGATCGAAATCAAATATAAGACGTACTTTATTAATGAACAATGAAAATGTATATAACATATACTCCCACTCACATCAAGACCAATCACTAATGTGTCTAAGGCCTAAAGCGTTACAATGACGCTCATGCTTAGATCGTGGAAGAGCCTTCGTCAACGGATCAGCTGCATTAAACTCCGTTGCAACTTTGCACATTTTGACATCGCCTCTTTTAATGAATTCTCGAATGAGGTGATACTTCTTGAGTATATGTTTGGTCTTCTGGTGAGACCTAGGCTCTTTGATATATCTATATAGATCCTGATTCCCAAGATATAGTTTGCCTCACCCATGTCCTTCATGGAGAAACATTTTCCTAACCATGTCTTAACTGACTGAAGTATAGGAATGTCGTTTCCAATGAGTAGTATGTCATCCACATACAACACTAGAAATACAATTGCGCTCCCACTCGACTTTTTGTATACACAAGCTTCTTCTTTATTTTTAATGAAGCCAAACTCTTTGACAGTTTCATCGAAACGAATATTCCAGCTCCGTGATGCTTGCTTCAATCCATAAATAGAACGTTGAAGCTTGCATATCTTCACAGCGTTATCTGGTGATGTAAAGCCTTTAGGTTGTGTCATATACACATCCTCCTCTAGGTTTCCATTAAGGAAAGCCGTCTTTACATCCATTTGTCATATCTCATAGTCATAATATGCGGCAAACACTGGGATAATCTGAATGGACTTAAGCATGGCCACTGGTGAAAAGGTATCGTCATAGTCAATATCATGAGTTTGTTTGAAACCTTTAGCTACCAGTCGTGCTTTATGGATGTGAGCATTTCCATCCATATCAGTTTTCTTCTTGAAAACCCACTTGCATCCTATAGATTTGACACCTTCGGGTGGATCAATCAAAGTCCAAACTTTATTTTGATACATTGAGTCCATTTCGGATTTCATGGCTTGAAGCCATTTATCAGATTCTGGGCCCATCATAGCTTCTTTATAGGTCGTAGACTCGTCATTTTCTATTAGCAATAGATGACGATATTCTGTCACATGAAAACCATATCTCATAGGCTCACGATGTGTTCTTTCAGACCTACGAACTATAGGTGCCACTGGAGTAGACTCTACAACTCTTCATGGTTCCTCATGAACTGGAACACTCTCTTGTGGCACAATAACTTCTTCTAGGTTTACCTTACTCCCATTGGTTCCTTTATTAAGAAACTCTTTCTCCAAAAAAACACCATTTTGAGCAACAAATACCTTGTTCTCTAATCGGTTGTAAAAGTAATATGCTTTCATTTCCTTAAGATATCCTACAAATAACCATTTATCAGATTTGGGCCCAAGCTTATCAGAAAGTAAACGTTTTACATAAGCTTCGCAGCCCCAAATCTTTAGAAAAGACACACTAGGAACTTTTCCTGTCCACATCTCATATGGTGTCTTCTCTATAGCTTTAGATGGAATTTTATTTAGTGTGAACGCAGTTGTCTCGAGTGCATATCCCCAGAAAGATAACGGAAGATCTGAATGACTCATCATTGATCGGACCATGTCTAACAAAGTTCAATTTCTCATCTCAGAGACACCATTCCACTGTGGTGTTCCAGGGGGAGTAAGCTGTGAAACAATTCCACACTCCTTGAGATGGTCATTGAATTCTTGGCTTAGATATTTTCCTCCTTGATCAGATCAAAGAGCCTTGATATTCTTGCCAAGTTGATTTTGTACTTCATTCTAAAATTCCTTGAACTTTTCAAAGGACTCATATTTATGTTTCATAAATAAATATATCCATATTGACTGAAATCATCAGTAAATGTAATGAAGTACTGATAACCTTCTCTGGCTGTAGAACTTAGTGGTCCACACACATCAATATGTACAATGGCCAATAATTCTTTCGCCCTCTCACTTTGATTAGTAAAAGGAGCTTTTGTTATTTTGCTAACCAAACAAGATTCACACGTATCATATGACTCAAAATCAAATGAATTTAATAGCCCATCACTATGGAGCTTGTGAATTTTTTTCTCGTTTATGTGGCCTAATCGACAATGCCATAGGTAGGTCGGATTCAAATCATTAGATTTAAACTTTTTTTGTATTTATATTATAGATTGGCACATCAAGATTTAGAACATATATCACATCCACAATATGGGCGCCACCATAAAACAATCCATTAAGATAAAATGAATAAGTGTTGTTCTTTATATCAAAACAAAAACCTTCCTTGTCCAAACAAGAAACATAAATAATGTTCATGCGTATAGCAGGTACATAGTAGCAATTATTCAATTTTAAAACCATGCCAGAAGGTAAAGTTAGATCATATGTTCCTATGGCTAATGCAGCAACTCTTGCTCAATTTCCCACGAGTAGTTCCACTTCACCTTTTGCTAGAGGTCTACTTCGTTTCAGTCCCTGCTGTTGACACCTAATTTTTTATCAGCCTTTTTTTGGTTATTTCTTTGATAAAATTCATGAAAAATCCATAAAAAGTAAAAAAATTGCAAAATAAACTTTGGTGGCCTTGGCCAAGCCTAAGGAACCAATTTTGACAAAAATTAATTTTTCATATTTTTCGCATTTTTTTATATTTTCAGAAATTAGGAAAATATTAGAAAAATCAAGAAAAATAGCATTTGAGGTCACAAAAATATGGAAAAATAGCCAATATTTTATCCCTTGTATTTTGGACCTCACAAAAAGTCCAAAAAAAAAATCAATTTTAGGTGTTTCTTTGTTACACATATGATTGAATTTGAGAAAAAATATCAATTGAGTCTTTTAATTTGCAATTTTGACATTTTTTAAGATCTTGACATTCAATCTAATTGTCCCCTATTTCAATTTAGCCCAATTGTTCGCACAAATTTCCCATTTGCATGAATTGCATACTAAAATTGCATTTTAGTTCTTAAAATTGGGCATAATTGAAATTACTTTCAATTCAAGGGCTATCATTGCAAATTAAACATGCTGCCCAATGATTTTCACCATTTTGAATCGGTTGGCATAGGCAATTTGGTCCAATTTGGTCATTTGAACCTTCAATTGCATAATCCCCGATTTGCAATTAAATGAAAATTTGGGGTTTTTATAGAAATTGATGTGAACTTTTAAGCAAAATCACATTTTTGGATAATATTCATGCCCTAAGTTCGATTATGATGTTCAATTGCAAAAATTCCAAGTCAATTTGGGACTAATTTTGAAAATAGAATCAGAACCGATTCTGACCGGTCGGACCGGTCTGCTACAGTGTCATCTTCTCCACTGAGCCTTCGCGCAAATGAACAGTGCGAAGACGAGTTTCAACAACAAAATTGACTGACCAATCGACTATAATTGGAGAAGAATTGTTGGGTGTTTAGTTTCTTAGACCATTCCCCATCGATTGGGGCCGGAATGATGATCAATGGTCGCCGGAGCGGGGAATAATCGGCCGGTCAAAGCCCCGATATCTGCAAAAGTCAACAACGACAAAGCTCAGTTGAAATTCACTCAAATTCGTGCCAAATGCGATCACTAGAGGTCCCTAACAGAATGGCCATTTGATGCCCGTCGATTACCGGTCGTCGGTGACCATTTCGCACGTGTTCTCACGTGCGAAGGTCACCGGCCTAACCCCCCCGTTCGATGCCAAAAATTTAAAAGAACGATATAAGCCGAGGAACCTTCGCAAAGCAGGAAGACGGTTGATTCAGTTTCAGAAGGGAAAACTGAATCGAGAGAGAGAGAGAGAACACGAGAGAGAGCTCGTTCTCCGACCCCCGTCGTCGAGAACTTGAGCTCGATTGGAAGGCACTGGTTGGGCCGTCTCCGGCCAAACCGAAGCCAAAGAAGACCGTCGGGAGTTCGCCCAATGTGCCAGGAAACGATCACCGCCGACCGCGCAGCCTGAAACCGTGGAAATAGGTGAGTCACAGTCTCGAGTTCTTCGTTGAGCATCAATGGAGACTCACATATTTTTTTTTTAATCATTGTTGCAATTAGTGTGTGCGTTTCATTCCTTGAACATCACTGACCATTACCGCATCTTGATTTTGCATTGACTTCGCCTTAACAACTCGTATCGAGTCTTCCAATCTAGCCTCCATAGCCGACTACTGTTCATCCCTACCTAGCCCAATCTAGGCCGAGCGAGCTCAATTGGAGCTTGAGGTAAGTCTCCTGAACATTGATTGATGCTATCCTGTGATGGAATTGTAATGATTTTGTGTAAATCGAGCGATTGAACTCTCATGGCCGTACTCGGCACTTCGCATGGCAATCGCGATTTTCTGAATGAAATGCTTCGATTCTTAGATATGTTAAACTAGGAGTTCTTGCGAAACGATTGGCGTTGGTTTCGCACGATTTCGCCGAGGTTTCACCGTTGGATCATCTCCAGAGAAGCACAGCCGTCCATTCCACCGGAGTCGCGAGGTTGAAGATGAAGCTGACGTGGCGCCGTCAACCCGTCAAAGTCATAGGTGTCAGTTCTCCATTGGTCCACGTGGTTGTCCAGTCAGCAGGTCGTTAGGAGATCTGTTATTCGAATAGGTAGATCTGACGGCTGAGATTAATCGAGTCAAATAAACGATGGTCGTTCGATTAGAAATTAGGATAATTCGAAAATAGTTTTAATCGGAAAATCAATCATAACAGAAACTGTACCGTTTAGATAAAGGGTTAGGCGACGTCGTTTTGGGTTAATGAGAATAGACGGTCTAGATCAAGTCCCATGTTCTAATCGTGGCCGTAGGTTTAAGTAGTCAGATCAGACGGTCCCGATGGAGTCTTTATTCAATCCGAGCCGTAGGATTTAGTAATCAGATCTGACGGGCTTCGACTAGCCACGTGGTTCAATAGGAACCGTCAGATCAGAGTCGAATAACGGAAAAAAAAAAGCGTGATACGGTGTCGTTTTGTGGCGTCCGGGTCGCGGGTCCGGGTCTGGACCGGGTTTCGACCCAAGTGGGTCGGGTTGACCCGGTCCGAAATATTTTTTTTAAAATAAAAAAATCAGAAAATCATTTTAAAACATAAAAAAAAATCAGAAAATATTAGAAAATCCTAGAAAATCCCAGAAAATTTCAAAAAAATGTAGGAAAATTGTGGAAAATTCCTAGACACTCCAGAAATCCCAAACAAATTGAGGATTGACCACAGAGAACTGGTCGGTCCTATTTTTGGGATTTCTTATCCATTCTTCCGATAATTGACGACAATGCCCTTTAGGGGTAATTCGTCCTCGCTTTGTATTTCTAGATAGATCGAAAATTACTAGATTAGGATAGGGCCAGTTAGGTGGCGAATCCTTCTGTTTGAATTTTCGAATCTCATCATTTTTCCTGAAATGACGATTGTACCCCTCAAAGGGTAAATCGTCTCTCCCATTCCAGTCGAGCCCTAAAATTGCTCAAAGTTAGGGTTTAGGTCAGGTGGACGACCAACCCTAATATTTGAGATTTTCAGTTCTCATCTTCGTCCAAAATGACGATTTTACCCCTCTAAAGGTAAAGTCCCTTTTAAATTTCAGAAAATTTCTGGAAATTCCAAAAAAAAAACAGGAAATGGAAGAATTTGATCGCCAATTCCATTTCCACCATCTTTTGTCTACAAATTTCATCTAAAAATGACGATTTTGCCCTTCCGAAGCAAATTGTCCCTGAATTGTTCAAAATTATGATTTTGCCCATCATGTGCAAATTATGTCAAAATCATTCATAAGCCTTGATTGAGACTTCTCTAGGCTAATAGGGCCTCATTAGGGATGCCATGCTGATTTCATGTGATTTATCCGCATGCTAAGGATCATTGACTTACGCTTTCATTTTGATGATTGTGAGTGATAGGGTAGTCATTCTCATTTGCATGAACTCATTGACTTAGGATCTATACCCCACTCGTCTGTATGAAATCCTAGAATCAGATAAACCATTCAGCTTAGGTACCGAAAGGGCGTCAACTCTAGCAGTTGGCGTAACAAAGTCCCCGATCCTACTTCTCTGGTTTCCGCAGAATCGAATAGACCGCTCCTAACTATTCGATAGGGTTTCCGATCGTACCCTCCACAAAATGATTGGGGATGACTCATTGGCATTTACGCGTATCACATGTCACTAGACCACACTGAAGGCCGACTACGCATATCCAGCCGTTGCGCTTTGGGTAATGGACCTTGGGAGAGGCCTGCGTCCGATCAGGCTTACATCGGGCGGCCCATTAACCCCCTCGCTCCCGTGTCGAGAGGGTCGCGATAGACTGGCGACTCCACTGGGGAATATTCTAAACCAGAATCTCTGGTTTCGCAGAATTCCAAAGGACTTGAGCAGATTAAAAAGTTGATTTGTTTATCTGACCTTGTTTTCTGCAGATGCTCTCGAAGGTGAGGTACGTACGCTAACTATTTGTGTTAGATGTTTTTGCAGATTGGAGAAATAAGGGGTGGAGTGATTGTTGACATTTTCCTGCAGGTTGGAGTGGGAATGTATATTTATTTTATGCACATATTGAAGTGGTGTTTGATACAAACTGCTGTGCATGACCTTGCAATGTGATGATCACGACACATCACACACACTGGCGGCCAAACCCCGACTGCAAACCACCCCTAGGTTACCTTAGATAGGGAAAGGATGCGAAAGGATCTCGTGTTTGATGGCACTTGAGACTTTCGTGTTCGTTCCCGCTCACAATCCAAATTGGCGATATCTAGCTCTCTTGGGTGGGTACCCTTGGGGAGGAATCTGCCTCATTTGGATCGTGGGAGCCTGAGCCATAGGTTCCTCACCCGATTTTCGATTTCTAGAGTATACCCACTTATCTCATGCGCATGTCTATGGATGGTTAGTATACCTAAAATCGCCCATGCTTACAGGGGAACATTTCACATCCCCAAGTTTGGTTGGTAAGGCATTTATTTTCAATGTACTTTACTACTCCATGTTCTATAGTATGACTCGTACATTGCATACATATACATGCATTTGCATATATCATGAAAATCACTCAAGTGACTAATTGAAATAACAATGATAAGGGGTAGGATGTCGCTGTTTCCTAAAAGTTCAACAGAGTTAGTAACCTTCGAGTACCTAAAGAAAGTTACTCGCCCTGGATCGAACACAAGGCTGCATTTTACTAGGTTCGTGCATGGCCAAGAACTGACTGGACGCAAGCTGGGATATGCTGAAGATTGTCAGACCCGCTATTATGTGGATAACCTCAGGTTTAAGCGACAAGCAGATGAGATGTTCGAGAATTACTTGGAGATGAAGAGGTAGTATCGCAACCACTTAGCTAGGAAGGCATACGCTCGTCGGAAGGCCGAATGACAGGCTAAAGAAGACATACCCATGATCACTTTTTGGGGAAATAGAAGACGCCCTGCGACCAAGATAAAGCCGAAACGCATCACACTCAAGAAGGTGAAACTCGAGAAAGCTCCTGAAGTCATCATACCATGGACTAGAGAATGGAGCTAAGATAACTTGATCAACGCAATGAAGACAACCCCTCACGCTCGACTGGAGGAGGGTTCCCGACTGACTTTCATTGTGAAGATGGGTAGACCTCTAGGAAGAGGGTGATTTAGATCCTCACATTCCATCGACCTTTTATGGCTTTCTTGTTTGAAGAGTCTCTCTTTACCTTTCTTTCATTAGGCGTCCTGATTGTAATAAGAAATACATTCCACTCTGTTCATTTGATGTATTGACCAATGGAATGTGACATTGTTGTTTCCCTTAGTCACTGGAGTGAACCTGACTAAATTGCATAATTCACTTCCCTGAAATTCAAATTAGGCTTTAAGTCAGGCCTTCGAGACCTGAAAAAGGTCATAATTTTTATTTCTTCAATTGAACTATGCGATTAAGTTAGCCCATGCATACTTCATGGCATCTGCATAATCACATGTTTAAAGTAATTTTTGACGATTGACTTTTCAAAATCATTTGCATATTTTAGACTTGATGGGAAAGAATGATATTCAAGTGTTCAAAGTTCCCCGAGCCGAACTCCTATCATGGTGGGATAGCATGGGTGAAGCTAGCCAGAAGTACGCTGAATCACGACTGGGATATCTATTAGACCTGTTGAAGATTGAGTGCCCACCAGCCTTTATCTAAGCCATGGCGCTCTATTGGGATCCTACCACCGCTACATTCTGCATGGAAGGACTGGAGATTACCCCCACTATCGAAGAATACAACGCCGTCATCGGAGTTGAGTTCACTCACTCGCTAGTCCAACCTCCCATAGGATTTGAACCCTTGAGTCAATTAGCTGAATTCCTTAACACAAGCTTTAAAGAAGTCAAAGCAGATGCAAAAAGCAATTCTGAACGAATCTCCCTGTCCTTCCTCCTAGATCGATTTCCCAACCTTCCTGCTGCTAAAGGGACTAAATCAGGTAGAGCCTTTGTGTTGGCCTTCTTTAGCTTCGTGCTATTCCCAATCTCGTCTGTCACCTTTGATCCTATTATGTCCGTTGTAGTCAGACAAGTCTGTTGTAGATGGGATTATTCAAATATCATCATTGCTGAGACCTTTCTTTCCCTAAATCGCTTCAAGAAAAACAAGAATGGAATTTTTAGAGCACCTAGTGATCTTCTGTACCTGTGGTTCACATCTCATGTCAAACAATTCCATATCCGCATGGGCTTCACTGAGATTAGCTCCGACGCTCATCCTCTTAAAACCTTTGTCAGAACCTATACACGTATTCCTATGTTCAACTTCATAGAATGGAAGAACTTCCTTAGAAATTTAAAACCCGAACAGCTCCGATGGAGGCTAAGGTTGCCAACACTGGGCAAAGTCATATTAGCATGCAATGACAAAAATTCAGTCCCTTTGTTGGGATTCACGGGTGCTACCGTATATTATCCAAAGAGGGTTATCCGATAATTTGGGGCATTACAGGAGATCCCCTCTCCATCACAACCTGATGTCTTTTCATTTGATATAACAAACGAGACCCTCATGGGAGAAAAGAGGAAATAGTTCGAAGCCAAAGTAGCATTTATTATTCACTCTCTGAAGAACTCTCAAGCCGAAGATATAAGCTGGCCAGAGAATATGACTCGCAAAGAGAATATTCACAGGGCCACCACTGAGTACATCCAGCACTTTGAGGCGACTAGACGTAGCTTTGTCGAACCTTATGTACCCGAATACATCGTACCGTACGTGCTTGGAGTAGAACCGTACATATCGGAAGATATGGGGTCACCGCCATATTCAGAAGATGAAGACTCCCAAACCGAAGAGACTGATCTGTATGGGAGTGATGAGGATGCCTTAGGCCTCAAACGCCATAGACTTGAATAGACTATTCCATCAAGTGTAAAATGAACAAACATTACAATGCCTTTTCATGCATTCTCATTTGTATTGGATATTGTTTTGGATACATGAGCACGAATATGGACATATTTTACAAATGCATAAAAAAACATCGTCAAAAATTATGCTTCTTTTAATTTCATGAATTCTTTTGGCGAATGATTAAAAGAACTACTCCCATGAGGCTAAGGCTAATAAGGTAGTCATTTTTCTCATTCACCAACAGAAAACATGCAACTAAAGGAATTAAGTGCCTCCTTTTGTCAATATAAAAGAAATACTCACTGGAATTCTTTTTAAAAAGGTACGCTCTAATCACGGAATTGTCAACACATCGCTTTCACACTCGACTAAAAATGAGGATGGAACAACAAGAACTGACCCCGCAAGTGGGCATGCTAGAAAATCAAATGACTGCTATGGCAACCATGATGGCTGATATTAAGGCAATGCTGGAAGCCTCCCAAGCCAGACGAGCAGTACCTCCTAACCAGAACAATTCAAATCCGTCCTTCGCGCTAGATGTAGCTGATAAAGAGACAGCGGACGATGCCCAATGTACTGAGGAGGATGTCCGTATGCCGAACATCCAGTCACAATAGAAGGCACCCCCAGTTGTCATCAACCTTGAAAAGGATGAAAAGGGAAAGCAGACTGTAAAAATCGAAGTGGAGGCTAAGAGATTAGCCAAGATCGAGGAATGTTTAAGTAGTCAGGATTATGAGTAGACCCACTTCGACAAAATATCTCATTTCGCTAAGGTGGAGACTCCTCCTAACTACAAGGAGCCAGACTTCGTGAGAAAGTATAATGGGACGGGCTGTCCACGCGCTCATCTCAAATATTACCTACGCAAGATGGCGCACTATTCGGATTATATTCCACTGTTGATGAACACGTTTCAAGAGAGTTTGGCTGGCGCCGCTCTGGCATGGTTCATCGAGTTGGACCTAGATGATTACGATGGATGGGAAGATCTTGCGGGGGATTTCCTTAGATAGTACAAGTTCAATAAGGCTACAGCCCCAATGAGGGAAGACCTTCTACGAACCTCAAAGACAATGGGCGAGCTGATCAGAACATATGCCCAGAGATGGCAAGCTTTGCCAACCCAAGTAAAGCCGTCAATCCCCGAAGACGAGCTGATTGATCAATTCCTAAAGGCACTCCCTACGAATATTTCGATAGATTAAACACCTCTAGGTGCCAAATCTTTACACACCTGATAAATGTGGCAAAAAGGCTCGAATGAGCCTTAAAAGAAAGGAGGCAGCATGAAGCTTCTACCAGAAAACAATATCCCCTAAAGAGGGAGAAAGAGGCCGGGCTTGACATAGCATTCATACCAGACCCTCAAAAGCCCATGGCGTTCAACAATTCTAATCAGACCAAAGGAGGATCGTCATGGTCGGCGCCAAAGGGACAAGAGCCTAGAAGAAGGAAACCCCAAAAGCAGTTCTCTCAGCTCTTGAGGCCTTTTTTCAAGTTGCTCCTGATGCTGCTAGAGCAACACTTGGTGGCGAAGGAACCACCTAGGACAAATCCTGTTAAGTATCCTGGCTTTGACGAGAGCCAAATCTGTGTCTACCATATGGGTGAAATGTGACATAATGTGGATAACTCCTATATCCTTAAGCTGAAGGTACAAGCTCTGATTGACAGTCAGATTTTGAAATTTGACAACGTGGCTCCAAATGTGCAAGAAAACCCGCTCCCTGATCATCAAACAATTGGGGCAATATTCACTGAAGAGGAGGATGGCCACCTCAAGCTGAAAGTGGACATGTCTAAACTGACTGACCTTCTGGTCACCGCTTCGTCATACCCAAAAGTAGGGGAGATCCCCGCTGATGTAAAGAAGCTATGTGTCGCCAAGATGATGAGCTTAAGGATAATGTTCGATATTACCGATGAAGGATTCGAGGGAGTCGAAGCTTCTCTATCTTTGGAAAAAAGCCACTTCGTGATCACAGCTGAGTAGGGTAGCACGTGGAACGTCCCGCATGAGGATCTGGTAGGCGACTTTGGGTCGATCATGGAGCCAGAAGAGGAATTCAAAGGGGATGAACTGGAGGCCAAGAGGCGAAGTCTAGCAGATCGTAGATTTATGGCCAACGCACTTGAAATAGGTGAAGTTGTAGACAACCTGGGTCAGGATTTTAGAGGATACAACTTTAAAGTAAAATATTCTGCTCCTCCTAGTTTCTATCAGAGAATGGAGGATATCATACTAGACGGATGGGGAGGAATGGATGATCCCGCTCAACTCGAGATCCCGAGGGGCATGGAAAAGTCTTTTAAGAAACATTTTGATGACACTGTGTCAATGATCGAAACTGCTACGACTGTGGTAATTAGATTAGAAGAGCTGGATAGCTTGAATGAGGTAGAAGATTGCTTAATCAAACCAGTTGTGATCCGATTGCCGAAAGAGAAGGCGGATGATACAACTGAACCAGAGGAACCTGGTCCAACAACAATAACCATACAAGTCCCTCCAATAGAAGAGTACGATCCTAAAGCTGTCCACTGGGACTATGGGACAAATGAAGTAGACGCAGTAATGAGATCTGGACGATTTTATGCCCTAGGGAGGGTGAATCCGAAAAGAAGGAGGTCTCGAAGGAGGACGCTGAAAAACTCACGTCTATTATTAAGACAAGCGAGTTTAAAGTAATAGAGCAACTGAGGAAAATGCCAGCTCAAATATCCTTACTGGATTTATTCATCAATTCAGAAAAGCACAAGGATGCACTATTGAAGATACTCAACGAGGTGCACGTCCCTGAGACGATCAATGATGTGCAGTTAGGAGACTTCGTAGGGGCAATCCTCTTGAAAGATCAACTAAGCTTCTCTGATGAAGACTTTCCAATAGAGGGGAGAGGGCACAACAAGGCCTTATACATTTATGCACAATGTAACGGGAAAAGAGTGGCGCACGTACTAATCGACAATGAATCGGCCTTCATCATTTGCCATTTGGCTACTTTGAGAAGGTTGGGGATCAATGAGGAAACGATTAGGACTTCCAAAATAGCTGTGAGAGCTTTCGATGGGATGAAGAAGACTGTGGTAGGTGAGATTGAGCTAGAAGTGTTCATCGACCCAACGAAATTCTCTATAAATTTTCAAGTAATGGATTTACCTAGTGCATTTGGGTTCTTACTGGGAAGACCCTGGATCCATATAGCAGGAGCCATACTGTCCAGCTTGCATTAGAAAGTGCGATTTGTAGTAGATGGGAAGGTGATTACTGTGCATGGGGAAGTCGACCTCCAAACATACCAGAACAGCGCCATTCCGTACATTGAACCTGAAGTTAAGATGGAAGCGAGCTATCATTCCCTGGAGTTAGTAGCAATAGTACACACTCCAGTAGAGACAAGATTGAAGGCTCCCTATATTTCTGAAGTCAATCTTTTACCAGCTAAGATGATACTAGCATTTGGGTATAATCCCGGAGAAGGCCTGGGCAAGCATGGTCAAGGAATGAGTACCCCTCTGCAGTTGAAAGCCAACCAACATAGGATGGGCTTGGGGTACCGAAAGGATTATATGGGCGAGTCCGCCCCAAAGGTAACAGGCCAAGGCCGAGGCAAAAGCCTGGGACGCCATGGAGGCCAGAACAACCCGAAAGGTTCATTCATCGATTCTCCAATTTGGAAAGGCAGGTCACAGATATTCAATAATCCTTTGAACGCCCACTTCAGCCGGAACTCTAAATGGTTGTCAGAAGAGGATATCAATTCATCAACAGAACCGGATCTGGCAAACCCTTTTTTCAAAAATGACTTTGTGAATGTCATCATAGAGTGGTTGGACAACAAAGCCACTTCCTCTGAGTAAAGAAGCTTCTCTCCTTCTTTAAATACTGCACTTAGAACTTTCTACATTTTGTTGCATTTTCATTCCTTGTTATAGATGTAGGAAAACGACTTTGGATCTCTAGTCGTTGGTCCAAACAGCATAGCTTGTAATGCGGCCCATTTCGCATTCAATAAAATCACACAAGTTTTATTAAGGACATATGGAACCACGAATCAGCCCGATGATGATGCTAGCCTTCCGCACGGAAGCTTGAGGCCAGATTTGCCATATGATTCCTAATTTCCAAAGGATTTCCACGGGGCCAAGATATCCGGTGACATGAGGATTAGTCCCGTTTATACCTGTACTTATTTCGAAAACTCTTTCGAAAAGATTTTCCACAATCATGCATAGCATTTTTATGGAGTACGAACTAACCATGCTCATGACATTTCAGGCATGTCATCTCAAACATACATACCATGTTGTTATGCGATTCGGATCGCCACATAGACTGTTCATACAGCATCGAGAAAGATGAAGATGAAGGTTATGCGTCTATTCGCAGAGAATGGAGCGCATTCGGAGAATCAATGCCTCCTACTTCAAAAGAACCAGTTGTTATTAACTTAGGGGACTCCACAGATATTAAGGAAATCAAGATCGATGGACATTTATCCCGAAATGAAAGACTCAGGTTCACAGAATTACTAAAGGAGTATCAAGATGTCTTTGCATGGTCTTACGCTGACATGCCAGGTTTAGATCCTAAAATTGTGGAACATGCATTGCCCACGGATCCTAGTGTCAAACCTGTCGGACAAGGCAGCAGACAGATGAGAGCCGAGTTAGAAGACAAAATTAAGGATGAAGTCATGAAGCTTCTCAGGGTAGGCTTTATTGAAGTTATCCCATACTCGGACTGGATTGCAAATATAGTCCCCGTCATGAAGAAGGATGGTAGAGTTCGGATCTGCGTGGATTACCGAGATCTGAATAGAGCAAGCCCAAAAGATAATTTTCCATTACCTTACATTGATGTGTTGGTGGATAGTACTGCGGGGTATGAATTGTTCTCATTCATGGATGGATTCTCTGGATATAATCAAATCCTCATGAAACAGGAGGACAAGCCAAAGACTGCTTTTACCACGCCTTGGGGAAACTTTTCCTACAAGGTTATGCCCTTTGGATTAAAGAACGCAGGGGCCACCTACCAGAAAGCTATGATCACATTATTCCATGATATGATCCATAAGGAAATTGAAGTATATGTCGATGATATGATCGCCAAGTCCAAGAAAGGACAGGATCATATACGGGTGTTAAGAAAGTTATTTGAGCGGCTGCGCAAATATAAGTTAAGGTTGAACCTTAACAAATGTGTGTTTGGGGCAAAATCTGGGAAACTTCTTGGATTCATGGTCAGTAACAGATGCGTTGAGATTGATCCTTCAAAGATTCAAGCTATCCATGATCTAGCGACTCCCTCCATAGTAAAAAGAAGTGAGAAGCCTTCTGGGGAGACTGAACTATATTGCCAAATTTATCAATCAGCTATCCGATGTGGCTAAACCAATCTTCAAATTACTCAAGAAAGGCGCGAAAATGACATGGGATGCAGAATGCAGTCAGGCGTTCCAAAAGATCAAGAACTATCTAGTCACTCCACCGGTACTTGTGCCACCCATCCCAGGTCATCCCTTGACCTTGTATCTGACTATACAGCAAGAATCTTTGGGAGCCTTACTTGCCCAAACACGCCCGATGGATGGTAAAGAAAGAGCCATCCACTACTTGAGTAAGAAGTTCACGCCATCTGAAGCAAAATACATACCAGTTGAAAGGGCTTGTGTAGCAACGATATGGGTACTTCGTAGATTGAGGCAGTATACCCTACATCACCATATTCAGCTCGTAACAGAAAATGATCCTGTCAAATACCTCATGGAGAAACCCGCACTAATTGGGAAGTTAGCAAAATGGCAGGTGATGTTGTCTGAATTTGACATCAAATGTTCTCGGCAAAAATCAGTAAAAAGGAGAGTTATAGCTGACATGTTGGCAGAAAATCTATCAAATTGTGAGCCTTCTAGAGAAATAAAGGCAGAAGATCAAATTCTGAACTTAGTAGAGGATAAGTGAGTCATGTATTTCGATGGTGCTGTTAATCTATCAGGAGCAAGTATCGGTGCAGTGCTGATATCCCCTGATGATCAACATTATCCTGTTGCGGCGAAGATGACCTTCCCTTGCACCAATAATATCTCGGAATACGAGGCGTGCATTTTAGGCTTACGATTAGCCATTTCCATGGGAATACCTAAGCTGCAAGTTTACGGAGATTCCATGCTCATCATTTTGCAGACACAGGGAGAGTGGAAGACGAAAGACGCAAAGCTCATCCCTTATCATGAATACTTTGAAGAATTGATACTTAAGTTCAAAGAAGTGTCATTCGAATACCTGCCAAGATCTCATAATCAATTTGCAGACGCGCTAGCCACTCTGGCCTCAATGTTACAAATGGCTGATGGATTGGAAATAGAACCCCTAAGGATTGGTATAGTTGAAAAGCCAGCCTATTGCATGCTGATCGAAGAAGAGTTTGATGGAGAACCGTGGTACTATGACATCAAGAATTATCTCTCAAAAATGGAGTTTCCTGAAGGATGTCGGACATGAGATCGGAGATACATAACTAAGATGGCCAGCAAGTTCTTCCTCAGTGGGCAAATTCTGTATAAAAGGTCATTTGACTCTACTCTGTTAAGGTGTGTAGATGTTAAAGAAGCAAATATTCTCATGAAGGAGATCCATGAAGGTATATGTGGGCCTCACATGAACGGCTACCTCCTCTCCAAAAAGATCATGCGGCTTGGTTATTATTGGATGACCATCGAATCAGACTGTTGTCATCATGTCATGTCATGCCACCGGTGCCAAATATATGGCGATAAGATTAATGCGCCCCCGAATGAATTGCATCAAATGTCTGAGGTTTGACATTTTTCTATGTGGGGGATAGACATGATAGGGCCTATCAATCCCGCGGCTTCAAATGGTCATCGCTTCATCCTGGTGGCGATTGATTACTTCACAAAATGGATAGAAGCCAGTTCTTACAAGAATGTCACTACGAGAAACGTGGCAAGGTTCATTAAAAGAGACATCATCTCTTGATATGGTACCCCTCAAGCAGTCATTACAGATAATGGATCCAACCTGAACAACAAAAGTATCGATGATCTGCTGGATTACTTTGGTATTCGACATCTGAATTCATCCCCTTACCGCCCGCAGATGAATAGAGCAGTGGAAGCAGCCAACAAGAACGTCAAGAGGATCTTGGCTAAAACGACAGAAAATTACAATGATTGGCATGTGAGGCTACCCTTTGCCTTAATGGCATATCGAACTTCAATCAGGACCTCTACAGGGGTAACTCCCTACAGTCTGGTGTATGGGACGGAAGCGGTCCTACCCGTGGAAGTTAAGGTCCCCTCTCTGAGGATCTTATCGAAGGGTAAACTCTCCGAATCAGAGTACTCCAAGCTCAGATATGAACAGCTAAATTTGATATATGAGAAACGGCTCAGAGCAATCTGTCATGGTCAAAGTTACTAGAAGAGGGTGGCCAAGTCATTTAATCAAAAAGTTAAAGCCAGAAATTTCGAAGTGAACGACTTGATAGTAAGAAAGATTCTGCCGAGTATTGTCCATCCGGGAGGTAAGTTTACCCCGAATTGTGAAGGCCTCTATATTGTCAAGAAGATTCTCACAAGAGGAGCATTGATTTTGATAAGCTATGAGAGAGAAGAATTGGGGCACCCTGCAAACTCTGATGCTGTGAAGAAGTATTACCCTTGAAATAAAATCAGATTTTGGTCATGCGGCTTGTCCAGAATCAATCCGAATCGTCATGATAATCATTGTATAAGCATATCATGCATCCACGCATACACTAGCATGTGTTCAGTTTTGCAGGGTTCCAAGAAGCGAACTCAAAATCAGATTCATTCAAGCGGAACCCTGGACAGGAGGGACCTTGACACCAAGCACCAGGTGATATGTATCTGTTCCATCAAAGGTTAAACCATCTTTTGCTCACAAGAATGCCTCTTCTATCTTACATGCAGGAATGAGTGATAAAGATAGAAGACAGCAAAAGAAGAGCGCAGTAAAGTATCTCTCACTTCCTGTAAGAATAAAAAGAACGAGAGAATGAACATTCACATACTTGGGCTCAGGAATAAACATTATTTCTGAAAATGAATTCATTGCATTTATTGCACACCTGTTAAAATCAAGAAATGGTCCAAAGCATGCATGATGCATCATTGAAATCCCCTGTGGAGTAAAACGCTCGGAGAAAAACAAGCTGATTTTTTTTCAGAAATAGGGCTTGCTTAGATTATCTAGCAGGAATATCCCTCCAAATGAAAGGCGAACTTGATCCAAACACGTCCTACAGACACTCGAGAGATGAGAGAAGAGTGAGAATAAGAAAACCCGAATATGAGGATACAAGGGCCCTTCGCATCGATTACATGGATCGGGAATACGGATGCATTCATTTCTCTATCCTAAACACTATAGGTGATCATTGATAACCATTTGAACGGTGGTTTCATTCTTTACCCCTGTCAAGGACCACCCCATATTGGGGCAAACTAGAGGTACGTCCAGCGGTATCAGGAGGTAAATGGTTAGAAATCCTCTTGCTCAGACTTGCATCAATCTTCGTGTATTGCTTGTCATTTTAACTTATATGGTGATTCAGGTGCTTTAAGATGATGAAAATCATTCGTTTCTCTATCATATATACTTTTACCCTTTTGCACAGCCTAATTGAGCCTGTACACTCGATTCATAAACCTGTTGGTGATCAGTGCATATTCCAAGACGGAAGCAACGTCACTTCAAGAGTAGAAGAATTTAAAGGATATGATTTGTGAAAAATTCCTGATGCTGAGATCCAAAGTGTATATCTAGCACACCCATTTTAAAAATCCTAGTTCCCGAAAAGAAAAGAAGGAACCCCACAAAAGAGAGCAAAGGAAAAAAGAGAAACACAATTATGGGCATCAAGAAAAAGCAAAGTGCCTGGTAAAAGCAAGGCCAATGCCCGTTCGAATATTTGTACACTCGTAAATCATGTGTATGATCTTGAAAATGCCAAAAGATGGCATGACACTTGTGTATAGGTCACTAGTGAGATTCGATGATGTCACATTCAGATGATTGACGCCACACTAGCACGAGAGAGAAGTTCTCCAAAAGACTACCAATGCGCTTCAAAGACTGAAGACGCACTTTGAATCACAGGGTACCAGATCGGCAGCAAATCTGCAGTGATCACCAATGTTAAACCCTTTACATGTTTTGGGCAAAAAATAAGCCTTTTTTGGGTCTCCAATCCTACCTACATTACAACCCTTTACATGTTTTGGGAATATAACTACGCATTAAAACAGGAGACATCCCAATATTATTTAACATATTCTTTATTAAACTCAACCAAGCGTGCCGCTTTGGCAGTCACAACCCAACTGAATTTACCTGAAATTGGGATATAACTTCATATTATCACATCCACTGTATGCATGCAATTCAGAAATTGGGGCAATCAATTTCAAAATTACACGCTTTGCTAATTTTCATCGATACCTCAATAATTCATGTCAAACCACAAACATGAAATTGATAAAAATTTCCACATAATTCCGTGATACATTCATGTAAGCCTGTACCTGTATTTCACAAATCCTTACAATAATACCAGAAAATAACTCAAAAATACCCCAAAATACCTTGTATTTAGCGTTCCATACGTATTTCCATCCGTGAAAATACCAAACATGAAAAATAAATGTACCATGCTGTAGAGCATGAGCATACGAGCACGCGTGAGGCTCACGCGCAGACACGTGCCGCGCACGTGTTCTGTATGTCCAGCCGGTTCTAAAACCGATCCGACCGGTCCAACGGCTACCATGAACCGATTTGGCGAACCCGGTCGAGGCAATCCGGTCGAACCGGTCAACGACCGGTCCGACAGGAAGGTCCGAGTCAACGGTCAACCATTCCGGGTCGGGGCAACGGATCGGGTCGGGTTTCGGGTCAGGTCGGGTCTGCACCCGGCTGAACGATGTAGGATGACGTCATCCTGCACGTGTCACGCACGTGCGGGCCTGGGTCCGCTTGTGAGGCGCGTTGCGCCACGCGCCCGATGGGCCGTATCTCTCGGCCGCCCGTGGCGGCGCGTCCGGCGGTCGCCGACGATGATTCTTGGACGATTTTTCTCGTCTCGACGATCTCTTTCCGAATATATAATTTTCTTTGAATTTTGATAAAAAATAAAATTTCGAAAATACACTAGGAACGCGATTCGTGACCTAATACGCGCAGGTTCTGTTACAACATGTAGGCTGCGTATTTAATCCGTATGCAGCAACCCAAAATACACACGTATAGATACACAAATCCCTATTCCATAGAGTTAAAGAATTAACACACCTTGTTTTGGATTCATCATTCTTGATGCGGAATTGCGAGAATCCAACGCTTAAGAGCTTCTCCTCTATGAACCCCCTTGATCACTGGCTTCAATGAGACGGCCCCTCACTGTCGTTTCTGACGATTTCTATATGTGAGGTTATGTTGATATTATGATTTAGAGGAGGGACTTAAGCACTATTTATAAAGAATGAACCCTACCCCCTCATCAAGGATAAGGATATTTCGGCCCATACTATCCAGCACCATATCCTACTTGAATTAGGAAATAATATATCTCTTTCTTATTAGACCAAATAATAATTACAGCAACAATTAATAAAGCCCACAATTGAATATTAAAATAGAATATTCTAACATATAATGGATTTGGATGGCAATAAAGATTTGTACTTTTTTAACTTAGTTGTGAGCGATTCCTATAATTACCCTTCGGGAAGAGCAATTTACAACGTTACTGCTGGTTATAATGATGATCTAGTGCTTGAGATGCTGGAATTCTGTGGATTCTAGAGAGGATTTCTTCCTGTTAGATACCTAGGAGCTCCTTTGATTTCTGGTACTCTCTGACAGGGACTCAAACCTCTTATTGAGCGAGTTGTCACCATTCTACCATACACTATTATCATCATTTTTTAAAAAAAATTGTTCAAAACTTCTTGAGTTAATTGCCACATCCTATCTTCGACCAAAAAAAAAAAAGGAAAAATTGCCACTTCCTATCGAAAAAATTCATCTATTTACACTCTTTTAGGATAAGTTCAAAAAAATTGTCCAAAAAGTCCTAAATTGATTATCTCACAGCCAATTCAGCTCTAATTTTTCAATCATGCCAATTTATTTCTAATAATGTTAACGATGTGCTAATTTAGACCTAACATTTTAATTATGTCAATTTAGTTTCAAATATTTTGACAATTTGCCAATTTACTCTTAAATCATTTGACAATTTATCAATTTAGTCCTGACCATTCAAGTCACTGATTTGGCTGTCTAGTCAACACTACCCCTCTACGTTACATGGCTGGTTTCCAATTTTTATTTTTTTAATTTGCTTAAAAAAATTCCTTTTCTTGTTCGACTTTAAAGCAACACCTCTCTCATGACAAGGGCATCGCGATCCTCGCCTAGGCGAGGACTTGATGCCATAGGGCGAGGGTCACTGGCCATCGCCGAATTAGAGTTGGAAAAAAAGAAAAAGAAAAAAATGAAGCGAAAAAAGAACACAAAAACTAATTTCTTAAAATTGTTCACATCAATTGTCGACCGTACCTCGTTGGATAGCCGGTATGCTATTTACGTTAGCGATTTCCAGTCAAAATTAATCGAAAGGACTAAATTGGCAAATCATCAAAATGTATAAGACTAAATTGTCAAATCATTCAATGGTTTAGGACTAAATTGGCATAATTAATAAGTTTAGGACTAAATTAGCAAATAGACGAAAGACTTAGGACTATTGACACAATTAAAAGGTTCCAGATTAAATCAGCTACTACACAATAGATTTAGGATTTTTTATGTTCAATTTATGAAAATTATAGTATTTATGCATCTAAGCTTACATATTCCTTTCACAATGGATAATTTGGATTGTGCAATTACTTTATTAATTTTATGTTGTTTCTTTTTCCATTTTGCAAAGCAATGTGTACCCAAAAATTTGTGAAAATAATCCTATACCTATTGCATTTTTTCCAATTAAGTCCTAATTTTTTTTTATTATGTCAATTCAATCCTAAACATTTTACATTTTTGCCAATTCAGTCCTTAATTTATGTTAAATGATGATATCATAATGAGATGTTCTAATATTTTGTACGTGAATACGCAGAATTTATCAACTTATCGAATGTCCTCTGGCCCTCCTGGAATAGCATTTGGAATTAAATATCAAGTTGATTCTATATGGAATCGGGCAATCACCAAAAGCGAAATCTGGGACTTTTCCAGGCAATATTGAACTTTCATTTCATTACAAACAAGACGTTACAACGATATCGACAATCGCAATCGAGAGCAACATCATATGAAAGCCAAGATAAGTGAGTGGGGACGATTGCCTCGAAGATTATGTGAGGACAATACTGTTTTTTTTCTTTAATCTTAATTAATGTTTTATTAGGAGCTCATTTCACCAGGGACGTTGAACCTCCCCTTATTATTGATGTCTATCGTGTCCATATCCTGCAAAAAATATCAGAATAATTAGTTTTATAATTTCATATCATCCGTTGTTCAAGAAATCAATTTCTGTTATTTTAAACAATGAATAATGCATGGAACAGAAGCGCATTGCACGATCGAATAGCGAAGTCGTAATGTGGAGACTTGCGGATCGACTAAAATAAGCGTTGACACGGGACGTGTAAACATATTGTTTGGATTGAGTAATTCTATGGAGCATCTCACCTTGTGAGTAATAAAGCACATGCATTCTTTAGTCTTCACCCCGAGGAAGAGGAGGAGATCGGACCCTGGGGCATGGCGGCGGTGGAGACCTCTTAACCGGAGGTGGCGGCGGGGGAGGCCTTTTAACCAGTGGAGGTGGCGGGGGAGGAGGACGAGTGCTCTTCGGTGGTGGAGGCGGCGGTGGTGGAGAAGGTGTCGAAGGAGGAGGAGGTGGTGACTTTAGCGGTGGCGGTGGTGGAGATGGAGTAGGAGGAGGAGGAGGTGGTGACTTTAGCGGTGGAGGCGGCGGAGATGGAGTAGGCGTGGGTGGTGGAGGAGGTGGTGGTGACTTTAGCGGTGACGGTGGCGGATGTGTCGGAGGAGGTGGTGACTTTAGCGGTGACCGTGGTGGATGTGTGGGATGAGGTGGTGATTTGGGCGGTGGTGGTGGTGGCGGCGGAGAAGGCGTGGGTGGTGGTGGTGTTGGAGGAGGTGGAGGTGGAGGTGACGGAGGAGGCGGAGGAGGTGGAGGTGACGGTGGCGGCGGGGGGGGAGGCCTTTTAACCAGTGGAAGTGGCGGGGGAGGAGGACGAGTGCTCTTCGGTGGTGGAGGCGGCGGTGGTGGAGAAGGTGTCGGAGGAGGAGGAGGTGGTGACTTTAGCGGTGGAGGCGGCGGAGATGGAGTAGGCGTGGGTGGTGGAGGAGGTGGTGGTGACTTTAGCGGTGGCGGGTGGCGGTGGCGGTGGCGGATGTGTCGGAGGAGGTGGTGACTTTAGCGGTGACCATGGTGGATGTGTGGGACGAGGTGGTGATTTGGGCGGTGGTGGCGGTGGCGGCGGAGAAGGTGTGGGTGGTGGTAGTGTCGGAGGAGGTGGAGGTGGAGGTGACGGAGGAGGCGGAGGAGGCGGACACTTGCGCAACGGAGATGGGAAACACGGAGGAGGATGAAACCCGGGCGGGAGGGGCCGCTGGATAATACCGAGTTCCTCCGCGGCTTCCGTTGGCAAGCAAAGAGATGCTAATACCACCAGTAGAGCGGCTACCAAGGAGGCCATTGACGACCTCATTTCTTTTTCTTTTTCTTTTGCCAAAGCTTGGATTTTGGGTGATGCCATTGCCAAAGCTCTCCCGCACTTTATATAGCCATTTGCCATCACCACCTTTCTACCTTAAATGGTAGAGGATCATTGAGATCCCCATCCTCCATGTGGGGGGACCCACTCACATGGAGGGTGGGGATCATAATGGGAGAGGATTTTCATGACTCAAAAAAGAGAAATTGGCAAAAGGGGGTAGAATTACCTAATAAACCCTACAAGAAGTCAGCTATGATTAGAGCCAATTAAGTGCAACTAGTATCCTTACCTCTTCTTCTTTTTTTCTTCTTCTTGTTTTAGAGGTTTGTGGTATAATGTGTAGTGTCGTGCGTATAATATCCTATGCATAGTTATATCCTTCTTGTGTGTTGCCCGTTAGCAAAGGAAATTTAGGAAATCAAATCTCCATCCTAATGTTAATGCTAGAGAAATGCATAAAGCCCGTCGAAAGCACTGCCATCCCATTTAACGGGCTTTAATTCCAAAAAAGGAAATGAACTCTTCCTCTTATTTCCATGTGGACCCACATCCTCTGACCAATACTACACATATTTAAAATATATATATATATGAATCGATTATTGGATGGCAGATGGTATGTCAAGGACACTAAAGCTCCGTTAGTTTCGCACAAAAATGAGCGATGTGGAAAATATTTTTCAGAATGTGAGCAACTTATATCGCTTACAAAAATAAATGAGAAAAAGATATTTTCGTCATCTATGCAAATATTTAGGCACAAATTGTTATCTGTAATGAAATTATTGTTAACTCACTAATCATTTCAAGATGTACGTACTATCGTATTTAAGAAAATATTTTTCAACTCGCACATTTTTCGCGAAACAATTGAAATCTAAATTCATTGATTGTCGAAGCTAGCTTGAGTTCTCGTAGATATAGGAAGTTTGGGAGGACATCTGTAGACTTAATTGATGAATTATAATAGGGTAAGCTGCATCTATATGGTTGACCGGTAAAACTATATATAGGTCTCTTTGTTTTTACAGAATTACACTTCGGTCTGTCGAATTTCAAAACTTTATAGTCTAGCCCTAATAGTATCGTGTTATTCATCTTACAAAATTTAACACAATCTCCATTTGTTCATGGAGCGGTAGCATCTTATGGTGTTAAGTCTCTTAACTCAAAAATTACAACTAGCAAGGAACTTCGACAAAATTATCAACAACAACAAAAAATCATAAACTTATTGCACTTATGTCAATTTTGTCTTAAACCTTTCAATTGTACAAATTTAGTCCTATTTTTTTAAAATATTTATCAAGTCAGTCATAAACTTTCGATCGTGTCAATTTAGTTCTAAATTTTTTGATAATTTGCTGATTTAATCTCATACTTTCAGACAAATTTATCAATTTAGACCTCCTGTCCAATTTTTGCCCAAAATCACTGACGTGACTATCCAGTCAGCATCGACCGTTTTATGTGGCATGTCCGGCGCGGAAGTACACAAGTTTTTTTTTATGTTAGTATGAACTTTTTATTTTAAATATTTTCTTTTTTCTTTTCTTTTTTTCCTAGCCCTGGCCTGTGAGGTTGATGGTTGAACCTTGCCGGCCATAAGGGAGTGTGTTGCACCCTCGCATGTGGCCCACGAGGGCGCGTAGGCCCTCGTCCATGGGCGGGGGCCACGGCGCCCTTTCTTTGTTGTCCCCTGCCTGTGTCTAGCGAGGGTCGACCAGTGGTCTCATTGGCCCAACGTTAGACAATGAAAAGAAAAAGAGAAAATAAAATAACAAAATAATTTAAATATTAAATTTTAAAAAAATTGATAATATTGATCCCGCCACATAGGAAGGCTGATGCCAACTAGATTGTCATGTTAGCAATTTCAGGTCAAAATTGGCCGAAATGACTAAATTAGCAAATTATCAAAAAAGTTTACGACTAAATTGGCAAGTTGTCAAAAGATTTATAATTAAATTGATAAATGTTCAAAAGTGCAATAAATTTAGAAATTTTTAGTAATTCTCCCAAGGAATTTCATTTCTTTAGATAAAGGAACACGGGAATCCTAAATTCAAATTTTGGTTTAAAGAGTTTTACTATTTAATTAAACAAATATTATATATATATATATGTATATATTTATTGAAAAAGATTACATAGAGTTGATGAGAAACCAATCGCTTTTTAGACTGATAAGTACTTCACAGATGTTTTATACTCAAAAATTTAAAATGAAAGTTAGGACAACAGAAATTTGTACATCCTACGAGGTCACATCACATGAAAAATGAAGTATCACTTAGGTAGTATTTGTTTCGGAAAATATTTTCCCCCTTTTTCAGGTTAGGAAATAATTTTCCTAATTTTGAACATGCATATTTTCTTAATTAGTTCGCGTAAAAATTTTAACTTAACAAACACGCCCTATTATGTAGACCATGAGAAGGTCCCCTACATGATTAAGCTCGGAAAGAAACTCAGATTAGTGGTCTAAGAATGAGAATGTTAGTACTCGCTAGCACAAAGAAGAAATTCGTGCCGTTTTGCCTAAATGCGTCAATTTCATTGTTCATTAATCACTAGAATTAACGCCCAAGAATTTGTGAATGAAAAAAGGCGCAATCACGAGTATGTTTGACCTTAAAACGTAGTGTTCCCTAATTTATCTAGTGAGATTGCCAAATTATTGAAATTGAGATGCACCGACGTGTTGACACATGGTGAAACAAACGGATCTTATACTATTACATATTAAATGGTGCATCCCATCCTTAGCCTATGGTATTATTAGGCACATCGTACAAAGGGACCGGCCTGGTGCATTCTCTAACTTTGTAGATGCCGGTCCTTTTTCTCCTAACAATTTCTCACATCACTGATGCTAGGGCAGTGTAGATCTTATTAAGTCGAAGTGGCTTGTGGTCGCTAACTATGGATCTATCTATCAATAGATATATATACACACGTATTTATGTTAAAGAAAATTGTGGAGTATATTTCACTTCAACAAATAAAAATGAGGACAACATATTGGTGGCTATCACGTTATGACTCAAGCTTTTCTCCATAAAAAATCCAGGGCAAACTGGATGCGACTTGGGGATAGGAGTACTAATTCGCAAATCTCTTAAACAGATGTACTTTCAGCAAACTTTCAAAAGGGCAGTGGATCCAAATCCACTTTCAGAATGATGTTCCCTGAGGAAGGTGACAACTGAGGGACATGAAAACAATGCAGCTTAAGCATTGTTAAGAATTTGAGGAACCGTAAACCTAAGAAGGCTTAACTAGAAAATCGACGAATAATAATTGAGAACTAAGTTAAGATAACACCACAAACGCTTAACGAGAATATCATTCTGACGCAACAGCGTTCAGCGAAAATAACAAGCAAATCCTTACTTAAGAGAGAAATTTCGAAAATTCTATATTGATAATGTGGAAAAAGTCCCCTCTCAAAACGCTATAAAATACCTTATATAGGGTGTTAATCCTAAACCTAACACTACGAGGATTAAAAAACATCAAAAATGAAAAATTACAAAATTTCCACTAATAATAAAATTTAATCCGAAAAAATAATAAAAATTGAAAAATCCATCTAAAAGGTCTCGGAAAGTTGAAATCCATCGCAGTTCACCGCCAAAGGCATGAGTATTGATTTGCACGCCATTTCGCTTCAATCGACCGAATTTGAGTCCGTTCCGATATCGTCGATCCGGTCCGCCGGTTTTAGGCGCATCATCGCTTCGACTTTCGATTGGACTTCTGCCGGTCCAATCGATCTACCAACGCACTACTAATAGACTCTGCATCACATTCACAGTAGGATAAACTATAAAGTCGTAGCCAATTATGGGTTCGTTCCTATGACTTTGTTAAAGTAATCAAATAATCAACCCAAAGAGTTAGGAAAGCTCTCTTCGGACATTAACAATATATACCCAAGATACATCACATAGGAGAAGTTGGTGGGGTTAGCATTAGAGGGGTGTATTTCATGCGCTTGGATCAAGCATGGGACTATTTAAGTCATCGTGAGTTTCGAGAGTTTGATTATAGTAAATCAACTCGGGAAAATTACCTAAAAAGTCCTATACCAGTTGCAATTGTGTCGATTCAATCCTAAACTTTTTTCTTGCCGAATCAGTCCTAAATCTTTTACAATTGTGTCATTTCAGTCCATCCGGCAAATTTTGGCTGGCCGGCGCGCACGTAGACACCGACCGGCCAACAACCGAATATTTTAATAATTTTTAAATAATTTTTAATAATTTTATGTTTTTTTCTTTTTTCTTTTTTCTTTATTTTTTTATTTATTTTCTTTTTTCCTCCCCCCACCCCACCCCACCACACCTCTAGCTGTTGGCCCATTCCGGCGATCGGCCAAAGTGCGGCAGGAAAGGCCGAGCTTCATGCGGCCATGTCGGAGCTGACCTCACTGTCGCCGGGCGAGGCTATGACAACGAAGTCGGGCCCCGCCATGGCCAGGCGAGGCTCGACATCACCTCACAAGCCCAGATCTGGGCCGGCGAGGTTGCGCCTCGCCATGACTGGATGCGACCTCGCCCAACCAGGGTAAGGGTCGACCTCGCAACCCAGAAGAGTGGAGACTTCTTGCATTAGAGCTCGAGCCAGCATTTAACAGAGTAGGCGAATGACTGTGGAAGCGGAGCGCCATCTCCATCTTCTTCTTCTTCTTCTTCTCTCTCTCGCTCTCTCACTCTCTGCAATTGCAGGGTGCTACGCCCAAATCTAAGTTGCGAGATCAAGCCTCACGCGGCCATTACGAGACTCGACCTCACTGTCGCCACCTCGCCCTGGCCGGGCAAGGTCGCATCCAGTCATGGCTGCACGATGCGCGACCTCGCCGGTCCAGATCTGTGCTTGCGAGGTTAAGCCTCGTTCGGCCATGGCAAGGCCCGACCTCTCCGTCGCAGCCTCGTCCAGTAACGGCGAGGTCACCCCTACCATGGCCACAAGAGTCTCGGCCTCTCCGGCAGTGCTTTGGTCGGTATCTGGAATGGGCCAACGGCTGGATGTGGGGTGGGGTGGGGTGGGGCAGGGGGGATGGGAAAGGAAAAAAATAAAATTATTAAAAATTATTAAAAAAATATTAAAATATTCGATCGCGGCAGGTCCGCGTGTACGTCAACGCCGTCTAGCCAAAATTCCCTAGATGGACTGAAATGGCACAATTGTAAAAGGTTTAGGACAGAATCGGCAACAAAAAACAAGTTTATGACTAAATTGGCACAATTGCAATAAGTTGAGGACTTTTTTGGTAATTTTCCCTCATCAACTCCTGTGGTTATTAAGGTTGCCGCGCCCAAATCTATGTTGCAAGATCAAGCCTCGCCTGGCCATTCCGGGGCTCGACCTCGCTTTTGCCACCTTGCCCTAGCCAAGCGAGGTCGCATCCAGCCATGGCTGTGCGAGGCGCAACATCGCCAGCCCAGATCTATGCTTGCGAGGTCAAGCCTCGTTCGGCCATGGCAAGGCCTGACCTCGCCGTCGCAGCCTCACTCGGTGACTGCAAGGTCGCCCCTCCATGGCGCAAGAGTCTCGGCCTCTCCGGCCGCGCTTTGGCCGGTTGCCGGAATGGGCCAACGGTTGGACGTGGGGTGGGGCAGGGGAGGGGGGAGGGGAAAGGAAATAAATAAAATTATTAAAAAATATGGCAATATTCTGTCGCCGCAGGTCAGCATCCACGTCAGCGCTGGCCGGCCAAAATTCGTCGAATGGACTGAAATGACACAATTCTTAAAGGTTTAGGACTGAATCAGTAGCAAAAAAAAGTTTAGAACTGAATTGGCACAATTGCAATAAGTTTAGGACTTTTTTGGTAATTTTCCCCCATCAACTCCTGTAGTTATTAAGGTTCATTGTTTTGTTTGGTTGCCATTGTATGACATAAACAAAGACGGCTATGAAGATAAGAAATACTCTCTTTTGAATTCTAGTTGCTTTTATTAATCTCTCACTCTCTCCCAATAGATTGAAATCCTAATCTTTTTAGTGAGGCGATGAAGTTTGTAATGCAAATCATGACAAAACGTAGAATGGTTCGTGCTTTACGAGTTCGGCAATTTCAAGGATTTTTCAGCCAATGGGATGCACTTTGGTAAAATGGGGGACTCCTCCACTCCAACCTTTAAATACCTCTCGTCCTCATCTTTTCTACCCAAAGCTCACAAACCTCCTGAACTCCACTCTCTTTAGCCGTATGTTTTATATTTCTCTATATAGCAACCCGAAAAATATCATGGGTCTGTTCACATTTACAAATGAATACATTTCCACAATTCCTCCTGCAAGATTGTTCAAGGCCCTAGTTCTGAACTCACACACCCTGATTCCCAAACTCATGCCTCAAGCTATCAAGAGTATTGACATCATCCAAGGCGATGGAGGGGCTGGAACTATTAAGCAGATCAACTTCATTGAAGGTGATTATGCATTTTTGCCATGTGTGTGTATGTGTGTGTGTGTTTTTTTTTCTAACTTACACTTAGGTTGCACTATGATACGATCTCCTTCTATTGTATGTAGGTAATCAACTTAGTAGCATGAAGAATCGCGTGGATGAGCTAAACAAGGAGACGTTTACGTACAAGTATACCATGATCGATCTGAAGGATAAGTTTAAATCTATTGCATACGAAGTCAAGTTTGAGCCAACACTAGAAGGTGGGAGCAAGAACAAGATGATGAGCACGTATTACACAAAGGGCGATGTTGTGCTCAAAGAAGAGGACATTAAGGCAGGCAAAGCGAGAGCAATAGGAATGTACAAGCTCGCCGAAGCATACCTCCTCCAAAACCCCCCGATGCTTATCCTTGAAATTTCAAATGCACTCTTAAATAAATTCAATAAGTCTCGTCAATAGCTACTTGTTATACGTTCGGTCTGCACATAGAAGTACCCGAGTTCCTTTACTTCTATATGGGTATAAATGTCCCTTGGATTTGGATGGCAATAAAGATTTGTACTTTTTTAACTTAGTTGTGAGCGATTCCTATAATTACCCTTCGGGAAGAGCTATTTACAACGTTACTGCTGGTTATAATGATGATCAAGTGCTTGAGATGCTGCAATTCTGTGGATTCTAGAGAGGATTTTTTCCTGTTAGATACCTAGGAGCTCCTTTGATTTCTGGTACACTCTCTGACAGGGACTCAAACCTCTTATTGAGCGAGTTGTCACCATTCTACCATACACTATTATCATCATTTTAAAAAAAAAATGTGTTCAAAACTTCTTGAGTTAATTGCCACATCCTATCTTCGACCAAAAAAAAAAGGAAAAATTGCCACTTCCTATCGAAAAGATTCATCTATTTACATTCTTTTAGGATAAGTTCAGAAAAATTGCCCAAAAAGTCCTGAATTTATTATCTAACAGCCAATTCAGCTCTAATTTTTCAATCATGCCAATTTATTTCTAATAATTTTAACGATGCGCTAATTTAGACCTAACATTTTAATTATATCAATTTAGTTTCAAATATTTTGACAATTTGCCAATTTACTCTTAAACCATTTGACAATTTATCAATTTAGTCCTGACCATTCAAGTCACTGATTTGGCTGTCTAGTCAACGCTACCCCTCTATGTTACATGGCTAGTTTGCAATTTTTATTTTTTTAATTTGCTTAAAAAAATTCCTTTTCTTGTTCGACTTTAAGGCAACACCTCTCTCATGACAAGGGCATCGCGATCCTCGCCTAGGCGAGGACTTGATGCCATAGGGCGAGGGTCACTGGCCATCGCCGAATTAGAGTTGGAAAAAAAAACAAAGAAAAAAATGAAGCGAAAAAAGAACACAAAAACTAATTTCTTAAAATTGTTCACATCAATTGTCGACCGTACCTCGTTGGATGGCCGGTATGCTATTTACGTTAGCGATTTCCAGCCAAAATTAATCGAAAGGACTAAATTGGCAAATCATCAAAATGTATAAGACTAAATTGTCAAATCATTCAATGATTTAGGACTAAATTGGCATAATTAATAAGTTTAGGACTAAATTAGCAAATAGACGAAAGACTTAGGACTATTGACACAATTAAAAGGTTCCAGATTAAATCAGCTACCACACAATAGGTTTGGGATTTTTTATGTTCAATTTATGAAAATTATAGTATTTATGCATCTAAGCTTACATATTCCTTTCACAATGGATAATTTGGATTGTGCAATTACTTTATTAATTTTATGCTGTTTCTTTTTCCATTTTGCAAAGCAATGTGTACCCAAAAATTTGTGAAAATAATCCTATACCTATTGCATTTTTGCCAATTAAGTCCTAATTTTTTTTATTATGTCAATTCAATCCTAAACATTTTACATTTTTGTCAATTCAGTCCTTAATTTATGTTAAATGATGATATCATAATGAGATGTTCTAATATTTTGTACGTGAATACGCAGAATTTATCAACTTATCGAATGTCCTCCGGCCCTCCTGGAACAGCATTTGGAATTAAATATCAAGTTGATTCTATATGGAATCGGGCAATCACCAAAAGCGAAATCTGGGACTTTTCCAGGCAATATTGAACTTTCATTTCATTACAAACAAGACGTTACAACGATATCGACAGTCGCAATCGAGAGCAACATCATATGAAAGCCAAGATAAGCGAGTGGGGACGATTGCCTCGAAGATTATGTGAGGACAATACTGTTTTTTTTCTTTAATCTTAATTAATGTTTTATTAGGAGCTCCTTTCACCAGGGACGTTGAACCTCCCCTTATTCTTGATGTCTATCGTGTCCATATCCTGCAAAAAATATCAGAATAATTAGTTTTATAATTTCATATCATCCGTTGTTCAAGAAATCAATTTCCTGTTATTTTAAACAGTGAATAATGCATGGAACAGAAGCGCATTGCACGATCGAATAGCGAAGTCGTAATGTGGAGACTTGCGGATCGACTAAAATGAGCGTTGACACGGGACGTGTAAACATATTGTTTGGATTGAGTAATTCTATGAAGCATCTCACCTTGCGAGTAATAAAGCACATGCATTCTTTAGTCTTCACCCCGAGGAGGAGGAGGAGATCGGACCCTGGGGCATGGCGGCGGTGGAGACCTCTTAACCGGAGGTGGCGGCGGGGGAGGGATTTTAACCAGTGGAGGTGGCGGGGGAGGAGGACGAGTGCTCTTCGGTGGTGGAGGCGGCGGTGGTGGAGAAGGTGTCGGAGGAGGAGGAGGTGGTGACTTTAGCGGTGGCGGTGGTGGAGATGGAGTAGGAGGAGGAGGAGGTGGTGACTTTAGCGGTGGCGGTGGTGGAGATGGAGTAGGAGGAGGAGGAGGTGGTGACTTTAGCGGTGGAGGCGGCGGAGATGGAGTAGGCGTGGGTGGTGGAGGAGGAGGAGGAGGAGGTGGTGGTGACTTTAGCGGTGGCGGTGGCGGATGTGTCGTAGGAGGTGGTGACTTTAGCGGTGGCCGTGGTGGATGTGTGGGACGAGGTGGTGATTTGGGCGGTGGTGGTGGTGGCGGCGGAGAAGGCGTGGGTGGTGGTGGTGTTGGAGGAGGTGGAGGTGATGGAGGAGGCGGAGGAGGTGGAGGTGACGGAGGAGGCGGAGGAGGTGGTGACTTTAGCGGTGGCCGTGGTGGATGTGTGGGATGAGGTGGTGATTTGGGTGGTGGTGGTGGTGGTGGCGGAGAAGGTGTGGGTGGTGGTGGTGTCGGAGGAGGTGGAGGTGACGGAGGAGGCGGAGGAGGCGGACACCTGCCAAACAGAGATGGGAAACACAGAGGAGGATGAAACCCGGGCGGGAGGGGCCGCTGGATAATACCGAGTTCCTCCGCGGCTTCCGTTGGCAAGCAAAGAGATGCTAATACCACCAGTAGAGCGGCTACCAAGGAGGCCATTGACGGCCTCATTTCTTTTTCTTTTTTTTTGGCCAAAGCTTGGATTTTGGGTGATGCCATTGCCAAAGCTCTCCCGCACTTTATATAGCCATTTGCCATCACCACCTTTCTACCTTAAATGGTAGAGGATCATTGAGATCCCCACCCTCCATGTGGGGGGACCCACTCACATGGAGGGTGGGGATCATCATGGGAGAGGATTTTCATGACTCAAAAAAGAGAAATTGGCAAAAGGGGGTAGAATTACCTAATAAACCCTACAAGAAGTCAGCTATGATTAGAGCCAATTAAGTGCAACTAGTATCCTTACCTCTTCTTCTTTTTTTCTTCTTCATGTTTTAGAGGTTTGTTGTATAATGTGTAGTGTCGTGCGTATGATATCCTATGCATAGTTATATCCTTCTTGTGTGTTGCCCGTTAGCAAAGTAAATTTAGGAAATCAAATCTCCATCCTAATGTTAATGCTAGAGAAATGCATAAAGCCCGTCGAAAGCACTGCCATCCCATTTAACGGGCTTTAATTCCAAAAAGGAATGAACTCTTCCTCTTATTATCATGTGGGCCCACATCATCTGAGCAATACTACACACACACATATATATATATTGTCCGCGACTTCAATATGACTCGATTATTGGATGGCAGATGGTATGTCAAGGACACTAGAGCTCCGTTTGTTTCGCACAAAAATGAGCGATGTGGAAAATATTTTCCAGAATGTGAGCAACTTATATCGCTTACAAAAATAAATGAGCAAAAGATATTTTCATCATCTATGCAAATATTTAGGCACAAATTGTTATCTGTAATGAAATTATTTTTAACTCACTAATCATTTCAAGCTATATGTACTATCGTATTTAAGAAAATATTTTTCAACTCGCTCATTTTTCGCGAAACAATTGAAATCTAAATTCATTGATTGTCAAAGCTAGCTTGAGTTCTCGTAGATATAGGAAGTTTGGGAGGACATCTGTACACTTAATTGATGAATTATAATAGGGTAAGCTGCATCTATATGGTTGACCGGTAAAACTATAGATAGGTCTCTTTGGTTTTTACAGAATTACACTTCGGTCTGTCGAATTCAAAACTTTATAGTCTAGCCCTAATAGTATCGTGTTATTCAACTTACATAATTTAACACAATCTCCATTTGTTCATGGAGCGGTAGGATCTTATGGTGTTGAGTCTCTTAACTCAAAAATTACAACTAGCAAGGAACTTCGACAAAATTATCAACAACAACAAAAAATCATAAATTATTGCACTTATGTCAATTCTGTCTTAAACCTTTCAATTGTACAAATTTAGTCCTATTTTTTAAAAAATATTTGTCAATTCAGTCATAAACTTTCGATCGTGTCAATTTAGTTCTAAAACTTTTGATAATTTTCCAATTTAATCCCATACTTTAGACAAATTTATCAATTTAGACCTCCTGTCCAATTTTTGCCCAAAATCGTTGACGTGACTATCTAGTCAGCATCGACCGTTTTATGTGGCATGTCCCGCGCGGAAGTACACAATTTTTTTTTTATGTTACTATGAACTTTTTATTTTAAATATTTTCTTTTTTCTTTTCTTTTTTTCCTAGCCCTAGCCTGTGAGGTTATTGGTTGAACCTTGCCGGCCATAAGGGAGTGTGTCGCACCCTCGCATGTGGCCCACGAGGGCGCGTAGGCCCTCGTCCATGGGCGGGGGCCACAACGCCCTTTCCTTGTTGTCCCTTGCCTGTGGCTAGCGAGGGTCGACCAGCGGTCTCATTGGCCCAACGTTAGACAATGAAAAGAAAAAGAGAAAATAAAATAACAAAATAATTTAAATTTTAAATTTTAAAAAAAAATTGATAATATTGATCCCGCCACATAGGAAGGCTGATGCCAACTAGATTGTCATGTTTGCAATTTCAGGTCAAAATTGGCCGAAATGACTAAATTAGCAAATTATCAAAAAAGTTTACGACTAAATTGGCAAGTTGTCAAAAGATTTATAATTAAATTGATAAATGTTCAAAAGTGCAATAAATTTAGAAATTTTTAGTAATTCTCCCAAGGAATTTCATTTCTTTAGATAAAGGAACACGGGGAATCCTAAATTCAAATTTTGGTTTAAAGAGTTTTACTATTTAATTAAACAAATATTATATATTTATTTATTTATTTATTGAAAAAGATTACATTGAGTTGATGAGTAAACCAATCGCTTTTTAGACTGATAAGAACTTCACAGATGTTTTATACTCAAAACTTTAAAATGAAAGTTAGGACAACAAAAATTTGTACATCCTACGAGGTCACATCATATGAAAGTTGAAGTATCACTTAGGTAGTATTTGTTTCGGAAAAAAATATCGTGATGAAAAAAATACTTTCCAAAAAATTACTTTTTGAGAAAATATTTTCCCCTTTTTTCAGGTTAGGGAAATAATTTTCTTAATTTTGAACTTGCATATTTTCTTAATTAGTTCGCGTAAAAATTTTAACTTAACAAACACGCCCTATTATGTAGACCATGAGAAGGTCCCCTACATGATTAAGCTCGGAAAGAAACTCAGATTAGTGGTCTAAGAATGAGAATGTTAGTACTAGCTAGCACGAAGAAGAAATTCGTGCCGTTTTGCCTAAATGCGTCAATTTCATTGTTCATTAATCACTAGAATTAACTCCCAAGAATTTGTGAATGAAAAAGGGCACAATCACGAGTATGTTTGACCTAAAAACGTAGTGTTCACTAGTTTATCTAGTGAGATTGCCAAATTATTGAAATTGAGACACTCCGACGTGTTGACACATGGTGAAACAAAAGGATCTTATACTATAACATACTAAATGGTGCACCCCGTCCTTAGCCTATGGTATTATTAGGCACATCGTACAAAGGGACCGGCCTGGTGCATTCTCTAACTTTGTAGATGCTGGTCCTTTTTCTCCTAACAATTTCTCACATCTCTGATGCTTGGTCAGTGTAGATCTTATTAAGTCGAAGTGGCTTGTGGTCGCTAACTATGGATCTATCTATCAATAGACACTACAAAAAAACACGCAATTAGTCACGACATTAGCGACGAGAATTTCGCAAAAATTCGTCGTTGAATTAATTTGGCGACGAATTTTGGATGAGAAAAAATCTGTAACTAATTCGGCGTCACTAAATTTAGCGACGAAAAATTGGCCCATTCATCGCTAAAATTAGCAACGAACGGACATTTGTCGTCATATTCGTCGATGTTCGCATCCGAAATTAGCGACGAAAAGCTCCGTTCGTCGCTAAAATTAGCGACGAACGGATTGGTTCGTCGCTAAAATTAGCTACGAACGGATTGGTTCGTAGCTAATTTTAGCGAGGAACAGCAATGTCTGTCGCTAGATTTAACGGAAAATTAGCTACGAACAGCCGCTGTTCGCAGCTAATTTTAGCTACGATTTAGTTACGAACAGCGCCTGTTCGTAGCCAAAATTAGCTGCGAACAGCGCCTGTTCGTAGCTAAATTTCATGGATTTTCTTTTGTATTTTTATTGATATTCTATTTTTGCGACGAGAAAGTAATTTCGTTGCAAATTATTTCCTCCTTTCTCGCCGCCACGGAGGAGAAGAGCGAGGGCGAGCAAGGCGCCGTCTACGTCTACCTGCTTATGAAATGCTCTGCCTCGTTCCTCAGCGACCGGAGCCTCGAAATGTGCACGGGGTCACAAGGAAGCGAGACCGGCAGCGATGTGGGCGTTGGCGAGGCCCTGCTCCTCTCGCTCAGAGGAGGCGTCGTCGACTGTCGCCCGGCGATCGACCACGGTGGAGCTGCAGCAGGCCGTTTCCGCCGCAGCTGACTTCGGTGGGTGGCTCCACGGGGGTCCAGGTGCAGTCCCGCCCGGAGGGGGGAGGCTAGTGATGGACGCAGTGGCGGCGTCTTCCAGCCGCATCATCTTCAACGTGGAGCGGAGCCACAGCTGTCTCGGAGGAGAGCGAAGGTTAAGGAGACGAGGAGAGAGTGAAGAGGAGGAGGAAGCAGAGAGCGTAGGGAGGAGGTAGAAGAAGAAGGGGCGCGGGGGAGCAATATATACGAGCGAGAAGCGGGTTCGAAGCCAAAATTTTAGCGCCGAGTTTTTGGAGGAGCGGGAAAGTCTAAATTAGCGATGACCTTCGAAGGTCGTCGCTGAATTGGCGACAATCAACAAATGTCGTCGCTAATTTAACGACGAAAAGAGATGTTCGTCACTAAAAACAAAATTAAAATTAAAATTAAATAATTCGCTAAATTAATTAGATACGTCAAAATAAACCCTAGCTGCAGCATAAATAGAGCAAAAAATAAATTTCTCGGGGGCTTCGCCCCCGAACCCCCGTGAATCTGTTCGCACCCCTATAAAGATTTGGTTCGTGACCTCCGAGTTGGGCCGGGGGCAACCAAATCTCATTTTTTTTCTCTACTTTTGGTGATGAACCAAACCGAATGCATAAAATTCAATACTTTTTTTAACAAAAATGTAAAGCTTCTTAAAATTAGCAAGAAAATATATCCTATATAATTCAAAAGAATTCGTTAAATTAGCAACGAAATAAAATGAATAAGCTGAGAATGGAACCCACGATCACCGAAGTACTCCATCCATGCAACAAGGCAAATAGCAAAGTTAGTGAAACTATTCATATTTCAATTGATATATGCACACATTAAAAGACGTGACCTTAATTTGGACATAAAAACTCTATGGATCCCTTCCTCCCTACAAAAGATAAGGTATAATGAGTCTAGCATAGAAATATTGAAAAACAAAAGAGGGAATAAAGTACAATGATCAAATGATGTGGTATAATGTGTAATAATGATTACACATAAATAATGAAACAGAAGGAATGCTTTCTAATTCAGGAATAAAGATAACAGAAATAAGCCTCAATTCCAAGAAATTATATCTTCTTTAAAGCATTCACTTAAGAAGCAGAAACCCTTTTCAAAGAAGCTATCTAGGAACAAAAGGAATGCTTTTTAATTCAGGAACAAGGATAATAAAAATAAATAAATTGATTGCTCTTCATTTATGCTTATTAATGTAATCTTTACTCAATTAATAATATATTTATTTTTAAATCTCAAAAATAAACTAAGCTAAACAATGTGTCATAAGCGTTTCTTATTTATATCATTCACTGTTTGAAGAGAGCAATGATTCCAAATAATTGATCTTTCTTTTATTTATTGAACATTTCTTTGGTTGATTAATGTGTGATATTATGAATCCCCATTATTAATATTGAACGAAACTACATCTTATAAAATCACATTTGAATATTTGATGATACATTCCGTACCTTGCTAAAAAACTGATCCTTCCAATATTTTTGAAATCTTTATTAATTGATTTACAACATCTCTTATTCGCTTATAGTATCTTATCTATCTTATTCTTGGATAACACAATTACAATATATATTTTTGGTAATCAAATATTATGCAAAGTAAATCATTTTCGAATAGATCCTTACTCTACTCTATTTAGTATCTCATCAAAGACAAATTTTTTTTTCTAAGTTATATTTTATCAAAAGAATTGATCTCCATTTTTTGTTTGTTCACAACTTTATATATGTAATAAATATAAAAAGGGTCCTAATACACCTTGAAAAAATATAAATTAAGGATAGCAATTAGCGACGAACAATTATTTTCGTCGCTATAGAAAAATTACAAAATAAATAAATAAATAAATAAAAAGGGTTTTCGTCGCTTTTGTATTTAGTTTTGTATTTGTTTTTTACAAATAAAAAACTAAATACAAAAGAAACACTAAATTAGCGACAAACAAACGATTTCATCACTAATCAGTTCTTTTTATTTTATTTTTCGTCAAATTAGCTACGAAAAATACTGTTCGTCGCTAATTTGACCAAAAAACCAAATAAATAAAATTTAGCGACAAACGCTAATTTTCGTCGCTAAATTAGCGACGAATAGTCTTAGTCGTCGCTAAATTGACCAAAAACCAAATAACAATTTAAATTAAAAAAATAATTTTTAGTCACGAATAACATTGTTTGTGACCAATTTAGCAATGAACAATTATTCTCGTCGCTAAATTATTTCTTTCTTTTTCACTTTTTGGTCATTTAGCAACGAAATTGTACAATCGTCACTAAATTAGCGACGGAATGTTCTTTCGTCGCTAAGTTCATCGCAATTTAGCGACGAAAAATTACTTTCGTCGCTAATTTAGCTACAAATTCGTTGTTCGTCGCTAATTTCGTCACTAATTAGCTACAAATATTTGTTCGTCGCAAAATTCATCGCAAAATTTGTGAGGAATTTTTTCGTAGCTAATTTGTGACAAAAATATATACACACGTATTTATGTTAAAGAAAATTGTGGAGTATATTTCACTTCAACAAATAAAAATGAGGACAACATATTGGTGGCTATCACGTTATGACTCAAGCTTTTCTCCATAAAAAATCCCGGGAAAACTGGATGCGACTTGGGGATAGGAGTACTAATTCGCAAATCCCTTAAACAGATGTACTTTCAGCAAACTTTCAAAAGGGCAGGGGATCCAAATCCACTTTCAGAATGAAGTTCCCTGAGGAAGGTGACAACTGAGGGACATTAAAACAATGCAGCTGAAGCAATGTTAAGAATTTGAGGAACGGTAAACCTAAGAAGGCTTAACTAGAATATCGACGAATAATAATTGAGAACTGAGTTAAGATAACACCACAAACGCTTAACGAGAATATCATTCTGACGCAACAACGTTCAGCGAAAATAACAAGCAAATCCTTACTTAAGAGATAAATTTTGAAAATTCTATATTGATAAAGTGAAAAAAAGTCCCCTCTCAAAACGCTATAAAATACCTTATATAGGGTGTTAATCCTAAACCTAACACTACGAGGATTAAAAAACATTAAAAATGCAAAATTCAAAAACTACCACTAATAATAAAATTTAATATGAAAAGTTACTAAAAATTGAAAAATTCATCTAAACGATCTCGGATCATTGAAATCCATCGCAGTTCACAGCCAAAGGCCATGAGTATTCATCAGCACGCCGTCAACCGACCGAATTTGAGCCCGTTCCGATATCGTCGATCCGGTCTGCTGGTTCTAGGCGCATCATCGATTCAACTTTCAATTGGACTTCTGCCGGTCCAATCGATCCATCAACGCACTACTAATAAACTCCGCATCACATTCACAGTAGGATAAACTATAAAGTTGTCGCCAATTGTGGGTTCATTCCTATGACTTTGTTAAAGTAATCAAATAATCAACCCAAAGAGTTAGGAAAGCTCTCTTCGGACATTAACAATACATACCCAAGATACAGCACATAGGAGAAGTTGGTGGGGTTAGCATTAGAGGGGTGTAGTTCATGCACTTGGATCAAGTGTGGGACTATTTAAGTCATCGTGAGTTTCGAGAGTTTGATTATAGTACATCAACTCGAGAAAATTACCAAAAAAGTTCTAAACCTGTTGCAATTGTGTCGATTCAATCATAAATTTTTTTTCTTGCCGATTCAGTTCTAAATCTTTTACAATTATGTCATTTCAGTCCATCCGGCAATTTTTGGCTAGCCGGCGCTAACATGGACTCCGATTGGCCGGCAACCGAATATTTAAATATTTTTTGAAATATTTTTTAAATAATTGTATGTTTTTTTCTTTTTTCTTTTTTCCTCTCCCCTCCCCTGCCCCACCCCACCCCACCCCACCCCACCCCACGTCCAGCCGTTGGTCCATTCCGGTGACCAGCCAAAGTGCGACAGGAGAGGCCGAGCTTCGCCCGGCCATGGCGAGGGTGACCTCGCCGTCGTCAGGCGAGGCTGCGATGGCGAAGTCCGGCCCCGCCAAGGCCGAGCGAGGCTCGACCTCACCTCGTAAGCCTAGATCTGGACCGGTGAGGTCGCGCCTCGCGCGGCCAAGGCTATTCGCAACCTCTCCCAGTCAGGGTGAGGGTTGACATCGCAACCCAAAAGGGTGGAGACTTCTCGCATTAGAGCTTAAGCCAGCGTTTAATAAAGTAGGCGAAGGATTGTGGAAGCGGAGCGCTATCTCCATCTTCTTTTTCTTCTGCCCTTCTCTCTCTCTCTCTCTCTCTCTCTCTCTCTCTCTCTCTCTCTCTCTCTCTCTCTCTCTCTCTCTCTCTCTCTCTGATGTGGACATCGAACCCTATCGAGGAGGAGGTGCTAGGGACCCGTTGTTCTATCCGCTAGGTCCAATCACTCGAGCGAGAGAAAAGGAATTCAAGCAAGTTGTCGGTATCATGGTTGAAGATCTTTGGAATAAAGACAATTTGGATTCGAGACTTGAAGATTCTGAAGCTCCTTGGCGCAACACGACCTTTGTCGAATTCGGAAGGTTTCACTAATCGGGAATTTACCAAATATTTGACTTACCAAATCTTGTAGACGATATCTATTTTAGGAAGCTTAGTGATATAGGTAATCACAATATTTGATTTGTATTCCGTTTGCTTAGATTAAATTTGATTTCAATATTTGTTATCTTTAGGATATCTTTACGTAATCCTGGTTCCTAAAGGAGTCCTATCTATATAAAGGACATCCATCTTTGTAAGACAACAACATTGATTTAGAATTTTATACAGAGAGGTTTTCTCTTCTTCAAGTTCTCTTGAGGACTAGATCTTATCAAGGCTTCCTTGTGGTGATCGATCGACTTATCGAACAAGATCACGAATTCTCTTGCTCATGGCGTCTTAGCGTGGATTGGTTGACACAGGTTCGTCAACAGGTCACGCTCATACCGAGGTTACCAATCACAGGTTTGATTGGGGGTCAAGGTTAACAATTTGCAACCCTTGGATCTTCGTAGAACGATCAGTTTCCGCAGCGATTCACATCATCTGGTTCTACAAGGTCTAGTTATCTTACTTTTACTGATTTTAATTCAGCAATCTAGGGTTTATAGAATTGGAGATTTGTTACTAATCGAATTAGGATTCTGAATTGTTCTTGCTGCGATTTCAATTTTGACTTAGGGTTGTCGGTCCTAGTTGTTTTGATTGTATTGAGTTCGTCAAAAAAAAATTCGGCAAAAAAAATCAGTGAAAAATAACGAAAAAAAGTATCGGTGAAAAAAAAAGAAAATCGATAAAAAAAATTCGAAAAAAAAGGCCAAAAAAAAAATCAAGAGGACGACTTGTTTCTTTTTTATTATTATTATTAGTTGGACCGAATAGAAAAAAAAAAGAGTAGCAAACATTGAACCTAAATTCAAATCTAGCAAAAGTTGCTGAATTGACCAGTATATTGCTGAATTAATCTTGCTTTGTGGTTTAGTCGACTGTTATGAGGAGCTTGTGAGAATGGAATTCTAGTCTGATAAAGAGCTTGAAAGAAGAAAACGAGAGGAAAAAGGCAAGAGTGTGTGAGCTTAATTGAGGGAAGAAAAAGTCTAGATTGAGTTAAATACGATGGGAGTGACAAACACCATGAACGAAACACGTGAGGGAGTGTGGTGAGATTTCTTTTATTTCTAACATTTTCTTGCAGGTTAAAAAAAAATCATGTCAGATCAAGAAAGCGTAAATCAAAGGGAGGATGGCACCAATTCAAGAGATAATGCGGTTTTAGCAGGCATCCAGCAATTGAGCTTACAACTTGAAGCACATAGCAACCAAGTTCTGAGATGTGAGACGAGAGACGAGGATTGATGGTGATCGAGAGCCACCACGAAGCAGGCCACAAAATCAGCAAGATGAGCCTAGGGCATAACCCAAATAGCAGATGCAATTTGACGATGAATATATATCCGATACAGAAGATGACCGAGATGGCAGGTTTGGAAGGAGAAACAGACGCCAAGAGTTCAGACATTGAGAAGATGATGAGCTTGGCAATATCAAGATGAAGATTCCATCTTTCCAAGGAAAGAATGATCCTAATGCATATCTAGAATGGGAGAAACGAATGGAGATGGTATTTGACTGCCAGCAATATTCGGAGCTCAAGAAGGTAAAAATTGCAGCTGTTGAATTCACTGATTATGTTATAATTTGGTGGGATCAGCTTGTGAATAGCAGGAGATACGAAACGTGGGATGAGATGAAAGCGGTGATGAGGAGGTGCATCATACCAAGTTATTACCACAAAGACTTGTTCCATAAACTCAAAATCTCACACAAGGTAACAAGAGCGTGGAAGAGTACCATAAAGAGATGGAGATTGTCATGATCTGTGCTAATGTGGAAGAGGACCGTGAAGCTACTATGTCACGATTCTTATGTGGTTTGAGTCGAGATATAGCAAGAGTGGTGAGCTGCAATATTATGTCGAGTTGGAGGAATAGGTAGACAAAGCTATCAAAGTAGATAGGCAATTGAAGTTGGACCGAAATTACAAGAGTGGTGGAGGTTCCAGCTCGAATTGGAAACCCAGTTGGAAGAGAGACGAGAAGCCGAACTGGAAGAGAAACAAGACGAGAAGCTGAACTGGAAGGGAAACAACACCAAGGTCGAAACTTCAAAGGAGAAGGAGAAAGATGGCAGAGTTGGTTTGAATCTGCCTTCAGGTAAAACTGAAAATCCTAATACTAGAACTCGTGAAATTAAATGTTTCAAGTGTTTAAGCATGGGTCATATGGCGAATTAATGCCCTAATAGGAGGGTGATGATAATGACTAGACTTGGAGATGTTCAATCTAAAAGTGACAAGGAGGAAGAGGATGATGTCATGCCATCATTGGAGGACTGTAGCGATGTCGAGATCCAGTCAAGGGTGAATTGATGGTGGTTAGACGTTCTCTTAGTGTGCAAGTTAAGGAGGAGGAGCATCACCAGCAACGTGATAACTTGTTCCATACAAGATGCTTGGTGAATAGTAAGATTTGTAGTTTAATTATTGATGGAGGTAGTTGTACAAATGTGGCAAGTTGTACTATGGTGGAAAAACTAGGATTGAAGACTACAAAGCACCCTAGATCATATAGACTTCAGTGGTTGAATGATAGTGGTAAAGTGAAAGTTTCGAAGCAAGTCCTAGTTCCATTTGAGATAGGGCGATATAAGGATGAGGTAGTGTGTGATGTTGTACCTATGCAAGCGGGACATCTTTTACTTTGTAGACCATGGCAGTACGATCGGAGGGTACATCATGATAGATACACGAACCGATATTCATTGGTGATGAATCAAAAGGCTTACACTTTGGTGCCAATGACACCTACTGAGGTGTATGAAGATCAATTGAAACTACAACGTGAGGTTGAGAAAGAGAGAAAAAGTGAGAAAACGGATAGTTTGCGTGGAGAGTCTGATACGCAAGCAAAAGGAGAGGCTGAGAAAAATAGAGTGGTAAGAGCCGAGGGAAAAGGAGAGAGAAAAGAAAAGAGAGAAAATAATTTCTATGCAAGATCGAGCGAAGTGAGGAGAGCTTTGGTTCTAAACTGACCGATGCTTGTACTTTTGTACAAAGAGACATTGTTTACTACTAACGATCTTGACCCGAGTTTGCCTAGTTCTGCCTTGTCTTTATTGTAGGAATTTGAAGATGTCTTTCCTGATGAGGTTCTTGGAGGTTTACCATCTATTCGAGACATAGAGCATCAAATCGACTTGATACCTGGTGCGCCATTACCTAACCGACACGTATATCGAAGCAATCCCGAAAAAACAAAGGAACTTCAACGGCGAGTTAGTGAATTACTGGAACGAGGATATGTGAGAAAAAGTCTTAGCCCGTGTGCTGTTCCTGCTTTGTTAGTACCAAAGAAGGATGGGTCTTCGCGAATGTGTGTCGATTGCCGAGAAATCAATAATATTACGGTAAAGTATCAACATCCTATTCCTAGAATAGATGACATGTTAGATGAGTTACATGGAGCTTGCATATTTACTAAAATTGATCTGAAAAGTGGTTATCATCATATTAGAATGAAAGAAGGGGATGAATGGAAAACTGTATTTAAGACCAAGTATGGGTTGTATGAGCGGTTAGTCGTGCCATTTGGTTTAACACCTAGTACTTTCATGCAACTTATGAATCATGTTCTGCGTGCTTTTATTGGTCGATTTGTGGTTGTCTATTTTGATGATATTTTGATATATAGTCGAAGTCTTGATGACCATATTGAACATGTGCGAGCTATTTTACATGTTTTAAGGGCCGAGCAACTATATGCTAATCTGAAGAAGTGCTCTTTTGTGACTAACAAATTAGTATTTCTAGGGTTTGTTGTTGGAGCTGATGAAAAACAGGTTGACGAAAAAAATGTGAAAGCGATCCGAGAATGGCCGACACCTAAGACCGTAGGAGAGGTGCGCAGCTTTCATGGCTTAGCCAGTTTATATCGCAGATTTGTAAAGGATTTCAGCACCATCGCCGCACCTTTAACCGAGGTCATCAAGAAGCACGTGGGTTTTACGTGGGGAGAAGAGCAAGAGAGAGCATTCAATCTATTGAAGGATAAGCTAACTAATGTTTCTTTGTTATCTTTACCAAATTTCAGTGCTACTTTTGAAATAGAATGTGATACTTCTGGTACAAGAATTGGAGCTGTGTTGATGCAAGGAGGACGTCCCATAGATTATTTCAACGAGAAGTTAAGCGGAGCAACATTGAATTATCCAACGTACGATAAGGAGATGTACACTTTGGTGCGAGCTTTGGAGACTTGGCAACATTACTTGTGGGCAAAGGAATTTGTGATCTACAACAACCACGAGATATTAAAGTACTTGAGGGGACAGCAAAAGTTAAACAAAAGACATGTCAAATGGATGGAGTTCATCGAGACTTTTCCATATGTAATCAAGTACAAGAAAGGTAAGGAAAATGTGGTAGCCGATGCACTTTCTCGAAGGTACGCAATTCTAACTACTTTAGGAGCAAAGTGCCTAGGTTTTGAGCATATCAAAGAGATATATACTGATGGTGATGACTTTGGAAGAGTGTTGGAAGTTTGTGAGCATGTTGCGTTTAAAAATTCTATAGGCATGATGGCTATCTCTTTCGTGAAAACAAGTTATGTTTGCCTATATGCTCTTTGCGAGAGTTGTTGGTGTGAGAGACGCATAGTGGTGGTTTAATGGGCATTTTGGAATCAATAAAACTTATAAAGTGCTGCATGAACATTTTTATTGGCCACACATGAAGCGAGATGTCACACGTGTTTGTGAGAGATGCATTGCATGTAAGCAAGCTAAGTCTACAACTAAACCACATGGCTTGTATACACCTTTGCCTATCCCGACGCATCCTTGAGTTGATATTTCTGTGGATTTTGTGCTAGGATTGCCTAGGTCTAAGCATGGTAAGGATTCTATTTATGTGGTTATAGATTGGTTTTCAAAAATGGCTCATTTTATACCATGTCATAAATCCGATGATGCATCACATGTTGCTGATTTGTTCTTTCGTGAGGTTGTGCATTTGCATGGCATGCCTAGGTCCATTGTTTCTAATCGAGATACTAAATTCTTAGCTACTTTTGGAAGACATTGTGGAAGAAATTAGGTACACAGCTTTTATTTTCTACTCCCACAAATTGATGGTCAAACTGATGTAGTTAATAGAACTCTAGGGACATTGTTGCGTGCTATCATTAAAAAGAACATTAAGTCTTGGGAATATTGTTTACCTCATGTTGAGTTTGCATATAATAGGAGCATGCATTCTGCTACTAAATTCACACCGTTTGAAGTTGTCTATGGTTTTAATCCATTAACTCCGTTAGATTTAACCCATTTGCCTGTTGATGAGCGTGTGGATTTAGATGGTGCTACGAAACCCGAATTTGTGAAGACATTGCATGAGAAGACGCGGTTGAATATTGAGCATAAGACAGAGCAATATGCAAAGCAGGCCAACAAAAGACGTAAGAAAGTAGTGTTTGAACCCAACGATTGGGTTTGGGTTCATATGCGCACGGAGCGTTTTCCAGAGTAGAGACGTTCTAAATTATTACCGCGAGGGGATGGACCATTCATGGTGTTGGAGAGGGTCAACGAAAATGCTTATAAACTTGATCTTCCAGGTGAGTATGATATTAGTGCTACTTTCAATGTTATTGACTTGACTCTTTTCGATGCAGGTGATGATTTGAGGGCAAATCATTTGCACGGTGGAGGGAATGATGTGGACATCGAACCCTATCGAGGAGGAGGTGCTAGGGACTCGTTGTTCTATCTGTTAGGTCTAATTACTCGAGCGAGAGCAAAGGAATTCAAGTAAGCTATTGGTATCATGGTTGAAGATCTTTGGAATAAAGACAATTTGGATTCGAGACTTGAAGATTCTGAAACTCCTTGGCGCAACACGACCTTTGTCGAATTCGGAAGGTTTCACTAATCGGGAATTTACCAAATATCTGACTTACCAAATCTCGCAGACGATATCTATTTTAGGAAGCTTAGTGATATAGGTAATCACAATATTTGATTTGTATTCCGTTTGCTTAGATTTGATTAGATTTCAATATTCGTTATCTTTAGGATATCTTTACGTAATCATAGTTCCTAAATGAGTCATGTCTATATAAAGGACATCCATCTTTGTAAGACAACAACATTGATTCAGAATTTTATACATAGAGGTTTTCTCTTCTTCAAGTTCTCTTGAGGATTAGATCTTATCAATGCTTCCTTATGGCGATCGATCGACTTATCGAGCAAGATCGCAAATTCTCTTGTTCGTGGCGTCTATAGCGTGGATTGGTTGACACAGGTTTGTCAATAGGTAACGTTCATACCGAGATTACCAATCACATGTTCGATTGGGGGTCAAGGTTAGCAATTCTCAACCCTTAGATCTTCTTAGAACGATCAGTTTCCAAAGCGATTCACATCACTCTCTCTCTCTCTCTCTCTCTCTCTCTTTGCAATTGCAGGTTGCCGCGCCCAAATCTAAGTTGCGAGATCAAGCCTCGCCTGGCCATTCCGGGGCTCGACCTCGCTTTTGCCACTTCGCCCCGGCCGAGCGAGGTCGCATCTAGCCATGGCTGTACGAGGCGCAATGTCGCCAGCCCAGATCTGTGCTTGCGAGGTCAAGCCTCATTCGGCCATGGCAAGGCTCGACCTCACCCTCGTAGCCTCGTCCGGTGACTGCAAGGTCGCCCCCCCATGGCCGCAAGAGTCTCGGCCTCTCCGGCCGCGCTTTGGCCAGTTGCCGGAATGGGCCAACGGCTAGACGTGGGGTGGGGCAGGGGAGGGGAAAGGAAATAAATAAAATCATTAAAAAATATTACAATATTCTGTCGTCGGTAGGTCGGCGTCCACATCAGCGCTGCCGGCCAAAATTCGTCGGATGGACTAAAATGACACAATTGTTAAAGGTTTAGGACTGAATTAGCAACAAAAAAAAGTTTAGGACTGAATTGGCACAATTGCAATAAGTTTAGGACTTTTTTGGTAATTTTCCCCCATCAACTCCTGTAGTTATTAAGGTTCATTGTTTTGTTTGGTTGCCATTGTATGACATAAACAAAGACAGCTATGAAGATGAGAAATACTCTCTTTTAGATTCTAGTTGCTTTTCTTAATCTCTCACTCTCTCCCAATAGATTGAAATCCTAATCTATTTAGTGTGATGATGGAGTTTGTCGTGCAAATCATGACAAAACGTAGAATGGTTGGTGCTTTACGAGTCCGGCAATTTCAAGGATTTTTCAGCCAATGGGATACACTTTGGGAAAATGGGGGACTACTCCACTCCAACCTATAAATACCTCCCATCCTCATCTTTTCTACCCAAAGCTCACAAACGTCCTCAACTCCACTCTCTTTCATCGTATGTTTTATATTTCTATATGTAGCAACCTGAAAAATATCATGGGTGTGTTCACATTTACAAATGAATACATTTCCACAATTCCTCCTGCAAGATTGTTCAAGGCCCTAGTTCTGGACTCACATACCTTGATTCCCAAACTCATGCCTCAAGCTATCAAGAGTATTGACATCATCCAAGGCGATGGAGGAGCTGGAACTATTAAGCAGATCAACTTCATTGAAGGTGATTATGCGTTTTTGCCATATGTGTGTGTGTGCGTTTTTTTTTCTAGCTTACTCTTAGGTTGCACTATGATACGATCTCATTCTATTGTATGTAGGTAATCAGCTTAGTAGCATGAAGAATCACGTGGATGAGCTGAACGAGGAGACGTTTACGTACAAGTATAACATGATCGATCCGAAGGACAAGTTTGAATCTATTGCATACGAAGTCAAGTTTGAGCCAACACCAGAAGGTGGGAGCAAGAATAAGATGACGAGCACGTATTACACAAAGGGCGAAGTTGCGCTCAAAGAAGAGGACATTAAGGCAAGCAAAGCGAGAGCCTTAGGAATGTACAAGGTCGCGAAGCATACCTCCTCCAAAACCCCGATGCTTATGCATGAAACTTCAAATGCACTCTTAAATAAATTCAATAAGTCTTGTCAATAACTACACGTTATATGTTCGGTCTGCACATAGAAGTGCCTGAGTTCCTTTACTTCTATATGGGTATAAATGTCCCTTGGATTTGGATGGCAATAAAGATTTGTACTTTTTAACTTAGTTGTGAGGGATTCCTATAATTATCCTTCAAGAAGAGCTATTTGCAACGTTACTGCTGGTTATAGTGATGATCAGGCTTAAGTACACCCCAAGTGCCATAAGTTGTGTATGGCGCTCACTTTAGTGCTAAAACTTTCAAATCGATCACTTTAGTGCTAATTTTTTGTAACTTCATCACTTAAGTGCCAACTTCTTTTAAAAACGATCATTTTAGTGTTAACTTCGATTTAAGCTGACGTGGCTCATCGAAAATCCGACACGTGTATTTTTTATTATTATTTGATCTGACGTGGCTCCTCGGACTTGCCACTGAAGTGATCGTTTTTAAACAAAGTTGGCACTTAAGTGATCGAAGTTACAAAAACTTAGCACTAAAGCGATCGATTTGAAAGTTTTGGCACTGAAGTGATCGAAGTTACAAAAACTTAGCACTAAAGTAATCGATTTGAAAGTTTTGGCACTAAAGTAAGCTCCGTACATAACTTATAGCACTTGAGGTGTACTTAACCCGTGATGATCAAGTGCCTGAGATGCTGCAATTCTGTGGATTCTAGAGAGGATTTCTCCCTGTTAGATACCTAGGAGCTCCTTTGATTTCCAGTATATTCTCTGATAGGGACTCAAACCTCTTATTGAGAAAGTTGTCACCATTCTACGGTACACTATTATCATCATTATTTTAGTAATTTGTTCAAAAGTTCTTGAGTTAATTGCCACATCCTATCTTCGACCAAAAAAAAAGGAAAAATTGCCACTTCCTATCGAAAAGATTCATCTATTTACACTCTTTTAGGATAAGTTCAGAAAAATTGTTCAAAAAGTCCCAAATTTATTTTATGACAGCCAATTCAGCTCTAATTTTTAAGCCATACCAATTTATTTCTAATAATTTTAACGAAGTGCTAATTTATACCTAACATTTTAATTATGTCAATTTAGTTTTAAATATTTTGACAATTTGCCGATTTACTCTTAAACCCTTTGACAATTTATCAATTTAGTCCTAACCTTTCAAATCACTAATTTAGCAGTCTAGTCAACACTACCCCTCTATGTTACATGGCTAGTTTGCAATTTTTTATTTTTTTAATTTGCTAAAAAAATTTCCTTTTCTTGTTCGACTTTAAGGCAACACCTCTCTCCTGGCAAGGGCGTCGCGATCCTCGCCTAGGCGAGGACTTGATGCCATAGGGCGAGGGTCGCTGGCCATCGCCGAATTAGAGTTGGAAAAAAAAAACAAAGAAAGAAAAGAAGCGAAAAAAGAACACAAATAATATAAAACTAATTTCTTAAAATTGTTCACATCAATTGTCGACCGTACCTCGTTGGATAGCCGGTATGCTATTTACGTTAGCGATTTCCAGCCAAAATTAATCGAAACGACTACATTGGCAAATCATCAAAATGTACAAGACTAAATTGTCAAATCATTCAAAGATTTAGGACTAAATTGGCATAATTGAAAAGTTTAGGACTAAATTAGCAAATAGTCAAAAGACTTAGGACTATTGACACAATTAAAAGGTTCCAGATTAAATCAGCTACCATACGATAGATTTGGGATTTTTTAAGTTCAATTTATGAAAATTATAGTATTTATGCATCTAAGCTTACATATTCCTTTCACAACGAATAATTTGGATTGTGCAATTACATTATTAATTTTATGTTGTTTCTTTTTTCATTTTGCAAAGCAATGTGTGCCCAAAAATTTGTGAAAATAATCCTAAACGGATAAACTTATTGTATTTTTGCCAATTAAGTCCTAAACTTTTTTTTTATTTTGTCAATTCAATACTAAACTTTTTACATTTGTGCCAATTCAATCCTAAATTTATGTAAAATGATGATATCACAATGAGATGTTCTAATATTTTGTACGTGAATAAGCGGAATCTATCAACTTGTCGAATGTCCTCTGGCTCTCCTGGAACTGCATTTGGAATTAAGTATCAAGTTCATTCTATATGGAATCGGGCAATCACCAAAAGCGAAATCTGGGACTTTTCGAGGCAATATTGAACTTTCATTTCATTACAAACAAGACGTTACAACGACATCGACAGTCGCAGTCGAGAGCAACATCATATGAAAGCCAAGATAAGCGAGTGGGGACGATTGCCTCGAAGATTATGTGAGGACAATACTGTTTTTTTTTCTTTAATCTTACTTAATGTTTTATTAGGAGCTCCTTTCACCAGGGACGTTGAGCCTCCCCTTATTATTGATGTCTATCGTGTCCATATCCTGCAAAAAATATCAGAATAATTAGTTTTATAATTTCATATCATCCGTTGCTCAAGAAATCAATTTCCTGTTATTTTAAACAGTGAATAATGCATGGAACAGAAGCGCATTGCACGATCGAATAGCGAAGTCGTAATGTGGAGACTTGCGGATCGACTAAAATGAGCGTTGACACGGGACGTGTAAACATATTGTTTGGATTGAGTAATTCTATGGAGCATCTCACCTTGCGAGTAATAAAGCACATGCATTCTTTAGTCTTCACGCCGAGGAGGAGGAGATCAGACCCTGGGGGATGGCACTGGCGGAGACCTCTTAACCGGAGGCGGGTGGCGGGGGAGGCCTTTTAACCGGTGGAGGTGGCGGGGGAGGAGGAGGAGTGTTCCTAGGTGGTGGAGGCGGCGGTGGTGGAGAAGGTGTGGGTGGTGGAGGAGGTGGTAGTGGAGTAGGGGTGGGAGGTGGAGGTGGTGACTTTAGTGGTGGCGGTGGCGAAGATGGAGTAGGAGGAGGAGGAGGTGGTGACTTTAGTAGTGGGGGTGGGGGAGGTGGAGTAGGCGTGGGAGGAGGAGGAGGTGGTGATTTTAGGGGTGGCGGTGGCGGAGGGGGAGTAGGCGTGGGAGGAGGAGGAGGTGGGGACTTTGGCGGGTGGCGACGGCGGCGGCGGAGATGGAGTAGTGGGTGGCGGAGGTGGTGACTTTAGCGGTGGGGGTGGCAGAGATGGAGTAGGCGTGGGAGGAGGAGGAGGTGGTGACTTTGGCGGTGGGGGTGGCGGAGATGGAGTAGGAGGAGGAGGAGGTGGGGACTTTGGCGGTGGCGGTGGCGGGTGGCGGCGGCGGCGGCGGAGATAGAGTTGGGGATGGTGGAGGTGGTGACTTTAGTGGTGGCGGTGGGGGTGGCGGAGATGGAGTAGGCGTGGGAGGAGGAGGAGGTGGTGATTTTAGCGGTGGCGGTGGCGGAGGGGGAGTAGGCGTGGGAGGAGGAGGAGGTGGTGACTTTGGCGGTTGGGGTGGCGGAGGTGGAGTAGGAGGAGGAGGAGGTGGCGACTTTGGCGGTGGCGGTGGCGGTGATGTAGTAGGAGGAGGAGGTGGTGAATTTAGCGGTGGGGGTGGGGGAGGTGGAGTAGTTGTGGGAGGAGGAGGAGGTGGTGACTTTAGTGGTGGCGGTGGCGGAGGGGGAGTAGGCGTGGGAGGAGGAGGAGGTGGTGACTTTGGTGGTGGGGGTGGCGGAGGTGGAGTAGGAGGAGGAGGAGGTGGCGACTTTGGCGGTGGGGGTGGCGGGGGTGGAGTAGGGGTTGGCGGAGATGGAGTAGGCGTGGGAGGAGGAGGAGGTGGTGATTTTAGCGGTGGCGGTGGCGGAGGGGGAGTAGGCGTGGGAGGAGGAGGAGGTGGTGACTTTGGCGGTGGGGGTGGCGGAGGTGGAGTAGGAGGAGGAGGAGGTGGCGACTTTGGCGGTGGCGGTGGCGGTGATGTAGTAGGAGGAGGAGGTGGTGAATTTAGCGGTGGGGGTGGGGGAGGTGGAGTAGGCGTGGGAGGAGGAGGAGGTGGTGACTTTAGTGGTGGCGGTGGTGGAGGTGGAGTAGGCGTGGGTGGCGGAGGTGGAGGAGGGGGAGGAGGTGACTTTAGCGGTGGTGGTGGTGGTGGATGTGTCGGAGGAGGTGGTGATTTGGGCAGTGGCGGTGGTGGCGGAGAAGGCGTGGGTGGTGGTGGTGGTGTTGGAGGAGGTGGAGGTGACGGAGGAGGCGGAGGAGGGGGACACTTGTTAAACAGAAATGGCAGTGGCAAACACGGAGGAGGATGAAACTTGGGCGGCAGCGGGAACGGCGGCAGGATAATACCGAGTTCTTCCGCGGCTTCCATTGGCAAGCAAAGAGATGCTAATACCACCAGTAGAACGGCCACCAAGGAGGCCATTGACAACCTCATTTCTTTTTTTTTTTTGCCCCCTCCTTTTTATCCAAGCTCGCCAAAGCTTGGATTTTTGGTGATGCCATTGCCAAAGCTCTCCCGCCCTTTATATAGCCTCCCCCCCCCCCCCCCCCCCCATCATCACCTTCAATTGCCAAAAGGGGTAGAATTACCTAATAAACCTACAAGCAGTCAACTAGGATTAGAGCAAATTAAGTGCAACTAGTATCCGTAAGCTTCTCCTCTTCTTCTTTTTTACTTTTCTTCTTCATGTTTTAGAGGTTTGTCGTATAATGTGTAGTGTCGTGTGTATAATATCCTATACATAGTTATATCCTTCTTGTGTGTCGCCCGTAAGCAAGGAAATTTAGGAAATCAAATCTCCATCCTAATGTTAATGCTAGAGAAGTGCATAAGCCCGTCGAAAGCACTTCCATCACATTTAACCGGCTTTAATTCCATAAAGGAAATGAACTCTTCCTCTTATTATCATGTGGACCCACGTCATCTTGTATATAAAAAAAAAATCTTGTGTCCGCGACTTCGACATGACTCGATTACTGAATGGCAGATGGTATGTCAAGGACGCTAAGGCTCCGTACTATCTGTAATGAATTATTTTTAACTCACTAATTATTTCAAGCTATACGTACTATCGTTTTTAAGAAAATATGTTTCAACTCACTCATTTTTCGCGAAACTATTGGAACCTAAATTCATTGATTATCAAAGCTAGCTTGAGTTGTCGTAGATATAGGAAGTTTGGGAGGACATCTGTACACTTAATTGATGAATTACAATAGGGTAAGCAGCATCTATATGGTTGACGGGTAAAACTATAGATAGGTCTCTTTGTTTTTTGCAGAATTACACTTCAATCCCTCGAATTTCAAAACTTTATAGTCTAACCCTAATAATATCGTGTTAATGGAGCGGTAGCATCTTATGGTATTGAGTCTCTTTACTAAAATATTACAACTAGCAAGGAACTTAGACAAAATTATCATCAACAACAAAAAAAAATTATAAATGTATTGCACTTGTGTCAATTCAGTCTTAAATATTTTAATTGTACAAATTTGTCCTAATTATTTTTTAGGAATTGTCAATTTAGTCATAAATCTTTCGATTTTGTCAATTTAGTTCTAAAAATTTTGACAATTTGTCAATTTAATCTCATACTTTTTTACAATTTGCCAATTTAGTCCTTCTGCCCAATTTTTGCAAAAAATCACTTATGTGACTATCCAGTCAGCATCGACCTCTTATGTGGCACTTCCAGCGCTAAAGTATAGAAGTTTTTTTATTTTTTATGTTAGTATGAACTTTTTATTTTAAATATTTTCTTTTTTCTTTTCTTTTTTTCCTAACCCTTGCCTGTGAGGTTGACGGTTGAACCTTGATGGCCATAAGCGAGTGTGTTGCACCCTTGCATGTGGCCCACGAGGGCACGTAGGGCCTCATCCATGGGCGGGGGCCGCGACACCCTGTCCCAGGCCAAGAGAGATTATGGTTCCTCGCCTGTGGCTAGCAAGGGTCGACCAGTGGCCTCATCGGCCCAACGTTAGACAATGAAAAGAAAAAAATAAAATATTTTAAATTTTAAATTTTAAAAAATTGATAATATCGATCCTGTCACGTAGGAAGGGTGATGCCGACTAAACTGTCATGTTAGCAATTTCAGGCTAAAAATTGTCGAAATGACTAAATTAGCAAATTATAAAATAGTTTAAGACTAAATTGGCAAGTCGTCAAAAGATTTATAACTAATTTTTTTTTGGTCGAAAGATTTATAATTAAATTGATAAATGTTCAAAAGTGCAATAAATTTAGAAAGTTTTTTAGTAATTCTCCGAAGGAACTTTATTTCTTTAGATAAAGGAATACGGGGAATCCTAAATCCAAATTTTTGTTTAAAAATTTTACTATTTAATTAAACAAATATTATATAGAATTTTTTTTATCGAAAAAGATTACATAGACTTGATGAGTAAACTAATTTTCATTTTAGACTGATAAGTACTTCAGAGATGTTTTATACTCAAAACTTTAAAATTAAAGTTAGGACAACATAAATTTGCAACAGAGTATCCTACGAGGTCACATCACATGAAAGATGAATTATCACTTAGGTAGTATTTGTTTCGAAAAAAAATCATGACGAAAATTATATTTTGAGAAAATATTTTTCCCTTTTTTCAGGTTAGGGAAATGATTTTCTTAATTTTGAACATGCATATTTTCTTAATTAGTTCGCATAAAAATTTTAACTTAACAAACACGCCCTAATATGTAGACGATGAGAAGGCCCCCTACATGATTAAGCTCGAAATGAAACTCAGATTAGTGGTCTAAGAATGAGAATGTTAGTACTCGCTAGCATAAAGAAGAAATTCGTGCCTTTTTTGCCTAAATCATGCGTCAATTTCATTGTTCATTAATCACTATAATTAGCTCCCAAGAATTTGTGAATGAAAAAAGGTGCAATCACGTGTATGTTTGACCTAAAAATGTAGCGTTCGCTAGTTTATCCGGCGAGATTGCCAAATTATTGAAATTGAGATACCCCGACGCCTTGATACATGGTGAAACAAAAGGATCTTATACAATAACATATTAAATGGTGCACCCCGTCCTTAGACTATGGTATTATACGGCACATCCCACAAAGGGACCAGCCTGGTGCATTCTCTAACTTTCTAGATGCCGGTCCTTTTTCTCCTAACAATTTCTCACATCTTTGATTCTAGGGCACAGTGTAGATCTTATTAAGTCGAAGTGGCTTGTGGTCGCTAATTTTGGATCTATCTATCTATCTATCTATCAATAGATGCTATTCTCCTCCTATATATGTATGTATATATTGTTGCTATATACGTACTTATGTTAAAGAAAATTTTGGAGTATATTTCACTTCAACAAATAAAAATGAGGACAACATATTTGTGGTTATCATGTTATGATTCAAGCTTAAGAGAACAACTATGTCATAAGAATACCAAAAACGAAAGGCATGTAGAATGTGTCGCTTCCAAAATATCTATATCTTGCTCTAGTATATATGTATGTATGTGTATATATATACATATATGACCTAGCTTTTACTCTCTCTCTCTCTCTCTCATATATATATATATGGCCTAACTGGATTTAAATACCAAGATACTAGGCTTCAGCTAGGAAGAGCCCCAAAGGAAGGCAGTCAAATTAAGGGATAATGATACCGCAAATATCTTAATTTTTGTCCCTTTTTAAATCAAGCACCTAAGTTTTCTTTTCGTTCAATCACATACCTAAATTTGTCAATTCAGCCTCGATGTGGTGCTTCTGTTAAATCTACGGACGGAAATCACTGACTTAGTACTAACGCGCGGTTATCGGGAAAAGTACACTTTTAGTGCCAAAAGTTGTATACGGAGATCACTTTAGTGCCACAAGTTGTGTACAGAGATCACTTTAGTGCCCAAAGTTTCAAACGGATCACTTTAGTGCCAACTTTTTTTAAAAACGATCACTTAAGTGCCAACTTTTTTAAAAATGATCATTTTAGTGCCAATTCTGATGTGCCACGTCATCTTAAAAAATAATAAAAATAACACGTGTCGAATTTTCGACGAGCCACGTCAGCTCTAGCACTGAAGTGATCGTTTTTAAAAGAAGTTTGCACTAAAGTAATCTTCGTACATAACTTTTGGCACTAAAGTGAACTGTTTGAAACTTTTGGCACTAAAGTGATCTCCGTACATAACTTTTGACTCTAAAAGTGTACTTTTGCCCACGGTTATCTAACCATCTAAAACGATGATGCGGCGTGCTTACACAGCAAAAATTGTCCAAAGATGCTAATTAGGATGCCAACTAAGACTAAAAACAATTAATTTTTTTCCCTTCTTCTTACTCTTTCTTCTTCCTTCTCTGTCCAGACATGGCCCTCTCCTCTTCTTCTTTGTGTAGCCACAGCCATCGTGTCATGACGCCGTCATCGATGATGACCTCCGGCACCCTCAAGTTTGGTGCCATCTCTATCGGACCGGCAACTCGTGCCATACCCATCACCCACTCAATGGCAACGCCTTAATTGATTACTTCTTATCTCTATGAACTTCAAATGACGATCTACATTTTTTAGGGGCGCCGCTCCGATCTATGAGGCCACTGCCTCAAACTCAACGCGCGATCTCAATCTAAGGCGAGCCAGCTTCTAATCGAAGTGTGCAACCTCAAATATGAGAACATGCATATCTAATTGGAGGCACCATGGAATTCGTGTGCGTGTTGGAGACCCATTGGTGGTCGGTGGTTGTGGCAATAGCATCTAATCGTGTTGTTGCTATTTGGGCCTTGGTGGATCTTAGCATATCCAATTCAATAGTTTAAACTTATAGATAGAAAGAAATCACTTGTATATATGAAGAACATAAACCCTGCAAAGGAACAATATGAGATATTTTAACATCTCTTACGTGCAAGCCAGATTAGGAATGATATATGGAGTGTGTCAACATGTTTCTATAAATTTAAACTTGAACCATAAGACTTAGTCTATGAGAGTAGAGTTTGGTCAACAATGATCGACAGCTAAAAGGGAATTAACTACTAGCTAAGGAAGTCATTGACAACATCCTAAAAGTTATCGACGAGTCAAGACTTAGGAAGTTGATTGACATTCATCGACAACGAACAATAGACACAAAAAAGTAATTGTTGGGTAATTATGCTTATGGCCGCTATTTTAGGATTTCTATGATTTGTAGTGGATAAATGATGAATTTCAGACAATCACTAAAAAAAACACACAAGAATTAACGAGGTTCGGCTATAAGCCTATGTCCTCGGACAAATCTCTCACGATGTTTTTTCTTGTCGAGAGTTTAGCCTTTGTATCATTCGTCTTTTATATACAGAATTAGGTTGTTACAACAAAGATAACAGGCAACCTGAAAAAGGAAAACACTCCTAATAGATAGAAAGATCAAAACACAATATTTGATGATATTGTTAGAACTTTGATCTCAAAGTCCCATATGAAGTTGAATGAGAAATGAAGAGTTATTTCGATTCGTAATAGAAATGAAGAGTTGTTTCGTTTCGTCGAATCTTTTCGATGAAACCGTGCGATTTCGTGACGTTTCGTCAAATCCTTTCGATCAAATCGTGCCTTTTTGTCAACGAACCCTTTCGACGAAGTCATATATCTTCATAACTCTTCGTTCAACTCTCTATAAATATAAAGCATTGATCATCACATTAGTAACGAGAATCAAACACAAGCATTAGACACAACAACTGTTATATTCGTCATTCATTCATCATTGTCATCATTTTGTGCAATTATTCCACGAAGTTGTGTTCGAAAGTTTCCTCTGAAACAAGTACCGATTTCAAGGAAAAACGATCCGTTCTATTCTGGGAGGCAATTGTCCAAGAACTTTGGGTACCGATTGAGGGGACAAATTTATCTTAATGACAAAACGTGAATTCGTCGGGCTCTGATCATTCATCTACATTCAGATTATTTATTTGCGATTGGTTTCAGGTTTTGACTATCAACCTAATTTTCTATACGAACATCAAGCCCTACTTATAGGCGACAACAATCTTAATATATGAACTTCTACCCTCTTAGTGGACAACAGATATCTCCTTTCCTATGATAGGAGATCTAATCCCACAACACTCCGCCTCAAGTTGGAGCGAAGACATTGTCATAGGTCAACTTGTTCACCATATCTTGGAATGCCCCTTTGGAAAGAGTTTTAGTGAAAACATCGGCAAGCTTATCTTCACTACAAATGTAAGAAGTTTCAATTGTCTTATCTTGAATCTTCTCCCTCACGAAGTGATAATCCACCTCTATGTATTTAGTCCTCTCATGAAAAAAAGGATTGGAGGCAATGTGTGTTGCTGCTTGATTGTCACAAAATAACTTTGTGGCTTTAGTTGTAGTCTCATAGCCCAATTCTTGAAGCAATAATCATAGCCAAATAATTTCGGATGTGGTAGTTGTCATGGCCATGTACTCGACCTCTACACTAGAACGAACAACAATATTTTACTTTTTTCTCTTCCAAGTAATGATATTTCTACCCACAACTGTGCAAAAACATATAGTAGATTTCCTATCCACAGGATTTCCATCCCAGTCTGAATCAGTATACCCAACAATCTCTGTGTGACCATTATTTTTCATCAATATTCCTCTCCCTGGTGAAGCTTTCAAGTACCGAAGCATGTGGTTTATCAATTCCACGTGCCCCCGTGTTGGATTCTGCATAAACTGACTCACATAACTGATAGAATAAGCAATATCATGCCTAGTAATAGTCAAGTAAATTAGATGTCCAACTAGTCAATGGAATTGCCCAATATCCTATAATGGTGTGTTATTTGAAACAAACTTACTACTATAACATATTGGCCGATTTGACTCCAAGTTTTCCAGCTTCTTTCAGCAAGTCAAGAATATATTTTCTTTGAGACAAGAATATTCCTCTATGAGAACTTGCCACTTCAATACCCAAGAAATATTTCAATTTCCCAAGATCTTTAATATCAAATTCCTTACTCATATTAAGTTTGAGTGCTTCAATTCCATACGAGTTACTACCAGCAATAATAATGTCATCAACATAAACTAGAATGACAACAATACCTTGATCGACTCCTTTAGTAAACATCGAAGAGTCTACAGCACTTCTTTAAAAGCTAAACCTGATGAGTGCCGAACTGAGCTTCCCATACCAGGCTCTAGGCGACCGTTTAAGTCCATATAATGCTTTCTTCAATCTACACACCACTCCATTCTTATTTTGCAAGGGATGTCCTAGAGGGAGATCCATATACACTTCTTCTTCTAAATCTCCATGAAGGAAGGCATTTTTTACATCCATTTGAGATAAAGACCATCCACAATTAACAGCTCCAGACAACAACACTCTTACCGCGTTTATTTTTTCCACTGGTGCGAAGGTCTCTTTGTAGTCTATCCCATAGGTTTGAGTGTATCATTTGGCAACAAGGCGAGCTTTATGTCTCTCAATGGAACCATAACTATTATACTTGATTCTGTAGATCCATCGACATCCAACGGTCTTTTTTCCTTTTGGCAATTGTACCAACTCCCAAGTATGATTACGATCCAAGGCTTGAAGTTCATCTTTCATGGCGTCAATCCATACACCTTTATCCTTCGCTTCAAAGAAGCTAGTAGGTTCATGTTGCTCATCAATAGAAGATAAAAAACTGAAGTGGTTATGAGAAATCTTGTCATACCCAATAAATTCTTGGATAGGATATTGAACAGCGTAATAGGTGGAGAAGTCCCGAAGACGTGTTGAAGGTTGAGTAGCATGCGATGACCTTCGAAGTGAAACAGTTGTTGGCACCTCTTATGTTGCATTTTCATTCATCATACTCTCGGGAACAATTTCTACATTAGCAGTTGGGAAGGAATCACTATTAGCAATGATATCAGAATCGCGCGAGTGGTCATGAACCACTTATGAGCATGAGATTGTGGAACCTGTAGGACTTGTGACATATGGCATCCCCTCGGGCGGTATTGGGATAGGAACAAAATCAAGAGAGAATTCTTCATAGTTGTCAGTATACTCCCCCTGAGTTTGGTTCCTATCAGAAATGAACATGTGATTTTCATCAAATAACACAACACAAGAGACATATACCCAGTGGATACTTGGGTCACAATATCTGTAGCCTTTCTTGATGGAGGAATACCCAATAAACACACATTTCCTGGCACGAGGATCAAGTTTACCACCGGTTTGAGAATGTACATATCAAATGTATCCAAATATCTTCAAATGAGAAAGGTCAAATTTCTGGCTGTGTAACACTGCCATATGGGCTTTGTAGTCCAAAACTCGACTAGGAAGTCGGTTAATTAAGTAGCAAGTCATGAGAACAGCATCAGTCCAATAAGTCTTTGGTAGGTGACTGGAGAACATCAAAGCCCTAGTTACTTCAAGAATATGGCGATTTTTTCTTTCGGCAATACCATTCTGTTGAGGAGTACCAACACATGAGGTCTGATGAAGAATGCCCAAGCTATGTAAAAAAATTTGAAACTGCTGATTAGTATATTATGTGCCATTGTCTATATGAAGAACTTTCACAGAAGTATCAAACTGATTTTTTACCATGTTACAAAATTCTTGAAAGACATGGAGAACTTCAGTCTGCTTAAGAATGTAAAGCCAAGTAGCTCGGGATTTGTCATCAATAAATGTAACAAAATAATGAAAACCTTCCTTATAAATAATAGGAGAAATCCAAACAGCATAGCGTACTAGGCCAAACAATTCAGTAGATTTATTTGTGCTAAGAGAAAAAGGCAATCTATGCTACTTAGCAAAGTGACAAGAATCACAAGTGGTAGAATCATGACTAAGGGACAAGTCAAGAATACGGAGTACACGATCAGAGGGATGACCCATGTGCCAATGCCATAAGCGAGATGTGTCTGCAACAGCCTTGCTTGCCACCGAAACTACAGGGTGAGACTCCAACAGGTACAGCCCATTCTTTAGTGTACCTTCACCAATCATCCTCCTGGTAGTGCGATCCTGAAAGAGCACCTTTTGCGGGGTGAAAATAACATTGTAATTTCATTGTTTAGCACATTTACTGACAGGCATCAAATTAGATGACAATGCAAGGACGAATAAAGCCTCAGATGGTTTCGGGAAAAAAATGAAGTTGTCCACTCCCCGTAGTAGGAACTTGCTTACCATTAGCAATAGTAACAGTAAGATGCAAACTACTTGAGGCAATATTAGATAATATATGTGGAGAATGACACATATGATCTATGGCTCTATAATCAATAATAAACAAAGAGTGAGAAAGAGCAGAATTGGCATACACATTACCCGAAGCCTTTGCAAGATTTGTAGTGTTTGGGATGGTAGAAGAAGATTCTCCATGACCATGGCTCTAAAGTAATTGTTGAACCTGAAGTGCAAGAGATTCCAACTGTGTCTGGAAGTCTACCCCATTACTACGCACTACGGCCTGAGCATTCAGACCTTTGTCCTTGGTGGGACGAAGGTACGAATAAAGAACCCAACAATGATCTTTAGAGTGTCCATCACGATTGTAATGAAAGTGAACAGATTTCTTGAATTTTCCCTTGGCAAAACGCACACTGGACACCAAAGCACTAGACTCATCTTGCTGACTTTATGGTGCGACACTAGTGGTGATTGTGGTGATTGTAATATTGTGAGCCAAGTTTTCCCCCATGGCCGTGAGAGAAGATGGAGTAAAATTCATGACTCGCTTGCGGGTCTCCACATTTTGTACAGTGGCACACACCGAATTGAAGGAAGGAAGAACGGGACTTGACAAAATTTGTTTTCTTATATCTTTGAACTCGGGTTTAAGACTTGCCAACAACTGAAAGATTTTGTCTTGCTCTTCTCTTTTGATATAATCAGCAACATTCTGGGTGGCGGGTCGGTATTGGCGGAGTTCATTCCAATATTTTTTCATGTAACCCAGATGTTCAGTAAATGATTGGTTCGCACCTTGCTTAGAATAAGCCAAACCTTGCTGCAATTTAAAGATTCGAGAAGAATTGTTAGCTTGACCATACACTTCATGAAGAGATTCCCACAGGGCTTGAGCAGTATCAGAATAGGCAAAGATTTCATATATTTGAGATTCCATAGAATTGAAAAGCCATGTCATGACACTATGATCATTGGCTTGCCATTCATCAAAAGAATGATCAGACTCTTGAGGAATTTTTGTCCAACCAGTAACGTGACCCAATCAAGATCGTCCACCAAGGGCAATCGTGACAGCACGAGACCACAGTAGAAAGTTTCTCCCATTCAGTAACAAGGAGGTAAGTCTCTGACTGTGCGCTTCCTGCATAACGGCCTTTGATGACCCGATGTCGATATTCTTTGGTGACACCTTCCCCTCAGCAGTTTGCTCATTATCACCTATAACTCAAGGCAAACAAGAACAGCCACCAATGGGAAACAGCAAAAAACCAACATGTTGAAGGTATACAGCAATAACACAAACAAGCTAGCAGAAATCAACAGGATATAACATGCTCTGATACCATGATGAATTTCAGGCAATCACTAAAAATAACACACAAGAATTAACGAGGTTCGGTTGTAAGCCTTTGTCCTCGGACAAATCTCTCACGGTGATTTTTCTTGTCTTGAGTTTAGCCTTTGTATCATTCCTCTTTTATATACAGAATTAGGTTACTACAACAAAGATAACAGGCAACCTGAAAAAGGAAAACACTCCTACATAGATAGTAAGATCAAAACATAATATTTGATGATATCTCATTTCCTATGATAGGAGATCTAATCCCGCAACAATAAATTTGCTGAATAACTCTATGGACAAGTGTCGCGACCTAAAAAATAAATTTCTAGGCTAATGGATTATTAGGTTAATTATTTAACTAACCTAACTTGAACTCTCCCAAGTTCATACCAAATCGCAACTTAAGGTTCAATTGATTAACATGCAATGTATTTTGAATTTGGAGTCGCCACTAATCATTTGTGGTAGGTCGATTAGAAACCTAAATAAAATAGCGGGAGAGCTATTTTATTCCTACGAACTAGAGATTAAGAGTCCGGGGACTTGATTACGCTAGATTACTCTAACGCCCTTTCGGTACCATTTTATTTCATGAAAAATCATTTGAGAAGGCAACATTAATTGATTTTTAACCTAAGTCACTAACAAAGCGATGTTTTTACCTTATCCAAAGATTGACTTTCCAAGTTTGAATTGATATCAAATCGGCTTGATATTAGACCGGCTTGACTTTCCAAGCTTGGCGACTCCCTTTAACGTGTGAATTAAAATCTGGAATTTTTTAATCAACGTATGAATTATGACGAATTTTAGCATAAAGGTCGACGAAACTGAAAAAACTGTCTGATTCAACTTTCTGCGCATATCTCTCTTGATGAGTCTAGAGAGTTGTCAATGACCGGCTCATTATTCGCGCTCATTATACTAATCTTTATTTTGTCATTTCTTTAAGGTAACTTACCACAGGTCATCCACACATCACCAGGTTGGCCGCAAGGAAAATGACTGACAAAGTAGAAATCAATGCTGCGATCCAAGAGGCCCTCAAAGAGCATATTGATGCTCTCAATAACTGGGTTGATGGCATGATCTCCCAGATGTTTACAGAGCGTGGGGCAATTTTGAAGCTTTGATGGCTACAAATTCATTCATTCATTTTATCAAGCGGTGAAGCTGGTAAAATAAAAATGCAAAGCATCCAAACGATGAATTCGAAGTGAAGGGTAACTCGGGGCATACAATTTGATCCAAACTAAGGAATCTATCCAGTTCAAGTTCATAAGGAGCGCATACAAGGGTAAAGCAGTATCGTTCTAATTCCACTCAAATATGAGAACGTACATTAATGCATTCCCCTTCGATTTTTACAGGCCTCACTTCCGTGCCAAATAGGGGAGTATCTCTTTCCCTTAAAACTCAATAGAATTCCAAAAAAATCTTGGAAATACCTGACAATCCTGTGTCTCTAAATAGACGGCAAATTTTTGCAATCAATTTGCATAAATTAATGCAAGTCGCGCCTAGCTGGGGCAAGTAAATCATTTGCACAAAAGCTGATATGCAAGTGAGATACTTCTTCATTGGATTTAATTAGATCGTTCACATCAGAGTCAAACCTCAAAATACGCACTCAAAATGAACGGTAACTTTGTATCGTTCCAATTTGATCTCCGATGATCCTATGCTTAACATGAGTTTTCCCTCACTTCAAAGGGGTCACCGACATGAATGCAAGGCAAAAAGAAATATCAGCTTCAGAAATCAAGCATTCAAGAAATAATATTTGGTTACAAGACCGAGTGGAGGATAAAAAGTATTGTTTCTACATTGCATACTTTAAACCATTAAGCAAATATAGATCATGTCAAAGGAGCTTTCAAGGTGAAAAGGACAAACAGTGCCTGACACAACTTGATGAATGGATCTCCTCCAATGCAAATCCTTGAGAGAAATTTGCCGCCCAACAAGACGGAAGGATCATCGCCATAATGGACTTGGCCGATTTCTGTAATTCACAACATTGGCATCCAGATTGAAATCAAGAGTGAAACCGTATCGTTCCAATTTGTCTGAATTTGGAAACGCAAACTGACACTTAATGTTTGATTTTGACAGGGACTTGCCAGCAAGTGGATAGGTAAGGCTCTCTGGAGACCAAGAACTTCAAGGAATACTTAACCATCATGTGTTGTTAAGTATAATGCAGATTTTTTATAATCTGTTGGAGTGCATGACCAAGGGTAAAGCGGTATCATTCTATTTCCACTGGAATATAAGAACGTAAATTGACACGTTCCTTTTTTATTTTTACAGGGCTCACTGCCATGCCGGATATGGAAGTATCTCTTTCCCTTAAAACTGGGACAATCCCGAATTCCTTGAGAATTTTCTCATGCTTGCATATTCTGTTCTTCAAGCGAATTTGAAAATTCTATACATCATCGGCCAATGCTCATGCATTTCATGGTTATTCTTCATGTTTAAATTATCAATTCTGAATAAAGAGCGTGAACTGCACAAGATATATGAAATGTACAAGAATGGGGCACGATAGGATGATGAAAGGCAACCCTCTTTCTAAACACGTCCCATGTACATTTTGCCAAGCGAGCTGAGCGAAAACTATACTCTGCATTCCCCGAGGTGAAGGGTTTTCTCGTGAAAGGTATGATAGCCGAAGTGACAGAGACATTCATTTCTCTATTCCAAACACTACAGGTTATCCATTGTTACCCATTTTGAGCGGAGGTTCCACTTTTGATTACCCCTGTCAAGAACCACCCCACATTGGGGCAAACACCAGCAGCATGAGGTAAATGATTAGAAATTTTTTTGCTCAAACTAACATCAATCTTCGGGTGTTTCTTTGCATTTATACTTGAACTTTAATTCAAGTGTCTTAGGATGACGAAGAGCATTCATTTCTCTATCATATACACTTTAATCCTTTGCATAGCCCACTTGAGCCTATAAATTCATTTCTTAAACCCATATTGGTGATCATTTGCTCATTCCAAGACCAAGGCGAAGATGAAATTTTCCCAAGAAGCAGAGTTGGATATGATCGGGACAACAGACAATTCCCGAATGAACACATTTCTTGTATGCTAGATTTTCCATGTGATGTTTGGCAAATTTTTATCCATGTTGTAATTCCTAGTTCAAAATCATGGGATTGAGGGAAGAAAATCAAAACCAGCTCGAAAGAAAAGGGCCATTTCCCAAAAGAAGAAAAAAAAAAGAGATAGCATTCTCTCTCTTCAAAAAAAAATTCTCTTCAAAAAAAGAAAAAGAAAACAAGCATTCTCTCGAAAATAAAAATAAAAAAAAGGAAAAAAGAACGGGAGTTGGGAGTAAGAAAAGTCAATGCTGATCCCACAAAAATCCCAGGCATAAAAAAATGCAAAGTGCCTACCAAAAGTAAGGCCAATGCCTATTCAAACACTTGTAAAGTAATTTTGTATGTTATATCTCTTGTGAATCTCCAATAAGTCTGGAGAAGTCACTTGGCAAAGTGCAATTGTGACATTCTGAACTCTGACCCTATCTCGAAACTTATCAGTGAATGAATGTCTATCGATGTATTCCAGTTAATCTCGCTCAGAACTTATCACTCTCGAGTCGACTAACCAATGGGGAATGGCCGTATATGATTTAAAGTACGTGGACCAAAGAACTTAACCACGAGTCGGTGCTTTGACCATAAGGATCGTCGAGGGAATATTCTGAACCGCTATAGGCCGATCTAAGAATGGTTTTAGAACAATTTGCTGGTATCATGCGATTGGTTCACGGGTGATTCCGTATGACCATGGCGTGATTTGCGAATTAACCTAACTCAATCTCTGACGATCGTAACCTGCGGAACTAGTAAATGACCCTCGCGATTACATGACAACCAAAGTCGTCGTGGCTTGAGTAACCCTTAAACGTGACATAAGTCACGGGTCGATACGCGTAACTCCTAAGAGCCGCCCGTTAGTCTGAGACGCACTGGAATGACAATTGACTGAATTTAGCCATAGATTGGACTTCGAGATTGGAGGTCGGATATTCGGAGATCGCATTGGAGTAAATTTGGACGTCGCCTCGTCGGAGAGTTAATAAGATTAGAAATGGTCCCATATAGACTAGAATAGCGAAATTCGAACCGACGAACGAAATCGACCTTTTTACCCATAGAATTAGCACACTTTTCCCAAGGACAAAGCAAGGGCAAGATGGTCATTTGCCCCCCTAAGCCTTCAGCCGAAAATGCAAGGGCAATTGGGTCTTTTGGTCTTTACATTATTGGAGTGCATGACACCAAGCTTGATTAGACAAATTCCCCAAACCTACCCCACTAACCAAGTCATTCCTAGACACTATTCATTGTCACATACCCCATGAACCACCCCACCATCTATTTTTCCCTCCAAAAATCCCTCTTCTTATTCTCCCTCTCCCTCTTCATTTCGGCCGACTCTCCCTCTCATTCTCTCCCTCTTGTTCGCTCTCTCTCTTTCCCTCATGTCGTCGCCGCTCCCTCTCTCTCGGCCAAGCCACGACCGGCCGCCCCTTCGCCGCCACTCCGCCGCCTCGAACCACCACCAAAGCACGCCCCTCTTGCCATTAGACCACCTTAGCAGCCGCCGTTCGGCCCGAGACCGTCCGAAGCGTCGCCGACCAGATTCGGACCGAGGAGGGATTGGAAGGAGTTCTTGAGAAAAGTCTTGATATTTCTTAAGGTAAGTGATTCTAGGACCCTAGATATACTTGTTAGGAGGTTTATAGCTAGTATTAAGAGTGTTTCTCATTGAGTTAGCTTGGATATTAGGGAATTCTTCTTAGGGATCAGACCTGATCGCGCCGGACCAGATCTGCCCACGCCGCTTCACCGCCCCTTGCCACCGGCCTTGCCTTGCTTTTGGACTTGGTAAGCTCCCCTAACCCTTTGCTAGGACCTTGAGTGCATGGAAAGACCAAATGGGGTTGATTTGGTAGCTTTTGGGGGGCTGTTTCGGTGGGGTTCTATAGAGATCCGAATTTGCATGTTGTGATCAGAATTTTTTCCTTGATGAGTTTTGATGATTGAATGTTAGGAACCATGGATGGAATGAATTGGTGAATGTCCTAGGGTGTGGGCCGAATGCCCCATGGTGTCTTAGGACGAGCTAGAGCTTGAATTATATCTACTTGAATTGATGGAATCCTAAATGAAGCTTAGGAGTATTCGGTTTTGGGGCAATCGCGCGAGTACGTTGAGTAAATGACTTTAACCTATGGATTGTACTCTAGTCATGGGAAGTTGCAAAAAGTTCAATTGAGCTAAGTGACCCTATGCTAGTGATTGTGGGTCTTGGGCGGTTAATTAGTGAGTCATAGGCCTTAATTGATTGATGCAATGTTGATTGTGTGACATGGCCGAATGGTCAATAGTGATGGCATGGAATTATCTCAATTGATGTGTTATCGACCGCATGATATTGCCATGGACTTGATTTGTTGAATTTTACGGTGTATTGCCTTGATATGGGATGGTAGCTTGAGGGGTCGAATCGAGCTCAATTTGATGAGAGTGCGCACGATTGATTTAATTATGTCGATGGAAAGAAATTATAAGTATACGTACGTGAGGCATCCTGATGCGTTAAACGCGGGATGGACCTGAGGCGTTAAACGCGGGTCATGAGAAATGGCATTGGAAACCTGAGGCGTTAAACGCGGGTTCCTTGATCTTTTAAGCGTGATGCGTTATTACGCGGGCTAAGCCATGAGAGTTTCGATTGTATCGTACATGTGGCCTGTCTGCTAAATGATGAAATGTTAAGTGCCCAAGTACAAGTCCCGTCTAGCCTAGTCTGTGAATTGCATGACTGATTATGTTTAATTGAGTTGCCACGTGTCATTGTTTGTTATCGCTCATTTAGTCATTGCATGTGCTTAGGAAAGTCTGGAAATCCCAAGTGTCTAGCTTAGGGTTAGGCTAGCTTATTGAGTATATCTCACCCCGTCGTGGGACCCCCATTTTCAGACCCCAAACCCTAAGCATGCCGCCGCCGCCGATTTTTGGGATGCCCGTCTGGATAGAGCAGTATTCCACGGAGTACCCGGTGGGAGAGGGGAAAGCTTACATTAGGGAGTATGGCACCATCTGGATGGATGTGGGCTTAGCAGACTGGAGAGCAGACAGATTCGCAGCATGGTTCTACCGCGACAGCGATCTCACAGTTGGGCCACTGAGGACTTTTGACGTGCCGTGGGATGTCATTGGCGAGCAGGAACCTTCGATTGTACACCCTGCTGATGGGGAGCTCACTGACTCCGAGACCGCACCTGATCCAGATCTTCCGCCGGCACCGTCTCAGAACCCCGAGACTGATGGCGACATCGTGGGGCCCTCTGATGCCGAAGATCCCATGGAGACGGACGAGTCCGAGTCCGAGGAAGATGACGAAGAGCTAGACGATTCCGAGGACGAGCCTTTGGAGGAGGAGTACAACCCTGACGGAGAGGCTATCTACCATCCTCAGCCTGAACCCAAGGATGAAGCAGATCCAGAGCTAGAGTTGGAGGAAGAAGAAGAGGAAGAGGAAGACGAGGAAGACCTGGAGGAGTATGACCCAGTGCACCGCGAGGATCCCGATGATGACCGCGAGCTCGACCCTTAGATAGCCTAGGCATCCATGACTTTTGAAGATCGCTTTTTGAGTAGTGCCTGACCCTTAGCCCGTCGACTCTTTTGATTAGGCTAACCATCTCCCCTGATCCCAATTGTGTATCCCAGTTTATGTTTATGTTGTAAAGTGAATCTTATGGTATGCTATGACTTGATTAAGTGCCTTACTTCCCTCAAACCATCTCGTGCTTAACTGTCTAGGAGAATTGCATGACGCTACTGCATGTTCATTTAAGTTTCATTGTCTACCGTGTATGGCATAGATCCCTGGGTATCATTCTAACAAGGAACTGGTTGTGAGGCGATGATGTGCGCCTGTAAGGACTCGGGGCGCTACAGCAATTCCCAAAGAAGTTCGTACCATCTCTCAAGCAATGATGGTATCATCTGAAGGCCAAGATCGGTGACAAGCAGCAATGGTCACCAACGCCAAGCTCTTCTCTTATATTTTCTGAGCCAAAACGAGAATTTTCATTCTTCAATCCCTTATTCTAACCTACGTTACAACCCTTCAAAGTCTCTTCTGATTATGGCACTTGAATTAACGTAGAGTTGAATGATTTTAAGCATCGCTCGAAGAAGTTCGAGCAAGATTATTTCTCTCTCATTTTTGCAAGGTTCTTGACTTGTAAACCCGAAGCAGATGACGATGAACTTCATTTCAAAGCCCTTGACTCAACAGATTCCCCTTTGTAAACCTTTAACCTAGCCTTCATTACAGTCCTGAATAAGACCTCCAGATCGGCTCGGTCGTACCAATTACGAGATTACTCGGACCCTTGTAGAATGCGATGATGGTAAGATTGAGTAATTTCTATTAAATCTTGCAGTCAGGATAAACAGCTTTTCTCGAGGGTGAGAGAAAGCCCTTTTGGACTAAAGTCCCCATTCAGATTACATTTGAGGTATTCACAACGTGATGGCTTCCCTGAACAGAGTTGGTAATGCAAACTTGATAGAATAGTTCATGCATGAACCATGTGATGAGTCATCGCCCCATGCACATTCAGTTTGTTTCTGATCATTGCAAACTCAAACTCACTGAGTGAATTTAAATGTGTATGCTTGTAGGTAATGCATCTCCATGGTTTAAGGTCTTGAGATTCACCCAAGACTCATTGAATGAAAAGTCATGCTGGCATGAACCATATTACTATTATAGCATGCGAGCAAAATGCACAATGCAAGATTGACATAATAATTTTGCATGATTTCATTGATGAATTTCAGCAACTATGTTTGCACATGTCACCTCTGATATTGTTTGATAGGAAGAAATTCATGATGATCGAGTTACCTTTCAAGGTCTCGAAATTCATCCAAGGACCATTACATGAGAAAACTTACTAGGTAATCCCCTACCGGGTAATCCCTCAAATCCTCAGGTAAGTATATCTTCAACCTGAACCACTTCAAGAGAATGAGTGAAAGTCCTTTCTGACTGAAGGTTCCTCATTTTATTTGATCAAATTTTATTGAAAGGGTCAGACGGGTTTCCTCATTGACAAATCCCTAGTGAAGCATTTAATGCAAACAAGAGCTCGCACATCGTTTTTGACATATGCATTGATTTTATGCATATCATCATCATTTTTTGAGAAAATAGACAGGTATGTTGCAGTCGGCCTAGCCATCACTTACTCATTGCTCGGAAACTCAGGTAAGTTTCCTAATTCCCCATCAAAATCTTATATCGACACTTGATCAGCTCAAGATGTCTCCAGGGTCTTATATCATTTTGATACTTGATTAGCTCAAGTTATCACCATTTTGTGTTCGTTTTGATTAGCTCCGGCGTCATACCCTTTTGTGTTCAATCTGATTAGCTCAGGCGTCACACCTCCTTCTGTTCGCCTGATTAGCTTAGACGTGTCACTGTCGCGACCCGTCCGAAAGCGGACGCGGCTAATGGATTACCGATCACGGGCCTTCCCCCGCACAAGGGTGCGGATCGCGGGCTTTGGATCGGCGCAGGCCCTCCCAGGCCCATACCAAATCGCGGCGGGAGTATTTTTCAAAAGGATTCGACGATAACAGTCGATCGCTTTCGACCTTAGTGTGGTCGTGGTGGCATGTGCAACTTATGCATGCATTTGGAGTCGCCACCGGTCTTTCTTGGAGGGTAGACCGGAAACCTTATTGACCGATTGGGAGAGATCGATCAATTCTGCGGAACCAGAGATTTTGGGTTCGGGGACTTGGTTACGTTGATGTCATTACCAACGCCCTTTCGGTACCTAACGCGAGTGATTTTCCCTAACTAGGATTTCATGCAGGCGCAATTTTGGGTGAGGTAAGTCTGACTTTGCACATTAACCAGTTTAACATGCTCACGTAATCATAATAAATAAATAGATGTCAATCACATAAACATCTATCCTACGTGGTGATCATGGAATTATGATTTAATGGGTCTCGAGCCAATGAGACCACATTTAATCATTTTAATATTTTAATAACGGAGAGCCGCTCTTCGCTTCTTCTTGGTTTCTTGAACTCTTCAAGAATTGGGCCCCAAAGAGCTCGCCGACTTAAAAGGCTCCTCCACGTAATCCTCGTAGCATTTACATCAACAATTGACTATGCTAAAAATAAAGATTACATGAAAAATAAAAGGAGTACGCAGTCTCCATTTAATAATTACAACCCCAAATATATAAATAATCATCATACATTCATATATACATCAATCACATTGATTAGGGATTTTTCCATGATCACCAACCTTTCACGTAAGTAATAAATTCACAATTTAAAACTTAGGAAGGCACAATAAAAATTCTACGTTGAATCATATTCAGAATTTTTACGTAAAATAAGATAGCCATAAATTTTCGATTCAAAATTGATTTAGTCTCAATTTTTGCTACGTTGATTAATTTATCATATAAAATAATCAATCTCCATTAGCCATGTAAGACGAACAATTCGTTAATACATATTGGCCATAGTATTGCAAAAATTGCAAAAAATCAATTAAATGCACGAAAACACCTAAGGATTGGCTCTGATACCACTGTTGGGATCTACGTAACACGTAGCGGAAATAAATAACAACCCATACATGTATCTCCAGAGGCGTACTTCGTGTATTTCAATCGAAAAAAATCACAAAGTCTCAAAGGGAGTAAATAGATTACCTCTCGTAGCGTGCTTGAACGGAGGTGTCGGTTCGATGTTCTTCGATCTCAGCCTCCACAAGTGTTAGGCATCTAATTCGGACGCACCACCAATTGACGAACGGGGAGACGACTAATAACTCCACAACAATTGTGCTAGCAATATGCGGAATCAATATTCCGAACTTAGTATATTTTGCTCTCTCAAGATTATGAGAATATAGAGAGTGTTTGTGTTCTTCTCTCTAAGCTCTCAAAAATTTGCACACTCTACAAAATGTCTCCCCCCTCAACCTCAAAACTCTTGCCATCCTTTTATAGCCAAAAATACCTTCCAATAAATTGTATTTAAAAATAGCACTAACAATTATAAATTCTATCTAAAAATAGCACTCACAAATAAATGACATTTAAAAATAGCACTAACAATAGCACTCACAATTTATAATACAAAAATGCTATTTAAAAATAGCACTAACAATAGCACTCACAATTTATAATACAAAAATGCTATTTAAAAATAGCACTAACAATTATAAATTCTATCTAATAATAGCACTCACAATTTATGATAAATAAATGCCATTTAAAAATAGCACTAACAATAGCACTCACAATTTATGATAAATAAATTCCATTTAAAAATAGCACTAACAATAGCACTCACAATTTATAATACAAAAATGCTATTTAAAAATAGCACTAGCAATAGCACTCACAATACAAAAATGCTAAAAAAAAGGCACTAACAAAGGTGTTAAAAATAATAACCATTATTATTATTACAAGAGTTAAAGAGGTTACCAAATAGTACAAATATGCATAACGTATAAATATGCATGACGTATAAATACGTAGAGCATACGTATACATCCGTGAAACCGTGGATTAATTGAAAGAAAAATGTGTAATTAAGCCCTTTTGGTAAAAATTGATTAAATTGGAGGGCAAATTGACCTAATTGCACTTTAAGACTTTAGAATCCAATGTCATAGCTTATAAAAAGTGAGAATTGAAAACTAAAAAACTCGAAAAGGATTTTTTTTTTTTTTTTAGGCTCGGTTCGGGTTTATGTTTGTGAAGGAACATAGTGACCCGAGCCGAATTTTTGAGATTTAAAGTGACACACTTGAAGAGGAAATTAAAACAAAATTATCGAATATTTTTGGGTATTTTTCTGACCACGAATGGTATTTTTCTGATTTTTTGGGTATTTTTATAAACTCGAAAAATATTAAAAATACCGAAAAATATTTTTTGTTCAAAATTAGTTCCTAAGGCTAAACCAAGGCTTCCAAAGTTGATTTTGTGATTTTATGACCTTTTTGATATTTTTAATTAATTTTAAAGAATAAAAATCACAATAATAAATGGTAAAAAATCAGGTGTCAACAGCTGCCCCTCTTTGAGAGGAATCTCGTTAGAGGTTTCTCTCAAAGACAAGGTGGCACCTGAATCTTAACCGACTCGACTGGGGAAAAGAAATGCTATGACATCGGACTCTTAAGTCTTTTGATGAATGCTCAAATTAATCACCGGTTTATTCTAACAATTTGAACATGGGCCGGAGTGAGAGAGACTTACCTGAAGCTCACCTGTTGGATGCTGCCGGTTGCGACAACTTTCAAGAAGATGCCTAGGACTTGTCACAGAAAATCCTAGGGAGATTAAGCTCTGACCTGTATGGTAGGTCATACCATTATGGGATTCCTAATTGGTAGGAACCTAAGGAAGGCGTATCCCCACGCTTTGGGTTTTGCTAGAGATTTTAATCCGTATGGTGGATCGGACCTTTGTGTTGATCCTTAAGGCGGTATCTACCTCGTGTTGACCCTTATTGCGGTTTCTACCATTGGTTGACCCTTCAGGCGGTTTCTACCTTGAGTTGACCCTTCAGGCGGTTTCTACCTTGATTTGACTCTTCAGGCGGTTTCTACCTTGAGTTGACCCTTCAGGCGGTTTCTACCATTGGTTGACCCTTTAGGCGGTTTCTACCTTTGGTTTGATCCTTTAGGCGGTTTCTACCCTGGTTTGACCCTTCGGGCGGTATCTACCTTGGTTTGACCCTTCGGGCGGTATCTACCATTGATTTGACCCTTCAGGCGGTTTCTACCTTTGGTTGACCCTTTAGGCGGTTTCTACCTTGTGTTGACCCTTTAGGCGGTATCTACCTTTGATTGACCCTTCAGGCGGTTTCTACCATAAGTTGACCCTTCAGGCGGTTTCTACCTTTAATTTGACCCTTCAGGCGGTTTCTACCTTTAATTTGACCCTTCAGGCGGTTTCTACCTTGAGTTGACCCTTCAGGCGGTTTCTACCATTGATTGACCCTTCAGGCGGTTTCTACCATTGTTTGACCCTTCAGGCGGTGTCTACCATCAGTTTTGACTTTGAAAAGGGGTCTCATGACGAGGGTTCTCCACGTCCGATGAGACTGCCTAAATGAAAAGGGGTCTCATGACGAGGGTTCTCCACGTCCGATGAGATTTCCTGAATTTTGAAAAGGGGGTCTCATGACGAGGGTTCTCCACGTCCGATGAGACTACCTGAATTTTGAAAAGGGGTCTCATGACGAGGGTTCTCCACGTCCGATGAGACTGCTTGATTTTTGAAAAGGGGTCTCATGACGAGGGTTCTCCACGTCCGATGAGACTGTTTGATATTTGAAAAGGGGTCTCATGACGAGGGTTCTCCACGTCCGATGAGACTACCTGAATTTTGAAAAGGGGTCTCATGACGAGGGTTCTCCACGTCCGATGAGACTGCTTGATTTTTTAAAAGGGGTCTCATGACGTGGGTTCTCCACGTCCGATGAGACTGCTTGATTTTTGAAAAGGGGTCTCATGACGAGGGTTCTCCACGTCCGATGAGACTACCTAAATTTTGAAAAGGGGTCTCATGACGAGGGTTCTCCACGTCCGATGAGACTGCTTGATTTTTGAAAAGGGGTCTCATGACGAGGGTTCTCCACGTCCGATGAGACTACCTAAATTTTGAAAAGGGGTCTCATGACGAGGGTTCTCCACGTCCAATGAGACTGTCTGATTTTGAAAAGGATTTTTTTTTTTAAGGGTTTCTCTTCCCCAAGAAAATATTGGTAATCTTTGAGAAGACAGCAATTGTCCAATTGACAAAATTTTATGACTTAAGCTTTAGTCATGAGATGTGCATTTTGATGCTGGAGGTTATCCAAAACATTCTTGCAACATGCAAATGTGATCACAAATCCCTTGCATGGAAAATCTGGATCAACAGTTTGAAAATTTCCAAAAAGAGTTTGCTCAAAACACCAATTGGAATATTTCTCGACAAGGAGGCCATCTCACCTGTTTTGAGGTGATGATTTTTAGGGGATGCACTCAATTCCCTACTGACCTGTGCCTAGGTTTTAGGCTCATTCGCAGCGCATACATTTTGATCGGTCGGGAGGTCTTCCACGGGACCGTAATGTTGGGCTTGGATATTGGTTTTCAAGGGGGACCCGCTTTGGAGTCGAGGCCATCGAATGAAAATCTTCACCATCTGATCCGGGTTTACAAGTCAAGAACCCTGCAAAATGAGAAAGAAAGAGTCTTGCTCGTACTTCTTCGAGCTAAGCTATATGTTAACCCAAGTGTCTTAGTCAGAGAAGACTGTTTCAGGGTTGTAACATTGGTAGGATTGGGGACCGAAAAAAGGCTTGTTTTTGGCCCAGAAATCACGAAGGATTTGACATTGGTGATCATTGCCAATTTGTCACATGTCTTTTCCATTCTGCATCTTCCATTTTTGAGGTGTGCAACCGCTTTTGAGGTGTGCACAAGTCCTTTAGAGAACGTCTCTTGTGGTATTAAGAGATTGACAATTCTGTCCGTGTTTTTGCACCACGGCTGACATCATTTGGGGAGCAGTCTTCTTGATCTGACTCCTTTATGGGTTTTTCTCTCTTCCCAACTAGGCTTTATTGGGGATCAATCAAACAGTTTTCACGAGCATCGGCCTTGCTTTTACCAGGCACTTTGCTTTTTCTTGATGCTGGGGATTTTTTTCTTTGTTGAAATCCCGCCTTTTCTTTTCCTTTGGAACTACGATGTTCAGAAAATTGTGCTAGATATACAACTTGAATCATAGCATATTTAAACGCCGATATGAGATTTTTCTATAAATCCCATCTCTTGATTTCTTCCGTTCTTGGAGTGATGCAGTTTCCATCTTGAAACATCCCATGATCACCAACAGGGGTTTATGAAATGAATTTGCAGGCTCAACTTGGCTGTGCAAAGGATATGGTGTGTGGGATAGAGAAATGAATGCTTCTCGTCATCCTATGGCACTTGGATTACCATATAAACAACACACAAAGATTGATGTTAGTCCGAGCAAGAAAATTTCTAACCATTTTCTCCTGATACCGCTGGACTCACCTCCATTTTGCCCCGATGTGGGGTGGTTCTTGACAAGGTTAAGAATGAAAACCGTCGTTCAAAGGGTTTATCAACGGTCACCTGTAGTGTTTGAGGGATATGAAACGAATGCCTCCGTCATCCCAACCCATGTAATCGTTGCGAATAATCCCTACTTCCGTAGGTCCAGATTTTGCTATCTGATCCGCTCCACTTCTCTCCAGTGTGTGTAGGACGTGTTTGGACTAGGCTTTGCCTCTTTTCTTTTGAGAAAACGTCCTTTTAAAAGTTTTGAACTTTTGATTGGAAAAAATCTCTTTCATTTTCTCCAAAAATTTTACCCGTCAAGGGGATTTTATGATGCACCATGCATGTTCTTATTCATGTTCAGATAACCTCCTGTTTTAAGACATGAATGCCAATGAAGTTTGAATTCTATGTCTTTTCTAGACATTAGATTCTGAAAGCTTTTCTTTTTCTCTTTGTTTTTTATTTAACATCTTCAATGGATTGGGGAAAGGGATACTTACCTGTCCCCCGCGGCTGGAGATCCTGAAAATGCGGAAGAAACATGTTATTGTACGTTCACGAATTTTTCAAAACATTAGAACGATACAATTTACCCTTGGTCATGTATTCTAACGGGTAATACATGGGATGTGAAAACCTGTTCGTCTGTAAGGCGATTCCCCTGTCAAGGATAAATAACGAGTATCAATTCATATTCTCAAATTCAAGACAAATTGGAACGATACAACTTTACTCTTGGTTCTCATCCCGTTCTGATATTGCGTATTGATATGAACAACATCTATCAAATCCGCCTATCCATTCTTGGAGTGTTTGCAACATCAATGGTTCATCTGCCCCCAGTTAGGCAACGTCTGTTCTGTTATTCGAACAAATGGCTCCTTGAGTGATTTATCCACGTTTATCACCTGAGAAGGGAAAGAAATGAGACATTACTTCGGTATTCGATTGAAGATCGTTTAGGAACGATACATCGTTTTACCAAATAGGTGGCTTCGCGGCCAAACGTATTTCGTATTGAAGGGGTAGATCCCATTATACTCCGCGGGTGATAGTCATTGTTCGGGGAACTTGCTCCACGGATTAAGCGATTAATCCACGGCCCTCGGCTTGAAGATGCTCAAAGGGTGATGTTGACACTCACGCGCAATTAGTTCTAGACATTAATGAAAGATGTTCCCGTGGGAACCTTACAGTGCGATCAACAACATATTCAATAGGAGTGTTCCACCCCTTTCGTCTAAGCATTTTTCATCGAGTAACCATGCCTTGCATCAGACGTTTGGTCACCTGCCTTGCGTCACCACTGCGATGGCCCTCCGGCTCCAAATTGATCGAGCCAAAGATTGAACTCATCGCCAAAGAAATTGCTCGGGTCTTCGAGCCATTGATGTTCAAGTTGGGTATCAACAATTGTTGGGGGCAGATTTCCTTCATCGCCTTCATTGTGAGGAACTGGAGTCTTTGAGCTGGAACCTTCATCATTGCCCTGTTGGGGTCGAGACATACATTCCTGAAGAGTATTGATCCAAGTGTCCAGCTCCTCCTCAAGGAAATCGCCTGTTCTTTCTAGCCCTTGGTGCCCAGATTGGCTGTCGTCGACTGCAGGCGAGGGATTCCTCTCTTTGCTCTCGCCGTGAGCAACTTGACCCCTCGAATTGGAACTTCCTCCAATGACCGGCAGGTTTATATGTGCACTCTCTACCAATGCCAGATCCGCTTCAGGGACAGCATTAATGACCGAATCGCGCTCAAACTGAGGAATCCCTATGTGCTGGAACTGCGGTATATACTCTTGAGGAGTATTGAGATAGCTCGGCGGAGCATTCTGATTTGGGTTAGAGGAGTCGCTGACACGACTGCTGATCCCGTCATTGCTGAAACACGGTTGGGTGCTCTCGGCTCTCCAATCATCGTGGTTGTAACTCTGCCCGGCACTTGAGCTCCAACTGGCTTTATGATGGTTTAACGCTATCCTTCCATCCCTTAGCAATCTCCTATAGTACTTGAGGTGAGACTCGACGTTAATTCTAGAGAGCCCCGGCACATTCATAATCTCGAGTATGCGTAGTGGGCTAGCCGAATCAACTCCCAGCTCTCGAATTGCATCAACAAATTTGGTGTGAAGTTCATAGGTCCAGTAAAACCTTGTTCTCTTATCACCCAAAATATCGTCAATACTTCGGTAGCTATTCTCTACGGGATCTAGTCGTTTCAAAAGTTGTCCAGGGAGGGACTCACCGACTTTGGATTGGCTGGCTGCGACAGCGAGTTCGTCATTGAGAGAACTCCCCCTGTGATGATTCATATCCCATTTCTCAGAGGATGTTGGTGTTGATCCTATGGTGTTGACTTGCTCATGCAGATCTCCGGCGATATCTGGCTGTGTCGGAAAATGCTGTGGAGAATACGGTAACAGCTGAGCGTTATTCGTCAACAGGGACGGTTCATCGAGGAACACCTCGCCGAGGACAACAGGATTACCACAATTAAGGCAGGTGGCCTTGGTCAGAGCTTCCTTATATCTCGCGCTTTCAGCTTGAAGCTTCTCATTCTCCTCCTTCAGGACCAGTAACTCATGGTCTGCGTATTGCTGTTTCACCCGGGTTCGTTTGTTGGCGAACCAAAACTTGACCTTCGAAAGCTCCAATCCTATTTTTCGGCTCAACTCCATTTTCTGTTGTCTGCTTGGAGTGGGGCATTCATTGAAGAAAGCTTCGAGCTCTCGGATTTGGCCTGGAGTGTGGCGTTGTAGTTGCTTCCTTTTCCGACTCCGGTCATCATTGTATATTCCTTCTTCGTAGCTGAAACCTAGAATTTCATCGCTGGAGGAGTCAGTCTCCACGGCCTTCGGGCAGGATTCAGCTCCAGGATCTTCAAAGTCTCCCAGCAGTTCGTGCTCAGAAATGTCCAGGTCGGGCGTTTCTAGTAGATGGGAATAGCTTTTAAACATGATGGATCGAAGTATCTCGGGCTGATATAGTTCACTCAGCTTTCGCTATTCGCTCTTACGTGTTTGCTCACTCTAGAAATTTTCTCAAGTGATTGTGCGTGTCCTAGAACCATCCTTCAGGCTGCATATGAAGACCAGCAAGCAAGCGCTCCTCCCGAGACCCTGTAATTACTCATCGTCTGTATTCCCCTTTCTTTTTCCTCGTGAAAGGATCACAAACTCTCTTGCATTGATTTGGTTTCATCGAGTATTGCGCTCGTCCCCTAGTTCAGTCTTCAAAGTTGTGGGTCTACAATCTTTCGGCGCCTTTTATGATTTGCTAGGCCCGAGAACGTGGGGAGCAGCGGTGGGCCCGCAATTAATGACTCCGTTTAATTCATTTAGCTCCATGGGAATTAACGCTATGATCTTCTCTCAACCCCTTTTCATCGTTCAAACGAAAGTGGCATTTTCCCTGTGCATGCTGTTACTCTTCATTTCAGCATCCCGGGCGCTTGGTGAGGAATGAGTTCGTGGCCACTCAAAATTTTAAAGACCGTCTCTGGTTTCAGACTTAATCTAACAAGGGATCATCACAACTGAGCATGACGATGTTCGTCGATAGCGTTGGTTTTAATATAGAATTAACTATAGTCATTAAAGAAAAATGTTCCCGTAGGAACTTTACAACGGATAAAATGAGTGATCTACTCGTGAACATGTTCTTCTTTCTATGGGTGTTCGTGGTGACCGACCCATCGTGCCCTGAGTCAAGTGCTAGATCATGGCTGTCCAAGCATGCCAGCTTCCCACTGATTGAACAAGGCATCGAGCCCCTCATCAAAGAAATCGTCTGTCGTGGGTTGACCAGCGGCAGGCAGAGCACCAGCCGACTGCTGCTCGAATGGAGGAGTGCGCACTCGCTGTGCTTGTGACACGCGCTCTTGAGAAGTGTTGAAATGGCCCGGGAGGACATTCTGATCAGCTTTCAGTTTGCCGGTGGTCGGGCTGCTAGCTTGATTGATGCTTAGATTTGGCCGGGTATCTCTTGATGCCTGAGCATTACAATGGCGGTCGCCCCTAACTTTTGAGCTCGAGACGGATTCCTCCCGGTTTAGCTCCGCTCGACGTTGTTTTAATAGCTTTCTGTAGGCAGCAAGGTGATTCCTGACCAGTTCCTTACTAAGCCCCGGTACATTCATGGCCTTAAATATGCGCGTCGGAGTTGCTGAATCGATCCCCATTTGGTGAACCACGTCTAGGAATCTGGAATGCAGTTCAGGGGGCCAAGCGAACCTCCTCTTATCGTGGCCCAAAATTGCATCGATGGCTTGACGACTGATTAACTCATCTCCAGCGGGACCCGATCCTATCGAAAATTGTTGTGCATGAGGCTGATATGCTTTGAGCTGGTCGGCGGTAACATCCAGCTCCTTGAAACTGTAACTCCAATCAAAGCGATGCAAATCCTATCCCCCAGGAGGCATTTGTATCGTCTTCGTAGGATCATCCTGCCCATGCGTGACTCCGGCAAAATCTGGGTGAGCAGGAGATGCCCCGAGGGAGTAGGGTGGTAAGTGAACGTCTTCAATCATTGCGTGAGGCTTATCGGGGAATATCTTACCGCGGGCGATGAGGTTATCGCAATGAGGGCAAACGGTAATATTGAGAGCTTTTTCATACCTCATGTTTTCTGTTCGCAGCTTTTGGTTTTCTTCCTTTAAAATCTCGACCACCTGACGTTTGCGTTGAGCCCTCGATTTGGATCTCCTATTTTGAAACCAAAACTGGATCCTCGACTGATTAATCCCCAACTCCCGGCTCAATTCAATTCTCCACTTCTTTTTCATGTAATGGCTTTTACTGAAAAGGGTTTCCAGCATTTGGGTTTCCTCCTGAGAGTATTGGTGAGGACGTCTTCTTTTCCCGAGTAGAGCATCGTGGATGTCGTTGTCGTCGTCGCCGTGATCTTGATTTCCGTTGCCAGAAGTGTTGGGCTCCATGGTTTTGGCGTTAGACTTGATCTTGGAATCTTCGAGATCCCTCTGTGGTTCAATTTCTGAGATTTTTGAGTCAGTCGCCTCTAGCAGCTGACAGTAACCTCTTAAATATGTTGGACTGAGAAATGTTTGATTGGTTCTTGCCCATTCAGAGTTCTCCACTCTCTCCTGTATGCTCACTCCCTATAAAGTGACTTTGCATGTTCAGGAGACGCTCTTCAAGCATCATTAGGCAAACGTTCCCCGTCAAGACCTTGAATTTCTCGCTTAGCTTTTCAACGTGATGGGACTGGCAAATCCTGTTAGGGCTCTCTTCGATAGTTGTGCTTACCTCCCACCTAACTCTAATAATGGTGATCCCGACAAATCTTTTACATCTTTTTATTGATGAGCCGGAAATCGCGGACCGAAACGAATCCAATGGTTCTCGTGAGGGGACCTCCTGCTTTACCCCCTAACTGTGCTCCACCAGCATTATTACTGAGACCCTTCATCATCCTCGAGTTGCTATAAAATGAGGAATTAATGTATGGAAGGTTAACGTTCTCGCATAATCAGCTTCTTCCTTCTAATCTCTCTATTAGCCTCGTCTTATTCTCAAGCCAACCCAACGCAAATGGCCTCCTCTCCCGTGCGCACTTTTTCGACTGATGTCTTGGCCCAGTGGGAAAAGCTTTATAACCTATTGGGTCGCGGTTACGCGCACATAACCGATCATTCTGCAACCGCGGATGAAATCTGTGTCCTGCTCGAGGACTTAGATACCACTTCCCTCGAAGGTACTACGCTGGGGAGGGAATATAGAACTTTCCCGACCCTCTTTGCACACTCCTTAGAGGCCTACCGTGTTGCTGATCGGGAGGTTCTCGTGGCTCGCGTCTTGCGGGCTCGTTACAAGGATCGATCTGATCATTTGGTGCTGACCAACTATCTGGCCGATAGTCACAAAAAGGCCGTCGAGTTTGCCAATGAGAGGGTCGCGACGTTGCTTCGCGAGAGGAGAAACCTGGTGGATCAATTGGCCATATCCCTGACCGCTGGCGAGCACGACCGCCACAATGTCCTATTGAGGCTGCAAAGCGACTGGCAGGAAGAACGGCTCGACAAAATAACCGCAGACATAGCTCACGGGAATGGATTAGTTCGGGACTTGGAAATAATCACCGAGGAACACGAGGTCAAGGTCACTGAGGTTAAGGGCGAATGCAGAAACCTTCTCCTTAAACTTGCGGACCAGGACATGCGAAGTCGTGAGTACGGGCAGAGCATTAACAACATGGAGGGTCAGTTGGGCTCCTTTGTGTCGTTAATTAGGGCTCACTTTGGCTTTACTTTTCCACCCCGAATTGTATGACCTGCTTTTGAAAACCCTCCACTGAGCAAAATAAATGTGTGTTTTAACTTCTGTATGGTTCATTTCTTCGAGCATCCGAACATTTTCAACTTGGGTGAGCCGAACCATAATATCAATAACCCGAGCAAATATGTCTTGATTTTATAACTCGCTCATGATCGGATGAGAGAATAGCCTCAGACTTATCCAAGAGAAGATTTCTCTCTATTACCTATTTTTTCACCTGCAAATGAAACGACTGAATCAGAAGGAATAATTTGAAAAAGAAAGCATAAACCCCTTTCAATCTTATGCTTGCTCGTGATTAATAAGGACAAAAACTTTTACAAGGGTTTTAATCTTGCGCAAAAAGTTTTTTATCAGTATTCTTCGAAGGAAAGCATATTATTGAAAGGAATGTAATTCACGATAATCGCTTTTGATCAATTTCGAGGAGAACGAATTAGTCAAAAGTGCAAGACATAATAATGTGTTTTAAATTCAATTGAAGATATGGCATCCAAATTAAGGTCGCTCGCTAAGAACGAAAGTAGTTTGGACATCTATCTCATCATTAAATTTGAAACTACGCTGATATTCTTGATCAATTATCGTGAATTACCAGTAGTGTACAACATGCATGAACCAATTCAAGTGTGTAGTTCCTTCTAGCGAAATTGGGGTTGGATTACCTCACACGACCAAAAGGTCGTGCAAGACTTCCAATTTTAATTTCCTCTAAAGGAATTATAAACTTGACTTGGGAGTATTCGGATGATTAGAAAAAATGCCACTATCACATTCCAATGACCCGTTAAAAGAAATACAACCAAGTTCCATCTGAATGTATACACCAATAGACCCTTAATACAATCGCTCTAAGGGGTGAGATAGAGAAAACCTCAGTAAAAATAAACCCTATACAAGAGGACTAGTAATGGAAAATGACATAAAGGAATGTGATCCTAACGTTTAAGGATGCCCCAGTTTTGATCTGTGCCTTCAGGATCACTTGCCCCAACTCGTCATCTTCATTGGATGATACCTCAATAATGTCCATAGTATGCTCCTTATCGCACACTCGGTGTTCGTCGTGGGATATCACCCTCCTCGTCTTCTATCAAGGACGTTAGGGACAAACGCACATATCTATCCTCGAAATGGCATTTAATCTAATCACCAGAATGCAATAAATGAAATGCCTATATTTATATGAACAGTGATAGATTTGGGGGGATAGAGAGTCTTACCAACCCAACTCGTCGACTTATGTGCGGTTTTAGGTGTACCAACCGCCCAAAGACATGCGCATGAAACAAGTGAAAGTAAACTTCTAAAAATCAGAGGGTTTGGCACCTAAGGTTAAGGTTCCCACCTCGAGTTCTAGAAAGAGCCGATTCCATTGCACAGCTATCGTTGCATTGGGACTCGATCCATAGTTCGAAGTGAGCGGAATTGAAAAATGGATTACCCTATGTTTTTCCTCATGGAGATTCCATTTTCAGTTCCTTCTATTGTTTTCCTATAGGGGCGCCCGGGGTTTTAGGCGCGGTTGTGTGTGTCTATGTGTCGTGAACACCACAATGCAAGTCATGCACAACAGTTTATCAATCAGCGCTTCAAATCATCCACAAAACATACATTCCTACGCCAACCTGCATAAGACAATGTTAATCACGGACTACACCCCTTATTTCTCCAATCTGCAAAAACATTTAACACATATCATGAGCGGACTTACCTCACCTTCAAGAGCGCATGCAGGGTTAGAAACATCACTCAGCGTTTTAATTACGGCCTAAGTCCACTTGGGGTCTAGAACCATAGATTCTAGAACAAAGTCCCCAGCGGAGTCGCCAGCTGTCGCGACCCGTCCGAAAGCGGACGCGGCTAATGGATTACCGATCACGGGCCTTCCCCCGCACAAGGGTGCGGATCGCGGGCTTTGGATCGGCGCAGGCCCTCCCAGGCCCATACCAAATCGCGGCGGGAGTATTTTTCAAAAGGATTCGACGATAACAGTCGATCGCTTTCGACCTTAGTGTGGTCGTGGTGGCATGTGCAACTTATGCATGCATTTGGAGTCGCCACCGGTCTTTCTTGGAGGGTAGACCGGAAACCTTATTGACCGATTGGGAGAGATCGATCAATTCTGCGGAACCAGAGATTTTGGGTTCGGGGACTTGGTTACGTTGATGTCATTACCAACGCCCTTTCGGTACCTAACGCGAGTGATTTTCCCTAACTAGGATTTCATGCAGGCGCAATTTTGGGTGAGGTAAGTCTGACTTTGCACATTAACCAGTTTAACATGCTCACGTAATCATAATAAATAAATAGATGTCAATCACATAAACATCTATCCTACATGGTGATCATGGAATTATGATTTAATGGGTCTCGAGCCAATGAGACCACATTTAATCATTTTAATATTTTAATAACGGAGAGCCGCTCTTCGCTTCTTCTTGGTTTCTTGAACTCTTCAAGAATTGGGCCCCAAAGAGCTCGCCGACTTAAAAGGCTCCTCCACGTAATCCTCGTAGCATTTACATCAACAATTGACTATGCTAAAAATAAAGATTACATGAAAAATAAAAGGAGTACGCAGTCTCCATTTAATAATTACAACCCCAAATATATAAATAATCATCATACATTCATATATACATCAATCACATTGATTAGGGATTTTTCCATGATCACCAACCTTTCACGTAAGTAATAAATTCACAATTTAAAACTTAGGAAGGCACAATAAAAATTCTACGTTGAATCATATTCAGAATTTTTACGTAAAATAAGATAGCCATAAATTTTCGATTCAAAATTGATTTAGTCTCAATTTTTGCTACGTTGATTAATTTATCATATAAAATAATCAATCTCCATTAGCCATGTAAGACGAACAATTCGTTAATACATATTGGCCATAGTATTGCAAAAATTGCAAAAAATCAATTAAATGCACGAAAACACCTAAGGATTGGCTCTGATACCATTGTTGGGATCTACGTAACACGTAGCGGAAATAAATAACAACCCATACATGTATCTCCAGAGGCGTACTTCGTGTATTTCAATCGAAAAAAATCACAAAGTCTCAAAGGGAGTAAATAGATTACCTCTCGTAGCGTGCTTGAACGGAGGTGTCGGTTCGATGTTCTTCGATCTCAGCCTCCACAAGTGTTAGGCATCTAATTCGGACGCACCACCAATTGACGAACGGGGAGACGACTAATAACTCCACAACAATTGTGCTAGCAATATGCGGAATCAATATTCCGAACTTAGTATATTTTGCTCTCTCAAGATTATGAGAATATAGAGAGTGTTTGTGTTCTTCTCTCTAAGCTCTCAAAAATTTGCACACTCTACAAAATGTCTCCCCCCTCAACCTCAAAACTCTTGCCATCCTTTTATAGCCAAAAATACCTTCCAATAAATTGTATTTAAAAATAGCACTAACAATTATAAATTCTATCTAAAAATAGCACTCACAAATAAATGACATTTAAAAATAGCACTAACAATAGCACTCACAATTTATAATACAAAAATGCTATTTAAAAATAGCACTAACAATAGCACTCACAATTTATAATACAAAAATGCTATTTAAAAATAGCACTAACAATTATAAATTCTATCTAATAATAGCACTCACAATTTATGATAAATAAATGCCATTTAAAAATAGCACTAACAATAGCACTCACAATTTATGATAAATAAATGCCATTTAAAAATAGCACTAACAATAGCACTCACAATTTATAATACAAAAATGCTATTTAAAAATAGCACTAGCAATAGCACTCACAATACAAAAATGCTAAAAAAAAGGCACTAACAAAGGTGTTAAAAATAATAACCATTATTATTATTACAAGAGTTAAAGAGGTTACCAAATAGTACAAATACGCATAACGTATAAATATGCATGACGTATAAATACGTAGAGCATACGTATACATCCGTGAAACCGGGGATTAATTGAAAGAAAAATGTGTAATTAAGCCCTTTTGGTAAAAATTGATTAAATTGGAGGGCAAATTGACCTAATTGCACTTTAAGACTTTAGAATCCAATGTCATAGCTTATAAAAAGTGAGAATTGAAAACTAAAAAACTCGAAAAGGATTTTTTTTTTTTTTTAGGCTCGGTTCGGGTTTATGTTTGTGAAGGAACATAGTGACCCGAGCCGAATTTTTGAGATTTAAAGTGACACACTTGAAGAGGAAATTAAAACAAAATTATCGAATATTTTTGGGTATTTTTCTGACCACGAATGGTATTTTTCTGATTTTTTGGGTATTTTTATAAACTCGAAAAATATTAAAAATACCGAAAAATATTTTTTGTTCAAAATTGGTTCCTAAGGCTAAACCAAGGCTTCCAAAGTTGATTTTGTGATTTTATGACCTTTTTGATATTTTTAATTAATTTTAAAGAATAAAAATCACAATAATAAATGGTAAAAAATCAGGTGTCAACAGTCACCTCTTTGTGTTTGTTCTGATTGGCTCAGGCATCACACCCCTCAGTGTTCATACCGATTAGCTCGGATGTCACATCTTTACCGACTCAAAATTTATAGTCCACATGGCGACTTACCAAGAGACACGATGTTTATACTGATTTGCTCGGGTTTCACATCATCTTTATCAACTCATAGTTTATAGTCCACATGGTGACTTGTTGAGAGATACAGTGTTTGTACCGACTAGCTCGGACATCACATATTTACTCACTCACGGTTTATAGTCCACATGGTGACTTGTCGAGAGACATCTTACCGTCTCATGGTGACCCGTTGAGGATGTCCCAATAGGCATCTCTCGTCTTGATACGATGAGACCTTCCAGAGAAGATCGCGAGAGATTATTTTTACCGACTCATGCTGACCCGTTGAGGAGGTCGCAAGAGACATCTTACCGTCTCATGATGACCCGTTGAGGAGGTCCCAAGAGGCATCTCTCGTCTTGATACGATGAGACCTTCCAGAGAAGGTCGCGAGAGATTATTTTTACCAACTCATGCTGACCCATTGAGGAGGTCGCAAGAGACACCTTACCGACTCATGCTGACCCGTTAAGGAGGTCGCAAGAGACATATGATGACCCGTTAAGGAGGTCGCAAGAGACATCTTACCGTCTCATGGTGACCCGTTGAGGAGGTCCCAAGAGGCATCTCTCGTCTTGATACAATGAGACCTTCCAGAGAAGGTCGCGAGAGGTTATTTTTACCGACTCATGCTGACCCGTTGAAGAGGTTGCAAGAGACACCTTACCGACTCATGCTGACCCATTGAGGAGGTCGCAATAGACATTTTACCTTCTCATGGTGACCCGTTGAGGAGGTCCCAAGATACATCTCTCGTCTTGATATGGTGAAACCTTCCAGAGAAGGTCGCGAGATAATATTTTTACCGACTCATGGTGACCCATTGAGGAGGTCCCCAAGAGACAAATGGCCAGCTCGAACCATAACTCGAGCACATTTTCAAACTATACACAGATCTTGCGTCGTTTCGCGTCAGAAGGAAACTTTTGGTAACAGACGGGCCAATACCTTAGCATCCTGTCATCCACTGGAAGTCTGGAGGTTAAGGGAATCATTATCTTATGAAGTATTTGGTAAAACATGTATTTTCATAGGCGATCCATTTGCGGACTTCTTTGATGTGGGATAAAAGGAGTTTTAGCACATGTTATTTATGGCATTGCATTTCATGCATCATTTCCTTTTGCATCAGAAAATGGGATTTGAACTCCCACAAAAAAAAAAAAATTCATCATCATTTGCATTTGCTAAATTTAGGTTTCAATTTTAAAGCCTTTGAACAAAACCTCTGCGAGCTTCCACTCAAAGAGAGGTAGCTATTGACACCTAAATTTTGAATTTTTTAGAAATTCATTCATTTAAACATAAAATGAGGGTTAACCATCATTCTCGCAAAAAAATAAATTTTTATGCATTGCATATTTATTTATTTTTCTGTCATACATTGACATTCGGGCGAAGGCGAATTGAGCGAGCTTAATTTAACAGGTGACGGGACCAAGATCAATTTGGAATTTTCAGGTTATTAGTTGAAACATCGACCTACAACTTTCATGATTCGAAATTTAGCAGGGGAGGCAGTTTATTAGGGGTATTTTGCAAAAATGTTCTGGAGTCTGAAAACCGTGAGAAATCCCAGCTTGCTCCACTGAAGCCATTAATTTCATATCAAATCAGAAATTCATTATATTGCCGCGTCAATTTTTTACAAAATAAATCAAGATCTGATGAACATTTGTCATTTGAAGTGTAGAAGCTGAATCCAACTTTAATGTGGTGAAAGAATTAGAACAAACCAGCAAGGTCAGAATCAAAACAGAATTAGTGACTGAAAGTGTAATTAAAGGATAACAAGCCTAACGCTGAACGAAATTTCCTAACGAGAGACATAGGAAAGCAAAATAACGACATGACTCGAATGAATAAAAGGACATACCTAATTTGTCATGGACTGACCAAAAAAAAAAATAAGATAAAGATAGAATACTTACTTCACCTCAAACAACAAAAATGCCAATCACATACACATGCGCATGAGACGTGACGTTAACCTTATTCTAACTATACTAGAGGCTGACAAATTGAAGTGAAAGACTTGTGACAAGGCGACAATCTCACGCACATAATCAAGATTAGTCGTAATCTTACGACGTAACCAGGATTAGCCGGCTCATTTCAACTTCGGCTTTTCGAGTTAAAAATTATAACCTCACTTCGGTAATCTTACCGAGCACGAGTTCTAACTTTTGAAACTCATTTTTGAAAAGAGAGTCGGGATCAAATTCGGACTAACTTTCAAACGTGGTCTCACGAAGAACATTAGGATCCAATCTTGACACCATCCTAAAACTAGTGGCCTAGGTCCGGCCACGGGTTATGTGTGGCGTAGTGCTAATGCAATTAATCATGCACAACATTTAATAAGCAATCACCACTTCAAAGTGTGCATAATTAAATAAACAATTCCAAAACACCAAAACATGCAAGACAAAAGGTTAGTCAAGCACTCCACCCCTTATAACTCCCATCTGCAAAACTAACACATGGTTAGGGACTTAGCGGAAGTCCAATTGCTGCCAAACAGAAATGAGATTTTTTTAATGAAATATTTTAAGGCCTAAGTCCACTAGGTTCTTTTTAAAAAAAAAAAATTTAAGAACGCATTTCCCCAGTGGAGTCGCCAAGCTTTCGCGACCTAAAAAATAAATAATTAACCTAATAATCCATTAGCCTAGAAATTTATTTTTTAGGTCGCGACAACAAGTGCTACATAGAGTAATTTCTCGTAACCGCGAATAAAACTATGAAGTTATTTGTTTATTTGAATTCAAAAATTGTCGTTTCACATTAAACTCTTTTGTAAAAGACCCCCATCAATCAAATAACTCAAGATCCACGTAAATTTTCTATCTTTCATCTTTACTTTCATGTATTTTATATCACTTATGACTATCGTCTCATTTCTCCTCATTTACTTTTCTATCCTAAATCAATAATGAATCATTCATAATATTCGTCAGTCCATAATATTTTAAAAGTATTTTCCCTTTTTTAGTGAAACAGGGGTTGAACTTTAATTGTTGAAATCATTTTGAGATTTTTTTTTCAAATTGAAAAGTTCGCTCTTAATCGGAAAATCAAAACCCACCTAGCTCAATTTATTTTGTGAAAAATGAGTGATTTGATAAATATTTTCTAAAAGATGATTGCATATATCGCTTATAAAAAATAATGAACAATTAATATTTTCATGTCTACGCAAATGTTTAGACAAATTGTTATCGTTAATAAAAAATAATTTTCATTGACTAGTTATTTCAAGCGATACTGTTATCATTTTTTAGGAAAATATTTTTCAAAGTCGTCATTTTCCGCGAAAGAAACCGCTGCCTTACTTTCTACAAAACAAAACGACTTCGTACTGCAAACCTACAAAAACGCAGTGTTTGGATCAGGTCATGCCTCCCCTGAGATAGTCATGGCCCGGGCCTTGAACCGGCGATTCTGGTTCGTCACCATGGGTGAACCGGAACCAGAACTTTAAGGAGCGGTTCTGGTTCCGATTTTGAACTAGCGGTTTCGGGCCGGTTCAAGGCCCGGTTTCGGTTCAAAATCGAAAATGGAACCGCCGATTCAATTTTCGATTTTTAAAGTTAATTTTTAAATAATACATTATGAAATAATAAATAATAAATTATCAAATACAAATTGTAATCAAATTGTAAACTGTAATCAAATTTTGAGGGGGAGGGGGAAGGGGCTTGAACATAATGAGAATTGAGATAATTGAGAAATTGAGAGAATTTGAGAGAAATTGCGAGAAAAAATGAAAGATGGAAAGGGGTATTTATAATAGTTATCATAAAATTAATGAGAGAATTTGGCGGGGAAACGGCCTTTGCAAAGCAATGGTCGGGGAAAGAGCCACGGCTTTTGGCTCTTTCCTCTATTTGTTTTTTTATTTTATTTTTTTCCCAACGGCTAGAAAGTCGGTTGAAGAAATTTCGGACCCGTAACCGGCCCATATGGGATGGGCCGGTTCCGATTTAAAACCGGCGGATCCGGTCAACGGGCCGGTTACGGATTTGACCCGGGCCCCAAACAGGCCCGTGGTCACCAGGCCCACCACTACCCTGAGATGACTCCGTCCTCTCGCTTCCCACCACACCAGAGCAGAGAGAGAGAGAATGGAGGGAAGGCTCTCTGCATCTCTCGGCCTCCCATGCCCGAACCCCAACCACCGCCCGATTCCATCCGAGTTCACGAGCCTCTTCACTCACTTCAACTCCCTCATTGCGCCTCCTCCCTCGAGACCCCCCAACACCGCCGCACATTCCACCGCCGGCTTCAATTTCTGCTCCACAACCATCTCCCTCGACAACCCTAATCCCCCGGCTAATTTCTCGAAATGGATCAAACCCACGTCACGAAACAGCCCCAAAGTGCAGTCCCTCATGAAGAACCTCTCCGTCCTCGAGCGAGCCCTGATCGGTGCCGGCGGAGGCGGGATCGCGGGCGCATTCACCTACGTGTGCTTGCACCCGCTCGACACCATCAAGACCAAGCTCCAGACGAAGGGCGCCTCGGAGCTGTACAAGAACACATTCGACGCGATCGTTAAGACGTTCCAATCGAGAGGTATTCTGGGTTTTTACAGTGGGGTCTCTGCTGTCATTGTCGGGTCTACTGCTTCTTCCGCTGTTTATTTTGGTACTTGTGAGTTCGGGAAGTCAGTTTTGTCGAGAATAGACGATTTTCCTGCCGTGCTTATTCCGCCGACTGCTGGTGCAATGGGGAATATCGTGTCTTCTGCTATAATGGTGCCCAAAGAATTGATTACGCAGAGGATGCAAGCAGGCGCGAAGGGACGATCGTGGGAGGTATTGCTGAGGATTTTGGAGAAGGACGGTGTGTTGGGGCTTTATGCTGGGTATTCGGCTACGTTGTTGAGGAATTTGCCTGCGGGTGTTCTGAGTTACTCTTCATTCGAATACTTGAAAGCTGCGGTTTTGAGCAAGACCAAGCAGGCCAATTTGGAGCCTTTACAGAGCGTTTGTTGTGGGGCGCTTGCCGGCGCCATCTCCGCCTCATTGACCACGCCTTTGGACGTGGTTAAGACGAGGTTGATGACTCAGGTTCATGCTGAAGCCAGGACTAAGGTTGCAGTGGTGATGTCTAGCGGGGTTGCTGGGATGGTAAAGCAGATTTTGAAGGAGGAAGGGTTGGTCGGGTTCACCCGCGGGATAGGGCCACGCATCGTCCACAGCGCTTGCTTTTCTGCGATCGGTTACTTTGCATTCGAGACGGCACGGCTGACGATTTTGCATCAGTACCTCAAGCGCAAAGAGTCTTTGGAGTTGGAAGCTGTGGCTCCTGCATAGGTTTGCTTGTTTTTGCAAGTCAGATGTAGTCTGCAAATTTTTCCCCGGTCATACAAGTACAATAAAAGTTCAATCTATAAATACTGGGGCTTCTCCATTGGCGGCCACTGGGGGGAGCTCTTGACCAAATGCACCTAAAATTCGTTTGCGCGGCTCACGCCGCTGTCGGATGTTAGAATAAAGGTTCCGGAGCTGTATGTCTTCCAAATATCCTGTAAGTTAGTGTACTCAATTCTAGCTGGTTGTGAATTGTGATCATCTCCAACCTTTTGTTGGGTATCGGATCTCTGACCATTCCAATGTCTTTCTAGCTGGTTATTTATGTTGTGAATGACCAACTAAGAACTCCGTGAAAGGCCACCATTCTGTTGTTCTTAAGCCACCCGGTGACCCCGCTTATTCAGAGCTTCTCCCCGCCATGTTGTTGGACTTCCCTCTTTCTTCCTGTTGGCCCATACAGTCTGAACAACAGACGAAATGCTGCTAAAAAGGGGTACTGGAGTACTGCCAACAATCTAAACAAGGTGATACTGTTGTCAAAGACATGCGAAGCTCTTGCTTACCCTTCCCTGCCTCGCCTGTTCTCAGCGGTCTCACAAATTCGTGTAATTCACTATGGTTATGGAATTTCGACCTAATTTAGATCGACGATATCTCTTTCGTTCGACATTCAGTTGATGCGGTTTTTTCTTGCGTTGGGAAGCATGCGACTTCTAGCTTCGTAGTTCACTTTCGGGCCTATCTCGGGTCATATTCGACTATTGGATTTACAGAGAGCAACACGCGTCTCGAATGAAAAAGGTTCTACTCGCCGTAGCTCCAAAATCCGACGAAGTACATAAATTTGAGCCTCCAAAACCAGCAAGATAGGGAAGCTTAGAGTAATTATCTATATAGAAGCCAAATACAAGGTCCACGAAACGGAATCCATGGCATACAGTAGAGCAACCGAGGAGGTTCATTTTTGGCGTTTCTAAATGCACGCATACATGGGAAATTTGAGGTGATTGCGCTCAATCTTTTAGAAAATTTCATTCGATCCTTTTTGTTCGTATCTATGAAAATGAAATTCAGGAGTTAGAAATATATCCCCATTGATCAAGGACACGGTCTGTAAAGATCTCCTATCTCCCCGTGCTCTCTAGAATAGACGAGGGAAAGGAAATGGGATCAATCTCGAAGACTGTTTTTCTCGTTATTCTGTTTCAATTTCCCGCTCGATTCTCGTTCCGCCTCTCTCTCTCTCTCTCTCTCTCTCTCTCTCTGCTTCCCCTTCACGTTATCCTTCGCTAAAGCCCATCACAGGTCCAATCTTTATTCATCGTTCCGCTTCTGCATATTTCCCCTGTTTTGTTGTACAAGCGATGCCTTCTTGTTTTGCCCAACCCACCTCTTTCTATCTCTTCTTCCTCCTCCTCCTCTTCGCGCCACCGCCCTCGGTTTCCAACATATCCCTGCACGTCCACAACGTCACTCTCTATGGTGAAGCTTCCTTCGGCGACCATTCCATAATCCTCACGCAAAACCTCAGTCACTGCGCTCCTTTTTCCTCTCGCTCTCACTCTTCTGCTTCCAGCGGCATCAGCAGGGCGTTCTACACATACCCGGTTCGCTTTCTTGATCCTTTGTTGAACTCTTCAGCGTCTTTCTTCTGCCGCTTCTCGTTCGCCATCCTCCGCAACCCCTCCTGCCCTTTCGGCGATGGCCTGGCGTTCTTGATCACGTCCGATACCGATTCTTTCAGCCCTGTTGATGGGTACTTGGGCCTCCCTGCGCCGGCTTTCGGATCCCGAGAATCATCCTTCCTCGCTGTTGAGATGGACACGAGCTTCGACCCTTCGTTTGGGGACATCAACGGGAATCACATCGGCATCGACGTGAATTCGGTGTATTCCCTGGCTTCGGTCGACGTGGTCCCGAGAGGAGTCGATCTGAGAAGCGGGAAGCAGATCACCGCCTGGATCGAGTACAGGAACGCAGTCAAATTGGTCCGCGTTTGGATCAGTTATTCCCACATCAGGCCGACGAGTCCTGCCCTGGTCGCACAGATTGATCTCTCCAAGCACTTCAAGGAGTATATGCACGTTGGGTTCTCTGCTTCGAATGGCAAGGGTTCCGCAGCTCATATTGTTAGTCACTGGAGGTTCAGGACATTCGGGCTTTTGCCCACTTTGACTTCGGATAATGACAATGTCCACGAAGGGGAGTGTTCAACGTGCTCGATCGAAGATTCGATCATTGATATGGATGGTTCTGGGTCCGATCGCCGGGATGTGGGAACAAACACGAGGGACATGGCTCTCGGACTTGGAGGTTTAGCAGCTTTCCTAATTTCCTTGATCTTGATTTTGAGTGTGGCTAGTTTTTATCTGATAAAGAACTCAGGGCAGAGAAAAATGAGAGTCCAAGCAGTCCCAAGAATCCAATTGAACAAGGTCCCAACCAGACTCTCACTTGCCGAAATCAGAGCGGCCACAATGGGATTCAGCAAGAGCAAGATCATTGGCGAGGGGGCGTCGGCCACCGTCTACCAGGGGTGTCTGCCATCCGGCGGGGCTGTGGCTGTCAAGAGGTTCGACCGCGAGAATCGGGTCATGAATGGCCGGTGCCCGTTCACAACCGAGTTCGCCACCATGGTCGGTTGCTTGCGGCACAAGAATCTGGTCCTGCTTCAGGGTTGGTGCTGTGAGGGGAATGAACTGCTCCTGATATATGAGTACATGCCCAATGGGAGCTTAGACACGTTCCTTCACAAGAGTTCGAACTCGGCAAAGTTCCTCTCCTGGGAACAGCGGAAAAAAGTTGTCCTCGGAGTCGCCACGGCCCTTGCCTATCTACACGAAGAGTGCGAGAGGCAGATTATTCACAGAGATGTGAAGAGCTGCAACATCATGCTCGATTCGGAGTTCAATGCCAAATTGGGGGATTTCGGCTTGGCGGAGGTGTACGAGCACAGCTGCAGGACCCGAGCGGTGACGATACCAGCGGGGACAATGGGGTACTTGGCGCCCGAGTACGTGTACTACGGCGTGCCCACGACGAAGTCCGATGTGTACAGCTTCGGGGTGGTGGTGCTGGAGGTCTCCACGGGGCGGCTGCCGGTGGACCAAGGCGGGGTCATCCTGGTCGACTGGGTGTGGGGCCTGTGGGAGAAGGGGAAACTGATCTCGGCAGTCGATCGGAGGCTGAGAGGGCAGTACAACGAGGCTGAGATGGCGAGGATGCTGAGAGTGGGGCTCTGCTGCGTGCAGGCTGACCCTGAGAAGAGGCCCACCATGAAGGAGGCGGCCAGGATTCTGAAGGGCGAAGATCCCGTCCCTCGTTTGCCCATTCGGAAGCCGACGGTCAGGATCCGGTCGGTCTTGCCGGAGCAGTCCAAGGAAATACTGACAAACGGAGGGGATCAGAGCCCCGGGTTCGACGACTTGCCGTATATGACTCCTAAAAGCCATTTTGGTTAGTTCTTTCGCTTTGTGTCCTCTCTAATTTCCTCAAGAGAGAGAAGCAGATTCGAATGTAATACACTCGTTTCACTTTTTCATCACAAAAGCAGCAATGGACTTTCAGGAAGATTACTTGAGACTGACAGACATTGTAAGAGTTTGGCCCCCGTGGAATTGTGAAGGAGACCCAGAAACTGAAATTGAGTTAATGATCTGCAGCAATCTGCACATTACTTGAATTGTGAAGACTGAGAGATTTGGATCAGTTTTCTCCATGTTTATAACTAATAATTCTCAAATTAACCACATCAAGATATTGGAATATCCTCAATTTTGTGCCTAGCGGCATGCCACCGACACGTCGAATTACAAGCGGACATTTTTTATTATTATTAATTATTATGAAATTGCGAGAAAACGTAACTACATAATTGCCGTGAATATGGACCGAAAATTCTGGAAAATGCCCCAGATTCAATTTTTCCAAGATCATGGGTGAAGTTTCACGGGATAGCGTTACAACTACAAGAACTAGGTGGCGAATTTGAGGAACAAGGACAAGATGCAAGGCAACCCCCTTCTTATCTCTTCCATGAATTTCAGCAAGCCTATCTAAAATGCAACCACTTAACTTTTTGTCCTGCTGAATTGTCTGAAGTTTGTTTATTCGTTCGTTTGGCATGTGTACACCTTGCCTTTTACCATGCAATTATGCCATGTATACAGCATAGGCTCCAGTCACCACATACCGAGTGAGGGCGACTCTGGTACATATCTTGTCTCCCCTCTCAAAAGGACGATGTTAGAAATGAAACGACGATTTCGTTTGTTTCACTGGAAAGTTCATGATAAATGTATAAGCTGCGATTATTAACCTTGAGCTGCGATTCAAGATTATCACGTTCAAATATGCGAGATCACAATAATAAAGTACTAGAATTTTACAAATCTCGTTTCGGATCCATTCTTATTGATGTTGAATTTTGCGACAGAATCGATACTCAAGAGCTTCTTCTCTGCAACCCCATTTAGATACTAAATTCAATGAGACAGCCCATCACGTGTTCGCTCTGCGACGACTCTTTATGTGTACTATAAGATCTAAAATTGCAAAGACATCTCCGTGTTTCGGATCATCCAATGAAAATATTTCCAAGCACCTTATGTACTGGTTCAAAACCGCCTTCATCAAGCTTGTTTTTGATCGAGAAACTATTTGCGAATATAGCAAGTGTGATTAGATTAAAAAGAAAATTGGGAGCTCTAGGTCATCCTCGGTGCCTTTCATTTTCTAAAATTTGTGTCACATTTTGCGTTCTCTCTAAAAAACGGAAAAGATTCGTTTATGCAATGCAAGAAAAGTAAGTTTAACACTAATTACGCCACTCCATTTAGCGATAAATGAGGTGCACGGACCAAACGATAAAATAGTTTGATAAGATCATAATGATTGTAATATTCGATTATAACACACGAACCCAAGTTGCCGACCCTAATTCTTTTCCATCGTTACCAAGAAGAAAAATCCGACACACAATACTATGGTGAGTATTTTATTGTCACACTAAACGAAATAATAACATAGGTAAGCACCATTACTAATAAAGACTTGCATACGTCCATGCAAAGACTCGTTTGGAATATCTCTTGTCAAGAGATCTATGAAGACTTCTTGTATTCATACGATATACATATCCTTGCCAGTATCATTTAAGTCTTATTTTGGAATATAAAAAGTATCAAAATTGACTTATGATAACTTTAATAAAATGAAAGGAGGATCCATACTATTACAAAAATGAAGTACGCGGACCAAATTTTTGTTATCACCTATGTTCGTGTAAACAGAGTTGTAAGATAAGACTAACCTGTAGCCAATGCAAACGAGTAGCAGTATGTTGATCTGAGCCCAACGAAAAGTCGTTGTGTCCTTAAGACAAATTTGCCCCCTCAATCAGTACTCGAGGACCTTGGACAATCGTCTCCCAGGATAGAACGGATCGCGTTCCTCTGAAGCGGTACTTCTTCAAAGGACACCGGCGAACGTAACTTCATAGAACTATCGCACAAACAATGAAATGAATAATGAATGGTTGTCGAAAATTTCAGTAGTTGAAAAATGACGACCGGAGTTTGTATTTATAGACAATGAAGTGAAGAGTCGCGAAGCCGAACAATTCCGTTGACGAAGGAATGCGAACCAAAGGAGTTCTGTTCGAACAAACATGTTTGTTCGCTTTATTCCGAACGGATATGTATGTTCGAACTTGTTCGAACAATCATGTTCGTTTGATTTAATCTGAACCGGTTGAACTTTCATGTTTGTTCAATGTCGAGCAAACACATCTGTTTTAAAAAGAGTAATATTTAAATAAAAAAAATGGTGTAAAAAATAATTAAACGAGCGGACCCCGAACCGGCCGGCAGGCGGCGGCGGCGCGCGTGCGTGGGCTGACCTAGCTTTGCGAAGGTCCTCCCCCGTCCACAAAAGTGCGGTGCCCCTTGGGGCCCAAACCCATTTGTGAGGTTCCAATATTTAAACCCATCCACCATCTACTCTTTATCCTACGCGGGACTCTCCATCCTTCTTTGCTCATTCACTTCTTATGGGATTTCACAACAAAATCCCAACAATTTGAATGTCCAACAGTACGAGGAGAATGCAATTTTTACTTGGAAGTTTGTACGGTAAAACTCGCGTTTGTTTCAGCAATTTTCAATAAGTTCAAATGAAAAAAATTTCATTTTTGACCCCCAAAAAAATAAATTTTTTTTTTATGGAATCACTGAAATTGTCATCGGAAAATAGTACAAGAACTGGAATTTTATTCAAAGCAAATTAAAAAAAAAATGCCAATTCTCCCACTAATTTTTGTTTGTTTGTTTGTTTTTTTTTTTTTGGGTCGAGAAACTGCGAAATTTCATTAAGGTAGCAAATGTCTGTTTACATCAATTAAAAGCAAATGCAACACAGGCTTCAGGCTGGGATCAAGTTCCTTCTTCCTTTGTGCTCTAGCCAGCCAGTCTGCCATCGAATTTGCTTCTCTGGAACAAAAGAAAACCTCGACAAAATCGAGTTGGGCTACAAGTGATTTGCATTCCTCAGTTCAGGTCGGTGCCTTCCAAATCGCCCATAAAATTCCGGCAATCTCTTCGTTTGTAACCGGTTTATCTCTTTGCTTCGAAAATTTCTGATACCCATTTGTCTATTCGTATTTCGTGTTACGAACTAATTCGAGACTTGGAGTTTACTCGATAGTCACTCCATGTCGGCGCCGTCCTTGGACACAGGAGCAGGGCGTGTTCAATTGACTTAGGCATGAGATTACAGGACCGGGTTGGGATTTCCTACCATTGAAAAATGGTAACATTGAAAACCCTACCCTCTGATTAAAAAATTTTCCCATCTAAGAGGGTGGGGATGTTAATGATTTCCCCAATATATTTGCAGAGTCCAACGTAACTGTTCTTCTCCTTCAAGTATACTTGAAGCAAAATCAAACCAAGCATCTTGGAGAGAGACTACAGACAGCTTTTTCTGCAAATGGAGGCGGCGCCGTTTGGCTCAGCGTTCACATCTAAATCGCTCTCACCACCGTCTTCATCCTTTTCTACTTCACAATCTCTCCTTTACTTTCGCTTCAACGAAGCCCGCCTCAAGCACAAATCACCCAGAACCTTCTCTGTTCGCGCCTCCTCTCGGGGAGGAGATTCTGGTGCGCACAAACATCTCTCTCAGTGACTATATGGTTCTCAGTGTTTTATGCTTGTGTTGGTGTTGTTACAGTGGTGACTCTGCTTGATTATGGTGCTGGCAACGTCCGTAGCGTTCGGAATGCAATTCGCTATCTCGGCTTCGACATTAAAGATGTAATCTTGTTGTCTTCTCTGGTTTTGTTTGGTCTTTTCATTTGATGGGGATTGGGTACTTGCAATGTTTCAAGTAGAGCGCCCCAACTGCAATTAGTTGACGTAATGTGCTAGAATTAAAGTGAAACACATCATGAATGGCCAAAGATTTAATCTTTATCATTCTCTTCAACCTTTTTTCCTGTGTAATGTTGGGTTGCATTTTCAGGATTCTAGATTTGCTGCTAAATTAGGGATCACGCGAGTGCTAAATTTGGGCTTTCGTGTTGACATAATCCTTATTCTGAGACTTGCTGTGTCTTGAACTTTCTTATCCGTCTTTCATGTATAGGTGCAAACTCCTGAAGATATTTTGGGTGCAAATCGCCTCATCTTCCCGGGCGTCGGGGCATTTGCTTCTGCCATGGATGTGTTGAATAAGAAAGGGTATGAACCTATTTCCACTTTATCTCCTAATAGTTATACATTGAAGATTTGAAGGACCGCCATTCTTTTTTAGCAATTTGGAGGTATAGTCTAGGTAGCTTGTGTTCTTTGTGAGAGCATTTAAATATTAGAATGCACCACAATCACTACTGCAATCTATGAGTTTAATCTTTAAGATTGATCAACAACGGTTCGCAAATTTTTTCTTTTATATGACATAACAGACATAGTAAACTTTTGATTTGAAAGACTGCTAGCTATATTATCTTGACTATGGACCATTTCGTGTATTCTTTCTGGAGTTTCTTAATTATTGTGCGAGTTGTGTGTGTCTTCCCAAATCTTACGCAATGAGTATTGAAGGTTAGCTTGTATTCATAAAATCACGTGACTCAGGTGTTAGGACCAGAGAACCTTTTAACATTTGAGAAGTTCAATTCCAGGATGGCTGAAGCTCTCACTACTTATATTATGGAAGATCGCCCCTTCCTAGGCATATGTCTTGGACTGCAACTACTCTTTGAGTCAAGCAAGGAGAATGGCCCAGGTCAGAATATCGCGCTTTTGTTATTTCTTTTCTCTTCCCTTATGTTTTAGATATATTTTGTTCTTAGACAAATTTTAGGGGATGGTAATCTTGTCATTAATCCCAACGCCTTAGATTTTAAGATTGAGAACAGCATGGCTAAACACTAGAATTCAGTTGCATTCTTGTGTTGCATTGCATAAACCGTGATAACTGGAGAGCATACCAGTTCACAGTTCACGGAACAGAGGTGAATGGTGAGGATGAAAATCAAACAGATGTGGCGAATGTCTCAGAGAGATGAATTGGGCTTAGTTGAGTATAGATATGATTATTTAACTTGATCCGAAAGTTCATAAGTTTTAGTTCATGAGGTCATTGAAGCTGTCAGGTGTAAAGCTGCATGTTGGAGGAAGATTGCTATCTTGAAACTCTTTATTTTACCTTAAATACAAAGGAATTACCCCTAAGGTATTGAGCAGCGGTGTAGCATCACTTTCCATTCCCTGAGACAGAAGATCTTTCTAACTTATGTATTAAATTTATGGCATTGTCAACATTTTATAATCTATCGATACCCATCTTGATGATGGCTACTTTTACAACAGTCCGTGGTCTTGGAATAATCCCTGGGGTGGTTGGTCGCTTTGATGCTTCCGGTGGTTTGAGAGTGCCTCACATTGGCTGGAATGCCTTGAAAGTTAAAGAAGGCTCTGAAATTTTGGATGATATTGGAAATCGTCATGTCTATTTCGTTCACTCGTACCGTGCCATACCCGTATGCTTCTCTTCATCTTCTGATTTTTCCTATGGTGTATGTTGCTAATTTTAAAGGTTTATTGTGTCAGATTGTCTAACTTATTTCCCTTTCTTCGTGTTTTGTTTTATGGTTTTGGTGGGTAGTCGAAAGACAACATGGATTGGGTGTCCTCTACTTGCAATTATGGTGACGATTTCATAGCCTCTGTAGGGAAGGGAAATGTGCATGCAGTACAATTTCACCCAGAGAAAAGTGGAGGTAAATTGTAATTGGTCTTGAGTTGCTTCACTTTAATCTTTTAATTTATAGTGTCTGTGTTTATGATGAGGGAATGTTCTAAGCTGCAATTTTTCTCCTAGGAATGTGTAGGAAACTCAACATTAGGATCTTTACGTTTCGTTCATATTCTTGGACTAATTTATGTGCATGGACAGAACTGAATGGCTAATTTGTGAAATTCTCTTACTAAGATATGCTAATGACTTATCCTTCCAGCACTTGCTTCATCCATCGTGGTAATTCTAACAGCAAATAGAAGATCTACTTAATTTTCCATATCAAACGAGAATTGACAAATTTAGTTTGCATGATGCAAAAATATGGCATGTAAAGGCAATCTCATGTGCACTTACTCTGTTCCTTTGATATGGAATATTCAGATGTGGGTCTGACGGTATTGAGAACATTCTTGTCTCCAAAGTCACACAGGACAAAGGTACATTTGTGCCTATGAAATCTGCTCATCTAATGTGTTGAGCTTATCTGTCAAATTATCTAACAACTGAATAATTGTGTGAAGACAGAAGCCTACAGAAGGGACTGCCTCAAAACTTGCAAAAAGGGTAACATTCTTTGACTTGTGGATTTCTGAATGGCTTTGCTTTTCCCTCTTTGAAAATGACCGTTGAACTATACAACTTGATGTCGATAGTTTGTTGCAAATTGTGTGGTTGTTGAGCATTGTATCTCCATTATGATTGATTATCTAATATGGGTTTGTGACGACTTTTCTCAGGTAATCTCTTGTCTTGATGTGAGGGCAAATGACAAGGGAGATCTTGTTGTTACCAAAGGCGACCAATACAATGTAAGAGAGCGTACGGAAGAGAATGAGGTGCGAAAACTAATCAGCTCTCCTTTTCTGTTGGTTGAAATACATATCAATTAAACGCAAGGAGTAAATTCTTGCACAAAAATTATGAGGAGAAATAAACAAACAAAAAAGAACTAAGACATAAACAGAAGCCTGTTGGAATATATAAATATTAAACTACGCCTTCTTCTAACAACTTAAGCTTTTAGAGCAGTTGGCAAGTGGTCCCACTAAATCTTTCATGGTATCAGAGCATGAGGTCCTGAGTTCAAATCTTTCCAGGCCCCTATTTGCCTCCCCAATGAATTTGTCCACGCTTAGTACTAGGCAAAAGACCAGACTAAGCGTGAGGGGGAGTGTTGGAATATATAAATATTAAACCATGCCTTCTTCTAACAGCTTAAGCTTTTAGAGCAGTTGGCAAGTGGCAATTTGACGTTCCATATAATCTCCTAGGATTTTAGCAGAAAGTCTCACTTTGCTGAATTATACATTCATGGCACTTTTGACGAAATTTAATGTGGTAGAAGGATAAAATTTTGCTACTTTTAGGCATTCATATTACATTTTCTTACAGGTGAGGAACCTCGGCAAGCCTGTGGACCTTGCTGGGCAGTATTACAAGGATGGAGCAGATGAAGTATGATTTCTTAAATGACGATGCATTTTGATGCTTATAGTCCACTATTTGACTAGTAATCCCTTTTGAATATTGGTGGCAGGTCAGTTTTCTGAATATAACTGGTTTCCGTGACTTCCCCCTGGGCGACTTACCAATGCTGCAGGTTCATTTCTTTGATATGACTCACGGTTGTTGTATTCATATGGAATGCATGGCAGAGTTCTTGTTTTCCCCCCTTTGATGCTGTCATTTTATTCTTTGTTTTCACAATGGACTTTAGGTATTGAGATACACATCGGAAAATGTTTTTGTACCACTAACCGTTGGAGGTGGAATTAGAGATTTCACAGATTCAAATGGCAGGTAGAGTAATATACACTTTTAAGTGTGTATCCATAACTATGCATGTATTCCCAATATTCTAAAGTGTATATCCATAACTATGCATGTATTCCCAATATTCTAAATTTTGGGCCCCTGATCCAGGCATGATTCAGTTTTACTGCGGTTAGAAAAATACGACGTTTTATATGTGACATATCAACAACTTCTCAGGTACTATTCCAGTCTAGAAGTGGCTTCAGAATATTTTAGATCTGGGGCGGATAAGGTTTCTATAGGCAGTGATGCGGTTTATGCTGCTGAAGAATATCTAAGAACAGGAGTATGTGACATTTTCTAAGTTTTTTTACCATGAGCATTCTTGGTAGATACTGATACATAAGCATGTTTCCTCCGCTGATACTTTGTGGACCACCTTTCATAGATGAAGAATGGCAAGAGCAGCTTAGAACAGATATCTAGAGTCTATGGGAATCAGGTAATTACTTTGCTGAATTATGCACGTAGTTGTGTTATTCTCAAAACGGTTTTGTATTTGGCCTTGGTGTGTGTACAAATGCTTGGGATCACAACTATGAACTCCAGGAGATTCTGTTTGTGGTCATATTTTTGTGATCAGTACTTTGACTGATATGTAGCCAGTATTGTAATTGAATTAACTAAGGATTACTCAAAGGTTCAGCGTTATGATCTCAATATGGATTACTCATGAATATGGAAACATTCATGTTGATGGCATGTTTTGAAGTGCACTGGAAAGTCATTTGATAGGGCAACCGATGTTGAACTGATTTTACATTTTTGCTTTTGACCTCGTGTTGGGTTTTGTTTTTTGTGTTGAATCATCTATAGATGTAAACTTATATGACAATATATCAGTTAACCCCTACTAGCTTCTTTTATTTATTGGTTAGTTACTGCAGCAGCAGATTGTCAGCCAATTAGCATCATCTGTTAGAAGAGATTCTTAAACATCTTCTTCTGCTTCCTTAGATTGTTTCACAATTCGATCAAATAGGATGGTCAGATGGTGGATTCTATTGTTGTCTACCACGAAGAGCCTGCTCTTTTGTCCCTTCAATTATTTCAGTGCCATTGCTGAACGGAGTAAAATTTGGCAGTTGACAGTCTATCGAGTGATAGACCATTCGAGCATGTACACTAATTTATTTGAAATAATTTTTTAACTGTTCCCTTTTTGCCAGGCAGTGGTAGTGAGCATAGATCCTCGTAGGATGTACATCAATAGCCCTGAAGATGTGGAGTTCAGATCTACAAGGGTAACAAATCCAGGTATATGCCTACTTCATAATGCACCCTTTCATAGTTGACTTTTGGGTATGCAAATCATTTGATTGCACGAAACCCTGTTCACTGTAAAAAGAAGATATTTTTCCTGATAGTTAATTAGGAGATCCTTCTTTTTTGGAGTAACCAGGAACCACCCAATAATGGAATTGTGTCTTTGTTAACTCTTTCGAGGTTGACCAAGATGTGATGAACTTTGTATTCCCCTACGCAGTAAGGAAACGTTTTGTGTTAATTGGTTCTCTGTCTGTGCATGTGGCTACCTTAGGGCTAGAGGGAGTGGGAATGTTCGTGTCCGTATTATGTTTGTTGTTACTTCGACATAAGTATCTTGGAACTTTATGTTGTCTTAGGTCCAAATGGAGAAGAATTTGCTTGGTACCAGTGTACGGTAAGCTTTTCTTTGCCCACTTTATTGTCACTTGTTTATATTTAGCTATCTAGTTTGAAGTACATTTTTCTGTTTACTTTGGTCATCATATACTGAGCTAGAACGAATTGAAGATTAAGTTGGAAAATGTGTGCAATTTCAAAAGGCGAACATTAATGTAAGATGTGATGACCGAAACTGGCAAGAAAGTGATCGAAAACAGATTCTACGCAATATGGGCGAACTCGGAACAGATGGAAAATTAGAATTTCTTTGATATTTGTGAACGTCTTAAGTAAGTGAAGGCATGTATCCTGCCGAGGGTTATTAAGCATTGCGCAATCCTTCTAGTGATGTCTAAGGATGTTTGGTTAGCGTTATTCGCTCAATTGATAGAGTTTTGACTGTTTTCCCAAATGTCAATGGAGGACGAGAAGGTCGGCCAATTGGAGCTTATGAGCTTGCAAAGGCCGTTGAAGAGTTGGGTGCTGGAGAGATATTGCTTAACTGCATTGATTGTGATGGTGAGAAGTTTGTGCTCTATTCGATGGGTTACTTATATCCTTTCAGAAACTGGACTGATAAGCAGTAGAAGCGTTTCCTTGGTTATCGGTCTTATTTGCGAATTTGTACTCGAGTCCCTTTGCTTGGTTTCTCTGGCAACGTTCTTTGTTTTGTTGTGCGCGTGATGCTAATGCTCGATTTGCATCCTTCTCAGGTCAAGGAAAAGGATTCGATATCGATTTAGTGAAGCTGATTTCTGACGCTGTGAGCATACCTGTGATAGCTAGTAGTGGGGCGGGCACTGTTGAGCACTTCTCGGAGGTGTTCGAGAAGACCAATGCATCCGCCGCGCTTGCTGCGGGAATATTCCACCGCAAGGAGGTAAACTCGCGAAACACATTCCCGTTTATATCTGGATGGAGATGATATCTTTGAATTTCATGTGCATCTCGATCTGATCTTCCGTTTTTCGTGCCTTTGCGTTTCTTCGGTGCTGTGATTGTAGGTGCCGATCCAGTATGTGAAGGAGCACTTGCTAGAGGAAGGCATAGAAGTAAGAATCTAAAGGGAGAATGGCAAGCGGGCGGCGAGTATTTTGCTCAGGCGGAGTCGTAGTCGGACAAAAAAACCATCTAGAGTATCTGTCTTATGTTGCATCATTATTCATGTTTCTCGTTCGAGAGATAGATATGGTTAGTTAAGATGAATGGCTGATTGATTGCACTTTTGCATGATATGCAACGAATCAATTGTTTTTCACGTCACCTGTTGCTTAGCTTGTTGCCATTAACACTTTAAAAACTTAAAACTCACAATTATCATTTACGCGATTAATTATCAACAACCATTGTAGGTAGAACCTCTACAAGTTAAGGGCCAGTATGACAACACTTTCAGAAGTCAATTTCTCTGTCAGAAGTTAATTTATTTGAGAAATCCTTTTGATAAAAAAAATTGATTTTTGGTAAGATTTTTCACTTTTGTTAGGATTTTTTCGTCAATTTTGAGAAGTAAAATATTTTTAACTTCTCGGTTCTAGAATTACTTCTTAGACCACACCCGTCTCCATCGACCGTTGCCGTCGCCGACCACCGCCCGCCCATCGCCGATCGTCACCGCTGCCCGCCCTCCCCCCGCTGCCACAGTCGCCACTATCGCCCGACCGTCGCCACCTCTCGCCAATCGTCGACGATCGTCGCCTGTCGACGATCATCGCCTGTCGACCACCGCCGTCGAAGATTTTGTTAATAATATTTCAAAAGTGAAAATTTTCAACCGTTATCAGATGAATTTATCTGATCATAAGTCAATTTGGAGCAGAAGTAGAAAAATCAACTTCTGTTTTTTAGTAGAAATAGAGAAATCAACTTCTGATCAGAAGTTGATTTCTGATAGAGAAGTGTTGCCATATACTTCTCAAAGTTCTGAGAGCGAGAAAAGAACAAAGAAAAAGGTGACAGTGAAAAAAGAGAGGAGAATTGCTAGATTTAGGCATGCACACGACATAATTTCATGCATGTTACCCTATGCAATCTGCTGCTAGACGAAACATAATTACATATGATCATTATGTTTGTATGTTAAATTGCTGTAAAAAGCTTATTGAGACATAAGACTCGAACTTAAGGTGCAAGAGAGACCAAGGCACACTTCTCTCGGTCCGCGCTTGCCTTGACATTTTAAGCACTAACCAAGCAAAATGTAGAGTAATTATTTGGAAAGGCGCTTTTTTATTTTTGGTTCTCGCTCTTTAAAGGTGTCCACCACCAACACCAGCTCCACCAAAGCCCCCTGCTGCTGTCGCTGCCGCCACCTCCGCCGCCTCCAAACCCTCCACCACCGCCTCCTCCAGCTATCCCACCTATCCCACCAAACAATTTTCCTTCAAACAAACAAGCCCGACATGGGATTTTTGTTCATTTATATGGAGCGAAGTGGGACTTCAGTGTACTTTTTTTTTTTTGGACATATTGTGAGATTACGGTTCATAAACCTTATATGTACACTAGCTAAACGCATGATATGAATCGCACCCCATGACGATGTCTCCTACAAGGGGATCAGTGTTTGGCAAATGGACAACATAAGATATTTGTTTGGAAGCCAAAAATTAAGTAATGTCAAGTACCATTCTTATTCGACCAAAAAAGAAAAGCACCCTTCTTGACCTCTTAATTGAAAAAAAAAATTCAAAAAAGGGCCTCAAATCCTTTCATTTTTTCAAATAAGAGCCTCAAGTGAATTTTGTTTCAAATAATGGCATGAAGTATTCTCAATTTTTCAAACAAGGGCCTAAAATGCACGTTGTTTCAAATAAGGGCTTGAAGTTGCCATGAAATTTCGAAAAAAGACCTGATTTCAAGGGGATTTCAGTCTTTTCATATTTGAATTTTTTATATTTTCTTTTTTCATTTCTTTAAAATTTAACAAAAAAGATTTTTTTAAAAAAACCCTAACAAAGGCGGGAGGCTGCCCTCCGCCTCTGGCCGCCGCCCCACTGCCCCGGGGGGGTGGGGGAGACGGCGACGAGCGCCGGCGACCTCGCCGACCAGAGGCGAGGGCCAACCTCAGGAGAGGGTCGAGGATCTGGGCGGGGGGTCGTCGGCCCCCACCTTTGCCAGGCGAGGGGCGACGACCCCTCCCCTCGTCAGGGCGAGGGCCGATGACCCCCGCCAGGTCGAGGGTGGGGGCCATCGATCCCCGCCCAAATCCGGGAGAGGGCTCGACCCTCTCCCGATCTTGGCGTGGGCCAGAGGCCCCCGCCTCTGGTCGACGGGGTCACCGGCCCTCGCGGAGGCATCAGCGACCCCGTCGGCTTGGGACAGCCCTCCCGCCTGTGGCTTTTATTTTTTTTATTTTTTATTTAATTATTTTTAAAAATCAGAAAAAGGAAAAATATAAACAAAAAAATCAAAATGAGAAATGAAGAAAATACCCTTCAGGTTAGGCTTTTTTTTGAAACTTTATAACCACTTCATGCCCTTATTTGAAACAAAGTTCATTTGAGGCCCTTATTTGAAAAAATGATAGGACTTGAGGCCATTTTTTGAAATTTTTCCAAAAAAAAAAATATTCTTAGCTTATTAAAGAAGGAAAAACCAAAAGACCAAAAAAGAAAAAAGAAAAAGGAAAAACCAATCGAAGCCAGTCTTGAAAGAAACGCGAGAAGAGCCGAGAAAGACGAAGATAGAGCCAAAAAGAGAGAGAGGGGGGCTCCACGTCATGGCGGTGGGGTCCATCCGATTGAGATTCGGGCTCCAGCAAAAATTAAGAATCGCCCACGAGCGCGGGACCCACCGGAATCTGGTACTTCTCTTTTAATCAATCCGTCGCCGACACCCGGACAACCCCGCTGAGCTGTCTGTACTAGGGCGATTCGATTCGGGAAAATTTTGGGTGGAGCGGGTCCATTCGATTTCGATTACTCAGTGTCGTGTTGTAGCTCCCAGAGGCGACGTCGTTTAGACGTGGCGACTTCCATTCAACACTCAATTTTCTCCACGTTTGCATAGCATTCGTCGCTTCAAATAAACGGGACTCGGCAAGAGCATGCGCGCCACGTGTTCTAAAATTTTCACGAAAAGGATTACAGTAGACTCGTATTTGGTTTAATTAGGCGAACTACGGAGATCATCGCAAGGAGTTTTGACGATTTCCCCAAATCCGATATATCGTATTCAAGAATAATAAATTACAAAAGATAATTTACGAATTCCATGAATATATATATATATATATATATATATATAGTGCTCTTGTAATTTTAACGTAACGTGCGAAGCTAAGAACGTCGAGACGAATTGCAACTTTTTTTTTAGCATTTAGCTGATGGGAGAAAGGAAAATTATCCAGTCAGCCAAAATTTAATCCACTTTTGACTTTGCTTCCTTTGGTAGGAAAATATCTGGAACGAGGTGCGTCCGAACTCGAGGAAAAATATCCCAAGTCCAAGGACCAAGACTCGAAGGGGAGGGCGTCCGCGTTTGATTTCCAACCTGGTCACATTCACCGACATACATCAATGTCCAATTCGAAAAGCAGGCCCGCTACCCATATAAATCATCCGACTAAAGTTGAAATTATGCGACGTAAAAATAGCAGGAGACGTCCATTTATTGCGACTTAGCCCAAATTAAATGCGACGGGCCTGCTCTTCGAAAAGCATTTATCATCCCCATTTTTTTGGTGGGGTGCAACCTATTTGAAATATGTAGCATTCTTCGCCGGAGTCATCCTGAGTCTCGAGTTTGTCCATTCACGCGTATGGAAGGTGCTGCGAAAGCGGGACGGTCGCTCGCTGCGGCGGCGGGGGGCGCTTACTGTCCGGGGAGGGGAAGTGACCAAATAAGGGCAAAAAATGTAAATAAGCCAAACTCGAAGGGCTTTTCGAAGGGCTTCCATTTTCCTGCCTATAAATGCGCGAGCATTCTCAGTTCTTCTCTCTCACGCGCGCACTTTGGAGCCACCAGAGATCAAGCCCGCGATTCCGCCGCTCGCTCCCCCCAACAAAATGTCTCCTCTCTGAACGATTCTTCCTTTTACCTCCCTCTCCTCTTTTTTTGGCTTACATTTCCCCCCCTTCTGATCCTGATAATACGATCGCAGTGCCGAGCCTTGAAGTGGGAAATGATGAGCGGCGGCGCGAAGGCCTCGCCGGAGGCGTTGGACCCGGCGGCGGCGGTGGTCGCGGAGCCCTTGCCGGAGGTGGTCGAGCTCAACGGGGACGCGGTTGCAGTGGGGAAGGTCGGGAATGGGAAGAGGGAGATCGTGCTGGGGAGGAACGTGCACACCACGTGCCTGGCCATCGAGGAGCCCGAGGCCAACGACGACTTCACCGGCGACAAGGAGGCTTACATGGCCGGCGTCCTGGCTCGTTACAGGAAGACGCTGATGGAGAGGACCAAGCACCATTTAGGTACTCTCTCTTGCCTTCTCTGATCTGGCGCTTTTGCTAGTGTCTTTCCCAACTTGCTTCTTGTTTGTGGCTAAGGTGGATTTCCAACGTTCACTAATGATTGATTCATTTCAGGAATTGGAAACTATGCTATTTTTCCCCATTCCTTTTGATTAAATCGCTCTACCCAAATATTGCTTTTTCATTGTGTTGGTTGTCGCCGGATTGTAGGCGCTTGATCTTTCAAACGCAGTTTGACTCGGCGAATCACTTTTAATTTCGCCGACCACAACATCCCCCGCGCGGGTGGGAGGGTGGGGAGAGGAACCTTTTGTCTTCTCCATATGTATGCAGCAGCAGAATTTGTTTCTTGTAGTTGTTTTGGGGGTGATGTTTTCCATGCCAATTGTTTACTTACTGTTGGCCGTAAGTTGTCGTCAATTCCATGTCTTTGGCTAGCCTTAGATGCAACTGTGGGCTACAAAAGCATATTTCTTGGCTTCAATGATAGCATTTTTTTCTGAGTTGAACATTGCTTATCTAATTTGGATGTCTAACGGCAGAAAGTGACTCAATGTTTGGAAGTCCTCTGATTTCTCAGGACAATATTCTTTTACTGTAGTAGCGTGTTGTTTGGGGGACAAGGCCACGTTTAGTTTAATAAATGAACGCTTGTGAACATTCTCATCGTGTTTGCACTCATATTCTCTGCACCTTTTGGAATATGAACACTAAGTTGCTCTGAAATTCAATACCTCATCAACTATTGGCATTGTTTAGAGACAGAACTTATGTACGAATGTGGACTATATCCAGTTCTCACTGGCAATTTAATGTCAATGCAGGCTATCCTTACAATCTGGACTTCGATTATGGGGCTTTGTCACAGTTGCAGCACTTCTCGATCAATAATCTTGGGGACCCATTTATTGAGAGCAACTACGGAGTGCACTCAAGACAGTTTGAAGTTGGGGTGTTGGATTGGTTTGCTCGTTTGTGGGAAATCGAGAAAAGTGATTACTGGGGTTATATTACAAACTGTGGGACTGAAGGCAATCTCCATGGGATCTTAGTGGGGTAAGTAAATGTTAAAACAATTTTGCTGCATTGTTCATGCTGTACATAAAGCAAACTGGATGAGAAGACTGAAAAGACGACAACCTTGAATGTGCAGGAGGGAAGTTTTTCCTGATGGAATTCTATATGCCTCACGAGAGTCGCATTATTCTGTCTTCAAGGCAGCACGGATGTATAGAATGGAATGCGTTAAAGTAGCAACACTGGTTTCCGGGGAGATTGACTGTGCTGATTTTAAGGACAAACTACTTGCTAACCAGGATAAGCCTGCTATCATCAATGCTAACATAGGTATCTATGTTCTCTCTATCTCCGCATGTAGGGTTCATGCATTCCATAGATGAGGTGCATGTTGTTGTAAACATACAGATCATAAAGTTTTAGCTGAACGATTAATTTTATTTTGAAGGAACAACTGTCAAAGGAGCTGTAGATGACCTTGATCTCATTATAAAAACTCTCGAAGAAAGTGGGTTTACACATGATCGATTCTACATACATTGTGACGGAGCTTTATTTGGACTCATGATGCCTTTTGTCAAACGTGTAAGTGATTCGATTTTCATGTTACTATTTTTGAAGAAGACTTGAAGGATAAGAGTTGTTTTACTCTTTTTAGATAGGGAGAGATTGTATTCCGTCGAAGAGAAATTTACATGTTACACGTTATCGATTCTACACAGGTTTTTGTTTCTTGCGTTTGTGTAGCTTTGCTTTCTCTTTTAAAGATTTACATGATTCCAAGCTATAAGTTATTAAATACCTGGTGTTTATGGAGATTTTACCCTTTCGAAATAGTTGGTTGCTTTGCTATGAGTTGTATGATTGGACCGAGTTCGCCGCCTTTTCTGCCAGAGTTGGCTATTCATGCATAAAGAGCTTTCTTTTCCTTCTACGCATTCCCATAACATTGTCATTTTTATTTTGTTGAACAGGCACCAAAGGTTTCCTTTAAGAAACCCATTGGAAGTGTAAGTGTTTCTGGTCACAAGTTTGTGGGATGTCCAATGCCTTGTGGTGTTCAAATTACAAGGATGGATCATATAAATGCTCTGTCGAGGAATGTGGAATACCTTGCTTCCAGGGATGCGACGATCATGGGTAGCAGGAATGGCCATGCTCCTATCTTTCTTTGGTACACACTCAATCGCAAAGGTTACAAAGGGTTCCAAAAGGAAGTACAGAAGTGCCTTAGAAATGCCCACTACCTGAAGGAACGTCTTCGCGAGGCAGGGGTAAGTGCCATGTTAAACGAGCTAAGCAGCACGGTTGTATTTGAACGGCCTTCAGAAGAAGAGTTTGTGCGCCGATGGCAACTGGCTTGCGAGGGAAATATTGCTCACGTCGTGGTGATGCCTAGCGTTAGTATTGAGAAATTGGACGATTTCGTGAATGAATTGATGGAGAAGCGGTCGACTTGGTACGGAGATGGAACAGCCCAGCCTCCTTGTATCGCTGTAGACGTCGGGGCTGAGAATTGTTGTTGTGCTCTGCATAAGTGACCGACTTTTGGTAATTTAGATTGCGGTTGGTTGGTCGGTCGGCGCTGACGTCGTCAATGTTGTTGTTGTGTTCGTTAGGAAATGTTTTCAACTTTCTAGCTGAGTTTGGTCGAGGCATATTTCCTTCTGTAATAAGCTCGTGCAGCTTTATCAGAATGGCCTCAATATTTTCCTCCTAAAAACTTAAATGATGGGAAGACAGTAAATATGTGCTTGTCCACGTATGCTGAACGAGGGTATCGTCATTGCACCCATTTTCGTGTTTTCCTCCATCCTTTTCATCCACAATTGATGATGCTTGTGGATTCTTCAGGCCGCCACAAACATCATTCCCTTCGAACGATATAAATCTTTTGTCTGCAACGAGGCAACCCGGGTTTCGGGGTCCTCCTACATCAAGGCCCTCAACAGTTTCTACTTCGCTTACAAGCTGCGCACCGTTTTTTTAAGTTATGCAAAAGATAGGCTGCCGACGGTGGTTCCGTCTCGCCGTCTCAGGGTCCATTTTCATCTTCCATTGCTATCTTCGCGATCCCTGTCCCAAGATTTAGAGAAGAATGGGATTTCGCTCGAAGGACGCTTATGATGTAGCATGGATGGTGGTGCTTCGTAGAGTTACAGATTTTATACTTCGTCCAAGCCCGATAAGCCCAAATTCGGCTGGTCTAAGCAGACAATTTCCTTTTTGGGTTTGACTCGCTCATGCCATCTAAGACCGATTGTTTTATTGAGAGATCATCATCATCATCATCAAACCAATGAGAGGCATCGAGTCTACTTAGCTCGGACCCCCACATTCAAGCTCGTCACCCGCCCCTCACTCAGGTTAGCGAGTCTTCTTGTACTTTCATAAATAATGGTATTGCCGTGTAAAACTCGAGCTCAGTGAATTTCTAGTAAAATTTAGTACCTCACATGATGTTTTAGTAACCATATATATCTCCCAACGAGTTGGCAATAGCTTCTTTTTTCTTTCTTTCTTTTTTCACGGATTAGCATTGTTTCATTTCTTGTGGTAAATGATGGTATTTGACTATATGAACATATGGCCATAAATCATCTAATACATTCAATAAATCTACCGAGCTAACGCTAGTTATTTCTATTATTCGTTTGGAGAAACTTATAAATCTCCTTACAAATCAAGTCTATCATACACAGAGAGCAAATTTGAGTTCTTTTTACTAGGGATGAGCAAAAAAACCATGGTCCAATCAAAGAGGATCAAATTGTGCCCAATGGTTTAGTTCCCAACCGGTCCGAACCGGACCGGTGGTTCTGTTCCCGGATGGATCCACGAAATGAGCGGGTGATTCATAGCAACGAGCTCATGTAATGAGCTTGGCCCACCACTCGCAAGATATTGTTCGTTTTGGACACACAATCCTCACGGTTTTGTTCCTCCAAAGGTCGCCTCTACAACACTCCAAAAAACGCGCCTTGCAAGTTAAGAGGTGCCCAAGTCCATATAAACTAGCCCAAGGTCTACTCCCTAGGCAATGTGGGACAAAGATGTCACAACCCATCCTGGAACTAATCACCCCTACTTTTTACAACATCAAACTACTACTAGAAAACTTCATGAATGTAGCAGTCTATTACAGGAGCTAAATCTTGTCCCTCTTGTTCCTTTCCTCCCTTGCCTCTTATCTCTGCCGCCTATCTCCTCGTCACTCGCTCTTCAATGATCGGGTTGTCACAGCAATACCAATCTCGACAGCATTGTTTATCGCTTTCCATTTAACAATAGAGAGCCGCATGGTGGTTGCAACCACGATCCAACTATCCGTTCATTTTAACCACCCTTCAAATCGTAGGTTGCTTGAGGGTGAGGACCTTCAAATTTTGGAAAGCCAACTTAGACCGCAAGTATGGTTTGATGTGCGTAGTATGCCTGTGTGAGAGAGAGTACCATAGAAGTTTTGCTTTCAAATCAAACCCAACCAAACCCACTTAGCGTGGGACAAGTGTTCACACATTGAATCATTAAAACTCTCCTTAAGAGTTGATAAATTTGAGTCAAATGAGACTTGGTCATGAAATAAGCCTTGATAAGCGAGGCCGTAGGACAATAAACGAATAAGTGGCCTAGGGAGTTCGCATGGACATTGTTAATTATGGTTTTCATCATATTATAAAGGGGAAGGGACACCACAAGTGCCATATTTTTCATAGGGCGTTCACTTGAGTGCCGTATAATTTTTCAATCGATCACTTGAACAACATAATTTTTTGAAAAACTTTCTCCACAAATTCTATGCCACCTCAAGTTTTTGGCGCTTCGGTGAATTTTTTTTAGAAGTTATGGCGCTCAAGTGATTGATAAAAAATTAGGCACTCAAGTAAACATTTTTCAAAAGTTATGACATTCAAGTGGTTGGAAAAAGTTGTGAAAATTGGGATGTTAATATCCCTACTGCGAATTATAATGAGTTTATCTTATCAACAAGATATATTATTAATTATTGAATTTTTAAAGATTCTTCTTGAACTATCACTAAATTTGTATTTCTTTACTTTCAATTTTTTTCGTCGTTTCTATTTGTATATTTGAACTTAAATAAAGAAATACTTTGTCCAAAAATTGTTGTTCTTGTCAATTTACAATATAAATGTAATGAGGAAATGAAAGAATTCCACACTTCAAATTGTATTGTAATCTTCTTAACATTCATATTTTTAATTAATTAATTGTAAATTAAAAGGATTTATGTGACATTACTTCACTAATTTCATCTCCGTAAGCCAAATTTATTTGAATTTTTTTTTATATAATTCGTGAGACATTAAATTTATGGAGTAACAAATGAATTAAGGAAAACAAAGTAGTTGATTTGACTGCATGCAACTTATGTTTAAATTCTACGCAGTCCATAGACAAAAGCAAAGAAAAATAAGTCATTCTTTGCTTCTGGACACCATTCATCACATTCCACGCAGTCCAATCCATAGACAAAAGCGGGAAGTAGAACATGGGCATTGCCTCGTATTGGAGAAACATAATAGGTCGCTGATATTCTTTGCCTTACTGAGACTTTTCATCATACCTTCCTTTATTCCTTCGCTCAAACTTTCTTGGATTGCATTTCCGAGCGGACAGATGCTTCGCCGCTCGGCCTCGACGAAGAAACAATAGAAAAAAAAAAGTTCCATTTCTCTTCCTGAAGTAAAGAAAAGGTTCCGATATTCATTCCTTCGACTGCTGGCCAGAACGATGGAGATAAACGTACCTTCCTTTATTCCTTCGCTCAAACTTTCTTGGATTGCATTTCCGAGCGGACAGATGCTTCGCCGCTCGGCCTCGACGAAGAAACAATAGAAAAAAAAAGTTCCATTTCTCTTCCTGAAGTAAAGAAGAGGTTCCGATATTCATTCCTTCGACTGCTGGCCAGAACGATGGAGATAAACGTAGCAGAGCTTATCGAACTCCACCCTTTGTTTGCTTTTCGACCATCTAGATTTTCCGACCTCTTTGTCCAAAAAAAAAGAATTTTATGCATTGCGCAAAGTCCTGTTTTAGAAATCGTCAAAGAGTTATGGGGCTTGGCCAGCAAACCTTTGGGCTACATTCATAATCTCAAAGATAATGTTCGCTCGTTGGAAGAAGCAAATGAAGACCTAAAGGTATTTGTGGTGCTCTTATTCTCGCTGCAAATTATCACGAGTTTATTTTTATGAATAAGATATGTTATGTGTTATTTAATTTTCGAAGATTTTAATTTCTTGAACTAGCGATGAAATGAAGTTGTATTAGTTTCAATTTTTCTGTTGTTCTTTCTATTTGTAAATTCAAACTTAATAAAGAAATAATTTTGCTTAAAATTTTTTGTTCTTGTCAATTTACAGTTCAAATGTAATGAGGAAACAATTCCACACTTAAAGTTGAAATGTTATCTTCTTAACATTCAGAGTTTAATTAAATCTAATTGTGAATTAACGCTACCTTTCTAATTATGTTCTCCATAAGCTGTATATATTTAAATAGTTTTATTATAAAATCCATCGAGACAGTAAATTTATGGAGTACCGAATGAATTAAAAAAAAAAAACATAGTAGTTGATTGCATGCAACTTATGTTTAGATTCTAACTATGTATGATAGACTAACAGAGAAGTAAAAGTGACTAGGGCCTACATGATAGCATTCTGGTTCTCTGATTTTGTTCTCTGGAATAGAAAAAGATTAGAACCTTTTTTGGTAATGTAGATGATTCTGATTTTAATTCTATTTTCAGAATCAGTTTTAGAGCAAAAAGAAGAACAAAAAAAAGTTGGTTCTAAAAAAAGAATCACTTTTAAAAATAAAAAATAGAATAAAGTCACTTTTTCCTCAACCTAAAGGTCTTATTTACAAAAAATAAAAAATATAATAAAAATAAAAAATTCAAAAAAAAATTCAGAAATTTCTAAAAAATCACAAATTTTTTAGAAAATCCCTAAAAATAGAAGAAGCTTAGATTAGGCTAGTTTGACCTCATTTTCATAAATTTCCTAGATTTCATAGATTTTGTTCTTTTTTTAGAAAAATCATAAGCACCTTTGAAATTAAACATGAACCGCATTTCTCTAAGCCCTTAGAGCTTCATTAAGGTTTTATGATGCGATTCATCAATGTAATGATTCCTTGATTGTGCACTCAATTTCATTAATTGTGATTTACGTAGGTTTATATACTTTAGACTTATTCTAGTTTTAGAAAATTTTGGAAAAGGACAAAATAACTAGTGCGAACACTTAGCAAGCTCTCGTTCTTAAGTTTTGGATGAATTAAGACTAAGATTTAATTTATTTGAATAAAAACGCACACCAACGCAAGATTATTCAATACATTTTCCTTGCAGAAACCAGAGTGTCGCTCATGTTGGTTATCCGCTTGCTCAAAAGAATTGAATGAAACCTCATAATAAATGGCGAAAATGACTTGTGATGATTCTTGATATTTATTTTTACATTTCAATATGCAATATATTATATAAGAAAATCAATATGAATTAATCTTCAATTAATTCGAAATGTTTGATGAAATTCCACAAAATTACTACGTAATTATTTGACTTAAATAGAAAAAATTGGGAAGAACAATTGTTCCCGAGAACAGAAATTATTTTCATTTACCAAACACATTTCTATTTCAGGAACAAAAATTTTATACAGTTACCAAACGCATTCTGGTTCTCTAAAACTCATCTAGGAAACAGAGTTAGAAAAGGTCATTTTAATCAGAATTACTTTTCCGGATCAGAATGGTTGCCATATAGGCATGAAAATGGTGATCGGGCAATCTCAAGGGCATTGAGTTATATAATTGAAGTTTGCAGAATGACATGTTCAAATGGAAGTGAGTTGTCTTTTGCAAATTGGGTAGCACCAATCCTACAAATGGAAATCTTTAAATTTCAGAAACTTATTGTATGCGAATCTTTTGTATCAATGTAAGATGACTTTCAAAGGTTTCAAGCTTTTTACATTAAATTTCAGAAACTATGGAATTCGCAAGTCCTCTTTTAGAACTCTTCAAACAGTTATGGGGCTTGGCCAGCAAACCTTTGGGCTACATTTGTAATCTGAAACACAATATTGACTCGTTGCGGAAGGCAACTGAAGAGCTGAAGGCCGTGATCGAAGATGTGAAGGCAAGGATGGAACGTGAAGAAAACGAAAAAGGTGCGCAGCGAACGAAACAAGTGGAGAATTGGCTAGACGAGGTGGAAAAATTTGAGGGCGGAGTAGAAAAGGTGCTTCGGGAAGCTGAGGTACGTGATCGAACCAAATGTCTCAGTTGTTTTCTTCCACAGAACTGCAGGTCGAGTTATCGATTGGGTAAAAGAGTCGATCAGATGCTCATTGAAGCGAGAGAGCTCCAAACTAAGGAGGAAAAATTCGGTGTTCTAACGTTACCACTACCTCCTCCCCCAGTACTCGACTTGCCTATGGGCGAGACCGTGGGGCTTGTTATTTCTCTTAACAAAGTGTTGACATGGCTCGTGGACGAAAAACAAGTGGGAGTGATTGGGTTGTACGGGGCAGGTGGGGTTGGAAAGACCACCCTCATGAAAAGGATCAACGAGGAGCTTTCTCGCGCGAGTCATGGATTCGAGATTGTTATTTGGGTGACGGTGTCCAAGCAAGTGAACGAAGATAGCATTCGAGACGCCATAAGGAAAAGGCTGCACATCGAAGATGAGAGCTGGAATGGATGGTCAAGAGATGAGAGGGTCCATCATCTGCACCGTGTTTTGATCCAGAAGAAGTTTGTGTTGTTGATTGATGATCTATGGCAGAGGCTGGACCTTTCGAATATCGGAATTCCTCATCCTGGTCTCGAGAACGGATCCAAAATTGTATTCACAACTCGGTCAAAGCAAGTGTGTGACCTAATGGCAGCCAAAAGAACCTTTGAAGCACAGTGCTTGAAGCCTGAAGAAGCGTTGGAATTATTTGAGAACTCTGTCGGCAAACCGACTGTACATTCTCACCCAGAAATTCTAGAGCTTGCAAAGGACATTGCCGGAGAGTATAGAGGATTGCCACTGGCCCTCATTACTGTGGGGCGAGCCATGGCCAGAAAAGACAATCCCCGTGAGTGGAGGCATGCGCTAACAACGCTAAGAAACAATCCGCACAAGCTGCCAGGTATGGTGAACGAAGTATATCACGTACTCGAGTTCAGTTATAATAGCTTAAGTGACTCTACCCTTCAGCGTTGCTTCCTTTACTGTTGTCTGTTTCCCGAGGATTACCCCATAAGAACGAATGATCTTATTAACCTCTGGATTGGAGAGGGCTTCCTAGGATACGTTGATGATGTATACCGTATGCGGGGCGAGGGAGAGTCTATTTTGGGGGATTTAAAGAGGGCTTGTCTATTGGAAAGTGAGCTTAATTCCGAAAGAGAAGAGCGTGTAAAGATGCACGACGTCATCCGTGACATGGCGACTTGGATTGCTCGTGACCACGGGCAAAAGGAGAACAAGTTGCTAGTGATGGAGAACCAAGAAAACATGTCCTTGGAGATGATATCCAAATGGGGGGAAGCGGAGAAAGTATCTGTATGGGGAAAACGGATTCAGAATATTGACCGAAAACCACCCCAGTGCTCCCAGCTCGAGACTTTGCTTGTAAGAGAAACTTCCGTGAGTCTCGTGCCAAGTGGATTTTTCCATCCGATGAAGGCTCGTTTGACGGTCTTGGACCTGTCCGACAATAGATCTATCAAGTTATTCCCAAAGGAGATTTGCGATCTAATTTACCTACAGTACTTGAACTTGTCGGGAACCCGTATTAATGAATTGCCTCAGGAAATCAAGAATTTGACTCGTTTAAGGTGGTTGCTGCTAGAAGATATGATGGGAACCATCCTAATTCCGGCGAAGGCAATCACAAGCTTACCCTTGAATGTGTTTAGCTACTGGGCGGATTTTTTCGTAATGTGTCTAAAGAAGGAAGAAGAGATTGTGGAGGAACTAGGCCGCATGCAACATCTCACCGACTTATCTATCGTCATCACCGAGCCATCCTCTGCCCAGAAGATATTCCAGTCCCCGAGTTTACAGAGAAGCGTAAGGAGAGCGAGCATCAGCTTCTGCGAGGGCTTGACCCGCATCCTAATACAGGCAACGGCGGTCTTCCCGCATTTAGAAGAGCTTGATCTATTAAACTCCTGTGCTCGTGAAGGTGGAGATTAGTCAAGGAATAGGACGAGCTCCCAACTTCTCTTCTTGCTTCCCTAGTCTTGTTCGAGTTTCTATCGACTTGTGCGGGTTTTCGGACTTGTCCTGGTTCGTGCATGCTCCGAAACTCCGGGAATTGACAATCTACAGCTGCGATTTGATGGAGAGAATCATTGGGGATGGATTGACAAGAGAGGAATTAGCTGCTTCGGGATTATTTTCGCATCTCGAATCCCTGGAACTCTTCGATCTTCCGAACCTGAAGAGCATTTGCGACGAGACTCTGTTCTTCCCTCAGGGGGTGAGATTCTGCATAGTAGGGTGCCCCGGTCTCAAAAAGTTGCCGTTGGATGCGAACACCGCGAGGGGGAGAAGCTTCTCCATCAAAGGGGACAAAGAGTGGTGGGCCAAGTTTGAGTGGGACCCCTTGGCCCGGGTCACTTTCCATGGGCGTGATGGGAGTCCCGAAGAAGAAATGACATACGGAGAGGCAGCACGTAAAATCAAAGATGGGAGCATTGACATGGTCAAGATTGGATTCCTACCGAGGGAGGGGTGAGATTTCAAGTGTGATAGTGATATGATTTGTTTGTTATTAAATAATTAAAATAAAATAAAGCTTTCTTTGGGTTGGGTAGCCTCCCAAAAGCAAAGCAAAGCAACTATCTCTTCGTACTCGGTCTCATCCCATGTATTTTGGGTAGCCTCCCAAAAGCAAAGAAAAGGTTCCGGTATTCTTTCCTTCGACTGCTGGCCAGAACAATGGAGATAAGACATAGCAGAGCTTATCGAACTCCACCCTTCGCTCCCTTTTCGACCATCTGAACGGTCGATTTTCCAATCTCTTATTCCAGGAAAAAAAAAAAATCTAGGCATTCCTCAAATCCTGTTTTTGAACTGGTCAAAGAGTTATGGGACTTGGCCAGCAAACCTTTGGGCTACATTCATAATCTCAAAAATAATGTTCTTTCGTTGGAAGAAGCAAATGAAGACCTACAGGTATTTGTGGTTTTCTTATTCCCACTGCAAATTATCACGAGTTTATTTTTATGAATAAGATATGTTATTTGTTATTTAATTTTCACAGATTTTTCTTGAACTAGCGATGAAATGAAGTTGTAAATTCAAACTTGATAAATAAATAATTTTGTTCAAAAATTTTTGTTCTTGTCAATTTACAGTTCAAATGTAATGAGGAAACAATAATTCCACACTTAAAGTTGTAATCTTATCTTCTTAACGTTCAGAGTTTAAACAAATCTAATTGTGCATTAGCGCTATTTTACTAATTATATTCTCCATAAGCTGTAAAACATTTTTATTATAAAACCCACGAGGCATTAATTTACGGAGTAACAAATGAATAAAATAAAACATAGTAGCTGATTGCATGCAACTTATGTTTAGATTCTAACTATTTATGATAGAATAACTGTAAAATAATAACGATTACGAAAAATGTTCGACAATTTTCAATAATTCAAAGAGAGAAGTACAAGTGACTAGTATCAAAAGAGTGACCGGGCAATTTTAAAGACATTGAGTAATATAATTGAAGTTTACAGAATGACGTTCAAATGAAGTGAGTTGTCTCTTGCAATTTGGGTAGCGCCGATCCTGCAAATGGAAAATTTTAAATTTCGGAAACTTTATTGTATGCGAATCTATGTATCAAAGTAAGATGGCTTTCAAAGGTCTCAATCTTTTTACAAAAATGAATTCCGTTACGCCGTACGACCTTTTTTTTTTTGGGGTCAAAAGGAAACTTTCATTTCACCTAAAAGAAATGTACATGGCATCATGACAAAATCAATCACAAAGCGTTACAATCTAGTGCAAATCTGAAAAAAATATATCAATTTAGCTGAAATAACAAGGACGGATTTGTCATAACATCATTCAGTGCCATCAGAATTTTAAAATGCAAAAAGTAAACACTAAATCATCTCTTATTTGAATTTGTATTAGACAAGGCTTTTTGCGGATCACTTCAATAATTACCCAAATTGCAGAATTACGAATAATAAATGAACAGCTGATTAAATTTAATTACATTATTTTGCATCTTAAGAAGAGACATAATAATTCTTTGCTTGTTCCCAAAAAAAAAAAAAAAGTTTTGCTTCTTTACTTGCGGACACCATTGATCACATTCCACGTAGTCTATAGACAAAAGCATGCAGAAGAACATGAGCATTGCCTCGTAGCGAAGAGACATAATAGGTGACTGATATTCTTTGCCTTACTTCATTCATCCTCCTCTCAGGGTGCTTCTTATTTCGCGGAACCAAGCGATCGATCAAATAAATAGACAGAATGAGTAAAGTAAATTGGACACCAGATGTACGTGGTTCGGTCGTAGAGACCTACGTCCACGGGGAGAGCAGCAACGAATTCCCCTATAGAACGAACGATACACAGATATTACAGATCACACTCGAGTTACACAAACACTCTCAGTATTTCCCAACCCCAATTACATCCAAGAACGCACGCAGTGTTTATCCCTCAATTCCTAACGAAATAATCTCTCAATCTCGCAAGGGAATTAAAATACAAATCTAACCTCAAGATTTAATCGGTTTCGACACTTGAACTCTTGATGTAATTCCACGAACAAAACGAAGATAAATCTTGCCAAGAACTCGACGTTAAACCGACACTTCCTCTTCGTTTTCTTGACCTCCACGTACGAAGACCCTCTATTTTCCCTAAGCTGCGCCGTCCTCTTTATATATGCAGTCAAGAGAAAGGGAGCATGAAGAGGAAACGCACAAGATATGCGCAGATGCCGACCCCACCACTCAAGATTATCTTCTTTTTTCGTCTGACTTCTAGAAGCATATATAAAAGAGACCTAACAAAATAAAAACAAGTTTAACCAAGTCTTCTGAACACTTGGAGATCCCCTCTGCCATACCCTTGCAAAATCATCTGAGCATATATATTCACGTAAAGGACAACTTCACGTGAAAACAGAAAGAACAAAAGGAAGCCACATCCTTTTTCCTTCATATGAGCCCACGTATATTCAATTTCCTCTTTCAATCAATAAGAAATATTCATGTGAATTAGACATGGCCGGTTCCGGTTCAAAAACCGGCGGTTCCGATTCCACCTTTTGGTGGAACCGGCAGTTCCGAGCCGGTTCCCGATTCTGGTACCGAACCGGATTTAAAAAAAAAAAAGGTATGCCTCCGCGGCTCCGCCTCGTATGACGTCGCAAGGTGGGTGCAGGTGTGCTTGGGTAGGTTCGGCCATGGGCTTCGACAAACGCCGAGGGTCTCGGCTAGCTCGCGATGCTCGAGCTTTTAGGGCTCTCGGACGACGGCATCGGGGGTGAAAGGCCAACGAGGCACGAGCCGACAGCTGGTGGTGGAGCTGCTGTGCGATGGAGGATGAAGGTGGAGGCGGTGAGGGCTGGTCGCGAAACAAAAGAAAATGAAGAAGAACAGAAGAAAAAGAAAGAAGAGGAAGAAAATGAGCAGGGGAAGAGAGGGGAGGCGCTCGGTCCACAGGAGAGAGAGAGAGAGAGAGAGAGAGGGGGAAGAGCCAAGTCAATGCAAGGTGGGCCCCACGTGGGGCCCTCCTTGCCTGGGGAAGAGCCCCCCTCAGGTGGCTCTTTCCCAGGTCGCACACACCTTTTCTTTTTCTTTTTTTTAGGCGGTTCGGAACAGGCCCGGAATAGCCGATTTCGAAAATTTTGGAACAGGAACCGGCCCTTGAAAGCCGGTTCTGGTTCCGGTTCGGAACCGCGGGCCCGGTCAATGGGCCAGTTCCGGGTCTGTCAACGATCCGATTTCGGGCCGGTTCTAGGTTCACGGTTCCGTTTGGCCATGTCTAATGTGAATTTCAAATTTGATATCAAAGTAATATACGAAATATCTAATTTGAAATATTTAGATTTTTGTTTCGGGCTCAAACTCGAGACATAATTTCAACAATCTCCACCTTGGCTTGGCGTTTGAGCCAAGTCACAATCGCTTCGCTGATAATCAGAACATCGTCTGCTACTCTCCCAATAGTCCCAATTGACTCAACCGCCACAAATATCTTCCAAGTCTAAGCCGCGCTTGAATTTTGCCATAACCGAGGACCTCATCAAAGCACCAACTCCATATGCACTTTTAACTATTCCACAAGGACTTTCTGACACTAGCTCCTTAATCATAGATAAAGCAAAATCTTCATTACATCCATATCTGTCAAGAAATCGAAAATGTACCTTGTCAAAATCAGCAGTTACAGCAACCGTTGGTTTTATAAGCTCTACCTTGCTATAAGCACCATCTGTGTCGATTACCACGCTAGTACCCGCTACCTCAGGAGCTTCTGGTTGCAACTCCACCTCAAGCTGAACACCGTCCAGGTCCGTATGAACACTGCCAAAATCACTCATAGCTAGAAGTATTGGAGACTCGTCAAAGGTAACTTCTCTGCTGCAAACAGGTGAATCTATATCCAGGCACCACAACTGATCGCCACACTCACCTTGTGCATAGCCATGGAATATGCACATTGCCCTCACATCGAGCTTACCATCACTTACTCAATAATAACACGGGCAACTAAACATTCTAAAAATAGAATCATCAGTAACATTACATGACCACACTTCTTCGGGAGTCTGATATCCAATCGCAGTCGATGGGGATCTCTTTACCAGGTAGCTCGCCATACTAAGCGCATCCACTGGAATTCTTCTAGCCATACCAGCACTAGGATCTTTTTACGGGTCGTCTCTATTAATCTACAAACTGTTGTAGTTTACTGGCACTAGTGTGGTGTTTCACTATACCCTTTTTCATGCAGAATTTATTTGCCAGTTTCGAGCAGGACTCCATGCTACTATCAGTTCGCACATGCTTGATCAACTTACCAGTCTCTGTTCCGATCAAAGTTCTCGACCGTGTATTGCTGACAATAGTGTCACGGCCCGACTCTCGAAGCTCGCGACATCCCTTGCCAAATCGCCACTAGGTCACGAAGGATAGCGTCCCATGCGGACTATCAACCTACTATTATACGGCACATGCGGAACGTGCAACTTCCAAACGACAAGATCAGCATGGGATAGAGAAGCAGGAACAACCAGGCAAACAAAACACAAGCACTAAACCGATGAGAATAGATGATCCATGACCTTACAGAGCTACCAGCTAACATATACAACCCCATGCTTCGGGGCGGCCCTCTAAGACTCACAAAAAGATACAGGAGTCGGGTAAGGTCAACTCTCATCTACTCCAAAAGGGTACTTCCACAAAAGATCCTCCAACAGCTCGAAAAGATCACGGTTAAGGCTAGTGATCGCGACGGTCCAACGGAGGAGCCGGGTTGTTGGGATCGTCATAAAAACTATTACTTGACTGTACAGAAGGGGCTACAGACTGCTCGGGCTCGTCCTCAGGCTGCGTGCCGGGTTCGGGATCCATTACCTCCCCGTCAGGCGTACCGATGTCCATCGGGTCCCAGGCTGGGGCATTAGCGACCCCCTGAACAGGCGGTCCCTCAAACCCACGAATCGGGCCGTAGAGATCTATCCCGTCACGAAGGTACCAGGCCTTGAAGTGGTGAGCCACCAGAAGTGGCATCTCCTCATCGACCCATACAGTCGTGACATGACGCTCCCAGACCTGATTCGTACCTGGCACCGGATGAGACGTGACATCGTGAGACGAGTGGGTAGGGGAACCGAATCGCACAGGCCTTTCCATTACTTCGGACCTGAAAGTGTTAACCCACGACGGTGTGAGAAATAAATCTTAGTGAATCAAGCCTAAGCTCGGTTAGGACATTGATTCGCTTAGAATATACTAAGCATCACAACCAACATACAGTTCAGTCACATAACTCAACAAGATATAGTCACAACATAATAAACAACCCATCAAGGCATCACAATTCAAGTGTACACCAGGCACCACACAAATTCATTTATTCAAGATGACCCACGCCACTAGCGTGATCCAATTCCACAACGCGATCCAGCACTTCAGTGCGATCTAGCGTCCTTCCGGTAGAACCGGATTACGTCTCTTTTCCCTCTCAACGACGGCTACTACAAGCGGTGTCTCCAGTGCACCCAGCACGGCACCAGCGAGCAGGCATCCCTAAACGGGGCGACGGTCCATCACAAGCAGCGACCGGCATCCGATAATTCCTTAAGACCGTACGTCTGGCACGGGGCATGAATTATCGTGCTTCTGGCAAGTCATTTAATTCCATACAATAAGTACAGTAAGTACACAAACAGTACAAAACGAACTTGCCAGGTGATCGTCATATGTCCCTCATGTGACCACACAATTCACACTTGGCAATCAATCAATTAATTATCTTTGAATAATGTCAAATACTCATATAGACATGCTAACAGACTCGGCCCACGGCCATTCAAGACACTCAGTCAGGCATGTCAGCGAGACGATCAAATCCATGAGGTAAATGACTAACTCATAAGCACCCAATTCAATCAGGCAATATCAAGCTCAATTCGTGCCATGACAATTATTAACCAAATTGATTTAGCACACCAATCGTTCGCTCGTAATCGAATCACAATCAATGAATTATCACCCAATCAATCAATCACTATTTTACCATAATTAGCCACAGATGATAAAATCACCCCAAATAATCTAATCGATCGGCCATTTAACCTAGCCCAATTTCTAACTAAATCGGCCCCGATCGTGTACCCAAATTTCATAATTAATTAATCCTAGGCGCAATTAGCGCCCTAACCAAGGATTAGGGTTAACTCATTAAGTGAGTGAGCTCGGGTGGTCCCAACGGTCGACGGCAACGGTGGCGGCGATGGCGGTTCTCGGCAACTAACAAGGGTAACCGCGCGGCGACATGAACCAAATCTTCGGGAACACCTTAGAAAGGTCTCACGAGGTCGCCGGGACAGGTGGCCGGCGACGGAGCTCCGGCGAACGGCGGCCGGCGGCCTAAACAGAATCGGGTCAGTGCATAAACAGGGCAAAACAGAGTTGTTTCGGGTGGTTCTCGATCCCACGAGCTGCGACAAGGCCGGCCAAGGGTGCAAGACTCAACTAGGGGTCGGGGGAAGTCAGTTAGCACCGGTGGAAGGCGGCCGACGGCGGCGGAGCAGCGACGCACAGAACCGGGCAAAAACAGGGCAACCCGCGGTAGAAAACAATGGAGGCTTTTGGGGTTTCCCACGAGCTCCACCGGCGACGATGATCTTCCACGAGCTGGGGGAAGCAAGAGGGAGGTCAGAGGAGTCGAACGGCGGTGGTGGTGAGCAGCGGGGCCGCCGAAAACGGTCGGGGTCGAAGAAAAATCGAACCGGGCTCAAAACAGAGCACCGACGGTTTCAAAGCTTATCGCGGCGGCTCCGGCGATCGTACGGCGGTAGGACCAGTTCAGGGTGGTCGAGGGGAGCCAGGTGGTCGGTCGAGGGGCGGCGGTCGGGTCCGGTGACGTCGCAACCGGTCGGGAAACTAGCTGGAATCCCCGGGTCAGAAAACTCGAAAACAGAGCCCGTCTTCACCGAGCTTCCCCGCGGCGGTTAGAGGTGAACGGCGGCCGGCCTCGGCTCAGGGCAATGGCAGGAGGAAGATGGACGAGGTGGTGGTCGGTTGGGCTGAGGTGATCGCGTGACAAACAAACGATGGAGGAGGAGTTGGTCTTGGTCGTCCACGGCTCAAGAAGAAGAACGAAGAAGAAGCAGCGGCTGAGCAGAGGAGAGAGAGAGAAAGAAAGAAAATGACGTGGGCTGATGGGAGTACACGGGGAAGGAGGAAATGGTGGGGTCCAATTGGACTTTGAGGGCTTCTTGTCCTATTAGCTTAATTGGCTTTGTCTCATGTGAATGAAGGTAGGGGCAAAATGGTCAATGGCCATGCCGGGACTGAAATGAAAATTGGCGCACTGGAAGAACAGAAAATTTTGCAATTTCACTGGCTAGGCTTGATTGGGATTAAGCTCCGGCGCGAAATCGAAAACCTAATTCATAAAGGCTAAGAAATCGAACCCTAACCTAAAACGATCGAAACTTCGAAATTCGTCCAAATTATCGTCACTTCGGTCCTAACGGTCCAAAATATTTATCGGCTATAATTCCATATAATATCCTTATATTGAATTCCGAATCTTAGAGAAGTTGGGATTTCTAGGACGTCACAAATAGTATCAATCTTGTGCTTTCGCACAACCACTCAGGCCTTCCTCGAGTAGCCGTTAGACTATCAAACAGATGTCGACGTCTCAGGAGTGAAACTTATCAATGTCTCACCTTGAAGTTCATACAGGCCACTGTGCTTGACTCATTTCATTATCACCAAGGCACCTCGAACAATCTTTAGGATTCCATCTCGTGAAGAATACATGCATCCAGCTGAATCTAGGGCACCCAAGGAAATTAAGTTCTTTTTCAATTATGGAACATGTCTTACCCCAGTTAATGTCCTCACAATTCCATCATGCATTTTGATTTTAACATCACCAACACCTACAACATCGCATTCAGCGTTGTTTCCCAACTGCACTTTACTACTATCCATGCATTGATAATAAGTAAACCAGTTTCTGTTTGGTGTAGTATGAAAAGAACAATCAGAATTCATAATCCATCCGTCAAACGACGAAATCTCAGTGACAGACAAGACACTATGACACCATCAGAATTTCCAGATATAGCTACAATATCATTCGCAGATTCAACTCTAATTCCCTTACCCGCTTCGTTTTTTAGCTTAAAATATTTTTTTCTAAGATGCCCCCTCTTGCCACAGTTCCAACAGACATCAACGCCAGTTCTAGACTGACTGCGTCTATTCATGTTCATACTACTTTTGCTAATACGAGTACTAGTTCTTCCTCTTTCACCTACTACAGCTGCAGATATAGATTCACCAGATTCTCTTCTACGGATATCATCACTCAAAATTAAACCTCGAATCCCATCAAACGTCAAGCTAGTTGACCCAGAAGAATTACTAACAACAGTAACAGTAGTATTCCAACTATCAGGCAATGAGGATAATAGAATTAAAGTACGTACCTCATCTTCAAAGTCAATCTCAACGGAACTCAATTGACTAACGATCATATTAAATTCATTGATATGATTAGTAACTGACACACCTTCGCTCATCTTCAAATTAAACAGACGTCGCATCAAATAGACCTTGTTGATCGCAAAGGACTTCTCGTACATGTCCGACAATGCTTTCATCAAACCCACAGTGGTCTTCTCCTTGACAATATTAAACGCGACGTTACGAGTCAACGTCAGCCAAATAATACACATCGCTCGTCTATCCTGCAATTCCCAATCGGGTTGCTTCATCGTTTATGGTTTCTTCCCAAACAGAGGCTCGTGCAGCTTTATCTGATATAAATAATCTTATATCTACATCTTCCAGAAATCAAAGTCATTCCCCTCAAATCTTTCGATTTTCACTTTACCTTCTTCTGTTGCCATCGATTTACTTCAGCTTAAGCAAGCCTAGCTCTGATACCAATTGTTGTGTGGAACCAAGCGATCGGTCAAATAAATAGACAAAACGAGTAAAGTAAATTGGGCACCAGATGTACGTGGTTCGGTCGTAGAGATCTACGTCCACGGGGAAAGCAGCAACGAATTCCACTATAGAACGAATGATACACAGAGATTACAAATCACACTCGAGTTATACAAATACTCTCAGTGTTTTACACCCCAATTACATCCAAGAACACACACGGTATTTAGGCCCCAATTTCTAGCTAAATAATCTCTCAAATTTCGCAAGGAAATTAAAACACAAATCTAACCTCAAGATTTAATCGGCTTCGACACTTGAACTCTTGATGTAATTTCACGAACAAAACAAAGATAAACCTCGCCATGCACTCGACGTTAAACCGGTGCTTCCTCTTCGTTTTCTTGACCTCCACGTACGAAGACCCTCTATTTTCCGTAAGCTGCGCTGTCCTCTTTATATATGCAATCAAGAGAAAGGGAGCATGAAAAGGAAACGCAAAAGATATGTAGATGCCGACCCGACCACTCAAGGTTATCTTCTTTGTTCGTCTGACTTCTAGAAGCATATATAAAAGAGACCTAAAAAAAAAAAATTGACCAAGTCTTCTGAACACTTAGAGATCCCCTCTGCCATACCCTTGCAAAATCATCCGAGCATATATATTCACGTAAAGGACAACTTCACGTGAAAACAGAAAGAACAAAAGGAAGCCGCATCCTTTTTCCTTCATATGAGCCCACGTATATTCAATTTCTTCTTTCAATCAGTAAGCAATATTCATGTGGATTTCAAATTTGATATCAAAGTAATATACGAAATATCTAATTTGAAATATTTAACTTTTTGCTTCGGGCTCAAACTTGAGACATAATTTCAACACTTCTAAATGAGACTTGTCATTATGCCTCCCTTATTCCTTGGCTCAAACTTTTTTCTGGGTTGCATTTCTGAATGGTAATATTTTTCGCGGCTTGACACGGACGAAGAAAGAAGAAGAAGAGAAATAGTTCCATTTCTACTTGTTGAAGTAAAGAAAAAGTTCCTGTGTTGTTTCCTTCGTCTACTAGCCAGAACAATCCATACCTATCGAACTCCACTCATTTGCCCTCTTTCCAACCATGTAAACGGTCGATTTTCCAATCTGTTATCTCGGAAAGAATCCATGGAAATCGCAAGTTCTGTTTTGGAAATCGTCAAAGATTTATGGGGTTTGGCCAGTAAACCTTTGGGATACATTCATAATCTTAAAGATAATGTCCGCTCGTTGGATGAAGCAGATAAAGACTTGAAGGCCGTGAGCGAAGATGTGGAGGCAACGGTGGAACGTGAAGAAGGAGGAGGAGGTGCGCGGCGCACGAATCAAGTGGCAAACTGGTTAGGCAAGGCGCAAGAATTTGGCGCTGGAGTAGCTCAACTTCTTCAGGAAGCCGGGGAACGTGACCGAGTCAAATGTCTCAGTCTTTGTCTTCCGCGGAACTGCAGGTCGAGCTATAAATTGGGGAAAAGAGTGGATCAATTGCTCAATCAAGCGAGACACCTCCAACATGAGAAAGGTGAATTCAAAGATTTCACGTCACCGTTGCCTCCTCCTCCAGTCCTCAAGTTGCCTATGGGCGAGATCGTGGGGCTTGATATTCCTCTTAGTAAAGTGTTGAAATGGGTTGTGGACGAAAAACAAGTAAGAGTGATTGGGTTGTACGGAAAGGGCGGTGTGGGATAGACCACCCTCATGAAAATGATCAACGAGAAATTTTTGCACGAAAATCATGGATTCGATATCGTTATATGGGTGGTGGTGTCCAGACAAGTGAATGAAGATAGCATTCGAGATGCCTTAAGAAAAAGGCTGCACATTCAAGATGGGAGCTGGGGTCAATTGGTCCCAAGGTGAGAAGGCCCATCATCTGTGCGATGTTTTAACCGGGAAGGAGTTTGTGTTATTGATTGATGATGTATGGCGGAGGCTAGACCTTTCAAATATCGGAGTTCCTCGTCATAGTCTTGAGAACGGATCCAAAGTGGTGTTCACAACTCGGTCGAAGCGCGTATGCGACCAAATGGGAGCCGACAAAACCTTGGAGGTAGAGTTATTGACAAAGAAAAAGCTTTGGAATTATTCGAGAAAAACGTCGGCAAATCACTTGTATATTGTCATCAAGAAATTCAAGACCTCGCAAGGAATATTGCCAAAGAGTGCAAAGGGTTGCCACTAGCCCTTATTACTGTTTGGGCGAGCCATGGCCAGAAAAGACAATCCCGTTGAGTGGAGGCATGCGCTAACGACGCTGAGAAACAGTCCGCACAAACTGTCAAGTATGGTGGAAGACGTGTATCTCATACTAAAGTTAGGTTATAATAGCTTAAATGACTCCACCATCCAGGCTTGCTTCCTTTATTGTTGTATGTTTCCCGAGGAATATCCTATAAGAACGGACGGGCTCATTGGAATATGAATTGGAGAGGGCTTGCAAGGATACACTGATGATGTATACCGTTTGCGGGACGAGAGAAAGTCTATCTTGGGAGATTTAAAGAGCGCTTGTCTATTGGAATGTGAGAATAATTTAGAAGGAGAACAGTGTGTAAAGATGCACGACGCCATCCGCGACATGGCAACCTAGATCTCTTGCGACCGTGGGCAAAAGGAGAACAAGCTGCAAGTGATAGAGAACGAAGAAGACATTTCCCAAGAGATGATCTCCAAATGGGGGGAAGCGGAGGAAGTATCTGTATGGGGAAAGCGGATTCGGAATACCATCCCAACGCCACCTCCGGTGCTCCCAGATTGAAACTATTGTTTATGAGAGAAAATAACATGAGGCTCCTACCAAGAGGAATTTTCTATTCAATGAAGCCTCGTTTGACGGTCCTGGACCTATCCGAGAATATATCCATTCGTTTATTCTCGAAAGAGATTTGCAATCTTTAAATCTGTCGAGCACTCGTATTTTGGAATTGCCCCGGGAAATCAAGAGTTTGACTCGTTTACGGTGGCTCCTGCTAGATAATATATAGTATGAAATCCTAGTTCCGACAGGGGCAGTTAGAAGCTTGCCGCTGAATATGTTTAGCCAGTGGGTTATCGCGCATGTCTGGGGAAGCGCTGAAGTGGACGACTTATCCATCGTCGTGTCCAAGCCGTCCTCTGCCCTGAAGATATTGGAGTCCCCAAATTTATAGTGAAGCGTAAGGAGAGCGAGGATCACTAGCTGCAAGAACTTGACCCGCATCCTAATACGGGCGACGGCAGTTTTCCCGCATTTAGAAGAGCTTCATCTATTCAACTGCCGTGCGCTTGCGGAGATGGAGATCAGTCAAGGAGCAGGACGGGCGCCCAACTGCTCTTCTTGCTTCCCTGGTCTCGGAGAAGTTAATACCCGCCGGTACAGGCTTTCGGATTTGTCCCGGCTCGTGCAGTGCACGCTCCGAGAAACTCCGGAAATTGCACGTTGGGGGGGGGGGGGGGGGGGGGGGGTTGAATTCGCAAGAGAGGAATTAGCAGCTGCTGCAGGGCTATTCTCACGTCTCGAAATCTTAGAACTCCTCGGTCTTCCAAAAACTGAGGAGGATTTTGCGACCAGACTCTAGTTTTCCCTCAAGGGGTAGCCGTCCGCCTAAAGCAGTGCTTTGATCTCAGAGAGTTGCCGTGGGACTCGAACAGCGCGAGGGGGCGGGGAGAAGCTTCTCGTTGTCGGTGCAAGGGGACAAAGATAAAGACTGGTGGGCCAAGTTTGTGTGGGACCCCTTGGCCCCCGTCACTTTCCATCGGCGCGATAGTCATGTCGTGCTTCTCGTGGATCATACGGAACAAGGGCTTCAATGCAATATGAATTATTCAAGCTTTTGTAGTTAGATGATATGGGAACCCCATAACTGTCCACTCTACTGACCAAAAGTACTCCACACAAGCGCTAAATAAAGCTTAAAAAAACAAAAACAATAAACAAAACAATAAACAAAGTTGGCAAAATTCGTCGATAAGGGATTTTGCGATGAAAATTGCAACAACAACAACAAATATATTTGGCTAATTCGGCATCTCAAAATTTAGCGACAAAAATTCTAAATTGCGACCAAAGATTCTGCTGCAATATCCGCTAATTTGCCACAAAAATTATTCATTGAAAAAGTTGTCGCTAATTTGCGACAAATAGTTTTCATCGTTGAATTGCTGATTTGCCACGGACCTTATCATGTCGATTAGCGACAAATAATTTCGCTGTCAATTTCATCGCTAATTGGCGACGAACTCAACACAATTTAGTGACGGCATTTGCTATCAAAACTTTCATTGATAAAATATGTCGCGGCGAAAATAGCAACAAAAAGAATTTCAGCACCAATTCGACATTAGAAAATTTAGCAACAAAGAATTTAATTTTGCCACCAACGTTGTTCAGAAATAAATTTAGAGACGAACTTAATTTAGAGACGAACTTTGCGACGAATATTGTTCGACAACAAAATTTTATTATTTCTTTTTTATCGTCTTTAGCAATGAGTTTTGAGTCAACCAAGCACGAGACGAATTTTGCAACGAACTTCTATAATTTGTGATCAATAAAATAATTTCTTTTATTTTTCAATTTTAAATTTAATTAAAAGCAAAATTAATTTCTAGAATTTGTATTTAATATTGATTAAGCAAGATCTAAAATATTATAGTAATATGCAAATGAAATACATTCATCTACCATTGTCTCTCTTTTTTCCCACAGATTTAGCAAAAGATCAGAGAATGTCCTGAACTAGACTAGACCCATTTGAAAATCTTTCTAAAAGTCGCATCTTTGAAATAGGGTTATTGTGGAACACATGAGAAATCTTGTCAAAATTGTCCCCACTCACTACACATATAGTGTCGTCAAAACTGCAAACACAAGCCAACTATCTTAGTAAAAATTAACCAAGATGACCTTCGAACATCAAAGGAAGTTACTGAAAAGAAAGGCTCAGTAGTGCACTTGAAGTATAGAAATAAAACACAATCAAGCTTTTAACAACCATGCAGCGGTCCACATTATCATTCCATCCTATCAAGTCATCACAACTGACCAGAAAATGACACGAACACTATCTGCAGGAGAGGAAAATTGATAGTTTGGAGGGTGCTGAAGAAGAAACAACTCCGAGGCCACAACATCATCTTCACTGGAAGAGAGAGCTTCATGTGCCCAGTCAATAAATCTGAAGGTGAACATGGAAAGCAAATAAGCAGGGGCATATAAACTGACCGACACAAATAACACAAAACAGAAAAATGAGATATCTTTGAGCCAAATCACACTTAAAAATTGAAGTTTGACATATGGACATTGAGACAATTTTGAACGGAAGCAGCTGGGAATAGACTTTCTAAAGCATTTCCACTTTCAAAAAACCTTTGCAAAAGAAAAATAGTGAAAAAAAGGAAAAGGAAATTCCATTTAGGAAGTAGAGGAATTTCGGAGTTCTTTTCCTTCTATTCCTGATTCAGCAACGTAACAGAATTACCACAAAGAGAGTCACCTGATAAATGCTTCTGGCATGTCTGGACACGTCAGAAGTCCTGATAGCAGCAATCCAGATATGGTTTGCATTCGACCAGCACTTGAAAGGTAGTCCTTACAGAATCCCAGTACTCTTGACACCAAAGGGGCAGGCTCAAGTTCTTCCAGCTCATTATTGCATGCAATACTTGAGTCAACAGAAGCAATGTCAAAGGGAACCAAGACAAGAATAGAAAGCCACAAAAGGATCACACATTTTGTTTCCATTTCACCAGTACTTTCGTGTCGCAGTGAGGTTACTGAGTTTGTCTCATGGCACGAGTCCTTAAAAGTTCATCATATTTTTCCTGCATTAACAATATAGATGAAAATAAAATAACACGAAATATATAATTACCATAAATATTAAAAGCATTCATGGATTTCATTCTACTTTCCATAAGGTCTAAAGTATAACGTTCCGTACCTTAATAGCTTTTGCTCGTTCGCCAGTCCATGTCTTATCTTTTTTTTTAAATGTACGTTCAAATATAGCTGCAAATGTCGGTTCCCTCCCCAATTCATCTGCCTACAAAATATAAACATAAATCAATAATTGAATTAAGTTAACTCACAACATGTTTAACACACTTACCATTCTTTTTTTATGCTCGCCAACGTTGATAGAGCCCCCAGCATATGTGGAAAACCCTTCACTAGAAGCTCGATTCTTCTTATTCTGTTCACTCCTTTGCTTATTCTTCTCAGTTTCCCAGATTCTCTTCATTTCTGTCCAAGCGTCACTTGCAATAAAATGTGGCTTTACTCGACTTCTTTTTGCCTTATTCATCACATTTCGTATGTGATCACTGGCTTTCTTCTTAAAAATTCTCCAAACTTCATTCTCTTCTGTTTCATCCCACCTGAACTTCCGCTGCAAAAAATAGAAAAAATAACTGACTGAACTAAGTTTGTGAGAAAATAGAAGCATAAAACTTACCTTGAACTCATTCCACCACAAATCCTTCACTTCTTTTGGAGCGCTGCAGTAATTAATCCACTGCCCCCTCCAATAGTTGTTGATTATTTTATTAAGTTGCCTCACAACATACGTAGCATCCGTGAATCTGCAAATAGGTTAGAAAGAAATGGACAATGAAATAGTGAAATGAAAAAGGAGATGTAAGTAAATGCATACGGATAATTTGCAACATGGACAATTCAGTTGAAGAACGAGCTGAGCCGTACAAGAACGCGGGGATATAGCAAGTAAGCAGCAAGGTTCGACGTCCATATCTAAAACCCAAACGAAGGGATGACCCTAAATATTACATATACTTAAAAAAATGTACTTACGAATCTCCATATGGGCATATGATGAATCGGCTATCTTCTTCACCTCCCTCATCATTCGAGTGTTGCGCGGAAGGTGGAACCTCGTCATTTGAGTCTTGCACGGAAGGTGAAACTGAAGTAGATTCAGTTTGCATGTGTCCAAGTTGTTCCCTAATATGTTCTTGAGGGTCAGACGAAGGGCCAATGTGTCCATGTTGTCCATCAGCGTGTAGTTGTTGAGGGTTAGATGGAAGGGAAGGGGAAGGGGAAGGGGAAGAGGAAAGGGAGGGAGATGAGGGAGGGGGAGGGGTTGGTCTTCTTTGTGAAACTGCACCATGCTTGTGCCCTCCACATTTATACTGACCAGGAGGAAGGTTAGAAAAATATCTTAAAAAATATGAACATGTATTAAGGACACATAATGACGTACATCATTAAGCTTACCATTTTCTTTCAGAGAGCAAGAGATAAGCAACTCAGAACAAAGGTAAAGACAGCCCTTTCTTCCTCCGTTGGCCAAGTCTGCAGTTAAGGAAGAGCAAAGTGAAAAACAGCACACAAGCATTCCAGCAGAAACATGCTCCCCAATGAAAGCAACAAAGAACAGCTGAATATCACGAATGGAATAAACCAGATTCATTGCAAAACTGTTATGTAAATAATCAACTCAACATACCTATAGGTAAAGGTGCAAATTCAACAGATCTTCCTGCTAACGCACGTTAATTCCTTCCCACACATTTCCTCTCATATATTTTTAAGGCATCCTCTACTTCACGATAATAAAAGACGAGTTAATTAAAATCACTAACATGTGACTGAGAAAAATAAAACTGTAACGGACAAAATACTAGTCAGGAGAGAGGCATGCTACTGATTTTACATAATGCCATTAAACACTAAACTGCACACATAATCAACTACGAGTTGCCACCCCCAAAAAGGAGATTAACTGGTGAGACATGCAACTTATTAAATTATGAACATTACATCAAAATCACATGATATACTTGCCTATTTTTTGTCGGTTTCAATTTTCAAACCTAGATATAAATAAAGGGGAGCATATTTGACAATCAAAAAAGTTAGAACCCTCTGTTCCAAATAAAGTAAGGCAGGCAGAATTACGATCAACAAACTACAATACCAGATAACCTTGCATTTATAAACAATAGACCGGAGAAGAGGTATGACTTCTCTTTCTCCGATGATCTCTGGCAAATTTATTGTGCATAACCTATTATTTTGCCTTTAATGAGAATCGATGATGCATTTCAAATTCCTAAGATGACTACAGAAGTTGCATCCAAGGTGCTCCTAGGACATTTTGATAACAAGCGACGTGCAGCCAAATCAGTCGGATATCTTAACTCACGAGGAGGCATCAGTTTAGATGGTCCACCTCTTAAGTACAAAAGTTGAAAAGGAGCCTAAACAGAGAGTGCTCAAGGCATGAAAAAAAAAAAAAAAACAGAGAACAAAACCAATTCAGAGAAGCAGCATACCGACTAGGGCGGCCCTTGCGCAGATCTGCGAGGGACGCTCGTCGATCTCGGCGAGGGCCGCCCTAATCGGGCACGGGCGAGGCGACGAGGGACAAAATAGGGTCGTGCGAGACTCACCGGGACGAGGACGGCGGAGGTGGAGCTGGCGGGTCACAGGAGACGAAAAAAATCGAACGAGAAGCAAGAGCCAGAGCAGTCGCGCCGGAGCGACGAAGGTAGAGGTGATGCAACGTCGATCAGAGACGGTCCGCTCAGATGGTACTGGAGGGAAGCTAAGACGAAGATGATTCTTAGGGTTTCTGAGGAGGGGAAGGGAGTGATGTTTTGCTTGGTTCTTTTTCAAAGACGAAGTGGATGATCCTCAGCCCTCAGGGTTTCTCGAGACTTCTTATTTTATGTTTTGCCCGCTTCTTTTTCTCTCGTTTTAATCAAAGCCCGCTTTTTCGACCCAAAAAAAAAAAAAAATTCAAAGCCCGCTTCTACGGTTTGCGACGCATTTTCTTGCGCGGCAATATTTGCCACGAAGCAACTTTGTCGCGAATATTAGCGACGACTGTTGCGACGAATGTATCATTTACAACGGATTTTGCTATTTCGTCGCAAACTAGCGACGAATTCATTTCATCGCTAATTTTGCGACGAATTCTGTTTGTCTCCAATCAGCGATGACCTATATAATTCAACATAACAAACATCGCAAATGTCGTCGATATTGCTATTGTCGCCAAGTAGCAACGAAATTAGCGACAACCTATTCTATTAACAATTCGTCAAATAAAAAATGTCGCAAATGTCACCGCCAATTTTGAGACGAATTATGTTTGTCGCCAATTAGCAACGAAATTAGCTACGACCTATTATATTAATAATTGGGCAAATAAAAAATGTCGCAAATATCGTCGCCAATTTTGCGACGAATTATGTTTGCCGCCAATTAGCAACGACCCGTTATATTAACAATTCATCAAATAAAAAATGTCGCAAATGTCCGCTAATTTTGCGACGAATTATGTATGTCGATTGCTTCAGTCCATACAACGCTTTCTTTAGTTTACGGACTCTTTTTTTGCCGTCATCTTCCTCAAAATCAGGTGGCATATCCATCAAAACTTCTTCATCCAAGTCGCCATTCAAAAGAGCATTCTTGACGTCCAACTGATGTTAAGGCCAATCAAAATTAGCAACAAAGGATAATAAAATTCGAATAAAATTTACCTTTGCAACTGAAGCAAATGTCTCATGATAATCAACTCCATAAGTTTGTGTAAATCCCTTTGCCACAAGTCTGGCCTTGTATCTCTCAACGCTACCATTTGCTTTGCACTTTATTGTAAACACACATTTGCAGCCAACTATCTTTTCCCTTTTGGTAAATCAACTAACTCCCAAATGCCATTTTTCTCAAGTGCCCTTCTTCTACTGCCACTTTCCACTTTGGATCATTCAAGACATCTTGAATGTTTCTAAAAATAGATATGTGAGATAGATTTGCGACAATACTCTATAATTGTGTGACAGCTTTTGGGAGGACACATGATTTGTAATAGAGTGCTTAGGAGTTAGTATAAGACCTTTCCCCTTTTCGAAGCGCTATAAGAATATCAACAATAGAAGGATTCAAATCAGAAGAAGATACTAAAGGTAAAATGGAATCAAAATTATCGGAAGGATGAGAGGAGTCTTCTTTCAGGGCTTTAGACTGATGTGGCTTCAGAATGTGATAGTCTCTTGCCGTTTGAAGTGTCTTTCTTTTAGAATAAACCTGGAACTCATAATCTAATACTTTTTCTCCCTTGACTTTGAAACATCGATACTTTTTGGCAGAGAAAGTGTTTGGGTTGACACAAGAGATAGAATAGATTCGGTTGGAGTCAAAATCGGAACCAGATTAGGAAGAGATATATCCAAAAACTTATCTTCACTATCCCGCCCTCCCTGAAGAAATTTTTTCAAAAAAAAGTATGTAGTTCAAGAAACGAAACATCAAGGCTAACTAGGTTTTTTTGGTTTGAGGATCATAGCACTTGCAATTTTTTTGAGTTGGAAAGTATCTAATGAAAACACATTTTGCAGCTCTAGGATCAAGCTTAGACCGGAAGGGATCAAGTAAATGAACAAAAACAATACAACCAAAGACTTTAAAGGCAAATCTGAATGAATACAAGCTATTGAAAATTCCTTTTTGAAACGCTCTAAAGGTGTGATATATCGAAAAATCCAAATAGGCATCCGATTAATTAAATATGATGCAGTCGACACAGCATCGCCCCACAAATACTTAGAAACATTCATAGAAAATAATAGAGTACGAGCTACTTCAAGAATATGCCTGTTTTTTCTTTCAGTAATACCATTTTGTTGGGGTGTGTCACGACAAGAGGATTGATGTTGTACACCTTGTTCCCTAAAAAAAATCTCCAAACACTGATTGAAAAACTCTGTGACATTGTCAGTACGCAAAATGATGATTTGAGTTTGAAAGAGATTTGCAACCATGTGATAAAGATCCTTGAACAATTTTTCAACCTCAGACTTAGCACTCATCATATAGACTCAACTCAAGCATGTGTAATCATCAATGAAAGTCATAAACCATCTTTTTTCAATTATAGTAGTTATGTGAGGGATCACAAACATCACTATAAATTAAGTAAAAAGGTTTGGATGCATGATAGGGTTTCGCAGTATAAGAGACTCGAGTACTTTTGGAAAGAAGACAACTTTCACAATGAGGTGATGACAAAACTGCACCCTTAAATAAAGACAGAAACTTTCGACCAAAAAAATAATAATGAAGACGGAAACAAATGTCTTAAATATTCAAAACTAGGATGTCCTAGTCTATGTTGCCCAAGTAAAATCTATTTTTGGACAAGAGATGAACAAGAAGTACTACACGCCTGAGCTTTTTTCTTTTCTTTTTTTTATCGAAGACGGACTCATCAAAGTAGTAGGGACCATCAACCATTCTAGCACTGCCAATCGTCTTCCCCGAAATTTGCTCTTGAAATTCACAGTAGGAGTCAAAGAAAATGACACGATAATTAGAATCTTTAGACAATTTGCCAACAGACAAAAGGTTACAAGCAAGTTTAGGAACATGTAGGACATTCAGAAGGTCTATAGAATCTGAAATTTTTATAGTCTTTCCCTGCAATGGGTGAGAAACTACCATCAGCTATTCGGATTTTTTGATTACCGGACAAGGAGAATAGGATTTGAATAAATAGTGAAGACTTGTCATGTGGTCAAAGGCACCCGAATCGAAAGGGGCAACAGTAGAGAAACAGAAAGAGCACTTGCATTACTACCTTTCTGGGCAATATATGTTGTTGGTTTACCCTGGACTGAGTTAAGACTTTAGTAGTTAAAAGAGATGATCAATCGGCTCCTTGCTGAATGGATTAATTTCAGCTTCACTGGGCGAAGGATAGGTTCTGCTTCCCATCTTGATGCCTCTCATAGACCATGCTGGTTTCCCATGGATTTTCCAGGATGTTTCCCGAGTATAGTGATCGCACCACACACGAGGCTTCTCATCTATCTTGGAACTCAACTTATCAACATTTGCTTCAAAACCAACCAAAGTCGAAGCATCAGAATGCCCTCCAGCAAAGATTTTTGCTTCGGTATTGGGTTTACCAAATATGATGCTCCTCCTACTTTCTTCTTTTCTAACTTCAAAAAAGACTTCACCAATAGATTGGAAGAGTTGTCTACCAAGTGTCTTTCCTCTAACTTCGTCAAATTCATTACGAAGGCCTATAAGAAACTTAAAAATACGATCTGCCTTAGTTACGTTCTTATAATGCTGGAAATCTTCAACGGACCTCCACTTATAATTGTTGAAGAGATCAAGATCCTGCCACAACCTTCTCAGGGCATTGAAATACTTTGTGACCGTATCGTCTCCTTGCTGAATCTCACTAAGCAGCAACTTCAGCTTATAGATTTAGGATTGATTCCCCACCTCAAATCAGAATACATTTGATTTAGGCTATCCCATAATTCCTTGGCAGTAGGAAAGCACATATAATTGGCTCCAATTTCTTCCTCCATAGAATTCACCAGCCACGTCATCATCGTTGAATTCTCAGCATCCCAAACAGCCCAAGTTGGGTCTATTTTTGCTAGTTCGGTTTTATCCCTGGTCAAATATCCCATCTTCCCTCTCCCTTGGATATACATCCAAAACAGACTGTGGCCATCGAAGAGAATTATCACCATTCAGCTTGATCGTAGTGATATGAATTTGGTGAGATTCAATGTGTGTCGGAGTTTTTTTTTTTTTTTTCTGAATGTTGCATTTTGCAGGAAGCAGGAATATTCTCGGGGGGTTTTATCAGACATGGTGAATATAAGGTAGAAACAAATAGCGCAAGACTAACGAAGGCTTGCCAGAGTTTCTAGCTTTGATACCATGAAGATGTAAGTGAGGAGATACATTTTTTTTTATCATGAAGATGTAAGGGAGGAAACATATTTTTCCTTATCATTCCAATAGATTGCAAACTCCTTCTTATAGGAGTTATGTACAAGGTTGAAAAGGAAGTATACAACGAAAAAGGAAATAGACAACTATTCCTCCTAATTAGGCTAATCTAATATTCTCACAATCGTTGCAATTATAACAACTAACTAAAAGGACTAATTGGACAACTATCAAATACAAGAAATCAATTAAGGACTAATTAGGCAGCTAGCTGATTTGGGAATAAAATCCCAACCGTTTCAATAATATCAACTAAAGCCAGGGGAGCTATGAAACACTGCTTGTATCCTCAAGAGTTGAGACAGAGATAGTACAAATTTGGTTTCTTTTGGATTACGTGGGTGCATTTTTATCGTTTGAAGGGATCTAGCATCTGGATTAAGCTGGTTGGAGTTGCATTTGTTGGTTTGATTTACTGGAACAGAGTAATTGGATTGTAGCCAAACGATAGTTTTTCAGGAAGAAATAGACTAACTCAAGAAGAACAAAAACTGCTTCATACATTCTTATTTCTCATATTCTGTCATACAATGCGCTCCTGGGCAAGTGTTCGCTTATGGCTACCAATTACCCAGTGAGTTTGTCATTCTAGCATATTGGTATCGCATTGACGATCGGTCCATGCCGCTCTTTTTCCTCGGCTACTATGGCTCTATGCCATATTTCCAGGTGAAGTAACAAATGCATCTACAGTGGCTCAATGAGAACTGGATACTTGTTCTTGGGCATCCTTACTAGGGTAGGCTGGACTGAGTCATCTCTCTCCAGAGGAGTCCACCTGTCAAGAAGATCGAGATTGTCGGAACAAGTTCTTCACTCACGATAAACGCTTAAAAAATTCATCAAGCGTAGTCTCAGACATGAACATATCAAATTTCATTAATGCTTTTCCTTTCTCTTTCTTTTTTCGCTTTATTTTTTCAAAAAGACTACCTTACAAAAGTTTGTCCCTTGGCTGGTTGACATGTTAGATGGAAACTAAAATGTTCTAGCAGGAAGATGAGACTGTTTATCAAAATGAGCATGTTTTGTTCTTACTTGTATCTGCAGGCTAAGTGATGAATGAAAATGGAGATCTCCATCTTTGCCAGATTGATCCCGGGGCACATACGTGGTCCACTACCGAATCCAAGGAAGCTGAAAGGCTTCAAAGGTTCCTGAGATCAATAATTAAAAGAAAAAATCAGCTGGAAATAAGAAATAAAACGTGGGCTCTAGGACGAAGCGACAGAAAGATGCTGACATCAAATCTGGAAGGGTTAAAAACTTCTGGTTGAGGGAAAACTTCAGGGTCATGGTGAATAGAAACAACATCCAGGTTCACCGACCAACCTTTCTTGATCTTATATCCTGTAAAAGACCAAGAGCCAGTACTAGTAAGCATTTGAAATTGCGTCTTTCTGATTAGCATGTTTGGTCATTCTATCGGGATGCATACCATCAATCTCAAAATCTTGAGCAGCTTTCCTTGAGAACCATGGTAATACTGTGGCTCTCCTTAGAGTTTCACTTATTACCTGAAATACCAAAGATCAAAAAAATTCTACATCTATCTTCCAGTTTTCAGTAGCCTAATTAATGCAATGAAGTTAAGGTCTTGCTTACTTTAGCGGTATAAGGCATGTTATTGACTTCACTCCAAGATAGATTCGCTCCGCCCTTGCCTTTCGCTTGAATTTCCATATGTTCTTCCTGCATTCGATGCATACAACCCGTTCTTCAATATTGTTAGGTAACAATTTCAGTTGAACAGAGTTCATCGCGAAACGGGAGTACCCTGAGCCGCTGCAGAACTTGAGGGTTCTCTCCAAGAAATTTGATTAGCCAAGTCAAACCAGCAGTGGTGGTGTCATGACCAGCAACTAGAAGAGTTATTACATTGTCCTTCATTTGCTTGTCGGTTAGCTTCTCTTTGTTGGCTTCTCCATCTTCTGCTTTTCTGTGCTTGATTATCAGGGACTCCAGGAAATCATTTTGGAAGCCTTGTCCTTCTCTCCTCCTAGAAATGACGCTGTCCAACATGCTATCGATCCTTGCTCGAGCCTGAATTTGTCGAACCGTCATACTAGGGAAATAACTAGACAAAGCCTTTCGTTCTATCATGAGTATATTCTGAGTACATGATAAAAAAACTACCTGCAGTCCACGATGAAATGCAGTTCCTGGCACTTTAAATGGCAAGGATGCGAATGAGGAGGACATTATCTTGAAATTTGATCGGAATTTTTCCTGCTCTTCACCTTGCGGTTCTAAGCTCATGATCATGTGGCCAATTACCTTGAGAGTGAACTGCAGACAGAATATATCTTACTATTATGTTCTAGAGCAGGAGTATTAAAGCAGAATTTCTGAAGATCTTTTCGGTAGATACTTAACTGTAGAAACCTCCTCAAGAACCAAAATTTTTCGTCCCTGCCACTGATCTAATGTTTCTATAGCTTGGGAGTTGATGAACTGGAAATACTTCTTCATGCCATCGATGGACAGTGGTTCCGCAATGAGCCGTCGAAGCCGCTTGTGTTCTTCCCCATTTGTCTGGAGAAGACTTGTGGGGCCGAGAACCTGCTGCCCGGTATAGAAGAGGTTCAAACTCACCATCCCGTCTTTTCCCGTCAATAGAATCTTGCTCGCTTCTCTCCCGGTCATGAAGACGGTGAACCTTCCCAAGACAAAGGACTTGAATACCTTCCCATACCTGTTGACAAATCATGTTTTAGTTATGTTTTCTGATTTCGAAGCTTCGACAAGCAGTCTCGCTCTTGGTCCTTGATTAATTACCTCTCTTGTCTATTCTTCATGAAGCTGTAAATTCCAGATGGACTCGAGAAATCGGATATGAAGGAGAAGCTCTCGCCGACAATCGGCCAACCCAAGGTTCCCGGGATGACCTCCATTTCTTTTGGTGATTTCCACGATTGAAGAAAAACTGCTGAGACTACGAGCACGACCAGAAGCACCAACATTGCCAGGATGCTGAACTCCATAGCTACAAATTTTGGGAGCTCCTTCCTAGAACAGTAAAACTCTTGCTATTGTCAGAGAGGAGCTAGAGGGGGACTTTATAACGATCAGGATAAGTGCTTGCTTCGGTATATTCTCCCTTGTCCTTGTTGTTATGGAGAATTTTGGCAGCATGTCTTCGCGATAGACAATTGGGTACATTCTGGGAACGAGGTTTAACCCCGCCTAGTGATGAACGACGGCGTGAAGCGATTGGCAGGTGGTTGCTCCGAGCACTATTGTCGACGAGGCGGAAGATGCCGGTTTTCGTCCGGTGTTTGTTCGTTTCCTTTGGGTGATCATACATTCTTGTCCCGGTGTTCACATCGAAACCAACAATGTCTCTTTCTCGGCACTCGATCTTGCCACCATATGCTACCACTAGGCAAATAAAAGAACGGCTTCGAGTGCTTGACTTGCGCTGGCGTCTTAATCTTGGGGCCATCGGTTGTATCTACGTATGTCATTTTGTATGCCGGCCATGGACTCGCATAACAAGTGTATTTTGATATGAAGATAAGAAAATTCCATTTCAACACTAAGCCTGCTCTCTTTCCCCCATTGGGCAACCACATAAAACAGGTGGAGTCAATATCTATTGTAGCCTCCAAAGGAGAGCTGTACAGTTCATTCTTTTTAGCACATGATGGTGCGCATAGTAACACTTTTGGAAGTGGGCTTCTAAAGTACAAATCTATTTGGTAGAAATTTTTACTTTTAAAAGGAATTTTTACTTGTAAAATTGTTTTTCCCCCAATTTGAGAAATTTTAAAAAAAAATTACTTCTCAAATCAAGATGTACTTCTCGCCTCAACCACTTTTCATTACGCCCTCAACCCCTTTTCAACCGCGCCCGCCTTCGCCTGTCGCTAGCCTCTATCACCGCCCATCGCTAACCACTGCCTCCCGCGCCCACCGCCACCAACCACCGTCGACCTCCGCCCGCCGCCGCCCCCCATCGCTGACCACCACCACCACCACCATCGTCCACCGCCGATCTCCGCGGGCCCCCGTCAACTACCGCTCACCGTTGCCCGCGACCGTCGGCCCCTACCACCAACCGTCAACCACCGCCTCGCCCGCCACTAACCACCACCGCGACCACTGCTGCCGCCGAGTTGTCGTCTCCGGCCGCTAGAGTTAATTTTTTTTTTATTTTTAAAAAGTAAATATTATTTTTTAATAGTAAAATTATTTTTTAAAGAAATTTAAAAGAAATTAAAATGAAGTAGAAATTTTTCAGTCATAGAAAATATTTTTTTCACAGAAGATTTTGTATTAATTAGTAATGTTTTAGAAGTAAAAATTTGCAACCGTTACCAAATGAATTTCTCTGATCAGAACTCAACTTCTGGAACAGAGTAGAAAAATCAACTTTTGCTTCTGAGTAGAAGTAGAAATCTAACTTATGGTCAGAAGTAGACCTGTCAAAATGGGTCCACAACCCATTTAATAACCCAATAACATCTAAATGGGTCAATATAGTTTTTGAATGCTAGCATAATGGGTTTAAAAAACAAAGAGACCAAACCAAGTGGGTTGTGAATGGGCCCATCATGGACCCATTTACAACCCATTTAACCCATCTACTGCCTCACTCCTCGCACGGCCGTCATCTTCTTCCTCGATTCTTCCTCATCTTCCCCTTCCTCCTCCTCGGGATGTCTTCATGCTGCAACTAAGGGCGTGCATGGCAACACTTCTGAAAAAGAAATCATTTCTGAAACTGAAGTTGATTTTTCAACTTCTCAATCAGAAGCAGAAGTTGATTTTTCAACTTCTCCATCAAAAGTTGATTTCTGATCAAAGAAATGTGTTTGATAAAATTTCTACTTCTGAAATTTCTAATTTTTAAACATTATTAACAAAATCTTCGGCGGTGGCGGCGGCGGTGGGGGACTAGCGGAGGCCGGCGAACGGCGGGGGGCGGGGGGCCGCGGCCTACGACGAAGGGCGACCGGCGGCGGCGGTGGCGGCGGCGGCCGGCAACTACGGGCGGCGGCAGCCGACGGTGGTGGTGGCTGTTGGTGGTGGCCACGGTGGCCCGCGGTGGCCGGCGCTGCCGGCGGCTGGAGGTCGGGGGACGCCGGCAGGCGGGCGTTGGTCGGCGAAGACCGTATAGTTGAAGAAGTGATTTCTTTTTTAGAAGCTACAATTTTTAGCTTCTCAAATTTGGCCAAATCACTTCCAGAATCACTTCTGGAAGTGATTCCTCAATATTTCAGTTTCAGAAGCACTTCCGAAGCGTCTTTACCAAACGGATTTCAGTTTCAAAAGCAGAAATTCTGCTTCTAAAGTGTTACCATGCGCGCCCTCTCTCTCTCTCTCTCTCTCTCTCTCTCTCTCTCTCTCTCTCTCTCTCTCTCTCTCTCTCTCTCTCTCTCTCTCTAAAACTTGGTACTGTGTTCTGCAAATTTTTATTGTCAAATCCCTTCACGCCTTCGCCACACTTGCTGACGACCATGGGACCGATGGTGGTGACGGCGGTGGCGCCCACCTCCTCGTCCTAGGTTTACGTTCCGCACGCATCGCCGCCCTTCCAAGTGTCGCACGGTTGCGTATTCGTAAGCAGCCAGGGCGGGGCAGTGGGAGATCGCCGAGGGGTTTCGTGCCGTACGGCGGAGGCGCAACGGATTGAGGGGGGGTGCACAGGTCTAGAATCAAGTCAATGGGAGGGCGATTCTCGAAGGGCTTTCGTTGAGCAAGTTTTCAAAAGGAAGCGGTGGCGATGGGCCTGGTTTTGATGAAATAAATTGGGTTAATACCACAAAAAACTTCAAATGAGTACACTTGTGACAATTTTACCCCAAATTATTTTTTTGACCATGAAAAATCTCAAACCATTACATCTGTAACAAATTTACCTCAAACTGGTACAGCCGTGACAAATTTGCCCTCCGTTAGTTTTTATTAAAATTTACCGTCAAATTACTAAATTAGATGACATTTGGCTATTGTCGAGTGTACACGTTGCCCTATGTTTGCTATAGGTGTACTAATTTGAAATTTTTCATGGCATTAACTCAATTTAACGAAAATTAACAAAGGATAAATTTGTCATATGTGTACCAATCTGAGATTTTTTATGATAAAAAAATAATTTGGGGTAAATTTATCACAATTATACCAATTTATGATTTTTGTTGGTTAAAAAAATTATTTAGAGTAAATTTATCACAAGTGTATCAGTTTGGGGTTTTTGGTAGTCAAAAAAATAATTTGAGGTAAATTTGTCACATGTGTACCAGTTTGATATTTTTTGCGGTATTAACCCAAATAAATATAAAATATTCAATTTTTTTTTAAGTTATGGTAAAAAAAATTAATTTTCCATATTAATTTTGTAATATAAACTTTATGAACTATAAATAAGTCTTCTTAGATTAGATTAAATACATAAGTATTTTAGTAATATGGGTCAGGTCGGGTATGTGTTGGGTATGAGTCTTCCGGGTATGGGTCAATAAATTTATACTTTATATAAATGGGTTGATGGGTCAATTTGGGTCGGACCATTTATGATCCGACCCAAATCCGACACCACTCACCCATTTGACAGGTCTAGTCATAAGTTAATTTCTGAAGCAGAAGTGTTGTCATGCGCGCCTTAACCTACCAACAGACATTGGGAACTGACGTGAGAGCTATATATATATATATGGTCAATGACAGCTGTATAGTTCGCTTGGTTTTGTTTATTTTCCTTGCTCTCGCTTGGGGGAAAAAAGAAAAGGAAAGGAAACGGCGAAGATCATTAAATACTCCGATGATGGTGTCCATCGACAAGTGTGGTGATCTAACTTGTTCTATGGTGAAAGTGTGCGTGACGACATGAGTTGGCTCGTGCAAATTGATGAATTCAATGGAGAGAGACTCGCATAATATTCTTATGATAAGGGAATCATGTGAGGCCATTTTTTCAATTAAGCATAGGAGGATAGACAAGTAGGAGAGCCTTACAACTTGGGCTCTGGGGAGAGGATGTAGGCACATGTTGAAAGGAAAGATGGTAGAGATTATTTGTTCTTGGTAATTATAACCCCGTTATTTGCCAAAACAAAAATGAAAAGGTTAGGATTTTCTTTCTTTCGTGTAGCACTTTACAGCTTCTAGGAGCTAGATGTCCAGGTATGAAGAGCCTCACGAGAAGCTGCAGGACTGGATGGTCAAAGAAAGGGTAGTTCAACTTTGTCAATATGGCCACCTTTGGGTTCATCTCTTGGGATTTGCACAACCCAACCTCATCCCACTCAGCCTATGCAAATTGCGCAGGCCAAACTCCTTATTGCAGTTCCTAGGGTCAGAAAACCACGGAACCAGCCGAAGACATCCTTTGAGCCAATGGTTATCAAACAAATATTTTGAAGAAAAAGCAGAGAAAAGCGAAAACAAACATCAAGAAAGGAGGCGAAGCTGGACGCGACGGAAGTAATGTCATTCGCTGATCACAACCCGTCATCAGTGAACAGCTCTTCGCTAGGGCAACCAGAAGAGACATAGTGGAAAGTCACAGAATTGAGCACAATGCCACATTAAATAAGAGAAAGTGGACAACCACTCTGAAAGACTATTGAGAGCATCAAAAAATCAACTTTACAAGCTACGATGAGTGTGGCCAAACAAGAATTGCAGAAATGTACAAGCTATGAGGGCTTGTTCTAGCGTGTCCTTTTAAGTTAGATATAAACAGCAAAACAGACGCTTGGCAGCAAACGAGAAAAACAAATCAATCAGAACAGAAGTGGGCACGGGCGAGGGGGAAAGGCTGCTTATGAAAGAATAAGGTATCTGCCAACCATATACAGACATGGGAAAAGAAATAGATTACAACAAGTCTCAGCTCTCCCCAAAGGAAAAATTGGGGTAGCTGTTATGAACTTATCTACGCCTCTGTCGGGAGTAACTCGGTGATCCAACCACAGCTGTGCCTCTGTAGTTTCTGCTAGGTGAATTCACGGCCCCCCTAAAGGGAGTGTATGCAGCTCTGGCTGGTTCTGGCACCGAATCCAATGCGATTGATTCGACAAAGCATGCCGTGTTGATCCGAGTCCTCTCGAGCTCTCCTTGTAGTAACTCAGAGCTATATTGCTGTGCAAGAGCCTGTAGCATTCAAACAGAACAGAGAGTAAGCTTGTATCAACCAAACACTTCAAAAACCAGCAATTCAGAGAGATGAAGTGAACGAGAAGGAAAGTGACCCCAAACCCCTAAAACCCAAAACCCCAAAACCCTAAACCCCAAACCCCGAAACCCTAAACCCTATCATTGCACCACCGATTATTGATTCTGCAACCAAACCGTGAAATAGTAAGACAGATTGATGACTCTCAACTTCTACACCAAATTTCAGCCCACTACTATGGTTTCACATCCACTTCACATGATCTTCATGCATAGACAGGATTTACAGGTAAAGTCACAGTATCAGATGTTGATCAGAACTTCTGTGATCTTCTCGTGTAACCCAGAAATTTACTTCGAGATGGATTTTCAAATTTCATCCATGAAAAAGGCTCACATAAATAGCTCCATGGAACTTCGGCGGAGATTAGCTGCATGAAACATGATAAGAACCCAAAGAAAAACACAACCACGTCCTCCTAGTGGATAAACATAAGCAGGCCACTATTATTCCTTACAATTAAATCATCTGGTGAGACACCCATCCCCTGCTGCCTTTCATCTGCAAGCGCATCTTCACTTCCACGAGTTGAGCGCCGGTGGTGGCCTGGATTCTCAGCAGCCTCCGACATGCTCTCGGTGGCTTTCTCCAACAGCACCCCTTGTAAAGATTTCAAGGACTCCCTTGCATCAGCTGTAAAATATGGATTCAACACGAACTCAAAATATTCAAGCTGCAGAAGACACGTAAGATAGGTTGGTTCAGCAAATCAAGTGTAGAAGAATATAATAAAAAATGCCACAGCATGCAGAAAGCCAAAGAAACAAGGAATTAATGAGGTGGAAACGCTGAAGAAAGAGAGATGATGGTGATGGCTGCACTGCGTCTGGTGGTGGCATGAAGTAGTGGTCAGGTGGATGTGTAGGAAATACCAGATATTGGAAAATGAGTGTGTGACTCAGAGAGAGAAGGAAGACAAGTGTAATAGGAGTTAAAAAATCATGTAACAAATTTGCATATTGGTAATGGATCGCTATCGTTGCAGGTGGCTGCACAAACATAACATACCACAACCCGCTTTGCAGCCTAACATAGTCCACTAGGACTAAGCAAATGGTAGTAAAAGCGGCTACAGACATAGGTATTGGGGCCATATGCAAAAGCAACAGGAAGACGAACAAGCTTTGGAATTACACTTCTGGTTATAATCTCCATTATTTAATTATCCACTTACTCCAATTCTCCTCCTGCCCAACTATTTGGACACAACCGCATTAGCACATCCATGGGGTGACTGTTAGCAACAGTCTGTTAAGGAGAGCAGCGTTTTATCTGCCTTAAAACTTTTTCAATGAAACGAACAATAGAAACTAATACATCAGGACAAACTCCATGTCTCGATTTTCCCATTCCAATTAGAAGAAAAAGCTAGCAAGCCTAAAGTAAAAAAGTTGCAATCATACCTCGAGCATAAGCTGGCAGAAACCATTTGCATCAAGTGATTTAAGTTCTTTGCCTGTATTCTCATTAAATAGACTAAGAAACGTATCAACCAAACCTTCCACAAGAACACCTAGGATCTTTTCCAACAGAGGCTTAGCCCCCGCATAAACCTGTTGTGACAAATACAATACGGAAAGCTTTATTGAAGCAACCATAGATAACTAAGTACCAGAAACGATAATATCAGATTGTCAATTCATGTGAAATCCTAGCCATAGAGATCACATCTTATGAACAACAAAAGTAGAAGAGATCAAAGACTACAAACACTAGCCATGAAAAGTAGTAGGTGGGACAAGGAGTACTAGAATTATACAATCATAAGACAGGCAGAACATACCTCAGCATGAACAGCTACCAGAGTGTGCATTAACTCCACAGCTGCATCCCGCACACCCTACAAGGTGTTGTCCCAATATTACTATGGATCTTTACAAGAAGCTCAACATATAAAAATGTCAAGAAAAGTTGCTTGTCCTATATTAGTTCAAAACCTCACCTTGACCGCAGGTGCTGATCCCCAATGAACACCAGAATTCAACAAATAGCTCACAGCAGCTTCTCTGATTAAATTTGCCTGCAGAGACACCAAAATTTTCAGTAACATATCAAAAAATAATTTTATGACAGGCAGCATGCCAAGCAAAATTATCACATGATTCATGACGTTATGTTTGATTTGCACATCACCTCACTTCCATGACGTCACAATATCACATTTAGGAAGTCCCATTGGTGATGAACATTGGCATAAAAAAAGGTTCCTATGACCAAGTAAGATGAAGAAACATGTACATAAAACCCCTTCTTGAGGATGGATCCAAAGCTTCACCATGGGTGAATGTGAAGCCATACCTTCGCAAATGTATACTGCTCAAGAATTTTCTCTTCAAGCCCTGAGAAAGATATTACCAAATCTTGTATATCACTGTCCCCTTCGTCCTTTACCCTGAATCGAGACTAGATAAGCATTTTCTATAGCATAACTATTTCAAAAAATTTATAAGAAGGCAAGAGAAGTTCTATAATAAACAAAGGAATGCAAGAAAAGGGCATTGCTTTGTGCATTGACTAATTTATTGCCAGGATATTATTCTCCATCTAAGGAAATGGAAAGAAGCCGGACTCGAAAAGTAGGATGATATGAAGTGCCAATTTAAAAAGCAACATATAAACCATAATTTCTCAACACAAGTAAATTATAATCTAGTGTGCAAGAATATTTGATCTGTACCTTCCGAAATCAACCAACAGGCCAACTTTAAACATAATAATACTTGAGTGTGAGCTAATTTGGGTAATTAAGAACAGACTTAAGTTTGTTTCCGGTTTTACATTGCGCATACTGCCATAAGCAATTTAAGACAGCCCTGTCAGACAAACATGTTCTACTATATTTCAATATGCAAAAGACTTACGTAGATTGAAGCCAGATTTGTCTGTATTTGTTGTACAACTCGTAAGAAAGCTCATCCTTGCAATATCCAATATTACTGAGGACAATTAATAACCGCTGATGTGCATTTCCAGGGAGATCAGTCAAGATATTTTCTTCCAGTTCATTTGAGTAGCCATTTTGCAAGTAGGGACTCTCTTTGCCTGATTTGTTCCGTGCTAGCTCAACACCAATGCGCTCTAGATGACCTGGTTGATGCATGCAAATGGATCATAGTTACCAACTAGGATGTTTGTACATTTTTGGAGTATGAAAAGTGATGCAATGACCACTAAATCCACCATACCAGCAAAATCAAGAAAACAGTTCAGAAATGCAAGTCTAACAGATTCTAGAATTTCTTGGAGCTGTAGAAGCATATTTTCCGATTTTGTTGCCTCACTCTTCATGGACTGAATCATCCTGAAAAGGAAAGCCATGAACACAAAATTAGAACCATATTTTAGAGCACATGTGGAAGCATTTAAATAAATACAAGAAAATGACACGTGCTTTTGTCTGCTTGTAGCAATCAGTTTACCATGGGTGCATGAAAGCAAAAGATTTCCCGCCACACAGGCATAATACTTTCTTTAAACTACTTTTGGAGAGATTCTCAGCGAAACCGATGAACTTGAATGTGTGCTTTTCTCGTAATGATGATTTCTTGAAACACGTTATGTTTCTACATTTGAAAAAACAAAAAACTGAGGCTTCCCAGTATTGTCCAATTTCCCACATCCTTCCCCAACAGATTATGGAATTTGCAAAGAATTTCCTTTGGAGAAGTTGAGCAGATGGATATTCTGGCATCTCAACAGGGTTTTCATACGCTCCCCTTAGACTCACTCACATATGGCATTATGAAAGGTGGATGGGAAAGGTTGGTTAAGCTTCTAGAAAAACAATAAAAAGGTAAAGATGTGCGTGCTGAAAATGATTATCTCTCTCTAGAATTTGTTTGCTATTGCTGTTGAAAACAAGAGATGGTAGCTGATGTTTCAAACTGGACCATGTTGTGGACTCATTGTTTTAAAACACTGAAGACTGGTAAGAGGAAAGCTTAAGTTTCTATTAATACTTTGTTTGCGTAAACGTATAAATGTCAGTGAAGTTTTAGATTGGATGAAAACACCGAGAGTGCTTCTTAGTCAAACTTAAAAGAACTGTGGCTCATTCTAGAACTATTCAACTAGTCCGAAAGCAGATCTGGAGGTATGAGTTCCGTTTTACATTCTGTGGACTGCTGCGAGAAATCAGATTCTGATTGCCCAAAATAACTAAAAGACATTGCAAAGCTGGGTGCTGATTTAAACGCTTCAACGTAAAAATTTGCAATACATAAATGGAGATGAGGAGAATCTTTGTCGTTATCAATCGAAAAGGCTACTATTCAGTCAGTTTGAGTATGTTGTTGTCCGAGTAATGTTAGTCCTCATAATTGATGTTCCTAGTTCTAACGGATGCTCCTAGTTCTGCAAAGAACTTCTCTTTCTCCTTTAGCACCTTCTGGATAGAGCATAATAAAGATCTCCCCTCAAGAGAATTCCTCTCCTTTTATCAAATGAAAAGGAGGAATAACACCTCAAACAGACCCACATAAACTTCCATCAAAATCAAAGGAAGGCACTCAAGAGTCCTACAAACCAAGGGCTAATTAAGTAGGCCAGTGCTGAGCTGCTTATGTATAAGCCAAAGCAATGACATGAAGTGCAATGGAATACTTACATGTTTATCTGATCCATTGCTGAACTCACAATAGCGCGGAATGCCAAAGGCAAGAAGGAGATCGTGTATGGAGACTTATTTCTTTCAAGAACAGACACCGGAACCCAAGTTTCTTCCTGAGATGCCTCTTCTGTCATCGACCGCATCCATGAGCATAGCCTTAGTATGTAGATCTTCGTGATCTCAGTATGCAATGCACGAAGAGCTGAAACTGCAAAGAAGCAAGGATTGTCAGAGTAATTGGAGACGTCAACAGAATGAAGCTACAGGAGTAGAGCATATACCAGCACTGGGAGGAGCTGATTCTTTAACTTCAAAACTTCGGCATGCTTTAGATATTTCATTTATAGCATCACTCATGTACGACCTGAGAATATTCGATTCTCCAAGTTCCCGGAAGGTGTTATGTACCTGGATAGACAGTGAATGCTCAATTCTATTGAAAAGCTCCCAATGAGATAGCAGTACAACCTAAATGCAAATTACAATTCTGATAAGTATTTCACAAGGCAAAAGGAGCAGAAGGCCAAAAGCAGATCTCACTATTCCTTTTGTAAAATCTGAAAGTCGGTACCATTAGAAGATTGAGGAGCATGATAAGGCGACAAACGACGACGTTTTTTCCAAAAGGTCCCACCAATAAATTGAAAATACTTTTTTGGAATAAAGGAATCCACGCTTTTTTACTATAGCCATCCAACATTTGATTAGCAAGAATGAAATAAAAAGTATAGAAAATGGGAATGAATCCGAGTATTTCAAATGGAAAGTAAAGTCTGAATCATCGTGTTTGGTATAACGCCGGAATCAGATAGTAATCTATAAATGGTATGATATTCTGTTTGTCACTTGATATCTCTCCAATGTCTCTCTCAATTCGAAAATCCCGGATTTGAATTGACATCCTTTCATTCATGTCTCCTAAATTGCATTGATTTCTCCTAAAGATTTCATTTCAATTGGAATTTGGTACTGTCCTTATTATGAGTTTACAACTCAATAAGTCCTGCCCCTAAACCATGTCCCTCCATGTCATTGAAAACACGGTAACAGAGCCCTTTTTATTCCCAAACTTCACCTGCCATTCCCTTTAATTAGAGATGACCAAACAATTTAGGAGAAAGTTCCCATTCCCTTGAGTTCAGTCCATGTAATCAAACAAGGCCTAAAGGCTTCAACCTCCTCCATCAGCACTCTCAGCATGCACTGAATGTCCACATGCATCTTTGTATATCAATTAGATAGTTAAATCAAAATGCTATCAGTATAAAAGTAGACTTTTTTCTATGCCCTCTCCACTAACAGGTGATGCTGTCATCATTGGAAGTCGCAACTCATTCATGCCATAAATTGAAATGAACCTGATAGTATCTACCAGCCTCATCCTAAAGGATTCCTTTAGGATCTTACGTTATCGTCAGAATGATCATCAACTGAACTAAATTGTCACATCTTGTTGGTGACATGATTTTTAATCCAAAGATGGCCACAAATGCCTATATCAGAGAATTTCCAGAATGATGCTTTCATGGCAAAATTTACCATTAATAATACTTCATTAAAGCAGAGGCTTGTAATCCCAATTCAAAGTATATTGAATTCCTCAATAGAAAGTTATACATCTGACTCTCCAGCATTGCGTTTGAGACCAGCTCTTAACATGGAAAAGCACAAGCCTCAAAGACTAAAATTGAACCGTGGTGTTCTAAATAATTTCCTTCTTTTTTTAGATGTGAGCTCATTATCAATGATGCAACTGAAGATGGGGGAACAATCCTTGCCCAAAAATATTTTATCACGTATAAAATAACTTTTCATTCTTAATGAGCTGCCGTGAGGTAAACAAGCACAGCATAAGTATTTTCCTTTTTTAGTAAACTCAAATATCAATATAACCCAGAGAAAGAAAATAACTTTTAACTTAACATAAAGTATGTACATTATGATGAACATGAAAGATTGTTTATCAGAATTGATTGTTCATAGAAGATTACAAAGTATGTAAATCCATGTGGTTAGCTACACATCAAATTTGAAATTACCTGGAGTAATCAACTTTCAACAATGATAAGAACGAGATTACAACCTCCAATTAGTAAAGCAATATAGCACCTAAATCAGCTAAAAAGTCATTGAGACAACATACAAAGCGAGTGTGCTTTCCTGAAAAAGTCTTCAATAAAGATTCCAGGAATCGTTCCTTAAATTTAGAAAGGCGCATGGAAATATTTTATTTATTCAAAGATTGATATCAAAGTATCAGCTACACATCAGTGTAGTCTGAAACGTGATATTCATTGCAATAAATGACACTCTCAGAACAGGGGAGAACGGAAAGCTGATGTCTGTCCAAAATGTTCAGGAACTTGCCAAAAATTCACTATCAAAATGCAAAAGAAATACCTTTGCTTCATAGGCTGATAAGGTCTGCCGTATCATGGCAGCAACTTCATCCAGAGAATGGCTTGAGTATTTCCCTTCTCCAACTTTTTCCTCGGATTTATTTCCCATGCTGTTTATGTTTGAATCAGCAGAAACTTGGGAAGACTGGGATATCAAGACCTTAATAAAGTCAGTTCTCAAGTAAATTCGAACAGACAAATTACAAAGTTTCTATTATAAGTGACCAACAAGTACACAAGGAAGCTGACGCAGATGCCCGTGTCACATTGATGAGCACATGCACTGACATGCACATGGATGCACCATGGCCCATGCCTATTTTTACAACTGCAGAGTCAATTCCACACCCAAACCACCATGCACCCACAGATACAAACAGAGGGAAAGAGCAACTATAATAACTCCTAAGCAAAATTCATTTCCTCTTTTGGCTGCAAAGCATAACAACTGAGAAACAATCGTAAGATCTTTACAGGATTTAGCTAGCCATGGACTACCTGAACCAAGAGTTCTTGAACAAGTCGAAGTGAGAGTTCTAAACCAACTCTGAAGATGATGCAAGAATGTTCTAAATAATGCTAGACAAAAACGAGCATTCAATCCAACAGCCCATTCCACGTAAACATCAGCGATGAGAAAACCAGAAGACAATGTCATTACAGACAGAAATTGCCATAGCCATTATGAATATCTTATTAAATAATCTAATTGTGCTTTGCTGTGAAACCGTAAATAATCCTAAACAGCAAAGGGTAAGATCAACCCATGGTTGACCCAAGTAGGTGGGAGATATTCAACCTGAAAATGTTCCATCCGGATAAAACTTTGATAACTTGAAGTAGCTCGTTAAGGGGCTCTTCTTCTTACTAGGAAAGGGTTCCCTTTCACCTAAGCACACTGCTATCTGCAACTAGCAATGTACTTACCGGATTTTACAAATTCTTAAGTGGTTCTATTAGACAAATGTTACACTGTTGAAGTATGTCTAATAGTGTTAGTCATCAGCTAGTAAATAAGTATTAAGCGAGGTAGTCAGTTATATTTTCACTCTCTCTACATAAAGCATGTTATGTACTCTTATATCTGAGGAATAATCTCAGACCTTCTCTCTTGCAACCCTTAAACATTGACATGCAAATATTGACAAATGCTGAAACTCACTAGTTACACATTGTCATCCCATAATGTGACGGATCCATAACTGTATAATTCCTCTTCTCAGAGAATACGTATAGGACACGATGCTGAAATTGAAAGGCCAAGTGATGTATAGACAATCACGCAAAAAATAGAGAACGTCCCAAGGTATTGACCCAATCACGCAAAAAATCTCAACTGAAGATTAGAAAAGGAATACCTTTGCAAATTTCCCACTGAAAACAGAAAGTGCTACTTTCCAGAATGCTGGTACATGGTAGACAATAACAGAAGTCAACCTGTGGATATATTTTCCTCTGAGAGCATCAACTTCTTCGCCTGCCAAATCTAGTGACTCTGCATCTACCAACACGTTGATGTAGCCAGGATTGGGACCATTGTCATCTGACTGTAAGAAGTGAAATCATCATTAGCAACAAGAACGATCTTCCTCTGCCATAACATGATTAGTCTAGTACTTCAGATTGTGAGCTTACGGGCTCATTCATATTTTGCTGAATGTGCCTCCATCTTGCATCAGAAACAGCCCTTTCGCGCAGCTCGTTTTGCAGATTCTCCCTCCTTGCTTCATGGTCTAAAGAGCACTTCTCTAGCAAACCCCGAATTCTTTGATTCTAGAATAGTCAGAAACAATGCTGTTCAAGGGAAAGAGTACGCTTTTCTAGAGATACAGAAGGATAAATCTAAACAGAAAGTGCACAATTGTTGATTCCCCCATTCGTGCTTTTTATCTATTAATTTGCTTGGGCTACATAAGGGGATTGAAAAGTTTCATCAGGCCTGTTGATAAATGGCTAGCAGAAACCGTTAAGGATGGGCGGAAAAAGAATCTCCAGAGTTCCAGACCTCAGCAAGTCAAACTGAATAGTCGTCTATGAGTTCACAGGAAAATCATCAAAAGGAAATGCTTACAGTTTTCACAGAAGGAAAATCACATTCTGATATGGACATGAATATACAAACCTGGATATTCAAATAATGCCATACAGGGTCAGATTCGGGTTCCAGCTCTAGCAACAATCTCACTGTGTTTTCAAGCTACAAGAAACATTACAAGCCATCAGCCACGAGCAAACAATCAAGAGACCAACACCTTAAAGAACAGAGTCATTTGCATAAACCAGCAAAAGACAAGCCGAAAAAGTTCCAAAAGCATTGGCTGATGATTGCTAATATCAAATTCTTTACTGGTCCCAATGGCAGAAGACATGCTCGGACAAATTAAATTGTCTTTTTCTTGTCCAATCAAAAAATGTGGATAAAAGCCGCAGCAAGAACTCCAAAATGGCAATATGTGATTTCTTACTTAATGTAATCTACAAATAGAATAAAATCATATTATATGTGATTTGTTACCTAATATAACCTACTAATAAAATGAAATCAAAAATAAATACAAGTAGGTGACGTATTCATGTGATTGCACCCAGTGGCGTAAGCATTACCCACTAACTTCTTTAAAGTCAGAACTCTTTCTTACTCAAATTAATACTCGACGCTCATAAAGATAATAGTCAATTATTGTTGTTGTGTCACTTTATATCTTTGAATCCACTGTTTCAGGGATAGAAAAATGACATCCATTTAAGATTGAACCCACACCATAGAACAAAATTATCTCTGAGTTATATTTGGTTTATTCAGTAATACATGCTCTTAAAAAAGTGAGTAAACAAGCATGTCATCCTACATGACAAAATTCAAAATCATCAGGCTGCAAACAATAAAAGAATGACATTGATTAATTGTTTCTAAGACTAAAACAAACATAGTGATTCCACAATGATGCACCAACAGTTTCCCGATACTGTGTATATGAAGTGGATCATATAATTAATCATTTATGTTGACAACTTCAAGCTAAAAATTTGAAAACACTAATTTCAACCTGCTAATCACATGATTCTTCTAGTTTCCTTAATGAAATCACAGGTTCATATGACACAAGGGATGGGAGGACACGACCTGCTATGACCTCTGGAAAGTCACATCCAATTTTAAAACAAGGGGCAATTGAAATAGCTAAAATATCCCACAGCTGAGAGCACCATCAGCCAAACTTGACCTTGTGACTGCATTCCCAGATCCTTAATCATTTCACACCCATGGTCTCACAACTGTAGAAATTACCATGATAATCCAACTCAACTAAGCTCACTACCATACAAACAGGCTAGACTAGATGTCATACACTTAGCTATTCTGCCATATTTAAGCCAAAATTGCCACTCCCTATCAACGTGAATGACAATATGAGCATGGTACCCAATGAAGGTATACATATAATTTTTTAGTATGCCATTTGACTATGTAATTTTCTGATTGGTATGTCATTTGACAGTGTTGATACCAAAAAAAGACAGCTTTGTCTCAGAAGTTGTCCTTTCTTCCGACCAAAATTTTTTTCCACCAATCACATTGGTCTGAGAAGAGAGCTGAATTTCTCTATTTCCTAACTGCGACAACAAGGAAACAACTTTTTTTACTTTCAATGCAGAAGCCAAGTATGCATGTTATTTAAGCATTATCCATCCTCAATTGAGTTTGCAGCTTCTTACTTGGGAAAAAAATGAAAAAAAAAAAAGAAGAAGAAGAGGAACTTACATTTGCTAAATCAATGTGAGGGTCTTCCATAGACTTGTACAGTGTACCTTTGAACTCCTGCATCACTTTTTCAACCTCTTCAAGTACACGTTTAAGTATTCCTACCTGTAGGCATTGATGATGAGATATGGTTCAGTTTCATTAAGGAAAGCAAGTCATTCAAGACCACACAAGAACAAGTCAAATAGGCTAAAGCTGCATATTTCTGGTTTGTAACCAATTTATTTGTCATACAAGCACATTACGATACTGTCCTGTTTATGCGCTATATATCCTTGGATGGTAACAAGACGCAGCATATTGGATGGAGACAACATCTTGTCTCAAAATCAGGCTCTATCAACAGTTTGATGCACAAGACTCTGGATAAGACTTGTTCTACCCCTTTCGTCTTTTTAATTGACGTAGAACCAAGTCTGTCAACACCAACAAAAATGAAATTTATAGTACGAGGAAAATCCGTAGACTTAAAAAATCGTGAGGGTTCAAGCCCAAAGATTTGGGACCAAAAGCGATTAGTAGTGACCATTGAGTAAGTTTCTTCAGCTTGGCAAGCTGCTGTAGGTTTTCGATGAGATCTTTAATACTGTTCTAGACATGATTTATTCAAAAAAAAAAAAACTGAACAATAGATAAGATCGGATAAGTCTTACAGGATGAACCCTCGATAGAAAGAGGGCTGGAATCTACACATTGATTCTTTTTTTTTTTGCAAATTTTGCTGAACCGTATGCATCAAAAGTGCATGTACAGCTCTTAAGGGACACATTAAGACAATCAACAAAAGCCGCTTTCTAATGAGAAAGCAGCTATTTGTCCAAAAAAAAAAGAAGAAAGAAAGAGAAAGCAGCTTGCAAGAGCGCTTTCAAGTTTAAACTAAATGTTAAGAATTATATAGGGAGGGTGGAAGGAAGATGGGTAGAGAGATGTTGGTCAAAAGTTGTAGCACAAGTAAACAAGCAAGATATTTATGCACATGAAACTTTTCTTAAGTACACCACAAAGTACTTTATTATCTAAATCCCAACTACAATTTTATCCTTATTAGGGGGAAAACAAGCACATTTTTGTAAGGGAGAAACTAAAATCGACTTCAAGAGTTCCTCACTCAACAATTACAAAAATAGTCTCTCTCACTTTCAGATATGGCAAACTTATATTTTGTTCTTTTAGGTTATCTCTTGATGCTTGCCTGGCACACACTTCTTTTCATATCATCCAGCTTGTACCACACAAAAATAACAATACTAGACCAGACTGATTTTATATCCACCTACTGAGGCCATCATACTGGGACAAAAACTTATACTTAGGGGAGATGTTGTCCCTCTGCTTCAACATCAATTCTAAGTTCAGAACTTCTCAGTCAGCAGAGCAGAGCTATGATAATAATGTCCACATTTCTTCCTTAATCTTTCATGAGAACCATTCTCCAAAGAATGTCACAACACTGGTACAGCTCAATGATAAAAGTAGAGATCCAGACACATTTCTTCCTAATTGTGGAACTTGCACTTTACAAAAAGACCGCCTAACTAGAGAGTAGATCAGTCCAGGAAAAATAACGAGGCTCCACAAAAATCTTACATGAGATGGTAGAGCAATTGACTTCGCCTTCTTGTATTCCCTAACTGCCAAGTCGTACTCACCCTTACTGATGCTCCCACGAATTGTACTAGGCAAGTTGAAAAGAGTTCGAAATCTTTGAAGCATTCCTTGGACAGAACGAATTTTCTCAGCTTGAGCCTAAATTCCAATTCAACAAGACATTGATCACTTACAGTACCTCTCACAACGAAGTGTATGCATGCAGAAAGCATGAGCAGTAATTGATGCTACTAACCTGTCTCTCAAAGAGAGGCTCCAAAGCTCGACTAGCCAATGAGCTTACATCTTGAATAGTCTTAAATAGGTGAGCAGTTCCTGTGCCTTCAGGGTCTTCTTCAATCCGTTTTAGTTTCGACTCAATGTCTGACAAAATCAACATTTGAATTGTCAAATAATAAAAAATAAAAAAATAAAAAAACTGAAGAAATTGGCAGGCAGAATTACTTTAACAAGTTATATAACCCCCATCGCAGCAAAAAATAGTTAGTTACTCGGCAGAATCAGAAATAGGCCCTCAGATTGTACATGATGATGCATACCATCAATTGTGGTTTTGCACGAGACAAAGCAATCAAAGTTTTCTTTAACCAATTGCTTTCTCTGTTGAGTCCTTCCTCTGAGATCAGTTTTCAGAGCAAGAGCACCAGCCTCTAAGTCTGCTGCACTTGTCTCTTGGTGTATCCGGGATAAAAAAATCTTAGCATCAAAATTTTCCGAGAAGTACATCAGCTTCTCTGCAAGGGTTGGTATCAATCACGGCAACTAAATTAAGATCCAAAAAACAGCTCTAAAGCACCAGTATTGCTCAGACTTAAAAGAAGCAATGGATGAAAATTCCAGAACAAAGATAAGATGCAAGAAAATAAGAAAAATAGCCAATAGAACATCAAAGAAACTTCTAAGTCCACAAAATATTTACACATATGGTATCACCTGTGCAATGACAAGTCAATCAGGTGAAGCAATAAAGCATTGTAAGTTTGACAGGCAGATTTACCATAAACACCGAACTCTGTACTAAACTCAAATCCTAATGATGTGACTTCCCTTTTTAGAAATGGCCTATTTGCTTCTACTGGAAGCAACTCGTGAAAATATAAAATATGTTGAGGGGCTCAAGAATATAATACATGCAAGCTCATATTCATGGTTCAAGAGATACTTTACTTAATATGGACGAAAGCATGATTCACCAAGCCACTTCTAACTTTTATAAGACTTCTAGTTCTGCTGGACATCTTTGCCAGGGAGATAAACACAGATGATGTGATGGGTGTATTGGACAAGGCCTACTAAAGAAGCTTGGAGCACGCTCAAATTGTTGTTGGTCTGTTGATGCCATATGACAACGACTTCGAAATAAACTAAAGATTTAATAATGTTGGAAAATAAGTGTGAAAGATTTGGTGGGACCACTTGCCAACTGCTCTAAAAGCTTAAGCTGTTAGAAGAAGGCGTGGTTTAATATTTATATATTTATATATTCCAACACTCCCCCTCACGCTTAGTCTGGTCTTTTGCCTAGTACTAAACGTGGACAAATTAATTGGGGAGGCAAATAGGGGCCTGGAAATATTTGAACTCAGGACCTCCTGCTCTGATACCATATGAAAGATTTGGTGGGACCACTTGCCAACTGCTCTAAAAGCTTAAACTGTTAGAAGAAGACGTGGTTTAATATTTATATATTTATATATTCCAACAATAAGGTCTTCCTACATCCAAGTGTTGCTCCCCTAACTGGTTCCTTTTTGGTCTGGCCAGAAGCTAAATGAGGTTAACTATGGGGAACCTCTTCTGTCATTCCACTCGTTAATGTATCAGTTATCAGTAAAAGCCAAGGTCCTTGATATATTTTGTTTTAACAGATAGTCATGCTAAAAGGTGATAGATGATAAAATAGTACCACGAAGGTTATCAACATTCTCTTTGCCACTCTTTGACGGAGAACTTTCTGATGCTTCTGTAATCAACCGTAACGATTTGTTGTCTATTATCCTGTCAGAAAAAAATGAACAAAAGGCAAAAGCAATCAAAGGTCTATTTCACAAATATCTATATTGTGGGATAGCCAATATCTACATAAATTTGTCATTTTTAATGCCACTGTAAATAAGTAAAGGTAAAAACAATAACATGAAGGTTCAAATCACCTTTAAATGTGATACAAACAGAATTTGCTCGCTCCAAAACAGGAGCAGAGCTGTAATAGTGTCTTACCAACAACAAGTTGCTTAACATCAGATAACATTGACAACTAAGCACCAGGGGAACAGGCCAGAGTAAAGCCAGCACAATGCCAATTACCTCGGGGCCCTAGAAAAATTAGACACAGGGAATGAACAGAAAATTACCCCAAGCCAAGAGGGTCAACACATTCCATGCCACGAGGGAATGACTGCAAAGTGTTCAGCCCCTTTTTACCCACTACTGATGCCTTCTTTTCCAGTTTTGGAGCTACAGGTGCTGCCCTTGTTTCCCGCATTTCACGAACCCTACGAGCAAGCTGTCGGAAAAGAGCAACTTATTCTAATGATGACTGAATCTTCATTTCTATAATTCTGAACCTTGACAGTTAGGGACAAAAATTTTGACCCAAAACAATCATTTTGCTCTACAGCGCAAGAAACAAAAAATAAGTAATATTGGACATCTCTTGAGTTCAATAGCTTCTGCCATCATTCAGAATTGCTGCAAGCCCGGATAACATCGCAAACACGAGAACATGGACCAAATATTGCCTATAGAATTTATCCAAGATAGATACTAAAGATACTTTAGTATTTTTCAGTTAAGGCTGCGCACAGTGAAAAACACCCAATGAAATCGTTTGACATCTGCGAATACACTTCAACGTCAACATCAACAACACATTTATCTGCGAATACACTTGTCATTGAAAAAAAACAGATAATTAAGGTTTTGCCATCTCGAACTCACCTCGTCTTCATCCACGCGCTTCCAGGAATCGGGTTCCTCGCCATCCCACACTCTGTCATCGTACCTCCCGGCCCTAGGACCACCACTCACACCACCTCTGGCCCTCGACCCCGCGCGATCCTTAGTAGAATCCTCGTCCCCGCTCGATATACTCAGCATCTCAACCTCCGAATCGTCATCATCGTCAACCACCCTCCTATTCCCATTGCTGCTACTCCTGTTCTTGCCGCCGCCGCCGCCGCCGCCGCCGACGCCCTGCCGCTGCCCGCTGCCGTAGCCCGCCCTCGCGGACGCGGCGGGAGCAGAGCTCCTCTGGTGGTGGGGCGCGGAAGGCGGCTGGACGTAATTCGCGACCGGCTTGCGGGGGTTGGAGCCGGGCTTCTGGTAGTTGACATCGCGCTGCGCTTGCTCCTTGAGAGCGATCTGGAGGAGCTCGTCCTCGTCGAGGTCTTCGCTGTCGCTCGACATCCCGGCGATCCGAGTGCAGTGAGGAAGGTCTTGCTCGCCCTCGGAATTGATTAGATCAGAAGGAGATTCGTCGAAGTCTGCTGGGGGCGACGCAGAAATCTGGGCGTCGAGCGGAATTGAGTTCGGCTGCGCCCTGCCTAAGGCGGAGAGAAGGAAGCAGTGGAGAAGAAGGGGAAAAGGAAAATGGTTGATAAATAAGAAAAATAAGGAAGAAAGAAAAGACAGCGCGAGAGAAAAGACACCATCATTGACGAAAATTAAAAAAAAAAAAACCAATAGTGTATTTTCCTTTTGGCCAGCCAAAAAAAAAAAAGGAATCCCAATTACTTTTTATAAAATGTAAAATCTGAACATATTACCGAACGAAGAAAAACAAACCGTTTTTCGAAAAAATAATTTTCAAAAAATCACTTTCCAGAAAATAAATTCTTGAAAATCACTTTTCTTGAAACAAACATACCCTTAATCTCCAATTAGAGTGAAAGAATCGACCATAACGGTACGTCCTCGTTGCTTCGACTTGCAAAAAATAAATAAAAATTTAGAAGAGGTGTTGTGAATCAGTCCGTTAACTTTATAAAAAGTAAAATCCACATAAAAATTACTTTAAAAAAAACACACACGGCTAATTCTAATATAATACTTATTCCTGATTAAAATCGATTTCTCATGATTTCATCAAACTTGGCGCATTTAAAACACGTAATAACTTGTTATTTCGATCTATGATTAGAATGGTTGCGCTATTAATATTGATTTCTCATGTCTGCAGAGAAGTTATTCACTCCGTCGTTAAAATCGAATTTTCGTGATTTCATTAAATTTAGCGCATTTGATATCTAAAAAGTTTATTCTTTCACAGCCGGCCGTCGGTCACGCGCCGCGTGCTCGTGCCTGATTGGTTTTTTGAAACCCGACGATTTTAATTATTAGTTAAACGATTAAGATGATCGATTATAGATTCTGTGAATCAGTTTTTCCATTTCTCTTTACAGAAAATAGAAATAATTAAGTCTCCTATACGTTAACTTGTCGACTTCTTCCTCAGTGCCGTTGCCTCAGGCGGAAACGACATCGTTTCTCCCGGGGCTGGCACAGAGAGAAATGAGAAAGCTGCGATTCCTTACTTCCCCGATGATGCAGAAGTTTTAAATCGGCGATTCCAGGTCCCTCCATCAGAAGCTTTCGATCCTCTTCGATTCCAACCATTTCCTCCCCGCGATCTCTCGTCGCTCTCCGCAGCCGCGGCCGACTCGATGACGCTAATGAAGTAGCGGGAGCTCGAAAACCCTAATCGCTTCTACCTCTTTCGAGATCCCTTTTCGCGGCCGGTCGGCAGATGGCGGATCAGGAGGACGAGGACCTGAAGATGGCGCTGCGCCTGAGTATGCAGCACTCGCCGCCGGAGCCCAAGCGCAGCAAGCCGAGGGACGCCGCCGGAGCCTCGTCGCCGGAAGACGGCCGCCGGATGCAGAGGGAGCTCATGGCCGCGGCGGCCGAGAAGAGATTTCTGGCTGCGAGGAGCGCCGGAGCGTCGTCTCCTACCCCGTCGCCGTCGCCGTCGCCATCGCCGGTGTCGACTCCGAATAATGAGAAGCCTAGGTCTCTCTCGAGAAGAGAGGGGGAATTCGGAGTGGAAGATGGCCGAACTGGGAGAGAACTGTCGAGTGAAGAAGCACATCAGTTGTTCTCGATGGTTTTTGGGGGCGACGTTACGAAAGGAATTCTCGCTCAGTGGAGTAATCAAGGAATAAGGTATGGGATGCGGCGACTGAAATGTGCTGAATTTCTTTTCTGTTTGTTCTGTGCTATCAATCATAGTTAATCCCAGTAAGCCATAACAAAATTCTCGTGATCCGATGCAATTAGGAATGGTGTTTGTTCTATGAGTACAAATCTGTGTGTTCGAACTTTGAACGAGTTGTATTGTTCAAATCCTAATAATGTTTTATAACAGAGATGGCATTGGTATTGGATTCCATTCATTTGGATTTCTTTGTCAATTTTTGCAAATATGTTTCGCATTTGGTTTATGAGCTGATTATGGAGTAAGCATATGATTAGAAGTGCGACTAAGTAGTTGTTTAGAATTTGGAAGTTCAATAGCTCTTTGCGGTTCCTTTGTAGCCAGAGTCAATGATTATTGTCTACTCACTCTTCCTTCGAGGTCAATAAGGAAACATAAAGTTGACTAAGAGAGTTTTGTGATGTCTTTAAAAGTAAGAGAGGCATCATAGTGATTGCATTGGAAGTGAATTTAAAAATTATGATATCCCTTGAGTTGGTGCATATGCATCATTTGCTTCGAACAGCTCCTCATGTTGATTATGCCTCATCAATTCTGTGATTTTTTTTAAAAAAAAAATCAGGCAATGTGCTTTTAAAGATTCCTCGGGAACACATTCTGGATAATTGAAAGTTGTATTTCTGTTGCTTTTATTTGCATGTCCTTTTTTTTCACTTAGCAATAGAAGGAAAAGAAGAATGTCGCTAGTCGGTTTGTGAGCTGAGTATGGAATACATAAGTAAAGATGCTGATGGATAATCTTTTAAAGGCTGGATGTCGACCGCATTGCTTTCTTATTGTTGCTTCCATGCTGCAGTGTTAGATTGTAAGTTATCTGCTCTACTTGCGCTTCACTTGATGTCAAGGCGATGAAAAGTATAGTAAGGTAGTTTTAGGATGTATCTTTGGAAGAAAGAGATCATAGTGGTAAATTGAAGTTGGAATGCATTGTTGACTCCAGTTAGCAATCCATGTTGATATGCCCACCTGCTTTTTAAAATCTTGTTTTACAATTCCTTTTGGCAAATATGGAGGGAAGGGAAGATATTTAGGGTCTGATTGGTAACATTTATGTTCCAAAAAAATGATTCTGATTAGAATCAATTTTTTTTATTCTATTTCCCGGATGAGTTTTAGAGAATCAGAATGCGTTTGGTAACTGCATAAAATTTCTGTTTTTGGAACAAAAACGCATTTGTTAACTGCACAAAATTTCTGTTCTGGAAAATAATTTCTCTTCCCAATTTGTCATTTAAATCTAATAATTACATAATCACATTTGATTACTTTCCTCAAAACCCACAATTGCGAGATTCCTTCGCCATGACATCTTTGGCCAAAATAGGGATGATTTAGATTTGTTACTTGCAAGGATAATACGCTAAAATTGTTGATTTTCCATGCTTCTCTTGCGGCTATACATATACCAAGGATAAAAGAGGTGACTCTGATTATCCTTTATTGCTCGAAATGAATAAAATCCATATATGCCATATCGGTGACTCAGTTTTACCCTTGGATATCATGTGAATTGTCACTAATGCAACATGATACTCCGACAACAAATCAAGCAAGGCTTAGGAAAATCGAAAGGCGAAATCACCAAAAATAGATTTGACTAGTTGAATGGACCCATTTCCTACTTTTTGAGATTTTTTTGAAATTTTCGGGAATTTTCGGAACGATTTGCCCGTGAGGGGCAAAATAGAATTGGCCAGTTGAATGGACCCATTTTCTACTTTTTGGATTTTTTTTTGGAATTTTCGAGATTTTCCGGAATGATTTGTCCTAGAGGGGCAAAATCATCATTTGAGAGAAATCAAAAGGCAAAATTGTCAAAAATATGATTGGCAAGTTGAAATGACCCACCTCCTAATTTTTGAGATTTTTTTTGGAATTTGCGGAATTGTTTCTGATTTTTTCCAAATTTTTTTAGAATTTTTATGAATTTTCCATTTAATCATTTTCTATTTTTTATTTTTTATTTTTTTATTAATTTCTGATTTTTTTTTTAAATTGTCCGAACCAGGTCTGGTTGACCCGGCCCACGCCTCGCTGGCGCCCAACATAAGTGAGAGAAGACTATCGTTGTCTTTTTTATTCTCAAAAGTGTTCTTTTTCTGGATAACCAACTTTTTTTGTTCTTATTTTTGTCCAAAAGTGTTCCCGAGAGCATAACCAGAATCAGAATCATTTGCGTTACCAAACTTGTTTTTGATTCTATTTTGTTCCGAGGAACAGAAACGTTACCAAACAGGCCCTAGAAACGAGAGCAACTTTTTAATGTTGGGGATTCTTCTTTTGTTGATTACGCCTGAGCAATCAGGTGATGAGTTGTTCTATTTTCCAGTTATTTCTTCAATTAAGTGGTGGAATGAATCAGGGACCAGTTCATTTATTCCAAGAAGAGATGCTTACTTATAAATTTGATCATATTACAGTTCGTCTAGAATTACTTGGTACTACAATCATTGGGGGAAAAATACTACCCCGTAGAGTGATCCTAGCGAAATTGACTGCTCTAATATCTGTATGGAGTCTCATTGCTTTTCATGTTCTTTTCACTAGAGAAGTATGTTTTTCATTGATTTTCATGTCCGCATTTGCATCATCTATGCTGCTTGTAAAACTTATATTGGTAATTTATTATAGGTATCTTATACACCTAGCTGACTAATACCATCGAATCCTCACTTCAGGTTTAGCCCTGATCCAGAAACATCCATGGGCTTAGTGCAGCATGAAGGAGGGCCCTGCGGTGTCTTAGCAGCTGTACAAGTAATGTCTTGTTTTCTCAACATTGCAGATTGCTACTTTAATTGTTGCATTTATGTCTTATAAATGTCAAACGCGTTTTGTGGAGATACAAGGCTATTGGTTTATGAACTAGTTCTGCTGATATGTTCTTAGCAAGTATGCCTTTCAGAATCTTCTATGTGTTTGACTCCTAGAAATCTGAAGCATGTCTATTGGGATCCTAAGGGCCCAATTTCCTTACAAAAGTCTTCAACTTTAGGTCGGGTCTTTATTTTGGCGTGAACTATTTTGGGTCTCATAGAAAAGCGTTAACTTTAGGTTAGGTCTGAATTCTGATCCGAACCTTTTTTTTGTTTCATAAATGAGCTCCAACTTAGGTCTGATCCCAATTATGGCCTGAAAGTTTTTGTCTCATAAAAATCACAAACTTCAGGTCTGACGTGTCATTCCACGTGTAGGGAGAGAGAGAGAGAGATGGAGAAATGATTCATCGGATCTTTAATGGCATCATTGGATGGAAACTTGAGGGGGGCCAAATTTAGGTATTGACTGAAAGTTTGTGATATTTTATGAGAAAAAAAACGTTAAGGTCATTATTGGGATCCAACTTAAAGTCGGTGCTCTTTTACCAGACAAAAAGTTCAAGTCAAAATTGGCGACCCGACCTGAAGTTGGGGCTTTTTTATGAGAAAATAAATTGAGCCAAAAATGGGGCCTAACCAAGAATAGGTGCCTTTCAAGGAAATTGAGCCAGATCCTAAGAGTGTTAGTTGTTTCCTTACTTTAGTTATAATGAAGCATCAATGAGACAGAGCTGTTTGAAGGTCTGGAATAATTCTCCTTAGAAATCTTCCTACTTTCACATTCTAGATAAGGGAAGCACTGGATGACATTCCATGTCTGAATGCAGGGGAAATAAAGGCCCGGATCCTGATTTTACATATGGTTTTTCCTTTAATATTCGGACATTGTCAAAGATGATGTCTTGAATTCATTTAGGAAGTGGGTAAATATCTTGAATGCAGCCTTCATCACTATGATCTTTTGGCAGGCAGGCACTACAGCTTATTGTTGAGTTTGCAATACAGCAAACAAACAACAATATAATGACAACAAGAACAATCAATCCTTTTGCCAGTGAATGCAGTAGGCTACATGTTGAACTTACAATTTGGCAGTTCAACAAAGTTTCAATCTGTCCGGCATCCATCATCATATTTGCAAGTTGTAATATTTATTGACTGCTGGTTTTAGTGGTGAATAAATTTACTGTATCGGGTTGATACTGGTGATGTGGTGTTGCATGTTGGATGCATTTTGCAATGACTTATTTGAGATGGTATCTGGGACAGGTTTAAGGCTTTGTCAACATTTTAGTGTCTATGTTTCATTTTCTACTTTTATGATCATGTTGTATTCTTTTACTAATGTTGTTTGCAATAATAAAAGTTTCCTCATGTAGGCTTTTGTTCTCAAGTATCTTCTTTTCTTTCCGGACGATTTGCGTAAAGGGGCATCGACTAATTCACCAATCCTCGGTCCAAAAGCATTGTCTCAAAGACAATTTCAAGGTTCAGATAATTTTGCCTCCCTTGCAGAAAGCGAAAAATTGAGGTAATTAATCTATAGAGAGTTAATTGTTTTCTTGATTGTTGCCTTCCTTTTGGTTTGGTTCTGCCTAGATGTGTTGCCTGCTGTTAGTGAAATGCTGTTTCTGCTTCTGTTAGCCATAATTACTTCCTCATTTTTTATTTTTGGGTTGGATTGAGTACATCGTCCTCATCAGCAATCATGTTTAGTTTGTTTGGTTGATTTTTCTCCATATGTGGATATATAATTAATGTCATTGTTCTTTATCCAAGGAGAGAAAATCGTGATATGACAATTCATTTAGTTCTCTAAGCTATTGGCTGTCTCTTTTGATTACAGTTCTCTTATTGTTCATATTTTAGAGTAGATTGATTGAAATATGTACAGAATGCCAAAACTTTTGAAAATTTGAAAAAATTATGAGAAACGCAAGGGCAAGGTTCTGCTCCCAAACATGACCTGGACATGTGATAATAGTAAACTAAGTTGGTTGATTAACATGTGATAATAGGCTAATAGCAATACCTGGACATGTATATCAATTTTCTAAATGCTTTTCTATTACTTGATCAATTTGTTATTCCCTGTTGCGACGCACATGTCCCTTTGTTGGCTAGGGTAAAGATAGGTTTTGGGCATTGATGATGAATAGGTCAAAAGGTATCGCTCGGAGATGTCCTCTTTCCTAGGTTTACTGTCGTTATGATCTATTGGATGTGGACCGATGCCCTTCAGTACTTGAAATTTTCAAATATTTTCTGATAAGGACTGATTTTGAGTCGCTGCAAACCAAATCCTTTTGATTGATTATCCAATTTTGTGAACTTGTTTTACTCTGCAAATGAGCTAGGAGAAATAATGGAACAACTTCAAATATTTTCTAAGCCTTCAGATGGTCAAATGCAGTATGATGTTGGTTGGAAGGTTGTTTGTCTCACAGTTTTGTTGTTGTTTTCTCTGTTTGATCTGTTTCTATTTGCTGTGCTACTTTGATATGCATGTTGGAATAGACATTGACTGAGATAACTAGCAATATCTTTTTCCTTTTTATCAATGACAGGGCACTGATAAGAAGTATGAGTGAGATTTTATTTCACTGTGGAAGTAATAAAAGGGCTGTTATCGCCACTTTAAGTGTTACTGGTAAAGAACTTGAGGGGCCTGTGGATGGTTCAAAGGATGAGGTAGGCGATAGGTTGGTGTTTCATGTACTTTAAAGGCAGCAATAGTAGGTTTTGATTCTACTGTTTGACTTGCTTTTGGAAGTTTCTTTTCAAATTAATTATACTAATTGCCATTGTTTTTTCTTCTTAGGGTAATACCAAAGCTCTGGAGGGACTTCCAATAGAATCGGCTTCTGATTTGCAGAAAATTCTAAGAGTTGAGACTTATAGTGTGCAAGCTACTGTTTTCCAAAGGCTTGAAGCAACGCTTCGCTTTTTTCAAAGTCGAATGGGAGCTCTGCTATTTCTTATCTCCGCATTACTTTCTCGGGGACTGGTATGCTACCTTTTCCATCCTACTAATTATCTGACAAGCTTGTCAAATATTAGTCTACAAATATTCATGTATATTCCCGTTTACTTTGGTTGCTATTAAAATCTCACTATTTCTTTAAGAGATAAAATATATTAACAATTTATCTTCATAAATTGGGACACGTATCTGACACAGCCAATGTTTCATTTCCATTAGCCTTGTTAATAGAATTTGTTGCGAAGCGATAGTACCTCCTTAGTCAGAATGGTTTTTCATTTTTATTACTACTATTATTTCTTGCCCAAAAGTCAAAAAACTCAGAAGTGATCAAATAGTTATATTAGTTGAAACTTCAAATCATGCTATCTTGTTAGGCCACAGAGAGGATACTGGGATAATAACCGACAATCTGAAAAAAATAAGAAATTTGATCCACTGGAAAACTAATGTGTATTTGATGATGAACAAACAAAAGAAATAATAGTGTCGAGGCATTCTGTAATTGCAGGATGCCGTTCAAGCTGACAGAGATGATCCCAGTCTTCCTCTGGTAACTGCACCATTTGGTCATGCATCCCAGGTAACTATCATTGCGTTGAGAATTTTCCATTTGGTGGTTCAACAGTTATGATGCTTCTGACAAATATCTTAGGTTTTCTTTACTGTGCAAATGCTATATGGTGAAGATGTGGAGAAAATTTTGATGCAAACTTAGAATTGTTTTTGGGCAGGAAATTGTAAACTTGCTACTTTGCGGGCAGGCTGTGCCCAACGTTTTCGATGGAAGGATGGATCTAGGTGGTGGTATGTTTCTAAAGGGTGTATCAACATGCGTGGAAGTTGGGTTTCTGACACTGTTAGAATCGCTTAACCTTTGCAAGGTTGGTCAGCATTTGAAGTGCCCCAACTGGCCTATATGGGTTGTGGGAAGTGACTCCCACTACACAGTTCTATTTGCTCTTGATACCATTGTTCAGGAAGAGAATGAACTAGAAGAAAGGGAATCGCAGATTCGGAGGGCTTTTGATGCACAAGATCAGAGTGGAGGGGGTGGTTTTATTGGTGTGGAAGGATTCCATCAAGTATTAAGGGTAACTGACGTCAGGCTTCCTCCTGAAAAAGTCGATCAGCTTTGCAGCTCGGGCTTCATCGTGTGGAGTGAATTTTGGCAGGCCATTTTAGATCTAGACAGCAGTATGGGAGGTCTAAAGGACTCCTCAGGATTGATGGGCAAAAAGGTGTTTGATCTTTACCATTTCAATGGAATTGCAAAATCGGATTTGAATGGGCAAGCGAACTCAGGAAGTGAGGCTCCAGTTCAAAGGCCTAGACTTACTAAACTTAGAGTTTCTGTCCCACCACGATGGACGCCCGAAGAATTCATGGCGGCAGCGCCCTCTGGTTCAGGTGGGGATCAGCCGAGCGCAAAGGATGCTGAAGTGGCTAAACACGAGCCTCCTCAGCATGCACCCCTTGTGGACTGCGTACGCACTCGGTGGCCTCGTGCTGTTTGTAACTGGGTTGGGGATCCTCCGAGTATCGTGTGAAGGCCAATTGAGCATTCAATTTGGCTTGACATGGCTCGTGCGATTCATAGGAACTAAAAAGCGGTGGACGCCGTCTCCAATGCGTGTAAGATTGTGCCAACATGTTGATTGACGAGATGAGGGAAATCGTTTGGGCTTGTTGAATCCGGATATTCAATACTTTCTTTTTTGGTCTCAAGTATATCCATTGCCTTCCTTTACTGCATGTACTGATGTCTCTCTCATCCCCTAATTTTTTCTTGTCAGCAGTTGAAGGGAAAGGCGGGACATATTGAATTTTTATGGGTTAAATCGCAATGTACCATTAATTTACATGTAGCTTGGTGGATAACTAGCCAATCTTTCGGCCTCGCGGGGAACTGTTCATAAGGAACTCTGAATCTGGTTCGACGGATCGTTTTTACTTTGCGTCATTTGTTGACCCGATAGGCTGATCTCTTTTGTTGTAGTACTAGTGAACTTTCGGTGGTATTAGTAACTTCTTGGGTCAAACTTACTTTTCGGGGATCAGTAGATTCAGGCAATTCACCTCTTGTTCTGAATCACATGACACTGAACACTGAATATTGTATTTTCGAGTACGGCTCCTTGTTTCCAATTTTTTTTTAAAGGAAAAAAAATTCAAAAGAGGGCTTGAAGTCCTCTTGTTTTCTCAAATGAGGGCTTCAAGTTGACTATGTTTTAAATAAGGGCTCGAAGTGACATAGTGTGTTTTAATTAAGGGTCTGAAGTGATTATAATGTTTCAAAAAAAGGTTTAGCCTGAAGACGATTTTTGTCATTTTATATTTTAATTTTTTATTCATTTTTTTGATTAAAAAAAAAAAAGGGCCACCCACAGGTAGGAGGGCTAGCCGCCGGCCCACCGTTGGTGGGGGGTCGGCAGGGGTAGCGAAGGCCGACGGGGTCGCCGGCCAGAGGCAAGGGCCAGAACCGAGAAAGAGTTCGGACCTCTTGGATCTGGGCGGGGTTCAGTGGTCCCCACCCAGGTCGGGGGCCGCCGACCCTCGCCTTGACCAAGCGACCTCTGCCCAGTGGCGGCCCCCAACATGGGCAGGGGCCGCCGAACCCTACTTAGATCTGGGAGAGGGTCTGACCCTCTCCCGGTTTCTATGAGGGCCAAAGGCCCTCGCCTCTTTTCAACAGGGTCACCGGTCCTCGCCGAGGCGACGACGACCCCGTCGCCCCCCGCTGACCGCTCTCTGGCGATGGGGCGGCGGCCAGCCCTTCCGCTTGTGTATGCCATCTTCTTTCCTTTTTTGTTTTGGAGAAAATAGATTAAAAAAAACTGTAATAAAAAAAAGTAAAAAGACGAAATTGCCTTTAAAATCAGGCTTTTTTTTAGATTTTATGGTCAATTCAAGCCTTTATTTGAAATAATATTCATTTCATGTCCTTATTTGAGAAAATGAGGGTACTTCAGGACCTTATTCGAAACAAAATTTACTTGATACTTTTATTTGAAAAAATATAAGGACTTCATGCCCTTTTTTGGATTTTTCCCAAGAGAGAGAGAGAGAGAGAGAGAGAGAGAGAAAAGGGAAACGCACGTCATGATCTTAAACCTGTTTACCAAAATAAGGGGAGCGAGAGAGAGAGAGAAGGGAAACGCACGTCATGATCTTAAACCTGTTTATAAGGGGAGCAATCTTTAGACAGGAGAAAAAGAAAATTAAAAGTAAGGAACCCAAAAAAGGGCGATGGTGGGACCCAATCTCAATATTCTCTACTTTTTGTACCACATGCATGAACTTTGCCAGATGAACTTTTTCCATGAGAGTAGGCCATTCCCTTTCTTTTGTTTTTTTATTATTTTTATTTTTATTCCTTCTCGATGAACCGACAAAAGAACGCGAACAAGGGCGATCACGGGTATTTGGATACAACTCCACGACCATGTCTAGATGGACCGCCGAAATGAACATGGTAAGCATTGGTAATTAGGGGTGTTTCATGGAAAACTAAATCGAGCCGAGCCGAGCCGAGCCAAGCCGAGCCGAGCCAAATCGATAAGTGCAATCTAGCTATTTATTGGTTCAGTTTTTGCTTAGGGTTTTTCTTCTTGATTCATTAGGTTGGATTGTGTTCATAATTATAGAAACCGATGAAAATCGAATCTAATTGATAAGTTCAATAAATGTATTTTTTTCCCCTTCTTTTTTGTCTATTAGAAATTGGAATTTGGCCTAACCAAGCAAATTCTTCCTATCCAAGATGCAAGATCCTTCTGTTATATTAAATAAAATATTTCCACTTCTCAAGTCAGTTATTATTGATTGGTATGATGATTGGGTTTTTTTTTTGTTTAGTTAAATGAGTTTTCTCGATATTTCAATGAATTAATTGGATAAAAGTTATTATCACATTCCTTTTTTTTTCAACAAATTTGTTAAATTCAATCGCATGTTGAAGTTAGATAATCTACAAATGCGTTGGATTTCTTACTTACAAATCGGTTTAATGGTACCAATTTGGAACCTAGCCAAACCAAAGACAAACAAACTCGAAGTTATTGGTATGATTTGAGTTTTGTAATTTCATGGGTATATGCATCAAAAGTCCGGAACTTTTATCATGAAAGTGCAATTGGGTCATAAAACTTGTAAAAAGTTCAATATAATCCTTCCATTACTTTCCATCTAATTAAGTTGATGGAAAATACTTATGGTGGCTTTTTTTATTATTTCTCAAGGTTTTGTAATTTCTCAACAGGTTGCACGCTTGCAGCCTTCTTCGTTGCCACCCCACTATCGTCGGCCCGTGCAGCCCTCTCCGCTGCCGCCCCACTATTGTCAGGAAGGGCCAACAGCAATGTGGGCATGATCAGTGAGGATTGTTGGGCCCTAGGCAGGAGTTGGCGACCCTCACCCATCACATGCGACGGTTGCTAGTGGCAGCGATTAACGATCCTTTGCAGGACCTAGGCAAGGGTTGTCAGCCCCTAGCAGAGGCCCATCGACCCCCCCCCCCCCCCCCCCCCCCCCCCGCGACCATTCTCGCGTCGTCATCGGCCCTTTCTAACCACAATGGGGCAGCGTTGTAGCCCTTGCTTATATCTTCCTTTTTAAAAAATTTGCTTATTTTGAATATAATTTAAATAAATTTGAATTAAAATTCCAGATTTTGTTTTTAAAAAAAATGACGTCGTTTTAGCCTTATATTTAATGTTTAGCCACATAAATATAAAAAAATAATTTAAAAAAGCCACGTCAATTTTCATTACCCAAATTGGATTGAGCTAACTGAATGACTCGCTAGCAGTAATTTGATAAGTTTTAGAATTTGATTACAACTTTTAGTAAATTTAAAGACTTAATTGCATTTTCGTAACAAGTTTAGGACTTCAAATGCGCATATCCCTAATTTTATTATCGGTTTAGTTTAGTTTTGAGTCGAGAATTTCTCAGTTTGATAAATTCGGCCTAGTGTAAAAATGCCTCCAAAACAAATTAAACCGAACCAGACACCCCTAATCACAATGCTAAACAATACATTTGTACAACCCAACCAAAGACTTTATTATTTAAGCGCCAACTAATCATAGAACATTTTGAAACCCCACTTGGAGGACAAGTTGCCACATAAGAAAATGTTAATATACTGCAAATTGCTTGCTCCCCAGCTAATCACTGTGACGGGGTGGTTCCAATACTATGTGAAAAAGTGTTCATTTTCCTTAATTTTCTCAACCCCCCAGTTGTCAATCAATTACTATAATGCTGGGCGTGGTCGATGGAATACGATTTCGTCTGACGTGGCATGGCCTTTGGAGTTTGTATCGATCTCTGATTGATGGGGACATCGACAGTGGGGGCCCAAACGGATCGTTCCTCATTCACTGAACCTGCAGAAAGAGCCTTTCAGAAAATTCATTGATGCTCAACACAAGACAATCGAAAAAGTTATAGTACTAAGGTAAAAAACCAAAAACCCGTCTTGGAGTTGTGTTAATATAACGCCTGGTTTTTGAGCACACGCCTCTCTTTCCTCAAAAGCTTTCCTTTTGAGCTTCTGAGGCCAGGTGGGTCTGGCTTTTGTGAGCGTCCGTTCTGGGTTCCTCGCCTGATTTTCTGGGGAAGCTCTTACTGCTGACAAGCTGTAAAGCTTTGTGCAGAGTTTTGCTCAGATAAGTCACTGTCTCCTCTCCGCTGAACAACATTTTGGATTGTATCTTCAAAGTTTGCATCTTGGATGTGTTTGGGTTCAATTCGTGGTGGTTTTAGTACTGGGAATCTGTGAAAGTTTTGCTGCAACTGGTCAGGTTAAGCTTGATCCCTGTGATTTTCTGGGATGCTTGTTATAATGGTTGGATTGGTGTTTCTGTGATGTGAAAGATGCTCGCTTGAGGATCTGAAAACTGTCAGAAGGATCCCAAAAAGTGTGTGGAATTTGCCTGAGCTGGGTCAAAAAAGAGATGGGTTCGCTTCATTTTGGCCCTCAGGGTAAATGAATTGCGTTGGCAGATGGCTATGCTCGCTTAAAAAATTTATAAAATAGGGTTTTAAGTGAGATAAGCTCCCGTTTCTTGATTAATTGTCTTTTAGGAAAACAATGGAAGGGAATATGTCACAAGGAGGTATGATCCCAGGTAATCCTGCATATGGAGGTCTAGATTTGCCGAGATCGATTCAAATCCACAGTCAAGCGCAACAATCACACTGTCTTCATCAGCACCATCAATCTCATCCTCGCCAAACGACTGGGGTCCACCCCTCAATCCATGAGGGTTTCCCACTTACAATGGGAACGTTGTCTGGTTGCGATCAGATGATCTCTGTGGGAGATTTTAACAAAGGGGAGAGGTGCAAGAACTCGGGGAGCGATGACGATGATCCAAGCTTTACCGAAGATGGTATTGATAGTCATAATGATGCAAGCAAAGGGAAAAAAGGGTCACCATGGCAACGGGTGAAATGGACTGATAAGATGGTTAGACTTCTGATCACTGCTGTCTCCTATATTGGTGAAGATTCGGGTTCAGATTGTGGGGGCGGGGGACGAAGAAAGTTTGCTGTCCTACAGAAAAAGGGTAAATGGAAGTCGATTTCGAAGGTTTTGGCTGAGAGGGGTTTCCATGTCTCACCTCAGCAGTGTGAGGATAAGTTCAATGACCTTAATAAGAGGTACAAGAAACTCAATGATATGCTTGGTCGGGGGACCTCTTGCCAGGTGGTCGAGAATCCTGCACTTTTGGATGTGATAGATTTCCTTAAAGAGAAAGAGAAGGATGATGTCAAGAAAATTTTGAGCTCAAAGCATTTGTTCTATGAAGAGATGTGCTCTTACCACAATAACAATCGGCTACATCTACCTCATGACCAAGCCTTACAACGCTCTCTGCAGCAGGCTCTCAGAAGTAGAGATGACCATGAAAATAATGATGTCAGAAGAAACAACCATGATGACTTTGATGAGGATGATCAAGATGTGGATAATGACGATCATGACGAACATGAGGAGAATCATGCTATTCATGGCGATGACAGGGCAATGTGTGGGGTTTCGAAGGGTTCTGCAAAGAGGATGAAGCAAGTCCAAGGCCATGAAGATTTCAGTTTTGGGACTTCCTTGAATGTTCAAGAGTTGAGCAAAAGCTCCCATTCCCATTCTCATGTTGTACATCCTGATATGAATCAAACTCTTTCAGAGAATAGGACGGATTGGTTACAGAAGCAGTTGAATGAATCTCGTTCACTTCTACTTGAAGAACAGAAGTTACAAATTCAATACGAGATGTTGGAGTTGGACAAACAGCGCTTCAAATGGGAGAGATTTTGCAGGAAAAGAGACCGGGAATTAGAAAAGATGAAGATGGAAAATGAAAAGATGAAGCTTGAGAATGAACGTATGGCTTTAGAATTGAGACGAAAGGAGATGGGTGTTGACTTTAGTTAGACGGATAGCCAGGTCAGTCTTTACCTTTTTGATATTATCAACATGAAATGCAACGTTCCCTCTGTGACTAGTAGCCGCCACTAATTATCAGTGGAGCGGTGTGACTCAAATTCCAGCAGTAGATGTTTATTGCAAAAAAGAGAAAAATATTCCAGTAGTAGGTGAGTGGGACATATGATGGTCTGTTTCTTATTGTTGAGCCTGATCTTGTAATGTCTCTCATGTACTTGGTTTTAACTTGTGATATATCTTTAGCCCCAGGATTTGTGCCTTTTCTTCTCTCCTTAAATTGTTCTAAGTCTGCTCAAATCCTCTGTTGCATATTTTGGCTTTTGGAATGTATGAGTGCTGTTCAAGTAAACACCTGTCTGTCAATCAATAATTTGATAGTGCAACTTTCTGGATTTCTTAGCAGTGTAAGTTAGGATAGATCTGGCCTTGAATTAGATCTGTTTCTATTCTTTCAATTGAGTGAGAGTCATACACGTTGCTTCTTAGTGGGGGGGAAAATATTTTGTCTTGCAAGCTTGTGATCAAATTAAGTCCTTAGTAGGTTGGTTGAGGGATAACTCGACTCTTTTCATTATTCAGGAGATGAGAAGTCCTTAGTAGAGTTGCTATTGCCTACAGGTTAAATTGTGTATTCTCTGTGCATCAATCGTTTTGACTTTTCCACAAATAGAGAACTCTAATATTGCCCCATGATTCTCTTTTATCTAGGAATTTTTCCATTGACTATTGATAGGAAAACTGGGGGTTTGAGTCCCTATCAGCAAAGATGTAAGTCTTGCATCACATAACTTAAATCTCTCTTGAATATTTCAGCATTGTCTTTTGTACTAGATTGCTGTTGGTAATGTTATTTAGATTGCTTGGTGGGGGTGTGCATCAGTCCAGTGCAGCTCGGGAACCGGACCAGACCGGGTCTAGGTGGTTTTCGTCGGAACCGGACTGATTCCCGGTTCCCATTTTTGGAAACCTGCACTATTGGGTCCAGTTCGTGGTCCGTGGGTCGAATTGGACCAAACTGGCACTAATCATCACATTAGCTTTTTTTTTTTAATCAAATAGCCTAATATATTATAATAATCCATAATATATAAGAAACTTACACTAGGCGATGTGGGATCACATACTTTGGCTCCATTTTATCTTAAAAATAAAAAGGCAGCGTGTCTCCTTCCTTGCCAATCGATGTGGGACTGCAAGGAAAAAACTTGCTGCCTTTTGTTACTTTTAAACCCTTTAGAGAACAAAGGGTGGACAGCTATGCTTAGTCTCGGTTCCTGAGAACCGGACTGGTCCTTATCGGTCCAGTTCTAGTTCCAAAATTTTCGAACCTGGAACCATAGGGTCAGTTCCTGTTCCAGGCCAAGGACCAATCCACCTCGATCACCCAGTGCTTGGCTTTGAATCACGAGAGTTGTCGAATCTTCCAAAACTTCTAACCTGGGAAATTTGTATGTGTTAATTATTCTTCCTAGTAAACCGATTGCTTGAAAGTATCAAATTCCATGGTGCCTCTATCTTACTTGTTGTCTGATCATCCGCAAGTTCAAGCGTGGGAAATATTCATGTTTAATACTTCACATCATGGATAACTAGTTGAGTCAATAGGCTTGTCTAACCTTTCCATAAGCCCAAGGTTTATATGTATGTGTGCTGACATGGATGTTTCACAAGCTGCCTACTGTGTGGAATACGAGGTTAAATGGCTATAAACAAATGTGTTTATGCACGTTAGCGTGATGGTGCCTTTTCGTGATCCTTCATTACTGCACAACATCCCTTCCACTTTCAAATTGTTTTAGTTTTGGCTAAATCTCTTTCTAGGAAGCTGAATTTCATCAAAAGTTTTGTTTCAAGTGACTGGCATTTCTTTTCTAGGAGTACAGGGAATTGTATTATTCTTGTCACATCTTTGGTAAACCTTGTGTGAACTGAACTAGATTTTGCAGATTGGTCCCTAATTATTTTTTTCCGCAAGTTGCCAATTTACACTCAGAAAGATTGGCATTAGGATGAAAATGCATTGATGATTCTGTTAGTACTCAAGAAAAGATAACATCCTGAACGAATATAGTTGAGAAAAGATTGGTGTTCTCTCAATTAAGGGTAGGATGAGAAAAGCTTGTTTGAGGAGGTCAGGACACATGAAACGTCTTTTAGAAGCTCTAGTGTTTTGTGGGGGCGTACTTTTGAAAGGAATAGGGAAAGCATAAAATATTATGGTTGGGAGCTGTAAGGGAAGATCTTGAGTTTCTGAATCTCATTGAATACTTAATATAGAATAGAATAATGTATAATGGTGTGCATAATTTGTGTCGCTGACTGCTGATCTACGTGGGAGAAAAAGGTTTGCTAATAGTTGCCGACATCTGAACAATTGAAATTGTGTGGGACTTTCTTGTTACATGTGTCATTGCATCGCTATTGATTCTTGGGCTCTTACCCGCCTCAATCTGGATCCAAGCTCAACTTGTTTCTATGATCTTGGATGCTAATAAGTTTTGCAGTCTATTTGATGTCTACATTGATGCAACAGTTCCATCTTTTGCTGTGAATGATATGAGCAATCACGAGAGTAATTGTTTTAGATGTGAATGGCAGTCAATTTGAAGTGTTATAGGTTCCTATTCTCTGATATAGTGCCCTTTGTCGCGACCCGTCCGAAAGCGGACGCGGCTAATGGATTACCGATCGCGGGTCTTGGATCGGCGCGGGCCCTCTCAGGCCCATACCAAATCGCGGCGGGAGTATTTTAGAAGGATTCGACGATAAGAGTCGATCGCTTTCGACCTTCAGTGTGGTCGTCGTGGCATGTGCAACTTGTGCATGCATTTGGAGTCGCCACCGGTCTTTATTGGAGGGTAGACCGGAAACCTTACTGACCGATTGGGAGAGGTCGATCAGTTCTGCGGAACCAGAGATTTTGGGTTCGGGGACTTGGTTACGTCGGTGTCATTACCAACGCCCTTTCGGTACCTAACGCGAGTGATTTTCCTAGCTAAGAATTCATGCATATGAGTGGAGTACGAATCCTAAATCCAGGAATTCATGCAAATAGGAATGACTATCCTAGCAATCACAATCAATAATAAAATGCGCAAATCAATGAATCCAAATATGCAAAATAAACGCATCAAATCAACATGGCACTCCTAATAAGGCTCTGTTAGCCTAAATAAGTATCAATCAAACTTAGGAATGATTTAGACATGATTTTACCTATAAGGGGTAAAGTCGTAATTTTGAGACAAAAGGGACGATTTGCCCAAAAAGGGCAAAATCATCATTTCGGAATAAATTCGGAGTAAAACAATGTCAAAAATAGGTTTGGTCACTCAATTGACCCATTTCCTATTTTTTTTTTGCAATTTTCATGATTTTCTGGAATTTTAGAAACCGATTTACCATTCGAAGGGTAAAATCGTCATTTTCTAAAAATGAGAATGAAATGTGGAAATCCTAGACATAAGGTTTAGCCACCTATCTGGCTCATCGCCAAATTCTAAGCAATTTCCACAATTCATCGGAATATCAAAGACGATTTACTCTTTGAGGGGGTAAAATCGTCATTTTGGATTAAACGGGAGAAAAATATCAAAAATGACAATTTTTGGTAGTTTAAACCTTGGAAATTTTCCAGATTTTTTTTAGGATTTTTCTTTAATAATTCACTTTTTTTGAATTTTTTTTATTTGATTTTTTTTTTTTTATAAATTTCCTGAAAATAAGTCCCAACTGAACGGTCCCTAACTCGCCACGTGGCGTCTCGGTGACAATCGAATCATTTTAATTTTTGTAAAATTCGAAATTCATTTTTTTAATGTTAAAAAATATTTTTTATTCTGAAAATCATCGGATCACGACACGTGGCTCATCTACAACCATCCAATCTAGCATTTTTTTGTTTTTGTTTTTGTTTTTATAGGACGCAACACATTGCAAAAAATATAGAAGATATTAAGTCATTATACAACATAAACATAAGCAAAGGAGATGGGATCCGGTGAATTTTACGACGTCGGAGTCCGTCGGTGTTCGTGCAACAATGTGTGGGGGGTATAAACCACCAGCAGGAGGCTCGGCCTTCCGATTCTGGGGTAGCACAATATAATTTACAGAAAATAAATAAATAAAACACCTTGGACACCAATAGGAGGCTTAGCCTTCCGATTCTGGGTCTTTTATGCGAAATATAGAAATGCTATGACATAAAGTAAATACACAGCAAATATTTAGACACCAACAGGAGGCTCGGCCTTCCGATTCTGGGTCTTTTATGCGAAATATAGAAATGCTATGCCATAAAGTAAATACACAGCAAATATTTAGACACCAACAGGAGGCTCGGCCTTCCGATTCTGGGTCTTTTATGCGAAATATAGAAATGCTATGACATAAAGTAAATACACAGCAAATATTTAGCAACCTTAAAACTCCAGAACATAGCCTATCCTCTTAGGAAGCCATCACCGAAAATTTCACCTTAAAATGAGTCCAAATGAGTGAGATATGACCACAATACCTCAATTCGCTCGATTTTCGTCGATTGTTTTTCAAAAAATCACCATAATTTAACCAGACCTCGAAAATTCATGAAACCAACGGGAAATTGTTAAGGACATCTTAACTTAACCTGTGGTGGTCAGAGGGAGTCGGAAAGGTCGCCGGAATGGCTGATCGTGGAGGACGACGGCGGCGGCAGAAACTGGTCGGTACAGGGTCAGCAGCGACCTTTGCTCATTCAAACGGTTGATTCCTAACGAAAGAGTTATGGCTGAAAAACCGGACGGTTTTGGGTCTGGGCGGCGAGCTGAGCGAGAGAAATAAAAAACGAAAATGAAAGAGAGAGTTGAGGGAGATGATGGGGATTGCGGTATCCAGGAGCTCCACGAGGCCGCGATAAACAGCAAGATGGACGGGATCTCGGCACGGCGTCGGAGGGTGGCGGAGCAAGGTGGTGGTGAGGGTGGTCGGCGTAATCCAAGGGAGGAAAAAAATGAAGAACCAAAAACTAGAAAGAGGAGGGAGAAAGCAGAAGAAGAAGAGGAAGAAGAAGAAGAATAAGAAGAAGAAGGAGTGCGACGGATGATGAGGAGGGGGGGGGGGAGAGAGTAAAATAAAATAAAATAATAAAATTGCAATAAAATACTAATATAATAAAATACTAAAAAGTAATAATAATAATAAAATAATCAAAAGCGAAGACAAAATGATGAGCCCCTTTTCCTTTTAAATGATGATGTTTTCACTCCTTTTCCTTTTAATCATTACTAATATTTTTGCCAAATTCAATTTTATGATGATCAAAGAACACCTAAAATTAAACCTGAATTTTACTATTTATGAGGTCAGAAAATGGATAAAATAAAAATAAAAATACCGAATATTTTTATATATTTTTGTGACCTCAAATATTATTTTTCTTGATTTTCTTGATTTTCTTTTTCTTGATTTTCTTTTTTTTTTTTGTATTTTTCGAAAATATATTAAAAAAATGAAAATTATGAAAATTATTTTTTTTGGTCAAAATGGTTCATTTAGCTTGGCTAAGGTCACCAAAATTGATTTTTCAATTTTTCAACTTTTTATGGATTTTCTATGAATTTTCAAAAAAATAAAATAAAATAAAATAAAATAAAAATAAAAATAAAAATAAAAATAAAAATAAAAATAAAAAAATTGATCAAAATTTAGGTGTCAACACCCTTCTAATTCATCACTGAAATTCTCAACCCAAAAAAAAAGAATCATCTCTTAATTAGTTAGCGGATGCTCGAGCTGAACTGTGATGTTGAGATGGTGTTATGAAACTGTAGGGGAAGATCTTTGTGCATAATTTGTGTCGCTGACTGCTGATGTACATGAGAGAAAAAGGCTTGCTAGTAGTTGTCGTCATCTGAATATGGGACTTTCTTGTTACATGTGTCAGTGTGTCGATATTGATTCATGGGCTCATACCTGCCTCAATCTGGATCCAAGCTCAATTTGTTTCCATGATCTTGGATGCTAATAAGTTCCACACTTTCTTTGATGTCTACATTGGTGCACTAGTGCTATCCCTGTCTGCGAATGATATGAGGAGTAACCAGTGTCTGATTGTATTAAATGTGAATTGCAGTCCATTTGAAGTATTATAGGTTCCTATTCTCTGACATAGTGCCCTTTTAATTCTTCTCCGAAATTAGTTAGCAGATGCTAGAGATGGTGTCATGGAACTTGGTGGGTCGTTATTGGATTGCAATCGAAAGTATAACAATATCATAAGCCAGATTGAGGGCCTTTTTGCTGTGTGTAACAAACACATGATTTTCATGTATTGTTTTCATTCCATCTAATTAGCTTAGTAATGGAAGAAATAAGCTTACACATGAAACTCTTTATATTGGAATAGGACCCAATGAGGAAATAGTTAGGTGATGAACATATATTGAGTTTGGCTTCAAATCTTACTGCTTCACTCTAGTGAGGCAAATGCTTACAGTTCATAGCTTTGTTCCCTGACATTTTGTTGATAATATAGCTTCAATGAGAGAAACAAATGAATCTTGAATTGTGACAGGAAGATCTAGAACATACGTTAGTTTAAATAGGTAGAAATGGGAGAAGGGTTGGAAGGATAGAAACTATTGACTGAAATGAAATGCATCCAGTGTTTTCTTGTGTATAAGTTCCCAACGATGGATGAAGTGGATTATGCTTCTTATGCTGGAGAGAGTTGGACAATTGAATGTCAACATGCTTACCGAATGCTGTAGCGTGGATGAACATGATTGCTAGATGGGAGCGTACCGAGGAAGACAAAGTCTTTGCTTGGAGGTCATGGGGCAAAGGTGATATCATCTGAGGAGAATGAGAGAAATTTTTTTGTTTAGGCTGGTTTGGTCATGTGAGACAATGAACCCAAAACGATTTTGTTAGACTATGTTACCATAACGGGGATTACTGCAAAGAATGATGTTGGCAGAAACCTTAAGGAAATAAAAATAGGCACGACTATTGTTGCTGCAGCACCTCTGGCTATTTGCGGTTGAAAGATTTTAATGAATGTTATCTTATTTCCGAAAACTCAAGCGTTTTTTGCACTCGTGAACTAACCTGCATTATGTGCAGTCTATAATTATCTTAGGTAGAATTACTGCTGTTCTTTGCAGGACCATATGGCTTGTATGCTGTTTGCTAAAATCTATCTGCTTCACGAAGCATCAAGTCGGGCTATGGAGGACTTCTGTAATCCAATAATATCTAAATTGCAAAAGAGAAGCATTTATGGTGCAACTGGAAATTAATGGCGTTTTATGTTGCCAGTGTTTCTGGAAATTGATGCGACTTATGATGTACAAAGATGCGAATTCCCAGTTCTTCTTCTCAAAGTTCTAAGGCCAGACGACTGTTGCAATACCTCTCTAGCTGTTATTTCTCATGAGAATTCTCACTTTTCTTTTCTCTGATAAGATGGTTTTTTGAGGGACGAGCGTAATTGAGGTCATGTTCTTAAGCTATAGGGGTGTTTTTATGTTTAAACCTGATAAGATATTACTGAGCTGGACCTCTGGCAAGCAGTGTTTGCAATTGCCATCAGATGAACAGGAGATGATTTTAACAGAAAAGCTCTCAGACACTAGACAAACTGAAAAAACTTTGCCTTGGTAAGAATTTCCTCTAATGCAAAGCATCAGGATTTGCCTAGCTGATTGTTTGTTGTTCGAGTGGACAATTCGGTGACCGACTAAATTGCTTGGCTGCAGATCAAATAGAGTTGTATGCAGGTGGACAGAAAGAAAGAAAGACCCAAGTCGATGACAAAGTTCCGATTCTAGGTTTAACCAATTGGCGTCGTCGGTGGCTATCCGAGGCTATCCATACGTACATTGAGTTATGGTTCATTAAGCAAGCTTCTCTGTGTTTTCATTTTTTTCGCTTGTTTTCCTGGATTTCTCAATTCATGCATCGCATTTGGTGACGTAGTGGAAGGTTAATTTGATTGTAGATCTGTTGCTCCGTCAATTCTTCTTGACAAATAGTCTCACTGATGACATAACAGAAGCATAGGTAGATCTTACAGCATTCATCTGATGACATGTGATGTCTTGGACTCGACTCGTCTCCAGGATGCTCTTACAGATTGTTGAATTTCGCCTGCCTAAATCGAGTATCTGCTTAATGTCGCCGTGAAATGACATACATCGGGCATTGTCATCTTCCATTTCCCTATCGTGTGACCGTGAGACGTGGCGGTCGCATTCGGTGTGTGCATTCTTCTGCATAGATGAACCCTTTCGTTCAAGTATGAACCCGATCGAGTCGACCGCTCTTATATTACTGCATCGTGAGACAGCTCAAAACCTTTTATCATCTAATGGTTACAAGGTATTTGGTTTCAGTTCCTCTATGTATCGAGAAACTTAGCGATCTACCGACTTATCGAGCTTTGATATACCGAAAAGAGTGATCAGATTGGATTGTGTCACCAAAATTGATGTTGTAACATATATAATCTCAAGGTTTTTCTCATAGGCCATTGAGGCTTGCATTGAAATTGTCTTTTCCTGTGTGTATAAATGCCAATGCCAATTGGGTCACAAGCCTTGAGAATCAACCAAGACGCGATTCATAGAAAGTGGAAATATTCTCTGGGACTGTGTTCTCCATTGACGTTTACATCGTTTAGAAAATATTTTTCTGCAAAAGATCGATTGTATCGCTTACAGAAATGAACGAGTAATAAGTATTTTTGATCGTCCACGAACAATTTTAGACATAAATTATTATTGATAGAGAAAATACTTTTAGGGTAAGAAATATTTTTCATCGTCCGCGAACATTTTCAAACGTAAATTGTTGTTGATAGAGAAAACATTTTTATTGACTAATCTTTTAAGTAATGCGAGCGATCGTTCTTAGGAAGATATTTTTCGAATAATTTATTTTTCGCAAAACAAACGAAAATTTAAATGTATCATCAGATAGTGTCCATCGTAGCCAAATTAAAAAAGGCAATGCCCATCACAATTTCAACATAATATTTACCTTAAAATGTTATTAAAAGGAACATATTTTTTTATTACTAATTGGTAGGGCACGTAGTGGTGATGTGATTTGGACCTCATTGTTTGTTGTCTCTCATCCCTAGGCTCTATTTGTTTCGTAAAAAATAAATGATTTAAAAAATATTTTCCTAAAAATGATAGTTTGTATTACTTAAAATGATTAACCAATAAAAATATTTCCACTATCGACAATAGCTTATGTATAAATATTTTCGCGAACAATGAAAATTTTCCATTCATTCATTTTTGTAATTAAGGATTTTAGATCTTCTTGCAAGTAGTTTCTTTTTCTTTTTCTTTTTTTTACTTTCATTGTGCAGTTTCGAAGAGTAGTTTAGAATTTTCAATTTGCTCTTTTAGACAGTTTCCTTTGTTCCGTGAAAAGTGTCAGAAAAACCATAAACCTATTGTATTAGTACAGATTGAGTCCGAAACATTTTAACCTATAGTCAATTCAATCCTTCGGACTAACATTGATCGGATATTGCTGACGTGGACAACGGCCGACGTGACCAATTGGCGCTTGACATGGATATTTTTTAATAATATCTTAACAATTTTTATTTTTTACTTTATTTTATTTTTTCTTTCTTTATTTTTTCTATCTTTTTTCCTAGGTCCCCTACGATGGCCAGCGATGGCCAAGCATCGCTTGTGCAAGGTCTGCCTTGGGCAAGGGTCGACCTCGCCAGCGTTTACCTCACCCTGACAAGGCAAACTTTGCCTGTGGCGGCAAGAGCCCCCTCGTCGGCCACTGGAAGGGACCTAGGAAAAAAAAAGACAGAAAAAAGAAAGAAATAATAATAATAATGAGAATAATAAATTATAAAAATATTATTTAAAAAATGTCAACGTCGGCATCGACCATGTCACATAGATCGGCCGGAGTCCACGTCAGCAATATTCGATCAAAATTAGTTAGAAGGACTGAATTGGCTCAAGTATATGACTAAGTTGACACTAATACAATAGGTTTAAGACTATTCGGACACGTTTCCCTTTACTTTCCTCCAAAAAAAAAAAAAACAATTAGCCACCGTCATCTTTCGTGGGTCCAACGCTTCTCATGCATACACACCGCCGGATAGAACAACCACGACTAATTAGAATGCCAACATAAATTTCAAGTTAACAAGAGATTGATTGAGTAATTAATTAATTTGTTTAAGAAATACCTCCCTCACCAGCGTTGAGTTGGTATAACTGTATATTTTCCTGACTGTTAACTGTATATTTAAAATGGCCATTGATATAAAAAAAAAAATATGGGTTTATAAACCGACAACGGAATCCATAAAAGGTCGTGTTTACCCTCCATCATTATTCCTATGGGCTAAGCTTTTTGATTGATTGGATACAAATACAAGTTTGCGGGACACCACCGACCAATCAAATGAAATGATGGTTGGACAAAATGTCTTCCAATCGAAGACCGGAGGAAAGACATAGCCCAACCTAGGATAAGGTGCATCATCGCTCTTTGTCCAAAGCACCGCGCATGATCCCTCGACAATATATGAAAAACTTCCCCCATCGGAATGTTGGATAACGTGAAATGGGATGATTTGTAGAATGGATTTTACGCGTTCCGCGGTAACACTTTTTTCTGCCATTGGGACTTAGGAAACGCATTAACGACACTTCTAGAGTAGAATTTTCACTTCATAAATTCTGGTACAGCGGAAATCATTTTGGCAACGCAACTTTTGGAGTAGAAATCCGTTTGGTCGAGCAACTTCGTTTTTCTACTTCTAATAGAAGTAATTTTGAAGCCACTTGAAGAAGTAAAAAAAAAAAAATCAATTTCTGTTCAGAAGCAGAGTAGAAAAAATCAACTTATGGCTAGAAGTTGATATTTAAAGCAGGAGCGTTGCCATGCGTGTTCCTGAAGTGCCTTCTTCATTGTACTATTTTTTTTTTTTAATGAGATAACAGAAGTAGGGTTTCTCTAATTTATCGAATCAAGGGACAGACCCAATTAATAAAAACATTGAACATCCGCATATGCTGCTTGGGGAAATGGACGTGCACATGTCCCCATGTTCCCAAGAAGGATCTTCCTTCGCTAATCGATGGCAGTTAAATCATCATTTGACGACTTTACTCCCCAAACTCCAATTCTCATGAAAGAGAAGGGCGATCCCTTGGCACACGCACATGGTAGTTGTTCCATGTACTCTTGTGGAAGAAGCTTACTTAGGAAAAAAATTGGTACATATGAGGAACTTATATAGACCACTCGTTAAAAAAAAAAATTAAATTAAATGTTGATAATTGCTTTCATTTGCTCAATGCATATGAATATCTGGGCATGTCTCCAAATTTAGTTTTTCCTCTTATTTTCAGGTCTCGTACAAAGACATGCAATGATTGTAGCAGGGGTTGCCAGGCCTCTCCTACTTGATAAGATTCCGCTGTTGTTTTTGCCTCATGTCATGTCAAAATTTTGACGTGTCTCCAACACAATGTCTGCTGACCTTTTTATCCTACATAGGCCTCAAGTGGGGGGGCGGTCCACTATTTTTTTTTTTTCCAACTCTGTAATCTGTCAAATCTAGATTTGTTGAACTTTAGGGCAAAGTTTAGATGATCCTTTCCTATGATATGTTAAACTTTTCCATGATGCAGCATAATACGTAGGTTAGGTAGGAGAGAAGTTTTGTGAAGTGAGTTTTTTTTTTTTTTGGGGGGGGGGGGGGGGGGGGCACCGAGTCTGAAGTGGCCTCCCAGCACCGAAGGACGGCAACGACCGTGGAAGTGCCGCTCACATGAGATGATGAGCAGCCACGGGTGGCGGTGTCGCTCGGCTCCAACGGAGACTGGTGGCGGCCGGCGGGCAAAGTGACAATGGCAGGGTAATCTGGGTAAGGGGTGTCATTGTCAAGGGGGAGAGAAGGGCGAGGTGCGACCCCCCAAAAAAAAAGGAAACAGCAGAAAAGAAGAAGAAGAGGAGGACAATATGATAGGGAAGATAAATATGGCCATCCAAAAAAAAATTCGTACCATGTGTCAACTTTTCGAAACAGTGTATTTAAGAGAGGAAATACGTAAATTTTAAGCGTAACTCTATATGACCTTGATTTTTTAAGCGAAGAAAAACCATATTAAGATGGGAAAATATATAAAATAAGAGCGATTGGATCTAAGGACAGAGAGACAAATCTCACCTTATTGTAAAATGAACCCGTATTTACTTTTTATTCTTTTCCATAACAAAGATAACATATTAGTTGTAAATTTAAGATTCATGAAAAACTCAGCTAATCCCGCGAATAACGTAAAAACATCGAGTTGGAAAAACGTCCAAACATGCATTTTATCATTTATATTTGCACACGAGAAAAAGCAAATAAAATTTCGTGTACCTAGCCTCTTTTTTTTCTTTTTAACGTTGACCTGCCTCGGACAAGCCACAAATCCCAGAAATCACTTCAGAAAGTCACGGCCGTTTTACGTCGAAGGTTTCCGAGATGAAATTAGCTAATTAATCTTTTACTTAAAACAATTCACGCGCAAATTAATTATGCATTTCTTTTTCTGTTATCTTTACGCGGCATTTATAGATGATTAACACTCGGCAATATTAATATTTTACAGTTACCTATAATAGTATCATTAGCTCAATATAAAATCGTAATAGTTTCTGTGTGAAAAAAAAAAAAACAATGAAAAGGTTAAAATGGGGATGAAGAAAGGAATCCACGTGGGGGTGTGGCCAAGTCGGCGACAGATGAAAAATCGTAAAGGGGTTGTATAATTCCAGATCCACACATGGTGGACATTGCCCTTTTCCCAAGTGTTCAATTCAGATCCACATGCCCACCATGTGATGTAAACTCCTTTTTGTCCACATACATAAATAATCATGATCACAGTATATTTTACTATAATTATTCTCTATTATTGCATGTAACTTTTTTCGATCTGGGCAAGTAAATTAAAGTCATTGCTTACGTATTTAATGAATGCCCCTAGAGAAATTGCGGCTTTTTCTGTCGTCTTGGCCACTTGAGGCAATTTATTCAGAAAAAGAAGAAGAAGAAGAAAGAAATTATTAGGACAAGGATATAACTTTACATAACTTCTTGTCGCGTCATTTCTTGTTAGCTTGGGCAAAAGAGGGACGGGAGTTGTAGCAGGAGAGCTGGCATACATACATATATATATATATACACACACACCAGCAAAAACAAGAATATCTAGTGAAGATTAGAAAAAATAAATAAATGCTTGTATATTTATTTGAAGAAGAAATTGAAATCCTCATCGCCATTTTCTCACGAGGGAGTCTACCATTGCTTCCCTAGCTTGTCATTTCAATGCGGCAAGAGTAACGTAATTTAAGGTACCGACGGATTGCTACACAGAATTAATCACATCCCTAAAACAATGTAAGACAAGAAAATTACCAAAACAATCATAAATTTATTGCAATTGTGCCAATTCAATCCTAAACCTTTTTTTTTATTGATTCAGCCTTAAACTTTTTGCAGCTGTGCCAATTCAATCTATTTGGCTGGCTGGCACTGACATGAAATTTTTTTAAATATACTTTAATAATATTTTAATATTCCAATATTTTCAAGTTTTTTAATTACTTTTTTTGTTCTTTCTCTTTTGTGGCCGGCAAAGGTCGTCAGGGCTTGCCAGCCTTTGGACGAGGGCCACTAAGCCCACATCGACCGCCAGCAAGCTGGTTGATGCCCTCGCCTAGCCTCACCCAGGTCTGGGCGCAGCGCGCAAGGAATTGGGCGAGGGCATTGTCGCCGGCCGTGCCCACAGCTGGAAAGGCCATGGCGGATTTCGTCCGCACCCGACGAGTCACGGGCGAGGCTAGTCTCGGTCAGATTTGGGCGACCCATCAAGAGGCGCGACCCTAAGGAAGAATAAGGCCAGGTCCACGGAATTCATCGTTCAACATGTGCTCTAGATTTGGGCGAGGGCACAGGCTAGCTCGCCGACCACAAAGAAGGAAGACAAAAAATAGAAAATAAAATAAAAAATAATTAAAATATTATTAAAGTATTATTAATAATTTGCCACGTTAGCACCGGCAGCAACATGTTAGTGTCGGTCTGCCAAATAAACTGAAATGACATAAAAGGTTTAAAACTGAGTAGGCAAAAAAAAAAGGTTTAAGACTGAACTGACACAGTTGCAATAGGTTTTGGTAATTTTTCCAACATGAGACTTTATGTCGTTAGCCCATTAAGGCTCCGTTTATTTCGTAAAAAATGAATAATCCACAAAATATTTCTCTAACGATGATCACTTGTATCACTTACAGAAAAAATAAATGAACGAAAAATATTTCTAGTGATCACAAAATATTTAAGCAGAAAATATTGTCCGCAATGAAAGTATTTTGCATTAACTAATTATTTTAAGTGATCCACAAGCAATCATTTTTAGGAAAATATTTATCAAACTATTCATTCTACGCAAAATAAATGAAGCCTAAATAACATTGGCTCATTTGCAACATTTGCAAAAGTGAATATAACTAAATAGGATTATTAATCTTTACATTACTTTCGATCAAAATCTCGCGACCGAACAGCTTTGACAATTTTATCTTTCCGCTAATTTGATACAAACACATTAAAATCATAAAAAGAAAGACCTGGTCTTGATCATTTCTTCATGGGGATGAGAAAAATCTGTCTTAATCTTTAATGAGAGAGTTTTAGAGAGAGAGAGAGAGAGAGAGAGAGAGAGAGAGAGAACAAAACCTGAGATTATTGTATTTTGGGAAATGCTGGAGGCAAAGCAGAAAAAGATAAATGAGTTGGTACGGCCTCTAAGGACTGACGAGGTAGTTTAATAGCAAACATTAGAAATTTTTTGGCGATCCACATGCAGAGAGTCCTCCTCATTAAATAACCACGTTGTTACCACCCTCCGCATGTGAATCTGCACATTTTCCAGACATCTTCAGACAGATTCCAACACCACCACCATCATTAATCAATCCTTTTTCTGCAACCCGACTTGATGTCTGAGTAAAGCAATCTTTCCCATGAATCTGAGAGGCGTGGCAAAACATAAAATTTCCTTTAACCCTTCTCCCTTTTCTATCCGAAATTAGCGAGTGCCTTTAGAAGAATAACACCTAACATATTTCGTACAAATCAATGTAATTCCCGATATTTATGTACATATATTTGTTCTATCTGAAAAGTTAATGCGCAGAAAATTACGGACTTCTGTAATTGATCGAATGCATTTACTTGTGTATTCCTGTGGTAAGATATGAAATTAATTATTTGTGCGCCATACATTACTCTCTGCATCCATCCAGTGATCTGAATTCCTGCATGCTTTTTTTGTTCGGGTTACAGATAAGTTTTTTTTTTGCCCCTTGAAGCATATGGGGGGTCCAACGTACTTTGACTTTTTGGGGACACTTCAATGGAAACCTTCTAATTTAAAACCTAAAATATTGCAATGATAATGTGTCCAACTTTGAGTGATAACATGATTTTGTACCCATGGAAATACTATATTCACAATTGGATGCAATTTTGGAACTGTTAAGTATTGGAACTATTGGCTCTTACGAGAGATTTGAGGAAAGAATCCTATGGTTAACAGAACAATTACCTTGTGAATCTTGTGATTATAGTCGTGAAAAGTTAAGATTAGTTAAAAATAGTTCTGTATCACGAAGGGTTTATGTAGTGATCATGGAATAGGCTTGTTTATATAGTTTAGACACACTGCTCGAGTTCGGTAGTCCCTATATACTATCAAATGCTTCAGGCCTTGGCGGCATCTTGCATATTCAGTCCATGGCTACGTGAAGATGCAGTGTTTCATCGATTAAACGAAGCTTTAGGTTATTGAATAGGCCGTGTTTTCCTAAATAAAATATAGTCCTGGGTCCATTTATTGCGCGATAAAATTCTTGCGTTTTCCTCATTTTCTCGAATGTGTGTTGCATAATTTGTTCGTAATAAATGTAACTAAATGACATTCATATTATATGCGAAACGGAGCTAAAATTAGGAAAATGAAACAAAAGTTCCTTTGAAAAAATAATTCCCTTAATGTTAATTTTCCATGAAACAAATGGAGTCTGACAAAAAATAAAATAATGATAATAAAAAAAACATGGAGCTCATAAACAACGGCGGAATGTCCCAGCTTATGAATTCTAAGAGCACTAATGTATGAGGGTGCAAAAGACCGATATGTTAGATTGATTTACGAAGTTGGACAAAATCTTGTTCAAGACCCGAGTTGACCACGTCAAATTCATCAGAGCCGCCGATCATACATGGGTCCACGGGCGAAACCCATGTGACTTGGTCCGGTAGGAACCGAATCGAGGCATTTTTCCCCGCAGAACGATTAGGCAAACCGTAAAAGACAACATTTAAACGAGCGAGCCATGTTTAGCCAATTAAGGAAGGGAAATGCTTCATTGACAGTTTGACAGCACTGTCAGTTATTTCTGATCGTAGATCCACGTACCATCACCGCGTGTTTTTGCGTAAAACACTCGTCAATTGAAAAATCGTGGGATTAGAAATAATCGTAGCAGCTCCCATTGAGAAAAAAACATATGACATACATTACAAAGTGGTTGCGCGACCTTGTCATCTTCATTGTTATCATCAACATCAGTGAGTGCGAACCGTTGGAAATCCAGGATGTGAGATACAGTTTTGAGAGAGAGAGATCGCCGGTTGTGCTTGTTAGGCTGTGGAAAAAAAAATTAGGGTTTCGCAATCTCTCTCTCTCTCTCTCTCCCTCCAGCTAATTAGGGAAAGCTCGAGCCGTCCAAGCGAATTAAGGCATCCGTTACACTTCACTTCCTTCCCACCTCAATGACCTGCGACAGCGAAGCACCACGCAGAGACAACAAAGCACGAAAAGAAAAAAAGATGAAAATGGAGATGCATGGCTATGCCTTGCGTTGCAAGCGAAGATCCACATGATCCCCATCACGCTTTACCCTTCTAAAAATAATAACGAAACCCTAATAATCTGACAATCCTCTATATATATATATTGACCTTGGTTAAGATCGGGGTGGACTTCTTTGTGACGTCATCGCTCTCAGATTTTTCCCGCCTTCAATTCTATCCACAATTTTGGACTCTCTCTCTATATATATATATATAAGGAGTCGTTTTCAATTGCAAGTGCATGGAGAAAGGACTCGAGTTAATTGACAAAGAAGTACAGCAACTTGCGCCAACGGCAATTGCCACCTCTCTCTCTCTCTCTCTCTCTCTCTCCTTTATTCTCCAAGATGATGATAGAAAAAGAAATGCCCCCAATCACTCATGAATAGCGCTAACGATGTCAGATTATGTAAATTGTCTGAATATGGTCCATTTCCTTGTAATAATTTTGTAGAATTTGGTACCCGATCTGAAAAGCAATCTCCGAAATTGGGTTTCTGCCTATGCTGTCTCTCCGACGCATAACTACTCATCACCACAGATCGTTACGCCGCGAGTTGGCTAGTTTGATGGCCAAGGAATTCTCAATAATTATCATGTCATAAAAGCCATTTTAATAATTTAATACCGTATGCCACGGTAGGTCACGGCCTAACTGAAATTGGCCACTATTCACTTCCATTCATAAATGGGGGCATGGCCTCACAAAATTGACCCACCATCTAACTAGTTTAATTTCAATAAGTGGATCCCACTTTTTTTTTTTAACAATAAAATATATCTTTTCGCAAGATCAGCTGCTCATATGGTATGCCCTTTTGTCCATCTCCTTCACACAATTACAAAATATATACATATAATATAATATAATTATGCTTGTCAAAGCTGCATGGGTCATGATCAATGTAGGACCCCCGTGCCCACAAGTAGAGTATCACATTCTCACTCCTCTTATTAATTATATAATGTAATAATTAACCCAATTTTTATATAATTTTTTTTTGTGCCAGTAGAACTTGGAGTTACCAGCTATAAATTACCGGAAGATGGAGAAACGGACTCGGATCGCAATCAGCTGAAGCCGATCCGGTATTATTTGTTCTTTAATAAAAGCTTCAATGATTAAGTGCCTAATTGGATCCATGTTAGGGCTAACACCTAGCACAGTCATTCGGGCCAGCTTTTGAATTTCTCAAAGGAAGACCGATTCAGGTGTCCAATTTTAATGGTGTGTACATGAACCCCTACCTTCTCCGATCTATTCGACATGTACAATTTCTTTTCCGTCGATGCGACCTACAAATACATTGTGAGAAATACTCCTCCTCCTCCTCATATTTAAATTTTCAGACAGGATGGAATAGGACAGGACCGGGGATAATTAAGTAAAATATAAAAAGAAGATCGAACAAAGAAAGCGGGGGGGGGGGGGGGGGGGGGAGAGAATAGGGGTGGCCCACATGGGCCGGCTTTTAACTCAATTTAGCTGGACAGACAAAAAACCAACTTATTATCGCTATTGTCTTCATATGGAGGATGCAGCTGTTTGACGTAAAATAATTTAAAAAAAAAACAATTAAATTTATTTTCTTTTATCTTATTTTCAGCAACACCTCGTATTTTAAATTCTTATGCAAACCTTCTGTGCCGCTTTTTTTCTTTTTTTTCTTTTAAAATAAAAAATAAACTATCCCAAGAAATAATTATTTTTAAAAATCTGCAGATTCCGCAGCTAAAAGGTAAAGAGAAAAAAGCGTACGCTCAGATTTTTTATTTTTATTTTTATTTTATTTTATTTTAATTTGGCTCTCTTTAGCTTAGCTTCTTGAGATTGACAAGCAGATCCTCCCCACCCAAAAATATAAAAAGTTACTGAATTCACCACTAACTGATCATCCTCTCCCTCTCGCACAAACCCTTTGTTTGGATTATTAACCCTCGTCTCTATTTTTTTCCCTCTTCTGGTAGATTCGTCTTTCAGTTTTGCCCTCCATTTCGTTTTCCGTTTCAGCTGTCAGAGGGAAGTAGAGCGAGAGAGAGAGAGAGGGACAGGATCCTATGCTGGGGGAGACGCCAGGCGCGCCGGGAGCCTCCGGCGTCGTGGCGGCGGCTGCGGCGGTTGTCGCCGCAGCGGCCGAGGTCAGCAGCTTCGCGCCGAATTCGGGCGAGGAAGACGGAGGGAGGAGGAGGAGGAGGAGGGAGGAGGGCGGCGGGAACAGGTGGCCTAGGCAAGAGACGTTGGCGCTCTTGAAAGTAAGGTCGGACATGGACGTGGCCTTCCGGGACTCGAGTGCAAAGGGTCCACTTTGGGAGGAGGTCTCCAGGTAATTCGATTCTTGATTCATCATTTTCTCAGCTCTTCCTTTTTGGACTTGTTTGTGTCGATCTGCAGCGGAAACTTGAGCTCCTCCGAAGTTGCTGGTGCAGCAGATCTGCCTTCTTTTGAAAATTTTCTTGCCACTTCCGAACGTTTCAAGAATTTCTCTAGGGTCTAGGATGATGATTTTGCTCATCCTTGTGCTTCATTTTTGTCTTCTTTTTCTTGTTGGGTTGCTCAAATGAAGGTAAAAATTCCAGTGAGGGGAGTGAGTTCAGATCGAGATAACTCATTTGTTTGTGCCTGTCTTGTCTTTATTTTCTGCCGAAGTGAACAAGAGAAATCTTTGTTAAGCTCTTAGTTCAGATCAGTTCCTTTCAATTATCTCTGTGCCTGCCTCTCTCTCTCTCTCTCTCTCTCTCTCTCTCGCCTTGTTTTTTCGTGTTTGACGATACGATGTTTAATGTCCGGTTTGCTTATTCCTAGGTTAAGATCCTGATTATTGTTCGATAATTCGAGGAAGATGCTTTGAGGCTGTTCCTGTTTTTGTTGCGTGGATGTGAGTGTGTGATTGTTTATTCGGGCAACTGTTGTTTTCCACCAGGAAGCTGAGCGAGCTTGGGTATCATCGAAGTGCCAAGAAATGCAAGGAGAAGTTCGAGAACGTGTACAAATACCACAAGCGCACCAAGGACGGTCGGACCGGGAAGCACGAGGGCAAGACCTACCGCTTCTTTGATCAATTGGAGGCCTTCGAGAACCACACCCTCCTCCACTCATCACAACCACCGAAGCCTCCAGCTCCGGCAGCAGCGCAGCCACTGGCAATGCAGGCGGCGGTCCGGCCTCAGATCATCCCCAATATCCCCACCGCCGCCGTTCCATCATCCACAACCCATATGAACCACAACAACATTGGTATTATCCCACAGAATAACTTGGCCACTTCCTCCGCCGTCCTAAACTTCACGATGCCTTCCATGCCGCCACCCTCAAACCCTACCGTCGTCATTCCTCCTCCTCCGCCTAACCCTGGTTTCCCGGGGGCCAGCCTGCTCGGAGAGCTCGCCTCCAATTCGACCTCGTCGTCAACGTTCTCAGATGAGGGGTTGCCACGAGGAGGAGGAGGTCCAAACAAGAGGAAGAGAAGGTGGAGGGAATTCTTCGAGAGGGTGACGAAGGATGTGCTGGACAAGCAAGAGGAGCTGCACCGCAACTTCCTGGAGACGATGGAGAAGCGAGAACGCGAGAGGGCTGCCCGCGACGAAGCATGGTGGATGCAGGAGAAGGCGAGGATTGCCAGGGAGCGCGAGATCCTTGCCCAAGAGAGGTTGGCCACCGAAGCCAAAGATGCGGCTGTCATGTCGTTCCTGCAGAAGATAGCGGAACAGCAAAGCCGCAGGTCGTTTCCGCCCCAGAATAATAACCCGCTGCCCCAACAGCTGGTGGCAGTGCCAATCCCGGCTGCACCAAAACCATCCGCGCCACCGCCGCCCCTACCGGCGGGGGCCGTGCCATCTCAGATGAGGAGCATCGAAGTCCCAAAGCCCGACAACGGGGTGCATTTTGCGACCTCGGGAGGAGGCCGGGTGGCGAGCTCTTCTAGGTGGCCGAAAGTGGAGGTCGAGGCACTAATAAGGTTGAGAACCAATCTGGAGGCGAAGTACCAGGAGAACGGGCCGAAGGGGCCGCTTTGGGAGGACATATCGATCGCGATGAGGAGGATCGGGTATGAGAGGAGCGCAAAGCGGTGCAAGGAGAAGTGGGAGAACATAAACAAGTACTTCAAGAAGGTGAAGGAATCTAACAAGAAGCGTCGCGAGGACTCCAAGACGTGCCCCTACTTCGAGCAGCTCGACGAGATATACAGAGAGAAGACCGGCAAGAACGGAGACCCGGGCTCTTCGACGCTGTTCCCGTGCACTACTCAGTTCAGTCCGGTGATAAACGCGGCGGCCCCGCTGATGGTGGCCCCAGAACAGCAGTGGCCGCCTCCTCCTCCTCCTCCTCCTCCGCAGCAGCAGCAGCAGCAGCAACAGCAACAGCAACAGCAAGAGATGGATGAGATGGAGGGGGACCGGATCGGCGAAAACCAAGAAGACGAGGACGACGACGAGGACGACCGCAGCATTGATCGGGAGGAGGGAGATGATGAAGAGGGAGACGAGGACGGGCGTGAGTTCGAGATCGTGCCGACCAAACCATCTTCAGTGGGCGCAACCGAGTGAGACTTGGATCAACTTCCTTGGTCCAGGTAAGTATTTGCGGAGCGTACGCACGTCGGTCCTACTCCTCACTGTTTAAGCGGGTCAGGTTGCGAGAGTCCGTCGGATTGATAAACGGGTCGGGTTCCGTCGAGTCGACGTGGGTGGATCGGAAGTAGAGAGAGAAATGGGCTTGTAGCATACGAAGGTGAGCGGACTTTTATGTTCATTTCTGATTTTCAACAAATTATTTTTTTTTTTGGGGGGGGGCTGAGAAATAAAAATTTTCACACTGGGGATAAAGATACATGTAGAACAGAATTGAATTTTATTTCTGGTGTAAATGATGTGGTTAATAGCAAATTTGGGTCTGTTGTTGCTTTTCTGGCATGAACAAGTTTTGACAGGGAGTGATGATGTTTGGTTTTGATTATTCTAAATTAAGTTAGTTCTGTTATCAAAGCTTACATATCACGTGTTAAGATCATTAATTTCCAATAGATAGAAAACTTACTTATATTGAATATATTCAACCGTAGTAAATAGTTGCATTCCCACAATGAAATGACTAATCACGTGCGGAGGTTTAATTATTTCTTGGTGCAAATCAAGAAGTGGTTTAATTACTAGTCACAGTGGTTGATAAGTTATCATATATTAAATAAGTGAATATCATCTTCCGTAAAAAAAAAAAAAAATTATTACAGCATTAGTAACTTTGCATGAAGAAAAGTAGTTATCGACCTACATTTTTTTGTTTGGTCGGAAGTTATTGACCTACATTGACTGGTAACTTATTTGGGTATATAGTAAAATCCAACATTGTGCTAAGTAATTATTTACCAAAAAAAAAAAACATTGTGCTAAGTTTAGAATATCATGCCCTAGCAATTTAAGGCCTAGCGCAATTGGTGGCGCCGGTGTGATGCAAGGTTTCAAATATATTATCTCTAAAACTCCTTAAGACTTTATAAAATACATCCTGGGCCCTCTACATTATTCCACACGACTAATACTAGAGATGCATAATCTCGACAATGATTGGTTTGTGCACTACATATTTCAAGGAAGCTCTAGCATTAGTTTTTGACCCTTATGTAGAGGTCATGTTCTCACTCAGCTAGATCATGTGGTACTGAGTAGAAAATTGTTTAATTCCAATTGGAATCAAAAGGGAAAATTGTCGGAAAAAATCATCAACTTATTCTACGACGGCCAATTCAGTCTTAAACCTTTCGATCGCGCCACTTTGGTCTTAAATATTTTGACGATTAGCTAATTTAATCATAAATCTTTTGACAATTTGTCATTGTTGTCTGGTCAGTCAGTTATCCAAATAATAAATATAGGATTAAATCAGCAAAACTTCGAAAACTTTAGGACTTGACTGACACAATCGAAAGACTTAGAACTGAAATGGCAAATCTTTAACGGTTTTAGCACTAAATTTGCATAATTGAAAGGTCTATGACTGAATTGGTCGATGTACACCAAGTTGAGGACTTCTTGGACAATCATTCATAGAATAAAAGATGTAATCGTTCTGGCAACAGTAATCAAGTCATTGCTTCACTCTCCGGACCGCAATCTCTCGTCGGTTTTGGGTCTCGGCCGTAATTGCAAGTAGTATCTACATACATCACATATTCGCTCATTTCGAGTTATTGTTCAGTAAATAAGCATAAATATGTGTGTATGTGTGCGCGCGTGTAATTATTATCTCCTTCCACTTGCCTGTATGCCCTACCATATTGTGTCCGCCTTTGTGAAGTTAAGGCAATGAAGGGTGGTCCAACGAAGAGGTTTGCCCCCACGAACTCGACTGGTCACGGTCATAAACACGGAGATGACAGCAACTGAACAACCAAGTGTAGGGTTTTAATCTTCTCGGCTGTTGCCATCAATGGCTCTTGGCTGTGCTCCGATCTCCTTTCTCCTTCTAGCTGAGATTTTTTTTTATCGCTATCCACTTCACTTCTTCTTCTTTTTTCAGAGAGAGAGAGAGAGAGAGAGAGAGAGAGAGAGTTCGATCACTTGGACAAAGAAATAAAATCAAAGTGCAAAAGGACAAATAAGACTTTCTTAGAACGAGGAGGACGAGCATGATTTCAGGGTGAAATCGAGAACCGAAGAATCGAATCGGTGAAAACATGACATGTTTCACGGCACGTAAGGTAAATTTCAAACTTACAAAAACGAGAAATCGATTCCGACGATTAGATTTCGAATATTTCGCCTGCAACATTGAGAAATTACTGAGCTTACATAGCCAGTGAGCATCGCGCGTTGCCGCCGGACTGGCCATCTGAAGGAAAACACGACAGGACAGCTCGTACTTTGCTTCCCATATTGAGCAGTTGAAACACGCACTGACACTCGAGAACCTGCGGTTTTCTGTGATTTTTTTGTTTTGTTTTGTTTTAATCTTTGATGGAACCACGAAATTAATGACGTCGTTCGTTTCGGGTTAATACCAATACGAGCTTCATGTGGGCCCGCAAAAGAATATGGCATAAGTCTGATTATGGTGGATGACACTGTAAACACAAATCCGAACGTTGTTCAGTTCAGACAGATCTTTCCATTTCTGGAACGTTGGAGATTTTTCTAACTCCTTTCACACGCATTTTTTTTTTTTTGTAGAGAGGTTTAGGACAGCATCAATTTAATTGGGAGCTTTTAGATCTTCACTACTGCACTCCGAATAATAGGTTTAGAATTTCCGCAATAATTTCCTCGAGTTTTTTTCGGCACTGACAAACTCTCTCATAAATTTACTCGTATCAATGGAAACTGTTCTTTTCTTTGTTTTGTTTTCCTTAACGCAACGTTAGATAGATGTCCCTTCAGACGGGCACCGCAGACCTGCTTTACAACCCGATGATTGCCGTGAGAACTCAATCGGGCCGTGACTTATTTAGGATGCGGAAAGCAAGAATCAGACCATCGTCACATTCACATTCCCAATGCGAATTGATAATGGCAATGCCCAGCGCACTTTATTCTGTCTTGGACAACTCGATAAGGGAATTGAAAAGGCGGATTTAGAAAAAAAAGTGAGAGGGGATTAAACAGAACAGACGGACGCCGCAGAGTCGCAGACCGACATGCATTTTTCTTAGGTTGTGACTGGCCTATAAGCATGCCAATACGCCAGTTTCGCTTGGTCCCTCGTGTACTGATCGGCATACTCGAGAGTAATTGCTGGGACTCAGCAGCATCAAGCATTTTAAAACGGAATAGGCAAAATGATGACCGCCAATCACAAGCACGGTCAACACAGGTTGGTTGACCTCGTGGGCACTCCCCCTTGAGGAAATTGCAAGCCCATCTTATTAAGTTTTGGGCCTTCATTGGGCCATAAATAATCTTGTCCATGTTAATAATATTATGCAATTGCACGGTGAGGAAAAAGCAGGAATTTAGAGAAAAAAGTTGAAATTGTACGTTGATGATATGATTAATTACGATATTACCCTGCATGTTTGTATAGTTTACCTATATCGGAAGAACATGCCACCACTTAAGACATATTAGACGTACCCCTAAAAAACATTTAATTTAGTAACATTTCAATTCAAACCCTTATTATCTGCAGATTGAGAGAAAAGAAAGAGACGTTGTGGCCTATGATGGAGTAGAGAATCGGAGCCAAACAATCTAGTTTGACTACTACAAAGTCTCTTGCTGATGGATGTAAATTTGCTTACATCAATTTTGTAAGGTCAATTTTTAGTGATGATTTTGCCGTTTACGATGTCGCCATTGCGAGTACATAAAATTTGTACCCCATAGTCATAGACACGTAATAGTAGCGGAAGATGCTTGCTTGTTTCGCAGAAAATTTATCGCGGAAAATATTTTCTTATTTTTTTAGCGTTTCGATGGTTAAAGAAAATGAGCCACCTGAAAATGTTTTTACAGTCAATGGAAATCCCGCATTTAATTTTTTTTTAAATATATTTTTATAATCAGAGATTATTTTCCAAAGTATGACCAGCTCTGATGCTCGGAAATTCGGAATCCCAACTCGGGTCCTTTGAGGTGTTGGAGTTGGCGAATATTTCGGGGACCCTTGTTTCTCACACCGGGTACGCCCACGTGAGCTTAGGGAAACCAAAGTGTAATCCGACGACATGTGACCTATGCGCGCGGGATGCGGGGGTTCGGGGACAGCGCCCCCGACACGGGTGTCCCGCTGACCGGTCAGCGGGCGAGGCTTCCGCTGCCCGGTCAGCAGACGGCTGCCCCGTTGGCCGGTGAGCGGGCAGGGGTTCGGGGGCAGCGCCCCCGAAACCTCAACGGGTTTGGACTTTTATTTAAGTTAACCCGTATGTTATGGGCTTAATAGAAATTTCGCTAGGTTTAGGTTTTGGGCCCGTTTAGGGCATATATATTTTGCTCGTTTATGCTTATCATTGTAACGAGTTGAGTGGCTGTAAACCGAATATAATAGTAAAATCTCTTGCAGGACGTAGCCCTATTCTGGGGTGAACCTGGGTAATCTCGTGCGTCATTCAATTTTTCTTGATTTCTGTGTGATCGTTCTGATTCGGTGTGCGATAAATCCCATCATGAGGCTGGCCGAGGGACCCCTCGATGTCGAGCCCGAGTCCCCGATACCCGTGATGGGTGTTGGAAGTCCCATACGAAGTTGAAAGAGAAATGAAGAGTTGTTTCGGTTCGTAATAGAAATGAAGAGTTGTTTCGTTTCGTCGAATCTTTTCGATGAAACCATGCGACTTCGTGACGCTTCATCGAATCCTTTCGACGACATCGTGCCTTTTCGTTGACAAACCCTTTCGACGAAGCCATATGTCTTCGTAACTCTTTGCTTCACTCTCTATAAATAGACCATTGACCATCGCATTAGGGACGAGTATCAGACACAAGCATTAATAGATACAATTGTTATGTTCGTCATACATTCATCATCTTCATCATTTATGCGATTGTTCTGCAAACTTGCGTTCGAATGAGTCCTTTGAAGACATACCACTTCAGAGAAACGCGATCTGTTATATCCTGGGAGACATTTGTCCAACGTCCTCGGGTACTGATTGAGGAGGCAAATTCGTCTTAAGGACACAACTTCATTTCGTTGGGCTCGGATCAACATTCTTTTTATTTATTTGCATTGGCTTCAGGTTTGTCTTCAATCTAATTTTCCTATACTTCGTCAAGTCCCGCTTATAGGCGACAACATTCTTAATATACGAACTTCTACCCTCTTAGTGGACAACAATTTTAAGACGAATTTGTGATTTCATGTGCTGGGTTCGTATAGTTTTTTTTTTTGTTGTACGATGAAAATTATGTTTGATTGCATATTCTGATTCTTCTTGATGATACGAGAAAAAATGAATAGTCGCATTCGATATTCGATTCCATCATTGGTATCATAGCCTTGGTTAAAATATGAGTGCGTAAAACTTGTCTAAATGTTATAGACCATTGTACTGCTAGGCGATTTCTCCAGAATTATATGAGATCGTCAAGTCGAGCGTGACGTATGTATCATAGGCCATGTGTGGACGCTGGAAGCGAACAAGAAATTATTTTTCGTGGACTTGCTAATGACGAAATCCACGTCTTTGTAAAGAAATAATGGGTGGCCCCATTGATTTCGGATTTGACATTTTCACTGGACAAAAAAAAAAATGGTTCCAATAGTTCGGCAAGCACTACGGAACTTAAAAAAAAATAGCAATAAATAAATAATAATAAAAAAAGGGCTGAAACGTCACAAACATGTGCACCTGGGCACTAATCTGGCGCGTATGGTTATATACCATTCTACCCTTATTTAATTTGTTTATTGTTTTTCCATTACATGCATTTTGGTGCATACTTTTGTACATGCAATTAAATGTCGAGTGATCTATACATATTTAATTAATTAGAGATTAATCACATCTCTAATTATATTAAATTATATGTTTAGAATTTGTAATTTCAGTTCAAAGCAAACTCGAACAATAGTAGGAGATTATGTTATCTTGTATCCCGCATTTGATTTTGGTTGATGCATATAAAATTATTAGGATGCATATGAAACCCTATATACGTGTATTTTTCAAGGGTATTTTGGGATATTTTGACTTAGTTTCTGAAATGACTTAATCATCGATAATGCCTATTGCATCTATCCCGACTCATTGAGAGAAGCCAGAAAAGTTTAATAGAACTGATTTCAAGAGATGGCAACAGAAGATGTTTTATCTCACGACATTAAATTTGGCAAGGTTCCTTAATGAGAATGCTCCTAAGTTGGATGAAGGAGAGGCAAACATGAAAATGATTGTTGCTGTAGATGTGTGGAAGTATTTTGACTTCCTGTGTAGCAACTAAATCCCTAATAGTCTAGACAATTTCCTCTATAATGTTTATAGCCGCTGAAATGGCTAAGGAATTATGGGAAAGTCTGGACGAGAAATACAAAGCATAATATGATGGATTGAAAAGATTCATCGTTGGCAAGTTTCTGGACTTAAAGATGGTTAATTTCATAACCGTCCTAAATCAAGTCCTGAAAACTCCAAGAGATTATGCATAACATTCATACCAAAGATATGGTTCTAAGTGGATCATTTCAAATGACTGCTTTCTTTGAAAGGCTACCACCGTCTTGAAAAGATATCAAGAATTATCGCAAAGTGTGGGGGCGAGAAATGTTATGTATATTTGTAAGATAACTTCTCTCTAGTGAAATTATCACAATTGACTATGTGAAGTCAAAGGATAATATTGCGGATCCATTAACAAAAGGCATAACTAGAGAGATGGTTGTGCAAACATTAAGGGGAATGGGTTTAAGGCCATAAATAAGTCATCATAGCGGAAACCCTACCTAGTTGACTGGAGATCCCAAGATATAGGTTCAAAGGGACAATCAAGTTATGAAGGCGGTGTAAAGTACTGTAAGTTCTTACTCATTCTCGTATAGAGACAGTACTAATATGTGAAGGTTAATCATAAGCTTTTAATGATTCTGAATCGAGTATGTGATATACTATACATTTAGAAATTACCTATGTGAGTAGGAAGTGAGGGCCGCTTCTGTGAGAATTGAACATGCCGAATTCTCTAAAGCACTCATGAGACCAAGCGGTATTCATGGCCAAAACGAACACAACAGTGAGAACCAACTTTGTTCGAGGGAAAGTTGTGTGTTTCCTATTGTCTAAGCTTACACTAAAGGTCGACAATTCAAAGACATCGAGTCTACTAATTGACCGAGTAAGTCCGATAGGCCTCCACTAGGATAAGTTCAAAGTTTAAGACTACTTATCTCGATGCAACGATCTCTCATGGAATATTCACACATTGCATGTCATGCATTCATGGAGAGTTTTGATAGTTGAAATTCCCATTCATGTGGGGGATTGTTGGAAGTCACATATGAAGTTGAATGAGAAATGAAGAGTTGTTTAGATTCGTAATAGAAATGAAGAATTGTTGTGTTTCGTCGAATCTTTTCGATGAAACCATGCGACTTCGTGACGTTTCATCGAATCCTTTTGACGAAATCGTGCCTTTCCGTCGACAAACCCTTTCGACGAAGCCATATGTCTTTGTAACTTTTCGCTTCACTCTTATAAAATAGAGCATTGACCATCGCATTAGGAACGAGTATCAGACACAAGCATTAGATACAACTGTTATGTTCGTCATTCATTCATCATCTTCATCATTTGTGCAATTGTTCTGCAAGCTTGCGTTCGAAGGAGTCCTTTGAAGATGTACCACTTCAGAGGAACGCGATCCGTTCTATCCTGGAAGACATTTGTCCAACGTCCTCGAGTACTGATTGAGGGGGCAAATTCGTCTTAAGTACACAATGTCGTTTTGTTGGGCTCGGATCAACATTCTTTTTATTTATTTGCGTTTGTTTCAGGTTTGTCTTCAATCTAATTTTTCTATACTTCATCAAGTCCCGTTTATATTGGACAACAATTTTAATATACGAACTTCTACCCTCTTAGTGGACAACAATGGATTCCCTGAGGCATAACCCGGGTCCCCGGCAATCAAGCTATGTCGCAAGAGATCAGGACCAGGACCCCGACACCTGTGTCTGGGATTTGGACGGCCAAGCTTGGTACCGTGACAACTGAGCCTGGGTCCAAAACATCGAAATTTAGAATCTAGGGTTGAACTTAAGACTTTTCTCTCAAATGCGTGTTTCATAAGTTGTCTGTTAACAAACGTCGGAAAATGACTTCCATTTTGTTTGCAAAATTCATCCTAACATAGAAAAATGAAACCATTTTCCTTGAAAATAAGTTCTTTCCAAGAACTCTAGCTTATATACTCCCTGAAATTCTGTTTTGACTATATTGTCTTTTGTGCACATCACACCGACATTGTCAAAAGTCAAATGTGGGCTCCATTTTGTGTCCCCTCTTTTTTTTCTTTTTCCCATCTCTCTCTCTCTCTCTCTCTTTGTTGATTGTTCTACCAGTGCCGACAGATCCAAGGCGTGAGGTGCAGAGATAGTATGCATGAGCCGATAAAGGAACAGCTGATGATGGTGACAAGGAGAAGGGTTAGACTCCGACAAAGTCGAGGGCGCCGATGTGTAGGAGCTTTCACAAGATGGACAAGGAGGTGATCGCGTCGAACAAGGGCATGGTGGCGGTCCCCAAGAGGTGCAGGTGCGAGCTCCACTCGTCGGAGTACGACGTTGTCGGGTCAACAGTCGTCGCCTCCATCGTGACGCCTGACTAGATCGTTATCGCTAATTACGATCTCTAGGGTCATGCTCTCACGCAAAAATTCTCCCAGTAACTCTGTTCTCTCTTGCACTGTGCACGCCCAGTGAAGATCCTCCTTAAGGATGGAGGAGGATGAGGGGTTGGAGTGGTTGACTTCGATGTGAGCTCAATATGGAAGAATGAAAATGGTTCAGAACTTTATCGAAGGGGGCAATGAGAACTAATTGGTGGCAAAGTACGGCCACAACCTCTGTATTTGCGTAAACGGCAATAGCAATATAGCTTCAACGGCGAATTAGACATTTTCGACGGGTAATCGACTAAATGTTAGGCGACTCCTCAAATGTTCTCAAGATGAAAATGCCGCGTCTTTCAAGTTACAATTCCTCCATCTGCAAATCCAAATGGGATAAAACTTCCTCTTTCCCATATCTCTCTCTCTCTCTTAAGTTCATCATGGTCGGTTGGATCTTCATCCTCAAAATCGTTCAGGCACATGGTGGGGTCGAGCGACGCCTTGTCAGTCTTGTGCCCCTTCACACCAGAGTAAACAATGATTGCAAAGGTCTCAATGACGGCAGGTTGAGGATGCAAGGGTTGGAGAGGTGGAGAAGTGAGCAAATAGTGCGGCCATCGAGGCCGGTGTTGACACCTGATTTTTGACCAAGTCTTTTTCAGTTTTATTTTTTGAAAAAATCACAAAAAATTCATAAAAAGTCAAAAAATTACAAAATCAACTTTGGTGGCCTTGGCCAAGCCCAAGGAACCAATTTTGACCAAAAAATAATTTTTCATAATTTTTTAGTATTTTTAGAAAATAGAAAAATACTCAAAAAATCAAGAAAAATAGCATTTGAGGTCACAAAAATATGAAAAAATAGCCAATATTTTTATTTTTAATCCCTTGTATTTTTGACCTCACAAAAAGTTCAAAATCAGATTCAATTATGGGTGTTCCTTTGTAACCCATACTATTGAATTTGAGAAACAAATATCAATTGAGTATTTTAATTTGCAATTTTGGCATTTTCTAGGATCTTGACATCCATTCTAACTGTCCCTTATTGCAATTTAGCCCAATTGTTTGTACAAATTGCTCAATTGCACGAATTTGGCAAAATTGCATACTAAAATTGTATTTTTAGTCCTTGAAATTGAACATAATTGAAATTACTTTCAATTCAAGGGCTATCATTGCAAATTAAACATACTTCCCAATGGGTTTCACCATTTTGAATCGATTGGCACAGGTAATTTGACCCAATTTGATCATTTGAACCTTCAATTGCATAATTCCCTAATTTGCGATTAAAAGGAAATTTGGGGTTTTTGTTGAAATTGATATGAACTTTTGGGCAAAATCAGATTTTTTAATAGAATTCATGCCCTAGATTCGATTATGAGGTTCAATTGCAAAAATTTCCTGTTAATTTGGATTTAATTTGGAAAATTACAAGTCGGGATCGGTTCGAACCGGTCTGACCGCCGGTTGAACCGGTCGAACCGGTCCAGAATAGTGTCTTTTTCTTCCCCAAAACGCTCGCGCGAATGAACAGTGACAGACCGAGTTTTGAAGACCAAATTGAAGGTCAATTCGCGACTAATTGAAAGGGGAATGGTGGGCATTTTGTTTCTCTCATCTTCCTCCGTCGATCGACACCAACAGCACCATCCAACGTCGTCGGAACGGAGAGTAATCGGCCGGTCAAAGCCCAGGCACCTGCAAAAGTCAACAATGACAAAGCTCAGATGAAATTAGTCCAAATTCGTGACAAATGCGATCACCAGAGGTCCCGAACGGAATGACCATTTGATACCCATCGATTGCCGGTCGACGGTGACCATTTCGCACGTGTTCTCACGTGCGAAGGTCAACTGCCCAACCTCCTATTTCGGCGCCAAAATTCCCAAGAGCTATATAAGCTCATGATCGCTTTCTGTTGAAGAAGTTGGAAGATTCAGTTGGAGAAGAGAGAACTGAATCGAGAGAGAGAAAGAAAGAGAGAGAAAGAGCTCACTTCCCTCGCGGTGGTCGAAGGTTGGAGCTCAAATTGCAGAGCGCCGGTTGGGCCTTCCGAGGCTAAACCAAAGCTCCACGAGGTCGTCAAGAGGTCGTCCAAAGTCCCCTGAGTCGATCGCCGTCAGCCGTGCACGTGAAACCCACGAAAACAGGTGAGCCAGAGCTTCGAATTCTACACTGAGCTTCAATGGCGAACTTCATTTCTGGCAATGATTCTTGCATTTAGAGTGTGCGTTTCGCTCCTTGGATATCACTGACCATCATTGCATCTTCTTTTTGCATCGATTTTGTCTGAATACCTCGAATTGAGTCTTCGAACTTAGCCCCCATAGCGAACCCACTGTTCATACTTGCCTAGCCCAATCTAGGCCGTGCAAGCTCGATCGGAGCTCGAGGTAAGTCTTCTACACCTCCTGCCATGTCAATCTGTAAATGAATTGATTTGATCTCGCGTGGTCTGTGTGATTGAACTTCCATGGCCGTACTCGGCGACTCGCATGATGTTCTTGATTCTATTGATTATATGCCCCAATCCTTAGATATGTTAAGATAGAGTCGATTGCGAGTCGATTGGCGTTGGTTTCGCTCGATTCCATCAAGGTTTCACCGTTAGATCGGCGCCGGAGTTCCTCAGCCGTTCATTCTGTTGGGTCGAGAGGTTGAAGACGATGCTGACCTGGCAGGTCAACGAGTCAAAGCGCTTAGGTGGCGATAGATCATTGGTCCACGTGTCAGTACAATCAGCTCGGCCGTTGGAGGTTGTTGTTCGAACGGGGAGATCCAACGGTCGAGGTTAATCGAGTCCAACAAATAGTGGCCGTCCGATTAGAAATTAGGATAATTCGAAAATGATTTTAAATCGGAAATAAAAAATGATGGAAACGGCGCCGTATGGGTTAGTCAGGAGGCGGCGTCGTTTAGGTTAAGTAGGAACGGACGGTCTAGATCTAGTCCTATGTTTTAATCGTGGCCGTAGGTTCAAGTAGTTAGATCAGACGTCCCTGATCAGGTCTTCGTTTAATCCAGGCCGTAGATTTCAGTCAAATGATCCGATGGTTGTAGATTAGCCATGCGTTTCGATGAGGACCGTCGGATCAGAGTTGATAATTCGAAAATAAATAAAAGGGCGAATACGGCGTCGTTTTGGTTTCAGGCTTTGCGGTTCCAGGTCTGGGCCGGGTTCCGACCCGGTCCGAATCATATTTTTTAATGAAAAATTCCGAAAATGATTTAAAAAATAATAATTTAAAAAAATCTTAAAAATCTTAAAAAATGCTAGAAAATTCCAGAAAATTCCAAAAAAATGCGGGAAAATTGTGAAAAATCCCAGGCATTCCGGAAACTTCCCCCAAAAATCGAGGGTTAACCACAGACAACTGGTCAACCCTATTTTTGGGGTTTCTTATCCGATCTTCCGAGACTTGACGACATTACCCTTTAAGAGTAAGTCGCCTTTGCTGTGTAAGTATGATAAAATCGATAATGCCAAAGTAAGAATTAGGGTCGAATAAGCAACCAATTCTTAGGTTTGGGTTTTTCGAGTCTCGCCCCTTTTCTCAAAATGACAATTTTGCCCTTTAGTGGGAAAATTCTCTTTCTTGTCTCAATCGAGTTCTGAGAATTGCTTAAAGTTAGGGTTTGGGTCAGGTGGACGACCAACCCTAATATTTGAGATTTTCAGTTCTCGTCTTTGTCCAAATGACGACTTTACCCCTCCAAGGGTAAAATCACTTGAAAATCCCAGAAAAATCCTGGAAATTCCCGAAAAATAGGAAATGGATTGGATTGATGGCCAATCCTATTTCCTCTGTCTTTTGACTTCCCAATTCATCTAAAATGACAAATTTACCCTTTCGAGGTGAATTTTCCCGAATTGCTCAGAATTACGAGTAGACTACTCCCAACTATTCGATAGGGTTTCCGTTCGTACCCTCCACGAAACGATTGGTGGCGACTCCTTGGCATGTACACTCATCACATGTCACTGGACCGCACTGAAGGTCGATCACGTATATCCAGCAGTTGCGATTTGGGTAAATGGACCTTGGGAGAGGCCCGCGTCCGATCATACAACATCGGACGACTCATTAACCCTTGCTAGACCCATAGACGGGCGCTCGCGAGAGGGTCGCGACAGACTGGCGACTCCACTGGGGAATTATTCTAAACCAGAATCTCTGGTTACGAATTCCAAAGGACTTGAGCCGATTAAAAAGTTGCTTGGTTTATCTGACATTATTTTCTGCAGATGCTCTTGAAGGTGAGGTACGTATGCTAACCATTGTGTTAGATGTTTTTGCAGATTGGAGAAATAAGGGGTGAAGTGATTGTTGACATTTTTTCTGCAGGTTGGAGTTGGGAATGTATGTTTACTTTACGCACATACTGAAGCGATGTTTGATACAAATTGCTGTGCATGACTTTGCATTGTGATGATCACGACACATTGCACACACTGGCGGTCAAACCCCGACTGCAAATCACCTCTAGGTTACCTTAGATAGGGAAATGGTGCGAAAATGATCTTGTGTTTGATGGCACTTGAGACTTTCGTATTCATTCCCGCCTACCATCTGCATTGGCGATATCTAGCCCTCTTGGGTAGGTACCCTTGGGGAGGAATCTGCCTCGTGTGGATCGTGGGAGCTTGAGCCGTAGGTTCCTCACATGATTTTTGATTTCTTAGAGTATACCCACTTGTCTCATGCGCATGTCTATGGATGGTTGGTATACCTAAAACCGCCCATTGATAAGAGGGGGACATTCCACATTCCCCCAGGTATGGTTGGTAAGGCATTTATTTTCGATGTACTTTATTACTCCCTGTTCCATAATATGACTCATACATTACATACATTCATATGCATTCACATCATGCAAATCGCTCAAGTGACTAATTGAAACAGCAATGGTAATAAGGTAGAATGTCGCTGTTCGCTAAGAGCTCGACAGAATTGGTGACCTTCGAATATCTGAGGAAAGTCACTCGCCCCGGACCAAACACAAGGCTACACTTCACTAGATTCGTGCATGGTCGGGAGCTGACTGGACGTAAGTTGGGATACGCCGAAGATTGCCAAACCCGTTACTATGTCGATAACCTCAGATTCAAGCGACAAGCGGACGAAATGTTTAAGGACTATCTGGAGATGAAGAGGCAGCGTCGCAACCAGTTGGCCAAAGAAGCGTATGCCCGTCGGAAGGCTGAACTACTGGCCAGAGAAAGTGTGCCCATAGTCACTTTCTGGGGAAGAAAGAGGCGCCCCGCGACTAAGACAAAACCGAAGCGTATCACGCTCAAGAAGGCGAAACCCGAGAAGACTCCTGAAGTCGTCGTACCGTGGACCAGAGAATGGCCAGAGGAACTACAGCCTCTCGACCGAAACACTGAAGACGACTCGCTTACACTTGATTAGAGGAAAACTCCCGACCAACTGTCATTTGGATAGACCCCTAGGAAAAGAGTGATTTGGATCCTCACATTCCAACGGTCTTTTACAGCTTTCTTGTTTGAAAGATCTCTCTTTACCTTTCTTCCATTAAGCATCTTGATTGTAATAAAAGTTCACTCCACTTTGTTCTTTTGATGTATTGACGAATGGAATGTGACGTTGCTATTTCCCTTAGTCACTAAGTAAACCTGACTAAATTGCATAATTCACTTCCTTGAAATTCAAATTAGGCTTTGAGTCAGGCTTTCAAGACCTGAAAAAGGTCCTAATTTCCATTTCTTCAATTGAACTATGCAATCGAGTTCGCTCATGCATATCTCATGATATCTGCACGTTCATACGTTTAAAGTAATTTCTGACGATTGACTTTTCAAAATCATTTGCATATTTTAGACTTGATGGGAAAGAATGATATTCAAGTATTCAAAATCCCCCGGGCCGAACTCCAATATGGTGGGACAGCATGGGCGAAGCTAGCCAAAAGTATGCTGAATCACGACTAGGATACCTGCTGGACCTGCTGAAGATTGAGTGTCTACCTGCCTTTATTCAAGCCATGGCGCTTTACTGGGATCCTACCACCGCTACATTTTGCATGGAAGGACTAGAGATTACTCCCACTATCGAGGAATACAGCGCCGTCATCGGAGTTGAGTTCACTCCTACACTCGTCCGACCCCCTATAGGATTTGAACCCCTGAGTCAGGTGGCTGAATTCCTCAACACAGGCCTGAATGAAGTCAAAGCAGATGCAAAAAGTAATTCTGGACGAGTCTCCTTATCTTTCCTTATAGACTGATTTTCCCGCCTCCCTGCTGCTAAAGGAACCAAATCTGGTAGAGCCTTTGTCTTGGCATTCTTTAGCTTTGTACTATTCCCGATCTCATCTGTCACCTTTGACCCTATCATGGCTGTAGTAGCTAGACAAGTCTGCTGTGGGTGGGATTACTCAAACATCCTCCTTGCCGAAACCTTCATTTCCTTAAATCACTTCAAGAAAAATAAAAAGGGAATCTTTAGAGCCTCTAGTGATCTTTTGTATCTGTGGTTCACATCCCATATCAGACAATTCCACATCCGCATGGGTTTCACTGAAATCAGCCCTGATGCACATCCTCTTAAAACCTTTGTCAGAACACATACACGTGTTCCTAAGTTCAACTTTATAGAGTGGAAAAACTTCCTTAAAATCCTAAAACCCGAACAACTCCGATGTCGGCTAAGGTTGCCAACGCTGAGCAAAGTCAGATTGACCTGCGATGACGGAGGTCCAGTCCCCTTGCTAGGATTCACGGGCTCTACCACATACTATCCAAGGAGGGTGATTCGACGGTTTGGAGCTCTATAGGAGATCCCTTCTTCACCACAACCTGGTATCTTTTCTTTTGACATACCAAGCAAGACTCTCATGGAGGAGGAGAAGAAACAGTTTGAAGCCAAGGTGACATCCATCATTCGCTCCTTGAAGAATTCGCAAGCCAAAGAAATAAGTTGGCCAGAAAACATGACTCATGAAGAAAATATTCATAGAGCCACCGCAGAATACATTCAACACTTCAAAGCGACCCGACGAAGCCTTGTCGAGCCCTATATACCCGAATACATCGTGCCGTACGTACCTGGAATAGAGCCGTACATACTCGAAGACATGGGACCGCTGTCATGTTCAGAAGACGAGGAGTCCCAGACTGAAGAGGGGAATCCATACTGGGGTGATGAGGATGCTTTAAACCTCAAGCGTCCTAGACTTGAATAGACTATTCCGTCAAGTGTAAAATAAGCAAATATTGTGACACCTTCTCATACATTCTCATTTCTGTTAGATACTATCTTGGACACATGAGCATGAATGTGAACATAGTTTGCGAATGCATAAAAAGTGTCGTCAGAAATTACGCCTCTTTTAATTTCATGAATTCATATCAGGAAATGACTAAAAGAACTACTTACGTGAGGCTAAGGCTCACAAGGTAGCCATTTTTCTCATCTACTGACAAGAAGCATGCAACTAAAAGAATTAACTGCTTCTTTGTTCCAAAAATAAGCGAAGCACTCACTCGGAATCTTTTTGAAACAGGTACCTTCTCATCACGGAACTACCAACACATCGTTTCGGTACCCGCTTTAAGACAAGAATGGAGCAACAAGAGTTGACTCCGCGTGTGGGCATGTTGGAATCTCAAATGACCGCCTTAGCAACTATGATGGCCGACATCAAGACCATGCTGGAGGCCACCCAAGCTAAACAAACCACAGCCCATAACCAGAACAACTCAGGCCCTTCTTCGGTACCTGATGTAGCAGATAGAGAGGTAACAAGGGATACCCAACATACAGAGGAGGATGTCCATGAACCAAACAGCCGATCACAACCAAAGGCCTCGCCTGTTGTTATCAACCTCGAGAAGGGGGAGAAGGGGAAGCAGACCATGAAAACTGAAGCGGAGGCTAAAAGGTTAGCCAAAATCGAGGAGTGCCTGAGCAGTCAAGGTTACGAGTTAGCCCGCTTCGACAAGATATCTCCTTTCGCTAAGGTAGAGACTCCTCCTGACTATAAGGAGCCAGAGTTTGTAAGAAAATACAATAGGACAGGTTGTCCCCGAGCACACCTCAAATATTACTTGCGCAAGATGGCACACTATTCAGATTATATTCCGCTATTAATGAACATATTCCAAGAGAGTTTGGCTGGCGCCGCTCTGACCTGGTTCATTGAGCTAGACCTAGAAGATTACGATGGGTGGGAGGATCTTGCAGAGGACTTCCTCAGACAGTACAAATTTAACACGGCTACGGCCCCTACAAGAGAGACCTTCTGCGAACTTCAAAGGCAAGAGGTGAACTAATCAGGACATATGCCCAGAGGTGGCGAGCCTTGGCCACCCAAGTAAAGTCATCGATCCCAGAAGAGGAGCTGATTGATTCATTCCTGAAAGCACTCCCCTACGAGTACTTTGACAGGCTAAACACTTCCGGGTGTTAAACATTCGCACACTTGATTAAGGTTGCCGAAAGACTAGAATGGGCTTTGAGGGAAAGAAAGCCTCATGAAACTTCTAGAAGGCAATACCCCTTTAAAAAGGAGAGAGAAGCCGGACTCGACATAGCATTTATACCAGATCCCCACAAGCCCAAGACGTTCGGCAATCCCAACCAGGCCAAAGGAGGATCGTCCTGGTCGACACCTAAAGTGCAAGAGCCTAGAAGAAAGCAACCCCAGAAGCAATTCTCTCAGCTCCCGAGGCCTTTATCCAAGTTGCTCCCGATGCTGCTAGAACAACACCTGGTGGCGAAAGAACCGCCTAGGGCAAACCCTGCAAGGTATCCTGGTTTTGATGAGAGCCAGACCTGTGCCTACCATATGGGCGAGAGAAGGCATAATGTGGATAACTGTTATATCCTCAAGCTTAAAGTGCAAGCCCTAATTGATAGTCAGATTCTAAAATTTGACAATGGGGCCCCAAATGTACAAGAAAATCCACTGCCAGATCATCAAGCAGTAGGGGCAATATTCTCTAAAGGGGAAGAAGACTACCTTAAGCTGAAGGTAGATGTGCTTAAGCTGACCGACCTGCTAATAACCGCTTCATCATACCCAAAAGTAGGAGCGATCTCGACTGACCAAAAGAGACTATGCATCGCTAAGATGATGAGCTTGGGGATAATGTCTGATATCGCCAATGAAGAGTTCGAAGGAGTCAAAGCTTCTTTATCTTTGGAAGGTAGCTACTTCGTGATCAAGACGGAGCAGGGTAATACCTGGGGTACCTCACATGAGAATCTGGTAAACAGTCTTGGGCCAGTCACTCAGTCAGAGGAAGAGTTCGAAGAAGACAAACTGGAACCCAAGAGACGAAGTCTAGCAGACCTCAAATTTATGGCCGACGTGCTTGAGAAGGGCGAAATTATAGACAACCTTGGTCAAGATTCTGGAGAGTACAACTTCAAAGTGAAATATTCGGCCCCTCCTGTTGACACCTGATTTTTGACCATTTATTATTATGACTTTTATTCTTTAAAATTAATTAAAAATATCAAAAAAGGTCATAAAATCACAAAATCAACTTTGGAAGCCTTGGCCTAGCCTCAAGAACCAATTTTGAACAAAAAAATATTTTTTCGTAATTTTTAATAATTTTTTGTATTTATTTAATTATTAAAAATACCAAAAAAAAATTCAGAAAAATACCATTCGTGGGCAGAAAAATACACAAAAATATTCAATAATTTTGTTTTAATTCCCTCTTCAAGTGTGTCACTTTAAATCTTGAAAATTCGGCTCGGGTCATAAACCCGAACCGAGCCTAAAAAAATATCATCTTAGTCTTTTAATTATCCCATTTTGATATCGCGGGACTAATGGCAAGAATGCCAATTTGAAAATCTTCTTGGCACCCGATGAACGGGTTCGATCTAAAGGACAGACGCGATAAATAAAAGAGATAGTGGAAGGAGATGGACAGGAAAGCAAGAAGGAATACGGTAAAGAAAGAGAAATGGAGCATCTCCCTTTCGGTGGAGACGGATCCAGCGGGGCTCTCAAAAGAATAAAAATAAAAAAATAAAAGAAAGTGGGGGAGGACAGTACCGGCTCTCCACGATGAAAAAAATAAAAGGAGGAAGCCCATCTGCAAAGAGGAGCCGAGGAGTTGCATGGAGGGGGGGCCACGGCCGCAGCTACCATTTGAGACACTAACGCCTTTCTCCTACCGCAACGCCGGCCAACCACTGGCGGCCAGCCTCTGCGCCAAACGGACCGGGATCTAATGCGATTTGTACCGACGTGCCTACCTCCTCCCCCGTCCCGTTGGCCCGTTACTTCCAAGGCCAAACCGCCTACAGCAAGGCGGTCCTCGTGCATGTCCTCCCTGAAGCCTACGACGCCCTCTTCGACAGCGCTGTCGCCTCTCACCACCCCTGGAAGGACTTCTCCTTTGCCGGCCTCGTCACTCTCTTCGGCGCCCTCCTCGCTCTCCTCGTCGACATCATCGCCAACTCCCACGTCCAGGAGAGCCCGCGCGAGCAGACGAGACCGGGGACACCAAAGCTTCCTCCGCCCACGAGCTTCCTGCACCTTCACACTTCGTTCCACCTCCCAGCAAGCCGCCACCATCACCGTAGCACATTACCGCCACCACAGCAGCCCTTGCAAGCCCAAGTCATCCTGCCGCTTTGTTTTGGCGCCTGCTCCGACCACCTCCAGCTACTATCCCAGCCTCCCGACGACCACCAGCCGCTGTCCCGACCTCCAGCCAACACCTTTGACAGCTGCACGCCTCCATTGGACCGTCGGACAGCCTCCCGAAGCTCGACCACCTCTGGTTTTCGCCCTCTGATCCACTGCTTTCTTCTGCTCTGTTTTGGACTGCCCCCTTGCTCTGCTCGGATCTTTCTGTCCCGTGGCTGCTCTGGCGTCCACAAGACACTAGCCACCTCTCCGACATCCCTCGAGCCTCCTTCGACTTCCCTAGCTCCTTCGCCGTTGGTTCGCCGCCCAAGGAGCCGATAGAAGCCGCCTCCGACGCCCTGTTCTGCCCTGTCATTTTCTCGATTGTGGCCTGTTTCACGGGCCGAGCGTCTGGGCCGTGGCCCATTTGGCTGGGGTCGTGACCCTAGTGTGCCGGGACCGTGAGCTGGGAAAGTCGGCCGGGTGTTCGGGCTCTTGGCCGAGAATTTGGGCCGTTTGTCCGAGGAAGCTGGCCTATGATCCACCGAGCTGAGTACCGTAGGCCGAATGGCCGTGCGCCTGGGCCATGGCCGAGCGAATTGGCCCGTGTCCGGGCCCGGATTTTTTTTTAAATTATTATTATTATTTATTGCTGATTTTGAAACTTATAAAATTGATTGTTGACTTTTTGATGTGGTGATCGACAAGTGATGTACACGGAGACGGTCGCACACTGGGGTTAGGCGATTGAAGGTCGGTGTCCAATCCGGTATATTTTACGTATCCGATCAGTATATCAGAGTTATTTTTTTTAATATTGCTATTATAGACTTGACTTGCATGTATTTGTTTCAGTCTAGTGGTTAGCTTATTTATCTGGTTGAGTGTTGTCTATTGTCAAAGATATGATTTTTATTAAAATATTTGTCGAAAAACAAAAAAAAATAAAAATTCAGAAAATAATAAAAAATGGAAAATCATAAAAAACTCAAAAAAAATTCGGAAAAATTCGGAAAAATTCTAAAAAATTCCTAAAAATGGGAAATGGTCACGATCAACTGGCCATGGAGTATTTTGAGTAATTCGGTATCCAAACCTTCCAAAAATGACGATTTTTCCCTTCGGGCTAATCGTCCCCCAAATCTTCCCATTTTACCCATGGTCCCAAATCATTCCTCATCTAAGCCCTTATGGCTGTACTAGGAAACCATGGATTTGAATTGACGTGCATTAGTGTGATTTATTTATGTAATTGATCGCGCTTTCATTTAAATTGATTGTGGTTGATAGGACTAGTATTCCAATCTGCATGAAACTCGAATCATACCTATCTCACCCAAAATTGCGTCTGCATGAACTCAGTCAGGAAAATCACTCGCGTTAAGTACCGAAAGGGCGTTGGTAATGATACCGACGTAACCAAGTCCCCGAACCCAAAATCTCTGGTTCCGCAGAACTGATCGATCTCTCCCAATCGGTCAGTAAGGTTTCCGGTCTACCCTCCAAGAAAGACCGGTGGCGACTCCAAATGCATGCACAATTTGCACATGCCACCACGACCACACTGAAGGTCGAAAGTGATCGACTCTTATCGTCGAATCCTTTAAAAAATACTCCCGCCGCGATTTGGTATGGGCTTGGGAGGGCTCGCGCCGATCCAAGATCCGCGATCGATAATCCATTAGCCGCGTCCGCTTCTGGACGGGTCGTGACAGCTGGCGACTCCGCTGGGGACTTTGTTCTAGAACCTATCGTTCTAGACCTCAAGTGGACTTAGGCCGTAAAACGCTGAGTGATTTTTCTAACCATGCAGGCGCTCTTGAAGGTGAGGTAAGTCCGCTTATGATAGGTGTTATATGTTTTTGCAGATTGGAGAAATAAGGGGTGTAGTCCGTGATTAACATTGTCTTATGCAGGTTGGGCGTAGGAATGTATGTTGTGTGGATGATTTGAAGTGCTGATTGATAAACTGTTGTGCATGAATTGCATTGTGATGATCACAACACGTGGACACACACAACCATGCCTAAAACCCAGGGCGCCGTTTTTAGGAACACAATAGAAGGAATTGAAAATGGAATCTCCGTGAGGAAAAACACGGGGTAATCCACTTTTCAATTCCGCTCGCTTCGAACTATGGATCGAGTCCCAATGCAACGATAGCTGTGCAATGGAATCGGCTCTTTCTAGAACTCGAGGTGAGAACCTTAACCTTAGGTGCCAAACCCTCTGATTTTTAGAAGTTTACCATCACTTGTCTCATGTGCATGTCTTTGGGCGGTTGGTGCACCTAAAACCGCACATAAGTCGACGAGTTGGGTTGGTAAGACTCTCTATCCCCCCAAATCTATCACTGTTCATATAAATATAGGCATTTCATTCATTGCATTCTGGTGATTAGATTAAATGCCATTTCGAGGATAGATATGTGCGTTTATCCCCAACGTCCTTGATAGAATACGAGGAGGGTGATACCCCACGACGGACACCGAGTGTGCGATAAAGGAGCATACTATGGACATTATCGAGGTATCATCCAATGAAGATGACGAGTTGGGGCAAGTGATCCTGAAGACACAGATCGAAACTGTGGCATCCTTAAACGTTAGGATCACATTCCTTTGTCTCATTTTTCATTACTAGTCCTCTTGTATATGGTTTATTTTTACCGAGGTTTTCTCTATCTCACCCCTTAAAGTAATTGTATTAGGGATCTATTGGTGTATACATTCAGATGGAACTTGGTTGTATTTCTTTTGACGGGTCATGGGAATGTGATAGTGGCATTTTCTCTAATCATCCGAATACTCCCAAGTCAAGTTTATAATTCCTTTAGAGGAAATTAAAATTGGAAGTCTTACACGACCTTTTGGTCGTATAGAGTAGTCCAATCTCAATTTCTCTAGAAGGAATTATACACTTGAATTGTTTCGTGCATGTTTTACGTCGCTGGTAATCCACGATAATTGACCGAGAATATCGGCGTTGTTTTGAATTTAATGACGAGATAGATGTCCAAATTACTCTCGTTCTTAACAAAACGGCCTTGATTTGGATGCCGTATCTTCAATTAAATTTAAAACACGTTATTATGCCTCGCACTTTTGAGTAATTCGTTCCTCTCGAAATTGATCAAAAGCGATTATTGTGAATTACATTCCTTTCAATAGTATGCTTTCTTTCGAGGAATATTGATAAAAACTTTTCGCGCAAGATTAAAACCCTTGTAAAAGTTCTTGTCCTTATTAATCATGGGTAAGCATAAGATTGAAAGGGGTTTTTGCTTTCTTTTTCAAATTATTCCTTCTGATTCTGTCTTTTCATTTGCAGGTAAAAAAATAGGTAATAGAGAGAAATCTTTTCCTGGATAAGTCTGAGGCTATTCTTTCATCTGATCATGAGTGAGTTATAAAATCAAGACATATTTGTTCGACTTATTGATATTATGGTTCGGCTCACCCAAGTTGAAGATGTTCGAATGCTCGAAGAAAGGAACCGTGCAGAAGTTAAAACACACACACGAGAACTTTCATTTATTTTGCTCAGCGGAGGGTTTTCAAAAGTAGGTCATACAATTCGGGGTGGAAAAGTAAAGCCAAAGTGAGCCCTAATTAACGACACAAAGGAGCCCAACTGACCCTCCATGTTATTAATGCTCTGCTCATACTCCCAACTCCGCATGTCATGGTCGGCAAGCCTGAGGAGAAGACTTCTGCATTCTCCCTTAACTTCGGCGACCTTGGCCTCGTGTTCTTCGGTGACTATTTCCAGGTCCCGAACCAGTCCATTCCCGCGAGCTATGTCCGCGGTTATTTTGTCGAGCCGTTCTTCCTGCCAGTCGCTCTAAAGCCTCAACAGGATATTGCGGCGGTCATGCTCGCCGGTGGTCAGGGATAGGGCCAATTGATCCACCAGATTTCTCCTCTCGCGAAGCAACGTCGCGACCCGCTCATTAGCAAACTCGACGGCCTTTTTGTAACTATCAACCAGATAGTTGGTCAGCACCAAATGATCAGATCGATCCTCATAACGAGCTCGCAAGACGCGAGCCACGAGAACCTCCCGATTAGCAACACGATAGGCCTCTAAGGAGTGTGCAAAGAGAGTCGGGAAAATTCTATATTCCCTCCCCAGTGTAGTACCTTCGAGAGAAGTGGTATCAAGGTCCTCGAGCAAGACACAGATTGCATCCTTGGTCGCAGAATGATCGGTTATGTGCGCGTAACCGCGACCCAGTAGGTTATAAAGCTTTTCCCACTGGGCCAAGACATCAGTTGAAAAAGTGCGTACGGGAGAGGAGGCCATTTGCGTTGGGTTGGCTTGAGAATAAGACGAGTCTAACAGAGAGATTAGAAGGAAGAAGCTGATTATGCGAGAACGTTAACCTTCCATACATTAATTCCTCATTTTATAGCAACTCGAGGATGATGAAGGGTCTCAGTAATAATGCTGGTAGAGCCCAGTTAGGAGGTAAAGCAGGAGGTCCCCTCACGTGAACCATTGGATTCGTCTCGGTCCGCGATTTCCGGCTTGTCAATTAAAAGATGTAAAAGATTTGTCGGGATCACCATTATCAGAGTTAGGTGGGAGGTAAGCGCAACTATCGAAGAAAGCCCTAACAGGATTTAGCAGTCCCATCACGTTGAAAAGCTAAGCGCGAAATTCAAGGTCTTGAGGGGGAACGTTTGCCTAATGATGCTTGAAGAGCGTCTCCTGAACATACAAAGTCACTCGAAGAAAAATTTATAGGGAGTGAGTATACAGGAGAGAGTAGAGAACTCTGAGTGGGCAAGAACCAATCAAACATTTCTCAATCCAACATATTTAAGAGGTTACTGTCAGCTGCTAGAGGCGACTGACTCAAAAATCTCAGAAATTGAACTACTGAGGGATCTCGAAGATTCCAAGACCAAGTCTAAAACCAAAACCATGGAGCCCAACACTTCTGGCAACGGAAATCAAAATCACGGCGACGACGACAACGACATCCACGATGCTCAACTCGGGAAAAGAAGACGTCCTCACCAATACTCTCAGGAGGAAACCCAAATGTTGGAAACCCTTTTCAGTAAAAGCCCTCACATGAAAAAGAAGTGGAGAATTGAATTGAGCCGGGAGTTGGGGATTAATCAGTCAAGGATCCAGTTTTGGTTTCAAAATAGGAGATCCAAATCGAAGGCTCAACGCAAACGTCAGGTGGTCGAGATTTTAAAGGAAGAAAACCAAAAGCTGCGAACAGAAAACATGAGGTATGAAAAAGCTCTCAATATTACCGTTTGCCCTCATTGCGATAACCTCATCGCCCGCGGTAAGATATTCCCCGATAAGCCTCACGCAATGATTGAAGACGTTTATTTACCACCCTACTCCCTCGGGGCATCTCCTGCTCAACCAGATTTTGCCGGAGTCACGCATGAGCAGGATGATCCTACGAAGACGATACAAATGCCTCATGGGGGATGGGATTTGCATCGCTTTGATTGGAGCTACAGTTTCAAGGAGCTGGATGTTACCGCCGACTAGCTCAAAGCATATCAGCCTCATGCACAACAATTTTCGATAGGGTCGGGTCCTGCTGGAGATGAGTTAATCAGTCGTCAAGCCATCGATGCAATTTTGGGCCACGATAAGAAGAGGTTCGCTTGGCCCCCTGAACTGCATTTCAGATTCCTAGACGTGGTTCACCAAATGGGGATCGATTCAGCAACTCCGATGCGCATATTTAAGGCCATGAATGTACCGGGGCTTAGTAAGGTACTGGTCAGGAATCACCTTGCTGCCTACAGAAAGCTATTAAAACAGCGTCGAGCGGAGCTAAACCGGGAGGAATCCGTCTCGAGCTCAAAAGCTAGGGGCGACCGCCATTGTAATGCTCAGGCATCAAGAGATACCCGGCCAAATCTAAGCATCAATCAAGCTAGCAACCCGACCACCGGCAAACTGAAAGCTGATCAGAATGTCCTTCCGGGCCATTTCAACACTTTTCAAGAGCGCGTGTCACAAGTACAGTTAGTGCGCACTCCTCCATTCGAGCAGCAGTCGGCTGGTGCTCTGCCTGCCGCTGGTCAACCCACGACAGACGATTTCTTTGATGAATGGCTCGATGCCTTGTTCAATCAGTGGGAAGCTGGCATGCTTGGACAGCCATGATCTAGCATCTGACTCGGGGCACGATGGGTCGGTCACTACGAACACCCATAGAAAGAAGAACATGTTCACAAGTAGATCACTCATTTTATCCGTTGTAAAGTTCCTATGGGAACATTTTTCTTTAATGACTATAGTTAATTCTGTATGAAAACCAGCGCTATCGACGAACATCGTCATGCTCAGTTGCGATGATCCCTTGTTGGATTAAATCTGAAACCAGGGACGGTCGTTAAATTTTGAGTGGCCACGAATTCATTCCTCACCGAACGCCCAAGATGTTGAAATGAAGAGTAACAGCATGCACAGGGAAAATGCCATTTTCGTTTAAACGATGAAAAGGGTTTGAGAGAAGGTCATGGCGTTAATTCCCATGGAGCTAAATGAATTAAACGGAGTCATTAATTGCGGATCCGCCGCTGTTCCCCACGTTCTCGGGCCTAGCAAATCATAAAAGGCGCCGAAAGATTGTAGACCCACCACTTTGAAGACTGAACTAGGGGACGAGCGCAATACTCGATGAAACCGAATCAATGGAAGAGAGTTTGTGATCCTATCACAAGGAAAAAGAAAGGGGAAGACAGACGAGGAGTAATTGCAGGGTCTCGGGAGGAGCACTTGCTTGCTGGCCTTCATATGCAGCCTGGAGGATGGTTCTAGGACACGCACAATCACTTGAGAAAATTTCTAGAGTGAGCAAACACGTAAGAGCGAATAGAGAAAGCTGAGTGAACTAGATCAGCCCGAGATACTCCGATCCTTCATTTTTAAATGCTATTCCCATCTGCTAGAAACGCCCGACCTGGACATCTCTGAACACGAACTGCTGGAAGACTTTGAAGATCCTGGAGCTGAATCCTGCCCGAAGGCCATGGAGACTAACTCCTCCAGTGATGAAATTCTAGGCTTCAGCTACGAAGAAGGAGTATACAATGATGACCGGAGTCGGAAAAGGAAGCAACTGCAACGCCACACTCCAGGCCAAATCCGAGAACTCGAAGCTTTCTTCAATGAATGCTCCACCCCAAGCACACAACAGAAAATTGAGTTGAGCCGAAAGTTAGGATTGGAGCTTTCCAAGGTCAAGTTTTGGTTCGCCAACAAACGAACCCGGGTGAAACAGCAACACGCAGATCATGAGTTATTGGCCCTGAAGGAGGAGAATGAGAAGCTTCGAGCTGAAAGCGCGAGATATAAGGAAGCTCTGACCAAGGCCGCCTGCCTTAATTGTGGTAATCCTGTTGTCCTCGGCGAGGTGTTCCTCGATGAACCATCCCTGTTGACGAATAACGCTCAGCTGTTACCGTATTCTCCACAGCATTTTCCAACACAGCCAGATACCGTCGGAGATCTGCATGAGCAAGTCAACACCATAGAGTCAACACCAACATCCTCTGAGAAATGGGATATGAATCATCACAGGTGGAGTTCTCTCAATGACGAACTCGCTGTCGCAGCCAGCCAATCCAAAGTCGGTGAGTCCCTCCCTGGACAACTTTTGAAACGACTAGATCCCGTAGAGAATAGCTACCGAAGTATTGACGATATTTTGGGTGATAAGAGAACAAGGTTTTACTGGACCTATGAACTTCACACCAAATTTGTTGATGCAATTCGAGAGCTGGGAGTTGATGCGGCTAGCCTACTACGCGTACTCGAGATTATGAACGTGCCAGGGCTCTCTAGAATTAACGTTGAGTCTCACCTCAAGTACTATAGGAGATTGCTAAAGGATGGAAGGATAGCGTTAAACCATCATAAAGCCGGTTGGAGCTCAAGTGCTGGGCAGAGTTACAACCATGATGATTAGGGAGCCAAGAGCACCCAACAGTGTTTCAGCAATGACGGGACCAGCGGTCGTGTCAGCGACTCCTCTAACCCAAATCAGAATGCTCCGCCGAGCTATCTCAATACTCCTCAAGAGTATATACCACAGTTCCAGCACATAGGGATTCCTCAGTTTGAGCGCGAATTGGTCATTAATGCTGTCCCTGAAGCGGATCTGGCATTGGTAGAGAGTGCACATATAAACCTGCCGGTCATTGGAGGAAGTTCCAATTCGAGGCGTCAAATTGCTCATGACGAGAGCAAAGAGAGGAATCCCTCGCCTGCAGTCGACGACACCCAATCTGGGCACCAAGGGCTACAAAGAACAGGTGATTTCCTTGATGAGGAGTTGGACACTTGGATCAATACTCTTCAGGAATATATGTCTCAACCCCAACAGGGCAATGATGAAGGTTCCAGCTCAAAGACTCCAGTCCCTCACAACGAAGGCAATGAAAGAAATCTGCCCCCAACAATCGTTGATACCCAACTTGAACATCAATGGCTCGAAGACTCGAGCAATTTCCTTGGCGATGAGTTCAATCTTTGGCTCGATCAGTTTAAAGCCGGAGGACCATCGCAGTGGTGACGCAAGGCCGGTGATCAAACGTCTGATGCAAGGCATGGCTACTCGATGAAAAATGCTTAGAGGAAAGGGGTTGAATACTCTTGTTGAATATGTTGTTGATCGCACTGTAAGATTCCCACGGGAACATCTTTCATTAATATCTAGAACTAATTGCGCGTGAGTGTCAACATCACCCTTTGAGCATCTTCAAGCCGAGGGCCGTGGATTAATCACTTAATCCGTGGAGCAAGTTCCATGAACAATGACTATCACCCGCGGAGCATAATGGGATCCACCACTTCAATACGAAATACGTTTGGCCGCGAAGCCACCTATTTGGTAAAACGATGTATCGTTCCTAAACGATCTTCAATCGAATACCGAAATAATGTCTCCTTTCTTTCCCTTCTCAGGTGATAAACGTGGATAAATCACTCAAGGAGCCATCTGTTCAAATAACAGAACAGACGTTGCCCAACCGGGGGCAGCTGAACCATTGATGTTGCAAATATTCCAAGCATGGATAGGCGGATTTGATAGACGTTGTTCATATCAATACGCAACGTCAGAACGGGATGAGAACCAAGAGTAAAGTTGTATCGTCCCAACTTGTCTCGAATTTGGGAATATGAATTGACACTTATTATTTATCCTTGACAGGGGAGTCGCCTTGTAGAGGAACAAGTTTTTACATCCCATGTACTACTCGTCAGAGTACATGACCAAGGGTAGGATGTATCGTTTCGATTTTTGAAAAATTCGTGAACCTACAATGATATGCTTCTTTTACATTTGCAGGGATCCGCAGCTGCGACGGACAGGTAAGTATCCCTTTTCCCAGTTAGCTGGAGATAAAAAAATGTCAGAATCCTTTCAGCCAGCATAAAGATTTTCCAATGCATCGATATTCATGATTTAAATCGGGAGGTTACCTGAAGCATGAATAGAACATGCACGGTACATCACAAAATCCCCTCGACGGATAAATTTTGGAGAAAAGAAAATGAATTTTTCCAAATATGATTATTTTTCAAACCATTCAAAAGAAAGTTTCCTCAAAAGAGAGGCGAGCCCAGTCCAAACACATCCTACATACACCTGAGAGATGAGTGGAGCGAATCGGATAGCAAAATCTGGACCTACGGAGGTAGGGACCATTCGCAGCGATTACATGGATTGGGACGACAGAGGCGTTCGTTTCATATTCCCAAATACTACAGGTGACCATTGATAACCCCTCCGAACGGCGATTTTCATTATCAGCCCTGTCGAGAACCACCCCACATCGGGGCAGAATAGGAGTAAGTCCAACAGTATCAGGAGAAAATGGTTAGAAATTTTCTTGTTCGGACTAACATTAATCTTCGTGTGTTGTTTATATGGTAATCCAAATGCCATAGGATGACGAGAAGCATTCATTTCTCTATCCCACACACCATATCCTTTGCACAGCCAAGTTGAGCCTGCAAATTCGTTTCATAAACCCGTTGGTGATCATTGTACATTTCAAGATGAATGCAGCATCACTTCAGAAACGGAAGAGCTCAAGACTAAGAGATTACAAAGAAATTCCTGGGTTTATGGTTAAAGCATGTTTAGACTTTCGATCATATGTCTAACATGATCCCATGGAGATGAGGAAAAGTGGGATTTCAAAAATGAAAAAAAAAATGAGAAAATCCCCAGCATCAGAAAAGAAAAAGCAAAGTGCTTGGTAAAAACAAGGCCGATGCTCGCATAAGCTGTTTGATTGATCCACAATGAAGCCTAGTCGGGAAAAGAGGAAATCCCTAAAGGAGTAGGATCAAAAGGGCTACTCCCCAAATGGTGTCAAGCGCGGAGCAAAGATATAGAGAGAATTATCGGTCTCTGAATGCGAAAAGAGACCATCTCTAAAGGACTTGTGCACCCCTCAAAAGCGGGCACACACCTCAAAGACTGAAGATGCAGAAAGACAGGTGACAAGTTTGCAATGATCACCAATGTCAATCCCCTCATAAATTCTGGGCCAAAAACAAGCCTTTTTCGGTCCCCAATCCTACCAACATCATAACCCTGAAACAGTCTTCTCTGACTAAGACGCTTGGGTTAACATATAGCTTAGCTCGAAGAAGTACGAGCAAGACTATTTCTTTCTTATTTTGCAGGGTTCTCGACTTGTAAACCCGGAGCAAATGGTGAAGACTTTCATTCAATGACCTTGACTCAAAAGTGAGTCCCCCTTGAAGATCAATAACCAAGCCCGACATTACGGTCCCGTGGAAGACCTCCCGACCGATCAAAATGTATGCGCTGCGAATGAGCCTAAAACCTAGGCACAGGTTAGTAGGGAATTGAGTGCATCCCCTATAAAAACCACTATCTCAAAACAGGTGAGAAGACCTCATTGTCGAGAAATATCCCAGTTGGTGTTTTGAACAAACTCTTTTTGGAATTTTCAAACTGTTGGTCCAGATTTTCCGTGCAAGGGATTTGTGATCACATTTGCATGTCGCAAGAATGCTTTGGATAACCTCCAGCATCAAAATGCACATTTCACGATTAAAACTTAAGTCATACGGTTTTTGTCAAATGGACAGCCGTGGTCTTCCCAAAGATTACTAACGTTTTCTTGGTGAAGAAAAATCTTTCAGGCTCAAACTTCTGCAGGATACCTGGAGAACCCAGCTCCCAGAATGTCGCCTCAACAAACTCAAGTGAAGCTCTGTCAAAATAAAATTTTACACTGTTTCAAAACTGAATTCCCGGCAAATTTCGGGATCTTTCAAAAGAAGGGGTGAGGTTAGACCCCATTTTCAAAATCAAGCAGTCCTAGCATGACGTGGAGAACCCTCGTCCTAGGATCCCTTCTCAAAAATATCAAACTGTCCTAGCATGACGTGGAGAACCCTCGTCTCAGGACCCCTTTTCAAAATTTAGGCAGTCTCATCGGACGTGGAGAACCCTCGTCATGAGACCCCTTTTCAAAACAAACAAAGGTAGATACCACCTGAAGGGTCAAACCAAGGTAGAAACCGCCTGAAGGGTCAACTCAAGGTAGAAATCGCCTGAAGGGTCAAATCATGGTAGAAACCGCCTGAAGGGTCAAACCAAGGTAGAAACCGCCTGATGGGTCAACTCAAGGTAGAAACCGCCTGAAGGGTCAAATCATGGTAGAAACCGCCTGAAGGGTCAACCAAAGGTAGATACCGCCTGAAGGGTCAACTCAAGGTAGAAACCGCCTGAAGGGTCAATTCAAGGTAGAAACCGCCTGAAGGGTCAACTCAAGGTAGAAACCGCCTAAAGGGTCAACTCAAGGTAGAAACCGCCTGAAGGGTCAAATCAAAGGTAGATACCGCCTGAAGGGTCAACATAAGGTAGAAACCGCCTGAAGGGTCAACCCATGGTAGAAACCGCCTGAAGGGTCAACTCAATGGTAGAAACCGCCTGAAGGGTCAACCCATGGTAGAAACCGCCTGAAGGGTCAACTCAATGGTCCGATCCACCATACGGATTAAAATCACTGGCAAATCCTCAAGCGTATGATACGCCTTCCTTAGGTTCCTACCAGTTAGGAATCCCATAATGGTACGACCTACCATACAGGTCAGAGCTTAATCTCCCTAGGGTAAAAATGAGTCCTAGGTATCTTCTTGAAACTCGTCGCCACCGGCAGTATCCGACAGGTGAGCTTCAGGTAAGTCTCTCACTCCGGCCCATGTCCAAATTATTAGAGCGAACCGAGGGTTAATTTGAGCTTTCATCAAAGAGCCTTAAGGATTCAATGTCATAGCATTTCTTTTTCCCAGTTGAGTCGGTTAGGAATCAGGTGTCGTCTTATCTTTGAGAGAAACCTCTAACAAGATTCCTCTCAAAGAGGGGCAGCTGTTGACACCTGATTTTTGACCATTTATTATTATGACTTTTATTCTTTAAAATTAATTAAAAATATCAAAAAAGGTCATAAAATCACAAAATCAACTTTGGAAGCCTTGGCCTAGCCTCAAGAACCAATTTTGAACAAAAAAATATTTTTTCGTAATTTTTAATAATTTTTTGTATTTATTTAATTATTAAAAATACCAAAAAAAATTCAGAAAAATACCATTCGTGGTCAGAAAAATACACAAAAATATTCAATAATTTTGTTTTAATTCCCTCTTCAAGTGTGTCACTTTAAATCTTGAAAATTCGGCTCGGGTCATAAACCCGAACCGAGCCTAAAAAAATATCATCTTAGTCTTTTAATTATCCCATTTTGATATCGCGGGACTAATGGCAAGAATGCCAATTTGAAAATCTTCTTGGCACCCGATGAACGGGTTCGATCTAAAGGACAGACGCGATAAATAAAAGAGATAGTGGAAGGAGATGGACAGGAAAGCAAGAAGGAATACGGTAAAGAAAGAGAAATGGAGCATCTCCCTTTCGGTGGAGACGGATTCAGCGGGGCTCTCAAAAGAATAAAAATAAAAAAATAAAAGAAAGTGGGGGAGGACAGTACCCGGCTCTCCACGATGAAAAAAATAAAAGGAGGAAGCCCATCTGCAAAGAGGAGCCGAGGAGTTGCATGGAGGGGGGGCCACGGCCGCAGCTACCATTTGAGACACTAACGCCTTTCTCCTACCGCAACGCCGGCCAACCACTGGCGGCCAGCCTCTGCGCCAAACGGACCGGGATCTAATGTGATTTGTACCGACGTGCCTACCTCCTCCCCCGTCCCGTTGGCCCGTTACTTCCAAGGCCAAACCGCCTACAGCAAGGCGGTCCTCGTGCATGTCCTCCCCGAAGCCTACGACGCCCTCTTCGACAGCGTTGTCGCCTCTCACCACCCCTGGAAGGACTTCTCCTCTGTCGGCCTCGTCACTCTCTTCGGCGCCCTCCTCGCTCTCTCGTCGACATCATCGCCAACTCCCACGTCCAGGAGAGCCCGCGCGAGCAGACGAGACCGGAGGCACCAAAGCTTCCTCCGCCCACGAGCTTCCTGCACCTTCACACTTCGTTCCACCTCCCAGCAAGCCGCCACCATCACCGTAGCACATTACCGCCACCAGCAGCCCTTGCAAGCCCAAGTCATCCTGCTGCTTTGTTTTGGCGCCTGCTCCGACCACCTCCAGCTACTATCCCAGCCTCCCGACGACCACCAGCCACTGTCCCGACCTCCAGCCAACACCTTTGACAGCTGCACGCCTCCATTAGACCGTCGGACAGCCTCCCGAAGCTCGACCACCTCTGGTTTTCGCCCTCTGATCCACTGCTTTCTTCTGCTCTGTTTTGGACTGCCCCCTTGCTCTGCTCGGATCTTTCTGTCCCGTGGCTGCTCTGGCGTCCACAAGACACTAGCCACCTCTCCGACATCCCTCGAGCCTCCTTCGACTTCCCTAGCTCCTTCGCCGTTGGTTCGCCACCCAAGGAGCCGATAGAAGCCGCCTCCGACGCCCTGTTCTGCCCTGTCATTTTCTTGATTGTGGCCTGTTTCACGGGCCGAGCGTCTGGGCCGTGGCCCATTTGGCTGGGGTCGTGACCCTAGTGTGCCGGGACCGTGAGCTGGGAAAGTCGGCCGGGTGTTCGGGCTCTTGGCCGAGAATTTGGGCCGTTTGTCCGAGGAAGCTAGCCTGTGATCCACCGAGCTGAGTACCGTGGGCTGAATGGCCGTGCGCCTGGGCCATGGCCGAGCGAATTGGCCCGTGTCCGGGCCCGGATTTTTTTTAAATTATTATTATTATTTATTGCTGATTTTGAAACTTATAAAATTGATTGTTGACTTTTTGATGTGGTGATCGACAGGTGATGTACACGGAGACGGTCGCACACTGGGGTTAGGCGATTGAAGGTCGGTGTCCAATCCGGTATATTTTACGTATCCGATCCGTATATCAGAGTTATTTTTTTTAATATTGCTATTATAGACTTGACTTGCATGTATTTGTTTCAGTCTAGTGGTTAGCTTATTTATCTGGTTGAGTGTTGTCTATTGTCAAAGATATGATTTTTATTAAAATATTTGTCGAAAAACAAAAAAAAATAAAAATTCAGAAAATAATAAAAAATGAAAAATCATAAAAAACTCAAAAAAATTCGGAAAAATTCGGAAAAATTCTAAAAAATTCCTAAAAATGGGAAATGGTCACGATCAACTGGCCATGGAGTATTTTGAGTAATTCGGTATCCAAACCTTCCAAAAATGACGATTTTTCCCTTCGGGCTAATTGTCCTCCAAATCTTCCCATTTTACCCCTGGTCCCAAATCATTCCTCATCTAAGCCCTTATGGCTGTACTAGGAAACCATGGATTTGAATTGACGTGCATTAGTGTGATTTATTTATGTAATTGATCGCGCTTTCATTTAAATTGATTGTGGTTGATAGGACTAGTATTCCAATCTGCATGAAACTCGAACCATACCTATCTCACCCAAAATTGCGTCTGCATGAACTCAGTCAGGAAAATCACTCGCGTTAGGTACCGAAAGGGTGTTGGTAATGATACCGACGTAACCAAGTCCCCGAACCCAAAATCTCTGGTTCCGCAGAACTGATCGATCTCTCCCAATCGGTCAGTAAGGTTTCCGGTCTACCCTCCAAGAAAGACCTGTGGCGACTCCAAATGCATGCACAATTTGCACATGCCACCACGACCACACTGAAGGTCGAAAGTGATCGACTCTTATCGTCAAATCCTTTAAAAAATACTCCCGCCGCGATTTGGTATGGCCCTGGGAGGGCTCGCGCCGATCCAAGATCCGCGATCGGTAATCCATTAGCCGCGTCCGCTTCCGGACGGGTCGCGACACCTCCCAGCTTTTATCAGAAAATTGAAGACATCATACCGGACGGATGAGGAGGTATGGATGATCTCTCTCAATCAGAGACCTCGAAGGGCATAGAAGAACTTGACAACACCGTATCGATGATCGAAACCGTCACGACCGTGGTAATCAGGTTGGAAGAACTGGATAACCCGAGAAGGGTGGAAAATTGCCTAGTCAAGCCTGTTGTGATTCAACTGCCGCAAGAAGAAGCAGACGACACGACTAAACCGGAGATATCTCATCAAACAACTGTAACTATAAAAGTCCCCCAGTAGAAGAATACGATCCTAAAGCAGTCCATTGGGACTATGGGACCACACAGGTAGACGCGGTAATGAGGTCCGGACGATTCTATGCCCCCAAAGAGGGCGAATCCGAAAAGAGGGAGGTCTCAAAGGAAGACACGGAAAAGCTCATATCGATCATCAAAACCATCGAGTTTAAGGTGATAGAACAGCTGAGGAAGTTACCCGCTCAAATATCCCTATTAGATCTGTTCATCAATTCTGAAAAACACAAGAACGCACTGTTGAGGATACTTAATGAAGTACATGTCCCCGAAACAATTAATGAGGTACAATTAGGGGACTTTGTGGGGACGATCCTTTTAAAAGACCAATTGAGCTTCTCTGATGAGGACTTCCCCATGAAAGGAAAAAGGGCATAACAAGGCCTTGTATATTTTCGCGCAATGTAACGGAAAAAGAGTGGCGCACGTATTGATCGACAATGGATCAGCCTTCAACATTTGCCCTTTGGCTACCCTGAGAAGATTGGGAATCAATGAAGAAACGGTTAAAACATCCAAAACGGCTGTGAGAGCTTTCGACGGGATGAAGAAGACTGTGATGGGTGAGATTGAGCTTGATGTGTCCATCGGCCCAACAAAGTTCTCTATAAACTTCCAAGTGATGGATCTGCCCAGTGCATTTGGGTTCTTGTTGGGAAGGCCTTGGATCCATACAGCAGGAGCTGTCCCTTCAAGCTTGCATCAAAAGGTACGCTTCGCAGTAGACGGGAAGGTGACTACTGTACATGGAGAAGTCGACCTCCAGACATACCAGAACAATGCCATACCTTATGTTGAACCCGAAGTAAAAACAGAGGCGATCTATCATTCCCTAGAACTGGTAGCAACAGTTCATACCCCGGCATGGACAAGGCTAATAACCCCCTACATCTCAGAAGCCAGTCTTCTACCAGCTAAGATGTTACTGGCATACGGATTCAACCCCGAAAAAGGCCTAGGCAGACACAATCAAGGAATAAATACCCCACTGCAGTTAAAAGCTAACCCACATAGAATGAGCTTGGGGTATCAGAAATATCACATGGATGGATCTGGCCCAAAGACAACAGGTCGAGGTCGAGGCAGAAGCCTGGAACGCCTGGGAGGCCGAAACAGCCCTAAGACTCATTCATTGGTTCTCCAAATTGGAAAGGCAGGTCTCAAATGTTCAATAACCCTTTGAATGCCCACTTCAACCAGAACTCTAAATGGTTGTCTGAAGAAGATGTCACTTCACCGATAGAACCAGATCTGACAAATCCTTTTCTCAAAGATGACTCTGTGAATGTCATCATGGAGTGGTTGGACATTGGAGCCACTTCCTCTGAGTAAAGAGCCTCTTCCTTTGTCTTTAAATACTGCATTTAAAACTTCATGCATTTTGTTGTATTTTCTTTCCTTATTGTACGTATAGAGAAACGCCTTTGGATCTCTGGCCGTTGGTCTAAATAGCACATCTTGTAACGCGGCCCATCTTGCATTCAATAAAACCACGCATGTTTTGTTAAGGACATATGGAGCCACGAATCAGCCCAATGATGATACTAGTCTTCCACACAGAAGCTTGAGGCCTGATTTGCCATATGATTCCTGATTTCCAAAAAGATTCCCTTGGGGCCAGGATATCCAATGACATGAGGATTAGTCTCGTTTATACCTGTACTTATTTCGAAAACTCTTTCGAAAAGACTTTCCATGATCATACATGTCTTTCTTATGGAATACAAACTAACCATACTCATGACATTTCAGGCATATCATCTCAAACATGCATACCAGGTTGTTACGAGATTCGGACTTCTCCAGTAACCATTCTTATAGCATTGAGGAAGATGAAGACGAGGGTTATGCGTCTATCCGCAGGGATTGGAATGTCTTTGAGGAATCGACACCTCCTACTTCAAAAGAACCAATCATTGTTAATCTGGGAGACTCCGTGAATATCAAAGAGGTCAAGATCGGCGGGCATTTATCCCGAAATGAAAGGCTCGAGTTCACAGAGTTATTGAAAGAATATCAATACATTTTTGCATACTCTTACGCTGATATGCCAGGCCTTGATCCTCAGATTGTGGAGCATGCATTACCCACGGATCCCGGTGTCAAACCTATCAAACAAGGCAGCAGACGGATGAAGGCCGAGTTGGAAGACAAAATTAGGGAAGAAGTCGTGAAACTTCTTAGGGTAGGCTTTATTGAAGCTATCCCATTGTCGCGACCCTCTCGAGGTTCGCCGTGGGCTCTCGAGGGCTAATGGGCCGTCCAGTCTGGTCGGACGCAGGCCTCTCCCAAGGCCCGTTACCCAAATCGCAACGGAGGTATGCGTAGTCGACCTTCAGTGTGGTCTAGTGACATGTGCTAAGTGTGCATGCCATGGAGTCGCCACCAATCATTTTTTTGGAGGGTATGATTGGACCACCCTATTGAATAGTCGGGAGTTTCTATTCAATTCTACGATAACCAGAGAAATGGGTTCGGGGACTTAGTTACGTCAGCTGTTAGAGTTGACGCCCTTTCGGTACCTAAGTTGATTGAATTTTCTGCAATTTTTCTCAAATTTTTTTTTTTGAATTTTTCCTTAGTATTCACTTTTTTTGAATTTTTTTTATTTGATTTTTTTTTATTATAAATTTCCTGAAAATAAGTCCCAACTGAACGGTCCCTAACTCGCCACGTGGCGTCTCGGTGACAATCGAATCATTTTAATTGTTGTAAAATTCGAAATTTATTTCTTTTAATGTTAAAAATATTTTTTTTATTCTGAAAATCATCGGATCACGACACGTGGCTCATCTGCAACCATCCAATCTAGCATTTTTTTTTGTTTTTATAGGACGCAACACAATGCAAAAAAAAAATAATAAAGAAGATATTAAGTCATTATACAACATAAACATAAGCAAAGGAGATGGGATCCGGTGAATTTTACGACGTCGGAGTCCGTCGGTGCTCGTGCAACAATGTGTGGGGGGTATAAACCACCAGCAGGAGGCTCGGCCTTCCGATTCTGGGGTAGCACAATATAATTTACAGAAAATAAATAAATAAAACACCTTGGACACCAATAGGAGGCTTAGCCTTCCGATTCTGGGTCTTTTATGCGAAATATAGAAATGTTATGACATAAAGTAAATACACAGCAAATATTTAGACACCAACAGGAGGCTCGGCCTTCCGATTCTGGGTCTTTTATGCGAAATATAGAAATGCTATGACATAAAGTAAATACGCAGCAAATATTTAGACACCAACAGGAGGCTCGGCCTTCCGATTCTGGGTCTTTTATGCGAAATATAGAAATGCTATGACATAAAGTAAATACACAGCAAATATTCAGCAACCTTAAAATTCCAGAACATAGCCTATCATCTTAGGAAGCCATCACCGAAAATTTCACCTTAAAGGAGTCCAAATGAGTGAGATATGACCACAATACCTCAATTCGCTCGATTTTCGTCGACTGTTTTTCAAAAAATCACCATAATTTAACCAGACCTCGAAAATTCACGAAACCAACGGGAAATTGTTAAGGACATCTTAACTTAACCTGTGATGGTCAGAGGGAGGCGCAAAGGTCGCCGGAAGGGCTGATCGTGGAGGACGACGACGGCGGCAGAAACTGGTCGTTACAGGGTCAGCAGCGACCTTTGCTCATTCAAACGGCTCCATCGGACGAATGGCTGGGCCAAATGAGCCTTATAATATATCCCTGGAAAGATAAGACGATAAGCTTTCTATTGGAGGTGGTTTTACCTCGATCTGATATTGGACGACGGAGTTATGACCGGAACAGTGAGATGGTTCGGGAAAGGGAAAGGAGAGAGGAAGAAGAAGAAGAAGAAGAAGAAGAAGAAGAGGAAGAGGAAGAAGAAGAAGAAGAAGGAGGAGGAGGAGGAGGAGGAGAAGGAGCCACGGATGATGGGGGGGAGGTGCCTTAAATACTAAAAATAAAATAATAAAATAATAAAATAATAATAAAATAAAATACTAAAAAGTAAAAATAATTATAAAATAATCAAAAGCGAAGACAAAATGATTAGTCCCCTTTTCTTTTAAATGATGATGTTTTCACTCCTTTTCCTTTTAATCATTACTAATATTTTTGCCAAATTCAATTTTATGATGATCAAAGAACACCTAAAATCAAACCTGAATTTTACTATTTATGAGGTCGGAAAATGGATAAAATAAAAATACCGAATATTTTTATATATTTTTGTGACCTCAAATATTATTTTTCTTGATTTTCTTGATTTTCTTTTTCTTTTTTTCTTTTTTTTTGTATTTTTCGAAAATATATTAAAAAAATGAAAATTATGAAAATTATTTTTTTGGTCAAAATGGTTCATTTAGCTTGGCTAAGGTCACCAAAATTTATTTTTCAATTTTTCAACTTTTTATGGATTTTCTATGAATTTTCAAAAATAAAAATAAAAATAAAAATAAAAATAAAAATAAAAATGTTGATCAAAATTTAGGTGTCAACAGCTGCCCCTCTTTGAGAGGAATCTCGTTAGAGGTTTCTCTCAAAGATAAGGTGACACCTGAGTCCTGATCGACTCGACTCGGGAAACTAAAGGAAAAGGAGTCATGACATCCAATCTTCATGCTTGTCCATGTATGCTCTTTCTTGAAGGGGGAAACATTCATTTGACATGAGAGTGAGATAATAGAGAGACATACCTGCCACTTACCTGTTCGATGTTTGTGCGATTTTCGCGGTGTTTGATAGATTCAAGAGAATTTCTAGAAACTCGTTACTAGAGTATCCTAGAGAGGTTAAGCTCTGACCCGTATGGTAGGTCAAACCATAATGGGATTCCTAACTGATAGGAATCTAAGGAAGACGCGTCCCATTTGGGATTTGCCAAGGATTTTGATCCGTATGGTGGATCGGACCATTGAGTTGGCCATTTAAGTGATTTTTACTATTGGGTTGACCCTTCAGACGGTTTCTACCGTTGTGTTGACCCTTCAGGCGGTTTCTACCATGAGTTTGACCCTTCAGGCGGTTTCTACCCTGAGTTGACCCTTCAGGCGGTTTCTACCTTGAGTTGACCCTTCAGGCGGTATCTACCGTAAGATGACCCTTCAGGCGGTATCTACCGTAAGATGACCCTTCAGGCGGTATCTACCTTTGTTTGCTTTGAAAAGGGGTCTCATGACGAGGGTTCTCCACGTCCGATGAGACTGCCTAAATTTTGAAAAGGGGTCTAGAGACGAGGGTTCTCCACGTCATGCTAGGACTGTTTGATATTTTTGAGAAGGGATCCTAGGACGAGGGTTCTCCGCGTCATGCTAGGACTGCTTGATTTTGAAAATGGGTCTCATGACGAGGATTCTCCACGTCCGGTGAGACTGTTTGATATTTTTGAAAAGGGGTCCTAGAACGAGGGTTCTCCACGTCATGTTAGGACTGCTTGATTTTTGAAAATGGGGTCTAACCTCACCCCTTCTTTTGAAAGATCCCGAAATTTGCCGGGAATTCAGTTTTGAAGCAGTGAAAAATTTTATTTTGACAAAGCTTCACTTGAGTTTGTTGAGGCGACATTCTGGGAGCTGGGTTCTCCAGGTATCCTGCAGAAGTTTGAGCCTGAAAGATTTTTCTTCACCAAGAAAACATTAGTAATCTTTGGGAAGACCACGGCTGTCCATTTGACAAAAACCGTATGACTTAAGTTTTAATCGTGAAATGTGCATTTTGATGCTAGAGGTTATCCAAAGCATTCTTGCAACATGCAAATGTGATCACAAATCTCTTGCACGGAAAATCTGGACCAACAGTTTGAAAATTCCAAAAAGAGTTTGTTCAAAACACCAATTGGAATATTTCTCGACAAAGAGGTCTTCTCACCTGTTTTGCGATAGTGGTTTTTTATAGGGAACGCATTCAATTCCCTACTAACATGTGCCTTAGTTTTAGGCTCATTCGCAGCGCATACATTTTGATCGGTCGGGAGGTCTTCCACGAGACCGTAATGTTGGGCTTGGATATTGGTTTTCAAGGGGGGGACTCACTTTTGAGTCGGGGCCATTGAATGAAAGTCTTCACCATCTGCTCCGGGTTTACAAGTCAAGAACCCTGCAAAATGAGAAAGAAATAGTCTTGCTCGTACTTCTTCGAGTTAAGCAATATGTTAACCCAAGTGTCTTAGTCAGAGAAGACTGTTTCAAGGTTGTAATATTGGTAGGATTGGGGATCGAAAAAGGCTTGTTTTTGGCCCAGAATTCGTGACGGGTTTGACATTGGTGATCATTGCTGATTTGCCTCCTGTCATTTCCTTTTTGCATCTTTAGTCTTTGAGGTGCACAACCGATTTTGAGGTGTGCACCAGCTCTTTAGAGAGCGTCTCTTGTTGCATTCAGAGACCGACTCTCTCTATGTCTTTGTTCTGTGTTTGGCAGCATTTGGGGAGCAGCCCTTTTGGGTTTGGCTCATTAAAGGATTTCCTCTTTTCCCATCCGGCTTCATTGGGGATCAATCAAACAACTTGCACGAGCATCGGCCTTGCTTTTACCAGGCACTTTGCTTTTTCTTAATGCCGTGGATTTTTCTCATTCATTTTTGAAATCCCATTTTTTTCTCCTCTTCATGGGATCGTGTTAAACCTATGATCAAAGGTCTAACAAGGTTAAGCATTAACTTAGGAATTTTTTGCAAACCCTAAGTCTTGAACTCCTTCGTTTCTGAAGTGATGCTGCATCCGTCTTGGAATGTGCAATGATCACCAACAGGTTTATGAAATGATTTTGCAGGCTCAACTTGGCTATGCAAAGGATTCGGTGTGTGGGATAGAGAAATGAATGCTTCTCATCATCCTATGGCACTTGGATTACCATAACACACAAAGATTAATGTTAGTCCGAGCAAGAAAATTTCTAACCATTTTCTCCTGATGCTGCTGGACTCACCTCCATTTTGCCCCGATGTGGGGTGGTTCTTGACAAGGTTAAGAATGAAAAACGCCGTTCAAAGGGGTTTATCAACGGCCACCTGTAGTGTTTGGGGATATGAAACGAATGCCTCTGTCGTCCCAACCCATGTAATCGCTGCAAATGGTCCCTACCATCGTAGACCCAGATTTTGTTATCTGTCCACTCCACTCCTCTCTCAAGTGTGTGTTGGACATGTTTGGATTAGACTCGCCTCTCTTTTGAGTAAACTTCCTTTTGAATGATTTGACAAATAATGATATTTGGAAAAATTTACTCCCTTCTTTCCCAAAATTTATCCATTGAGGGGATTTTGTGATGTATCGTGCATGTTTTATTCATGCTTTGGGCAACCTCCCGATTTAAATCATGAACATCGATGCATTGGATAATTTTCATGACGACTGAAAGGATTTTAACATTCTTTATCTCCAGCTAACTGGGAAAGGGATACTTACCTACCTGTTGCGGCTGCAGACCCCTGAAAATGTAAGAGAATCATATCATTGTATATTCACGAATTTTTTTGAAAATCGAAACGACACATCCTACCCTCGGTCATGTACCCTAACAAGTAGTACGTGGGATGTAAAAACTTGTTCGTCTCCAAGGCGACTCCCTTGTCAAAAACAAACAATAAGTGTCAGTTTGCGTTCCAAAATTAAAGACAAATTGGAACGATACCGCCTTGTTCTTGCTTGGTGTTTTCATTTGAACATAAACGCGCAGCTTGCAGAAATTGGCCTTCTATATTGTGGCCACGATTCCTCCGTTTGGTTGGCGATGAATCATTCTCGAGGATTTGCCCCAGAGGAAATCCATTTGTGTTTTTGGGCGCATTTCAGCGTTACTCTTCATAGTTCCTCCACTTGATCAAAGACCCTTCCTTGGAGTGCTGACTCCCAAGGTTAATAATTTTATTCGCCTCCTCATTGGCGAATTCTTTTCTTTTGTGGCTTTTGGCGCCAACGACTTCCTGTTAAATGAGGAAAACTCATGTTAAGCATGGGGTTTATGGAGATCAAATTGGAACGATACAAAGTTACCGCCTCTAGGTTTGTATCCTGGGGTTTATTTCTGATGCAGATAACTCTGTCATTGCGTCTACGGATTTTGCCAGAGAAGAAACGTCTTTCTTTGCCCAGGGCAAAATTGATTCGCATGCCCCAGTCATGCCTTAACGCTTTCCGCTTTTGTTGGAGATTTCTAATCCAATCTGAAGGAGTCCACGCACCTGCATGTGAAGAAATAGACGTGGGTTTTTTATCTGACTTCATTTGGAATTTCTGAAAAGAGGTACTCCCTCCGAAGTTTCGTCCTTTCATGCTTTTCGAGCAATCTGCCCCGGTGAGGCCGGTTTCGCTGTTTGTCCTATTTGGATTTGATGACCCTGGTCTGTTGCACTTTTAGGGGGGGATCATGAGAGTTTGCCCCTGGCTGGGCTTCTCAGAGAAAAGGGAGAGACTTGCTCCCACGAGTTTTGCCAATCCTGGTCATCTATGAATTCGTGCTTTTCATTCTATTCAAAGAAGGTATTGATAAAACTTAAGATTTTCTTTTCAAGCATTCTTTTCACAGAGATTTTCAGGTGATGAGAAACTTTTTCAGGTTTTCTCAAAGATTTTGTTCACAAATTGAGCCATTAGAATGCTCTTGAAAACATTGAGTCAAACTCATGTTATGAAAAGGGGTACTCCTTGTTTCGTCATTTGGAAGCACTGCCATCTGATTCCCCTGCTTTTGATCGTTGCTGGAATGGATGGCTCCGCATCGTTTTATTCCCCATTTAGGAGGGAAGCTCCACCTCGGGAACCTGAGTTATTTAACAACTGCTATGTATGCTTGGAATGGCATGCTTGAAGTGTCACAAAGACGGTTATAAAATAGAGAAAGTTCATGTAATGATAAACTTCTTTGGGAGATGTCTTAAGAAAAATTGAAAGGGTAGGATCGGAGCTAGCCCTCATATCATTGGGCATCCTCGCATCCCAAAACTTTGCAAACCAGGAGACATGTGGGAAATCAGGTCTCAGTTTTTTTTTTTTTTTTTTTTTTCGTCATTGACCGATTTGTGGCTCCCACACGTCCCCTTTTTTTTATTTTTGATTTTTGATGATTTTTTTGTTTTTTTTTTTTTTGGTTTTTTTTGGTTTTTTTAGTATACTTATATTACAATACAACACGTAAGAAAAAGCCCGAGGCACCTAATGTGGATTTAGATGCGTCGAAGAGAGACAGATATCTCTTTACTCCATGGTAGGAGCGTCGCCGTCGAGTGATTTGACAAAATCTCCCAAAGACAAGCTGGTCAAATCAAGTTCCTCCGATGTCGTTTCTATCCCCTCGTCCTTCGACCATTTGGAATCCTCATAGAAGAACCGGTCGAACTTGTTGTCGAAGATCACCCCCACGGTTTGGTGATCAGGAAGTGGATTATTTTGCACGTTCGGCTCTGTTTTGTCGAATTCAAGGATGCAATTATCGATAAGGGCTTGCACCTTGTGCTTCAAAACAATGCAATTGTCTACGTTATGGCCCTTCTCTCCCATGTGATAGACACATGACTGGCTTTCATCGTACCCGTTAAATTTCACCGGATTCGGCCTTGGAGGCTCCTTAGCCACTAAGTGCTCCTTTAGTAACATAGGAAGTAATTTCGATAACGGCCTTGGCAGGGGGGTGAACTGCTTGGGAGGCAACTTCCTCCTTAGTTCATATGGTTTCTGTACCGACATCGACGAGTTTCCTTGCACCGTACTTGAATTGGAGAACTGCTTAGGGTTGGGTGGGTTTGGTACGAAGGCCACATCAACTTCAGCCTCCTTCTCCCTTCGGGCCGGATATTGGCGTCTTGTTGCGATTTCTGGTGCTTTTCTTTCCCTCATCGCCCATTCCAGCCTTTCTGCGATTTTTATGAGGTGTACAAATGTTTGACAACCAGATGTGTTCAGCCTATCGAAATACTCGTAAGGCAACGCTCTCAAGAAAAGGTCGACCAGCTCGTCCTCTGGAATGGACGGTTTGACTTGTGTTGCTAAGGCCCGCCATCTTTGAGCGTAGGCACGGATTGCCTCATTCCTCCCTTTAGTGGTCCTCAGCAATTCTTCTCTGGAAGGGGCTGTAGCAGTATTGAACTTATATTGATGTAAAAAGTCCTCCGCTAGGTCTTCCCATCCATCATAGTCCTCCAAATCTAATTCGATGAACCAAGCCAGAGCAGCACCCGCCAGACTCTCTTGAAACGTGTTCATCAGCAAGGGAACGTAGTCAGAAAAAAGTGCCATTTTGCGTAGGTAATATTTTAAGTGGGCTCGGGGGCAGCTCGTCCCGTTGTATTTTCTGACGAAATCGGGTTCTTTATAGTCTAACGGCGCTTCAATTTTTGCAAATGGTGATATCTTGTCAAATCGAGCCAGCTCATACCCTTGGCTGCTTAGGCATTCCTCTATCTTCGCTAGCCTCTTTGCGCCTTCTTCGATTTTGCCCGGGGGTTTCTCCTTTTTGTCTTTTTCTAGGTCGATGACTGCAGACACGGCCTTCGGTAGTGCATCAGCTGCTAACACTCGATTAACATTCTCGGCCACATTCTCTTCCCGAGTTCGCGCCACATTCGAAGCATTGGGGGGTGCGGGCGGAGCATCCTGGCTGAGGTCATGATTTCTTTCTTGTGCAGCCACCATCATGGCTTTCATTTCTACTAGCATGGTGGCCATTGACGCCATCTGACCTTCCAAACTATTCACGCGAGATCCCAATTCCTCTTGCTCCATTCTGGCTCGGAGACGAGTTATAATACGAGTTATTCTTGGTTCCGTGATTAAAGCTACCTGCCCTGTGGTAGGTAGAAAGACGTGTTAGCATATGGAAAAAAGTTATACTGAGTTCAAGGGGTGAAAGGAATGATACTTACAAACCTTTTGAAGGGGGTAAGACATGTCAAACACATCGATCATGCGCATGTAAACTTGTGAAGTTTTGACACCTAAATGGTGGGGTTCCTGAGGCTTAAAGGCTCCCACCTCGAGTTCTAGAAAGGGTAGGTTCCATTGCACAACTATCGTTGCATTGGGACCCAATCCATAGTTCGAAGTGAGCGAAATTAAAAATGGATTACCCCGTGTTTTTCCTCACGGAGGTTCCATTTTCAATTCCTTCTATTGTTTGCTTATAGGGGCGCCCGGGGTTTTAGGCGCGGTTGTGTGTGTTCAGGTGTCGTGATCATCACAATGCAAGTCATGCATAACAGTTTATCAATCAGCGCTTCAAATCACCCACACAACATACATTCCTACGCCAACCTGCATAAAATAATGTAAATCACGGACTACACCCCTTATTTCTCCAATCTGCAAAAACGTTTAACACCTCAAGGATTAAAGTACATACTTCAATTTGAAGAGCGTCTGCATAAAACAATCAACTTTTTAATCGGCTCAAGTCCACTAAATGGTTAAGAACCAGTCCCCAGTGGAGTCGCCAGTCTGTCGCGACCCTCTCGAGGTTCGCCGTGGGCTCTCGAGGGCTAATGGGCCGTCCAGTCTGGTCGGACGCAGGCCTCTCCCAAGGCCCGTTACCCAAATCGCAACGGAGGTATGCGTAGTCGACCTTCAGTGTGGTCTAGTGACATGTGCTAAGTGTGCATGCCATGGAGTCGCCACCAATCATTTTTTTGGAGGGTATGATTGGACCACCCTATTGAATAGTCGGGAGTTTCTATTCAATTCTACGATAACCAGAGAAATGGGTTCGGGGACTTAGTTACGTCAGCTGTTAGAGTTGACGCCCTTTCGGTACCTAAGTTGATTGAATTTTCTGCAATTTTTCTCAAATTTTTTTTTTGAATTTTTCCTTAGTATTCACTTTTTTTGAATTTTTTTTTATTTGATTTTTTTTTATTATAAATTTCCTGAAAATAAGTCCCAACTGAACGGTCCCTAACTCGCCACGTGGCGTCTCGGTGACAATCGAATCATTTTAATTGTTGTAAAATTCGAAATTTATTTCTTTTAATGTTAAAAATATTTTTTTTATTCTGAAAATCATCGGATCACGACACGTGGCTCATCTGCAACCATCCAATCTAGCATTTTTTTTTTGTTTTTATAGGACGCAACACAATGCAAAAAAAAAATAATAAAGAAGATATTAAGTCATTATACAACATAAACATAAGCAAAGGAGATGGGATCCGGTGAATTTTACGACGTCGGAGTCCGTCGGTGCTCGTGCAACAATGTGTGGGGGGTATAAACCACCAGCAGGAGGCTCGGCCTTCCGATTCTGGGGTAGCACAATATAATTTACAGAAAATAAATAAATAAAACACCTTGGACACCAATAGGAGGCTTAGCCTTCCGATTCTGGGTCTTTTATGCGAAATATAGAAATGTTATGACATAAAGTAAATACACAGCAAATATTTAGACACCAACAGGAGGCTCGGCCTTCCGATTCTGGGTCTTTTATGCGAAATATAGAAATGCTATGACATAAAGTAAATACGCAGCAAATATTTAGACACCAACAGGAGGCTCGGCCTTCCGATTCTGGGTCTTTTATGCGAAATATAGAAATGCTATGACATAAAGTAAATACACAGCAAATATTCAGCAACCTTAAAATTCCAGAACATAGCCTATCATCTTAGGAAGCCATCACCGAAAATTTCACCTTAAAGGAGTCCAAATGAGTGAGATATGACCACAATACCTCAATTCGCTCGATTTTTGTCGACTGTTTTTCAAAAAATCACCATAATTTAACCAGACCTCGAAAATTCACGAAACCAACGGGAAATTGTTAAGGACATCTTAACTTAACCTGTGATGGTCAGAGGGAGGCGCAAAGGTCGCCGGAAGGGCTGATCGTGGAGGACGACGGCGGCGGCAGAAACTGGTCGTTATAGGGTCAGCAGCGACCTTTGCTCATTCAAACGGCTCCATCGGACGAATGGCTGGGCCAAATGAGCCTTATAATATATCCCTGGAAAGATAAGACGATAAGCTTTCTATTGGAGGTGGTTTTACCTCGATCTGATATTGGACGACGGAGTTATGACCGGAACAGTGAGATGGTTCGGGAAAGGGAGAGGAGAGAGGAAGAAGAAGAAGAAGAAGAAGAAGAAGAAGAGGAAGAGGAAGAAGAAGAAGAAGAAGGAGGAGGAGGAGGAGGAGGAGAAGGAGCCACGGATGATGGGGGGGAGGTGCCTTAAATACTAAAAATAAAATAATAAAATAATAAAATAATAATAAAATAAAATACTAAAAAGTAAAAATAATTATAAAATAATCAAAAGCGAAGACAAAATGATTAGTCCCCTTTTCTTTTAAATGATGATGTTTTCACTCCTTTTCCTTTTAATCATTACTAATATTTTTGCCAAATTCAATTTTATGATGATCAAAGAACACCTAAAATCAAACCTGAATTTTACTATTTATGAGGTCGGAAAATGGATAAAATAAAAATACCGAATATTTTTATATATTTTTGTGACCTCAAATATTATTTTTCTTGATTTTCTTGATTTTCTTTTTCTTTTTTTCTTTTTTTTTGTATTTTTCGAAAATATATTAAAAAAATGAAAATTATGAAAATTATTTTTTTGGTCAAAATGGTTCATTTAGCTTGGCTAAGGTCACCAAAATTGATTTTTCAATTTTTCAACTTTTTATGGATTTTCTATGAATTTTCAAAAATAAAAATAAAAATAAAAATAAAAATGTTGATCAAAATTTAGGTGTCAACACCCATACTCAGACTGGATTGCAAATATAGTCCCCGTCATGAAGAAGGATGGTAAAGTTCGGATCTGTGTGGATTACCGAGATCTAAATAGAGCAAGCCCAAAAGATGATTTTCCACTTCCTCACATTGATGTGTTGGTGGATAGCACAGCAGGTTATGAATTGTTCTCGTTTATGGATGGATTTTCGGGATATAACCAAATATTCATGAAACAAGAAGACAAACCGAAGACTGCTTTTACCACACCCTGGGGGAACTTTTGCTATAAAGTCATGCCATTTGGATTAAAGAACGCCGGGGCGACCTATCAAAAGGCTATGGTCACATTATTTCATGATATGATCCACAAAGAAATTGAAGTATACGTCGATGACATGATCGCCAAATCCAAGAAAGGACAGGATCACATACAGGTGTTAAGAAAATTATTTGAGCGCCTGCGCAAATATAAGTTGAGGCTGAACACTAACAAATGTGTGTTTGGGGCGAGATCTGGGAAACTTCTTGGGTTCATAGTCAGTAACAGGGGCATCGAGATTGATCCTTCAAAGATTCAAGCTATCCACAATCTGTCAACTCCCTCCACAGTAAAAGAAGTGAGAAGCCTTCTGAGGAGACTGAACTATATTGCCAGATTTATCAATCAACTGTCTGATGTGGCTAAGCCAATCTTCAAATTGCTTAATAAAGGCGCGAAAGTAACATGGGATGCTGAATGCAGCAGGGCATTCCAAATGATCAAGAACTATCTGATCACACCGCCGGTACTTGTGCCACCAATTTATGGTCACCCATTGACCTTATATCTAACTATACAGCAGGAATCCTTGGGAGCCTTACTTGCCCAAACAAGCCCGATAGATGGTAAAGAAAGAGCCATCTATTACCTGAGTAAGAAATTCACACCATCTGAAGCAAAATATGCACCAGTCGAAAGAGCCTGTGTAGCAGCGGTATGGGTACTTCGCAGACTGAGACAGTACACCCTACACCACCACATTCAGCTCGTAACAGAGAACGATCCTATCAAATACCTCCTGGAGAAACCCGCTTTGATTGGAAAATTAGCAAAATGGCAAGTAATGCTGTCTGAATTTGACATCAAGTGCTCTCCACAGAAGTCAGTTAAAGGAAGAGCTATAGTTGACATGCTAGCAGAAAACCCGTCAAACGGTGAGTCTCCTGAAGCAACAAGCACAGAAGGTCAAATTCTCAACTTAGCAGAAGAAAAATGGGTCATGTACTTCGATGGTGCTGTTAATCTATCAGGGGCAGGCACTGGGGCAGTACTGATATCCCCGGATGTTCAACATTACCCTGTGGCGGTAAAAATAACTTTCCCTTGCACCAACAACATCTCAGAATATGAGGCGTGCATTTTAGGCCTACGATTAGCCATTTCCATGAAGATACCTAGGTTGCAAGTTTTTGGAGATTCCATGCTCATCATTTTACAGACACAAGGAAAGTGGAAGACGAAAGATACAAAGCTCATCCCTTATCATGAATACCTTGAAGAATTAATACTCGAATTCGAAGAAGTGTCATTCGAATATCTATCGAGATCCCACAATCAATTTGTAGATGCGTTAGCCACCCTTGCCTCAATGTTGCAAACAACTGGAGGGTTGGATATAGAACCCATAAGGATCAATATAGTTGAACGGCCAGCTTATTGCTTGCTAATCGAAGAAGAGTTTGATAGGGAACCATGGTATTACGACATCAAGAACTATCTCTCAAAAGGTGAGTTCCCTGAAGGATGCCAACCAGGAGACCGGAGATAAATAACCAAGATGGCCAGCAAGTTCTTTCTCAATGGACAAATTCTGTATAAAAGATCCTTTGATTCTACTCTATTAAGATGTGTAGATGCCAAAGAAGCAAATATCCTCTTGAAAGAAATCCATGAAGGAATATGTGGGCTTCACATGAACGGCCATCTCCTCGCTAGGAAGATCATGCGGCTTGGCTATTATTGGATGACCATCGAATCAGATTGCTGTCGGCACGTCCGGTCATGCCACCAGTGCCAAATATACGGTGATAAGATCAATGCACCCCCAAACGAATTACACCAAATGTCTGAAGTTTGGCCTTTCTCTATGTGGGGCATAGACATGATAGGGCCTATTAATCCTGTGGCTTCAAATGGTCATCGCTTCATCTTGGTGGCAATTGATTACTTCACAAAATGGATAGAAGCCAGCTCTTACAAGAATGTCACTGCAAGAAATGTGGCAAGATTCATCAAAAGAGACATCATATCTCGGTATGGTACCCCTCAAGCGATCATCACAAATAAAGGGTCTAACCTAAACAACAAGATTGTCGATGATCTACTGGATCACTTTGGCATTCGACATCTGAACTCATCTCCTTAACTCCCACAGATGAATGGGGCAGTGGAAGCAGCCAACAAAAACATCAAAAGAATCTTGGTTAAAACAGCAGAAAATTACAGGGATTGGCATGAAAGGCTGCCCTTCGCCTTAATGGCCTACCGAACATCGATCAGGACTTCTATAGGGGCAACTCCCTACAGTCTGGTGTATGGGACAGAAGCAGTTCTACCCGTAGAAGTTAAGATTCCCTCTTTGAGAATCTTATCAGAAGATAAACTCTCTGAGTCAGAATATTTCAAACACAGATATGAACAGCTGAATTTGATAGACGAGAAACGTCTTAAAGCCATTTGCCATGGACAAACTTACCAGAAAAGGGTAGCCAGGGCGTTCAATCGAAAGGTCAAGACCAGAAACTTCGAAATAAATAACTTGGTAATTAGGAAAGTTTTGCCGAGTACTACCCATCCAGTGGGAAAATTCACTCCGAATTACGAAAGCCCATACATTGTCAAGAAGATCCTCACAGGAGGAGCATTGATTCTTGTAAACTCCGAGGGAGAAGAATTGGGGCACCCTGTAAATTCAGATGCTATGAAGAGATATTGCCCTTGAAATAAAATCAGATTCCGGTCATATGCCCTACCTTGAATTAAGCCAACTCTTCATGATAGTCATTGCATAAGAATGTCATGCATCCATGCATACATTGCATGTGTTCAATATTGCAGAACTCAAGGAAGCAAGGTCCTCAAGGGCAAATACCAAGAATGTCCGATGAAGACAGCAGACAGCGAAACGAAGAGCAGGAAACTTCAAAAGAAGGGCACAGTAGCACGTTCCAAAATGGATGAAGCCAATTAGAATGCATGATCAAGAGGACTTACTGTCATGGTGATCAGGTACATGTTCTATTTCTCCAAAGACTGAGAATTTCCAGAAATTTTAGAACAACTTAATCATCTTGTGTTATTAAGAGACGATGCGGATTTTCATGAATCTATCCATTTCCATTGGAGCGCATGATCAAGGGTAAGGTGTATCGTTCTAATTTTCTGAAATTCGAGAGCATATACCGACAGATTCCTTTTATGTTTTTCAGGGATCCCTGCCCACGCTGGACAAGTAAGTATTCATTTCCCTATCTCTCCGGTTTTAAGACTGTCAGAACCTTTTTTGCTAGAATTTGAAGGCTTCTTGGAATATACCATGCATTCAAATCTCATGTCTAGAAAGACGCAAAGTTCTCACGGTCATGTAATTGGCATTCATGTTTAAACTTGGAGGATATCTGAACATGATTGAAATATGCATTGTGCATCAAGATTTGTTACCCCATTGGAGGGTAAGTTTTGAAGAAAACAAAATGAACTTTTTCAACAAGATTTGTTTAAATTGTTTAGAAGGATGTTTCCTCAGACAAGAGGCAAGCTGGATCCAAACACGTCCTATACACACTTGAGAGATGAGTGGAGTGGTAAGGATAGCACGACATTGACCTACGGACGTAAGGGTTCTTCGCAGTGATTACATGGATTGAGACGACGGAGGCATTCGTTTCTCTATCATAAACACTACAGGTGACCATTGATAACCCTTTGAACGACGGTTTCATTCTTTACCCCTGTCAAGAACCACCCCACAATGGGGCAAACTGAAGATACGTCCAGCGGTATCAGGAAAAAAATGGTTAGAAGTTCTCTTGCTCAGACTTGCATCAATCTTCATGTGTTGCTTGTCATTTTAACTTCTATGGTAGTTCAAGTGCTTTAAGATGACGAAAAGCATTCGTTTCTCTATCCTATACACGTTTACCCTTTGCACAGCCCAGTTGAGCCTATACGTTCGCTTCACGTGCCCATTGGTGATCATTGCATGTTCCAAGACGGAAGCAACGTCACTTCAAGAGCAGAAGAGTTCAAAATACAGGAATTGTGAAAAAAAAAATCCTGGACTAATGTTTGAGTGGTGAGATTCAATTTGTACATCTAGCACACTCATTTGAAAATCCCGATTCTCAAAAAAATGGGATTTCAACAAAAAAAAATAGAAAGAGAGAAAAATCCGATCCTATGCATCAAGAAAGAGCAAAGTGCCTGGTAAAAGGAAGGCCAATGCCCGTCCAAATACTTGTGCACTTGTGAATCTTGTGTTTTATCTTGTAAATGCCAAAAGATGGCATGATACCTTTGTATAGGTCACTGGTGAGATCTGGTTGTAAAAGATGCTCCCAATCATGTCACACTCAGATGGTAAAAGCATAGACAAGATGTTGACACCGTATCAACATGAAAGAGATATCCTCCAAAGACAAATGTGCACTTCGGAGATTGGCAGTGCTCTTCAAAGACTATCAATGCACTTCAAAGACTGAAGACGCTCTTTGAACTGGAAGGGGCAAGATGACGGCAAACTTGCAGTGATCACCAATGTTAAACCCTTCACGTATTCTGAGCCAAAAACAAGCCTTTTTGGTCCCCAATCCTACCTACGTTACAATCCTGAAAAGCCTTTTCTGATTAAGGTACTTGGATTGACATAGGGTTTAATGTCTAAGCTTAGCTCGAAGAAGTTCGAGCAAGATTATTTCTTTCTCATTTTTGCAGGTTTCTTGACTTGTAAACCCGGAGCAGACATCGAAGACTTCTCTTCGAAAGCCTTGACTTGCACGCAAGTTCCCCTTTGAAAACCGTTGACCAAGCCCCAATATTACGGTCCCTTGGAAGTCCTCCTGATCGATCGAGGTGTATGCACTGCGAATAATCCTGAACCCTAGGCACAAGTTTGATAGGAAATTCGAGTGCATTCTTGGTAAAAGACCATTATCTCAAAACGGTGAGAAGTCCTCTTTGATGAGAATACTCCAATAGACGTTTTAACCAAACTCCTGTGGGTAATTTCAGATTGTTTGATTCAAACTTTCCTCACAAGAAATTTTTGATCACTTCCGTATATTGCAAGATGTTTTGGATAACCTCCAGCATCATAATGCATTCATTGAAATTTTTCATGACTATGATATAAGTCATAAAATGCTGTCAGTTTGACATCAGATATCACTTAAAGACCATTGATGTGCCTTTGGAAAGAAAATTTTCAGATTGGAGCTTCTGCAAGATTCTTGATGACTTCGGCTCCTAAAATGGCTTGTATCACTCTTGGTGAGAAATAATTCACATGTCTAAACTTCTGACAGAATTCTTGGCAAATCCAGATCTCAGAAGAACACAACCTCTCTTGGATACCTGGAGTCCCCAGATCCCAGAATGTCACCTTCAATGTCAAAAAGGATAATCTTTGAAATTATCCCTCTGTGAGATTTTAAATTTACAGGTTTGAGCTTTCTACAAGATACCTGGAGTCCCCAGATCCCAGAATGTCACCTTCAATGTCAAAAAGGACAATATTCGAAATCATCCCTCTGTGAGATTTTAAATTTACAGGTTTGAGCTTTCTGCAGGATACCTGGAGTCCCCAGGTCCCAGAATGTCACCTTCAATGTCAAAAAGGACAATCTTCGAAATCATCCCTCTGTGAGATTTCAAATTTACAGGATACCTGGAGTACCCAGATCCCAGAATGTCACCTCCAATGTCGAAAGGACAACATTCAAGATAGTCTTTCTGCGAGATCTCAGGTAGCCCCTAGATCTCAGAAGAATCTTATCAAAGCTTTTGCAGGTTTAAGTTTTCTGCGGGATACTTGGAATCCCCAAATCCCAGAAGAACGCCTTGCATGTCGAAAGGACAATTTTCAAGATCAGCTTTCTGTGAGATTCTAGGTAACCCCTAAACCCAGAATAGCTCTTGTGGTGAAGCCTAAGGGTTAGGCACACCTCACTTGTATGAATCCTAGTTAATTCCTTAGAATATAGGATCAAAAACTTCTGACAAAATCAGCTTTCTGTAAAGGTTCTAGGTAACCCCTAAAACCAGAATAGCCTATGCGGTGAAGCCTAAGGGTTAGGCACATTTCACTTATATGGATCCTAGTAAATTCCTTAGAATATAGGATCAAAATGTTCGACAACCCCTAAGAGACTGGGTGCGTCATCCATAGGTTCCTAGCAGAAAGGAGTCCTATTCTCGGCCTAATCCCCTTGAAGGATCAAAATGTTCGACAATCCCCAAGAGACTGAGTGCGTCATCCATAGGTTCCTAGCAGAAAGGAGTCCTATTCATGGTCTGATCCACCATACGGATCAAAACCCCGACAAACCCTAAGAGACTGGGTGCGTCATTCACAGGTTCCTATCAAGTATAGGAATCTCATTCTGGTACGGCCTACCATACAGGCTGGCGTTTAACCGCCCTAGGATACTCAAAAGACGAGTCCCTAGGTATTCACTTGAACCCGCTATACACCGCGCATGCCGCACGAGCATCAGGCAGGTGATCAAACAGGTAAAAATCAGGTGGGTCCCTCTACTTTCTCTCTCACGTCAGCAAAAAAAATAAGGAGCGGAGCGTTCACCAGCGGGACAAGGGAGATTGAGTGTCAAGATTCGTTTTTGTTTTCCCCAGTTAAGTCGGTCTAGATTCAGGTGTCACATGTCTTTGAGAGAAACCTTTCACGAGATTCCTCTCAAAAAGGGGCAGCTGTTGACACCTGATTTTTGACCAAGTCTTTTTCAGTTTTATTTTTTGAAAAAATCACAAAAAATTCATAAAAAGTCAAACAATTACAAAATCAACTTTGGTGGCCTTGGCCAAGCCCAATGAACCATTTTTGACCAAAAAATAATTTTTCATAATTTTTTTATATTTTTTAGTATTTTTAGAAAATAGGAAAATACTCAAAAAAATCAAGAAAAATAGCATTTAAGGTCACAAAAATATGAAAAAATAGCCAATATTTTTATTTTTAATCCCTTGTATTTTTTACCTCACAAAAAGTTCAAAATCAGATTCAATTATGGGTGTTCCTTTGTAACCCATACTATTGAATTTGAGAAAAAAATATCAATTGAGTCTTTTAATTTGCAATTTTGGCATTTTCTAGGATCTTGACATCCATTCTAACTGTCCCTTATTGCAATTTAGCCCAATTATTTGTACAAATTGCTTAATTGCACGAACTTGGCAAAATTGCATACTAAAATTGCATTTTTAGTCCTTGAAATTGAACATAATTGAAATTACTTTCAATTCAAGGGCTATCATTGTAAATTAAACATACTTCCCAATGGGTTTCACCATTTTGAATCGATTGGCACAGGTAATTTGACCCAATTTGATCATTTGAACCTTCAATTGCATAATTCCCTAATTTGCGATTAAAAGGAAATTTGGGGTTTTTGTTGAAATTGATATGAACTTTTGGGCAAAATCACATTTTTTTTAATAGAATTCATGCCCTAGATTCGATTATGAGGTTCAATTGCAAAAATTTCCTGTTAATTTGGATTTAATTTGGAAAATTGCAAGTGGGGATCGGTTCGGACCGGTCTGACCGCCGGTTGAATCGGTCGAACCGGTCCAGAACAGTGTCTTCTTCTTCCCCAAAACTTTCGCGCGAATGAACAGTGACAGACCGAGTTTTGAAGACCAAATTGAAGGTTAATTCGCGACTAATTGAAAGGGGAATGGTGGGCATTTTGTTCCTCTCATCTTCCTCCGTCGATCGACACCAACAACACCATCCAACGTCGCCGGAACGGAGAGTAATCGGCCGGTCAAAGCCCCGGCACCTGCAAAAGTCAACAACGACAAAGCTCAGATGAAATTAGTCCAAATTCGTGACAAATGCGATCACCAGAGGTCCTGAACGGAATGACCATTTGATACCCATCGATTGCCGGTCGACGGTGACCATTTCGCACGTGTTCTCACGTGCGAAGGTCAACTGCCCAACCTCCCATTTCGGCGCCAAAATTCCCAAGAGCTATATAAGCTCATGATCGCTTTCTGTTGAAGAAGTTTGAAGATTCAGTTGGAGAAGAGAGAACTGAATCGAGAGAGAGAAAGAGCTCACCTTCCCTCGCGGTGGTCGAAGGTTGGAGCTCAAATTGCAGAGCGCCGATTGGGCCTTCCGAGGCTAAACCAAAGCTCCACGAGGTCGTCAAGAGGTCGTCCAAAGTCCCCTGAGTCGATCGCCGTCAGCCGTGCACGTGAAACCCACGAAAACAGGTGAGCCAGAGCTTCGAATTCTACACTGAGCTTCAATGGCGAACTTCATTTCTGGCAATGATTCTTGCATTTAGAGTGTGCGTTTCGCTCCTTGGATATCACTGACCATCATTGCATCTTCTTTTTGCATCGATTTTGTCTGAATACCTCGAATTGAGTCTTCGAACTTAGCCCCCATAGCGAACCCACTGTTCATACTTGCCTAGCCCAATCTAGGCCGTGCGAGCTCGATCGGAGCTCGAGGTAAGTCTTCTACACCTCCTGCCATGTCAATCTGTAAATGAATTGTTCTGATCTCGAATGGTCTGTGTGATTGAACTTCCATGGCCGTACTCGGCGACTCGCATGATGTTCTTGATTCAATTGATTATATGCCCCAATTCTTAGATATGTTAAGATAGAGTCGATTGCGAGTCGATTGGCGTTGGTTTCGCGCGATTCCATCAAGGTTTCACCGTTAGATCGGCGCCGGAGTTCCTCAGCCGTTCATTCTGTTGGGTCGAGAGGTTGAAGACGATGCTGACCTGGCAGGTCAACGAGTCAAAGCGCTTAGGTGGCGGTAGATCATTGGTCCACGTGTCAGTACAGTCAGCTCGGCCGTTGGAGGTTGTTGTTCGAACGGGGAGATCCAACGGTCGAGGTTAATCGAGTCCAACAAATAGTGGCCGTCCAATTAGAAATTAGGATAATTCGAAAATAATTTTAAATCGGAAATAAAAAAATGATGGAAACGGCGCCGTATGGGTTAGTCAGGAGGCGACGTCGTTTAGGTTAAGTAGGAACGGACGGTCTAGATCTAGTCCTATGTTTTAATCGTGGCCGTAGGTTCAAGTAGTTAGATCAGACGTCCCTGATCAGGTCTTCGTTTAATCCAGGCCGTAGATTTCAGTCAAATGATCCGATGGTTGTAGATTAGCCATGCGTTTCGATGAGGACCGTCGGATCAGAGTTGATAATTCGAAAATAAATAAAAGGGCGAATACGGCGTCGTTTTGGTTTCAGGCTTTGCGGTTCCGGGTCTGGGCCGGGTTCCGACCCGAGTGGGTCGGGTCGACCCGGTTCGAATCATATTTTTTAATGAAAAATTTCGAAAATGATTTTAAAAAAAATAATAAAAAAAATCAGAAAAATCTTAAAAAATGCTAGAAAATTCCATAAAATTCCAAAAAAATGCGGGAAAATTGTGAAAAATCCCAGGCATTCCGGAAACTTCCCCCAAAAATCAAGGGTTGACCACAGACAACTGGTCAACCCTATTTTTGGGGTTTCTTATCCGATCTTCCGAGACTTGACGACATTACCCTTTAAGAGTAAGTCGCCTTTGCTGTGTAAGTATAATAAAATCGATAATGCCAAAGTAAGAATTAGGGTCGAATAAGCGACCAATTCTTAGGTTTGGGTTTTTCGAGTCCCGCCCCTTTTCTCAAAATGACAATTTTGCCCTTCAATGGGAAAATTATCTTTCTTGTCTCAATCGAGTTCTGAGAATTGCTTAAAGTTAGGGTTTGGGTCAGGTGGACGACCAACCCTAATATTTGAGATTTTCAGTTCTCGTCTTTGTCCAAATGACGACTTTACCCCTCCAAGGGTAAAATCACTTGAAAATCCCAGAAAAATCCTGGAAATTCCCGAAAAATAGGAAATGGATTGAATTGATGGCCAATCCTATTTCTTCTGTCTTTTGACTTCCCAATTCATCTAAAATGACAAATTTACCCTTTCGAGGTGAATTTTCCCGAATTGCTCAAAATTACGATCTTGCCCCTCATGGGCAAATCATGCCAAATCATTCCTAAGCATTGATTGATATTTCTCTAGGCTAATAGGGTCTCATTAGGGATGCCATGCTGCTTTCATGTGTTTTATCCGCATGTACTGGATCTTTGATTTGCGCACCTATTTCTATTGATTGTGATTGATATGGTAGTAATTCCCATCTGCATGAACTCCTAGATTTAGGATCTGTACCCCACTCGTCTGTATGAATCATAGGATCAGATAAACCATTTAACTTAGGTACCGAAAGGGCGTCAACTCTGACAGTTGGCGTAACTAAGTCCCCGAACATACTTCTCTGGTTTCCGCAGAATCGAGTAGACTACTTCCAACTATTCGATAGGGTTTCCGATCGTACCCTCTACGAAACGATTGGTGGCGACTCCTTGGCATGTATACTCATCACATGTCACTAGACCGCACTGAAGGTCGATCACGTATATCCAGCAGTTGCGATTTGGGTAAATGGACCTTGGGAGAGGCCCGCGTCCGATCATACAACATCGGACGACTCATTAACCCTCGCTAGACCCATAGACGGGCGCTCGCGAGAGGGTCGCGACAGCCGGAAGCGCGGTGGAGCACGTAGGCAAAAAAGGCAACAAGGAAGAAGACGACAAATAGGCAAAGAGAGGGAAAAAAATAAAAAAAGATCCAACAAAAAATGTTGCCCGGCATTTATATTTAGGGTTAATACCGTCAAAAATCCCAAACTGGTACACCTGTGATGAATTTACCCCAAACTGGTACAATAGTGACAAACTTACCCTCTGTTAGTTTTCGTTAAATTTTACCATTAAATTGCTGAGTATGATGACACGTTGCAATTGCCGGGTATATACGTTACCCTATGTTTGCTACAGATGCATCAATTTGAAATTTTTCATGGTATTAACTCAATTTAAAAAAAACTAACATAGGGTAAATTTGTCATATATGTATCAGTTTGGAATTTTTTTAAAAAAAAATAATTTGAGGTAAATTTGTCACAGTTGTACCAATTTAGGATTTTTAGTGGTCAAAAAAATGATTTTGGGTAAATTTGACACAAGTATACCAGTTTAGGGTTTTTTATGGTAAAAAAAATAGTTTGAGGTAGATTTGTCATAGGTGTACCAGTTTGGAGTTTTTCGTGATATTAATCCTTATATTTAATAATGTTAATGTGTATAATGTGCTAAAAAGGTGGGACCACAAGGCTATAATAGCCAAAAACACTTTTTCAGGGAATGCTAGAAAAAAAAAAAAGGAGTGGAAAAAGCGCGACTCTTTCCTAATCGAAGTTCAACTTCAATGAGCCAAACAGGAAAGTAGTTTCTAACAACCTGAGCAAGAACAAGAGACGAAAAACGTAAATGGTGACTTCTCGTGTTGTTTATTCGTCACATCTAGTAGATGCTCGTCGTTCTATTTTTCCAGTTGCTATGAACCGCCACAAAAAAGAAGAAGAAGGAAGTTTACACATGGTCACTTCCATAAGGTCGTGCCGGCTTCGCGGTCACCACAGGGGTGGTGATTAGAGCTGCGGCGGTGGCCGGCGTACGGCTGTGGGTGGGTGGGTGGGAGGGAGGTAAATGGGAAGGGGGAGACGACCGGCTTTGGGGATTATTATGGTGGACTAATGATTATGTAGCTGACGGGCAGTAATTAAGACATTGGGGGATCAAAAGAGAGGAAACACAATCTTCAGGTTAGGTCATCATTAATCCATATCTAAAACACAAGCATCCAATTGATTTTGCTTGTGGTCTGTTCTATATACTTAACTCCGTGTACAAGTGGCGACATTTTATCAAGAACGACACTTGCAAAATCACATTAGTCTCCCCAACAAATGTTAGTGCTTAGGTCATGTTGTGCCCTCCTTTTTTTCTTTTTTCCTGTTGCGTGTCGATTTTGCATTCCTGTAAAAGATATTTCACCTGCTCTTGTTTGCTCTATATATATATATATATATATTCGTGGTGAGCTTTGTGGGATTCTCTCGACTTTTCTGGGGGATTAAGGAAACGTAACCAGATCACACGTGGCGCGTTTTTGTTGTTGTTGTTGTCGTCATCTTTCTAGTTTTCATTTCATCATCTGCCTACCTATTGTTCAAATAGTAAGAAAGACATCTTCGGAAAGTGTCTTTAACACGTGCGGAAACTAGTGTGAATATGAAAATCCTAACTTAACCGCGAGCTTACACAAATTAGATGAATATCATACGGTTAGAATTTAGAAAAGTGATCTGAATCGAGATGGAGATTGAGTCATGAAATTGATTTTGGACGATTTTTCGTGCTGATTAGGACTAATTTCGATGCCATTAACTCGGTATTTGTTTGTTTTAATTAAGTTTCTATATCCATCTGCTGCTTCCTCTTTTTATCAATGGAACTAAATGCTAAATAGGAGGATGAATGAGAAATGGAAGCTTGGTTTACGATTAGCGATCAATTATTGACTTTGACTTTTGAGATTATGCATTATTTTCATGAAAACAAGAGCAGACAATTTTTACAGGAAAAGAATAAATGAAAGTAGAAGGAAAAATGAAAGGAACACGTGTTGTTAGGACAATCCAATTCTAGAGGATCCGGATCCCCTGCCTTTAAGGCAGGGATCCTTAGAATTCATGTCGCCCCTTTCCCCCTTTTATAGGGGGGAAAGGTTTTGGGCAGCTAGGATGCGTCAGGTCACCTGTTTTTAAAGCAGGTGATCCTGACGCAATTCTAGATTACGGTGGATGATTAAGTTAATTAAATATTATGGTAGCCTAACAATGTTTTTTTTTTAATAAATTGTTTTCCTCGTCTGAGGTTTCTCCTGCATTGCATGATAACACTTCCAGAAGCCAATTTCTCTACCAGAAGTTGATCTGACAGAAAAATCCGTTCAGTAAAAATACTTTTGAAGTAGAAATTTATTTGGTAAAAAAATTACTTATGATAGGATTTTTCACTTATTGGTAGGATTTTTCACTTATAATAGGATTTTTTTGCCAATTTTGAGAAGTAAAAAATTTTAACTTCTCGACTTCAGAATCACTTTTTGGACCACACCTGCCTCTGCCGACCACTCCCACCGCCGCCGACCACCTCCCACCGGCACAGCGGCCACCGCCGCCGTCGCCTCCTGCCCGTCGCCACCGTCCGCCACCGCCGACCATCGCCTCCATCGCCGCCGCCGCCAACCACCAATGATCGTCGATTACCGCCATCGAAGATTTTGTTAATAATATTTCAAAAGTAGAACTTTCAACCGTTACTAAACGAATTTCTCTGATCAGAAGTCAATGTAGAGCAGAAGTAGAAAAATCAACTTCTGCTTTTGAGTAGAAGTAGAGAAATCAACTTCTGGTCAGAAGTTGATTTATGGTAGAGAAGTGTTACCATGCGCGCCCATAACCCGTCGCCATCGGTCATTTATTTATTATTTTCCTCAAACATTTTCTGCCGGATGCATTCTTTCGCTTCGAAATTACACTTTGTATCTTGCTTTTATTTTAACAAGATTTTATATCTTCGGCGTTGGAAATACGAGCCCCTTTGGATGGGGTATATCATTTCCTTAACATGTTAAATCAACGTGAATTGTTCATCGCGAAACGTGCCGTCTCAAGTGAGCTATGTCTTCATTTTTATTTGCGTCGTAGGTTTTTGTTACGCACAATCCTAAATTTGCTTGCCCGACCCACCAAGCACGACGAACCCAAAAAAAAAAAAAAAAGAGAAGAAGAAAAAAAAAAAACCACCTTGGTACTGTTGTCAGTCTCCATCCAAGCCACTCCACGCGAGTGGTCCGATACAATGTCGGAGTCTCTATTTTGCATGACGGAGGCGGCGACGGCGGTGGCGGCGGCTCAAGCCGGAGGAGAGAGAATTAAGTAGAGAAATTTTTTTCCTAAAAAAAAAGGTTTTTAATACTATCATTGAGAAAATTTTGAAAAATTATGATGGTTAAATATTTTTTCTGTCATTTCCAAAATATTGGAAAGAAATGCTGAAGCTTGCTCACGCAAAACCCTACGCATAAATAATTAGTAACCCCTTCGTGAAGTTAATAACTTTCCAGTAGAAAAAAAGAACTAAAGCGATGAAAATATAATTCGCATCATTTTTCATGTAGTCAATCATTTGGCGAAAAATAATAATCACTAGATAAATAATCAATACCGTTTCTATTTTTAACTTCTTCATGTCATTTAATAATTTTAAACCTAATTTCTCAATGTGATTAGCAACTAAGTATATTTCAAATTATAATTTCATATTCAGGTGATTCTATTTAGATTTTAGTAGGCTACTAAAAAATACGAGCTTACCCTTCGAATCAATGAAAAATCGAGAAATTATCATTGTTTTATTTCGTGCGTAATGCTTTTTATTTTCATTGCATGTGATCGATATGGAAAAAAAAAATACATCTACTCGAGCCGAATACCAAATGTAAAGTTGTACATTATAAGTCAATGACATTCCTAAATTTAAACAAGACTATAGTTTTTCTCTCTATTGTTAAGAAAATGTTGGTTCGTCAATCCTATTTAACTCTCTGACCCCCCCCCCCCCCCCCAAAAAAAAATCCTATTTAACTCTTCAGACCAAAAATAAAAATAGAAAAAGAAAAAGAAAATTCTATTTAACTCTGACGGAAAAAAAAAAAGAGAATTCTATGTAACGAGATTAAAGTCACGTCAGTCCGCCACCGCTTGCGTCACAGAGAGACAGAGAGAGAGAGTGGTGAAGACTGAAGAGGACGATCGGAGGGGGCAAATCTCGGTGGAGGTGAGCTTCTCGTTGTGAATTTTTCCATCAGCGAGCATGAAGCTTCCGATCGCGCGATCTCCATTGATCTTCCATTTCCTTTCTTGATTTCTCCTTTCCCAAAGACAACATGATCTTTCGAGTTGGAAACCCCCGCTTTTAGCGCATTCGCAGCTCCTTTTCAGCTCGTAAGCTCCCACTTTCTTCAGTCATTTCTCTCGGGATGCCTTTTTCATGTGGGGTTTTTTTTTTCGGCTTCTGTAGTGATTTGATGTGCTTCTGACCGTCTTTTTCGGTGTTAAACTGAAGCAGAAGAGGAAGATTTCGTTAGCATCTCGTCGTTTCGCTGAGGAGTGTCTCTGCGAGCTCTGATCTTTGTTGGTCACGCTGGAAGTGGTGGGCTTGCTGCTGGAATGAAGAGCATTTTATCTGAGTTAGAACTTGCCGGGGTTATTTTCTGCCATTTTTAGCTGCTTTTGCAGGTTTGCTACTTGAATTTCTCTTCTAACTCGTATGTCAATATAGCATTTTAGTTGCTTGAATCAAACGTTGGAGACCTTAGGAGACGTGAATTTGATTCTTTATGGTATTTCTAGTAGGAGATCGCAAACTTATTTTAAAGATAATTATAAGTTGAAGATTTTCTGCCTGTTCTTTCATGGCCGGTCGATACCTTACAGAACATGTTGAAGATAAGAATATCTTTTCTAATGTTTTCTAATGTTAAATGTGAAGTAAATACTCGCAGGAGATTTTAATTTTTATACATTATCTTGGATGCTCTATTGTAAAGCAATGTGTTGACTTGGATAATAGTGGTATTAGGATCTCTATATGACTCTGTAATGGGGGAATACGTCTGATTAGCTTTTCTTTATTTTTGGTTATTTATGAATTCTTTTTCTGGATTCTCCCCTCAGAGTAGGCAGAGCTTGATTAGATATAATGCCAAATTGGGTTTCCAATGGGGTTCGAAGCCCTCCAATAGTCACCCCTGGCAAATTCTCTTATTTTGAGCGACTACTCTGAGGGTTTCTTACAAATCTCCTTATCTTGCAATGAGATCTTCCGTCTCTATGTTTCTTTATGGCATTGCCTTTCGTGGTTGCTAAGCATTAGTTATGAGTTTGAGTTTGTTTTTGGCTGATGTAGTATGTATACGTTACAGTTCATAATTTTTGTTTGACTCAAACGGAGACAAGCTGATGCAGCCACGTTAGAACATAGTCTAACATTCCTAATCTGTCACCGAGCTGGAGCCATGTCTTTCCGTAGCATAGTGCGTGACATAAGGGATGGACTGGGAAGCTTATCCAGGCGAAGTTTTGAGGTGAGGTTGCCTGGCCACATAAGAGGGAAATCACATGGTTCTCAAGATTTCCATGACCAATCTCTGGTGATACAACCGAGCAGATGGGCAAGCCTTCCTCCTGAGCTTTTACGTGATGTTATCAGGAGATTAGAGGCGAGTGAGACCATTTGGCCTGCTCGGAAACATGTTGTTGCCTGTGCTGCAGTTTGCACATCATGGAGGGCAATGTGCAAGGAAATTGTTAGATGTCCTGAAATTTCTGGCAAGATTACTTTCCCTGTCTCACTGAAGCAGGTACTCTTCTTAAATATTTCATTGTTGGGGTCATTTGTAGCTTATCTGTCTGTTATACTACCTGGTAGGAGAGTTGATGAAAGTTTCCCCACTTGTCTCGAACAGCCAGGACCTCGGGATGGAAGTATTCAGTGTTTCATCAAAAGGGACAAATCTAATTTGACTTACCGTCTCTTCCTCTGCCTTAGCCCTGGTAAGTTGCCAGTTTAATCACTAAATATGTTGAAAATGAATTGCGTGTTGGCTTATCTTGCATCCTTGGGTATTCCAAAAGTGAACAGTTGCTTAGCTTTTCTTAGGCTGCGTATGGTAGCGTTTCTGTTTCTGGGAGCATTTTTTGAACAGAAACATTTTTTTGTGTTTCTGCTCAAAACTACGATTTTTGGGAACAGAAACGCGTTTGGTAAATGGGAAAAAATTCTGTTTCTGGAACAAAAAAAGAACAGAAACGCGTTTGGTAACTGCAAAAAAAATTATGTTCCTAATTTTTTATTTAATTAAAGGGACTATATATATATATATATATATATATATATATATATATATATATATATATATATATATAAATTAATATGTCTTTATCTTTTTAACTTAATAAATCAAATTAAGTCTCATTTGTTCAATTTACTAAATAAAATTAGACTAATATATGTATAAGTAATTTATCCACGATTTATCAAATTACAATATGTACGAAATCAATTAAGATAACAAATTGAAAGAGAATGAGCTAATTGGAATTGAATAATAAGAACATGAAATATGTTTTTCATATATAGGAAAACTACAATTACGAGTCATACACAAATATTCCCAAGTAGTTAGAAATATGATTACATCATTGAAAAATACAAAGTCATGGAATTTCAGGCATATTGTAATCCCTTGCCATTTTATTTGCAATACTTTTCCTAAGTACATTCATCTCATTTGCCTGCACATCCGATACGCCATCAGCAACATCTTCTTCTGTAGACACATGTGCGTAGTTAGGATCACCATAAACAGAAAAGTTTCTGTCCATCCTATCTTGGTCGCGAATATAATTGTGAAGAGCGCAACAAGCAATGACAATGAACGCTTGCTTCCGAATTGGAAAGGAAGGCATGTGTTGTAATATAAAGAACCGTTTCTTGAGTGCCCCAAATGTTCTCTCAATTACGTTCCGAAGTGAAGAATGCCTATGGTTGAACAATTCTCTCGTTGTTGTAGGCCGTCTCCCTCTACCTCTATAATCATTCAAATGATACCGTTCACCTTTAAATGGCGTCAAAAATCCTGAAAGTGCTGCATAACCAGAATCTACTACGTAATATTTGCCTACAATAAGGTACAATATAAAATTGTTATGAAATGCATCGCAATATGACCATAAGTAAATTACTAGTAATAGACAAAGAAAATACCCATTGGTGGTCGAGGAAAATTTTGTCGAGGATCTTCGAGTGCGGCTGAGAGCACCCGACAATCGTTGGCCGATCCTTCCCATCCAGCATACACGAACGTAAATTTCATATCAAAGGAACAAACACATAGCACATTCTGGGTGGTGGTACCTTTCCTATTTCTATATGGGATTTGCTTCGACCTAGGCACAACAGCACTAATGTGCGTACCATCAATAGCACCTATGCAATCCTGTGATTTTACAAAATTATAGTTACATAAGATAGACAATTACAGCTCTTTTTTTATGATGCAAACTTAATATGAAAACATACCTTAAAGTAGCGCGAATGATTAGGATCTAGCATAATCTCCTCCGGGACTACATCAAAGGAAGGTGCTTTGATGACTTCCTCTGAAAGTTTGATCATCGCTATCAACACTTTGTTAAAATACCTGCTAACTGTTTCTGGGGAATGTTGGAATCTCTCGGATAAAATTCTCATAGAGCTCTTGTGACCAACCATCAATAAAAAGATACCCACTTGTTCATCCACCTTAATATGCGGACTATCTTTCAACCAACCCCTTTCAATCATTAAATCACATAGATTCAGAAAAACATGTCTTTCCAATCTAAATGCCTCGTATATTCTATCCGAGTGTCCATGAAGAATCTCGCTTACCCATTCAGCTCCTGTTTGTTTACTATCCCTGCATGGTTCTTTCGAATGCAAGCACTGGTCCAACATTTGAGCATAGATCCATGAACGTATTATCGTAATATGAAACTTATTCAAGCATGTTCCAACTGGATCTAACTGTCCAGTAGACACAGTACTTGATTCCTCGTCCATTCAGCACCTATATCAGCACACAAATAAAATGACATTAAAATAAGTACTTGAAAAAGAACACAAATTTCACACAATCCATCATACCATAGCAAATGCAAATAGGAGTCTCAACATGAAAATCCTTAAAAACAAACAACAACCGATGATCTATTTCGTCCCAAAATAAAATAAAACCAAACACCACATAAAAATCCACAATACAAATCCAAACTTCTACTAAAGATTGCGGAGAAGTGCATTCCTCCTTTCGGAGGTGCTTGTGATAAAAGCCTCCCTCCATTCAGCACTAGCACATGCTTTGTCCACTCCTTTGGTGTAAAGACCATCATCCAATCCAGGTATCTCAAGTAAACAAGTAACCACAGCAGCCACAGAATAGGGGTTCACAGGTGGCTGTGAGGTGGCCGATGAGGACTTGATCATATCTTCGATGGCTTTGCAAGTCGTGGTTAAATTGTACTGGCTGCTCTTTCTTCTTCTCTTGGTATTTGGAGTCCTATCCAAGTTGTGCTTATCATGAATTGGAGTACCAGGATCGGCAGGTGGGAAGCCTTCCTCATCAAGGTGATGATCATCAAAACCCTCAGTCAAATCATTACCATCATTTTCATGGTTATCATCATCGTCCGACAGTAGTAAATTCTGGCCAGTTCCTATTGCTTGATCCCCAGTAGCATATGTATCACCAAATATAATGCACAACTCGGGATAAATAGGAAATCCATCCCTCTTGAATTTCGCCCACTCCTGATTATCCTGTAATTTTCACAATAAATAGCCATCATAAATAAACATGTTAAGACTTATATGTACAAGATGTTTAATAATGACAAAATGATACCTTGACGTGAAGATCCCATATGCTTGGATCATCGACGGTCACTCTTTTATTGACATTATCCCAACCAAAACCTGTTTGCCCAAGAAGTTTCTTGAAACTACCATATTGTGTTCTCAGCTTGTTGTGCTTATTTCTCAATTGGATTTGGGTATATTGGACTCCCACCTTGTTGTTGAATGTGACTCTTATGTTTCTCCACCCTGCTTTATTGAATGTACAAGAGGTGCGATTTCCCTTCTTCACCTCTTCTACCATCAAACTCACAAACAAGTTGAGAGAAGTCTCCGTCCATTTTGCACTGAACGAGTCTTTTTGGGATGCCATGTAATCTTGACTAATTCAACACAATAATCAAGCAGTAAGGACACAAGGACATAACAGCTCAATCAATGCAACAATCAGGCATAAGAGTTATGTTGAAAAAATAGCTGAGGATCAGTGAAGACGTCACTTTATAGTAACAAGAAAGAAGACTTCACCACTAAAATAATAGAAGGAAAACATGAAAGAAAAAGAACCCAGTAGAAAGGATCGAAGCCTAACATTTGTGCATATGGGTGAGAAGGAAACATAGACCAAAGCTGAGGATCACTTCTACATATGTGGCTCTAATATGCCTACTCTGTCAATGCAAAAGGATGCAACAGAAGTGAATTGGGAGCAAACTCACGTATCTCCATACAAGGCTATCAACAGAAGTGAATTGGGAGCAATAGAATATGTAAACAGATGTGCAAACTCATGTATCTCCATACATCCAAAATCACATTTCAGGCAGTATTAAGCCCTTCCCAACCCCACAGTATTAGGCCTTTCCCGACCCCTCGGAAATTGCCGCCCCCTCCAGGACATCCAAGGCTATCAACAAATCAATTCACAGTACTACTCCACCAGCAACAATCAAGCAGTATTAAGCCCTTCCCGACCCCACAGTATTAAGCCCTTCTCGACCCCTCTGAAATTGCCGCCCCCTCAAGAACATCCAAGGCTATCAACAAATCAATTCACAGTACTACTCCACCAGCAACAATCAGGCAGTATTGAGCCATTCCCGACCCCACAGTATTAAGCCCAAATCAGAGGTCGAGTGAGGGCGGCGAGCGCGAGGCCGACCTATGGGTCGCCCAGGCGAGCTCCGCTCAGATCTGGGCGGAGCTCGGCCTCGCGCCGCGCGGAGGAAGTCGACCAGCGCCGCGCGAGCCTCGCGCAACGCTGGTCGACTTCTTCCTCGCCGCGCGGCCGACCTGGGTCGCCCGCGCGGCGAGGAAGAAGTCGACCAGCGTTGCGCGAGGCTCGCGCGGCGCTGGTCGACTTCCTCCGCGCGGCGCGAGGCCGAGCTCCGCCCAGATCTGAGCGGAGCTCGCCTGGGCGACCCATAGGTCGGCCTCGCGCTCGCCGCCCTCACTCGGTGCCGAGAAGAGGAAGAAGAAGAGGTCGACGCAGGGGAGACTCACCGGAGAGCAGCGGCTTTGGCTGGTGACGAACGGCTTCGGTGGTCGCAGGGAGGAGATGCAGTCGAAGACTTCAAACGAGAGTGAGAGAGGTGTGTATCGTGGGAGCCTGCCGAAAGTGTTCCTGATGCGTTATCAAAAGTGTTCCTTATTAGAAAAAGCAAGTTTTTATCGCTCCTCAGTTTTGGAGCAAAAATGTTCTTTTTCTAAAAAGTGTTCCTAGGAGCACTTTTGGAACCATACGCGTTTCTGTTCCAAAAGTGTTCCTGGAACACTTTTGGAACAGAAACAATTGCCACAGCCACCATCCATACAGGCCCTTAGTGTCATTTATGATAAAGGTTGTGGCGTCTGGAAATTAGGGCAGACAGGTTAGTGATCCGTACTTGGAAAATTTAATCATTCAGTTAGCATTGATTTCCTTGGATAGTCCTGGCTAGTTTATTTGTATAAGTGAAGAAGACTAATTTGATTGAAATGGTACTGAGGGTTCCCACTTCTACATAAAATTCCATAATCTTTGATATTTGGAAATTATTCTCCATGCCCTCCGACCTGTTTTGTTTGTACATTGATTTATGAACGTATAGTTTCTTTTTTACTAGGTCAAAAAATGCACAAGCTGCTTGTAAATGCCACGTCTGGCTAAAAGTTGTGTATCTATAGTTGTTTCAAGCCATCTTCATTCGACTAATCACATGCAAAGATATAATTTTCTCGCCTTCTTAATTGTGTAGATTTCATTCCGCTTTTCTTCTTAAAGACAAATGGACGCTCTATCAGGAAAAAAAAATTGCTTTGCATACAAAATTGTTAAGTTACATTGTTTTAGGCAGTCAAATTTACAATCACTACATGATCAGGGAAATTATTTGCACAGAGCGTCTCATAAATGACCTTTTCCTGAGAAGTTTCCCATGTGTGTTGTTTGCTGTTTGTTACCTAAAGGCTCATATTAGTTGTTTGTGGGGCATCTTATCATCTCACTTATCAAAAGATAATTGCCTCTTTGAATCAGTTGCCTGGTTCTTATTAGTTACACACAGGCTGTCATGGTTGTTGATCCTCTCTCTTTGCAGCTCTGCTGGTTGAGAATGGCAAGTTCCTTCTCTCTGCGAAACGAACAAGGAGAACTACTTGCACTGAGTATGTGATCTCCATGGATGCAGATAACGTATCAAGATCAAGCAACACCTACATTGGAAAATTGAGGTGAGAAAAACAGTTGGCGTTTTTTATCTTCTTCCCCATTTTGTTTAAAGAAAAAGATGCTACGTTTACATCCCTTAAAGATTTGTGTCAAGGGAGAAGGAATATTTTTTTGTTCAAAATTTTGTTCCTTTTGATGGTCATTAGGATTTGTTGGGTTGGGCCAACCAATCAATCTTCTTTAGCAATGCCTTCATAGTTAGTTTGTGACAGATTCTATGAACTAATACTCTTCAACACAAGCATTAGTAATGTATTTCTAATTCGTACCACCTTTTATCCTGTTATGTTTCTCTTAAGAGAGTATTTATAGCTGTAATGGTTGTGTTAATATTCAAGGATTTTCAAGAGCGAGGGAGAGAAAAGAGACCGGCGGTTACATCTTTATTCAAGGGCTTCATAAAAGAGTAGATAAGATGGCTTTGTTTAGGGAGCATAAGAGACGCAAAACCCTAATTACCTTAATTAAAGCTGACCTTCTAACCACCAAGGTGGCTTGATAAAAGAGTACATAAGATGGCTCTATTTATTATTAGGCAAGGAAAACTTCCAAAGGGGAGTGCAAATAATTCTTGTTTCCTGACCGTACTTTTTGGGTAGTGGCATGAGAAAAAGAAACAGGGAACGATAGCCACTAATGTGATTGCCCTAGTGGTAAAGTGGCCATCCATCTTCCACGAGGTCATGAGCTATTCACATCGTGAGCGAACATCTGAATGGTTTGTTTTTTGAGGCCTTGCTTTGGCTTACCTCATTGTAGAGACTTCGTCGCTACTAGCTTCTTGGTTGGGCGACGTTGGCGGCTGGCCAACCTCTGACCATTGGGTCTTGGGTGGTGCTAAACATTTTATGGCTCAAATTGAACATTTTGTAGCGGGTGTTGGGCCTTCATAAAAAAGACTGGATATGGTGAACCGTTAGAGTTGGCAAAACGAGAAACTGACTTGCAGAATTTTAGGCTGTTGCCATTGTCGATAGCATTTACGCCAACTTGAATTGTAGAGCTTCGGTTTATTTTGTTGAGTGCCTATTTGATTAAACACCTCAATATAGAAAGTGTCAGTTTCAATGCATTTTTCTCCTGTTATTTGTAATCAATGCATTCGAAATGAAAATTTTCCCTTGTTAAGTATGATTAACAAGTGCTCCGGAAGGATTAATAATTATTTCATGATTGGCATCTCTTTGTGCCATCAACTAATATTCTCGACGAAACGTGCAGATCTGATGCATTATTTGGTGTATGATGTTATCCAATGTGTGCATTTGCTGTTGAGCATGGAACACTTAAGCTAGAAATAAGTAGGTCCTAGTAAAGACCCCTGGTTAAAATTTGAAAAATGAAAGATTTCACACTACTTAATATGTTATTTTGAAAAATGAAAGATTTCACGCTACTCAATATGTTATTCTTCCCTCTTGTTTCAGATCTAATTTTCTTGGCACCAAGTTCATCATCTATGATACACAGCCTCCATACAACAATGCTCAGCTTTCTCCACCTGGGCGGAGCCGCAGATTCTACTCAAAAAAAGTGTCACCTAAGGTCCCCACCGGCAGCTATGACATAGCTCAGGTCACATACGAGCTGAATGTGCTGGGCACGAGGGGTCCGCGGAAAATGCACTGCGCAATGCACTCCATTCCTGCCTCAGCCCTCGAGGCAGGTGGCAGTGTCCCGGGTCAGCCAGAGATTCTTCCTCGCTCGCTAGAAGATTCATTCCGGAGCATCTCTTTCTCAAGATCAATTGATAATTCAACTGAATTCAGCAGTTCCCGTTTTTCGGACATCATTGCCCCCAATGAAGAGGAAGACGAGGGAAAGGAAAGACCTTTGGTCCTTCGAAATAAGGCGCCAAGGTGGCATGAACAGTTGCAGTGTTGGTGCCTTAACTTCCGTGGAAGAGTGACTGTGGCCTCTGTAAAGAATTTTCAGCTGATAGCTGCAAACCACCAGGCAGCCGGAGCACCAACGCCATCTCAACCATCTCAGCCATCTCAGCCATCTCATTCCGACCATGATAAGATCATACTTCAGTTTGGTAAGGTCGGAAAGGATATGTTTACCATGGACTACCGGTATCCTTTATCTGCATTTCAAGCTTTTGCCATCTGTTTAACTAGCTTCGACACCAAATTGGCATGTGAATAAAGTCGGTAGATGATAAGTAAGGTTATAAGCAAGAAAGTCAAACTTTAGAAAATTGAGGGGCGGGAGTAGAGATATCTATTATGTGGGAGAAGGTTTTAGAAGGAGTGTGTGTTGTCTACATAGAAGCAGGGTAGTTAGACCTTGGAACTGCAGAAGTTTGCATAAAGAGGGCTGGCAGTTCTCTCCCATTGATCCCTCTTTCAAGCTGTGGCTTTGCCGGGGGTCTTCTTGTGTGTATGTTTGTGCTTTTACTCTTATGTTGCGACTATTTTCGAGTTTTGTAAAGGACGATCGAACTCTTTTAACAATTAAACTCGACTTTCCAGAATTTGGGAGATTAGCGACGGATTGAAGCTGATCTTTATACCCTCTTTCCTTTTATGCGCATCGTTCCGTTCTTGTGAATAATTGAAGCAATTGGAAAATCTTATTGCTCCTCAAATGAACTTATGTCCCTTGAGCGGTGTAATTCCCTCTGGTCCAATTAGTCAGATTTGTATGCCTTCGCTCTACAAAGAAAGAGGAAGGAACGAAAAGGAAATTGGACCGGACCCATATGTCTTCTCGACGGTAGGCGTCATTAGCTCGATATGGCTGAACGTGCCGATGGTATTGGTTTGAGCAAGTTATTGTTGGGGTAATTTGTTGCCAAGAGGGGTCAAATTTTATTAATAGAAGTGAACTGTTTTTTTTTCTTTTTTTAACAAACTTATCTTAGGGGACTTCTGTAAAAGTACATGATTTTAAATGCTCCACGCCGTCCACGGTGTGGCGACCACATGAGGAGCCGCTCAAAGATTCGCTCACGACGTGAATCGAACAGACCTAATTTGAAAGTCAGGACGGTCGTTTAAATAAGCAAGATATGTTCAAATATCCGACTCAAGATTTGTTCTCGTCCTTCGCAAACCAAGCTTTGTAAAATACCTTATGACTACCTTGTCGCGAGTGAATTGTCGGTCCATTTAAACGTAGCCGTCTCACTGCCTCCCTCCCCAGTGGGTAATGATGCAGTCTCATCGATGTAAACACATCCTAAATTTTAGTTTATGCAGAGAAATGTGGAGTCAAAATGCACAAGTTCTCATGCTCCAGTCCCAGCCCCACTTCCTTAATCTAATCGAAATAATCGAACAGGGCACTTAAAAGCATAGGGTCCCCTCCAGCTGCTGGAAAAGTAACCTGTCAACACCTCCACCCTTAAATCACTTTTCTTCGAACGATAAGTTTGTAACAATTAATTTAATCACCTCGTGGATGTGGACATGTTCTTTTTTCAGCCTTTTTCTTTTCTCAAAAGAGAGGTGATAATCATTAGTTTTAGCCGGCCAGGGCTATTTTCTTATGAGTTGTTCCATATTAGATGATGATGGGATGAATTAGTTTTCTACTTATCGGAAGGGGTTTCAAATACTAGTTCTTTAACTCACGCATCACCTGTTTTACTAATGGTATGTTAATTGAGCCACTGTGGCATGTTAGGGCAAATTTGCTGGTGCCGCAGAAGTCTTGAACGGGGACTTTTTTCAATAAAAGAGCGCGTTGACGATGCGATGCGCCGTATCGATACGACGTCGCTAACCAATTATGCATTCATGAGTATGGGTTAATCTTTTTAACAATGTGTGGTGAATAAAGTCAATCATTATAACGATATCAAAATTTCAGTTTTGAGCTTCAGTATGTATGACGAGACATGGCCAATGAATTGTGATAGATTTAACTTGCATAAAGATAAATTCATACAAACATTTTACTGGTGTGAACAGGTGTCGGATTGCTGGTGGCCCTACGTACCCTGCTTGCCACATATTTGTATTTATTGTCGAAGAAATAGATATATTTACATATATTCATTCCGTCATATGCTAATTCTCGGAGTGCTCCAAATAAGTTTGAGTAATAAAATTAGTAGTTTACCTTAAAAAATCATCTATACTTCCCTACCGTACTTGCTACATGCGCCCAAGATATAAGGAAAAAAAGAAGTGAAGAAGAAACAAACTAATAATTTTAAACAAAAAGAAGCCTGTACAAACGTCTTTCATATGATTCGAATTGGTAGTCTGTCCATAGTCATAATCTACACAAAGCGATAGTAAAAAAAAAAAAAAATCAGTGAACGATAAATACAGAGCCTCCTAATTAAACCAACACATCCATAAAAGATAGAATAACAAGAAGAAGCGTCACAATACCTATAAATATTTCACTTGCTGTGATCCAGAGAGAGAGAGAGAGAGAGAGAAGAAGAAGAAGAAGAAGAAGATAGATGTGGGTTGACAGAGTGCGAGAAGTGAGCACTTGAAACTCCAGGAGAAAAGCATGGTTCTCTTGCCCTAGTCATGGAGGCTTGAAGCTGAAACACGAGTCTCCTTCTACCTGAGCCAGCTGCAAATGATGCCCTCCTTCAAGCATGAAGACACAAGATAATGATGGTGATGATAAGCACTTAACTCCGTCTCCCTCCCTCCCTCCTTCCCTCTCTCTCTCTCTCTCTACTGGTTGAAAGTTGAAACCCATGTAGACTACTATATATCTGTCTCAGAGAGAGAGAGAGAGAGAGATGCAGCACCATCACCACTCAAAATGAAAGGAAGTAAGAAATGCAGAAGAACACGAAAAGGGTTTGCATTATTAATGGAGCAAATGACAAATGGGGAAGCGAAGGTCAATGATCTCATTCCCGAAATGGGGTGCAATTATCACGCCAGTGTGTGGATGCCATCAGTCATCACGTCACTTTGCATTGCATTGCTTTGATTCTTATTCTTTTCTTTGGACTCACTGTCTCTCACTCTCTCTCAAATCTTAAAGTTGTTTCTTGTTTGGAAAAGAATGGATTAGTTATTATATCGTGTATTAGTGAGACCAGCTTTTATTTTTAACTTTTAGAGATTCCTTCGGTTAAACCTACGTTTTCAAATCCTTTGTTTTTTTTATATTCCAGAAGTTTGAACCGTCGAACAACAACATACTCAAACTAGTTTTCAATTCGGCAAAAATGTGAATGTGAGGCACCAAATGGACCATTGTTCGACGTTGCGATCACCTCATGAACTTTGTCCCCCTTTTCCGAAGTTATATTACATCCTTTTAAATGCAATGACATCTAAACTTGTTTATGTATGACTAATCTTCATTACGGTATCAAAGTTATGATGAAGTACTTTCATGCTCTCTGTTTCTACATTGAAATCTCATGAAGGCAATCGTTCAAGAGCTTTACGGTTTTTCATAAACCGATAGGATTTTTTTTAAAAAAAAATATTTTTCAAATTTCAATTAACTTTTTATTTTTCTTTGTTTTTTCCTTTTTTCTTTTCTTCTTTTTCCCTTCTTTTTTTTTTTATATTGTGGCCGCCCAGGACTGCCAGCCACAAATTAAAAAAAAATGTAAAGAAGGAAATTAGAATAAAACAAAAGAAAATAAAAAATAAATAAATAATTTGAACTAAAATTTTATTAAAAATTGTGCACGTTAGTGCCAGCTGTGCCACGTAGAATGGCTGCGTTCATGTCAACTGTTTTTCCAAAATTGGCCTGAGAAACCAAGTGGCAAAATGCGAAAAAATTTAAGGCTCAATGGGTATAATTAAAAGCTTTAGGATGTAATATGTTTAAAATTTTCCCATTGCCTGATCCACGAAGTGTAAATTGGTTCCACTTCCAGTATCATGATGCCGTGCATGATAGTGTTGGTGCTACAAGATTGCGTATAAAACACTCAAATGATATCATGTTTCTTGTAAATGATTTTGTTATCATCAACACATGTAGATAGTACCAGAGTAGAAAGGAGATTTCTCAATATCATGAAAAATAAATTAGTATGCAATAATCTACTCGACGTTGCATGGGGAATTAGATTGTTTTGTATCTACAAGGATTATGAGATCCACTAAATTTATGTGACGACGAGTGTGGTGGCGATGGCTGGTGGGCGATGACGACGACCTCGGCGGTGAAGGAGCTACCCATAGGGAAAGGAGGAAGAAGGATTAGCAGGGAAGAAAAGAAAAAGAAATGTAATAAAAAAGAGAGAAGAAATGTCTTGATGGGTGAAATCTCTTATGCCAATTAGTTTTCTTTTCAGAGAAGGTATATTTATACTCTCTTAACTTGGGACGCATCCTCATTTTTGGGTAATTACGTAATTATAAAAAATTCGCGCATAGTATCGAAAGATTGATTTGACTTTGATATGAATAGTTTAAAGGCTAAATCGAACAAAATGAATATTTTGGGAATACATTCAATGTTTAGGAATGGTTCATACGATCAAATTAAACAAATTAAAATTTCAAGAACGATATTACACAATGAGTCAAAATTTAAGGACCATTTGTACCATTTTCGTAATTAAACAAAAAAAGGGGCTCATATGCTTAAGATCTCTTTATTCCTAATTTGCCTCACTTGACACACGAAGCATAAAATTTCAGAGCCATACGATATCGATGTCTTTGACGAAAATCATCCACCACAAGACAAAGTTTTCGAGTAAAATGGCCAAATACAAATCATGAGCTTTTTAATACCCTAATGTCGTTGATGGAATCAAACGTCAAATCAAAGTTTGCAGTATAAGGTTCCTAAGAAAATCATTTTTTTTTTTACGAGGTTCTGGTTACGTTGGCCCACTTCCTTATTAGTAGTAGGAAAAATCGTAAAAAGTGTCGTTTCTTGACTCATTGGTCAATAATTGTTCAACGATATTCCAAAAGGAAATTTCTTTTAAAAAAAAATAGTGGGTTCCATTTTGGTAACTTTTTTGACAAAATGTACACTGAACGGACGCAAAAGTTAGTCATCACTCAACACCCATCATCATTGGAAGGAAAATTTTTACGGTCCTACAGTCTATTTTGGCACAATTCTCTTCTTCTTTTTCGTCAGAATTTTTGGCACAATTCTCTTAAAAAGTGCTAAAATTTGGTTTCGTTCATCCGATTTTTCTTGTCTCATGAAATAATTTTAGGTGGGATTTCAATTTCGACCTGTATTTTTTTTTATATCTCGTGCAAAAACTCCAACGTTAATTTGGATTCCAATTCTGATCCGAACTTTTATTGTTTGATAAAAATGTATAGATATTCAGTTGATATCAAATCTGGCCGCCATCAAATTTTCCGTCCAATGATAATGTTAGAGATTCGGCGTGTCATTTCAATGTTACATCTTTCTCGTCCTCCATGTGTCATTTCACACAATCTTTTGCTTTTTTCTCTGCTTTTATCTTTTCCTTCTTCTTTTTTTCTTCTTTTTTCCTTTCATGTCTCCATCATCTCCAATTTGATCCCCAAGAATTCCTTCGTCACGAAGAAAAAGCTCCCGCAACAGTTCAAAACATTGTACAATCAATCCGAAGCTCGACAAGCAAAACCCTCGAGCTTCTCACTAAGGCACCACCGATGCTTGCTTGCTAGCTAGTAATTACGTATCGGTTTATCAGTTAATCAGAGCGATTAACCATAACGATCCTTTTGACGAAAAGACAACCCAAATCCCCCTAATCTGCGATTTCCTCTTTTCGGCCGACATATGGCTTAAGATATTCCAACTTTCCAAAGCACGCAATTACAAGGCACTAATTGCCAAGCCGTCAAAGTCCCAACGACCAATGCGTAAATTCCCAGTAAACAAGATAGAGAACCCTCAATTTTATATGTCAGCCGATTGTAAAAAAAAAAAAAAAAAAAAGATGCGTTCATACTGAATGGGTCCAATTAGAATAAGCCCTTGTGCGACCATTGACTTTAGTATTTTTCCGAGGATGACTATAGTTTTTAAAATGTTGCTAGTGCTCCATGCACCAAAAGGAGTTCTCTATGCATACAACCCATTAGGTATCTCCGATTGATTTGTCTTGGCTTTTGCTTTGATGGGAGGGGCGGGACTCGCATTTTGGACTTGTGTGATTCTTCTAAGTTTGAGATGACTAGACGTCGTGCTGGCATCGAGCAGTGGTCACCTCAGCATTTCGCAAGCGCGTCGATTGCCACGAAATCAAAATCTAATGCGTTCGAGCGAATGAAAATGAAGTTTGACAACCGAATTGCAATTGAATTTGTGCAAGTACAGGGGGATATGAAACTTTATCTAGATGCATATGCATGTATCCGTAATAGCCGATAAATCTCTCGCGATAGAGACCTTTCTAATTGCCGCAAGATTCGACCCAAAAAAAAAAAATTGCCGAAAGAAAACTACAATAGAAACTGTTACAGGAAAACTATATCAAACAATCTCTGGATGATAAATGTCCCTAGCATCCTTACTGGAATCCAAGGAAAAAGAGTGTATCTTTTTCTTGGTCGGCCGAAAAAAAAAAAAAGTAGGGTGTATCCGGATCCCCTACCATAATGGTAGAGGTGACATTGATTGATCTGGACCTTCCAAATAAAAATAGACGGCTCGGATCAATTCATATAACTTTTTTTTTAGGGAAGATAAAAAATTTTTGGTGCAAAATGTGAAAATTTTTAACAAAAGTTATGTGAATTGATCCGGATCGTCTATTTTTTATTTGGACGGCCTAGATCAATCATGTCACCCCTATCCGGTTTCGAAAAAAGGGCATATCCTAACGTTGGGAGTGGACATCTGGCCAATGTTCCTATGGAACAATTGGTGAAAAGACGGCTATTTCCATCTCCAATGCTGCATAGTTCATATGCTGAGAGGATCAATCCAAAGGAAAAGCTTAGAAGCTTCCAACTAGGCCATCACTCTTAGAGGTGTGCAATCGGACAGAGTTGACCTGGAACCTGGATCGGCCCACCCGAAAAAAAGGTCGGAAATCGGTTCCGGTTGAAACCGGTCCGAGTACCGGTTCTAATTTTTGGGAACCGATTGAGGCCCACCCAGACCGATTTTAGAACAATTTTTTTTTATACCCAGGTGTTCGATTTTTTGTTACTTTAAAAAAAGCTATTGAATGAGTATATTACCCCTAAGTCTTTTTTGGTTTTTAGATATGGATTATTTTACCGAAGACGTTATCATTGGTAAATAGACTTCATTTTGTGAAAACTACGATTTTGTGGTAATTAAATAGACTCCATCGATAGGCACTTTTGCAAGAAAAATAGGGTCAGGGTCGAAAAACATGGTCGGTTCCAAAACAGGTTCCAAGAAAAACAGGGTCGAGTCTCGATTCCAAAAATTGGGAATCGATTATAACATGGCTGGTTTCAAGGTCTATACCTGGACCCGGCCATGCTCACCCCTAATCACTCTCTCTTTTGCCAAAAATTGTGCATGTCACCTTAATAGTTGTGAGTTACTCACTTAATGACGAAACGACGGATTGCCTACTGAACTTTTTCTTAATTTTAATTTTGTCCCCTCTCAGCTTGATTCGTGCCACATTAGTCCCTGAAGTCCGCGTTCTTTTTTTTTTTTTTTAGTCAAGTTGCCCCACAACCTCGCCGGAATATTTGACCTTGTATCCTGCATGTGAGATGAACTTTAGGTCAGTTACGCCACATTATTGATTCTTTGTACCGATGAGGAGAGCATTCAGTAGTAATCGAAACTCAAAACCTATTATTAATAAATTTGGATGCTTTCCGAAGGCAAATTATCTTTGTAAAAGTATCTATCAGGTCTCGTGATTAAACTGATAGGTCATGAAGCCTAAGTGTGATCCAAGATACAAATAAGACTTTGTAATCACAATCTATCGCATCAAATTAGATGCGTAAGATGAGATCGAATTAAAAGTAGAGGAGGGAGGCAATGTGTAATTTTCCGAATGAATTGCGAGGTCCAGAAACGCAACGTAAACACGAGGAGTAAATTGAAACAGAGTACTATTTCAGAGGTGCAAAGTGTAATTTCTGCTAAATTTATTTTGGCAGTTTACCGCTCGGCCGTTGAGCTCCGTCGTCTACTTCATCGAACGATGATGGGCGACGACGTAGAACGGCTCAGTTTGCAGCTCCCGCCGAAAGAGAGAGAGGATGTTGGAGGCGAAGAGTCTGGTGAAGGCAGTGGTTCCTTCGACTCTCATCCGCCATCCCTCTCCTGGAAATCTCCAGTCTACTCGCCTCGCTCTCCATGTAATCGCTTGACTCTCCAAAACCCTAAACCTCCCTCCCTCCCTCTCTCTCTCTAGACGTTGCTAAGACCTAATGAGGTTAAAGTTGCGCCCTTTTCTGGTCAGGCTAATGAGGAAGGATCTTCATGTTGGGTCTACATTGCTTCCGGTTGCCATATCTTCAGAGTCCAGGTTATACGACCACTTTTAGCTGGAATTTGCTAGAATTATGATATTTTGATATGTGTGGTCGGTTCCGTCATAGCCCGCAGTATGTGGTTGTTAGTAGTATTTGACGATTCCTTGTTAGCTGATGATGGGGAATGGGAATGGTAGAGCTCGACTGGAATTTGATGCTGTCTCAATTTTGTAAGAATGAAGTGAGGGTGGCTACTGGTTATAGAGAACACTTTCGCCAGAAATTTAAGTTATTGACCTGTCATGGTCTTGCACGATTGTTATTGAGACTACTCATTATGGAGATTTCTCGGCGAGTTGAAGTTGATAAAATAAATGGGTACCATCATTTGCTGGGGGTTTTTGAAACTCATCTATTTGATATCTGCTTATGCAATTAGACAGGCTAGAGAATTGTGGGTTCACAACACTAACTAAAAGTTCTTTCAGATGTTTGATCTCTTTCCACAAATTATATATCTATCTCTTCCTTTCATGATTTCAGGTGCCCTTGGAGGGGGCATTGGTCGGCGAAGGAAAAGAAAGCCTTCTTATTCCTGCTCATGCACAAGTAAAGCTCACTTGGACTTCTATATCCCTCACTATGCCTTGCGTGCTGTATCTCAAATTTCAGTAATGAACTGGTTTTAGCTTTCCTTTCGGAAGAAAAGGGTTCTATTTCCATGGTTGGTTTTCATTCTGTCATCCTCTGTATGGATCCTCTGTAATGTGATGGTCTTTTTTTTTTTTAAGGTTACAAACTCTATGCTAGTTGACCGTTGCCCGCACCGATCCGAAATTCAGAGTATAGTACTGACTGAATCTGATGGTAAGTGGCTTTTCTTTTAAGCTTATGAAGATTTGATATCTCAAGAAAAATGTTGAAGAATGATGTTAAGTCGTGCTTGAGAAAACCTGGTCATTGGCTGATTCAACTACGAAAAGCCAAAAGTCAACAAGAGAAAAAAAATAATGAAAAAAAAAAACTCGGCTCCTTAAACTATTTTTTTGAGTAGTCAGCTTATTCAATTAATTTGCAAAGACTATTTGACTCAAAACAGTAGCGTACCACAGCAAAACTGCTGGCCTATGACAAGCTACTGCATTCTATACAACAATCTATTGCCCTTTATTTTGGGCCAATTACGTATCTATAATCACATTTAGTGGGTGACTTCACATTGGTTACGTGTGATGTGTGCAGCTGATTCGAATTTATTAGAACTCAAAGCTATGCACGTGAGTTTTGTCCAACCACCAGACTAAGTGAAGGGCCAAAGAAGAGTTGAAGTTTAATTTCAAAGTAGTAATGGTGGACCTTTTATTATCCAAAAGCAATGTTGCTTGAATTGCTATACAGGCGATACTTTCAGATAGACATATATCAAGCAGGTTATTTTTGTGGATACTGCCAGTCCTACACCGATGATGGTGATTTAGATTGAAAGAGTGATTCCTTCATTTGTTCCTTTAACAGTTATCTCATGCTGTGTCTGGTCATGCTTTCATGCCTGTTGGAATGATATGTTCTATTTATTAAATGCTTAATTTACTGTCATCTAGTTTGGTGTGGATGTTTTGATAGTCTTAAGGATTCACTCTCGCATAAGAAAATCTGCTCTTCTCCTTGTCGAATTTTAGTTGTTGTATGGCGACATTGATGGACTGGCTTATAGTATTGTGATCAATTGCAGGCACTGGCTACTTGATGCTAGGAAGTGTGGATTCCTGTGGCCACCTCATCGTATCTAAGCTAGATATAGGTGGTAAAGGTATGTTACTGTTTAGTGTATTTTAAACTTTATGGGGTCTTTCGGCAGGAGAATTAGAAATGTTTATTTTGTAAAAGGAAAAAGAACAAGCATGTACCTCTACTGTCTTTAGTCCATGCTATAGTCCTCTCTCCTCTGCATCATTAGTCTTGTTTCCCCTCCTTGCTTCTAAAAGGTTTCCTGACAGAGAAGAGTCCAATAATTTTTTGTTTTAATGTTCTGCCCTTCACGTCTGGGCTAGTCTTGTTAACTATTACTCTTTGCACAACCTTTTTACTGACTTTTGTCTGACCAAGAGCACACTGCAAAGTTTATCTACGTTATAGCTTGTTGATGGAAGCTATTAGATTAATATTTTATTAGTTAACCTATATTTACTATAGATGTGACAGGTTTCTGGACATACATATCATATAAGTGATCTAGTTGCATGATGATTGCTAAAGGTCCTCGTATTACCTGCTTTCCTCGTTGACTCCGTCTTCAATTCGTAAATGTCATAACAATAAGGTCATAATGTCTTCCCATGGAATCTTCAGATGATGGCAAGCTTACATACTCAGTATTGCCTCAAGATTGTGGAATTGGAGAAGGTAGTTGGGCAGGACTTTGCTTCAGTCCAAATCAATGGTCTACGGTACCTAGTCATCCATGAAGTTTTCTGTTTTTCAATTTCCATATAAAATTTGGGAGGATGGAATAAGTTAGTTATCTCGTGGCGCGCGTCTTTTCTGTTCTCATTATCTCTTTCATGTCTTACTACACAGTAGTCTCAGTTGCATAGAGATTTTATTGATACAGCATACTTTTAGTTTCTACAGTGTCCCCTTTTCTTTTTCCTCAAGCGGTTTTGGAGTATTCATTGAAGCATACACTTGCCTTTTTACTTGACGAATCTTAGACATACCTGTGCTTGGCATTTATCCTTTCGTGCTTCCCCCCTCTTGAACGTAGATAATAGATTGTCGGAGAACCTCTGAGTTCAAAACTTTGAGGGAACCTGTAATTGGTCATTTAAAGAAAGTGCATTGAAAGTTGGAGAGCGGATCACTGCCTCATTCTACATAAGTAATTAATGTTTTAAGAGGTGCTTAATATCTTGTATGATATTTCTTACAGTGTTTCCTGACTGGTTTGTGTGTATCACAGGCTGCTGTTGCACGGAGCTTTTGCAAAAGCATCGATATATATGATCAGGATATGCATCTTCGAACTCTGAGGACGTATGTTCTTAGTGCTTGATAACTATAGGTACATGGCATATGTTTGCAGTTTTGAGGAAAAAGTTGTTCTTATCGACCTGATCTTTCAGGCTGTGGTATCCATCTTCACTGAACTTCATAGAGAATATGTCTAATGGGAATGGAAATTTTGTATTAGCTGTTGCTGAAGGTTGTCAGGTATAGTAATGACATTAACGAAAGGCTGTACAGTACTTGCTTTTACAGATAAGTTGTCTTAGACATTATGGTTGGATTTACTCTTTAATTCAGTTTATGTTTGGATTGTTGCAGCTGAGTATATGGGATTTGAGGATGAAAGAAAATGGTGGTTGCCTCCATCGAATCTCTGGCTCTCTTGGTGACATCATCTATGCTGTCTGTAGTTCTTCTACCAGCAACATAGCAGTCGGTGGAGCAGATCGAACAGTAACTGTATATGATCCTCGCAGGTTTCTTATTATCAATTTCTGTAAATGCAGTTTACTTAGACTGAGTCATCAAACCTAACATGTGGAAGTCCACGGCATATATTTTTTGCTCTCATTGAATTAGTCAGGTCGGTTTGACTTTTTATGTTGATGAGATGTGTAATATCCTAGATAATCTTCGGTACCATTCCCGAAAGGGTGGAGGATTTGCTGTTGTCAGATAAAGGTTGAGATGCATGCATTCGATCAGACAACTCTATAATTTTGAATTGCACATCTTAGAGGGGTCATGAATCCAAAGATCCAATGACAAGTTCTAGAATGGATTGAAAAGAAGGATTGATAGTAAATTGGGTATTGATTCATTGATATGGGAAAGCAATTTCATTATTCATTTTCCTGGATACATTAAACCACTTGACATTAAGCTTCTTCTAAAATAACTAGAACTAGAGATATGTATTAGTGTTATTTTTACCCGATAAAGACTGAGTGCAGAAAGCTTGAATATACTCGTTTCATTTTCTGAGTATATATCTTTCTCGCTGTCTTCTGTGTTGAAGGGGCATCCCCATGCAAATGCAAGTCTGAAGAACTGTGAACTATTGCCTCCTTTGTTCTTGTAAATTCTGACAATACTAAAGAGAAGAAAACTGAAAGCAAGAATGATGTTCTCTCTTTGATAGTTTGTGTGATTGCATACAATATGAGTTTATTATCCCATTTTATTATTGAATCCAACTTAGAATCTTGTCGAATTTACTTTAAGGCTCTTTATCCCGGAGGAGTTTAGATAAATCAGAGGTTGGATCTTTTGAGATTTGTCATCCTCCAACTGGTTGAATTGATGGATTCATGACCATATGCTAAAAGCAAGTTGAATTAAATGAATTGTTATAAAATTGCACAATTCTTGCACGCTTACCATCCACTTCCGTTGTTTGTATACATGAATCATGAGTTTATCACATGGTTTGCATATTCGGGTGATTTTGGATAACTTATGGTTTCTTTGTTGTTTATATATATAGAAAGAGATGTAATATTGCTTTTATACTTCTAATACAGATGGTCAGCATTATCGCGATGGGTGCATTGCTCAAAGTATGAGGTAAACTATTCCCCGCTTCCAACCTCTTTACTATTGTTTCTGCTTCAGACTTGATTTGGAAGGAGACTTAAAGTTCTTTGCATGCAAGGAATCTTTTTGTCATTGATTGTGGAGCCAGTTGCAGACTGTTTCACAATGATGAGTGTGAGACACATATTGACAGTTCTTCATGGTCTAGTAAGTTTTGTCAATTCAAGAGATGAAGGGTTGTGCGTGTTTGGGGTAACCATGAGTCAATTTCAGAATCGCTTAACATCTCTGTATATAAGAGCCATAATTCACGAGTTGGAGGTTAATAACCTAGCTTTTATGTGAAGACATAAGTGGCTGGTTGATGGAACTAAAGGTTGACCAGGTACAACACTTCTCAGGAGCTCCCTTCTCCAACTGCATGTGATAGAATATGGCAGATGAAAGTGCATGTTTGCTTTGAAATATCGGATGTCACCACCTATTCCTTTTGACTGTCTAAATCCTTGCCACCTGAACACAATTTTTCTTTTGGAAGAACTAGTGGTCTCAGCCTATGAGTTGCTTTACGTGATTATGCTTAACCACTATCTTCATTCATCTGTGCAAGTTATATTAAGGACTCATGTGTCAATTAATCACCCTCGAGCAAATTCACTCTCACTTTGTGGAAAGTGCAAGCTTCTTTAACTAAAAATGATAAGGAAAATAAGAGGGTGGCTGATCAGCCTAAATTAGCATTCATATAGTAAATCAGTTGTGGCCAATTCCTTTTTTGTTCTCATTACAATCAGTTGGGTTCATTTTTCTAGAATGTGGAATGAACTTCCACCTTCATGTCTTATTCCATCATATGACAGCAAAATCTCATGATTTGCATTAGTAGCTTAAGTATACACATTATTTAAATGAAGCTATATCTGTACAAGTATCTCTGGCTTGTGCTGTCAAAATCTGCTGGTGAGAGTAAATTTTTTCTGCTTCATTATACAGATCACTGGGCTTGCATTTTCATCAATAGACTCTGATTATATGTATGTACAAGGAATGGATTATGAGGTAAGGTTGGCAGAGAAGTTCTTCTGCACTTTGTCTGCTTGCTTCTCCTCACTTGTTTGTTCTTGTTTTAATTATCTTATCTGACTGTATTATTACTTTTTTGTTGGTTTAACAAGTGGGCATGTGCAAATAGAGCACTGGATGAGAATGATCTAACATGGATGTAGCAAATGGCATGACTTGAAGAATAGGTGGCTATCAATGAAAACATTTCATCGTGCAAAAAATGCTTTAAGAGATTATTGTATAGGTGCATGCATGTCCGCCATGCTAAAATGGTACGCTAGGTGCCTGTAAGCTTTTATTCCTTCAAACAGTTATTGCTCTTTCTAGTTTCTAGTGCTGGGGATGCTGAAATTTGTATATGTCTTCTTTCATGTTTGTTGTAGTTCAGTTAAAACATGGCTGCACTTCCTAATCTAGCTTACCTTTGTTGATGCCCAAGATTTAGTCTTAGTTCCTTTCTTTTGAAAAATTTAGTCTTAACTTGTAATCCTTTGTTTGGGCAGGTCTTTTGTGGGCAGTGGGAAAAGAGCGAGAAAGTATTTACATTTAGAGGAGACTCAAACTGGCTAGGGTTTAATAAGGTAATATCGTCTAGATCCTCAATCGTCGCTTATTTAAGTACCTATACATTAAAGGGCAATGTGGCGTATCTCATTTGTCTGGTAACAAAAGCTTGATTCCTGTATGTTGTTGCACTTCAATATGGCGACCTTTAACTATACAATTTATCAAGAGTTTCTGTTATATAGACCAACCTTGGTTAAGTACGAGGTTCGTCTGAATAATCAGAGCTAAGGGACCCAAAAGGTCTATTGGCTGTTTCAACACATTGGGTGAAGTGGGCCTTACACCACTCTGATTGGGCTTGGCTTAGACTGCAGCATTATGCTGCTGTACTTGATCATGAAACTCTCTTCACCGTGACCCCAAAGATCTGCTCTTTTTCTACTGCAGTCCCCGGGCAGAGACGTCGTAGGTGGCTGGTGCGACTCAGGTAGCATCTTTGTTGCTGATGTTGTGGGTTGAAGCTAAAGAAGCAGTAAGCCAGAGAACTTTCTCAATTGGGTGTACTTTTTCTCCCTTCTTTGAGATTATATATTTATATCTTTAAGTAGGATAGATAAATAACAAGAAAGAAGAGTGTTTGATTGGTATGTCAGGGGGCTATATAGCAGTTTATGAAGCTTCCAGTCAAGTCATCTGGTTCGTGAGGAAATTACTGTTGTATCCAGTCAGCGTAGGATTCAACATTTTCTCATTGTCACTACTCTGTTCTCATAATTTTGATGGTCGGAACAACCATTTCATTTCAGCACCCTCTTATACCCCTTGTTCAAGCTGAACACACGGCGAAGTTATCGTCGGAGGAGGCAATGTCAGAGCATTTCGATGTCAAACCACAACTTGATGCAATTAATCAGATGTTTAGATCGGCTGGCAATGATCCAACAAAAGTGGGTACGACAGTTACAGCAGCTTATGATTGTGGAAACACTGTTGAGCAATGAGTACGAGAAATTAGTAGCTCGCGAGCACTCGTACTTGCCATGAGATCACTCGACGGAAAAGAGTCAGGAAAATTGTGAAACCTTGGGCAGCAACTCCTCTCCATCACGACTCAAGATAAGAGCTGCATTTAGAAAGAAAAAAGAAACTGCAAACGGAGCAGTACATGAAATAGCTATGCATCCTTTTTTTTTGCCTTCTCGAGACCTAGGACGCTTCGCGGCTTCAAGTATTACACTACTTAGCCCGTGGATTTGTACAATCTGTATGTGCGAGTTCGCGTAGACATATGTAGAGGGATGCCAAAACTTCATATGACTTCTGTTGGCCACTGGTGCGAGCGGAGCGGCGGCGTGGGAGGCCTGTAGTACTGTGCCCGATGCCGACCCCATGCCCTTCCGCCCAAGTAACATATCAAGGCCCCGACCACAAGACACAGCAGTATCACCGGCAGCGACACCATCACCGTGAACCCCATTTTTACGCCCTGCCAATCTCTTTTGGTCAGTCTCTCAATTGGTCCTCGAGTCCAACTGCAAGTTCCATACCAATAGATCAACAGGGTAACACTAACGAGTCATGACGCGAGCAAGCCATTAATCTACCTCAACCGTACAAACGGTGCAGGTAGGAACTATGGGGCCAATTGGATTCACGTCGGGGCCAGTGTACTTAGCCATTTAAACAACTTTGGTTTATCATTTATAATCATTCTAGCACTAAGTGCCAATTGAAAAGGACGTTTCCTTCGCCATTCCTAGCTAATCAGGGCTTAGTTACCAATCAAGAAATTTAGATGGCTGATGCTCATGATGAGAAAGCAAGCGGAGGAACTAGGCTTACCTGAGTATGATCCCAAACCAAAAGGCCGAGAGAGCAAGAAGAACCGAAAGACGAGAGAGAGAGAGAGAGAGAGAGAGAGAATGGATTGGAATTAAATACGACTGGCACATCGATACGTGTACTCTTGAGAGTGAGAAAGGTCTTTTTATCAAAAGTTTGGTGTCTTGTGGGTTTTTTGCCACGCGTATCCAATCCATGGCATGCAACGCCAGCAAGGCAGCAATTCCACCTTGAGTTGCATTATCAATGTAAGTCACTTGGTCATTGTCGATGGCAGTTTTGAAATTAACATAAAAAGGGGGGGCTTTTGAGTACCCACCAACTCTAACCCACTTCAAAAATCAAAATGAAAAATCAAGCTAAATTTATTTGCGTGAAAAGATGATCGGATATTAATTTTTAAATATTTTGTCGATAATAATAATAAAAAAATCATAACCAATACAAGCAATCGTTTGAAAGAAAGTACTTTTTTAAATCTATTTCCACGAAACAAGTGCACTCTTAAATACAATGTCGATACATTACTTCTTGTGACTTGATCCATGGAAATTATTCAAAACGTCTTAAACATATTGCATTTTTTGTCAAATGAGTCCTAAAAATTTTAATTTTGCCAATTAAATTCTATTTTTTTCGCATTTTGCCAATTGGGTGGATCCGGTAAATTTTGGCCGAAAATGACTCACGTGGACGCCGGTTATCCTATGTAGCACTGGCGGCACGGACGTGAATAAAAATTAATAAAAATCTGATAAAAATGTTAAAATATTATTACAAATTGTTCACGTCAACATCGACAGTGCCACAAAAGACAATTGACATTCACGTAAGCGATTTTGGAAAAAATTGATCGGATTGACTCGATTGGCAAAACGTGAGAAGATTTAGGATTTAATTGGCGAAATTAAAAATTAAAACAACACCTCTTAATGTTAAAAGGCCATGTAGGGATAAAGTTTTCAGTTTCGCGAAGCAAATTACATTGACTTCTTCTTCTGACGAAGTTGGGTTTTTTTGCTTCTCAGGCCCACGTATTCTTTTTTGCTTCACAAAAAAAGACGTGTGAAAGAGACAAACTCATGCATTTCCACGTTACTCCACGTCGTAACCCCTAGTTTGACAAAGAGATAAGCGCATTATAAACCTTAAAAGCTATCGCAAAAGTGCAACGGAATCTTAAAACTTTTAACAAGTGTAATCAAATCCTTAAATTTGTCACAAAAGTGCAGTCGAGTCCTAAAACTTGTCATCAAAGTGCAATCGAGTTCTTCAGAAATGAAAATCAATTGAAGGATTTGATTGGACCGATTTGAACAAGTTTTAAAACTTAATTGTATTTTTTTTAAGTTTAATGACTCAATTGTACTTCCATGCCAAATTTTAGGAGTCAATTGCAATATTTTGAAAGTTTTAGGATTTAGTTACATTTTTTTTAATGTTGTAAGACTAAATTGCATCTTCCTACTCACCCACGCATGGCCGAGTTGGTTAAGAGATTGATTATATCTTGCCAGGTCCCTGGCTCAAATCCCCCAATTCGCGCTCCGTGACTTAAGTGAGGGTCGCGGCTGGTGATTGTCGTGCTAGTCCTCCCGAGGAATAGTCGAGGTGCGCGCAAGCTGACCCGGACACCTTGCATCTTCCTAATAAGTTTTGGATTTTCAATATTATCTCTCTTACGAAAGCAGAGAGAACATGTATATCCGAGTGTGTGCAGATGTATTAATATATAGAGAGAGAGAGATTCGAAAACTACTGAACGAGCAATCAACATGGATCAATTCCCACTTGATAATTTTTTTTTGTATTTATTTAATGAAGGAATTGGAGGTCCCGAGCTCCCTCGTTGTGCCTTGAGAATTGAAACTTTCAACCGGTCAATTATCACCCGTCTTCGAGAAAATCCCGGTGGCCCCAAGATTCGATTCTCGTAGTCCATTGTGGATAAAACGCTGAGAGTTGTTCAAGATAAACGCGCTCCCTTCACGCCCAGATTCCGCGTCACCAAAGCCGTTGCCATCGGAGATGGACTTCTCGATGTGTGATGATGATGATGATGATGATGATGATGATGATGATGATGATGATGATGATGATGATGATGATGATGATGCGAGATTTGATGATTGGCCTTCGATTGTACTTGGATGCAATGTCAGATCGGTCCTTGAAGAATTAATGATCGATCGAGTTTCTACGAGCTGGATCGAGTTGATTCACTTTTTAGATTTACTTGTTTTTTTTTTTATATTTTCATTTTTATTTTTTGAAGTGATGCATGTCTCTTTAATATGAAATGAAAATCTTTCTTTTGACCAAAAAAAAAATAAATAAACAACCCACGTCTCTTTGGCCTTTAGGTTTATATAAGTTGTTCTTGATAAAGACAAGCTGTTCGTGCAATCTGCAGATTTTGGAACAGGGGGCTTCTTTCTTGAAATTATGTTAGAAAGTTTCGATGAGCAGCGATGTTTTCCTCTCTCCTCATTATCTTTTTTTGAATGAATGCAAAGATATTTTGATCCTCAAAATAAAGACATTATACCATACAAATCAAGCAACTAAGCAGCCCCGCAATTTCTCCGGTTAGGCTTAATTGACAACTCGCGACAACGTTTTCTCTCAAGTTGGTTCGTAGATATCGCCGTGCCTGACTTTGTCAAGTGAATTGCAGAAGATCTTACCTTAGACGGCCTTCTTTGATCCCATGATGAATAGAGATTTTTTTTTCTCCTTTCTCGTTATCTTTTATGAATGAATGCGAAGATATACACGCACAAAATAAATTAATAATACAAAGAAGAATATGCACCTTCTCAGGCTAAGAATGTGGTTGATCCTCAAAATAAGGACATTACAAAAATAAATAAAGCAACTGATCGGCCCTACGATTTCTCCAATTAGCCTTAATTGACAGCTCACGCCAACAAGTTGAACAAAAAAAAGTTTACATTGTTACATGAAGAGAGACAATTATCTACATAAGGGCACGTCGTAATCACACTAAACGACGTGCTATTACACTTAACAATCCCGGCAAATTACTTATATCTCGTGTTACGGCCCAAATTTGATGACATTTAAGAGGCAAAACAACGTTAATTTATTTAGTCCACGACATCACCGAACCCAATATGAAAGCCGAAACGATATAATCAATACATGAAAAGAAGCCCGCCCAACTCACATTCACATAGCCTGCTCAATTCGTCGCATGCGTCTCTATATATGTAGGTTTGAATATTCAATCTCAAACAAGGATTGAAGTTCTTAAAACCATCTTAACAGGCAAAAAAACAGTCCATCCAACACGACCATAAGCCAGTCCTTACCCGAATCGTGTACCTACAACGATTAAAGAACTCGTGCTCGTTTGTTTCCTTCTTGAAGTCTTGCTCGTTGAAAGCACGACGTATAAACTACTCTACTGTACACGACATTGTTGAGCAAATATATGTATACACACACGACAATGTCAGACCACCATTTAAATTAGGAAGAATTTTTTTTAAAAAAAATGATATAGACATTGACGTTTCACTGTCGCTTCCCTCTTTGTCTTCGAGCATATTTCTTGTCCCTTCATGTGACATTTCTCCCTGTGAACATCAGCCGTCGGGCTAGGGTTTTGCGTGCCGTCCTTACGCAAGAAACCCTAACCCCACTAGACCTTTGCCCATTCTCATTCTAATCGATCCAAGATATCATTATCCTCATCAATAATTGACCTACCAAAACTGACCATTGAGCGTCCAGATGTTTGTTTTCATTTGTTATTTTATGGTTCGTCAGGAAAGTTGTGAAAAAGTCCATTTTCGTGTAGCAAAAACTTGGGGTGCGTGATGGAAGTTGAACAATTCCTTTCGAAAGGATAATTTAGTGAAGCGCCATTGGGCTCCACGGAAAGAAACAAGACGATTCTTAATATTTAAAAAAAGAAGAGGAAAACCATGAAGAAAAGCATAGTTTTCTTTTTCTGTTGTTGCTAAAAGCATAGTTATTCACACACCACAAAATAGTTTTTTTTTTACACCACAAAATAGTTAATAAACATGTAGATTAGCACTTTATCACATAATTAGGACAAATAGGGTGAATTTGTTTTGCCTTATTATTTTGAAAAATTACCAAAAAAAATTCAAATCTATTGCACCCCTACCAATTCAGTTCTAAACATTTTCATATTTTACCAATTGAGTTCATTCATCCAATTTTGGTAGGAAATCACTAACGTTGACGTCACCGTCATTCGTGGCACGGGCGATGCTCACGTGATTTCTTGAGTTTTTACTTAATTGCTTTATGATTTTTTCTTTTCTTTTTTTCTTCTACCTTTGGCCCCATCTGTCGAGCGAGGTTCACCCTTGCCAGAGGCCAAAAAGGGTCAGCCTCACCATCTTCGAGCGAGGCATGACAAAAGGTTGCCTCTCGCATAGCGGTGAGGTCGACCCTCACCAGCCTCGGGTGACATCTCCCTTGCGAGGGTGAGCCTCACTTGTTGGGTGAGGTCATCCCTAGCCATGGTCGGTGAGCTTGGTTCTCGCCTGTTGCTGGTCACACTCTACTTCCATCCTCATTTTTAATTATCTCATTTTTTAATCAACAGATTGAAATACCTTTTTTTTTCAATTTATTGTTTCTTGTTTTTATCAATCTAACTAACATAAATGCCTTTAATTCTATTTTCTCTATTAAATCATCAGTTGCCTATTTTTTAATGACATAGTTTGAGGAAAAATTTATATCAAAGTGGAAAATTAAAATTCAATCTAATTATCTGGCAGATTTTGACATTGTGGTTGATTTTTCGAAAATAATTTGTAGGTTTCTAAAGCTTTTTTTCAATTTTTTTTTTGGCTTTTCACATTTTAATATGACTTTCAAGATGGGGTTGAAATTTTATTTACACATTTTGTACTTTCAAACTTGCATCAGATTTTTTTTTTATAGGGGAAAGTTTTAAGCAATTTAAATTTTTCTCTATGAGATTGAATTAACCATCGATATTAATTACTTTCTTAATGGTAGCAGTTTTTTTTTGGTTGAAAATAATAGTAGAAGTTGAACAACAAGAAGTTTCATGTTTTTTTTTTCATTTGTGTATCTATCTTTATCCTTTGTTAATGTTTAGATACGATCTAAAAAATATATTTGACATTTGATCATGCTTTTAACAAACTAACCTTTTCCATGCTTTGATAAGTTTTTCTTTTCGATCTTTTTATCAAGATCGGCTAAATAATTAGATTGAATTTCAATTTTAACTTTGAAATATGGTTTCGATCACACTAGTCGGGAAAGAAGTGAATTAATTGTGCATTCGTAAGTCGCCGAAAATAGAAATTTCTCGTGAATAAAAATATGAGATCATAAATTAAGATAGACAACATTTTCTAAGCAAAATGATAATGAGACACGGTAAATTGATATCTTGATGGGTTGCAATGGGCCATTTGTACCGTGAAATTAATGAGAATGATGAAAGAAATAAAGGCAATTTGTGGATTAGCCTGATAAAAAAAAAAGAAACAACAAATTGAAGATAGATATGAGGGTATTTCAATAAGTTAACCAGAAAAAAAAAACCAAAATATGAATGATAATAGCGCGGCTCTAATAGTCGGTGGTGGGTCCTTCTCGTTCTTCAGCTGAGAAAAGATATCACCTTTGCTAAAATCTCATTCCATGATCCTCTCTTTGGAGGTCTTTGCATTGACATTTTCTTCCTCCCATAAATTCCATTGGGATCCTTCTAGAAGGGAGACAACGAGAGCGTTGCGCGCCAACGAAGACCAAGCCCTTCCCCCCACCCCCAATATCAACCATCCACGTTTCACGACCCATTCACATTGCTCCACGTGGCCAACAGTCAACATGCCCCACTCACTTGTCTCTTCCCCCGAACCATGCAGGAAAAGTAAAGTGACATGGATCAAATCGGGAGGAAAAAAAAAATATCGGCGAAAATTTTCAAATTTTTTGAAGAGATAATATAGATTAAATCAGGAAGATCCCTTTTAATTTGGACGGTCTGATTCGATTAATATTACCTTTGACATTACATGGGATCTGGATCCGGGAGTGAGGGAAGCGGCGAGCGCGCAACCTCTCCTGTCACGCGTCGTAGCAGCATAGCCCCGTCGCGCTAGTAGCGCAGTTAAGAAAACGACCGAACAGACATCCCCTCCCGCGAAAAGGATTCGGTGCTGCGGAGTGCAGAAACACGCGGGACAGACATGCCAATTGCCATGACGCTAACCGAGTAATGTGTTGCTGATGGACGGTCCAGAATCTGATGTCGGAAATCAACGGTCGATATCCAAACGTGTCGACTGCGTGTGTGGAGGCGCGTTAGAGGGTAAAAAAAGTGATCTTTTTGAGTAATTTATGGCAGGAAGTTAATTAATTACTCAATCTTTCTAATTGCGGCAAATCCCTGTCTCTCTCACTGGCGCAAACACACGGAGACCTCTCTCTTTCCGAACAACCACAACACGCGGTCCAAATTGCTCCCCCAATAAATCCTCTTCCTCCCATTAGGGTTTCATCGTCTCATTTCATTCCTCCCCTCCCGCAACCCCCACCTCTCTTCTCTCTCTGTGCTATATGAACTGCAATTGCAAAATCAAGCCTTGAAATTCAGATGGGTTGTTGCTAAGATTTCCATTCAAGCTCTTCGCAGTCGAGAAATTCGATAAATTCGTGAACTTTTGCCATTTCCATACCTGGGTTTGCGTTTTTTGGCCTCGTATAACCAAGAAAATGCCAGCAACGGAGTATCAAGGCTCTTACATTGGCCGGTCGATCCTGAGCCTGAGGCGCGACCAGGCCGTCCATTCCGTGGAATCGAGCCACGAAGCGACGAGCGCCGAGCTGGAGCTCGAGGCCTTCCAGAAGCAGGTCACCGATCGGTTTCTTGATCTGTCGTCGGCCGGTCCGGAGGAGTTGCTCTCGCTCCCCTGGGTTCGGAAGCTCCTCGACGCGTTCCTGTGTTGCCAGGAGGAGTTCAGGGTGATTTTGTTCAATCACAAGTCCCAATTGTCGAAATCCCCCATGGATAGGTCGATTGCGGATTTTCATGAGAGGAGCATTAAAGCCCTGGATGTCTGTAATGCGATCCGGGACGGGATTGAGCAGATTAGGCAGTGGCAGAAGCTCCTGGAGATTGTCCTGTGCGCGCTGGACAACCAGAAGAGCTTGAGTGAGGGCCAATTCCGTCGCGCCAAGAAGGCGCTGATTGATTTGGCCATTGGGATGCTCGACGAGAAGGAATCCGGTGGCTCAGGGGTGGCTGCGCACAGGAACCGGTCCTTCGGCCGCAACAATTTGACCCGCGACAACCGCTCGTTGGGCCATTTCAGGTCACTCTCCTGGAGCATCTCGAGGTCGTGGTCCGCTGCGAAGCAGCTTCAGGCAATCGGAAATAACTTGTCTGCCCCGAGGGGGAACGAGATTGTGGCGACCAATGGCCTCGCTGTGCCGGTTTTCACAATGAACTCAGTGCTCCTTTTCGTGACATGGGCCCTTGTGGCCGCGATCCCCTGCCAGGACCGTGGGCTGCAAGTGCATTTCTCCATCCCCAGGCAGTTCACCTGGGCCGCGCCAGTCCTCTCACTCCACGAGAGGATCGTGGAGGAGTCGAAGAAGAGGGAGAGGAGGAATGCATGTGGATTGTTGCGGGAGATCCAACAAATCGAGAGGTGTGCAAGGATAATGAGCGAATTGGTGGAGTCAGCTCAATTCCCGCTGTCCGCTGAGAAGGAAGAGGAGGTGAGGCAGAGAGTGGAGGACATGGTGGATGTGTTTGAGGCTGTGAAGGATGGGTTGGATCCATTGGAGAAGCAAGTGAGGGAGGTCTTCCATCGGATCGTGCGGAGCCGCACTGAGGGGCTCGATTACATCGGGAGGGCGAACCAGTCTGAGTAGAGGGGTCTTGACGATCGGCGTCGGAGGAAGAGTACTCTTGTAAAGAAATATATATATGAATGTAGTATAGGGGGAAGAACCTCACTGGGTTCTGTGCTTCTTTTACTGTCTTGTTCATGAACTGATAATGTTTTGGAGCAGAGTATATTGCATGTCTTACCTGTGTTTTGGGTAAATTTTGGTGTTTGAGCGTTTGGAGAATCAGGGGTTCTTGCTCTTTGCTCTTTGCTCTTTCCTTTTGTCCTTCTGTTAATACATTGCACAAACTGGTTTTCTCTTTTTGGGCCATACATTACACATCTAGGTTGCCTTGGTTGGAATTTGCACCATCTGTTTTGCTTTTTCATTAGGCTTCTCAATCCAATTTTGGTCCAGCTGTATTTGTAACATTGGAATCCGAAGTCCCGGATGACTGTTTTCTGTCTCTCTGGATCTTTCAGCATTGATGCAGAAGAATGTTCTGATTGCCTGATAACATGGAGACTGGAAAGAACGAAAGTTTTTTTTTTTTTTTTAAAAATGTCAATACCGGATTGTTCTGCCAATTTTTTACCTTGACCACATGTGATCTCCCACGTTATGAACAGGGAGGGCCATTCAGGTTCGGATGCTCGTCAATTACTTTAATTGGCTGTGTGCAATTGCAATTTTTTATATAGTCAAATGGCATCGATCTTGGGGATGGAACGTGACTTCCATTACAACCTTGGACAGGACAGCTCAGTGAATTGCTGTGTTGAAGTCTCGAGGCACGGCCGGTCAAAATCAGAGCTTTGGGAGGTGGAGATTGGACTCTTTGACCTCAGGAAAAGGACAAATGTCCCTGTGTTTGACTTTTGACCGGTTCTTTTGGGTCTGAACTCTGATGGAGGTGAGGTGTCTGTCTCGGAACGTCATGGTAGAACGTTCGAATTGTAAGTTAGGACAGCGTGACTGCGGCCAATAAAGAAAGAAACATGGGTCTGCAATCTGAATGATAATTTCTATATGTGTTTGTGGATGTCATGATCTACTTTTTCGATCTTGAATCTCTCAAGCAGTTTACTTCACACTTCAAATTGTCAAAAAAAAAAAAATTTAAAGTTAAAATTTTGCAAAATTATGGAAGAATTATATATGAATCTGCTTGTCAATATTTAGGTGTTGTGAAATCTTGAATTAAATAAATCTATTGTGCAAGCAGCGAGATTTAGATCAAGCAAAAAAGAAAAAAAAGAAGTAAATCAATCTAAATGGGCTAATGGAGGAGTTTTTTTTTTTTCTCCTTGAAGGAGTCTAAGGGTGCATATGGTAACGCTCCAAAAAAAGTGTTTCTATTCCCAAAGTGTTCCGAAACACTTTGGGAACAGAAATGAGTACGGTAAAAAAATATTAGCAAAATGTTCTGGGAACACTTTTCAGAAAAAAGAACACTTTTGAAGCATAATTGAGGAACACAAAATACTTGTTTCTGTGTTCCCGGAACACTTTTTAGAAAAGGTTTTGAAACACTTTTTTGTCAAAAAAAAGGAAAATTCTAAAAAATTCTAAAAAAATTCTAAAAATAGGAAATGGCTACAATCAACTGGTAATGACCTGTTTCGGGTCTTTCGACCCCCGATCTTTCCAAAAATGACAGTTTTGCCCCTCCGGCAAATCGTCCCCCAAAAAATTCATAAAAAATAAAAAAAATCCCAAAAAATAGGAAATGACTACGATCAACTGGCCAAGACCTATTCCGATATTTTGATCCCCGATCTTTCTTAAAATGACGATTTCGCCCTTTCGACAAATTGTCTCCCAAAAATTGAAGAAAATCAAGAAATTTCGAAAAAAATTCTCAAAAATGGGAAATGGCCACAATCAGCTGGCCATGGAATATTTTGGGTAATTTGATATCCAAACCTTCCAAAAAATGACGATTTCGCCCTTTGGGCAAATCGTTCCCAAATCTTCCCATTTTACCCCTAGCCTTTAATCACGGGTTCTCTAAACCCCTAGGGCTATGTTAGGAAACCCTTATTGTGAATTAATGTGCATTGACATGGTTCATTTATGCACTTGATTGCGCTTTCATGATACGTGATTAATTTTTTTATAGCTGATCTTGTCCATATTGTAATTATAAACCGTGCATAAAATTTGATTTACTAAATTGAATGAGATTTAATTTAATTTTAATATATATATATATATATATATATATATATATAGTCGCCTTAATTAAATGAAAAAATTGGAACATATTTTTTTTTTTGCGGTTACCATATGCGTTTCTGTTCTTTTTTTGTTCCGAGAATAGAATTTTTTTGTAGTTACCAAACGCGTTTCCGTTCCTAAAAATCGTAGCCGGGAACAGAAACACAAAAAAATGTTTCTGTTCTAAAAGTTGTTCCGGGAACAGAAACGTTACCATACGCACCCTAAATTCCTCCACGGGTCGTGTCGGTTTGAAGAACAATTCATTTTAATGATCGTGTTAGGAATCTCATTGTTATGTGTGAATAATCTTAATCTGAGGATAATTGAGCTAATAATCGGTAGCCCGACCATAATTGGCACGACTTGTTCAATTGAATAGCTCTAATTAGGTCGGTTTAACCCGAAAACGACAACCCAAACTACTCTATTAGGTATGATTTACCTTTTTCATGAAAATGACGCGCTTGGTGTGATTATTTGCACGAAACCCAAATAATGTTAGGAGTAGGACTAGCAAAATTTCAAACTAAATTCCTTCATCGTTGGATTAACGAAGCATATTCCTCTTTAATTACTCTACAAATGTTTATAGAATATAAGATAACGCGTTAATTTCTCAATTTTTTTATATATATGTGACCAACTAGATTTGGATATGACCATAATCAGTCTACCCATACCCAACACATCAATCTGTAGAAGTAATTGCAGAAGGGCCTTCCATCTCTCTTGACCGCAAGAAACGTAGTTGGGTGTGCCAAAGTCGTCTCTGACTTTTTCAATTCCAAAAGCGACCTTTTGTCCTCAGGACAAAGAGAGCTACGAAACGAGTGGCCAAAACGAGCATGATATTCGCACAATTACAAGTCTAATTAAGTCGAATTAAACTAAAGGATGGGCAAAACTATTCAGATCCTAACCCCCATATATGTCATGAATTGGACGCTATTCAGTCACCGTTAGAAGTTCTTGCAAGCATCGGTTAGCATTGACCTCATGATATTTCAGTTTCGAAAAAAAGACGTGTTGTTATAAAGTTCATGAAATAAAATAAGGCGGCGTTGGATCGCCAGATATAGTCATCCGATTATATGGTAGTGGTCTCAGCACATTTCGGAGCACGATAGTAACGTGGTTGGACGGTCATTATAAATCGATATTGCAAGAATAACTTGTGATGAATGGGTCAGTCAGACCGCACACAATAGATAAGTTGTGTAATAGAAGGGCTGCACCTGGGTCTAGATTCCGGTCGACTTCGTCCTTATCGAAACGGTTCGAAGGCCATGGTCATCCGAACCAAGTATGCGATTTCGATGTGATGTTTGAAGATCACATTGTCGGGATCCCGAGTGGCTCGAAAATGGCGAATCGCATCTCGATAAGCTGTCTCCGTTCGTAGGGCTGGAGAAAATGGATGATGAGGCTGTGGCTGGCGACCCTTCAAAATCAATGTCAAAAAAAGCAAAGGATTAAATGCAGAAATGGACCAAATGGCCAATCCTTCCTCCTTCCTTTCTCGACCGCGAAGGAGGAGACGTACCAACCATGCCGATCTGGACCTTCCCTGAGGACATTAGGGTCGTTAGCTGTCCGATGGCAACATTACACCTAAAAAAGCTGATTTTTGTCTTCTTCTTCTTCTTCTTCTTCTTCTTCTTCTTCTTCTTCTTCTTCTTCTTCTTCTTCTTATCCAGTGTGGAGTCTCTCAGGTCGATTCCGATCCCACCTGGATGAATGCTGTCCGAAAGCTGAAGTGGGTCGACGAGCATCATGCACGCCTCAAGTTGGACTCCCACAAGGATAGCTCCCCCCAACCAGCATGATTGCATTAGTCGGCATTGCGATCAATGTGCTAACTTCCCTGAAGTGAGGAAAAGTTAGCACATTGATAGTTGCGACGTCCCTTTATTTGGCAAAAGAAGTATTTTTGTTATCGTCATTTGTAATAATTTCCACATAGACGTCAAAACCTGAAGTTCTTAAGCTCGTCGAAACGATGAGGAAACTAGTATTTCGACGCAGAGTCACCCGAAATCGATTCATGGGGAATTTACTAAGTATTTTTCGCTTGACCGATCGGCAAACTTTACGAGTTTCTTCGTTGCTCTAAAGAAAAGAAATTATTTTTGGCAAAGTTTGGTATAGATAGAAGTATGTAACTACAGAAGCATGTAAAAGTCGAGAAAATTGTCCGAAAAATCCTAAATCTATTGCACTTTCGTCAAGTCAGTCCTAAATATTTTTGATTTTGGCAATTGAGTCAATTAAGTCCATTCTGCTAATTTTGGCTGAAAATCATTAATGTGGGCTTTGGTCATTTTACGTGACACGATTGGCACGTTCCTACGTGACACGACCGATGCTAGCGTGGACAATTTATTATGATATTATAATATTTTTTAAAATTATTTATATGTTAATTTTAGTATTTTTTTCTTCTTTGTTTTGTTTATGGTCGGCGAGGGTTGCCGGCAAAAGTGGGAAAAAAAAAGAAAAACAAAAGAGAAAATTCAGAAAACAATAACAAATTCGAATAATATGAATATATTATTAACAATTTTCCATGCCCGCGGTTTCCGGCCAAAGTTGGTCAGATGGACTCAATTGACAAAATATGAAAAGGTTCATAACTCAATTAGCGAAATAAAACGATTTATGATTGACTAAACAAAAACGCAGCAGGCTTAGGATTTTCCAGACAATTTTTCCCAAAAAAGACTATCCGAATCATCACCTAGGACTTGGGTTGTGAGGTTTCTTAAGTTGTCGACGTTTCGGCCCAAAACTTTCAGCCTTTTGGGAATTGGATCCATCGTCATGGACGAAAGCAGTAGCTGCTACACGCATAAACGAAGCCCCTCTGCATTTTCCATCGCCAGATAGTCAAGTGTTCTAGCTCTCCTTGATGTTGATAATTCAAAATGAGTTCATGCGGGTAGAGACCAACGAAAAATTGCAAACCACTCCAGAAAACTCAGGATTCCCGGACACCACACGGCAACACGATCTTCCATGATATGGAAACCAGGAAATTTTTCGGAGATTTACGGCTCTTGACATGTAACCCTGATGATGGTTTACCGGAAAGCGGACACTAGTCGACGCGTCTTGGCTGTTCTTTTCTCGAAACTTGAGTTTCAAAAGCATACTGATGAAATTGGAGCTATATCGTCAATGTCGCAGATTACGTAGGCAAGCACGAGATGAAGCGGCCGGAATCGGCACACCTAGATCGTGCACTAATCACCGATGACCTGCTTTCAAAATTCCGGGAACTCAACTGTTGAGTTCATTTCACTAGGCATTGGCTATAGTCTTCAACTCAGTATGCTCCATGTTGCCAGCTAAAGAAGAACCTTTCAGAGTCTTCATATTCAGGTCTTGTATTTAGAATTTTCCTCGGCGGACTTTGGGAAAACAGGAGTTAAAGGGTGCTCATAAGTCCAGAAGACAAAAAGAGTTCAACAGAAAATTGCAGATAAGCGTGCTAAGTTAGAGCTTGTTCGTAGCACCGGTTGTCTCATTAGGTATCTGGTCTGATATACGATCCAGATTATATATCTTCACCAAAGGAAAATTATGTTACATTATGGACAATCGCAAAATGTAATGTCTATGCTGGTTTTTTCGATCTAACCTGATATTTGGTCCAGCCAACAAATTGCCATCTGTACTTGCAAGAGATTCTGTTCCATCTTCATGTAAGTTTTCTCGACTTAGAATGCCGACTGGGTTAATGCAGGCTCAGAGGTCCTTCGTTGTATACATTATCCGAAACACAATGAATAAAGAACAACTTAAATTTGCTAGCAACCGTCGAAACTTGCAGTTGCGGGTTCAAACATCTTTAACCATGAGCTTTCCTTTTAAAGCGAATGTAATTGGAACGGTTCTCGTCCGTATAGTTGTCAGATAAATCGCTCTAATGCATCTAAAGCTAGTCAAATTCCGTCATCCCACAAAGAGAGAACATCCTTGAGATTAATGACCTTTCTTACCTAGTAAAGATCGTGTTGAACAGATCCCACAATTATTGAAGCTTTCTTTACAGCTTTCTCGCCTGCTTAGAAAATATCCGACACCAAATAGCTTTCCAACTGAAAGATAATGCCGCCGAAACGAAAAGAAAACCGATGCATGCCTCCGACCGATGATAAATTTCACAAGTAAAGATTGAAGAATGATGAAATTGGGTGAAAAGGAAATAAAGGCAAAAGAAGAAAGTTGAAAAGAGAGGAGGGAGCAATTGATTACACAGCAAAACTAAAGGCCAAAGCTTGCCAATGATTCCAAAGGTAGGGTCAAGGCAAGGAGCATCATCATATTACATGGTCTAATTTTAATCTCTAAAGCTACTTTAAGGACCCTAAATAACCTCCCACTCATTAGCCTACTCACATTCTTTACACAATAGTTGCAGTTGCCTCCTAAGTTCTTTAATTTTTCCTCTTTCTGGCTCCATTTCTTTGGTCACAGCATCAAGAACACTGCACAAAGCAGAGCCATCTGCAGCTGAAGCAACCCCACCACCTCCTGCAATCAAAGGACGGAAGGATTTGTAATTGAGACCCCAATCAACAGCTCCTCTATCTTTTCAGATCTTCATATGAAGTTCGAGTATGAAGACCATGTTGAGACTTGAGAGTAATCAGATAACGGTTCCCACGGTTTTCAGCAATTTCTTCTTTTATTTGACTTTTGGCTTCATAAGATTTTACCAGCCATTTTGGATTGCAAGTGTAAGAGATGACAGATTAGACCAAAAAAGCAACGATAGTGGCACATTTTTAAGCAGGCAAAGTATGATCATCGACTATCACTCTAGTGTTATCAAACAGCTGATTTTCAGCTATAGAACAAAGTCACGAGAACTGATAATGGGATCACCCCAGTTTAGATTTAGCACCTAAAACACTTGAATACATCAAAACCGGAACTATTTGTTGACAAAACTTCAGACTATCAGTCCTGGAGTTCAGTCATGAGCCAACAGGTACATCAAGTTTCAATTAGAGCGGTAGCGTTCATGGAAGCAGGTATGCTACTAAATAGTTCTGTAATTGGTCACCTCTTGAGACTTGTAATGGTAATGTGGATTCTATCAACACCAAGCCCAAATTAACAATCACTGACAAATGCAATATGCACTATTGGTCCATAAAAAATGAACTCTTGACATGATTCAATCATTCAATATAACCACTATAGTAGCCATTCACGAATTAGTATTCTTGTAAATAATGGCTTTGATGATTCGAACTGGTCTTGTACCTGTCTTCCGTGATCTGAGATGGGCAGAGGCCTTATTGTGGCAGAGTCCACTTCCCCTGTAGGCAGAGGAACTGCGGGATTGCTATTAATAAAGGGTATCCCGCCTTTGTCTGGAAACAAGCTCGCTGCGGGAGCAGGCCCTGGCGAGAGCTCCTCGCGAGGGCGGTATGGCCAAGGAAATGCCGGCGATGACGACACAGTCCCTCCCGTGGTTGGGGCCGGAGCCGGCATTGGAGGTGATTCTGGCAGGGTAATTGGATTCCCTGGGGATGGTGGCGGTGACTCGGAAGAGACCTTAACGGGAAACTTTTGGGTGTCTTGGCAGGCATTGACAGAGCCATTGTTGAATGTGAAATAGAAATAGCCAGGCCGTGATGGGTGCCACTAGATTAGCATAGAAAGAAATGGTCAGGAAAAAAAAAGGTTAAAATGCTTCATTTTGCTGTTCAAGAAACTTTCCGATTGATGGTAACATGTCTTTTCGTTTAATTTTGGGTTTGCTTGAAGAGAAAATTCATATCAGCTTGCCAGCTTCTTGATAACATAGTTTTCAAATGACAATGCAGTAAAGCTCCAAGCTTTTAGCAGCTTTTGTGAAATCCAAGCGAATTACAAGTTGATAAATGTGTTTATCTAAGAAAAAGAGAAGAAACGGAAAAAGTAGAGAACCCAACACTGCACAGACAAACACACACAGAGAGAGAGAGAGAGAGAGAGAGAGAGAACACATACCGTGAATGTGTTAGAACCCGGCTTGGTAAGAAGAGTGGCTTGAGTGAAGTTGCAGAGAGTGAAGGCTCGTTGATTCTGGAAAATGTAGATGTCGTATTGATACTTGTGTCTGAAAACTGAGAGAAGACAAAGAGAAACAGGGGAATGTTATTTCAATTTTGAGTTCTTGAAATCTGAAACTGAACAGGGAATATCATTCGCAAGATCTCCTCCCCTCTGAAGAACTAAAGAAAAGGAAAGTTACTTACTGACGGTATCTCCAACATGAACAGTTGGGTTCTTCCACTCTGAAACTCCATCCACAAGCACTGTCGAACAGTGACCCACCTTGCAAACAAGAGAGAAAACAGAGAAGAAGAGCAGAAATGTCACGAGCATAGTGATCTTCATCATCACCACGAACACTTCTTGTATTCTTCTGTGCAAGCTGAGACCGAGAGACGATCAGAGGGGGATTAACAGCGAGCTTTATTTATCTCTGGCAACCTTTTCCTTTCTTTCTTTCTTTTTTCTTCTTTTTTCCCAACTTTTTCCTTCGCTGTGTGTCTAGAGAGAGAGAGAGAGAGAGAGAGAGAGAGAGAGAGGAGAAGAGAAAGTGCAGGGAGTGTCAGGAGTGCTGGGCTTTTCACAGGAAGAGTTTTGAATGGATGACAGACAAATGGGTGCTGGGTGTGTGTTTCTCGTTATTGCAAAAAAGTTAACCAAGATAAAAATGGAAAAAAAAAACAAAAATATTCCACCTAGAGATTTCAAAGTTAAATAATCAAGATTAGAAGGGAGATGGGGTGAGACGAATTACGCTAATTCTAAAATGGTTAGCGTTATTATGATCCTGCAACATCTTCAATTTCAATGCTGAGGAGAGAAAATTGCAAAATCCTTGGGAGGTGGGAAATGCATACTTGTTTACTATCTCTTAGGAATCCTCAACAACCTTTTTGTATTTCATAATTACTACAGTTGCTTTTGTATAATGGTGTAATTATGCCATGTAAAGTTTCCCCCTTTTTCATGTTTTATTATAATATAATTATCAATTAATTGGGTTCAATTAAGAATTGAAATGTATGGAGCCTGGGAGATAGCAAAGGCAAATTTTCTTTTAGGACCTGAGGCAAAGGCAAGGCCTTGCACGTGAACAGACATTTAACACCAGCTACCCCCTCCTCGCACTCAGACACAAAAGCATGGGAGCATGGGCCAGTTTTGATTTTCTTAACGGCTATCACTGAGTTATGTTTCGATTTTGGTCAGGAAAAGAAACAACTGATATTTCGCAGGTAGCCTTGATTGACCATTTTTGTCTGCAATTTGTCTTGTCTTTTGTTTGATTTGCAGATGAGAACTTTTGGGGGGAATTTGATGGGGACAATGCTTGGTGCACTATCAGTATCAAGTATCAATGCAATTCTATGTAGAATTTAGCTTGGCAATCCCTTGAACCAGCGGGATAGAAGGACTGTGATGAGTAACGACGATCGATAAAGCCAATGAGATTAACTTTCTCAAATTGCTTCAGCTAATGAATTTGAGGCAGATTAAGACGAGTGTTTCCATAATATTTTTTTTCCGTGTTCTTAGTGCCATACACAAGCACTAGAGAATCAATCTACATGTAAGACGCCAAGATCCTCCAAGCAGATTACCTCGATTCAGAACAAACAACGAGGTTCATTATCAAGATGAAGAACCCTATTTTCTAATGCGGTTCAAAGTCATGCGTGGACCTAAAGTTTCTCGTGGATAGAACCTTTTTTTTCACAAGCCTAGACATGACGCTATAAATCCTCAAGGGACGAGCCTCGCTTTCATGGAAAGAAGGGGAGATTCTACTTCTGGTGCTGATGTTGAATGTTCAAGCGGTGGCCGCTAGCGAAACCGTGACAGCCTTAATTTCGACATGTTTGTGAATTTCGATGTGGGCCTAACATGTTTTTTTTTTTTTTTCCTGAAATGAGAAGGACAGATATAATAGAGGTTTGAAAGAAGAGAACAAAAGGCATAGTACCAAATATTGCTTTGGGAAGCCCAAAAGAGAAAGGGCCACTTTTTTTTTGTCTCCTCTCCCTTCCTTGATAAAGAATTCACTCCTCTACTTATTTTTTTTTCCTGAGGCTCGAAATTTGGGCAAATGTCTTCTGTTAATAATTTTAGTGGATTTACAATTCGATCATTGGATTTTAATTTCAATCACTAAATTGAATAGATTTTAGTTTTTCTATGCACTTTGGGATAAACCCTAACGATTTTCTAATGCATTCCTATGTGGTGAAAATATGGCCAATTTTAAAGATGTCATGTCATTATCACGCCGATTATTTCGTCGAAAATTGGTCGGTTTTTTGCTAAAATGCATCAAACCGTAGAGAATTGAAGTTTAATGTGATTGGTTATTGGAATCAAAGTTCAGTGATCTACTACTACAAAATGAGCTAAACTTTGATGAACACAAGTTTGATTTACTCAAATAAAATCTCAATAGTTTGGAGCAACATTCACATTGATTAATTTTGTCATTGGCCAAAACGCATCAAACAACAGATGAATGAAAGTTCGATGTACATGGCTTTTCAAATCAAGGTTCATTGATTGGACTACAAATTGTGCTAAACTTTAAATGACCACTAGTGCAAATAACTCAAATAATTTCTCAAGAGTAGAGAGAGAGAGAGAGAGAGAGAGAGAGAGAGAGAGAGAGAGAGAGAGAGAGAGAGAGAGAGAGAGAGAGGTGTGCAAGGTTGGCATTGATTAGGTTGAAGATATCCCGGCTCGAGAGCACTCAACTAATCCTCGCAAAGTATGAGTCTTTTCAATCTGAGCACACTAGTAATTATTGCGACACATATATTCATACTCTTGATAATGATCCGAGAGATTTTTCGTACTATTTTGCCACTCCTAAAGTTTCCTCGTGAAAGAAGGAAGTGGCTTGTACATAAATTTAAGGGAAAAATCCAAAAAAGGGCATGGAGTCCATCTCAAATAAGGGCATGAAGTAGCCATATTGTTTTAAAAGAAAGTCTGGCCTAAAGGGCATTTTCGTCATTTCACATTTTAATTTTTTGATCATTTTTCTCTATTTTCCCTTTTTATTTTTAAAAATTTAAAAAAAGTAAGGGAAAAAAAGGGCCACACTGTGGCTGCCGGCCCACTGTTGGTGGGGGGTTGGCGAGGGCGGCGAAGGCTACACGGTCGCCGGTCCTCGCCAAGGCGCTTGTGTATGTGGCTTTTTTTTCATTTTTAAATTTTTTTGAGAAAACCGATAAAAAAAAGTGTAGTAAAAAAGAAAAAAAAATCAAATAAGTAAAAAGATGAAAATACCCTTGAAATGAAACTCTTTTTTGAGATTTTATGGTCAGTTGCCCTTATTTGAAATAATATTCACTTCAGGCTCTTATTTGAGAAAATGATGGCATTTCAGGCTTTTATTCGAAACAAAGTTCACTTGAGACTCTTATTTGAGAAAACAAGAGGATTTCAGGCTCTTTTTTGAATTTTTTCCTAAATTTAAGGTTTCTTTCCGGGGACAAAAGGAAAAAAGAAGAAGAAGGAAAAGTAACCATTTATCGACATTTATGTTGTGAAAATTTTAGGCCTTTAAATGTGAAGGAAAATGTTTACTTAGAGACCCTAAGGTCCCTAAATATTTTTACAAACCGCAATCACAGTTCTCTACGTCTTCACAAACTACTTTAAGACCATTCATTAATTGGGTAACGAAAATAAATAGTAATAACAGCGGTGCTGAGGATTTTTTTTTCTTTTTTTAAAGATATTTCCAAAGTAATTAAATTTTTAAAGAAACTTTTGATGTTCGGCAAGTATATATATATATATTTTACAAGTGCTACTTCGCCTAATACCCATTGCAGGGGAAATGAATCGTCTAATATTTCCTTAGAAGTTTAGGCCCTAATCTTGCAATCCAGGCCGTCCGTGTTATGAATGGACGACCCAAATTATTACTAATAAATATATATATATATATATATATATATATAATTCAAAAAATTGCTACCTAAAAATAAAAGATCTGGGCCGTCCGTCCAAAAATGGACGGCCCGGATTGCAAGGTTAGATGCCTAACCTTATGAAGAAAGGTTAGCTGATCCCATTACAGGTGCACGCCTCTCTACCACCTTAGGAGTGTCAATGGGCCGGGTTGGGTCGGGTCTCAGCTGAGATATTGTTGTTTTGCAGTAATCTACTCAAAAGAACCCCAAGACACACATGTTAAGTAAAATCATTAGATAGAAAAGAAATTACTGAAGCTGGTTAAACGTGCGTGTTTTTTTTCTTTCAAAATCAACAAACTGAGGATGGACACAACACAAGCCCCGCAAATTGTTTGTAAAGTATCTGCATACCTCGCAATTTCAAGAGTTGTTGCTCGAGATATTCATTGACGAAGACGAAGAAATGTCGTCAAAAGGAAGACGGTGGTAAAAGAGAAGTGAGATCTCGTCGTCGACGTCACATTCACACTCTCAGTCTAATCTTCATGCATTGTCAGTCCGATCTGTTGGAGGTTATGGGTATCTGAGAGAGTAGAGAATGTTTGCTTGAAGTATTACACCTTGAGACATCAAGTTTGGAATGCTCAACAGTGTTACCTCCAGCGTAGGGCAAACCCTAGAATATATAAGCAAGCTATTGGGCTCAAGCCCATAATGACCCAAATAACCATGCTTTCACCTATTGGGCTTATATGCGAACATATTATTTGAATTATATTAAAATATATCCAACAATCTCCTCCTATGTTCACCATACAACACAATCCAATACGGTGGCCAGTGTAATGTTTAAACAAATATAAATCATCCACATTCAGTCCAAGACAATCAACTCGGATCGATCAAAATGTTTTAGCAATAAAACATTAAACTCAATATCATTTGCAATCCAAATAAGTGAATCATCCTTATCATGAATCTGTTCACAATCAACATATGCATAACATTCAAGTATAAGTAGGCCAATCAAAATAGTCTAAGGCCTTACAAATACAAGAGACAAGCATACTGATGTTCACAACAAAGGATAGAAAATATAAGTCTCAAGTAAATGGACTCCATCAAAATGGGCATTTGCAGGTGAACTGTCAAGTCCCCCACATACTCTGAATGATACATTCATTCATCAAGTAGCCCATCTTGATCAGGATCCCACTCATTAAGCTCTCATCCATCTCTACTATCCCATGTAGAATCTCAAATATGAATTTTATATTGATAGATTTGAGAATTGAATAATAGAATCGTAATTTACAATTAGACACAAGGCCAATATAAATATACATACAAAGAAAGGCAAGAAAGTAAATACACAAAAGACCTACTTGTAATATATACAATATATCTAAATAATATATCTAACACCCCCCTCAAACTCAAGGTGGATCAACCAACGAGAGTTTGGAAAGAAGATCAGCAAAGCGCTGCGATGTAAGAGATTTGGTGAATAAGTCAGCAAGCTGGGCTGCAGAGGCTACAAAGGGAAGAGAAATGATATGTGCTTGTAGTTGATGGCGCGTAATATGACAATCAATGTCAATGTGTTTGGTACGCTCATGAAACACCGGATTTGTAGCAATGTGAATAGCACTCTTGTTGTCATAATGAAGAGGAATGGGAGCAGATGAGACAACACCAAGATTAGCAAGAAGACGACGAAGCCAAATAAGCTCAATAGTAGTGTCAGCCATAGCACGATACTCAGACTCAGTGGAAGAGCGAGACACAACAGGTTGCTTCTTGGCACGCCAAGAAATCAGAGAATCACCTAGAAAGATACAAAATCTTGTAATGGACTTGCGGTCAGTAACATCCGAACCCAATTAGCATCAGAGTAAGCACGAAGAGCAAGTGAGGAAGTCGATGGAAGAAAAACCGAGCGTGTCAGAGTACCACGAAGATATCGCAGAATTCGGAGTACAGCAGCATAATGAACTGTACGGGGAGCCGCGACAAACTGACTAACAAAATGAACAGCATATGCGATATCAGGACGAGTGGTCGTAAGATAGACAAGGCTGCCAACAAGAGCCCGGTAGCGAGTGACATCAGATAGAGGCTCACCATCATTCGGATGAAGCTGTAAATGAAGTTCAACAGGAGTAGCTGAAGTACGAGTATTAGATAACTCAGCATGAGATAAAATATCAGCAATGTACTTTTGCTGGGAGAGAAGAATACCACGTCGACTGCGAGCAACCTCAATACCGAGAAAATAACGTAGTAAACCCAAATCTTTCATAGCAAATTGACGGTGAAGATGTTGCTTAGTATAAGCAATATGAACAGAGTCATCTCCAGTAATAATCATATCATCTACATAGAGTAGTAGAATAGTACAACCAGCTGAAGAGGTATGAGTAAACATAGTTTGATCATTCTCACTCTGAACAAAGCCAGCTGACTGAACGACATCTGCAAGCCGTTCAAACCAAGCTCGAGGAGCTTGTTTGAGACCATAAAGAGCCCGATAAAGACGACATACCTGGCCGGGCGAATGAGGCAGACCTGGAGGTGGCTGCATATAGAGTTCCTCCTGAAGAAGCCCATGAAGAAAATCATTCTTCACATCAAGCTGAAAAAGAGGCCAATTACTGATAGAAGCTACTGCAAGAAGAGTACGAACATAAACCATTTTGGCAACAGGAGCAAAGGTCTCCTCATAATCGATCCCACACTCCTGATCAAAACCACATGCAACAAGACGTGCTTTATAGCGCTCAATGCGTCCATCAGAGTGGGTCTTTATTTTATATATCCAACGACAAGATATTAAGGATTTGCTTGGTGGAAGAGGCACAAGATCCCACGTACCAGTGCACTCTAGAGCAGATAATTCCTCAGACATAGCATCACACCATTCAGCATGTTGTACGGCCATACGATAATTTGATGGTTCCTGCAAAGTGTGGACAGCAGCCATAAAGGAACCAAACTCATCAGAATAACTTGTGGCCGCCACGTACCTAGCTGGAGGACAACGATCTCGCGGAGGATTCCGCCGAGGGGATGGTGGACGAGAATCGTCAAGAGGCGGCGAAGTAACAGGTGAAGTAGACGAAGGAGGAGCCATATTAGGAGAAGGTGGTGACACTAGATCTGACGGAAAAGATATAAGAGGAGGAAGAAGAGATGAATCAAGAGGAAAATCCATAAATACAGATGAAGAAGACTGTGAAGAAGTAGAGGCAGCGGAAAAGAATGGTAGGTGCTCAAAGAATTGAACACTACGAGAGATACGAATACGTCGTGAAGAAGGATCATAGCACCTATAGCCTTTGTATTATGTACTGTAACCTAAGAAAGCACATCGAATTGACTTTGCAGAGAGTTTGGTACGCTCATGGGGTGGAAGAAGCACATAACACGTACAGCCAAAAATACGAAGTTGATGATAAGTGTGTAGTTTTGAGAAAAGACATTGGTGAGGGGTGGCTTTGGAGAGGACGAGAGAAGGAAGGCGATTTATGAGATAGACAACAGTAGACAGTGCTTCAGCCCAAAATTTAGTAAGAACCGAATTGGATAACATGAGAGCACGAGTAGTATCCAAAATATGATGATGTTTTCGTTCAGCAAGACCATTTTGAGCAGGAACACCGGGACAAGACAACTGAGGTAAGGTTCCCTGAGAAGTTAAGAAAGAACGAAAAGTTGCAGAAAGATACTCCCCACCAGAATTAGAACGAAAAACTTTAATAGGTTTAAAGAATTGAGTATATATCATAGTTGTAAAGTTCTTATAGATAGAGAGAAATTCATCACGAGAGCGCATGAAATAAACCCATGTATAACGAGAATAATCATCAATGAACGATACATAATACTTGAATCCACTTTTAGAAATTTGGGGAGTAGGGCCCCAAACATCTGAATGTATTAAGTCAAAACAAGAAGTTGAAACAGAAGAACTAATAGGAAAAGAAGGTGCAGATTGTTTAGCTAAAGAGCAACTAGTACAAGGACACATAACAGTAGATGAAACATGTCCAAGTGCACCATGCTGACACAGAAAAGACAAACGAGAAACAGATATATGACCTAAGCGCTGGTGCCAACAGTTAAGATCCAAGATGGCAAGAACAGGTTGAGGTGAAGGAAGCTGGAGATGTTGCATCAAGTATAATCCTCCATGTCTACGACCCTTGCCAATCGTCCGGCCACTCGTACGATACTGTACAACATACGAATCAACAGTAAATGTCACCACATAACCCATATCGACAAGTTGCCCAACAGATAAAAGATTCAGGGCTAAGTTCGGTATATGCAACACATTAGACACATTAAAACAGCTAGGGATAGTAAGTTGGCCTTGCATAGTAGCAGTAAGAGAGGATCCATCGGTTGTAAAGAACCCTTTTGGATTTTTTAGTGTAGTCTGTTGAGTGAGATAATGAGCATAGGTAGTTGTCGCGACCCATTTGTTTTCTCGATAACAGGCGAATGGATTACCGAATCGGGCTCCCACTTTGAAATGTGGATCGCAGGCCTCGATCGGCGCAGGCCCTCTCAGGCCCATACCAAATCGCGACGGGAGTAAATTTACGTGGGTTTTTCGACGATAAGAGTCGATCGGGTTCGACCTTGGTGTGGCCGTGGTGGCATGTGCTATTTGTGCATGCATTTGGAGTCGCCACCGGTCCTTCTTGGAAGGTGGACCGGAAACCTCACTAATCAATTGGGAGAGATCGATCAGTTCTGCGGAACGAGAGATTTTGGGTTCGGGGACTTGGCTACGTTGATGTCATTACCAACGCCCTTTCGGTACCTAATGCGAGTGGTTTTCTTGACTAAGATTTCATGCAGGCCAATTTTGGGTGAGGTAAGTCTGATTCAGGGGTTTCGTGCAGATTGAAAGACTAGATCTATCAATCACAATCAGTATAAGGAAATCGCAATCAAGTGCATAAATGAACCATGTCAATGCACATCCATTCAAATCAATGGCCTCCTAGTATAGCCTTAAGAGCTTAAGAAATGTGTGATTTAGGGCCAGGGGTAAAATGTGAAGATTTGGGGACGATTCGCCCGAAGGGCGAAATCGTCACTTTAGGAAGATTCGAGTGTCAAATTAAACAAAATAGGTCGTGGCCAGTTGATCGTGACCATTTCCTATTTTTGAGGAATTTCTTGAATTTTTCAGGATTTCTCCAGAAACGATTTGCCTAAAGGGAAAAATCGTCATTTTTGAAAAGGTTGGGATTCGAAAGACCAAAAATGGGTCTGACCAGTTAAATGTGGTCGTTTCCCATTTTCTGGATTTTTTTTTGGATTTTTCAACAATTTTTGGGAGACGATTCGTCAAAAGGGAAGAACTGTCATTTTGGAAGGGATCGGGTTTCAAAAGACCCAAAATAGGTCATGGCCAGTTGATTGTGGCCATTTCCTATTTTCTAGAATTTTTTTTGAAATTTTCTAAACTTCGTCAATTTTTTGGAGACGATTTGCCTAAAGAGAAAAATCATCATTTTGAAAAGAATGGGGTTCAAAAGATCAAAAATAGGTCATGACTAGTTGATTGTGGCCATTTCCCATTTTCTGGATGTTTTGGGAATTTTCTGAATTTTTTGGGGAACGATTTGTCAAAAGGGAAAAATCGTCATTTTGGAAGGGATCGGGGGTTCGAAAGACCCAAAATAGGTCATGGCCAGTTGATTGTAACAATTTCCTATTTTATGGAATTTTCTGAATTTTTTCAATTTTTGGGAGACGATTTGCCTAAAGGGCAAAATCGCCATTTTGGAAGGATTGAGGTTCAAAAGACCAAAAATAGGTCATGATCAGTTGATTGTGGCCATTTCCTATTTTTTGGATTTTTTTGGGAATTTTCTGAATTTTGCCAATTTTTTGAATATTTAATGAGTTTTCTATATTTTTTATTATTTTATTTTTAAAAATATTTTTTATCCGAAAATAATGATCTGGGCTAGGCTTCTAAGCCCAACCCCTCTTGGGAGGCCTTAGTGGTCCAAAACTCAATCTTTTCCTTTTTTAAAGAGAAATACCCAATTTTTATTCTAAAGCCCAATTCGGATTAAGACTAGCCTGGCCCAGCTTTCTTTCCATTATCCCCTTCACTGGCCCAATCCGGAAATTCAATTTGCGGCCCAAATTCAACTAATCTCTTCGCATTTTCTACCGGGCTCAAAGCCCTTCTAGCATCAACTGCAAGACGTGCACTCAATCTGCCCATTCTCATCTCCACATTTTCCTTTTTCCTTTTTTTTAAATAAATTTTTTTGTGTTTTCATTTATCTTTTGCTATTCTTTTCATTTTTTTTTCAGAAAGCTTTTTAACCAGCCTAATCACCAACTGAACAGACCTAGACGAATAATCTGAGTAGGTTTAGCCAATCAAATTGGGATCTTCGTAAGCTAACAAATCTTATCCTCCTCTCTTTTTTATATTTTTCTGTGGTTATTCTATCTTTTCCACGTCCTTCTTCTTCCCTCGGACTTCTTCATCCGACTTCCTCCTCAGACGTCTTCTTTCATGAACGACACGGCTCAAAACATTCGCCGTTCCCCACTTCGACCGTTGCCGACTACAACCAATGCCGACGATCGCCGCCACCGAAATCGCTTACGCAAAAACGACCGTCGACTCGGCAGATCGCCCTGACACCTCCGCGACCAACCATCAACCTGACCCCTCTCCTGACCCAAGTTCTTATTTATTTATTTTTTCTTTTCCTAATTTTTTTATCTCCTGATCATCTTCTACGTAAGTATTCTTCCTCCTCATGAACATGTCTATTTTGTAGCCAAAAATCAACTGGAACTGATCTATCCAACTAAAGTCGAGAGCACAAAACCGACATTAATGACAAGAGTTGTTTTCTACGTTAAACCTCTACACTGACAAGTCAAAGAGCACCCAGAGAGTAAGAGGATGCTTACCTGGCCACAGAATGATTCCGGTTTCGAATATACCATGCTCACAAGCTCGAGAGAGCGCCTTTTGGGTTTGGGTTCGACCCGAGGATTTTCATGCGAGTATGGCACAAACAAAGCAGGAAAACGAGGTTAGAACGGGAACAGGAGGGATTCGGGTTCAAAAACACAAAGGATAACCCATGGGAACTTGTGACAGTACTAACGAAGCTTGGGGAATGTCAGGACTGTGCTCACCTTTTCTAGTCGTCTCTATGCGTTCCCGGGACTGAGACGAGCTCAACGAGACCGGTGGCGTGGCCTGGCGTCACCGGAGTTCACCGGAAAGCGAACAAAGAACTCTCGAACTCCTACCTCAAAAGTGGCGAACCCTCCACTTGCAGAGCCCCCCTTTTTTTTTTTGCATGCGAATGGACTCCTCCAGAATGGTCTTCAATTTTTTCTTTGCGATCTCTTTTTCTCATTCTTCTCTGGTTCTTCTTCTTCTTTTTTTTTTTTTCTCGAGCTCCATGGTCGAGCTCCCCTTTTTTCAGCCTCTCACGCTCTCTCTGTTTTCTGGATTTTTTTTTTCACTCTGTTTTCTTTTCACACTCAACTTTTCCTCTCTCTCGTTCTGGAAGCCCCTCACGAGCTCATCTCTCTGGTGTTAAAACCCCTCCATTTCTCTACCTCTCCTTGCTATCTCTCTCTCTCGGCTCCCTTCACCCTCTGTTTCTCTCTCTGTCTCCTGTTCTAACGAAGGACCCCCATTCTCTCTCTTCGATTCTCCCTCTCCTCCATAACCGACTGTCCCTTTTTTTTCGGATCCCAGGTGACAGCTGCTCTCGTACCATCTTTGAGGTGTGCAACGCGACAAAAAATAAGGATTCTCCAGGGCGTCGCGCGAGGGAGCTACTGACGAAGAGGAAACGTGTGAAAATAGGCAGGTTTGTGAGCTGTTGGTGCAGACCCGGATTCGCCAGGTCAGGTCGGGCCCGACCCGGCGGATCCGGTTCTGAAATTTCGATCTAATCGGGGCCTAATTCGCCCATTTTTTGTAAAATTGATGTTACAATTGGGTTTCCCAACCTGATTTCCATGTAACATTGGTGTTTTCATGGATTTTTGGATTGAAATTTAATGAAAACCCCAATTTTCACAAAAGATCCGAAATTGATTTTTGCATAATCGAAAGCCCAAATGTGTGAATTGTCCCAAATCAAGGCCACCAGTGGATTCGGAATCATGAAATATATAGGGTAGTAGTGTTTAATTTCGAAACCGGGGACTAAATTGCAAAGAAATTTGTGCAATTAAGTTCTTTTATCAAAATTGATCAAATTGAAGGGTAAATCAACATAATTTCACTTCAAGGCTCTAGATCCAAATGTCATAGCTTATTGGAAGTTGAAATTGAAAATTAGAAGACTCAAAGAGAAATTTTTATGTTCGATTCGGGTTTATGTTTGTGAAAGGACATAGTGACACAAGTCGAATTTTCAATATTTAATAAAAATAAATTGAGGAGGGAATTAAAATAAAATTATTGACTATTTTTGTGAATTTTTCTCACCACGAATGGTATTTTTCTGATTTTTTGGGTATTTTTATATTTAAATAAATCCAAAAAAAATTAAAAGTTATGAAAAATATTTTTTGTTCAAAATTGACTCCTAAGCCTAGGCCAAAGCTTCCAAAGTTGATTTTGAGATTTTGAGATTTTGAGATTTTTTTGCTATTTTTAATTAATTTTAGAAATAAAATTAAAATAAAAAATGATTAAAAATCAGGTGTCAACAGCAGTCATGTGATGAGCAGCCCCAGAGTCAAGAATCCAGGAAGAACTATCACCTGAAGATTGTGCAGCAGCAGCTGTAGCAATAGTGGAGGATTGTCGCGACCATTCCGAGCGGCATCAGGTGCTAGCGAGGGTTAATGGGCCGCCCGATCGCTGGCTGATCGGACGCGGGCCTCTCCCAAGGTCCATTACCCAAATCGCAACTGCTGGATATACGTGGTCGACCTTCAGTGTGGTATAGTGACATGTGATGAGTGTACATGCCAAGGAGTCGCCACCAATCGTTTCGTGGAGGGTACGATCGGAAACCCTATCGAATAGTTGGGAGTGGTCTATACGATTCTGCGGAAACCAGAGAAGTAGGTTCGGGGACTTAGTTACGCCAACTGTCAAAGTTGACGCCCTTTCGGTATCTAAGCTGAATGGTTTATCTGATCCTAGGATTTCATACAGACGAGTGGGGTACAGATCCTAAATCTAGGAGTTCATGCAGATGAGAGATATTACCCTATCAATCACAATCAATAAAAAAAAAGTGCGCAAATCGAGGATCCAGTACATGCGGATAAAACACATGAAATCAGCATGGTATACCTAATGAGGCCCTATTAGCCTAGAGAAATATCAATCAAGGCTTAGGAGTGATTTGGACATGATTCACCCATGAGGGGCAGAATCGTAATTTTGAATAATTCGGGAAAAATTTACCCTTAAAAGGGTAAATCTGTCATTTTAGACGAATTGGGAAGTCAAAAGACAGTGGAAATAGGATTGGCCATCAATCCAATCCATTTCATATTTTTCGGGAATTTCCAGGATTTTTCTGGAATTTTCAAGTGATTTTACCCTTGGAGGGGTAAAGTCGTCATTTGGACAAAGACGAGAACTGAAAACCTCAAATATTAGGGTTGGTCGTCCACCTGACCCAAACCCTAGCTTTAAGCAATTTTCAGAACTCGATTGAGACAAGAAAGACAATTTTCCCATTGAAGGGCAAAATCGTCATTTTGGGAAAAGAGGTGGGATTCGAAAACCTAAGCCTAAGAATTGGTCGCCTACCCGACCCTAATTCTTACCTTGGCATTATCGGCCTTACCTCGCATATACAGCAGAGGCGACTTACCCCTAAAGGGTAATGTCGTCAAGTCTCGGGAGAACGGATAAGAAACCCCAAAAATAGGGTTGACCAGTTGTCTGTGGTCAATCCTCGATTTTTGGGGATTTCTGGAGTGTCTAGGATTTTTCCACGATTTTTCCACATTTTTTGGTATTTTCTGGAATTTTCTAGCATTTTTTTGGATTTTCTAAGATTTTTATGATTTTTATGATTTTTATGATTTTTTTTATTTTTTTAAAATCATTTTCGGAATTTTTTATTTTTTTTTTAAAAAATGTTATTCGGGCCGGGTCGGGTGACCCGGCCCACCGGCCCGGCCCGGATCCGGGCCCGCGCGACCCGAGCCCAAAACGACGTCATTTTGGCCTTTCTGCTTCGAATTTCAATTTCCCGCCTAATATAAACCAAGGGCCTAGATTGCGCCACGTGTCACGCTACGGACGGCTTGATCTAAAGGAAGCAACCGACGGTCCAGATTGAAAGGCTTGACTAAATCTTAACCGTCCGATCTAAAGTATTTTTATTTCCGAAAGAGCGGGATCGCGACACGTGGCACATTATCCACCGTCCGATCAACTTTATTAATCGGTTATAACCGAACGTGCTGACGTGGCTGCCACGTCAGCGACACGTCAGCGTTGACTGGTCAACTCTCGTTGACCAGTCAACCGTCTCGCCGGGGAAGACGACCGGCGCCGGTTCTGTTTCGCCGGCGCCTCGTCGGAAGGCGATTTCTCCGCCTACGGACCACCAAATCTCGTGATTCCAACGCCATTCAATTCAGCCCGAGGAGTTCTACAACATATATCATGCTTCACACAGCAGAATCACGTCTTGTCTAATCGCCATCTCCGGCCGAAGGTAAGCTCCGGCGGCTACCTGTCCTAACCGTTTCTAGCGATACCTAGGCCTATCAATCAATCAAGAAGCATCGTAAAGGGCCGAGAAGACTTACCTGGCTATCGCGGAGCTTCGGTTTGGTCGAAAACGAGCTGTGGAGCTCGCGGCCGATCGATCAAGGTGGGGGGCGGAATCGACGATTCAGGCGATGGAATGACGTGCGATCAAAGGCAAAAATGTTCAGTGAATCGATACAGACAAATTGCAACCAAAATCGCAGCTAATGAATGGCTCTAACCTAAGTTGCCATTGGAGGCCGAGCTCGAGTTCGAAGGAGGACCTCACCTGTTTCGAGAGCGTCGGCGAATATGAGTTGGTCCGACGCGTTCTCCGGGTTGAGGCGAAGCTAATGGAAGTGGTGGCGTCGAACGACGTCGTCTGGATCGCCAGGAATCCGAGCTCGAATTTCTTGAGTTCGGAGCTTCAATGGCCGCCGCGCCCTCTCTCTTTCTCCTCTCTCTGTCTTCGCCCGCCTTCTGTTGTTCTCTGGCCTTTTTCTTTTTTTTTTCTCTCTGCCTCTCGCTCTCCTCTTCTACTCCTCTAACTCTGCGAGCTCTTCCTCCTGTCTTCGCCCGCTCCCTCTCTCTCGCCTATTCTCTCTCGGCGAGCTCTCTTTCTCTCTCTAGCTCTCTGTTTCTTCGTCCTCCTCTTCTCTCTGATATTGTGGAACTCCTCTAACCAATTCCCCCCAACTGATCTCTCCCCGAGGTCGTTTCTTGTATTCTCTTCTTTTCTTCTTGGCGTTTGGTCCTTGCTCCTTTAACCACCCGCCTTCACTGATCTTCTTCAACTGACCTTTTCTTTTGTTTCTTCCTTCTCCTTCGTCCGCCTCAACTCCCCGCGCGAAGTCCTCTTAACTGATTTTCTCCTCCTCTTTTCCCTTGCGCGTGCGCGAAGAACAGACCTCAGGAAGGACTTTTGTGGCTTGGTTGGGTAATAGGGTTGACTGGGTCGGTCAACCCGACCCAGTTGACCCGGTTCTACTTTCTTTGTTCAAATTGGACGTCTATATGTGCCAAGATCACAAAATTGACACTAAAATTGGACTCCATGGCACAGACTCCATCTAGAAATGTGATTTTCGTGACAAATTCCTCTTGAATTGATTGAAAACCCCAAATGTAGAGTAGGATCCGAATTTGATTTTTTCCGAATTGATGTTCTTAATGGACGAATTGGCCCCAATTGAACTGACCATTAGATTTAGGGGGTCAAATACTATAGGGAGGAAGTATTGGGGTTCTATGGGTGTCCCTCAGAAAATTTTAATTTTGGATTTGGCACTTTAGGGACCAAAATGAAAAGAATTTTGTGCAATTAGGTCCCTAAAGCCAAAATTGATTAAATCAGTGCACAATTGAACCAAATTGAAATGTCGAGCAATCAAGATGAATGTCAAGATTTTTAAAATGCAAAGTATTGCAAATAGAAAGACTCAAAACGTATTTTTTTGACAAATTTAACAATGTGTGTTACAAAGAAACACACAAAATTAAAGTTGAATTTCGACTCTTGATGAGGTCAAAATGACAAGGGATTTAAAAGAAAAATATTGACTATTTTTCTATATTTTTGTGACCTCAAATTCTATTTTTTGTTGATTTTTCTAGTATTTTCCTATTTTCTAAAAATACTGAAAAATGTGAAAAAATATGAAAACTTATTTTTTTTGGTCAAAAATGGTTCCTTGGGCTTGGCCAAGGCCACCAAAGTTGATTTTGTAATTTTTTGACTTTTTATGAATTTTTTGTGATTTTTCAAAAATAAAACTGAAAAAGACTAGGTCAAAAATCAGGTGTCAACAGCTGCCCCTCTTTGAGAGGAATCTCGTGAGAGGTTTCGCTCAAAGATAGGTGGCACCTGAGTCTAGACCGACTCTACTGGGGGAAAAGAAAAACGAATTTTGACATTCAATTTTTCTTGCCTTGCTGATGAACGCTCTGCTCCTTATTCTTTTGCTGACGTGAGAGAGAAAGTAGAGAGACCCACCTGCTATTTACCTGTTGATCACCTGCCTGATGCTCGTGCGGCATGCGCGGTGTATAGCGGGTTCAAGTGAATACCTAGTGACTCGTCTTTTGAGTATCCTAGGGCGGTTAAACTCTAGCCTGTACGGTAGGCCGTACCAGAATGAGATTCCTATTCTTGACAAGAACTTGTGAATGACGCACCCTGTCTCTTAGGGATTGTCGGGGTTTTGATCCGTATGATGGATCAGACCATGAATAGGACTCCTTTCTGCTAGGAACCTATGGATGACGCACCCAGTCTTTTAGGGATTGTCAAGGGTTTTGATCCGTATGGTGGATCAGACCATGAAAACCTATGGATGACGCACCCAGTCTCTTAGGGATTGTCAGGGGTTTTGATCCGTATGGTGGATCAGACCATGAATAGGACTCCTCTTTGCTAGGAACCTATGGATGACGCACCTAGTCTCTTAGGGATTGTCAGGGGTTTTGATCCGTATGGTGGATCAGACCATGAATAGGACTCCTTTCTGCTAGGAACCTATGGATGACGCACCCAGTCTCTTAGGGATTGTCGAACATTTTGATCCGTCAGGGGGATCAGGCCGAGAATAGGATTCCTCTCTGCTAGGAACCTATGGATGACGCACCCAGTCTCTTAGGGATTGTCGAACATTTTGATCATATATTCTAAGGAATTAACTAGGATTTATACAAGTGATATGTGCCTAACCTTGAGGCTTTACCACATGAGCTATTCTGGGTTTAGGAGTTACCTAGAACCTCACAGAAAGCAGATTTTGTCAACAGTTTTTGATCCTATATTCTAAGGAATTAACTAGGATTCGTACAAGTGAGGCGTGCCTAACCTTGAGGCTTTACCACATGAGCTATTCTGGGTTTAGGGGTTACCTATAACCTCATAGAAAGCTGATTTTGTCAGAAGTTTTTGATCCTATATTCTAAGGAATTAACTAGGATTCATACAAGTGAGGCGTGCCTAACCTTGAGGCTTTACCACATGACCTATTCTGGGTTTAGGGGTTACCTAGAACCTCACAGAAAGTTGATTCTGAAAATTGTCCTTTCGATACGCGAGGCGTTATTCTGGGATTTGGGGATTCCAAGTATCCTGCAGAAAACTTAAATCTGCAAAAACTTTGATAAGATTCTTCTGGGATCTAGGGGCTACCCGAGATCTCGCAGAAAGACTATCTTGAATATTGTCCTTTCGACATTGAAGGTGACATTCTGGGATCTAGGAGCTCCAGGTATCCTGCAGAAAGTTCCAACCTGTAACACTGGGATCTCACGGAGAGATGATTTCTAAAGATTGTCTTCTTGACACGGGAGTTAACATTCTGGGATTTGGGCACTCCAGATATCCTGCAGAAAGATCAAACCTGTAATACTGGAATCTCACACAGGGAGATAATTTCAAACATTGTCCTTTTGACATGGGAGGTGACATTCTGGGATCTGGGGACTCCAGGTATCCTGCAGAAAGATCAAACCTGTAATATTGGAATCTCACATAGGGAGATAATTTCAAACATTGTCATTTTGACATGGGAGGTGACATTCTAGGATCTGGGTACTCCAGGCATCCTGCAAAAAGATCAAACCTGTAATATTGGAATCTCACACAGGGAGATAATTTCAAACATTGTCCTTTTGACATGGGAGGTGACATTCTGGGACCTGGGAGCTCCAGGCATCATGCAGAAAGATCAAACCTGTAAATTTGAAATCTCACAGAGGGATGATTTCGAAGATTGTCCTTTTTGACATTGAAGGTGACATTCTGGGATCTGGGTACTCCAGACATCCTGCAGAAAGTTCAGACCTACAAAACTGTTCATAAGAATGTGTTTTCCTGAGATATGGAATTACCAGGGATCTTGCAGGAAAATAAACTTGAAAGCTCTTCTTCACAGAGCAAGGCATCCTTCTAGAATCTGGGGCTACCATGATTCCTATAGAAGTTTAACCAAGAAAAATAGCATTCTAGGATCTGGGGTTACCAAGAATCTGTCAGAAGCTTAGGCATATAAACTCTCATTCTTAGAGAAATGTGTCGTTCTGGGACTTGGGGCTACCACGAGTCCTGCAGAAGTTTAAACTTGAAATATATTCTTCACAAAAGAAGTAGCATTCTGAGGTCTGGGGATACCAGGGGTCCTACAGAAGCTTAGTCATATAAACTCTTCTTCTCGGAGAAGTGTGTCATTCTGGGACCTGGGGTTACCACAAGTCCAAGAGAGGTTGTGTTCTTCTGAGATCCGGGATTGCCAAGAATTCTGCAGAAGCTTAAACTTGGAAGTTATTCTTCACAAAAGAAGTAGCATTCTGAGGTCTGGGGATACCAGGGGTCCTACAGAAGCTTAGTCATATAAACTCTTCTTCTCAGAGAAGTGTGTCATTCTGGGACCTGGGGTTACCACAAGTCCAAGAGAGGTTGTGTTCTTCTGAGATCCGGGATTGCCAAGAATTCTGCAGAAGCTTAAACTTGGAAGTTATTCTTCACAAAAGAAGTAGCATTCTGAGGTCTGGGGATACCAGGGGTCCTACAGAAGCTTGAACATGTAAACTCTTTCTTACCAGAGAGGTTGTGTTCTTCTGAGATTTGGGGTTACCAGAAATCCTGCAGAAGTTTAGACATGTGAATCGTTTCTTACCAAGAGTGATACAAGCCATTTTAGGAGCCGAAGTCATCAAGAATCTTGCAGAAGCTCCAATCTGAAAATTTTCTTACCAAAGGCATATCAATGGTCTTTAAGTGATATCTGATGTCAAACTGACAGCATTTTATGACTTATATCATAGTCATGAAAAATTTCAATGAATGCATTACGATGCTGGAGGTTATCCAAAACACCTTGCAACATACGAAAGTGATCAAAAATCCCTTGTGAGGAAAGTTTGAATCAAATAATCTGAAATTACCCACAGGAGTTTGGTTAAAACATCCATTGGAGTATTCTCATCAAAGAGGACTTCTCACCGTTTTGAGATAATGGTCTTTTACCAAGAATGCACTCGAATTTCCTATCAAACCTGTGCCTAGGGTTCAAGATTATTCGCAGTACATACACCTCGATCGATCAGGAGGACTTCCAAGGGACCGTAATATTGGGGCTTGGTCAACGGTTTTCAAAGGGGGACTTGCGTGCAAGTCAAGGCTTTCGAAGAGAAGTCTTCAATGTCTGCTCCAGGTTTACAAGTCAAGAAACCTGCAAAATGAGAAAGAAATAATCTTGCTCGAACTTCTTCGAGCTAAGCTTAGACATTAAACCCTATGTCAATCCAAGTGCCTTAATCAGAAAAGGTTTTTCAGGGTTGTAACGTAGGTGGGATTGGGGACCAAAAAAGGCTTGTTTTTGGCTTAGAATACGCGAAGGGTTTAACATTGGTGATCACTGCAGGTTTGCCGCCGATCTTGTCCCTTTCGGTTCAAAGAGCGTCTTCAGTCTTTGAAGTGCATTAGTAGTCTTTGAAGAGCATTGTCAGTCTTCGAAGCGCACATTTGTCTTTAGAGAATATTTCTTTCATGTTGAGACGGTGTCAACATCTTGTCTACACTTTCATCATCTGAGTGTGACATAATCTGGGAGTATCCTTTACCGTCCAGCTACCTTAGGATTTTCTTTTACAATCAGATCTCACCAGTGACCTATACAAAGGTATCATGCCATCTTTTGGCATTTACAAGATCAAACACATGATTCACAAGTGTACAAGTATTTGGATGGGCATCGGCCTTGCTTTTACCAGGCACTTTGCTTTTTCTTGATGCCCAGGATCGAATTTTTCTCTTTTTTTTTCTTTTTCTCATCTTTTGTTGAAATCCCACATTTTCTTTTCTTTTTGGGGATCAGAATTTTCAAATGAGTGTGCTGGATCTACAACTTGAATATCAGCACTCAAACATTAGTCCCGGAATTTTTTACAAATCATATCTTTCGAACTTTTTCCACTCTTGAAGTGACGTCGCTTCCGTCTTGGAATATGCAATGATCACCAACAGGTTTGTGAAACGAACGTATAGGCTCAACTGGGCTGTGCAAAGGGTAAAAGTGTATAGGATAGAGAAACGAATGCTTTTCGTCATCCTAAAGCACCTGAATTATCACAGAAGTTAAAATGACAAGCAACACACAAAGATTGATGCAAGTCTGAGCAAGAGAACTTCTAACCATTTACCTCCTGATACCGCTGGACGTATCTCCATTTTGCCCTACTGTGGGGTGGTTCTTGACAGTGGTAAAGAATGAAACCGCCGTTCAAAGGGGTATCAACGGTCACCTGTAGTGTTTATGATAGAGAAACGAATGCCTCCGTCGTCTCAATCCATGTAATCACTGCGAATAACCCTTACATCCGTAGGTCAAGGTCTCACTATCCTTACCACTCCACTTATCTCTTAAGTGTGTATGGGACGTGTTTGGACCAGGCTTGCCTCTTGTATGAGGAAACATCCTTTTGAACGGTTTAAGCAACTTTTATTGGAAAAGTTCATTTTGCTTTCTCCAAAACTTATCCTCCAAGGGGATTTATGATGCACAATGTATATTTCAACCATGTTTAGATAACCTCCAAGTTTAAACATGAGTGCCAATGCCATGACTGTGAGAATTTTGCATTTTTATTGACATGATAATTGAATGCATGCTAGATTCCAAGAAGCATTTCAAATTCTAGTAATAAGGGTTCTGGAAATTTAAAAACCTGAGAGATTGGGAAATGAATACTTACCTGCACATCGCGGCTAGGGATCCCTGAAAAACATTAAAGGAATATGTCGGTGTATGCTCTCGAATTTCAGAAAATTAGAACGATACACCTTACCCTTGATCATGCACTCCAATGGAAGTGGATAGATTCATGAAAATCTGCATTTTTCTTAACAACACAAGATGGTTAAGTTGTTCTAAAATTTCTTGAAATTCTCAGTCTTTGGAGAAAAAGGACGTGCACCTGACCCCTACGACAGTAAGTCCTCTTGATCATGCATTCCAATCTGAACGCCAATATGTAGATTATAGAAAATGGCCATTTCGACCTATGGCGATGACGCCTTCGTCTGATTGGGGCAATGAATCCTGCTCGATGGCTTCATTCATCTTTGGAACGTGCCCCATGCCATTCTTCGGAGTTCTTGATCTTGTAGCCAAAGATCATTTCTTAAATGCTTGACTTCCGAAGCTGTTATCTCCAAAGATCATCCCGCCTTGAAGTTGAGTCGGCGAGTTCTTTCCTTCTGAGTCCTTTTGAATGCCAATAATTTTCTGTTGAAATTAGGGCAAATTCATATTAGGAGAAAGATCATTTGAAGATCAAATTAGAACGACACAAAGTTACCCTTCACTCAAGTTTGTATCTTGAGGTTTGACTTTGATGTGAACGACTCCTCTATTACATTCATAGATCTTGCTGGGAATGAAACGCCACTTTTCCTCCAGTCACGCAGATGATTTGCTTGCCCCAGTTAGGCATGACTTGTCGTGGCTAGGTAATGCTTGCCCCAGCTAAATGGCTCTTGTTCATTTTTGCATTTTCATGCAGTACCCTGTTCAATTTGGGTTTTCTCTTACTTGGATATTCACTTTACTTTTCACCTTTGAAGTGTCATCCTTCCAATGCTTGAGAAAATCGTTTGCTTCATGTATCTTTGTCACTTGTGACCATCCTTGTGATGTTCTCCTCTTTGTTGGACTCCTGATAATGTCCTAATGGCGTATTCTGCCACAGAAAGAAATGATTTTGCATTAGTAAATGCAAGAAAAAGGAGTAAATTAGATACGACACCCAACTACCATTCTTTTGTCAATTGTTGACATTTATCTCTTGATTGAGTCCATTCCAATATTCTATGGTGATATGGACAACATTCGTCGAATCCCTCCATCCATGCTTGAAGGTGTTGATAACATCAACGGTTCATTTGCCTCAGTTGGGCGACGTCTACCTTGGCCAAATGCCTTAGCATTATCATTTGACGATTTCCAATCCTATTTGAAGAGGTCTTTGTACCTGTACATGAAGCAATGATTTTTCATCCCTGTTTAACTTTACATAAATCACCAAGGAACGTGATACTCTCTTTGAGGTATTGCATTTCCGTTGATCAAGGAAACCGTCTCTTTTGATTGCTTTGCCCTAATAGGGGATGTCTTGACGTTTGTCGTCTTTGATCTTGATAACTTGCTCCAATATGCTATCTTGGTGGAGCATGAGAATCTTGCCCCCAGCTTGGTCTCTTGACAGGAAAGGAGGGGCTTGCCCTAATGAACCTTCTTTGCTGGTTTTGGTTATTTATCTTAACCATCTGAATCTTCGATCACTTTTATCTACCTCTTGGTAGCTCGACATCTTCGGAATTTATCACATGACATCTTAGCGACTTTCTCGGTAATTCTGTAAACCTGAGTCTTTTATCTCGGGATAAATGTCCACCGATCTTGACTTCTTTGATATTTTCAGTATCCCCCAAATTAACAGTAACCGGCTCTTCCGAAGTAGGAGGCGTTGATTCCTCAAAGGCATTCCATTCCCTGCGGATAGACGCATAACCTTCATCATCATCTTCTTCCTCTGTCCCATAGTCCCAGTGGACCGCTTTAGGATTGTACTTTTCTATCGGAGGGATTTTTATAGTATTGCCGTCTGATAAGACGTCTCTGGTTCAGCTGTGCCGTCTTCTTCCTCTTCCGGCAATCGAATTACAACAGGTTTGACTAGGCAACCCTCTATCTCATTCAAGACATGAAGATCCTCCAATTTAATTACTACTGTCGTAGCGGTTCCAATCATTGACATAGTGTTGTCAAAGTCCCTTGAGGAGGTTTCGTCTCTCAGTCGACAATGTCGGTCATCGTCGCCTAATACTGCTGATGTGGCAGATCTCGGGTATTCTCTTTTTCCTTCGAATAATTCAGCTAAACCCTGCTGTTGATCATTTGATCTCTCTATTTCGGCATACTGCTTTGTGTCAAGCTTAGTAACCCTCACTTGGTCAAGTGATGACTCAGGCTCTTTCGAAAAAGGCTTTTCCGGTAAATACGGGATCATCCATGCCTCCCCATCTGTCTGGTATAATATCCTCCATTCTCTTATAGAAGTTAGGTGGAGCGGAGTACTTCACTTTAAAGTTGTACCCTCTAGAATCATGACCCAGGTTGTCTACCATTTCACCCATTTCTAGTGCGTTGGCCATGAATCTGCGATCTGCTAGACTTCGCCTCTTGGCTTCCAGTTCGTCCTCTTCGAATTCTTCTTCTGATTGAGTAACCGGCCCAAGATTATCTACCAGATTCTCATGCGGGATGTCCCAGGTGCTACCCCGCTCAGTTTTGATCACGAAGTGGCTTCCTTCCAAAGATAGAGAAGCTTTGACTCCTTCGAATTCTTTATCGGTAATATCGGACATTATCCCCAAGCTCATCATCTTGGCGATATATAGCTTCTTTACGTCAGCAGAGATCTCTCCTGCTTTTGGGTATGATGAAGCGGTAGCCAGAAGGTCGGTCAACTTAAACATGTCCACCTTCAGCTGGAGGTGGTTTTCCTCATCTTCAGTGAATATTGCCCCAATTGCTTGATGATCAGGTGTCGCGACCCGTCCGAAAGCGGACGCGGCTAATGGATTACCGATCGCAGGTCTTGGATCGGCGCGAGCCCTCCCAGGCCCATACCAAATCGCGGCGGGAGTATTTCTTAAGGGATTCGACGATAAGAGTCGATCGCTTTCGACCTTCAGTGTGGTCGTGGTGGCATGTGCAAATTGTGCATGCATTTGGAGTCGCCACCGGTCTTTCTTGGAGGGTAGACCGGAAACCTTACTGACCGATTGGGAGAGATCGATCAGTTCTGCGGAACCAGAGATTTTGGGTTCGGGGACTTGGTTACGCTGGTGTCATTACCAACGCCCTTTCGGTACCAAACGCGAGTGATGTTCCTAGCTAAGAGTTCATGCATGCGCAAGTTCGGGTGAGGTAGGTTTAATTCAGGGTTTCATGCAGATTGGAAGACTATTCCTATCAATCACAATCAATTTAAATGAAAGCGCAATCAAGTGCATAAATAAATCACATCAATGCATGTCAATTCATATCACATGGCCTCCTAGTATAGCCATAAGGGCTTAGGGAAGGCGTGATTTAGGACCGAGGTAAAATGGGAAGATTTGGAGGCGATTTAGCCCGGAGGGCAAAATCGTCAATTTTTGGAAGACGATTCGCCCAAAGGGCGAAATCGTCATTTTTAAGAATGATCGGGTTCAAAACACCCGGGATGAGCCTTGGCCAATTGACTGTGGCCATTTCCTATTTTTTGGGATTTTCCTGGATTTTTTTAGAATTTGTTTTTGGAAGACGATTTGCCGGAAGGGCAAAACCGTCATTTTTGGAAAGATCGGGGGTCAAATGACCCGAAACAGGTCGTGGCCAGTTGAATGTGGCCATTTCCTATTTTCTGGAATTTTTTAGAATTTTTTAGAATTTTCCGAATTTTTTTTGAGTTTTTTTTTATGATTTTCTATTTTTTTTTATTGATTTTTCAATTTTTTATTATTTTTTATTATTTTATTTTATTTTATTTATTTAAAAATATTTTCCGGGCCGGCTCAGACCCGGCCCGAGCCTCTCGGGCGCCCGGCCCGACCCTAGGGGTCGGCACCGGTCTAAAACGACACCGTTTTATTTTTTAAATATTTTTTTTCTATTTTTTAAACAATTTTTGGATTTTTTTATCTATTTTATTTAATTATCTGAAAATTCCCCTGATCGGACGGTCCTCATTGTGCCACGTGGCCCGTTCTCGTGCGTCCGATCTCTCACTCGATCGGAAGACCCACAGAGAGCCATGTGGCTCAATTATGGCCGTCAGATCAAAAATTAATTTATTTTCCTTTTTTAGAAAACCATTCAAATCGGACGCTCCAGATTGTGCCACGTGGCCACCTTCGGCGCGTCCGATCTAACCTTAGATCGGACGTTCCACAGCGTGCCACTTGGCACACTCTCGTCCGCCGGATTGATTTTAATTTATTTATTTTCCAAAATTCTAGGATCGCGACACGTGTCGCGATCGTGGCCGTCCGTTTGTTTTATTTGAAAATACATGGATCGGACCCCACCCGGCTGACGTGGCTGCCTACGTGGCACGCCACGTCAGCCGTTGACCGTTGACCGGCCGGAGGGTCGCCGGAGAAGACGATGAACAGTGAAAATTGCGAAACGGGCCCGAAACTTGGTATTTTTCGCCCGTTCTTGCGGCATTCAACTCCTCACAACTTCAGCAACAACATATAAGCAAAGTATGACAGATTTTACCTCGAAAAATGGCCAAACCGGACCTCCCCGAACCCGGCTCCGGCGAGGAATTTTGCAGAAAATTTTATTCGTCTAAACTCGGTTCCGGGCATTCACGTGGCATCTAAGGAAGGTTTAGAAGCTTACCTATGGTCCTTTGATGGTCGACGACCTCCGGCTTCGCCGGCGTGAGCTCTTGGTTCGGCCCGAGCACATCGAACTCCGGCCATCGCTCCCGGCATGGTTCCAATGCAAAATAAACACGTAAACAAGCTTAGAGTCGGTTCTAGGATTAACTTAGGGCCCTAACCGAACATATGCCACTCGAATCACGCACGGTCGGGGACGAAACCGAGTTGAAACATGCATCGGCATTTCACCGAACACATGGCGTGTCCGACCTGTCTCCGGCCCGTCGACGGCGGCTGAGGTTCCGGCGAAGCTTAGTATGGCCTCTTGAAGGTCGAGGACGCCCGCTCTTCCTCGGTTCTTCGCCAAAAAATCCCATTTTTCTCTCTCGGCTCCCCCTCCTTTCTTCAAACCCGAGCACCCCCGTTTTCATGGCCGACCGGCCTTTTTCTCTGTCTATTCCACTGCCCAACACGAATATCCATCACTAGCTATTGTCCCCTTACGCGTGGTGTCCTTTTTATTAAAAAAAATCACTCGCCCACGCTCGTTTGCCGGTCCCCTGTTCTGCCCTGCCTCGCTGTCCACGGGTCTGCAACAATGTTGCAGACCCGGGTCGGACCGGGTCGGGTCGGGTTTGACCCGACCGACCCGGTTCGGCCAAATCGTCCAAATCGCCAAATTGACCTCCCAAATGACCTCTTTTCATGAAATTGATGGCAAAATCGGATTCCTTGACATGTTTTCCATCAAATATGGGTATTTTCGTGAATCAATTTATTGAAATTCTGTGAAAACCCCAAATTGTCCCTAGGATCCGAAATTTAATTTCGCCAAATCGAAGGCCTAAACGATCGAATTAGCCAAAATTGAGCCCACCAATGGATTCAGCATGATGAAAACTGTTGGTTAGAGGTGTTTAATTTTAATGGGTGTGCCCGTGTGAAATTTAATTTCAAAACTTGTGAAACCGGGGACTAAATTGAAATATTTTTATGCAATTAAGCCCTTTTGGTTAAAATTGATCAAATTGGAGGGCAAATTGACCCAATTGCATTTCAATACTTTAGAGTCCAATGTCATAACTTATAAAAAGTGAGAATTGAGAATTAAAAGACTATAAAAGGAATTTTTGGGCTCGGTTCGGGTTTATGTTTGTTAAGGAACATAGTGACCCGAGCCGAATTTTTGCAATTTAAAGTGACACACTTGAAGAGGAAATTAAAACAAAATTATTGAATATTTGTTTATATTTTTCTGACCACGAATGGTATTTTTTCTAATTTGTTGGGTATTTTTATAATTAAATAAACTCGAAAAATATTAAAAATACCGAAAAATATTTTTTGTTCAAAATTGGTTCCTAAGGCTAAACCAAGTCTTCCAAAGTTGATTTTGTGATTTTATGACTTTTTTTGATATTTTTAATTAATTTTAAAGAATAAAAATCACAATAATAAATGGTCAAAAATCAGGTGTCAACATCAGGGAGCGGGTTTTCTTGTACGTTTGGAGCCACGTTGTCAAACTTCAGAATTTTACTGTCAATTCAGAGCTTGTACCTTCAGCTTAAGGATATAGCAGTCATCCACATTATGTCCCCTTTTGCCTATATGGTAGATACAAGTCTGGCTCTCGTCAAAATCAGGATACTTAACAGGATTTGCCCTAGGTGGTTTCTTTGCCACCAAATGTTGTTTTAGCAACATCGGGAGTAGCTTGGACAAGGCCTCGGGAGGCGAGAGAACTGCTTTTGGGGTTGCCTCTTTTTGGGCCTTGCCCTTTTGGTGCCGACCATGATGATCCTCCTTCGGTTGTTTTCTGGCAGAAGCTTCATGGGACCTCCTTTCTCTTAAGGCCCATTCGAACCTTTCAGCCACCTTTATCAAGTGTGCGAAGGTTTGACGTCCCGAGGCGTTTAACCTGTCGAAGTATTCGTAGGGGAGTGCTTTCAGGAACAAATTAATCAGCTCGTCTTCGGGGATTGACAGCTTTACTTGGGTCGTCAAAGCTCGCCATCTCTGGGCGTATGTTATGATCAATTCTCCTCTTGCCTTTGAGGTTCGTAGAAGGTCTTCCCTCGTCGGGGCCATAGCTGTGTTGAACCTATACTGTCTGAGGAAGTCCTCTGCAAGATCTTTCCACCCGTTATAATCATCCAGGTCCAATTCAATGAACCAAGCCAGAGCGGCGCCAGCCAAACTCTCTTGGAACGTGTTCATTAGTAGTGGAATATAATTCGAATAGTGCGCCATCCTGCGCAGGTATTATTTGAGGTGAGCGCGTGGACAGCCCGTCCCATTATACTTCCTCACGAAGTCCCTTTGCCTCGACTTCAGTTTTTACAGTCTGCTTCACTTTTTCCTCCTTCTCGAGGTTGATAACAACAGGGGACGCTTTTTGTTGCGACGGGGTATTCGGCTCACGAATATCCTCCTCCGTAAGTTGAGTATTTCCCACCGTTTCTTTATTAGCTATATCGGGTGCAAGTGATGGACTTTGAGTTGTTAGGAACTACTGTCTGTCTGGCTTGGGAGGCTTCCGGCATTGCCTTAATATCAGCCATCATAGTTGCCATTGAACTATTTGATATTTCCCTATCAAAGGAAAGAAGGTTCGTGTCTGAATAACATACAAAATGGGCAATTGGAATTGATACAATTTACCATTCGTTCCTTGGGTCTTGGCATTTCCCTTTCATTTGGATTCTTTTGCCTTGACATGTCGACATCTTTCAAGGAATAATATGCATATAAATGATGCATACATGATATGTAAGATGCAAGTGATCTAAGATGATTCTTGTTTGCAACGAAAAAATGGATTCGTGCCTTTCACTCTGTTCACAGAAAGTATCTCTTTATCAAGTATGCCAATCTGTAAGGTTTGAATTCTTTCTTTTCGAATGCTCTTTTCAAAGAGACTTCTAATTGTTGAGAAACTTTTTCGAGTTTTCTCGAGAATTTTGTTCGTGGATTGGGCCATTATGACGCTCTTGAAATCATCTATCCTAAATGCATGTGTGAGATGATATGAAAAGTAGGTACTCCATGTTCTGTCATTTTGAAGTCGTTGCTTCTTGGGTGTCTTGACTCTGTTTATCACCTGAGAGGAAAAAGATAGGAAATATTATTTTCACATCTGATTGAAACTTATTTAGGAACGATACGTCCTTTTCTACCAAGAGGAATGGCTCGGCATTGTTCTTCTTGGAAGCGTTGTTGCTATGGCGAAACGCTTTTTGTATTCCATGGATGGATTTCATTCCATTATGTTCCATGAGTGATAACCATTGTTTCAGGACTTGCCCCATGTATCACCATGATGAATCTGATGTCTTCGGCTCGGGCATGCTTTCTGGATAGGGAAATGATTTCCCTCAGCAACTGAGTATTCCACCTTGAGTTAGCTGATTTAGCCATATGAAGCTCCATTGTATCGCGCTAACGTCTTCCCTGTTGGTTGAGTCAATCACTTCCATGTTATGTGATTTTGGCGTTTGACATTCTTCGATCTATTCTGACACATGTCTTCAACTATCATTCTATCGTAATCATCCGGAGGTCTCAACCTTTGATGTTGCACGATGTTCGACACTTTTTGGGTTCTGTCACTCTCCTTCTTGAGGTTGGGTGATCTTTCGCCACTTTCGCTCTATTGATGCATTTCAATCTGTTTAGAGAGGAAGAAAAAAAATATTTGACTTTTGATTATGAAAATCAATTACTAAAACATGTACTTCTTGATTCAAAGATGGGCAACGATCATCTCGTCATGGTCTTTTTGATTTGTCATGACTTCAGGCCGCTCCTCAAGCACCCTACTACTCGAGATCCACAAGTGTAGATTTATCTCTATTTGTGTACATTTACACCTTGAAGTGTTGCTTCGCAAATAAGCATTCAGTTTTCTTCATCTCTACTATAGAAAAGGAGATGATCATTTCATATCTTGAGAGGATTGAAATGAGGAACGATATACACCCTTTTATGGTTGAGTGATCATCAATCTCATGGTGGGAAACACGAGTATTTGGACTCCTTGAGACGTGCTTCAATTGGCGATCGTGCCATGCCACATTGGCCTCCAGTTTTGAGGGTCCACGATTGAGTCTTCTTTAAAGGGACAAATGTCGACCTCACACAATCATTTTATTTCACCTACATGACATGAGGAAGGAATACGTCAATTGTTGCACAACAGGCTCTAATTGAAACGATCACAGATTTACTATCCCCAGAGTATATTTCCTCAGCTCCCATCACTTTGAGTATCAGAGATGAAGGAATGTTCCTTAACGGTCCCCATTCATCTTTTATAATCACCTGCAAGTGTGAGTGTCCATGTCATTGTTTAAACAAATCAATTTAATTTGGAACGAATACACCCTTTTCGACTTAGAGAGTTTGATCCAAATCAGGTTGCCCCTTTTTTTTTCACGTTGTCTTGTTCTGGGCTTATCATTGTCGATTCATCTTATTTTGGAAACCCCATGGGTGGCTCCTGATGAAGACGCATTTCCTTTCATGTTACAGGAAAAACAAGCCTCGTATCATTTGGCCTTCAGCCATTTTGACCTGTTGGCAAAAGAAATAACCAAGCAAGTCAAGTATAACACTCGGAGTTCTTATTGGAACGATTACAGTTTTACCATCGTTCGATCACATCTCGCATGTGATTAGATGAAGAAATCTTCAATAAATGTATGTCATGTATAACCTGTCAGAAAGGAGACACACTTAGCATTTTACATAGCAAAGACATCTCTCAATGAGGTCGCCTCTTATAATGAAAGCGAGGCGACAATACATATCCCATAATCCCTATTTACGGGTTTCTAATGTCCGCCAAGATTTCAAAATAAGCAGAGACATCATTAAGAGATCGATCCATGGTAATCAATCAAACGCCCATTTAATTCCAAACGTTTAATACGCAAATGGGGGCATTAATCCTGAAAGATTGCGTTGTGACATTTTTCTTGTAAAAATCTTGTGATCATTGTTTTAAGTAATCCCTACACAAAATGTGATTGCAAACATGGCTTTAACTTTATGCCCCAAAATCTTAAAATGGAAGAATTTTAGACATAGAAAATGTCATCTTAATCCATGATTGAAAATTTGGGTGAACCATCTATTCCGTAGGGACGGCTTAGAAGTGTTTCAACTTTGTATCTAAAATTCATTGTCAAAAACTTTCATTTGTAAACTCAAACACTCAGGGCATTCGGTTGATTTCCATGAATTTCATATCATGAAATTTCACTAGGAAATGAACAAGTAGAGGGAGAAATCATACTTACAGTGATCAGCGATATATATATATATATATATATTGGTTTTAGGTATACCAACCTCTCATAGACATGCGCATGAGACAAGTGGGTATACTCTTAAGAAATCAAAAATCAGGTGAGGGACCTACGGCTCAGGCTCCCACGATCCACACGAGGCAGATTCCTCCCCAAGGGTACCTACCCAAGAGGGCTAGATATCGCCAATGCAGATGGCAGGCGGGAACGAATACGAAAGTCTCAAGTGCCATCAAACACAAGATCCTTTTCGCATCCCTTCCCTATCTAAGATAACCTAGAGGTGGTTGCAGTCGGGGTTTGACCGCCAGTGTGTGCAATGTGTCGTGATCATCACAATGCAAAGTCATGCACAGCAGTTTGTATCAAAACACCGCTTCAATATGTGCATAAAAATAAACATACATTCCCAACTCCAACCTGCAGGAAAAAGTGTCAACAATCACTCCACCCCTTATTTCTCAAATCTGCAAAAACATCTAACACAATGGTTAGTGTACGTACCTCACCTTCGAGAGCATCTGCAGAAAAAAAATAAGGTCAGATAAACCAAACAACTTTTTAATCGGCTCAAGTCCTCTGGAATTCGTAACCAGAGAATCTGGGTTCGAATATTTCCCCAGTGGAGTCGCCAATCTGTCGCGACCCTCCCGAGCGGCATCGGGTGCTAGCGAGGGTTAATTGGCCGCCCGATCGCTGGCTGATCGGACGCGGGCCTCTCCCAAGGTCCATTACCCAAATTGCAACTGTTGGATATACGTGGTCGACCTTCAGTGTGGTATAGTGACATGTGATGAGTGTACATGCCAAGGAGTCGCCACTAATCGTTTCGTGGAGAGTACGATCGGAAACCCTATCGAATAGTTGGGAGTGGTCTATTCGATTCTGCGGAAACTAGAGAAGTAGGTTTGGGGACTTAGTTACGCCAACTGTCAAAGTTGACGCCCTTTCGGTACCTAAGCTGAATGGTTTATCTGATCCTAGGATTTCATACAGACGAGTGGGGTACAGATCCTAAATCTAGGAGTTCATGCAGATGAGAGATATTACCCTATCAATCACAATCAATAAAAAAAAAGTGCGCAAATCGAGGATCCAGTACATGCGGATAAAACACATGAAATCAGCATGGTATCCCTAATGAGGCCCTATTAGCCTAAAGAAATATCAATCAAGGCTTAGGAGTGATTTGGACATGATTCACCCATGAGGGGCAGAATCGTAATTTTGAATAATTCGGGGAAAATTTACCCTTAAAAGGGTAAATCTGTCATTTTAGACGAATTGGGAAGTCAAAAGACAGTGGAAATAGGATTGGCCATTAATCCAATCCATTTCCTATTTTTCGGGAATTTCCAGGATTTTTCTGGAATTTTCAAGTGATTTTACCCTTGGAGGGGTAAAGTCGTCATTTGGACAAAGACGAGAACTGAAAACCTCAAATATTAGGGTTGGTCGTCCACCTGACCCAAACCCTAGCTTTAAGCAATTTTCAGAACTCGATTGAGACAAGAAAGACAATTTTCCCATTGAAGGGCAAAATCGTCATTTTGGGAAAAGAGGTGGGATTCGAAAACCTAAGCCTAAGAATTGGTCGCCTACCCGACCCTAATTCTTACCTTGGCATTATCGGCCTTACCTCGCATATACAGCAGAGGCGACTTACCCCTAAAGGGTAATGTCGTCAAGTCTCGGAAGAACGGATAAGAAACCCCAAAAATAGGGTTGACCAGTTGTCTGTGGTCAATCCTCGATTTTTGGGGATTTCTGGAGTGTCTAGGATTTTTCCACGATTTTTCCACATTTTTTGGTATTTTCTGGAATTTTCTAGCATTTTTTTGGATTTTCTAAGATTTTTCTGATTTTTTTTTTTTTAAAATCATTTTCGGAATTTTTTATTTTTTTAAAAAAAAAAATGTTATTCGGGCCGGGTCGGGTGACCCGGCCCACCGGCCCGGCCCGGATCCGGGCCCGCGCGACCTGAGCCCAAAACGACGTCATTTTGGCCTTCCCGCTTCGAATTTCAATTTCCCGCCTAATATAAACCAAGGGCCTAGATTGCGCCACGTGTCACGCTACGGACGGCTTGATCTAAAGGAAACAACCGACGGTCCAGATTGAAAGGCTTGACTAAATCTTAACCGTCCGATCTAAAGTATTTTTTATTTCCGAAAGAGCGGGATCGCGACACGTGGCACATTATCCACCGTCCGATCAACTTTATTAATCGGTTATAACCGAACGTGCTGACGTGGCTGCCACGTGGGCGCCACGTTAGCGACACGTCAACGTTGACTGGTCAACCGTCTTGCCGGGGAAGACGACCGGCGCCGGCTCTGTTTCTCCGGCGCCTCGTCGGAAGGCGATTTCTCCGCCTACGGACCACCAAATCTCGCGATTCCAACGCCATTCAATTCAGCCCGAGGAGTTCTACAACATATATCATGCTTCACACAGTAGAATCACGTCTCGTCTAATCGCCATCTCCGGCCGAAGGTAAGCTCCGGCGGCTACCTGTCCTAACCGTTTCTAGCGATACCTAGGCCTATCAATCAATCAAGAAGCATCGTAAAGGGCCGAGAAGACTTACCTGGCTATCGCGGAGCTTCGGTTTGGTCGAAAACGAGCTGTGGAGCTCGCGGCCGATCGATCAAGGTGGGGGGCGGACTCGACGATTCAGGCGATGGAATGACGTGCGATCAAAGGCAAAAATGTTCAGTGAATCGATACAGACAAATTGCAACCAAAATCGCAGCTAATGAATGACTCTAACCTAAGTTGCCATTGGAGGCCTAGCTCGAGTTCGAAGGAGGACCTCACCTGTTTCGAGAGCGTCGGCGAATATGAGTTGGTCCGACACGTTCTCCGGGTTGAGGCGAAGCTAATGGGAGTGGTGGCGTCGAACGACGTCGTCTGGATCGCCAGGAATCCGAGCTCGAATTTCTTGAGTTCGGAGCTTCAGTGGCCGCTGTCGCGACCCGTCCGGAAGCGGACGCGGCTAATGGATTACCGAAGCTAATGTGTGTTGTTTATATGGTAATCCAAGTGCCACAGGATGACGAGAAGCATTCATTCTTTATCCCACACACTGTATCATTTGCACAGCCAAGTTGAGCCTGCAAATTCATTTCATGAACCCATTGGTGATCATTCCAAGACGGATGCCGCACCACTTCAAAAATGGAAGAGTTCAAGACTCAGGGATTACGAAGAGAATTCCCGGACTGATATTTAAAGCATGTTTAGACTATATGTCTAACATGATCCCATGAAGATGAGAAAAAGTGGGATTTCAAAAATGAATGAGAAAAATCCACGGCATTAAGAAAAAGCAAAGTGCCTGGTAAAAGCAAGGCCGATACTCGTGTAAGTTGTTTGATTGATCCACAATGAAGCCAAATGGGAAAAGAGGAAATCCCTAAAGGAGTCAGATCAAAAAGACTATTCCCCAAATGGTGTCAAGCGTGGAGCAGAGACGCAGACAGAGTCACCAGTCTCTTAAAATGCGACGAGAGACGTTCTCTAAAGAGCTGGTACACATCTCAAAATTGGTTGCGCATCCCAAAAAAACTGAAGGTACAGAGAGGAAAGGGCAAGTGATAAATTTGCAATGATCACCAATGTCAAACCCCTCATAAATTCTGGGCCAAAAACAAGCTTTTTTTCGGTCCCCAATCCTACCAACATCATAGCCCTGAAACAGTCTTCTCTGACTAAGACACTTGGGTTAACATATAGCTTAGCTCGAAGAAGTACGAGCAAGACTATTTCTTTCTCATTTTGCAGGGTTCTTGACTTGTAAACCCGGAGCAGATGGTGAAGACTTTCATTCAATGGCCTCGACTCCAAAGCGGGTCCGCCTTGAAAACCAATAACCAAGCCCAACATTACGGTCCCGTGGAAGACCTCCCGACCGATCAAAATGTATGCGCTGCGAATGAGCCTAAAACCTAGGCACAGGTCAGTAGGGAATCGAGTGCATCCCCTATAAAAAAATCACTATCGCAAAACAGGTGAGAAAACCTCATTGTCGAGAAATATTCCAATTGATGTTTTGAACAAACTCTTTTTGGAATTTTCAAACTGTTGATCCAGATTTTTTCGTGCAAGGGATTTGTGATCACATTTGCATGTTGCAAGAATGCTTTGGATAACCTCCAGCATCAAAATGCGCATCTCACGATTAAAACTTAAGTCATACGGTTTTTGTCAAATGGACAGCCGTGGTCTTCCCAAAGATTACTAACGTTTTCTTGGTGAAGAAAAATCTTTCAGCCCAAACTTCTGCAGGATACCTGGAGAACCCAGCTCCCAGAATGTCGCCTCAACAGACTCAAGTGAAACTTTGTCAAAATAAAATCTTTCACTGCTTCAAAAACTGAATTCCCGACATACTTCGGGATCTCTAAAAAAAGAGGGGAAGAAAAACCCTTTTAAAAGAAAAAGTCCTATCAGACGTGGAGAACCCTCGTCCCAGGACCCATTTTCAAAATATCAAACAGTCCCAGCAGACGTGGAGAACCGTCGTCCCAGGACGCATTTTCAAAATATCAAACAGTCTCATCAGACGTGGAGAACCCTCGTCATGAGACCCCTTTTCAAAAAAAAAAATTAGGCAGTCTCATCGGTCGTGGAGAACCCTCGTCATGAGACCCCTTTTCATAATTTAGGCAGTCTCATCGGACGTGGAGAACCCTCGTCATGAGACCCCTTTTCAAAAATCAGGCAGTCTCATCGGACGTGGAGAACCCTCGTAATGAGACCCCTTTTCAAAATTTAGGCAGTCTCATCGGACGTGGAGAACCCTCGTCATGAGACCCCTTTTCAAAGAAAAACCAAGGTAGATACCGCCTGAAGGGTCAAACTCAAGGTAGATACCGCCTGAAGGGTCAAACCAAGGTAGATACCGCCTGAAGGGTCAAACCGTGGTAGAAACCGCCTAAAGGGTCAACACAATGGTAGAAACCGCATAAAGGGTCAAAACAATGGTAGAAACCGCCTGAAGGGTCGGTCAACCAAAGGTAGATACCGCCTGAAGGGTCAACTCAAGGTAGATACCACCTGAAGGGTCAAACCAAGGTAGAAACCGCCTGAAGGGTCAAATCAAGGTAGATACCGCCTGAAGGGTCAATCAAAGGTAGAAACCGCCTAAAGGGTCAACTCAAGGTAGATACCGCCTGAATGGTCAAACCAAGGTAGATACCGCCTGAAGGGTCAAACCGTAGTAGAAACCGCCTGAAGGGTCAACACAATGGTAGAAACCGCCTAAAGGGTCAAAACAATGGTAGAAACCGCCTAAAGGGTCAATTCATGGTAGAAACCGCCTAAAGGGTCAAACCAAAGGTAGAAACCGCCTAAATGGTCAACTCATGGTAGAAACCACCTGACTGGTCAACTCATGGTAGAAACCGCCTGAAGGGTCAATCAAAGGTAGAAACCGCCTGAAGGGTCAATCCAATAGTGAAAATCACTTAAATGGTCAACTCAATGGTCCGATCCACCATACGGATCAAAATCCTTGGCAAATTCCAAATGGGACGCGTCTTCCTTAGATTCCTATCAGTTAGGAATCCCATTATGGTTTGACCTACCATACGGGTCAGAGCTTAACCTCTCTAGGATACTCTAGTAACGAGTTCCTAGAAATTCTCTTGAATCCATCAAACACCGCGAAAATCGCACAAACATCGAACAGGTAAGTGGCAGGTATGTCTCTCTATTATCTCACTCTCTCATGTCAAATGAATGTTTCCCCCTTCAAGAAAGAGCATACATCGACAAGCATGAAAAACTGGATGTCATGACTCCTTTTCCTTTAGTTTCACGAGTCGAGTCGATTAGGACTCAGGTGTCACCTTGTCTTTGAGAGAAACCTCTGAGGGGATTCCTCTAACGAGATTCCTCTCAAAGAGGGGCAGCTGTTGACACCTGATTTTTGACCATCTATTATTGCGATTTTTATTTTTAAAATTAATTAAAAATATAAAAAAAAAGTTAAAAAATCACAAAATCAACTTTGGTAACATTGGCCAAGCTAAAGGGACCATTTTGGATAAAAAAAAAATAATTTTTCGTATTTTTTTCGTATTATATATATTTTTTCAGAAAATAGAAAAAGGAGAAGCGACGTTGTACTAAAATGATAAAAATAGCACAGTTGGCCTACCAAAGGAGAACGATACATGGTGGGAGAGAAAGCGGACGGTGTTGGGGAGCATTACAGAACAAAAATATCCGTCGACAGGGGAAAGAAATACCAAAAGGGTATAGCATCTTCTTAAAGAAATCTTTTTCCTTTCGGCTGGTCGCTGATCAAAAGAAGACATACATAGTGGACATTAAAAAAAAAGATTTTCGGAAGGGGGATGACCCAGATGGCCATCCTCGTGAGTGTAAAAAAAAAACCGCGTCTAAAACGAGGTGACGAAGGCTTGAGGGTGGCAGTCTGAGGAGGTCCATGGAGAACGTCAAATTTCCTCGCCAGAGAAAGATTTAGAGGATGAAGTCGTCATCGCCATGTCGTCGTGATCACCATCGCGGTCTAGGTGAAGTATCGTCGACGCCACGCTCAATGACCGTCAAAGGAAGTCGGCTCGCGACCGTTCAAAGAAAAACGATGTCGAAGCCTGGACTAGTGGCGACTCATCCATGACTGCCTGGTGACGAAGGTAGTTAGATATCATGATTCGAGGCAACATTCGGTGGCCGAAGATGGTGTACGCGAACGTCTCAGAGAAGCTTCCATGGTGTTGTCCTGTAAAAATGAGTTGTCTTGGGGAAGGGGGGGATGGTTTTTGATTATAAAAAAAGAGAGAGAGAGAGAGAGAGAGTACCGGAGGAGGAGAAATAGAGGGAGGAGCCGACGGGAAGATCCAGAGATACTTCATCAACGGCCAAAGAGTCTCATCGCCTCTGCAAGAACCGCCGCTTCTGCTCCGTCATCGTCGCCGACAAAAAAGAACCTGTGACTATGCTTCGCCTTCCCATTTTTTATGCATCGATCGCCGAAACTTCCATGGCCAGACCATCGAAGGAATTCCAGAGATTTCTTTGAACTTCAAGGAGTCAACCGGTACCAGTTCCGGCGCGAGAGATCACGAAAATAGGGTGTAAAACGCCGAGTCGACCTCCGACTTCATTCAGCGTCGCCCGAATTCCGAAGACCCCTTTGAAGCACAGCGGACTCTCATTGCCACCGTTAGCCAAAATCCATTTGGCCGAGGATCGACGGACCGGAGGTCGCTAACGAGCGACGGCCCACGGTTTGAGTCCGTAGAGGTGAGTTCGTATAACCCTTTCGTTACTTAAATATTGCTAAAAAATGAATGAATGTCGAACTGTTAAATTGTGAGAAAATGAACTCGAGTATTCATCGTGGCGTCGGAGGCTACGGTTGGAGAAAGGAAGTTGTGGAAAATGACGATCTTGTGATGACTGGTTGACAACGAGTTTGGTGTTGGCGATGGTCGATGGAGGTTGAAGTGGTGGATGTCAAATGTTTGAAGCTCACTGTGATGTGCATGGAGGAAGTGGCCGCTGGAAGAAGAGAAGTCCAGGAACTGATAAAAAATGATAAAGAAAAGAAACAAAATGTGGTTGGCAACATGCACGTTGGATTGCTCTTGGAGGATGGGTTTGAGCTTGAAGAATAATAATAAAATTATTATATCAGGATGGGAGAAAGCGTGAATAATAAGAGGTAGTGAATCTGGGTGTGGGCTGAGTATGTGGGTTGCTTATCTTAATTGGGCCGTGCCTAGCTTTAATTCAATTTGGGCCTTAGCCTTAGAGTGGCTTCTTGTCTAGACCAAATCAATCCCCCGAGGTTTGGGATGGGCTTTTATTGTGCAGGCCGGGTCTATCAACCCGGTCCGATTCTTTTTTTTTTTAAATAAAAAAAAAATAAAAAATTCAAAAATTCAACAAAAAAATGGAAAATCATAAAAAGAAAATTTCAAAAAAATTTAGAAAAATTCTAAAAAAAATTCCATAAAATAGGAAATGGCCACTTTCAACTGGCCACGACCTGTTTCGGGTCTTTTGACCCCCGATCTTTCTAGAAATGACGGTTTTGCCCTTCCGGCAAACCGTCTTCCAAAAACAAATTCTAAAAAAATTCAGGAAAATCCCAAAAAAATAGGAAATGGCCACAAACAACTGGTCAAGACTCATTCCGGGTGTTTTGAACCCCGACCCTTCTTAAAATGACAATTTCGCCCTTTGGGCGAATTGTCTTCCAAAAATTGAAGAAAAATCAAGAAATTCCAAAAAATTCTCAAAAATGGGAAATGGCCACAATCAACTGGCCATGGAATATTTTGGGTAATTCGGTGTCCAAATCTTCCAAAAATTGACGATTTTGCCCTTCGGGCTAAATCGCCTTCAAATCTTCCCATTTTACCCCCGGTCCGAAATTACACCTTACCTAAGCCCTTATTGCTATACTAGGAAGCCATTGATCTGAATTGATGTGCATTGATATGATTTATTTATGCATTTGATTGCGCCTTCATTTAAATTGATTGTGATTGATAGGAATAGTCTTCCAATCTGCATGAAACCCTAAATCAAACCTACCTCACCCAAACTTGCGCCTGCATGAACTCTTAGTCAGGAAAATCACTCGTGTTAGGTACCGAAAGGGCGTTGGTAATGACACCAGCGTAACCAAGTCCCCGAACCCAAAATCTCTGGTTCCGCAGAACTGATCGATCTCTCCCAATCGGTCAGTAAGGTTTCCGGTCTACCCTCCAAGAAAGACCGGTGGCGACTCCAAATGCATGCACAAGTTGCACATGCCACCATGACCACACTGAAGGTCGAAAGCGATCGACTCTTATCGTCGAATCCCTCAAAAGACACTCCCGCCGCGATTTGGTACGGGCCTGGGAGGGCCCGCACCGATCCAAGGCCCGCGATCCACATTTCAGAGTGGGGCCCGCGATCGGTAATCCATTAGCCGCATCCGCCTTCGGACGGGTCGCCCGTCGGACCTGCTAGAAGCCAACCGGCTCTGCTCACCTTTGGGGCGCCACTGTGCTTCTCGCCGGGTACCAACGAGCTCGACCTCCTCCTGTCGCCTCCAGGTGCCAACGACAGCCACCGAAACTCCCGTGTTCGAAACGAAAACCACGTCGGAAACGACTCGAGGTGCCGTCCCGTTGGGCTCCTGTTCAGACACGACCTCCACTGCCCTCGTCGGACCGTGCTAGCCGCGCCATGCTTCCGCTCAAACGGAGCTCCACTCGGTCCTCCTTTCTTAGGGTCTCAGGTCCTCACCAACTCCTAGGTGGCGAGCCAGGGCCTTCCCGGACGACCACTCGTTCAAATTACGATACAAAGAGCGAAACCAAGGAAATGCAGCAGACCAATGACTGGTGTAGGTGATAACAGGCGTGGAACAAACGCTATCTCATTAACTAGGCAGGAGCTCGTCTTTGGTTTAGGTGGTAGTTCACAAGGAAGAAAAGACCGACCTGTTGGGGCTTCGGTTGATGGTGGACGACGACTTACAGGTGATGATGGATGCTGGCGGTCTCGCCTGAACAAGGCGCGACTACTTCTCTGAGGATCTTCTCCTCAACTGGACTTGCAACGAGTTTGATTTGATGTCGTGCCACCACTGGGCCGGCTCATTTTTGCCGTCGGCGTCGGGCCTGCTCACCGACCACTTCACGAGCTCGCTCCCTCTGTTCTTCTTCGAACCCCCTGTCAACGAAAAAACCAAAAGCCAGTAACCAGCGATCCCTGCGGAAAGAAAAGCAAAAGCCTTTTTTATTTTTTTTTTATTTTTTATTTTATTATTATTTTTTTGTGCCTGGCCTCCAACGTGAATTCCCTCCCTTGATGCCTCGTGGAACCATCCTTTACAGATTCCTCTCCCCCTCTCTTTTTTTATTTTTTTAATTCCACTCTCTTTTGTCTCCTCTTAGTGTCCTCTCTTTTAAAAGCAATGGCGCCGCTCCTTTTATGATCTGTTCTATTCCATTTGGCCTTTAGGAATTTCCCATCCACCCACTAAAGACATACCCGTGGATGAGAGCGGGATTTTAATACTCATGAAGGTTTCACAGCGCAAATGCAGAAAGCGAGGATAACAATCTTTGACCCAGTATGCTATATTTATGATTTTTTTTTAATTTTCAAAAATAAAATAAAAATAAAATAAAATAAAATTTAGGTGTCAACAGCTGCCCCTCTTTGAGAGGAATCTCGTTAGGGGTTTCTCTTAAAGACAAGGTGACACCTGAGTCCTGATCGACTCGGCTCGAGAAACTAAAGGAAAGGAGTCATGACATCCAATCTTTCATGCTTGTCGATGTATGCTCTTCCTTGATGGGGGGAAACGTTCATTTGACATGAGTGAGTAAGATAGTAGAGAGACATACCTGCCACTTACCTGTTCGATGTTTGTGCGATTTTCGCGGTGTTTGATGGATTCAAGAGAATTTCTAGGAACTCGCTACTAGAGTATCCTAGAGAGGTTAAGCTCTGACCCGTATGGTAGGTCGAACCATAATGGGATTCCTAACTGATAGGAATCTAAGGAAGACGCGTCCCATTTGGGATTTGCCAAGGATTTTGATCCGTATGGTGGATCGGACCAATGAGTTGACCATTTAAGTGATTTTCACTATTGGATTGACCCTTCAGGCGGTTTCTACCATGAGTTGACCATTCAGGCGGTTTCTACCTTGGTTTGACTCTTCAGGCGGTTTCTACCATGATTTGACCCTTCATGCGGTTTCTACCTTGAGTTGACCCTTTAGGCGGTTTCTACCTTAATTTGACCCTTCAGGCGGTTTCTACCATGAGTTGACCTTTCAGGCGGTTTCTACCATGAGTTGATCCTTCAGGCGGTTTCTACCTTGATTTGACCCTTCAGGCGGTTTCTACCTTGATTTGACCCTTCAGGCGGTTTCTACCTTGGTTTGACCCTTCAGGCGGTTTCTACCTTGGTTTGACCCTTCAGGCGGTTTCTACCATTTGTTTTGAAAAGGGGTCTCACGACGAGGGTTCTCCACGTCCGATGAGACTGCCTAAATTTTGAAAATGGGTCTCATGACGAGGGTTCTCCACGTCCGATGAGACTGTTTGATATTTTTGAAAAGGGATCCTAGGACGAGGGTTCTCCACGTCAAGCTAGGACTGCTTGATTTTTGAAAAGGGGTCTCATGACGAGGGTTCTCCACGTCCGATGAGACTGTTTGATATTTTTTTGAAAAGGGATCCTAGGACGAGGGTTCTCCACGTCAAGCTAGGACTGCTTGATTTTTTTGAAAAAGGGGTCACATCCTCACCCCTTCTTTTGAAAGATCCCGAAATTTGTCGGGAATTCAGTTTTGAAGCAGTGAAAGATTTTATTTTGACAAAGCCTCGCTCTAGTCTGTTGAGGCGACATGCTGGGAGCTGGGTTCTCCAGGTATCCTGCAGAAGTTTGAGCCTGAAATATTTTTCTTCACCAAGAAAACGTTATTAATCTTTGGGAAGACTACGGCTGTCCATTTGACAAAAACCGTATGACTTAAGTTTTAATCGTGAAATGTGCATTTTGATGCTGAAGGTTATCCAAAGCATTCTTGCAACAAGCAAATGTGATCACAAATCCCTTGTGCGGCAAATCTGGATCAAAAAATTTTGAAATTTCAAAAAAGAGTTTGTTCAAAACATCTATTGGAGAATTTCTCATCAAGAGGGCTCCTCACCTGTTTTGAGATAGTGGTTTTTATAGGGGATGCACTCAATTCCCTACTAACCTGTGCCTAGATTTTAGGCTCATTCGCAGCGCATACATTTGATCGGTCGGGAGGTCTTCCACGGGACCGTAATGTTGGGCTTGGATATTGGTTTTCAAGGGGGACCCGCTTTGGAGTCGAGGCCATTGAATGAAAGTCTTCACCATCTGCTCCGGGTTTACAAGTCAAGAACCCTGCAAAATGAGAAAGAAATAGTCTTGCTCGTACTTCTTCGAGCTAAGCTATATGTTAGCCCAAGTGTCTTAGTCAGAGAAGACTGTTTCAGGGTTGTAACATTGGTAGGATTGGGGACCGAAAAAGGCTTGTTTTTGGCCCAGAATTCGTGACGGGTTTGACATTGGTGATCATTGTTGATTTGCCACCTGTTCTTTCTTTTCTGCATCTTTAGTTTTTGAGGTGTACAACCGATTTTGAGATGTGCACCAGCTCTTTAGAGAGCGTCTCTTGTTGCATTCAGAGACCGACTCTCTCCATGTCTTTGTTCTGTGCTTGGCTGCATTTGGGGAGCAGCTTTTTTTTGATTTGGTTCCTTCAGGATTTCCTCTTTTCCCAACTAGGCTTTATTGGGGATCAATCAAACAGTTTTCACGAGCATCGGCCTTGCTTTTACCAGGCACTTTGCTTTTTCTTGATGCTGGGGATTTTTTTCTTTGTTGAAATCCCGCCTTTTCTTTTCCTTTGGAACTACGATGTTCAGAAAAATGTGCTGAATCATAGCACATTTAAATGCCGATATGAAATTTTTCTATAAATCCCATCTCCTGGATTCTTCCGTTCTTGGAGTGATGCAGTTTCTATCTTGAAACATGCCATGATCACCAACAGGGGTTTATGAAATGAATTCGTGGGCTCGACTTGGCTATGCAAAGGATTCGGTGTGTGGGATAGAGAAATGAATGCTTCTCATCATCCTATGGCACTTGGATTACCATATAAATAACACACGAAGATTAATGTTAGTCCGAGCAAGAAAATTTCTTACAATTTTCTCCCGATGCTGCTGGACTTACTCTCCTTTTGCCCCGATGTGGGGTGGTTCTTGACAGGGTTGAGAATGAAAACCGCCGTTCGAAGGGGTTGTCAATGGTCACCTGTAGTATTTGGGGATATGAAACGAATGCCTCAGTCGTCCCAATCCAAGTAATCGCTGCAAATGGTCCCTACCTCCGTAGGTACAGATTTTGCTATCCGATTCACTTCCCTCATCTCTCAAGTGTATGTAGGATGTGTTTGGACTGGGATCGCCTCTCTTTTGAGTAAACTTCCTTTTGAATGATTTGACAAATAATCATATTTGGAAAAATTCATCTCTTTCCCAAAATTTATCCATCGAGGGGATTTTGTGATGTATCGTGCATGTTTTATTCATGCTCTGGGCAACCTCCCGATTTAAATCATGAATATCGATGCATTGGAAAATCTTTATGTCGGCTGAAAGGATTCTGACATTTTTTATCTCCAGCTAACTGGGAAAAGGGATACTTACCTGTCCGTCGCAGCTGCGGATCCCTGCAAATGTAAAAGAAGCATATCATTGTAGGTTCACGAACTTTTCAAAAATCGAAACGATACATCCTACCCTTGGTCATGTACTCTAACGAGTAATACATGGGATGTAAAAATTTGTTCGTCTGCAAGGCGACTCCCCTGTCAAGGATAAACAATAAGTGTCAATTCATATTCCCAAATTCAAGACAAGTTGGGACGATACAACTTTACTCTTGATTTTCATCCCATCCTGATGTTGCGTATTGATATGAACAACATCTATCAAATCCGCCTATCCATTCTTGGAGTGTTTGCAACATCAATGGTTCATCTGCCCCCAGTTAGGCAACGTCTGTTCTGCTATTCGAACGCATGGCTCCTTGAGTGCTTTATCCATGTTTATCATCTGAGAAGGAAAAGAAAGGAGACATTACTTCGGTGTTTGATTGAAGATCGTTTAGGAACGATACATCGTTTTACCAAATAGGTGGCTTCGCGGCCAAACGTATTTCGTATTGAAGGGGTAGATCCCATTACGCTCCGCGGGTGATAGTCATTGCTCAGGGAACTTGCTCCACGGATTAAGCGATTAATCCACGGCCCTCGGCTTGAAGATGCTCAAAGGGTGATGTTGACACTCACGCGCAATTAGTTCTAGATATTAATGAAAGATGTTCCCGTGTGAACCTTACAGTGCGATCAACAACATATTCAATAGAAGTATTCAACCCCTTCTCTCTAAGAATTTTTCATCGGGTAGCCATGCCTTGCATCAGATGTTTGATCACCGGCCGTGTGTCACCACTGCGATGGTCCTCCGGCTCCAAATTGATCGAGCCAAAGATTGAACTCATCGCCAAGGAAATTGCTCGGGTCTTCGAGCCATTGATGTTCAAGTTGGGTATCAACGATTGTTGGGGGCAGATTTCTTTCATTGCCTTCGTTGTGAGGGACTGGAGTCTTTGAGCTGGAACCTTCATCACTGCCCTGTTGGGGTTGAGACATACATTCCTGAAGAGTATTGATCCAAGTGTCCAGCTCCTCATCAAGGAAATCACCTGTTCCTTCTAGCCCTTGGTGCCCCGATTGGGTGTCGTCGACTGCAGGCGATGGATTCCTCTCTTTGCTCTCGTCATGAGCAATTTGACCCCTCGAATTGGAACTTCCTCCAATGACCGGCAGGTTTATATGTGCACTCTCTACCAATGCCAGATCCGCTTCAGGGACAGCATTAATGACCGATTCGCGCTCAAACTGAGGAATCCCTATGTGCTGGAACTGTGGTATATACTCTTGAGGAGTATTGAGATAACTCGGCGGAGCATTCTGATTTGGGTTAGAGGAGTCGCTGACACGACTGCTGGTCCCGTCATTGCTGAAACACGGTTGGGTGCTCTCGGCTCTCCAATCATCGTGGTTGTAACTCTGCCCAGCACTTGAGCTCCAATCGGCTTTATGATGGTTTAACGCTATCCTTCCATCCCTTAGCAATCTCCTATAGTACTTAAGGTGAGACTCAACGTTAATTCTAGAGAGCCCTGGCACGTTCATAATCTCGAGTACGCGTAGTGGGCTAGCCGAATCAACTCCCAGCTCTCGAATTGCATCAACAAATTTGGTGTGAAGTTCATAGGTCCAGTAAAACCTTGTCCTCTTATCACCCAAAATATCGTCAATACTTCGGTAGCTATTCTCTACGGGATCTAGTCGTTTCAAAAGTTGTCCAGGGAGGGACTCACCGACTTTGGATTGGCTGGCTGCGACAGCGAGTTCGTCATTGGGAGAACTCCACCTGTGATGATTCATGTCCCATTTCTCATAGGATGTTGGTGTTGACTCTATGGTGTTGACTTGCTCATGCAGATCTCCGACGGTATCTGGCTGTGTCGGAAAATGCTGTGGAGAATGCGGTAACAGCTGAGCGTTATTCGTCAACAGGGATGGTTCATCGAGGAACACCTCGCCGAGGACAATAGGATTACCACAATTAAGGCAGGCGGCCTTGGTCAGAGTTTCCTTATATCTCGCGCTTTCAGCTCGAAGCTTCTCATTCTCCTCCTTCAGGGCCAGTAACTCATGGTCTGCGTGTTGCTGTTTCACCCGGGTTCGTTTGTTGGCGAACCAAAACTTGACCTTCGAAAGCTCTAATTTTCTGTTGTCTGCTTGGGGTGGAGCATTCATTGAAGAAAGCTTCGAGTTCTCGGATTTGGCCTGGAGTGTGGCGTTGCAGTTGCTTCCTTTTCCGACTCCGGTCATCATTGTATACTCCTTCTTCGTAGCTGAAGCCTAGAATTTCATCACTGGAGGAGTCAATCTCCATGGCCTTCGGGCGGGATTCAGCTCCAGGATCTTCAAAGTCTCCCAGCAGTTCGTGCTCAGAAATGTCCAGGTCGAGCGTTTCTAGCAGATGGGAATAGCTTTTAAACATGATGGATCGGAGTATCTCGGGCTGATCTAGTTCACTCAGCTTTCTCTATTCGCTCTTATGTGTTTGCTCACTCTAGAAATTTTCTCGAGTGATTGTGCGTGTCCTAGAACCATCCTTCAGGCTGCATATGAAGACCAGCAAGCAAGCGCTCCTCCCGAGACCCTACAATTACTCCTCATCTGTCTTCCCCTTTCTTTTTCCTCGTGACAGGATCACAAACTCTCTTGCATTGATTCGGTTTCATCGAGTATTGCGCTCGTCCCCTAGTTCAGTCTTCAAAGTGGTTGGTCTACAATCTTTCGGTGCCTTTTATGATTTGCTAGGCCCGAGAATGTGGGGATCAGCGGCGGACCCGCAATTAATGACTCCGTTTAATTCATTTAGCTCCATGGGAATTAACGCTATGACCTTCTCTCAACCCCTTTTCATCGTTCAAACGAAAGTGGCATTTTCCCTGTGCATGCTGTTACTCTTCATTTCAACATCCTGGGCTCTTGGTGAGGAATGAGTTCGTGGCCACTCAAAATTTAAAGACCGTCCCTGCTTTCAGACTTAATCTAACAAGGGATCATCGCAACTGAGCATGACGATGTTTATCGATAGCGTTGGTTTTCATACATAATTAACTATAGCCATTAAAGAAAAATGTTCCCATAGGAACTTTACAATGGATAAAAAGAGTGATCCACTCGTGAACATGTTCTTCTTTCTATGGGTGATCGTAGCGACCAACCCATCGTGCCCCGAGTCAGGTGCTAGATCATGGCTGTCCAAGCATGCCAGCTTCCCATTGATTGAACAAGGCATCGAGCCCCTCATCGAAGAAATCGTCTATTGTGGGTTGACTAGCGGCAGGCAGAGCACCAGCCGACTGCTGCTCGAATGGAGGAGTGCGCACTTGCTGTACTTGTGACACGTGCTCTTGAAAAGTGTTGAAATGGCCGAGAAGGACATTCTGATCATTTTTCAGTTCGCCGGTGGTCGGGTTGCTAGCCTGATTGATGCTTAGATTTGGCCGGGTATCTCTTGATACCTGAGCATTACAATGGCGGTCGCCCCTAGCTTTTGAGCTCGAGACGGATTCCTCCTGGTTTAGCTCCGCTCGACGCTGTTTTAATAGCTTTCTGTAGGCAGCAAGGTGATTCCTGACCAGTTCCTTACTAAGCCCCGGTACATTCATGGCCTTAAATATGCGCGTCGGAGTTGCTGAATCGATCCCCATTTGGTGAACCACGTCTAGGAATCTGGAATGCAGTTCAGGGGGCCAAGCGAACCTCCTCTTATCGTGGCCCAAAATTGCATCGATGGCTTGACGACTGATTAACTCATCTCCAGCAGGACCCGACCCTATCGAAAATTGTTGTGCATGAGGCTGATATGCTTTGAGCTGGTCGGCGGTAACATCCAGCTCCTTGAAACTGTAACTCCAATCAAAGCGACGCAAATCCCATCCCCCAGGAGGCATTTGTATCGTCTTCGTAGGATCATCCTGCTCATGCGTGACTCCGGCAAAATCTGGTTGAGCAGGGGCTGCCCCGAGGGAGTAGGGTGGTAAATGAACGTCTTCAATCATTGCGTGAGGCTTATCGGGGAATATCTCACCGCGGGCGATGAGGTTATCGCAATGAGGGCAAACGGTAATATTGAGAGCTTTTTCATACCTCATGTTTTCTGTTCGCAGCTTTTGGTTTTCTTCCTTTAAAATCTCGACCACCTGAAAACTGGATCCTCGACTGATTAATCCCCAACTCCCGGCTCAATTCAATTCTCCACTTCTTTTTCATGTGAGGGCTTTTACTGAAGAGGGTTTCCAGCATTTGGGTTTCCTCCTGAGAGTATTGGTAAGGACGTCTTCTTTTCCCGAGTTGAGCATCGTGGATGTCGTTGTCGTCGTCGCCGTGATTTTGATTTCCGTTGCCAGAAGTGTTGGGCTCCATGGTTTTGGTGTTAGACTTGGTCTTGGAATCTTCGAGATCCCTCAGTAGTTCAATTTATGAGATTTTTGAGTCAGTCGCCTCTAGCAGCTGACAGTAACCTCTTAAATATGTTGGATTGAGAAATGTTTGATTGGTTCTTGCCCACTCAGAGTTCTCTACTCTCTCCTGTATGCTCACTCCCTATAAATTTTTCTTCGAGTGACTTTGTATGTTCAGGGGACGCTCTTCAAGCATCATTAGGCAAACGTTCCCCCTCAAGACCTTGAATTTCGCGCTTAGCTTTTCAACGTGATGGGACTGCTAAATCCTGTTAGGGCTTTCTTCGATAGTTGTGCTTACCTCCCACCTAACTCTAATAATGGTGATCCCGACAAATCTTTTACATCTTTTAATTGATAAGCCGGAAATCGCGGACCTAAACGAATCCAATGGTTCTCGTGAGGGGACCTCCCGCTTTACCCCCTAACTGGGCTCCACCAGCATTATTACTGAGACCCTTCATCATCCTTGAGTTGCTATAAAATGAGGGATTAACGTATGGCAGGTTAGCGTTATCGCATAATCAGCTTCTTCCTTCTAATCTCTCTATTAGCCTCGTCTTATTCTCAAGCCAACCCAACGCAAATGGCCTCCTCTCCCGTGCGCACTTTTTCGACTGATGTCTTGGCCCAGTGGGAAAAGCTTTATAACCTATTGGGTCGCGGTTACGCGCACATAACCGATCATTCTGCAACCGCGGATGAAATCAGTGTCTTGCTCGAGGACTTAGATACCACTTCCCTCGAAGGTACTACGCTGGGGAGGGAATATAGAACTTTCCCGACCCTCTTTGCACACTCCTTAGAGGCCTACCGTGTTGCTGATCGGGAGGTTCTCGTGGCTCGCGTCTTGCGGGCTCGTTACAAGGATCGGTCTGATCATTTGGTGCTGACCAACTATCTGGCCAATAGTCACAAAAAGGCCGTCGAGTTTGCCAATGAGAGGGTCGCGACGTTGCTTCGCGAGAGGAGAAAACTGGTGGATCAATTGGCCCTATCCCTGACCGCTGGCGAGCACGACCGCCACAATGTCCTATTGAGGCTGCAAAGCGACTGGCAGGAAGAACGGCTCGACAAAATAACCGCAGATATAGCTCACGGGAATGGATTAGTTCGGGACTTGGAAATAATCACCGAAGAACACGAGGTCAAGGTCACTGAGGTTAAGGGAGAATGCAGAAACCTTTTCCTCAAGCTCGCGGACCAGGACATGCGAAGTCGTGAGTACGGGCAGAGCATTAACAACATGGAGGGTCAGTTGGGCTCCTTTGTGTCGTTAATTAGGGCTCACTTTGGCTTTACTTTTCCACCCCGAATTGTATGACCTGCTTCTGAAAACCCTCCGCTGAGCAAAATAAATGAAAGTTCTCGTGTGTGTTTTAACTTCTGCATGGTTCCTTTCTTCGAGCGTTCGAACATCTTCAACTTAGGTGAGCCGAACCATAATATCAATAAGTCGAGCAAATATGGATTTTATAACTCGCTCATGATCAGATGAAAGAATAGCCTCAGACTTATCCAGGAAAAGATTTCTCTCTGTTACCTATTTTTACCTGCAAATGAAAAGACAGAATCAGAAGGAATAATTTGAAAAAGAAAGCAAAAACCCCTTTCAATCTTATGCTTACCCATGATTAATAAGGACAAGAACTTTTACAAGGGTTTTAATCTTGCGCGAAAAGTTTTTTTATCAATATTCTTCGAAAGAAAGCATACTATTGAAAGGAATGTAATTCACAATAATTGCTTTTGATCAATTTCGAGAGGAACGAATTACTCAAAAGTACGAGGCATAATAACGTGTTTTAAATTTAATTGAAGATACGACATCCAAATCAAGGCCGTTTTGTTAAGAACGAGAGTAATTTGGACATCTATCTCGTCATTAAATTCAAAACAACGCCGATATTCTCGGTCAATTATCGTGGATTACCAGCGGCGCACAATCATGCATGAACCAATTCAAGTGTATAATTCCTTCTAGCGAAATTGGGGTTGGATTACCCTATACGACCAAAAAGGTCATGCAAGATTTCCAATTTTGATTTCCTCTAAAGGAATTATAAACTTGACTTGGGAGTATTCGGATGATTAGAGAAAATGCCACTATCACATTCCCATGTCCCGTCAAAAGAAATACAACCAAGTTCCATCTGAATATATACACCAATAGGTCCCTAATACAATCACTCTAAGGGGTGAGATAGAGAAAGCCTCGATAAAAATAAACCCTATACAAGAGGACTAGTAATGGAAAATGAAACAAAGGAATGTGATCCTAACGTTTAAGGATGCCCCAAGTTCGATCTGTGACCTCCGGATCACTTGCCCCAACTCGTCATCTTCATTGGACGATATCTCAATAATGTCCATAGTAGGCTCCTTTGTTGCTCACTCGGTGCTTGTCATGGGATATCATCCTCTTCGTCTTCTATCAAGGACGTTTGGGAAAAACACACACATCTATCCTTGAAATGGCATTTAATCTAATCACCAGAATGCAATGAATGAAATGCCTATATTTATATGAACTGTAATAGATCTGAGGGATAGAGAGTCTTACCAACCAAACTCGTCGACTTATGTGCGGTTTTAGGTGTACCAACCGCCCAAAGACATGCGCATGAGACAAGTGATGGTGAACTTCTAAAAATCAGAGGGTTTGGCACCTAAGGTTAAGGTTCCCACTTCGAGTTCTAGAAAGAGCCGATTCCATTGCACAGCTATCGTTGCATTGGGACTCGATCCATAGTTCGAAGCGAGCGGAATTGAAAAGTGGATTACCCCGCGTTTTTCCTCACGGAGATTCCATTCTCAATTCCTTCTATTGTGTTCCTAAAGGCGGCGCCCGAGGTTTTAGGCGCGGTTGTGTGTGTCCACGTGTTGTGATCATCATAATGCAATTCATGCACAGCAGTTTATCAATCAGCACTTCAAATCATCCACACAACATACATTCCTACGCCCAACCTGCATAAGACAATGTTAATCACGGACTACACCCCTTATTTCTCCAATCTGCCAAAAACATATAACACCTACCATAAGCGGACTTACCTCACCTTCGAGAGCGCCTGCAAGGTTAGAAAAATCACTCAGCGTTTTAATTACGGCCTAAGTCCACTTGAGGTCTAGAATCATATGTTCTAGAGCAAGAGTCCCCAGTGGAGTCGCCAGCTGTCGCGACCCGTCCGGAAGCGGACGCGGCTAATGGATTACCGATCGCGGGTCTTGGATCGGCGCGGGTCCTCCCAGGCCCATACCAAATCGCGGCGGGAGTATTCTTCGAAGGATTCGACGATAAGAGTCGATCGCTTTCGACCTTCAGTGTGGTCGTGGTGGCATGTGCAACTTGTGCATGTATTTGGAGTCGCCACCGGTCTTTCTTGGAGAGTAGACCGGAAACCTTACTGACCGATTGGGAGAGGTCGATCAGTTCTGCGGAACCAGAGATTTTGGGTTCGGGGACTTGGTTACGTCGGTGTCATTACCAACGCCCTTTCGGTACCTAACGCGAGTGATTTTCCTAGCTGAGAGTTCATGCAGACGCAATTTTAGGTGAGGTAGGCTTGATTCAGGGTTTCATGCAGATTGGAAGACTGTTCCTATCAATCACAATCAATTTAAATGAAAGCGCAATCAAGTACATAAATAAATCACTTCAACACACATCAATTCAGATCAATGGCTTCCTAGTATAACCATAAAGGCTTAAGGAATGTGTAGCTTCGGACCAGAGGTAAAATGGGAAGATTTGGAGGCGATTAGCCCGAAGGGCAAAATCGTCAATTTTTGGGAGGTTTGGATACCGAATTACCCATAATATTCCATAGCCAGTTGATTGTGGCTATTTCCTATTTTTGGGGATTTTTCTGGATTTTTTTTTTTTAATTTTTTTTTATTCTCGACAAATATTTCAATAAAAAGCATGTCTTTGACAATAGATAACACTCAACCAGATAAATAAGCTAACCACTAGACTGAAACAAATACATGCAAATCAAGTCTATAAAGGCAATATTTTAGAAAAATAACACTGATATACGGATCGGGCATGTAAAATATATCGGATTGGATACTAACCTTAAATCGCCCAACCTCAGCCTGCAACCATTCTTCGTGCGTTTCACCTCAGTCACCAAGCCCCATTGAGCTTCCATCGCCATGGGCATCATTGTCAGTCGCCACATTGGAATATCAAAATGGTGCATCAAACCTTTGGAACATGCACTTACTCAAAGTAGATAGTCAGCAAAGTCCAGCCAATTAAAGGATAAAACGAGTGTCTCGAATTAAACTCTAATTATCGTGCTAATTTATCTACTAAGACATGCATAATATTCAGACATTCACAAGCGAAGTTAAAACTAAGTCATGTGAATTGAACATGGAGGACAAATCGACAATCAAACACATATAAAGCCTAATTGAGAAAATATAAGCAAATAAATGCATTTTCTATCTATTTCTTTTTTTTGGCATTTTATGAAATTTTATGACTTTTAATTACTTTTGGAATTTTTCTATTTTTTTTTATTAATAATTTTTTATAATAAAAAAAGAAATAAAAAGGCACCGGGCCCGGACCAGGTCATTGGACCTGATCAGGCCCGCGAGAGAGAGACCCGAACCGGGCCCTCGGTACAAAGAAGACTCAGGCCCAAACTCCAAGCCTTGACCGAAACTAGGCCCCAACCCTCCTTATTACGGCCCTTCTCGGAACAATCCAGGTCCGAACTTCTTTCCTCTTGGACCAGCCCACCCGAACCCAGAAGAAAAACCAAACCCAGCTTCCTTTTGCTATCAACGCCAGCCCATCCGATTGGCCCAATCTAACTAAACAATGAACGTAGGATGGTTTATAGCCACTGTTCATCATCTTTTTCATCTTCTTCGCGCGAGTCATCTGCCTTCCCCATGAAACCAGAAGCGAGCTTGAGCCATTTTGGCCTACGTCGCCGGCGTCGTCCATTTCGTAGGCCAGCGCCGAAGCTGTCAGCCACCGCCGAAACCGTCGGCCTCCACCAAAGTCGACCATGAAACGAGAAGCACCGCGTGAGCTCCCGCCGTGCTCAGCTTCTTCTTCATGTCGCAGCTCCTCCTCCCTGCAAGACCCAACGGCGCCACTGTCCTTCCGACGTCCAGCCTTCGCTCGCCGCGCCACTGCACCGCCAAGAACCACTCGTTCATCGCACCGCAGCCTGAGTTCGCTCGTCAGGACCTCCCCTCGTCTGCAACACCAACGGCGACGCTGCTCCCAGATACCGACGACCCCTGTGTCGCCGGGACCCCGCTCGTCACATCGCCACCAGGGCACGCCCGTCGGACCTGCTGGAAGCCAACCGGCTCTGCTCACCTTTGGGGCGCCACTGTGCTTCTCGCCGGGTACCAACGAGCTCGACCTCCTCCTGTCGCCTCCAGGTGCCAACGACAGCCACCGAGACTCCCGTGTTCGAAACGAAAACCACGTCGGAAACGACTCGAGGTGCCGTCCCGTTGGGCTCCTGTTCAGACACGACCTCCACTGCCCTCGTCGGACCGTGCTAGCCGCGCCATGCTTCCGCTCAAACGGAGCTCCACTCGGTCCTCCTTTCTAAGGGTCTCAGGTCCTCACCAACTCCTAGGTGGCGAGCCAGGGCCTTCCCGGACGGCCACTCGTTCAAATGACGATACAAAGAGCGAAACCAAGGAAATGCAGCAGACCAATGACTGGTGTAGGTGATAACAGGCGTGGAACAAACGCTATCTCATTAACTAGGCAGGAGCTCGTCTTTGATTTAGGTGGTAGTTCACAAGGAAGAAAAGACCGACCTGTTGGGGCTTCGGTTGATGGTGGACGACGACTTACAGGTGATGATGGGTGTTGGCGGTCTCGCCTGAACAAGGCGCGACTACTTCTCTGAGGATCTTCTCCTCAACTGGACTTGCAACGAGTTTGATTTGATGTCGTGCCACCACTGGGCCGGCTCATTTTTGCCGTCGGCGTCGGGCCTGCTCACCGACCACTTCACGAGCTCGCTCCCTCTGTTCTTCTTCGAACCCCCTGTCAACGAAAAAACCAAAAGCCAGTAACCAGCGATCCCTGCGGAAAGAAAAGCAAAAGCCTTTTTTATTTTTTTTTATTTTTTATTTTATTATTATTTTTTTGTGCCTGGCCTCCAACGTGAATTCCCTCCCTTGATGCCTCGTGGAACCATCCTTTACAGATTCCTCTCCCCCTCTCTTTTTTTATTTTTTTAATTCCACTCTCTTTTGTCTCCTCTCAGTGTCCTCTCTTTTAAAAGCAATGGCGCCGCTCCTTTTATGATCTGTTCTATTCCATTTGGCCTTTAGGAATTTCCCATCCACCCACTAAAGACATACCCGTGGATGAGAGCGGGATTTTAATACTCATGAAGGTTTCACAGCGCAAATTCAGAAAGCGAGGATAACAATCTTTGACCCCGTATGCTATATTTATGATTTTTTTTAATTTTCAAAAATAAAATAAAAATAAAATAAAAATAAAATAAAATAAAATAAAATAAAATTTAGGTGTCAACAGCCGCCGCGCCCTCTCTCTTTCTCCTCTCTCTGTCTTCGCCCGCCTTCTGTTGTTCTCTGGCCTTTTTCTTTTTTTTTTTCTCTCTGTCTCTCGCTCTCTTCTTCTACTCCTCTCACTCCGTGAGCTCCTCCTCCTGTCTTCGCCCGCTCCCTCTCTCTCGCCTATTCTCTCTCGGCGAGCTCTCTTTCTCTCTCTAGCTCTCTGTTTCTTCTTCCTCCTCTTCTCTCTGATATTGTGGAACTCCTCTAACCAATTCCCCCCAACTGATCTCTCCCCGAGGTCGTTTCTTGTATTCTCTTCTTTTCTTCTTGGCGTTTGGTCCTTGCTCCTTTAACCACCCGCCTTCACTGATCTTCTTCAACTGACCTTTTCTTTTGTTTCTTCCTTCTCCTTCGTCCGCCTCAACTCCCCGCGCGAAGTCCTCTTAACTGATTTTCTCCTCCTCTTTTCCCTTGCGCGTGCGCGAAGAACAGACCTCAGGAAGGACTTTTGTGGCTTGGTTGGGTAATAGGGTTGAATGGGTCGGTCAACCCGACCCAGTTGACCCGGTTCTACTTTCTTTGTTCAAATTGGACGTCTATATGTGCCAAGATCACAAAATTGACACTAAAATTGGACTCCATGGCATAGACTCCATCTAGAAATGTGATTTTCGTGACAAATTCCTCTTGAATTGATTGAAAACCCCAATTGTAGAGTAGGATCCGAATTTGATTTTTGCCGAATTGATGTTCTTAATGGACGAATTGGCCCCAATTGAACTGACCATTAGATTTAGGGGGTCAAATACTATAGGGAGGAAGTATTGGGGTTCTATGGGTGTCCCTCAGAAAATTTTAATTTTGGATTTGGCACTTTAGGGACCAAAATGAAAAGAATTTTGTGCAATTAGGTCCCTAAAGTCAAAATTGATTAAATCAGTGCACAATTGAATCAAATTGAAATGTCGAGCAATCAAGATGAATGTCAAGATTCTTAAAATGCAAAGTATTGCAAATAGAAAGACTCAAAACTTATTTTTTTGACAAATTTAACCATGTGTGTTACAAAGAAACACACAAAATTAATGTTGAATTTCGACTCTTGATGAGGTCAAAATGACAAGGGATTTAAAAGAAAAATATTGACTATTTTCCTATATTTTTGTGACCTCAAATTCTATTTTTTGTTGATTTTTCTAGTATTTTCCTATTTTCTAAAAATACTAAAAAATGTGAAAAATATGAAAAATTATTTTTTTGGTCAAAAATGGTTCCTTGGGCTTGGCCAAGGCCACCAAAGTTGATTTTGTAATTTTTTGACTTTTTATGAATTTTTTGTGATTTTTCAAAAATAAAACTAAAAAAGACTAGGTCAAAAATCAGGTGTCAACAAGGATACACCAGAAGAACCAAGATGAAGCTGAGCTAAACGAGAAAGCTGAGCCTCAATATTAGCAAGATGATCATCTGAAGATGAGGATGGAGTGACACGATCTGTGGATGGAGAAGAAATAGGTGCAACTGAACGTAAGGGTGCATCAGGAAGATCACACATTTTTTGAAAACATCGATCTTCAGTATGCCCATTTTGATTACAGAAATTAAAAAAAAAAACATGAACCTTGCTGAGAAGAAGCACGCTGGGAACCACGCACAAAGCCACGCTGAGAACCACGATGAGAACCACGCTATGAATAGCCATATTGAAAAACACGTTGAGAAGAGCAAGATTGGAGACCACGTTGAGAGAAGCTTGGTCGGAAATCAGACTGTGAAGTGGCCATTACTGCAGAGGAATCTAAAGATGGAGAAGCACCAAGAATTCCTCGTCTAGTTTTCTTAGCCTGAAGTTCCTTGACTGCATCAGAAAGAGATGGTGCAGGGTAACGATATAGAATTTGACTGCGAACTCCCTCAAATTCTGGTGAGAGTTGCATCAAGAATTCATACAGACAATTCTTGTTCTGATCTTCAAGTCTAGATGCAGCACAAGCAACACAACCAGCACACGTGGGACATGGTGGACGAGCCAACACATCAAGCTGGGACTAAAGAGATGTCATATAATTATAAAATTCATGAATTGTTCGTGTACCTTGAGTGGCACGACGAAGTTCCTGCATAAGCTGATAAACACGGACAGAACCTGTTTGTGTAAACATCTCAGCAATTTGATCCTATAACTGTTTCGCACCAATAATCTGAGTAAATTGGGGGCGAAGATCAGGACTTATAGAACCAAATAATATTACCCATGTTTTTTATCAGCAACATGCCAATCCCTAATTTTAGATTGGCGTTGTAAAATATGATCAGCCTTAGGTTTAGGATCTGTAGTATCGAACAAGGGTGCAGGACAAGAGCGAGTACCATCTGCATGTTCATACAAATCACGATAAATAAGAGCAGCCATCACTTAGGGTTTCCAAAGAACATAATTAGAGCCATCCAACTTAACATCAATGCGATCAATCCGATCATTATCAGCCATAATTCTGATATCAATAACACGTACGTCACTGAAAAGCACCGTCTTTTCCAATTTTCCACTGAACAACAACAGAAAAAAAAAATAATAATCCCGATCCTAATCGCGACCACCCCTAATCCGAATAATCAGGATTCCAAACCCAATTGCTCCCCAAAACGTCAGTGGACAGAGAAAAGCTGTTGAAGGGCTTACCAACGATGAAGGGAGAATGACCCACTGGAATTCAAATCGCACGAAATTCAATTCGCATCCCCACTGGAAGAGCAATTGGAGAATGTCTATTTTATTCAATTCCACTAATCGTCGAAATCAACTAATCATCGAAATCCAAAAAGTCGTAGTTACAGGGGAAAGTCGCCGAAATCCAAAAAAATCCACTGAGTCAATAATAAGAATTCCTGAAGGGCGTGAGCAAGAACATCAAAAGAAGACGAGCACGTGTGCACTGAACAAGTGCCGATCAAACCAATTGCGGAACGAGTCAATTGTGGGAACGAGTAGACATCAAGCCAACAGATGATTCTTCAAGCACCAATAGGAAACTTACCAATAGGAAACGCACCAATAGCCAACAGATGATTCCAAAATTGCACGAAATCGAAATCCAAATCGCCAAAAGTGGGTGAATTGAAACCACCAAAAGAAGACGCCAAAAGAAGGGGCAAAATCCAAACCAAGCACGAACGATACACGAACATCGCCTATGGAGGAAGAGCGCAAAACCCTAGCTCTGATACCATGATAGATTTGGGAATTGAATAATGGAATCGTAATTTACAATTAGACACAAGGTCAATATAAATATACATACAAAGAATGGCAAGAAAGTAAATACACAAAAGACCTACTTGTAATATATACAATATATCTAAATAATATATCTAACACATATTACCATGAATTCAATTATTTGAATAATCTACTAAAAGTGTCTAGTTCTACTAAAAGAACTTAGCACCATAATACCAGGCATAGAGGAATATATATTGATGTCATAAAGCATCAGAATAGCATATTCATAAGCATCAAGCCAGTTTCATAAATTATGAACAGGCCTAAACAGTTTAAATTACAAAGAGCCATCAGCCCAAGTCTATTCGTAAGAGAATAACCATTGTGTAGTTTCAAAGAACCGGACTAATAGTCAAGTCACTTACAATAACATAGTCACGTAATGTCAAGTTTCAATTAAGAACAAGACTAATAAGCTTCTTATGCAATCAACTATTTTTGTGTTTCAATTTGGAATGTCACAACTACTGATTTTTTAAAGTCAAATAATCTCGCATCAAGATTGGAATGGGATCATTTAACCAAAAGAGTAGTCCAACCTAGTTGGATTGTATCATCAAGTTTGGAATGACACAAGTTTCACAGATAGAACCTTTGAATCAGGTTAAAGTCTTCTTCATCAAGTTTGGAATGAGACAACTAACCCTTTTCAAATTCATCAGCAACCATGAGCATCGATGAAACACATAAACTGTGCTTATCATTTTTGGTCAACAAAAGAAGATTCGATAATTCAAAACACATAATTAGAAGATAAGTAAATAGTAATTAAGATTTATCTACACAGTCTTTAACCCCATTTCCCTCACTGTTTTGAATAATCGATCTTTAGGCAAGCCTTTTGTGAAAGTATCGGCCATGTTATCCTTCGATCTCACATCGATCAAGGTGATAACTCCTTGTTCTCTCAGATAATTCAACAACGCATGTCTCAGTCTCACATGGCTTTCTTTGAATTAAAGAGAGCATTCTTGACGACTTGGACAGCTGCTTGATTATCACAGAACAGGCTTAAAGAATTAATCTTTAGCCGAGTCAAAGGAATATCCATAATCATATTCTTCATCCACTCTGCCTCTCCACCGGCTGAGGTTAAAGCAAAAAGTTCTGATTCCATATACGACAATGCAATACAAGTCTGTCTTTTGGATTTCCAAGTAATAACAGCTCCACCTAGAGTGAATATGTATCCACTTGTGGACTTACTATTTCTAATTTCTGAGCACCATGAGGCATCAGAATATCTATCAACAGTTGGAGAAAAATCAGAGTAACATAGAGCACAATCCTTAGTACCTTTAAGGTATCTCATCAGCCCACCAAGGGCATCCCAATGCTCTTTACTAGGATTACTAGTGAAGCGACTCAGCATGCCAACTGTAAAGGCTATGTCTGGTTTAGTGCAACTCATAGCATACACGAGACTACCAATCAGTTTCGAGTACTTTAACTGATCCACGCTGGTCCCTTCATTAGGACTCAGTCTTTTATTATAATTACATGGTGTCTCAATCGGTTTACACTCATTGTATCCCTAAGTAGAAAATGGCTGATCAATCTAATGAGCCTGGCTAAGGGAGATGACTTATCTTTCAAAGCTTACTTTCATACCAAGAATGATATTAGCAATACCAAGATCTTTCACGTCAAATTCTTTAGCTAAAGTAGTTTTCACGTCACTCACTACAGAATGATCAAAGCCAAGAATTAACATGTCATTAACATACAAGCAAATGATGACTATCTTATTTGACATAAAACGATGATAAATGCATTTATCTGAGTAACTTGACTGAAAGCCATAACTCTTTACCACTTTGTCAAATTTAAGATGCCACATCTTAGGTGCTTGTTTAAGACCGTACATAGATATGTTCAATTTACAAACTTTGTCCTCAAGGACTTTCATGACATACCCTTCCGATTGTTCCATGTAGATTTCCTCATTTAACTCCCCATTGAGAAAAGCTGTCTTTACATCCATTTGATGCACCACAAAGTGTTCAATAGATGTCAAAGCAAGAAGAATTCTTATAGTTGATAGATGACACATAGGTGAATAAACATCAAAATAGTCTATTCCACTCTGCTGTTTATAACCAAACGTGCTTTGTATCTGGCTATTGATCCATCACTATTCAGTTTCTTTTTCAATACCCACTTACAGCCTATAGCCTTAGCCCCTTTTGGCAAATTGACTAGCTGCTAAGTGTGGTTCTGTAGCAAATAGCTCATTTCATCATCTATGGCTTCTGCCCACAATAAGGATTCCTTAGATCTCATTACTTCCTGATAGGAAAATGGATCATCCTCTAGATGGTAAGTGACAAAGTCCTCACCAAAATTTTTGGGAACTCTCTCTCTAGTAGATACTCTAACTGGATCTGGTTCAACAACCAACTGTGTGGGATTAGTATCAGAAGGGCCTGTTTCAGATTCTACATGAGACTCTGTAATCATATCTGTAGATCCAGAAACACATAAGCCATGATCTCTGAGAAACTTATTTTCAAAGAATTATGCATCTCTAGATTCTATCACTGTGTTGGTAGATAGATCCAAAAACCTACCTGCAACACTATCTTCTGTACTACCTAGATATACACAAGTAATCGTTCTAGGTTCCACCTTAAGTCTTTTAGGATCTTGTATTCTTACATAAGCAATACAGCCCCAAGTCTTAAGAGTATCATATCTACAAGGATGCTTATGCTATATCTCATAAGGTGTCATAGACAACTTAGAGTGTGGCAACCTATTCAGGATGTGATTAGCAGTTAGAACTGCTTCTCCCCAGTAGGAGGAAGACATACCAACTGTAAGCAATATTGAATTTAATATTTCAGTTAATATTCTACTCTTACGCTTGGCAACACCATTTGATTGGGGTGAGTAAGGAGTAGTAGTTTCAAGTATTATGCCCCCTGGAGCACAAAATTCCTTGAACCCTGTCATTGTATATTCTCTTCCTTTATCACTCATAAATCTCTTAATTTTCAAGTTGAGTTGATTTTCTACTATGGACTTGAAAATATTAAACTTTTCAAAAGTCATATCTTTCGATTTCAACAAATAGACATGACAGTATCTTGAAAAATCGTCTATGAATGTTATCAAATACTTCCGACCACCTCTTGTGACGAAATTTCTAAAGTCACAGAGATCAGAATGTATTAACTCAAGAAGTTGTGTGCTTCTAGAAACCAACTTAAAAGGTTTTCTAGTGATTTTAGCTTGTGCACACACTTCACATTTGTCAAATCGAATAGAAGTGTCCAATGGAATGTTGTGAGTTTTAGCTAGATGTTGTATTTTCCTGTAGTTCACATGTCCAAGTCTATTGTGTAATAACTTTGGATCAATCAAAGTGGAACTCACATGGTTCGTGCTATCAGTATCTAAACTCAACCTATACATGCCATTAACCATGAATGCATAATCGAAATAACATGAATTAACTGATAAAGTTACTCTACCATTCATAGTTGAAAAGGGATATACTAGTTTTATCAAATAAACTCATAAAAATCAAATTCTTTTTAAGTAAAGGTATTACTCTGACATGTTTCAAAGTTAGTAATTTACCTGAGAAAGCACCAAATTTGCAGTTCCAACATGAATCATCTCTGCTTCACCACAATTGCAATTTTCTACGGTGTCTTTCACTTCTATGACCTCAATGAGTAAGTTCTTGTCATTTGTAGCATGACAAGTAGCGTCACTATCCAACCACCACTCAAAAGAGACACTGGCCTTTCCATTCTTCATCATTCCAATGAAGGCTTGAGGCTCATACTCATTAACTAGCATATTAGCCTCATTTTGTGGTGTGTCTTTCTTTAACTTCTTTGGTAGCTTACATTCTACTGCCTAGTGACCCCACCTTCCACAATTATGGCACTTGCCTTTCTTCTTTCTTTTGAAGATAGTCTTTTTGGCCTCTAACTGTGAAGAGGATTAACCTTTTGGTGACTTCAACTTTTTATGAGGTTTGTAAGAAAGTGAAACTAAGTTGGCAACTGACTTTTGTTGTCCTACTTGTTCCAAACTCTTCCTAGAAAAGTTTTGATCCTCAATGTGAATATACATCTTTAGTTCATCTAGTCCTATCTGTTCTTTCTGTCTATGCATTTCAGTCTTGAAAGAACTCCATTCAGCAGGTAGCTTACTCAACATAAGACTGGCAAAGAGATTATCGGACATATCAGAGTTATCCTCTTTCAACTTGTTCTCAAGTTCAACTAACTGTGAGGTGACATTCAAATTCATATTGAATTTAAAATCAAAGAACTTCTCCGCTATGAGAGTTTTAGAGAGTCCCTCTTGCTTTTGGAGCTAAGCGTTCAAGTGATCCCATGTCTCTTTCGCCATCTTATACTCACTATAAGTCATAGCTAAGTGAGGATTTAGAAAGTTCAATAAGTAATCTCTACAAAATCTTCATCTTTGTTCCATTGATATTCATCCACATCTTCAGTGGTAGATGCAAAGTCACTTAAAATAGTGTAGAATATTTCACGCTCTTTCATGCCAAATTGAACGTGTAATTTTCAACCATGAAATTCAGTAACATCAAATGATTGCAGCTTTATAATATCATAGGAACTATGTTTTACCATTCCAATCAGAGCAAAGAGTTAGAAATAGTGCACCTTGAAGTCCTCGGAGCTCACAAAGTCGAATAACGCCTCTAACCTTGGTTAAACTTCTATGTAGAGATGGAATTTGCCAAAATAGACCCCAAAAATGAGTCCGGAGCACCCAAAAACCTTGATATGGGCTACCCTCGTAGCCGAAAATTCTCCAAAATTTGCTGAAAATACGCCTAAATACTCTTGAAATACATCAGAAATATGCTGAAAATACCAGGTGCTACAGTAACCCCGCGTGCTACAGTACCGTGAAACTTCCGGCGGCCATATCTTCGTCGTCCGACCTTCGTTCGACGCGAGTGACCACTCAAAACATTCGTATGGACACGTAGAACAAAACCCAAGTGGTCTCACCCTTTGAAATTGGCTATAATTTCTGGGTTCTTGATTCAAAAATTTCGGCCACCCATATTTCAAACTCAGATCCCGACCATACCAACCATCGAAATCGAAAAAAACTTATACCTGCAAGTTCGTCTCAACGATATCTTCAAGTAGACACCTTACTCGCTCAAATCCGACACACGAAGGTAATAGTTCAAGATTGTTGGAGGTTGTGAGTATTTGAGAGAGTAAAGAGTGTTTGCTTGAAGTATTACACCTTGAGACATCAAGTTTGGAATGCTCAATAGTGTTACCTCCAGCGTATGGCAAACCCTATAATATATAAGCAAGCTACTGGGCTCCAACCCATAAGGACCCAAATAACCATACTTTTACATATTGGGCTTGTATGCGAACATATTATTTGAATTATATTAAAATATATCCAACACGATCTTCATGAGCAAAGACAATGATGAAGAAGAAATGTCGTCAAGTTAGGTCGAACTAGGGTTTTGAAAGCGTGAGTACTGAGCAATGTAGTGAGCGACTGAGCGTCGCGGGCTTTGCTTTTTCGGGCTAATGACACAGGGCTAAAGCGTGAAATCTAATGGCATTGGGCCTGATCCGAAATGACACCAGCCCTTATCAGAACAGTACTAAGGCCCGGCTCCAAAATGCTCTAAATTTACGGATCGAGTCGAGTCGGGTCGGGTCGGGACTGGCTAGGTTCGGTCGTCGCAGGCCATTTTGACCTGAGTCGGCCCAAAACTAAGCAGTACCCAGCTCGGCCCAGCTCGAGCCCGAATCACATGCGTCCCAACTCTTCGGGTCAGGACAGGTCAGTTTCGATTTTTTTTTTTGAAAATCAAGATCCCAAATCCCCAAGAACATTAGGTCAGTTTCCATAGGTTAGTTCGTACTCGAAAACATATCATTACATAACAATCCAAAAGGATTTGGAAATGATGTATCAATTGTGAGTACAAAAAAGAGCATGGGGTAGATGAAATCAAAATGGAACTTCTTTTGGGAGGTCCCAGTTATCTTCATCGTCTTTTTTTTTTCTTGTTAGTAGGTGTCTCTTACTTGCTTTGAGGCACAAATCTTGATTGGGGACGTTTGTTTACACAGTAAGACGACAACTATGAGATTAAGCATATTTAACCAAATCTGACAGATTTGAAGATGCCACTATAGTACAAGGAACATAAAAATCATTGAATTCAGTCAACTCTTTCATGGGGCTCTTAGGGTTGTTCCATACGTCTCGAAATAACTTAGATATCCGTGCTCGTGCTCCTAAATTATCTAAACATAAAACGAAATTAAATAAAATACTACAAGAGCAAATTATGTGCCACAACATATGTTGCAAGATAGACTTCTTCTCATTCTTGATTTTAAAATATATTTTTTTAGAGAATTTCTCTAGCACGAGATGGAGGAAAATATCACCAGAATCCACTAACAATGAGATGTTGAAATCAACTAGAAAATGGAGCAAAATGGTGCATAGGAAGATGGACCACCCTATACATATATAGTTCTGCTAGATCCAACAACAAAAAAAATTCCCACAAAAAAGAGAAAAATAAATTGTATTTAAAATAGAAAAGTTCAAGATCATGAATAGCTATTAGCCATTAGATGCTTCTCAAATTTGCATGCATGCAAGCCTTCAATCATGACAATAATTTAAAAAGAAAAAGAAAAAAAAAGGAAGGGTTTCAGTGCATGAATTGGATGGGATTAGTGTAGGGCCGGGTTGGCACAGGCCTTTTGGACAACCTCATATTTTCGGGTCGAGCCAGGTCGGGCCGGCGCGGGCATTTTTGACAGCCCTACCTAGTGCAGACCATCTTATCTTTGAGCTGCCTATCCAGATTTACAACTATTGTTTACCTAATTCTTGATACCGAAAGTATTTTCTGGGTTATGATGCTTATTTACCGAATCAATCCTAAATCTATTGTATGGATGTCAAATTCAATCATGAACTTTCAATTTTACCAGTACAATCCTAAACTTTTGCGCGAAATTCTAAAGTAGTTCTTCTAGAGAACTGTTGACATAGCGTCCAATTGTCACCACCCATCTTACTTGGGAAATTTTATTGGCGCCACGTTAGCGATTTCCGACGACAATTAGTTAGAAACATTATATTGAAATTTTATAGGATGCATTGGCAAAATTGAAAATTTTAAGACTGATTTGACATATGTAGAATAGGATCAGGACTAAACTGTTAATTTTTCCAGAGTATGGATAAGGGTTCATGTATTTTCATGATTGCTTATGGGCCTTGCTAACTGCAAGAGATATGAAGACAAGCATCAACCTTGTAAGGATGCATTTGGTTTAGTTTTCCTAAGGGCTTTGTGCCTCGAAATTGCTTGGTGAAATGCTGGGTTGTTTACTGGTTGGGACTTGCATTAGTGAGTTATCTATTTTGCTCTCAAAACTTTACTAAAAGTTCATTTTTACACCTTTTCAAATGTGAAACCATATCGAGCAAAAAAAAAAAAAATTGTGAAACCCTATATTATTCCATTTCATCTTCTGACTCGACGGCGGCTTGAGCCCCTCGCCATTCGACAAAGGGTTTTGATTTTTTTTTTCTTCAGAAAACAAAGAAATAAAATAAATAAATATGCAACAGAAAGCTCTTTGCAATTTTATTCTGCCAAACGCTACTTAACCCAGATTGCATTTCATAATATTTTTTTACTGAATGCCATTTGCCTTTTTTCCCATAGCCACTTAAGCTAAAGACATTTATATTTGCCGAAAGTCCATTTTCAAAGCTGAACCAACGCATCCTAAGTAACTCTCTCTCAAGCCTCTTTCATGGTATGGAAACTTGGAACGCTAACGTAGCAACGTTCATGGAAACAATGCACGGGAAGGCGTGTGCCTTGGATCCAAACGTAACGGGGAAAAGTGGATATCATCCTCACAATCATCATCGTCCATTATGTCTTCATTAGTCATTGGTGTGGAAGCAATCGGTGCATGCAAATGTTGGCAGCTGTTGGAGCAGGTGTTGAACATACGCGACGACACGCTTAATTGATTTACTTTACATAAAGTACTACATGTTCATTATAAGTCAATCTGCTGGTTTATTCAATGCTCCGACATATACTACTAGACCCATATACGTCGAATTGGGTTTGGATCGAAAATAATTTGGCCCAAATAGATTCATTGAACCTGGTCTGACCCATTTTCATGCAATGCAAATTTAGCGATCCATACTCGATCCGATCCATATTCATATGACACTTATTTAACCAAAACTAGAAAAAAAACTCGTACCCGAACTGAAGTGATAGGGCGAGATTGATTGAGGGCGAGAAAGAATGAAAAGATAGTTTCAGAGGTGAGTCGGGTTCAAGTAAGGTATAAACCCCATTTATGATCCATTTACAACCTATTTAACATTCACATATATTGATTAATAAATGAGTTTATGACCTATTTTGATATGTCAAGATACTACACATATATGGCGGCTGCCCAATTGCACAAAATAGAAAATAAAATAAAATAAAAAGAAACTAAAAAAAGGGCCATTATTGCACAAAAAGGATGAACAATGAAGGAAAGATTTCTTCTCCAGTGGTAGCCTATAATGCTTGCAAGCGAATGGGAAAGACGGGCTTGTCTAAGACTAACGTAAAACACAAGGCAAATAGACACTTCATAAGGCAACCTTCATCCCCTCTGCCTAACGGCTTAAGAAGTCGGCCAAGCTCATTTTTGGCATAATTTTCATTGCACAATTCCTCTATATATAGTGGATTAGAATTGTTCCAAACTTGATTACAGAAAATGACGTCGAGTTTGATCTTCAAGAGAGCTCGAGCGATGTGCACAAAGTTTCGCATGAGAATGGTTGGAAAAGGTACGTCTTCTCTGATGATTGCATGATGCATGCATCTTTTATGATATCAACTAGGGGTGATCGATTTCAAGATGGGTGATTTTCACCCTAGAATTGAGAACCACTCGCTAGGCTTCGGTTCCGCAGAATGAAAACTGTGAACCACACACTTGGTTCATGGCCCAACCCTAGAACTGAACCACCGGTCCGGTCCGGTTCTCGAGTGGATCCATGAAATCAGTCTTATCGAGCACCAACATAAATTAAAGAAGATCGTACGCGAGTGAACCAATGAAGCCATTCCCAATTTCCTATGGGATAAAGACAGACATTAGTGTTGGTGGTGCACTTGATGATTTCTTTGACATATTCATAGAAAAAATCAGCAAGTGCACGAAAATCACAAAATGTCCTTTAATGAGTAATGAGTTCGCCACAAAGTTCTGAAGCTATAGTCTTACATCACATACCACACATGAACATAAGTTTACCACAAATTCGCAGGAGTAAAAAAGTAAACGACATATTCATATATAAATATGATATAAATAGATTCGATCCGATTGGTTCGGGTGGGTGGTTTCCATCTGGAATCGTTCCAGCAAATTGAAACTGGGAACTGAATCAATACCCGAGAAATCACTCAAAACCAACCGATCGGGTATGGTACGGTCCGGTTCAGGTGGATGCCGGTTTTTTTTTTTTTTATAATTACTCACACCTAATATTAACTACCTCTGAGGAGGGGTCCTTAGTACCTGTCGCCCTTCCGAGACATTAGCTAGACAAAAATAAAGAGAAAAACAAAAGGTGATGTGATGACAATCAAACCCCAGTAGTCAAATCTTTTAGCATGAAGATTAAAAGCATAGCACTTCTCGGCATATGTAGCGAAATCACGTGGTTTTGAAAGTATAATGTACTTATATGCTTGCTTTTGACGATTCTCAATTCATTCAAGTGCCGAAAATTGGTTGATTAAGGAGTGAAAGGTTCGCCCTCATCTTTGTATTCCCACCGAAGATATTGGATAACAAACCGACCTACAACAATTTTATCTCATTTTGTTTTTAGCTTGGCTTCCTAATGATGCAGACCTCTCAATGCATTCTGCAGATGCCGCAGATACAGAAGAACTGAAGGACGCTCGGAAAAGCTTAGACGTGAACGAGGAGTACCTTAACGCATTCCGAACTAGATCGTTCATCGATTTGTATGGTAAAGCTCGATTTCTTGCAAATGCTCATCAGGTGCCCTCTCCATTGCACTCCCATGAAAGACCATCTCATGTTGAGGATGAACTCGGCGAGCAGAGTTTGTCGTCTCTCCTCGAATCGACCGTTCTTTCGAAGCAACCTAAGCTCAAGCTTCTCATGCTGAGGTACTTTGATGTGATCGCCGCGGCCTCGGATATGTGCATCGACCTTCTCACCTGGATCCAGCAAATCAAAGCAATGGACCACACAATGCGAAGAGAATATGATGAGATTAGCGACGAGGAATGCTGGAGGAATGGCATGAATACGATCACCTCCGAGCTTATTATCAACCCCTCTCTTGTTCAAACTAGTCCGGTCGGTAGCCCTAACGAGCACGACTTCCAGTCGATTCAGGACGAGTACTGTTCCATCCTAAACTGCTTGAAACCATAGAGAAAGAAGGTGGCGAGAAAGATTCGGCTGATCCGACTTCTTCACAAGGCGGCGCAGACACTCACCCTGCTGCTTATGGGGCCGGCCATTCTTAGCTTTCCGCTGAAGCGCTTCAGGAGGAAAATGTACAACACATTCGGATCTGCACGGACTCGGGTTCTCGAGAAAGTCGGAGAACAATTGGATATCGCGGCCAAAGGGACTTACATCTTGGATAGAGATTTCGACATGATCACGAGGCTGGTATCACGACTTCAAGACGAGATCGAGCATAACAACACCACGGTTCATCTATGTTTGATGAGAGGGGAGGGAGAAACTTCTGAGCCATTGACGAACGAGCTCAAGAAGAGGAACATCGCATTTCAGAAGCGAGCGGAGGAGCTCGAAGAGCACCTGTATTTATGTCTTGCAACAATAAAATGGGCCAAGGATGTGGTCGTAAAGGAAATGATAATGTAAGACCATTTTAAGATAAATTCTTGGACTCTTGTACATAATAAAAATGAAAGTTCATGGGTTGTTTCTTGCCTGCCCGTGATTCAGCAGCATTTCGTACATAATAATGCGATGGCCTCCTTCCGGAGGGCCCGAGCCATGAGTGAGTAGACGTATGGTCGGTTAGATTTATTGGCGGAGGCATTTGTGCTTTTAATATTTTATGCGATCAATCGTGCTTGTCTTCAACGGGGTTTGACCAAGGAGAATTACTAAAAAAAATTTAAAATTATTGTAATTGTACCAATTCAGTTATAAATTTTGCGAGATCAAAGCTGCAGAAAGGGAAGGTACGCTTCCCTCGAGGCCGATGAGGTGACCTCGCCAGCTTCAGGCGTCCTCACCCCCACGAGGCGAGCCTCGCTTGGCTGGCAATATCATCCCTCGCAAGATTCCGACGAGGGAGAGCCTCATCGGCTCTCACTTGTAGCCGGTCACTGACCATCGACGTGGCAAGCTGACTGTAAATGAAGAACGGAAGAAAAAAAGAGAAAGAAAAGGGAAAAAAAATATTAAAATATTTTGAAAATTGCCACGGCAGCACTGGCCGGTTAAAGTTGGTTGAACGAATTGAATTGACACAAATACAAAATGCTTTAGGATTGAATTGCCACAAATTGCTACAGATATATGACTTGTTTGGTAATTCTCCCGATTTGATTGGATTGGCTTGATCCTTTACTTGGTATTCCAGCAGAAGAGTCCAAGTTGTCTGGTGTCATTCTTAGTTTGGCCGTAAATATTGAGATCTCCGATCAACACATTGAATTTCGATAAGACGGTTCTCTTCACGAGACAAAGTTAATGTAAATTGATATGCCAAAAATTACTACTGATAACAAAAGATTTTAGAGCAGATGCTGATTCAACATAAACACAACAGTCTGGACATGGCCATGAATCCAGGAAGGGAGTCTTTCATTCGACGAAGTTTGGAGCTTTCTGCACATAATTTAGTTGAGTGACCCGGCAAACTTTGTCATCCTCAATCATCAACGGGTGAACCAAATAGCATTTGGCCTCTTCTTAGTGTTAGGTGCTACACTGCTACATATGAGCTTTTTTTAATTGAAGGAACAAGACACCGACTCTGGTCCAAAAAGGTTCTAGGCTTAATTTTTTGTTGTCTCTGATTCATGCGTATACTAATCCTAGCAGCACACAGCTCAACTTTTCCTTGTGTCTTCACAGGACCAAGAACTGGAGAAGATGCGTGCTTCACATCTGATCCTGTGCCTCATCCTTGTTTACGGCATTGAAATAGGTCGTGTCTGCGCCGATCCCACTGATGGGTTCACTGTCGTGGCGCTGACTGAGTCGAACTTCGAGATACAGAAACCGTACGACAAGCTGTTGGAGGAGAGGTATAGTTTCGCAGACGGAATCAGGAGGCTTTGGGTCTATGCAGATGATAAACCGCACCAACCCGACAGTAAGACCATGCCCCAGACGGAAATTCGCATAGCAGTACTCTCGCAATCCCTCCATTTTGTGAATTTTGGATCTTTCTTTTCCAATGGGGATACCTGCATTATGGTGTTATCGCATCGAAAATCCGCCATCAGCTTGATCCTGACCTATTTCTCTCACAGGGGCTTGAATATTCATCTGGGGTATGGCAATTTGAGGGCTACGGTTTAGTGCCGAACGGGACTTCCGGAGCCATCATAGTGCAGATCCATGGCGGCATGGGGCACTCCACTACTCTGATACTGAGGATGTACGAAGGCGATGTATGATACTACCTTCGCGATCTGATCGCGACCGATCTTTACGACAAGTGGTTCAGGGTGAACGTGATCCACGACAGGGATCAAGGCATCGTGGAGGTTTACCTTGACGGGACTCTAAAGTTTGTGACACAAGATCGTGGCCCCGGCGACTTGTACTTCAAGTGTGGAGTGTATGCCGCGCCCCGAACGTAAGCTATTATATGGAATCGAGGTGGAAGGACATCAAAATATACAAGAAGTGACTGTAGAGAGTGCTTTTGAAGTGGCCATTTGCTACCAAATAAGTCAGCATGGTCACAATTAGCTAACTGGAAGTTCCTGTGTTTCCAAAAATTGTCTCATTTCTGTATTGTGCCCGGCAAAACTCTTCCTTCAGCTTTCTATTTGATAGCTGGTTGTTTTGTCTTTGCCCTTTGTGCGCGCTCGGATTAGAGTTAATTTCTCTAACTGATTAATAAACGAGAGCTTCGTACCAAATGGAGAATTAGGATGTTGCATCCCAAGCTGCCTTTCATGTGAAGTAATTCAGGCTATGATATGCAAAACATGGGACCTGGGAAGTCAGCTTATTGCAGAAACGTAGTGGAAATAGTGGTCAGTTCCAAGTATGAAGGTTGGGCTGACTATACAATAAGCTGTAGGTGGTCTAAACAGGTCGAACTAGGGAAGGCAGGCCCGATCGACGGGATTTGTCGACCCGCAATTGGCTTTCAAAAGATGAATTCCCGGACCCGGAGCTTCTTTCTCCGTCTCTGCATATTTGACACCAGCTCCATTGATGAGCCTCTATGCATGTGTTAATCAACTAGCTCACAAATTTATCAGCACCCTCATTCCCTGTTTTGTATAGCTAAAGAAAAAATGGCACAATTCCATGCCAAATCTATTTTTCCTTTGGTAAATCTCTCTTATGGTTTCGGTTAGGTTTTTCTTTTTGTGTGCGCAAACTTAAAGGTGCAGCGGGTCGATACTTTCACGGAAGATCATGTCCATGTCCATGCTCATGTGTTATGTCATTAGTCATGCGACTATGATTTTTCAGCTTCTTACTGTAGATCAGTTAGCGTAGTTAAGGATGGGAACACTTGACATTCATAGACTTGCCCCTCGGTTTACATTCTTATCATTTTCATAGCTGGCCTTCGCAGCGCCCCTAGTCATCTGACATCTCTGACTCAGACATATCAGGCTGTTGAGCTGTAAATTATCCTATTTTTTGGGAATCTAGAACTGAGAGTTCCATCAAGTAGAAGGAGCCAAATTCTAATGGTACCCGATTAGCGTGCACAGAAAATTTTAATCCGCGTAATCATCTTACTAAACAAGAAAACCAAAGGAAACTGTACCAAGCGTGTCTTCCGGAGATCATTGGATTCTCTGTATGAACTTACGGCAGACTGCAGTGAGGCCACAGAAACAACTTACATTGGACCTCAAAGTGCACATACGGCACGATATTGCCATGCGTCGTTGTCTGTTTTTTTTTTGGTAAGGTGCGTCGTTGTCTGTTAGAAAAGACAGAAACCAAAGTTCGCATTTATTAGGCCAATTAATCAGGGAAGGATTGATAATACCAATCTGGGGGAGTGCAGGAACAGCTACCTTCCGAAAGAATCGACGACATATCTGTCGTTTGAATCCATAAACAACAATCAACAGACTAAACCTGCTACACTAAAGGCCAAGAAATGGAGCATCAACCAACCCTTTTCCATTGGCATAATTGGACAGTTAGACACCTCCTCAGAAACTAGGAATCACTTACATACATACACATGAGAATCCATAGATGAGACAAGGTCGTTCACATTGTCAAAAGGAAAAGCATGTCTGTCCAAGGAAAGCAGACCTAAAGATATGCTTTGTCGTGTTAAGATGAGAAAATCATAGCTGGTTCCTGCCTTGTTTATGGTTGTCCCTACATATAGAAGCTTTACCCTTCACCGGTTCCTCAACAATTTCTCAGACAGACCTGCAGAAACAAAAATGGAGATACCTTTTCGCCAGGTGCTCTTGTTCTTTGTCGTCCTGGTCTCGAGTCACAATACGAAATCCAATCTGTTCTGTTCTGCTGATCCCACGGACGGTTTCACTGAGGTACCATTGACAGATGCAAACATTGAGCTGCAAAGGCCTTACAACATTCCTCTGGAGGAGCGCTACAGCTTCGTGGACGGGGTGCGCAAGTTGTGGGTCTACGCCGACGACAAGCCCCATGATCCAAACAGTCTTACTCAACCACGCACAGAAGTTCGGATCACGGTAATTCTTGAACCCCTCTATGGTTTATCATTCTGGTAGGGATTGATTGAGCATGAAACCGATCAAATTAGTGGTTTTTTTTTTGCATCAATTTCTCTGTTCTCTGCTGGAATTTGAAGCCTGTTTTCGTAAGCTCCAAGGTTTCACATTTGGCAGGGTCTAGACTACTCGTCCGGAGTCTGGCAATTCGAAGGGTACGGTTTCGTGCCCAATGGAACATCCGGTGCTACGATAGCCCAAATACACGGTGCAGCTCACGGAGCTACTACCCTTATACTGAGGATCTACGATGGGGACATGCGGTACTACAGCGGGGACCTTATCGCCACCGGCCTCTACGACCGGTGGTTCAGGCTCAACATAATCCACGACGTCGAGGGAGGGAAAGTGACCGTGTTTCTCGACGGGAATCAAGTGTTCCAAGCAGCCGACAAAGGGCTGGGCGATCTGTACTTCAAGTGCGGAGTTTATGCGGCGCCGGCCAACATAAGCTACTACATGGAATCGAGGTGGAGAGACATCAAAATCTACAAGAAGTACTGAAGTTTGCGAAATTTGGCTCGTGAATAAGTCCTGTCCCGAGTGATTGTTGTCTTTGAGAATCCTAAGGATTTGCGTCATGATCCTGATCGCTGAATATGAGCAGTGACATTAGCAGTAAGATCCTCCTCTTATGTTTAGATGACAATTCCTGCTAGAGAATGTCGTGGTTCCGAATCTCAGCCACAGTTTTCGGGAAACATTACTACAAAATTTGACGAGGGGCTTAGCATCTCACAACTGATCATCTGTCGTCTTTCTCCACAATCAACTGAATTCACATTGAGTTTCCTCACAGGAACGCGTGCAGCTGTTAACAATCGATCCGCGATTAACCTAGTCCATATCCAACAACTAATGGAAACACTACTTGGCTAAGGATCCCATGATTCCATCACAGTAAACAAAAAGACAAGTGAAGCGCAGAGACATGAATGATAAGGTTGGTTTATGTAGTAGTATGGCCGTTCATCAACGACAGGTCTCAGTACCAGAAAGCATATTCAGAAGTATTTCATTTGAGATGCTCAGGACTAGACATGGCCGGTTCCGGTTCAGGAACCGGCGTTTCTGGGCCGATTCCCGATTCCGGTTCCGAACTTTTAATTTTATTTTTAAAATAATAAAATAAAATAAATAAACTATTAATTACAAATTATAATCAAATTGTACATTGTAATAAAATTTGAAAAAAAGAGAGCGAGGAGGAATATGCTTGAACTTAATGAATTATTATTAAACGCCTACATATCTTTTTTGGGATAGAAGAATCAAAGCCCATGTAGTTCTCTTACCTTTGGTAACCCCCAACTTACATCATCGTCAATCGTCGCTACCCGTTGTTGTGGTGGCGATAGTATCTCCACAGTTATCACTGAAGAATTCGTGTTTCTCGATCCAGCTCTTGTTGTCGAAATTTAGCCTTTGTCCAATTATCGACACAAGCTTGAATCTTCACACTTTCCGGACTTAATCTTGAACGGCGGGGGTCCAAAATTAATCCCCCAGCGCTAAATGCTTGTTCAACTGTCACTGTTGAAGAATGGGTCGCTAATATTTATTTCGCGATGAGGGAGAGAATTGGAAATTGAGTTGAATGGTTCTTCCACCACCAAAAAATCTTAAAATTTGCGTTGTATTCGAATTCACTAAACTTAAAAGCAATTGTTAAATAGTTTTTTAATTCGAAAATATTATCTATTAATGTCCATTTCTATTTTTTTTGCCTACTCATGAGTATTTTATACCCTATACTAAGTGAAATACCTGCATCGCTTTGTGAGATATTATGTTGGGCAGATCCACATCCATTGTCACTTAAACCATGTCTAATACAAAATTCATTATATAATGCTACTATAGCTTGTTTAACCTCTACTTGTATAATTGAAATATTTATTGTTTCATCCAAATGTAAACAATCATAATAATAAGCATTCAGATAATCTAATAAACCATCTAATTTAGTACGTGGATCGAAAATAATACCAACTAAATAGAAAAAATGAATGTTCAAATAATAATGCAACCATTTTTCTCGTAGTACTAAAATACTCGAAGCTAATTCAGTATCTTTTTTCATATTCATTAAAAATACTAACAATATTAACACACTCTATTAAAAATAAATGCGTAGTAGGATAATAAATACCAGATAAAGTATTAGTAGTATCATTAAAAACTTTCAAAAAATCTAATTTTTTTTTTTGCAAACGTCCCAATGTTGCGGGAGTAAAGCAATATCGAGAACAGTATTCGAAATAAAGGAACATAATAAATCTTTGTAATCAAAAATTTGTAGGAGCATCTTGTAGGTAGAATTCCAACAAGTCGGAATATCTTTTGGGAACCTTTTTGCATTTCTTCCATTTTGTTGACAAAATTTTCCTCACACTTTCATAAGATGAGGACGGCTCCATAAAAATCTAATTGCACTATTTATTGGGTGGATAAAAGTCACAAGAACTCGTAAATCATCTTGTACACATAAATTCAAAAACATGGCAAGCACATCTAATGTGAAAAAATTTGTAAAAAAATTATCCGCCAAAAGAGGGTTTACAATTTTTTTCTAACTTGGGAATGGATGCAGTATTTGCGGCGACATTATCAAAATCAATTAAAAAAATTTTATTAATCAAATCATATTTTTCTAAAACTTGCCTAATTAGTCTATAAATATTATGGGCCATATGCCTTGGAAAAACTCGAAATGCAATAAGTCTTTTTTGAATAACTCAATCATCATATATCCAATGGCATGTGACACCCATATAAGAATTAATATTCCAAGAATCGCTCCAAATATCACTACCTATATGTACACGTCCATTGAATTCTCCAAAAAAATTTATCAATTCATTTTTTCGTTTTATATAAACTTGTTTAAGTTCGCGTTTAAGAGTAGTTTCGGAACAGATGGTGCTTGCAGAGCCAGCACATTGTTTACCAAATATCTAAAATTAAAATTTTCACCAGTATTAAATGGAGCATGCTTCAGCTAATGTTTGTTTATAAAGTGCATTAGTGAAACGGAATAAAGGATGAGGGTTAGGATTAGCGAACCCGAAAATTTATTGTTGGCTAGTGTCGATCCCTACTTGCGTTGGACGTTTTTTCGTCAGATGCCAACGAAATGTTTCACAGTCATCTCCTTTACCAAGTTTGTATATTTGTGGACAATATTTACAGCTTCTATCAAACTTGCCTTCGTTTTCATTCCATACTTTGTTGAAGTGTAGCCATAAGTTTGATTCTCGGCGCTTCCATCCCGGCTCCTTTGCTATCGACGATTCTTCGACATCAATAGGAGGATAAAAACTTTCTTGCATTAGGACGTGATCGGCGTTGGGATTGGGAACATCGTCGTCTTCCCAACATGAATATTCACGACGATCATATTCACGAACAGGATAATTAGATTCTCCCATCGAGCTCTTTCCATTTCTAGTATTTCTACTTCCATTTGCTATTTTTTGAGAGAAATGATCGGAAAGTTGATTCAAAGAATTAAGACGGAATTGAGAGAGAATAGCGGATTGAGAGAATTTGAGAGATCGAGACTTGAGAGTATTGGAAAGAATTGAGAGAAATTGTGAGAAAAATAAAGAAGGATTGAGAGGTTTTTATAGAATTTTTATTATTTTTTTAAAAAAAATTGCAACGGTCCAAAGGCCCGCGGGGGAAGAGCCAAACGGCTCTTCCCCAAGGGGCAGAGCCCACATGTTGTTTTTTTCCTTTAAATACGGGGGTTCGGAACCGGTCCTTAAAGGCTGGTTCCAGTTCCAGTTCAAAACTGCGGGCCCTGTCAACGGGCTGATTTCGGGTCCGCGGTTCCGTTTGGCCATGTCTGCTCAGGAGGCTAACTTGAAATAACGAAGACTAAAGACTAACGTGGGACCCACCCTTGATTTAAGCTTGACTTTTTTTTTGTTGGGTTCCTACCTTTTTTGTGGTTTTATTTATCATTCGAGACGAAGCTTTTGACACTCTTTTAAGAAAAAACAGTGTATTTAAGTAACTAGTTATTGTGTTTATGAGATGTGTTTTACATATATACCGTACTAAGAAACTATTGTTCTAAAAATTACTCAAGATCAAAAATATCTAATGAACACGTTTAATTTTAATGAAATATTGTAATATAAGGCCACTATGTTATAGAATATAAGGCCATTGTGTTATAGTCGGTGTATTTTACCTGCTTAACTTTCCATTTCGTTTCGTTGGATTTAATAGTCCAATGGTATACATTTTCATGTCGGCCCTAGAAGAATTTTTAACAGATATTAGACGTAAATTAACAATATGATAGAGTTCAAGCACATTAATAATCCTGAACTATAACATCCCCATCCCTAGTCCCACATGGCTTAGGGAGGAGACCTTAGGCTAGTATATAAGCCTTGGGGCGCATCGGAAGCATGGTGGGCCCAGGCTGTTATAATTGGTATCGGAGCCAACTCCCGACAGCATGTGTGGCCAAACCGTGAGGGTGGACAGTCGTGGTCAGGATGGTAGGAGAGGCTGCGTCCTTTTGAAAAAGGACGGCTGTGGGTGTGACATTTGTTGGTATCAGAGCATATGTTATGAATTTTAGGTTATGTTCTATTATTATGTTACATTTGTTGATATCAGAGCATAGGTTATGAATTTTAGGTTATGTTCTATTGTTATGTTCTATTGGTGGATCCAAGTAATTATGAGCTCCGATTCGGATCCACCACTTGTTTCTCTTGTCAGAGATAAGGGAAAGAGAGCTATTGACTTTGATCCCAAAGATGTGCCTCGAGGTTCTAGAGGCCAACCTTCGACAAGATGTCAAGATGATACGAGAGCAGAATCACAAGAAACAAGAGAACAGAGCCAACAGCCAAGGATCCAAAATAATGTATCTGGAGTTATCGAACCTGGAAGTGATCGAAGTTCACCTTTGCCCAATTCAGGAAGGCGAAACCACCAATTTATGATGAGAAAATCGTGGACATTATGTGTCCAAAGCTGACAATATCTTGCAAGTAATAGCGCAACAGAAGCATGGTGGGCCCAGACTGTTATAATTGGTATCAGAGCCAACTACCGACAGCGTGTGGGGCCAAACCCTGAGGGTGGGCAGTCGTGGTCGGGATGGCAGGGGAGGCTACGCCGGTGGGTGACTGTGACCCAAAAGCAGGCGAGGTATGGGTACAACGGGGATATTGTGTCTGAAGGGGGGAGATTGTAACATCCATCCCTAGTCCCACATGGCTTAGGGAGGAGACCTTGGGCTAATATATAAGCCTTGGGCCCTTTGTAAACTTGCGAGACGCGTTTTTCGGGCGTTGTATGGGCGGCGCTTGGAGGAACAAAACCGTGAGGACTGTGTGTCCAAAGTGGATAATATCTTGCAAGTAGTAGCGCAGCGGAAGCTTGATGGACCCATGTTGTTATAAAAACATCCCAATCTCTAGTCCCACATGGCTTGGGGAGGAGACCTTGGGCTCGTATATAAGCCTTGGGCCCTTTGTAAACTTATGAGCCACGTTTTCTAGGAGTTGTATGGGCGGCACTCGAAAGAACAAAACCGTGAGGACTGTGTGTCCAAAGCGGACAATATCTTACAAGCAGTAGTGCGGCGAATGCTTGGTGGGCCCACACTGTTATAATAACATCCCCATCTCTAGTCCCACATGGCTTAGGGAGGAGACCTTGGGCCAGTATATAAGCCTTAGGCCCTTTGTAAACTTGCAAGACGCGTTTTTCGGGCGTTGTATGGGCAGCGCTCGGAGAAATAAAATCGTGAGGACTGTGTGTCCAAAGCGGACAATATCTTGCAAGTAGTAGCATAGCGGAAGCGTGGTGGGCCTAGGCTGTTATAATTGGTATGGTCAAACCTTGAGGGTGGGCAGTCGTAGTCGGGATAGCAAGGGAGACTGCGTCAGCGGGCAACTGTGGCCCAAAAGCGGGCGATAGTAAAGGAAACGGAGACAAGCCTGGGCGAGACGAGCAGGATGATATCCCCACAAACACGGCGCTCCTGGCCTTAAAAGGGGACTGCCTGTTTGCTCACTCAAGCCCATTCTTGAAGCTAAACCCTTAAGGTGCTAGATATTTCTGGTTCAACAGGTTCCACATAGTGGCAAGTTGAAGAGCATACTAAACCAAACCAATCGTACTACTGAGTCAACAAGAGGATTCAGATATGCGAAAGACCATGCTTATGAGAAATGAGAAGAAGAGAAACTTTAGAAACTCATAATATTGAAAAGCATACTGATATTTCACATAAGGTTTTTCCTCCCTGTTTACAATGCCTTCGGGGGCCTTTTATAGGCAAATTACATACCAAAGGACTTCTGACAACATCACAGACTAATTCACGATGAAAAACTAAAAAAGTCTTCGGGGTGAACAGTGTTTGCTACAGTGCTACAGTACTGCTGGGCATAATTGGCATCGTCAGAGTCGGAACTGGGTAGTTCAAAGCCGTCGACGATCTGGATCTGGGTGATAATTGGCATCGTCAGAGTCGGAACTGTCTGGGCCGTCTTTGTCCTTTTTGAATTTATTCCAGTACCACTGTTCTTCGAGCTGGGACAGTCCAACGTCTGGGTCTTCGTCTTCGGTGAGTGAGGGACTATCTTCTTGTTCTGCCGCGTGTCTTTCGCCTGACAAAATATCTTCCATAGTGACTGGGTCTGGTGGATCTTGTCGAGAGCCTTGATTAGAGCTGGATGGCATTTGAGGCTGGGGCCATAGTTGGAGCTGAGGCCACGTGTACGAGCTAGATGGCTGGTCCTGAGTGCTGGATGCAATGTCTGCTGTAGAGTATGGATTTTGTGATAATTGTCCTCCCCAAGGGTCTTGAGTGTCAGGAGTGTCAGTGTCCATAGAAGAACCTGGCTGGTTGCTTCTATAATCTTAAAGAGCTTGACGTACCTGAGGGGTGCATTTTGGGCCTATCCCACGAGTGGTTCATGTGATGGTATGGCCAAATTTCAGGGGGAATTTCATGATTTTCTTGGCATAGGACTCGTTGGAGTTCTCTATACTCATACTGCATCAGTGTGATGGACTTAGGAAGTGTTGTATAGATCCGAAAAACTTGTCGATGGAGATTGGGCTTGAATGTAGTGGTGCCATAATACAATGCTTTTTCTCGGACATCTCCGGTTGGGCTGAAGAAAACCCAAGGCCTGTGAAAAAGGACTGTGGTGTGTCTTTCTGGGTCAGCTATTCCACAATTTCGCTGAAAGATGAAGTGTTGTTTCCATGCTGCTAAAGGCTGGAACCAAGTGAGCATTTCTGTCAAAGCTTTTTGGTTTGAGAAATCTCCCATGAGTGCTCTGGATAGGACTCGGACAATCTTGTCTGTGGGAAATTCAATGGCAACAGCATATACATTGAGAAAATACCAAAAGAACCATTTGAGGTCTTCAGGGAAATCTTGATCAGAAGACCATCGCAAAACATGGATAAATGGATAATCAGGATTAAGACCATGTGGTCCTAATATTAATCCACCATAAGTGCTGAATATGCGATTTTGGTACTCATTCATGTAATACTTCAAATTCTCACGGAAATTATTTTCTGCAACTTGCCTAGGGACTTCTGGAGGATAAGTGAGAGTATTCCATGGTGTATCTCGCATTGGTGTGGTACGAAATGTTCTTGCATCCAATGGATTTCTGCGGACATACATGTTGATGGATTCAACTGGCTGCTTCGGTCGGGACAGAAAATCTGCGAGGACATTCTTTTTGCCTGCTATTTGTTTAGCATCAAAAGAATATTTCGAGAAGCATTCGGCCCATCTTAACAATTGCGGATGGAGAATCTGTTTCTGCCTGAAATTGAGCATTTGGGGAAATGAAGACATATCCATTTCGACCAAAAAGTGATGCCCAATAAGGTGGTATTCAAACTTCTTGATGCCATATTTGACTGCGAGAATCTCTTTAAAAGTGGAGTGATAATGCATCTCTGCGGGAGTGAATCGTCCACTTTTGTAAGCACAGATGAAGCGCTTACCTTTGATTTCTTCAAGGAGAATGGCTGCCCAATATTTATCACCAGCATCTGTTTGCAGAATTCTTTGACCAGTGGAAGGAATTTGCAAAGGGGGAAGATGCTGCAAAATTTCTTTGAGATCTTTTTTCAACATCCTCTGAAGAGGATAGAGTGCTTTAGATATTTTTGGCACAAAGTCTCGGAGATAATTGACAATTCCAAGGAAAGCTTGGATTTGGCTAACTGTCAAATTCTCAGAGGGAAATTTTTGGAGTTCCTCTGCAAGGTGAGAACCTGGACAGTAGGTGCATTCTTTCAAATGCATACCAAGGAACTCAATTTCCTTTTGAGCAAGGATCATTTTCTTTTGGGAAAGCATGATTCCATGTTTCTGGAAAATTTCAACGAACTGGGAGAGTAATTTACAATGAGATTCCTCATCAGGACTGTAGAGGATAATATCATCAATGTAAATCTGGGCATGTGAGAGAATGGGCTGGAAAATTCTACACATGGCTTTCTGAAAAATGGATGGGGCTGTTTTTAGGCCAAATGGAACAACTGTCCATTGAAAATGCTGGTTTGGAATACAAAAACCAATTTTAGGACGGTCATCAGGATGAATGCCAATTTGCCAAAAACCTGCTTTCAGGTCGAACTTTGATTAGATCTTAGCCTGAGCTAGGCTACCAAACAAAGAGTTTTTGTGAGGCAAAGGGAATTTATCATCTTGGAGGAATTTGTTCAAGAGCTGGTAATTGATCACCAATCTGAGCTTACCACGATTCTGTTCTGCTCGCTTGTTCACATAAAAGGCTTCGCAAGCCCATTGTGAATCAGAGGGTTCAATGAGGCCTTGAGAGAGCAGGTCAGCACATTCCTTCTGGGCCAAAGCAAGATTTCAGGATTCATACCAGAATGACTGGCTTTTGTGGGATTAACATCTTCACTTTTCTTGAATGGGAGTTTGACAAAGAAGTCAGGATTTTTCCAAAGAGGATTTGAACAAGTTTGGACAAATTGAGAATGAGATTCTGAACAGCAGGATAAGAGACTTTGGGTAATTGGATCAAGGATTTCTAGCTGAATGATGAAAAGTATCTGGGTATCCACATATTCACGAAACTGGTCACCAAATTGTAAACCAGTAGGTTTAATTCTGAGCTGGGAAAGCTGGGCTAGAACATCCCAACCAATGATGAGGTCTTCATCTGGGGAATTACAACCAAGGATTTTTGTGGATATGGAACAGCCTGGAAATATTTGGAGGGTGATGGTTTTGCTGCGGAATTTTGTGGTAAAAGTATCTCCGGAAGCAGAATGGAAATACCTTGTGTAAGGCGTCCAGAATTCTTCTGGGAGTACTTTTATATCCATGAGTGATGTTGCCGCGCCGGTATCAATGAGAGCAATGACTTGGACATGTTTGTCATTTTCTGGGGTATGGATTTGGATGGGGATATATGGAGAGTGGAAAACGGGTTAGACATGGAAGGAGTCGGGGATATTATCAGGGAAGAATGCAAAGATATCACCTGGGGATTCATCAGAGTCTGAGGAATATGTTTGGAGGGCAAACAGTGTGTCGGGTGAAGGCACATCTTCAACAGAGAAGACAGACTCAATATCTTCATCATCCAAAGGGATTCCTGTGGTGGAGGAAATCTTTTGGATCATATAGCTTCCTTGGCGCTTTGCCTGAGGACGATTTTTTGCAAAGTGCCCTTTCTTGCTACAGATGTAGCATCGGTCAGATTTCTTCTTTTTCTTGAAACCAGAAGCAGGGGAGTGATGCCGCTTCTTTTTTCGAAGGAACTTCCACTTGCCTCTCTTAGGTCTTCGTCTGCCAAAAGAGAATTTCTCAAAGGAGAACTTCTTGAAGTGCTTGCGTTTCTTATTGCTAGCACAAGAGGGATCACTGCAATTTCTCGAGCATTTGATCTTCCAATGAGGATTGTCACAATTCTTTTTGAGAGAATGATTCTCCCGGAGGTAACTTCTGAAGACTTCTCTTCTGTGGCACATTTCTTCAATGGCAAGGTGGACAGACTGTTGGATTTCTCCAAAAGTCGCATCTGTGATGGTCTTGTTTTTTAGCTTCAAAGCTTTCTCAACAACTTGACTAATCTCTTTAGGGATGGAAGCCAGGAATACGGACTTGAGATTAGGATCAGAACCAAGCTGGTAGAAAAGCTTGATCATTTCTCGAAAGTGTCGATCCAGGTCTTTTTTGGCCAGAGAACAGCATTTTCTTTCAAAGAATTCTTTTCTTTTGAGCTCTTTCGAATCTTGAGGTTGGTCAATAAAGAAAAGATGAATCAGCTGGATTGCTTCATCAAAGGACATGGTTAAAAACTGAAGTTGGTCTCTTTCTGGGGCTAACTTCCACCAATCTTTCAAGGAACCAGTGAATCGAGTGACAAACTCAAGGAGAACATCATAAGAACTGTGTTCCTTTAGGTTTCTAGTAATCAACCAAGAATGAAACTCTTGAAGCATTTCTGCCCATTTGTGGTAAGAGATATCATCCAAAGTGAAGAAATTGGATGAATATGACTTATAGGTCGATGACGATGGGTCATGGTAAGGTTGTGTAGGTGGAGGTGGATGCTCAACTTCAGGTGGGTCTTCCATTTCTTCTTCAATGATTGGCTCTGTAGGGTCAGCCATCATTACGTCTGCCACAACAGACTGGGTGCTAGAATCATAGGATTCAATATCTGGAATGGAAGATGACTCACTGATAGAGATTTCAGGAGTAGCTGGGGTGAAGGATTTATGGGTTTCACTGTGGAGATGGTAGGAACCTGGTTTCGAAGGAAATTTTCCAAGGGATTTGAAACCATGTATGAGTGGGAAGGTTTATGAGGAGGGGATGAAGGAGGAGATTTTTCTGGTGGTGCTGAAGGAGGTGGGAAAAAGGTCTGTTTATTTTTTTCTTTTTTCTCTTGGTCTAACTTTTTAAGATGATCCCGAAGAGCAAGGAAGTTCGTCTTTGGAGGAGGTGGTGCTGTGCTGAGTACAGTTGTAAAAGAGTTGGGGTTTGGAGAGCTTGGCAAGAAGGATGTGGGGTTAGGAGTTGCTGTTGGAAAGAAAAATGGATCCAGGGCTTGTAGATTCCTTTGCTCAAGGAGAGCTTGTTGTTCTTGCAGTATCTGGACCTGGCGTCTAAGCTTCTCAATCTCAGGAGTTTGGTCTTCCAGATAATGACTTGTAGGAATCTGTTTTGTTTCCATCAGGTACAACCTCTTCTGGAAATCTTCCAACATCTTTTTAGAGACAGATGTAGCATGGTCTACCCTGTCAAGACGAGTAGCCACTGAGTTTATTGCTACATTATGGGCGAGAGCATTCTCTGTCTGCCAATTCAGAACAGCTTCAACAGGTGTAAGGCCTTTCCGTCTTCCATGAAGATCGACATCATGTGAAGTTGTGATCTTTGGAGAATGTAAGTATTTTTGCTGTGTATCAGAGAAACTTTCAACTGGAGGGAATCTGAAAGTGGCTGAGCTTTCTTCAGATGAGGCCGATTGTAAAGGTGGGAAGTCTTCTGGTCGGAACATGCAAATACTGGGTAAAACAAGAGGTGGTTCAGGTTTAGGATTGCAAGTGTATGGCTGAGGGAGTCTGATGGGACAAGAGTTTTTCTTTACCCATTTGAGGATGGGTTTGTAGAATGGAGAAGTGATGGGTTTCTTTGGTGGTGGAGGTGGCGGCTTTGGTTCATCTGGGGGACAAGCATGTGGAGGTGCAGTAATTTGAGGAGGTTTGGGAGAACTATACTCAACCATATATTGTCAGCGTCCGCCGTCTTCACCAAGAGGACCCACGATTGGATCACCGTCTAGGTACCTTTAGTAAAGTGAATCTTTCTTCTTCTTCTTTCTGGAGGACGGTCTGTCATCCTCATCATCTAAGTTCAAACATGAGGAACAGGAACAGTCAACATCTCAAAAGCAGTGTCCGGAGGGATCATTGTAATAATGGATGGGTCGTCCATGGTCATCAAAGGATTGGACATGGGCTTTAGGATCTGGGTCTTCCATACTGACAGAGTCAGATGGACACGGGGTGAAACACAGGATGGTGGGAAATGATGGAAACACAGAGGAAGAAGTGTCTTCCTTTTCTTTTGTGAATTTAATGGTGACAGTACCATCTTTTTTCTTGGTGTACTATGGCTCAGAAGATTGGACAGGTCGGGAATTTTGATGGAGTTTTTCATAGTTGGTCACCCAACTGTCAGGAAGGAGTTTAACAAGCTGATCTCTTGGAAGTTGACGAGGGATATAAATACATGAAGTCTGGTCGTTGTCAACAAGGATAAGCAAAGCATCATCTGCACTTGGTAGGTTGAGATCAATGGCATGGTTTTGTACTCTGTACACCATCTGGTAGTGTAGAGTAGCAATTATGGCTGATGTGGTTTGAGGAGCACCAATGATCTGCAACTGAACTTTCAAAGTAGAGAGAAGGTTGGGATCTGCCAAGGCCATGTTGAAATTTGGGAAGAGTGTGACAAATATTATGCCTGCGTTCAGAGTGGTCTGAACAGTGCCAATGCAAGCATGCTGGTATTCCAAGAAGCGAGTATCAAGGAGAGCAACCCGAGCAACTACGGGTAAACCTTTTCGTCCATGCGGGGATAGAGCCAAACGAATGGCGCCAAAGTGGAGATGAGTGTAACCCTGTTGAGCCCACTGGGCAGGGAACTCAGGTGGAATTTGAATAGTTACAAACTGCTCTTATTGCGTAGACAAGATGGGGTGCTGGTCAAATTTAGTGGACTGAACATATTCTTTGACAGAACGAGGGGTTTGTTTGATGAGATGTTTGATGGAGCGAATGAGGGAAAATGATGATGGTTTACAAAAAGCAGAGTAGGGGTTCATGAGTGGGAGTTGTGTTTCTGAGATTTTGCGATCATCATTCACATAGGATACCTCATAGATGTAATCCATTTTGGAAGAAGTGGATTTGCGGAGTTCGGGTGGTGGTGGTAGTGAGATGGTGGTTTCTAGCTGAACTGGAGCCGAAATATCTATGGAGTTTTCCATGAGAGTTGGAATTTCTCCTTTCCCTTCAGCAGGTCTAAGAATATAAGAATACTAATTTTAACTCAGTTTCGACGATGTTTGGCTCTGATACCAGTAAAGGAAGCCGAGACAAACCTGTGCGAGACGAGCAGGTATGCTATCCCCGTTGTGTCCAAAGGGGGGAGATTGGACGGTAGGGAGACGGGCGAGGTATGGGCACAACAGGGACGTTGTGTTCGAAAGGGGGAGATTGTAACATCCTCATCCCTTGTCTCACATGACTTGGGGAGGAGACATTGGGCTAGTATATAAGCCTTGGACCCTTTGTAAACTTACGAGATGTGTTTTTCGGGCGTTGTGTGGGCGGCGTTCGAAGGAACAAAATCGTGAGGACTGTGTATCCAAAGCGGACAATATCTTGCAAGTAGTAACGCAACGAAAGCGTGGTGGGCCCACGCTGTTATATGAACATCCATTATCATCATGCAAATTAACAAAAAAAAAACGAAAAAAAACGTCCTGGGACATTTTTACATAGAACAATTAACTATTGACAAGAAAGTTGTGGCTTTGCATTATAAGACAACCCATTCAAACAATTTGCAGATATAATTATTGTAGATTTAAAGGCAATTAATTAGTTTGAGTTTAACAGGAGATTCCTTATTTATTTTAGCGGTTTTCTTTTCATGAAAATTATTATTTTACATTATGTTACACTTTATAAATTTGATTTCAAGTTTGATATTAAATCAAGTTTAGCATAAATTTATCTACTGATCATCTCGAGCCGAGCTGATTTATTGAACCGTGTATTGGGTGTTGTTATCCAGTCACTGGTAAAAATTTTAAATATGAAAACTGCTTCAATTTTTTTAATCCATTTAATAATCTATCAATAGCAAAAGCATAATTAAGTGAACTCAACCAAATGGGAAATTTAAGTCTCAAAAAAAGAAAAAAGAAAAATTGAAAGTTAATAAATGTTCGACAATTATTAGTAGAGTTGTTTTAGGATGAGCGGAGGAGCAGCAAAGTCTTCAGTCATTGCTATTACTGGATCAGAGCTCGCTTTGTCCCGCCACCATCGGCGCCGTCATGCGATGGCGGACGCCGCCGAGATCCGGCGGCCTCGGGGTGGCCGCCATGTCCTACGTCGCCGTGGACTACCTCCGCCACCTGTCCCCCACGTGGCACGCGCGTCTGCAGCCTGCACTCTGGTCAATGCTCGCTCTCATCGCCGTCTCTCGCGTCCCCTACTACCGGCACTGGTCGGCTGAGTTTCGCTCCGCCCTACCTTTCGTCGCCTCCATGGTGTTCATGCTCTTAGCTTTCCTCTTCGAAGCTCTCTCCGTGCGCTCCGTCACCGCCGTGCTCGGCTTGGACTGGCACAGGTAATTCCAGCTGAGGTCAGTTGAAGACGTGTCCCTTTTCTAGTTCGATTGCACCTGGATCGGAGTTTTGTTAGCTCGAATTGCGTTTATTGGAACCTCAGTAAGCTAGAGTTCAGCTTGAAGTTAGAGTTTGATGTTGTTGCCGAACTTAAATTCAGTGACGATGTCGACGACGGGAAGTAGTTTGTGTAATTGCAAGTCATTTTGGATCTATTCGAAATAATGGACTTTGTTTTGAAGATTCGATGACGATTGAAGGGTAATTGCGCGTCGATTGCAACTTGAGATTTAAATGAATCTATTTATTTGATACATGGCCATTAATTAGTACGTTTTTTCACTCTAATTAAATGCTGTTTTTGAGTGGAAAGTTTTCTCTGTGAATTAGAATGAATTTCGGAATTTTTTTTGAAGTTAGAAGTTCTTGCTCAACCTCTTTCCTTTTTTGCATGCATGCATGTTCTCGAATGATTTATACGAGTCCATTAGTACTCAGATGAGCAAAATTACGTGACGATGAGACTTTTTCTGAACAATAAATGAAATTATTCAACTCTCTTCCTCTGTTATGGGGAAAAGTTCATACGGGGTTGATGGGATCCAGATGTTGGACTTGTACTCTTTTTGTTCTGGAGCTCAAGCAAATCTGGACTAGTTCCTGCAATCTATCTCAATATATGCAAGGTTTATTATCGTCTCGTCTCAAAAAACGTTTCCAGACTGCCGGGTATATGTGATTATGTTTTATTTACATTCTTTCATGAACTAATTCTACTCCATTGTTGGTCTCAGAATGTTGAATTTGCTTAGCTGAGACTCATTATTCAATGTGATCCTTCGAAATTAGAACATGAAAAGATAAAGCTAAAACATGGACTTTTGGATCTTATCATGGTTTCATTTTGTGGATGTCTTCAATGTGGAACTCTACAAGATGCGATTATATTGTATGATCTCTAAGATATTGTATCATGCGCTCCACCCCGTGAACATTAGTCACCAATCCATGTGTTTGTGCTTGTCGATTGATAAATTAAGTTTCTATTTGTAAGTTCGATTTGGACTTTGAACCTGGAGCAGGGATCACTATCCAAAGTGCCACACTGCCACCATTTTCCATAAACTTGTTTTCAGTGTTCTTCATACTCTTTAGCTGTCTCTACTCAAATTCAGGAAGAAATTGGAGAATGATCAATCTGACAGTAAAGTTTTACTGTTAAAAAATATTTCAAGATGAAATTGTAGGGCTTGTATACATCAAACAAATTCCAAGATTTACATTTTGCCTCTGCTGAATGTACCAAAGTGTAATTTCTTACGTGGTTATAATTCATATTACAAAACATTTCTAACGATGCATGGCTCCAGAAATTCATGAAATCTATGTACTCACTCAGAAAGCATCTACAAGTCTAGGATAGAACCTGCACTATGACTGTTGCTTCACTGAATAAATCATGTGATGGAATGTGATCCATCGATATGTTTGATGCAATAATGACGAGGACACTGATGATGATGGCTAGATAGCCTATGCACATGGAATCTCTTTATGAATTTTCGATATATTCATAGAGGGTCATGGAGTTAGCACATTTATGTGAAAGTTAATGCAGTTGATTATCAGTCTCCATTGTTTGTAAAAGTAAAAAAAAGTGTCACTTTCTGTTTGTGGTGGCTACATGTATAGCTCTATTTCTGCCATCGAAGTTCCATCATGATTCGCAGATTGTATCTAGGCAGAAAATTACATAGTATTGTTGACGTATGATGCAGCAGTTTGATTTCAATGATTTCAGTCTCCCACACCATCGTAGTAAAACTGCACGGATAGAGTTTAACCACTACAAGAAGGAAATTTTATGCAAAATTCATTTTGGACAGGGATACACCTCCTCTTCCTGACACTGGCCAGTGGCTGCTTCTAGCATCAAATGAAAAACTTCCTCAGACAATTGTTGATATATTGAGAGCTCCAATTATTGGGCTTCATCACTTCCTGATGCTGTTCATGATGCTGGCTTTCTCTGTGTTGTTCGACTCTGTAGAAGCTCCTGGTCTTGGACTAGGGGCTAGGTACATGTTCACCATGGCGATTGGTCGACTTCTTCGGGCTATAACTTTCGCTTCTACAATTCTTCCATCTGCTCGGCCCTGGTGTGCCTATTCAAGGTTTAGAGTCCCAGCTTATCCTCATCGTTGGGCCCAGAAATATTATGTACCATATGCCTCAGATGCTGGTGCTATTCGCAAGATAATAAATTTGGATACAGCATATGGTATGTTCAATTTTTTGATGACGTGTTAGTGATAGTCTCTCTTGCTCTCTTATTGTCTCATGGTACAGACTAGGAGGATATTCTTCCCCGACCATCAAAGCTGATTAGAAATAGCAATTTTCTGCAGTTGTCTGCTCACTTTAGATATTTGACTTATTCAAATTCAGTTGAATAGTTTGCATAGTTTTCCTTTTAGGCTTTAAACATATCATTGGATTCACAGTGTAATATATATGCGAAATACGAAAAGCGCGAAATAATTAAATGTTAATGGAGTTTAGGTAATGTAGATGGAGTTTAGGTCAAGTGGAATTTCTCGATGGAAAATTTATAAATCATGTAAGGGAATTGCTTATTAAGGAGGAAATTCACTGTTTTAGTCTGAGATTTGAACAAGTAAATATCCGTACCCCATGCAATCAGACTCATAGTTTTCTGTGTTTGACAGCTACTACTGGCAATTACCTTGGAGAATACCGGCCTGATTGGGGGTCAATGAGCTTCCTCATTGATTTTTTACGACCAACTGCCTCAGAAGGGTCTTCATGGTTCAGTCTGCTGAAGAAAGCTGGAGGCGGTTGCAATGACCTCATGTACAGTGGCCACATGCTTGTTGCTGTACTTACAGCTATGGCTTGGACGGTACCCTTTTGTACTCTAGTTGTCGATTCTGCATTTTTTACAGAGAAATCCACTTCCTTTCAACAGAAAACTCTGCTTAGAAAAGAATTCTTTGGCGGATGGGCTAAGCGAATGGAAAATAGACAGAAACAAAAAGTCTGGAAGAACACAATCTCTCTGGCTGTTTCAATGTAATAATTTTTGGATTTTCTTACTGAATTGAGTGTTGAGGTTCAAAATGAGAATTTGAAGAGAAAAGAAGCTGCATCCCTCACTTCTGCTCCAGTTTTACGAGTGATTGGAAGGCTTCATTTGTTTCGCGGAATATGATTGGTGTTAGGATGCACGTGTGAGTGAGTTGGGTTAAAGAAATCTCACATAAGATAATCGAAGTGGTGTAGAGCAGTTAATATATCTATGTTGGCCCATAACTCATAGACTTAAGTTTTTGAGTGAAGGTGGATCCAACTAGATATGTTAACTAGCTCGGGCTTGGGCTCTCTCTTGGCGATCTCCCTGGTGAAGTATCGGACTTCTGCTATGTGCTCCCAACAAATGTTGGGCGGTCTTGGGCTTCTCTCATACCAAAAGCTAGCTCAAAGGTTGAGGTTTTCCCTCACACTTATAAATCGTCTAATAACCCGTATCTCTCCCGTGTTGGGCTCTGATATCAGTTGATGGGAGCGCGCAGCAGAAGTCGATACTTTCATCCAGAGAGCCCATGTTCGAGGCCGTAACATATCTAGTCAAACCAACATAGATATATTAACTACTCTACACCACTTCGATTCTCCGATGTAGGATTTCTTTATCACAACTCACTCACACGTGCATCTTAATAACTGGTTTGAAAAACATTTTTCTAAAAACCGATCGCCTTATCACTTAAAATAATGGAAAAAAAAAATTCATTATAGACAACAATTTATGTCTAACATTTTTGTGGACAATGAAAATATATCTTGTTCAGTCATTTTTTTTTGGTGATACAAGCTATCGTTTTCAGAAAAAACAATTTTCAAATTATTTATTTTTCACGAAACAAACGCACGCACGTTAAGCGAAATTTACCTCCCCATTTCAACTGTTTTCTTTCATTTAATGTCCTATTGCTTTGAACGAAAGTTTCTGAAGTCTGCTCTTGGGTGGATCCATCATCCTTACAGGAGGCTTATGGGGGTCTCAGCGGGGTCTTCGTATGGCTGCTCGTAATGCACAGTGCGCAAAGAGAGATAAGGGAACGCCACCATTATACTGTAGACTGTTTCGTTGCCATTTACGTGGGTATCCTCCTATGGAAGATGACAGGTTTCATCTGGCCACCAAAAGATGCACGTAGAGACCGAAGGCTCTCAAAGCTCGAGAAAATCCAGAGCAGGCTAATTCAAGCTGCCAAGGACTCCGACATGGACAGAGTGAGAGAGCTGCTCAAGGAGGTCGAGTTGAGCAGCCAAGAGAAGAGTCCCGGCAGAAGCTCGAACTGGCTTATGTGGGTGTTTCCTTGTGCCACCATCTTCTCTGCACTAACCATTGTTCTTTTGGCCTTCACATACACAAGCGACGGGTGATCGGTTCGCATGCTTCAGAGTTCTTTTCCTGGCTCCCACGAATTAATGTTATTTTATATTGTAATACCATGTAACAGTATTTCCTTTTTGTGCTAAAGCTGAATGTACGACGACCACTGATGTATCCCTGTTTACCATTTAGCCCTTAACTGTATGATTTTCATTGAGTTCTAGTAACTCGTCGGATGTAATCTGTAGGCGACGGAGGTGGAAATCTCAAAATTATGTTATGCACATTTACATGCGAATGTGTTTCTGGATGAGTTGTGAGTTCCTTAAATTTGAACAGGCACATTACCATGATTGGGGAGACGATATTTCTAGTGACTTGCAAATTGCAGAGTGAAGATCCTACGAGTGAAAATGTCGTCATCCTTTGAAGCTCATATATATCGGGTAAAAGAGCTCGATCCTTTCTTTTTTCACACTTGTACTGTTATTGCTTTCAACTTGGAAGTTGTGGAAGTGCAACCTTCTGCGATGGCTGCTGTAGCCACAGGAACAGGCAAAACTACTTTGAATCTTTTCTTTTTCACTTAGGCTGCGCATGGTAAAATTGATTCTGATTAAAATGACTTTTTCTGATTCTATTTTTGGATGAGTTTTAGAGAATCAGAATAACTGTTCAAAATTTTTGTTTTTGAAATAGAAATGCGTTTGATAAATGCACAAAAATTCTATTTCGAAAAATTGTTGCTCTTTCTATTTTTTTTTCATTTAAGTTAAATAATTATATAGTTACTTTGTAAAATCTCATCCCAAATTGAAGATTAATTTTCTATGCACACTAAAATAATTTAAAATACATTATTTTTTTAGCATGTCATAAATGAAACATAAATTTTGATACATGATGTTTGAAGTTCAATTGAAACATGGGACAATTCCTAGAAAACTCATTTTTTTCTTTAAATGTTACGTTGTCCAAAATACTTACAAACATAGCAGTTGAATAACCAAATTATCCACTGAAAAAAAAATTATCCTCCTTGATACGAAGTACAAGTCATCCAAGTGGGTGTTTGGCTCCAGCTCCACGCATAGATGATCACATTTTGTGGCGCATGACTACGAGTATATATGTTATCATCCGCATGTTGAATGTCCTCATCTTCTGTGACATTTTTTTGCAAAAGAGTGAAATTTATAAAATCTAGAAAAATTAGGCCCAAATTTATGAAAATGAGGTTAAACTAGCCTAATCTACGTTTTTTTCTATTTTTAGGGATTTTTTTTTTAAATTTTTTGTGATTTTTTAAAAAAAAAAATTCAATTTTTTTGAATTTTTATTTTTATTTTTATTAAGTTTAGGGAAAAATGATGAGAGAGCTAAAAGGAAAAAGTGAGATATGTTAGACTTCATTCTGTTTTATGATTTTCAAAAGTGATTCTTTTTTTTTTCAAAATCAACTCTTTTTTTGTTCTGGATTTTGCTCTAAAACTGATTCTGAGAACATAATCATAACCAGAATTATTTACGTTACCAAATAGGCTCTCATCATTTTTTTTTTCAGAGAACAGAAACAGAAAATCAAAATGGTTCTCATGCAGGCCCATTCACGAAAAGAATGGAAGAAGTGAAACCCCTAAATCAAAACACTCATTATGAACAATAAGAGAGATAAAGCAAACCAACATTTTAAAAATGCAAATCACGTAAAAAAAAAAAACCAAACGCACACCTTATCTTAATGTCCTTTGCTTTCTCACTGTAATGATTTTCCATTGAAATGGCAAAAAAAGATATTTATTTTATCGATAACCATATTTTAGATACTCCGAAGGTGTTTCTTCACTAAACTCTTGCTTCATTGATATGACTTTTCTATGCTTCCACGTTATCATTCCGATGCGTATATCAATGGATATAACTCGCGTGTCAGCCGATAGATAAAAATTAATATTTTTTTCCTTGCTCATTTTGGGAACTCGACAGAAATTCGAAAGAATATCATAATTATTCATCTCTTTGTACTGATACTTCCTCGATTTATTTGCTATTTATAAGATATCGGACGACGTGGAATATATGGAGGTAAATATAAATCCGTGGAAAGGAAAACGAAAATTGAAACGGTCGTCGGTTGTTGCTACCAAAAACCTCCAATAACACCGGAGGCTTAATAAGGAAAAAAAAAGTAGTTGGTATCGTCCAGTCTCCGTGATGTGGTCCCCACTTCCAACCCCGACTTCCCCACCAAAAATCAGGACCGTTGGATCGTGATCCCATCTCTGACCATCCGATGTGTAATCAGACGGACAAGATCCCCGGTGGAAATCGTTCGCTCGTCACGCGATTCACACCATAACATTCCCCCCCGCTCACGTATAAAAAGGGGCCAGCGAAGAATCTGAAGCTCCGCGAAACCACGCGCAGACGACGCAGCTGTGGGAGATAATACTCCTCCCTCACTCCTCTTCGATTTATCTTAAAAGGAAAAAACGAGAGCCGGTGGTGGTTGTTCTTCCATTCCCTTCGTGGATTCCACCTCGTTTCCATGGCGATTTCGCTCTCTCCCTCTTCAATTCCTTGCTTGAAGAGCGAGAATCCAGTCGGTTCGGTCGGCGCTTCTTCCTCCCTGTCGCCTCTCGGGCTCCGGTTTGCGGCGAGTTCTCGTGGGTTCGGGGGTGGAAGCCGGAGAATCTCGGTGAATTCGAAGCCTCGGAGCTTCTCTCTTGTGGTAATACCTCTTTCCGATTCGTTGTTCTGCAGTGTTGCTCTGTTGTGGCTGAAGGCGTGCTTGCCGGAGCGTGAGCTCCTTCTTGTCTGATGCTTACTTGATGTTGAAATGCTTGACTGGATTTGGACGTCTCTTCCTCTAATTTAGCTTGGCCGGGGCTTGCCTTTCTTCTTAAAAGCATTCGTTGCTCGTGGATTTATTATGCTCTGGTGTGTATTTTCCACCAGCATCGACATCGGGTCATAGTGTTCAGTGGAGCTTTGTTGGGTCAATAGAAGCGGTAAATCACATGAGCGGTCATTCAACGTTGGGCAAACTTCGAATTGACTACTTAACTTCAAGTTTATCTGGTTGATTATTATGTATTACATCTTCATTCAATTATATGAGTCAATCAATATTTTTTCTATTAAGAATAGAATGGCGTATTGTTGTCACATGCTTACGAAACGTGATATGGCATCCAGCTTAACCAAAATGGTTATGTGACAATCTAAACATCTCATGTTGCTATTTACATGCTAAATGGTTTTCCCTACCAAACCCATAGTTATTTTTTCCTAGATGCAATGAATGTGCTTTAGGAGGTAAGTACGGACAATGTCATGTCATGCTTTCTTGATCTTCATCTTTAAAAAAATTGACATCATGCTGGTCATCATACTCATGTCTTTTCCTTGAATAAGATGAATTTCGTTGTTGCAAGGAGAAGATTTTAGTATTGACCTGTTTCATAATAATGATTTGTCTAGAAGAAAATAAACTGGTGAAATCCACCTTATGCTGTGTTATCAGGAGTTTGGTCATTTCACGTATGAGGAACTTTAACATTCTTGTGTCAGCATCTCGTCTGATATAATCTTCTGTGGCTTATGTTGCCATACTGCTTAAAGTATCAAAAAGATATATTAGTAAAGGAAAATGTTCAATGCTTTAGTTGGACAATACTGCTGCTGAACTTTGCTGATTTTAGAGGAATTGGTTCTTCCAATAGCAGAGGAATTGTACATTTTAATGATAGCACCTGAGGTGAGATGATTGTCATACAAATTATGGTAAAGACTGCCAACTTTCTGTTGTCAAAGATAATAGCAAAGAAAGATCAAGTTTTGCTATTTTATACTCTTTTATTCAAGGGTACCACTGTTAGACTGTGCTGACTTTGGCTAGTATTACGATTTCCAATTGAATTCGCATCAATTTTTTCAGGATCACTGGAAAGAGCCACACATGTACAAGATTGTTTGATTTTTAACATTTTTCCATATTTCCTTCACATATATCTTTTTCAGGAATTTTAATTAGATATTGTATTTACAAGTCCAGGGTTGCACACTAGTGGTCATTACCTTTATCATTATGTAGAAATGAACTTCGTGGCATCGTTATACTTGCTTCTCTTGAGCCAATTTTTGGGGTAATTGCTGTACTTTTTTTAAATATAATTTGAAAACATATTCAAGATTTTTTAACTCTTTCTTTTCCCTCTAGATGATATGGTCTACTGGCTTGCTTGCCTTGTTCTTTCTGTTTTGAGCTATCATCTAAGCTAAGCGCCCAAAAAATAGTGCTAATTGAGCATTGAAAGATCTTGTTTCTACCACATAATAGTAATTTTATCTTTTAGCGCTTCCGCTGGTAGTTAGGATCTACGATCAAAGTATAGAATTTTATCGACCTTTAGAATTCTGTTGATAGTATGAGAAAGGAAATTGGCATGTATAACACATCATCATTAAGTGTATCTATGTGCTTTGGTACCTGAGAAAAGACAATATCAGAGTTAAAACTATTTGGTAAGAATTGTGTGGCCTAGTCATAGGTGAGGTTGCAGAAGCTCATTCGAGATGGTTGGATATGTCAAATGGAGGACTTTGAATCTAGTACGATATTGAAGGAAGTGGTTTGTAGTTATTATGAATTACAGTGTTAAAAATTTAGGAGTAAGGCCTAAGATGGTGTAAGGATGACTAGAAGACCCCACTAGAGGGTCGTAAAGCTTCTTGAGGGAAGCCTGGGGGTTAACAGTAACCTATACCAAACGAACTCTTAGCAGGAGTTGATTCGTACATGTGATCACAAACAACTATATATTAACAGTAACCTATACCAAACGAACTCTTAGCAGGAGTTGATTCGTACATGTGATCACAAACAACGATAGACAACAATAGACTTCAAATATATATATATTCTTCTTGTAATTTGCCGTTCATTTTCCCCTTGTGATTTGTCTTTATCCTGTTCAACTTTTGTTAAAGCTGAAACATATTTGGCACTCCTTGTACTTGTTTCCGCTGGTAACAGCATTTGGTCTTTATATAGTTGGCTCCTTCCTCTGATATTATGGAGTAATCTTTATGATCCTCTCTAATAAGTTAGCTCTTTTCAACTAGAAAAATATGGTCAAAGAAAATATACGTGCTTCCTCTTGTGTCTGTTGGATTATTTGGTTATATTAATTTTCATCTTTATTTTGTATATTTATCGGTATCCCTTGTTTTACAGGTTGAAGCTAAGAAGCAGACATATAACTCTTTTGATGATTTGTTGGTCAAATCGGAGAAACCTGTATTAGTTGATTTTTACGCTACTTGGTAATTTTCATCCTCCAAAAATTTGAAGCTACTATACCCGTTGTAATAAATCCCTGAGCAACTTGATTGGGCATGATACTTATTAAGTCGAGCTTTTCTTTCAGGTGTGGTCCTTGTCAATTTATGGTTCCCATCCTTAACGAGGTCAGCATTAGACTTAAAGATACAATTCAAGTTGTGAAGATCGATACAGAGAAGTACCCCAGCATTGCTGATAAATACAGGATAGAAGCATTACCTACCTTCATCATATTTAAAGATGGGGAGCCCTTCGAACGTTTTGTAAGTATTACATAGTAGTAGTTTATGTTAATAAAAGGCTCATAAAGTTTTTGATACCATGATAGATGTCCTAATATGATAGAAAACCTGCAGTCACGAGTTTCTTGACCATTTACATTATTTTCTATAATGTGAATGATACAGGGTGAACTCTGAATAGAGCACTTGCATATTGCCAAAAAAGCACAGACACCTCATAATAATTGGATAGTAGTTTATGTTGATAAAGGCTCGTACAGTTTTGGATACTGTGATGAGATGACTAAGATATCCTAAAAAACCTGCAGTCACAAGTTTCTTGACCATTTACATTATTTTCTATAATGTGAATGGTACAGGGTGAACTCTGAATAGAGCACTTGCATATTGCCAAGAAAAGACAGACAACTCATAATAATTGGATAGTAGTTTATGTTGATAAAGACTCATAAAGTTTTTGATACTGTGATGAGATGACTTAGATATCCTAATTATGAACGAAAACCTGCAATCACAAGTTTCTTGACCATTTACATTTTCTATAATGTGAATGATACAGGTCAACTCTGAATAGAGCAATTGCATTTTGCCAAAAAAACCACAGGCACCTCTTGAAATGTATATCCGCACTTGGGCCCCTCTTGTGGCATGAAAAATCAATAATGACCTTTAATCACTACACACCAGTCTCCTCCCAAAACTTTTTATGAATTGGGTATTCCATCCACATCATCATTATTCTTTTGCAAAACATGAAACCAGCACCAAGACCATGAGGGAGTATCAACATGTTTCTACATAATACCATATAAATACACGCAAACTGCACAACTCTTTAACAGCAGTCAATGGGAGGCCTTCCCTTTGCAGAGCTTGACCATCCAGGAGAACACAGCTTCTTTTGTTGTTAGGTTGCTGCAATCCATGCATAGTTAACAGACAAAACGATACCATTTTTAGCAAAAGGCAGAGGATATACCCATTATGCTTCTGCGAAGGACGTGGTTGCCAACTGATTATTATTTGAGATGTTTTTTCATCAGCTACCCTTTTCTTAATTGACCTATTTTCAATTTTCAGGAGGGTGCTCTGACAGCTGATCAACTGATCCAGCGGATTGAGGATTCGCTAAAAGTGAAGCAATAGCTTTGGTGAGCCCCAGTTGTTCTCTTGGTATTGCTTCCATTGTAGACATATGTCTTGAACACGGTCCTTTCGCACAGATTGTTGCAATTCTCATTTGAGAATGATAATTGGTGGCCTCAGCCTTGTTATATGTAACTTTCAAGCGTGCCTAGGAAGATTTATTCTCCCGTTTCCAGTTTTTCCCCTTTCCATGAACAGCCAGTCTCTCCCAAGAGGTCATGATTCATGATGACATTGTTCATCTCTGTAGATTGGGCTAATCAGACCTAAATTTTAAGGGAATTTGCATGAGTAAATCACATCATAACAATTCTTCTAAGAGTCTATTTGTCCTCGTGGAGGGAAAGCTAGCGTATTTGAGAAAATTAAAGATAGATGGTAGGAACCCGATATCAATGCATTCCAAAACACTGGTAGCGTTTCCCTCAAACTTTAGATTGTGTGAACTTTGGCAAACACTCCACTTTCTAGCTTTAATTTAGGGTCTAATCGTATGTACGGGATAAAACTCTCATCCGCTTCCATGTTTTTATTGTTGTGTTCATAGGTTCTTTTTGGTGGTTGCATAGACATGTGATGCCATCATCCAAAAGTATGATGCTCACAGTCGATGCCTGCAAAATTCCCCGTCTTGTACTATATGATATCCGGTTCAAGAAATCCTTAATCCTGTCATTCTTTGGTGGCTTTCCCTTTTCCTATAGAAGGTGGTATGTTGATATCGGAAGATTGCGATAACATCGCTTCAAATACGTTCAATGATTTGGCTTCATTGTATGATATTGGTAATGTTTGACGAGCACCACAGGTCTGATGCATGAAACCCGGCTGCATCTCTGACCCGACCCCACCCTTTCCACCGGACTGAGGCGATAATAAAGCAAGTGTTGGCACCACACCCTATCTCCCATTTTCTAGTGTGTGGGGATTGTTAACATCAGCATTAACGGTTGAGAGACTCTACAGTTAAGATGGTAATCAGACCGTATCGAGTTACTCTAAATTGATTAGAATGCCTCATGCTTTGAGGATTTACACGCAAATCCCCTGATGTCAAACTCTTATTCCTCGTGGTCCCCCATTGCCTTGCCCCTTAGCTCCGCCGCCTATCTCCTCTTCGCTTGCTCTCCGATGGTCGGGTTGTCACCCCATCAGTAACCCCTCCCAGTGGCATCGTTCGTTTCTGCAATTACGAAAAACTCATACATATATTATATTTTTTTCAATTCAGTTCTAAATATTTCAATTTTGTCAATTGAGTCCTAAACTTCTTTTCACATTTTGCCAATTAAGCTCATTCGGCCAATTTTGACAACAAATTACTGATTCGGAGGTTTGATGTCCTACGTGGCATAGCCATAGAATAGCCGGTATTGACGTCGATAATTTTTAATAATAATTTTTTATTATTTTATTTTATTTTCCTTTATTTTCTCTCTTTTTGACTGTGTTGATGAGGGTGGTCTTGCTTGAGGCTAGCGGGGCAGCGAAGACCCTAGGCGAGGGCCATGACCCAGCCCTACCAACCGCAAGCCTGGTGGCCCTTGCTCAGTTCTCGGGAGGGCATCCATGTCCTCTCTTGCAGTCGGCAATCGGCGTGGCCACGACAACCCTGAACGAGGGTGTTGCAGCCCTGCTAGCTGCGGGTGAGGGAAGAAAGGCCCTTGTCAGATCTGATCTGGGAGAGGCCTGCGTGGGCGACAAGGCTCGCCAATGACATGGCTTTTTCCATCACCCATATCTCTCGCAAAACTATAGATATTTCAAGGATTTTCCTTAAGCATTTTTCGTCAAGTTGATCCACATTAGCATTTTCCGTCAACTTGATCCCCATCAGCATTTTTCTTCATCGAGATCAAGCAAGGGTAGTGTGGCTGATGGCTGCCACTGGCGTTCGAACCCCACGACTAGTGGCCTTGGGGCAAGGGCCGGCAGCCCTCGCTCGATCTGCTTGAGGGCTGTAACCCTTACCCAAATTTAGGCCCTCTTGGCAAGGGCATGTAGGCACTCTCCTACGGTCGGCAAGGGTTGCCGGGCCCTTGGGGCAGCAATGGCGAGTGCTTGTAGCTTTGAGCAGCTGGTTTCTCACCTTTTTAATTGATTTTATTTTTTAAATTTAACTGAAATTAAGTTTTTATTAAAATCTTGGTGCTCTCTTCACACCTTCGGCTTCTTTCCCAACCGTGGACCCGGTAATCCCATAATGGCGTTGATTTAGTCGTGTATAGTGAAAACAATAAAAAAAATCACATAGCATTTTTCGTTAATCAAGATGGATAGAACTAATTGAAAGATTCGATTGAACTAATTTGATAAGTTTTATTATTTAAATGAATTTCATTTTCAAGTTTTAAGATCCAGTTACACTTTCTTGATAAGTTTTGGCACTTTCCATGCATTTATTGCTAAATTCTTTTGCTTTCCCGTCAAAATTTTTAAAAAAGCTATAAAGAATATATATAAAACTTTCAAAGATTTTAAGCATTTTGCATTAATAATTTTTTTTTGGGTAATGAATAAAAGTTAATCCGGGTACACCTTAAGATTAAAAAAAGGCAAAAAGTATACACCACATCCACTCTAATTCTAATCATTATTAGATAAGGAATTTAATGGTTCGCTTGTTTCAAAAATTGTCAAATTACGAGAACTAAATAAAATATCTTTGGGAGCAGGTTTACTGTTGAACCTATTTTGGCACATATGATGCCGTTATTGGTTCATGATTTTTTGTGTCCGGCTTCATCAATGTACCTAGCTTTTTGAAAAGTCTATACATATTTTACTTACCAAAAGAAACAAAAAAACATTTTGGGAGGGGGGGGGGTGCATTTTCCATTCCTCTTTTAGCTAAAACACTTCATTATTCTTGTGTATTGACCATAATATTCATTGTGTGGCCCACCACTCTATAAAAGTGATCCCTTTTTATTTAGTTAACTCTTCATTTTTTACCCAAAGAAAAATCTCTTCTTATTTTGTTTCTTTTCTTTTTTTGTCCTTGCGGGTCCCTCTTCCTTCTTCTTTCTTTGCACGCCTTTGACGTCTCAGTTTTAATCTCTTGCAAATGTCTCTATTCTCTCTTACAAGCGATTCTCTTCTTTCTGCACACCCCCATAGTGATACCTTTGTGGCTAGAGGAGAGAGAAAAATGTAACTCTTTTATTTAGGAGGTGCATGATTCTCTTTCTGTTTCCCTGTTTTGTTTTTGTTTTTCTGTTCCAGGGAATAGCTTTGGAACAGAAATGCATTTGACAACGCAATATAGTTTTTCTATTTCCTGACCAAATTTTTGGCTCAGAAATAAGTTTTGGATGAGAAATGAGAAATTAAAAAAAGCTACTTTTTTGTTTCAGAAACAAAAACTCGAAACAATTTGCTCATTCTTCGTCGCTCCTCCCTTATCACCACCGGCCGCAGCCGCCGCCTCTGGTCGCCGGCCATCGGTTGCCGCCGCCAACGACGATGGCGGCGACCGGCGAAGAAAAGCTCATCCGGAAGTAGAATTTTTTTGACGTTGTCAAACGATTTTTTTTTTCAGAAATAGAAAAATTGTATCGTTATCAAACACGTTTTTTGTCTGAGAAACTTGTCTAGGGAATAGAAATGAAAACAAATCTATTTCTTGCCAGAAATAGAGTCCATGAAGAGAAAGGGAATCATGCACCCCCTTAGTCTGTCGAAAGAATTTTTATTTTTTGGAAAAACAAAAATAATTTTCTTTTAAGAGCAAAAATAAAAAAACACACTTTAAACAATTTAACTCCTGCAAAGAGGATGAAAATGGAGGATAAATGTGCTTCATGTGATTGAGCCACAAGTCGATACAAAGCTAAAAAAAAAAAAGTTCGTGTTTGTCGCGACCTAAAAATCGGACTTTCCGATCTTAGATTAATGGATTACTAGATTAATTAATTAAATTAACTAACCTAGCTCGAACTCTCCCAAGTTCTACCAAATCGTGACTTATGGTTCAAATGATTATCCAGAAAAAGATTTTAACTTTTGGAGTCGCCACTAATCATTTCTTGGTAGGTTGATTAGAAACCTAAATAAAATAGCGGGAGAAACTATTTTATTTCTGCGAACTAGAGATTTTAAGTTCGGGACTTGGTTACACTAATTTTTCAATTAATGCCCTTTCGGTACCAATTTCATGAGAAATGTTCAATTTAGCAATCTTGATGAATTCTGAATTAAAGTTCAAAGGTGCAATCTTTGTGTTTTCTTTTTATGAATTTTTTTGTGTATTTTCGAAATTAAAAATTAATGAAAAATGAGAATGAATTGGTTCAAGATTAACTTAAAGTTTTTGGATTTAATTTGCATTAATTCCCAATTTTTTAAGAAAATCTTTAAACCCTATGTCTACAGCTTTTATAATCTATCCTAATGGACGTAATCAGATTTGATTTATTGAATATAATCCATGAGATAGGATTTCTAGAAAATCCTATCTTTCTAAAAATGATGAGACGTGGTTTAAAAGAAACCATATCTTCCTAATTTTTTTTTATTTTTCTGTGATTTTATGACATGAAAATTAAACATGAGACATGAATGATTTTTATTTGTTTTTCTGATTTTTCTGATTTTATGAATGAATTTAAATTCAAGTTGCAAATCTTTTAATGAAAAAGGTAATTACCGCCAATTATTTCGAATCAAGGTTCAATCTGAAGCTTGACAGATCGACCCTCAAATTCGAAACACCCGCTATGGAAATAACGGTTGCGGATTAGGAAATTTTCCTAATCAATCAAATTTTGAAAGATTTTGGTATTTTGAGTATATTCCTGAGGATTTTCAAATTACCGCAAGATTATTGCACAATTTCCTGACTCGAATCTTTCATTACCGAAAACTTTCAAAAATATTCGCGCGCTTTCCATATTTTGGGAATCGGGACTGCAATCAATTAGACGCGCTTTCCTTTTAAAAATGTGATCGGCTTCAAAGTTTCCTAATTCGAATTTTTCTTACCGAACGAAATCGATTTGAAACGGGAAACCAACTTTGATAAGGCAACGACAGAATTTCAATCAATCAATCAAATCCTATCAATTAGGCAAACGATCACACCGACATGGCAGGAATCCGGAAATCCGCAAGAATCAAATTTTTATTTCTAAAATTTCAGACCTGCAAATTTAGTATTTTTTTTGTCAAGCTTGGCAAATCACACCCGCTGGGTAACGGGCGGAACCGACCATAACTCGATTTTTTGTTTAGCGAAAAAGAGTTTTTGATTTTGTAGATTCGCGAAACATGCAAAAATCACTAAATTCAGCTAAACTAAAATCAACCAAGCATGGCAAATCAAACCAATTATCAACCAAGAAATCGTACCTAAACCGAGCTTCCTTTCCGTCTTCGAGTTAAACGCCCCCAAGGACCGATTCGATATCCTGCGAAAACAAGAAACGGTAATAGAAAAAAAAAAAACACCGAAGCCGAGGATGATAGCGATGAACGGTGATATCGAGCGAAACGACGGGGCGTGCGGCGGATAGCACAATTTCTTTCCGTAAATTCCAGCAACACACTCTTGACAGATCTACGTTCCGATTCGACTAACCCGAGCCCGATTCGCAAACGAGATGTTCCAGGCTCCGTCAAGCATCAAACGGCGGCTGGGCAGTAGCTCTTTCGGTCTGGACAATGAAAGAAAACCCCTGCTTTGAATCGACTAGAACGAGATGCAGCTGCAGGTAGCGGCCACCGAGCAAAGTTGGGGAAGCACCAAACAGAATTGGAGGCGTCAGTCTCCAAGCAAATGCCGTGGCCACCCTTTGCCTTCATCGATCTTTGTCAGTCTTCGGTTTGGACTGACCGAGAGAAAGAGATATCTCCACGGTCAGCATATGTGAGGGCGTCAGAGGCAAATCGTGAGGGAGAGGGAAGTGGTCCCGACCGCAGGATGAGAGAAGAGACTGAGCGAATGATGGTGAGGAATCTGATGGTTTCTCTGATCGTGAGAACTCTTTGAGGGAAATCAGAATTACCACCAAGAATACGTCAGAAAGAGAGGGGGAAAGAGAGAGAGAGAGAAGTGGATGACCAATAGAGAAGATCGTGGCCTGCTCAGAATTCGTGGGAGTGATGATGATGGATCCATGAAAGAGAGGTTCCTCCGCAAGCAATCAGAGAGAGATGATCGAAAAATCCGAGGGAGTTCTACCGAGAGAGGAAACAAAATCCGGGAAAGAACATGGGTGAGGCAAGGAGTCTGTCGGAAAATTTTTTTTGTCGTCCTCCGCAACCCTAGATCTAACGAGGTATATATAGGGTAAATTAGGGTTGTGCTCTAAGATCCAATCCAAGCCGTCGGCTCTAAACGTTTCCGACGCGATATCCGCCGTAGGATTATAACTCGACGATTCTTGACTAACCCTATCGGGCTAGGGTTTCTCAGGTGGGCTCATTCGCGCGGACTTAAGGCCTAAAGGGGCTTTAATTAATTAACGAATAATTAATTAAAAGCCTTATTTTCACAAAATTAAAATGGGCCAAATGAGATTTTAAATCCAAGCCATTATAATTTCTGATAATTCCCCATTTCATGATCGAAAATTCTCGAATTGATTTCGGTTCCGCTGCCTGTTAAATTCTGCTCAATCGAGATCGCCCACGATTGATTGCCAATGCATGCATGAAATTTTTTTTGCGAGAATTAGGATTAACTCTCATTTTATGAAATAAACAAATTTTTCTAAAAATTAAAATTTAGGTGCTAACAGCTTGCCCCTCTTTGAGTGGAAGCTCGAAGAGGTTTCGTTCAAAGCCCAAAAGTGGCACCTAAATTTTCATTTTCATTTTTTTTTTGGAAATGATGCAATGCAAGACTGAAAATAACATGCGTCTAACTTCTCTTTTCAAAGAACTCGCACATGGATCGCGTAAGGGGTATCTGTTTCTGCAAATATCTTATACGCTGAGGATTCCCTTAATTACCAGCGTTGGGGGGATCTTAAGGTACTGGGCCCACCCGTCCTTAGGAATTTCTTTCTTCCTGACTCGGGGCGACGCAAGATGTCTGTAAGCCGAATTTGCGAGTTCTGGATCGCAAATCGGTAATGCTTCTGCAACACGATCATCCGCTTATCACGTGAAGCATTAGCTGTGAGTAAACTTTCGAACCACGATCATCCGCTCATCACGTGGAACGTCAGCTGAGAAATACCTCTGCATCATGATCATCTGCTCATCACGTGAAGCATTGGCTAAGGATAAAGTTTTCGAACCACGATCATCCGCTCATCATGTGGGACGTCAACTGAGAATTGTCTGAGAATAAAGCTTTTCGAACCACGATCATCCGCTCATCACCGGAACGATGTTGGCAATCCAGTCTTGGTATTGAGAAGTCTCAATGAATCCTACGTCTAGGAGTTTCATGACTTCTTCTTTGATCTTATTTTCCAACTCCGGTCTAGCTCTTCGTTTCTTCTGCGCTACTGGATCACAAGATGGGTTGAGTGGAAGACAGTGTTCAACAATCGAGCGATCGAGCCCTGGCATATCTGCGTAGGACCATGCAAAGATATCTTGGTAATCGTTCAGGAGTTGAATCAACCGTCTAGCTGTGTCTTCAGGAAGGTTTGCCCCAATCTTGACTTCCTTAGGGTTTTCTTCATTTCCTAGATTGATAGACAGGGTCTCCTCTCCGGTCAATGGCTTGACCGTTTCATGTTCCTCAAATTCCCGACGTATTTCTTCATATTCGGGGTCAAATTCATCGAGGTCATAAACTCCAGAATCCATTAGATCTCCCTCCACATCCCTGAAACATAAAGTAGAAAATTCGGAGAAACAAACAGGGTTTAAAGATGTATGCCCTATCATTTTTTTTATGCGATTTTTTTTTTTGGAAAACGCATCTTCTTGGCTTTTTCTGTTTTTCTTTCTGAAAAATTTATTTTACAAAAATTTTGAGACGAGAATCTTTGAAGAAGCTTGACAGATCGACCCTCAAATTCGAAACACCCGCTATGGAAATAACGGTTGCGGATTAGGAAATTTTCCTAATCAATCAAATTTTGAAAGATTTTGGTATTTTGAGTATATTCCTGAGGATTTTCAAATTACCGCAAGATTATTGCACAATTTCCTGACTCGAATCTTTCCTTACTGAAAACTTTCAAAAATATTCGCGCGCTTTCCATATTTTGGGAATCGGGACTGCAATCAATTAGACGCGCTTTCCTTTTAAAAATGTGATCGGCTTCAAAGTTTCCTAATTCGAATTTTTCTTACCGAACGAAATCGATTTGAAACGGGAAACCAACTTTGATAAGGCAACGACAGAATTTCAATCAATCAATCAAATCCTATCAATTAGGCAAACGATCACACCGACATGGCAGGAATCCGGAAATCCGCAAGAATCAAATTTTTATTTCTTAAATTTCAGACCTGCAAATTTAGCATTTTTTTTTGTCAAGCTTGGCAAATCACACCCGTTGGGTAACGGGCGGAACCGACCATAACTCGATTTTTTGTTTAGCGAAAAAGAGTTTTTGATTTTGTAGATTCGCGAAACATGCAAAAATCACTAAATTCAGCTAAACTAAAATCAACCAAGCATGGCAAATCAAACCAATTATCAACCAAAATAGGGATTAAGAAATCGTACCTAAACCGAGCTTCCTTTCCGTCTTCGAGTTAAACGCCCCCAAGGACCGATTCGATATCCTGCGAAAACAAGAAACGGTAATAGAAAAAAAAAAAACACCGAAGCCGAGGATGATAGCGATGAACGGTGATATCGAGCGAAACGACGGGGCGTGCGGCGGATAGCACAATTTCTTTCCGTAAATTCCAGCAACACACTCTTGACAGATCTACGTTCCGATTCGACTAACCCGAGCCCGATTCGCAAACGAGATGTTCCAGGCTCCGTCAAGCATCAAACGGCGGCTGGGCAGTAGCTCTTTCGGTCTGGACAATGAAGGAAAACCCCTGCTTTGAATCGACTAGAACGAGATGCAGCTGCAGGTAGCGGCCACCGAGCAAAGTTGGGGAAGCACCAAACAGAATTGGAGGCGTCAGTCTCCAAGCAAATGCCGTGGCCACCCTTTGCCTTCATCGATCTTTGTCAGTCTTCGGTCTGGACTGACCGAGAGAAAGAGATATCTCCACGGTCAGCATATGTGAGGGCGTCAGAGGCAAATCGTGAGGGAGAGGGAAGTGGTCCCGACCGCAGGATGAGAGAAGAGACTGAGCGAATGATGGTGAGGAATCTGATGGTTTCTCTGATCGTGAGAACTCTTTGAGGGAAATCAGAATTACCACCAAGAATACGTCAGAAAGAGAGGGGGAAAGAGAGAGAGAGAGAAGTGGATGACCAATAGAGAAGATCGTGGCCTGCTCAGCATTCGTGGGAGTGATGATGATGGATCCATGAAAGAGAGGTTCCTCCGCAAGCAATCAGAGAGAGATGATCGAAAAATCCGAGGGAGTTCTACAGAGAGGAAACAAAATCCGGGAAAGAACATGGGTGAGGCAAGGAGTCTGTCGGAAAATTTTTTTTGTCGTCCTCCGCAACCCTAGATCTAACGAGGTATATACAGGGAAAATTAGGGTTGTGCTCTAAGATTCAATCCAAGCCGTCGGCTCTAAACATTTCCGACGCGATATCCGCCGTATGATCATAACTCTCTTGAACAACCCTATCGGGCTAGGGTTTCTCGTATGGGCTCATTCGCGCGGACTTAGGGCTTAAGTGGGCTTTAATTAATTACATAAATAATTAATTAAAAGCCTTATTTTAAAAAAATTAAAACGGACCGAATGAGATTTTAAATCGAGACCATTATAATTTCCGGTAATTCCCCCTTTCATGATCGAAAATTCTAAAAATCAATTCCGGTTTCGTTGCCTGTTAAATTCTGCTCAATCGAGATCGCCCGCGATTGATTGCCAATGCATGCATGAAATTTTTTTTGCGAGAATTAGGATTAACTCTCATTTTATGAAATAAATAAATTTTTCTAAAAATTAAAATTTAGGTGCTAACAGTGTTTTCACAATTTCAATGTTACTTACTCTACTCCATTCTAGAGTCTATATTTTGCTGCATTGGGGAATTCAAGCGGCCAAATACTTCATTGTTCTCTTTTATTAAAGCATGAGAGACCTCGCTAGGGGGCTACTCCATTTAAGCCCTACTCCAAAACCCAAATCCCAAGAAAAATCAAGAAAAAATAGACTACTATTTTGACTAAGACACTTGCTCGGCCACAGCTGGGTGCGCATGAAATCTTGCCGGAGTCAAGAATGACTTCTGGCAAGGAAGTCATTTTTTCAGCTTTTGCTTTGAAGTGGAAGATGAATTTTCAGCTTCTGCTTCAGAAGTTGATTTCTGATAGAAAAATGCGTTTGATAACAATTAAAAAAGACGATGTTCGAAACATTATGAAAAAAATGTTTTGACCGTTGGCAAGTCGGGGCCGGCGACCGGCGGCGGCGGCGATCGGAGACCGGCGGCGGCAGCTACCGGCGACCGATTGCGGGCGACCGGTGGCGGCGGCGGCGACGGCCGACGACCGGCTGGTCCCAAGAGAATGACTTCTCAAGGGGAGAAGTGAAAATTTTTTACTTCTCAAAATCACTCAAAAATCTTGCCAGAAGTTAGGGCTGCGTATGGATGGTGGCTGGGGAAACTGTTTCTGTTCCAAAAGTGTTCCGGGAACACTTTTAGAACAGAAACGTGTATGGTTCAAAAATGTTCCGAAAGTGTTCCGCGGAACACTTTTGTGCCAAGGAACACTTTTGAAGGAACAAAAAAAACTTGCTTCTGGGATTTTGGAACATTTTTGGAACACTTTTGAAACCACCATTCATCGTCGCCGACACAGCTACCACCCGCCGCCTCGCTAAAAGTCGGCCGCCGGTCGCCGCCGCCGGCCGCCGCCGGCCGCCGGCCTCCGCCGCCGGTCGCCTGCCGCCGCCAATCGCCGGCCGCCTCCGGTCTCCGCCGCCGGTCGCCGACCGTCGGTCTTCGGCCGCTGTCGGTCGGCGACTGAAAAAAGTGTTCTTTTTTTAAACTTACCAAACGCATTTTTTCCTCAAAAATCGTAGTTTTAAACAGAAATACAAAAAAATATTTCTGTTCAAAAAATGCTCCCAGGAACAGAAACGCTACCATACGCAGCCTAGAAATCTTACCAGAAGTAGAAAATCTTGCCAGAAGTCAATTTTTTTACCAAACGAATTTCTACTTCGGCAGTATTTTTATCAAACGAATTTTCCTACCAGATCGACTTCTGGCAGGAAAATTGAGAAGTTGGCAAGATTTCATGCGCACCCTATGACTATCTCCACAGTAATGTCAAATTTCAAAAGCCTTAACTTTGCTTTCAACGATCTTCTCCCAACCAAAAGTCGTTCCAACTTCGATACTTAATATAGCTGATCCAGTAGTAAGGCAACACATCGTCCTTATACTCAGGAAATTGCCTATAAAAAAGTTCTCCGAGAACCAAGGACACAACCCTCACAGTCTTACCTTTCCTTTGGAGCTCATTCACTACTTTCACGGCGAGAACTGAGACGTCAAAAGGTGGAAAGAAAGAAAAAAAGAAAAGGAAAGGAAAGTGAGATGCGCAAGGAAAAAATAAAAGAAGCTAGACTAAACAAAAAATAAGATCATTTTTCAGAGTGGTGGGCCATACAAGAGATAATATGGACAAAACACAAGAAAAATGAGTGTTTTAGCCAAAAGATGAGTGAAAAAAGCGCGACCCTATTTAATATGTGAAATCTCTGTTGGAGCGCTTCTAAAAGATTGACTCATCAATTTCATTAGAATTAATATAAAAAAACCCCAAATAGTGTACAAGTGATTAATTTACACTAAATTAATTTTTTGAAAATCGAAAATTTCATATTGGCATACCTTTGACAAATTTACCTTCCGTTAGTTTGCATTAAATTTTACTATTAAATTGCTGAGTTAGATGACACGTGATATTGATTGGTGGTCCAATTTGAGGTCTTTACCCTCTGTTCGTTATAGATGTATTAGTTTGGGGTTTTTACTAGTACTAACCTAATTCAACAAAAATTAACGGAGGGTAAATTTATCACAGATGTACTTACTTGGGATTTTTGCTGGTAAAAAATTAAATCTGGGGCGACTGTCACTAGTGCATCAGTTTGAGATTTTTTGTGGTAAAAAAACTAGTTTGAGATATATTTGTTATATGTGTACCGGCTTGGAGTTTTTCACGAGCATCGACCCCTCTATTATTTTTCACCTTAAGAAGGAACGGAATAGTTCTTTGCTTCTCTCAAAAAAGGGCTTAAGTACACCCCAAGTGCCATAAGTTGTGTACGGCGCTCACTTTAGTGCCAGAACTTTCAAATCGATCACTTTAGTGCTAAGTTTTTGGGGGTAAGAACAGTAGGAGTGCCACAACTTTTGTACGGAGATCACTTGAGTGCCATAACTTTTTTTTGGATCACCTGAGTACCACAACTTTTAAAAATAGACCACTTGAGTGCCATCGGCGATTTGGGTCATCGGAAAATTCGACGTGGCACTAAAATAATATAAAATCAACCTACATGGCTCGCCGGAAAGCTGAATCAGCAATAAAAAGGAAACGACGTCGCATTCTTCATATTGAACTTTCACAAAGTGGCCACTTAAGTACTATATCTTTTTAAAAGTGGTCACTTAGGTTCCTCAATTTTTGAAAAGTGATCACTTAGGCTCTTTAATTTTTTAAAAGTGGTCATTTAGGTTCCTTAATTTTGGAAAAACGATCACTTAGATTCACTTTAAGAACGACGCACGCTTCAGATTGAACTTTCACAAAGTGGCTACTTAAGTACCATATCTTTTTAAAAGTAGCCACTTAGGTTCCTCAATTTTTGAAAAGTGATCACTTAGGTTCGTTTATTTTTTTAAAGCAGTCACTTAGGTTCCATAATTTTGAAAAAGTGACCACATAGGTTCAATTTAAGAACGACACGTTGGACAAAAATTTCCACGTCACAATAAAATATTAAGTAGAAAGTCCACGTATGATGTTTGGCCGGAAGTAGCACTCAAGTGATCCTTTTTGCTCTGATTTGGTACTCAAGTGATCCAAAAAAAAGTTATGGCACTCAAGTGATCTCCGTACAAAAGTTGTGGCACTCCTACTGTTCTTACCCCTAAGTTTTTGTAACTTCGATCACTTCAGTGCCAAAACTTTCAAATCGATCACTTCAGTGCTAAGTTTTTGTAATTTCGATCACTTAAGTGCCAATTTATTTTAAAAATGATCACTTCAGTGCCAAGTTCGATGAGCCACGTCATCTTAAATAATAATAAAAAATACACGTGTCGGATTTTCGACGAGCCATGTCAGCTTAAATAGGAGTTGGCACTAAAGTGATCGTTTTTTTTTTAAAGAAGTTGGCACTTAAGTGATCGAAGTTACAAAAACTTAGCACTAAAGTGATCGATTTGAAAGTTTTGGCACTAAAGTGATCGCCGTACACAACTTATGGCACTTAAGGTGTACTTAACCCCTCAAAAAAGTAATTATTCTTTGCTTCTTCACACCTTGGATCACATTCCACGCTGTCTATAGACTCTATACATCAACGAAGGAAGAAGAATATGAGCATTGCATGGAATCAAAGTAAATATAGGTCACTGATATTCTTTGCCTTTGCCCACATTAACCAATCACGTAAGTATCGTCTGAACCAGACCTTAAACCCCGTAGCTCATCAGTCATCAGACTGCTTCTAACTTCTAAGAGAGACAAGCCATGATACCTTCCTTTTCTCTTGGCTCAAACGTTTGGGGAAGTTCACTTATAAACAAAGAAGGAAGGAGAAGAATAGTTTAATTTCTCTTCTTGAAGTAAAGCAAAGGTTCCCACGCTCGTTCCTTCGTGGATTAGCCAGAACAATCAAGACAAATTATCACAGAGCTTATCCAAATCCACCCATTCGCCCCCTTTCCAATCATCTAAACTGTCAGACTTCTCGTTCTCTTACCCCAGAAAGGATCAATGGATTTCGCTAGTCCTCTTTTAGAACTCGTCAAAGATTTATGGGGCTTGGCCAGTAAGCCGTTGGGCTACATTCATAATCTGAAAGATAATGTCCGCTCGTTGGATAAAGCAAATGAGAACCTGAAGGCCGTGAGGGAAGATGTGAAGGCAAGGGTGGAGCGTGAAGAAGCAGACAGTCGGCAGCGCACGAAACAAGTGGTGAACTGGCTAGGCGAGGTGGAAGAATTCGTGGGTGGAGCAGATCAAGTTCTTCGGGAAGCCGGGGAACGCGACCGAATCAAATGTCTCAGTCGTTGTCTTCCGCAGAACTGCTGGTCGGGCTATAAATTGGGGAACAGAGTCGATGGATTGCTCAATCGAGCGAGACAGCTCCAACATGAGAAAGGAGAATTCAGAGATCTCACGTCGCCGTTGCCTCCTCCACTAGTACTCAAGATGCCTATGGACGAAATCGTGGGGCTTGACATTTCCAAGTTTGAGGAAGTGTGGAAATCGCTCGTGGATGAAAAACAAGTGGCAGTGATTGGGTTGTAGGGAACAGGTGGTGTAGGAAAGACCACCTTCATGAAAAGGATCAACGAGGAGCTTGCTCGCACGAATCATGGATTCAAGATTGTTATTTGGGTGGTGGTGTCCAGGCAAGTGAATGAAGATAGCATTCAAGACGCCATAAGGAAAAGACTGGACATTACAGATGAGCGCTGGAACAGATGGTCCTGGAATGAGAGGGTCCATCATCTGTGGGAAAGTTTGACCCGGATGAAGTTTGTGTTGTTGCTTGATGATCTATGGGGGAGGCTGGACCTTTCAAAAATCGGTGTTCCTCGTCTTGCTCTCAAGAACGGATCCAAAGTAGCATTCACAACTCGGTCAAAGCAAGTATGCGATCAAATGGGGGCTGATAGAACTTTCGAAGTGCAGTGCCTGACACCCGAAGAAGCCCTGGAATTATTCGTAAACAATGCCGGCAAATCCACTGTATATTCTCATCCAGAAATTCAAGAGCTAGCCAAGGACATTGCTAGAGAGTGCAAAGGGTTGCCACTAGCCCTTATCACCGTTGGGAGAGCCATGGCCGGCAGAGAGAATCCCCATGAGTGGAGGTTTGCACTAACAACGCTCAAGAGCAATCCACACAAGCTATCAGGTATGGTGGAGGAAGTATATCACGTACTAGAGTTCAGTTATAGTAGCTTAAGTGACTCTACCCTTCAACGTTGCTTTCTTTACTGTTGTCTATTTCCCGAGGATTACCCTATAAGAACGGATGATCTTATTAACCTATGGAATGGAGAGGGCTTCTTAGGATACGCTGATGATGTATACCGTATGCGGGACGAGGGAGAGTCTATTTTGGGGGATTTAAAGAGGGCTTGTCTATTGGAAAGTGAGCTTAATTCCGAAGGAAAACGGTGTGTAAAGATGCACGATGTCATTCGTGACATGGCGACTTGGATTGCTCGTGACCACGGGCAAAAGGAGAACAAGTTGCTAGTGATGGAGAACCAAGAAAATATGTCCTTGGAGATGATATCCAAATGGGGGAAAACGGAGAAAGTATCGGTATGGGGAACATGGATTCAGAATATTGACCGAACACCACCCCAGTGCTCCCAGCTCGAGACTTTGCTTGTAAGAAAAACTTTCATGAGTCTCGTGCCAAGAGGATTTTTCCATTCGATGAAGGCTCGTTTGACGGTCTTGGACCTGTCCGACAATAGATTTATCTCGTTATTCCCAAAGGAGATTTGCGATCTAATTTACCTACAGTACTTGAACCTGTCGGGCACCTATATTAATGAATTGCCTCAGGAAATCAAGAATTTGACTCGTTTAAGGTGGTTGCTCCTAGAAAAGATGAAATGAACCATCCTAATTCCAGCGGAGGCAATCACAAGCTTACCCTTGCATGTGTTTAGCTACTGGGCGGGTTTTTTCGTAATGTTTCTAGAGAAGGAAGAAGAGATTGTGGAGGAACTAGGCCGCGTGCAACATCTCACCGACTTATCTATCGTCATCTCCAAGCCATCCTCTGCCCAGAAGATATTCCAGTCCCCGAGTTTATAGAGAAGCGTAAGGAGAGCGAGCATCAGCTTCTGCGAGGGCTTGACCCGCATCCTAATACAGGCAACGGCGGTCTTCCCACATTTAGAAGAGCTTGATCTATCCTATTGCCATGTGCTCGTGAAGGTGGAGATTAGCCAAGGAATAGGACGAGCTCCCAACTGCTCTTCTTGCTTCCCTAGTCTCGTTCGAGTTTCTATCGACCTGTGCGGGTTTTCGGACTTGTCCTGGCTCGTGCACGCTCCGAAACTCCGGGAATTGACAGTCTTCAGTTGCAATTCGATGAAAAGAATCATTGGGGATGGATTTACAAGAGAGGAATTAGCTGCTTCAGGATTATTCTCGCGTCTCGAATCCCTGGAACTCTTCGGTCTTTCGAACCTGAAGAGCATTTGCGACGAGACTCTGTTCTTCCCTCAGGGGGTGCGATTCCGCATAGAAGGGTGCCCCGGTCTTAGAAAGTTGCCGTTGGACTCGAACACAGCGAGGGGGAGAAGCTTCTCGTTCTCGGTCAGAGGGGACAAAGACTGGTGGGCCAAGTTTGAGTGGGACCCCTTGGCCCAGGTCACTTTCCATGGGCATCATAGAAGTCTAGGAGAAGGAATGACATACGGAGAGGCAGCACGTAAAATCAAAGATGGGAGCCTTAACATGGTCAAGATTGGATTCCAACTGAGGGAGGGGTGAGATTTCAAGTGTGATAGTGATATGATTTGTTTGTTATTAAATAATTAAAATAAAATAAAGCTTTATTTGGGTTGGGTAGCCTCCCAAAGCAAAGCAAAGCAAAGCAACTATCTCTTCATACTGTCTCATCCCATGTGCTATTATTATTATTATTATTATTATTATTATTATTATTATATTTCCTGTTACGGACTCCTAAATGTGGAGGAGGTCACATAAACAATGAAGGAAATAGAAATATATGCAGCAAATTGCTTCTGCTTGTACCTTCTTCGTTGTTTTATCTTACAGCAAGGGCCGCCAATTAAATCAAACTCTCAAAACAATTTAAATCAGGATCACGTCTTTTTCTTTAACTTGACATGAGTCTTATTATCTCTTCATCCTCCTATTTTGATTTGCAAAATTTCTCCTTTTTAACCGTAATATTGGCTTCCTTTATTGCAAAGCTTTAGCATCTTCTCCGTTGCGACTGCCCCCTAGATGTGGAGGCACGGCGGACGCGCGTGCTCCCATGTTCGGAGGCATTTTCTCTCCCATGCTGGAAGGACTCAATTGGTAAAATGTGTAAAAAGGTTTAGCACTCAACCGACAAAATGAGAAAAAAAAAAAAAGAAAAGCCTAAGACCAAATTGACAGGAGCGCGTTAGGTTTAGGATTCTTTGGACAATTTTCCCTAGCTTATAATGTAGCAAAGTTGTTCACGGTGGAACAATTTCTCTTTGACATTTCCTCGGAAGGTCGAATTCTTGACTCAGTTTTTTGCGGATGGGATCCTTACTTGGGCTTTTTTCCAAAATAATTTTTTTAAAAAAATTATTACCAAAATAATTGTAAAAAAAATAATAATTACCCAATTGGGTGCCAATCGGCATGGGCCTGCCGATTGGCACCCAATTGAGCCCCAATCGGCAGGCCCATTGCCGATTGGGGCTCCCCCAACTCATTTTTTTTAAAATAATAATTATTTACTTTTAATTTATATTTTTTTATAAAATTTTTAATTAAATAATAAATGATATTGGAATTACGTAAAATATACTTTTAATTTATATTTTTTTATAAAAGTTTTAATTAAATAATAAATTATATTAGAATTACGTAAAATTTATTTTTAATTTATATTTTTTATAAATTTTAATTAAATAATAAATGATATTGGAATGACGTAAAATTTACTTTTAATTTATATTTTTTTTATAAAATTTTAATTAAATAGTAAATTATATTGAATGGTGTAATTCCATATAATTTATTATTACGTAATTCCAATATAATTTATTATTTAATTAAAATATTTATAAAAAATATAAATTAAAAGTAAATTTTACGTCATTCCAATATCATTTATTATTTAATTAAAACTTTTATAAAAAAATATAAATTAAAATTTAAGGAAAAAAAAAAGACAAGCACTACATAATTCATATTCCACTATTAAAATTTAATTTTAATTTATATTTTTTTTTATAAAAGTTTTAATTAAATAATAAATGATATTGGAATTACGTAAAATATACTTTTAATTTATATTTTTTTATAAAATTTTTAATTAAATAATAAATGACATTGGAAAATATACTTTTAATTTATATTTTTATAAAAGTTTTAATTAAATAATAAATGATATTGGAATTACGTAAAATATACTTTTAATTTATATTTTTTTATAAAATTTTTAATTAAATAATAAATGATATTGGAATGACGTAAAATTTACTTTTAATTTATATTTTTTATAAACATTTTAATTAAATAATAAATTATATTGGAATTACGTAATAATAAATTATATGGAATTACACCATTCAATATAATTTATTATTTAATTAAAATTTTATTAAAAAATATAAATTAAAAGTAAATTTTACGTTATTCCAATATCATTTATTATTTAATTAAAAATTTTATAAAAAAATATAAATTAAAAATAAATTTTACGTAATTTTAATATAATTTATTATTTAATTAAAACTTTTATAAAAAAATATAAATTAAAAATAAATTTTACGTTATTCCAATATCATTTATTATTTAATTAAAATTTTTATAAAAAATATAAATTAAAAATAAATTTTACGTAATTCTAATATAATTTATTATTTAATTAAAACTTTTATAAAAAAATATAAATTAAAAGTAAATTTTACGTAATTCCAATATCATTTATTATTTAATTAAAACTTTTATAAAAAAATATAAATTAAAAGTAAATAATTATTATTTAAAAAAATTGAGTTGGGGGAGCCCCAATCGGCAGGCCCATTGCCGATTGGCACCCAATTGGGTAATTATTTTTTTTTTTTACAATTATTTTGATAATAATTTTTTTAAAAAAAATTATTTTGGAAAAAAGCCCTCCTTACTTCGGGGGTACAAGGCTGGCTGGACAGTACTGGCGGTGGCTGATCCTTCAGTAATGGATATTCCAAATATTTCCATGACTGAAGTGCATCAGTCTTGAAGCAAGAAGTTCCTCTATCAAAGACCGTGGCCAAATTTAATTTCTCCTCTTTTAGGAAAGAAAAAAATCGATCTGTTGGCAGCTCCTCGAGCAATATTAGTAGCGGGTATTGCTTGAATTCGATGGAATTTGAGTTCGCAGTTACCGACATATTGGATGATTGAAAGATGATCTGAAGTTGCTATACTGAAATATATGTCTACGTAGAAGCCCTCAATGGGCAGAATTGAGATCATTTATATGCATTGGCGTGGTGGTATGGCTTAGTTTTGGATTTTTTTTTTAAATATTTAGTTTACTTCCAACGAAGGGGGGACAAAAATTTCTCTCGGCCACTTTCATAAAGTTCCTTTGATATGCTTCCGGCTGAATTATCAAAACCGGATTAACCTGTGAAAAACCTATCTTAGGGATTCGTAAGTATGCTGAGTTATAATTGAAAAACTTGTTTCGTTTCTAAATGCTGAGATGAATACATCTCTGGCATAGTCGAATTTTTGAACTAAGTATTGCTGGTCCGTTGCTGTTTGTAACGAAGGGGATCCATCGGCCTCTTTGTCATTCGATGGACTCTTCAATTTATCCTCTTCCAGAAACTCCAAGGAGTCCAACTTTACACAGCTTACGAATCGTGAATTTATTTCAGAAATGCAAATCATTGTGGAGATTCAATTAACTTTCGGTTCTTTATTAAAGAGCAACAAAAAGCATTGTGTGACGGACCCAGTCTTAAGATAATGCTAGTTCTTACTTAGAGAAGAGAATGGCAAAAAAAAAAGTGCGAGACGGGATGTGGAGATACAAAAGTTGGGTAATAGGTTGAAGGCTACTGCTGAGTCCTACCCCCAAACTATGGCAAAATGGGTCAAGAATCCATATTTTTAATTCACATTTAAGAGCGTGGGTCATAAATGAGTTGCTTAACAATTTTTTTAGTCGAATTGCTTAACAAACTTAAATGGGTCATTTAACAATTTAATGAGTCTTAAATGAACTTTAAGTGGGTCGTATAGGGTTACCTAACTATAGTCATAATAAGGTTTTCTGATTTATTTATTTCTTTTATTTGGTTTTTCCCAACAAGTCCGGCGAGGGCCGGCCTACCCTTGCCGACATTGGGCCGGCCACCAAGTGAGGGCCGATGACCCTTACTTGTGGCCAGTGAGGGTTTGGCGGCCCTCGCCTATGAGCGGCAAAGGTTGGGTGGCCATTGCGAAACTTTGAAAACAAAAATAGGAAAAGAAAAATAAAAGAAATGAAAATGAGAAAAGGAAAAGGAAAAAATAAAAAAATCTAGTCCACAATGTTTTGGGAGAATTTCAAATAAGGGCTCGAAATACTTCATTTTCTCAAATAACTGATAAGCGTCCAAAGTGGACCTTGTGTCAAATAAAGGCCTGAAATAATCAAATTGTTTCATAAAAAAGCCTGATCGAAGGCCATTTTCGTCGTTTATTTTTTTTTAATATTTTTCCTTTTCTTTTCCCTCCCCTCCCCTCCCCAGTCCCTCACCACCCTTGCAAGAATCAATAGAGCAGAAATTAACAAAGCTATCTCACACAAGAACAGAGTTAAAAAAATAAAAAGAAGAAGCAAAAAAAGTAAACAAAAAATCGAAACTTAGACCAACTCAAACCAAAAAACGTGAACAAAACTCAACACAACAAAGGCAAAAAAAAAAAAAAAAAAAAACCAACAACGTATTTCACCGTGCTTGGTTAGAGAAGAAACCGACAGAGGAGGAATGAGGGACGATGGACATCAAGAAATCAAAGACAGTAATCACGAAAACCGTGCAATATCTGTGCAAAGTGCTGGCATTCGTAACTAATTATTCACGAATAAAGGCCTTAACATAGTAGATATATAGTACTAATTATTTCATTCGTGTGTGCTATGCGCGTGCCCGATTCGATTTAAATTTAAATGATATTTGCAATGGTGTATACAGTACCGTTTTATTCCTCATGTCTTTTCCGGAGGATCGCAATTGTGGGCAGAATTGTATAAGCTAGATTTCAATGGCTTTGGAGTTCCGTGTTATTTCTCCTTTTGTCCGAAACCCAAAAGCTGCGAGGAAGGTGCAATATTACATAGATGTTTATCGTGACGATCATTGTTTAGTAGAAAGCCAAATGCAACACTTCGGGGGAAAAAAAAAAGAACAATAGTAGAAGATTTAAAAAGCTTGGAACCAAAGTCGTAGGTCTATAACCGGCCATCAGGATCGGTGGTGTGCGGATCCGCCCCACAATTCAGCAGGATTTCCCTTCTTCTTTTTTTTCTTCTTCTTCAGAGGGTTGCATTTGGCTTTCTACTGAACAATGATCGTCACGATAAACAACTATGTAATATTGCACTCCACTCAGAGCTTTTGGGTTTCGGACAAAAGGAGAAATAACGTAGTACATCAAGCCATTGAAATCTAGCTTATACAATTCCACCCACAATTGAGATCCTTCGGAAAAGACATGAGGAATAAAACAGTACCGTATAGACCATTGCAAATATCAATTAAATTTAAATCGAATCAATCACGTGCCAAATGAAAGAATTAGGTAGTATTATGTTAGGCGCCTTTATTCATAGATGACTAGTTTCGAAGCCACCACTTTGCACAGATATTGCACGGTTTTGTGATTGTGTCTTTTGGTTTCTTGATGTCCATGGTCCCTCATTCCTCCGGCGTAGGTTTCTTCTCTGACCAAGCACGGCGAAATACTTTTTTTTTTTTTTTGCTTGCCTTCTTTTGTGTTGAGTTTGTTCAAGTTTCTGGGTTTGAGTAGGTCTAAGTTTCTACTTTTTGGTTGCTTTTTTTTTACTGTGTGAGAATTTCTCCTTTTTTTATTTTTATTAACTATTTTCTTGTGTGAGATTGCTTCGTTGATTTATGCTCTGTTGATTCAGGCGAGGGTGGCGATGGGGGAGGGTGGGGTGGGGAGGGGAGGGAAGAGGAAAAAGTAAAAAAAATAAAACAGAAAAAAATAAAATAAAAAAGTAAACGACGAAAATACCCCTAGGCCATTCTTGGGAACAGTTTGAGCATGGCGGTCTCTTATCTGACACAAAGTACATTTCTGGTTCTTTTTTGAGAATATGAACGCACTTCTCTTTGAGCCTTTATTTAGAATTCTCCCCAATGTTTTAGTAATTTAATTTTTTTTAATCATTCTTAAGTTTTCCTAAATTGAATTAAATATGGAAGTGTTTTATCAATATGGGTCAGGTCGGGTTGAGTATGGGTCAAAAAATTTACACTACAATAAATGAATTATAAACGGATTAATGGATCAATTTTGGTAGGACCATTTATGATCCAATCCTAACCCGATCCAATTTGCCCGTGTCACATATCTACCCTAAATATACTACTCATTTTTTCACCGTCATCCATCAGTATAATATAAAGCTAGATATAAATGCTATGCTGAAACAAGTTACGTAACTTGCTGAATTTGGATATTGTTTCTTGATTGCAGAGGGTATGTTTGTACTTCCAAATGAAGATTAGAACTTGATACTCACAGTCACTTAGATGCTTCTACATCAAAACTAGGGAGAATTCCCCCCCCCCCCCCCCCAAAAAAAAATCTTAAACTTTTTGTATTTATATCAATTTAGTCCATCTAATAGAAAATCGTTAACATGAATGCCGGCCGTCCTACGTGGTGTGACCGATGTCGATGTGGATAATTTTAAATAATATATTGAAAAATTCAAATGTATTGTATTCTTTATATTTCCTTTTTTTCTGTTTCTTTTTTTCCCTATTCGCCAGACCTCGCCGGCCAAACGGCGGAACATATTAATAAAAATTTGATTTTTTTGTTAATTTTCTCTAGAAAAATCAAATTAGGTTTTCCATACCAAAATGGTGGAAAATATTTTCCTATTCATGGTCGTTGCTTCCAGTAGCTCTGACCACAATGGTCGTGGTGGTGATTGCAGCATTTAAGTGCTCCGCGTGTTTTTTTTTTTTTTTTGGAAAATGTGACGTTTTCGAAAATTATTTTTCAGAAATTCGCCTTAAAAAATGACGATAATTTTTGGTATTTGGCTAAAACCTAAAAACGAATTGAAAGATATTTTTTGCCATTTGGTAAGGAAAATCAATTTCCGCCGTACACGCCTTTCAATAATTTTTGCTTGATGATCTATGGGGGAGGCTGGACCTTTCAAAAATCGGTGCTCCTCATCTTGCTCTCAAGAGTGGATCCAAAGTAGTATTCACAACTCGATCCAAGCAAGTATGCAACCAAATGGGAGCCGAAAAAACTTTCGAAGTACACAGTGTGTGACGCCTGAAGGGATTTGCGATCTAATTAATCTATAGTATTTGAACTTGTTGGGTTTTGTATAACAAAATCCCATGGGAAGTGAGTGAGAAATGAAGGAAGGAAAGTTCCATATAGGAAAAAGAGTAGATGGGAGATGGGTTTAAATATTAGAACTTCACAAATGGGTTTGGGCCCCAAGGGTCACCCCACTTTTGTGGACAGGAGAGGACCTACGCAAAACTAAGTCGGCCTGCGTGTGCCGCCGGCCGGTTCGGTTCGGGCCCGGGCAAACATCATTGTTCGAACACACATGTTTGTTCGGAAAAAGGAAGAACATCTCACCGACTTATCTATCGCCGTGTCCAAGCCGTCCTCTTCCATGAGAATATTCCAGTCCCCGAATTTACAGAGAAAATAAGGAGGGCGAGAATCATTAGCTGTGCGAATTGACCTGCATCCTAATAAATCACTCACCAATAGGCGACGGCGATTTCCCGCATTTAGAAGGTACTTCATCTACATGACTTCCCTGAGCTCGTGAAGATGGAGATTAGTCAAGGAATAGGACGGGCGCCCGACTGCTCTTACTTCCCTAGTCTCGTTGAAGTTCAAATCACCGGGTGCGGGCTTTCGGGGCTTTTCCTGGCTCTTGCACGCTCCGAAACTCCGGGAATCGTATGTCTTGAGATGTGATGCCAAGGAGAAAATGATTGGGGATGGATTAATTTGCAGAGGAGGCGTCAGCTGCTTCAAGACTATTCTCACATCTCCAATACCTGAGCCTCGCGTTCTTTCCAAAACTAAGGAGCATTTGCGACCAGACTCTAATCCTCCCTTAAGGGGTAACCTTCCGCATAGGGATGTGCCCTTGTCTCAGAAAGTTGCCGTTGGACTCGAATAGCGCAAGGGAAAGAAGCGTCTCGATCAACTCGCACGATTCTTGGGGATTCGGATCCTCTGACAATGGGGTTCTATGTCAGGGGTACCCTAACTCAAATCAGGCCGTCCAAATGAAAATGGACGGCCTGATTTGAGAGAGGGTTGAGATTCAAAATTTTTCTAACTCCAAAAAAATTGTCGCCTAATTTTTTTCCCTCCCCTCAACAAATGGCGTGGCCCATTGTTGGCCGTCCAAATGAAAATGGACAGCCTAATTTGAGTTTATGATAAGCATGTCACAAAAATGTCAATGTCAGAGGATTCAAATCCGATTCTTGATGGGCCAAGTTTGAGTGGGACGACTCCGCCGCCCGGGTCACTTTCCATTTGCCTTCGGTTTTGGGGTACAGTAGTTTCGTAGACGAAATGACATTTTGGAGAGGCAGTCCGTAGAGCGCAAGAGGAGCACTATTACTGTAGTATTACATGACCACGATCAGTTCGGACCTTAGTGGAAGCTGATAAAGTACGTATCTATCTTTTCATTACTTGTGTATTATTTTCTGCTGGGATTCCTATGTATGGACTAGCTTCTTATTTGTACTTCTCTAAAAGTATTTTTTTTTTTTTGGTAAGGAACTTCTCTAAAAGTATTTGTGGGGGTATAAATTTGAAAAGATTTGAATTCGAGGAAAAAAAAGGGGGGGGGGGGGGGGGGGGGACTCAGCCGCAGCAATCGCGCACATATTAAGTGAATCAAATCGTCACGAACGATTCATGAGGAGAAACTTCCCTCCAGTGCATATACGGTCGTATGCGCCCACCAAGCCTTATCGTAACAAAATCGTTTTTTTCCCCCTTCTTTTTAAAGTTTGTTTCGAAATAATGTTTGTGCAAAATAAGAGGTTCAAAATCGTTTTAAAAGCTCAACTTGTTCGTCAGTTGAACCTTACCAGGTCACCTGGATACAAGTCTCGAGTAAACAAATTGGATTAACTATAATTAGTTTTTGGGAGCCGGACATGTGTTTGACCTAGAATTGGAATTTCGACATTTTAAAATTTCACAAAGTGGCGATGATTCGACCGTGATCGGAAGACGTACATAAATGAGCTATCATGTATACTTTCTATTTGCGTAATTTAGGAAATGCATCTGACGACACTTTTTGAGAGAAATTTCCAAACGAAGGCTGCATTTGAAACAATAAGCCGATGTATCTTTGACGTTGTCATTTCGGAGTCGAGCGCACACATGAAAATCTCGCAGGTTGCTAGTGCTATCCCATCATATATTCTCCTTTTTAGCATTTCCTGTCAAATTCAAGAGCTGATGTGACATAAGGACGTCAAATGGGCGGGCTAGGTCAGATAATTTAAGATCAGGCGTGACGAAAATAAGTTGGTTGGAGATGCGTATGGGAAGTCTGTTGACACCTGATTTTTGACCATCTATTATTGTGATTTTTATTCTTTAAAATTAATTAAAAATAGCAAAACAAATCATAAAATTACAAAATCAACTTTGGAAGCCTTGGCCTAACCTCAGGGACCAATTTTGAACAAAAAAATATTTTTGGTATTTTATGATATTTTTCGAATTTATTTAATTATAAAAATACCCAAAAAAATCAGAAAAATACCATTCGTGGTCAGAAAAATACACAAAAATATTCAATAATTGTTTCTAATGTCCTCTTCAAGTGTGTCACTTTAAATCTCAAAAATTCGGCTCGGGTCACTATGTTCCTTAACAAACATAAACCCGAACTGAGCCCAAAAATTCCTTTTCGAGTCTTTTAATTTTCAATTTCCACTTTTTATAAGCTATGACATTGGGTTCTAAAGTCTCGAAGTACAATTGGGTCAATTTGCCCTCCAATTTGATCAATTTTAACCAAAAGGGCTTAATTGCATAAAAATCTTTCAATTTAGTCCCCGGTTTCACAATTTCTGAAATTAAATTTCATACGGGCATACCCATTGAAATTAAACACCTCTACCCTATAGTCTTCATCAGGTTGAATCCATTGGTGGCCTCAATTTGGGATAATTTGATCGTTTAGGCCCTCGATTAAGCAAAAATCATTTTCGGATCCTAGGGACAATTTGGGGTTTTCACTAAATTTCAATCAATCGATTCGCGAAAATACCCATATTTGATAGAAAACATGTCAATGAGTCCGATTTTTTCATCAATTTCGTAAAAATGGATCAAATTGGGGCAGAATTTGGGAGATTTGGTCGAACCGGGCCGGTCGGGTCAGCCCCGACCCGACCCGGTCCGACCGGGTCTGCAACTCAGTTGCAGACCCAGGCGCTGCGGACAGAAGGGCAGAAAAGGAGGAGGCCCGCCGGTTGATTTGTTTTACAAAAAGAAAGTTGAGAGTGGGGGACAAAAGGGAGAATGATTCTCGCGACAAGGGCGGCGATAAGAGTGATCGAGCTCGAAAGTGAAAGGAAGAATTGATAGCATGAGTTACTAGCAGAATGTGATCGAGCTCGAAAGTGAAAGATTACTAGCGGCCCCAAACGCCATGACCACAAAATCAGGGGCAATCTTTAAGTTTCGAGCAACTACAAATCTATTTCTCACGAGGCATTCAAGTTAATCAAATGTAAAGCGTCGGGCTGTGAGAATGATGCGTAGTCAAGCTGTTGACACAGACGAAAAAGGAGTCGCGTAGATCTGAAAGCAAAAAACCTTTCTCGGCTAGTCAACAATGCGGAATGAAAGAGCATATATAAACAAATTCTCATTTATTTCATTCAGCAGGAAAGTTTACAAGTGGATCACTGAGGGGGAGTAGTAAACCCAAAATGAGTTCTGACAAGCATCACAAAAAAGCTTAACTGACTCTCCATGCTATCCATGCCTTGCTTACAACCCACACTCTGGGAATCGAGGTCTACAAGCTTGAAGAAAAGGAGACGACATTTCTCCTTGAGTTCGTTCACCTTGGTGTCATAGTACCCGAACTCAAACTCTAAGTCCTGAGCCAGCACCCTCCCGCGAGCTATATCCATGCTCAGGTCTTCAAGCCTTTCCTCCAACCAGGTACACTGGAACCTCAACACGAAGTTGTGCTGGTCTTGCTCAAAGGCGGTGTCAAAAAGAGCCAGACGCTCTACCAAGTTGTCCCTCTCACGGACCAGCATGGAAACCTGGGCATGGGCGTATTCAACAGCCCTTTTATGGTTATCGGCCGTCAGCATGGCCAACATCAGGGACTCAGTTCGGTCCTGATAGCGGGCTCGCACGATACCAGCCATAGTGACCTCCCGGCTAGCAACTTCGTAAGCCTGCAGGAAATTGTTGAAGAGAGTTGGGAAGATCGCAAACTCCCTTTGCAGTTTCGTACCTTCGATACACACAGTATCCAGGGCCGGAATCAGAGTACAGATTTCAACCTCGGCTTCAGGATGATTGTTTATGTAACCGTAACCTCTTCCCAGGAGGCGATAAAACCTTTCCCATTGGGTTGAAGCTTCGGTTAAAGCAGCAGGTACAGAGGAGGAAGCCATGCGCGATCGGATGTTGGAGAAGAGAGTGAATATTGGCAGAGTGTTTGAGAGGCTGAGTCTGATAAGGCTAAAGTGTTAATCTTCTTGACGTCAATCTATCACCTTATAAACGCTCGAGTAAGCAGGGAGAAGTGGTAATAATAGTTTATGTGCAGTAGAGCCAAACGGGTTTCGTTAATGCATCCCCGATGAGTCACGAATCCACCACCGTCCTGTGATCTCGGGTTTTACGAAACATAATGGCGCCGAAAGGTGGGCAGGCTTGTTACTCTAGAGACTGGGCCAGGGGGACAAGCGTAGTGCTCGACAAAGCGAAATCAACGCAAGAGATCTTCAGGCTCCGTTCACGTAGAAAAGAGCAAAAGGACAAAGTGGGAATTACGAAGCCTTGAGAAGAACGCTCGTCAGGTAGCCATCACAAAAGACGAAGTGGGAATTATGAAGTCTTGAGAAGAGCGCTCGTCAGGTAGCCATCACAAAAGGACGAAGTGGGAATCTCGAAGCATTGAGAAGAACGCTCGTCGGGTAGCCATCACCTTTGATCAAAGAACGGTGATCCGACCCCTTTAACCTTTCAAAATTTGCAGAAAAAGGTGAGGATCCAAGGAGGAACAAAGAAAGCTGAGTTAACGGAAAATCAAGCAGTGATATTTCGATCAAAATGTTCAAGGGGTTCTGTCATTTACTAGAAGCGCCAGACTTGGGGGTCTCCGAGCTTGAGCTGCTGGAAGAATTTGAAGATCTCAGGATCGAACCTGACACGGGGGCCATGGAGACCGATCCTTCTAATGATGAAACCCGCGGCTTGGTTAACGAGAACAATACCCGCGACGGTGATCAGCGTCAGAAAAAGGAATGTCTCCAACGCAACACTTCAGGTCAAGTCCATAAACTCGAATTGTTTTTCAAGGAATACCCCTATCCGGACATGGAACAGAGAATCAAAATGGGCCAGGAGATAGGGTGGGAGCCTCGGAAGGTCAAGTGCTGGTTTGAAAACAAACGAACCCGGCTGAAGCAGCAACGCGATCGGCACGAGTTAGCGATTGTGAGGGAGGAAAATGAAAAGCTTCGAATAAAGAACATTCAGTACAAAAAAGCTCTAAGCATCGCTATTTGTCTTGAGTGCGGTAACCCTGTTCCCACGGACGGAGTATTCACTGAAGAGCCAGATCTGGGGGTTCATAATGCTCATTTGTTGCAATGCCCTTCGCAACATCTTTCGAAACAGGCGGGTACCGCCGAGGATCTACAAGAGGAAACTAGTGCTATAAGGTCAAAGTCGACGCCCATTGTGGAAGGGAACATGCGTCATGACAAGTCAGGTCCGCTCAATGATGAACTCACCATCGTGACCAGCCGATCTGAGACCACTAAATCCCCCCCAGAGCAACCTCCAACACGACCAGATTCCGAGAAGAGTAACCGCCAAATTGCTGACACTACTTCGACTAGCAAGAAAATAAGATTTCGTTGGACCCCGGAGTTTCATAGCAAATTTGTTGATGCAGTTCAACAGTTAGGGATCAATTTTGCTCGCCCATCGCGCATACTCGAAATCATGAACGTGCCGGGACTGGCTAAAAATATGGTCAAAAATCACCTTTGGCGCTACAAGAAACTACTGAGAGATGGACGAGCGTCGCTAGACCAAGATAGAGGCGGTTCAACACGACCAGATTCCGCGAAGAGTAGCTGCCGAGTTGCCAACACTACTTCGGCTAGCAAGAAAACAAGGTTTTATTGGACCTCGGAGCTTCATAGCAAATTTGTTGATGCAGTTCAACAGTTAGGGATCAGTTTGGCTCGCCCATCGCGCATACTCAAGATCATGAACATGCCGGAACTGGATAGAAATAAAGTCAGGAACCACCTTTGGTGCTACAGAAGACTACTGAGAGATGGACGAGTGGCGCTAGACCAAGATAGAGGCGGTTCAAGTTTAAACGATGAGCATGGCTGTGATCGCAATCCTCATGAAGCAGGAAGCATCCAATCACCTCTTAACACCGATGAGACTGGCAATTACACGGTCGATTGTTCAGGCATCAATCAGAGTACTCCCCTGAGTTATCCTAGTACTCCTCAGGAGTATGTACCGCAATTTCAGCAAATCGGGACTCCCCAGTCTGAGCACCAACTGGCCGTTAATGCTAGTCCTACAGCGGATCTAACATTGGCAGGAGATGCACATACAATCTTGCGAGACAATTACGGAGATTCCAGCTCGAAGAATCAGGTGGTCCATGAGGAAAATGGTGAAAAGATTCCTTCTCCAGTAGTCGACAATACTCAACCTGAGTGTCAGTCGCTCGATGGTTCAGACGATCTCCTTGAAAACATCTATTCTTGGTTCGATCGGCTGAATTCCCCCCTGAGTTACCCCAGTACTCCTCAAGAGTATGTACAACAATTTCGGCAGGTATGGACTCCCCAATTTGAGCACCAACCGATCGTTAGTGTTATTCCTACGGCGAATCCAGCATTGGGTACAAACCTACTGGACAACGATGAAAATACCAACTCGAGAAGTGAGGTTGTCATGTCGAAAGTAGTGTGAGGAACCCATCGCCAACGGTTGAGGATGCCCGACTTGGGCGTCAATGGCTTGAAATTTCAAGTGAGTCCCTCAATGAGCAACTCGGCGTGTGGATCACGCATAAACCAAGGAACCAGGTTGTTCATGCCGAAAATGGGAGAAGTCCGTCACCAGCAATTAAGGATGCTCAACTTGAACGACTCGAGCGGTCAGACGATCTCCTGAACGAGCAACTCAGCCTATGGGTCAAGCATTTTGGAACAAGTGCATCTTCGCAGTCGTGACCGGTACCGGCGACCGGACATCTGGTTCGAAGCTCGTGTGCTAAATCATTAGAAGGCTCAGGAGAGTAAGAGGTGAATATGTCGAATGAATGTGTTATGGATCTCGTTGTAAAGTTCCCGCGGGAACATTTTAATTAACGCTTAAAACTAACCGCTTTGAGTGTCAACATTACCCTTTGAACGTCTTCGAGCCAAGGGCCATGGATTAATCACTTAATCCGTGGAGCAAATTCCATGAACGATGACTATCACCCGCGGAACATAATGGGATCTACCCCATTCAGCACGAAATACGTTTGGTCACGAAGCCTCCCATTTGGTAAAACGATGTATCGTTCCTAAACGATCTTCAACCGAATACCAAAGTAATGTCTCATTTCTTTCCCTTCTCAGGTGATAAACGTGGATAAATCACTCAAGGAGCCATCTGTTCAAATAACAAAACAGACGTTGCCCAACCGGGGGCAGCTGAACCATTGATATTGCAAATATTCCAAGCATGGATAAGCGGATTTGATAGACGTGGTTCATATCAATACGCGACGTCAGAACGGGATGAGAACCAAGAGTAAAGTTGTATCGTCCCAATTTGTCTTCAATTTGGGAATATGAGTTAACACTTGTTATTTATCCTTGATAGGGACTCACCATCAAGGAGGACAGATTGTCACAACCTGTGTGCACTCGCAGGGGCACACGACCAAGGGTAAGATGTATCGTTCTAATTTTTTGAAAAATTCGCGAACATACAATAACATGTTTCTTCCGCATTTTCAGGGATTTTCGGCCGCGGGGGACAGGTAAGTATCCTTTTCCCCAATCCATTGAAGGTGTTAAATAAAAAGAAAAGCTTTCAGAATCTAATGTCTAGAAAAGACATAGAATTCAAAATTCATTGGCATTCATGTTTTAAAACAGGAGGTTGTCTGAACGTGAATAAGAACATGCATGGTGCATCATAAAATCCTTTTGACGGGTAAAATTTTTGGAGAAAATGAAAGAGATTTTTTCCAATCAAAAGTTCAAAACTTTCAAAAGGACGTTTTCTTAAAGACAAGAGGCAAAGCCTAAATCGAAACACATCCTATACATACTTGAGAGAGGAATGAAGCGGATCAGATAGCAGAATCTGGACCTACGGAAGTAGAGATCATTCGCAGCAATCACATGGATTGGAATGACGGAGGCATTCGTTTCATATCCCCAAACACTACAGGTGACCATTGATAACCCATTCGAACGGCGATTTTCATTCTTAACCCTGTCAAGAACCACCCCACATCGGGGCAAAAAGGAAGTAAGTCCAGCAGCATCAGGAGAAAATGGTTAGAAATTTTCTTGCTCGGACTAACATCAATCTTTGTGTGTTGTTTATATGGTAATCCAAGTGCCATAGGATGACGAGAAGCGTTCATTTCTCTATCCCACACACCATATCCTTTGCATAGCCAAGTTGAGCCTGCAAATTCATTTCATAAACCCGTTGGTGATCATTGCAAATTCCAAGACAAAGGCAGATCACTTCAGAAACGAGGGAGTTCAAGACCTAGGGTTTACGGAAAAATTACTAAGTCGATACTCAAGCGTGCTAAGAGCCAAATCATATATCTAGCACAATTGCCAAAGCATCTCACTTGCGACAAGGGATTAAAAAAATCCCAGCATCAGAAAAGAAAAAGCAAAGTGCCTGGTAAAAGCAAGGCCGATGCTCACATAAACTGTTTGAGTGATCCCCAATGAAACCTAGTTGGGAAGAGAAAATTTCTAAAGGAGTCAGATAAAAAAGACCGCTCCTCCAAATGATGTCAAGCGTGGAAGAAAGACGCAGACAGAGTTGTCAATCCCTTAATGCAGCCAGGGACGCTCTCTAAAGAATTCATGCACACCTCAAAAGCTGTTGCACGTCTCAAAAATCGAAGATACAGAGAGGAAAGGGCAGGTGGTAAATTTGCAATGATCACCAATGTCAAACCCCTCATGAATTCTGGGCCAAAAACAAGCCTTTTTCGGTCCCCAATCCTACCAATGTTACAACCCTGAGACAGTCTTCTCTGACTAAGACACTTGGGTTAACATATTGCTTAGCCCGAAGAAGTACGAGCAAGACTATTTCTTTCTCATTTTGCAGGGTTCTTGACTTGTAAACCCGGAGCAGATGGTGAAAACTTTCATTCAATGACCTCGACTCCAAAGCGGGTCCCCCTTGAAAACCAATATCCAAGCCCAACATTACGGTCCCGTGGAAGACCTCCCAACCGGTCAAAATGTATGCGCTGCGAATGAGCCTAAAACCTAGGCACATGTTAGTAGGGAATTGAGTGCATCCCCTACAAAAACCACTATCTCAAAACAGGTGAGAAGACCTCCTTGTCGAGAAATATTCCAATTGATGTTTTGAACAAATTCTTTTTGGAATTTTCAAAATGTTGATCCAAATTTTCCATGCAAGGAATTTGTGATCACATTTGCATGTTGTAAGAATGCTTTGGATAACCTCCAGCATAAAAAATGCACATTTCATGACTAAAACTTAAGTCATAAAATTTTGTCAATTGGACAATTATTGTCTTCCCAAAGATTATTAACATTTTCTTGGTGAAGAAAAATCTTTCAGGTTTGAACTTTATGCAGGATACCTGGAGAACCCAGCTCCCAGAATGTCGCCTCAACAGACTCAAGTGAAGTTTTGTCAAAATAAAATTTTTCACTGCTTCAAAAACTGAATTCCCGACAAACTTCGGGATCTCTAAAAAGAAGAGGGGAAGAAAAACCCTTTTAAAAGAAAAAGTCCTATCAGACGTGGAGAACCCTCGTCCTAGGACCCCTTTTTTCAAAATATCAAACAGTCTCATCGGACGTGGAGAACCCTCGTCATGAGACCCATTTTCAAAAATCAAACAGTCTCATCGGACGTGGAGAACCCTCGTTATGAGACCCCTTTTCAAAAATCAGGCATTCTCATCGGACGTGGAGAACCCTTGTCATGAGACCCCTTTTCAAAAACCAGGCAGTCTCATCGGACGTGGAGAACCCTCGTCATGAGACCCCTTTTCCAAAATATCAAACAGTCTCATCGGACGTGGAGAACCCTCGTCATGAGACCCCTTTTCAAAGCAAAACCATGGTAGAAACCGCCTGAAGGGTCAACTCAAGGTAGATACCGCCTGAAAGGTCAAATCAAAGGTAGAAACCGCCTGAAGGGTCAACCAAGGGTAGATACCGCCTGAAGGGTCAAACCAATGGTAGATACCGCCTGAAGGGTCAAACCAAGGTAGATACCGCCTGAAGGGTCAACATATGGTAGAAACCGCCTGAAGGGTCAACTCAAGGTAGATACCGCCTGAAGGGTCAACTCAAGGTAGAAACCGCCTGAAGGGTCAAAACAATGGTAGAAACCGCCTGAAGGGTCAGCTCAAGGTAGATACCGCCTGAAGGGTCAACTCAAGGTAGATACCGCCTGAAGGGTCAAAACAAAGGTAGAAACCGCCTGAAGGGTCAACCAAAGGTAGAAACCGCCTGAATGGTCAAACCAAGGTAGAAACCGCCTGAAGGGTCAAACCAATGGTAGATACCGCCTGAAGGGTCAAACCAAGGTAGATACCGCCTGAAGGGTCAACACAATGGTAGAAACCGCCTGAAGGGTCAACCAATGGTAGATACCGCCTGAAGGGTCAAACCAAGGTAGATACCGCCTGAAGGGTCAACATATGGTAGAAACCGCCTGAAGGGTCAACTCAAGGTAGATACCGCCTGAAGGGTCAACTCAAGGTAGAAACCGCATGAAGGGTCAAAACAATGGTAGAAACCGTCTGAAGGGTCAGCTCAAGGTAGATACCGCCTGAAGGGTCAACTCAAGGTAGATACCGCCTGAAGGGTCAAAACAAAGGTAGAAACCGCCTGAAGGGTCAACCAAAGGTAGAAACCGCCTGAAGGGTCAAACCAAGGTAGAAACCGCCTGAAGGGTCAAACCAATGGTAGATACCGCCTGAAGGGTCAAACCAAGGTAGATACCGCCTGAAGGGTCAACACAATGGTAGAAACCGCCTGAAGGGTCAACCAAAGGTAGAAACCGCCTGAAGGGTCAACTCAAGGTAGAAACCGCCTAAAGGGTCAAAAACATGGTAGAAACCGCCATAAGGGTCAACTCATTGATAAATACCGTCATAAGCATCGATACAAAGGTCTGATCCACCATACGGATTAAAATCACTGGCGAATCCTCAAGCGTGGGATGCGCCTTCCTTAGGTTCCTACCAGTTAGAAATCCCATAATGGTATGACCTACCATACAGGTCAGAGCTAAATCTCCCTAGGATATCCTAAATGATGAGTCCTAGGTATCTTCTTGAAAGTCGTCGCAACCGGCAGCATCCGACAGGTGAGCTTCAGGTAAGCCTCTCTCGCTCCGGCCCATGTTCAAATTGTTAGAGCAAACCGAGGATTAATTTGAGCTTTCATCAAAGGTCCTTAAGAATTCAATGTCGTGGCATTTCTTCTCTCATTTTCCCAGTTGAGTCGATTAGGAAATCAGGTACCGTCTTATCTTTGAGAAAAACCTCTAACGAGATTCCTCTCAAAGAGGGGCAGCTGTTGACACCTGATTTTTGACCATCTATTATTGTGATTTTTATTCTTTAAAATTAATTAAAAATAGCAAAACAAATCATAAAATTACAAAATCAACTTTGGAAGCCTTGGCCTAACCTCAGGGACCAATTTTGAACAAAAAAATATTTTTGGTATTTTATGATATTTTTCGAATTTATCTAATTATAAAAATACCCAAAAAAATCAGAAAAATACCATTCGTGGTCAGAAAAATACACAAAAATATTCAATAATTGTTTCTAATGTCCTCTTCAAGTGTGTCACTTTAAATCTCAAAAATTCGGCTCGGGTCACTATGTTCCTTAACAAACATAAACCCGAACTAAGCCCAAAAATTCATTTTCGAGTCTTTTAATTTTCAATTTCCACTTTTTATAAGCTATGACATTGGGTTCTAAAGTCTCGAAGTACAATTGGGTCAATTTGCCCTCCAATTTGATCAATTTTAACCAAAAGGGCTTAATTGCATAAAAATCTTTCAATTTAGTCCCCGGTTTCACAATTTCTGAAATTAAATTTCATACGGGCATACCCATTGAAATTAAACACCTCTACCCTATAGTCTTCATCAGGTTGAATCCATTGGTGGCCTCAAATTGGGATAATTTGATCGTTTAGGCCCTCGATTAAGCAAAAATCATTTTCGGATCCTAGGGACAATTTGGGGTTTTCACTAAATTTCAATCAATCGATTCGCGAAAATACCCATATTTGATAGAAAACATGTCAAAGAGTCCGATTTTTCCATCAATTTCGTGAAAATGGGTCAAATTGGGGCCGAATTTGGGAGATTTGGTCGAACCGGGCCGGTCGGGTCAGCCCCGACCCGACCCGGTTCGACCGGGTCTGCAACTCAGTTGCAGACCCAGGCACTGCGGACAGAAGGGCAGAAAAGGAGGAGGCCCGCCGGTTGATTTGTTTTACAAAAAGAAAGTTGAGAGTGGGGGACAAAAGGGAGAATGATTCTCGCGACGAGGGCGGCGAGAGGGCAGACCGGTCGGCCATGAAAGAAAAAGAAAAAAAAAAAGAGAGAGAAGAGGAAGAGGAAATCGGCCGGGGGGAAAAAGGAGGGGAAGACCGAGAGAGATCAGAAGAGAATGGACGAAAAGGAAAAAAAAGGAGAGCGAGGAGGAGGTCGGAGACTGGATAAAATCGCCGCCGCATCGACATCTCGCCGTCATAGCCCTCGGCGAGCACAGGTCGGTATTGCCCTGTTCTTGCTCTGTTTTTCATACCGTTGAACAGGGCTCGTCAGTCCGGCTCAATTTCAATCGAGTCGGGCCAAATCCGATAGCACCCGATCTTCATGGAGATGCGTAGGGTAAGTTTATAGGGTTGGTATAGCACGGTATCCCTCGCCGGGCTTCGACGAAACCGTTTAAACATGTTTCAGTATATGCCTATCATGTGTTCGACAAAATGACTAGAGGTGCGTCTCGATTCATCGTTCTCGGCCGGACCTGTTTGTCATCTTTTTATGCGAATCTAGCTTCGAGAATTCACTGGGATTATTCCTAAGTTCGAATTGCCCTTGTTTTTGGCATTGTGACGCAACAAAACCGAGCTCGGGGATATCGTCGGCCATGGTGCGGGTCGGGGTGCGTTGGAATGTTTCCGAAGGTCGCCGAGGTCTAAACGACCTCTGATAAGTTTCCCTATCTCTATGAAATGCTATGTGGACGTTCAGAATCGAGTTTGAAGGATAAAATTTTTTTACACATACCTCGCCGGAGTCGGGTTCGGAGGCGTTCGGTTCACAGGTTTTCGAACGTGCACCGTGCTTGTTTTTGTTTGTATTTTGGTCCCGAGGCGTCGTAGAGCCGAATGGTAAATTCAGGCAGTCAAACCAAAGGTTTTTAAGAGTTTTCGCAATTTTCCGGCGACGATTCCGGCGAACGCGCCGGAATTTACACTGTTCCGACGAGTCGCCGGTCGTCTTCTCCGGCGACTATCGCCGGCAGTCAACCAGTCAAATGCTGACGTGGCATGCCACGTCGGCAGCCACGTCAGCGTGGCGGGCCTCGGCCGTAAATAAAATAAAAAAGATCGGACGGTGGAGAACGCGCCACGTGGCTGGATCTGGGGCGTCCTTTCTCTTTCGGCGAAGCGACGCCGTTTTGGTCGCTAGGGAAGCGGGCCGGGCCGGGTTCGTGGGCCGGGGTTGTGGGCCGGGTTGGACCCAACCCGGCCCGGAAAATATTTTAAAATAATAAATAACTAATAAAAAATTCAAAAATTCAATAAAAAAATAGAAAATCATAAAAAATTCAAAAAAATTCGAAAACTTCAGAAAAATTCTAAAAAATTCCAGAAAATAGGAAATGGCTACATTCAACTGGCCACGACCTGTTTCGGGTCTTTTCACCCCCGAACCTTCCAGAAATGACGATTTTGCCCTTCCGGCAAACCGTCTTCCAAAAAAATTCTAAAAAATCCAGAAAAATCCCCCAAAAAATAGGAATTGGCCGCAAACCCTAGCCATGACTCATTCCGGGTGTTTTGAACCCCGACCCTTCTTAAAATGACGATTTCGCCCTTCGGGCGAATCGTCTTCCAAAATTGAAGAAAATTCTAAAAAAATTCTCAAAAATGGGAAATGGCCACAATCAACTGGCCATGGAATATTTTGGGTAATTCGGTATCTAAGTCATCCAAAAATTGACGATTTTGCCCTTCGAGCTAAATTGCCTCCAAATCTCCCAATTTTACCCCGGTCCGAAATCATACCTTCCCTAAGCCCTTATGGCTATGTTAGGAAGCCATTAACTTGAATCGATGTGCATCGATGAGATTTATTTATGTACTTGATTGCGCTTTCATTTAAATTGATTGTGATTGATAGGAATAGTCTTCCAATCTGTATGAAACCCTGAATCAAGCCTACCTCACCCAAAATTGCGTCTGCATGAACTCTTAGTGAGGAAAATCACTCGCGTTAGGTACCGAAAGGGCGTTGGTAATGACGCCAGCGTAACCAAGTCCCCGAACCCAAAATCTCTGGTTCCGCAGAACTGATCGATCTCTCCCAATCGGTTAGTAAGGTTTCCGGTCTACCCTCCAAGAAAGACCGGTGGCGACTCCAAATACATGCACAAGTTGCACATGCCACCACGACCACACTGAAGGTCGAAAGCGATCGACTCTTATCGTCGAATCCTTCTGAAAAATACTCCCGCCGCGATTTGGTATGGGCCTGGGAGGGCCCGCGTCGATCCAAGGCCCGCGATCGGTAAACCATTAGCCGCGTCCGCCTTTCGGACGGGTCGCGACAAAGTCCGATACTTTTCATCTGGGGAGATCGCCAAGAGGGAGCCCAAGTCCGAGCCCGTCAATATATTCAGTTGGATCCATCTTTACTCAAAAGCTTAAGCCAATGAGTTATGGGCCAACTTGGATATATTAACTGCTCAATACCACATTAATTCTCCAATGTGAGACTTCTCTAACACAATTCACACGTGCATCCTAACAAAGTTCTCTCTCGATAAGATATATGATGTACTAAAAGAATTGTCATATGGTAATATAGAAATTTTTGGACTCGTGGTGCCTATGTATACCCCTCGCGAACTTTTAGTACATGTATTGTTTTTATTGGAGATGCTCGTCTTAATACTTCCACTCCAAAGTCTAATGAAAATGCAACGTCGATTAGTGCGTGACACCTGCATGCACCAATCTATGCAATTAGTATCAACAAACCTGTTAGTAATCAAACTGATGAAACTTTTTGCATTAGGCCACCAAATATTGAAGAGTTAAGGTCGACCCTCAATCGGCCGAGGAAAAGGTTGAGACCTACTATTAGCAGCCTTTTCACTACTTGAAAATGTCGTTTTTATTAATGTCGTGTGGATTATTGTCATTTTTAGAATCGGGAAGTATGCTACAGGCTATTTGAGTAAAAATGGTGGGAAGCGACGATCAGCATCAGCTAGACATGGCCATGGGCCGTGAATTGTCTGTTCTAGGGCGTGAACGGGCGGTTCCGATTCGTGGGAAAGGATGAACTGGAACCGGTCGTTGAAGGGGCGGTTCTGGTTCGGAACCGCCGGTTCCGGGCCAGTTTTCGGGCCGATGCCAATTTCGATTTTTTAAAAATTAACTTTAAATAAAAATTATAAATTATAATCAAATTGTACATTTTAATCAAATTTGGAGAAAAAATAGAGGGGGAAGGGACTTGAATTTAATGAATTATCATTAAGCGCCTACATATTTTCTTAGGAATAGAAGAATCAAAGCCCATGTAATTCTTTTACCTTTGATATCCTCAACTTACCTCATTGTCAATCGTCGCTACCCGTTGTGGTATCCGTGGCGGTGGTATCTCCACCATCATCATTGAAGAATTCGTTATCTCGATACAGCTCTTGTGGTTGAAATCTAGCCTTTTGTTTAGTTATCGACACAAGCTTGAGTCTCAACAACATTCAGATTTAACCTTGAACGGCGGTCGTCCAAAATTAGTCCTCCAGCGCTAAATGTTTATTCAACTGCAACTGTTGAAGATGGGGCTGCTAATGTCACGCCCCGACTCTCGGGCCCGCGACATCCCTTGCCAAATCGCCACGAGGTCATAGAGATAGCTTCCCAGGCACGCTATCGACCTATCACTTAACTACGCATGCGGAAACGTTTAAACCTCCTGACATCAAATAATCAAGGAATAGAATAGCAGGAATCAAACACCACAACTTATTCACTTAAATAAGAATAAACAATTATACATAACGGCAGACGTTCGAGCATAACCCCATACTTCGGGGCGACTAGACAAGACCTAAAAAGGTCACATGGTCAGGTGAGGTCAACTACTCACTTTCTTCAACAGACTACTCCGACAGCCAATCCTTGGCGTTCACAAGACTTCGCCGCTTGGGACCTGAAAATGTTATCCCACAACGGGGTGAGAATAAATCTCAGTGAATCAAGCCTAAGCTCGGTTAGGAAACTGATTCGCCCAGGGGATCCTAACCGAAGCTCACAAATCACACATGCACATATAGCAACTATCCACAGTTAACAACATAATCATCATCCACATGCACACTTACCAGCTTCAGCCATACATAATGCAATGCTCGACGTGACTCAGCAGTCAATGTCAATCAATCACTCAATCACAGCATCACATCCACAAGTATGCACAAGACATTCCCAAGGACAATGCACACAATACAATAATAACTCGAACACAAGTGAGTATGAACGTCCGACTTCCTACTCCATTTGTCCCATTCCAAATTTCGTAGTCGGGATGCGTTCACACTAACCCATGCACAAAGTTACACTGTATTCAATCCTTTTTATTAACGGTTAACGTGCCCACGGCACCAGAGAGGATCTACGCGAAAGAGGGCGTGATACGACTCTCCCAATAACGCGATCCAACACCTCAGTGCGATCCAGCGTCTCACCGACAGTACCGGTCTACGTTCCTTTACTCTCGGCAACGGCTACTACAAGCGGTGTACCCATCACGGCACCAGCAAGTAGGCATCCCTAAACGGGGCGTCGGTCCAACATCCATTGCGACCGGCATCCGATAATCCCTTAAAACCGTACGTCTGGCACGGAGCATGAATTATCGCGCTTCTGGCAAGTCGTATAGTCCCATACAAATCATAGGACACGAACTTGCCAGGAACCTCATTGTTTTTCCCTCATATGACCATACATAATACATCCAGCAATCAACCATTTTCATTATCTTTGGTTAAGGCCAGATGCTCACACGGCATGTAAAAGTCTCGGCCAAAGGCCATTTTCATGCTAAAATATGTCATTTGACTTTACACTCAGTCATATGCACATGCCGACTATCTACTAGTCATAGCAACCACACACAGGGTGATTAACCCTCAATCATCAATTGACAGTGAAAGAACATTCACTACACCCAATCATGCATTTCAGAGAGGCGATTCAATCAACGAATCCATAACTCAATCCCGAGTAATTAAACTCAATCAAATAATATCCAGCTCAATTCATGCCATGTTATTTATTAATCGATTCAATTTAGCACATTGATAGCTCGCTTGTCTCTGGCCTATCGCTCACTCACGATCACACAATGGCAATCCATTGCCCAATCAATCAATCAACTAGCAACAATTAGCCACAGACAATTCAATCAACTCGGCTAATTTAAACGATCGGCCATTTAACCTAATCCCAATTTCTATTTAAACCGGCCCCGATCGTGTACCTAAATTACACAATTCACAAAATAACTAATCCTAGGCGCAATTAGCGCCCTAACCAAGGATTAGGGTCAACTCACATCCAATTTAAGCTTGGGCAGTCTCTACGGCGTCAACACGAGCGGCGACGAACTCACGAACTTCGGTGAGGCTCGGAATTCCTCTCGGTGTCTCACGGATCACGGCCCAATTTCCTTGAACGGCGGCCCAAAACTCATGGCCCATGGCCCAAACACTGGGCCAAAATGGCCCACAAGACGGGCCAAATGGCCTACGGGACCGGCCACGGCCCAGGCTCACCCGGCCATGGCCAGGGCAGACTGGCCCACGAGGCCGGCCACTCAGGCCGAACAGGGCAGGGGATGGGCGGCTTGGCTTCAACGGCCGGTTCGGCGACCGACGGACGGCGGTTGACCTCGGGGTGGTCGGAGGAGTTCGAGGGGACGTCGGGGGTTCGGTGGGGACCGGTGACCGCGGCGAAAGACGGCCGGAGGCGGCCGGTTCACGGCCGAACAGAACCGGCTCGCGAACAGGGGGAAATGGCCGAGAACAGGGTGGACAATCGGGGCTGATTCCGGCCGCCACGCGCGGCGGCTGGCTCGGCCGAGCTGAGGGAAGGTAGAAAGGAGTCCTAGGAAACCGTTGGGGGTGGCGGTGAGGAGTGGTGACGGCTGGTTTGGCCGGATCTGAAGAAAAAATCGAGCCGACATGAAAACAGGGCACCGACGGTTCTCGGCTCGATTGCGGCGGCTCCGACGGGTAATCGGTGGCGGGCTTGGTCGAGGATGTTGAGGAGAGGTGGGGGATGGTTGTAGGAGTGGTGGTTGACAGTGGCGTTGCCGGAAACGGCCGAAGGAAGCCCCGACACTCTCGGGTCCAGGGGGGTCCGAAACAGGGAATGGCTTCCCCGAGTCGTTCCGCGGCCTCCGGCGGCTGACGACGGCTGAGAAGGGGTCGGTGGCGACGGCAATGAGCTGTTGGAGGTGGTGGCGGTGACAGACAATGGTGGTGGCGCAACCAATCGCCAAAGGAAGATGATGGGGGTGCTCGGCCGTGGGTGCTCCCAAAACAAACGAAGAAGAATGAAGAAGAAGAAAGAGAAGATGGGAGAGAGAGAGAGAGAGAGAGTCGGCTGATGGGAAGGCTGGTGGGGCCAAGAAGACTTTTGGGTATTTTGTCTTTTAGTACAAATATCCGAGGGCAAAACGGTCCTTTGGCGAATCGGGACTGAAACAAATTTTTGGTACAACGGACGAAGGGTATTTTGGTAATTTCATAGGCTAGGCTAGGTTTGGATTAGGCTCGGGTCGCGAGGATTGAAATCCTAATTTACGGCGACTAGGAATTTCGAACCTAATCTAAACCGACTGAACTTTAGAATTCGTCCGAACTTCGCCTCTTCAGTCCTTTTGATCCACTAAATTTTTAACGACTGGATTTCAATCTTAATCCATTTTATCAAATTCTGGGGCTTCACCGAGGTCGGATTTCTAGGGCGTCACAGCTAACATCTATCTTGCAATAAGGGCGAAAACTAGGTAATCGGTTAAGTGACTCTTTCATCACTCCAGAATTTTGAAATTTGCGTCGTGTTCGAAATTATAAAACTCAAAAGAAATGGTTGAATAGTTTTCTAATTCGCAAATATTATCTATTGCTCATTTTTGTCTTTTTTTTTTTCCTACTCATGAGAAGATCGTACCTTCTACCAATTCTACCACCCTCCTCGCTTTGTGAGGCACTAGATTGAGAAGATCCACTATCACCTAAATCATATCTACTACAAAATTCATTATATAATGCTATTATAGCGTCTTTAACATCTCCTTGTATAGTTTTAATATCTACTTCTTAATTCAAATGTAAACAATCATAATAATAAATGCTAAGATAATCATATAAACAAACTAATTTAGTATGTGGATGGAAAACAATAGCAACCAAATAAACAAGAAGAATATTGAAATAATAATTCAACCTTTTTTCTCGGATTGCTATAATAGTCTTACCTAATCAAGCATCATTTTCAAAATCACAAAAAACACAAGAAATATTAACACACTCTATTAAAAATAAATGCGTAGTAGTATAATAAACACCGGATAAAGTATAAGTAGCAATATTAAAAACTTTCAAAAAATCTTTTTTTTTTGTAAACTTCCTAATCTTGCGGGAGTAAACTAATTTCGAGAATATTATTCGAAATAAATGCATATTATAAATATTTGTAATCAAAAGATTGATGAAGCAACTTGCAGGTAGAATTACAACGAGTCGGAGTATCTTTTAAAAATCTTTTTTTCTTTTTTTTTCTACTTTGTTTACAAAATCTGCCACATTCTTTCATAACTTGGGAACGGGTCCATAAAAATTTAATTGCTCTCTTTATTGAGGGCGAGAAAATCCTCAAGAATTCGTAAACCATTTTGTACATATAAATTTAGAACATGGCAAACACATCTAATGTGAAGACATTTTTCGCCAAATGAGGGTTTACAAATTCTTTCTAACTCGAGAATGGAAGAGGTATATGCCGCGGCATTATCAAAATCAATTGAAAATTTTTTATTAATCAAATTATATTCTTCTAAAACTTGCATAATTACTGTATAAATATTATTGGCTGTATATCTTTCATCAAACACTCCAAATGCAAGAACTCTTTTTTGTGTATTCCAATCGTCACCTATCCAATGATATGTGATACCATTATAATAATGAATTTACCAATGATCACTCCAAATATTGCTACTTATATACACACATCCACTAAAATCCGTAAAAAAAGTTTGTCAAAGCATTTTTTTATTTTTTATAAACCTTAAAAAGTTCGCATTTAAGAGTATTTCTCGGAACAGGTTTTGCTTGCGGAGTACATGCAGTGTTTATCAAATAATTCAAACCAAATTTTTCGCTAGTACTCAACGATAAATGTTCAGTGGCAACATATTCAGCTAATTTTTTTTTAAAGTTGATTGGTATAACGAAATATAGGATGAGTGTTAGGATTGGCAAGACTGGGGATTTGTTGTTGGTTGGTATCGATCCCTGCTTGCGTTGGATTTTTTACATCAGATGCCGACGATATGTTCCATAACCGTCTCCCATCTTAAAATTGTATGATTTCGTACAATATTTACAATTTACCTTATATTTATCTCCGTCTACATGTACCTTATCGAAGTGTTGCCATAAGTTAGATGTACCCTCTCGAGCTTGTCATTTCAACTCATTTGCTGTCGATGATTCTTCGATACTAATACGATGATGAATATTTTCTTGCGTTAGGATGTGCTCGAAGTTGGGATTGAGAACAATGTTGATATTATCATTGTTGTTTACCCAACATGCATAATTACGAGGATCATATCCAAGATGAGGATAATCGGATTCTCCCATCGAGCTCTTTTCAGTATCCTTACTTTCACTTGCCATTTTTTGAGATAATTGATCGGAAAGATGATTTAGAGAATTTAGTCGAGATTGAAAGAATGTGAGAGAATTTGTGAGGAAAAATGTAAGGGAGAATGGTATTTATAGATTGGGGAAGGTACTATAATTAGACTAATTAATTAAGGAAAAAAAAAGGGCGGGGACAGCCATATTAGGGCTGTTGGGCCTAATAGCCTTTGGGCCCAATGGCTGATAGTCGGTTCTGAATTTTCACGGAATCGAAATTGGCTGGCCCGATCAATGGGCCGATTCCGATTGGTCAACAGGTCGGTTCCGAGCCAAACCGGCCCGTGACCATCAGGGACTCTCTTAAACAATATCATAGGAGTTTCAGGCCATCGTTAGGTTGGGTCATACCTATTGCTCATATTGAATAAACAATTCATCACCGTCCCATCATGGGTTCTAGTGGGAATCGAATGGGCTTTTTTTCCAATTTAGTATAAAATAAAAAAAATTACCAAATAAGTTTAAAAAGGGAAAACACCACCAAAAACCCCAAACTATGCATACGATGACACATTTACCCCAAACTTTTTTTTTGTCACGAAAACCCCCAAACTTTGGCATCATGACAGATCTACCCCGGGTTTGAGCTCCTCAGGGTCGAGCACTCTACATCGGCACGAAGGGCTGAACCACGATGCCATCTGATAGAATAACCGATGTGCAACAGCCCCGCCAACTTCCGGCTCAGCTGGGGCAGAGGAATGGATGCTCGGAGCTCTTCGGAGTCGAAGGCGGCGGAGGTATCGGAAGGAGGAGGAGAAGTGCTTGGGCACCGACTCGGGCTTGGTCCAAAACGAGTCAAGCTTGGCGGTGGCGCGGGCAGTCGGTGGAGATAGAGGAGGCGACGAGCCTCAGGAACGAGTAGAGATGACATCGGCATGGAGGCCGCCTATGCTTGATGGATCCCCTTTGGTGGGTTTTCTTTTGGAGGTGAAGTCTCTGGCGAAGTGGTGTGGGACATTCATGAATAGCAGTACTTCGCAAACCAGCGGAAAGAAGATGAACATTGCAATTTTGTTTTTGTTTTTGTTTTTTCCACGTCCGCTTTTTAACAGAGAAGTTAGACGGAGCTCAAACATGAGGTAGATCTGTCACGATGCCAAAGTTTGGGGGTTGTTGTCACGCCCCGAACCCTGTGAGCACTTGAACATCCCACCTGGCCCTTGTCTTTAGATTGACTTTCAGGATCTCTCGGGCCACAACAATTTTTAAAAATCCATACATATACGGAAGCAACAAACATCTCCATTTTTTTTTTACAATTGAAATGACTTAGGACAAAATGGTACACTTCAATTCATACAGCGGTCGAATATACTCAAGGGTTCAATCTCTAACTCACGAAATCCCTAAGACCACAAAATGTGAATCCATATCCTATAATTCCATCTTCAAATACTCAACCTCGACAAACTTCCCGTCTCATCGCCTAGGACCTGAAAAAGTTAAGCCCCTACTGGGGTGAGATATAAATCTCAGCAAGTAAACCCTAAACCTAGACCAGACCGCCAGTCCTCCCAGACTATGCCACAGAGCAATTCACAAAAACTCATCGAGGAATTATCATCTAGCATCTCAATATCACTTTCTCACGGCACCTTGATATAAAGAACATCGCCATCAAGCACATCACATACTATGAGATCCAAGTTTCACACATTACCCTAAAACAAGCTTAACATTTTCATAAGTCATCAATATGACAACCATATAATCGTCGCTAGGGCCCACGGCCGTGATGTAATTTCAATTCACTCAAGCATCGCCAGGGCCCACGGCCGCGATGTAGTTTCTCAGGGTACTCTGATCATTTATTTGCGTCAGGGCTCCAAGCCAATTACGATGCAAAAGGTGCTCCAAGCCAGTGCGATCTCCGGGGCACCAAGCCAAGGATCGATGAATGCATTATAGCATAGACCTTATAGTCAGTGTAATTTATCAAAGCTCATTGTTCAAAATCAATTAACAGGGCTCACTAGCCAAGCAACCACCATAATTGCCAATGCATCACAGCCGATTCAACAATAGAGCATCAGAGCCAATTCAATAACAGAGCATCATAGCCAAATCATTTCTCAGGGCTTCCCAGCCAAATCATTTCACATGCTCATATTCAACCATCATAAACCAATGCTCAAACGATCGACCCACAAAACAAATCACCAATCAAACACATCCAGTAGTGTCCTAACGTCCTAGTGGAGGTTTAAGGGACACTTACCTCATTAAGCAAGCTAGCATATTCCATCCCAATGAGCTACCTAGCTTAGCAAACTCACGGCCAAACATGGCTCTCACGGCGTGCTTGGGAAGACCACATCGAAACTCGATTATTTCTCAATCCCATCGCGCCAATTCCTTAACAACACCGATAACACCTTATTCTCAAGTATTCATAATGTTAATTCAATGCCCCTAAGCATGCCAATGTCATTCTATCAAGGCAAGTCCTCACAATTTCATTCCATCAAAAATCTGCTCTTTTCTTAACCCCACGACCAGGTTCATTCTCTCAAAAACTGCAATTTTTCTACTGACCTTTTCAGAAAACAAATTATAGGGTCTTAAACATCAAGATCTTACGGACGCGTGGGCGAAAACGGAGCTCAATTTGGATACCAGACGACTTAGAACGACTCAATTCAAAATCAGTGCGCGCTAAGGGCAGATTGGACGGCAAACCACTTTTTCATTTCAAACAGTTACTTAATCACCTCTTAACCCAAAATCCTCTCAAAACCAACTTGCCAATACATCAAACATTAAGTTTAGGGGTCTCACCGAAAAGGTTTTGAGCAAAATCACACCACAAAGCTTTGAGCAGCCCGGTTTCCTCACGGTCCTTCCACGATCAGAATCTGTCCGATTTTTAACCACCCACAATCAGCCATGAAAACTTATTTTAACACCACCAAACTTGAGACCACAGACCATCCAACTCAAGTACTAAATGTTATGGAGATCTCACCGAAATTTTGAAGCCATTTCAAGTCCGGAAGCCCCTGAAACGGATCTTTCCCCAAAACTGGTCGGAATCAGCCTCCATCCTGACCTTTGCCCACTAAAACAGACCTACGGAACAGAATGCTGGGCCCAATTAATCTTATAATACCTTCATAGAACGGCAAGACGATAATCTTTCAGATGGCGGTAGTTTTACCGTATTCTGATGTCGGAAGACAAAGTTATGGCCGAAACAGTGAATCAGTTTCTGTCTGTCCGCGAGAAACCGCTCGGCCGAGAGAGAGAGAAAAAAATGAAGAAGAAGGAAAAGTGAGGGAGAAGGGGTGCACGGCTGAGGAAGAAGGAGAATGAAGCTCTCCTCAATTATTTGAGGGTTTAATGTGACAAGATTGAATTAGGTGGGCAATAAATGCTTGAGGTCTTCAATGGGTGACACATGGCACATATCTAATAATGCAATCCTTGGCTTTGACCCTTCTTTGACCCATGCACATTATTTTCGGCAGCCATGGAGAGGAGTGGGAATTGACAATTTCGTCCTTCTGAAATGTTAAGGCAAGGGCAAATGGTCAAGGCGCAAAATGATCATTTTGTCACTTTTCGTCCGAAACTTCATTTTTCTCATTTTGAATGACCATTGGCGAGGCAACGTCAAATCCTTTTCCAATTTTGAAATTCTTTATTTCCAATTGCCAATTCGGGCTTTCATTTCCTATCTCAAGCCTCGAGGGGTCGGAAATCCAGAATGTCACAATTCTTCCCCCCTTAAAGAAATTTCGTCCTCGAAATTTTCCACATTCTTATCCACTCTGTCTCTTGGGCATCGACGCCTCACCGCTACCTCACTCTTTCAAATAACCTCTTCCATGACTTGTCATTCTTACTTGAAAGTTACACTTCTTCAGGACTTGTTTCCTTCAGTCCTCAATTTGTATTTACTTCTCTCTATTCTTTTTCGATATTCATACATCTGTTAGCGGTTTATCCTCAAACATTCACATCGTCTCTTCCATTTGTCGGTCATCATTACTACTAAATCCTCGCCAGAATGCACTCCTTAGTACCCTTGCTATCAGGCGGATCATTCTCTTCAAAAGTCCGTTCGTACCAACGGAGATTCAAGGACTTAATCAACTTGCCCTTCATTATCCAAATCGAGTCATCGATTTCGACTCCCTATGCAACTTCATAGCTACTTCTGTAGTAATCCATTTTCCATTCCATTTGAAAATTCCTTTGGACCAAAGTAATCAATCACTTTCATTGTCATGCCTTTCTCTTATCAGCATGTCTAATGCTCGACCACATGATAGACTAATCCAACTCTCAGTTCATATCATCGATAGTCTTAAGGGAAAATCTTGGCACACCTTTGTTCCATCCTCAGGAGCATCTTAGCTTTCCATGTTCTAATCATTTCCATACCTCTTAGATATCAGGGTCTGATCATGGCAATTTCTCAATTCTTTTATATCCTTCAAGCCTGATATTTCAGGTAGCCATCAAACTATCCACACGGCGAACTTCCAATTGAAAAGTTGAATCTCTTATTTCTCGAGGGAAGATTTGTCTCTCCATCACCGTTTATACAATGCTCAACCATCAACCTCTTATAGTTCACACAACTTTGAGATCTTTCCTTATACCAACAACGCTTCTATATTCACAACAATTTCATACACCTGCGTTGCCTCTTATTCAATTCCCCTCGGGAAACTCTTTGTACTACCTTATTCTCTCGTTGTAGACAAAGACTCAATATCTTCTTTTACTCAAACAAAGTTTCTCAATCTTTGTTGCGAGGACATTCGCAACCCATCTCCAATTATGCACCGAGCATTTTCACTCATAAAGTCTTATTGTCAAGGCATATTCACACAGCTCATTTTAATCTGTCTTGCCATGCCTCAATTTCCTTTCCATGTCACATCATTGTGATCCTCTCCACTCTTTTGATTCCATACAGAAAAGCCACTACCAGCGTAGTCGTCAACTTGACTCAAGTTCTCAAAGACTCATCGCGTTCCTTCACCCATTCGGGTTACATCCCGTTCTTAGTCCACTTCATCAACGGAACAACTCTCATGGGGAATCCTCCCACGACCCGTCTATAACCATTCATCAATCCTAGGAAACATCAAGTTCTAGCAACTCTCATCGACCCTAGTCGATTCATCACTCATTCCAATTCTCAAAGACTCCACATGGATTTCACTTCTCATAAATCTCTCGACGGAGGAATCTTACCTCATCCTGTCTACAGCTCACGTTCTTCCCATTAATATGCAATGAGCATCTTCTTCAGTTTATAGGATACTTTCGAAAATTGTTCATGTTTCTCATGACTCCTTAGATGAGTCCAATCATCGTCTCTCAAGACGGTAACAATTAATCCGAGTGCTTCTTGGATATTTCATCCGACTGTTATTCACTTCATCACTATCAGGTGTCGAATCATTCCAACTGTCCACGGTATCATTCACTTGAGAGCTCATATCTTGGCTCTCTGCTTTCAAGGGTCTCCACTTGGACCATACACAATATTTTGTTCATTTTTGTCACTCTTCCCTTAGGAAGCATTAATGCCTTAGCCTCTGGGTTCCTCAACCAGCTAATGCAACCATACCTCAATCTCATCCATTTGACTGAACGTCAACATTATCCTGGAATTCAACGCTGTTTACAAGACAGTTTCTCAAACTCAACTTCTAGGAATCATCCAAGTTTTGCATCCTCTTTCTTAGTCCAGACGCTCAATCTCAACACCGAGACAATAAAGATTTCATTTTCCTTTCACACTAGGGTCTCTTACCCTTTGAAGGAAACTATACACTTCAGTGGCATTCTTTTACTTCGAATCCACTTTGTCCTTTCAATTCCTTAGAGTGTCAATCTTGGAGTCGGTGCCAACAGCAGTACCTCCACTCCAAGATTCAAATTTCACCATGTTGGACACTTTTCTTCTAATGACTCAGTCACCTCAAGTGACCAGTTTCGTTCCCCTCAGTTTTCACTAATTCACGTCTCGAATACTCAATTCGACCACCTCGAGTCACTCTGCAATTACACTCTAAGCGCTTTTCACTTGCTCAACCATTCGTCTATTCAAGTCTATTCACTTTCCTTTCCATCAACGACCATCTCATGGTCCAATCGCCCTTTAAGAACGACACCCTACTTTTTATGGTTGTTTAACACATAATACCACTTCTGGTGGTTCCGACCCATCTTTCATCGATCTTATAAAATGAACAGGGTCTGACACGTCCGTCTCTTTCATATCTCTTACAATAACCAGAAATTAACCACCATTAACCTTACAGCAATGTAATAGCCATTCCTTAAGGACACATTTCATGTTCCATCATGAACATTTCTTTGCTCGTAATCCATGAGTATGAGTTCTCTTACTCACATGCTTTCCGATTATTCACTTCTCTTACTAAATCTCATTACCACACCTCAAAGTCAGGAATAATCACTAGCCATAAGGCTTTCAAATTCCATTCCAACCGGAGACCTTACGTCTCTCTCAAAGGGTCATTGTCTACCTTCAACATATGTTTAAACGACCTTGAGAACTCTGTCTCACACTGGTCGATCGTCCACAAATCCTTACAAGATCATTAGGATCCACACAACCATTGCTCTCAAGCAATCCCAAGAAGATACTTCCATTGAACAACTCAACGAAGGTGATCCGAATATATACTATGCCTTCAAGGAAAATTCTTCCCTTGGTGACTCTTCACCAATCATCAACAGCCTCCTAAGGCTAGTAATAGCCAGGGTCACTTTCTTTCCTCAGTGTACCCAAAACCTCTAAGGTTTTCTCACGAGCCATCAACTTATAAGAAGACAGTTTCAAATTCCATCCCTTTATCAAACTCAGTTAATCTCAACTTTATACATAGCTTCACAAGCTTTCCAAAACTCTCGTGGTTCTTCCCATTCATTCACTTTAGAATGAAATAATTCAAAGTCACCTCTCTCGTGACTTCCATTACTCAACTCATCAACACTAGCACCAGTCGCCTCAGTGACTTGGGCACAAGGGCAGCTTCTTCTCAAGCTTGCCTACCCATCAATTTTCCTCATCCCTATTTAAATTTCTCATGACCCCTTTATCACACTTAGATCTCGCACGATTAACAAATCGAGCCATATTCTCTTTTGGTACTCATATTCCAGTCACTCATCTTTATTCAATTCTCATGATCCTTCTCAGTTCTCGGATCTTCCATATCATGTATACTCGAGCGCAATGTTCATCTACGACCATACTTTGGTCGTTCAACATCATTAGATTCTCATGTCACTTGACCCACTATGATTCCCTTCAGGAATCGAAGACTCAAGTCGTCTACTCAAGTCTAGCAGTTTCAGGCTGCTCATCTCATCATTGTTCACCATCAGCCATCCAGTGGTTCCCACTACTCTCAACTAGTTGTTCACCATCCAAGGATTCCAAATCATCCTTCAGCAGCAATCACATAACAAGTTAGCCTCCATGAGGCAACTTCTCAAACAACAGCCAGTTAATAGGCAAGCCTCACTAGGCTAAAACTCAACTAAGCCAACGTCAAGCAAGTACTCAAAGTGCCATTTCAATCGTTCATATCATAAATCCAGGGGCATCTGCCACTCTAGCATAAACACAACATGATATCTTAATCTCAATAGGCATCAATTCAATAGGTATAAATCTCACATGCCGTCTAATCTCTCAGTTAGACCTCGGCCACAACAATTACATGATGTCAATTACAACACATGCTTATCAGGTCAATCACATCATCAGTTTTCTTTCTCAAATGGCACTCACTGCCAAATATAGGGCTCTCAGCCATGTCACTCATAGGCATCATTTCACATGCCATGCCACTTTCGATCATTCACTTGAGAATCAATCACGTGTCATACATCTCACTTAACCACAATCAGACTCAACCTGATACCTAGGCTTTCCCTTTCAATTTATGACTTGGGTCATTCCTGCCTCCTCGCTATCTTAGAAGCCTGCCAGGAGCCGCTCCTTGTCCGGACCTCTCTGTCCCAGCGATCACTCCCCGCCCTCATCAGACTTGGTTGTTACAGGTTGTCCCAAGTCATATATCTACGGAGGAAGCCCCGTTCCACACGCCCCATAACATGTTTCATTGCGGTTTATAGGTATCCCATCAACTCGTCCCATACCAAGCGACAGTTTATTAAGTCCGATAGTGACAAGGTCATGCATGCACCCTCATCAACTTTCGTTTCAAAGCCATAAATACATGCACATCATGTTCGTTCTCACCATTTGTCATATCACAGTCGTTTCCACATCAAGCCTCGATTACAGAAACCTCTAGTTCCACCAATGACCGTCACATCTCACATATCACTTGCCTATGTTCAACCGTATACCTCAAGTTAGGTCACTAGTTAGATCAAATCCTTATGCATTCAATCACAACTGACCTTTAATCCAAATATTCCTTATCTGCTTCCTTGTACCCACCTCGTCTTATATTACCCAAAGTTGTCAATAGTAATCGACAACTAAAACCATCAAGATACAACACAGTTCAAGCCTGAATCCACTAATACAGACCGTCTCTTTATAACTCATATTTTCCTCAAGTTGGGTCATTGACAAACCACAATCACATTCATATACTTCAATTGACCCATTAATCATAACAATCCTCTACTAACCTCAAACACAATTACTACCTCAAAATCCATGCCTATGACTCTTTAATATCAACTTGCTTCCACTTGAACCTCAATCACCGCATTACTCAAGATCATCGATTAAAGTCGGCCCTAAGATCATTAAAACACCACACAAGTTCAAGCCTATAATTCTTAAAATTCAACGATCATTGCTTAATCATATAAGTCTCACTATCTAATTATCTTCAAGTCATCCCTCCTTATCACTCCAAACCTCAATCTCAATGGATCGAGCTGACCTTGCTCTGATACCACTTAAACGGGATGTCACGCCCCGAACCCTGTGAGCACTTGAACATCCCACTTGGCCCTTGTCTTTAGATTGACTTTCAGGATATCTCGGGCCACAACAATTTTTAAAAATCCATACATATACGGAAGCAACAAACATCTCCATTTTTTTTTTACAATTGAAATGACTTAGGACAAAATGGTACACTTCAATTCATACAACGGTCGAATGTACTCAAGGGTTCAATCTCTAACTCACGAAACCAAATACAATCCCTAAGACCACAAAATGTGAATCCATATCCTGTAATTCCATCTTCAAAAACTCAACCTCGACAAACTTCCCGTCTCATCGCCTGGGACCTGAAAAAGTTAAGCCCTCATTGGGGTGAGTTATAAATCTCAGCAAGTAAACCCTAACCTAGACCAGACCGCCAGTCCTCCCAGACTATGCCATAGAGCAATTCACAAAAACTCATCGAGGAATTATCATCTAGCATCTCAATATCACTTTCTCATGGCACCTTGATATAAAGAACATCGCCATCAAGCACATCACATACTATGAGATCCAAGTTTCACATATTAAACTAAAACAAACTTAACATTTTCATAAGTCATCAATATGACAACCATATAATCGTCGCTAGGGCCCACGGCCGTGATGTAATTTCAATTCACTCAAGCATCGCCAGGGCCCAAGGCCGCGATGTAGTTTCTCAGGGTACTCTGATCATTCATTTGCGTCAGGGCTCCAAGCCAATTACGATGCAAAAGGGGCTCCAAGCCAGTGCGATCTTCGGGGCACCAAGCCAATTGATCGTTGGGGCACTACCGCCCATTCATATAACATCGGCACTAAGGCCAATCATATAACTGGGGCACCAAGCCAATTCGATCTCCGGGGCACCAAGCCAAGGATCGATGAATGCATTATAGCATAGACCTTATAGTCAGTGTAATTCATCAAAGCTCATTGTTCAACATCAATTAACAAGGCTCACTAGCCAAGCAACCACCATAATTGCCAATGCATCACAGCCGATTCAACAACAGAGCATCAAAGCCAATTCAATAACAAAGCATCATAGCCAAATCATTTCTCAGGGCTTCCCAGCCAAATCATTTCACATGCTCATATTCAACCATCATAAACCAATGCTCAAACGATCGACCCACAAAACAAATCACCAATCAAACACATCCAGTAGTGTCCTAACGTCCTAGTAGAGGTTTAAGGGACACTTACCTCATTAAGCAAGCTTGCATATTTCATCCCAATGAGCTACCTAGCTCAGCAAACTCACGGCCAAACATGGCTCTCACGGCGTGCTTGGGAAGACCACATCGAAACTCGATTATTTCTCAATCCCATCGCGCCAATTCCTTAACAACACCGATAACACCTTATTCTCAAGTATTCATAATGTTAATTCAATGTCCCTAAGCATGCCAATGTCATTCTATCAAGGCAAGGCCTCACAATTTCATTCCATCAAAAATCTGCTCTTTTCTTAACCCCACGACCAGGTTCATTCTCTCAAAAACTGCAATTTTCCTACTGACCTTTTCAGAAACAAATTGTAGGGTCTTAAACTTCAAGATCTTACGGTCGCGTGGGCGAAAACGGAGCTCAATTTGGATACCGGACGACTTAGAACGACTCAATTCAAAATCAGTGCGCGCTAGGGGCAGATTGGACGGCAAACCACTTTTTCACTTCAAACAGTTCCTTAATCACCTCTTAACCCAAAATCCTCTCAAAACCAACTTGCCAATACATCAAACATCAAGTTTAGGGGTCTCACCGAAAAGGTTTTGAGCAAAATCACACCACAAAGCTTTGAGCAGCCCGGTTTCCTCATGGTCCTTCCAGATCAGAATCTATCCGATTTTTAACCACCCAAAATCAGCCATGAAAACCTATTTTAACACCACCAAACTTGCGACCACAGACCATCCAACTCAATTACTAAATGTTATGGAGATCTCACCGAAAATTTGAAGCCATTTGAAGTCCGGAAGCCCCTGAAACAGATCTTTCCCCAAAACTGGTCGGAATCAGCCTCCATCCTGACCTTTTCCCACTAAAACAGACCTACGGAACAGAATGCTATGCCAAATTAAGCTTATAATACCTTCCTAGAACGGAAAGACGATAATATTTCAGATGGCAGTGGTTTTACCTCATTCTGATGTCGTACGACAAAGTTATGGCCGAAACAGTGAATCAGTTTCTGTCTGTCCGCGAGAAACCGCTCGGCCGAGAGAGAGAAAAAAAAATGAAGAAGAAAGAAAAGTGAGGGGGAGGGGGTGCACGGCTGAGGAAGAATGAGAATGAAGCTCTCCTCAATTATTTGAGGGTTTAATGTGACAAGATTGAATTAGGTGGGCAATAAATGCTTGAGGTCTTCAATGGGTGACACATGGCACATATCTAATAATGCAATCCTTGGCTTTGACCCTTCTTTGACCCATGCACACTATTTTCGGCAGCCATGGAGAGGAGTGGGAATTGACCATTTCGTCCTTCTGAAATGTTAAGGCAAGGGCAAATGGTCAAGGCGCAAAATGATCATTTTGTCACTTTTCGTCCGAAACTTCATTTTTCTCATTTTGAATGACCATTGGCGAGGCAACGTCAAATCCTTTTCCAATTTTGAAATTCTTCATTTCCAATTGCCAATTCGGGCTTTCATTTCCTATCTCAAGCCTCAAGGGGTCGGAAATCCAGAATGTCACAGTTTTCATGACCCAAAAAAAAAATTGGGGTAAATGTGTCATTATGTGCATAGTTTGGGATTTTTGGTGGTTTTTTCCCTTTAAAAAAAGCTTAAATAACCAATTTAGGTGTTGCTTGGCAGTTGGCACTCTGAGTTTTTAATTTTTTATTGTTATTTTATTCATTTTTTAATTTCTTTTCTTTTAATCATTTTTTATTATTCAATTTGTTTTCATTCATTCGTTCACTTGTTCGCTGGCTCATGCATAACGATGGCGCACCTCGGCTTCGTGGTCCTGTTCGCTCGCTCATTTACCACGATGACGTGTCTCGACTCCACGGCCCCGTCGCCTCACTCGTTCGCTTGTGCACCACGATGACGCACCTCGACTTCGATATTGTTTGTTTTTAACCACGATGACACGCCTCAATGACTTTAGAATAATTAAAGTCGGGATGTCCCCCTTGGGGATAGTACTTTTGAAGCTCAGGTTGGTTGAATACCCCAAACATCAAAGTCGAGGCGCGTCATCGTGGTGCACGAGCGAGCGAAAATAAATTGAATAATAAATAAAATGATTAAAATAAAACAAAAATAAATAAATTAAAAATGATTAAAAACAATAAAAAAAAATAGAATTGTAAAGCAGAGCACTTGGTCGGCATTCAAAGTGCCGAGCGGGTGTCACTTAGCATTTTGACTGCCGAGCGACACCTAAAATGGTAATTAAATATTTTTTTACCCTATTTTGGTAATTTTTTAGTTTTATACTAATGCTCCAATAGAACCATGGTACCTTAAGGTTGACCTGCCATTCGGGAATTCAAACATATGATGAAGGGTCTCAAACTATTTGGTAGTACGCCCTATACCTAGCTCTAGACCAACTATAGTTGTGGCCGAAGGGACCTTTATTTTACATGTAGGTACCGGGGCTTTTTTCCAAATTATTTTTTTTAAAAAAAAATATTTATCAAAATAATAGTAAAAAAAATTAATTACCAAATTGGGTGCCAATCGGCACTTGGGCTACCGATTGGTACCCATTGGGCCCCAATCGGCGGTCCAATTGTCGATTGGGGCAATTGTTTTGGGCCCCAATCGGCGGCCGAAGTGCCGATTGGGGCCAAAAATTATTATTTTTTATTTTTTCAATGGATTCCTCTCGAAAAATTATGCGAAATAAAAAAAATCGTTATAAACGGACACCCGAGCGATGGGATATGCAATTTCAAAGTATTATTAATAAAATTTTACTATTATTTTGGTAAAAGTATTATTAATAAAATTTATATATTTTATAAAAATAAAAAAATACTACATAATTCATATTATGTATTATTGATAACTCTATTTTATATAGAGTTTATTTATTATTTTAGACTTGATATTTGCTTAGTTTGAATTGAATTCGATATCTACTTATTGATTTTAATTGATTTTGTAGGTAACACAATCTTTAGATATGCAAATTTAAAATCAAGGAGAATCAAGCATATCTTGGGGAAATATTCAAAATCCAAAGCTAAATTAGGAATGTGATTCAGATTTCTTTTTCTTGAAATCAAAAAGATATCGATATGAAGGAAGAAAAAGAAAGTAACGTGAGATTTTTAGAGGGGGGAGAAGCCACTTTTCAGAAGACGCTCGGAGGACGACGTTCAGTTTTTCTGCTATTCTTCCTTTCAATGCCGGATGCGAAGTGAAGAAGAAGGAGGCGAATTCAAAGTCAATCCTCGATTATTCTTGGTGCACTTGTTCTAGTTCTTCATAATGTTTAGTTTAAACATTTTTTTTAGTTTAATCTTTATTATGTTTTAGACTACTTTTTGTTAGGGCTACGATGTAACTTAACTATGATGGATTAATTTTTCATACTCGTTTATGCAATTCTAGAATTCATACATGTGAGTTATATATCTTGTTCTTAATGCTTTTAAGTGATTGATCACCACTTGAATGATATTTATTGCACGTATGAGACTGAAAGGAGATTCCGTGCAAGTGTTTTATGATATATAGCCATGAATTCATCACAGATAGAGATATCTTATGCTTTTTGTGTGGTTTCGGTAGTAGGTAAATCGAGGGTGGTTTATTGAATTTGGAAACATTAATAGATCTTAATGCGTTTGGATTTACTTAAATTCACATGGATCAAGTGTGAGTTGCTAAATCTAATTAGGATTGCTATACCGGACCAAGGATAGTGATTTACATTAGGAAGTTCTACCATCACACTATGAATTCAATTTAATTGCATGATGAGATTGGTTAATTAATCTTGATTGGTTAAGTGAAATCGGATGCTCTAACATTTTTTCATTCTTGATAGAAATCCATTATTTGTTGCCTCTTTATATTCGAAATTTCTAATTTCTATTTTGGTTTGCTGCATTGGTTAATTTATTTTCCTTTAGAATTTTCGAGTGCTTTATTGGATCTTTAATTGGTTAGATAAATTTGAGAATTGTTCACGTTTAGTAAGTAATTTGATTGATTTGTCTACAATCTCCGTGGGAACGATACTTTTATTCATCACTCTATTACTTGTTCGATACGTACACTTGCGTTGCTAATCAAGAGAGAACAAGTTTTTGGCGCCGTTGCCGGGGATTGTTTGATAATTGACAATTACTATTAATATCGAGCAATTTTTGGTTTAGTCTAACTTTATTTTATTTTATATGATATTATTTTATTTTATTTTTATTTTGTTTGATTTTACAGAAAAAATAAGTGGAAAAGAAATAGAGAGGACAAGGGTTCAGCGTTGACTGCAAACTCCCGTCCCTCGAAGCCAACAGGGAGAGCTTGAGAAGTTTGATCCTGAAATTGAGCGCACTTTCTTACGGCGAAGACGAGAGCAAAACAACAAGATCATGGCTGACGAAAACGGAGAAAAAAGAAGAACTTTAAAGGATTATGCTACACCTATGGTCCAAGGATCAACATCGAGCATTAGGAGGCCAACCATACAAGCTAACAACTTTGAAATCAAGCCTTCCCTGATTCAGATGCTTCAAAATGCAGTCCAATTTGGTGGATTGCCGAATGATGATCCTAATATCCATTTAGATGCTTTTCTTGAAATTTGTGACACCATAAAATATAATGGTGTTACTGATGATGCCATCAAGTTGAGATTATTCTCTTTTTCCTTACATGACAAAGGTAAATCGTGGTTAACTTCCCTTCCTGCAGGATCTATCACGACGTGGGATGACTTGGCTAAAAAATTCCTTAGTAAGTATTTTCCTCCTGCTAAATCTGCCAAGATGCGTAACGATATTTCTACTTTTGTGCAGATGGATGGTGAATCTCTATATGAAACGTGGGAGAGATTTAAAGAATTACTAAGGCGTTGTCCGCATCATGGTCTACCAGTTTGGATGCAAGTGCATATTTTCTATAATGGAGTGATGCCGAATTTGAGGTCTACCATTGATGCTGCAGCTGGAGGGACGTTGAACAACAAATCACCTAAGGAAGCTTTTGATCTTTTAGAGGAGATGGGGCCTAATAGCTACCAATGGCCAACTGAGAGGCTATCTGCTAGAAAGCCAAGTGGAATTTATGAAGTCGGTGACAATAATGCCATTGCCGCACAATTCGCTGCTTTAAACAAAAAGATCGACTCAGTTTTAAAGATTCAAAGCCCGATGTGTGATTTTTTGCAATGGAAGCCATGCTAGCACCGAATGTCAGGTAGGTAATCCTTTTGCACATCCTTCTGAACATACTAACTTTGTTGGAAATTTTAGCAGGCCTCCCCAGAACAATCCTTACTCAAACACCTACAATCCTGGATGGCGAAATCACCCGAATTTCTCTTGGAGCAACCAAAATCTGCAAGGGATGAGACAACCACCATCATTTAGGCCTCCTGAGGAGAAACAACACAATCATCTTGAGGAGATGGTTACTAAACTAGCTCAAACAACTCAGGACTTTATTAAAAGTGCTGATGTGAGGTTCCAAAATCAGGAGGCATCCATTCGAAATCTAGAGAAGCAGGTTGGCCAGTTAGCGAATCATTTGTCTGAAAGATCGTATGGTACCCTTCCAAGCAATACTGAGAAGAATCCAGTTGAGAATGCAAAAGCAATCACCTTGAGGAGTGGAAAAGAAGTTGGCAGAAATTTATATAATGAAGCAGTAGAAAAAAGGAGAGAAGCTGAAGCCCCAGAAATCGAAACCTCAAAAGTTGATCCACCTCGAAGCAAGTTATTTCCTGACAATCCGAAGCCATATGTGCCGCCAGTCCCATATCCGGAAAGACTTCAGAAACACAAAATAGATAAGCAATTCTCTAAATTCCTTGATGTTTTTAAGAAATTGCACATTAATATTCCTTTTGCTGATGCCTTAGCCCAGATGCCTGGTTATGCGAAATTTTTGAAGGAAATTTTGGCAAACAAAAGGAAATTAGAAGATTATGAGACTGTGAAGCTTAATGAGGAGTGTTCAGCTATTTTGCAGAATAAATTACCACCAAAGTTGAAAGATCCAGGGAGTTTTACTATTCCTTGTACTATCGGTAATTCTTATTTTGATAAGGCATTGTGTGATTTAGGTGCAAGTATTAATTTAATGCCATACTCTGTTTTCAGGAAATTAGGTTTGGGAGAAGTAAAAGCTACCACCGTATCTCTTCAGTTAGCAGATCGATCGATCAAATACCCAAGAGGAATAGTAGAGGATGTTTTAATTAAGGTTGACAAGTTTATTTTTCCTGCAGATTTCATTGTCTTAGAGATGGAGGAAGATTTCGAGGTTCCGATCATTCTAGGCCGACCTTTTCTAGCAACATGGAGAGCTTTAATTGATGTGCAACAAGGAAAATTAATTCTCAGAGTTCAAGATGATCGAGTCACATTCGATGTGTTCAAAGCCATGAAATATGCTGCTGAGCCAAATGATTGTTTGAGAGTTGATGCAGTTGATAAACTTGTGGAATTGACTTTTTGTAAAGCCACAATTAAAGACCCGTTGGAGGCATGCTTAGTTCGGCCAAGCAAAGGAGAAGCCGAACTTGAAGAAGTCGAGCAGTACGCGAAATTTTTGGAAGCAAATCCATCTCTTTCGAGATTTAGGCCACCAAAATTCGAAGAATTGGGGTCGAACTTGAAGAAGAGGAAATCCTCTATTGAAGAACCACCAATTTTAGAACTCAAACCTTTGCCATCACAACTTAAATATGCTTTTCTTAATGGAGTTTCTTCTCTTCCAGTAATTATTTCTTCTTCTTTAACAGGTGTGATGGATGAGAAGTTACTTCGAGTTCTGAGAGACCATAAAAGAGCAATAGGATGGACTATTGCAGATATTAAAGGAATAAGCCCCTCAATATGCATGCATAAAATATTGATGGAGGAGCAATTCAAATCGGTCATCCAACCTCAAAGGAGGCTCAATCCGAAAATGCAGGAGGTGGTGAAGGCCGAGGTAATTAAACTACTTGATACATGGATTATTTATCCTATCTCTGACAGTGCTTGGGTAAGTCATGTGCAAGTTGTTCCAAAAAAAGGAGGTATGACTGTTCAACCTAATGATGATAATGAATTGATTCCTACTAGGACAGTTACTGGGTGGCGTGTTTGCATGGATTATAGAAAATTAAATGATGCCACCCGTAAGGATCACTTTCCTTTGCCTTTTATTGATCAAATGTTAGAGAGACTTGCAGGGCATGATTTTTACTGTTTTTTAGATGGATATTCTGGTTATAATCAAATCTCTATTGCACCTGAAGATCAAGAAAAGACCACTTTTACATGTCCCTATGGTACTTTTGCCTTTAGGAGGATGCCTTTTGGTCTTTGTAATGCACCTGCTACTTTTCAAAGATGTATGATGGCTATTTTTTCTGACATGATCAAAAAAATTATTGAGATATTTATGGATGATTTTTCTATTTTTGGCTCATCTTTTGATTCATGCTTGAATAATTTAGCTTTAGTGTTGCAAAGGTGTGAGGAGACTAACCTTGTCTTGAATTGGGAGAAGGGTCACTTTATGGTGCAGGAAGGGATTGTTCTAGGCCATAAGATCTCTGTCACAGGAATTGAGGTGGATCGAGCTAAGATTGAAGTTATTTCAAAATTGCCGCCTCCTACCTCTGTGAAGCTTGTTCGAGGATTTTTGGGACATGCAGGATTTTATAGGCGTTTCATTAAAGATTTTTCTAAGATTGCTAGACCCCTTTGCAAATTATTGGAAAAAGATGCTAAATTTGAATTTTCTGATGATTGTTTTCAGGCATTCAACACATTGAAGGAGAAGTTAGTTTCGGCTCCTATCATGACTGCACCTAATTGGGATTTGCCGTTTGAATTGATGTGCGATGCTAGTGACTCGGCTTGTGGAGCCGTACTTGGACAAAGAAAGGATGGAATTTTTCGAACAATATACTATGCAAGTCGCACACTGTCTGGAGCTCAATTGAATTATACCACAACTGAAAAAGAGCTTTTAGCGGTAGTATTTGCTTTTGATAAATTTCGGTCTTATTTGATTGGTTCCAAAGTCATCGTTTACACTGACCACTCTGCTCTTAAGTATTTGCTTGAAAAGAAAGATTCAAAACCTAGGTTGATTAGGTGGATCTTACTGCTGCAAGAGTTCGACTTGGAAATCAAAGACAAGAAAGGGACAGAAAATTTAGTGGCTGACCATCTCTCTAGATTGTCGAATGCCCTTGTGGAAGAAAGACCAATCTTGGATGAATTTCCTGATGAGTCACTCTTCTCTGTAAAAATCGAAACCCCCTGGTATGCTGATTATGTTAATTTCTTGGTAAGTAAGGTTATCCCTCTCGAATTAACTTATCAACAAAAGAAGAAATTCTTTTCTGATGTTAAACACTATCTTTGGGAGGATCCTTTCTTGTTTAAGGTATGTGCTGATCGAGTCATTAGGCGATGTGTACCTAATGAAGAAGTATCTGACATTCTTTTTCATTGCCACGATGGACAAGCAGGAGGTCATTTTGGTGCCACAAAGACTGCAGCTAAGGTTTTACAGTCTGGTTTTTATTTGCCTACACTATTCAGAGATGCATATTCTTATGTTGCTGCATGTGATAGGTGTCAAAGAACTGGTAATATATCTAGGAGACATGAAATACCTTTAAACAATATTTTAATCTGTGAATTATTTGATGTTTGGGGTATGGACTTCATGTGACCCTTTCCATCTTCTTATGGTAATACTTACATCTTGGTTGCTGTGGAATATGTTTCTAAATGGGTTGAGGCCGTAGCTTTGCCTTCCAATGATGCTCGAGTGGTGATTAAATTTTTGAAAAAGAATATATTCACCAGGTTTGGTATGTCTAGAGCGATTATAAGTGATCAAGGCACACATTTTTTGAATAAGCAAGTTGAGTCACTTTTACATAAATATGGTGTGACACATAAAGTAGCCGCTGCTTATCACCCTCAAACTAGTGGTCAAGCTGAAATTTCTAATAGGGAGATAAAGAGAATATTGGAAAAGACGGTGAATCATAATAGGAAGGATTGGGCAATTAAACTTGATGATGCATTGTGGGCTTATAGGACTGCTTACAAAACTCCTATTGGTATGTCACCTTTTCGGCTTGTTTATGGAAAATCATGTCATTTGCCTGTTGAGTTAGAGCATAAAGCATATTGGGCATTGCGTTTTCTCAACTTTGATATGCAAGCAGCTGGTGAGAAGAGATTGTTGCAATTGAATGAATTGGATGAGTTTCGCAATGAAGCATATGAGAATGCCAAGATCTATAAGGAGAGGACGAAGAGATGGCATGATAGACACATCTTAAGAAGGGAGTTTCATATAGGTCAAAGAGTTTTATTATATAACTCACGTCTTCGTCTGTTTCCAGGTAAGTTGAAGTCAAGATGGTCTGGACCTTTTACCATCACTAAGGTTTTCCCTTATGGAACAGTTGAAGTTACTAATGACAATGAGGGAACCTTTAAAGTGAATGGGCAACGTCTCAAGCCCTATTTTGGAGGTGGTTTCGACTCACAAGCAGCCACCATTGCCTTACTTTCTCCTGCTTAGAAGAGTTGGAAGAGTTTGGCTGCAAACTATAAAGCAAGTACTTCTTGGGAGGCAACCCAAGCATTTTAATTTTTTGCATTTTAGCCTTATTTTGTTCTATTAAAAAAAAATTGAAACCTCATGATAATAATTTTCCCTAATTACTTGATTTATTTTTGTAGGGCCTTTTCTCCAAATTTTCTTCAAGCTTTCTACCCCAACTATCTCCTATGACATCCGTTCATCATATTCCAGGGGAGTTTCTCTGTTCTTATTATTTTTTTCTTTACTTTTCAGCATTGAGGACACTGCTGCAATTTAGTTTGGGGGTGGAAGTTAAAATTTTCCCTAAAAACTTTTCATGAAATCTTTGTTTAATTTGAAATTTGGATGCAATTTTCGAAAAAAAAAATTCAAAATCAGGAAAGATGTGTGAGTTAGTCTCGATCTTGAACATGTAGTCCATATTTTGAGCACTAATCCTTATTTTTGAGTCATGTGTACCTAGAGAAGATTTATGTGAAGTATGTAATTCTCTTAGAACTCACCCAGATCTTAGAATTTGTCCGATTTTCTCTCGAGGCGAAATTCTAGGCTAAACTCAATTAAGAAAATGATTTAGGCATTCATTGGATCGTTTGAGCCTTTCAAGCCAACCTTGTTTATGTATCCTTAGTCACCCCATTGAGCCTGATATTGCCTAATTTCTTTGTATACCCTTGTAATGTAGCCTGAGCTTATTGATATCAATTTTCCTTGTACCCTATGGACACATGTAATTCTTTATGATTTCATAAACTCTGGATTCTTGACATGTTTGACAAAAAAATGAAAAAGAAAAAAAGAAGAAGAGAAAAGTGTGCAAAAAAAAAAGGAAATATATGGATATTGTTTTTTTTTCAGTACTGCTTATACGGATCCCTATATCCAACTTTCAACTTGAGTGAGCCTTTTGGATACTCAATGGGTTGGAATTGCACTATATAAGGAGGGACTCAGGAAGAAACTTCGCCGTAAAGCATGGAAAGAGAAGCAATGAAAAAGAAAGAAGTTGAAAAAAAACAAGTTGAAAAAAAAATGCTGACTGTTGTTGAATCCAGAGAACCAACTAAGCTATGGAATTGATGTGTCTGTAGGGTAATCTGAACTTAAACATATCTTTGTCAAACCCTTAACCAAGCCACGTTACAAATTTATTAAGACCTATTGATTCTTGGTTGAGTTTATGGCCTACATTAGTGGAGAGAGGAATGAACGACAAACTTATGAGATATGGTCACGTGGATTTTGAGTTTATGAGTTTTCATATCAACGTGGATTTATCTAGGTTGCATGTGAGTTGAGAATTGAGGATTTCACACACACACGAATTGCATGTTTAGGATTAGACTTAACTTGTCATTGATTCTAATGTTTTTTTTTTCGTTGAGAATTCAAGCAACTATGGTTGATAAAAAAAAAAATTAGCCGTGGTTTTGCTCGAGGACTAGCAAAATGATAAGTTTGGGGGTATTTGATAACTCTATTTTATATAGAGTTTATTTATTATTCTAGACTTAATATTTGCTTAGTTTGAATTGAATTCGATATCTACTTATTGATTTTAATTGATTTTGTAGGTAACACAATCTTTAGATATGGAAATTTGAAATCAAGGAGAATCAAGCCTATCTTGGGGAAATATTCAAAATCCAAAGCTAAATTAGGAATGTGATTCAGATTTTTTTTTCTTGAAATAAAAAAGATATCGATATGAAGGAAGAAAAAGAAAGTAACGTGAGATTTTTAGAGGGGGGAGAAGCCACTTTTCAGAAGACGCTCGGAGAACGACGTTCAGTTTTTCTGCTATTCTTCCTTTCAATGCCAGATGCGAAGTGAAGAAGAAGGAGGCGAATTCAAAGTCAATCCTCGATTATTCTTGGTGCACTTGTTCTAGTTCTTCATCATGTTTAGTTTAAACATTTTTTTAGTTTAATCTTTATTATGTTTTAGACTACTTTTTGTTAGGGCTACGATGTAACTTAACTATGATGGATTAATTTTTCATACTCGTTTATGCAATTCTAGAATTCATACATGTGAGTTATATATCATGTTCTTAATGCTTTTAAGTGATTGATCACCACTTGAATGATATTTATTGCACGTATGAGACTGAAAGGAGATTACGTGCAAGTGTTTTATGATATATAGCCATGAATTCATCACAGATAGAGATATCTTATGCTTTTTGTGTGGTTTCGGTAGTAGGTAAATCGAGGGTGGTTTATTGAATTTGGGAACATTCATAGATCTTAATGCGTTTGGATTTACTTAAATTCACATGGATCAAGTGTGAGTTGCTAAATCTAATTAGGATTGCTATACCGGACCAAGGATAGTGATTTACATTAGGAAGTTCTACCATCACACTATGAATTCAATTTAATTGCATGATGAGATTGGTTAATTAATCTTGATTGGTTAAGTAAAATCGGATGCTCTAACATTTTTTCATTCTTGATAGAAATCCATTATTTGTTGCCTCTTTATATTCGAAATTTCTAATTTCTATTTTGGTCTGCTGCATTGGTTAATTTATTTTCCTTTAGAATTTTCGAGTGCTTTATTGGATCTTTAATTGGTTAGATAAATTTGAGAATTGTTCACGTTTAGTAAGTAATTTGATTGATTTGTCTACAATCTCCGTGGGAACGATACTTTTATTCATCACTCAATTACTTGTTCGATACGTACACTTGCGTTGCTAATCAAGAGAGAACAATTATTAATAAAATTTATATTTTTCATAAAAGTAAAAAAACTACATAATAAAATTGACTTTTAATTTATATTTTTTATAAAAGTTTTCAATTAAATAATAAATTATAATTAAAATTTTATTAATAATTTAGGCATCAATTGAAAACTTTTATAAAAGTATTATTAATAAAATTTTACTATTATTTTGGTAAAAGTATTATTAATAAGATTTATATTTTTTTATAAAAGTAAAAAAAACACTACATAATTCATATTCCACCATTAAAATTGACTTTTAATTTATATTTTTTATAAAAAAATTTCAATTAAATAATAAATTATAATTTGAAATTTTATTAATAATTTAGGCATCAATTGAAATTTTTTAAGTAGAATATATATATATATATATATATATATATATATATATATATATATATTATGTTGCAGGACGATAGGCGTCCACATCAGCGCCGACCGGCTAAATTTGACCGAATGGATTGAACTTGCACAATTGTAAAAGATTTAGAACTGAATTGGCCCAATTGCAATAAGTTTAGGATTTTTTTGATAATTTTTCCGAGCAATAGCTTCCATAGGTACTTCTCTAAAAGAATTTCTGAGGAAAAAATTGAAAATTTTGAGAACATTAAGTATATAGTTTGAGAAAACTCAATGGAAACGGTGGCAAACACATTGGATAAGGCGGATTGTTGTTTAGGACTCAGGTTGTCATAGATGGTATCAGAGCAAATCTCATTTAAGTAGATATTTGGTCTGCTAAAGGGACTAGGCTCATATCATATCCAACGAGAGCGTTCGCCAAGATGAAACGGATTGGATAAGGTGCACCCATTGATGAGCTTTTAGGGCGGTGAGAGGGGCACGGATGTTTAGCCTACACATCGAATAGAGGAATCGAAAGGTGATACGAGCCAACATTGACGAAGACAGTCAATTTTGTAGATGGAGGAGCTTGTGGCATCCTTACAAACCACATCCCAACGTTTATAAACATGAATAGCTGATTAAAGGTTTCATTGGCTAGCTCTGCTTTTAATTAGGTTACAAATTTCTCCTTCTAATCACATTATATCAAGCTTGACTTAAGCAGGAAGAGAACTGCTTCCAAATATTTTGGCATCATTTCGGGAACAAAATGGTTGTCGAACATCTATTCTACTTAGTGATTTTATGCGTTGACTTAAGCAGGAAGAGAACTGCTTCCAAATATTTTGGCATCATTTCGGGAACAAAATGGTTGTCGAACATCTATTCTACTTAGTGATTTTATGCGTTGCCTAGTTCACAAGATTGTCACATGTTCTTACTCTGCTTTAATCCTCCCAAAACCAAACGAAATATTGTGACCCTGCGACCTCAGGGCAAACAAGGCCAAGGGTAGCGGCCCTCCAGACCCAGGTCGAGGTAGGCGACCTCGAATTGGATGTCACGGCCCAATTAGATCACATGCACGCCCGCAAGAAGGTCGAGAATGAAAAGAGGGGATAGGAAAAGGAAAAGCAAACGGAATTTAAAAAAGAAAAAGAAAAAAAAAGTACTGAAAACCCTTCATTATGTCCGCTATGACTTATTTATCTTCAACCCCCCCTCCCCCTTTTTTTTTGTGACGCTAAATAACTCAAACTTGTACCCGTGTGGAACATTTACTCCAAACTTTCTTTAGTGACACAAAAACCCCAAATTTTTATCCTTGCGGCATATTTACCCAAGATTATATCTATGTGACACCAAAAATCCCCCAAACTTATAGGTATGTGGCACATTTATCCCAAATTTAAAGACGAATGTGTCACATGGATATAAGTTTATAATTTTTTGTGTCACAAGAAAAGTTTGGGTTAAATGCGTCACTTTAGTACAAATTTAGGGAACGTGTCATATGGATACACACGTTTGAGATTTTTTTTGACACGAAAAAAAAATGGGCAAATATATCACAGTGGGCGTAGTTTAGGATTTTGACAGCTTTTTTTTTTCCTCAAAAAAAGAGAAAAACCGCATCAATCTTTGTAAGGAGCAAATGATAATTGAAATTCATTTATCAATTGTTGAATGGTCCTACTCCTATTCCCATAAAGCGCGTGTGCCTACTTTTATCATATTGTGGGACGCCGACACCAAATAGTCAAAAGAATACGGGCAGCAGGCCGCGGGAACGATGGGATCAGCAGCAGGATCAGGATCCCCTGCCCATTTTTCGGCTGGGCAGGGGGATCCCCACCATTCAATAGGGGGACCACCTTATTGAATGGTGGGGATTGCCTGCCAAGGAAAAAACCTTGGCAGGCGATCAGCCAACGACAATCATTAATCTCTTCGTCGGGAAGAAGATTCGCGGGGATCAACTGCCTCCAACCGATTCATGCCGACATTTCTTACGCGGGATTTACACGCAAGGTCGAGACAGCACCACGTAACCGCTCTGAGGATTTTACACTTGGCGCATTTTACTTTTCAAACAAAAACTGACATTGACCTGAGATAATGTTAAAACTGCTGATGATCGTCTTGTCCCGCCCCCCAAAGCCCATCCAAATTAAATCGTCCGGTCAATTACTTCCCGTTACAATATCCCAATAACATTAATTACGCGATCGTTTTTGGCATTAGAAGAATCTTATGTACACGTGTTCACTTCTTAAAGAGCTAAGACAACGTCTCTCGGGATTATACGTGGCGGATTCGATTGATTCTCATATCAAACGCGTTTCAAATCCTGGATGGATGCGCTAAGGTGCAGTTGGCCCATCATGCGCTGGATCGTGCGGGGGCGGGGGGGTCTCATGTGGGGCCGCGAGATGGGTACGTGTCCCTCCTGCAGTTGAAAATTTTCCCGTGTGAAAGGAGGCATGAAGAGCGAGTTTTGGATGAAGCTGAAGGGCTGACGATTCGTATTTCCATGTCGTAAGACTTTGTGCTTTTTGTTGGAATAATATGCATACGCGAGTTTTTTTTCAAAAATATTATTAAAAAATAACTATTTACAAAAATTAATTAAAAAAATCATATTTACAATTTTAGGTTCCCTCGGCAATCAGATAGGGGGGGCCTCAACCCTCCCCCACTCCCTCGACAAGGAGCATCCCTCCAGTTTTTTTTCTTCAAAATAATATAAAAATAAAAAATATTTACAATATTAGATTAAAAAAATAAATTATTTAAAATTTTGGGTCTTGCACTTTTAAATTATTTACTTTGCTTGGCAATTGGACTATCGAGCAAAGCATTTTGATTTTTTTAATTTACGTAAATATTTTTTCGATGCTGCCTCATCGCTTCGCGGTCCCGTTATAAAAAAATATGTTTATACGCCTCGACTCCAAGAAAAACGAGCGAGGCCACGGCATTTGCTTGCTCGTTCGCTCGTTTTTCTTGGAATTGAGACGTGTAAATATTTTTTTTTACGACGGGACCGCGAAGCGACGAGGCGATGTCGAAAAAATATTTATGTAAATTAAAAAAATTAAAATGCTTTACTCGACAATCCAACTACCGAGCAAAGCAAACAAATTAAAATTAAGTGTAAGACCTAAAATATTAAATAATTTATTTTTAATCTAATATTATAAATATTTTTATTTTTATATTATTTTGAAAAAAAAAACCGAATGGATGGGATTTCCCTCTCCCTCGGCAATTGGGGGGAGGGGGGTTGAGGCCCCCACGTGGGGGGCCTGCAACACCACCACCACACACACACACAAATTTTTTTTGAATTAATTTTGTAAATATTTATTTTTTAATATTATTTTCGAAAAAGAAACTCGCATATGCATTCCGAAATTAAGTCGCTTGTCGCTAAGATCGCACATTTCGGGTGACCATCGTTGTAGTGATTGTCTATGATTTCACCTTTTTTACCCCCTCACCTCGGTCCATGTTTTTGGATTGTAGGGACAGTCACCACCACGACAAAAGAGACAATTTGTATTGAGTTGCATGTATAAGTTGGTTAAAGAAGTGCTGCATGGGAGATTAATTTAGCATATTGTGGAGAGATAAAAAAAAAAGTACATATCATTCAGCCAATTGTTCATTAACTTCAACCTTTTGAGTAAATATGATCCAACTAAATGCATTGACATGCTCGAACTTGAACTTTATCGTGACGATCTCTTTATGTGTGTCCTCATAATGTCATGATGGTTGGCATTGATGGGCGACCATCACGTTGGACACATCGGATGGGCAATCGTGATGGTGATGCTCGAAATCGAGTGGGTTGACCACCACGACTCCAGCGATCCTACATCCTCCATTCCATTCCCCTCTTAGTTTTCTCTCTCATTTTTTTTTAAAGTAACTAATCTGAATTTATCTTGGTTTGGTTATAGACAAGATACCACAGATCTCCGCACTTGTCATTTTTTCATATCAAATCACATCTCAATCTTCGTAAAGGTGAAGGAAAAACTGCTCAGGAATCCCTCTTCTTCGCTTGAGAAGAAACTTAAAAAAACAACAGAAGAAATAGAATATACCAAGGCCGGTGAATATGCTCCCTTGCCGACACAAAGCTCAAAGTTCAAACCCCAACGACCGTTCAAATGGACCCGCCCGTCCACCGTCTACTTTTATGTCTCCATAAAAGCAAAGGACCGGTCTTCGCCCCCTTTAGTTTTTCTGGGGTCCTTTTGGCGTATCCAATGAATGCGGAAGTCTTGAAAACGAAGTACTCCCTGTCCAGTTGATATCTCCCTCGATATCAACCGCACTGTTCAAAAACCCGGTTGCATTCGAGTTCGTGTTTCTCGGATCTCGGATGCGCCTTTTCCCGCTATAATTCGCACCGACCCACGAGAAAAGTCCATGTTAAGATCTACTTTTTTTTCGAGCATCGAATAGTGAACATCAATTTTCCAAACCTTTGATGGAGAGCATAAGTGTCGTGACTGGTCATGCACCATGCTATGTCGACGGATCCAAGGGGGGAGGCAGGTTAGAGCAGTGCCTTCGCTCCATGTAGGGGCAAAACTTTACAAGACTTATCCCCCGCCACCCCCAATAGTTTGTGTTTTAAGTGATCTAGAACATCCCTTTGACAACACTTTAGGAATAGATCTCAAATAAAAAGAAACGGATGAAGTACACCAAAAATGCCCAAAAGTTGTGTACACGACGCTCAGTTTGGTACCAAAAGTTTCTTTCGAATCACTTGAGTGTCAAATCGAAAAGAAAAAAAAAAAGATACCTTAAGCGCCTCGGGCGAGAAACTCCGGCCAATATTACGTGACATTTTTAATTAATTATTTAATCTGACGGCGTTGGAGGCGGCGAGGGTAGCGACGCCTGCTGTTTTATTTTATTTTATTTTTTTATTATTTTTAGCTTATTTTTAAACTTTTATTATTTGAACCTAATTAATTTTTTTTGTATTTTTTTATATATTTTTTGAACTTTTTATCTTTTTTATTGCTCAGTGAACCTCAACCTCTAGAAAGTAGGGGTGAACGATTCTAGGTTCCTTATAAGTTCCACCTGGAACCTGGAACTTACCCGTCAAAGCAGGTTCCTCATTTTTGGAACCTAGAACCTACCCGTCCTATCCCGGAACCTGGAACCTACTCTATCACAGGTTCTATGGTTGGTTCCAGGGTACCCCGTTGAACCTATCAATTTCTTTTATTTTCTTTTATTATTTTCATTTTTAGTTAAGCAAAATGAGAGTAAATATTACAATAGCTAAAGAGAAGTAGAGGTGAGTGATTTTAGTTTCTATACATATTACATTTAGAACCTTAAACTAACTCGTTGGAATAGGCTCTTCATTTTTTAGGACTTGGAACATAAAAATTTGTTTGGCTTCAGATTATACACTCATCATCGATCGCCATAGAATAATGTAGGATTGTACGAAAATATATACTAAAAAAAAAATACAATCAAGATCCAAGGTCCAAGGTCCAGATTCCAGGTTCTAGCTAGTGGGCTAGTGGAACCTGGAACCTACCTATTGGAACAGGTTCCTTGATTTTTGGAACCTAGAACCTACCCTATATAACTTGGAACCTAGAACCAGATTGGTTCCTACAGGTTCCGGTTCCAGGTTCTCGGTTCTACCCTGGAACCATGCTCACCCCTACTAGAAAGCAACATCGGCTTCAAATATTAATAAAAAAATTTCATGTTAGATTTTCGGCTAAGCAGATCGAAATTGGCACTCAAGTGATCGTTTTTTTTTATTTAAAAAAATTGGCACTTAAATGATCCGACGGGAATTTTTGGCATTAAAGTGAGGGGCGTACACAGTTTTTGACTTTTCTAAAATGTACTTCTCCCAACAAAAACTATATTTGAAATGATTAACTCGCCACATTTTCTTTTTCCTTTTTTCGTTGTAATCACATTAAAAGTTTGAAAGATTTGTGATTGAGTGGGGAATAAATACTGACTGTGATGCCTATATTTGGAATGATAAATCGAAGCTGGTCGGCAATTCTCTGGGTGTTATTGTAGGAGCTTCATACCCACGATGGGATGTTCGGTTTAAGCCTTAACTACTGCTCATTTTGAGCAAATCTGTCATCTCCATCCCCATTACGGTGTCGATGAGAGCTGAATAGTGAATATCCTATATCATGGTCGAACCATTATCATGGTCGAACCAATGCTGCACAGGAGTCAAGGTTGCCTGAGGCTGTGGAGAGACCATGGGATTCATACATATAATCATAGGGTCAACCATCTGAGAATAAGCCCTACACCACTAGACCAACCACCGTTTTGACGGAGGAATTTAATTATTTTACTATACAAGGCAGTCAATCAAGGTCATTGACAAAAGATTTAAATGTCACAAAGCTTGTTACAAATAGACACTAATTGTCGACCGCGAGTACTGAATCGAAATTTTTCTTCACCATGTTCTGAGTGAAAGTTCAATGAAGTAACTTAAACTGTGGTTAAAGAATAATAGTATACGAAGTAGAACTTAAAGACAATAAAATAAAGGGGCCTATCATGAAATCTCTTAAACTGAAGGGATCAAAAGGGTAATCTCTTTACACTGTTTTCTTTTCTTCCTCGTTTGCAAAAATGAAATGAAGTTTTTTTTTTTTCAAAATTAGAAAAAGTTACTTATTTGTATTTAGACATAGAGAATATTATGAAAGCTTAAATTAAGAAGGCAAGGAAGGAGCCTTGCCTTCTTAAGCTTTTATATCTTCAACTGAGTTTATCTTATTAGTAGATTATTATAGAGATCAACCTAACTTCGGAGTATGAACCATAAAAAAAAATATCTTTTTTTTTGTTTTGTTTTTTTTTTTGGTCGAAAAGAAAATATCTTTTAAACTGAACACAAAAAATACAAGTTACAGTACCTATTATCCAAAGAGAAATCCTTCCGTGGTATCGGCCATTTATCCCGCTTCTCTCCATCATTTCTTTCGTCGAGTTGTGCAATAAGTAGCAAATATTTAAGAAAACATTATAGTTGGACCATTAGACAGTTTGCAAGGATAGCCACAAAAGTTGAGATATTCGCCCAGTTGGCCACTGATCCAATCAACCAAGCATAAAATTGGAGGGGCCCTTTACTTCTGAAATAGATAAGTGGGACCCCATTGTAATGGGATCGCGGCATGTTGTTCCCGTAATATATTATTTTAGGTGTGTTTATTTCACAAAAAAATCGAAATTTTTTAAAAAATATTTTTTAAAAAATAATTGATTATATCGCTTAAAAAAATTAGCCAACGGAATATGTTTTCATTATGGACAGTAATTTATGATTAACTATTTTCGTGGTGATAAAGCTATTTTTTTATATGTTTATTTTTATAAGCGATACAAACGATCATTTTTCGAATAATATTTTTTAAATTTTAAATTTTTCGTGAAATAAATGTATTGTCACTTTTTTTTTAACATGGTCCAAGAAAACCTACCTTTTTCGCCATTAATTGGTATTTATTGATTGCTTATTTATCCATTTATTTATGCTTTATTGATGCCCACCTTCGGAGCACCACAGATAATTTCAAACCATTGATTTTCTATGCACGTAAGGGTTGCCAGTTCTAAAATGAAGGTCAACCAAATAAATAAATTAAATTAAATTAATGGTGTCGGCATCTAATAATAGCCAGAAGAAAGGTCATAAAACTGTTCACGTGCGAGGGTGCTACAAAGTCCCGAAGAATTCAATGGCATGGACATTTATTTGAGCTGATTTAGTTTTGTGCTAGACCACTAAATATTAAAAGCAAATAAATTTAGAGGTCCGGCGGCATAAAAATAAAAATAAAAAACAAATCTGTCTGGTAAAATGTTAAGGAGACAACTGATCGGTGCTGATTACCAAATGTTGTTATGTTACACTAGGAACATTTTCATGCTATTCCACATGTTAGGCTCCGTTTGTTTTGTGGAAAATAACTTTCAAGAAAAAAAAATTCTTGATTTTTCGACTCTGTACGGAAAATAAACGAGTCAAGGAATGATAAGAGAGAAATATTTTCCCTCATCTTTCACTCCCTCCAATTTTTCACATTTCTTTTCTTTATAATTTTTTTTTTAAAAAATTAATTTTTAAAAAATTTATGCTTTTCTCTTTTCTTTTTATTTTCCTTGAATTTATTTTTTCTTTTTAAAGTTTCCCTTCTTCTTCGACTGGGCATGGGCCACGGCCAAGGTTGGCGATCGACACAAGCGAGCGAGGCTGAGCCTCGTCGGCTTGTGGTGAGGCTAGGCGAGACCTCATCCGAGGCCGGCGAGCTCGAGCTTATGTCCAGCTATCATCGTGGCCGGCTGATCTCGAGCCACCATCCAAGCACGAATGCCCTCTATGCCCGGGCATTACACATTTCGTACCTTGCTAAAAAACCGATCCTTGTTTACAATCTTTAAATGAAAAAAAAAATTCTTTTATATAAATTTTGGAATAAAAAGAAATCACCAGCCAAAGGAGATGGGAAAAAATAAAAAAAATTACGAGTAACAAAATAAAAAATAAAAAGAAAATATAGAAAATAAAAAAGAAAAAAAAATATTAAAAAGAGTGTATAGAGGAAAATCAAATTTGATTTTCTATGTCGGAAAAGTATTCAAAATAGAAACCACTCCTAAAAAAGTTACCTAAACTAGGAAACAAATCAAATTAGAAAATCAATCAAATTAGAAAATCCACTCAAACTCGAGACATATTCTTGACCCATTACATTAAATATTCACAAGATTTTTTCCTTTAGATTTTCACTGTTTTTCATTTCAACTCAGGAAAATAGTCTACAAAACAATTTGTATCCAAGATAAGAAACCCTTTTAGGAAAGCTACTCAAAAATAAAAACCAATCAAACTAATTGAAATCGCTCAAATTTGGAAACATGATCGAGTTAGTAAACTAACTTCCATTGGATTTTCTTTGGAATTCAAACTCAAGACATATTCTCTAACATATCAATTTAAATATCCACAAAATTGGCATGTTCTTAAGATTCACATTGTTTCCCTTTTCAACTCATAAAGAAATCGTCAGCCAAATATATTCTACCAAGAATAGAAAATTCATTTTTGGAAAGCTACTCAAATTAGAAAAATCAATCCAACCTACTTAGATGGGATTTTCTTTATGGGCTCAATCTCAAAACATATTCTCAACATATTACTTTACATATCCACACAAAATTGCAATCGCTGTTTAGTGTTTCCCCGTTTCAACTTGCCAAATAAATACTCGTCCACCCAAAATATCCCCCAACTATAACCAAAAAGAAAAAAAAAAAGAAAGGTTTATCCCTAATTTCTTTGTGTTGGCTTGACATACAAACAACTGCTTTATTGAAAGAAGATAAAGATGCATCGAATTGGACCCCACCAACCTATCCTGACCGTCCATCACGCCTTTAAGGCCTCCCTCGTCGGCACGAATGGATCTTTGAGACTTTGCGCGAGCCAACCCTCCCTACATATACACCCCTCCCTCTCAAACAAACTCACAACACATACCATTCACCTCAGCTATACTCCTTTCCCTGATTCATTGTCAATTCTAGCATCCCATCATGGCCGAAGGACACCGCCACCACCTCTTCCACCACAAGAAGGAGGAAGAGCCACCCGTCGAGGCCGCCGCCTACTCCGAGACCACCTATGGCAGCGGCCCGGATAGCACTTATGGCGAGACCGCCTATGGTAGTGGCCCCGACAGTACCAAGACCGCCTACGGTGGCGGCCCTGACGGTGCTTATGCCGACACAGCCTATGGCAGTGGCCCTGACGGCACCAAGACCGCCTACGGGAGCGGCGCTGACAGCGGTTATGGCGATACCGCCTATGGGGGTGGCCCTGACAGCACCAAGACCGCCTACGGGAGCGGCGCCGACAGCGCATATGGCGAGACCGCTTACGGTAGTGGCCCTGACGGCGGAAAGACCGCCTACGGCAGTGCTTATGCTGAGACCACCGAGGGGACCGCGGTCACGGAGCCCGAGGTCGATTACAAGAAGGAGGAGAAGCACCACAAGCACCTTGAGGAACTCGGTGGGCTCGGCGCCGTTGCAGCCGGTGCTTATGCCTTGGTAACAATTATCATTTTCTTCTCATTTCTTGCAATTTTTTCCCATTTTGTATATAGATAAAATTCGCGCCTACATCTTACTGACTTGAACCATCAGGTTGATCACAAGCACTCCATGCGAAGGATCTCGATTAGACTCACATATTTCAACTGGACATGATAATGGGATGCCACGCAAGAATGGACAATCCTTATAAATCAACCATAGTTAGAATTCAATCAATTTCCTTCGCCGATCAACTAGTGGAATAAGATTTCCCCACAATTAACTTCAAAAAACTTAGTTGTATGATCAAAAACTTCTGCTCAAAGTTAATAATTTTTTTTTTTGTTGAACTTATACCATACTCAGAGCATGTATAAAAAAAATATACATAGTAGAGAACTCTCTGTTTTACTTTTACCTTATCTCATTTTGTTTCATTCACACAATTCTTAATTATTGATGTGCAAACTGCAGTATGAGAAGCATGAGGCCAAGAAGGACCCAGAGCACGCCCACAGGCACAAGATAGAGGAGGAAGTAGCCGCCGCCGCCGCCGTCGGAGCCGGCGGGTTCGCCTTCCATGAGCACCACGAGAAGAAGGAGAGCAAGGAAGAAGATGAAGAGGCTCATGGCAAGAAGCACCACCATCTCTTCTAAACCATGGATGGATCCCCGCCTCTCTCTTCTTGCTTTGCGGTCTTGTTTATGTAATTTTTACTTCTCTAACCAAGTATCGTCCAAGTTGCGAGGCCCCCCTCCATAGTCGTCGCACTTTTGCAGAGAGGTGGTTCTTGAGTCTTGGATCTGCTGCTTGTCAATGCTTCCCGAGAGAGTGGGAGTATGTGTGTGTATTTGGGCTTTGTCTTGTACCAGTCGTATCTTGGTGTCTAGTAATATTATCTTTTGATAATCTGATATTTCTTGCATGTACCTTTCAACATATTGTTTTTAAGTACGAAGAATAAAACCAATTTATTTTCCAAAACCTATCAGCTCAGAGCCTCCGCATAAAATAGATCCAACTTCCAACCATTTAGTGAATGTTAATTCACTAAAAAAGCGGTAGAATGAGATCTAGAATATCGCCAGTTCTCAATGTATATTCAACTATAATTCAAAAAATATACATGAAATAAGAAATAACACTTAGAAGGGTACCCTCCATCTTCTTAGGAAGTCATATTGAAAGTTCGAAAGAATTTGTTGAGTGAGGAATAACTACCGGCTCTGATGCCTATATATAAAATGATTAACCGGAGTTGGTCGGCGACTCTCTAGATGTCTATTATAGGGGTTCCATGCCCGCGACAGAATGTTCGATTGAAACCATAATTCTTATTCATTTTGAGCAAATCAGTTGCCTCCATCTCCATTACGATGCGACTGAAATCTGAATAGGGATTATCCGATGCCATGGCCGAGCCAATGCTGCAAAGGAACCAAGGTTGCCTGAGACCAAGGAGAGGTCGTGGAATTCGAGCATATAACCAGAGGGCCGCGTACCATTTGGGAGTAAACCCTATACCACCAGACCAACCACCGTTGTGGTGGTTGGAATCTTTATTTCACTATACAAGGTAGTCAATTAAAGTTAACAGCAAAATATTTAACCGCCACAAAGATTTTTACATACAGGTACTATTTATCGATGATGAGTGCCGAAACAAAAAAGTTTTTCACCATATTTTGAACGAACATATGTTGAAATGACTTAAACTGTAGTAGAGAATTGCATGAGAATTAGAATTCAAGACAAAATAAAATAAAAGAAGCCTATCATGAAAACTCTTAAAGAGTGTGGGGATTTAAAATGTGGTTTCTGAACGCTGTTTTCTTTTCTTCCTAGTTTGCAATAATGTACCAAATATATAAGAAAGCTATATGGTTCCCCACTCCCTAAATGCAAAGAAGGATAGCGTCAATAATTGAGATGTCTGTCCCAGTCGGCCACTGATCCAATCAATCAAACACAAAATAAGAGGGGGCCCATTACTTTCGAAATATAGAAGTGGGACCCCATTGTAATGGGATCTTGGGATATACTAATCTGTTTACCTAATGTCTTCTTAATTACATGCCACTTTTTTTTTTGGGGGGGGGGGAAATGGTCCTCATATAGAAGAAAACCTACCTTTTTAACGATTAGTTAACATACATACATATGCTTATTTCCTTCTGAGCACCACCGGATAATTTCAACCCATTGATTTTATAGCCACATAGGTGTTGCCAGATCTGAAATGAAGGGGTTCAACCAAATTACATAAAGATATAATAGTAAAAAAAATCAATGGTGTCACCATCTAGATGATCCCCAGATATTTGAGCTGATTTAGTTTTGTGCTGGACCAATGAATATTCAAAGCAAATAAATTCAGAGGTCCGTCGGCATTAAAAAATAAGAAAAAACGGATCTGTCGAGTAAAATGTGAACGGGACAATTGATCGTGCTTCGAGATCATGAAATGGCATTACGTGGGACATTAAATTAGGGGTTCGTCCCTCGGAAAATTAATATGGATATAAGCGCAATGCGTCTTACAAACAATCTAAGAGTATGGCAGGGAAAGAAAAATATGAAGAAAAAAAAAATGGAAGTGTGTTGGTGGAAAATATATGGTATTATCTTATTCTTAAAGCATCTTAAAAGAAATAATCACTTTTTTTGTGAAAATGAAAATTAAATCGTTATGAAATCATGGACCACGCGCAAATCGAATTTTTTCCTTGGTTCAAAGCCCTCATCATTGATCTTCAGTTAATACAATACGCGAAACACATTCATGAGATGGGGTTCCTTAATCAACAAGTCAAAACCGCCCCCACCGACAACATGGACCCTCATCTCATCTTGAACTCTAGACCCTTTATATTATTAAGTTAACGAATTTTGCAGCTTAAGTTTAAGATGAGAAGAAGATATTATCAGAGAAATCAACGGAAACGATAAGAACACCAAGGACATGCGTGGTTCCGTATGAGCATTGGTCCCTTCCAGAAAGGTTACTCCAATTAGGGTTGTGCTTATTTCCCGAAAAATGTATAATTTATAAAATATATTTTTTTAAAAAATAATCGCTTATATCACTTACAAAAATAAACAAACAAAAAATATTTCTATTGTCCGCGAAAATAATTAAATTGTTTCCGATAGGAGAAATATTTTTCATTGACTAATTATTTTATGGGATACATACGATCAATTTTTTTTTAAAAAAATCAATTTTTGCGAAATAAAAGGAGCTTAAGGAATTACTCCAAATTGGAAACGACACATCAGGAAAAGCAAACGCCCTAAGAAAATTTTATCAATGAGCCCTAACCCTATCTTCATCTATTGCGCACCATAACTTCCTTGTCCTTGCAGCCTATTGGAGTGTGGTTTATATTCACCATTGACAGAAAGGCACATAGATCCCGTTGCAGTGAACGGGTGGGAGACAGGGGGAGCTGCCTCGGCGAGGGTCGCGATGAATTCAATGGCATGGACTAATACTTGAGCTGATTTAGTTTTGTGCTACACCAATAAATATTAAAAGCAAATAAATTTAGAGGTTGGCCGGCATAAAAAAAACACACACACGAACGAGATAATTAACTGTTCCTCGAGATCACAAAATGCCGTTATGTTACACTGGGAACATTTTTCTACTATACCACATGTTAGTGTAAGTAGACAAGATGTTAGTTAGGGGTTCCCCCTTGAGAAATTAAGATGGATATAAAAGGTAAAATTACCAAAAAAGTTTTAAACCTATTGCAATTGTATCAATCCTAATTTTTTTTTTAGAAAATTCCAAATAAGGCTTCGAAGTGCCCCCATTTTCTCAAATAATGACTTAAAATTGACATTATTCCAAATAAGGTTTAAAGTGCCCTCATTATCTCCAATAAGGGCATGAGCTGAATATTAATTCAAATAAGGGCAGGACTCACCAGTTGGTTTGGGGCATTTTTGTCATTTTTTTTTCTTTTTATATGTTTAAAACTAACAAAAAAGACTAAAAGAAAAAAGAAAGAAAGAAAGAAACACATGAGGCGAGGGCTTGCTGACCTCGCCCTGGTCCGGACGAGGGTCGCAGCCCTCTCTTGTCAAACGGGTCCTCGCCTGTGGTCGACGAGGTCGTCGGCCCTCGCTGTGGGGGTGAGGTGATGGCCAAAGGCACTTTGTTTCCCTTTTTTTTTTTTTAACTTTTAATATTTCAAATTTTTTAATTTAATTTAACAAAAACTTAGATTAAAAATGTATTTTGACAAAAATGCCCTAAATCTGTCGAAATATTTAACCGATCTTCTAAGTCAGGCCATTATTTGAAACATCCATGATCACTTGAGACCCTTATTTGAAACTATCATACCATTCCAGACCTTTATTTAAGAAATTTACAACACTTTGGACCTTTATTTGGAATTTTTCCTTTTTTCCAATTGAGCCCGAAATGTTTTGCATTTTTACCAATTCAATTCATTCGATCAATTTTAGCTGAAAATCACTAACATAGATGCACATCGTCCTAGGTGGTGCAGTCAGTCAACGCTAAAGAGGACTTCATTATATTTTAATATGTTTTATTTTTTATTTTTATTTTCCTTTTCTTTTCTTTCTCTTTCTTTTTCCCTTCATTCATCCTCTAGCTAATCCCCAAGGATCATCACCATGCCCCGTAGGATGATCGGGGTCCATGTTAGTAATTTCCGACCAAAATTAGCCGGATGGACTGAATTGGCAAAAATGCAAGAAGTTTATAACTTAATTGGTAAAAAATGAGTTTATAAGTAGATTGACACAATTATAATAGGTTTAGGACTTTTTGGTAATCCTTCCGATATAAAGCCATGTGTTTTACAAACAATGTAAGAGTATAGGAGGAAAAGAATTTTTTTAAAAAAAATGAAATTGCGGTGATGGAAAATTTTAGCTTATTCTCTTATCCTTAAATCATCTAAAAAGAGAAAATTACTTTTGCGAAAAGGAAAATTAAGTCGTACGTTATGAAATTGTCTCGATTTGAAGCCCTTAATCATTTATCTTCAACTAATAGTGTCCGCAGAGGACGTTCATGTGAGAGTTTTTTTTTTCAAAAATAATATTTACAAAATTAATGTAAATAAAATATTTACAATTTTAGGTCTCCCTCGGCAATTGAGGCTGCGTATGGTAACTCTCCAGGGAAACTGTTTCTGTTCCAAAAGTGTTCCGGAAACACTTTTGGAACAGAAACATGTATGGTTAAAAAATGTTCCGCGGAACACTTTTGTGCCAGGAAACACTTTTGAAGAAACAAAAAAAAATTACTTTTAAGTTTTGGAATACTTTTGGAACCACCACCCATCGTCGCCGACGCGGCCACCACTCGCCGGCCATCGCCAGCCCCCGCCGCCGCCGTCACCATTGCCGACGGAAAAAAAGTGTTTTTTTTTTACTTACCAAATGCGTTTTTTTCCCAAAAATGGTAGCCCGGAACAGAAACACAAAATGTTTCTGTTAAAAAAAATGTTCCAAGAAATTGAAACATTACCATACGCAACCTGAATCGTCAGGGAGACCTGGGAGCATTGCCGTGGAAGAGGCGGGCGGGCCCCTCTCCACCCACGGCAATTCAATTATGTAGGAGAGGGAGAGGGGTGCATGGCCCCACCCTCACTTTCCCACGGCGGCATTCATTGCCGTGGGAATTTGTATTTTTTTTTTTAGAAATTGTCCTTTTTTATGTATTTTGACAAAAATGCCCTAAATCAATCGAAATATTTAACCGATCTTCCAGGTCAGGCTATTAATTGAAACATCCATGACCACTTGAGGCCCTTATTTGAAACCGTCCTACCACTCCAGACCTTTATTTAAGAAATTTACAACACTTTGGACATTTATTTATAATTTTTCCTTTTTTTTTCCAATTGAGCCCAAAATGTTTTGCATTTTTACCAATTCAATTCATTCGGTCAATTCTGACTGAAAATCATTTACATAGATGTCCATCATCCTAGGTGGCGCAATCAGTGCTAATGAGGACTTCATTATATTTTAATATTTTTTGCTTTTTTGCTTTTTCTTTACTTTTCTTTATCTTTCTTTTTTCACTTCATTCATCCTCTAGCTAGTCGCCAAGGCTCACCATCGTGCCACATAGAACAATCGGTGATCATGTTAGTAATTTCCGACCAAAATTAGCTGGATTGACTGAATTGGCAAATGCAAAAAGTTCGTGACTTAATTGGTAAAAAAACGAGTTTATAACTAAATTGACACAATTATAATAGGTTCAAGACTTTTTGGTAATCCTTCCGATATAAAGCCATGCGTTTTACAAACAATCTATGAGTATAGCAGGAAAAGAAAAATTTTTAAAAAATGAAATTGCGTTGATGGAAAAATTTAGCTTATTCTCTTATCCTTAAAGCATCTAAAAAGAGAAAATTACTTTTACGAAAATGAAAATTAAGTCGTTATGAAATTGTCTCGATTTGAAGCCCTTAATCATTTATCTTCAACTAATAGTGTCCGTAGAGCACGTTCGTGTGATGGGATTCCTTAATCAATAAGTTAAAACTGTTGGCGTGAAGCCATGATATATCAAAAGATTTCATTAAGATTTCTTTTTTGTCTTTTGTCTTTTCTTTTTCTTCTAGGTTAAAAGATACACCTTATATATTAGGGATATATAGGTTGTAGCCGTCAGAAGATGAGAGCAGATAGAAAGCGCAAGAGCAAATAGAATATGCGAAGTAGCGAATAGAGAGAAAAAGAAAGAGAGAGGCCGTGGCGGTATTCTTGAGAGTTCTCGTTTTCTTTTTCCTTCGATCTTGTGAGAAGATCATCAGTTGTATTCCTACATTTCTCCAAGACTAGTGGATTTGCAGAGTGCCTCTGCGCGGAGAGGTAGCTCAGGTTTGGGTGAACTTCGATAATAAATTCTCTGGTGTGTTCTTCTGATTCTATTCTTTTATTGTTATATTCTGCTAGTGTGTATTGTTTGCTTGAGTTATTTGTCTGGAATTGGGGCACGATTCCTATCAACTAGTAGTAGAGCCTAGGTTGGCTAATCGAGAACATCAAGGGTTTTTTGGTGACGTTCGATTAAAAGCAAACGGTATGGTAGAAGATAAAATCAGAATCGATAAGTTCGAAGGGCAGGATTTTGGATGGTGGAAACTCCAAATAGAAGACTATCTTTATCAGAAAGATCTCTATGCATCACTTGAGGGTTGAAAATCTGAACTCGCAGAAGTAGGTCCGACGGCAGAATCAGGATAGAAAATTCTTGATCGAAAGGCATTAGGTACGATTCGCCTAGGTTTGACGAAAAAGACAAGATACCACATCGTAAAAGCAAAGACTGCAAAAGAAGCCATGAATATTCTAACAAATATTTATGATAAGCCATCCACATCAAATCAGATATTTTTGTTAAAGAAATTGGTTAATATAAAATTATCTGACAGAGGTTCTGTTGCAGAGCATATTAACAGTTTCACGCAGGTTACATGTCAGTTAGAATCCGCAAACAAAAAATCTGGATATGAAGTTACAAGCTTTATTATTTCTATGTTCTATTTCGGAAAGTTACAACATCGCGGTGCAGGAAATTTCGAGCACCATGAAGGATGATTTGACTCTGGATGATGCTGTAAGCAGTATCATGGATGAAGAGATGCGAAGAAAAGTCTCAGGTGGAGATAAGTTTTCGGCATCTGTATCTTCAACGGCACTAGCAGTGGAGAACCGTGGAAGAAGTAAAAGCAGAGGAAAACTCAGCGGACTTGGTAGGTCACAATCCAAGGAAAGAAAGAGGTTACAAAAGATGAGTGTTGGTTTTGTCACCAGACGGGACATCATATATTTCAATGTGAAGCCTACAAAAAGAAGCTGCGAGATGAGAATCAAGTGTTGGATTTAGCAATATCACATAGAGGGGGGGTGAATAGGTGAATCCGAGTCTAATTGAAATTTAATGTGGAATTTATAACAATTTCAATGTACGATTAGAATCAGGAACAATATAACAACATGCAGGAAGACTAAACACAGAAATAGAGTTTAGAGAAGAGAAGTGTGCACGCTGAGTTTATAGTGGTTCGGCTTGTTAGCCCTACGTCCACTCTCTCACGATGATAGCCGATTGGCTGGATTTCACTATAATGATTCGAAGAAGGTTACAATTGATCGGACACTCAATCTCTCTCTTACAAATCCTCACAATGAAAGGAATTTAGAATGCTCTGAATACTTTGGTGAATTTGAACAACTCTTGCACTTTGGGTTGCTTGTTCTCCGTCACCTCGCAAATCACCATGGTTCTTCTTTTATACTCTTTTGCCTCCAAACTAGCCGTTGCATATACCATCAAAGGATCGCTCTTCAATCTTTGATTGGACATCATCAATCGTGATTGAACGAGACTGTATTTGAGAAGATATGATAACCGTTGAAGTAGAATTTGAACCCTTCTGATTCAGCCGCCCATACAACCAAATCTTCAGTTTCCATAAGTGGAGTAGATTCAAATAAGATACCAAATATATTCTTGGAAGGTAATATTCAATCGTAGATTTCCTCTTGATTGATTTGAAGGAATATCTAATTAATCAAATATCACAAACTTCCATAATAACACTTGCCTTGTTCGGAAATATGCCATTTGTGGGTCTTCATAATCAGTGTTACAGAATCTGACCAGTCTCAGAAGCAGTCTTCAGAAGAAAAGGACTTTCTGAATCTGAGCAGATATTTAAGAATGGTAATTATGAGCTTCAATAAGGTCCATCTGACACTGCATATAGCTCTTTAGACGAAGTATTCAAATAAGAGATCATGTTGCATATGACCCTCAGAAGCAACTTCATCTGAATGTCTTCAGAAGCACTCCATCTGACCATCGTCAGAAGCACTTCCATCTGACCACGTCAGAAGCAACTATATGGCTCCTCTTCACTTGAGTCTTAGTGACAGAATTGGAGCAATACAAACTTCCGTTTACACATTCTTCCTGCAATAAAACATTTCAACCATTACACAAATTCTGTTGACAATTTTGTCAGAATCAAAACAAAAGGAGAATTTCCACAACAATCTCCCCCTTTTTGATGATAACAAAACTTTCGAAATATCAACAAATATGTTGAGTGGTGACTCTTTTAATACATTGAGAATGAAGAAAATATCACCAGATCATCAGGAATTCCAATATAGGAGTTACATCCTGCAATAATATAAAGTAGAAATTCCTGCACATCCTGCAATAATATAGAGTAGAAATTCTTGCAAACATGTTAAAGTGGAGATGTAGAGAGACTCCTCTCCCCCTTTTTGTCATCAACAAAACAACGAATTCATAGTAGAAAAATGTCAATGGATAATGAATAATAATACAGTATAGAGTTTTTCAAAAAGAATCTAGAAACAAAACTAGAGCTGAAAAACTTTAAATAGAAGAAGGTGGATGCGATTTTGAAGAAGATAGAAGATCTACAAGCTCTTTATCAGCCTCCTTGGAAGAATCTCTAACATAGTCGGCTCCCACTTGGAGTGCATGATCTCTAACTGCTTAAGAGGAAGGGAGTTCTTGAGCTTCCTTGTCAGTACGGACCAGAGTGTAAGTTGGCATATTAGCTACCTCAGCACAGAACATCCTGCCGTAAAGATCAAGAGAGTTCTCTAGTGTGTCCACTTTTTGTGTTAAGCCCTGCATTTTATCATCAACTTTCTTTTCAAAGCTAAACAGCTTCTGATCAATCATTTTCTCCATGGCAGCCATACTCTGAATGATGATCTGTTAAATGTTTTCCGCTTGCTTCTGAACTTCAAACTGAGAAAATTTTGTTTCAAGAAGCTCGCCAAGGAAGGTGTTAACAGTCTCGACTGGATGCATCTTCTTGGATGATTTTCCCTGTTTTGCAGTTTCAAGCACTTCGCTAAGCAATGTCTCCGCCTCAGATGGAGGCCGGGGAATAGATTGAGAAGCTAGAATTTCTGTCAAAAGAACATCAGATTCTGCAAAAAAGTGCTCCCCCTGAATTATAGCTTCCTTCCCTTTAGATAGAGTGCTTGGAACAGCTTCTGCTTCTACACTAATATCCATTGGTGCTGACTGAACACTTGAAACTTACTCCTCTTGAGCAATTGCTGCATCTTACTCCAGAGCTACATGTGCAACAGTCTCGAACGGAACTAGAGATTCAGTCAATATGTCAGATGAGATGGAATATGCTTCAAGAAGATCTTGTGCTTCTGCCTCTTCCATCTATTCGTCTGCAATAGGCTGAGCACACCACAGCTCATAAAAACTTATAAGTGCTTCAACATATTGTTTCTCCATCTCTTCTCTTGCAGTTAATTCTACAGTCCATATGTGAAAATATTCTTCCTTTGCAATCTTCACTGCACATTCAGCAGTATCTATGGGCTGTGTCCATTGGAGTTCTTCTCATTTGTCTATGGAAATCTCATGTTCAACCTTACTTCCAGCCACTCCAGCTGCTTCAACTACATATGCTTCTCCTTCAGAAGGAGGTGGGAGTCTAGCTTCTAAATCTGATCTTTCAGTATCACCTTCTTCTTCTGTGAAGTCTTCATCATCTGAGGTGTCTGCCAATTTTCCTTTAGTGGCCATTGCTTTTCTTCTTTTTGGGGATCTCTGTTCTGTTTTGTCTTCAAATTCTACAAGAACTATCTCAGAGTTCTTGTTCCTCCATCCACTAGCTGTCATCTTAAAACACATCTTCCTAATCATGTTATCATCGCAATCATCAGTGAGATTTCCTGTGAAATAAGACTTGCAGGTATCTTGATTTGGAGAAAGTTCATCATCCTATAAATTAAGTTTTCACAAGGAAGTTGTCCCTTGGGTTTTTGGACAGTCCTGTTCATGTGAAGCAAGACAGTATGGGCAAATGAGACTTTCTTTCCCTTCAACATTCCCCACAATAATTTGGCTTCATACTTTGATATGTCAGTCTTGGAAGCTGCCTTTGGTCTAAGACTTTCAATGACAATTTTGTGCATCAAAGTATGTTTCAGTGGAAAGTCAATATAAGCAATGTGAGCCTTTGATTCTCTCGAAAAGTTTGTTTTCCCAGTAAGAAAACAAAAAGCTTCCTCAGAAGTAATATCCAATGGTGTGAAGTCTATCTTATCAACACCAATCAAGAAGGCCAGTTTATGAACATGCATATGCTATGCTTTTCTTCCCAGAGTAAAGAAGAGAGAATTGAAGTTGACGAAGTGAAGGTTGGAGTGGAAATAGGCAATAAGATCAGGAAAAGTTTGTCTCCTTTGGATTATAAAGTTCTCAAGATTGATCTATTGAAGATGCTTACGTAGAGGGATTCCAACTCTATTAAAGTACTTCAAATCGAACACCCTGTGAGGTATAACACCCATTTGTTTCAAAGTTTCAAATATTTTTCTGTGTGCTTTGTTTTGAAACAGAGGATCAAGAAAGTTTATATCCTTGTTGAATCCTATGAATTTTTCAAAGTCATTGAACAGAACATCATCATCATCATCATCATCATCATCAAAATTTCCTTTAGTACTATCGGTACTGTCCTTACTTTGAAACACGACGCCCTTTGAAGGAGTCTTCCTCGGAGTTGATGTCGAACTAGTTCCTGCAACTTTCTACTTACCCTTTTGAGAACTAGATTCAGGCAATTCTACAACAATGGGTTCAACAACCATTCTAGGTAGGTTTATAAACTATAACAGTTCACTTTCATTTTTGAACTTGTGAATATCCAGTAGTTGTCTAAGATTTTCCTCAAATCCTTCAACTGCCTTAATGCTATCAAACATGGGGTTAATGGTATGAGCAAGAGCTTCTTTTTCTTCAAAATCAGATACCGACAAACCTTTTGCTGGTTGAAGTGCTTCCCTTTGAATGTTGATTTCTGAGACTGAGGCTTCGATAGGAGTCGCATCTTGGGAGAATGGTTTCCCTGTCGCCTGAGTGGGCTTCTTTGAGGCAGAGGCTGATTTTGGAGCCATAGAGATGAAAAAGTTTGGAACTTTGGAAGTAAAAGTGTTTAATCGAGAGAGAATTTCGAGAGTGAAAGAGATTTTGAGTGAGTCTTAGGGTTTGAGTAGAAACTATGAGAAGGTGAGAGACAGAGGTGACGGTTCGTAGTTTTTATAAAAGATACGGTTATTTTTAGAAACAAGATCAATTTGAATATTCAGGAAAATATACTTTTAATAAATTAATCAATCAAAGACAATCGAATATTTGTAGAGAGATTTAGCGAGACTTACCTTAAAGGTTTTAGTAATAGACAACTAACCTTTGATTTGTGAACTTTCCTTTTAGACAACCTTTCTAAAGGTCTGCTTTTGAAGGATTCCTTTTGTCGTTCCTTCTGAGGGTCCTCCTATCGTTCCACCTGAGGTTCCTTCTGACGTTCCATCTGAGGGTCCTTCTGAGGTTCCTTCCAACGTTCCATCTGAGGGACCTTCTAAGGGTTCCTGTTCTAAAATATACTTAAGACAAAGGATTAATTATGGTTAATTCACATCTAATATAATTAAAGGTTTCTTTATCCAAGGGTTTTGTAAAGATATCTGCAAGTTGATTTTTCGTATCAATATATTGAATATTAACATTACCATTCTGAACATGATCACGTATGAAGTGATGTTTGATCTCAATATGTTTTGCCCTTGAATGAAGTATAGGATTCTTTGTGAGGTTTATGGCGCTTGTGTTGTCACATTTGAACTCCACATTTGTGTCCTCAACACCATAATCTCTTAGCTGTTGCTTTAACCAAAGAATTTGAGCGCAACAACTTCCAAGAGATACATATTCTGCTTTAGCTGTGCTGAGAGCAACTGTGCTTTGCTTCTTGGAATACCACGATATGAGCATATTTTCCATGAGTTGACAAGTTTCAGAGGTACTCTTTCTGTCGATTTTGCAACTTGCAAGATCTGCATCTGAATAACCTCTCAGAGTTTGTAGAGAACCATAAACCGTAACTAGGATAAGTCTCAATATATTTGATTATTCTTTTGATAGCAGAGAGATGTGATTCTTTTAGATTTGATTGAAATCTGGCGCACAAACAGACGCTGAATAGAATGTCTGGTCTAGAAGCTGTGAGATAAAGTAATGATTCAATCATACTGCGATATAGCTTAGGATCAACTTCTTTTCCATCTTCATCTTTATCAAGTTTGGAGGAATGAGACATAGGTGTTTCTGTCTTCTTGCAGTTCTCCAAACCAAACTTCTTCACAATTTCCAGTGCATATTTCTCTTGATGAATAAATGTTCCTTTCTGTGATTGATGAATCTGAAGTCCAAGAAAGAATCGTAACTCTCCCATCATACTCATTTCGAACTCATCCTGCATTACTTTAGAAAAATTCTTGTAGAGAAGCTTATTAGAAGAACAAAAAATTATATTATCAACATAAATTTGAACAAGTAGAATATCCTTACCTTGCTTCTGAATAAAAAGAGTAGTGTCTACATTACCTTTGAGGAAATTTTGTTTGGACAAGAAACTAGTTAACCTTTCATACCAAGCACAAGGTGTTTGTTTCAACCCATAAAGTGCTTTTCTTAGAGCAAACTAAGTCCTTTCCTCTAGGTTCTTCGAAACCAAGAGGTTGCTCAACATAAACTTCTTCTTTGATGTAGCCATTTAGAAATGCACTCTTCACATCCATCTGAAAAAGTTTAAAGTTATTGTAACAAACATAAGCAAGTAATAGCCTGATGGCTTCTAACTTAGCAACATGTGCATAAGTCTCATCGTAGTCTATTCCTTCTTCTTGAGAATAACCTTTTGTCACAAGTCTTACTTTGTTTCTGACAACCTTCCCTTTGTCATCTAGTTTATTTCTAAATACCAACTTTGTTCCAATCACTGGATGGTTTTTGGGTCTGGAGACTAATTCCTAGATATTATTGACTTTGAACTGATGTAGCTCTTCTTGCATTGCACTGATCCAGTTCTCATATGCTAGTGCTTCTTCAATTCATTTTGGCTCCATTTCAGACACTAGTGCTCATTGCTTGTTTGAACTTGGATCTTGTCTTGATACCATCACTTATATTTCCCATGATAAGTTCCTTTGGATGACTTGATTTGTGTTTCAAGTTTTTGTTGAAACAATTATCTAAAGAATCTGTAGGTTCAGTCTGCACAGCTTATGAGCTTTCTTCATTCGAATGAATCTCCTTCTGAGTAGTTTCAGAATTAATATTTGCATCTGAGTCTTGCTTCTCTTCAGGTTCTTTTTGTGAGTTTGAGATTTGAGGAAGTATAGAAGCATGACTAGGTTTAGATTCATCATTCTAAAGACTTTCATCAAACTTGATTTTCATTGACTCTTCAACAACACGAGAATTTCTGTTGTAGACTATGTTGTTGAATATCCTAAGAAAATGCCTTCATATGATTTCTCATCAAACTTCCCAACGCGATCATTAGCATTCTTTAAAATAAAGCATTTATAGCCAAATACACGAAAGTATGCAACATCAGGTTTCCTTTCTTTAAAGATTTCATAGGCAGTTTTCTCAATAAAAGGTCTTAGAGAAATTCGATTCAAAATATAGCAAGCTGTGGAAACTGCCTCAGCCCAAAAGTGAGAAGCAATCTTACTTTCAATCAAAAGTGTTCTAGCCATTTCTTGCAGAGACCGATTTTTCTTTCTACTACCCCATTCTGTTGAGGAGTATAAGGAGCAGAAAAATTGTGTAGAATTCCAAATTCATCACAAAAATCAGAAAAGCTTTGACTTTCAAACTCTCCCCCATGATATGTTATTATGCAGGAAATGGTATAACGTTTTTCATTTTGAACTCTTTTTGCAAATTTTGAAAAAGATGTAAAGGCATCATTTTTGTCTGCAAGAAATAATATCCATGTAAATCTTGAGAAGTCATCAACAATAACAAGACAATATTTTTTACCTCCAAGACTTAAGATTCTGTTTGGTCCAAAAATATTCATATGAAGCAGCTGCAAGGTTTGCTTAGAAGAAACTTGATTTATAGACTTAAAAGTACTTCTTACCTGCTTGCCTAGTGTGCATGCATGATGGAGTCTTCCTTTTTCAAACTTTGTTTAAGGTAACCCTCGAACAAGCCCCTTTTTAGAGAGCTTTGAAATATGCTTCACACTAATATGTCCTAATTTTCTATGCCATAGTTCAGGTTCATCCTTAATAGAGATGAGACACTTTGCATTTTCAGAATCAATATCTAGAAGATATGTATTTCCATGCCTTCGACCAGTAAAGCTTTGCTTCTTGTCCTTGCTCATACCTATGCATTTTAAGTCTTGAAAGCAAATTTCATAACTAGAGTCACAGAGTTGACTTACAGAGATCAGATTGTAGTTTAGTCCTTTGACTAATGAGACATCATTTACTGTCAGATTTCCAATTTTGACAGTTCCTTTTTCAATGACTTTTCCTTTGTTTCTTCCTCCAAAAGACACACTTCTACCATTGTATTTTGATAGAGATACAAACATTTTTGGATTACCAGTCATGTGGCTTGAGCATCCACTATCCAGAAACCATTTGTTCTTTCTCTTTAGGACCTGCAAGAATTAAATAACTCACTGTTTCTTTGGTACCCATGCTTTCTTGGGTCCTTCTGTGTTAGTAATACTTGATAACCTTATGTTAATAGGCCTCCAGACTTTCTTGCAATAGTCCTTAGTGTGGCTAGGATCACCACAATTCACACAAGGCTGATGTATGTAAGATCTTGTAAATCGTTTATAAAAGTGCTGTCTGTATGCAGAAATGGTAGGCTTTTGAAATTTTGTTTTAGTATAATAATTTTTTAGATCACTTTCCTTTTTAAAATCCAAACATGATCTATCATTGAAAGGTATTTGTTTTGAATTGATATTATCCAAAGTTTTTGAACTTTATGAAAAACTTTTTGGATTATCATCAATTTTTTTTCTTTTAAAGATGCATTTTCTTTTGAAATGAAATCATGGTTTTCTTTCAACTGATGAAATTCTTGTTGTAGAAATTCAATTTTCTTTTTTTGAGAAGTATCTTGTTGTTTTAAGGAAAAGATTTTCTTTTTTAAAACAGAAACCCTTTCAAGAGTTTCTTTATAATTTTTGCAAAATTCATCAATATATTTTGTAACTTCATCAGGGAGTTTAGATAGACATACCTCTGATTCTGAGTCTGAACTTGAATCTGATTCTGAATTCGATTTAGCCATCAAGCAAATATTTGCGTAGTCATCTTCACTGTCATCAGAATCGCTTAATGTTTCTGCCTTTAGAGCCTTCTTGTACTTCTCATACTTGATCTTGTCTTTCTTCAGAATTGGGCAATTCAGCTTGATATGTCCTGCTTTCTTGCAATGGAAGCATATCACATCTTTGCTTTCTTGGGAATCTTTGTTTGAAATTTTTTTGTCATTTTTCTTCAATGGTTTCTTTCCCTTGAAGTTTCTGGTTTTTCGAGCCATCTTTCTAAATTTCTTCACCATAAGTGCTAGCTCTTCATCATCCTCATCTTCATCATCTGTATCAGACAAACATTGAACGATTTCAATTTTTAAAGCAATTGATTTCTTACCTTTTTTATCTCCCTTTTTGTTGGCGCGTTCTGTCTCATATGATTGCAATGTTCCAACAAGCTCATCCACTGAAAGTGGTCTGATTATTTGACATTCTTGTATAGAAGGTTTGATGTAGTTCCAATTGTCTATGAGACCTCTAAGTATCTTTCTGACTTGCATTGGCTCTGCAATGAGTGCACATTGTCTTGCAAGACCACTTGCCAGACTTTGAAACATGTCTATCATATCGGCAATAGATTCATCTGGTTTCATCTGAAATGCTTCATAATCACCTAGTAAAAAATCGAGTTTCGTTTCTTTTACTCTATTAGTCCTTTGAAAAGTAATATGAAGCATATCCCGTATTGCTTTAGGAGATTCTTCTTCTAAGACACGGTTGTATAAAGGGGTTGATAAGGCACAAAATAAAGCATTGACAGCTTTGGAGTCCAAGCCTCGTCTTTTGGCCTTTTCGATCTCAGTCATCGTTGTGGTAGGAGTTGTTCCATTTCCAGGAGATGCACTTGCAGCAGCATCAGGTACAACGCCATTTGTGACAACATCCCACATCAGATCATCATAAGCCTTGAAAAACCATTTCATTTTGTTGCTCCACATATTATAATCATTTCCATCAAAGTAAGGTAGTTTGTTGGCAAAATATGAATCGCTTGTTCCTGAAGAGTAATTGCTAGACATAGTAGATCGTTAACTCAGAAGTTAAAAACACTTCTTAAACAAGAGTAACCTGCTCCGATACCAATTGTTGGATCTAGCAATATCACCTAGAGGGGTGCATAGGTGAATCCGAGTCTAATTGAAATTTAATGCGGAATTTATAACAATTTCAATGTACGATTAGAATTAGGAACAGTATAACAACGTGCAAGAAGACTAAACATAGAAATAGAGTTTAGAGAAGAGACGTGTGCACGTTAAGTTTATAGTGGTTCGGCTTGTTAGGCCTACGTCTACTCTCCCACGATGACAACCGATTGGCTGGATTTCACTATAATGATTCGAAGAAGGTTACAATTGATCGGACACTCAATCTCTCTCTTACAAATCCTCACAATGAAATTAATTTAGAATGCTCTGAATACTTTGGTGAATTTGAACAACTCTTGCACTTTGGATTGCTTGTTCTCCGTCACCTCGCAGATCACCATGGTTCTTCTTTTATACTCCTTTGCCTCCAAACTAGCCGTTGGATATACAATCAAAGGATCATTCTTCAATCTTTTATTGGACATCATCAATCGTGATTGAACGAGACTGTATCTGAGAATATATGATAACCATTAAAGTAGAATTTGAACCCTTCTGATTCAGCCGCCCATACAACCAAATCTTCAGTTTCTATAAGTGGAGTAGATTCAAATAAGACACCAAATATATTCTTGGAAGGTAATATCCAATCATAGATTTCCTCTTGATTGATTTGAAGGAATATCTAATTAATCAAATATCACAAACTTCCATAATAACACTTGCCTTGTTCGGAAACCTGCCATTCGTGGGTCTTCAGAATCAGTGTTGCAGAATCTGACCAGTCTCAGAAGTAGTCTTAAAAAGAAAAAGACTTTCTGAATCTAAGCAGATATTTAAGAATGGTAATTATGAGCTTCAATAAGGTCCATCTGACACTGCATATAGCTCTTTAGACGAAGTATTCAAATAAGAGATCATGTTGCATCTGACCCTCAGAAGCAACTTCATCTGAATGTCTTCAGAAGCACTCCATCTGACCATCGTCGGAAGCACTTCCATCTGACCGCGTCAGAAGCACTTCCATCTGACCACATCAGAAGCAACTATATGGCTACTTTTCCCTCGAGTCTTAGTGACAGAATTGGAGCAATACAAACTTCCGTTTACACATTCTTCCTGCAATAAAACATTTCAACCATTACACAGATTATATTGACAGTTTTGTCAGAATCAAAACAAAAGGAGAATTTCCACAACATCAAGGAGCTAATGTGGTAAGTGATGAACCTTTGCTAGAAAACTTGTGTTTATCTGCAGGGTTTGACTTGACAATAGATAAGTGGTTTCTTGATTCTGGTACTTCTTTTCATTGTACCTCGCAAAGAAATATATTTATTGATTGTGTCAATGGAGACTTTGGGCAAGTGGTTGTGGGAAATAGCCAAATGTGTCCTATTGGAGGAGAAGGAACTGTAGTTTTGAACATCTCAGGTGGCGGACGTCTAATTTTGTGTGAAACCAGACATATTCCAGAGTTGAAGAAAAATCTGATTTCAACTAGTAAACTTGACCAAGAAGGCATGGTGATAACTTTTGGAGGCGGAGAGTGGAAGATAAGCTTAGGAGCAAGAGTCGTGGCATATGGAAAGCGTACATGTATACTTTACCTTCTCCAGGGAGACAATTCAGTAATATGGTTGCAACTACAGTGTGTATAGGTAATTTATCTACTCTTTGGTATTTTCGTTTGGGACATCTTGGTGAAAAAGGTGTCAAGCAGTTACATTCAAGAAAGTTGCTTCCAGGTTTGCAGAAAGTTGAGTTAGATTTATGTGAAAGTTGCATTTATGAAAAAAAGGCAGTTAGTTTTCAATTAAATGTGTGACAGAATAAAAAGCAAAAGTTAGAGTTGGTTCATACTTATGTGTGGGGACCGGCTCAAGAGCTCTCTTATGGTGGTTAGAGATATTTTGTCACTTTTATTGATGATGCAACAAGAAAGACTTGGGTATATGCACTCAAAGAAAAATCAGAAGTATTCGGGGTTTTTTAAAATGTGGAAAATCATGGTAGAAAAAGAAACAAATTATCAGATTAAAGGTCTAAAATCTGATAATGGTGGTGAATACACGAGTAATGAATTTGCAGAATATTTGAGCCGAGAAGGCATACATGGGTTGAAAACTGTTCCTAGAACTCCTCAAGAGAATGGTGTGGCTAAGAGGATGAATATGACCATTGTGAAGCATGCATGATGCATGAGACTACATGCAGGTCTCCCACTATATTTATGGGCTTCTACAGTTGACGCAGTTATATATTTGATTAGCAGGAGCCTATCTAGTACGCTAGATGGAGGAGTACTGCAAGAGCAGTGGTCAGGTAAAAAGGTCAATTATTCATATCTAAAAGTTTTTGGTTGTATTGCATATGCTTTGATTGACAGAGAGGATAGAAAAAAGCTTGATGCTAAGTTCCAAAAGTGCGTCTTTATTGGATATAGCGGCAATGAATATAGATATAGGCTTTGGGATTATAGGAATAGCAAAGTCATTCGCAGTCGGAATGTTGTGTTCCATGAAGAAAAGATGTACAAGGATCGTCAGATAGAGCATGAGACGGTAGTAGAACCAAAATATGTTGAGCTAGACACAATTCCTGTGAACATAATTCCAGCAGATAATCAGGGACAGGAAAAATAAGAAACTATAGTTGTCGCAAGAAGACTATGTAAATAAGGTGTTGAAAAGATTCAGCATGAACGAGGCAAAACCGGTTACGACTCCTCTAGCGGGTCAATTCAAACTTTCTAAGGATATGTGTCCGAGTACTCAAGTTTTGAAAGATGAGATGGCGGCAATGCCATAAGCGTCAGCAGTTGGAAGTTTGATGTATGCTATGGTAAGCACGAGACTAGACATTGCACAGGCAGTAGGAGTTGTGAGTCGATATTTGTAGAACCCAGGCAAAGAGCATTGAATGCAGTAAAATGGATATTGAGATATCTAGCAGGTACATCAAATTACTCTCTTTGTTATGGAGGTACATCTCTAGAATTGCAGGGTTATGTGGATGCAGATCACTCAGGTGATCGAGATAGTGGTAAGAGTACCACTGGATATGTCTTTACAATTGCAGGTACAACAGTGACTTGGGTATCTCAACTATAGAAAATAGTGGCTCTATCAACGACAGAAGTAGAGTACGTGGCGATCACGGAAGCCTCTAAGGAAATCATATGGTTACAAGATTATATGGAGGAGTTACATCGAAAATAGCCAGTGAGCACACTATGGAGTGATAGCCAAAGTGCAGTGCACTTAGCAAAGAATGCAGCTTATCACTTAAGAACTAGACATATCAAGAAATGTTATCACTTCATCAGGTCAGCATTGAAAGATAACGAATTAAAGCTACAGAAGATTGATGGTTCAATGAATCCAGCTGACATGTTTACCAAGGTAGTAGACAGAGAGAATCATACTTTCTATACTACTACTATTGGTATTACTCCATGTTAATTGATGAGGAGTATCGCAGAGGTACAAGTTCTAGCTGGTAGTTTTTAAAGAGGATGGATGTAAAGTTGCTTGGTGCATCAGATATATTTGTCTTCAAGTGGGAGATTGTTGGCGTGAAGCCAAAATATATCAAAAGATATCATTAAGATTTCTTTTTTATCTTTTGTCTTTTCTTTTTCTTCTAGATTAAAAGATACACCTTATATATTATGGATATATAGGTTGTAGCCGTTAGAAGATGAGAGCAGATAGAAAGCGTAAGAGTAGACAGAATACGTGTATTGTGGAAAGTTTCCTTCTATTTTGATTCTGACAAAACTATGCACAGGATCTGTGTAATGGTTGAAATGTTTATTGCAGAAAGAATGTGTAAGCAGAAGCTTGTATCGATCCATTTTTCCGTCTCTTAGACTCAAGGGAAGAGTAGCCATCAAGTGCTTCTGACGCGGTAAGATGGAAGTGCTTCTGACGAGGTCAGATGGAAATGCTTCTGACGTTGGTCAGATGGAGTGCATCCGAAGACCTTCAGATGGAGTTGCTTCTGAAGGTCAGAGACAATATGTACTCCAACTTGGTTGCTTCTTCTAAGAAGCTATTTGCAATGACAGATGGACCTTATTGAAGCTCAGGATTATCATTCCATTATACTAGTTCAGATTCAGAGAGTTCTTTCGTTCTAAAGACTGCTTCTGAAAACTGATCAGTTTCTTCAATGATGAAGACCCACGAATGACAGGTTTCCGAACTAGGCAAGTTTTATTATGGAAGTTTGTTATATTTGATTAATAAAATATATTTTTTCTAATCAATCAAAGGAAAATCTACGATCGGATATTACCTTCCAAGAATATCCTTGGCAACTTATTTGAATCTACTCCACTTATGAAAACTGGAGATTTGATTGTATGGGCGGCTAAATCAGAAGGGTTCAATTTCTACCTCAACGGTTATCATATCTTCTTAGATACAGTTTCGTTCAATCATGATTGATGACGTCCAATCAAAGATTGATGAGCAATCCTTTGGTCGTGTATCCAACGGCTAAGTTTGGAGGCAAAGGAGTATTAAAGAAGAACCATGGTGATCTATGGAAAGAGTGTGAACAACAATCCAAAGTGCAAGAGTTATTCAAATTCACCAGAGCATTCTGGGTGCTCAAAATTTCATTCATTGTGAGGATTTGTAAGAGAGAAACTGAGCATTCAATCGATTGTAATCTTCTTCGATTCATCATAGTGAAATCCAGCCAATCGGCTGTAATCGTGGAAGAGTGGACGTAGGCCTAACAAGTCGAACCACTATAAACTCAGCATGCACATTTCTCTTCTCTAAACTCCATCCTTGCATTTAGTTTTTTTTCCCTACACGCTGTTCATATTATTCCTGATCCTAATAGTGTATTGAAATTGCTTTTAATTCCGCAAGAAATTTAAATTAGATTCAGAATCGCCTATTCACCCCCCCTCTAGGTGATATTGCTAGATCCAATAACGCGAAGTAGCGAATAGAGAGAAAAAGAAAGAAAGATGCCGTGATGGCATTCTTGAGAGTTATCGTTTTCTTTTTCCTTCGATCTTGTGAGAAGATCATCAGTTGCATTCCTACTTTTCTCGAAGACTAGTGGATTCGTATAATGCCTCTGCGCGAAGACGTAGCCCAGGTTTGGGTGAACTTCGATAACAAATTCTTTGGTGTGTTCTTCTGATTTTGTTCTTTTATCGTTATATTCTGCTAGTGTGTATTGTTTACTTGAGTTATTTTTCTGGAATTGGGGCACGATTCCTATCAAAAACCACCTACTTACACTATAAAAGCCTCCTCTCGAACTTTAGATTTCTAAATGTTGTGGCTCAAGCTTAAGGAGGGGCGAAGAAATTATTAAAAAAAAAAATCAACGGGGAATGGTAAGAACATCAGAGATATAACTGGTTCCGTTAGAGCATTTGTCCCTTTTAAAAAAGATACTAAAATTAGGAAACTATTCAAAATTGAAACGACACAAGTCAGGATATTTGATGGGCTCAAATGTTTAAGGAAATGGTTCTTCAAGGCTTATGATGATTTGATGTGGGATGTTGTCACAAATGGCGTTGTACCTGATGCTGCTGCAAGTGCAACTTTTGGAAATGGAGCAAATCCTACCACAACATTGACTGAGACTGAAAAAGCCAAAAGACGAGGCTTGGACTCCAAAGCTGTCAATGCGTTATTTTGTGCTTTATCAACTCCTCTTTATAACCGTGTCTCAGAGGAAGAATCTGCTAAAGCAATATGGGAAAGGCTTCATATTACTTTTCAAAGGACCAATAGAGTAAAAGAAACAAAGTTCAGTATTTTACTGAGTGATTATGAATCATTTCAAATGAAATCTGATGAATCTATTGCTGATATGATAGACAGGTTTCAAAGTCTGGCGAGTGAACTTGCAAGACAAGGTGCACCCATTACTGAGCCGATGCAAGTTAGGAAAATACTTAGAGGACTCACAAACGAGTGGAACTACATCAAACCTTCTATACAAGAATGTAAAATGACTAGACCACTTTCAGTGGATGAGCTAGTTGGACACTGCAATCCTATGAAACAGAACGAGCCAACAAAAAGGGAGATAAAAAAGGTAAGAAATCAATTGCCTTAAAAACTGAAATTATTCAATGTTTGTCAGACACAGATGATGAAGATGAGGATGATAAAGAACTAGCACTTATGGTGAACAAATTTAGAAAGATGGCCCGAAAAGCCAAAAACTTTAAGGGAAAGAAACCATTGAGGAAAAGTGATCAGAAATTTTCAAACAATGATCCTCAAGAAAGCAAAGATGTGATATGCTTCCATTGCAAGAAAGCAGGACACATCAAGCCGAATTGTCCAATTCTGAAGAAAGATAAGATCAAGTATGAGAAGTACAAGAAGGCTCTAAAAGCAAAAACATTAAGTGATTCTGATGACAGTGAAGATGACTATGCAAACATTTTCTTGATAGCTAAGCCAGATTCAGAATCAGATTCAAGCTCAGATTCAGAAACAGAGGTATGTCTATCTGAACTCCTTGATGAAATTTCAGAATATATTGATGAACTTTGCAAAAGTTATAAAGAAACTCTTGAAAGAGTTTCTGTTTTGAAAAAGGAAAATTGTTCTTTAAAATAACAAAATACTTCTCAAAGAGAAAAAATTGAATTTCTACAACACGAACTTCATCAGTTGAAAGAAAGCCATGATTTCATTTCAAAAGAGAATAGTTCTTTAAAAGAGAAAATTGATGATACTTCAAAAAGGTTTTCACAAAGTTCAAAAACTTCGGACAATATCATTTCAAAATAAATACCTTTTAATGATAGATCAGGCTTGGGTTTTAAAAAGGAAAGTGTTCTAAAAAATTATTTTACTAAAACAAATTTCCATAAACCTACTATTATTATTTATAGAAAGCATTTTTACAAACAATTTACTAAATCTTACATACGCCAGCCTTGTGTGAATTGTGGTGATCCTAGCCACACTAAGGATGGTTGCAAGAAAGTCTAGAGACCTATTAACAGAAGGTCATTAAATTTTACTAACACAGAAAGACCTAAGAAAGCATGGGTACTAAAGAAACAGTGAGTTATTTACTCCTTGCAGGTACCAAAGATAAAGAAGAACAAATGGTTTTTAGATAGTGGATGCTCGAGTCACATGACTGGAAATCCAGATATATTTGTATATCTATCAAAATACAATGGAAGAAGTGTATCTTTTGGAGGAAAAAATAAAGGAAAGGTCATTGGAAAATGAACTGTCAAGATTGGAAATCTGACAGTGAACGATGTTTCTTTTGTCAAAGGACTGAACTACAATCTAATCTATGTAAGTCAACTCCGTGACTCTAGTTATGAAATCTGATTTCAAGATTTAAAATGCACAGGTATGAGTAAGGACAAGGTGTAACACGAATGGATGAACGAACGTGAAAAGAGTTTTCGGGGACTCAAGTCAAGTTGATGACTACGTTGTTAATGGCGTTTCCGGTTGGAAATTGAAAAACCTATGAAGGTCGTAATGACGCGACGCAGAATGAAACTTGAGGTATAACGAGGCAACCGAAAGTGGGCATTGCATATACATCGTGATGGTAAGGCCATATGAGTTGGAATGCTTAGAGCATGATTGAAGTTGGTTTGCGAATGTCCTCATGACAAAGTTTGGGAAACATTGTTTGGGTGGAAGAAGATTTCAAGCCTATATCTACTCCAAGAATATCGAGTAGTAGTTTCTCGAGAGGAATTGAATGAGAGGCAATGCCGATGGATGAAATTACTTACAAATATGGGAGCGTTGCTTGTATACGGAAATACCTCGTAACTGTGTGAACTGCAAGAGTTGGAAATGTTGACTGCTCCAAGGGGATTGAAGGGAAAGCATAACCGTTGCAAGTTGGTGGATTAATTGGTCATCTGGGGACCTTGAATGTAATCAGGGAAGAATTACTAAGGACTCGATCATGACTTTACCAGAGGAGTCAAGAAGACTATGATTTAATCTGGACAGACGAGATTAAGCTAATGGAACTTGTGTGTTCCCGACGATACGAAAGGGTATTTGAATTGAATGATTGTACCCAAAAGGTGGAAGCATCGAAAAGTGCGATTTCATGATGGTTTAGTAATGATCATGAAAATAAAAGATCTTGAATTTATTACGACATCCTGGAAAAGCTTTTCGACAGGGAATTTGAAAAAGCGGGATTACATCATGACGTACATATTATTCCCGGACCATTAGACGAATTGAAGAGAAGGTCTGAATGCTAGAAGATGTACCATCGACCAATGTTATGAATGTCGAAGGAGAATAGAGAGAAGTAAATACAGATTGAGGACTGAAGAAAGCAAGTCCTGGGGAATGATGACTTTTGTCGGAAAAGACAAATGAGAACGTCAAGTAATGGGAAGAGTTATCTTAAAGAGTGAGGAGACGATGAGGCGTCTGTACCCCATGAGATTGGATAATTGAAAAATGACAAATTTCAAGGATGAAATTTATTTAATGGGGGAAGAGTTGTAACATTCCGAATTCCGACCCCTCTCAAGGCTATTGAATGGAAGGATATCGATCGGTGTATTCCAATTATAACCCGCTCGGAGTTGACCACTCCTGAGTTAACTGACCAAAAGGGAAAGACTGACGCATAGTCGGGTACGTGGACTTGGGGATTTTGAATAAGAAATGGCGCTTTGACCATAAGGATTATCGAGGAAATATTTTGGGCCAACAAAGATCGATCTAGGAACGATCGTGGAATGCCTTGCTAGCGTTATACGTTGGGACGCGGGTGATTCCGCTCAACCAATGTGCAATTTACAAGAATTTCCTAAATCGAATTTCGACAATCAAGATCACAGGAGCTAGCGATAAATCCAATTACATGACAACTAAAGTCGCCACAGTTTAAGAAACCCTAAGGTCGATACGCGTAGCGCCTGCAAGAGTCGTCCGTCAGTTTGAGATAAACTAGAATTATAGTCGACGAGGGCTCGACATGAAATTGAACTTCGAGATTTGGGTATTGGACATTTAGGAATTCCAACATTTGAATTGAAATGGACGTTGCCTCATCAAGAGCAATTTAGATTGGAAAAATGAAATTTCGGACGACACTTGCAAAATGACCCCTCAAGGTTTGCCCGTGTCTTAAGGTTTAATGGAGGGCGTTTTGGTCATTTGGTCTTCCCCTAGGGCTGCTGAAAATGGAAGGAGAAATTGGTCATTTGAGGCCTTGATATTATTGAGATGAGGACAAGTGTCACAATTTCGAGTGAGGAGCATTAATTGGCTTGTCTAATCCTCCCCCACCAGTTATTGAGTATGCTATGACTTAAAGGGATTAAGTTAGCTTCTCTCTCTCTCTCTCTCTCTCTCTCTCTCTCTCCCTCCTCCATCTTCTTCTTCATTTTCTTCTTCTCGGTTGAACAGACCCAGCCCGACCAGTCCCGACCACCTCACTTTATCCGATCATAACTTCTTCGTTCGGTGTTGGATTGAGGTAAAACCACATCCAATAGAAAGCTTATTGTCTTATCTTTTTAGGGACATATTATAAGCTCGATTAGCCCAGTATTTATTTCTGTGGGTCTGTTTGAATGGACAAAGGTCAGATTAAGACAGAATCTGACCAGTTTTGGGGAAAGACCTGTTTCGTGAGCTTTAAGCTTCAAATGGCTCCAAATTTTCGGTGAGATCTTCTACACTCATAGTACTAGAGTTGTGTAAGTTGTAGTTGCAAGTTTGTTTAAGAAATGAAGAGTTTCCATGGCTGATTTGAGGTGATTTCTTGAGGGCAGATTCTGACTGCCTGACCGCCGTGAGAAACCGAGCTGTTCAAAGGTCTTTGAGGTGTGGTGCGGCTTTGAAATCTTCGGTGAGTTTCATAAACTTGTAAATTGAGATTATGGCAAGTATTTTTGTGAGAAATTGGAGTTTAGAAGTGATTAAGGGCCGTTTGAGGTGAAAAACGCTAGATGCCGATCAATTTGCCCATAACGCGCATCGATTTTGAATTGAGCCGTTCTAAGTAGTTCGGTATCCAAATTGATCTCCGTTTTCGCCCACGCGTCCATAAGATATTGAAGAACAAGATTCTAAAATTTTTTTCTCAAAAAGTCAGTAGAAAAATGTCATTTTTCGTGAGACTGAACCTGGGCGTGGAGGCTCGAATTGGGTAGTTTTGATGAATTGAGACTTTGGATGACTTACCTTGATAGAACGACAATTGGCATGCTTAGGATCATTGAGTTATAACTGTGACGACTTGAGATTAAGGTGTTGTGTGTGTATTGAAATTGGAAGTATTTTAATGGGCGATTTGTGGAATTTCTTAGGGCCGTGCACTTGCCTATTCTGGCCGATTGACGATCGAGCTTGGTGGTAGAATTTGAGTGGAAGGGATAGCTCAATTAAAGAGGTAAGTGTCCCTTAAATCTTTACTCGAACGTTAGGACACTACTGGATGAGTTTGATTGATGAATTGGTGGTTTATTATGACCAATGAGATGTTGAATGCGTGAGATTATTGTAGTCGATCCACATGCCTTTGTGTGGGATTAAATTGATAAATTCCATAATTAGAGTGATGTGGTGTGACCTCAGTTTTCGTGAGGACTAGTACGGTTGTGTGGCAACTGAATCTGTGATTGGCAAGTGTGCTTCAATTAGCCAAAGAGCCTTGTGATGTAAGTGGCTATTGGGCTTGGTGATATAGTTCGGCTATTGTGCTCTAGATTCATATGAATTGGTTATGAAGCCCATGTTATTGAATTGGCTATAGTGCCTATGTTATTGAATTGGTTACAATGTCTATGATATATAAACGGCTATAATGCCAATGTTATATGAATGGGTTATAGTGCCCTCAGCGATCAATTGGCTTGGTGCCCCGGAGATCGAATTGGCTTCTTGCCCCCGTGATATCGATTGGCTATGAGCCCCGGTTATAGCAATTGGCCAGAGTGCCCAGAGAAGTACATCACGGCTAGAGAGCCCAGGCGATGAATGATTGTGACGAATTTTAAAAGTTATGTGTTTATTTATATAATATGTGTTAGAAGCTTGAACCCATGAGATTGAGAATGTTGACTGCGACTCTTGTTCATGCTTGATTTATGAATGCCATGTAATATTGTCTGGCTAAGCTTCTGCTTATCGCTTGTTTTGTAATCTGGGGGACTGGCAGTCTGGTCTAGGTTTAGGGTTCACTTGCTGAGATTCATATCTCACCCCGTCATGGGACCAATATTTTCATGTCTCAGACAATGGAAACCCGAGCTTGCATGGACTGACGTTGGAAGACAACTTTGAAAGAGAATAGATGGTGGCCTTTTGTGGCCTTAAGGATTGTACTTTATTTTTTGGATTATGAAATTGAACCTTTGGTATTTGACCGTTGTAACTTCTAAGGTGTACTATATGGATTCGATAAGTGTACTCAAGCTTCCTCCTAAGTCATTTCATTTGTACTGATGAATGGAGATGCTCGTCGCTTCCGTATGTTTATAGATTTTATGAGTTGTGGGCCGAAAGATCCTGGGAGACTATTGTAATGTAAACGGCCTAGTGGGATGTTCGCGTGCTTGCAAGGTTCGGGACGTGATAGAAAACCTACTCAAATTCGATACATATTCTTTATACATGACATTAAATATTCACAAGATTTGTTTCTCTACATTTTCATTGTTTCCTATAGGCGAGCGATGACAGGTTCCACTTAGAACCTTAAATCTACCCGTCAAAACAGATTCCTCATTTTTTGAAACTAGGAACCTAACTTGCATACCTTGAAACCTAGAACCTACCTTGCCGTTTCGAGGTCGGTTCCAAGTGCTTCCTAGGTTCCAACTATATTTTTAATTTAACAATGCAGTGAATCGTCATCTTTAATGATCACCACTTGTTGCTACAATCTAGTGACCACAATTCATATTTAGATAAGTAAATATATATATGAAATACTAACAAAGTAAAAATCTCATTCATAAATATTTTCAGAAATGGAAGCTCATACTAATGATTTAATATTACACACAAATCAGGGGCGCCATAAAATACCATAGGATCGCGCGAAAATATATACCAAGAAAAATAAATAAATAAATATTACAGGTTTCAGGTCTATCCCATCGGAACATGTTCTTCAATTTTTGAAAACTAGTACTTACCCTACAAATCTTGGAACCATGCTTATCCCTAGTTTTCCATTCTAACTCTTGAAAAAATCTACCAAATTATTTGTATCAAGGATGAGAAACCTCTTTTGGGAAAGCTAATCGAATTAGGAAACCACTCAAATTAGAAGCAATTCAAATTAGGAAACATACTCAAGTTAGAAAACTTACTTGGATTGGATTTCCTTTGTAATATGTATCCAAAATAGAAAACCACTTCTAAAAAATTAAACTAAGAAAAAAGTCAAATTAAGAAACCTACTCAAATTCGAGATATATTCTTGACAAATCGCATTAAATATTCACAAATTTGTTTCTCTAGACTTTCACCATTTCCCATTTCAACTCAATAAAATAGACTACTAAACAATTTGTATCCATTTTGACCGAACCAAAAAAAAAATTGTATCCATGATAAGAAACCTCTTTTAGGAAAGCTAATAAAAGTACGAAACCAATCAAACTAGGAAACCATTCAAATTAGGAAACATATTCAAGTTAAAAACTTACTTGGATCAAGTATCCTTTGTAATTCGAATCCAAAATAGAAAACCACTTCTAAAAAAGTTACTTAAATTGGGAAATAAATCAAGCTAGAAAATCACTCAAATTAGGAAACCTACTCAAATTCGAGACATATACATTACATTAAATATGCACTAGATTTTGATGCACTTAGGATTGGCAAATTCAGAATGGGCTCAAATTTTGTTGGCTGCATGAAAACATGTCATTGATCAACCCTCACAGCTATGATGTGACCGATAGCGTTTTTTTACGTTTTGGAGTCGTTTATATGGGTTTTTAAGCATTTTTTTATTTTAGGCAATTTTCATAATTTTGCGTTTCCTAATATAATTAGGGTTAACATCGTATAAAAGGGTGTTTGGGGTTCCCAGAAAGCAGACTTTTTAGACTTTAATATTTTATCGAATTCGGTAAACTTATTTGAGAGAGCAGATTGTTCCTCGTATTGGTTCTGATTCTTCTATTTAGCCAATTTCCATATTGTTTCAGGTTGACTTGAATCAATGGCTGAACAGAATCGTGGTGGTCATGGACGGGAGCTCATGTTGGTCAAGGACGTAGAGTCGTTCTTGATGCAGACGAACAACCGTTTCTAAGAGACCTGCGAGACGTAGAAATTGAAGAGCAAAGAAGGCGAATCCAGTATTTGGAACGATAACTTGCGCAGGCGAGATTGGATGTTTAATCTGACGAAGGTGTAGAACCTGAGGATTCAAACGATGAAGAAGAGGAGGATGTCAATTCTTTCAAGGTTTTGAACCATGGAAGGAATCGAGGAGTACGACCTGAAAATCTACTTTTCCTAATATCGGGATGAAGATCGAGATTCATGAGTTTCAATATCCAATCTTCAATGAGGATCCAGTCTACGATGAATCTGATGGAGAGCAAGAGGATGCGGATCTAGGTGAGAAAGAGATTGTCTATGTTGATTCTGATTTCGCAAAGATGGCCGATCGATCGTCGTCACTGAAGTTCGTAGCCTAGAAGAAGGATCATGCATGGACGCCATTGTTCTATCCCCTCATGGTTCACTGCCCCCAGAATCACAGGTTCGAGTGTTCACTCCTCCACCTCTAAACTGTAGGCGATTTATCGTTGCTACCAATATTGCGGAAACTTCTTTAACTATCGATGGAGTTGCGTATGTTATTGATTTTGGTTATGTGAAACAATGTGGATACAACCTATCCACTGGAATGTATTTTCTTGATATTGTTCAAGTTGACAAAGTGCAAGCTGACCTGGAGGTGTTACCGATGATATCCATCCATAGTTTATCAAGATGAATTACCAGATGTAACAGTTTTGGAGATACATAGATCTTCTCTTTTTGGCTGTATTCTTTATCTGAAGTTGTTGGATCTTTCTGATTTCGACATCCTTAGATTTGATTTTCTTGATTCTTCTTCACATGATTCTTTGGAAGATGCCTTAAAGCAATTATACCTTATCGATGCAATTGTTGAAGATGGATCAATTACAAGCATTGGACGGACAAGGGCCGAATTTCCTTTGGAGCCTTCACTCTCAAGAACATTGATGGAACCTAATGAGTATGGTTTCTTATCCCAGACTTTGACTATTGCTGCCTTGTTATCTGCGGAGACTTCTCTGTTTCCTGGTTGAAGCAACGGTACTGAAAAGAAGAGAAGTAAGAGTAGGTTCTCTTTAGCCGGTAGAGCGCTAACAAATTGTTCCTCATTGGAATATTAAAGATGATTTACCCTTTGAGAAGTAAAATCATCATTTTGGGAAAAATGAGAGATTTGAAAACCCAAACGGAAGGATCGGCCATCCAACCAGATCCAAACCCTAACTTTGGCCTTTTCAGTGATCTCAGACATTTTCAAAGAGAATTTACCCATAAAGGGCAGAATGGTCATTCTGAAAAGAATAGGAAGGGAAATCCCAAAAATAGGATTAGCTAGTTGTCTGTGACCATTCCTCAATTTTGAGGAATTTTTCACAAATTTTTTCCAATTTTTATCAAATTTTTGAAGATTTTTTGAAAATGTTTTATTAAAAAGAAGAAGTTTTTATTTTGAAAATCACGCTGGGCCGATCCATTAGACCCAACCTAGCGCCCGTGTGAACTCTTCTGCCCGTGCGAGGCCAAGCAGGCCCAAGACACATGGCTCGGTAGACAACTTGCTCATGATCGGCCCAAGGAAGGCCAGCCTACCGCACATATACGCACAAGCAAAACGACGTCGTTCAGTTATTTAATTTTTTATTTTTTCTAAAAAACCATTTGTTTAATGATCGGATGACTCAGGCGCCTCCACGTGGCCAACTCTGAGCCATTCGATCACATAACAGAATCAGATTCCCTCCTAATGGCCTCGCTGACGTGGACGCTACGTGTCATGCCACATGGCGCCACGTCAGCGCTGACCAAGGTCAGAGATGCCGGAGAAGACGACCGGCACCGGCGCTACTTCGTCGGCACCTCATCAGAACTTGATATCTCAACATACAAAGCTCCGATTGAGCTAAAACTTGTGCCATTCGACTCCACTTAACTTCCTCTATCACATATATCAGGCTCGACATAGCAGAATCACTTCTGACAAAGCCACCTACTCTGACCAAAGGTTAGCACTGGCAAAGATTTGCCATAGCCATTCTACATGTGCTTTAGCTAAAACAAACAATCAATAAGCACACAGAGGCTCAAGAAGACTTACCTGAGGTCCACGACGGCTCGATTTGGTCTAGATCGAGCCGTTGAGCGCATGACCAGCTGGAGGAAGTTGGAGGTTGACACAAGGATTTACGCGATCAAGATGCATGAAACCAAAGGGAGAATGTTTAGTGAGGTTCAAGGAATAGACCAGCAGTAATAGCATGCAAGATGACACGTAAAAACATGAGATGCCATGTGAGGCCGAGAGAGAGCTTAGGAGAGAACTTTACTGCTTTTGACGATCTCCGGTCGAACAAATAAATTTGTGAGCTTCCTCAAACCACTAGGATGCTAAAATAGGCAACTACGAGCTTCGGTTCTGCTCGATTTGCTCCGATGAGCGATCGACAGACTTCGGAACTCGAGAGCTATGATGGCGATCTCCTAGGCTCCGAATCGCCTCTCTCTCTCTCTCTCTCTCTCTCTCTCTCTCTCTCTCTCTCTCTCTCTCTCTCTCTCGCTTTATGGATCCTTTTCGAACAGAATGAACCTCCTCCTCCTCCTTTTTTTCTTCTAGAATCCGCGTGAGGATTAGTATAGCTTTTTCCAAAAAAAATAAAAAAATCCGAGAGGGGGTGTTCGTTGACTTCAATTTCACATGCCCGACGCCAAGTCAAGTGCCATTTGGCATGTCGACGCCGGGCATTCTCCGGTTGGTTGATCAGAGATGAGGCAGAAGTGAAATGAACACGAATTTGAGTCCTATGTGATTTGCATTTCGACTCGTTTGACCATCAGCACAAATCGGCTTGGCTAGTGCAACTCCGATGGACCCAAACCACCAGATCGGTCTCAATCACCACGGACAAAGGTCCTCCTCAAGAGCCCTCAACCAATTTCATCGATTAAAGTCGATTGAATCTCCAATTGCACGATCGAAATTCAACCTACAACTCTGTCAATTGTGCGGGAATTGGCCCTTTGAACGAATCGGGTCTGGATTGGGTTCGCGAGCCGGATCCGATTTGGCCCGCAGACATGATAGAGATTAATTTCAAAATTAACCAAAATCTGTGTTGAATTTTTTAAATTAGACCTCAAATTGACTTAAGGGATATGGATTTCATCCAAAAACACAATTTTCCCCAAAAGTTTTGCCCTAATTCATTAAAAACCCCAAAATTTCCCCTAAGATCCAATGATGAAATTCTTCGAATTGAGGACCTAAATGGCCAAATCGGAACAAGCCACCTTTTCCAATCAATTCAGAATGGTTGAAAACATAGGGGAGAGGTCTCATTTTGTCATGGCAGTCACCGAATTTAAAGTAATTTCACTTTTGACAAAATCCAGGGACTAAATTGCAATAAAAGTATGCAATAATGCCCAATTCGTGTAATCAAGCAATTTCAGTGAACAATTAACTAAATTACAATGGAGGGCAATCATATTGAATTAGAAAATCTACTCAATTTCGAGACATATTCTTGACACATTACATTAAATATTCACAAGATTTGTTTCTCTAGATTTGCAACATTTCCCATTTCAACTCTAGAAAATAGTCTACTAAACAATTTGTACCCAAGATAAGAAACCTCTCTTAGAAAAGCTACTCAAAGTATAAAATCAATCAAACTAGGAAGCCACTTAAATTGGAAAACATACTCAAGTTAAAAGAACTTATTTGGATCGGGTTTCCTTTATAATTTGTATCCAAAATAGAAAACCACTTCTAAATAAGTTACTTAAACTTGGAAACAAAACAAACTAGGAAATCACTCAAATTAGAAAACCTACTCGAATTCGAGTCATATTCTTGACACATTACATTAAATTAGTTTCTCTAGATTTGCATTGTTTCCCATTTCAATTCAGGAAAATAGTCTACCAAACAATTTATATCCAAAATAGGAAAGCTACTCAATGTGTGAAACCAATCAGATTAGGAAACCACTCAAATTGAGAAACATACTCAACCACTCAATTTTGGGAAACATACTCAAGTCACAAAATCTACTTGGATCGGTTTTCCTTTGTAATTCGTAGCCAAAATAGAAAGTCGCTTCTAAAAATTTATTTAAACGAGGAAATCAATCGAACTAGTAAATCTACTCAATTTCAAGACATATTCTTTACACATTATATTGAATACGCACAAGATTTGTTTCTCTGAATTTTTACCTTTTTTCATAGATGAGTGGTTCTAGATTCCATACAGGTTTCACCAAAAACCTTGAACTTACCCGTTAGAACAGATTTCTCATTTTTTAGAATCTAGACCTATCATGCATACCTTAGAACTTGGAACCGAGAACCTACCCTAGCACAAGTTTCAAGGTCGGTTCCAAGCTATTCCTGGGTTCCACTTTAATTTAATGATTGCAATGAATCAACACATTTAATGACCATCACTTGCTGTATATATATATATATATATATATATATATATATATATATATATACTCAGTCATAAATATTGCCAAAAATAAAAACTCAAACTAGTGATTTAATATTACACATTCATCATGGGACGTCATAGATGCCGCGGGATTGTGCAAAAAGATATACCAAGAAAAAAAAATTATTAGAGGTTCTATGTCCACCCCGTCGGAACAAGTTCTCCAATTTTTGGAGGGTTAAGTACACCTCAAGTGCCATAAGTTGTCTACAGCGCTCACTTTAGTGCCAAAACTTTCAAATCGATCACGTGCTAAGTTTTTGTAACTCCGTTCACTTTAGTGCCAAAACTTTCAAATCGATCACTTTAGTGCTAAGTTTTTGTAACTTCGATCACTTAAGTGCAAACTTCTTTTAAAAACGATCACTTCAATGTCAAATTCAATGAGCCACGTCAGCCGTGTCGGAATTTCGGCGAGCCACGTCAACTTAAATCGGAGTTGGCACTAAAATGATCGTTTTTAAAAGAAGTTGACACTTTAGTAATCGAAGTTATAAAATCTTAGCACTAAAGTGATCGATTTGAAAGTTTTGGCACTAAAGTGAACGTTGTACACAACTTATGGCACTTGGGGTGTACTTAAGCCAATTTTTGGAACCCGATGCTTAGCCTGCATATCTTGGAACCTAAAACTAGATAGTTTCCTCGTTCTAAGTTCTACCCTGGAAACATGCTCACCCATAGTTTCCCATTTCAACTCATGAAAAAAGTCTACCAAACAATTTATATACATAATAAGAAACCTCTTTTGGGAAAGCTACTCAAACTAGGAAACCACCCAAACTAGGAAACATACTCAAGTTAGAAAACTTACTTGGATCGGATCCTTTGTAAGTTTGTATCGAAAATAGAAATCTACTTCTAAAAAATTTACTTAAACTAGAAAACAAATCAAGTTAGGAAACCTGCTCATATTCCAAAAATATTCTGGACACATTACATAAAATATTCACAAGATTTTTTCTCTAGATTTTCATCATTTCCCATTTCGACTCAAGAAAATAGTCTACTAAACAAAACCAATCAGATTAGGAAACCACTCAAATTAGGAAATGCAATCAATTAAAAAAAACTTACTTGGATCGGGTTTCCTTTGTAATTCATGTCCAAAATATAAAATTGCTTCTGAAAATTTACTTAAACTAGGAAACAAATCAAATCGGGAAATCTCTCAAATCAGGAAACGTACTCAAATTCGAGACATATTCATTACATTAACTATGCATGAGATTTGTTTCTTTAGATTTTCACCATTTCCCATTTTAACTCAAGAAACCAATCTACCAAACAATTTGCGTCCATGATAAGAAACATCTTTTAGCAAGGCTACTCAAAGTATGAAATCAATCAAATTCGGAAACATACTCAAGTTAGAAAACTTATTGGATCGGATTTCCTTTGTAATTTCTATCCAATATAGAAAACCACCTCTAAAAAAGTTACTTAAACTAGGAAACAAATCAAACTAGGAAATCACTCAAATTAGAAAACCTACTCAAATTCGATACATATTCTTTATGCATGACATTAAATATTCACAAGATTTGTTTCTCTACATTTTCATTGTTTCCCATAGGCGAGCGATGGCAGGATCCACTTACAACCTTAAATCTACCCGTCAAAATAGATTCCTCATTTTTTGGAACTAGGAACCTAGCCGGCATCACTTGAAACCCGGAACCTACCTTGTCGTTTCGAGGTCGGTTCCAAGGGCTTCCTAGGTTCCAACTATATTTTTAATTTAACAATGCAGTGAATCGTCACCTTTAATGATCACCACTTGTTGCTACAATCTAGTGACCACAATTCATATTTAGATAGATGAATATATATGAAATATTAACAAAGTGAAAACCTCAGTCATAAATATTTTCAGAAATGGAAGCTCATACTAATGATTTAATATTACACACAAATCAGGGGCGCCATAAAATACCATAGGATCGTGTGAAAATATATACCAAGAAAAATACAAAAAATTAATACAATCAGGTCTATCCCATCGGAACATGTTCTTCAATTTTTAAAAACTAGCACCCACCATGCAAATCTTGGAAACATGCTTACCCCTAGTTTTCCATTCTAACTCATGAAAAAAGCCTACCAAATTATTTGTATCAAATATGAGAAACCTCTTTTGGGAAAGCTAATCTAATTAGGAAACCACTCAAATTAGGAAACATACTCAAGTTAGAAAACTTACTTAGATTGATTTCCTTTGTGATATGTATCCAAAATAGAAAACCACTTCTAAAAAAGTTAAACTAAGAAAAAAAATTAAATTAAGAAACCTACTCAAATTCGAGACATATTCTTGACAAATTACATTAACTGTTCACAAATTTGTTTCTCTAGATTTTCACCATTTCCCATTTCAACTCAAGAAAATTGACTACTAAACATTTTGTATCCATTTTGACCGAACAAAAAAAAAACAATTTGTATCCATGATAAGAAACCTCTTTTAGGAAAGCTACTAAAAGTACGAAACCAATCAAACTAGGAAACCATTCAAATTAGGAAACATATTCAAGTTAAAGACTTACTTGGATCAGGTATCCTTTTTAATTCATATCCAAAATAGAAAACCACTTCCAAAAAAGTTACTTAAATTGGGAAACAAATCAAACTAGAAAATCACTCAAATTATGAAACCTACTCAAATTCGAGACATATATATTACATTAAATATACACTAGATTTTGATGCACTTAGGGTTGGCAAATTCGGAATGGACTCAAATTTGGTCGGCTGCATCAAAATCGGCCATTGATCAATACCCACTGCTATCCTGTGATCGACGTCGTCTTTTCACGTTTTGAGTCGTTTAAATGGGTTTTTAAGCATTTTTTTTTTGTTTTAGGCAATTTTCGTAATTTTGCATTTCCTATTGTAATTAGGGTTAACACCGTATAAAAGGGTGTTTAGGGTTCGCAGAAAGCAGACTTTTTAGACTTTAGACTTTGATATTTTATCGAATTTGGTAATCTTATTTGAGAGAGTAGATTGTTCCTCGTATCGATTCTGATTCTTCTGTTCAGCCAATTTCAGTTGCGCTCTGGCTTATTTGGTATCAGAGCAAAGGTTGACTTGAATCAATGGCTGAACAGATTCATGGTGGTTATGGATAGGAGTTCGTGTTGGTCAGGGACGTAGAGTCGTTCCTGAAGCAGAAGAACAACCGCTTCAAAGAGACCTGCGAGACGTATAAATTGAAGAGCAAAAAAGGCGAATCCAAGAGTTGGAACGATAACTTGCGCAGGCGAGGTTGGGTGTTTAATCTGAAGAAGGGGTGGAACTTGAGGATTCAACCGACGAAGAAGAGGAGGATGTCAATTCTTTCAAGGTTTTGAACCAGGGAAGGAATCGAGGAGTACGACCTGGAAATCCACTTTTCCTAATATTGGGATGAAGATCGAGATTCATGAGTTTCAATATCCAATCTTTGATGAGGATCCAGTCTGCGATGAATCTGATGGAGAGCAAAAGGATGCGGATCTAGGTGAGGAAGAGATTGTCTATGTTGATTCTGATTTCGCAATGATGGTCGATTGATCGTCGTCACTGAAGTTCGAAGCCTAGAAGAAGGATCATGCATGGATTCCATTGTTCTATCCCCTCATGGTTCACTGCCCCCAGAATCACAGGTTCGAGTGTTCACTCCTCCACCTCTAAACTGTAGGCGATTTATCGGTTCTACCAATATTGCCGAGAGTTCTTTAACTATCGATGGAGTTGCGTATGTTATTGATTTTGGTTATGTGAAACAATGTGGATACAACCTATCCACTGGAATGTATTTTCTTGATGTTGTTCAAGTTGGCAAAGTGCAAGCTGACCTGGAGGTGTTACCGATTATATCCATCCATAGTTTATCAAGATGAATTACCAGATGTAACAGTTTCGGAGATACATAGAACTTCTCTTTTTGGCAGTATTCTTTATCTGAAGTTGTTGGATCTTTCTGATTTCGACATCCTTAGATTTGATTTTCTTGATTCTTCTTCACATGATTCTTTGGAAGATGCCTTAAAGCAATTATACCTTATCGATGCAATTGTTGAAGATGGATCAATTACAAGCATTGGACGGACAAGGGCCGAATTTCCTTTGGAGCCTTCACTCTCAAGAACATTGATGGAACCTAATGAGTATGGTTTCTTATCCCAGACTTTGACTATTGCTGCCTTGTTATCTGCGGAGACTTCTCTATTTCCTGGTCGAAGCAACGGTACTGAAAAGAAGAGAAGTAAGAGCAGGTTCTCTTTAGCCGGTAGAGTGCTGACAAATTGTTCCTCGTATCGGTTCCGATTATTCTGTTTAGCCAATTTCCGTTGCATTTCGACATTAGATTTGTTTCTCTAGATTTTCACTTTTTCCCATTTCAACTCAGGAAATTAATCTACAAGACAATTTGCATCCATGATAAGAAACCTCTTTTAGGAAAGTTACTCAAAGTATGAAAATCAATCAAACTAGGAAAATCACTCAAGCTAGGAAACATACTCAAGTAATTAAGAAAAATTACTTGGATCGGATTTTCTTTATGGGCTCAATCTCACAACATTTTGCTTTACATATCCTCACAAAATTGGAATGTCCTCGATATTTTTACTGTTTCCCCTTTTCAACTCATAAAAATTATTTGCCAAATTGATAGTCGTCCACCCAAAAACCCGACTAGGACAAAAAAGGGAAATTTATCCCGTAATTTCTCTTTTTGGGCTTGACATACAAACAACTGCTTTATTGAAAGAAGATAAAAGACGCGTCGAATTGGACCGCGGCATGGTAGGGAATCCGCACCCCCGAAGCAACCTATCCAGGCCGTCCCGCGTTGACCCGATTGAACGGGAGACTTTTCGACCAAAAAAAAAAAGAACGGGAGACTTTACGTGTGCCAACTCTCCCTATAAATACACCCCTCCCCCTCAAACAATCTCACAACACGTACCATACGACTTCAGCTATACTCCTTTCCCTGATTCATTGTCAATTTCTAGTATCCCACCAAAAATAACCACCAACCATGGCCGAAGGACACCATCACCACCACCACCACCGCTTCCACCATAAGAAGGAGGACAAGCCAACCATGCAGGCCGCGGTCTACTCTGGGACCACGGTTGATTACAAGAAGGAGGAGAAGCACCACAAGCACCTCGAGCAACTCGGCGAGCTCGGTGCCGCCGCCGCCGGTGTTTATGCTTTGGTAATAATTATTATCTTCTTCTCATTTCTTGCAATTACTTCCCATTTTATACGTGAATTCGCCTTATTGACCTGAACCGTCAGGTTGATCACAGACATTGGGAGCGAAGGATCTCAATTAGACTAGAATATTTTCTACTGGACGTGATGATGGCATGCCATGCAAGAATGGATCGTCCTCATAAATGAACAATAGTCCAAATCCAATCAATTTCCTTCACCGATCGACTAGAGGAATAAGATTTTCCCACAATTGGCTTAAATAGAAAACATAGATGCACTCCGTAACAGTATCTACAAGATCAAAACTTCTGCTCAAATTGAATAAATCAATCATTTTGTTTGAACTTATACCATATGAAAGAAGTACACATTAACTCTTTTTCTTTTCCCCGTTACCTCTTCTCATTTTGTTTCATTCACACTACTCCTAATTATTGATGTGTAAACCGCAGCATGAGAAGCATATGGCCAAGAAGGACCCAGAGCACGCCCACAGGCACAAGATAAAGGAGGAAGTAGCCGCCGCCGCCGCTGTTGGGGCTGGGGGGTTCGCCTTACATGAGCACCACAAGAAGAAGGAGGCCAAGAAAAAATATAAGGAGGCACATGGCAAGAAGCACCACCATCTCTTCTAAACCGTGGATGGATCTCCGTCTCTCTCTTCCTGCTTTGTTGTTTTGTATTTGTAATTTTGCTTTCTCTAGCCAAGTATCCTCCGAGCTAAGAGACCGCCCTCCATAGTCGTCGCACTTTTGCAGAGGGGTGGTTCTTGAATCTTGGACCTGCTGCTTGTTAATGGTTCCTGAGAGAGGAGTCTCTGTGCGTATTTAGGCTTTGTCTTGTACCTGTTGTATATGGGGTGTCTTAATAATATGATCTGATATTTCTTGCGTTTACCTTTCAACGTATTATTTTAGGGACGGAGACTATATTCAATTTTATTTTCCAGAACCTATTCAGCTCAGAGTCTCCGCATAGAATAGGTCCAACAAGTTAGTGAATGTTAATTCACCCAAAACGTGGTAGCATGATATCTAGAATATCACCTGATCGCGATGTATATTCAACTATAATTGCAAAAGACGTATGAAATCAGAAAAAAAAAAAAAACATCAACAAGGGTACCCTAGATTTTCTTAAAAAGCCGAGGTGTAAATTCATTTATTTATTTTTTGGGCATCAAATAGTCAACACCATTTTTCCAATTTGATGGAGAGTAGAAGTGACTGATCATACATGCCACGTGGATGGATCCAAGGGGCATTTGACAACACTCTGAGAATTGATTTTCCGCAAATATTATGTTTTTTTTTGTGATATTAATCCTCATTTTCCCACAAATATTAATTTAAAATGAGGATTAATACCACGAAAAATCCTAAATTAGTACACCCGTGAAAAATTTATCCCAAATTATTTTTTTAACCAACAAAAAACGCAAACTAGTACACATGTGACAAACATACCCAAAATTATTTTGTTGACTGCCAAAAAAATGGTACACTTGTAACAAATTTATCCCAAAATAATTATTTTGATCATCAAAAACTCTAAACTGGTACACATGTGGAAAATATACCGCTGTTGATTTTCGTTAAAATTGAATTAATACCACTAAAATTTTTAAATTGATACACATGTGACAAATAGAGGGTAAAAACCTCAAACGTATAAATCCGGCAGTTGTCACGTATCATTTAACTCAGCAATTTGATGATAAAATCTAACAAAAATTAATGGATGGTAAATCTATCATAGGTGTACTAGTTTATGGTAAATTTATCAAAGGTGTATCAGTTTATAATTTTTTGTGGTAAAAAATAGTTTAGGGTAAAATTGTCACAAGTGTACCAGTTTGAAGTTTTTCATAATATTTGTTGGAATATATAAATATTAAACCACGCCTTCTTCTAATAGCTTAAGCTTTTAGAGCAGTTGGCAAGTGGTCCCACTAAATTCTCACTTGGTATCAGAGCAGGAGGTCCTGAGTTTAAATCTTTCCAGGCCCCTATTTACCTCCCCAATGAATTTATCCACGCTTAGTACTAGGCAAAAGACCAGACTAAGCATGAGGGGGAGTGTTGGAATATATAAATATTAAACCACGCCTTCTTCTAATAGCTTAAGCTTTTAGAGCAATTGGCAAGTGGTCCCACTAAATTCTCACAATATTAACCTCTTAAAATGATTAGCTGACCATATGTGTTTTTTTGTTTATTTTCGTTGTAGTCACATTGAAAGTTTGAAAGAATTTGTTGAGTGAGGAATAACTACTGACTTTGATGCCTATATTTGAAATAATTAACCAGTGTTGGTCAGCGACTCTTTAGATGTTATTATAGGGGTTCCATGCCCGATTTAAGCCATAATTATTATTTAATCCTTCAATTCCATCCCCATTACGATGCCAGTTAGATCTAAATAGGGATTATCCTATATTATAACATGGTCGAACCAATCCTGCAAAGAAACAAAGGTTGCTAATGCCAAGGAGAGAACGTGGAATTCGATCACATAACTTGTTGGTTTCATACCATTTGGGATAAGCCCCACACCACTAAACCAACCACAGCTGAGGTGGAGGAAGTTGAAAGTTTGAAAGAATTTGTTGAGTGAGGAATAACTACTGACTTTGATGCCTATATTTGAAATAATTAACCAGTGTTGGTCAACGACTCTTTAGATGTTATTATAGGGGTTCCATGCCCGATTTAAGGGATAATTCTTATTTAATCCTTCAATTCCATCCCCATTACGGTGCCAGTTAGATCTAAATAGGGATTATCCTATATTATAACATGGTCGAACCAATCCTGCAAAGAAACAAAGGTTGCTGATGCCAAGGAGAGAAAGTGGAATTCGAACACATAACTTGTTGGTTTCATACCATTTGGGATAAGCCCCACACCACTAAACCAGCCACAGCTGAGGTGGAGGAAGCTTTATTTCACCATATTGTTGGAGTTGGCGAATACTTCGAGAACTCTTGTTTCTCACACCGGGTACGCCCTCGTGAGTTTAGGAAAATCAAAGTGTTGTCCCACGACATGTGACCCATGCATGCAGGATGCGGGGTTCGGGGGCAGCGCCCCCGACACGGGTGTCCCGCTGCCCGGTCAGTGGACGGCTGCCCCGCTCGCCGATGAGCGGGCGGGGGTTCGGGGGCAACACCCTCAAAACCTCAACGGGTTTTGGCTTTTATTTAAGTTAACCCGTATGGTGTGGGCTTAATAGATGTTTCGCTGGGTTTAGATTTTGGGCCCGTTTAGAGCATATATATTTTGCTCGTTTATACTGATCATTGTAACGAGTTGAGAGGCTGTAAACCAAATATCATAGTGAAATCTCTTGTAGGACGTAGCCCTATTATGGGGTGAACCTGGGTAATCTCGTGCGTCATTCAATTTTTCTTGATTTCTGTGTGATCGTTCTGATTCGGTGTTCGATAAATCCCATCACATATAAGGTAGTCAACTAAAGTCAACGACAAAATATTTAAATGTCACAATGACTTTTACATATAAGTACTATATGTCGATGGCGAGTGCGGAATCAAATATGTTCTTCACCATATTTTGAATGGAAAATATGTTGAAATGACTTGAAACTGTGGTTAGAGTGTAGCATGAGAATTAGAGTCTAAAACAAAACAAAATAAAAGGAGCCTACCATGAAATCTCTAAAAGTATGGGGATAAAAAATGTGGTCTCTTTACACTTTTCTCTTTTCTTCCTCGTTCGCAATAAGTAGCAAAGGATAAATTGAGATATCTGTCCAGTCGGGTCAGCTACTAAGGCTGGGCATGACAATACTTGTGGCATTCTGAATTTTCGCGCCTCGAGGCTTGAGATATGAAATGGAAGCTCGAATTGACAATTAAAAATGAAGAATTTCAAAATTGGAAAAGGGTTTGACGTCATCTCACCAATGGTCATTCAGAATAGAGAAAACGAAGTTTTGGAAGAAAAATGACAAATGCCCGTTTTACCCCTCGCCCATTTGTCTTTGCCTTAAGGATTTTCGAAGGTCGAAATGGTCATTTCTCCCACACCTTGAGGCTGCCGAAAATGCTTGGAGAATAAGGCAAATAAAGTCAATGGAAGTCAAAGTCAATGAAGCAACCAATGGGAGGTTGCCAAGTGTCACCCTATGGTTAAACCAAGCATTAATTGTCATTAATTGTGATCTTGACAAATTGGCCCCAATTATTTGAGAACATCTCCCCTAGCTGCTGAAAAATTCGTGCACCCCTTCCCCTTCTCCATTTCCTTCAAAATGTCCTTCTTTTCCTCTCTAGCCAAAACTGCTCCAGAAGACAGTTTCTGAGCCTTCTGTTTGGCCTGCTCGAGGGGTCTATCCTGTCACCTTTTTGCCATGCTCCAACCACCACAGGTTATTTCAAGATGTCCTTGATATTTTGCCATTGGTTTCATGATTTTTGGAGGTCTGGTTAATTTATGGTGATTTTTGGAAGAAAAGCGGACAGATTCTGAGCTAGCTGAGGAGAAGTGTTGGTTCTAACTCTTAAAAATTCCAAATGACCTCAAATTTTTTTAGGAGAGCTTCATAACATCTAGTACTATGTTCAGATGGTCTATGGCTGCAAATAGATAGTTTTAAAATTAGTTTTCATGGCTGATTGTGGGTGGTTAAAATCGGACAGATTCTGATCGTGGAATGACCGTGAGGAAACTAGGCTGCTCAAAGCTTTGTGGTGTGATTTTGCTCAAAACCTTTTCGGTTAGACCCCTAAACTTGATGTTTGATGTATTGGAAAGTTGGTTTTGAGAGGAATTTGGGTTAAGAGGTGATTAAGGAACTGTTTGAAGTGAAAAAGTGGGACGCCGTCTAATCTGCCCCCAGCGCGCACTGATTTTGAATTGAGTCGTTCTAAGTCGTCCGGTATCCAAATTGAGCTCCATTTTCGGCCACGCGTCCGTAAGATCTTGAAGTTTAGGACCATGGAATTTTTTGACCCAAAAGGTTAGTATAAAATTTGCAGTTTTCGTGAGAATGAACCTGGTTGTGGGGGCTCAAATTGGACATTTTTGGTAATTTGAGACTTTAGATGACTTGCCTTGATAGAACGACAATTGACATGCTTAGGAGCATCATATCAACACTGTGATGACCTAATATTAAGGAGTTATCGGTGTTGTTAAGGAATTGGCGCGATGGGATTGAGAAATAATCGAGTTTCGATGTGGTTTTCCCAGACACGCTGTGAGAGCCATGTTTGGCCGTGAGTTTGCTAAGCTAGGTAGCTCATTGGGATGGAATATGCTAGCTTGCTTAATGAGGTAAGTGTCCCTTAAACCTCTACTAGGACGTTAGGACGCTACTGGATGCGTTTGATTGATGATTTGATCAATGAGTGGATTGACTGAACTTTGATTTATGATGACTGAATATGAGTGTGTGAAATGATTTGGCTAGAATGCCCATGTGAAGTGATTTGGCTAGAATGCCCATGTGAAATGATTTGGCTAGAATGCCCACGTGAAATGATTTGGCTAGAATGTCTATATGATTTCGGTTGTGATGAGAATTGACTTGGTTGTGTGATGTTTGCAATATAATTGCCTATGTTTTATGAATGGGCTATAGTACCCCAGCGATCAATTGGCTTGGTGCCCCGGAGATCGCATTGGCTTGATGCCCTAAGATATCAATTGGCTTGAATGCCCTGTGTGAATGCATCGTAATTGGCCAGAGTGCCCTGATGCTGATGAATTGGCCAGAGAGCCCTTGTGAACTTGAAATGGCCAGAGAGCCCTTGTGCATCGCAATTGGCCAGAGAGCCCTGATGCAAATAATTGGCCAGATTGCCCTTGAGAAATACATCACGGCCCGAGAGCCCTTGGCGATGAGTGCATGAGATGACTTCTGAAGTTGTGCGTTTAATCATATGCTAAGGTGTGGTGCTTGATTCCACAAAGTGATGATATGTGAAATTTGAATGCCATGAGCAATGCTTTGTTGAGATTCTGCATTTACTTCATGGTGTAATCTGGTGGGACTAGCGGTCTGGTCTAGGTTTAGGGTTTACTTGCTGAGATTTATATCTCACCCCAGTGGGGGCTTAACTTTTTCAGGTCCCACGCGATGAGACGGGAGTTTGTCGAGGTTGAGTATTCGAATATGGAATTACAGGATATGAAATCACATTTTGGATTTTAGGGATTGTATTTATGAGTTGTGGATATAGGAACTGAATCTCTAGCATTTGACCATGATTAACTGAGAGAAAGGTGTATTTTATAGAAGAAGAGAAGTGTACCCTTTTGTCTTGAGTCATCTCATTATTTATATGAATGGAGCTATTGTACTGCTTCTGTGATCTTGTTTCTTCTTGATGTTAAGACTGATTGGCTGAAGAATCCTGGGAGAATAAATATATGAATGGCCTGGGTGATGTTCGCGTGCTCGTCAGGTTCGGAGCGTGACAATACTTCTCCACCTAGAACGAAACAAACAATGAAAATCCTATTGACTAACCAACTAATCCTAGGCGCAATTAGCGCCCTAAACAAGGATTAGGGTTAACTCACAATCTAATTAAGCTCGGACAGACTCAAACTCAACAACATGACGGCACGGGCGGCGATGAACAGCGAAGGTTCCCGACAGTACACGGCCAAGCTTCAGTTCTAGGGTTTCTCAAGGAGCGTCACGACTTGACACCAGCTAAGACACGTGGCGAAAGTCCGGCGAGGTAGGGGCGGCGACGTCAGAGCTCCAGGGATCGGTGAAGTGCTGCAAATAGAACCGGTCAGAAACTAAAACAGGGGAGACCGAGCTGTTTCGGGGTGGTTATTGGCCTCAAAAGCCAAGGCGAGGTCGGGAAAGGTTAGAGGGCTAACCTAGTCGGTGGGAGTCGGTCGGGACCGGAGAAAGGCGGTGGAGGGCGGTCGACTGCGGCGAAACCGCGACGGACAGAACCTGCCCAAAACAGGGCAGGTTCGGGCGGAAAACAAGGGAGTTGGTCCAAGCCATTTTTCGAGCTCCTCAGGCGACGACCGGCCAATAAAAGCTCTGAGGGACTAGAGGAGGGTTCAAGGTGAACTTCGAGGGCGGTGGTGAGCAACGGAAGGCGGCGAAACGGCGGTGAGGGGCAGCGGATCTCGCTCGGGGCCGAAACAGGGCATCGCGAGTTCGGGGCCTATTCGCAGCGGCTCCGACAGTCGTTCGGCGGCAAGGTGGCTTTGGCTTGGTGGTGAGAAGGATGGTGGACGTCGGTGAGGTGGTGGAAGGTAGTGGTGACATCACACAAGGCCGGAGAAGGTGTTCAAGTTCTCGGGTCATGGAGCCCGAAAACATAGCAGTACTTCGGAGAACGTTTCGCAGCCGTTTGGCGGCTAACGGCGGCGCCGGAAGGGTCAGTGGTGGCGGCAAGGTACAGCTGAAGGTGGTGGTGGCCAGAGATATGGTGGTGGTCGGCCAAAAACAACCTAAGAGTAGGAGGATGGAGGCTCGGTCAAGTGTCCACCAAAAAGAGAGAGGGAGCGTGAGAGAGAGAGAGAGAGAGAGAGAGAGAGAGAGAGAGAAAGAGAAACAACAGAGAGAAGATGGAGGGAAGAGAGGAGAGAGAATGGGTTGAATGGTAGTGAGATGTTGATGGGTAGGTGAGTGAATGACTAGTGGGGCCCACCAAATGGGATTTGAATTTTCTTGTCTTCTAGTGAATGAATTATTGAGGGCAAAACGGTCTTTTGACAAGTCAGGATTGAAACAAAATTTAGTACACCAGACGAAGGGAAATTTTGGTATTTTTCACAGGTTAGGCTCGATTAGGATTAGGGTCGGGCGCGAGGATTGAAATCCTAATTCGCGACAGTTAAGAATTTCGAAACCTAATCTAAACTGATTGACGTTTCAGAATTCGTCCAAATATCGTCTCTTCAGTCCTTACGATTCCAAAATATTTTACCGATCGAAATTCAATTTAATCTTTTTTATTGAATTCAGGCATTTTAAAATAGGTGAATTTCCAGGGCGTCACAAGTATGGTCGAATGACATGTGATACATGTACGGGCCCGTTTGGTTCAGCTTTGGGCAAAAGGGGTTTGGCGAAATGCAAATACCTTTGAGTTAAAGGGGTTTGATGAAATGCTAATACTGTTTGGCAAACTGGATAATGAAAGATGCATTTGGATGTAACTTTGGAGAAAATGTTGTTTGGTAAACTTTTTATATCTGGAAAGTCCTTTGGCGTCTCAATTTAATATTTTTTAAACTTTAATTTTTTGTAAAATTAGGAAAAAAAATGATGTAATTTTTATATTTTCTCATTGAGAGTTATGTAAAAGACACATTAACAAATTTATAAGTTAAAAAAAGATAAATATGACTTATGCAATCAAAAGGTCTTCATAATAAATATGATTACATAAGTCATAGAGGACAAAAATAAGTTTTCCTCCAAAATTACAAAGATGATCACATCAGTCATTGAGGATAGAAATAAGTTTTCTCCAAAAATTACAAACATCTTTAATTATTAACTAAACCCATGGTTATTTCATCCCGTAAACGTGCCATGTCAGGGGATGCATTAGTATTTGAAGCACTAGCCCCCTCGTCTATAGAATCACAGTCAACTGAATATCCATACTCGAGATCCAAATCCGCATTTTCAAAATCTATATCCTTTACGGCATTTCTCCGTATATAGTTGTGCAAAGCCATTGTCGTTATGACAATTTGCACTTGCTTTTCATACGGATAACTTGAAATTTTTTTTAGAATACGCTACTTCATCTTCAATACGCCGAAGGCTCGCTCAATTTCTGACCGTAGCGATGAATGGGCACGATTGAACACTTCTTGATAACATGTAGGTGAAGGACCTTGTCGAAACTCTGGCAAATGATATCTCACTTGTCTGTATGGCCCTAAATAACCCATGGGATTTGGATATCCAGCATCCACTAAATAATATTTACCTACGCAAAATATAATGTAAATTCAATTAGCATATTGCATAGATAATAAGTTGATACTGCATGAAGTTGATAAACCATTAACTAATGAACCTGAAGGAGGATGAGGAAAATGTGCATCACGTCTTCCAACGGCTTCATGGAAGACACAAGTATCATGAGCTTGTCCTTCCCAACCGGCAAAAACATAGATAAATTCCATGTTAAAATTGCATAGGGCCAACACGTTTTGAGTTGTCGTTCCTTTTCGGCCAATAAATCAAAATTGATCGTACGTAGGTATCACCGCTGGGATATGAGTACCATCTATAGCTCCAATGCAATCCTATAACAAATAACACAAATATTACTTGATTTACATTAAGGTTTGAATTTTTTTATACAATATTAAATTACCTTATGTTGACACCTAAATTTTGAATTTTAGAAATTCATTCATTTAAGCACAAAATGAGACTTAGTCATAATTCTCGCAAAAAATAATTTCCTCATGCATGGCATATTTAATTTTCTGTCAGTCGCGTCATTTCATTTAATGTCAGAGTGAGTCAATTGAGGTTTATCTAACAGGCGACTGCGCCAGACTTAAATTCAGATTTTCGACTAAGGCATAGAGGGCTGCCGAATTTATTTGAAGGGGTTCGAACATATTCTTGGATTTAATTCAGTCCATTTCGCTCAATTAAATTTAAAAAGGCTTTAATTAATTGTCCAATTTTTTCGAATAAAGCCTATAAGCCCACAAGCATTAGGGTTGGTGAGCAAGAAACCTAACTTGCACTATAAATAGAGCATTTAGTTTCACAAGAAGTAGGCCAATTCAATTGAAGATACGGCACATAGAGGAGGCCAACACAATTCACTATACGGCAGATTCTTGGAAGCCATCCACTCAAGAGAAAGCAAGAGAGTTCACGGCCATAGGAAAAAGGGAGAATTGACAGCTTCAACTGGAGACAAAGGAGTCAAAGGAAAAGGAAGACCTACAAGCATGTAGCGATAAACACGCACCCAAAGAAGAGCGAATTTAGTGGGTCTTACGCAAAACTTGTAAGGAGCAATCTGCAGCGACGCTTCCCACCGCCGAAACACTGCGAGAAGCACCAACACAACGCGGCCAAACCATGATGATTCTGCTGTGTTACCGATTGGCTTGCACCGAGACAAGCTTTTTTTTTTTTGCAGGTTATTTGAGTCTCCTTGGACATCTTCGAGAAGGTCCCAGTCCAGCTGTCGATTGCCACATCCAAGCAGCCCCAAAGAGCAGGAGCGAAGAACCATCTACCATTACCGAGCTTCGCCATCACCACCACGAGTCTGCTCCAAAGACAACCAGCAGTGGCTCAAGGAACATTGTTGATCCATAGCATGATCGTTCGTCTCTACACCTCGATGTCAATCGCTTCAGCCGACTACCCTCGCACCGATGTCGATCCAACATGCTCGTGATGCTATCCCATTGACGAGGACGCTCTTGGGACGAGTGTCCGTTTTCCTTAGGTTTCTCTCGGTGAATTGCAACATTCATACGTGGAGTTCTTTACCGATCAAAAAGCAAGGAGTCAATAGGTGGTTACACGAGGAGAGAGAGAATCCGCAGAGAAGAGAAGAGGACAATAAGACCTTGCTTTTGTCTTGATTTCACAATAGCCTTGACGATTTTATGATTTTCGCTTTGTGCATGCAAAGATTACTTTTGGCAGGAGATTGTGAATCTCAATGTTCACCTCAGTGGGCTATTGTCCTCATTGTGATTTATTTCTGCACTGATTGCAAAAGTTAGTGAGTTTGGCGTTCAGTTTAAGTTTGTTTTTATTTTTACAGGTTCTTTGGGTAACGCGAGCCAATCCTTCCATCTGTCCAGTTCAGTTTGAAGTTGTCAAGGTTTCATTACACCTTCACTGCAACCAACAAGATCAATCGAGAATCCCTGAACGTCGACCTTCACCTCTCCACCGAGCTACGCCACAGCAATCGTCCTCATCAAGCAGACCCTGGTTTTCGCCTTTGCGGATCAAGGTAACTCCCTTACGATCTTGAAGATTGATCCGAACATGCTCGCGAAATGATTGGCCGCTGTTTTGTTCAATATTTTCGATAATTAGCATGCTGATTTTCATTCGAAGATAAAGTTATTCTCGCATGTTTTGATGTCGACATTAAGTAAAGTGCAAATTTTTCAAAATTTTAAGATACCACTTTTTGATCTAAATGTCAAAACCTAATTTTTTTGTCATAAATTATGGATTTAGTCAGTCTGACCTATCGCCGCTTAGGTCCGATTTGCTATCTTCATAAAGTCGATCTCAAATTGGTAATGCCGAATTTTTCGAAAAAGTAAAAGGGGATTGTGATCTCGATTGATTGTGGATGGATATGTTTTCTTGACTTGAATTGCTATATCCTAAAAAAATTCCTAAAAATCTTTGGTAAGATATGTTTCCTAGAAATCCTATCTAATTAATTCTTTTTAGGAAGATGAGGTTTCCTATAAACCTTATCTCATAAAACTTTAGGCAAGTAAGTCAAGATAACAAAATCTTCAAAGATACCCCCTTGGTGGCCGAAAATCTCAAAGAGGAAAGCGCAAAATTGTATCCAATGCATATCTCGTCATCTTTCATATCTCATGTAATTTAGGATAGCATATCTTTAATGTCATGCATATTTTATCTTTACTTTTGTATTATCTCTTGCATATCTTGCATATCATATTTTCGAATATCATTGCATTGCGTTCCATATTTTCAAAATATCCTCGTATATCTTGTTTCATGCATTTTTCATTGCTGAAAAATAATAAAAGAAAAGACAAAAAAATCTGCCCATGTCCTCATCATATCTTCGAAAATTTGCATCCATGCATCATGGATTTTTTACGAAAATTACATGCATCGTTATCACATATGCATGCCTTCATTTCGTATGTCTATGCTGCATCACTAATTGCATGCCATCTCGTCATTTAGATAGTTTCGTGTCATTGCATCCATGTCATTCATGCATTGCATTTAAAAAACGAAAATCCCAAAAAGAAACATCTCATTTGAGCTTTAAATCAATTCAGTCCGAGTTGCCAAATTAAGACATCTCATTGGAATTAAGGTACCGAAAGGGCATTAGCTTTAATTGGTTAATGTAATCAAGTCTCCGAATCCACAATCTCTGGTTCGTAGAAGTAAAATGGTTCTCCCGCTGTTTTACTTAGGTTCCTAATCAACCTACCAAAAATGATTAGTGGCGACTCCAAATCTAAATCATTTTTAATTAATTAAGTTGCGATTTGGTAGGACTTGGGAGAGTCCGTATTAGGTTAGTTATCAAATTAACCTGATAATCCATTAGCCTAGAAAATTTTCGAATTTTTTAGGTCGCGACACCTTAAAATGTGGATAAAATCGTCGATCTTTCTTGATCTTCTCTGGAACTTCTCGAAATTGTCGATCGATTGGTTGGATCAAATCTTTTGGCATATCACATACTTCATCTAAAACTAAGCTAAAGTGCCTACTAATGGTTTCTCCCGAGCGTTGAAAGCGCTCTCGTGCTAACCTATTACCCACACCGTGTCCCAATATATAAAGAAACATTCCAACCATTTTTGCAACTTGAGTATTCCTAGATCCTTTCAGGCCATAGCGAGTCACTAAGTCATGCATCAAATTGATAAATACAGCCTTATGCATTCGAAACATATTATAGCACCTTATCGGATTAGCATCTTCGCTCATCAACTCTTTTAACCATGCATAACATGTATATGATGAAGTCATGCAAGGTTGTTTGCAAAGGTACATCGCTTGACAAGCAATAGAAACTTGAGTGATTGCGAGAAGATCCAAGAAATTGTCTTCCTCCTCTTTACGTTTTTGCCTTTCAGGAGAATCCATAACTGCTTAACATCATAACAATGAGAAACAAGGAATATTATTGATCATCCATCCAGATAAATGATATCAACCATCATAAATATGCAAAAATCAAGCTTCGCATAATTGAAACAAGTAATTAGTCAAAATTAGCAGTTCTCCTAACACAGAACTTGAAGATTCTTCACAATCCATGGTTTTGATCTATCTTGCTTTCTAAGTTTTAGATTCCCCCCAGGAAACTCAAATAAAGAGGCAGCAACCTTTTTACTTTCATCATATATTTCAAGTGCTAGTTTGCTCTATTCACATAAATCAGCTTCTCTTGAAGCCGAGGGTTGTTTGGTCTCACTTTGCAAACACCCTTCTTGTGAAGTTGCTCTTAAGCTTTCAAAATAGCATTGAAAAGCCAAACAGGAGTGAAAGCAAGAGCGAGGAAAATGATCGAGACCCTATTGAGTTCGTTACCTGCTATTTGTGCCAACTTACTACTACCTAGTATCACATCTATTCAAAGTAAAATGCAGAGGCCGCAAAGCGATCTACGAACAGGAATCATGGAAAGAACCGAAAATAACTAAACTTGATGTAAAAAAAAGCATAGAAAAGAGAAGAAGAGCAGAACTCCCTACCGAAAAAGCTTTCACTTCCACTTTTCACTCCCACCTGTTAAATGAAGTGGGGAAGGAGACTTTTCGTAAAAGTGAAAGTAGCAGAGGATGTTGTTGTACCTTGGTATTTAAGACAGCTTTAAATGCATGTGGGTGGGTGCAAGCCTAACTTTCTGCTAAGTAGAGAGAGGGGTCAATTATTAGACTACTTCAGTCTTGGAACAATCTGTCCACACTCAAAAGGAGTATCCAGAAAACTAGAAACTGGGAAATCACTTAACTACAACACAAAGACGATGTGCAAAACAAGAAGAATTTTGTATCCCTTCATCTTATCGATCCAGCACAAGAAGGAGTTCTTGGAGTTCCTGAACCCCAGGAAGTCATGCTCCTTGTTCATGTTGTCCAATAATGTAACAATGTAACATAGAATGGAATAGGGATAAAATAAGTAACACTTAATGAGCCAGCCAAACATAAAATGCCGCACTGATATCATCCAACAATGGTGACATAAATTGGAACCTGTTCTTACATAAACAATAATAACAGAAATTGGGTTCACACATAAACCTAATAAAAATCTCACAAGAAAATAAAATAGCATGGTGAAGAGTACAAATAAGACGCCACAACATCCTAGCTATGACTAAGCTCGTCCATCTCAAACTTGAGATACTTAACTCTTAGTGCATCACTATTCAAGCTCATGCAGACTTGCCAATTGTCTTTCTTTTCCTTAAAATGTTTGACTGCAAAAAAGTATAACTTTTCATCTTGCACAATCTCAGGTATGGAATCCACCAATTGCATGAGGTCCTTAAAAGGACCAAATCCGTAATCTGCTTGAGATGTGGCATTGCTCCTACTTTCAACAACGGAAACCATCCTTTTAATTTGGATTCCAATCTCCTGTTGTAGTGTCATTCTCTTTTGTTTCTTTCCTCGAGCTTGCCTCATTGAAGTTGGCGTCACTCTTTTACAGATTTGAGTTGCATTTTGTTCAGCAACATTTTCACCACCTTCGGACTCCAAAATAACATAAGCAGATACATCAACATCAGCGATATTAGGTTGTGTAGCATCAACATCCTCCTCAATACGTAAACCTTGTTCCTGATTCCATGTGATTCCTCCGGTAGCAACTGTACTACTGAACATTCTAGCTAACAACATATCAAAATCAGGATGTATGCCTTTCATCTTAAAAGGCTTAAACCTATTATCAGCCAGTTACAATGATAAAGAGTATTTCAATAAGTTGTATCAAATGACCTTCAATTTAACAGAAAAATAAAAGAGAAATGATACCAACCTTAATTTTATCGTCCCACCATTTATCGGTCGCAGCAATGGTCTTCTTCTTGTCATCCCATCCTAGTCTTGTTTAACTATAAATCAGTGTCCTCCATCTTTTCCATTCTTCCTTGAGATTATCCCACTTACTCTTCATTTGAATTTTGTTGTACTTTTTACCCGTTAATTCTTTGAACTTGTTAATTATGGCTGCCCATCCATCTCTCTTGTTGGTTGCAGGACGGTTCCCTTTCTCAATTTCCTCAATGCACAACTTACAAAATATGTTCACATCTTCGGCAGTCCAAATTGCCTTTTCCTTTGATGAACCCGCCATCTAGTAATAATACGAACATATAAACAATTGAGAGGTACAAAAAAATTAAGATATGAAAATAGCAAACCAATCAAGATAGAACAACAAGAGAATTCAAGATCTCAAGTGCTTCCATGATTTCCCAAGCATAACTTGATGAATAGTTAACGGCAAAAGAGGTTGCAGCTTACAAGACTCAACAACACTTAGGGAAAAAAGCTAGGCGAAGTCTGTTCAAGCATTTAGACTATACTGCATAGCAATTAACCAAAAAGCAAACTAACGGATGCCCAAGAAAAAGCTAATATTACTATAGAGGGTTTTAAAGAGCATGTGAAGCACAAGATGATCATCTTCTTTCTAGGACGAGCAAGTTAATGATTGCTAGTAGTGAACCTCATAAAAATAACCCAACTTAAATGTAAGATGAATTATTTTGTCCAATTATCAGAAGTGTGGAGGCAAAACTAATCTCAAGAACCACAAAGAAGGGAAGACAATGCGATGTTCATGAGCTACATCTTTCTAGCAGAAATTCGTAGCATCTAAACATAAGAACATTTTAGTAGATTTCAGAGGTTGGTAGTACAATGTGAAGAATAAATTTCTATTGGTAGAAGATAAATCAGAGTTACCTCCGAATTTCGTGTTGTAGCAGACCAGCAATCATCTAACGGAAAACAGATGCTCTACTTACATATAAGCCAAAAGAATACTTCTTTGATGCCATATTCTGGGAACATATCTGAATAGTACCTATGTTAACATATGCATAACCTAAAGCAACCAACCCAGTTTCGGACAAAAAAAAAAAACCAGCCAACCTGGTTGAAATGAGTGCATCAGATGTTCATAGTGGTGTATGCGTTCACAACGAGAATGTTCAAAAATCATTACCCAAAAAATATAGGAAACAAATACCAACCATGGGCTAAAATTTATTCTCTGAGGATCCAAACATCCTCTGTTCTAGAGAGGGAGAATTATCAGAATCACCACCGCGAGCCATACAAATAAACAAACACCCATCTTCAAATACTAGAGTGGGGCATCTGCTACCGATCTTACGGTTGAGCCAAAAATTGAGGGAAACACGAACGCCCAAACAAAAAATTCTAACCCGAGAAGAGAAATTACCGTGTGCGTCGTCTCGAGGGCGCAGGGACAACAGCGTCTCGAGGGTGCATGGAGGGTGACGGGAAGAGTCGTGAGAAAGGGTGAGAAAAAAGGTTGGCCAGAGACGTCTATTAAGGGTTTGAGTGTGTCTGAGGTTAAATGGGCAAAACAGGCATTTTGAACCAAAACGAGGGTAAAATGGGGAAGCTTGAAAGTTTCATTTAATGGGGGAACTTGCATGCCGAGAATCCAAGTTTCCAAAGTAGCCTTGGAGCTACTTTGGCCAAAAGTCCCGTGGACTTGCATTTCAGATGCAAGTGCATCTAGCCAAAGTGAGCAAAAAATTGAACCAAACAGCATTTGCATTTGGCCAAGGGACTTTAGAGCCCAAATGCTCATTTGCAATGCCAAACCAAACGGGGCCTACATGCCAAGGAGCCGCCACCAATCGTTTCGTGGAATGTACGATTAGAAACTCTATCGAATAGTTGGGAGCTTCTATTCGATTCTACGAGAACCATAGAAATGGGATCGGGGAATTAGTTACGCTAATCGTCTTGATTGACGCCCTTTCGGTACCTAAGTTGACTGAATATCCTAAACTAAGATTCCATGCAAATGAGTAGGAGTACGAACCCTAAATTTAAGAGTTCATACATATGTGAGTGGCAACTCTAGCACTCATAATCAATAAAAAAAAAAAAAGTGCACAATCGAGGAATCCATCACATGCAGATAAATCGCATCAAATTAACATGGTATCCCTAATAATGCCCTATTGGCCTAGAGAAGTGTCAATCACAGCTCAGGAGTGATTTAGACATAATTAGCCCATGAGGGGCGAAATTGTAATTGCAAAGAAATTCGGGGACAATTTGCCAAAAAGGACAAAATTATCATTTTAGAAGAAATCTGGAGTCAGAAAGTGTCGAAAATAGGATTGGCCACCCAACTGACTCCTTTCCCATTTTCAACAATTTTCATAATTTTCTGAAAATTTTTTAGGGCGATTTACTATTTGAGGGGTAAAATCGTCATTTCAAAAAAAAAAAAGAAAACAAGACGTGAAAATCTCAGACAGAAAGATTAATCACCCACCTGACCTAAATCCTAATTCTGAGCAATTTCCATGACTCATTGCAATATTAAAGATGATTTACCCTTTGAGAAGTAAAATCGTCATTTTGGGAAAAAGGGGAGATTTGAAAACCCAAACGGAAGGATCGGCCATCCAACCAGATCCAAACCCTAACTTTGGCCTTTTCGGTGATCTCAGACATTTTCGAAGAGAATTTACCCATAAAGGGCAGAATGGTCATTCTGAAAAGAATAGGAAGGGAAATCTCAAAAATAGGATTTGCTAGTTGTCTGTGATCATTCCTCAATTTTGAGGAATTTTTCACAAATTGTTTCCAATTTTTATCGAATTTTCGAATATTTTCTGAAAATGTTTTATTAAAAAGAAGAAATTTTTATTTTCAAAATCACGCTGGGTCGATCCATTAGACCCGACCCAACGCCCGCATGAACTCTTTTGTCCGTGCGAGGCCAAGCGAGCCCAAGACACATGGCCGGTAGACAACTTGCTCAAGATCGACCCAAGGAAGACCAGCCCACCGCACATATACGCACAAGCAAAACGACGTCATTCAGTTATTTAAATTTTTTAATTTTTCAAAGAAAAACCATTTTTATTTACTAGAAAATTTGAAAATTTGTTTAATGATCGGACGACTCAAGCACCTCCACGTGGCCAACTCTGAGCCATTCGATCACATAACAGAATCGGATTCCCTCCTAATGGCCTCGCTGACGTGGATGCTACGTGTCATGCCACATGGCGCCATGTCAGCGCTGACCAAGGTCAAAGATGCTGGAGAAGACGACCGGCACCAGCGCTACTTCGTCGACGCCTCATCAGAACTTGATAACTTGACATACAAAGCTCCGATTGAGCTAAAACTTGTGCCATTCGACTCCACTTAACTTCCTCTATCACATATATCAGGCTCGACATAGCAGAATCACATCCGACAAAGCTACCTACTCCGACCAAAGGTAAGCACTGGCAAAGATTCGCCCTAGCCATTCTACATGTGCTTTAGATAAAACAAACAATCAATAAGCACACAGAGGCTCAAGAAGACTTACCTGAGGTCCACGATGGCTCGATTTGGTCTAGATCGAGCCGCTGAGCTCACGACCAGCTGGAGGAAGTCGGAGGTCGACACAAGGATTTACGTGATCAAGATGCATGAAACCAAAGGGAGAATGTTTAGTGAGGTTCAAGGAATAGATGAGCACTAATAGCATGCAAGATGACACGCAAAAACATGAGATGCCATGTGAGGCCGAGAGAGAGCTTGGGAGAGAACTTCACTGCTTTTGACGATCTTTGGTCGAACAAATAGGTTTGTGAGCTTCCTCAAACCACTAGGAAGCTAAAATAGGCAACCACGAGCTTCGGTTCTGCTCGATTTGCTTCGATGAGCGATCGACAGACTTCGGAACACGAGAGCTATGATGGCAATCTCATAGGCTCCGAATCGCCTCTCTCTCTCTCGCTTTATGGATCCTTTTCGAACATAATGAACCTCCTCCTCCTCATTTTTTTCTTCTAGAATCCGCGTGAGGATTAGTATAGCTTTTTTCAAAAAATTCCTGCGAGAAGGGGTGTTCGTAGACTTCAATTTCACATGCCCGACGCCAAGTCAAGTGCTATTTGGCATGTCAGCGCCGGGCATTCTCCGGTTGGTTGATCAGAGATGAGGCAGAAGTGAAATGGACACGAATTTGAGTCCCATTTGGTTTGCATTTTGACTCGTTTGACCATTAGCACAAATCGACTTGGCCGGTGCAACTCCGATGGACCCAAACCACCAGATCGGTCTTAATCGCCATGGACAAAGGTCCTCTTCAAGAGCCCTCAACCAATTTCATCGATTAAAGTCGATTGAATCTCCAATTGCACGATCGAAATTCAACCTGCAACTCTGTCAATTGTGCGGGAATTGGCCCTTTGAACGAACCGGGTCTAGATCGGGTTCGCGAGCCGGATCCGATTTGGCCCGCAGACATGATAGAGATTAATTTCAAAATTAACCAAAATCTGTGTGGAATTTTGTAAATTAAACCTCAAATTGACTTAAGGGACATGGATTTCATCCAAAAACGCAATTTTCCTCAAAATTTTAGCACTAATTGATTAAAAACCCAAAATTTTCCCCCAAGATCCAATTATGAAATTCTTCAAATTGAGGACCTAAATGGCCAAATCGGAACAAGCCACCTTTTCCAATCAATTCAGAATGGTTGAAAACATAGGGGAGAGGTCTCATTTTGTCAAGGCAGTCACCGAATTTAAAGTAATTTCACTTTTGACAAAATCCAGGGACTAAATTGCAATAAAAGTATGCAATAATGCCCAATTCGTGCAATCATGCAATTTCAGTGAACAATTAACTAAATTACAATGGAGGGCAATCATATTGAATTAGAAAATCTACTCAATTTCGAGACATCTTCTTGACACATTACATTAAATATTCACAAGATTTGTTTCTCTAGATTTGCAACATTTCCCATTTCAACTCTAGAAAATAGTCTACTAAACAATTTGTACCCAAGATAAGAAACCTCTCTTAGGAAAGCTACTCAAAGTATAAAATCAATCAAACTAGGAAGCCACTTAAATTGGAAAACATACTCGAGTTAAAAAAACTTATTTGGGTCGGGCTTCCTTTATAATTTGTATCCAAAATAGAAAACCACTTCTAAAAAAGTTACTTAAACTTGGAAACAAAACAAACTAGGAAACCACTCAAATTAGAAAACCAACTCGAATTCGAGTCATATTCTTGACACATTACATTAAATTAGTTTCTCTAGATTTGCATTGTTTCCCATTTCAATTCAGGAAAATAGTCTACCAAACAATTTATATCCAAAATAGGAAAGCTACTCAATGTGTGAAACCAATCAGATTAGGAAACCACTCAAATTGAGAAACATACTCAACCACTCAATTTTGGGAAACATACTCAAGTTAGAAAATCTACTTGGATCGGTTTTCCTTTGTAATTCTTAGCCGAAATAGAAAGTCGCTTCTAAAAAATTATTTAAACGAGGAAATCAATCAAACTAGTAAATCTACTCAATTTCAAGACATATTCTTTACACATTATATTGAATATGCACAAGATTTGTTTCTCTGAATTTTCACCTTTTTTCATAGATGAGTGGTTCTAGATTCCATACAGGTTTCACCAAAAACCTTGAACTTACCTGTTAGAACAAATTTCTCATTTTTTAGAACCTAGACCTATCATGCATACCTTAGAACTTGGAATCGAGAACCTACCCTAGCACAAGTTTCAAGGTCGGTTCCAAGCTATTCCTGGGTTCCACTTTAATTTAACGATTGCAATGAATCATCACATTTAATGACCATCACTTGCTGCTATATATATATATAACATTCACAAAGTAAAAAAATCAGTCATAAATATTGCCAAAAATAAAAACTCAAACTAGTGATTTAATATTACACATTCATCATGGGACGTCATAGATGCCGCGGGATTGTGCGAAAAGATATACCAAGAAAAAAAATTATTAGAGGTTCTATGTCCACCCCGTCGGAACAAGTTCTCCAATTTTTGGAGGGTTAAGTACACCTCAAGTGCCATAAGTTGTGTACAACACTCACTTTAGTGCCAAAACTTTCAAATCGATCACGTGCTAAGTTTTTGTAACTTCGATCGCTTTAGTGCCAAAACTTTCAAATCGATCACTTAAGTGCCAACTTCTTTTAAAAACGATCACTTCAGTGCCAAATTCAATGAGCCACGTCAGCCGTGTCAGAATTTCGGCGAGCCACGTTAGCTTAAATTGGAGTTGGCACTAAAATGATCGTTTTTTAAAAGAAGTTGACACTTTAGTGATCGAAGTTACAAAAATTTAGCACTAAAGTGATCGATTTGAAAGTTTTGACACTAAAGTGAGCGTCGTACACTACTTATGGCACTTTGGGTGTACTTAAGCCAATTTTTGGAACCTGATGCTTAGCCTGCATATCTTGGAACCTAAAACTAGACAGTTTCCTCATTCTAAGTTCTACCCTGGAAACATGCTCACCCATAGTTTCCCATTTCAACTCATGAAAAAAGTCTACCAAACAATTTATATACATAATAAGAAACCTCTTTTGGGAAAGCTACTCAAACTAGGAAACCACCCAAACTAGGAAACATACTCAAGTTAGAAAACTTACTTGGATCGGATCCTTTGTAAGTTTGTATCGAAAATAGAAATCTACTTCTAAAAAATTTACTTAAACTAGAAAAAAAATCAAGTTAGGAAACCTGCTCAAATTCCAGAAATATTCTGGACACATTACATAAAATATTCACAAGATTTTTCTCTAGATTTTCATCATTTCCCATTTCGACTCAAGAAAATAGTCTACTAAACAAAACCAATCAGATTAGGAAACCACTCAAATTAGGAAATATAATCAATTAAAAAAAACTTACTTGGATCGGGTTTTCTTTGTAATTCATGTCCAAAATATAAAATTGCTTCTGAAAATTTACTTAAACTAGGAAACAAATCAAATCGGGAAATCTCTCAAATCAGGAAACGTACTCAAATTCGAGACATATTCATTACATTAAATATGCATGAGATTTGTTTCTTTAGATTTTCACCATTTCCCATTTTAACTCAAGAAACTAATCTACCAAACAATTTGCGTCCATGATAAGAAACATCTTTTAGCAAGGCTACTCAAAGTATGAAATCAATCAAATTCGGAAACATACTCAAGTTAGAAAACTTATTGGATCGGATCTCCTTTGTAATTTCTATCCAATATAGAAAACCACCTCTAAAAAAGTTACTTAAACTAGGAAACAAATCAAACTAGGAAATCACTCAAATTAGAAAACCTACTCAAATTCGATACATATTCTTTATACATGACATTAAATATTCACAAGATTTGTTTCTCTACATTTTCATTATTTAACATAGGCGAGCGATGACAGGATCCACTTACAACCTTAAATCTACCCGTCAAAATAGATTCCTCATTTTTTGGAACTAGGAACCTAGCCTGCATAACTTGAAACCCGGAACCTACCTTGTCGTTTCGAGGTCGGTTCCAAGGGCTTCCTAGGTTCCAACTATATTTTTAATTGGACAATGCAGTAAATCGTCACCTTTAATGAGCACCACTTGTTGCTACAATCTAGTGACCGCAATTCATATTTAGATAGATGAATATATATGAAATATTAACAAAGTAAAAACATCAATCATAAATATTTTCAGAAATGGAAGCTCATACTAATGATTTAATATTACACACAAATCAGGGGCGCCATAAAATACCATAGGATCGCATGAAAATATATACCAAGAAAAATACAAAAAATTATTGCAATCAGGTCTATCCCATCGGAACATGTTCTTCAATTTTTGAAAACTAGCACCTACCCTGCAAATCTTGGAAACATGCTCCCTAGTTTTCCATTCTAACTCATGAAAAAAGTCTACCAAATTATTTGTATCAAAGATGAGAAACCTCTTTTGGGAAAGCTAATCAAATTAGGAAACCACTCAAATTAGGAAACATACTCAAGTTAGAAAACTTACTTTGATTGATTTCCTTTGTGATATGTATCCAAAATAGAAAACCACTTCTAAAAAAGAAAAACTAAGAAAAAAATTAAATTAAGAAACCTACTCATTCGAGACATATTCTTGACAAATTACATTAAATATTCACAAATTTGTTTCTCTAGATTTTCACCATTTCCCATTTCAACTCAATAAAATAGACTACTAAACAATTTGTATCCATTTTAACCGAACCAAAAAAAAAAGAATTTGTATCCATGATAAGAAACCTCTTTTAGGAAAGCTACTAAAAGTACGAAACCAATCAAACTAGGAAACCATTCAAATTAGGAAACATATTCAAGTTAAAGACTTACTTGGATCAGGTATCCTTTGCAATTCATATCCAAAATAGAAAACCACTTCTAAAAAAGTTACTTAAATTGGGAAACAAATCAAACTAGAAAATCACTCAAATTATGAAATCTGCTCAAATTCGAGACATATACATTACATTAAATATGCACTAGATTTTGAGGCACTTAGGGTTGGCAAATTCGGAATGGGCTCAAATTTGGTCGGCTGCATCAAAATAGGCCATTGATCAATACTCACTGATATGCTGTAATCGACGTCGTCTTTTCACATTTCGGAGTCATTTATATGGGTTTTTAAGCATTTTTTTTTGTTTTAGGTAATTTTCGTAATTTTGCATTTCTTATTGTAATAAAGGTTAACACCGTATAAAAGGGTGTTTAGGGTTCGCAGAAAGCAGACTTTTTAGACTTTAGACTTTGATATTTTATCGAATTTGGTAATCTTCTTTGAGAGACCAGATTGTTCCTCGTATCGATTCCGAATCTTCTGTTTAACCAATTTCGGTCGCGCTTCGGCATTATTTGGTATCAGAGCATAGGTTGACTTGAATCAATGGCTGAACAAATCATGGTGGCATGGACGGGAGCTCGTGTTGGTCAGGGACGTAGAGTCGTTCCTGATGCAGAAGAACAACGCTTCAAAGAGACCTGCGAGACGTAGAAATTGAAGAGCAAAAAATGCGAATCCAAGAGTTGGAACCATAACTTGCGCCGGCGAGGTTGGGTGTTTAATCTGAAGAAGGTGTGGAACTTGAGGATTCAACCGATGAAGAAGAGGAGGATGTCAATTCTTTCAAGGTCTTGAACCAGGGAAGGAATCGAGGAGTACAACCTGGAAATCCACTTTTCCTAATATCGGGATGAAGATCGAGATTCATGAGTTTCAATATCCAATCTTTGATGAGGATCCAGTCTACGATGAATCTGATGGAGAGCAAGAGGATGCGGATCTAGGTGAGGAAGAGATTGTCTATGTTGATTCTGATTTCGCAAAGATGGCCGATTGGTCGTCGTCATTGAAGTTCGAAGCCTAGAAGAAGGATCATGCATGGACGCCATTGTTCTATCCCCTCATGGTTCACTGCCCCCAGAATCACAGGTTCGAATGTTCACTCCTCCACCTCTAAACTGTAGGCGATTTATCGTTGCTACCAATATTGCTTAGACTTCTTTAACTATCGAAGGAGTTGCGTATGTTATTGATTTTGGTTATGTGAAACAATGTGGATACAACCTATCCACTGGAATGTATTTTCTTGATGTTGTTCAAGTTGGCAAAGTGCAAGCTGACCAGGAGGTGTTACCGATTATATCCATCCATAGTTTATCAAGATGAATTACCAGATGTAACAGTTTCGGAGATACATAGATCTTCTCTTTCTAGCAGTATTCTTTATCTGAAGTCGTTGGATCTTTCTGATTTCGACATCCTTAGATTTGATTTTCTTGATTCTTCTTCACATGATTCTTTGGAAGATGCCTTAAAGCAATTATACCTTATCGATGCAATTGTTGAAGATGGATCAATTACAAGCATTGGACGGACAACGGCCGAATTTCCTTTGGAGCCTTCACTCTCAAGAACATTGATGGAACCTAATGTGTATGGTTTCTTATCCCAGACTTTGACTATTGCTGCCTTGTTATCTGCGGAGACTTCTCTATTTCCTGGTAGATGCAACGGTACTGAAAAGAAGAGAAGTAAGAGCAGGTTCTCTTTAGCCGGTAGAGTGCTGACAAATTGTTCCTCGTATCGGTTCCGATTATTCTGTTTAGCCAATTTCCGTTGCGTTTTGACATTAGATTTGTTTCTCTAGATTTTCACTTTTTCCCATTTCAACTCAGGAAATTAATCTACAAGACAATTTGCATCCATGATAAGAAACCTCTTTTAGGAAAGTTACTCAAAGTATGAAAATCAATCAAACTAGGAAAATCACTCAAGCTAGGAAACATACTCAAGTAATTAAGAAAAATTACTTGGATCGGATTTTCTTTATGGGCTCAATCTCACAACATTTTGCTATACATATCCTCACAAAATTGGAATGTCCTCGATATTTTTACTGTTTCCCCTTTTCAACTCATAAAAATTATTTGCCAAATTGATAGTCGTCCACCCAAAAACCCGACTAGGACAAAAAAGGGAAATTTATCCCGTAATTTCTCTTTTTGGGTTTGACATACAAACAACTGCTTTATTTTTTTTTTTTTGTTCGAAAACAACTGCTTTATTGAAAGAAGATAAAAGACGCGTCGAATTGGACCGCGGCATGGTAGGGAATCCGCACCCCCGAAGCAACCTATCCAGGCCGTCCCGCGTTGACCCGATTGAACGGGAGACTTTTCGACCAAAAAAAAAAAGAACGGGAGACTTTACGTGTGCCAACTCTCCCTATAAATACACCCCTCCCCCTCAAACAATCTCACAACACGTACCATACGACTTCAGCTATACTCCTTTCCCTGATTCATTGTCAATTTCTAGTATCCCACCAAAAATAACCACCAACCATGGCCGAAGGACACCATCACCACCACCACCACCGCTTCCACCATAAGAAGGAGGACAAGCCAACCATGCAGGCCGCGGTCTACTCTGGGACCACGGTTGATTACAAGAAGGAGGAGAAGCACCACAAGCACCTCGAGCAACTCGGCGAGCTCGGTGCCGCCGCCGCCGGTGCTTATGCTTTGGTAATAATTATTATCTTCTTCTCATTTCTTGCAATTACTTCCCATTTTATACGTGAATTCGCCTTATTGACCTGAACCGCCAGGTTGATCACAGACATTGGGAGCGAAGGATCTCAATTAGACTAGAATATTTTCTACTGGACGTGATGATGGCATGCCATGCAAGAATGGATCGTCCTCATAAATGAACAATAGTCCAAATCCAATCAATTTCCTTCACCGATCGACTAGAGGAATAAGATTTTCCCACAATTGGCTTAAATAGAAAACATAGATGCACTCCGTAACAGTATCTACAAGATCAAAACTTCTGCTCAAATTGAATAAATCAATCATTTTGTTTGAACTTATACCATATGAAAAAAGTACACATTAACTCTTTTTCTTTTCCCCTTTACCTCTTCTCATTTTGTTTCATTCACACTACTCCTAATTATTGATGTGTAAACCGCAGCATGAGAAGCATATGGCCAAGAAGGACCCAGAGCACGCCCACAGGCACAAGATAAAGGAGGAAGTAGCCGCCGCCGCCGCTGTTGGGGCTGGGGGGTTCGCCTTACATGAGCACCACAAGAAGAAGGAGGCCAAGAAAAAATATAAGGAGGCACATGGCAAGAAGCACCACCATCTCTTCTAAACCGTGGATGGATCTCCGTCTCTCTCTTCCTGCTTTGTTGTTTTGTATTTGTAATTTTGCTTTCTCTAGCCAAGTATCCTCCGAGCTAAGAGACCGCCCTCCATAGTCGTCGCACTTTTGCAGAGGGGTGGTTCTTGAATCTTGGACCTGCTGCTTGTTAATGGTTCCTGAGAGAGGAGTCTCTGTGCGTATTTAGGCTTTGTCTTGTACCTGTTGTATATGGGGTGTCTTAATAATATGATCTGATATTTCTTGCGTTTACCTTTCAACGTATTATTTTAGGGACGGAGACTATATTCAATTTTATTTTCCAGAACCTATTCAGCTCAGAGTCTCCGCATAGAATAGGTCCAACAAGTTAGTGAATGTTAATTCACCCAAAACGCGGTAGCATGATATCTAGAATATCACCTGATCGCGATGTATATTCAACTATAATTGCAAAAGACATATGAAATCAGAAAAAAAAAAAAACATCAACAAGGGTACCCTAGATTTTCTTAAAAAGCCGAGGTGTAAATTCATTTATTTATGTTTTTTTTTCTACGTGGATGGATCCAAGGGGCATTTGACAACACTCTGAGAATTGATTTTCCGCAAATATTATGTTTTTTTTCGTGATATTTATCCTCATTTTTCCACAAAAACTAATTTAAAATGAGGATTAATATCACGAAAAATCCTAAATTAGTACATCCGTGACAAATTTACCCCAAACTATTTTTTTGACCAGCAAAAAATGCAAATTAATACACCTGTGATAAACATACCCAGAATTATTTTGTTGACTGTCAAAAAAATGGTACACTAGTAATAAATTTATCCCAAAATAATTATTTTGATCATTACAAACTCTGAACTGGTACACATGTGGAAAATATACCGCTGTTGATTTTCATTAAAATTGAATTAATACCACTAAAAATTCCAAATTGATACACATGTGACAAATAGAGGGTAAAAACCTCAAACGTATACATCCGGCAGCTGTCACGTATCATCCAACTCAGCAATTTGATGATAAAATTTAACGAAAATTAACGGAGGGTAAATCTGTCACAGATGTACTAGTCTAGGTTAAAGTTATCAAAGGTGTATCTGTTTAGAATTTTTTGTGGTAAAAAATAGTTTGGCGTAAAATTGTCTCGGGTGTACCAATTTGGAGTTTTTTGTGATATTAACCTCTTAAAATGATTAGCTGACAATATGTGTTTTTTTTTTTGTTTATTTTCGTTGTAGTCACATTGAAAGTTTGAAAGAATTTGTTGAATGAGGAATAACTACTGACTTTGATGCCTATATTTGAAATAATTAACCAGTGTTGGTCAGCGACTCTTTAGATGTTACTATAGGGTTCCATGTCCGATTTAAGCCATAATTCTTATTTAATCCTTCAACTCCATCCCAGGGATTATCCTATATTATAACATGGTCGAACCAATCCTGCAAAGAAACAAAGGTTGCTGATGCCAAGGAGAGAACGTGGGATTCGAACACATAACTTGTTGGTTTCATACCATTTGGGATAAGCCCAACACCACTAAACCAACCACAGCTGAGGTGGAGGAAGCTTTATTTCACCATATAAGGTAGTCAACTAAAGTCAACGACAAAAGATTTAAATGTCACAATGACTTTTACATATAAGTACGATCTGTCGATGGCGAGTGCGGAATCGAATATGTTCTTCACCATATTTTGAACGGAAAATATGTTGAAATGACTTGAAACTGTGGTTAGAGTGTAGCATGAGAATTAGAGTCTAAAACAAAACAAAATAAAAGGAGCCTACCATGAAATCTCCAAAAGTACGGGGATAAAAAATTTGGTCTCTTCACACTTTTCTCTTTTCTTCCTCGTTCGCAATAAGTAGCAAAGGATAGCCACAAAAATTGAGATATATGTCCAGTCGGGTCGGCTACTAAGGCTGCGCTTGACAATACTTCTCCACCTAGAACGAAACGAACAATGAAAATCCTATTGACTAACCAACTAATCCTAGACGCAATTAGCACCCTAAACAAGGATTAGGATCAACTCGTAATCTAATTAAGCTCGAACAGACTCAAACTCAACAACATGACGGCACGGGCGGTGATGAACGGCGACGGTTCCCGGCAATACACGGCCAAGCTTCGGTTTTAGGGTTTCTCGAGGAGCGTCACGACCTGACACCAGCTAAGACACGTGGCTATCGCGATCCACCTTGGGGGCGCCATGCCGTCGAGGGGGCTAAAGGGCCGTCTGATATCGCCTTAATCGGACGCGGGCCTCTCCCAAGTCCATTACCCAAATCGCAAAGGCTGGATATACGTGGTCGACTTTCAGTGTGGTCTGGTGACATGTGATATGTGTACATGCCAAGGAGTCGCCACCAATCGTTTCTTGGAGGGTACGATCGGAAACCCCATCGAATAGTTAGGAGCTGTTGTTGACACCTAAATTTTGATCAACTTTTTTTCCTTTATTTTTCGAAAATTCATAGAAAATCCATAAAAAGCTAAAAAATTACAAAATCAACTTTGGTAGCCTTGGCCAAGCTAAAGGGACCATTTTGGATAAAAAAAAAATATTTTTTCATATTTTTTATTATTATTATTTTCGAAAAATATAAAAATAAAAAGAAAATAAAAAAAATAGTATTCGAGGTCACAAAAATATATACAAATAGTCGGTATTTTTATTTTTAATTTTCTTTACTTTAGGACCTCATAAAATAGTAAAATTCAGGTTCGATTTTAGGTGTTCTCTGATCACCATAAAATTGAATTTGGCAAAAATATTAATAATGATTAAAAGGAAAAGGAGTGAAAACATCATCATTTAAAAGGAAAAGGGGACTAATCATTTTGTCTTCGCTTTTGATTATTTTATTATTATTTTTACTTTTTAGTATTTTATTATATTATTATTATATTATTTTTTTATTATTATTTTATTTTTATTATTATTTTACTCTTCCCCCCTCCCCCTCATCATCCGTCGCCTCCTCTTCTTCCTTTTTTCTTCTTCTTCTTCCTCCTCTTCTTCTTCTCCTTCCTCTCCCGTAGCTTCTTCTTCCTTTTCTTTTCTTCTTCTTCGTGGACGCCTAAAATGGAACCCCCCCTTCCGCCGTCGTCGCTAGCCGTCGTACCTCAAAGCCGCCGTGAACAACCCAAGACCTCCGGCCTCCACCCGTTTCGGAGTTTGGTTCGGGATTGTTTCGGATCGGGCCAAATCCGTCATCGCCAAAGCGCGCTATCGCCTCCGGCGACAGCCCCGGAGTCCTACCTCCTCCCTCGGAGCTTATGGAGCCTACGCGCCGCTGGTGGAGCCCAGAAACAGCCTCGGGTCACCACCCCGTCGTCGGAACGTGTCCGGACGCGTCGGAACGTGTCCGGACGTGTCGGAGCGTGTCCGGACGTGTCCGGGCGTGTCGGAGCGTGTCCGGGCGTGTCGGACGTGTCGGAGTCGTGTCCGAGCCGTGTCGGAGCCGTGTCCGAACAGTGTCGGAACAGTGTCGGAACAGCGCATGAACAGTGTCGGAACAGTGCATGAACAGTGTCTAATTTTTTTATTTTTTTATTATTTTTTTATTTTTTAGTCTTAATTTGTGAAATTGACTATCGACATTCTAATGGTGATCGACAGGTAACGGGCATGGGGATGGTCGCAGGCTGAGGCTGGGCGATTGAAGGCCGGTGTCCAATCCGGTATGTTTTACGTACCCGATCTGTATATCAGGATTATTTTTCTAAAATATTGCATTTATAGACTTGATTTGTATGTATTTGTTTCAGTCTAGTGGTTAGCTTATTTATCTGGTTGAGTGTTATCTATTGTCAAAGACATGCTTTTTGTTAAAATATTTTCTGAAAATATAAAAAAAATATTAATAAATCAAAAATGCCAAAAAAATGGAAAATTAAAGAAAAACAAAAAAAAATTGAGAAAAAATTGCAGAAAAATTCTAAAAATTGTCCAAGGCTGAAAATGACAAAAAATTGATTTGTTTTCATTTTTGGGATTTTCTCCCATTTAATCCAAAATGGCGATTTCACCCCTCAAAGGGTAAATCGTCTTTGATATTCTGATGAATTGTGGAAATTGCTTAGAATTTGGTGATGGGCCAGATGGGTGGTTAAACCTTATGTCTAAGATTTCCACATTTCATTTCCATTTTTAGAAAATGACGATTTTACCCTTCGAATGGTAAATCAGTTTCTAAAATTCCCGAAAATCACGAAAATTGCCAAAAAATAGGAAATGGGTCAATTGAGTGACCAAACCTGTTTTGACTCCGGATTCATTCCGAAATGCTGATTTTGTCCTTTTTGGGCAAATTATCCCCTTTGTCTCAAAATTACGATTTTGCCCCTGATGGGCAAAATCATGTCTAAATCATTCCTAAGCCTGATTGATGCTTCTCTAGGCCAATATGGCCTTATTAGGAATGCCATGTGATTTATTTGTACATTTGAATTCATTGATTTGTGCACTTTATTATTGATTGTGATTGCCAGGATAGTCATTCCTATCTACATGAACTCCTAGATTTAGGACTCGTACCCCACTCATCTGTATGAAATCTTAAGTCAGAAAACTCAGTCAACTTAGGTACCGAAAGGGCGTCAACTCTGATAGTTGACGTAACTAAGTCCCCGAACCCATTTCCCTGGTTATCGCAGAATTGAATAGAAACTCCCGACTATTCAATAGGGTGGTCCAATCATACCCTCCAAAAAAATGATTGGTGGCGACTCCATGGCATGCACACTTAGCACATATCACTAGACCACACTGAAGGTCGACTACGTATACCTCCGTTGCGATTTGGGTAACGGGCCTTGGGAGAGGCCCGCGTCCGACCAGACTGGACGGCCCATTAGCCCTCGAGAGCCCACGACGAATCTCGAGAGGGTCGCGACAGACTGGCGACTCCGCTGGGGACTTTAGAGAACTTGAGCCGATTAAAAAGGTGATTGATTTTTCTAACATGTTTTATGCAGATGCTCTTCAAGGTGAGGTACGTACTTTAACCCTTGAGGTGTTAAATGTTTTTGCAGATTGGAGAAATAAGGGGTGGAGTACTTGTTAACTCTGTTTTATGCAGGTTGGGCGTAGGAATGAATGATTGTGTGTATGTTTTATATTGAAGCGGTGATTGTTAAATAAGATGCATGTTTATCGCTTTAGCACGACACCGAAAATACACACAACCGCGCCTAAAACCCCGGGCGCCGCCTATAGGAAAACAATAGAAGGGATTGAAAATGGAATCTCCGTGAGGAAAAACACGGGGTAATCCACTTTTCAATTCCGCTCACTTCGAACTATGGATCGAGTCCCAATGCAACGATAGCTGTGCAATGGAATCGGCTCTTTCTAGAACTCGAGGTGGGAACCTTGACCTTAGGTGCCAAATCCTTTGATTTTTAGAAGTTTTATCCTCCCTTGTCTCATGTGCATGTCTTTAGATGGTTGGTATATCTAAAACCACCTAAAAAAAAAAAATCGGTGATCCTGGAGTCACATCTCGAAGATTGGAACTGGGGCATCTCCAAGTGTTCGGGCCACATTCCTTTGATTGATTTGACATTCTTAGTCCTCTTGTATAAAATTAATTTTGCTGAGATCCTCTATATCTCGTCCCGTAGATTGATTGTATTAGGGATCTATTTGTATTGTATACATCTTGATAAGGCTCATTTCTATCGAAAATGGGGGCAAATTCCCCAAACCCGTGGAGCATAGTGGAATTCGTCCATTCAGTGCAAAACACATTGGGCCGCAGAGCCACTCGTTTGGTGAAAGGACGTATCGTTCCTAATTGATTTTTAATCAGATCTGGGGATAAGTTTTTCTCCATTCTTTTTATCTCAGGACGTCTCTCCTCTGACAAAGTCAATAGACGCAATAACAGAGTCGTCCGCATCAGAATCAAACCCCAAGATACGAATTTGGGTGAACGGTAACCTTGTATCGTTCCAATTTGGTCTTCCAAGACCACATGCCTAACGTGAGTTTTTACTCATTTTACAGGAAGTTGTTGGCGCTGAAAACCTCAAATGAAAATAGCGCGCTAACAGGGAGGCGAATAGAATCATTGGCCTTAGAAGTCAGGATTCCAGGAGATGGTCTTTGATTATAAGACCTAGTGGATGGTAAAAAGTATCGCTCCTACGTCACATGCTTTGACATGCATTTTGATAAATCTTCTTTTTTTCCTTGAATAAAATGAACCTTGAAGAATGGCGCTGGAGTGCGCCCAAAAACACAAATGGATCTTCTCTGGGGCAAATTCTTGAGAAGGATTCGTCGCCCAACCAGATGGGAGATCAAGGACACAAGATAGAGGGCCAAATTATGCAAGCCGCGCGTTTGTGTTCAAACGGAAACACAAAACAAGAACAAGGCGGTATCGTTCCAATTTGTCTTGAATTTTGGAACGCAAACTGACACCTAATTCCCTTCTTTGACAGGGGCTCGCCATCAAGGCGAAACAGGTTTTCACATCCCGTGTATTACCCAATGGAACACATGACCAAGGGTAAGATGTATCGTTCTAATTTATTGAAAAATTCATGAACGTACAATAACATGTTTCTTCCGCATTTTCAGGGATCTCCAGCCGCGGCGGGTAGGTAAGTATCCCTTTTCCCCAAGTCGTTGAAGATAAAAAAAAGTGTTAGGACTCTTTCAATCATTATGTCTGAAAAGAGGCATCGAATTTTTAAACTCATAGACATCCACAGTTGAAGTTGGGAGGTTGTCTGAACATGAATGAAACATGCATGTGCATCATAAAGCCCCATTGGGAGGAAATTTTTCGGAGAAAACAAAAAGAATTTTTCCAATAAAAATTGTTCAAACCGTTTAAGGGTGTTTTCTCAGATGAGAGGCGAATCCTAATCCAAACATGTCCAATACACACTTGAGAGATGAGTGAAGTGAGCAGATAACAAAATCTGGGTCTACGGGGGTAAGGACAATTTGCAGCGATTACATGGGTTGGGACGACGGAGGCATTCGTTTCATATCCCCCAAACACTACAGGTGACCGTTGATAACCCATTTGAACGGCGGTTCTCATTCTTAACCCTGTCAAGAACCACCCCACACCGGGGCAAAAAGGAAGTAAGTACAGCAGCGTCAGGAGAAAATGGTTAGAAATTTTCTTGCTCGGACTAATTAATCTTTGTGTGTTGTTTATATGGTAATCCAAGTGCCATAGGATGACGAGAAGCATTCATTCTTTATCCCATACACTATATCATTTGCACAGCCAAGTTGAGCCTGCAAATTCATTTCATGAACTCATTGGTGATCATTCCAAGACGGATGTCGCACCACTTCAAAAATGGAAGAGTTCAAGACTCAGGGATTACGTAGAGAATTCTCGGACTGATATTTAAAGCATGTTTAGACTATATGTCTAACATGATCCCATGAAGATGAGAAAAAGGGGGATTTCAAAAATGAAAATGAGAAAAATCCCCGGCATCAAGAAAAAGCAAAGTGCCTAGTAAAAGCAAGGCCGATGCTCGTGCTAGTTGTTTAATTGGTCCGCAATGAAGCTGGATGGGAAAAGGGGAAATCCCTGAAGGAGCCAAATCCAAAAGGACTGCTCCCCAAATGCTATCAAGCGCAGAACAAAGACATAGAAAGAGTCAGTCTCTGAATGCAACAAGAGACGCTCTTTAAAGAGCTGGTGCACATCGCGAGATAAGTTGCGCGCCTCAAAGGCTAAAGATGCAGAAAAGAAAGGACAGGTGGCAAATCAGCAATGATCACCAATGTCAAACCCGTCACGAATTCTGGGCCAAAAATAAGCCTGTTTCGGTCCCCAATCCTACCAATGTTACAACCCCGAAACAGTCTTCTCTGACTAAGACACTTGGGTTAACATATAGCTTAGCTCGAAGAAGTACGAGCAAGATTATTTCTTTCTCATTTTGCAGGGTTCTTGACTTGTAAACCAGGAGCAGATGGTGAAAATTTTCGTTCAATGGCCTTGACTCAAAAGTGAGTCCCCCTTGAAGATCAAGAACCAAGCCCAACATTACGGTCCCGTGGAAGACCTCCCGATCGATCAAAATGTATGCGCTGCGAATGAGCCTAAAACCTAGGCACAGGTTAGTAGGGAATTGAGTGCATCCCCTACAAAAAAAAAACCACTATCGCAAAACAGGTGAGAAGACCTCATTGTCGAGAAATATTCCAATTGATGTTTTGAACAAACTCTTTTTGGAATTTTCAAAATGTTGATCCAGATTTTCCGTCCAAGGGATTTGTGATCACATTTGCATATTGCAAGAATGCTTTGGATAACCTCCAGCATCAAAATGCACATTTCATGATTAAAACTTAAAACATACGGTTTTGTCAAATGGACAGCCGTGGCCTTCCCAAAGATTACTAACGTTTTCTTGGTGAAGAAAAATCTTCCAGGCTCGAACTTCTGCAGGATTCTTGGAAACCCCAAATCCCAGAAAAACATTTGCTCCGTGGAGTGGAGCACGCAGGTTTGAACTTTCTACAGGATACCTGGAGAACACAGCTTTCAGAATGTCGTCTCAACAGACTCAACTGAAGTTTTGTCAAAATAAAATCTTTCACTGCTTCAAAACTGAATTCCCGACAAATTTCGGGATCTTTCAAAAGAAGGGGTAAGGATGTGATCCCATTTCAAAATTTAGGCGGTCTCATCGGATGTGGAGAACCCTCGTCATGAGACCCCTTTTCAAAAATCAAGCAGTCCTAGCTTGACGTGGAGAACCCTCGTCCTAGGATCCCTTTTTCAAAAATATCAAACAGTCCTGGCATGACGTGGAGAACCCTCGTCCTAGGACCTCTTTTCAAATATCAAACAGTCTCATCGGACGTGGAGAACCCTCGTCATGAGACCCCTTTTCAAACCAAAACAAAGGTAGATACCGCCTGAAGGGTCAAATGAAGGTAGATACCGCCTGAAGGGTCAAATCAAAGGTAGATACCGCCTGAAGGGTCAACACAAGGTAGAAACCGCCTGAAGGGTCAAATAAAGGTAGATACCGCCTGAAGGGTCAAATGAAGGTAGATACCGCCTGAAGGGTCAAATCAAAGGTAGAAACCGCCTGAAGGGTCAGCACAAGGTAGAAACCGCCTGAAGGGTCAATTCATGGTAGAAACCGCCTCAAGGGTCAACTCAAGGTAGAAACCGCCTGAAGGGTCAAACCAAGGTAGAAACCGCCTGAAGGGTCAAATGAAAGGTAGAAACCGCCTGAAGGGTCAACACAAGGTAGAAACCGCCTGAAGGGTCAAATCAAGGTAGAAACCGCCTAAATGGTCAACTCAAAGGTAGAAACCGCCTGAAGGGTCAACCAAAGGTAGATACCGCCTGAAGGGTCAAACCAAAGGTAGAAACCGCCTGAAGGGTCAACCAATGGTAGAAACCGCCTGAAGGGTTAACACAACGGTAGAAACCGCCTGAAGGGTCAACCCAATAGTAAAAATCACTTAAATGGTCAACTCAATGGTCCGATCCACCATACGAATCAAAACCCTTGGCAAATTCCTAAATGTGGGATGCGTCTTCCTTAGATTCCTATCAGTTAGGAATCCCATTATGGTTTGACCTACCATACGGGTCAGAGCTTAAACTCTCTAGGATACTCTAGTAACGAGTTTCTAGAAATTCTCTTGAATCCATCAAACACCGCGAAAATCGCACAAACATCGAACAGGTAAGTGGCAGGTATGTCTCTCTATTATCTCACTCTCTCATGTCAAATAAATGTTTCCCCCTTCAAGAAAGAGCATACATCGACAAGCATGAAAAACTGGATGTCATGACTCCTTTTCCTTTAGTTTCACGAGTCGAGTCGATCAGGACTCAGGTGTCACCTTGTCTTTGAGAGAAACCTCTGAAGGGATTCCTCTGACGAGATTCCTCTCAAAGAGGGGCAGCTGTTGACACCTAAATTTTGATCAACTTTTTTTCCTTTATTTTTCGAAAATTCATAGAAAATCCATAAAAAGCTAAAAAATTACAAAATCAACTTTGGTAGCCTTGGCCAAGCTAAAGGGACCATTTTGGATAAAAAAAAATATTTTTTCATATTTTTTATTATTATTATTTTCAAAAAATATAAAAATAAAAAGAAAATAAAAAAAGTAGTATTCGAGGTCACAAAAATATATACAAATAGTCGGTATTTTTATTTTTAATTTTCTTTACTTTAGGACCTCATAAAATAGTAAAATTCAGGTTCGATTTTAGGTGTTCTCTGATCACCATAAAATTGAATTTGGCAAAAATATTAATAATGATTAAAAGGAAAAGGAGTGAAAACATCATCATTTAAAAGGAAAAGGGGACTAATCATTTTGTCTTCGCTTTTGATTATTTTATTATTATTTTTACTTTTTAGTATTTTATTATATTATTATTATATTATTTTTTTATTATTATTTTATTTTTATTATTATTTTACTCTTCCCCCCTCCCCCTCATCATCCGTCGCCTCCTCTTCTTCCTTTTTTCTTCTTCTTCTTCCTCCTCTTCTTCTTCTCCTTCCTCTCCCGTAGCTTCTTCTTCCTTTTCTTTTCTTCTTCTTCGTGGACGCCTAAAATGGAACCCCCCCTTCCGCCGTCGTCGCTAGCCGTCGTACCTCAAAGCCGCCGTGAACAACCCAAGACCTCCGGCCTCCACCCGTTTCGGAGTTTGGTTCGGGATTGTTTCGGATCGGGCCAAATCCGTCATCGCCAAAGCGCGCTATCGCCTCCGGCGACAGCCCCGGAGTCCTACCTCCTCCCTCGGAGCTTATGGAGCCTACGCGCCGCTGGTGGAGCCCAGAAACAGCCTCGGGTCACCACCCCGTCGTCGGAACGTGTCCGGACGCGTCGGAACGTGTCCGGACGTGTCGGAGCGTGTCCGGACGTGTCCGGGCGTGTCGGAGCGTGTCCGGGCGTGTCGGACGTGTCGGAGGCGTGTCCGAGCCGTGTCGGAGCCGTGTCCGAACAGTGTCGGAACAGTGCCGGAACAGTGCATGAACAGTGTCGGAACAGTGCATGAACAATGTCCAATTTTTTTTTTATTTTTTTTTTAGTCTTAATTTGTGAAATTGACTATCGACATTCTAATGGCGATCGACAGGTAACGGGCATGAGGATGGTCGCAGGCTGATGCTGGGCGATTAAAGGCCGGTGTCCAATCCGGTATGTTTTACGTACCCGATCTGTATATCAGGATTATTTTTCTAAAATATTGCATTTATAGACTTGATTTGTATGTATTTGTTTCAGTCTAGTGGTTAGCTTATTTATCTGGTTGAGTGTTATCTATTGTCAAAGACATGCTTTTTGTTAAAATATTTTCTGAAAATATAAAAAAATATTAATAAATCAAAAATGCCAAAAAAAATGGAAAAATTAAAGAAAAACAAAAAAAAATTGAGAAAAAATTGCAGAAAAATTCTAAAAATTGTCCAAGGCTGAAAATGACAAAAAATTAATTTGTTTTCATTTTTGGGATTTTCTCCCATTTAATCCAAAATGGCGATTTCACCCCTCAAAGGGTAAATCGTCTTTGATATTCTGATGAATTGTGGAAATTGCTTAGAATTTGGTGATGGGCCAGATGGGTGGTTAAACCTTATGTCTAAGATTTCCACATTTCATTTCCATTTTTAGAAAATGACGATTTTACCCTTCGAATGGTAAATCGGTTTCTAAAATTCCCGAAAATCACGAAAATTGCCAAAAAATAGGAAATGGGTCAATTGAGTGACCAAACCTGTTTTGACTCCGGATTCATTCCGAAATGATGATTTTGTCCTTTTTGGGCAAATTGTCCCCTTTGTCTCAAAATTACGATTTTGCCCCTGATGGGCAAAATCATGTCTAAATCATTCCTAAGCCTGATTGATGCTTCTCTAGGCCAATATGGCCTTATTAGGAATGCCATGTGATTTATTTGTACATTTGAATTCATTGATTTGTGCACTTTATTATTGATTGTGATTGCCAGGATAGTCATTCCTATCTGCATGAACTCCTAGATTTAGGACTCGTACCCCACTCATCTGTATGAAATCTTAAGTCAGAAAACTCAGTCAACTTAGGTACCGAAAGGGCGTCAACTCTGATAGTTGACATAACTAAGTCCCCGAACCCATTTCCCTGGTTATCGCAGAATTGAATAGAAACTCCCGACTATTCAATAGGGTGGTCCAATCATACCCTCCAAAAAATGATTGGTGGCGACTCCATGGCATGCACACTTAGCACATATCACTAGACCACACTGAAGGTCGACTACGTATACCTCCGTTGCGATTTGGGTAACGGGCCTTGGGAGAGGCCCGCGTCCGACCAGACTGGACGGCCCATTAGCCCTCGAGAGCCCATGGCGAATCTCGAGAGGGTCGCGACAGCTGTCTATTCGATTCTGCGAAAATCAGAGAAATGGGTTCGGGGACTTAGTTATGCCAACTAATAGAGTTGACGCCCTTTCGATACCTAAGCTGGATGATTTATCTGATCTGGGGATTTCATATGGATGAGTGAGGTACGGATCCTAAATCTAGGAGTTCATGCAGATAGGAAGGACTACCCTATTACTCACAGTCATTAAAATAAAAGCGCAAGTCAAGGATCCATACATGCGGATAAGACACATGAAATCAGCATGGCATCCCTAATGAGGCCCTATTAGCCTAGAGAAATATCAATCAAGGCTTAGGAATGATTTGACATGATTTGCCCATGAGGGGCAAAATCGTAATTTTGACGAATTTGGGGACAATTTACCTCAGAAGGGAAAAATTATCTTTTCAGGTAAATCTGTGGTCAAAGGACTGTGGAAAAGGAATTGGCAATCAAATCCTTCTATTTCCTATTTTTCGAGAATTTTCAGTATTTTTCTGGAATTTAAAAGTGATTTTACCCTTAGAGGGGTAAAGCCTTCATTTCGGACAAAAATGAGGACTGAAAATCTCAAATAATAGGGTTGGTCACTCACCTGACCCAAACTCTAATTTTAAGCAATTTCCAGGACTCGATTGGAACAAGAAAGACGATTTTCCCATTGAGGGGCAAAATTGTCATTTTGAGAAAATGGATGAGACTCGAAAACCCAAGCCTAAGAATTGGTCGCCTACCTGACCCTAATTCTTACCTTGGCATTATCGGCCTTATCTCACATATACAGCAAAAGCGACTTACCCCTAAAGGGTAATATCGTCAAGTCTCGGAAGAACGGATAAGAAACCCCAAAAATAGGGTTGACCAGTTATCTGTGGTCAATCCTCGATTTTTGGGGATTTCTGGAGTGTCTAGGATTTTTCCATAATTTTCCTACATTTTTTTGGATTTTCTAGAATTTTCTAGCAATTTTTTAGGATTTTCTAGGATTTTTCTGATTTTTTTATTTTTAAAATCATTTTCTGAATTTTTCTATTAAAAAATTATTATTCGGACCTGGTCGGGTGACCCGGCCCACGACCTGCGGGCAACCGGCCCGGCCCGGATCCGACCCGTGCGACCCGCGCCCAAAACGACGTCATTTTGGCCATCTCCCGCTTCGAATTTTAATTTCCCGCCTAATTCAAACCAACGGTCCTGATGGCGCCACGTGCCGGACTATGGACGACCTGATCTATGTAGGGAACCAACGGTTCAGATTAAGGAGCTAGATTGAACCGTGGCCGTCCGATCTAAGGTGTTTTTTAATTTTTGAATATCATTTTTTTTATTTTGAAAAAAGCGAGATTGCGACACGTGGCTAACTCTCCACCATCGGATCAATTTTTTTTTGTTATAACCGAACAGCTGACGTGGCTGCCACGTGGGCGCCACGTCAGCGCCACGTGGTCGTTGACTTGGTCAACGACTCACCGGGGAAGACGATCGGCCCCGGCACTGTCTCGCCGGTGCCTCGTCAGAAGGCCGTATCTCCGGCTGCAGAACGCCAAAACATACGAGACCAGCGCCATTCGACTCGTACGGATCTCCTCTACGACATACTTGAGGCTCGACATAGCATATTCACATCTCATACACATGCCATCCCCAACCGAAGTTAAGCTCCGGCGACTACTCGCCCTAACCGTTTCTAACGTTGCTTAACTAAACAAATCGATCGGGAAGCATCACAAAGGGCCGAGAAGACTTACCTGACCATCGCGAAGCTTCGGTTTGGTGTGAGACGAGCCGTGGAGCTTGCGACCGATCGGAGGGAGTTGGAGGTCGACTCGGGTTTTTACCCAACGAAATAACATGCCATGAAAAGAAAAAATGTTCAGGGAAGAGAGACAAACATATTGCAACCAGAATCGCTGCCAATGAATGGCTCTAACTTAAGATGCCATTAGAGGCCGAGAGGAAGCTCGAGAGAGTGTCTCACCGTTTTTCGAGGTGAAAGGCTTATCGGAAGGGCTCGGTAGCTTCTCCGGAGCCCAGAGAAGTCGGATATGGTCGTCGTCGGCTTCGGTTTCGCCGGTGGTGATCAGTCGAAGCTTGCACAGAATCGTGGAGGGCAAGCTTCGACCGCCATTTCTCACTCTCACTCTCTCTCTCTCTCTCTCTCTCTCTCTCTCTCTCTCTCTCTCTCTCTCTCTCTCTCTCTCTCTCTCTCTCTCTCTCTCTTCGTTCTGCGTGTTCTTCTTCTTTTTTCCACTCTTCTCAACCGAATCCCCCTTAACTGATTTCTCGTTCCTCTGCTTTTCTCTTCCCCCCCGTTCTGTTTTCTAGCTTCATTCTGTTATGGTCGACTGACTTGGATCCACCCGTGTGCAACGCCGTTTTGTCAGTTGGAGGTCGCCGGGTCCGTGTGGATGAACGTTTGAAGGAAGTTTTCGTCCCTGGGTATGTCGATATGGGATCGTATATATATTTTTTTGGCTTCCTTTGATCTCCTGCGCAACCCAAGGAAGAAAAACCAAGAGCGTTTTTGTTCATGACCAATTTTGGTCAACGGATTGACTGGGTTGGGTCAACCCAACCCAGTTGATCCGATTCGCCAAAAAGAAGACAAATTGACGTACAAAAATTCATAATTTCTCCAATTAAATCACCAAATTGGCTTCCACGACCTAAACCCCATATAATATGGTAATTTTGTGAAAGATGAATGCGGAATCAATCGAAAGCCCTAAATGTAACATGGGATCCAAAATTGATTTTTGCCAAATTGACGTTATTAATGGACGAATCGGCCCCAATCAAGCCCACCATTAGATTAAGGAGGTCGAATACTATAGGGAGGAAGCATTGGGGTTCTATGGGTGTCCCTCAGAAAAGTTTAATTTCAGAATTGGCACTGTAGGGACTAAAATGAAAAAGATTTTTATGCAATTAGGTCCCTAAAATCAAAATTGATCAAATCAGCGCACAATTGAACCAAATTGAAATGTAGGGCAATCAAGTTGAATGTCAAGGCTCGGAAAATGCAAAAGATTGCAAATAAAAAGGCTCTAAACTTATTGTTTTGACAAATTCAACCATGTGCGTTACAAAGAAACACACAAAATTAAACTTGAATTTTGACTCTTTATGATGTCAAAATGACAAGGGATTTAAAATAAAAATTTCTACTATTTTCCTATATTTTTGTGACCTCAAATGCTATTTTTGTTGATTTTTCTATTTTCTAAAAATACTAAAAAATGCAAAAAAAAATATGAAAAATTATTTTTTGGTCAAAAATGGTTCCTTAGGCTTGGCTAAGGCTACTAAAGTTGATTTTGTAATTTTTTGACTTTTTATAGATTTTTTATGATTTTTTTCAAAGAAATAACCAAAAAAGGCTGATAAAAAATTAGGTGTCAACAGCTGCCCCTCTTTGAGAGGAATCTCGCGAGAGGTTTCTCTCAAAGACAGGTGACACCTAAGTCTAGATCGACTCTACTGGGAAATAGAAAAATGAATCTTGACATCTAATCTTTCTTGCCCTGCTGGTGAATGCTTTGCTCATCTTGCTTTGGCTGATGTGAGAGAGATAGAGGCGGGACAGAGATCCTCACATATTACTTACCTGCCTGACGCTCGTGTGGCGTGCGTGGTCTATAGCGGGTTCAAGTGGATACCTAGGGACTCGTCTTTTGAGTATCCTAGGGCGGTTAAACTCTAGCCTGTATGGTAGGCCGTACCAGAATATGATTCCTATGCTTGACAGGAACCTATGAATGACGCACCCAGTCTCTCAGGGATTGTCAGGGTTTTGATCCGTATGGTGGATCAGACCATGAATAGGACTCCTCTCTGCTAGAAACCTATGGATGACGCACCCAGTCTCTTAGGGATTGTCTGGGGTTTTGATCCGTAAGGTGGATCAGACCATGAATATGACTCCTCTCTACTAGGAACCTATGGATGACGCACCCAGTCTCTTATGGATTGTCGAACATTTTGATCCTTCAGGTGGATCAAGCCGAGAATAAGACTCCTCTCTACTAGGAACCTATGGATGACGCACCCGTTCTTTGGGGATTGTCGAGCATTTTGATCCTTCAAGAGGATCAGGCCAAGAATAGGACTCCTCTCTGCTAGGAACCTATGGATGACGCACCCAGTCTCTTAGGGATTGTCGAACATTTTGATCCTTCAAGGGGATCAGGCCGAGAATAGAACTCCTCTCTGCTAAGAACCTATGGATGACGCACCTGTTCTTTTAGGGATTGTCGAGCATTTTGATCCTTCAGGGGGATCAGGCCAAGAATAGGACTCCTTTCTGCTAGGAACCTATGGATGACGCACCCAGTCTCTTAGGGATTGTCGAACATTTTGATCCTTCAAGGGGATCAGGCCGAGAATAGGACTCCTCTCTGCTCGGAACCTATGGATGACGCACCCGTTCTCTTAGGGATTGTCGAACATTTTGATCCTTCAGGGGGATCAGGCCGAGAATAGGACTCCTCTTTGCTAGGAACCTATGGATGACGCACCCGTTCTTTAGGGATTGTCGAACATTTTGACCCTATATTCTAAGGAATTAACTAGGGTCTATATAAGTGAAGTGTACCTAACTCTTAGGTTTACCAAATGACCTATTCTGAGTTTAGGGATTACCTAAAACCTTACAGAAAGCTGGTTATAAAAGTTGTCCTTTTGACATGCAAGGTGTTATTATGGGATTTGGGGATTCCAAGTATCCTGTAGAAAACTCGAACCTGCAAAATTGAAATCTCACACGTAGAGATGATTCTGAAGATTATCCTTTTGACATTGAAGATGACATTCTAGGATCTGGGGATTCCAAGTATCCTGCAGAAAGCTCAAACCTGTAAAATTGAAATCTCACACATAGAGATGATTCTGAAGATTGTCCTTTTGACATTGAAGGTGACATTCTGGGATTTGGCCACTCTAGGTTTCCTACAGAAAGCTCAAACCTATAAAACTGAAGCCTCACACATAGAAATGATTCTGAAGATTGTCCTTTTGACATTGAAGGTGACATTCTGTGATCTGGGGACTCCAAGTATCCTCCAGAAAGCTCAAACCTGTAAAATTAAAATCTCACATAGAGATGATTATGAAGATTGTCCTTTTGACATTGAAGGTGACATTATGGGATCTGGGGACTCCAGGTATCCTACAAAAAGCTTAAATCTGTAAAACTGAAATCTCATATAGAGATGATTCTGAAGATTGTCTTTTTGACATTGAAGGTGACATTCTGGGATCTAGGGACTCCATGTATCCTGTAGAAAGCTCAAACCTATAAAACTGAAATCTCACACATAGAGATGATTATGAAGATTGTCCTTTTGACATTGGGGGTGACATTCTGGGATCTGGGAACTCCAGGCATCCTGCAGAAAGCTCAAACCTACAACAACTTTGATAAGATTTTTTCTGAGATATGGGGTTACTAGGGATCCTACAGAAAAATAAACTTGAAAGCTCTTCTTCAGAGAGCAAGGCATCCTTCTGGAATCTGGGGTTACCATGAGTCCTGTAGAAGTTTGAACCAAGAAAGATAGCTTTCTGGGATCTGGGGTTACCAGGAATCCGTCAGAAGCTTAGTCATATAAACTCTTCTTCTCAGAGAAATGTGTCCTTCTGGGTCCTGGGGTTACCACGAGTCCAAGAGAGGTTGTGTTCTTCTGAGATCTGAGATAGTCTGGAATCCTGCAGAAGCTTAGACAAGCATTACCAAGAAATATGCCCTTCTGGGATCTAAAGTTGCAAGAAATCCAGCAGAAGCTCAAACTTGAAAGTTATTCTTCACAAAAGAAGTAGCATTCTGAGGTCTGGGATACGAGAGGTCCTACAGAAGCTTGAACATGTAAACTATTTCTTACCAAGAGAGGTTGTGTTCTTCTGAGATCTGGGCTTGCCAGGAATTCTGCAGAAGTTTAGACATGTGAATCGTTTCTCACCAAGAGTTATACAAGCCATTTTAAGAGCCGAAGTCATCAAGAATCTTGCAGAAGCTCCAATCTGAAAATTTTCTCACCAAGGGAACGTCAATGGTCTTTAAGTGATATCTAATGTCAAACTGACAACACTTTATGACTTATATTATAGTCATGAGAAATTTCAATGAATGCATTACGATGTTGGAGGTTATCCAAAACACTTTGCAACATACGAATGTGGTCAAAAATTCCTTGTGGGGAAAGTTTGAATCAAACAATCTGAAATTACCAAAAGAGTTTGGTTAAAAATGTCCATTGGAGTATTCTCATCAAAAAAGGACTTCTTACCGTTTTTGAGATAATGATCTTTTATCAAGAATGCACTCGAATTTTCTATCAAACCTGTGCCTAGGGTTCAGGATTATTCGTAGTGAATACACCTCGATCGATCAGGAGGACTTCCAAGGGACCGTAATGTTGGGCTTGGTCAACGGTTTTCAAAGGGGGACTTGCAAGAAAGTCAAGGCTATTGAAGAGAAGTCTTCAACGTCTCATCTAGGTTTACAAGTCAAGAAACCTGCAAAATGAGAAAGAAATAATCTTGTTCGAACTTCTTCGAGCTAAGCTTAGACATGAAACCCTATGTCAATCCGAGTACCTTAATCAGAAAAGGCTTTTCAGGGTTGTAACGTAGATAGGATTAGGGACCAAAAAAGGCTTATTTTTGGCTCAGAACACGCGAAGGGTTTAACATTGGTGGTCACTGCAGGTTTGCCGCCGATCTTGTCCCTTTCGGTTCAAAGAGCGTCTTCAGTCTTCAAAGTGCATTGATAGTCTTTGGAGAGCATCGTCAGTCTTTTGAGGATACTCTTTGTGTTTGGAGAGCATTGCTGATCTTCGGAGAGCATCATCAGTCTTCGAGGCGCACATTTGTCTTTAGAGAATATCTCTTTCATGTTGAGACGGCGTCAACATCTTGTCTATGCTTTCGTCATATGTATGTGACATAATCTGGGAGTATCTTTCTCAATCCAGCTCCCACGGGATTTTCTTATACAACCAGCTCTTCACTAGTGACCTATACAAAGGTATCATACCATCTTTTGGCATTTACAAGATCAAACACATGATTCACAAGTGTACAAGTATTTGGATGGGCATTGGCCTTGCTTTTACTAGGCACTTTGCTTTTTCTTGATGCCCAACATTGGATTTTTCTCTCTTTTTTCTTTTTGTTGAAATCCCATCTTTTCCTTTCTTTTGGGAATCAGAATTTTCAAATGAGTGTGCTAGATGTACAACTTGAATCTCAGCACTCAAACATTAATCTAGGAATTTTTTATAAATCCTATATTTTGCACTCTTCCGCTCTTGAAATGACGTCGCTTCCGTCTTGGAATATGCAATGATCACCAACAGGTTTGTGAAGCGAACGTATAGGCTCAACTGGGCTGTGCAAAGGGTAAAAGTGTGTAGGATAGAGAAACGAATGCTTTTCGTCATTTTAAAGCACTTGAACTACCATAAAAGTTAAAATGACAAGCAACACACGAAGATTGATGCAAGTCTGAGCAAGAGAACTTCTAACCATTTACCTCCTGATACCGCTGGACGTACCTCCAGTTTACCCCAATGTGGGGTGGTTCTTGACAGGGGTAAAGAATGAAACCGCCGTTCAAAGGGTTATCAATGGTCACCTATAGTGTTTATGATAGAGAAATGAACGCCTCTGTCGTCCCAATCTATGTAATCACTGCGAATAACCCCTACTTCCGTAGGTCAAGGTCAAGGTCTCGCAGTCCTTACCACTCCTCTCATCTCTCAAGTGTGTATAGGACGTGTTTGGATCAAGCTTGCCTCTTGTCTGAAGGAACATCCTTTTGAACAATTTAAACAACCCTAATTGGAAAAGTTCATTTCGCTTTCTCCAAAACTTACCCTCCAAGGAGATTTATGATGCACAATGCATATTTCAATCATGTTCAAATAACCTCCAAATTTAAACATGAATTCCAATGACATGATTGTGAGAATTCTGCGTCTTTCTAGACATGAGAATTGAATGCATGCTAGATTCCAAGGAGCCTTCAAATTCTAGTAATAAGCATTCTTGAAGTTTTAAAACCTAAGGGATAGGGAAATGAGTACCTACCTGCCCAGCGTGGCTAGGGATCCTTGAAAATATAAAAGGAATATGTCAGTGTATGCTCTCGAATTTCAGAAAATTAGAACGATACACCTTACCCTTGATCATGCACTCCATTGGAGGTGTATAAAAATTCTGTATGATACTTAACAACACAGGATGGTTAAGTGTTCTAAAATTTCTTGAAATTTTCAGTCTTTGGAGAAAAAGGACATGTACCTGGCCACCATGACAGGTCTCCTCGATCATGCATTCCAATCTGAACGCCAATATGTAGATTACAGAAAACGACCATTTCGACCTGCGGTGATGATCCCTTCGTCTGATTGGGGGCAATGAATCCCGCTCGATGGCTTCATTCATCTTTAGAACGTGCTTCATGCCATTCTTCGAAGTTCCTTATTCAAGGAAAAATGAATTCTTATCAAAATGTATGTTAAAGCATGCGGTATGGAAGCAATACTTTTTACCCTCCACTTGATCTTATAGCCAAAGGTCATTTCTTGAATGCTTGACTTCCGAAGCTGTTATCCTCCAATGATCATTTCGCCTTGAATTTGAGTCGGCGAGTTCTTTCCCTCTAAGTCTTTTTGAGTGCCATTAATTTTCTGTTGAAATTAGGGCAAATTCATATTAGGAGAAAGATCAGTGAAGATCAAATTAGAACAACACAAAGTTACCCTTCACTCAAGTTTGTATCTTGAGGTTTGACTATGATGTGAACGACTCTTCCATCACGTTCATTGACCTTGCTGGGAATGAAATGCCACTTTTTCATCCAGTCGCGTAGATGATTCGCTTGCCCCACTTAGGCGTGACTTGTCATGGCTAGGTAATGCTTGCCCCAACTAAATGGCTCTGCTCATTTTTGTATTTTCATGCGATGCCCTGTCCAATTTGGGATATCTCTTATTTGGATCTTCACCTTGCTTTTCACCTTTGAAGTGTCATCCTTCCAATGCTTGAGAAAATTGTTTGCTTCATGTATCTTGTCACTTGTGACCATCCTTGTGATATTTTCCTCTTTATTGGACCCATGATAATGTCGTAACGGCGTATTCTGCCACAGAAAGAAATGGTTTTGCATTAGCAAATGCAAGAAAAAGGAGTAAATTGGATACGACACCCAACTACCTTTCTTTTGTCCATTGTCGACATTTCTCTCTTGATTGAGTCCATTCCAATATTGTATGCTGATACGGACAACATTTGTTGAATCCCTCCATCCATGCTTGAAGGTGTTGATAACATCAACAATTCATTTGCCCCAGTTGGGCGACGTTTACCTTGGCCAAATGTCTTAGCATTTTTCATATCATTTGACGATTTCCAATCCTATTTGAAGAGGTCTTTGTACCTATACATGAAGCAATGAGTATTCATCCATGTTTAACTTTACATAAATCACCAAGGAACGTGATACTCCCTTTGAGGTATTGCATTTTCGTTGATCAAGAAAATCGTCTCTTTCGGTTGCTTTATCCCAGTAGGGCATGTCTTGATGCTTGTCGTCTTTGGGCTTGATAACTTGCTCCAATATGCTATCTTGGTGGCACATGAGAATCTTGCCCCCAGCTTGGTCTCTTGACAGGAAAGGAGGGGTTTGCCCTAATGAACCTTCTTTGCTGGTTCTGGTTATTTATCTCAACCATCTGAATCTTCGATCACTTTTATCTACCTCTTGGTAGCTCGACAGCTTTGGAATTTGTCGCATGACATCTTAGCGACTTTCTTAGTAATTCTGTGAACCTGAGTCTTTCATCTCAGGATAAATGCCCATCGATCTTGATTTCTTTAATGTTCATAGTGTCTCCTAAGTTAATATCAACTGGTTCTTCTGAAGTAGGAGGCATTGATTGCTCGAAGACACTCCATTCTCGGCAGATAGACGCATAACCTTTATCCTCGTCTTCTTCCTCTGTCCCATAGTCCCAGTGGACCGCTTTAGGATCGTACTTTTCTACCGAAGGAACTTTTATAGTTACTGTCGTCTGATAAGACGTCTCTGGTTCAGCTGTGCCGTCTTCTTCCTCTTCCGGCAATCGAATCACAATAGGTTTGACTAGGCAATCTTCTACCTTATTCAAGCTGTCAAGCTCTTCCAGTTTAATTACCACAGTCGTAGCGGCTTCAATCATTGGCACAGTGTTGTCAAAGTCCCTTGAGAAGATTTCGTCTCTCAGTCGACAATGTCGGTCGTCGCTTCTTAGCTTTGCTGAGGTCGTAGATCTTGGGTACTCTCTCATTCCCTAGAGTTGTTCAACTGAGTTTTGTTGCTGGCCTTTCAATCTTTCTATTTCAGCATATTGTTCTGTGTCAAGCTTAGTATCCCTCATCTGGTCAAGCGATGACTCAGGCTTTTTTGCAAAAGGGCTTTTTCGGTTGAACGAGATCATCCATGCCTCCCCATCCGTCTGGTATAATATCATTCATTCTCTGATAGAAGCTAGGGGAGCAGAGTACTTCACTTTAAAGTTGTAACCTCTAGAATTCTGACCCAGGTTGCCTACAATTTCACACATTTCAAGTGCGTTGGCCAAAAATCTGCGATCCGCTAGACTTCGCCTCTTGTCCTCCAGTTCGTCCTCGTCAAATTCTTCTTCTGGTTTAGTAACTAGTTTAAGACTGCCTGTCAGCTCTTCATATGAGATGTCACACATGTTTCTCTGCTCAATTTCGATCACAAATTGACCTCCCTCCAAGGTTAAAGAGGTCTCGACTTTCTCGAATTCTTCATCAGTAACGTCTGATATTATTCCCAAACTCATCATCTTGACGATGCATAGTTTCTTCATATCAGTAGAGATCTCCCCTCCTCTTAGGTATAGTGAAGCGACCGCCAGTATGTTAGTCAGCTTAGGTACGTCCACTTTCAGCTTAAGGTGGTCTTCCTCCTCTTCAGTGATATTGCCCCAATTGCTTGATAATCAGGGAGCGGGTTTTCTTGTACATTTGGAGCCATGTTGTCAAACTTCAGATTCTGGCTATCGATCAAAGATTGTACCTTCAGCTTAAGGATATAACAGCTATCGACATTATATCCCCTTTCGCCCATATGGTAGACACAAGTCTAGCTCTCGTCAAAACCTGGATACTTGACAGGATTCACCCTAGGTGGTTCCTTTGCCACCAAGTGTTGTTCTAGCAGCATTGGGAGCAGCTTAGATAAAGGCTTTGGGAGTTGAGAGAACTGCCTTTGGGGTTGTCTCCTTTTAGGTTCTTGTCCCTTTGGCGTTGACCACGACGATCCTCCTTTGGTCTGATTGGAACTGTTGAACGCCTTGGGTTTATGGGGATCCGGTATGAATGCTATGTCGAGCCCAGCCTCTTTCTCCTTTTTTAGAGGGCAATGCTTCCTGATAGAAGATTCATGAGGCCTCTTCTCTTTTAAGGCCCATTCTAGCCTTTCAACCACCTTTATCAGGTGTGTAAAGGTTCGGCATCCAGAGGTGTTTAATCTGTCGAAATATTCGTAGGGGAGTGCCTTGCCTTCAGAAATAGATCAATCAGCTCGTCTTCTAGGATTGACGGCTTTACTTGGGTTGCCAAAGCTCGCCATCTCTGGGCGTATGTTCTAATCAGCTCGCCCCTTGTCTTTGAGGTTCGTAGAAGGTCTTCTCTCGTCGGGACCGTAGCTGTGTTGAACCTATACTGTCTGAGGAAGTCCTCTGCAAGATCTTCCCACCCGTCATAATCATCCAGGTCCAATTCAATGAACCATGCCAGAGCAGCGCCAACCAGACTCTCTTGGAACGTATTCATCAGTAGTGAAACATAATCTGAATATTGCGTCATCTTGCGCAGGTAATATTTGAGGTGAGCGTGTGGACAGCCTGTCCCATTATACTTCTTCACGAAGTACGGTTCTTTATAGTCAGGAGGAGTCTCCACTTTGGCAAAAGGAGATATCTTCTCGAAACGGGCCAACTCATAACCATGGCTGCTTAAACATTCCTCGATCCTGGCTAATCTCTTAGCCTCCACCTTGATTTTTATGGTGTGCTTCCCCTTTTCCTCTTTCTCAAGGTTGACAACAACAATAGGGGGTGCTTTTTGTTGTGACTGGATGTTTGGCATACGGACATCTTCCTCTGTATGTTGGTTATCTCTTGTTGTTTCTTTATCAGCCATATCGAGTGCGAATGGCGGACTCTAGTTGTTTTGGTTAGGAGCTACTGTTTGTATGGCTTGGGAGGCTTCCAGCATCGCATGAATATCAGCCATCATAGTTGCCATTGAAGTATTTGATATTTTCCTATCAAAGGAAAGAAGGTTCATGTCTGAATGGCATATAAAATGGACCATCGGAGTTGATACAATTTACCCTTCACATTTGTCTTTTGGGTCTTGGCACTTTCCTTTCATTTGGATTCTTTTGCCTTGACCTGTCAACATCTTTCATGGAAGAATATGCATATAAATTATGCATGCATGATATGCATGATGCAAGTGATCTAAAATGATTCGTGTTTGTAACGAAGAAAAAAAATGAATTCATGCCCTTCACTCCATTCGCAGAAAGCATCTCTTTATCAAGTATGTCAATCTGTAAAGTTTGAATTCTTTCTTTTGGAATGCTCTTTTCAAAGAGACTTCTAATTGATAAGGAACTTTTTCAAGTTTTCTCGAGAATTTCGTTCACAAATTGAGCCATTATGACGCTCTCGAAATCATTTATCCTAAATGCATGTATGAGCTGATATGAAAATGGGTACTCCCTGTTCTGTCATTTGAAGTCGTTGCTTCTTGGGTGTCTTGACTCTGTTCATCACCTAAGAGGAAAAAGATAGGAAATATTATTCCCACATCTGATTGAAACTTATTTAGGAACGATACGTCCTTTTCTACCAAGAGGGATGGCTCGGCATTGTTCTTCTTGGAAGTGTTGTTGCTATGGATTTCATTCCATTACGTTCCATGAGTGATAACTATTGTTTCAGGGACTTGCCCTACGTATCACCATGGCAAATCTGATGTCTTCGACTTCGGCATGCTTTCTGGATAGGGAAATGATTTGCCCCCCCAGCAATTGAGTATTCCACCTTAAGTTAGCTGATTTAGCCACATGAAGCTCCATTGTATCACGCTAATGCCTTCCCTGTTGGTTGAGTCAATCACTTCCATGTCAGGTGATTTTGGTGTTTGACATTCTTCATTCTTTTCTGACACCTGTCTTAAACTAACATTCTCTATATATGAAAGAGAAACATCTCAGTCATTTGTATGAAATGGAATCAGAATAAGGGACAATTTACTCCCTTTTGTGACATCAGAGGATAAAACTTCATCGTAATTATCCGAAGGTCTCGGCATTTGATGTTGCACGATGTTCGACACTATTTGGGTTCTGTCACTCTCCTTCTGAGGTTGGGTGATCTTTCGCCACTGTCGCTCTATTGATGCATTTCAATCTGTTTAGAGAGAAAGAAAAATGTTCGACATTTGATTATGAAAATCAATTACTAAAACAAGTACTCCCTCCTGATTCAAAGATGGGCAACGATCATCTTTTCGTGGTCTTTTCGAGTTGTCATGACTGCATGACGCTCCTCAAACACCCTACTACTCGAGATCCACAAGTGTAGATTTATCTCTGTTTGTATACATTTACACCTTGAAGTGTTACTTCGCAAATAAGCATTCAGTTTTCTTTATCCCTACATATAGAAAAGGAGATTCATTTCATATCTTGAGAGGATTGAAATGAGGAACGCTATACACCCTTTTATGGTTGAGTGACATCAATCTCATGATGAGAAACACGAGTATTTGTACTCTTTGAGACGCGCTTCAATTGGCGATCGTGCCATGTCACATTGGCCTCCAGTTTTGATGGTCCAAATGGAGTCTTTTTTTTTAAAGAGACAAATGTCGACCTCACACAATCCTTTTATTTCACCTACATGACATGAGGAATGAATACGTCAATTGTTGCACCAAAAGCTCTAATTGAAACAATCACAGATTTACTATCCCCAGAGTATATTTCCTTAGCTCCCATCATTTTGAGCATCAGGGATGAAGGAATGTTCCTTAACGATCCCCACTCATTTTTTATAATCACCTGCAAGTGTGAGTAACCATGTCATCCTATAAACAAATCAATTTAATTTGGAACGAATACACCCTTTTCGACTTAGAGAGGTCGATCCAAATCAGGTTGCCCCCTTTTTCATGTCGTCTTGTTCTGGGCTTATCATAGTCGATTCATCTTATTTTGGAAACCCAATGGGCAGCGCCTGATGAAGGCACATTTCCTTTCATGTTACAGGGAAAACAAGTCTCGCATCATTGGCCTTCAGCCATTTTGACCTGTTGGCAAAAGAAATAACCAAGCAAGTCAAGTATAACACTCGAAGTTTTTATTGGAACGATTACAGTTTTACCATCGTTCGATCACATCTCGCATGCGATTAGATGAAGGAATCTTCAATAAATGTCTGTCATGTATAACTTGTCAGAAAGGAGACACACTTAGCATTTTACATAGCAAAGACATCTCTTAATGAGGTCGCCTCTTATAATGAAAGCAATGCGACAATAAATATCCCATAATCCCTATTTACGGGATTCTGATGTTCGCCAAGATTTCAAAATAAGCAGAGACATCATTAAAAGATCGATCCACGATCATCAATCGAACGCCCATTTATTTTCAAACGTTTAATACGCAAATGGGGGCATTAATCCTGAAAGATTACGTTGTGACATTTTTCTTGTAAAAATCATGTGATCCTTGTTTTAAGTAATCACCACACAAAATGTGATTTCAAACATGGCTTTAACTTTATGCCCCAAAATCTTAAAATGGAAGAATTTTAGACATAGAAAATGTCATCTTAATCCATGATTGAAAATTTGGATGAACCATCTATTCCGTAGGGACGGCTTAGAAGTGTTCCAACTTTGTATCTAAAATTCATTGTCAAAAATTTCATTTGTAAACTCAAACACCTAGGGCATTCGGTTGATTTCCATGAATTTCCTATCATGAAATTTCACTAGGAAATGAACAAGTTGAGGGAGAAATCATACTTACAGTGACCCGCGATTTTTTTTTTGTTTTAGGTATACCAACCTCCCATAGACATGCGTATGAGACAAGTGGGGTTATACTCTAAAAATCGAAAATCAGGTGAGGAACCTACGGCTCAGGCTCCCACGATCCAAATGAGGCAGACTCCTCCCCAAGAGTATCCACTCAAGAGGGCTAGATATCGCCAATTTGGATTGTGAACGGGAACGAACACGAAAGTCTCAAGTGCCATCAAACACGAGATCCTTTCGCATCATTTCCCTATCTAAGGTAACCTAGAGGTGGTCGCAGTCGGGGTTTGACCGCTAGTGTGTGCGATGTGTCGTGATCATCACAATGCAAGGTCATGCACAACAGTTTGTATCAAAGCACCGCTTCAGTATGTGCGTAAGATAAACATACATTCCCATCTCCAACTTGCAGGAAAAATGTCAACAATCACTCCACCATTTATTTCTCCAATCTGCAAAAACATCTAACACAATGGTTAGTGTACGTACCTCACCTTCAAGAGCATCTGCAGACAATAAGGTCAGATAAACCAAATAACTTTTTAATGGGCTCAAGTCCTTTGGAATTCGTAACCAGAGATTCTGGTTTAGAATAGTCCCCAGTGGAGTCGCCAGTCTGTCGCGATCCGCCTCGGGGGCGCCATGCCGTCGAGGGGGCTAATGGGTCGTCTGATATCGCCTTAATCGGACGCGGGCCTCTCACAAGGTCCATTACCCAAATCGCAACGGCTGGATATACGTGGTCGACTTTCAGTGTGGTTTGGTGACATGTGATATGTGTACATGCCAAGGAGTCGCTGTTGACACCTAAATTTTGATCAACTTTTTATTTATTTATTTATTTATTTTTATTTTATTTTTTGTGAAAATTCATAGAAAATCCATAAAAAGTTGAAAAATTGAAAAATCAATTTTGGTGACCTTAGCCAAGCTAAATGAACCATTTTGACCAAAAAAATAATTTTCATAATTTTCATTTTTTAATATATTTTCGAAAAATACAAAAAAAAAGAAAAAAAAGAAAATCAAGAAAAATAATATTTGAGGTCACAAATAGTCGGTATTTTTTATTTTTAATTTTCTTTACTTTAAGACCTCATAAAACAGTAAAATTCAAGTTCGATTTCGGGTGTTCTCTAATCACCATAAAATTGAATTTGACAAAAATATTAGTAATGATTAAAAGGAAAAAGAGTGAAAACATCATCATTTAAAAGGAAAATGGGACTAATCATTTTGTCTTCACTTTTGATTATTTTATTATTTTTACTTTTTAATATTTTATTATATTATTATTATATTACTATTTTATTATTTTATTTTATTTTTATTACTATTTATACCCCCCTAATCATCCGTAGCTCTTCTTCTTCTCCTCCTCCTCCTCCTTCTTCTTCTTCTTCTTCTTCTTCTTCTTCCTCTCCCACGCTCATTCCATATATTCTCTCTTCCATTTTTTTGTCATCACATTACCACCCTCCACATTTCTTGCGTTTCCGGCCGATTGGACCGTTGGATCGAGCTGAATTTTTGTGTGCAGGGTCTTCTTGATCCCTTCTTCATATCCACCGTTCGGATCTTTAAACAGATCTCTCCAAGTGGTCGCACAGCAGCCAAATCAGAAGCTGTTCCTAGCGCGGGAACTGTTCATCCGCCGGTATTTCTTCAGTTTTCGATCAATTCGACCATCGGATCGAGGTAAAATTGTGTATAATCTCATCTCAATTCTTTCTTCATCTTCACCATTCGGATTTGTGAAAATAGTTCAACGTCCTCCTCATCCGAGCTCGGATTATTGTTTATTTTGTATTTTTTCGTATTTACTGTGTATTTACTTTATGTCATAGCATTTCTATATTTCGCATAAAAGACCCAGAATCGGAAGGCCGAGCCTCCTGTTGGTGTCTAAATATTTGCTGTGTATTTACTTTATGTCATAGCATTTCTTTATTTCGCATAAAAGACCCAGAATCGGAAGGCCGAGCCTCCTGTTGGTGTCTAAATATTTGCTGTGTATTTACTTTATGTCATAGCATTTCTATATTTCGCATAAAAGACCCAGAATCGGAAGGCTAAGCCTCCTATTGGTATCCAAGGTGTTTTATTTATTTATTTTCTGTAAATTATATTGTGCTACCCCAGAATCGGAAGGCCGAGCCTCCTGCTGGTGGTTTATATCCCCACACATTGTTGCACGAGCACCGACGGACTCTGACGTCGTAAAATTCACCGGATCCCATCTCCTTTGCTTATGTTTATGTTGTATAATGACTTAATATCTTCTTTATTTTTTGCATTGTGTTGCGTCCTATAAAAACAAAAACAAAAAAATGCTAGATTGGATGGTTGCAGATGAGCCACGTGCCGTGATCCGATGATTTTCAAAATAAAAAATATTTTTAACATTAAAAGAAATGAATTTCAAATTTTACAAAAATTAAAATGATTCGATTATCACCGAGACGCCACGTGGCGAGTTAGGGACCGTTCAGTTGGGACTTATTTTCAGGAAATTTTAAAAAAAAAATCAAATAAAAAAAAGTGAATTATTAAGGAAAAATTCAAAAAAAAATTGAGAAAAATTGCAGAAAATTCAATCAACTTAGGTACCGAAAGGGCGTCAACTCTGACAGTTGACGTAACTAAGTCCCCGAACCCATTTCTCTGGTTATCGTAGAATTGAATAGAAACTCCCGACTATTCAATAGGGTGGTCCAATCATACCCTCCAAAAAATGATTGGTGGCGACTCCATGGCATGCACACTTAGCACATGTCACTAGATCACACTGAAGGTCGACTACGCATACCTCCGTTGCGATTTGGGGAACGGGCCTTGGGAGAGGCCTGCGTCCGACTAGACTGGACGGCCCATTAGCCCTCGAGAGCCCACATGCAACCTCGAGAGGGTCGCGACAGACTGGCGACTCCACTGGGGACTGGTTCTTAACCATTTAGTGGACTTGAGCCGATTAAAAAGTTGATTGACTTTTCTGACATGTTTTATGCAGACGCTCTTCAAATTGAAGTATGTACTTTAACCCTTGAGGTGTTAAACGTTTTTGCAGATTGGAGAAATAAGGGGTGCAGTCCGTGATTAACATTATTTTATGCAGGTTGGCGTAGGAATGTATGTTGTGTGGGTGATTTGAAGCGCTGATTGATAAACTGTTATGCATGACTTGCATTGTGATGATCACGACACCTGAACACACACAACCGCGCCTAAAACCCCGGGCGCCCCTATAAGCAAACAATAGAAGGAATTGAAAATGGAACCTCCGTGAGGAAAAACACGGGGTAATCCATTTTTAATTTCGCTCGCTTCGAACTATGGATTGGGTCCCAATGCAACGATAGTTGTGCAATGGAACCTACCCTTTCTAGAACTCGAGGTGGGAGCCTTTAAGCCTCAGGAACCCCACCATTTATGTGTCAAAACTTCACAAGTTTACATGCGCATGATCGATGTGTTTGACATGTCTTACCCCCTTTAAAAGGTTTGTAAGTATCATTCCTTTCACCCCTTGAACTCAGTATAACTTTTTTCCATATGCTAACACGTCTTTCTACCTACCACAGGGCAGGTAGCTTTAATCACGGAACCAAGAATAACTCGTATTATAACTCGTCTCCGAGCCAGAATGGTGCAAGAGGAGTTGGGATCTCGCGTGAATAGTTTGGAAGGTCAGATGGCGTCAATGGCCACCATGCTAGCAGAAATGAAAGCCATGATGGTGGCTGCACAAGAAAGAAATCATGACCTCAGCCAGGATGCTCCGCCCGCACCCCCCAATGCTTCGAATGTGGCGCGAACTCGGGAAGAGAATGTGGCCGAGAATGTTAATCGAGTGTTAGCAGCTGATGCACTACCGAAGGCCGTGTCTGCAGTCATCGACCTAGAAAAAGACAAAAAGGAAAAACCCCCGGGCAAAATCGAAGAAGGCGCAAAGAGGCTAGCGAAGATAGAGGAATGCCTAAGCAGCCAAGGGTATGAGCTGGCTCGATTTGACAAGATATCACCATTTGCAAAAATTGAAGCGCCGTTAGACTATAAAGAACCTGATTTCGTCAGAAAATATAACGGGACGAGCTGCCCCCGAGCCCACTTAAAATATTACCTACGCAAAATGGCACTTTTTTCTGACTACGTTCCCTTGCTGATGAACACGTTTCAAGAGAGTCTGGCGGGTGCTGCTCTGGCTTGGTTCATCGAATTAGATTTGGAGGACTATGATGGATGGGAAGACTTGGCGGAGGACTTTTTACATCAATATAAGTTCAATACTGCTACAGCCCCTTCCAGAGAAGAATTGCTGAGGACCACTAAAGGGAAGAATGAGGCAATCCGTGCCTACGCTCAAAGATGGCGGGCCTTAGCAACACAAGTCAAACCGTCCATTCCAGAGGACGAGCTGGTCGACCTTTTCTTGAGAGCGTTGCCTTACGAGTATTTCGATAGGCTGAACACATCTGGTTGTCAAACATTTGTACATCTCATAAAAATCGCAGAAAGGCTGGAATGGGCGATGAGGGAAAGGAAAGCACCAGAAATCGCAACAAGACGCCAATATCCGGCCCGAAGGGAGAAGGAGGCTGAAGTTGATGTGGCCTTCGTACCAAACCCACCCAACCCTAAGCAGTTCTCCAATTCAAGTACGGTGCAAGGAAACTCGTCGATGTCGGTACAGAAACCATATGAACTAAGGAGGAAGTTGCCTCCCAAGCAGTTCACCCCCCTGCCAAGGCCGTTATCGAAATTACTTCCTATGTTACTAGAGGAGCACTTAGTGGCTAAGGAGCCTCCAAGGCCGAATCCGGTGAAATTTAACGGGTACGATGAAAGCCAGTCATGCGCCTATCACATGGGAGAGAAGGGCCATAACGTAGACAATTGCATTGTTTTGAAGCACAAGGTGCAAGCCCTTATCGATAATTGCATCCTTGAATTCGACAAAACAGAGCCGAACGTGCAAAATAATCCACTTCCTGATCACCAAACCGTGGGGGTGATCTTCGACAACATGTTCGACCGGTTCTTCTCCGAGGATTCCAAATGGTCGAAGGACGAGGGGATAGAAACGACATCGGAGGAACTTGATTTGACCAGCTTGTCTTTGGGAGATTTTGTCAAATCACTCGACGGCGACGCTCCTACCATGGAGTAAAGAGATATCTGTCTCTCTTCGACGCATCTAAATCCACATTAGGTGCCTCGGGCTTTTTCTTACGTGTTGTATTGTAATATAAGTATACTAAAAAAAAACCAAAAAAAAAAACCAAAAAAATCATCAAAAATCAAAAATCAAAAAAAGGGGGACGTGTGGGAGCCACAAATCGGTCAATGACGAAAAAAAAAAAAACTGAGACCTGATTTCCCACATGTCTCCTGGTTTGCAAAGTTTTGGGATGCGAGGATGCCCAATGATATGAGGGCTAGCTCCCATCCTACCCTTTCAATTTTTCTTAAGACGTCTCCCAAAGAAGTTTATCATTACATGAACTTTCTCTATTTTATAACCGTCTTTGTGACACTCCAAGCATGCCATTCCAAGCATACATAGCAGTTGTTAAATAACTCAGGTTCCCGAGGAGGAGATTCCCTCCTAAATGGGAAATAAAACGATGCGGAGCCATCCATTCCAGCGACGATCAAAAGCAGGGGAATCAGATGGCAGTGCTTCCAAATGACGAAGCAAGGAGTACCCCTTTTCATAACATAATTCTGACTGAATGTTTTCAAGAGCGTTCTAATGGCTCAATTTGTGAACAAAATCTTTGAGAAAACCTGAAAAAGTTTTTCATCACCTGGAAATCTCTGTGAAAAGAATGCTTGAAAAGAAAATCTCAAGTTTTATCAATTGGCACCTCTGATAAAAATACCTTCTTTGAATAGAATGAAAAGCACGAATTCACAGATGACTAGGATTGGCAAAACTCGTGGGAGCAAGTCTCTCCCTTTTCTCCGAGAATGCCTAGCCAGGGGCAAACTCTCATGATCTCCCCCTAAAAGTGCAACAGACCAGGGTCCTCAAATCCAAAGAGGACAAACAACAAAATCGGCCTCACCGGGGCAAATTGCTCGAAAAGTGCGTGGACTCCTTCAGATTGGATTAGAAATCTCCAACAAAAGCGGAAAGCGTTAAGGCATGACTGGGGCATGCGAATCAATTTTGCCATGGGCAAAGAAGGACGTTTCTTCTCTGGCAAAATCCGTAGACGCAATGACAGAGTTATCCGCATCAGAAATAAACCCCAGGATACAAACCTAGAGGCGGTAACTTTGTATCGTTCCAATTTGATCTCCATAAATCCCATGCTTAACATGAGTTTTCCTCATTTAACAGGAAGTCGTTGGCGCCAAAAGCCACAAAAGAAAAGAACTCGCCAATGAGGAGGCGAATAAAATTATTAACCTTGGGAGTCAGCACTCCAAGGAAGGGTCTTTGATCAAGTGGAGGAACTATGAAGAGTGACGCTGGAATGCGCCCAAAAACACAAAATGATTTCCTCTGGGGCAAATCCTCGAGAATGATTCATCGCCAACCAAACAGAGGAATCGTGGCCACGATATAGATGGCCAATTTCTGCAAGCCGCGCGTTTGTGTTCAAATGAAAACACCAAGCAAGAACAAGGCGGTATCGTTCCAATTTGTCTTGAATTTTGGAACGCAAACTGACACTTATTGTTTGTTTTTGACAGGGGAGTCGCCTTGGAGATGAACAAGTTTTTACATCCAACATACTACTTGTTAGGGTACATGACCGAGGGTAGGATGTATCGTTTCGATTTTCAAAAAAATTCGTGAATATACAATGATATGCTTCTCTTACATTTTCAGGGGTCTGCAGCCGCGATAGGTAGGTAAGTATCCCTTTCCCAGTTAGCTGGAGATAAAGAATGTTAAAATCCTTTCAGTCGTCATGAAAATTATCCAATGCATCGATGTTCATGATTTAAATCGGGAGGTTGCCCAAAGCATGAATAAAACATGCACGATACATCACAAAATCCCCTCAATGGATAAATTTTGGGAAAGAAGGGAATGAATTTTTCCAAATATCATTATTTGTCAAATCATTCAAAAGGAAGTTTACTCAAAAGAGAGGCGAGCCTAATCCAAACATGTCCAACACACACTTGAGAGATGAGTGAAGTGGACAGATAGCAAAATCTAGGTCTACGATGGTAGGGACCATTTGCAGCGATTACATGGGTTGGGACGACAGAGGCATTCGTTTCATATCCCCGAACACTACAGGTGACCGTTGATAAATCCCTTTGAACGGCGTTTTTCATTCTTAACCCTGGCAAGAACCACCCCACATCGGGGCAAAATGGAGGTGAGTCCAGCAGCATCAGGAGAAAATGGTTAGAAATTTTCTTGCTCGGACTAACATTAATCTTTGTGTGTTAATCCAAGTGCCATAGGATGATGAGAAGCATTCATTTCTCTATCCCACACACCGAATCCTTTGCATAGCCAAGTTGAGCCTGCAAAATCATTTCATAAACCTGTTGGTGATCATTGCACATTCCAAGACGGATGCAGCATCACTTCAGAAACGAAGGAGTTCAAGACTTAAGGTTTGCAAAAAAATTCCTAAGTTAATGCTTAACCTTGTTAGACCTTTGATCATAGGTCAAACACGATCCCATGAAGAGGAAAAAAAATGGGATTTCAAAAATGAATGAGAAAAATCCACGGCATTAAGAAAAAGCAAAGTGCCTGGTAAAAGTAAGGCCGATGCTCGTGCAAGTTGTTTCATTGATCCCCAATGAAGCCGGATGGGAAAAGAGGAAATCCCTGAATGAGCCAAATCCAAAAGGGCTGCTCCCCAAATGCTGCCAAACACAGAACAAAGACATAGAGAGAGTCGGTCTCTGAATGCAACAAGAGACGCTCTCTAAAGAGCTGGTGCACACCTCAAAATCGGTTGTGCACCTCAAAGACTAAAGATGCAGAAAGGAAATGACAGGAGGCAAATCAGCAATGATCACCAATGTCAAACCCGTCACGAATTCTGGGCCAAAAACAAGCCTTTTTCGATCCCCAATCCTACCAATATTACAACCTTGAAACAGTCTTCTCTGACTAAGACACTTGGGTTAACATATTGCTTAGCTCGAAGAAGTACGAGCAAGACTATTTCTTTCTCATTTTGCAGGGTTCTTGACTTGTAAACCCGGAGCAGATGGTGAAGACTTTCATTCAATGGCCCCGACTCAAAAGTGAGTCCCCCCTTTGAAAACCAATATCCAAGCCCAACATTACGGTCCCGTGGAAGACCTCCCGACCGATCAAAATGTATGCGCTGCGAATGAGCCTAAAACCTAGGCACAGGTCAGTAGGGAATTAAGTACATCCCCTATAAAAATCATTACCTCAAAACAGATGAGATGGCCTCCTTGTCGAGAAATATTCCAATTGATGTTTTGAACAAATTCTTTTTGGAATCTTCAAACTGTTGATCAAAATTTTCCATGCAAGGAATTTGTGATCACATTTGCATGTTGTAAGAATGCTTTGGATAACCTCCAGCATCAAAATGCACATTTCATGACTAAAACTTAAGTCATAAAATTTTGTCAATTAGACAATTATTGTCTTCCCAAAGATTATTAACATTTTCTTGGTGAAGAAAAATCTTTCAGGTTTGAACTTTCTACAGGATACCTGGAGAACCCAGCTCTCAGAATGTCGGCTCAGCAGACTCAAGTGAAGCTTTGTCAAAATAAAATCTTTCATTGCTTCAAAACTGAATTCCCGACAAACTTCGGGATCTCTAAAAAAAAAAAAAAAAAAAGAAGGGGGAGAAAAACCCTTTTAAAAGAAACAGTCTCATCGAACGTGGAGAACCCTCGTCATGAGACCCATTTTCAAAAATCAGACAGTCTCATCGGACGTGGAGAACCCTCGTCATGAGACCCCTTTTCAAAAATATCAAACAGTCTCATCGGACGTGGAGAACCCTCGTTATGAGACCCCTTTTCAAAGCAAAACCATGGTAGATACCGCCTGAAGGGTCAACCAAAGGTAGAAACCGCCTGAAGGGTCAAATCAAGGTAGAAACCGCTTGAAGGGTCAAATCAAGGTAGAAACCGCCTGAAGGGTCATCACACGGTAGATACCGCCTGAAGGGTCAACATGAAGGTAGAAACCGCCTGAAGGGTCAAACTCATGGTAGAAACTGCCTGAAGGGTCAACACAACGGTAGAAACCGCCTGAAGGGTCAACCCAATAGTAAAAATCACTTAAATGGCCAACTCAATGGTCCGATCCACCATACGGATCAAAATCCTTGGCAAATCCCAAATGGGACGCGTCTTCCTTAGATTCCTATCAGTTAGGAATCCCATTATGGTTTGACCTACCATACGGGTCAGAGCTTAACCTCTCTAGGATACTTTAGTAACGAGTTCCTAGAAATTCTCTTGAATCCATCAAACACCGCGAAAATCGCACAAACATCGAACAGGTAAGTGGCAGGTATGTCTCTCTATTATCTCACTCTCTCATGTCAAATGAATGTTTCCCCCTTCAAGAAAGAGCATACACGGACAAGCATGTAGATTGGATGTCAAGACTCCTTTTCCTTTAGTTTCCCGAGTCGAGTCGATCAGGACTTAGGTGTCACCTTATCTTTGAGAGAAACCTCTAACGAGATTCCTCTCAAAGAAGGGCAGCTGTTGACACCTAAATTTTGATCAACTTTTTATTTATTTATTTATTTATTTTTATTTTATTTTTTGTGAAAATTCATAGAAAATCCATAAAAAGTTGAAAAATTGAAAAATCAATTTTGGTGACCTTAGCCAAGCTAAATGAACCATTTTGACCAAAAAAATAATTTTCATAATTTTCATTTTTTAATATATTTTCGAAAAATACAAAAAAAAAAGAAAAAAAAGAAAATCAAGAAAAATAATATTTGAGGTCACAAATAGTCGGTATTTTTTATTTTTAATTTTCTTTACTTTAAGACTTCATAAAACAGTAAAATTCAAGTTCGATTTCGGGTGTTCTCTGATCACCATAAAATTGAATTTGACAAAAATATTAGTAATGATTAAAAGGAAAAAGAGTGAAAACATCATCATTTAAAAGGAAAATGGGACTAATCATTTTGTCTTCACTTTTGATTATTTTATTATTTTTACTTTTTAATATTTTATTATATTATTATTATATTATTATTTTATTATTTTATTTTATTTTTATTACTATTTATACCCCCCCTAATCATCCGTAGCTCTTCTTCTTCTCCTCCTCCTCCTCCTCCTCCTCCTTCTTCTTCTTCTTCTTCTTCTTCTTCTTCTTCTTCTTCCTCTCCCACGCTCATTCCATATATTCTCTCTTCCATTTTTTTGTCATCACATTACCACCCTCCACATTTCTTGCGTTTTCGGCCGATTGGACCGTTGGATCGAGCTGAATTTTTGTGTACAAGGTCTTCTTGATCCCTTCTTCATATCCACCGTTCGGATCTTTAAACAAATCTCTCAAAGTGGTCGCACAACAGCCAAATCAGAAGCTGTTCCAGGCGTGGGAACTGTATACCCGCCGACATTTCTTGCGTTTCCGGCCGATTGAGCCGTTGGATCGAGCTGATTTTTTGTGTGCAGGGTCTTCTTAACCCCTTATTCATATCCACCGTTCGGATCTTTAAACAGATCTCTCCAAGTGGTCGCACAGCAGCCAAATCAGAAGTTGTTCCTGGCGCGGGAACTGTTCATCCGCCGGTATTTCTTCAGTTTTCGATCAATTCGACCATCGGATCGAGGTAAAATTGTGTATAATCTCATCTCAATTCTTTCTTCATCTTCACCGTTCGGATTTGTGAAAATAGTTCAACGTCCTCCTCATCCGAGCTCGGATTATTGTTTATTTTGTATTTTTTCGTATTTACTGTGTATTTACTTTATGTCATAGCATTTCTATATTTCGCATAAAAGACCCAGAATCGGAAGGCCGAGCCTCCTGTTGGTGTCTAAATATTTGCTGTGTATTTACTTTATGTCATAGCATTTCTTTATTTCGCATAAAAGACCCAGAATCGGAAGGCCGAGCCTCCTGTTGGTGTCTAAATATTTGCTGTGTATTTACTTTATGTCATAACATTTCTATATTTCGCATAAAAGACCCAGAATCGGAAGGCTAAGCCTCCTATTGGTGTCCAAGGTGTTTTATTTATTTATTTTCTGTAAATTATATTGTGCTACCCCAGAATCGGAAGGCCGAGCCTCCTGCTGGTGGTTTATATCCCCACACATTGTTGCACGAGCACCGACGGACTCCGACGTCGTAAAATTCACCGGATCCCATCTCCTTTGCTTATGTTTATGTTGTATAATGATTTAATATCTTCTTTATTTTTTGCATTGTGTTGCGTCCTATAAAAACAAAAACAAAAAAAATGCTAGATTGGATGGTTGCAGATGAGCCACGTGCCGTGATCCGATGATTTTCAAAATAAAAAATATTTTTAACATTAAAAGAAATGAATTTCAAATTTTACAAAAATTAAAATGATTCGATTATCACCGAGACGCCACGTGGCGAGTTAGGGACCGTTCAGTTGGGACTTATTTTCAGGAAATTTAAAAAAAAATCAAATAAAAAAAGTGAATTATTAAGGAAAAATTCAAAAAAAAAAATTGAGAAAAATTGCAGAAAATTCAATCAACTTAGGTACCGAAAGGGCGTCAACTCTGACAGTTGACGTAACTAAGTCCCCGAACCCATTTCTCTGGTTATCGTAGAATTGAATAGAAACTCCCGACTATTCAATAGGGTGGTCCAATCATACCCTCCAAAAAATGATTGGTGGCGACTCCATGGCATGCACACTTAGCACATGTCACTAGATCACACTGAAGGTCGACTACGCATACCTCCGTTGCGATTTGGGAAACGGGCCTTGGGAGAGGCATGCGTCCGACTAGACTGGACGGCCCATTAGCCCTCGAGAGCCCACATGCAACCTCGAGAGGGTCGCGACAGTCGCCACCAATCGTTTCTTGGAGCGTACGATCGGAAACCCCATCAAATAGTTGGGAGCTGTCTATTCGATTCTGCGAAAATCAGAGAAATGGGTTCGGGGACTTAGTTACGCCAACTATCAGAGTTGACGCCCTTTCGGTACCTAAGCTGGATGATTTATCTGATCTGGGGATTTCATACGAATAAGTGAGGTACGGATCCTAAATCTAGGAGTTCATGCAGATAGGAAGGACTACCCTATCACTCATAGTCATTAAAATAAAAACGCAAGTCAAGGATCCATACATGCGGATAAGACACATGAAATCAGCATGGCATCCCTAATGAGGCCCTATTAGCCTAGAGAAATATCAATCAAGGCTTAGGAATGATTTGACATGATTTGCCCATGAGGGGCAAAATCGTAATTTTGACGAATTTGGGGACAATTTACCTCAGAAGGGAAAAATTGTCTTTTCAGATAAAAGCTGTGGTCAAAGGACTGTGGAAAAGGAATTGGCGATCAAACCTTTCATTTCCTATTTTTCGGGAATTTCTAGGATTTTCTGGAATTTAAAAGTGATTTTACCCTTAGAGGGGTAAAGCCGTCATTTCGGACAAAAATGAGGACTGAAAATCTCAAATATTAAGGTTGGTCACCCACCTGACCCAAACCCTAATTTTAATCAATTTCCAAGACTCGATTGGAACAAGAAAGACGATTTTCCCATTGATGGGCAAAATCATCATTTTGAGAAAAGGGACGAGACTCGAAAACCCAAGCCTAAGAATTGATCGCCTACCTGACCCTAATTCTTACATTGGCATTATCGGCCTTATCTCACATATACAGCAGACGCGACTTACCCCTAAAGGGTAATATCGTCAAGTATCAGAAGAACGGATAAGAAACCCCAAAAATAGGGTTGACCAGTTGTCTGTGGTCAATCCTTGATTTTTGGGGATTTCTGGAGTGTCTAGGATTTTCCCATAATTTGCCAACATTTTTTTGGATTTTCTAGAATTTTCTAGCATTTTTTTAGGATTTTCTAGGATTTTTCTGATTTTTTTTATTTTTAAAATCATTTTCTGAATTTTTCTATTAAAAAATTATTATTCAGACTGGGTCGGGTGACCCGGCCCACGACCCGCGGGCGACCGGCCAGGCCCGGATCCAACCCGTGCGACCCGCGCCCAAAACGACGTCATTTTGGCCCTCTCCCGCTTCGAATTTTAATTTCCCGCCTAATTCAAACCAACGGTCCTGATGGCGCCACGTGGCGGACTACGGACGACCTGATCTATGTAGGGAACCAACGGTTCAAATTAAGGAGCTAGATTGAACCGTGACCGTCCGATCTAAGGTGTTTTTTAATTTTTGAAAATCATTTTTTTTATTTTGAAAAAAGCAAGATCGCGACACGTGGCTAACTCTCCACCGTCGGATCAAATTTATTTTTTTTTTGTTATAACCGAACGGCTGACATGGCTGCCACGTGGGCGCCACGTCAGCGCCACGTGATCGTTGACTTGGTCAACGACTCACCGGGGAAGACGATCGGCGCAGGCACTGTCTCGCCGGAGCCTCGTCGGAAGGCCGTATCTCCGGCTGTAGAACGCCAAATCATACGAGACCAACGCCATTCGACTCGTACGAATCTCCTCTACGACATACTTGACGCTCGACATAGCAGAATCACATCTCATACACATGCCATCCCCAACCGAAGTTAAGCTCCGGCGACTACTCGCCCTAACCGTTTCTAACGTTGCTTAACTAAACAAATCGATCGGGAAGCATCACAAAGGGCCGAGAAGACTTACTTGACCATCGCGAAGCTTCGGTTTGGTGTGAGACGAGCCATGGAGCTTGCGACCGATCGGAGGGAGTTGGAGGTTGACTCGGGTTTTTACCCAACGAAATCACATGCTATCAAAAGCAAAAATGTTCAGGGAAGAGAGACAAACATATTGCAACCAGAATCGCAGCCAATGAATGGCTCTGACTTAAGTTGCCATTAGAGGCCGAGAGGAAGCTCGGGAGAGTGTCTCACCGTTTTTCGAAGTGAAAGGCTTATCGGAAGGGCTCGGTAGCTTCTCCGGAGCCCAGAGAAGTCGGATATGGTCGTCGTCGGCTTCGGTTTCGCCGGGTGGTGATCAGTCGAAGCTTGCACAGAATTGGGGAGGGCAAGCTTCGACCGCCATCTCTCTCTCTCTCTCTCTCTCTCTCTCTCTCTCTCTCTCTCTCTCTCTCTCTCTCTCTCTCTCTCTCTCTCTTCGTTCTGCGTGTTCTTCTTCTTTTTCCCACTCTTCTCAACAGAATCCCCCTTAACTGATTTCTCGTTCCTTTGCTTTTCTCTTCCCCCCCGTTCTGTTTTCCAGCTTCATTCTGTTATGGTCGACTGACTTGGATCCACCCGTGTGCAACGCCGTTTTGTCAGTTGGAGGTCGCCGGGTCCGTGTGGATGAACGTTTGAAGGAAGTTTTCATCCCTGGGTATGTCGATATGGGATCGTATATATATTTTTTTGGATTCCTTTGATCTCCTGCGCAACCCAGGGAAGAAGAACCAAGAGCGTTTTTGCTCATGACCAATTTTGGTCAACGGATTGACTGGGTTGGGTCAACCCGACCCAGTTGATCCGATTCGCCAAAAAGAAGATAAATTGACGTACAAAAATTCATAATTTCTCCAATTAAATCACCAAATTGGCTTCCACGACCTGAATCCCATCTAATATGGTGATTTTGTGAAAGATGAATGCGGAATCAATCGAAAGCCCCAAATGTAACATGGGATCCAAAATTGATTTTTGCCAAATTGACGTTATTAATGGACGAATCGGCCCCAATCAAGCCCACCATTAGATTGAGGAGCTCGAATACTATAGGGAGAAAGCATTGGGGTTCTATGGGTGTCCCTCAGAAAAGTTTAATTTCAGAATTTGCACTGTAGGGACTAAAATCAAAAAGATTTTTATGCAATTAGGTCCCTAAAGCTAAAATTGATCAAATCAGCGCACAATTGAACCAAATTGAAATGTAGGGCAATCAAGTTGAATGTCAAGGCTCGGAAAATGCAAAAGATTGCAAATAAAAAGGCTCTAAACTTATTTTTTTGACAAATTCAACCATGTGCGTTACAAAGAAACACACAAAATTAAACTTGAATTTCGACTCCTTATGAGGTCAAAATGACAAGGGATTTAAAAGAAAAATATCTACTATTTTCCTATATTTTTGTGACCTCAAATGCTATTTTTGTTGATTTTTCTATTTTCTAAAAATACTAAAAAATGCAAAAAATATGAAAAATTATTTTTTGGTCAAAAATGGTTCCTTAGGATTGGCTAAGGCCACCAAAGTTGATTTTGTAATTTTTTGACTTTTATGAATTTTTTATGATTTTTTTCAAAGAAATAACCAAAAAAGGCTGATAAAAAATTAGGTGTCAACAGCGGCGAAAGTCCGGCGAGGTGGGGACGGCGACGTCGGAGCTCCGGCGACCGGCGAAGTGCTGTAAATAGAACCGGTCAGAAACTGAAACAGGGGAGACCAAGCTGTTTCGAAGTGGTTATTGGCCTCAAAGACCAAGGCAAGGCCGGGAAAGCTTAGAGGGCTAACCTAGTCGGTGGGAGTCGGACGGGACCGGAGAAAAGCGGTGGAGGGTAGTCGACAGTGGCGAAACCGCGACGGACAGAACCTGCCCAAAACAAGGTAGGTCCGGGCGAAAAACAGGGGAGTTGGTCCAAGCCATTTTTCGAGCTCCTCAAGCGACGACCGGCCAGCAAAAGCTCTAAGGGAGCAGAGGAGGGTTCGAGGTGAACTTCGGGGGGCAGTGATGAGCAGCGGAAGGCGGCGAAACGACGGTGAGGGGCAGCGGATCTCACTCTGGGCCGAAACAGGGCATCGCGAGTTCGGGGCCTGTTCGTAGCGGCTCCGGCGGTCATTCGACGGCGAGGTGGCTTCGGCTTGGTGGTGAGAAGGCTGGTGAACGTCAGTGAGGTGGTGGAAGGTAGCGGTGAAATCACACGAGGCCGGAGAAGGTGCTCAAGTTCTCGGGCATGGAGCCCGAAAACATAGCAGTACTTCGAAGGCCGTTTCGCGGCCGTTCGGCTGCCAACGGCGGCGCCGGAGGGGTCAGTGGTGGCGGCGAGGTACGGCTGAAGGTGGTGGTGGCTGGAGATATGGTGGTGGTCAGCAAAAAACAACCCAAGAGGAGGAGGATGGAGGCTCGGTCGAGTGTCCACCAAAAAGAGAAAGAGAGAGCGTGAGAGAGAGAGAGAGAGAGAGAGATAGAGAGAGAGAGAGAGAGAGAGAGAAACAACAGAGAGAAGAGGGAGGGAAGAGAGAAGAGAGAATGGGTTGAATGGTAGGTGAGATGTTCATGGGTAGGTGAGTGAATGACTAGTGGGGCCCACCAATTGGGATTTAAATTTTCTTGTCTTCTAGTGAATGAATTATTGAGGACAAAACGGTCTTTTGACAAGTCAGGATTGAAATGAAATTTAGTACACCAGACAAAGGGAAATTTTGGTATTTTTCACAGGTTAGGCTCGGTTAGGATTAGGGTCGGGCGCGAGGATTGAAATCCTAATTCGCGACGGCTAAGAATTTCGAAACCTAATCTAAACTGATTGACGTTTCAAAATTCGTCCAAATATCGTCTTTTCAGTCCTTATGATTCCAAAATATTCTACCGACCGAAATTCAAGTTAATCTTTTTTATTGAATTCAGGCACTTTAAATTAGGTGAATTTCCAGGGCGTCACAAGTATGGTCTAATGACATGTGATACATGTACGGGCCCGTTTGGTTCAGCTTTGGGCAAAAGGGGTTTGGCGAAATGCAAATACCTTTGAGTTAAAGGGGTTTGATGAAATGCAAATTCTGTTTGGTAAACTGAATAATGAAAGATGCATTTGGATATAACTTTGGAGAAAATGTTGTTTGGTAAATTTTTATATCTGAAAAGTCATTTGGCGTCTCAATTTAATATTTTTTTAACTTTTATTTTTTTAAAATCGGGAAAAAAAATGATGTAATTTTTATATTTTCTCATTGAGAGTTATGTAAAAGACACATTAACAAATTTATAAGTTAAAAAAAGCCAAAATATGACTTATGCAATCAAAAGGTTTTCATAATAAATATGATTACATAAGTCATAGAGGATAAAAATAAGTTTTCCTCCAAAATTACAAAGATGATCACATCAGTCATCGAGGATAGAAATAAGTTTTCCTCCAAAAATTACAAGCCTCTTAATTATTAACTAAACCCATGGCTATTTCATCCCGTAAATGTGCCATGTCAGGGGATGCATTAGTATTTGAAGCACTAGCCCCCTCGTCTATAGTATCACAGTCAACTGAATATCCATACTCGAGATCCAAATCCGCATTTTCAAAATCTGTATCATTTACGGCATTTCTCCGTATATAATTGTGTAAAGCCATTGTCGCTATGACAATTTGCACTTGCTTTTCATACGGATAACTTGACATTTTTTTTAGAATACGCCACTTCATCTTCAATACGCCGAAGGCTACCTCAATGGGCACGATTGAACACTTCTTGATAACTTGTAGGTGAAGGACCTTGTCGAAACTCTGGCAAATGATATCTCACTTGCTTGTATGGCCCTAAATAACCCATGGGATTTGGATATCCAGCATCCACTAAATAATATTTACCTACGCAAAATATAATGTAAATTCAATTAGCATATTGCATAGATAATAAGTTGATACTGCATGAAGTTGATAAACCATTAACAAATGAACCTGAAGGAGGATGAGGAAAATGTGCATCACGTCTTCCAACGGCTTCATGGAAGACACGAGTATCATGAGCTTGTCCTTCCCAACCGGCAAAAACATAGATAAATTTCATGTTAAAATTACATACGGCCAACACGTTTTGAGTTGTCGTTCCTTTTCGGCCAATAAATCGAATTTGATCGTACGTAGGTATCACCGCTGGGATATGAGTACCATCTATAGCTCCAATCAAATCCTATAACAAATAACACAAATATTACTTGATTTACATTAAGGTTTGAATTTTTTTTATACAATATTAAATTACCTTAAAACGTGGATAAAATCGTCGATCTTTCTTGATCTTCTCTAGAACTTCTCGAAATTGTCGATCGATTGGTTGGATCAAATCTTTTGCCATATCACATACTTTACCTAAAACTAAGCTAAAGTGCCTACTAATGGTTTCTCCCGAGCGTTGAAAGCGCTCTCGTGCTAACCTATTACCCACACCGTGTCCCAATATATAAAGAAACATTCCAACCATTTCTGCAACTTGAGTATTCCTAGATACTTTCAAGCCATAGCAAGTCACTAAGTCATGCATCAAATTGATAAATACAGCCCTTTGCATTCGAAACATATTATAGCACCTTATCGGATTAGCATCTTCGCTCATCGACTCTTTTAACCATGCATAACATGTATATGATGAAGTCATGCAAGGTTGTTTGCAAAGGTACATCGCTTGACAAGCAATATAAACTTGAGTGACTGCGAGAAGATCCAAGAAATTGTCTTCCTCCTCTTTACTTTTTTTCCTTTCAGGAGAATCCATAACTACTTAACATCGTAACAATGAGAAACAAGGAATATTATTGATCATCCATCCAGATAAATGATATCAACCATCATAAATATGCAAAATTAGCAGTTCTCCTAACACAGAACTTGAAGATTCTTCACAATCCATGGTTTTGATCTATCTTGCTTTCTAAGTTTTAGATTCCCCCCAGGAAACTCAAACAAAGAGGTAGCAACCTTTTTACTTTCATCGTATATTTCAAGTGCTAGTTTGCTTTATTCACATAAATCAGCTTCTCTTGAAGCCCAAGGTTGTTTGGTCTCACTTTGAAAACTTCCATCTTGTGAAGTTGCTCTCAAGCTATCAGAACAGCATTGAAAAGCCAAACAGGAGTGAAAGCAAGAGGGAGGAAAATGATCGCGACCCTATTGAGTTCGTTACCTGCTATTTGTGCCAACTTACTACTACCTAGTATCACATCTATTCAAAGTAAAATGCAGAGGCCGCAAAGCGATCTACAAACGGGAATCATGGAAAGAACCGAAAATAACTAAACTTGATGTAAAAAAGCATAGAAAAGAGAAGAAGAGCAGAACTCCCTACCGAAAAAGCTTTCACTTCTACTTTTCACTCCCACCTGTTAAATGAAGTGGGGAAGGAGACTTTTTGTAAAAGTGAAAGTAGCAGAGGATGTTGTTGTACCTTGGTATTTAAGACAGCTTTAAATGCATGTGGGTGGGTGCAAGCCTAACTTTCTGCTAAGTAGAGAGAGGGGTCAATTATTAGACTACATCAGTCCTGGAACAATCTGTCCACACTCAAAAGGAGTATCCAGAAAACTAGAAACTGGGAAATCACTTAACACAAAGACGATGCGCAAAACAGGAAGAATTTTGTATCCCTTCATCTTATCGATCCAGCACAGGAAGGAGTTCTTGGAGTTCCTGAACCCCAGGAAGTCATGCTCCTTGTTCATGTTGTCCAATAATGTAACATTGTTACATAGAATGGAATAGGGATAAAATAAGTAACACTTAATGAGCCGGCCAGCCGCACTGATATCATCCAACAATGGTGACATAAATTGGAACCTGTTCTTACATAAACAATAATAACAGAAATTGGGTTCACACATAAACCAAATAAAAATCTCACAAGAAAATAAAATAGCATGGTGAAGAGTACAAATAAGACGCCACAACATCTTAGCTATGACTAAGCTCGTCCATCTCAAACTTGAGATACTTAACTCTTAGTGCATCACTATTCAAGCTCATGAAGACTTGCCAATTGTCTTTCTTTTCCTTAAAATGTTTGACTGAAAAAAGTATAACTTTTCATCTTGCACAATCTCAGGTATGGAATCCACCAATTGCATGAGGTCCTTATAAGGACCAAATCCGTAATCCGCTTGAAATGTGGCATTGCTCCTACTTTCAACGGCGAAAACCATCCTTTCAATTTGGATTCCAATCTCCTGTTGTAGCATCATTCTCTTTTATTTCTTTCCTCGAGCTTGCCTCATTGAAGTTGGCGTCACTCTTTTACGGATTTGAGTTGCATTTTGTTCAGCAACATTTTCACCACCTTCAGACTCCAAAATATCATCAGCAGATACATCAACATCAGCGATATTAGGTTGTGTAGCATCAACATCCTCCTCAATACGTAAACCTTGTCCAGGATTCCATGTAATTCCTCCGGTAGCAACTGTACTACTGAACATTCTAGCTAACAACATATCAAGATCAGGATGTATGCCTTTCGTCTTAAAAGGCTTAAACCTATTATCAGCCTATTACAATGATAAAGAGTATTTCAATAAGTTGTATCAAATGACCTTCAATTTAACTGAAGAATAAAAGAGAAAGTGATACCAACCTTAATTTTATCGTCCCACCATTTATCGGTCGCAGCAATGGTTTTCTTCTTGTCATCCCATCCTAGTCCTGTTTCACTATAAATCAGTGTCCTCCATATTTTCCATTCTTCCTTGAGATTATCCCACTTACTCTTCATTTGAATTTTGTTGTACTTTTTACCTGTTAATTCTTCGAACTTGTTAATTATGACTGCCCATCCATCTCTCTTGTTGGTTGCAGGACGGTTCCTTTCTCAATTTCCCCAATGTACAACTTACAAAATATGTTCACATCTTCGGCAGTCCAAATTGCCTTTTCCTTTGATGAACCCGCCATCTAGTAATAATACGAACATATAAACAATTGAGAGGTACAAAAAAATTAAGATATGAAACTAGCAAACCAATCAAGATAGAACAACAAGAGAATTCAAGATCTCAAGTGCTTCCATGATTTCCCAAGCATAACTTGATGAATAGTTAACGGCAAAAGAGGTTGCAGCTTACAAGGCTCAACAACACTTAGGGAAAAAAGCTAGGCGAAGTCTATGCATGCATTTAGACTATACTGCATAGCAATTAACCAAAAAGCAAACTAGCGGATGCCCAAAAAAAAGCTAATATTACTATAGAGGGTTTTAAAGAGTATGTGAAGCACAAGATGATCCTCTTCTTTCTAGGACGAGCAAGTTAATGATTGCTAGTAGTGAACCTCGTAAAAATAACTCAACTTAAATGTAAGATGAATTATTTTGTCCAATTATCAGAAGCGTGGAGGCAAAACCAATCTCAAGACCCACAAAGAAGGGAAGACAATGCGATGTTCATGAGCTACATCTTTCTAGCAGAAATTCGTAGCATCTAAACATAAGAACATTTTAGTAGATTTCAAAGGTTGGCAGTACAACGTGAAGAATAAATTTCTATTGGTAGAAGATAAATCAGAGTGGCCTCCGAATTTCGTGTTGCAGCAGACCAGCAATCATCTAACGGAAAACAGATGCTCTACTTACATATAAGCCAAAAGAATACGCCTTGGATGCCATATTCTGGGAGCATATCTGAATAGTACCTATGTTAACATATGCATAACCTAAAGCAGCCAACCCAGTTGCGGACCCAAAAAAAAAAACCAGCCAACCTAGTTGAAATGAGTGCATCAGATGTTCATAGTGGTGTATGCATTCACAACAAGAATGTTCCAAAATCATTACCCAAAACATATAGAAAAAAATACCAACCATGGGCTAAAATTTATTCTTTGAGGATCCAAACATCCTCTTTTCTAGAGAGGGAGAATTATCGGAATCACCACCGTGAGCCATACGAATAGACAAACACCCATCTTTAGATACTAGAGTGGGGCATATGCTGCCGATCTTACGGTCTAGCCAAAAATTGAGGGCAACACGAACGCCCAAACAAAAAATTCTTACCCGAGAGGAGAAATTAGCGTGTGCGTCGTCTCGAGGGAGAAGGGACAACGTCTTCTCAAGGGCGCAAGGACAACAGCATCTCGAGGGTGCAGGGAGGGTGACGGGAAGAGTCGTGACAGAGGGAGAGAAAAAAGGTTGGCCAGAGACGTGTGCGTCTCTCTCTATTTAGGGTTTGAGTGTGTGACGTTAAATGGGCAAAACAGGCATTTTGAACCAAAACGAGGGTAAAATGGGGAAACTTGAAAGTTTCATTTAATGGGGGAACATGCATGCCGAGAATGCAAGTTTCCAAAGTAGCCTTGGAGCTACTTTGGCCAAAAGTCCCTTGGACTTGCATTTCAGATGCAAGTGCATCTAACCAAAGTGAGCAAAAAATTGAACTAAACAGCATTTGCATTTGGCCAAGGGACTTTAGAGCTCAAATGCTCATTTGCAATGCTGAACCGAACGGGACCTACATGCCAAGAGTCGCCACCAATCGTTTCGTGGAATGTACGATTAGAAACTCTATCGAATAGCTGGGAGCTTCTGTTCGATTCTGCGAGAACCATAGAAATGGGATCGGGGGAATTAGTTACGCCAATCGTCTTGATTGGCGCCCTTTCGGTACCTAAGTTGACTGAATATCCTAAACTAAGATTCCATGCAAATGAGTAGGAGTACGAACCCTAAATCTAAGAGTTCATACATATGTGAGTGGCAACTCTAGCACTCCTAATCAATAAAAAAAAAAAAAGGTGCGCAATCAAGCAATCCATCACATGCAGATAAATAGCATTAAATTAACATGGCATCCCTAATAATGCCCTATTGGCCTAAAGAAGTGTCAATCATAGCTCAGGAGTGATTTAGATATGATTAGCCTATGAGGGGCGAAATTGTAATTGCAAAGAAATTCGGGGACAATTTGCCAAAAAGGACAAAATTATCATTTTAGAAGAAATCTGGAGTCAGAAAGCGTCGAAAATAGGATTGGCCATCCAACTGACTCCTTTCCCATTTTCGACAATTTTCAGAATTTTCTGAAATTTTTTTAGGGCGATTTACTATTTGATGGGTAAAATCATCATTTCAAGAAAAAAGAAAACAAGACGTGAAAATCTCAGACAGAAAGATTAATCACCCACCTGACCTAAATCCTAATTCTAAGCAATTTCCATGACTCATTGGAATATTAAAGATGATTTACCCTTGACAAGTAAAATCGTCATTTTGGGAAAAATGAGAGATTTGAAAACCCAAACGGAAGGATCGGCCATCCAACCAGATCCAAACCCTAACTTTGGCCTTTTCAGTGTTCTCAAACATTTTCAAAGAGAATTTACCCATAAGGGGTAGAATGGTCATTCTGAAAAGAATAGGAAGGGAAATCTCAAAAATAGGATTGGCTAGTTGTCTGTGACCATTCCTCAATTTTGAGGAATTTTTCACAAATTTTTTCCAATTTTTATCGAATTTTCGAAGATTTTCTGAAAATGTTTTATTAAAAAGAAGAAATTTTTATTTTGAAAATCACGCTGGGCCGATCCATTAGACCCGACCCAGCGCCCGCGTGAACTCTTCTGTCCATGCGAGGCCAAGCGGGCCCAAGACACATGGCCAGGTAGACAACTTGCTCAAGATCGGCCCAAGGAAGGCCAGTCCACCGCACATATAAGCACAAACAAAACGACGTCGTTCAGTTATTTAAATTTTTTAATTTTTCAAAAAAACCATTTTTATTTTCTAGAAAATTCGAAAATTTGTTTAATGATCGGACGACTCAGGCACCTCCACGTGGCCAACTCTGAGCCATTCGATCACATAAGAGAATCGGATTCCCTCCTAATGGCCTCGCTGACGTGGACGCTACGTGTCATGCCACATGGCACCACGTCAGCGCTAACCAAGGTCAGAGATGCCGAAGAAGACGACCGGCATCGGCGCTCCTTCGTCAGCGCCTCACCAGAACTTGATATCTCGACATACAAAGCTCCGATTAAGCTAAAACTTGTGCCATTTGACTCCACTTAACTTCCTCTATCACATATATCGGGCTCGACATAGAAGAATCACTTCCGACAAAGCTACCTACTCCAACCAAAGGTAACCACTGGCAAAGATTCGCCCTAGCCATTCTACATGTGCTTTAGCTAAAACAAACAATCAATAAGCACACAAAGGCTCAAGAAGACTTACCTAAGGTCCACAACGGCTCGATTTGGTCTAGATCGAGCCGTTGAGCTCACGACTAGCTGGAGGAAGTCGGAGGTCGACACAAGGATTTACGCGATCAAGATGCATGAAACCAAAGGGAGAATATTTAGTGAGGTTCAAGGAATAGATCAGCACTAATAGCATGCATGATGACACGCAAAAACATGAGATGCCATGTGAGGCCGAGAGAGAGCTTAGGAGAGAACTTCACTACTTTTGACGATCTCCGGTCGAACAAATAGGTTTGTGAGCTTCCTCAAACCACTAGGAAGCTAAAATAGGCAACCACGAGCTTCGGTTATGCTCGATTTGCTCCGATGAGCGATCGACAAACTTCGGAACTCGAGAGCTATGATGGCGATCTCCTAGGCTCCAAATCACCTCTCTCTCTCGCTTTATGGACCTTTTCGAATAGAATGAACCTCCTCCTCCTCCTTTTTTTCTTCTAGAATTCGTGTGAGGATTAGTATAGCTTTTTTCAAAAAATTTCCGCGAGAGGGGGTGTTCGTAGACTTCAATTTCACATGCCCGATGCCAAGTCAAGTGCCATTTGGCATGTCGGCGCCGAGCATTCTCCGGTTGGTTGATCAGAGATGAGGCAGAAGTGAAAAGGACACGAATTTGAGTCCCATTTGGTTTACATTTCGACTCGTTTGACCATCAGCACAAATCGGCTTGGCCGATGCAACTCTGATGGACCCAAACCACCAGATCAGTCTCAATCGCCACGGACAAAGGTCCTCTTCAAGAGCCCTCAACCAATTTCATCGATTAAAGTCGATTGAATCTCCAATTGCACGATCGAAATTCAACTTGCAACTCTGTCAATTGTGCGGGAATTGGCCCTTTGAACGAACCGGGTCTAGATCGGGTTCGCAAGCTGGATCCGATTTGGCCCGCGGACATGGTAGAGATTAAATGCAAAATTAACCAAAATCTAACCAAAATCTATGTGGAATTTTTTAAATTAGACCTCAAATTGAGTTAAGGGACGTGGATTTCATCCAAAAACGCAATTTTACCCAAAATTTTAGCACTAATTGATTAAAAACCTCAAATTTTCCCCCAAGATCCAATTATGAAATTCTTCGAATTGAGGACCTAAATGGCCAAATCGGAACAAGCCACCTTTTCCAATCAATTCAGAATGGTTGAAAACAAAGGGGAGATGTCTCATTTTGTCATGGCAGTCACCGAATTTAAAGTAATTTCACTTTTGACAAAATCCAGGGACTAAATTGCAATAAAAGTATGCAATAATGCCCAATTCGTGTAATCATACAATTTCAGTGAACAATTAACTAAATTACAATGGAGGGCAATCATATTGAATTAGAAAATCTACTCAATTTCGAGACATATTCTTGACACATTACATTAAATATTCACAAGATTTGTTTCTCTAGATTTGCAACATTTCCCATTTCAACTCTAGAAAATAGTCTACTAAACAATTTGTACCCAAGATAAGAAACCTCTCTTTGGAAAGCTACTCAAAGTATAAAATCAATCAAACTAGGAAGCCACTTAAATTGGAAAACATACTCAAGTTAAAAAAACTTATTTGGATCGGGTTTCCTTTATAATTTGTATCCAAAATAGAAAACCACTTCTAAAATAGTTACTTAGGGTCTGTTTGGCATTGTTCCCATTTCTCTGTTTCTGTTCCCGGGAACAGTAAAGAACAGAAACATGTTTGGTAATGCAAATAATTATGATTCTGATTCTGTGTTCCGGAACACCTTTGGAACACTTTTCAGAACCAAAAAAAAGTTGATTTTTGTGTTCCGGAACACTTTTGCAAATCACTGTTTTCCACGATATACTTCTATGAATTTTTCCTCGATACTTTCAGTTCTTATTGAAACATGATTTATAATTATAATTATAATTATAATTATAATTATTGTTATTTTTATTTTTATTTTTAAAATTAATTTAAAAATAACAAAAAATCATAAAAATTACAAAATCAACTTTGAATGCCTTGGCTGAGCCTTAGGAACCAATTTTGAATTAAAAATAGTTTTCATATTTTTATTAAATTTTTAAAATTTATTTAATTATAAAATAAAATTAGAAAAATATCATTCGTTGTCAGAAAAATACACAAATATGTTTATATTTTTATTTCAATTTCCTCTTCAATATGGTATTTTTAAATCTAAAAAAGATTAACTTTCTTTTTCGCAACTCTTTTTTATTTTTTCGTTTCTTTTTCTTAATCACTATTTGATTTAATTATTTTCTCTTTTCTCTGTCATCAAATATAATTATTTAATTATTTAATTTAAATGCAAATTGGGAACAAAAATTTTATGCAGTTACTAAACGCGTTTCTGTTCCTGGAACAAAAATTTTAGCAGTTACCAAACGCGTTCCGATTCTCAAAAATCATCCATGAACAGAAACACTGAGGAACAGAACACGGGAACAGAAACAACAGAACACGGGAACAGAAACAAGAAACAGGAACATTGTCAAACAGAGCCTTAAACTTGGAAACAAAACAAACTAGGAAATCACTCAAATTAGAAAACCTACTCGAATTCGAGTCATATTCTTGACACATTACATAAAATTTAGTTTCTCTAGATTTGCATTGTTTCCCATTTCAATTCAGGAAAATAGTCTACCAAACAATTTATATCCAAAATAGGAAACCTCCTTTAGGAAAGCTACTCAATGTGTGAAACCAATCAGATTAGGAAACCACTCAAATTGAGAAACATACTCAACCACTCAATTTTGGGAAACATACTCAAGTTAGAAAATCTACTTGGATCAGTTTTCCTTTGTAATTCGTAGTCGAAATAGAAATTCGTTTCTAAAAAATTATTTAAACGAGGAAATCAATCAAACTAGTAAATCTACTCAATTTCAAGACATATTCTTTACACATTATATTGAATATGCACAAGATTTGTTTCTCTGAATTTTCACCTTTTTTCATAGATGAGTGGTTCTAGATTCCATACAGGTTTCACCAAAAACCTTAAACTTACCCGTTAGAACAGATTTCTCATTTTTTAGAACCTAGACCTATCATGCATACCTTAGAACTTGGAACCGAGAACCTACCCTAGCACAAGTTTCAAGGTCGGTTCCAAGCTATTCCTGGGTTCCACTTTAATTTAATGATTGCAATGAATCATCACATTTAATGACAATCACTTGCTGCTACAATCCACTAATCAAAATTCATAAATATATATAACATTCACAAAGTAAAAAGCTCAGTCGTAAATATTGCCAAAAATAAAAACTCAAACTAGTGATTTAATATTACACATTCATCATGGGACGTCATAGATGCCGCGGGATTGTGCGAAAAGATATACCAAGGAAAAAAATTATTAGAGGTTCTATGTCCACCCCGTCGGAACAAGTTCTCCAATTTTTGGAGGGTTAAGTACACCTCAAGTACCATAAGTTGTGTACAACGCTCACTTTAGTGCCAAAACTTTCAAATCGATCACGTGCTAAGTTTTTGTAACTTCGATCACTTTTGTGCCAAAACTTTCAAATCGATCACTTTAGTGCTAAATTTTTGTAACTTCGAATAAGTACCAACTTCTTTTAAAAACGATCACTTCAGTGCCAAATTCAATGAGCCACGTCAGCCTTGTCGGAATTTCGGCGAGCCACGTCAGCTTAAATCGGAGTTGGCACTAAAATGGTCGTTTTAAAAAGAAGTTGACACTTTAGTGATCGAAGTTACAAAAACTTAGCACTAAAGTGATCGATTTGAAAGTTTTAGCACTAAAGTGAGCGTCGAACACAACTTATGGCACTTGGGGTGTACTTAAGCCAATTTTTGGAACCTGATGCTTGGCCTGCATATCTTGGAACCTAAAACTAGACAGTTTCCTCGTTCTAAGTTCTACCCTGGAAACATGCTCACCCATAGTTTCCCATTTCAACTCATGAAAAAAGTCTACCAAACAATTTATACACATAATAAGAAACCTCTTTTAGGAAAGCTACTCAAACTAGGAAACCACCCAAACTAGGAAACATACTCAAGTTAGAAAACTTACGTGGATCGGATCCTTTGTAAGTTTGTATCGAAAATAGAAATCTACTTCTAAAAAATTTACTTAAATTAGAAAACAAATCAAGTTAGGAAACCTGCTCAAATTCTAGAAATATTCTGGACACATTACATAAAATATTCACAAGATTTTTTCTCTAGATTTTCATCATTTCCCATTTCGACTCAAGAAAATTGTCTACTAAACAAAACCAATCAGACCAGGAAACCACTCAAATTAGGAAATATAATCAATTAAAAAAAACTTACTTGGATCGGGTTTCCTTTGTAATTCATGTCCAAAATATAAAATTGCTTCTGAAAATTTACTTAAACTGGGAAACAAATCAAATCGGGAAATCTCTCAAATCAGGAAACGTGCTCAAATTCGAGACATATTCATTACATTAAAGATGCATGGGATTTGTTTCTTTAGATTTTCACCATTTGCCATTTTAACTCAAGAAACTAATCTACCAAACAATTTGCGTCCATGACAAGAAACATCTTTTAGCAAGGCTACTCAAATTATGAAATCAATCAAATTCAGAAACATACTCAAGTTAGAAAACTTATTGGATCGGATTTCCTTTGTAATTTCTATCCAATATAGAAAACCACCTCAAAAAAGTTACTTAAACTAGGAAACAAATCAAACTAGGAAATCACTCAAATTAGAAAACCTACTCAAATTCGATACATATTCTTTATACAAGACATTAAATATTCACAAGATTTGTTTCTCTACATTTTCATTGTTTCCCATAGGCGAGCAATGACAGGATCCACTTACAACCTTAAATCTACCCGTCAAAATAGATTCCTCATTTTTTGGAACTAGGAACCTAGCATGCATAACTTGAAACCCGGAACCTACCTTGTCGTTTCGAGGTCGGTTCCAAGGGCTTCCTAAGTTCCAACTATATTTTTAATTTAACAATGCAGTGAATCGTCACCTTTAATGACCACCACTTGTTGCTACAATCTAGTGACCACAATTCATATTTAGAAAGATGAATATATATATATATATATATATATATATATGAAATATTAACAAAATAAAAACCTCAGTCATAAATATTTTCAGAAATGGAAGCTCATACTAATGATTTAATATTACACACAAATCAGGGGCGCCATAAAATACCATAGGATTGCGTGGAAATATATACCAAGAAAAATACAAAAAATTATTACAATCAGGTCTATCCCATCGGAACATGTTCTTCAATTTTTGAAAACTAGCACCTACCTTGCAAATCTTGGAAACATGCTTACCCCTAGTTTTCCATTCTAATTCATGAAAAAAGTCTACCAAATTATTTGGCTCGCGCTTTTTCCACTCCCTTTATGGCTTTGACACTCCTTTTTATATGTGTTTTGACTATTATATCCTTTATGTGTGGCCCACCAAATCTGATATAATTTTATTTGATTCTTTTTTCTGTTAATTCTTTTATTTCGTTTCTTTTTTCCCTTGTGGGTCCCACCTTTCTCTTTTCTTCTAACATCCTCTTTCCCACACCTCGCATTGTCAAAGCAATTTTTTCTCCTGCACGACCTTCGTTTCGGCAATGAAAGATAGGAATAGGATCATCGTCACACTGCAAATCAGAGTTTCGATCTCGAGATCTTTCCACAATTCATGACTTTGCAGCTTGAATTTTATGGGGTCAAGAGTTTAGATTATGTCTTTCCTCGTTACTCCCAACTTCCATGTGATTTTGATCCAATGGGAAGGACCTGCTTACTCTCTTTTTCTGATTTAATCTTAAAAAAAATATTTACAAAATTAGGTTAAAAAAATTTATTTACCAATTTGGGTCTCGCACGCCACTTGAAGTGGCGCGCGAGACCTGCGCACATGCATTGAGCGCTGCCTAATGCAGCGCACAAGTGCTTGCTGTTTTTTTTTTCCTTGCCTTTTTTTTGTTGCTTGCTTTGCTTTTTTTTCAAGCGGTAAGAACATCTTTTTTTTTTTGCTTGCTTTGCTTTTTTTTTCCTAGAAGCCATGCACATATTTTTTTTTTGCTAGAAGCCACGCTTGATTGCTGCTGCACAAACAAAAAAATTATATTTATTATTAATTTGCGATGAATTTTATTAGCAACGAATTCTACGACGAAAGGGTCGTTAGAAATGTACGTTATATATTTTCCAACAAAATTTTCGGCACATTTGTCTCAAGCGCATTGTGAGACATTTTACCACGGGTCTTGCGCAACACTCAAAGTATATATTTTGCGACGAAATATGCGGCACATTTGTCGCAAAATAAAAAGCGTACATTTCCAACGACACGTTAGACGTCACCGTGAAGCACACTAAGTATATATTTTGCGACGAACATGTCGTTAAAAATGTACACTTTATATCATGTGACAAACGTGTCGCGTGAGTTTGTCGCAAAATATAAACGTGGCGCATGACGAAATTTGCCCAAAATATATATCCTAAAAAATAATTTTTTAAGCGATGAATTTTATTAGGGACGGATTTTATTAGCGACGAATTCTACGACGAACGTGTCGTTAGAAATGTACGTTATATATTTTGCAACGAAATTTGCAACAAATATGATGTTTCGTCGAAAAATATATAAGTACATTTCCAACGACGCATTCATCATAGAATTCGTCGCTAATAATATTCATCGCAAATTAATAATAAAAATAATTTTTTTTTGTTTGTGGATGGCAAAAAATCTCGCTTCCTATTATCTATTAGAACAAAACTCGCCTAACCTACGTGCTTCTTAATATTACCTTCGTGCGAAGAAAAAGGGACGGTTGGGGAGGTTATTGGTGAGCCCAATGCCCGTGCCGGCGAAATTGTGGAGGAGAACGGGATTGACATCATAAAGTCGGGGTTTTTGGAAGGAGAGGACGGCATCGAAGCAAACTCGTGCAGGAGGGAAAACAGAGAGACGTGTAGGAGGCGTGGGAAGGAGGAAGAAGAAGAAGAAAGGGAGGAAGTTGGGACCCACAAGGAAAAAAACGAAATGAAATAAAAGAATTAACATAAAAAGAATCAAATAAAATTATATCAGATTTGGTGGGCCACACACAAAGGATATAATAGTCAAAACACATACAAAAAAGAGTGTCAAAGCCATAAGGGGAGTGGAAAAAGCGAGAGCCAATTATTTGTATCAAAGATGAGAAACCTCTTTTGGGAAAGCTAATCAAGTTAGGAAACCACTCAAATTAGGAAACATACTCAAGTTAGAAAACTTACTTGGATTGATTTCCTTTGTGATATGTATCCAAAATAGAAAACCACTTCCAAAAAAGTTAAACTAAGAAAAAAATTAAATTAAGAAACCTACTCAAATTCAAGACATATTCTTGACAAATTACATTATATATTCACAAATTTGTTTCTCTAGATTTTCACCATTTCCCATTTCAACTCAAGAAAATAGACTACTAAACAATTTGTATCCATTTTGACCGAACCAAAAAAAAAAAAACAATTTGTATCCATGATAAGAAACCTCTTTTAGGAAAGCTACTAAAAGTACGAAACCAATCAAACTAGGAAACCATTCAAATTAGGAAACATATTCAAGTTAAAACCTTACTTGGATCAGGTATCCTTTGTAATTCATATCCAAAATAGAAAACCACTTCTAAAAAAGTTACTTAAATTGGGAAACAAATCAAAGTAGAAAATCACTCAAATTATGAAACCTACTCAAATTCGAGACATATACATTACATTAAATATGCACTAGATTTTGAGGCACTTAGGGTTGGCAAATTCGGAATGGGCTCAAATTTGGTCGGCTTCATCAAAATAGGCCATTTATCAATACTCACTGATATGCTGTGATTGACGTCGTCTTTTCACGTTTCGGAGTCGTTTATTTGGGTTTTTAAGCATTTTTTTTGTTTTAGGCAATTTTCGTAATTTTGCATTTCCTATTGTAATTAGGGTTAACACCGTATAAAAGGGTGTTTAGGGTTCACAGAAAGCGGACTTTTTAGACTTTAGACTTTGATATTTTATCGAATTCGGTAATCTTATTTGAGAGAGCAAATTGTTCCTCGTATCGATTCCGATTCTTCTGTTTAGCCAATTTCAGTTGCGCTTCGGCATTATTTGGTATCAGAGCATAGGTTGACTTGAATCAATGGCTGAACAGAATCGTGCTGGTCATGGACGGGAGCTCGTGTTGGCCAGAGACGTAGAGTCGTTCCTGATGCAGAAGAACAACCGCTTCAAAGAGACCTACGAGATGTAGAAATTGACGAGCAAAAAAGGCAAATCCAAGAGTTGGAACGATAACTTGCGCATGCGAGGTTAGGTGTTTAATCTGAAGAAGATGTGGAACTTGAGGATTCAACCGATGAAGAAGAGGAGGATGTCAATTCTTTCAAAGTTTTGAACCAGGGAAGGAATCGAGGAGTACGACCGGGAAATCCACTTTTCCTAATATCGGGATGAAGATCGAGATTCATGAGTTTCAATATCCAATCTTTGATGAGGATCCAGTCTACGATGAATCTGATGGAGAGTAAGAGGATGCGGATCTAGGTGAGGAAGAGATTGTCTATGTTGATTCTGATTTCGCAAAGATGGCCGATCGATCGTCGTCACTAAAGTTCGAAGCCTAGAAGAAGGATCATGCATGGACGCCATTGTTCTATCCCCTCATGGTTCACTGCCCCAGAATCACAGGTTCGAGTGTTCACTCCTTCACCTCTAAACTGTAGGCGATTTATCGTTGCTACCAATATTGCTGAGACTTCTTTAACTATCGATGGAGTTGCGTATGTTATTGATTTTGGTTATGTGAAACAATGTGGATACAACCTATCCACTGGAATTTATTTTCTTGATGTTGTTCAAGTTGGCAAAGTGCAAGCTGACCAGGAGGTGTTACCAATGATATCCATCCATAGTTTATCAAGATGAATTACCAGATGTAACAGTTTCGGAGATACATAGATCTTCTCTTTTTGGCAGTATTCTTTATCTGAAGTTGTTGATCTTTCTGATTTCAACATCCTTAGATTTGATTTTCTTGATTCTTCTTCACATGATTCTTTGGAAGATGCCTTAAAGCAATTATACCTTATCGATGCAATTGTTGAAGATGGATCAATTACAAGCATTGGACGGACAAGGGCCGAATTTCCTTTGGAGCCTTCACTCTCAAGAACATTGATGGAACCTAATGAGTATGGTTTCTTATCCCAGACTTTGACTATTGCTGCCTTGTTATCTGCGGAGACTTCTCTATTTCCTGGTAGAAGCAACGGTACTGAAAAGAAGAGAAGTAAGAGCAGGTTCTCTTTAGCCGGTAGAGTGCTGACAAATTGTTCCTCGTATCGGTTCCGATTATTCTGTTTAGCCAATTTCCGTTGCGTTTCGACATTAGATTTGTTTCTCTAGATTTTCACTTTTTCCCATTTCAACTCAGGAAATTAATCTACAAGACAATTTGCATCCATGATAAGAAACCTCTTTTAGGAAAGTTACTCAAAGTATGAAAATCAATCAAACTAGGAAAATCACTCAAGCTAGGAAACATACTCAAGTAATTAAGAAAAATTACTTGGATCGGATTTTCTTTATGGGCTCAATCTCACAACATTTTGCTTTACATATCCTCACAAAATTGGAATGTCCTCGATATTTTTATTGTTTCCCCTTTTCAACTCATAAAAATTATTTGCCAAATTGATAGTCGTCCACCCGAAAACCAACTAGGACAAAAAAGGGAAATTTATCCCGTAATTTCTCTTTTTGGGCTTGACATACAAACAACTGCTTTATTGAAAGAAGATAAAAGACGCGTCGAATTGGACCGCGGCATGGTAGGGAATCCGTACCCCCGAAGCAACCTATCCTGGCCGTCCCGCGTTGGCCCGATTGAACGGGAGACTTTACGTGTGCCAACTCTCCTATAAACACACCCCTCCCCCTCAAACAATCTCACAACACGTACCATACGACTTCAGCTATACTCCTTTCCCTGATTCATTGTCAATTTCTAGTGTCCCACCAAAAATAACCACCAACCATGGCCGAAGGACACCACCACCACCACCACCACCGCTTCCACCATAAGAAGGAGGACAAGCCAACCATGCAGGCCGCGGTCTACTCTGGGACCACGGTTGATTACAAGAAGGAGGAGAAGCACCACAAGCACCTCGAGCAACTCGGCGAGCTCGGTGCCGCCGCCGCCGGTGCTTATGCTTTGGTAATAATTATTATCTTCTTCTCATTTCTTGCAATTACTTCCCATTTTATACGTGAATTCGCCTTATTGACCTGAACCGTCAGGTTGATCACAGACATTGGGAGCGAAGGATCTTAATTAGACTAGAATATTTTCTACTGGACGTGATGATGGCATGCCATGCAAGAATGGATCGTCCTCATAAATGAACAATAGTCCAAATCCAATCAATTTCCTTCACCGATCGACTAGAGGAATAAGATTTTCCCACAATTGGCTTAAATAGAAAACATAGATGCACTCCGTAACAGTATCTACAAGATTAAAACTTCTGCTCAAATTGAATAAATCAATCATTTTGTTTGAACTTATACCATATGAAAGAAGTACACATTAACTCTTTTTCTTTTCCCCTTTACCTCTTCTCATTTTGTTTCATTCACACTACTCCTAATTATTGATGTGTAAACCGCAGCATGAGAAGCATATGGCCAAGAAGGACCCAGAGCACGCCCACAGGCACAAGATAAAGGAGGAAGTAGCCGCCGCCGCCGCTGTTGGGGCTGGGGGGTTCGCCTTACATGAGCACCACAAGAAGAAGGAGGCCAAGAAAAAATATAAGGAGGCACATGGCAAGAAGCACCACCATCTCTTCTAAACCGTGGATGGATCTCCGTCTCTCTCTTCCTGCTTTGTTGTTTTGTATTTGTAATTTTGCTTTCTCTAGCCAAGTATCCTCCGAGCTAAGAGACCGCCCTCCATAGTCGTCGCACTTTTGCAGAGGGGTGGTTCTTGAATCTTGGACCTGCTGCTTGTTAATGGTTCCTGAGAGAGGAGTCTCTGTGCGTATTTAGGCTTTGTCTTGTACCTGTTGTATATGGGGTGTCTTAATAATATGATCTGATATTTCTTGCGTTTACCTTTCAACGTATTATTTTAGGGACGGAGACTATATTCAATTTTATTTTCCAGAACCTATTCAGCTCAGAGTCTCCGCATAGAATAGGTCCAACAAGTTAGTGAATGTTAATTCACCCAAAACGCGGTAGCATGATATCTAGAATATCACCTGATCGCGATGTATATTCAACTATAATTCAAAAGACGTATGAAATCAGAAAAAACACCTACAAGGGTACCCTAGATTTTCTTAAAAAGTCGAGGTGTAAATTCATTTATTTATTTTTTGGGCATCAATTAGTCAACACCATTTTTCCAATTTGATGGAGAGTAGAAGTGACTGATCATACATGCCACGTGGATGGATCCAAGGGGCATTTGACAACACTCTGAGAATTGATTTTCCGCAAATATTATGCTTTTTTGTGATATTAATCCTCATTTTCCCACAAATATTAATTTAAAATGAGGATTAATACCACGAAAAATCCTAAATTAGTACACCCGTGAAAAATTTATCCCAAATTATTTTTTTGACCAACAAAAAACGCAAACTAGTACACATGTGACAAACATACCCAAAATTATTTTGTTGACTGCCAAAAAAATGGTACACTTGTAACAAATTTATCCCAAAATAATTATTTTGATCATCAAAAACTCTAAACTAGTACACATGTGGAAAATATACCGCTGTTGATTTTCGTTAAAATTGAATTAATACCACTAAAATTTTTAAATTGATACACATGTGACAAATAGAGGGTAAAAACCTCAAACGTATAAATCCGGCAGTTGTCACGTATCATTTAACTCAGCAATTTGATGATAAAATTTAACAAAAATTAATGGATGGTAAATCTATCATAGGTGTACTAGTTTATGGTAAATTTATCAAAGGTGTATCAGTTTATAATTTTTTGTGGTAAAAAATAGTTTAGGGTAAAATTGTCACAAGTGTACCAGTTTGAAGTTTTTCATAATATTTGATGGAATATATAAATATTAAACCACGCCTTCTTCTAATAGCTTAAGCTTTTAGAGTAGTTGGCAAGTGGTCCCACTAAATTCTCACTTGGTATCAGAGCAGGAGGTCCTGAGTTCAAATCTTTTCAGGCCCCTATTTACCTCCCCAATGAATTTATCCACGCTTAGTACTAGGCAAAAGACCAGACTAAGCGTGAGGGGGAGTGTTGGAATATATAAATATTAAACCACGCCTTCTTCTAATAGCTTAAGCTTTTAGAGCAATTGGCAAGTGGTCCCACTAAATTCTCACAATATTAACCTCTTAAAATGATTAGCTGACCATATGTGTTTTTTTGTTTATTTTCGTTGTAGTCACATTGAAAGTTTGAAAGAATTTGTTGAGTGAGGAATAACTACTGACTTTGATGCCTATATTTGAAATAATTAACCAGTGTTGGTCAGCGACTCTTTAGATGTTATTATAGGGGTTCCATGCCCGATTTAAGCCATAATTATTATTTAATCCTTCAATTCCATCCCCATTACGATGCCAGTTAGATCTAAATAGGGATTATCCTATATTATAACATGGTCGAACCAATCCTGCAAAGAAACAAAGGTTGCTAATGCCAAGGAGAGAACGTGGAATTCGAACACATAACTTGTTGGTTTCATACCATTTGGGATAAGCCCCACACCACTAAACCAACCACAGCTGAGGTGGAGGAAGTTGAAAGTTTGAAAGAATTTGTTGAGTGAGGAATAACTACTGACTTTGATGCCTATATTTGAAATAATTAACCAGTGTTGGTCAACGACTCTTTAGATGTTATTATAGGGGTTCCATGCCCGATTTAAGCCATCATTCTTATTTAATCCTTCAATTCCATCCCCATTACGGTGCCAGTTAGATCTAAATAGGGATTATCCTATATTATAACATGGTCGAACCAATCCTGCAAAGAAACAAAGGTTGCTGATGCCAAGGAGAGAACGTGGAATTCGAACACATAACTTGTTGGTTTCATACCATTTAGGATAAGCCCCACACCACTAAACCAACCACAGCTGAGGTGGAGGAAGCTTTATTTCACCATATTGTTGGAGTTGGCGAATACTTCGAGAACTCTTGTTTCTCACACCGGGTACGCCAACGTGAGCATAGGAAAATCAAAGTGTTGTCCCACGACATGTGACCCATGCATGCAGGATGCGGGGTTCGGGGGCAGCGCCCCCGACACGGGTGTCCCACTGCCCGGTCAGTGGACGGCTGCCCCGCTCGCCGATGAGCGGGCGGGGGTTCGGGGGCAACGCCCTCAAAACCTCAACGGGTTTTGGCTTTTATTTAAGTTAACCCGTATGGTGTGGGCTTAATAGAGGTTTCGCTGGGTTTAGATTTTGGGCCCGTTTAGAGCATATATATTTTGCTCGTTTATACTGATCATTGTAACGAGTTGAGAGGCTGTAAACCAAATATCATAGTGAAATCTCTTGCAGGACGTAGCCCTATTATGGGGTGAACCTGGGTAATCTCGTGCATCATTCAATTTTTCTTGATTTCTGTGTGATCGTTCTGATTCGGTATGCGATAAATCCCATCACATATAAGGTAGTCAACTAAAGTCAACGACAAAATATTTAAATGTCACAATGACTTTTACATATAAGTACTATATGTCGATGGCGAGTGCGGAATCAAATATGTTCTTCACCATATTTTGAACGGAAAATAGGTTGAAATGACTTGAAACTGTGGTTAGAGTGTAGCATGAGAATTAGAGTCTAAAACAAAACAAAATAAAAGGAGCCTACCATGAAATCTCCAAAAGTATGGGGATAAAAAATGTGGTCTCTTTACACTTTTCTCTTTTCTTCCTCGTTCGCAATAAGTAGCAAAGGATAAATTGAGATATCTGTCCAGTCGAGTCGGCTACTAAGGCTGCGCATGACAATACTTGTGGCATTCTGAATTTTCGCGCCTCGAGGCTTGAGATATGAAATGGAAGCTCGAATTGACAATTAAAAATGAAGAATTTCAAAATTGGAAAAGGGTTTGACGTCGTCTCACCAATGGTCATTCAGAATAGAGAAAACGAAGTTTCGGAAGAAAAATGACAAATGCCCGTTTTACCCCTCGCCCATTTGTCTTTGCCTTAAGGATTTTCGAAGGTCGAAATGATCATTTCTCCCACACCTTGAGGCTGCCGAAAATGCTTGGAGAAGAAGGCAAAGAAAGTCAATGGAAGTCAAAGTCAATGAAGCAACCAATGGGAGGTTGCCAAGTGTCACCCTATGGTTAAACCAAGCATTAATTGTCATTAATTGTGATCTTGACAAATTGGCCCCAATTATTTGAGAACATCTCCCCTAGCTGCTGAAAAATTCGTGCACCCCTTCCCCTTCTCCATTTCCTTCAAAATTTCCTTCTTTTCCTCTCTAGCCAAAACTGCTCCAGAAGACAGTTTCTGAGCCTTCTGTTTGGCCTGCTCGAGGGGTCTATCCTGTCACCTTTTTGCCATGCTCCAACCACCACAGGTTATTTCAAGATTTCCTTGATATTTTGCCATTGGTTTCATGATTTTTGGAGGTCTGGTTAATTTATGGTGATTTTTGGAAGAAAAGCGGACAGATTCTGAGCTAGCTGAGGAGAAGTGTTGGTTCTAACTCTTAGAAATTCCAAATGACCTCAAATTTTTTTAGGAGAGCTTCATAACATCTAGTACTATGTTCAGATGGTCTATGACTGCAAATAGATAGTTTTAAAATTAGTTTTCATGGCTGATTGTGGGTGGTTAAAATCGGACAGATTCTGATCGTGGAATGACCGTGAGGAAACTAGGCTGCTCAAAGCTTTGTGGTGTGATTTTGCTCAAAACCTTTTCGGTTAGACCCCTAAACTTGATGTTTGATGTATTGGCAAGTTGGTTTTGAGAGGAATTTAGGTTAAGAGGTGATTAAGGAACTGTTTGAAGTGAAAAAGTGGGACGCCGTCTAATCTGCCCCCAGCGCGCACTGATTTTGAATTGAGTCGTTCTAAGTCGTCCGGTATCCAAATTGAGCTCCATTTTCGGCCACGCGTCCGTAAGATCTTGAAGTTTAGGACCATGGAATTTTTTGTCCCAAAAGGTTAGTATAAAATTTGCAGTTTTCGTGAGAATGAACCTGGTTGTGGGGGCTCAAATTGGGCATTTTTGGTAATTTGAGACTTTAGATGACTTGCCTTGATAGAACGACAATTGACATGCTTAGGAGCATCATATCAACACTGTGATGACCTAATATTAAGGATTTATCGATGTTGTTAAGGAATTGGCGCGATGGGATTGAGAAATAATCGAGTTTCGATGTGGTTTTCCCAGACACGCTGTGAGAGCCATGTTTGGCCGTGAGTTTGCTAAGCTAGGTAGCTCATTGGGATGGAATATGCTAGCTTGCTTAATGAGGTAAGTGCCCCTTAAACCTCTACTAGGACGTTAGGACACTACTGGATGCGTTTGATTGATGATTTGATCAATGAGTGGATTGACTGAACTTTGATTTATGATGACTGAATATGAGTGTGTGAAATGATTTGGCTAGAATGCCCATGTGAAGTGATTTGGCTAGAATGCCCATGTGAAATGATTTGGCTAGAATGCACACGTGAAATGATTTGGCTAGAATGTCTATATGATTTCGGTTGTGATGAGGATTGACTTGGTTGTGTGATGTTTGCAATATAATTGCCTATGTTTTATGAATGGGCTATAGTGCCCCAGCGATCAATTGGCTTGGTGCCCCGGAGATCGCATTGGCTTGATGCCCTAAGATATCAATTGGCTTGAATGCCCTGTGTGAATGCATCGTAATTGGTCAGAGTGCCCTGATGCTGATGAATTGGCCAGAGAGCCCTTGTGAACTTGAAATGGCCAGAGAGCCCTTGTGCATCGCAATTGGCCAGAGAGCCCTGATGCAAATAATTGGCCAGATTGCCCTTGAGAAATACATCACGGCCCGAGAGCCCTTGGCGATGAGTGCATGAGATGACTTCTGAAGTTGTGAGTTTAATCATATGCTAAGGTGTGGTGCTTGATTCCATAAAGTGATGATATGTGAAATTTGAATGCCATGTGCAATGCTTTGTTGAGATTCTGCATTTACTTCATGGTGTGATCTGGTGGGACTAGCGGTCTAGTCTAGGTTTAGGGTTTACTTGCTGAGATTTATATCTCACCCCAGTGGGGGCTTAACTTTTTCAAGTCCCACGCGATGAGACGGGAGTTTGTCGAGGTTGAGTATTCGAATATGGAATTACAGGATATGAAATCACATTTTGGATTTTAGGGATTGTATTTATGAGTTGTGGATATAGGAACTGAATCTTTAGCATTTGACCATGATTAACTGAGAGAAAGGTGTATTTTATAGAAGAAGAGAAGTGTACCCTTTTATCTTGAGTCATCTCATTATTTATATGAATGGAGCTATTATACTGCTTCTGTGACCTTGTTTCTTCTTGATGTTAAGACTGATTGGCTGAAGAATCCTGGGAGAATAAATAAATGAATGGCCTGGGTGATGTTCGCGTGCTCGTCAGGTTCGAAGCGTGACAATACTTCTCCACCTAGAACGAAACAAACAATGAAAATCCTATTGACTAACCAACTAATCCTAGGCGCAATTAGCGCCCTAAACAAGGATTAGGGTCAACTCACAATCTAATTAAGCTCGGACAGACTCAAACTCAACAACATGACGGCACGGGCGGCGATGAACAGCGAAGGTTCCCGACAGTACACGGCCAAGCTTCAGTTCTAGGGTTTCTCAAGGAGCGTCACGACTTGACACCAGCTAAGACACGTGACGAAAGTCCGGTGAGGTAGGGGCGGCGACGTCAGAGCTCCGGGGATCGGTGAAGTGCTGCAAATAGAACCGGTCAGAAACTAAAACAGGGGAGACCGAGCTATTTCGGGGTGGTTATTGGCCTCAAAAGCCAAGGCGAGGTCGGGAAAGGTTAGAGGGCTAACCTAGTCGGTGGGAGTCGGTCGGGACCGGAGAAAGGCGGTGGAGGGCGGTCGACTGCGGCGAAACCGCGACAGACAGAACCTGCCCAAAACAGGGCAGGTTCGGGCGGAAAACAAGGGAGTTGGTCCAAGCCATTTTTCGAGCTCCTCAGGCGACGACCGGCCAATAAAAGCTCTAAGGGACTAGAGGAGGGTTCAAGGTGAACTTCGAGGGCGGTGGTGAGCAACGAAAGGCGGCGAAACGGCGGTGAGGGGCAGCGGACCTCGCTCGGGGCCGAAATAGGGCATCGCGAGTTCGGGGCCTGTTCGCAGCGGCTCCGACAGTCGTTCGGCGGCAAGGTGGCTTTGGCTTGGTGGTGAGAAGGATGGTGGACGTCGGTGAGGTGGTGGAAGGTAGCGGTGACATCACACAAGGCTGGAGAAGGTGTTCAAGTTCTCGGGTCATGGAGCCCGAAAACATAGCAGTACTTCGGAGGCCGTTTCGCAGCCGTTTGGCGGCTAACGGCGGCGCCGGAAGGGTCAGTGGTGGCGGCAAGGTACAGCTGAAGGTGGTGGTGGCCAGAGATATGGTGGTGGTCGGCCAAAAACAACCTAAGAGGAGGAGGATGGAGGCTCGGTCAAGTGTCCACCAAAAGAGAGAGAGAGAGAGAGAGAGAGAGAGAGAGAGAGAGAGAGAGAGAGAGAAACAACAGAGAGAAGATGGAGGGAAGAGAGGAGAGAGAATGGGTTGAATGGTAGTGAGATGTTGATGGGTAGGTGAGTGAATGACTAGTGGGGCCCACCAAATGGGATTTGAATTTTCTTGTCTTCTAGTGAATGAATTATTGAGGGCAAAACGGTCTTTTGACAAGTCAGGATTGAAACAAAATTTAGTACACCAGACGAAGGGAAATTTTGGTATTTTTCACAGGTTAGGCTCGATTAGGATTAGGGTCGGGCGCGAGGATTGAAATCCTAATTCGCGACAGTTAAGAATTTCGAAACCTAATCTAAACTAATTGACGTTTCAGAATTCGTCCAAATATCGTCTCTTCAGTCCTTACGATTCCAAAATATTTTACCGATCGAAATTCAATTTAATCTTTTTTATTGAATTCAGGCATTTTAAAATAGGTGAATTTCCAGGGCGTCACAAGTATGGTCTAATGACATGTGATACATGTACGGGCCCGTTTGGTTCAGCTTTGGGCAAAAGGGGTTTGGCGAAATGCAAATACCTTTGAGTTAAAGGGGTTTGATGAAATGCTAATACTGTTTGGCAAACTGGATAATGAAAGATGCATTTGGATGTAACTTTGGGGAAAATGTTGTTTGGTAAACTTTTTATATCTGGAAAGTCCTTTGGCGTCTCAATTTAATATTTTTTTAACTTTAATTTTTTGTAAAATCAGGAAAAAAAATGATGTAATTTTTATATTTTCTCATTGAGAGTTATGTAAAAGACACATTAACAAATTTATAAGTTAAAAAAAGATAAATATGACTTATGCAATCAAAAGGTCTTCATAATAAATATGATTACATAAGTCATAGAGGACAAAAATAAGTTTTCCTCCAAAATTACAAAGATGATCACATCAGTCTTTAATTATTAACTAAACCCATGGTTATTTCATCCCGTAAACGTGCCATGTCAGGGGATGCATTAGTATTTGAAGCACTAGCCCCCTCGTCTATAGAATCACAGTCAACTGAATATCCATACTCGAGATCCAAATCCGCATTTTCAAAATCTATATCCTTTACGGCATTTCTCCGTATATAGTTGTGCAAAGCCATTGTCGTTATGACAATTTGCACTTGCTTTTCATACGGATAACTTGACATTTTTTTTAGAATACGCTACTTCATCTTCAATACGCCGAAGGCTCGCTCAATTTCTGACCGTAGCGATGAATGGGCACGATTGAACACTTCTTGATAACCTGTAGGTGAAGGACCTTGTCGAAACTCTGGCAAATGATATCTCACTTGTCTGTATGGCCCTAAATAACCCATGGGATTTGGATATCCAGCATCCACTAAATAATATTTACCTACGCAAAATATAATGTAAATTCAATTAGCATATTGCATAGATAATAAGTTGATACTGCATGAAGTTGATAAACCATTAACTAATGAACCTGAAGGAGGATGAGGAAAATGTGCATCACGTCTTCCAACGGCTTCATGGAAGACACAAGTATCATGAGCTTGTCCTTCCCAACCGGCAAAAACATAGATAAATTCCATGTTAAAATTGCATACGGCCAACACGTTTTGAGTTGTCGTTCCTTTTCGGCCAATAAATCAAAATTGATCGTACGTAGGTATCACCGCTGGGATATGAGTACCATCTATAGCTCCAATGCAATCCTATAACAAATAACACAAATATTACTTGATTTACATTAAGGTTTGAATTTTTTTATACAATATTAAATTACCTTATGTTGACACCTAAATTTTGAATTTTAGAAATTCATTCATTTAAGCACAAAATGAGACTTAGTCATAATTCTCGCAAAAAATAATTTTCTCATGCATGGCATATTTAATTTTCTGTCAGTCGCGTCATTTTATTTAATGTCAGAGTGAGTCAATTGAGGTTTATCTAACAGGCGACTGCGCCAGACTTAGATTCAGATTTTCGACTAAGGCATAGAGGGCTGCCGAATTTATTTGAAGGGGTTCGAACATATTCTTGGATTTAATTCAGTCCATTTCGCTCAATTAAATTTAAAAAGGCTTTAATTAATTGTCCAATTTTTTCGAATAAAGCCTATAAGCCCACAAGCATTAGGGTTGGTGAGCAAGAAACCTAACTTGCACTATAAATAGAGCATTTAGTTTCACAAGAAGTAGGCCAATTCAATTGAAGATACGGCACATAGAGGAGGCCAACACAATTCACTATACGGCAGATTCTTGGAAGCCATCCACTCAAGAGAGAGCAAGAGAGTTCACGGCCATAGGAAAAAGGGAGAATTGACAGCTTCAACCGGAGACAAAGGAGTCAAAGGAAAAGGAAGACCTACAAGCATGTAGCGATAAACACGCACCCAAAGAAGAGCGAATTTAGTGGGTCTTACGCAAAACTTGTAAGGAGCAATCTGCAGCGACGCTTCCCACCGCCGAAACACTGCGAGAAGCACCAACACAACGCGGCCAAACCATGATGATTCTGCTGTGTTACCGATTGGCTTGCACCGAGACAAGTTTTTTTTTTTTTTGCAGGTTATTTGAGTCTCCTTGGACATCTTCGAGAAGGTCCCAGTCCAGCTGTCGATTGCCACATCCAAGCAGCCCCAAAGAGCAGGAGCGAAGAACCATCTACCATTACCGAGCTTCGCCATCACCACCACGAGTCTGCTCCAAAGACAACCAGCAGTGGCTCAAGGAACATTGTTGATCCATAGCATGATCGTTCGTCTCTACACCTCGATGTCAATCGCTTCAGCCAACTACCCTCGCACCGATGTCGATCCAACATGCTCGTGATGCTATCCCATTGAGAGGTACAAAAAAATTAAGATATGAAACTAGCAAACCAATCAAGATAGAACAACAAGAGAATTCAAGATCTCAAGTGCTTCCATGATTTCCCAAGCATAACTTGATGAATAGTTAACGGCAAAAGAGGTTGCAGCTTACAAGACTCAACAACACTTAGGGAAAAAAGCTAGGCGAAGTCTGTTCAAGCATTTAGACTATACTGCATAGCAATTAACCAAAAAGCAAACTAACGGATGCCCAAAAAAAAGCTAATATTACTATAGAGGGTTTTAAAGAGCATATGAAGCACAAGATGATCATCTTCTTTCTAGGACGAGCAAGTTAATGATTGCTAGTAGTGAACCTCATAAAAATAACCCAACTTAAATGTAAGATGAATTATTTTGTCCAATTATCAGAAGTGTGGAGGCAAAACTAATCTCAAGAACCACAAAGAAGGGAAGACAATGCGATGTTCATGAGCTACATCTTTCTAGCAGAAATTCGTAGCATCTAAACATAAGAACATTTTAGTAGATTTCAGAGGTTGGTAGTACAATGTGAAGAATAAATTTCTATTGGTAGACGATAAATCAGAGTTACCTCCGAATTTCGTGTTGTAGCAGACCAGCAATCATCTAACGGAAAATAGATGCTCTACTTACATATAAGCCAAAAGAATACTTCTTTGATGCCATATTCTGGGAACATATCTGAATAGTACCTATGTTAACATATGCATAACCTAAAGCAACCAACCCAGTTTCGGACAACAACAAAAAAAAAAACAGCCAACCTGGTTGAAATGAGTGCATCAGATGTTCATAGTGGTGTATGCGTTCACAACGAGAATGTTCAAAAATCATTACCCAAAAAATATAGGAAACAAATACCAACCATGGGCTAAAATTTATTCTCTGAGGATCCAAACATCCTCTGTTCTAGAGAGGGAGAATTATCAGAATCACCACCGCGAGCCATACGAATAAACAAACACCCATCTTCAAATACTAGAGTGGGGCATCTGCTGCCGATCTTACGGTCGAGCCAAAAATTGAGGGAAACACGAACGCCCAAACAAAAAATTCTTACCCGAGAAGAGAAATTACCGTGTGCGTCGTCTCGAGGGCGCAGGGACAGCATCTTCTCAAGGGCGCAGGGACAACAGCGTCTCGAGGGTGCAGGGAGGGTGACGGGAAGAGTCGTGAGAAAGGGTGAGAAAAAAGGTTGGCCAGAGACGTCTATTAAGGGTTTGATGTGTCTGAGGTTAAATGGGCAAAACAGGCATTTTGAACCAAAACGAGGGTAAAATGGGGAAGCTTGAAAGTTTCATTTAATGGGGGAACTTGCATGCCGAGAATCCAAGTTTCCAAAGTAGCCTTGGAGCTACTTTGGCCAAAAGTCTCGTGGACTTGCATTTCAGATGCAAGTGCATCTAGCCAAAGTGAGCAAAAAATTGAACCAAACAGCATTTGCATTTGGCCAAGGGACTTTAGAGCCCAAATGCTCATTTGCAATGCTAAACCAAACGGGGCCTACATGCCAAGGTGCCGCCACCAATCGTTTCGTGGAATGTACGATTAGAAACTCTATCAATAGTTGGGAGCTTCTATTCGATTCTGCGAGAACCATAGAAATGGGATCGGGGAATTAGTTACGCTAATCGTCTTGATTGACGCCCTTTCGGTACCTAAGTTGACTGAATATCCTAAACTAAGATTCCATGCAAATGAGTAGGAGTACGAACCCTAAATTTAAGAGTTCATACATATGTGAGTGGCAACTCTAGCACTCATAATCAATAAAAAAAAAAAATGCGCAATCGAGGAATCCATCACATGCAGATAAATCGCATCAAATTAACAAGGCATCCCTAATAATGCCCTATTGGCCTAGAGAAGTGTCAATCACAGCTCAGGAGTGATTTAGACATAATTAGCCAATGAGGGGCGAAATTGTAATTGCAAAGAAATTCGGGGACAATTTGCCAAAAAGGACAAAATTATCATTTTAGAAGAAATCTAGAGTCAGAAAGTGTCGAAAATAGGATTGGCCACCCAACTGACTCCTTTCCCATTTTCAACAATTTTCATAATTTTCTGAAAATTTTTTAGGGCGATTTACTATTTGAGGGGTAAATCGTCATTTCAAGAAAAAAGAAAACAAGACGTGAAAATCTCAGACAGAAAGATTAATCACCCACCTGACCTAAATCCTAATTCTGAGCAATTTCCATGACTCATTGCAATATTAAAGATGATTTACCCTTTGAGAAGTAAAATCGTCATTTTGGGAAAAAGGAGAGATTTGAAAACCCAAACGGAAGGATCGGCCATCCAACCAGATCCAAACCCTAACTTTGGCCTTTTCGGTGATCTCAGACATTTTCGAAGAGAATTTACCCATAAAGGGCAGAATGGTCATTCTGAAAAGAATAGGAAGGGAAATCTCAAAAATAGGATTTGCTAGTTGTCTGTGACCATTCCTCAATTTTGAGGAATTTTTCACAAATTGTTTCCAATTTTTATCGAATTTTCGAAGATTTTCTGAAAATGTTTTATTAAAAAGAAGAAATTTTTATTTTCAAAATCACGCTGGGCCGATCCATTAGACCCGACCCAGCGCCCGCATGAACTCTTTTGTCCGTGCGAGGCCAAGCGAGCCCAAGACACATGGCCGGTAGACAACTTGCTCAAGATCGACCCAAGGAAGACCAGCCCACCGCACATATACGCACAAGCAAAACGACGTCATTCAGTTATTTAAATTTTTTAATTTTTCAAAGAACAACCATTTTTATTTACTAGAAAATTTGAAAATTTGTTTAATGATCGGACGACTCAAGCACCTCCACGTGGCCAACTCTGAGCCATTCGATCACATAACAGAATCGGATTCCCTCCTAATGGCCTCGCTGACGTGGATGCTACGTGTCATGCCACATGGCGCCATGTCAGCGCTGACCAAGGTCAGAGATGCTGGAGAAGACGACCGGCACCAGCGCTACTTCGTCGACGCCTCATCAGAACTTGATATCTTGACATACAAAGCTCCGATTGAGCTAAAACTTGTGCCATTCGACTCCACTTAACTTCCTCTATCACATATATCAGGCTCGACATAGCAGAATCACATCCGACAAAGCTACCTACTCCGACCAAAGGTAAGCACTGGCAAAGATTCGCCCTAGCCATTCTACATGTGCTTTAGATAAAACAAACAATCAATAAGCACACAGAGGCTCAAGAAGACTTACCTGGGGTCCACGATGGCTCGATTTGGTCTAGATCGAGCCGCTGAGCTCACGACCAGCTGGAGGAAGTCGGAGGTCGACACAAGGATTTGCGTGATCAAGATGCATGAAACCAAAGGGAGAATGTTTAGTGAGGTTCAAGGAATAGATGAGCACTAATAGCATGCAAGATGACACGCAAAAACATGAGATGCCATGTGAGGCCGAGAGAGAGCTTGGGAGAGAACTTCACTGCTTTTGGCGATCTTTGGTCGAACAAATAGGTTTGTGAGCTTCCTCAAACCACTAGGAAGCTAAAATAGGCAACCATGAGCTTCGGTTCTGCTCGATTTGCTTCGATGAGCGATCGACAGACTTCGGAACACGAGAGCTATAATGGCAATCTCCTAGGCTCCGAATCGCCTCTCTCTCTCTCGCTTTATGGATCCTTTTCGAACATAATGAACCTCCTCCTCCTCATTTTTTTCTTCTAGAATCCGCGTGAGGATTAGTATAGCTTTTTTCAAAAAATTTCTGCGAGAAGGGGTGTTCGTAGACTTCAATTTCACATGCCCGACGCCAAGTCAAGTGCTATTTGGCATGTCAGCGCCGGGCATTCTCCGGTTGGTTGATCAGAGATGAGGCAGAAGTGAAATGGACACGAATTTGAGTCCCATTTGGTTTGCATTTTGACTCGTTTGACCATTAGCACAAATCGGCTTGGCCGGTGCAACTCCGATGGACCCAAACCACCATATCGGTCTTAATCGCCATGGACAAAGGTCCTCTTCAAGAGCCCTCAACCAATTTCATCTATTAAAGTCGATTGAATCTCCAATTGCACGATCGAAATTCAACCTGCAACTCTATCAATTGTGCGGGAATTTGCCCTTTGAACGAACTGGGTCTAGATCGGGTTCGCGAGCCGGATCCGATTTGGCCCGCGGACATGATAGAGATTAATTTCAAAATTAACCAAAATCTGTGTGGAATTTTGTAAATTAGACCTCAAATTGACTTAAGGGACATGGATTTCATCCAAAAACGTAATTTTCCTCAAAATTTTAGCACTAATTGATTAAAAACCCAAAATTTTCCCCCAAGATCCAATTATGAAATTCTTCAAATTGAGGACCTAAATGGCCAAATCGGAACAAGCCACCTTTTCCAATCAATTCAGAATGGTTGAAAACATAGGGGAGAGGTTTCATTTTGTCAAGGCAGTCACCGAATTTAAAGTAATTTCACTTTTGACAAAATCCAGGGACTAAATTGCAATAAAAGTATGCAATAATGCCCAATTCGTGCAATCATGCAATTTCAGTGAACAATTAACTAAATTACAATGGAGGGCAATCATATTGAATTAGAAAATCTACTCAATTTCGAGACATCTTCTTGACACATTACATTAAATATTCACAAGATTTGTTTCTCTAGATTTGCAACATTTCCCATTTCAACTCTAGAAAATGGTCTACTAAACAATTTGTACCCAAGATAAGAAACCTCTCTTAGGAAAGCTACTCAAAGTATAAAATCAATCAAACTAGGAAGCCACTTAAATTGGAAAACATACTCGAGTTAAAAAAACTTATTTGGGTCGGGCTTCCTTTATAATTTGTATCCAAAATAGAAAACCACTTCTAAAAAAGTTACTTAAACTTGGAAACAAAACAAACTAGGAAACCACTCAAATTAGAAAACCAACTCGAATTCGAGTCATATTCTTGACACATTACATTAAATTAGTTTCTCTAGATTTGCATTGTTTCCCATTTCAATTCAGGAAAATAGTCTACCAAACAATTTATATCCAAAATAGGAAAGCTACTCAATGTGTGAAACCAATCAGATTAGGAAACCACTCAAATTGAGAAACATACTCAACCACTCAATTTTGGGAAACATACTCAAGTTAGAAAATCTACTTGGATCGGTTTTCCTTTGTAATTCTTAGCCGAAATAGAAAGTCGCTTCTAAAAAATTATTTAAACGAGGAAATCAATCAAACTAGTAAATCTACTCAATTTCAAGACATATTCTTTACACATTATATTGAATATGCACAAGATTTGTTTCTCTGAATTTTCACCTTTTTTCATAGATGAGTGGTTCTAGATTCCATACAGGTTTCACCAAAAACCTTGAACTTACCTGTTAGAACAAATTTCTCATTTTTTAGAACCTAGACCTATCATGCATACCTTAGAACTTGGAATCGAGAACCTACCCTAGCACAAGTTTCAAGGTCGGTTCCAAGCTATTCCTGGGTTCCACTTTAATTTAACGATTGCAATGAATCATCACATTTAATGACCATCACTTGCTGCTACAATCCACTAATCATAATTCATATATATATATATAACATTCACAAAGTAAAAAAATCAGTCATAAATATTGCCAAAAATAAAAACTCAAACTAGTGATTTAATATTACACATTCATCATGGGACGTCATAGATGCCGCGGGATTGTGCGAAAAGATATACCAAGAAAAAAAATTATTAGAGGTTCTATGTCCACCCCGTCGGAACAAGTTCTCCAATTTTTGGAGGGTTAAGTACACCTCAAGTGCCATAAGTTGTGTACAACGCTCACTTTAGTGCCAAAACTTTCAAATCGATCACGTGCTAAGTTTTTGTAACTTCGATCGCTTTAGTGCCAAAACTTTCAAATCGATCACTTAAGTGCCAACTTCTTTTAAAAACGATCACTTCAGTGCCAAATTCAATGAGCCACGTCAGCCGTGTCAGAATTTCGGCGAGCCACGTTAGCTTAAATTGGAGTTGGAACTAAAATGATCGTTTTTTAAAAGAAGTTGACACTTTAGTGATCGAAGTTACAAAAATTTAGCACTAAAGTGATCGATTTGAAAGTTTTGACACTAAAGTGAACGTCGTACACAACTTATGGCACTTGGGGTGTACTTAAGCCAATTTTTGGAACCTGATGCTTAGCCTGCATATCTTGGAACCTAAAACTAGACAGTTTCCTCGTTCTAAGTTCTACCCTGGAAACATGCTCACCCATAGTTTCCCATTTCAACTCATGAAAAAAGTCTACCAAACAATTTATATACATAATAAGAAACCTCTTTTGGGAAAGCTACTCAAACTAGGAAACCACCCAAACTAGGAAACATACTCAAGTTAGAAAACTTACTTGGATCGGATCCTTTGTAAGTTTGTATCGAAAATAGAAATCTACTTCTAAAAAATTTACTTAAACTAGAAAACAAATCAAGTTAGGAAACCTGCTCAAATTCCAGAAATATTCTGGACACATTACATAAAATATTCACAAAATTTTTTCTCTAGATTTTCATCATTTCCCATTTCGACTCAAGAAAATAGTCTACTAAACAAAACCAATCAGATTAGGAAACCACTCAAATTAGGAAATATAATCAATTAAAAAAAACTTACTTGGATCGGGTTTTCTTTGTAATTCATGTCCAAAATATAAAATTGCTTCTGAAAATTTACTTGAACTAGGAAACAAATCAAATCGGGAAATCTCTCAAATCAGGAAACGTACTCAAATTCGAGACATATTCATTACATTAAATATGCATGAGATTTGTTTCTTTAGATTTTCACCATTTCCCATTTTAACTCAAGAAACTAATCTACCAAACAATTTGCGTCCATGATAAGAAACATCTTTTAGCAAGGCTACTCAAAGTATGAAATCAATCAAATTCGGAAACATACTCAAGTTAGAAAACTTATTGGATCGGATCTCCTTTGTAATTTCTATCCAATATAGAAAACCACCTCTAAAAAAGTTACTTAAACTAGGAAACAAATCAAACTAGGAAATCACTCAAATTAGAAAACCTACTCAAATTCGATACATATTCTTTATACATGACATTAAATATTCACAAGATTTGTTTCTCTACATTTTCATTATTTAACATAGGCGAGCGATGACAGGATCCACTTACAACCTTAAATCTACCCGTCAAAATAGATTCCTCATTTTTTGGAACTAGGAACCTAGCCTGCATAACTTTAAACCCGGAACCTACCTTGTCGTTTCGAGGTCGGTTCCAAGGGCTTCCTAGGTTCCAACTATATTTTTAATTGGACAATGCAGTGAATCGTCACCTTTAATGAGCTCCACTTGTTGCTACAATCTAGTGACCGCAATTCATATTTAGATAGATGAATATATATGAAATATTAACAAAGTAAAAACATCAATCATAAATATTTTCAGAAATGGAAGCTCATACTAATGATTTAATATTACACACAAATCAGGGGCGCCATAAAATACCATAGGATCGCATGAAAATATATACCAAGAAAAATACAAAAAATTATTGCAATCATGTCTATCCCATCGGAACATGTTCTTCAATTTTTGAAAACTAGCACCTACCCTGCAAATCTTGGAAACATGCTTACCCCTAGTTTTCCATTCTAACTCATGAAAAAAGTCTACCAAATTATTTGTATCAAAGATGAGAAACCTCTTTTGGGAAAGCTAATCAAATTAGGAAACCACTCAAATTAGGAAACATACTCAAGTTAGAAAACTTACTTTGATTGATTTCCTTTGTGATATGTATCCAAAATAGAAAACCACTTCTAAAAAAGAAAAACTAAGAAAAAAATTAAATTAAGAAACCTACTCATTCGAGACATATTCTTGACAAATTACATTAAATATTCACAAATTTGTTTCTCTAGATTTTCACCATTTCCCATTTCAACTCAATAAAATAGACTACTAAACAATTTGTATCCATTTTAACCGAACCAAAAAAAAAGAATTTGTATCCATGATAAGAAACCTCTTTTAGGAAAGCTACTAAAAGTACGAAACCAATCAAACTAGGAAACCATTCAAATTAGGAAACATATTCAAGTTAAAGACTTACTTGGATCAGGTATCCTTTGCAATTCATATCCAAAATAGAAAACCACTTCTAAAAAAGTTACTTAAATTGGGAAACAAATCAAACTAGAAAATCACTCAAATTATGAAATCTGCTCAAATTCGAGACATATACATTACATTAAATATGCACTAGATTTTGAGGCACTTAGGGTTGGCAAATTCGGAATGGGCTCAAATTTGGTCGGCTGCATCAAAATAGGCCATTGATCAATACTCACTGATATGCTGTAATCGACGTCGTCTTTTCACGTTTCGGAGTCATTTATATGGGTTTTTAAGCATTTTTTTTTTGTTTTAGGTAATTTTCGTAATTTTGCATTTCTTATTGTAATAAAGGTTAACACCGTATAAAAGGGTGTTTAGGGTTCGCAGAAAGCAGACTTTTTAGACTTTAGACTTTGATATTTTATCGAATTTGGTAATCTTATTTGAGAGACCAGATTGTTCCTCGTATCGATTCCGAATCTTCTGTTTAACCAATTTCAGTCACGCTTCGGCATTATTTGGTATCAGAGCATAGGTTGACTTGAATCAATGGCTGAACAAATCATGGTGGTCATGGACGGGAGCTCGTGTTGGTCAGGGACGTAGAGTCGTTCCAGATGCAAAAGAACAACGCTTCAAAGAGACCTGCGAGACGTAGAAATTGAAGAGCAAAAAATGCGAATCCAAGAGTTGGAACCATAACTTGCGCAGGCGAGGTTGGGTGTTTAATCTGAAGAAGGTGTGGAACTTGAGGATTCAACCGATGAAGAAGAGGAGGATGTCAATTCTTTCAAGGTCATGAACCAGGGAAGGAATCGAGGAGTACAACCTGGAAATCCACTTTTCCTAATATCGGGATGAAGATCGAGATTCATGAGTTTCAATATCCAATCTTTGATGAGGATCCAGTCTACGATGAATCTGATGGAGAGCAAGAGGATGCGGATCTAGGTGAGGAAGAGATTGTCTATGTTGATTCTGATTTCGCAAAGATGGCCGATTGGTCGTCGTCATTGAAGTTCGAAGCCTAGAAGAAGGATCATGCATGGACGCCATTGTTCTATCCCCTCATGGTTCACTGCCCCCAGAATCACAGGTTCGAGTGTTCACTCCTCCACCTCTAAACTGTAGGCGATTTATCGTTACTACCAATATTGCTTAGACTTCTTTAACTATCGATGGAGTTGCGTATGTTATTGATTTTGGTTATGTGAAACAATGTGGATACAACCTATCCACTGGAATGTATTTTCTTGATGTTGTTCAAGTTGGCAAAGTGCAAGCTGACCAGGAGGTGTTACCGATTATATCCATCCATAGTTTATCAAGATGAATTACCAGATGTAACAGTTTCGGAGATACATAGATCTTCTCTTTCTAGCAGTATTCTTTATCTGAAGTCGTTGGATCTTTCTGATTTCGACATCCTTAGATTTGATTTTCTTGATTCTTCTTCACATGATTCTTTGGAAGATGCCTTAAAGCAATTATACCTTATCGATGCAATTGTTCAAGATGGATCAATTACAAGCATTGGACGGACAACGGCCGAATTTCCTTTGGAGCCTTCACTCTCAAGAACATTGATGGAACCTAATGTGTATGGTTTCTTATCCCAGACTTTGACTATTGCTGCCTTGTTATCTGCGGAGACTTCTCTATTTCCTGGTAGATGCAACGGTACTGAAAAGAAGAGAAGTAAGAGCAGGTTCTCTTTAGCCGGTAGAGTGCTGACAAATTGTTCCTCGTATCGGTTCCGATTATTCTGTTTAGCCAATTTCCGTTGCGTTTTGACATTAGATTTGTTTCTCTAGATTTTCACTTTTTCCCATTTCAACTCAGGAAATTAATCTACAAGACAATTTGCATCCATGATAAGAAACCTCTTTTAGGAAAGTTACTCAAAGTATGAAAATCAATCAAACTAGGAAAATCACTCAAGCTAGGAAACATACTCAAGTAATTAAGAAAAATTACTTGGATCGGATTTTCTTTATGGGCTCAATCTCACAACATTTTGCTATACATATCCTCACAAAATTGGAATGTCCTCGATATTTTTACTGTTTCCCCTTTTCAACTCATAAAAATTATTTGCCAAATTGATAGTCGTCCACCCAAAAACCCGACTAGGACAAAAAAGGGAAATTTATCCCGTAATTTCTCTTTTTGGGTTTGACATACAAACAACTGCTTTATTGAAAGAAGATAAAAGACGCGTCGAATTGGACCGCGGCATGGTAGGGAATCCGCACCCCCGAAGCAACCTATCCAGGCCGTCCCGCGTTGACCCGATTGAACGGGAGACTTTTCGACCAAAAAAAAAAAGAACGGGAGACTTTACGTGTGCCAACTCTCCCTATAAATACACCCCTCCCCCTCAAACAATCTCACAACACGTACCATACGACTTCAGCTATACTCCTTTCCCTGATTCATTGTCAATTTCTAGTATCCCACCAAAAATAACCACCAACCATGGCCGAAGGACACCATCACCACCACCACCACCGCTTCCACCATAAGAAGGAGGACAAGCCAACCATGCAGGCCGCGGTCTACTCTGGGACCACGGTTGATTACAAGAAGGAGGAGAAGCACCACAAGCACCTCGAGCAACTCGGCGAGCTCGGTGCCGCCGCCGCCGGTGCTTATGCTTTGGTAATAATTATTATCTTCTTCTCATTTCTTGCAATTACTTCCCATTTTATACGTGAATTCGCCTTATTGACCTGAACCGCCAGGTTGATCACAGACATTGGGAGCGAAGGATCTCAATTAGACTAGAATATTTTCTACTGGACGTGATGATGGCATGCCATGCAAGAATGGATCGTCCTCATAAATGAACAATAGTCCAAATCCAATCAATTTCCTTCACCGATCGACTAGAGGAATAAGATTTTCCCACAATTGGCTTAAATAGAAAACATAGATGCACTCCGTAACAGTATCTACAAGATCAAAACTTCTGCTCAAATTGAATAAATCAATCATTTTGTTTGAACTTATACCATATGAAAAAAGTACACATTAACTCTTTTTCTTTTCCCCTTTACCTCTTCTCATTTTGTTTCATTCACACTACTCCTAATTATTGATGTGTAAACCGCAGCATGAGAAGCATATGGCCAAGAAGGACCCAGAGCACGCCCACAGGCACAAGATAAAGGAGGAAGTAGCCGCCGCCGCCGCTGTTGGGGCTGGGGGGTTCGCCTTACATGAGCACCACAAGAAGAAGGAGGCCAAGAAAAAATATAAGGAGGCACATGGCAAGAAGCACCACCATCTCTTCTAAACCGTGGATGGATCTCCGTCTCTCTCTTCCTGCTTTGTTGTTTTGTATTTGTAATTTTGCTTTCTCTAGCCAAGTATCCTCCGAGCTAAGAGACCGCCCTCCATAGTCGTCGCACTTTTGCAGAGGGGTGGTTCTTGAATCTTGGACCTGCTGCTTGTTAATGGTTCCTGAGAGAGGAGTCTCTGTGCGTATTTAGGCTTTGTCTTGTACCTGTTGTATATGGGGTGTCTTAATAATATGATCTGATATTTCTTGCGTTTACCTTTCAACGTATTATTTTAGGGACGGAGACTATATTCAATTTTATTTTCCAGAACCTATTCAGCTCAGAGTCTCCGCATAGAATAGGTCCAACAAGTTAGTGAATGTTAATTCACCCAAAACGCGGTAGCATGATATCTAGAATATCACCTGATCGCGATGTATATTCAACTATAATTCAAAAGACGTATGAAATCAGAAAAAACACCTACAAGGGTACCCTAGATTTTCTTAAAAAGCCGAGGTGTAAATTCATTTATTTATGTTTTTTTTTCTACGTGGATGGATCCAAGGGGCATTTGACAACACTCTGAAAATTGATTTTCCGCAAATATTATGTTTTTTTTGTGATATTAATCCTCATTTTCCCATAAATATTAATTTAAAATGAGGATTAATACCACGAAAAATCCTAAATTAGTACACCCGTGAAAAATTTATCCCAAACTATTTTTTTGACCAACAAAAAACGCAAACTAGTACACCTGTGACAAACATACCCAAAATTATTTTGTTGACTGCCAAAAAAATGGTACACTTGTAACAAATTTATCCTAAAATAATTATTTTGATCATCAAAAACTCTAAACTGGTACACATGTGGAAAATATACCGCTATTGATTTTTGTTAAAATTGAATTAATAACACTAAAATTTTTAAATTGATACACATGTGACAAATAGAGGGCAAAAACCTCAAACGTATAAATCCAGCAGCTGTCACGTATCATTTAACTCAGCAATTTGATGATAAAATTTAACAAAAATTAACGGATGGTAAATCTATCACAGGTGTACTAGTTTATGGTAAATTTATCAAAGGTGTATCAGTTTATAATTTTTTCTGGTAAAAATAGTTTAGGGTAAAATTGTCACAAGTGTACTAGTTTGAAGTTTTTCGTAATATCAACCTCTTAAAATGATTAGCTGACCATATGTGTTTTTTTGTTTATTTTCGTTGTAGTCACATTGAAAGTTTGAAAGAATTTGTTGAGCGAGGAATAACTACTGACTTTGATGCCTATATTTGAAATAATTAACCAGTGTTGGTCAGCGACTCTTTAGATGTTATTATAGGGGTTCCATGGCCGATTTAAGCCATAATTCTTATTTAATCCTTCAATTCCATCCCCATTACAGCGCATGTTAGATCTGAATAGGGATTATCCTATATTATATCATGGTCGAACCAATCCTGCAAAGAAACAAAGGTTGATGTGTTGGGTGGTCTTGGGCCTCTCTCAACCCAAAAGTTAGCTCAAAGGTTGAGGCTTTCCCTCACACTTATCAACCGACCATCAGCCCCTTCCACAATCGATGTGGGACAACTTCAACAATCTCCCCCTCACACATCGAGCCAAAGGTCGAAGGAAGCAACAACCTGTATCTCTCCCGTGTGACTGTTGGGCCTAAACTTATTGGTAACCTAGGCTCTGATACCAGTGTTGGGTGGTCTCGGGCCTCTCTCAACCCAAAAACTAGCTCAAAGTTGAGACTTTCCCCTCACACTTATCAACCGACCACCAGCCCCTTCTACAACCGATGTGGGACAACTTCAACAATATAATCCTAATAAACAAGAAAAATAACTCAAGCAAATAATACACACTAGCAGAATATAAAGATAAAAGAACAGAATCAGAAGAACACATCAAAGAATTTGTTATCGAATTTCACCCAAAGTTGGGCTACGTCTCTGCGCAAAGGCACTCTGCGAATCCACTAGTCTTCGAAAAAAGTAGGAAGACAATTGACGATCTTCTCATAAGATCGAAAAAAAGAAAATGAGAACTCTCAAGAATGCCGTCACAGCCTCTCTCTTTCTTTTTCTCTCTTTCCGCTACTTTGCGTTTCTATCTGCTCTCATCTTCTGCGCTTTCTATCTGCTCTTATCTTCTGTATCTTTAACTCATTATCTTTCAATGTTGACCTGATGAAGTGATAACGCTTCTTAATATGTCTAGTCCTTAAGTGATAAGTTGCATTCTTTGCTAAGTGTGCTGCACTTTTGTCGCGACCCTCCCGAGCGGGTGTCTTGGCTAGCGAGGGTTAATGGGCCGTCCGATGTTGTATGATCGGACGCGGGTTTCCCCCAAGGTCCATTACCCAAGTCGCAACTGCTAGATATACATGGTCGACTTTCAGTGTGGTCTAGTGACATGTGATAAATGTACATGCCAAGGAGTCGCCACCAATCGTTTTGTGGATGGTACGATCGGAAACCCTATCGAATAGTTGGGAGTGGTCTATTCGATCCTGCGGAAACTAGAGAATTGGGTTCGGGGACTTAGTTACGTCAAATGTCAGAGTTGACGCCCTTTCGGTACCTAAGTTGAATGGTTTATCTGATCTTAGGATTTCATACAGACGAGTGAGGTACAGATCTTAAATCTAGGAGTTCATGCAGATGGGAATTACTACCCTATCACTCACAACCAAGGGAAATAAGTGCGCAAATTAAGGATCCAGTACATGCGGATAAAACACATGAAAGCAGCATGGCATCCCTAATGAGGCCCTATTAGCCTAGAGAAATATCAATCAAGGCTTAGGAATGATTTGCCCATGAGGAGCAAAAATCGTAATTTTGAACAATTCGGGGAAAATTTTTACCTTGAAAGGGTAAATATGTCATTTTAGACGAATTGGTAAGTTAAAAGACAGGAGAAATAGGATTGGCCATCAATCCAATCCATTTCCTATTTTTCGGGAATTTCTAGGATTTCTCTGGAATTTAAAAGTGATTTTACTCTCGGAGGGGTAAAATCGTCATTTTGGATAAAGATGAGAACTGAAAATCTCAAATATTAGGGTTGGTCGTCCACCTGATCCAAACCTTAACTTTAAGCAATTTTCAGAACTCGATCGGAACAAGAAAGACGATTTTCCCAATGAGGGGCAAAATCATTATTTTGAGAAAAGAGGCGAGACTCGAAAACCCAAACCTAAGAATTGGTCGCCTACTCGACCCTAATTCTTACTTTGGCATTATCAGTTTTATCTTGCATACACAGCAGATGCGACTTACCCCTAAAGGGTAATGTCGTCAAGTCTCGGAAGAACGGATAAGAAACCCCAAAAATAGGGTTGACCAGTTGTCTGTGGTCAATCCTCAATTTTTGAGGATTTCTGGAATGTCTAGGATTTTTCACAATTTTTCCACATTTTTTTTTGGAATTTTTTGGAATTTTCTAGCATTTTTTGGATTTTCTAGGATTTTTCTGATTTTTTTTATTTTTAAAATCAATTTCCAGTTTTTTTATTAAAAAAAAGGTTATTCGGGCCGGGTCACCCATGGGCGACCGGCCCGGCCCAAATCCGGGCCGCACCAAAAACGGCGCCGCTTCAATCCTCCCGCTCGAATTTTGATTTCCCGCCCAATATGAACGGAGGGCCTAGATTGCGCCACGTGTCGAGCTACAGGCGGTCTGATCTTCACAACGACTCAACGGCTTAGATTGCGCCACGTGGTGGACGTGCGGACGGGTCAATGTAACAAAAGCGACCGACGGCCGCGATTGAAAGGCAAGATTGAATCTTGACCGTTCGATTCATGGCATTTTTTATTTCCGAAAATCCTTTTTATTTCCCAAAATGTAAGATCGCGACACCTGTCACGCCTACCACCGTCCGATCATTTTTTGTTATTCGGTTATAACAACCGATGCTGACGTGGCTGCCACGTGGGCGCCACGTCAGCGTTGACTGGTCAACTCTCGTTGACCAGTCAACAGCTCGCCGGGGAAGACGATCGGCGCCGGCTCTGTTTCGCCGGCGCCTCGTCGGAAGGCGATTTCTCCGCCTACGGACCACCAAAGCTCGCGAAACCAACGGCAAACGACTTGTCTCGTCGAGCTCTACAACATATAGGAAGCTTGATACAACAGAATCACATTTCATACTAATGCCATCCCCGACCGAAGCTAATCTCCGGTGGGCGTCCACCCTAGCCATTTCTAACATTGAACAAGCATTTTTAACTATCATACAGCATCTATGGAGTTAGAAAAAACTTACCTGATGTTCGCGAGGCGTCGGTTCAACCTAGGAGGAGTCATAGCATTCACGGCCAATCGGTCAAAGTCGGGGGTTGACTTAATGGTTTTATGCAACGAAAATACGAAAACGAAATGCAACGGAGATCAGCCATGCCCAATGAACAGATTAAGACCAATAACAAACAAAATGATCGACAGAATTGAGACATGCCATTGGAGGCCGAGGTAAAACTTGAAGATATTTCTCACCTTTCTTCGAGGTCAGAGACTAATCGAGCGGGTTTGGAGGCTACTTCGAAGCTCTAGGAGGTCGACGACGATGATCACCAGCGTCGATTTTGCCGGGATGATCCAACGAATCTTGCACAGGTAAGCTTCGGCCGCCTCTTTCTCTCTCTCTCTCTGCAAGCTCTCTCTCTCTCTCTCTCTCTCTCTCTCTCTCTCTCTCTCTCTCTCTCTCTCTCTCTCTCTCTCCCTCTCTCCGCGAGCTCCTCTTTCCTCCTTTGACGAAGATCCTTTTCTAACCGATCCTTCCAACAGATTTCTTCCCCCACCGTTATACCCGAACGGCCTCTGCGAACGGACTTCTCGAGCTCGCGTCACGTGCCGAAGGCGCGTGCGTTTTGGCATGTTGACTTCGAGCTCGATCTGGTGAACGTCTCGGAGCTATTTTGCGCGCCTGGGTGTGTCGATTCCTCCTCCGATTGATCGAGCTTCTTCTTGCTTTCCCCTGTGCGCGCGCGAAGGAAGGGCAATTCTGTTTTCTCTCTTTTCGGGTTGGTCAACCGGGTTGACTGGGTCGGTCAACCCGACCCAGTTGACCCGGTTCTACTTTCTTTGTTCAAATTGGACGTCTATATGTGCCAAGATCACAAAATTGACACTAAAATCGGACTCCATGGCACAGACTCCATCTAGAAATGTGATTTTCGTGACAAATTCCTCTTGAATTGATTGAAAACCCCAAATGTAAGGTGGGATGCGAATTTGATTTTTGCCAAATTGATGTTCTTAGTGGAGGAATTGGCTCCAATTGAACCCATCATTAGATTCAGTGGGTCAAAAACTATAGGGAGGAAGCATTGGGGTTCTATGGGTGTCCCTCAGAAAATTTTAATTTTGGATTTGGCACTTTAGGGACCAAAATGAAAAGAATTTTGTGCAATTAGGTCCCTAAAGCCAAAATTGATTAAATCAGTGCACAATTGAACCAAATTGAAATGTCGGGAAATCATGCTGAATGTCAAGATTCTTAAAATGCAAAGTATTGCAAATAAAAAGACTCAAAACATATTTTTTTGACAAATTCAACCGTGTGCGTTACAAAGAAACACACAAAATTAAACTTGAATTTCGACTCTTGATGAGGTCAAAATGACAAGGAAATTAAAATAAAAAATATTGACTATTTTCCTATATTTTTGTGACGTCAAATTCTATTTTTTGTTGATTTTTCTAGTATTTTCATATTTTCTAAAAATACTAAAAAATGTGAAAAATATGAAAAATTATTTTTTGGTCAAGAATGGTTCCTTGGGCTTGGCCAAGGCCACCAAAGTTGATTTTGTAATTTTTTGACTTTTTATGGATTTTTTGTGATTTTTCAAAAAAAATAAAACTGAAAAAAGACTTGGTCAAAAATCAGGTGTCAATTTGACTATCACTCCATAGTGTGCTCACTAGCTTCTTTCAATGTAGCTCTTCTAGGTAATCTTGTAACCACATGATTTCCTTAGAGGCTTCCGTAATCGCTACGTATTCTACTTCTGTCGTCGATGGAGCCACTATTTTCTGTAGTTGAAATACCCAACTCACTGTTGTACCTGCAACTGTAAAGACATATCCAGTGGTACTCTTACCACTATCTCGATCACCCGAGTGATCTGTATCCACATAACCTTGCAATTCTAGAGATGTACCTCCATAACAAAGAGAGTAATTTGATGTACTTGCTAGATATCTCAATATCCATTTTACTGCATTCCAATGCTCTTTGCCCGAGTTCTGCAAATATCGACTCACAACTCTCATTGCCTGTGCAATGTCTGGTCTCGTGCTTACCATAGCATACATCAAACTTCCAACTGCTGACGCATACGGCACTTCCGCCATCTCATCTTTCAAAACTTGAGTACTTGGACACATATCCTTAGAAAGTTTGAGGTGACCCGCTAGAAGAGTCGCAACTGATTTTGCCTCGTCCATGTTGAATCTTTTCAACACGTTGTTCACATAATCTTCTTGCAACAATCATAATTTCTTATTTTTCCTGTCTTTGATGATTTTCATGCCTAAAATTTTTTTGGCCTCTCCCAAGTCTTTCATAGCAAACTGCGCTGCTAACATCTTCTTTACTTCTGCAATTCTCTTCATATTAGAACCAGTCACTAGCATGTCATCAACATATAAAGAGAGATATACAATATCACCATCACTATATTTTCAAAAATAAACATAATGATCAGCCTCACAATGTGCAAATCCTTTTTATTCCATAAAACCATCAAATTTTAAACACCATTGTCGCAGAACTTGCTTCAAGCCATACAAGCTTTTCACGTTTGATGCACTAGATTTTGATGCACTTAGGGTTGGCAAATTCAAAATGGGCTCAAATTTGATCGGCTGCATCAAAATAGGCCATTGATCAATACTTACTGCTATGCTGTGATCGACGTCGTCTTTTCACGTTTCGAAGTCGTTTATATGGGTTTTTAAGCATTTTTTTTTGTTTTAGGCAATTTTCTTAATTTTGCATTTCCTATTGTAATTAGGGTTAACGCCGTATAAGAGGGTGTTTAAGGTTCGCAGAAAGCATACTTTTTAGACTTTGGACTTTGATATTTTATCGAATTCGGTAATCTTATTTGAGAGAGCAGATTGTTCCTCGTATCGATTTCGATTCTTTTGTTTAGCCAAATTCAGTTGCGTTTCGGCATTATTTGGTATCAGAGCACAAGTTGACTTGAATCAATGGCTAAACAGAATCGTGGTGGTCAGGAACGTAGAGTCGTTCTTGATGCAGAAGAACAACCGCTTCTAAGAGACCTGCGAGACGTAGAAATTGAAGAGCAAAAAAGGTGAATCCAAGAGTTGGAACGATAACTTGCGCAGGCAAGGTTGGGTGTTTAATCTGAAGAAGGTATGGAACTTCAGGATTCAACCGATGAAGAAGAGGAGGATGTCAATTCTTTCAAGGTTTTGAACCAGGGAAGGAATCGAGGAGTACGACCTGGAAATCAGTCCACTTTTCCTAATATCGGGATGAAGATCGAGATTCATGAGTTTCAATATCCAATCTTTGATAAAGATCCAATCTTTGATGAGGATCCAATCTACGATGAATCTGATGGAGAGCAAGATGCGGATCTAGGTGAGGAAGAGATTGTCTATGTTGATTCTGATTTCGCAAAGATGGTCGATCGATCGTCGTCACTGAAGTTCGAAACCTAGAAGAAGGATCATGCATGGACGCCATTGTTCTATCCCCTCATGGTTCACTGCCCCCAGAATCACAGGTTCGAGTGTTCACTCCTCCACCACTAAACTGTAGGCGATTTATCGTTGCTACCAATATTGCTAAGACTTCTTTAACTATTGATGGAGTTGCGTATGTTATTGATTTTGGTTATGTGAAACAACGTGGATACAACTTATCCACTGGAATGTATTTTCTTGATGTTGTTCAAGTTGGCAAAGTGCAAGCTGACCAGGAGGTGTTACCGATTATATCCATCTATAGTTTATCAAGATGAATTACCAAATGTAACAGTTCCAGAGATACATAGATCTTCTCTTTCTGGCAATATTCTTTATCTGAAGTCGTTGGATCTTTTTGATTTCGACATCCTTTGATTTGATTTTCTTGATTCTTCTTCGCATGATTCTTTGGAAGATGCCTTAAAGCAGTTATACCTTATCGATGCAATTGTTGAAGATGGATCAATTACAAGCATTGGACGGACAACGGCCGAATTTCCTTTGGAGCCTTCACTCTCAAGAACATTGATGGAACCTAATGAGTATGGTTTCTTATCCCAGACTTTGACTATTGCTGCCTTGTTATCTGCGAAGACTTCTCTGTTTCCTGGTCGAAGCAAAGGTACTGAAAAGAAGAGAAGTAAGAGCAGGTTCTCTTTAGCCGGTAGAGTGCTGAGAGATATCGTTTACTATTTGAAGGAGTTGAATGCGGACATGTTAGAACTGACTAACTTTGTGCTTGTCATTTATAATGCCCTTATAAAGGTCTTTGCAGCCAATTCCATGCTTGAAAATGCCAAATTTCTGTTTTGGAAGGATATAGAAATTGGGCTCAAGCCTAATATCTATTCGAGCAACTTCCTGCTCAAATGCTCGATTGAAGCAGATAGAAAGATTTTTGCTACAAAATTATTTGACATCATGAAAGATCGTGGGCCAACACCTAATGCGAGAAAGGCCAGATGGTTGGGGCACTGAAAGTATTGAAGGAGATTCATATCAATGAAGACGAAGCAAATTCGAGGGCGAATCTTTTTTTAAGCAGGGAGGATGATGCATTTAAGGTTGGCAAATTCCGAATGTGCTCAAATTTGGTCGGCTGCATGAAAACATGTCACTGATCAATACTCACAGCTATGTTGTGACCGATGTTGTTTTTTCGCATTTCGAAGTCGTTTAAATGGGTTTTTAGACATTTTTCATAATTTTAATGGCTTTTTTGTAATTTTGCGTTTCCTATTGTAATTGGGGTTAACATTATATAAAAGTATGTTTAGGGTTTGTAGAGGAGAATACTTTTTAGACTATAGATATGATATTTTATGAAATTCGATAATCTTATTTGAGAGAACAAATTATGCCTCGTATCGGTATTGATTCTTCTGTTTAACCAATTTCCCTTGCGTTTCGACATTAGATTTGTTTCTCTAGATTTTCACTTTTTCCCATTTCAACTCAGGAAATTAATCTACCAAACGATTTGCATCCACGATAAGAAACGTCTTTTAGGAAAGTTACTCAAAGTATGAAAATCAATCAAACTAAGAAAATCATTCAAGCTAGGAAACATATTCAAGCAAGAAAAATTACTTGGATCGGATTTTCTTTATGGGCTCAATCTCACAGCATTTTGCTTTACACGTCCAAACAAAATTGGAATGTCCTCGATATTTTTATTGTTTCCCCTTTTCAATTCATAAAAATTATTTGCCAAATTGATAGTCGTCCACCCAAAAACCAACTAGGACAAAAAAGGGAAATTTATCCCGTAATTTCTCTTTTTGGGCTTGACATACAAACAGCTGCTTTATTGAAAGAAGATAAAAGACGCGTCGAATTGGACCGCGGCATGGTAGGGAATCCAGACCCCCGAATCCTTTTCAACGTGAATATTACAAGCAACCTATCCTGACCGTCCCGCGTTGGCCCGATTGGACGGGAGACTTTACGTGTGCCAGCTCTCCCTATAAATACACCCCTCCCCCTCAAACAATCTCACAACACGGACCATACGACTTCAGCCATACTCCTTTCCCTGATTCATTGTCAATTCTAGTATCCCACCAAAAATAACCACCAACCATGGCCGAAGGACACCACCACCGCCACCACCACCACCACCACAAGGAGGAGGACGAGCCAACCGTCGAGGCTGCCGTCTACTCTGGGACCGCGGTTGATTACAAGAAGGAGGAGAAGCACCACAAGCACCTCGAGCAACTCGGCGAGCTCGGTGCTGTCGCCGCCGGTGCTTATGCTTTGGTAATAATTATTAGCTTCTTCTCATTTCTTGCAATTACTTCCCGTTTTATATGTGGATTCGCTTCTGCGCCTTATTGACCTGAACCATCAGGTTGATCACAAGCATTGGGAGCGAATGATCTCGATTAGAGCCGCATATTTTCATTTCCATATGAAATCAATCATTTTGGCAAATAATTTATTTATATTGACAAAATAACATCTTTTTTATTTCCCCTTGACCTTATCTCATTTTGTTTCATTCACACGACTCCTAATTATTGATGTGCAAACCGCAGCATGAGAAGCATAAGGCCAAGAAGGACCCAGAGCACGCCCACAAGCACAAGATAGAGGAGGAAATAGCCGCCGCCGCCGCTGTCGGGGCCGGGGGGTTCGCCTTCCATGAGCACCACGAGAAGAAGGAGGCCAAGAAAGAATATAAAGAGGCTCATGGCAAGAAGCACCACCATCTCTTCTAAACCATGGATGGATCTCCGTCTCTCTCTTCCTGCTTTGTTGTCTTGTTTATGTAATTTTGCTTTCTCCAACCGAGTATCCTCCAAGCTAAGAGACCGCCCTCCATAGTCGTCGCACTTTTGCAGAGGGGTGGTTCTTGAATCTTGGACCTGCTGCTTGTTAATGCTTCCTGAGAGAGAAGATTCTGTGTGCGTATTTGGGTTTTGTCTTGTACCGGTTGTATCTGGGGTGTCTTAATAATATGATCTGATATTTCTTGCGCTTACCTTTCAACGTATTATTTTAGGGACGGAGACTATATTCAATTTTATTTTCCAGAACTTATTCAGCTCAGAGTCTCCGCATAGAATAGGTCCAACAATTAGATTTTCTTAAAAAGTCGAGGTGCAAATTCATTTATTTATTTATTGGGGCATCGAATAGTCAACACCATTTTTTCCAATTTGATGGAGAGGAGAAGTGACTGGTCATACATGCTACGTGGATGGATCCAAGGGGCATTTGACAACACTCTGAGAATTGATTTTCCACAAATATTATGTTCTTTTTTCATGATATTAATCCTCATTTTCCCACAAATACTAATTTAAAATGAGGATTAATATCACAAAAAATCCTAAATTAGTACACCCGTGACAAATTACCTCAAATTATTTTTTTGACCAACAAAAAACACAAACTAGTACACCTGTAATAAATATACCCAGAATTATTTTTTTGACTACCAAAAAAATGGTACATTTGTAACAAATTTATTACAAAATAATTATTTTGATCATCAAAAACTCTGAACCGGTACACATGTGGAAAATATTCCGCTGTTGATTTTCGTTAAAATTGAATTAATACCACTAAAAATTCTAAATTGATACACATGTGACAAATAGAGGGTAAAAACCTCAAACGTATACATCCGGCAGCTGTCACGTATCATCCAACTAAGCAATTTGATGATAAAATTTAACGAAAATCAACGGAGAATAAATCTGTCACTAGTGTACTAGTTTAGGATAAATTTATCAAAGGTGTATCAGTTTAGAATTTTTTGTGGTAAAAATAATTTAGGGTAAAATTATCACAGGTGCATCAGTTTAGAGTTTTTCGTGATATTAACCTCTTAAAATGATTAGCTGACCATATGTGTTTTTTTGTTTATTTTCGTTGTAGTCACATTGAAAGTTTGAAAGAATTTGTTGAGCGAGGAATAACTACTGACTTTGATGCCTATATTTGAAATAATTAACCAGTGTTGGTCAGCGACTCTTTAGATGTTACTATAGGGGTTCCATGCCCGATTTAAGCCAAAATTTTTATTTAATCCTTCTATTGACACCCAAAATTACCCTAGGGGTCCCGTAATGTGCACGCGGAAGAAGAATGATTAGCTACGGAAAGGTGAGCGCAGGCCAGGTGAAGATTGACAATGGAGACGCCACATGTAAGGGGTAATTTTGGCTATATTTGTCCCAAAAGCTAAGGGAAAAGGCGCGTAAAAGAAGACACGATCGAATTTGGCGGCAATCCTGTAAAACGAAGCGAGAAAGGTGCATAAACCGTTGAAGGTCTTATCCACAAGAGTCATCGAGGGGGTGCTTGAAGATCAAGATAATGACTGTTCGACGGTTACCAGAGCATGCCTAGTCATCGAAGGAGAACGTGCTTGGAGATCAAGGCAATGACTGTTCAACAGTTTCCAGAGCACACCTATAAATACCTAAGGGTACCCAACACTGAAACCCCCCTCCCCCACACACACACAACACAACACAACAAACAAGTCTTTATCTTTCAATTAGCTCTTAGCTTAGCTATAGTTTTCATATTCCCGTTTTCAATTCAATTCCGACGTGTTTCATATCCAGAGTTAGGTGTCGTCGATTAGATTTCGGCATCCATTCGCCCAATCCAGTGCCGTTAATTAAATTTCGGTGTTGTATTGGTTTATCCACCCGTCTAGTACCGTTGATTAAATTCCGGTGCTATGTCCTACATTTTCACATGTCTGGTGTTGTAGATTAAATTCCGCGTTATCAACCCTCTTGGGCTTCTACCTTTTTGGGATGAACCCTGAGAGATCAATCAGACCCAGTCAAGGGAATTTGACGCGCAACACCTTCAACTCCATCCCCATTACGGTGCCAATTAGATCTGAATATGGATTATCCTATATTATGTCTTGGTCGAACCAATCCTGCAAAGAAACAAAGGTTGCTGATGCCAAGGAGAGAACGCGGACTTAGAACACATAACTTGTGGGTCTCATACCATTTGGGATAAGCCCTACACCACTAAACCAACCACAGCTGAGGTGGAGGAAGCTTTATTTCACCATATAAGGTAGTCAACTAAAGTCAATGACAAAAGATTTAAATGTCACAATGATTTTTACATATAAGTACTATCTGTCGATGGCGAGTGCGGAATCGAATATGTTCTTCGCCATATTTTGAACGGAAAATATGTTGAAATGACTTGAAACTGTGGTTAAAGTGTAGCATGAGAATTAGAGTCTAAAACAAAACAAAATAAAAGGAGCCTACCATGAAATCTCCTAAAGTATGGGGATCCAAAATGTGGTCTCTTCACACTTTTCTCTTTTCTTCCCCGTTCGCAATAAGTAGCAAAGAATAGCCACAAAAATTGAGATATCTGTCCAGTCGGGTCGGCTACTAAGGCTACGCATGACAATACTTCTCCACCTAGAAGTAACTTCTGGCAAGAAGTTGATTTCTCTATTTCTCCTCAAAAGCAAAAGTTGATTTTTCTACTTCTGCTCCAAATTGACTTTTGATCAAAAAAAAATTGGTAACGATTGAAAATTTCTATTTTTGAAATATTATTAACAAAATCTTTGGCGGCGGCAACGGGCGACCGGCTGCGGCAGGCCGCCGGCGACCTGTGGAGATGGTGGTCGGTGAAGGCAAGAATCACTTCTGGAGGCGAGAAGTAAAAATTTTTTACTTCTTGAAGTTGGCCAAAATTCTTGCCATAAGCTAAAAATCCTGCCATAAGTTAAAAATCCTACCATAAGTCAATTTTTTTACCAAACGAATTTCTACTTCAACAAGATTTTTATCAAACAAATTTCCCTACCAGATTAACTTCTCGCAGAGAAATCAAGAAGCAGAAGTGTTGTCATGCAGCACCTAACCAAACAAAATAGGAGGGGCCCATTACTTTCCAAATAGATAAGTGGGACCCCATTACAATGGGATCTTGGGCTATACTAATCTCCAAATGAGGGGGTTCAACCAAAATTAAATAAAATAAAATCAATGGTGTCGGGCTGTCGGCACCTAACAATTGCCAGAACAAAGGGCAAAAAACTGTTCACATGCGAGGGAGCTACAAGCCTATAAGGAGGCTTATGGCAACACTTCTGCTCTCCAAATCCATTACTAGCTAGAAATTAATATTTTTTTTTATTTTTTCAAGTAACTCCAAAATTACTTGTAAAACAAAAAAATACTCCAAAAGTAGAAAAACGAAGTTGCGTAACCAAACGTATTTCCGCTCCAGAAGTGTTGTCATACATGCTCTAACCGCCTCGAAGAATTCAATGGCATGGATAGATATTTGAGCTGATTTAGTTAAATATTAAAGGCAAATAAATTTAGAGGTCCATCGGCATAAATAAATAAATAAGCACATAGGTCGAGTAAACAGTGAACCAGACAGTTGATAGTGCTTCAAGAGCATGAAATGTCATTATTAAGACGAGGAACATTATATTAGGGGTTCGTTCCAATGCTAATGTTTGTTGGATATTATGTTTTGACATTGCTTTTACACCCAAAAAGAGATGAACTACATCTGAATTCATCTTTCAATTAATGAGTTTTTGATTACAAAAAATCCATCCCACTAATTAATTCTTTGTGACGTATTTTATTTTTCTTTGACAAATGAGACTGCAATCGTTGGCATTTATCAAGTTATATCAATATAGTAAAAAAAATAATAAAGAGAGATAAGAAGAGAAAGGATTTTTTTTCAAGCCTTATTTTTTGTGTAGAAAAGACTCAGAGGCGCAAGACAACTCTCTCTAAGAAACTCGGTAAAATAGTCTCGTAACTTCGGGAAAAGGGTGCCTCCTCATAGAAAATTAACATGGATACGAAGCCGTTGCATCTTACAAACAATCTAAGAGTATAGCACGGAACGAAAAATGAAGAAAAAAAAATTGGAGGTGTGTTGATGGAAAACCTAACGTACTCTCTTAGTCTTAAAGCATCTTAAAAGAGACAATCACTTTCGCGAAAATGAAAATTAAGTGGTTAGGAAATCATGGACCACGCGCAAAGCACTTTTTTTTTTCTTGATTCAAAGCCCACATCATTGATCTTCAGTTAATACAATACGCGGAACACATTCATGAGATGGGGTTCCTTAATCAACAAGTCAAAACCGCCCCCACCGACATCATAAACCCTCATCTCCTCTTGAACTCTAGACCCTTTATATTATTAAGTTAACGAATCTTGCAGTTCAAGTTTAAGGAGGAATGAAGATATTAATCAGGGTAAATTTCAATTAAAGGCCTCAAGTGAGCTTACTTTCTCAAACGAGGGTCCGCAGTGAATTTTATCTGAAACAATGGGCTCAAGCGACAATCTCGTTTCAATTAAGGACCTGACGAAGGCATTTTCGTCCACATATTTTTTTTTCTCCCTCTATTCATCTTATTTCGTTCTCCTGTTCGTCTTCTTCCTGCTTTCACCTTATGCTTTCACCATCGCCTCTAGCTCCGTCACGTTTCCGCGGAGGATGCACTGGAGTGGCGACTAGCTGTCGATGCTTTAACCAGTGAGAGCCAACGAGAAGAACTTATCTGTGAGCGTGCACATAAGAAAGAGCGATCTCCCGTCGAGAATTTTCCCTTCTCCCGCGAACATCTCGTCCTGCATAAACAAACAATTCTCCTTCACCTTTTCAAATTTTCAGTTAACTTCAGGTCCATGCGTTTAATTTTCTTTTCTTTTCTTTCCCTTCTTGGTTTTAAGAATGGAGTGACGTAATTCTTTGTCTCCATCCCAACCCATCTCCTTCTTTTTTTTAGTTTTTGTCTAACCCAAGCCATCTCTGACCTAGAGAGAAAAGAAAGAAGAAGATGAACCGGAAGAAGAAAGAAGAAGAACGGAGAAAGAAGAAACAAAAAAAAAAATAATAATAACCTTGGACGAAAATGCCCTCAATCAATAACTTTAAAAGTGGCATGTGAAATGCATATGACCACTTGAACCCTTCTTTAAGATCATGTTAATCACTTCAAGTCACTTTGGCCCCTCTTTTGAGAAAATAGTTACACTTCATGCCCTTATTTGAAATTTTCCCTACAATCATAGAAATTGATAGGAAATAATAAGAACACCAAATATATACATGGTTTCGTCAGGCCATTAGTCCCTTCTAGAAAGGCTACTCCAATTAAGGTTCTGTTTGTTTCACAAAAAAATGTATGATTTGAAAAATACTTTCCAAAAAAAAAATTATCACTTAAAACGCTTACATAAATAAACAATCGAAAAATATTTTTCTTTCATTCACGAAAATATTTAAATCATTGCCGATAAGAGAAATATTTTTCATTAGCTAATTATTTTAAGGGATAAAAATAATTAATTTTTGAAAAATATGTTACCAAATATTCATTTTTTGCAAAACAATCTCTAAGCTTAGGAAACTACTCAAATTTGAAAACGACACAAATTAGGAATCTTGGATTGGATTGGTTTTTTTTCTTTCTATACTCGTACTCGAAAAGATATTTCGAACATGTTACATCAAGTATTCACAAGATTGCAATACGTTGACACCAAAAGTCATTTTGAGTGGTTCGCCTGGACGTCGGAAGCACATTCGGCATTCCATGGGTTTTCAGGAAGGTACTCTTCCTTTTCGATATCTTGGTGTGCCTGTCATTGCTCGTAGACTTAGCAAGGCGGATTGTAATGCCCTTGTTATGTCCATTACTCTAGAGCTCGCTCTTGGTCCCAAATGTTTCTTTCTTTTGCTGGTCGGCTGAAACTTATTAAGTCTATATTGCATGCAATCCATGTCTATTAGGCTAGTGTTTTCGCCCTTTCGATGTCGGTGTTGTCTCGGATTGAGTGTATTATTAGACAGTTCCTTTGGAAGGGTCTAGATTTGGGTGTAGGTGGTGCGAAGGTCTCTTGGGCCGATGTATGCCTCACTATGGAAGGGGGGTCTGGGGAGCCGCTGACTTCTTGATTGTAATAGGGCGGCGACTCCCGACCACAAAAAAAAAAAAAAAAAAAATAGAGCAGCGACACTCAAGCATATCTAGGTCTTATTCATAGATAAGGAATCATTGCGGTGCAAGTGAATTCATTCCACATTTCTCAAGAACAAAAACTTATGGGTGGTGACAAGACTCATTATCTGTTCTTGGACTTGGAAGAAGATCCTGAATCTTCACTCTGATTTCTATTTGAGCTTCATTTGAAGGATTGGGAATGGTCATTCTATATCATTCTAGTTTGATATGTGGCACTCTAAAGGCCCATTGTATAAGATTTTCTCTTATTGGGATATATACTACTCTTGCATTCCACGAGATATCTCGGTTCGTGCCTTCTTCTCTTCGGAATGGTAACTTTCGGCCTTGCTGACTTCTTTTGGTTCTTGGCCGGATGCAACCCCGGCCTTTGTGGAAGAGAGGGGGGACCGATTGAGTTGGCAAGGACACTCCTCTGGTACTTTCTCGGTGTCATCGGCGTGGGACTCCATTAGGCTGAGAGGTCAGAATGTCGCTTGGTCCTCCTTTATTTGGGACTGATCTATTGCCCCTAGGCTTGTCACACTTAACCGACTCCCTACTTAGGTGATGCTTCTTAACCATTGTAGAATTTTAGATGGTGCTTGCACTTTTTGTCAAAGTACGCCCGACTCCATAGATCATTTGTTCTTTGGTTGTCCTACTATGGGGTCTCTAGCGCTTGTTTGTGTTAGGATCGGCACACAATCACAATAAAATAAAAGACGAGAGAAAGAGAAATCGAGACACGAGATTTAACATGGTTCACCCTTAAACTAGGGCTACGTCCAGCAGAGGATTCATTATGTCAGCACCTCACACCTCTCGTTACATCACTCAATTACAAGCGAACAAGAGTATATAAATCAGTAGCTATTCATGAGCCCAAACTCAAACTACTAATAAAATCATAAGAGCCATCTGGTGTCCAGGGGGCGCTGCCCCCTTGAAACCCCTGCCAAGGCGGCTCCCCCGGACCTCCCCCGCTTAGCATGGAGCGGGACCCACGTGCTTTCCTATCGCAGGGAAATATGAACCACACCCCAACATTCTCCCACTTGATGAATATTTTTCATGCTTCTTTAGACCCAACTCAGTTGTACACCATTCAAATTTTTCTGCACTCACTGCCTTGATCAAAAAATCTGCACTATTCACCTGTGCGTCAACTTTTTCCAGCACAACAACTTTCTGTTCTATTTTCTCTCGGATGAAGTGATATTGTATGTCAATATGCTTTGAAAAGCAGGATTCTTAGCCAAAAATATAGCGCTCTGGCTATCACACCCAATATTCACTTCTCCTTTTGTAAACCCAACTCTTTGCACAATCTGCTCATCCAAATCACTTCCTTAAGAGCATGAGTAAGAGCCATGTACTCTGCTTCAGTGGTAGATAAAGCAACCGTGCTCTATCTCTTACTCATCCAACTCACAGCTCCACCGAATAAGAAAATAACATAACTAACCACTGGTTGACCTCCTGCTATCAATGTCACCTCCCCAGTCGGCATCGACAAAGCTCTCAGTTCTAACGCTTGTTGTCCATTTGAGCTTTTCATACCTTCATAACATAACTCAATGTCAGACGTACCGCGAATATAACGAAACACTCTCTTTGCAGCTGTCCAATGCTCTTTACCTGGATTTGACATATATCTACTCAATACTCCCACTGCTTGAGCAATATCTGGACGAGTACATACCATGGCATACATCAAGCTTCCAACTGCACTTGCATATGGAACTGCTACCATCTCTTTGGATTCCTCTTTAGTCTTAGGACATTGGAGCGCTGATAATTTAGAACTTGTGGATATAGGGGTCTTCACTGGTTTACAATATGTCATGTTGAACTTTTTCAACACATCTTCAACATACTTCTTCTGGCTTAACCACAACTTCTTATTCTCACGCTCATTTTTTATCTGCATACCTAAGATGAAATTTGCTGGATCTAGATCTTTCATCTCAAACTGTTTTGCCAACAGTCCTTTCACAGTGCTGATCATTTTCATATTATTCCCAACTAGCAGCATATCATCTATATATAAGGTTAAAATAATAAAATCATCATCTAACCTCTTCACATAGACACAATGATCAGCATCACAGCAAATAAAGCCAAGCTTCAAGACATATGAGTAGAACTTCTGGTACCACATTCTTAGAGGTTGCTTCAGGCCATACAAAGATTTGTTCAATTTACAAATGAAATCTTCTTTTCCTTTGACCACAAATCCATCTAGTTGCTTCATGTAAATATCCTCCTCCAAGTCACCATGTAGGAAGGCTGTTTTTACATCTAGCTGCTCTACCTCCAGATTGTATGCAGCTGCTGCAGATAAGACAAGTCTTATGGAACTTAATTTAGCAACAGGAGAAAAAATCTCACCATAATCGATTCCCTCTATCTGCGAGTATCCTTTTGCAACCAAACGAGTTTTGTATCGTTCTATATCTCCATATGCAGATATCTTCTTCTTGAATACCCACTTGCAACCAATTGCCTTCCGATCCGCGAGTAATTTTACTAAACTCCACATCTTGTTTTTATCCAATAAGTCCATCCCATCTTTCATGGCTTTCTCCCACTGTTTGGCATCTTCCGTACTTCTTGCTTCCTTAATAGTACTCGGATCATCACCTGTGACAGTCAGAGCACAATTTTCATTATTAACAAATAGGGTATATCTCTCAAGTGGTCTTGTTACCCGTGTGGACCTCCTCAAGACCGGCTCAGATGGTTCTTCAATTTCAAACTCAGTATCAGAATCAACTATATCATCCTCCACATCCGGCTCATCAGCTTCAAAATCTGAATTTTCTGTTTCAGCTTGTGTGGCCTCTGTTTCTCCTTGCAAACCAACATCTAACTCAACTGTATGTGGTTCTTCAGGAGGTTGTGAAACAATCTGATTTGTTAAAGATTCTCTGAACACCACATCCTTGTTGTACGTAATACGTTTAGTATCAGGATTCCACGGCTTATACCCTTTGATACCATCCTTGTACCCGATGAAGATGCACTTCTCTAACTTGCACTCAAGTTTATTCATATTTTCCCTAGGCACATGCATATATGCTTCGCAGCCAAACACTCTAACATGAGATACATCTGGCTTCTTCCCAAACAGTGCCTCGAACGGTGTCTAATCCTTCAAAACTGATGTAGGAGACATATTCTTCATATAACATGCAGTAGCCACTGCTTCTGCCAAAATTCAGCTGCTAAATCTGCACCACTAAGCATACTCCTAGCCTTATCCATAAGAGACCGATTAAGCCTCTCTGCCACGCCATTCTGCTGAGGTGAATAGAGCATAGTTTCCTGCCTTGCAATGCCACTTGTAGCACAGAACTGATCAAATTTCGCTAAACAGAACTCTCCTCCGTTGTCAGTCGGCAAAACTTTGATTTTTCTATCAAACTGATTTTCCACCAAAGCTTTGAACTCACGAAATTTTTCAAAGACAACAACTTTTCTCTGCAAGAAATATATCCACACATGCCTGGAAAAATCATCAGTAAAAGAAACATAATACCTTGATTTTTCAAACGATGCTACAGGTGTAGGACCAAAGGCATCACTGTGGATTAGATCTAGAATCCCTTTCGCTCTCCCTCCTATGGATTCAAAAGATACCCGATTATGTTTTCCATGTAGACAATATTCACAAAATCCGAAACCCATAGAACATCTTGGGATTCCATCTACCATCTTCTTTGAAGTAAGGGTCACCAGCCCTTTCACACCGATATGATCTAATCTCCGATGCCACAACATCGCAGAATCTTCTTCCACATGTTCCGTGATATAACTCTCACCATTGATCACCGTGCTTCCCAGTAATTGCTGACACCTAAATTTTGATCAACTTATTTTTATTTTTATTTTGAAAATTCATAGAAAATCCATAAAAAGTTGAAAAATTAAAAAATTAATTTTGGTGACCTTAGCCAAGCTAAATGAACCATTTTGACCAAAAAAATAATTTTCATAATTTTCATTTTTTTAATATATTTTCGAAAAATACAAAAAAAAAAGAAGAAAAAGAAAATCAAGAAAATCAAGAAAAATAATATTTGAGGTCACAAAAATATAGAAAAATAGTCAGTATTTTTATTTTTAATTTTCTTTACTTTTGGACCTCATAAAATAATAAAATTCAGGTTCGATTTTGGGTGTTTTCTGATCACCGTAAAATCGAACTTGGCAAAAATATTAACAATAATTAAAAGGGAAAAGAGTGAAACATCATCATTTAAAAGAAAAAGCAAAAGAAAAAGTATATGTTTAATTAATAATTTTATCTCTCCTTTTCATTTTTTTTACTATTTTTTATTTTCCCTCTCTTTCCTTTTTATTATTTTTCTTGGTTCTTTTCTCTCCCGACGGCTCTCTCTTTCTGTGGGCTCCCTCTGTCTTCTTCTTTTTTTTTCTTTCATGGAACACCACCCCCTGGCCGGACGACGCTCCCTCTCTCTCTCTCGTTTTTGCCACACGAGCACCAGCCATCATGGATTCCACCTTCCTCCACCACCTTTGTCACCGCTGCACCACGTCGGACCGCCGCGGAGCCGCCGAAAACCACCAAAGCAGCCGGCGAACAGCCCTGCTCTGATTTGGGCTCTGTTTTGCTCCACTTCGGTTCATGTTCTTCCAACGATTTTAGACCATCAGCATTGCCTCAGCCAATATCACACCATCCCTCTAACTTTCCTTTGTCCCCTCTGACACAGCCGACCGCCTCAGGCAGCCGTAAACTCCCCGGAACAGCCTCGAAGGTCTGTTTTATTCTCGGCGCCCTGTTTCTGCGTTCGGTTCTGTTCGGGCTGAGCTCTGTCGGTTCTGCTGCTTCCAGCTCGCGGCGCCGCCCATCTGCGATCACCTCAGACGTCCTTTGACGTATTCCAGCCGTTGCTGCCCCCAGTTTCGTCGACCGCTGCCTCGGCTGAGCAAGAACAGAAGCAGAAGCCGTTACCCCTGTTTTTGGCGTGCCCTTATTTCTACAGCAAACCACTTCGATTCGCCGCTGTTCGCCGCCGCGCCATCGTCCATCCGACCACCACCGACCACCACAAACTTCTTCTGACCTCCGTGAACTTCTACCCACGATCCCAACACCGACCACCAACCCTAGGCCGGAGAACCAGCCACCACAGACCCGGTTCTGCCTTGTACGCCTGCCCTGTTCTGGCCCGAGTGCCTTGTTTGGGCCGGGATCATAGGCCAACGAGCTGGGCCATGGCCTGAGATATGGGCCAAGCATATGGGCCCTTATGCCTGATTCGTGGGCCAGTTTGGCCGAGAGAGTTGGCCCGCGGGCCAAGGATTTGGGCCGACCGTCCGAGGGTTTTTGGGCCGTGTTCCACATATTTTGGCCATGAGTTTGGGCCTTGCCTTAAGCCCATGGGCCAACCTTCTTGAGGACTTCGACCCATTGTCCAAGATTTGAAGTTTGTGGTCCGTCGGAGTTTGAGACCGGTATCCAATCAGTTTCGGGATTTTCGTTAGTCGCCGCGGATTAGAGTTTGGAGCTCGCGAACCGGATTTAGGGTCTTCGCCGATCACAAGGAGTCGTGACGCGTATGGAAATGGTCGCATGCTGGGGCTGGGCGACTGAAGACTGGTGTCCAATCAGGTATATTTTGCGTACCCGATTAATATATTAGAGTCATTTTCCCAAAATATTGTCATCATAGATTTGATCGGCATGTGTTTATTTCAATCTAGTGATTAGTTCATTTATTTGGTTCAGTGTTGTATGTTGTTGAAGAAAATATTTTCAGAAAATAATAATAATAAAAATAATAAAAAAAATTCAAAAATCAATAAAAAATAGAAAATCATAAAAAATTCAAAAAAATTCGGAAAATTCAGAAAAATTCTAAAAAATTCCAGAAATTAGGAAATGGCCACATTCAACTGGCTACAACCTGTTTCTGGTCTTTCGGCCCTCGATCTTTTCAAAAATGACGGTTTTGCCCTTCCGGCAAACCGTCTTCCAAACAAATTCTAAAAAATCTGGGAAAATCCTCAAAAATAGGAAATGGCCACAAACAACTGGCCAAGGCTCATTCCGGGTGTTTTAAACCCCGACCCTTCTTAAAATGACGATTTCGCCCTTTGGGCGAATTGTCTTCCAAAAATTGAAGAAAAATAAAAAAAATTCCAAAAAATTCTCAAAAATGGGAAATGGCCACAATCAACTGGCCATGAAATATTTTGGGTAATTCGGTATCCCAATCTTCCAAAAAATTGACGATTTTTCCCTTCGGGCTAATCGCCTCCAAATCTTCCCATTTTACCTCCTGACCGAAATCACACATTCCCTAAGCCCTTATGGCTATACTAGGAAGCCATTGATGTGAATTGATATGCATCGACATGATTCATTTATGCAATTGACTGCGCTTTCTCCGAATTGATTGTGATTGATAGGACTAGTATTCCAATCTGCATGAAACCCGAACCATACCTATCCCACCCAAAATTGCGTTTGCATGAACTCCTAGTCAGGAAAATCACTCGCGTTAGGTACCGAAAGGGCGTTGGTAATGACACCGACGTAACCAAGTCCCCGAACCCAAAATCTCTGGTTCCGCAGAACTGATCGATCTCTCCCAATCGATCAGTAAGGTTTCCGGTCTACCCTCCAAGAAAGACCGGTGGCGACTCCAAATGCATGCACAAGTTGCACATGCCACCACGACCACACTAAGGTCGAAATCGATCGGCTCTTATCGCCGAATCTCTTTGAAAAATACTCCCGCCGCGATTTGGTATGGGCCTGGGAGGGCCCGCGCCGATCCAAGGCCCGCGATCGGTAATCCACTAGCCGCGTCCGCTTTCGGACGGGTCGCGACAGCTGGCGACTCCGCTGGGGACTTTGTTCTAGAACACTTGGTTCTGGACCTTAAGTGGACTTAGGCCGTAATTAAAATGCTGAGTGATTTTTCTAACCATGCAGGCGCTCTTGAAGGTGAGGTAAGTCCGCTTATGGTAGGTGTTATATATTTTTGCAGATTGGAGAAATAAGGGGTGTAGTCCGTGATTAACATTGTCTTATGCAGGTTGGGCGTAGGAATGTATGTTGTGTGGATGATTTGAAGTGCTGATTGATAAACTGTTGTGCATGAATTGCATTGTGATGATCACAACACGTGGACGCACACAACCTCGCCTAAAACCCCGGGCGCCGCCTTTAGGAACACAATAGAAGGAATTGAAAATGGAACCTCCGTGAGGAAAAACACAGGGTAATCCACTTTTCAATTCCGCTCGCTTCGAACTATGGATCGAGTCCCAATGCAACGATAGTTGTGCAATGGAATCGGCTCTTTCTAGAACTCGAGGTGGGAGCCTTGACCTTAGGTACCAAACCCTCTGATTTTTAGAAGTTCATCATCACTTGTCTCATGCGCATGTCTTTGGGCGGTTGGTACACCTAAAACCGCACATAAGTCGACGAGTTTGGTTGGTAAGACTCTCTATCCCTCAAATCTATTACAGTTCATATAAATATAGGCATTTCATTCATTGCATTCTGGTGATTAGATTAAATGCCATTTCAAGGATAGATGTGTGTGTTTTTCCCAAACGTCCTTGATAGAAGACGAGGAGGATGATATCCCACGACGAACACCGAGTATGCGAGGAGCATACTGTGGACATTATTAAGGTATCATCCAACGAAGATGACGAGTTGGGGCAAGTGATCCTGAAGACACAGATCGAAACTGGGGCATCCTTAAACGTTAGGATCACATTCCTTTGTTTCATTTTTCATTACTAGTCCTCTTGTATAGTGTTTATTTTTACTGAGGTTTTCTCTATCTCACCCCTTAGAGTGATTGTATTAGGGATCTATTGGTGTATACATTCAGATGGAGCTTGGTTGTATTTCTTTTGACGGGTCATGGGAATGTGATAGTGGCATTTTCTCTAATCATCTGAATACTCCCAAGTCAAGTTTATAATTCCTTTAGAGGAAATCAAAATTGGAAATCTTGCATGACCTTTTTGGTCGTATAGGGTAATCCAACCCCAATTTCGCTAGAAGGAATTATACACTTGAATTGATTCATGCATGTCGTACATCATTGGTAATCCACGATAATTGATCAAGAGTATCGGCATTGTTTCGAATTTAATGACGAGATAGATGTCCAAATTGCCCTCGTTCTTACAAAACGGCCTTGATTTGGATGTCGTATCTTCAATTAAATTTAAAACACGTCGTTATGCTTTGTACTTTTGACTAGTTCGTTCTTCTCGAAATTGATCAAAAGCGATTATCGTGAATTACATTCCTTTCAATAATATGCTTTCCTTCGAAGAATACTGATAAAAAACTTTTGCGCAAGATTAAAACCCTTGTAAAAGTTTTTGTCCTTATTAATCACGAGCAAGCATAAGATTGAAAGGGGTTTATACTTTCTTTTTCAAATTATTTCTTCTGATTCAGTCGTTTTATTTGCAGGTGAAAAATAGGTAATAGAGAGAAATCTTCTCCTGGATGAATCTGAGGCTATTCTTTCATCTGATCATGAGCAAGTTAGAAAATCAGGACATATTTGCTCAACTTATTGATATTATAGTTCAGCTCACCTAAGTTGAAGATGTTCGGATGCACGAAGAAATGGACCATATAAAAGCTAAAACACACACACATGAGCTTTCATTCACTTTCGCTCAATCGAAAGACTTTCAAAGCAGATTAATACAGATTAGCGAGGCGGAAAAGTAAAGCCGAACTGAGCCCTAATCAGCAGCACGAAGGAGCTCAATTGGCCCTCCATATGGTTGATTCCCTGCCTACACTCACCGCTCCGTATATCATGATCCGCGAGCTGGAGAAGAAGGCGCTTGCACTCATTCTTAAGGTCAGCAACCTTGGCCCTGTGATCTTCAGCAGCAAGTTCCAAGTCCCGGACCAATTCCCTCCCACGGGATACATCCGCCGTAACAGTATCGAGTCGCTCTTCCAGCCAATCGCTCTGAAACTTCAACATGATGTTACGACGATCATGCTCATAAGTGATCAGGCACAAGGCCAAACGCTCCACCAAATTTCCACGTTCACGAAGCATCGTCGAGACCCGCTCGTTGGCAGTTTCCATAACCTTGTTGTGGCTGTCAGCCACGAAGTTAGTCAACGTCAGGCAGTCACAGCGGTCTTCGTAGCAGGCTCGCAAGACACGAGCCACGAGAACTTCCCGGTGAGCAACGCGGTAAGCCTCTAGAAAGTTTGCAAAGAGGGCTGGGAATGTTTTATACTCCTTCTCCAACTCAGTACCCTCGATGGAAGTAGTGTCTGTGACCGCAAATAGAACGCGGATCTCAGCCTCGATCTCCGGATGATCGGCTATGTAAGCATAGCCCCGACCCAAGAGATTATAGAGTTTTTCCCATCGGGCCGGGACTGCGATTGAAAAGACGCAAGCATGGGAAGAGTCAGAGGAAGAAGCAGAAGATGAAGCCATTTCTTGTTGGAAGGATGGAGAGGAAGACGAGTGCGATGGAATGAATGAAAGTGAAAGCTGGGCAAATGAGAGCACTAACCTTCTCCTCGTTTCATAGTAGCTCAAAAAATGGAGAAAAGTTACAGCAATAATGCTTGTGGAGCCGGGGTAGTTAATGTAAAGCAGGGGCTGCTCCTCCCGTGAAGCATCAGACATGTCTCGATCCGCGATTTCAGGCCTGACGAGTTTGAAAAGTTGTAAAAGAGTTGTCTATTTCACCATTATTGAGATGGAGCGGGAGTCGAGCGCAAATATCGAAGGAGCCGCGATAGGGTTGATAGTTTTGTCATGATGAAAAGCTGAGCGGGTGGTGGACGTAATTTAGTCTTTTGAGAGATAGTGGGGGACAGGTTCGGCTATCGAGGAAAGAAAAGCGATCCGTGATCTCTCCACCATGAAAAGGAAGGAAGACGATAAGACGAGAAACTTAAAATCTCTAGAAGAGCGCTCGCCTGGTGATCGTCTTCCATGCTCGAAGAGCGACTCCTGAGTACGCAAAGTCACTCAAAAGAAAGTTTAGAGAGAGTAAACATAGGAAGAGGATTACAAAACCTTGAGTGAATAAAAAAGGACGAACAAACCTTTTCTTGATCCAGTATGTTTAACAGTCATAGTCATTTGTTGGAGATGACTGACCCAAATGTCCTAGGTAATGTGCAGTTGGGAGACCTCGAAGTCTTTGGGATCGAGCCAGATGTCGAAACCATACTACCCAACCCTGCTGGCAACGAGGTTCAGGATCAAGGCAGCGACGATGACACTGGTGGCGACGACGACGACAGTAGCAGCAACAACGACGGCAGCGGCGATGTCTCATCTCGTGGAAGAAGACGTCGCCGGCCCTATACTGAGAAGGAAATCCAGATACTCGAAGCCGCCTTCAATAAGTACCGTTACCCGAATACGAGACGAAGAAGAAAATTAGCCCGGAAATTAAAGATGGAACCCTTAAGGGTCAAGCACTGGTTTCAAAACAGACGGGCCAGATCAGTGGTTCGGGGAAAGTGTCAAGAGCTCGAAACTCTAAAAGAAGAATACGCCAAGCTTCGAGCAGAAAACATGTGGTATAAGGAAGTCCTCATCAACGCCGCTTGCCTTAACTGCGGTGGTTCTATCGACACTCGCGAAATGTTCCGTGATAAGTTTTCTATGAGAATCGCAGGTGATCGTCCGCCACCCCACTCCCTCAAACCATCTTTTGAAAGAGGGGAGGCGCGTTACTACAATTTCCCTGACAATGGGCTTACTATCACCACAGACCAGTTCGAAGTCAACCAGCTTCCTCTACAACAACCTCTGGCACAACCAGACCCCGCCGAGAGTAAATCGAGGAATGATCGCCGAGTCACGGATGCTATCCTGAGTCGCCAAAAGAAGTTCATATGGTCTCCAGAGCTTCACAGAAAATTCCTTGATGCGGTTCACCAAATAGGGAATGACTCATTATGTCCAACACGCGTACATGAGGTCATGAATGAACCGGGGCTCGCTAGAAGGTTAGTCGCAAACCACCTTAATGGTTACCGAAGGAAGCTACGACGGCGTCATGCCGCACGGCGCCTAGAAGAGCCCGACTCGAACTTGAACATTAGGTACGGCTACGAACGCAACAGCCATGCCTCAAGAAGAGCCCTGCCGAGTCTCGATACCAACCAAGCCGGTAGCTCTACCACCAACTGTTGGAGAATTGGTCAATATAGCCCTATCAGTCATCTTAATGTTCCTCAAGAATACGTGCCACCGGTGCAACAAATATACACTTCTCCGCTCGAGCAGCAGCCGTCCACCGGCGCTCTTCCTGCTGCTGATCCACCCACGACGTCTAATGTTCAGGAGTTCGCCCAACTAGGGCATATGATCTCAGATGATCCAGTGGGGGAACACTTCGAACAATTTTGCTTCCCTGATCTCTGAGTGAGACACGCTTTTGATAGGAAAGAGGTCGACCCTCCTCTTTTCTTCTCAAACAAAGATGGTGGTCACAGTTCGAAGAATCCATCAGGAGGAGGCTAGCAAACCTTCACGGCCATGATCTGGAGTCGATGACCGCGCACCTGAACCCAGACATGATGGGGTGGTAATCGAACATACCCAGAGAAAGGGGGGCTTGTACACAAGTAGAACTTATTTCTTATTTGCGCATTGTAAAGTTTCAATCGGAGCAGTTCCTTTCTTCTTTAAGGCCTAGGGTTGATTTCACACAATGATGCTTGCTAACATCATCATGTTTAGCCACAACAATCTTTTGTCACAATGGGTTTGAGGTAAATCGACCAAGCGCACGAAGGCAAACGTGACAGCATAGGTTACAAACATAATGTGAGCGGGCTCGAAAGCGGAAAGATCGTCAGTTGCCTCAAACACTATGATTGCGAAACCAAGGGCAATATTGAATCTTGCGAAGGATAAGCGGAAATGTACATACACTCTCATTTATAGCACTTAACAGGAGACTTTACAAACAGACTACTGAGGAGGAACCGTAAATCCAAAGTGAGTTCTAATGAGCATCACAAATGAGCTCAATTGATTCTCCATGCTATCCATGCCTTGCTTACAACCCACACTCTGGGAATCGAGGTCTACAAGCTTGAAGAAAAGGAGACGACATTTCTCCTTAAGTTCGTTCACCTTGGTCTCATAGTACTCGAACTCAAGCTCTAAGTCCTGAGCCAGCACCCTCCCGCGAGCTATATCCATGCTCAGGTCTTCAAGCCTTTCCTCCAACCAGGCACACTGGAACCTCAGCACGAGGTTGTGCTGATCTTGCTCAAAGGCGGTGTCAAAAAGAGCCAGACGCTCCACCAAGTTGTCCCTCTCACGGACCAACATCGAAACCTGGGCGTGGGCGTATTCAACAGCCCTTTTATGGTTATTGGCCGTCAGCATGGCTGTTGACACCTGATTTTTGACCATTTATTATTGTGATTTTTATTCTTTAAAATTAATTAAAAATATCAAAAAAGGTCATAAAATCACAAAATCAACTTTGAAAGCCTTGGCCTAGCCTCGGGGACCAATTTTGAACAAAAAATATTTTTTGGTATTTTATAATATTTTTCGAATTTATTTAATAATAAAAATACCCCAAAAATCAGAAAAATACCATTCGTGGTCAGAAAAATACCCAAAAATATTCGATAATTTTATTTTAATTCCCTCTTTAATATTTTCACTTTTTATTAGGGAAATTTGGCTCGATTCATGGGGTTCCTTCACAAACCTAAAACCGAAACGAGCCTAAAAAATCCCTTTCGAGTCTTTTAATTTTCAATTCTTGGTTTTTATAAGCTATGACATTGGACTCTAAAGTATTGAAATGCAATTGGGTCAATTTGCCCTCCAATTTGGTCAATTTTAATCAAAAGGGCTTAATTGCATAAAAATCTTTCAATTTAGTCCCCGGTTTTACAATTTTCGAAATTAAATGTCACACGGGCACACCCATTAAAATTAAACACCTCTGCCCAATATTTTTCATCATGCTGAATCCATTGGTGGGCTCAATTTTGACTAATTCGATCGTTTAGATCTTCGATTAGCCAAAGTGCATTTTCGGATCCTAGGGACAATTTGGGGTTTTCATAACATTTCAATCAATTGATTCACGAAAATACCCATATTTGATAGAAAACATGTCAAGGAGTCCGATTTTGCCATCAATTTCATGAAAAGAGGTGGATTTGAGGCCCAATTGGGCGAAATTTGTTCGAACCGGGCCGGTCGGGTCAGCCCGACCCGACCCGGTCCGACCGGGTCTGCACTTGCAGACCCACCGTTGCAGAAAGAAGGAGAGCGCGGGAGAGGGCCGTCGTGGTTTTCGTTTTTTAAGGGCACTCTTTCGGCGAGGAACAAAAAAAATGAAAAGGGCGGTCGTCCACTGAGCAATGAGGGGCCAAAGGTGGTCGGCCAGCAGAGGTGAAAAGGGAGGCAAGTGGCATTTTTTGGAGAACCGGCCACCGAGCTTGAAGAGTTCTTCCGATCCTGCGTGGTTGGCTCAAAAGAAGAGCGAGGTCGGTGAGCTATCCTGGAAGCTTGACGACGTCAAGAGGAAGCCGGCGCGCCCATCAAACTCGCCGGAAACCGCCGAAAAGGTGAGACCCGTGTTTAAACTCCTCCTCGGCCGTCAATGGCATCTCGCGTTTCATTGGTTCGTTTCGCAAGCGGTTGATCTAGAATTGATCCTTAAGCATCACTGAACGTTTTCACCTTTGATCGCATGACTTTTCATCGCCTGAATCGCCCGCTATGTCCCCCACCGTGACCGGCCTGCCGTGAGCTCCTCCGGCCCGTTTCGGACCAAATCGAATCTCCATGAGGATCAGGTAAGATCTCTAGAACCCCTAGCAAGCTTCCCGATGATTTATTTTAGCCATGTAACGTACGGAACTACTAGGGCGGCACTCTCGCCGGAAAATAGGTTCGGCCGGAGTTGCAGGTGGGCCAAATATAATTCTGCTGTGTCGAGGTTGACATATGTGGTAGAGCTCGTCAAGTAGGTTCGAATGCCGTTGGTTTCATGCAATTTGGACGTCGGAGGGCCGAGATATCGCCCTCCGACGAGGCGCCGGCGAGGGAACGCCGGCGCCGGTCGTCTTCCCCGGCGAGGCGTTGACCGGTCAACGCCTGTTGACCTGGTCAACGCCTGCGTGGCGCTGACATGGCAGCCACGTGGCGGCCACGTCAGCGCGCAGTAATAAAAAATAATAATAAAAAAATAAAAAAAATAATATATATATAGATGATCCGGCGGTTTTAAATGAGACACGTGTCTCGATCTGAGACGTCCGTTCGAAACTTTCGGAACGGCGTCGTTTTGATCAAAGGAGAAGTGGGCCGGGCCTGGGTCGCGAGTCCGGGTGTGGGCCGGGTCCGACCCGGCCCGGAAAATATTTTTTTAATAAATAATAATAAAAAATTCAATAATTCAATAAAAAAATAAAAAAATCATAAAAAATTCAAAAAAATTCGGAAAATTCAGAAAAATTATAAAAAAATTCCAGAAAATAGGAAATGGCCACATTCAACTGGCCATGACCTGTTCCGGGTCTTTCGACCCCCGGTCTTTCCAAAAATGACGGTTTTGCCCTTCCGGCAAACCGTCTTCCAAAAAAATTCTAAAAATTCTAAAAAAATTCCAGAAAATAGGAAATGGCCACATTCAACTGGCCATGACCTGTTCCGGGTCTTCCGACCCCTGGTCTTTCCAAAAATGACGGTTTTGCCCTTCCGGCAAACCGTCTTCCAAAAAAATTCTAAAAATTCTAGAAAAATCCCAAAAAATAGGAAATGGCCACAATCAGTTGGCCAAGGCTCATCCCGGGTGTTTTGAACCCGATCATTCTTAAAAATGACGATTTCTCCCTTTGGGCGAATCGTCTTCCAAAAATTGACGATTTTGCCCTTCGGGTTAAATCGCCTCCAAATCTTCCCATTTTACCTCGGTCCTAAATCATGTCTTCCCTAAGCCCTTATGGCTATACTAGGAGACCATGTGATGTGAATTGACGTGCATTGATATGATTTATTTATGCACTTGATTGCGCTTTCATTTAAATTGATTGTGATTGATAGGAATAGTCTTCCAATTTGTATGAAACCCTGAAGCAAACCTACCTCACCCAAAATTGCGCTTGCATGAATTCTTAGCTAGGAAATCACTCGCGTTAGGTACCGAAAGGGCGTTGGTAATGACACCAGCGTAACCAAGTCCCCGAACCCAAAATCTCTGGTTCCGCAGAATTGATCGATCTCTCCCAATCGGTCAATAAGGTTTCCGGTCTACCCTCCAAGAAAGACCGGTGGCGACTCCAAATGCATGCACAAGTCGCACATGCCACCACGACCACACTAAGGTCGAAAGCGATCGACTGTTATTGTCGAATCCCTTTGAAAAATACTCCAGCCGCGATTTGGTATGGGCCTGGGAGGGCCCGCGCCGATCAAAGGCCCGCGATCGGTAATCCATTAGCCGCGTCCGCTTCCGGACGGGTCGCGACAATGGCCAACATCAGGGACTCAGTTCGGTCCTGATAGCGGGCTCGCACGATACCAGCCAAAGTGACCTCCCGGCTAGCAACTTCGTAAGCCTGCAGGAAATTGTTGAAGAGAGTTGGGAAGATCACAAACTCCCTTTGCAGTTTCGTACCTTCAATACACACAGTGTCCAGGGCCGGAATCAGAGTACGAACTTCAACCTCAGCTTCAGGATGACTGTTTACGTAGCCATAACATCTACCCAAGAGGTGATAAAACCTCTCCCATTGGGTTGAAGCTTCGGTCGAGACAACAGGAACAGGAGAGGAAGCCATCTGCGATTCAACAGCAGAGAGGAGAAGGAGTGATGGAGGAGTGTTTGAGAGGTTAGATCGAAATGTAATCTTCTCGATGTCAATCTCTCGCCCTTTAGCGCTCGAACGAGAAAGGGAAAGCTGCAATAATTTTTCTATACGCAGCCGGGCTAATCAAGTCTCATTAATACATCCCTGGTGAGTCACAGATCCACATCTGTCCCGTGATTTCGGGCTTAGAAAAGGTAACAACACCTAAAGGCCGGCGGACCTATTACTTTGGAGACCGAGCTAGGGGGACAGGCGTAATGCTCGATAAAGCAAAAGTCGACACGGGAAATCTGCACGCTCCACTCAGGCAAGAGAGAGTAAGAACGGACGGGGGGAATCACGAAGTCTCGAAAGGAACGCCCGTCAGACACTCGTTACTCGATTTCAAAGCGACGCTTCTTGGAACACGCCTAATCTCTGATAATTACAGAGAGGGCGAACATCTGAGAAAGGGTGGAGAAGATCAAGCGAACGAAGATCAGGAAAAGACATTTCGACCCAAAATGTTCAAGGGGTACCATCATCTGTTGGAAACGCCTAACCTAAATGTTTCCGAACTTGAACGGCTAGAGGAATTTGAAGACCTCGGAAATGAATTCGTCATGAAGGATATGGAAATCGACTCGACCATCCAGGAGACTCAAGCCCTCAGCGACCAAGACGCCAGCGACGATGATCCGCGCCAGAAAAGAAAGCGCCGCCAGCTCTACACTCCGGATGAGGTCCAGATACTTGAAGCTATCTTCAAGGGATGCCCTTTCCCGGACACAGAACAGAGGAAGAAGTTGGGTCAAAAACTAGGGACGAGCCCTTTGAGGATCTTGAATTGGTTTCAAAATAAACGAACCAAGCTGAGTAATCAGTACAAACGACGGGAGACCGCGTTTCTAAAGGAACAGAACGAGAAGCTTCGAACAAAGAACATGAGGTATGAAGAAGTTCTTAGCACTATTGTCTGCCCTAACTGCGGTGGCCCTACCACTCTCAATAGATTGTTTCCCGTTAAACCTTCTGCTGGGATCGAAAATACTGGTGATGTACATGAACAAATCAATCCCACAAAGATAGTGCCAGTGCCTTCTGAAGGAGGGAATATATGCCACTATGATGAGAGTCACCACGTCAGAGCCCAAGAGTCTTCTCCACAACGACTTATGGCAGGATCAGATCCTGCTCGAGAAGGGTTAAAGATCAGCCGTCAAGCTGTCGACGCTATTCTGAACCAAGAGAAGAAGATTTTCGCGTGGCCCCTTGAGCTTCACCGCCGGTTCTTAGACGTGGTTCGGCGAATAGGGCTCGACTATGCACGCCCGAAGAAAGTAATGGAGGCCCTGAATGCACCAGAACTTACCAAGGCTATGGTCTCAAATCACCTCGGTTGTTACAGGAGAGCGCTAAGACAGCGTCATGCTAACCTCGGTTACAAATTCAACACTTATTGGGAAATTGATCAGAATATTCATCTGAGTCATCCCAATTTTCTTCAAGAGTGTGTGCCACAGATGCAGCAGGTGCAGCACCCATCTGTCGCTGTTTTTCCGCTTACTAATGAGCTTTCTGCGCTTAGTGCCCAAGGACTTGCCGAACTAGGGCATGTGGTTTCAAAGGATCTAACAAGGGAATGCGTTGAGCATTTTTGTTTCCCTAATTCCCAAGTAGGAGATGCTTATGGGGGTCAATCGATCAACTCCCCTCTCATGTTCTCGAGAAGAAATGGAGGTTCCAGCTCGAAGAACCAGTCGGGCGATACTACCCAATCCATACATCAATATTTCGAAGGATCAGATGACTTCTGCGATGATCAGTCAGTGATACTTCGATCCAAAATGTTCCAAGGATACCGTCATTTGTTGGAAACACCCGACTTAGAAGTCTCCGAGCTTGAACTGCTGGAAGAATTTGAAGATCACGGGACCGAATCCGGCACGATGGTCATGGAGATTGACGCTTCCAACGATGAAACTCAAGGTTGTGGTAATGAAAACAATGCCCATAGCAGTGATCAGCGTCAGAAAGGAAAACATCCCCTTCACCGTACTTCAAGTCAAGACCGAGAGCTTGATTTTTTCTTCGAGGAATGCCCCCATCCAGATGAGAAGCAGAGGGCTCAGCTAGGTCGAGAGTTAGGGTGGGAGCCTGGGAAGGTCAATAATTGGTTTCGTAACAAACGAGCCCGGCTGGGGAATCTACATAGACAGCAAGAGCTAGCGATTCTGAAAGAAGAAAATGAAAAGCTTCGAACAGAAAGCGCTAGGTATGAGGAAGCGCTGAGCAGTGCCACTTGCCTTGATTGCAATAACCATATTCTCATCAGTGAAATATTCTCCGAAGAGCCACTTCTAGAGATTGGTAGTGCTCATATGTTACAATGCCTTTCGCAATGTCTTCCGGTGCAGTCAGATACCGTCGAAGGCTTACAAGAGCAGTTTCCAACACAATCAGATCTCATAGAGATTAGTCGGCAAGCTGTTCTTGTTGACAAGAAAGCGCGATTTTCTTGGACTGCTAAACTCCATCAGAAATTTGTTGATACAGTTCGACAGTTGGGGATCGACACGACACGATCAACGCGCATACACGAAATCCTGAACGTGCCGGGACTCTCTAAAGTTAACGTCGCGAGCCACCTTGGATATTTCAAGAGGTTGCTAAAAGAGGGACGGGTGACACTAAGCTCGGATGGAGCTGGTTCGAACTTAAATGTTGGTCATAACTGCAACCACGATGATTGTAGAGCCGGGAACACCCAACCATGTTTCGGTGTTGACGAGACCAGCAACCATGTCACCGACTCCTCTAACCCAAATCAGAACGCTCCACCAAGCAGTCTCAATACCCCTCAAGTGTATATACCGCAGTTCCCGCAAATAGGAACTCCCCAATTTGAGTACCAACCTGTTGCTAGTGCTCTTCCCATGGCAAATCCAACATTTACATGGGACATGTCTACATATTTGCCGGTCAACAAGGGAGGTTCCAGCTCGAGGAATCAAATCATCCAAGGCGAGAGTGATCTATCGCCAGCGGTCGGTGATACTCGACTTGAGCATCAATGGCTCGAAGATTCGAGCGATTTTCTTGGGGAGGAACTCAATTTCTGGCTCGATCAGCCTGAGACTGACGGACTCTTGCAATGGTGATACAGAGTCGACGATTATGTGTTTAATTCAAGGCGCGATTGTTAAAAAAAATGCTAAAGGGAGAGAGGTTGAATACCCTGAATGAATGTATTGGTAACCTCATCTGTAAGGTTCTCATGGGAGCATTTCTCCTTTACGCTTGGAACTAATTGCGCGTGAATGTCAATATTACCCTTTGAGCATCTTCAAGCCAAAGGCCGTGGATTAATCGCTTAATCCGTGGAGCAAGTTCCCCTAACAATGACTATCACCCGCGGAGCATAATGGGATCTACCCCTTCAATGCAAAATGCATCTGGCCACGAGGCCACCCATTTGGTAAAACGATGTATCGTTCCTAAACGGTCTTCAATCAAATACCGAAGTAATGTCTCCTTTCTTTCCCTTCTCAGATGATAAACATGGATAAAGCACTCAAAGAGTCAGGCGTTCAAATAACAGAACAGACGTTGCCTAACTGGGGGCAAAGGAACCATTGATGTTACAAACACTCCAAGCATGGATAGGCGGATTCGATAGATGTTATTCATATCAATACGCAACATCAGAGCATGATGAGAACCAAGAGTGAAGTTGTATCGTCCCAATTTATCTTGAATTTGGGAGCATGAATTGACACTTATTACTTATCCTTGACAGGAACTCGTCATCAAGGCGGGCAGATTTCCTACAAACCCGGTATACTCGTTGGAGTATATGACCAAGGGTAAGATGTATCGTTCTAATTTTTTGAAAAATTCGTGAACGTACAATAACATGCTTCTTCCACATTTTCAGGGATCTCCAACCGCGGGGGACAGGTAAGTATCCCTTTCCTCAATCCATTGAAGATGTTGAATAAAAAACTGAGAAGGAAAGAAAAGCTTTCAAAATCCGATAGAATTTTAACTTCATTAGCATTCATGTTTTGAAAGAGGAGGTTGTCTGAACATGAATAAGAACATGCATTGTGCATCATAAAATCCCCTTTGATGGGTAAAATTTTTGAAAAAAAAATGAAAGGGATTTTTTCCAATCAAAGTTGTTCAAAAACTTTCAAAAGGGCATTTTCTCAAAAGACGAGAGGCAAAGCCTAATCCAAACACGTCCTATACACACTCGAGGGAAAAGTGGAGCAGATCAGATAGTGAAATCTGGACCTACGGAAGTAGGGATTGTTCGCAACAATTACATGGATTGGGACGACGGAGGCATTCGTTTCATATCCCCGAACACTACAGGTGACCATTGACAACCCCTTTGAACGGCGGTTTTCATTCTTAACCCTGTCAAGAACAACCCCACATCGGGGCAAAATGGAGGTGAGTCCAGCAGCATCAGGAGAAAATGGTTAGAAATTTTCTTGCTTGGACTAACATTAATCTTTGTGTGTTGTTTATATGGTAATCCAAGTGCCATAGGATGATGAGAAGCATTCATTTCTCTATCCCACACACCAAATCCTTTGCATAGCCAAGTTGAGCCTGCAAAATCATTTCATAAACCCGTTGGTGATCATTGCACATTCCAAGACGGATGCAGCATCACTTCAGAAACGAAGGAGTTCAAGACTTAGGGTTTGCAAAGAAATTCCTAAGTTAATGCTTAACCTTGTTAGACCTTTGATCATAGGTCTAACACGATCCCATGAAGATGAGAAAAAGTGGGATTTCAAAAATGAATGAGAAAAATCCACGGCATCGAGAAAAAGCAAAGTGCCTGGTAAAAGCAAGGCCGATGCTCGTATAAGTTGTTTGATTGATCCGCAATGAAGCCGGATGGGAAAAGAGGAAATCCCTAAAGGAGTCAAATTCTAAAAAGGCTGCTCGCCAAATGGTGTCAAGCGAGGAATAAAGGCGCAAAAGAGAAAGGACAGGTAGCAAATCAGCAATGGTCACCAATGTCAAACCCATCACGATTTCTGGGCCAAAAACAAGCCTTTTTCGGTCACTAATCCTACCAAAGTTACAACCCTGAAACAGTCTTCTCTGACTAAGACACTTGGGTTAACATATAGCTTAGCTCGAAGAAGTACGAGCAAGACTATTTCTTTCTCATTTTACAGGGTTCTTGACTTGTAAACCCGAAGCAGATGATGAAAATTTTTATTCAATGGCCTCGACTCCAAGGCGGGTCCCCCTTGAAGATCAATAACCAAGCCCAACATTACGGTCCCGTGGAAGACCTCTCGACCGATCAAAATGTATGCGCTGCGAATGAGCCTAAAACCTAGGCACAGGTTAGTAGGGAATTGAGTGCATCCCCTATAAAAACCACTATCTCAAAACAGGTGAGAAGACCTCCTTGTCGAGAAATATTCCAATTGATGTTTTGAACAAACTCTCTTTGGAATTTTCAAACTGTTGATCCGGATTTTCCGTGCAAGGAATTTGTGATCACATTTGCATGTTGCAAGAATGCTTTGGATAACCTCCAGCATCAAAATGCACATTTCATGACTAAAACTTAAGTCATAAAATTTTGTCAATTGGACAATTATTGTCTTCCCAAAGATTGTTAACATTTTCTTGGTGAAGAAAAATCTTTCAGGTTTGAACTCTCTGCAGGATACCTGGAGAACCCAGCTCCCAGAATGTCGTCTCAACAGAATCAAATGAAGCTTTGTCAAAATAAAATCTTTCTCTGCTTCAAAACTGAATTCCCGACAAATTTCGGGATCTTTCAAAAGAAGGAGTGAGAATAGAACCTTTTTCAAAAATCAAGCGGTCCTCGCATGACGTGGAAAACCCTCGTCCCAGGATCCCTTTTAAAAAAATCAAGCAATCCCAGTAGACGTGGAGAACCCTCGTCTCGGGACCCTTTTTCAAAAATCAAGCGGTCCTCGCATGACGTGGAGAACCCTCGTCCCAGGATCCCTTTTCAAAAAATCAAGCAATCCCTATCAGACGTGGAGAACCCTCGTCTCGGGACCCCTTTTCAAAATTTAGGCAGTCTCATCGGACGTGGAGAACCCTCGTCATGAGACCCCTTTTCAAAACAAATCATGGTAGATACCGCCTGAAGGGTCAACACAAGGTAGAAACCGCCTGAATTGTCAACCAAAGGTAGAAACCGCCTGAAGGGTCAATCCAATAGTGAAAATCACTTAAATGGTCAACTCAATGGTCCAATCCACCATACGGATCAAAATCATTGGCAAATCTCAAATGGGACGCGTCTTCCTTAGATTCCTATCAGTTAGGAATCCCATTATGGTTTGACCTACCATACGGGTCAGAGCTTAACCTCTCTAGGATACTCTAGTAACGAGTTCCTAGAAATTCTCTTGAATCCATCAAACACCGCGAAAATCGCACAAACATCGAACAGGTAAGTGGCAGGCATGTCTCTCTATTATCTCACTCTCTCATGTCAAATGGATGTTTCCCCCTTCAAGAAAGAGCATACATGGACAAGCATGAAAATTGGATGTCATGACTCCTTTTCCTTTAGTTTCCCGAGTCGAGTCGATCAGGACTCAGGTGTCACCTTATCTTTGAGAGAAACCTCTAACAAGATTCCTCTCAAAGAGGGGCAGCTGTTGACACCTAAATTTTGATCAACTTATTTTTATTTTTATTTTGAAAATTCATAGAAAATCCATAAAAAGTTGAAAAATTAAAAAATTAATTTTGGTGACCTTAGCCAAGCTAAATGAACCATTTTGACCAAAAAAATAATTTTCATAATTTTCATTTTTTTAATATATTTTCGAAAAATACAAAAAAAAATCAAGAAAATCAAGAAAAATAATATTTGAGGTCACAAAAATATAGAAAAATAGTCAGTATTTTTATTTTTAATTTTCTTTACTTTTGGACCTCATAAAATAATAAAATTCAGGTTCGATTTTGGGTGTTTTCTGATCACCGTAAAATCGAACTTGGCAAAAATATTAACAATAATTAAAAGGGAAAAGAGTGAAACATCATCATTTAAAAGAAAAAGAAAAAGAAAAAGTATATGTTTAATTAATAATTTTATCTCTCCTTTTCATTTTTTTTACTATTTTTTATTTTCCCTCTCTTTCCTTTTTATTATTTTTCTTGGTTCTTTTCTCTCCCGACGGCTCTCTCTTTCTGTGAGCTCCCTCTGTCTTCTTCTTTTTTTTTCTTTCATGGAACACCACCCCCTGGCCGGACGACGCTCCCTCTCTCTCTCTCGTTTTTGCCACACGAGCACCAGCCATCATGGATTCCACCTTCCTCCACCACCTTTGTCACCGCTGCACCACGTCGGACCGCCGCGGAGCCGCCGAAAACCACCAAAGCAGCCGGCGAACAGCCCTGCTCTGATTTGGGCTCTGTTTTGCTCCACTTCGGTTCATGTTCTTCCAACGATTTTAGACCATCAGCATTGCCTCAGCCAATATCACACCATCCCTCTAACTTTCCTTTGTCCCCTCTGACACAGCCGACCGCCTCAGGCAGCCGTAAACTCCCCGGAACAGCCTCGAAGGTCTGTTTTATTCTCGGCGCCCTGTTTCTGCGTTCGGTTCTGTTCGGGCTGAGCTCTGTCGGTTCTGCTGCTTCCAGCTCGCGGCGCCGCCCATCTGCGATCACCTCAGACGTCCTTTGACGTATTCTAGCCGTTGCTGCCCCCAGTTTCGTCGACCGCTGCCTCGGCTGAGCAAGAACATAAGCAGAAGCGTTACCCCTGTTTTTGGCGTGCCCTTATTTCTGCAGCAAACCACTTCGATTCGCCGCTGTTCGCCGCCGCGCCATCGTCCATCCGACCACCACCGACCACCACAAACTTCCTCTGACCTCCGTGAACTTCTACCCACGATCCCAACACCGACCACCAACCCTAGGCCGGAGAACCAGCTACCACAGACCCGGTTCTGCCTTGTACGCCTGCCCTGTTCTGGCCCGAGTGCCTTGTTTGGGCCGGGATCATAGGCCAACGAGCTGGGCCATGGCCTGAGATATGGGCCAAGCATATGGGCCCTTATGCCTGATTCGTGGGCCAGTTTGGCCGAGAGAGTTGGCCCGCGGGCCAAGGATTTGGGCCGACCGTCCGAGGGTTTTTGGGCCGTGTTCCACATATTTTGGCCATGAGTTTGGGCCTTGCCTTAAGCCCATGGGCCAACCTTCTTGAGGACTTCGACCCATTGTCCAAGATTTGAAGTTTGTGGTCCGTCGGAGTTTGAGACCGGTATCCAATCAGTTTCGGGATTTTCGTTAGTCGCCGCGGATTAGAGTTTGGAGCTCGCGAACCGGATTTAGGGTCTTCGCCGATCACAAGGAGTCGTGACGCGTATGGAAATGGTCGCATGCTGGGGCTAGGCGACTGAAGACTGGTGTCCAATCAGGTATATTTTGCGTACCCGATTAATATATTAGAGTCATTTTCCCAAAATATTGTCATCATAGATTTGATCGGCATGTGTTTATTTCAATCTAGTGATTAGCTCATTTATTTGGTTCAGTGTTGTATGTTGTTGAAGAAAATATTTTTAGAAAATAATAATAATAAAAATAAAAAAAAATTCAAAAATCAATAAAAAAATAGAAAATCATAAAAAATTCAAAAAAATTCGGAAAATTCAGAAACATTCTAAAAAATTCCAGAAATTAGGAAATGGCCACATTCAACTGGCTACAACCTGTTTCTGGTCTTTCGGCCCTCGGTCTTTTCAAAAATGACGGTTTTGCCATTCCGGCAAACCGTCTTCCAAACAAATTCTAAAAAATCTGGGAAAATCCTCAAAAATAGGAAATGGCCACAAACAACTGGCCAAGACTCATTCCGGGTGTTTTAAACCCCGACCCTTCTTAAAATGACGATTTCGCCCTTTGGGCGAATTGTCTTCCAAAAATTGAAGAAAAATAAAAAAATTCCAAAAAATTCTCAAAAATGGGAAATGGCCACAATCAACTGGCCATGAAATATTTTGGGTAATTCGGTATCCCAATCTTCCAAAAAAATGACGATTTTTCCCTTCGGGCTAATCGCCTCCAAATCTTCCCATTTTACCTCCTGACCGAAATCACACATTCCCTAAGCCCTTATGGCTATACTAGGAAGCCATTAATGTGAATTGATATGCATCGACATGATTCATTTATGCAATTGACTGCGCTTTCTCCGAATTGATTGTGATTGATAGGACTAGTATTCCAATCTGCATGAAACCCGAACCATACCTATCCCACCCAAAATTGCGTTTGCATGAACTCCTAGTCAGGAAAATCACTCGCGTTAGGTACCGAAAGGGCGTTGGTAATGACACCGACGTAACCAAGTCCCCGAACCCAAAATCTCTGGTTCCGCAGAACTGATCGATCTCTCCCAATCGATCAGTAAGGTTTCCGGTCTACCCTCCAAGAAAGACCGGTGGCGACTCCAAATGCATGCACAAGTTGCACATGCCACCACGACCACACTAAGGTCGAAATCGATCGGCTCTTATCGCCGAATCTCTTTGAAAAATACTCCCGCCGCGATTTGGTATGGGCCTGGGAGGGCCCGCGCCGATCCAAGGCCCGCGATCGGTAATCCACTAGCCGCGTCCGCTTTCGGACGGGTCGCGACAGTAATATCCATAGCTTTTTTTCCCGTTCGCCTCTAGCAATCACCATAGATCCATGGGTTAGCTTGCATGAATACTTGTCGCTGGTGAAAGTAATGCCAGCATCTGCCATAGTTCCCACAGATATAAGATTCCTAGGAAGACCGGGAATATGCATCACATCTGGAAGATTTTTTATTGTCCCATCTTTCATCTTCAGCTTCACACCTTTTCACGACCAACAATATTAAGTGTTGTATCATCTCCCATCTGTACTGTACCTCCCTGATATGGCTCATAACAACAGAACCAATCTCTATGATGTGTCATGTGGAAAGACGCTCCAGTATCAATAATCCATGCATCCCAATCAACCTGCGATGAGTTGCAAGCGAGATACAGGTCTCCCGCATTGCTGTCATCATCCTTCTTTATACTAGATGATGGTGCTTCATCTCGCTTCTCTAGACCTACACTTCTGTTTCTGCAATCCTTCTTCAAGTGTCCAGCTTTTCCGCACTTCCAACACTTTATTTCAAATCGATCTCGACTTTTAGATCTTCCTCTAGACTTATTCCTTACACCAAATCTGGATTTAGATCGTTCACTACTCCTTCCTCTTACAAAAAGAGCTTCATTCATTGCATTATCAGAACCTGTTCTCCTCATCTCCTCAGACAATAAAGCAGATACAACGTTCTCAAAAGACAAGGCACTAACACCAGTACCAATCGAAACAATTATATGTTCCCATGAATTCGGCAGTGAACACAACAAAGTACATGCTTTATCTTCCTTATCCAGATTAACGTCAATCGACGCAAGCTACCCACAGACAGTATTAAATTCGTTTAAGTGTGCAGAGAAAGAATCGCCTTCACTCATCCGAAGGTTGTACAGTCGCTTCCGTAGAAACAACCTATTCACAAGCGATTTGCTCTGATAAAGGCTTTCCAGCTTAGTCCAGAGACCCTTTGCCATCTTCTCAGAGGTCACATTCACCAAGACGTTATCAGCGAGGCACAGCCAGATTAGGCTTCGCACCTTCTGATCACTGCTATTCCACGCCTTCACCTGATTGGATGCGAACGCAATTTCTTCCTCCTTCGCTTTATCCTTAGCAGGCACTTCAGGCTTATCTTCTTTGATCACATACGACAGATCTCTGTCCACGAGTAAAGCCTTCATCTTCAGCTTCCATAACTCGCAACTCTTTCCACCAAACTTCTCCACTTCAATTCGCGATTGACCAGCCGACATCTTCTCAAGATTCAATTTTTCGGATTTCTCTTCACCAAGAAAACCCTAACCTCAAACCTTGCTCTGACACTAGATGTTAGGATCGGCACACAATCGTAATAAAGTAAAAGATGAGAGAAAGAGAAATCGAGACACGAGATTTATCCTGGTTCACCCTTAAACTAGGGCTACGTCCAGCAGGGGATTCACTATGTCAGCACCTCACACCTCTCGTTACGTCACTCAATTACAAGCGAACAAGAGTATATATATCAGTAGCTATTCATGATCCCAAGCCCAAACTACTAATGAAAATTTATGGGCTTAAATCATAAGAGCCCTCTGGTGTCCAAGGGGCGCTGCCCCCTTGAAAGCCCCGCCGGGGCAGCTCCCCCGAACCCCCGCTCGCTCAGCGAGGAGCGGGACCCACGTGCTTTCCTGTCACAGGGGAATATGAACGACACCCCAACAGTTTGGGCCGCCAAGTGCAATTTAGCTTGCCAGAACAGGTCTTGGCAGGATATTTTTCGTTGGGCCATGCAACATTTTGGTAGTCAATCTTTCCCTAACCAGTTAGCTCTGTTCTCTTTTGGAGCCCTTTGTCATATAATTTGGATTGAGATGAACCACATCATCTTCAGGAACAAGTTGTTGCTCGTGCCGGCTCTCCTCCAACATCTTGTCAAGGCCGTTAGGGACAAAGGCCTCACTTTTCACCATATTGAAGATAATGCCCGCAATAGGCATTTGCAAAGAAATTGGGGTATCTCCAACTCTATATTTGAAGATCGGCCCGATTCTGCCTAGTCTTCTTTCTCTGGGTCTCTCCAATTGTGCTTCTTGCTTTTTGCCTTGTTTGGCTCTTTGTTTCTTCTTTTGCCCTTGTGGCCGTTTCGGTCCACTTCTATTGGCCATTGTTTTTAGTCATTGGTTGGCCCGCTTGGGTTGTGCGCTTGTCTCTGATGTATCTTGCAGGGCCGCTATATCTTTGTACCCTCTAGGACACGGTTAGGTGTCCCGATGGGTACAAGATTTTTGTGTCCAGCCTCTTCTTTGTATTTGACACTTTTGAAAGATATATACATAGTTACTTTACCAAAAAAATGCGCATAAATATTATCCTTTACCCAAAAAAAAACTCATAAATATTGTCAAGCCAAATAATTTGTACTGAAAATAGGAAATCCCTTCTACTTAAACTAGGAAACAAATCAAACTAAGAAATCACTCGAATTAGGAAACCTACTCAATCTAGGAAATCTGCAAGAATCAAAATTCCTTTAGGAGCTCAAACTCGAAGCATATTCTTAATACTCAATTTTTTTGTCAAACTTAATATTTACATTAAATATTCACAAGATTTGAATATTCTCTAGATTTCATTGTTTTCCATTTTAACTCAGGAAAATCGTCTGCCAAATTAATTTGTATATAAGATAAGAATCCTTTTTTTGGGAATGATACTCAAACTAAGGGCCTGTTTGGTTCAACATTTGCAAAGGATTTTGAGGCTCTAAAATCCCTTGGCCAAATGCATATAGCGTTTGGTTCGTTTTTTGCTCAACTTTGAGAAAATGTAATTGCATTTCAAAGACCCTTAAAGGGCTTTGGCCAAAATACCTTTGGAGGTACTTTGAAAAGTTGCATTTTCGAAATGCAACTATTTTTTTTTTAACTTTGTCATATCCACTTGCAGCCACTCATCGCCGCCCATCGACCGCCACCGTTTTGCCAACTGCCGCCACCGACCGACTGCCGCCACTGTTGACCACCACTCACTGACCGTCGTCGCCTCTGATCGCCATCGCCGCCCGCTGCTCGGTGCCACCAACTGTTGTCGCCGCCCACCGTCGACCGCCACTTTTCTTTTCTAAAAGTAAAAATATTTTACAAAGTGTATTTTTCTCCAAACAGCATTTACATCAAAGTTTCTTTCCAAGTATTTTTAAAATACAATTTACCAAACGCTATTTGCATTTTGGAAAAGGCCTTTAGCCCAAAAATATTTACATTTTCTCAAAGTCCCTTTGTCAAATGCTGAACCAAAAATGCCCAAAAAAACCAATCGAACTAGAAAACTAGGGGTGAGCGGTTCCAGGTTCCGGGTAGGTTCCACCTGGAACCTGGAACCTACCCGCTGGTACAGGTTCCTCATTTTTTGGAACCTGGAACCTACCCGCCACACTGTGGAACCTGGAACCTACCCTGTCATCGGTTCCGGGTCCGGTTCCAGGATACCCGAGAACCTGCACTTAATCATCCAAACTCCAAAGTACAACAAAAAAAAAAAGAAACTCACCGAAACTGCCACCTGATTATGAAGAACAATGAAATAGTCAAACTTAAGAAGTCAAAAAAGGGCCACTGAAGCCTTTCCAATTTCCACTACCTTTCCAATGTACCGCAGAGACTGGCAACCAAGCACCATCTGCTCTATCTATGTCATGCACATTAACACTGTAACAATCAGCCAAAACTAGAGATTCTAAACAAGAATGATTCTCAAAGGCACGAATTCCAGCGCCACTAATCAGCTCACAGCTAGTTAAATCGATGGACACCAAATTTTCACAGTTCTCAGCAAGTGCAAAGAGAGTGATGTCAGATACATTTATTAGCCTGGTCAAATTTAGCTTCCTCAAGGATTTAATAGCAGCAATTGCAATTCCTCCATCGTCGGTGACCTTCGGCCCGCATTCTGCGATGTTCAACTCCTCCAAACAGCAGAATAGTGGCAACACCGAAGCCCCACTGTCCGTAATCTGGTCACATTCTGCAAGAACCAACTTCTTCAGAGTTTTTGCCAAAGATCCGTTCGCCAAATAAGCCAACCCGGGATCTAAAATCATAGAACAGCCTTCCAAATTCAAGGTGCGAATACAACTCGCTCGCCCAATTGCTTCTACATAAATGAAAGTTCACATAAAAACTAAACCCAATAGTAGAAAAAAAGCAAAAACAGGTCTACAAACAGGTTGCAACGAGCTCCCTTTCGATCGCACAAGAGCCGAAATCTAACTACCTAAAACCAAACGAAACAACAAATTAATATTAGTTTTAAATTAAAATTACTATTAACTAAACTGAAATAATAATTAGAAAGCATTACCACATATAGTAATTCCACTTCAAGCCGTAAACTCTATTTACCGATGATAATATCCACATTAAGACAATCCATATCTGAAAAAAGAAGAGATTAAATAGAACTTTCATTCAAAATATATACAAAGGAACATAATATATAAACATATAAACTTAACTTACCCGACTCAAACTTTTCTGCATTCTCAATGCACTCTTCAATATTAATCTGCATACGAACGGCTCTCAACCAATCTTGAGTGCAAAGCAAAGCTTCCACAACTTTAGGAGTCAGAGAACTTCGAAAACCATCAAGAACACGACCCGATGTACTAAAAGTCGACTCTGAAGCAACAGTAGTTACGGGAATAGACAAAATATCCCGAGCCATCAAAGATAGGATTTTATATTTGGAGCCAGTATTCTTCCACCACATCAATAGATCAAGATCAAGAGCTTCTTCTTCTGCATCTTCAAGATACCGATCAAGCTCAGACTTGTTAACATCGCACACTTTTTTTTTCGAGAGCATAAAGGTTTTCTTCCAAGCTTGGATGTCATACTTTTTGTTACTTTCATTACCATCACCATTGGAACCACTACTACTAGCACTCGGACTTTGGCCATCACATTTTTTTTTACTTGAGGCAAGAGATTGCTCATAAAACACATACAACTCCTCCAATGCGCTCTTCAACTTACCATACATCTCATTTATTTTCAAAGCATCATCATAAATTTGTCCATAACAAAAACTCACATAATACAACTTCTTTGTAGGATCCAAAGCAACCGCAATTAACACCAACATATTCACTTTATCTAAACTCCCATAATATTTGTCAAATTTCTCTTTCATTATCGTGCCCATGACTTTAAGCTTAGAATCTGAAGAACCCGCTGCGTCTTTCAAATACTTATACAAAGCAGCTATCCCCTCGAAATAATCACTTGAAGTGACATATGAACTCCCCGACATCCGTTTGGTAGCTTCATAGAATTGTTCTAAAAAAGCAGAAAGCATAATGGCATTTTCCCAATCGTCTTCTTTAGGAAGAGCATCTTTAAGCTCACTAGCAAAAGACAAGTCATCTTCTTCCATTCTTTCAAATGCTTTTCTAAACTTTAGAGCAGTGTCTAACATAAGGTAAGTGGAGTTCCATCTAGTTGCGACGTCAAGACACACTGAACCCTTGTAAGTGATCCTTTCACTCTCAATGCAAGATTGAAATGTTTTAGCTCTCATGGGAGAACTCCTCACATACTTAATCACATTTCGAACACGTTCAATAGACACATCTACTTTTTTCAAGCCATCTTTCACAATCAAGTTTAATATATGAGCAGTGCACCTCATATGTAAGACCTTACCACCTAAGATCAATCGTCCTTCGCCTGAAAGTTTATCCTTCAAATACCCAACTGCAACATCATTAGAACTAGCATTATCTACGGTGATAGTAGATACCTTTTTTTCTATTCCCCACTCGTAGATGCATTTCTCCACCATTTTTCCAATCTCTTTACCCTTGTGACTGTGCATCACCACAAAATTAATGATTCTTTTGTGCAATCTCCAATTTTCATCAATAAAATGTGCAGTGAGACACAAATAATTCATGTTTTGAATGGAAGTCCATGTATCAGTCGTGAGAGCGATCCTAGAATTAAGCTTACCAAAGTAGGTCTTCAAACAAGTTCTTTCACTAAAATACAACTTCATGCAATCTCTAGCCACTGTAAATCGTGATATATGCTTGAAGAGAGGTTGTAACTCACTGACATACTCACGAAATCCAACACGCTCAACCAAGGAAAAAGGTTGTTCATCAACTATGATAAATTGAGCAAGCTTTTGTCTACAACGATCTTGATTAAACGTCCAAGTCGATAAGACACTATTAGTACCAGGATCTCCCCCTACTTTGCCATCTGTGCCTAAATTACGCGGTACAAAGAACTTCTGTCTTTTATCTACATTGCAAGGAAACTTCTTGCACGCCTTCAAGTGCTTCCACATCGAAGAAGTGCCGTTAGAAACGGTGTACTTTAATTCAGCCCCACAATGAATACACCTCACTTTATTTACTTTTTCAGTCACCTCATCCCTCATTTTCACAAAATGACCCCAGCATTCAGATGTATTCTTCTTATCAATAGGAGGACAACGAGAATCAGGTACCTTGTTTGTCGCACTCACAACGGTCGGGAGTGGCTCTTCTTCATATCCATTATCCGAAAATGCCAAGTCCATGTTCGGAGTCATCTCCTCACCCTCCACCTCCATTGACATATTATCTTGATTCATCGCCTTCACAAACACAATAACAGAAAAACTAGCTTATATCAAATATCATGTCATGTCTATAGAGATGAAGCAAAATAGTGAGGATCAACCAAAATCAGTTCATCAATTTTTCTGTGCTCCGAATCATTCATCCACTGAACCAATACAAACACCACCACACCCACCAATTAACCAATCTTCTTCTGCAATTATCTGCCTATCTCTTTTTCATTTCTTATTTTAACAGAAATGCCTAAAAATATTATTGAGCGCTTTGACAGAGGGATTATGCTTACGGAACCAGGTGCAAACACTAAACAGAGCAGGTTAGAGTCAACAGAGGACGAGCACGAAGAACTGAAAAGAAGAGAAAAACAGCCATAGAAAAATAACCCTAACAAGATTTCTCTATTCGAAGCCAATTGAAGCGGTTCTCTTCGAACTTACCCAAGGAGGCCGAGCACGAAGAACTGAAAAATAAGGGTCAGAGTCAACAGAGGACGTTCCGATCTGCAAAGTGCAAACAGAAACAGTAGGGAAAACCTTAGAAAAAAACACCGGTACCCCATGATTACCATATAGAGAGAGAGAGAGAGAGAGAGAGAGAGAGAGAGAGAGAGAGAGAGAGAGAGAGAGAGAGAGAGATCTACGGAAATGCTTCGACGACCGCAAGGATCACATCTCGTCCGATGAACAAGGTGTTCGGGGCGAGCAATGTGAGCAAGATCCTGATCGAGGTCCCCGAGGAGCAGCGGGAGGACACGGTGAACTCCCTCGCCTACGAGGCCGAGGCGAGGCTGCGGGACCCCGTCTACGGGTGCATCGGGGCCATAGCGCTGCTCCAGAGGAAGATGGCCGAGCTGCAACACGATCTAGCCGTCGCCAGGGCCCGTCTCGCTGTCTCTGATCTGATCGAGGGAGTAAAGCGTCGGAGTCCTCGCAGCAAAGGTAAAGTCGCGCTCGCGATTGACGATCGTCTTCGTCTCCGTCTCGAGAGAAAGGAGAAAGAAGCGATTAGCAAATAGAAGACGCTCAGAGAAAGAGGCAAATTAGGGTTTCTAACTAATGTATATATATGCCGGTCCGGTTCCGGTTCCGGTTCCAGTTCCGGTTCGGTTCTAGGGTAGAACCGGGAACCGGCACCGGAACCGGCGGTTCCTATAAATGGGAACCGAGAACCGGACCCTCATTTACTAGAACCGGGAACCGGACCGGGAACCGCAGGGTCGGTTCTCCGGTTCCCGGTTCTACCCTGTACCCATGCTCACCCCTATAGAAAACCACTCAAATTAAGAAACTTACTTTGATCTGGTTTCCTTTACGGGGTCAAACTCGAGACATATTCGCAATATGTTAAATCAAATATCCAGAAGATTGGTATGTTCTCAACATTTTCAACTCGTAAAGAAATCCTCAGCCAAATATATTCTACCAATAATAGGAAACCCCTTTTGGGAAAGTTACTCAACTTAGAAATATCATCCATACTTACTTGAATCGGGTTTTCTTTATGGGCTCAATCTCACAGCATATTATTTTACATATCCACCGAAAATTGGAATGTCCTCAATATTTTTACCGTCTCCCCTTTTCAACTAATAAAAATTATTAATTATTTGCCAGATAAATACTCGTCCACCCAAAACATCCCCCAACTGGGACCAAAAAAAAAGTTTATCCCCTACTTTCTCTTTTTAGGCTTGACATACAAGCAACTGCCTTATTGAAAGAAGATAAAGATGCATCAATTGGACCACACCAACCTATCCTGACCGTCCATCACGCCTTTAAGGCCTCTCACGTTGGCCCGATTGGATATGAGACTTTGCGTGTGCCAACTCTCCCTATAAATACACCCCTTCCCTCTCAAACAATCTCACAACACATACCATCCGACTTCAGCTATACTCCTTTCCCTGCTTCATTGTCAATCCTTGTATCCCACCAAAAACAACCCCCAAACCATGGCCGAAGAACGCCACCACCACCTCTTCCACCACAAGAAGGAGGATGAGCCTCCGGTCGAGACCGCCTACGGCAGTGGCCCTGGCGACGCTTATGCTGAGACCACCGAGCCAGATTACAAGAAGGAAGAGAAGCACCACAAGCACCTCGAGCAACTCGGCGAGCTCGGTACCGCCGCAGCTGGCGCTTATGCTTTGGTAATAATTATTATCTTAATTCTCAACTCTTGAAATTTTTTTCCCATTTTATACGTGGGTTCGCATCTACGTCTTTTAACCTGAACCATCAGGTTGATCACAAGCATTGGGAGCGAAGGATCTCCATTAGACCCTCATATATTTCTACTGGATATGATGATGACATGCCATTCAAGAACGGATCAACCTCATAAATGAACAATAGTCTAAATTCAGTCAATTTCCTTCACTGTTCAACTAGAGGAATAAGATTTCCCCACAATTGGCTTAAACAGAAAACATAGATATACTCCATAACAATATCTACATGATCAAAACGTCTGCTCAAAGTGAATAAATCAATCCTTTTGTTGAACTTATACCACATGAAAAAAGTACGCGTTTATTAGAGAACTCCATTTTTTTTTTTTTTGGCTTTTGCCTTGTCTCATTTTGTTTTATTCACACGACTCTTAATTATTGATGCGCAAACTGCAGTATGAGAAGCATGAGGCCAAGAAGGACCCAGAGCACGCCCACAGGCACAAGATAGAGGAAGAAGTAGCCGCCGCCGCCGCGGTCGGGGCCGGCGGGTTCGCCTTCCATGAGCACCACGAGAAGAAGGAGGCCAAGAAAGAAGATGAAGAGGCTCATGGCAAGAAGCACCACCATCTCTTCTAAACCATGGATGGATCTCCGTCTCTCTCTCTCTCTCTCTCGTCCCTGCTTAGTTGTCTTGTTTATGTAATTTTGCTTTCTCTAACCAAGTATCCTCCAAGCAAAGAGACCGTCGCTCCACAGTCGACGGGCTGTTCTTGAATCTTGGATCTGCTGCTTGTTAATGCTTCCCGAGAGAGTGGAGTTACGTACGCGTGTGATTTGGGCTTTGTCTTGTACCGGTTGCATCTGGGTGTCTTAATAAAATTATCTTCTGGCGATCTGATATTTCGTGCATTTACCTTTCAACGTATTATTTTAGTTACGAAGACTATACTCAATTTTATTTTCCAAAACCTATTCAGCTCAGAGTCTCCGCATAAGATGGATCCATCCCTTTAATGAATGTTCAAACTCGCTAAAAACACTGTAGCATGTGATCTAAAATATCACCTAATCGCAATGTATACTAGATTATAAGAAATAAAATGTGCAAGGGTACCTTCCGTTTTCTTAGAATTTGATGTATTTCGAGTCCACTACACGACGACACGTGTAAATTGGAAAACTTTATCCAACTAGGGTCTATCCCGATATCTTCATTGCGACCCCACTATGCACATTGACATTGTCCACTAACTTGGTGGGGATCACGGGGGATGGGGGGGGACCTGCATTGAAAGGCGTGGGTTCATGTCGTTATCATCATCAATCCATTATTTGTGATTTCTTTGCTCAATCAAACACCGGGTCATGCGAGACATGATCTCAGACAAGACTCAGTTTCCTTTTTCTTTCTTTTTTTCAAGTATGGTTCGAGTCAATTAAACGCGATTCAGTCTGAAATGAAACTCAAAATGACATAGTTAATCATCTATGATTGTCCTAAATCAACGGTGTAACGTATATGATGATCCACCCGTTTATATGTCCGGAAAAAAGTTTCAATAAAGTGTCTTCAATTCTGCAAAAGTAATGCCTCCGACACCACATTGAATTGTCAATAATGGTATTATCTTTGAAGGACTTAGCTCCTTTCTCTTGAAAAAATTTCACATGAAGTGCCATCATTTTCTAAAAAAAAAAAGATATGAAGTACTCAACTTTTTTTAAAAAAAAGGCCTGATCGAATGGCATTTTCGTCCTTTATTTTTTATTTCTTTTTCTATTTTTACTTTTCACCGTTCCTTTTTTTCTTTCCTTTTCTTTTTTCCTTTTCTTTTCCTTTTTCCTCCACTCTCCCCCCCCCCCCCCCAAACCCAAGGGCATTACCAGCCTCAGGCAAGGGCAACCCTCGTCGGCATCAACTAACGGAAGCCCTTGCTGGATCTGGCGAGGGCAAGGGATGCCCTCGCCTAAGGCTAGCGATAGCCATGGATAGGGATGAGCATGGTTCTAGGGTAGAACTTGGAACCTGTAGAACCAGATCGGTGGGAACCGATTGATTTTAGGTTCAAAAGTATAGAGGGTAGGTTCCAGGTTCCAAAAATTAGGGAACCTGTTTTGACGAGTACGCTCCAGGTTCTAGGTAGGTGGAACTTGGAACCGGAACCTGGAACCTGGAGTAAGTTTTTATATTTTTTTTCTTAGTATATGTCTTCGCGTCATTCTGAGGTGTTTCATAAGGACGATGATGAGTATGTAATCTGGAACTACTTTATCATTGAGACTTTTACTTTGTTTTTGTTTCATACTTTTTGTGTGTCTAAAAATGAGTTGTGGTTAGTAAATTTTAGTAGTAGATAGTGGTCATTAAATGTAATTAGTCATAATAATCGTTCAACTAAGAATATATGTGAAACCTACATAGACCTGAAACCGACCTTGGAACTTGGGACAGGATAGGTTCTAGGTTCCAAGGTATGCATGGTAGGTTCTAGGTTTCTAAAAATGAGGAACCTGTATAGAGAGGTAGGTTCTAAGTTCTATGTGGAACCTCTACGAAACCTGGAACCGCTCACCCCTAATCAGGAAAGTAGAGGGGGGAGAGGAGGGGAGAAAAAAGAAAGACAAAAAGAAAAAGGAAAAGAAATGGGACAAAGAAAAACATAAAAAGAAAAAAATTCAAAAAAAGTAAAGGACGAAAAAATGCCCTTCAGCAACTCCCTTCTTGAAACAATTTGAGCATTCCGAGCTTTCATTTGAAACAATGTCAATTTCATACCCTTATTTGAAAAAATGATGGCACTTCAGATAATTACTTGAAATTTTTCCTTTTTTTCTTTTTTCTTTTTATATCTGACTTAGCTGCTTAATTTTTCTATATATTTCTACTTATACTTTATGATGGGTATAAGATTGGTCGGAGTATTACCATGCGCGCCCTAACTAGTCAGAATGATCTTTGATTACTTACGAAAGGAATTAGCCGGGTTGGAAGAATGTGGGGACTTTCCTCGCCGGGAAATCCGATCACGATCACAACGTGATCCTTTCAAGGGTAAGTTCGGACATGATAATTTGTCGTAAAATCACTGATATCGCAATAGATTAAAAGAAAAAATCCGTTATTAATTGCTGATCGAGAGACTGAGGAATCACTGAGGTCGCACAACTCCTCTCGCTTCGGTTATTCAATGAAGGAGACGAACAGCATGAACTTGTGGAAGTTGTTCTTACGTTACAAAGACGAACCGCGTGAATTTGCGGAAGTTGGTTTTATGTTACCTTCTGAAGAAACGGAAAGAGCGTCGGCAACTCTAATTATGGCACAACCGAATATTCTTTAAGAATCACAAGTTTTTTTTTAGTTTTCTAGTGTGGTGGGCGATGGAATCAAAGTAAGACGTGATCTTGGGAAAATGTCACAACAGACAATAATGCGATTACCATGCTCTAGTTAGGTCTTTACGATTAAGTTATGTGAGATGTGGATGATTGTTTAAATTCAATCTCCTGGATTTGGATCACTGCTACTTTTTCGACTTATTTTATCATTTGTACGCTCCATTCCAGCAATCGAGACTGCCAGCAACTACTGATTACCATGTGCAAAGATCAAAGCAGACGCGAATGCTCCCAGCATTATTGATGTGCGAGAACTTATTCTAAGACCCCACCCCGGTCGGCATGGATCGGAGAACATGATCGCGAGAGCCTTTCGTTAGCTTGAATGGCAGGTTATGGCGCAGAGAATGTTAGTTGAATCTCACGGAAAAGTATTCTGTTCCCTAGCTACTGTGATTCCACGATGATCACGAACATCACGGTGGAAAGTGACCGGTTGTTCGATGCCGGAAAGAACACGATATGTCCACTTCCTATAAGATTATCCGACTTCGTTTACTTGGCTTTTCTCGTAAGAACGTGCCTGCTTAAAAAGGACTACACGTGTCAAAGTGCTAATTCGATGAGCAAAGATAATAAACAGTTTGATGAGCGGTCAAGCCATAGACTAAGCGGCTAGATAAACGCGCCGGCCCCAAAATATATGTATAAATAGGAGCAAACTTCTTAGCAGTCCTTATCACAGGTGTAAAAACCCTAACGCTCGCTAATGACTTTTTCAAATCTGCAAATTACTACAAGTCATGCATCGCAATCGCACAAACGCGTCGATAACTTGCGGCTTCAATATGAACACGCGAGCATAGAAAATGAATGCTGAACTGAAGGAAAGCGGGTTTTAATCTCCATATAACATAGGCGCTTCTTTACGATCTGGGCTTTTTTCAGGGCGTTTGAGGATTCGATCGTTTATACAAGCAAACAAAGAAAGTCACTTCCTCTATTATTAATTGCAAGTGCTCGTTTTCACTTACATGGGCGATTTTATCTGTGTGATTCTTTTATTCTAGTGGGGCAAAAATATTTCAGTTTATTTCCATTCATTTTCGAGAGGAAGATACACAAAGCCAAGCCTGGTTGTCTGTAATTATCTTTCCTCAGAGAGATACAATGCTCAAAGCATTATGTATTTGGACAACCATGAGGGCAAGATGAAACCCAAAACGAAATTGCAAAAGAAAAGGAAACGTGACAGAAAATTTCAGTTTCCCATGGAAAGAAGCTGGAAAGTTTTTCAGAATGCTGTCAAATTCCATGGACAATGACTCCCGTCGGTGGTTGAACCACTTCTCCAACCGGTGGCACCCCACCATGATTTAATCCCATCAAAGGGTCGTTTCGACGGGTACTTGAGCCATAAGATTCGTGACTGTGGTCAATCATAGTGTAACTTTGGTACTTTTTTGTTAGGGTTTTATCGAGATGGAAGAAGAAAACCGACAGTGTGACCGAGTAGGAATGTGTCCTTGGCTTCTGTCTTGTAATCTTCTTCTTGGTTCCTAGGTGAATGCAACTTTCGTAGATTAATATAAAAGGGCCTTAACGTCCACAGTCATCCAATGCCAATCACAAAAGAATTTGTGGCTGGCGCATAACATTAAAAAAAAAAAGTAGTGAAATTTTTTGTAATAAGCATAACACGATCACTCGCGTATGTAATAATTTTCCTAATGTAAATGGAGAAGAGAATGATCCAAGCCATTGACACAACAAACGGGATAGCATGGATCTATATAATGCCAAAACATATCTTATTCCCTTCTATAAACATGCGTGACTAATATTTCTCATTGATTCTGACCTTGACCTTTTCAGTCTACCTAAGCAAACCAAACCTCGACCCACAAAAAAACAAGCAGACAATATGGGACACTTTTGATTACTTCCGACCCGACAAACTCAAACTTCTTGAAAACAGACCCCAAAGCCCAACACACCACATTATTTACGAGACACAACTGCATAGTGACCCAAATAGCTTGTCCCAAAATCAAATGGCCATCACCCCCCGATGTTTGGAACATCCTTGTGAGACACCACCAACAACGGCGGGTGCATGGTCGCGGCGGCATCGCAGTAGCCTTCGAGGATGTCGCCCTCTTCGGTCGTGTACCCTAGCGAAGCCAACAAGTTGGGCCAGCAATCGTGCTCGATTGTCCTAATGGCTTGGCAACAGCTAGGGCCCAAGTAAGTCTCTCCATTGAGGAAGAACATGATCACCTCACCGGTGCAGGCTTGTAGCTGGAACATCGACTCCCAGCAGTTCGACGAGTCCGACCCATTCTCGGCCACCTTCAGCCGAGCTGCGAGGCTCGCCGGCTGGTGTTCCGGGATGGCTCGGCCAGCTTCGATCGTACTGGCCAAGTATGAAGACACGATGACGAGTAGGAAGATGAAAAGCTTGGGCATTGGAGACATTTTTGCCTGACTAATTTGCCAGTCGAGTAGAGAGACGCGAATGTGTGTATGAATAATACTTTTGGAGGAGTTGAGGTATTTATAGGCGTACGTTGCATGGAGATGTTACTTTGCATGGAAAGCGAAAGGGCTCGTGAAATTATTGATATAATTATGGGGAAAGCTGATGAGACAACATTGTGTCATAATTAGGATTGTAAACTAATGACACTGTAACGCTGGAGCAAAACCAATTTATTTGAAAATTTTCCATCTCGAAGAAGATAAATGCAAGTAGGATGGGCTCTAGTGATAGGATTAATACGTTAAAATGCATTGCCCGCTAGGAAATATTAAGTATGTAAAAAAAATCATAACAAATCGTGTTGAACGTAAAATCTACATGTGAATAGAAGTAATAGCGAATTTAGCTCGCGATCAGTTATTAAAAGAGTAATTTCTCGTTCTTACATAGCTGCAAAGAGAAAACCTTTCGGAAATGCATAAAATGTTCAAAATCTTATTGGTTGTAACAGGTGAAACAGAATCAAGAGTCTGCCAAACCTATTGAGCAATGAAATTTTACACTGAAGGATAAAAAAGCGGCAGAATTAGCATCATGTGTTTTTAGGAAAAAAGGCGAGAGAATTGAGAAGAAGCGTCGATGAGTGATTTAAGCGGCCGCATCATCGTGAGTGTTGAATTGAATATTGATGTGGAAATGATGAAAGAGATTTCTTTTAAGCTGATTAGAAATGAAAAATACTTCCCTGGTAGTCTAATAATACTATCAGTTATTTCTGACCGTAGATCCACGCGCCATCACCGCTTGTTTAGCATAAAGCACTCATTGATTGAAAAATCGTGGGGTCAGAAATAATGACAGTACTGTCAGATTGTCAAACTAGCAGCTTCCATTAGAAATTATCTTTGAGAAATTTGTACAGTCATGGTGAAAGATTTGAAGGGATTTCCCTTCAATTTCTTCATGTTTGGTTGGTAGTTTTTGACTATTAAGTGCAGTAATACGACTGTTGAATGGCCGGCCCATGGGCTGACTAAATTTTTTGTTAGTTAATGTAATAAGCAACGGATAATGCCTTTCAATTCTCACAAATGCTTTTGGGCCAATCGAACTCACGAATTTCTTTCTTCTTTTCCAATTTTTCTTTATTTATTGTTTTTTAACTTCGATCGTTGTTATGTTACGACTGTGGAAACTTCAAGGTTTTAATAAAAGTTATGAATTTTTCCATCCAAAAATAAAAAATAAAGCTTTGACTGACAAATAGAAAATAAAAGGGAGAGAAAGTAATTTCACTTGCCCGCCACATTTCGGGTCGGCCCAAAATAGTAGCGGGTTTTTTTATTTTTTGTTCAATTTTTGCAGCATAGGTCTGACTATATATCAGTGTAGACATAGTCTCTCCTATGCCCATGAACAAATGGTTAAAACACATATTCTACATAATATTGCTCCCTCCTTGCATTTAAATAAAACAAGCTGACTTTGAATGAAAATTAAGCCGAACTCTGTATTTTTCTTCGGCAATTCAGTTCGTGCATTTCTTATGTAACGATAAATATACATTCGACAAGCTTTCGCTGCAATTACTTAAATAAAAAACATCATTGTGTGTCAATCTCGGGGTACGTTAGGGGTGTGAAAAAAAAAACGAGCCAACCCGGCCCGGCCCGACCTAAAAATTAGGTGAATTTTCGGGCCGAGCCTCAGTACTGTTCCGAGTAAGGCTCGGCCCGAATCGGCCCAAAAGTAGGAGGAAGACCTGAAACTTAGCTCTTGCGTCCGAGACTTCCATATCTTCCCTGTTCCCACGCAGCCACGCTCTCCTTCCACAAACCTTTACATTCTCGATACAACCAGACTCGCCTCCGCAACAGCGCCAATAGCAACCACCAACTTCGGGAAGAGAAGACCGACAGCCCCAATTCCCGATTCAACTAGACTCTCCGCACCATCCAAGGGTTCGGTCATTTAGTGATGGAAGATAAAAGAGAGTTTACGCACATACACGATATATATATATATATATATATATGGTGTAGTTGCTTTAGGGGGTGCATGAAACCCATTCTATTTCTCTGTTTTTTTGTTTTTCTGTTCCAGGAAATAGCTTTGGACAAGAAATCCGTTTGATGACGCATTTTTGTTTTTCTATTCCCCGGCCAAACTTTTGGCTAAGAAATAGATTTGGGTTAAGATTTGAGAAATAGAAAAAAGTAGCTTTTCTATTTCTGAAATAGATTTGAGAAATAGAAAAAAGTCTTCGACCGTCGCGGCCGCCGTTGCCCCCGCCGCCGCCGGTCGCCCCCGAAGCCGCCGTCGCCGCCGCCCGCCACCGTCGTCGCCGCCCGCCGCCGTCGCCGCCGCCGGCCGCCGTCGCCGCCGCCGCCGTAGCCGGTCGCCCGCCGCCGGCCGCCGTCGCCACCGCCGGCCGCCGTCGCCGGTCGCCCGCCGCCGGCCCCCGTCGCCGGTCGCCCGCCGCCGGCCACCGTCGCCGGTCGCCGCCGCCGGTCGCCCACCGCCGCCGGCCGCCACCGCCGGTCACCGCCGCTAGTCGCCGTCGGATGCCGCCGGCCGCCGCTGGTCGCCTTCGGTCGCCGTCTCAGGCCGACCGCCGCCGGTCGCCGCCGGTCGCCGTCCGCCGCCGCCGCCACCGATCGTCGTCACCGTCGCCCGTCGCCGCCGTCGGAAATAGGGTTAGGGAAGAGAAATTTTATGCTATTATCAAACGAATTTCTGTTTCGGAAATAGAAAAATTATATCGTTATCAAACGCGATTTTTAGTTGAGAAACTCGTCTAGGAAATAGAAATGGAAAAACCTATTTCTTGCCAGAAATTGTGCCATGAAACAGAATGGGTTTCATGCACCCCCTTATTTGCTCGAGTTGGTTTTGTACAGTCATGTTCTCTAAAATCAGATTAGGAAGAAGAATGCACTACCGTGGCTAATATCTGTTCTTTCCATGCAGGTGGTTGCTTTTGCTACATTCTTCAACTATCAATCAGCAATAGCAGCATTGCATGCCTTAAATGTGAGTGCCTTTTTTCATTTGTTGGATATTTTTCTACTTGGCAACCTTCAATGGACGGCTGTATTTGTTAATTTCCAATTACCACTTGTCTTTTGTTAGTACGTAGGAGTAATGGTTAATTGTATTGGATTGCCTTGCTGAAAACAGTTCTCAGTCTTGTTGTCTGTTCAGCAATCAGATTGTTTGATTCCTTGTCTTCATACTGCAATTCATTTGGATGATGCATATAGGGCCTCAAACTGGATCCACTTTGCATATAGAGCTTGCCAGATCAAATTCAAGGCGAAAACGTCAACCGAGTGAGCTTTTCTTACTTCAAGGCTTGATGGCTGAAGGCGAGGAGCTTGCAATGACTTACTACAGAAGATAATGAACCGAGCTTTTCCTCCTGCCTTCTATATTTTGAGCCTGTGTGTGCCTGTCGGTACACATATTGATGCATCTTCTACTTGGCAGATAGTCTTCTGGAAATGCTTCTTTGACGCTGCGATGGAGGACTCTATTGTTGGGCACGTAGATGAGGCACAGTTCCATCCAGATTATTGCAGCCGGCGAGTAGCAATATATGTCCTGGGGAAAAGGTGGAACCCGCCAAAACGGACTCAATCCACTTCATAATTGATTTTGGTTGTACTGAATGTCATCTGATCCCTCTTCTTTCATTTTCTTTGTAATAATCGAGTCTGTGCAGAGTTTAAAATGGTCATTGAGGACGATTGTAGCTTGGTGGAATCGTCACATTCTCCAGCATGTTGGAAGTTTTCAGGGAACTTTTGGAGAATTTGGAGTAGGGTCTTTCTTTCCTTTTTTTCCCCCCTCTTTTGGTTTATTATGGATTCTTCTGGTTATATTATTTTCCCGGTCAGAATGCTGAAATTGTGGGATGGGAGGATGTGAAGTGAAAAAAAAAAAAACTAAGTGGTGTTCATATTGTGATTTGAGCTTTCTAGGCTTTTCCTTTGTTTAAGCAAGATCATGAGGGAGGGTCTTTGGCTCAATGATTTGATTAGGTTGCTTTCCCTTTTCTGAAGAAACCCTTTTAATCTTTCTCGTTTACATCATGGATCACGGTTCGGTTTGAGATTGTGTCGTGTGCATGTGCTCGTCCGTTGTTGTCTTGCTCATGCGCCTCTTCTACGCTTGGAGATGGAAACTGCCCGGGATCCGGATCCCCTACCATAATGATAGGGGATCATTATGTTTTGGGCCCTTAGATCTTCCCCTCCTATTGGCTATGATTTCCTACCTTTATGGTAGGAAATCCTAGCCCAACTGCCCGTTTGGGTCAGTTGTTTTTGTGGTTTGATTAGAAAAAAACAAAAACAAAAAAAAAACGAAACAAACAAACAAACAAACCAACAACAACAACTTGCCGGCCCGGCCTGCCCGACCCAAAAAATATGGGAGATAAGAAATTCGGGTACCGGGCTGGCCCGGGCCAGGCCAAGCTTGGTACCATTAAGTTTCGGGCCGGGCCGGGCCGGGCCTCTATCAAACCCGGCCCATTGACTCCCCTACCGGTACTTCTAGTCAAGTAACTCCATAGGAAACCCTAATAAGGAACATTTCTCGCAAAACCCGTTCATAAATGGGTCAGAGAAACAATTAGTAGAAAATAACGAATACGGATGACGTGAGTTCCTCTCACAACTGGCGCACGAAGGCTATGATCTAGCGTTGTTTTGAGCCGTGCCATGATAGGAAGCACAAGGGACCCGAGAATTATTAGGGTTTGTTAAATCGAAACACAACAAATAAATTAATCGGACAAGGGGTGTCTATCTCGTATTTCATCCCGCTAATTTCTTTAATCTGGCTAATCTAGGGTTTTGGGTTTCACGAGGAAAACATTGAGAGGTGGTTAAGCAGATTAGATAAGTCGGGCTTTAAGCATGATTTTGATCCCTAATCTTGATTCAAGTTCACGTGTCACAAGATCCAATCTTTTCTTGTTGTTTACGGTGGTTTATTCACTTGGATGCTAAGCCAAATCAACCCATTGGTCCTTGTGAAAATTGAGTGTTTGATTGATTTCAATATTCAGTAATTGACGTCCTTGTTTTTTCTTTTCCTATTTTTGGCTTTTTTTTTAATAGCTAATCCTAGTTGCTTGACGAGAACGACATCGTAATTGCATTTTTTTTAATAAATTATTTTTTGGGCTTTCTTTATGGTGGGGCACATGGGAGTGGGAATTTGCCACGTGTCATCCAGCGGGGGACATTCAATCGTGGCTCATTATTTTTGCTTTTGAAAGAATCCAGGTGGATTACCCTACCTTGCAATTCCGTGCACTAGCCTACGAAGAAGTTCTCAATTTCTCGTTGAGCTTCTTTTTCAATCTTTAGTGTTCTCAAATTAGAAGTTTAAAAGTAAACCTAAAAGCAAACCTAAACATGACTCAAAGAACACAGATAACTGCTTTAAAAAAAATGAGAATGAAAGATGGCTTGTGAATGTAAATTCTACGCGTTTTACATAAAATATATGTTGGAATGTCTCGTGAAGGTAAATCATGAATTTTCCTCATCAGGTCTAACCAATGAAATAGACTTTACTTTTGCACGAGCAATAGGCTTCCTGACACAAAGCATAATGAGAAATGAGATCATCATCCGCCAAAGGAAACCAAGAACTCTGATCGGTATGGTAATCTGTGTAGAAAACCAAACCTCCATTGGCCTAATACCCAAAAAAATATCTAACTTTAGCATTTGTGTTAATTATATTCAAAAAAAAAATTGTCTCATAAAAAATATTCACTTTTACTTTTGTCTCAATTCTACCTATCTACTACATAAAAAAAAAAATCATCCACTTTAGCATATGTCTCAATTATATCCAAAACCGTTTTTTATCCCCTAAAAAATCACCAAATTTTACTTTTATCCCAATTTTATCACTGCCAGCCTTTCGTTCATAATCACTATTAGTTAATCCTACGTGACTTGAATTTTCTTGCCGAATTTACCAATGAATTTTTTAAAAATTAGAAACAATAGGTTTCGGGAACGGCGAGATTTTAAAAAGTTCGTCAGAATATCTCCATGTCTAGCATTTATTTGGGTTGTCGAGTGCCGAAGAGAATATTAAACGCGACGTCTTGAGTGACTATATATTTCTCGGCAATATATAGGGGAAGCAAACAACAGAAGAGAAGTTCGAAATTTTTTCATGTCAACTTTATCGAGGTGTAATTCATTAATGACGAGAAAATGTCACAAAGATTAATTAATGATGATTATAGATGGAAGGCTAATGGTGGTAAAATTGAGACAAAAGTAAAAGTTGAAGATTTTTTATGAGACAAAAAAAATTGAATATAATATGAGACATATGCTAAAGTTGAGGGTTTTTTTTTCTGTATTGAACAGGTAAAATCGAGGCAAAAGTAAAAGTTGGAGGTTTTTTATGAAACAGAAAAAAAAAATTGGATATAAATGTCACAAATACTAAAATTGGAGGCTTTTTTTTTTTTTAAGTATTGGGCCAACCACCATTTATGTAATTGGACTATGTTGTCTTCCGAGCAGTACAAACTATTGGTGAGTTACAAGAATGAATAATGCTTCCGCTAGAATTATTCGTACGTGGTCAATATTCGTCATATGTAAACTATCAACCAACGTCTGCTTGGGAACCGTGATTGTCCACTCCTGCATTCAATTCGACACAATTTCGGCGGCAGCATATTAGTAGTTCCCATTTGGTGTATTCTCGTTTCCTCTAGTTCGCCACTTCTATAGCACGTTGCCGTTCATAAATATCCTTTGAGGTCCATTTTTCGTTTTCCAATCAGCAGCGAGACCTCAAATTGGGCTCCCCGACTTGATTGGTCGATGCACGAGCAACATCTCTCATGTTCGGAAAAGACAATAAATTTCGAATTTTTACGGACAAATCATCGGGATGTTATGTTTAGCTTCTCCTGAGGTAACTTTTATTCCACTTTGTTTTGTCTCATCCAAGGTGTTTATTATTATAGCAGAAAAAGAAAAAGAAAGCTCCCGGACGTCATTATTTCGAGCCGCCGCCATGCGACGAGGTGTTGCTGCTCGGCCATGGCGGATGGACAGCGGGTCCGCGGGTGCCCGCCCCCCACTACAGTAAACTCTTCTGGGCCCCCGACTGGAAGTACAACAAACATTCCGGACTTCGAAGCACGCACAAAACACACAAGTGCGCGTGGATGTAAGATTCAGACAAACGATACGGTCGTTCATACCGTAAGAGCGAAAAACTGGACATGTCTACACTACAGTCGCAAAGCGCGCTCTCTCTCTCTCTCTCTCTCTCTCCCCTCTTGTCTTGTTGTTTGTCTCCGTCCTTATCTCGTCCTCATTATGTCGTGTGTTGAATTTTCAATTTCCCCCCGCCTTTTTGAAGTTGCGGTTTGATTCTCCCTCTCCCTCTCCATCAACTTCAAGCTCACGTCATTGGTCGAGACCACTGAGATTGCAGAGAAAAGCCCATTTGTACGTTGGTCCTTAAACCTGCCCCCTCTCTCTCTTAAAGACAAGAATCTCTCATCTGCTATTATTCCACATCTTTGATAAAATCACTTACTTCTAAATTTTCAGAATATATTTACTAAACAAATGTACGCAAACCCTCATTAACATTCCAAAACCATCATTTTTTATACTATTTTAATTCCAAACACCTCCCCCCCCCCCCCCCCCCCCCACAAAAAAAAACAAAAACAATTTTCTGGTCCCTTTATATAATGTGGGGTTGTTGCTTCTTGTAATGTGTGACTCGGTGTGAGAGAGAGAGAGAGCTAAAGGTTGGGATTGTTTGAGTGATGAACGGAAGGGAAGAGGCAATAGGTTTTATAATGCCTAAGCAAAAGTGAAGCTCTTGGATTTCCAAAGCTGTGGGCTTTTTGTGGGTTGGGGGTGAGTTGCGCTTATGGATACAGGAAGGCTTGTGGCTGGTTCTCACAACAGAAACGAGTTTGTTCTCATCAATGCTGATGAAGTTGGACACGTAATTCCCTTAAAGATTTCTTCTCTTGCATCTGCATTTGTTTTCCTTGTCTTCTTCATTTGTTCCTGTATTGCTTCCTTCTACAAGTTTGGGCTCAGTAACAGCTACTGAGACATACCCTGCATTTTTTTCTTGATTTCCCCGGTCTGGTTGTTGTGTGAATGTATACCCACAGACTATATCTCACTACAGCTTCGGAAAATTTCTGCATGGTCACGTATATGTGGAGCTTCTGTCCACCAATCCATTGAATAGATTTGCTGAGGCAGCTCGGGACGCTTCCTGTTTATCTCGAATTCTCAACTTTTATTATCATGCCATGTGCAGGATACTTGCGTTAAACATCTAAGTGGGGAAGTTTGCCAGATCTGTGCGGAAAAGATAGAAATGACAGGGGATGGAGAGCCATTTGTTGCTTGCAATGAATGTGCATTCCCTGTTTGTAGACATTGCTATGAGTATGAAAGGAGTGAGGGAACTCAAGCATGCCCTCATTGCAAAACTCGATATAAGCGTATTAAAGGTTGCCACCTTCCCCTATCATTTCTATGGCTAGTCTACACTATTTCAATCCCAGATTCCCAGTTCTACCACCACCATAGAAAGATTTTTATCTTCTTAACAAGCTCTACATTATGTTTTAGCTTGATGTTCCTTATTTTTGGTATAGATATTTCAATGAACATATTTATGGTAATTGCCAAATCAGGGAGTCCGAGAGTCGAGGGTGACGAAGAAGAAGAAAATACAGATGATTTGGAGTGTGAGTTCGAGATTGGAGACAGTGGAAGTGGGAACCTGCGCAGCACGGCTGAGGGCATTCTGTCCACTCGCCTTAACTTTGCGCCCGACTTGCAAACCCATGCTCCTGGTGTCACTACGCCATCAGAGCTGGACGCATCTGCTGCTGTTCCTGAAATTCCATTATTAACCTTTGGTCAAGAGGTGAATGACAGTGATCAACTTGGTTTTCTTCTTCATTATGTGTGTCTTTTGATCTAAGAGTTGCTGCATGTTTCTGCAGGATGTTGGGATTTCCTCTGATAAGCATGCTTTGATTATTCCGCCGTTTATGGTTCGAGGAAGACAGACCCATCCAATGCCAAATTCTGATTCTTCTGTGCCATGTAATTTGTTCTTCTTCCAATTTATCAGCAGAAGTTCTTGTTCATTTGCAGCTTATGATGTTTTCCAGGCTGGTTTCTTCCTGCTTAATGTGGAGCTGATGCTTTGTTTCAGTGCCACCAAGAGCTTTGGATCCAGAGAAAGATTTAGCAGTCTATGGATATGGAACCGTGGCATGGAAGGAACGGATGGAAGAGTGGAAGAAGAAGCAAAATGAAAGACTTCAGGTTGCTAAGCATGAAAGAGGAAGTGATGGACAAGAACCAAATGATCCCGATTTGCCCATGTACTTTCTTTTTCAATGTGTGCTTCTATTCATGTTTTTGCATTTACAAATCTGCCTTAAGCTTTTGGGAATCTGCTGCGTCATCTTTTGCTTAGTTTGACATGCACATGAAATCTACATTCCATTTTCAATACATGAATTGAGTTCCAAAAGTCCAAACTAGGCTACAATAAGCTACGTATTAACGCTAAGCCATTATTACGTTTCTCAGTGACACAGCAACATTGGTTGTACAGAATTTAGCGTCTCAAACATCTATAACCAAGTTCATTTGCTAATAGATGCTCATTCTCAAAACCAAAGAGGGAGGTGTTGATGCTGTATTCTGCAGTGGCCATTATTACATCTCTGTGTGAAAGTTACTGTTAGTGCTCCAGCAGAGAAATCCCATGGATCATATTTTATACATTGCAGAGATTCACCTGATCATGTTTAACCTGCTGGACAGGTTGATCAAAAAGATGGTACTCCTCTATTGTTAAATGAACCTTCCAATGTCCATCCAAATGTATTATATATGAAATACTTATTTGTTAAACAGCTCAATGCTACGAAAAAATTAGACAATCAAATATGTCCGGCGATTCCTTTCCCATTGTTTTGGTGACCAAGACATAACTTTTATTCAATTGGCAGGATGGACAAGGGAAGACAGCCTCTTTCAAGGAAGTTACCAATTCCTTCCAGCAAGATCAGTCCTTACAGATTAATAATTGTTCTGCGGCTTGTGATCCTTGGATTGTTCTTTCACTATCGGATTCTTCACCCCGTGAATGATGCATATGGATTGTGGCTTACATCAGTGATATGCGAAATCTGGTTTGCTATGTCATGGATACTGGATCAGTTTCCAAAATGGTACCCAATTGAACGAGAAACATACCTTGACCGCTTGTCACTGAGGTATTGCACCTTTCCAGATTCATTATGATTATTCTCTTTACTCAGCAGGAACTAAATAGAAATTTCTTAACCAAAAAAAAAAAAAACTAAATAGAAATTTCCTTTCAGGTATGAAAAGGAAGAAATGCGCTCCAAATTAGCTGATATAGACATATTTGTGAGTACAGTGGATCCCATGAAAGAACCTCCTCTTATAACTGCAAACACTGTTCTGTCCATACTTGCTGTAGATTACCCAGTCGAAAAAGTAGCATGCTATGTCTCAGATGACGGGGCAGCGATGCTCACCTTTGAAGCCCTTTCTGAGACATCAGAGTTTGCAATGAAGTGGGTCCCATTCTGTAAGAGATTCAATATTGAGCCTAGGGCCCCAGAATGGTATTTTTCTCAAAATGTTGACTATTTGAAGGCCAAAGTGAATCCGGAGTTTGTGAGAGAACGCCGCGCCATGAAGGTCTTCAGCCGTTAACCTTTTAAAGATTGTTGTGTGACTTTTATCTACTCTTGTGTGTGGAAGCCAATGTGGCATTTTGCCTTTTACACAATCAAGGAGGCTGTTTGTTTCAAGATGTCTTATATCGCCTCTCTCACCTTTGATGTTGCAGAGAGAATATGAAGAATTCAAAGTTCGGATAAATGGGTTGGTGGCAATGGCACAGAAAGTTCCTGAAGAGGGTTGGACAATGCAGGACGGCACTCCGTGGCCTGGGAACAATGTCAGAGATCATCCTGGAATGATCCAGGTGGATGCTGCCTTCTTTACGGCACGAGATTTGTGAGGTTGGCCTACGCTCGGACAGTTAAAAATTGTCTTTTATTTAATCATCTTCATGCAGGTTTTCCTTGGCCAAAATGGTGTCCATGATGTTGAAGGAAATGAGTTACCTCAGCTAGTTTATGTCTCTCGTGAGAAGAGACCTGGTTTTGATCATCACAAGAAAGCTGGAGCCATGAATGCTCTGGTATGAAACCCCATCTCCCCCCAGGACCTTTCAAAGTTTGGTCATACTTCTCAGCTGTTTCTAGCATCTCTCTCAATTCGCTGAATTACCTACTATTTTGTGAGCCGTTAATCTAGGTGCGGGTCTCAGCAGTCATCACAAATGCCCCTTATATGCTGAACGTGGATTGTGATCACTATATAAACAACAGCAAGGCTCTTCGAGAAGCCATGTGCTTCATGATGGATCCAATTTCTGGCAAGAAAATATGTTATGTGCAATTTCCGCAGAGATTTGATGGGATAGATCATCATGATAGATACTCAAATCGCAATGTAGTATTTTTTGACGCAAGTAACCAAATAAACAGGCCTCATCATCATAAGGCACTTCCTTTCCTTTTTCTGGAAGAAAGCAAACCATTCATATATACTGATGCATCTACTGTTGAATCCAGATAAACATGAAGGGTTTGGATGGTATCCAAGGACCAATTTATGTAGGAACTGGTTGTGTCTTCCGGAGGCAGGCTTTGTATGGATACGATGCCCCAATAAAAAAGAAACCTCCAAGGAAAACCTGTAACTGTTGGCCAAAATGGTGCTGCTTGTGCTATGGATCTAGAAAAAAGAATAGGAGAATGAAGTCTAATGAGCAAAAGAAGACAGCAAGGAACAGGGAGGCTTCAAAGCAGATTCATGCACTGGAAAATATTGAAGAGGGAATTGAAGGTGCCCATTTTCTATCTAAATGAATCGTTGGACTTGCATGTTGTTCCACTTGCATGAAGCAGTTGATATTCCAAATGCTTTATCTGAGTTCTTCATTTTTTACGCTGCTTTCGTTTCTCCCATTGTGATTTCGCATAGTAGTCTTATGGCACTTGCTTGTTATTTTCTCAAGGAATTTCTGATTCAGAGAGCATCTTTCTCAGTATAGAAATGGATAGATGCAAAATGATGCATGCTTTTCGGGATTCCATTTCAGGTGTCGACAATGAAAAGTCATCACTAATGTCCCGAGTAAAGTTCGAGAAGAAATTCGGTCAATCCCCAGTTTTCATAGCTACAACCCTGATGGAAGAAGGTGGTGTCCCAAAGGGAGCCACTACTGCATCACTTTTGAAAGAAGCCATTCATGTCATTAGCTGTGGTTATGAGGACAAAACAGAATGGGGAAAAGAGGTCAAAGATCTTACAATTTCAGCTAAGTCACTGCTTTTGATACTGCATCAAGAATGTCTAGTTCGGCATTGCGCTTATTGTCTACTTGTAACTACCTTAGGTGGGCTGGATATATGGCTCCGTTACAGAGGATATCTTAACAGGCTTCAAGATGCACTGTCATGGCTGGCGATCTGTATACTGCATGCCTAAGCAGCCTGCTTTCAAGGGTTCAGCTCCAATAAACCTCTCAGATCGCCTGCATCAGGTTCTCCGTTGGGCTCTTGGATCGGTTGAGATCCTTTTGAGCAGGCATTGTCCGATATGGTACGGATATGGCTGTGGCTTAAAATGGCTAGAGCGCTTTTCTTACATCAACTCAGTCGTCTATCCTTTGACTTCCATTCCCTTGATCGCATACTGTACTCTTCCAGCTGTTTGTCTGCTAACGGGAAAGTTTATTGTCCCTGAGGTAAGTTCCACCACACTTCCAGGAGTTCTGTGCTTGCTCGAGCAATTGATTTTGTTCTTTGCAACAGGACCAATTCTGACTATTTCTATTCAACATTGTTGCAGATAAGCAACTATGCTAGTCTCATTTTCGTGGCGCTCTTTATATCCATCGCGGCTACAGGCATTCTCGAGATGCAGTGGGGTGGCGTCGGAATCCACAACTGGTGGAGAAACGAGCAGTTCTGGGTAATTGGAGGGGTCTCATCTCACCTGTTTGCACTCTTCCAGGGTCTACTAAAAGTTTTGGCCGGCGTCAACACAAACTTCACAGTCACGTCCAAAGCTGGAGATGATGGAGAGTTCTCCGAGTTATACCTCTTCAAGTGGACATCCCTGTTAATCCCTCCCTTGACTCTGCTCATCCTAAACATAATTGGAGTCATCGTCGGCGTTTCAGATGCCATCAACAATGGCTACGAATCTTGGGGTCCACTGTTTGGTAAACTATTCTTTGCTTTGTGGGTCATTGTTCATATGTATCCCTTCCTCAAGGGATTCATGGGAAAACAGGATCAGGTACCTACAATCATAATTGTTTGGGCAATTCTTCTTGCCTCGATATTAACTCTCTTATGGGTCCGAATAAATCCATTCGTTTCCAAGGATGGCATTGTACTAGAGGTGTGTGGATTGGATTGCAACTAGGATTAGGTCAGCTAGGAATGTTTTAGTAGCCTAAAGCTTTACCTGTAGAAATTTTGTTACTGTAGTTTATGATTGAATGTGCTCGTTGGTTGAAGATTCGAAGCAGAGGTTGCCCTTTTGCGATTTGCAATGGGATTCATCAAAGAGAAGGCTCCCTGAAGGGTGTATGTACAAAGAAAAAACTGGAAAAGAAGAAAGGAAAAGTATGATTTTTGGCAGATGTGGTCTTTGAGTTATGCAAAATCCTCTTGATTCTTTCAGCGTGTTTAGTGAGTTTAGCTGCAATAGGGGTGAATGAAACAAGATAGTTTTTTAGTTAAGCGATGAAGGTTTTCCCCCATTTACATAGAGTTTAGATTGAATATTTTGATTCTATATTCTACGTCCTTGCACTAATACCTTCACGCAAAAACAAAGATGACAGCTGTTGAAGCTCATGCTGTTTTACGTTAACGAAGGGTTTCGTGCCAAGAATCCGACATAAGCTTGGTTGCTTCTAGGACGTTCAGCCTGATTAAAACTCCATTGAGTGAATTCAATTACTTGGTACCACGAATAAGCTTCGTCTTACAGGTGCAGATTGGCTCGAGGAAATGGAAATACATATCGTAGCAAGTTGTTTCAACGGTACAATCCTGTTTCATGAGGACGATCTACGCCGAGTCCTTTTCAAAGAATCAGTCTACTAATAAAGAGAAATCGTAACCATAGTTCCTAAATCAGTTTCCCCTGTGAATCCACAAAGCTCTCTTGTTTCTCATGGTTTTAGAAGCTGTGGTGCAACCAACTTGCTCCCATGCTAGGTTATATTGTATTTCCTATCTGGAGCTACAACCCAGCTTCTTCAGTGTTCTTTCAAAGAAATTGCTCCTCCCTATCCTTCCGTTTGTCAAGCAATTAACACCCCTCCAGGATTGCTCACTTTCCTCCGATTTTACGCAAGGAACTCTTGGTTGGAGGCAATTTCAGCTTTGGCAGCGGCATTCCGGCGTTTTAAGCCACGATATCCGCAAAAGAAAACACATGACGAGGAATTACTAATCTCTGTAGGCACAAGCTTAAGTTATGAGAAACAATCGCAATTGAAAATTGAGCTCTTGATGCCAATCCTTGCAGACAAATTGATAGGCGTCAAAGTATGGTTGGTTCCTAAATTTAGATTGTAATTCAATATTAAACCACGTCTTACTTCTAAAAGTTTAACATTTGGTTAATCCTGTAAAATTTTTACATGATATCAAAACTGAAGATCCTGAGTTCATATATATATATATATATATATATATATATATATATATATATATATATATATATATATATATATATATATATATATATATTTTGGTCCAAATTTGCCTCTCTTATTTTAGTCTTAAGTCCAAATCTAACCTACGCATGAGGAAAGTGTTAAAAGTACTAAAATATTAAATCATGGCTTTATCTAAAAGCTTAGGCTTTTCATAATAGCTCATTATGGTCTAGCAAAATTTAAACAGGAAGGCATGTCTCTCTCTCCCGTTCAATTCCTAATTCAATATTTTCATTGCCATCCCCATGAGAACTTGGAATGACCTTGAAATACATGCGAAGGAGCACCATCACTTGCATAAATTTTAGCAAGTTCGTTCTCACTTGTATCAAGGCATGACAACTTAACTTCAGCACTCCCATCTTCCAACTTCTCGGGATCTGTATCCTCTGCAATCATAGCAGAGACTTCTTGCTCTGTCGACTCTATCTCGTCCTTGAATGTAAAGCTCATTGATGGCCGGGAAGTCAAAGAAATGGTCATCTGGTGCATCCATCCCTTTGTGTTCCATAGCATGGGAGTATTCTGACATAGGCACGTCCTCAGGATCGCCATCGGTGACTCTGAGGATATCTTCCGTCTCCATTGGTTTTCAATGTAGACTTGCTTAAAAAATAATTTGACCGTCCTTGAATTCAGCAGTTCGCACTACAGGATGATCCTGTGATCTTTCAAATCTTCTACAGCAACTACTGGAGCATTTTCTTCCAACTTTGTGCTCCTTACCTTTACACTGTCGGCATTTGTTCCATTTCAATTACTAGGTCTCGCTTCCTAGGTGTCTGCATCCATTTCCTTCGCTTTCTGAATTGTCCGCAAAGACAGCTCATTTCCCAACTAGTAAATTCGTCTGCGACTCCGCTTGACTCTCTAAAGACTTATTTTCTGCATTGGGAAACAAAACACTAATCCAATATCATCAACAATGAGAATGTATGAATTAAGAGTTTACATTGTGAAATGAAGATGTGCATAAGTACTAACCGTGAATCGATGGATCTCTGACCAGAGGGAATTAGGGAATTCTCTCCTCTTTTTCTTCCCTATGTTGGACCTTAGCTCCACGGAACAATGGGCTACTGCTGAAACACGGAAGATTTAATCTATTCTAACTTTGAGTTGATTTGCAAGTAGATTTATTTCATTTCATGCTTAGTATCACAATGGCCACCAATACAGCATACAAAGCGTAATGAACGCCTGATTCGGCAACTACCAATTAGGCACGACAACCTTCTGAACAATCTTGCTCATGGTGTAAAATTAAAGATAGAAGGGTATGTTCAGCAATCAGATGGGATGGTCTTGTAATCTTAAGGGCCCTGTAATCTTAAGGGCCAGCTTCAAGGACAAGGACTCACGCAGAGCAGGAAACAAATTGCCACCACTCCGCACTGATATCCACCCAGCAGAACCTCCTTTCTTGTGTTCAGCAAACAGAAGTTTTTCATATTTTTTCAACATCTTCTGTCACCAGAAATCCCCACAAGAGCAAGCTCCACCCCTAAAATGATGATAACGGACAGGATCTCTTATCACAATAATCCTCTGCTCCATCTTGGCCAGAAGTTTTGTGAAAGTATGACAGTCTCCACAAATCCTCAGATTTTTTCTGATCATTATTGTCTTCTCTCTCGGTGAGCTCATGATTCCATATGCAATCGCGAGTTTTTCGCTGTGGTATTGAAGTGAAGCCTCCATCTGTTCATCTTCAAGGTCCTGCAAAACAAAATTTGTGTCTGGGACATAACCGATCGACATTAACCTCTGGACAATCTGGTTCAAATGTCTATTGATCTCGTCTATATGTGGATGTGAGTCATCCCCTAAGATGAAAGCATGTATCTTCTTATTTACTTCAATCCAGCTGCATCCTGGCTCTTTTGTGATTCCTCTTACTCGCATGGACCTTCTAACCTCTGTGACCTCTTCCCACCTCTGGTTATTCGCATAAATATTTGACAGGAGTATGTAGGTACCCGCATCATCTGGATCCATTTTTACTACCTGTTTCGCGGCATATATGGCCAGATCTGAATTTCGATGAACTCTGCAGGCACTAAGTAAGGTTCTCCAAGTAACAGCATCTGGTTCACATTCCATTTCATTAATCAACTTAACAGCTTCATCCAGCTTTCCTGCCCTTCCTAGAAGATCAACCATGCAACCATAGTGCTCTCTACCAGGATCAATCGCAAAACTCCTTTTCATTGACCGGAAATAGTGCAAACCATCTTCAACAAGCCCAGCATGGCTGCATGCAAAGAGAACACCTACAATGGTAATATAGTTTGGTTTTGTACCAGAAAGTTTCATTTGTTCGAACAGCCTCATTGCCTCTAGACTGCAACCATTTTGGGCCAATCCGGCAATCATGGTGCTCCAGGATATAACATCCCTTTCCACCATTCTGCTAAAGACAGAGTTTGCACCCTCCAAACCGCCACATTTGCAATACATATCAAGAAGCGCATTATTGAGGATAAGATCTCGATCAAACTTTAGTACATGAACATGCACTTGTCTCCCCACTTCTAACAATGCTAAGGCAGTAGACGCTCTCAAAATACTAGTTAAAGTCGCTTGATCAGATGCAAAACCCGCTCTCTTCATGCATTTATACATGTCGAGAGCTTTGTCACCATTGCTATTTTGTGCAAAACCCCCAATAATAGAATTCCAAACACCCACATCCTTTGTCACCATCTCATTGAACACGTCCAAGGCATCTCGGAGCTCACCCCGTTTCGAGTAATTATCGATCAAAGCACTACGCACAAAGACATCAGACTCCATGCCAACCTTAATTATGCCACTGTGAAGTTGTCTAAGCATCCACAAGTCCACACAGGCCCTCAAAACCGACGAATAAGTGTACATATTAGGTTGGACACCTTCCCTCAGCATCAAAATCAGAAACTCCAAGGCCCTATCATTCATGCCCTTAGTCACGTAAGCCGATATCAGCGTCGTCCAGGAAACAACGTTTCTATCGGGCATTTCGTCAAACAGGCCCTCCGCATCTTCCAATAGGTTGAACCTGACGTACATGTTGAGAAGGACGTTGAGTAAGAAGGTCTTGGGCTGATACCCACAAGAGAAAACGTGCTTGTGGACCGATTTACCTTCTTCGACAGCACCCCTGGCCACGCAACACTTGACGAGCTCAGAGTAGGTGATGGCGTCGGCCCAAATACCCTGCCTTTGCATTGCGTGCATAGCCTTCATGGCTCTGGGAAGATCTCTCCGATGGCAGTGCTCGGCGAACTCGTCGAGAAGCGACGACGAGGACGACGGGCGCGTCGTCGGGCCGTGCGAAGCCATGGGCGTCGAATGGCCAAGGCGCGAATGGGGAAACGAGGCTACGCGTTTCGCTCTTGCTGAAATGGCTCGCATGCTTGGAGCGATAGATTCTCTCCGAAAAGGGAGATTGATTTGTCTCGAAGAAGATCAACACTTTAACAGATCGACTCGGGCATGGAGAGATGACGAGGGAGATCTTCTCGCATCGATACCACTCGTTACTCTGATTTTCTTTTAGTAGCCGAACTTTAGAAAGTCCACTCCTTTATGTCTGATTCTCAACGTTTTACTTGGAAAAAAAACTTTTGAATAGGCGGTCTAAAGACTATTCAAACTTTTGACAACCAAGCAACATGCTTTCTTCAGCCACTCACCTACATTTCAAATTTTCTGCTTTGCAATTGTTAACGAAAGAGAAGAAGTTGTATATCTAATAATAATAAATTACACCAATATGTAGATGTCTCTAATAATGAAAAAGACTAGAACACCCTTACTAACAAATAACCCAATAATTAATGTTTCAACACTCCCCCTCAAGTTGGTGCGAAAATATCAAAGAGCCCCAACTTGTTACACAAAGTTATCAGTCTACTACCCCGTAATGACTTAGTGAAAAGGTCGGTCCGTGTGTATTCAAGTGCTATTTCCTTATTTTGAATCTTTTCTCGCACAAAATGGCAGTCTACTTCAATATGCTTCATGCGCTCATGAAAGACTGGATTTGAAGCAATATGCATAGCGGACTGATTATCACAACATAAAACTGAGGGAGTTGAGGATTGTTGACACCTGATTTTTAATCACCTTTTATTTTGATTTTACTTCTTAAAATTAATTAAAAATAACAAAAACGTCATAAAATTACAAAATCAACTTTGGAAGCATTGGCCCAGCCTTAGGAACCAATTTTGAACAAAAAAATTTTTTCGAAATTTTTAATATTTTTTCGAATTTATTTAATTATAAAAATACCCAAAAAATCAAAAAAAATACCATTCGTGGTCAGAAAAATGTACAAAAATAGTCAATAATTTTATTTTAATTCCCTCTTCGGGTTGGTCTTTCTAATTCTCGAAAATTAGACCCGGGTAGCTATGTTGCTTCACAAACATAAACCCGAATCGAGCCTAAAAATTACCTTTTGAGTCCCCTAATTTTTAATTTCCACTTTTAATAAGCCATGAAATTATAATCTAGAGCCTTGATGTGCCATTGGGTCAATTAGGCCTTCAATTTGATCAATTTTGACAAAAAGGACTTAATTGCACAAATTTCTTTGCGATTTAGTCCCCAATTTCGCGAATCTTCAAATTAAATTCTCTCTAGCGACACCCATGAAAATTAAACATCTCTACCCTATATCTTTCATCGTTCCGAACTCATTGGTGGCCTTTATTTGGATTGATTTGGTCATTTGAGCCTCCGATTTGGCGAAAATCGTTTTCGGATCCTAGGCACAATTTGGGGTTTTCATTAAATTACATCTCAATCGTTCACGAAAATACTCATTTCAAATGGAAAACACGTCTAGGAGTTCGATTTTGACGTCAATTTCATGAAAAACGGTCAATTAGAGGCTCAATTGGGCGAAAATTAGGAACGGGCCGGTCGGGCGGACCCGACCCGACCCGATCGAACTGGGTCTGCAACCGGGGAACATTCTCTGCTCTGTTCTTCACATACAGGGAACAAGAAGTAGAGGCGGCGACAAAAACTGAAGGAGCACGGCCCCTTTTCAGACGAGGTGAGGAGAGCGTGAGTGTCCTCTCCAACCCAGGGACGCTCCTGGATAAAAGGACACAGGGAGCTCGTAAACGTGGGGATTTTTTTTTTGGGTTCCACAAAGGGGTTCTTGGTTTTTTTTTAAGAAAAACAGGGGAGGGGGCTGGCCAGATCGCCATTGTTAAAAAAAAAAAAGAGCAAGCTGAGAGAGAGAGGAGCTCGTGAGGGGGGGTCCTTCGTTGGAACATGAGACAGAGAGAGTTTGGTGGGAGATTCTGAACATGAGGGAGCTGACCAATGGGATTTTCTATTCTAAGCAAAAGAACGGAGGAACCAAAGGAGAGAGGAGGTGAAAAGAAGGAAGCTGTAGAGGTCGGCTCAGGCGGCACAAGCACTCAAGGAAGCATCGTTGAGGTCCAAGCCGGCTACTACTCCATCGCCACTGTCTTCTTCGTCGCCAACTTCACCAGAGAAGGTCGGTATTCCCTCTGGCAATGCGCTCTGTTTTTTATTTTTATTTTGCGCACGTTCATTGTGGGTTTGGTTTCTTGATCAAACGGGATCCAGTCGAATCTGTAAGCTTGGAGCATGTTTATCCTGCGTTTTGTACTTCGGTTATCTGTTGAGTAGTTCTTGCGAGTCTGCTTGAAAGTTTGATGCCTTGGTTTGAGCCGCGTATCTCGCTCGAACCTCGTATCTCGCTCGAACCTCGTCGAATCAGACTTTCCTTTTTGCGGTTGTCGGTGATCAAGACGGCTGGCGATGGAAGACTGATGGGTGTTGGCTTCGGTGGTGGTTGGTGATAAAAAAAGAGGGGTCGTGAAAGCGCCTCCCTTTGTTGGTTCTAGATGAGGACGCCATGAAGAAGACGATTCCGAAGAGCTTCTGTTGGTCGCGGGATGAGGGATTAGAAGTAAAAAAGGATAAGAACAAAAAAAAAAGAGAATAAAAAGAAATAAAAAAAAGGGCTGAGGGAGAGCTCTTGGAGGCGAGCTCGTGAGAGCTCAAAGCACCAGACCCAACGGTGGCGACGCACGAGCACCGTCGAGCCGATATACAGGCACAATCCGTGAAGGCGAACCAAACCAACGACGGGTGATCAAATCCGACGGCAGCGGCGGACGAGCAGATCCGACGGAGTCGGCGACACGAGCAGACCCAACGATGTGGCGGCGCGGCGGCCGTCGACGGACAACGGTGAACGGCTTCAAGCCGCACGTGCAAGTCCCTTAAGCTTCGATTTTTACTGGAAGTTTGTTGAATCGAGATCAAAACATGCAAAAGTGCAAAAAATGGAGGTTGGCCTTGAGCATGGGTGGTGTCTCGATGAAGTTCTGTAGGGAAGCATCATCGAGAAGACGATGCAGTCTTTCCCGAAGAGAAGGCCAAAAAGAAATAAAATAGAAATAAAAAAGGGATAAAATAAGAAAAAAAATGGGTGGGGTCAATGCGTCAGTAAGAGGTACGTTGGTTTGCTTCCGTGAATTGTGAATTGGGTCTGACTTGGTAGCTAGGCCAGTGTATGGGCTTAGCTTGGGATTTGGGCTTTTGGGCTTTAGAGTAAAAATTGGCTTTAATTGAAAAATCATAAAAAAAAATACGAAAATTGGGTTATGCCTAAGTTGGACTTTTCGTCTTAGACCGGTTTGGGCCTTTAAGGCCTGAATTGGACGCCTTTGGCGTGGGCCGAGTCTGTTGGCCCGATCCGGATAATTTTCCTGAAAATTAAATAAATAATAAAATAATAAAAGATAAAAAAATTGAAAAAATTCGGAAAAATTCTAAAAATTTCAGAAAATAGGAAATGGCCACGATCAACTGGCCATGACCTATTTTGGGTCTTCCAAACCCTAATCTTTCCAAAATGATGATTTTGCCCTTTTGACAAATCGTCTTCCCAAAAAAATTGAAGAATTCGCGAAAAATTTCAAAAAATAGGAAATGGCCACAATCAACTGGCCATGGCCTATTTTGGGTCTTTCAAAACCCCAATCTTTCCAAAAATGACGATTTTGCCCTTTAGGCAAATCATCTTCCAAAAATTGAAGAAATTCATAAAATTCCAGAAAAATTCCAGAAAATAGGAAATGGCCATAGTCAACTGGCCATGACCTATTTTTGGTCTTCTGAAACCCGACCCTTTTCAAAAATGACGATTTTTCCCTTTAGGCAAATCGTCTCCAAAAAATCAAGGAAATTCAGAAAATTCCAAAAATTTCAGAAAATAGGAAATGGCCACAATCAACTGGCCATGACCTATTTCTAGTCTTTCGAATCTCGATCCTTTCAAAAATGACGATTTCGCCCTTTTGGCATATCGTTCCTGAAGAAATCATGAAAAAATCCAGAAAATGGGAAATGACCACAACCAACTGGTCAAGACCTATCTTTGGTCTTTCGAATCCCGATCTTTTCAAAAATGACGATTTTGCCCTTTAGGAAAATCGTTTCTCGAGAAATCCCGAAAAATTCAAGAAAAATCTCCAAAATAGGAAATGGCCAAGATCAACTGGCCATGACCTATTTTGTTTATTTCAACTCCCAAACCTCCATAAAATTGACGATTTCGCCCTTCGAGCAAATCGTCCCCAAATCTTCCCAGTCTACCCTTGGTCCTAAATCACACATTCCCTAAGCCCTTAAGGCTATACTAGGAGGCCATTGATTTGAATTGATGTGCATTGACGTGGTTCATTTATGCACTTGATTGCGCTTTCCTTATATTGATTGTGATTTGATAGGACTAGTCTTCCAATCTGCATGAAACCCCTTGAATCAGACTTACCTCACCCAAAAATTGCACTTGCATGAAATCTTAGTTAAGAAAATCACTCGCGTTAGGTACCGAAAGGGCGTTGGTAATGACACCAACGTAACCAAGTCCCCGAACCCAAAAATCTCTAGTTCCGAAGAACTGATCGATCTCTCCCAATCGATTAGTGAGGTTTCCGGTCCACCTTCCAAGAAGGACCGGTGGCGACTCCAAATGCATGCACACATAGCACATGCCACCACGACCACACCAAGGTCGAATGCGATCGACTCTTATCGTCGAAACCCCCGCATAAAAATTTACTCCCGTTGCGATTTGGTATGGGCCTGGGAGGGTCCGCGTCGAGAAAGCCCGTGATCCACATTTCAGAGTGGGGGCCCGATTCGACAATCCATTAGCCCGTAAAGAAAAAATTTCGGGTCGCGACAGACTGGCGACTCCGCTGGGGACTGAACACCCTAGAACTTATGGTTCTAGGCCTCAAGTGGACTTAGGCCGCGATTAAAACGCTGAGTGATTTTCCGACATGTTTTCTGAGGCACTCTTGAAGGTGAGGTAAGTCCGCTTATGATAGGTGTTAAATGTTTTTGCAGATTGGAGTGATAAGGGGAGTAGTCTGTGATTAACATTGTCTTATGCAGGTTGGGTGTAGGAATGTATGTCATGTGGATGATTTTGAAGCGCTGATTGATATATAAATTGCTGTGCATGATTCACCTGCATACTTGAGGATCACGACACTTTTGCACAAAGCGCCCAAACCCAGGCCACGAAATCACCTGTTTAGGTAGCCATAGATAGGGAATCGATATGCGAGGCTCTAGCGTGGATTTGCGCTTGGGTTGACCATATTTGATCCCGCTTACTATTCAAGTCGATTCTTTTATCCATTTGTTGTGGATTGCGCTTATGGACGAATTTATCGACTCGAATAGTGAGAAGCCGTTAGGTCCATACCTGAGCCATTTTGATTTCTAGAGTCAAGCCTCACTTGTCTCATACACATGTGTATGGATGGTTGGTATACCTAAAACCAAAATTCGTTAGGTATCGATTGTGGTAAGGTCCTTCCGTTTCTATTTAATTTGTTCGCAATCTTTGATTTCGTATGACATGCCGCATTCATCAAATCCAATGGTTGAGTCCAATTCCATTTTATAGTATGGATAGAGTAGAGGTGGTCTCTCCAAGTCGGTCCAAGATTCCCGAGATATTCGAGTACGAGCGACATGCCATCCGTCATCGAGCTACCGAGGCATTCAACGGATTCCACTCCTTCCGATTTATCCAAGGGAGGGCACTTACTGGACGCAACCTTATCCGAGGAACGGACTGTTTCTACACCAAGTCTGCCGAGCAACTCGAACGCGAACATAAATTCGCGTACGAAAAGGAAAAGATGTGGAACATTTATTTGAGGTTAAGGGACATATTCAGCAGGATAAGAGCAAATCCAGCATCCCCTCCAGAAATCATCGAGGTTTCGTCGGACGAAGAAGAGTCTCTCGAGAGCCAGCTGTCCTCTTCCACCCCTATAAACCTCTCATCTGATGAAGACGGTGACCCGAGCTAGCCGAAGCAAGGACGACAAGCGACATTCCCCGAAGACTCGACTTGGGGCATCTCCTTAGGTTCTATAGGGTCGCATTCCGTTTGTCTCATTTTAATTATTTATCTATCCGAGTCCTCGAGTCTGTAAGGAGGGTCCGCCTGTGGAACTCCCTTCTACCTTTGGCACTTTGGCCTTTGAGTCATTTCTAAGCGTCCTGACATCGGAACGCGACACTGGAATTTCTCTCAACCATTCGGATTTTTCGGCTCAATTACATGTCTCATCCAAATGAAATTTTCGTTAGGACTCACACTTGACGTGTTCAACGCAAGTACGAGAATCTAATCCTCATTTCATGGTGCCTGGGACATGGAATTGAACCGGCCTATATCATGCATCATTGGTAATCCATGGTGATTAATTAAAGTCATCCGTGCCTTCTGAATTCAAGAGGAAATTAGATATTTGAATTGTTTTTGGTAAACAATTTCAATTTGGATGTCCTATCTCCCACTGAATTTAGGACACATTGAAATTGCATTTTTATCTTGTTGAACATTCCACAGATTTTTCTGGGGATTTGCCAAGAGTAATAACCATGGATTACGCTCCTTCCAATTGTATGTTTTCTTTTGAAAAACATTGATAAAGAACTTTTCACACGGAGCTAAGGCTTTGTAAAAGTCCTTATCTTCGTTAATCACAAGAAAGCATAAAATTGGAAGGATTCATGCTTTACCTCCCTTTCTAACATAGTTCTGTAATTTAAAACAGGTAATTTCCAAAAGAGAAATCCAAAAACCCGCGTGGAGACTTAGTCACAGGTTAAGATGGACCGGGATGGCGTGGAGAAACGCTTGACCACCCTAGAGAGCCAGATGACTCAGGTGATTGCAACGATGACAAAGATGAAGGCACTCATCTTCACCACACAAGGGGCATCCCCAACGGGCTCTAACCTTGACCTGACCGTGCGATCGGTTTTGCCTAAAATATTGGACATTGATCAAGCCGTAGGAGCAGAAGTCTTCTCCGAAAGCAAGCCTATGATGGCCGATCTGGAAAAACAGCACAAGGGAAAGCTTGGTATTATTGAGGAAGATGCATTGACTGGAGAGAATCTGTTCGTCACATACCTGATTCGAGAGAAAGACTCTAGCCACCATAAGAGCGTTGAAGGTCACGCGAACCCAATCAGTGTCGAAACCTATCCACGCAACGCCTTTCCCACATGCCTTAAAGGGAGGATGCCTGAGGTTCTACAAAGACCAGAGTTTGCCAAGAGATACGATGGCATTGGCTGTCCGAAAACGCACATCGATTACTATTTGGAAGCAATGGTTGATTATGATTGGGATGATTCACTTCTTGTCCAGAATTTTCGGCATAGCCTGGTTGGTCCCGCGTTAGGATGGTTTACAACGCTTGCCGTCAAGGGTATCTTAGAATGGGACGATTTGGCCAATCAGTTTCTTCAGCAATACGATTTCAACAAGAAGGCCACCCCTACCAGAATGGATCTGGTACTTGTGAAGCAAAGGAGAAATGAAAGCTTCAAATCATTCGCACAAAGGTGGAGAGCGAAAGCAGCCCGAGTCCAACCCCCGCTGGACGAAGATGAGTTAATAGAGCACTGTCTGAAAGCTCTCCCCTATAATTCCTTTAATCGGTTGAGTACGGCTCATTACCAATCATTTTCACAATTTGTACATGCGGGTGAAAGAATGGAATGGGCTAAGTGCGATAGTATAATCAGAGACAAAGAAAGTCATGGAGAATATTCTCAAATGAGTAAAGAACCGGTCAGGGAGATGAAGACCAACTATCAAGGAATGACGGTCGAGAGTCAAATTTCTGAACGCAAGTCGAGACAACCAGCGCCCAAGATAGAGAAAGCTGGCCAGTCAAGCAGGAGACGTCCTCCACTCTTTACACCACTACCACTTCCTATGTCAGAACTGCTCCCCCGACTTTTGGAGGAAAGGTTGGTAGCCAAAAAACCACCGAGGGCGAAACCACCAAGGTTCCCGGGTTTTGACATGAACCGAACCTGTACATACCATATGGGTGAGAAGGGACATAATGTAGACAATTGTCGAGCACTACAATATGATGTGCAGGCTCTCATCGACAACAACTTACTGGTGTTCGATAAGGCGCACCCTGACATCCAACAAAACCTTTTGCAAGATCACAAAATCAATGATATGTCTGAGGATAGATTGGAAGACAATCTGGGGTTCAGCGTCAATATACCCAAATGGGCAGTGCTAACTTCAGCTTCTCAAGGCCCGGAGGAGGGTACCACCTCAAAGGAACGAAAAGAACCATGCTTGGCCGAGATGGGTAATATGGGCATCATCGGTAGGGTTGAGGACCCCGCTTTTACAGCATCCTTCGCGAAGTTTAACTTAACCTCTAAAGGATATGCGATAGAGATTATGAGGGAAGAGTCATGGGAGATCCCTGCTGGGTATTCATTGAGCGTCAAGGCTATTGAAGAGATCGAAGAATTAGAGGAGTACGGGGAGCGTCTGGAAGAAGCGCCTCGAGAGGACAGAAAGTTCAGCTGGGATGCCAACAAAGGGGGCGAGATGCCACTTAGAAGGCATCGTCCGGTATGTGAGGCTAACAGAACAGTCATACCAAGCTCATGGAAACAAGAGGGCCCGTCAGCACCACCTCTTATCCGGGGTAATGCCTCTTGCGAAACATCCAGAGTTTGCGGGCCCAAGAAGAAATCGCTAATGCGGTTTACATCACTTCCCATGCCACTATCAAAATTGCTCCCGATACTCTTGGAAAAAGGGATGGTGACCAAGGAGGTGTCAAGGTATAATCCTCCCTTGTTCGAAGGATATGATGAAGCCCAGTCATGCGCCTACCATACAGGGGAAAAGGGGCACGGCACGGATGGTTGCATCCGACTCAAGATTAAGGTGCAAAAACTCATCGATGACGGCATCTTGGATCTCGAGGGAACAAAACAGAACATGCAGCAAAACTCGCCATCGGATTGCCAAGGACTGGACAGGGTGTACATGGATAACCCTATCGAAGATTATGCCAGCCCAGCTGATCGGACGATCGATGACAGCAGACTACACGGATAAGGGAGTCATTTCCTCCTTTCCATCGTCACTCTTTAGTCTATTTGCATTGTAGTTCATCTGTAGCTCCAAGTGCAATTTCTTAAAAAAAAATCAAAAAAAAAATCAAAAAACCAAAATCAAAAATGGGGACGTGTGGGAGCCTCAAATCGGTCGATGATGATCCGAATGAGAGAAAAGAAATGATGCAAAGAAAAGAAGAGATGAAAAGAGAAGAAGAGCCCTGAGACCTGATTTCCCACACGTCTCCTAATTTCTAAAATTTTGGGATGATAAGGATGTCCAATGATATGAGGACTAGCCCCCATCACACGTTTCCAGTTTTAATCTTTTCTCTTAAAACATCTCCCAAAGAAATGCATCGTGCATGGATTTTTCCTTATATGTCAACTAACTATCTCGGTGACATTTCAAGCATGTCATTCCAAGCATACATAGCAGGTTATTACGTGGCTCGGGTTCTCGAGAGGGAGCTACCCTCCAAATCGAAGAAGAGGATGAAGAGCAGAATCTGGGAGAGGTAAAGTATAGCTGGGATCGCCATGAAGAGTCCAAACCACCCGTCGCCGAGGGTACCGTTTCAATGAACATAGGGACCTCAGAGGATGTCAGAGAGGTGAAAATCGGTGAAAGTCTATCATCGACAGAGGAGTTTAGGATAATTGAACTCCTCAGAGAGTATCAGGACATTTTCGCCTGGTCATATGCGGACATGCCGGGATTGGACGCCAGTATTGTGGAACATAGGCTACCGACCGATCCTAGTATCCCTCCTAAAAAGCAGAAACTTAGGAGGACGAAACCCGAGCTGGCGAAGAAAATTGAAGAAGAAGTAATGAAGCTCCTTAAGGTGGGGTTCATTGAAGTAATTGCATATCCAGAATGGATCGCCAATATCGTCCCTGTCATGAAAAAGGATGGGAGAGTTCGAGTATGTGTGGACTACCGGGATTTGAACAGGGCTAGCCCTAAAGACGACTTCCCGTTGCCACATATCGATGTCCTGGTCGATAGTACGGCAGGATTTGAACGGTTCTCTTTTATGGATGGTTTCTCTGGCTACAACCAAATCCGTATGAGGGAGGAGGATAAAGCCAAGACGTCATTCATCACGCCTTGGGGCACTTTCTGTTACAAAGTCATGCCGTTTGGCTTAAAGAACGCTGGGGCGACCTATCAGAGGGCGATGGTTACCCTTTTTCATGACATGATGCATAAAGAGATAGAGGTGTATGTGGACGACATGATAGCGAAGTCCAGATGCAGTGAAGATCACACCGCAGTGTTGAGGAAATTGTTCGAACGACTCAAGAAGTATCAGCTGAGGCTGAATCCCGCGAAGTGTGTATTTGGGGCAAGATCTGGCAAGTTGATGGGGTTTATAGTTAGCAGTCGTGGTATCGAGATCGACCCCACCAAAGTCCAAGCCATCCTCAGCCTTGGGACCCCCTCAACAGTTAAGGAAGTGAGGAGCCTTTTAGGCAGATTGAACTACATCGCTCGCTTTATATCCCAGCTTTCAGAAACAGCCAAGCCGTTCTTTAAGCTCCTGAAGAAAAATGCTAGAATCAAGTGGGACCGCGAATGTCAACAAGCGTTTGACAGGATTAAAGAATATCTTATTAATCCGTCGATATTGGTGCCTCCGATTCCTGGTGTTCCTCTGACCCTCTACCTCACTATTCACAACGAGTCCTTGGGAGTTTTACTCGCTCAGACGAATCCCGAAGATGGCAAAGAGCGAGCGATTTATTATCTAAGCAAGAAGTTCACCGCGTCAGAGGCGAAATACTCGGGGATAGAGAAAACGTGCGTCGCGCTAATATGGGTGCTCCGCAGGCTAAGGCAGTACACCCTTCACCATACTATCCAGTTAGTCACGGTGAATGATCCAATCAAATACCTGCTAGAGAAGCCGTTGTTGGTGGGAAAATTGGCTAAATGGCAGGTACTCCTTGCTGAATTTGACATAAGGAGCCCGAATCAGAAATCCGTGAAAGGACGAGCTATGATCGATATGCTAGCAGAAAGTTCACAAGGTCACGACACCCCCGTCGGAGAAGAGGAAGCCGAGGGTCATATCCTGACACTCTCGAATGACAAGTGGACAATGTATTTCGATGGTGCAGTCAACTTAGCTGGGGTAGGTACCGGGGCAATTTTAATATCCCCAGATGGCCAGCACTACCCTGTGGCCGTGAAGTTGACATTCTCATGCACTAATAACGGGTAAGAATATGAAGCCTGTATCCCGGGGCTACAATTGGCCCTCAGCATGAAAGTAAGGAAACTACAAGTGTATGGAGATTCGATGCTAATTATCATACAAACCCAAGGCGAATGGAAAATAAGGGATTCTAAGCTCATCTCATACCATAAATTCTCGGAAGAAGCAGTCAAGGGATTCGAAGTGATTGATTTCAAGTATCTGCCGAGGATGCAGAATCACTTTGCCGATGCGTTAGCTACCTTGTCCTCCATGTTTCAAGCAACGGATGACGTTGACATTGAGCCGTTGAGGATTGGCATTCACCCAGGAACCGGCACATTGCATGGTAATTGAAGAGGGGTTCGATGATCAATCTTGGCATCACGACATTAAAAATTACCTGGCAAAAGAGAGATTTCTCCCAGGTGCTCAGGCGAGGGACATGAAATGCATAGCAAAGGCGGCCGGCAAGTTTTCCCTCAGCGGCCAAATCCTCTATAGGAGATCCTATGATTCAGTGCTCCTCAGGTGTGTGGACGCCGAAGAAGCCAAGTTACTTGTAAGAGAGATACATGAGGGGGAAGGCGGCCCTCACATGAACGTTCATCTCATCGCCAAGAAAATCATGCGATTGGGTTATTACTGGATAACCTTGGAATCGGGCTATAATCAACATGTGAAATCATGCCGTCAGTGTCAGGTGTACCGGGATAGAATCAATGCACCTCTGATCGAGCTTCACCAAATGTCCAAGACAGGGCTGTTCTCCATGTGAGGGATCGATATGATAGGCCCAATCAATCACAAGGCTTCAAACGGACATCGCTTCATACTGGTAGCAATCGACTATTTCGCGAGGTTGTGTCATATACGAATGTCACCGCGAAGAACGTGGCAAGATTCGACAGGCGAGACATCATCTCGAGAATCCATCAAGAGATGGTACTTCAAGAAGATTAAAAGAGAGAAGAAGAAGAAGAAGAAGAAAAAGTCAACAGCCCAAGCCATCGGGATAATTGATTGAAGATCCACTTGGATCAGACTCCCCACCAAAAGAGCATGTTGGGGCAGAGCCATCAAGACCCTAGCGACAAGTAGCGATGCGTAGGCTACTGGGGCAGGGCATCTTGAGCGAGACAATACCTCCAAGCGTTGAAAGGGCAACACTTTGAGGATGAAGAGAGACAGGAAGCCCTAAGTAAGAGGCATCCCGAAAAATGGGAGATCGCAAAAGTTACGAAATAGATTAAAGCAGTCAACCGGGGCAAATGCCACCTGACCGGGGCAGCCGGATCAAGAGTAAAGTGGTATCGTTCCAGTTCATTTTTAACACGGAACATACACTAACTCTTCATTTCTTATCTTGACAGGGACTACCCGTCGTGCAGATAGGTGAGTATCCTTCTCCTTTAAGACTCCAAAGAAGCTCCAAGCCTTTGACCATCTCATCCGATCAAGTTGGATCGTACATTCTCAGACTCTGTGCAGTTACATCCAGATGGGAACGCATAATTAAGGGTGAAGTTGTATTGTTCCAGTTTTCTCTATATTTGAGAACGTATACTAATACATCTCTTTTGCGTCTCCAGGGACTCCCCACCATGGCGGGCAGGTAAGTACCCCTTCCCTTATCTCTTAGAGCTTAAAATTTCCAGAAACACTTCTTTCGACTTTGAAAGGTCTTTGAGCCATTGAAATTCCGAAGAGTCTAGAGATACTCAATAATTCTACGTGTGAAAAAAATGCGTGCGAAATTCTTGAAATCTTTTCATCTGCACTCACATTTAAAAGCTTTTGGAATCATCCAATACATGCATTGGAACATGCATATTGCATCAAGGATCCCAGTAAGGGACGTTTTGGATAAAAAGAAATGAATTTTCAAAAGGGAATGTTTAAAACTGTCAAAAGGAGCATCTCAGACGATGAGAGGCAACCCATGCCCAAATACGTCCCTACAAACACTTGAGTGATGAGTGAAGTAAGAACTAGAATAGGAACCGTGTTCGCGGATGTAGGGATCATTCGCAGTGGTTACCTAGATTGAAAAGACGAAGGGCATTATGTTCTCTATCCCAAACACCACAGGTCAACCATTGTTAACCAATTTGGGCGGAGGCTTCAATTCTATAACCCTGTCAAGAGCCACCCCACATTGGGGCCAATCATAAGGAATTCCAGCGGCAGTATGAGGTAAATGGTTAGAAATATTTTTGCTCAAACCATCATCAATCTTCGAGTGTTTCTTTACATTCAAACTCGTACCGTGATTCAAGTGCTTTAGAACGACGAAAAGCGGTCGCTTCTCTATCCTACACACACTCATCCTTTGCGCACCCCCATTGAGCCCGCATATCTGTTTCGTTAACCCCGTTGGTGATCATTGCCAATTCCAAGATGAAGACGGCGCCACCCCAAATCGGGAGAACTTAAAAGAACTGGGTCTATAGAAAAGTCTTGAATCAATTCTTCAATGTGCCAAGATTTTGTTCGCATGTGTGTCTAGTATAATCTAAAAAAAAATCTTGCCCAAAAAATGGGAAGAAAAAGAAAAGGCAGGATTAAAAAAAAGAAGAAGCAAAAGCCAATCCCGAGCATCAAAAAGCAAAGTGCCTGGTGAAAGTAAAACCAATGCCTATTCAGATTCTTGTGTATTTATAAATCATCCAAAGGATTCCAGAATATCCAAATGTTAATCCCCAGTGGAATCTACTTGTAAAGGAAAATACCAATGGGAATCAAGTCATGAAGTTATTCCCAGCCGGGGCGCATCCAGGTGACGACTAAATCATTCCTTGAACAACGAGGGTACTTTCTGAAGATCAATCCAAGGGTCAAGATTGGTGGTAAATCTGCAATGATCACCAACATCAAACCCCTTTCATGTATTCTGAGCCAAAAACAAGCCTTCCTCAGTCCTCAATCCTCACCTACGTTACAACTCTTGAAAGTCTTTTTCGACTAAGGCACTTGAGTTAACGTAGAGTTCAAATGATTTTAAGCATCGCTTGAAGAGGTACGAGCAAGACTATTTCTCTCTCATTTTTGCAGGGTTCTTGACTTGTAAACCCGAAGCAGATGATGAAGATTTTCAATTCATTGGCCTCGACTCGACCACGAGTCCCATTTGAAAACCATTGACCGAACCCAACATTACGGTCCCTCAAAAGTCGCTTTCCGATCAATCAAATGGTATGCACTGCGAACAGTTCCGAAACCTTGAATATAGGTTCGAGAGAGAATTTGAGTGTTTCAAAAATGAGAGAAAGTGAGAAGAAACCTCCTAAAAATAGCAAGGAGCCATCTTTGATGAGCGTACTCCAATTGGCGTTTTAACCAAACTCTTTTGACGATCTCAGATCATTTGATTCAAAACCCTCCCTAAAAGGAGCTTTGATCGTCACATTATGTTGCAAGATGTTTTGGGATGACCTCCTACATCATTAACATACCCCGATGAAATTTTTGGCTGAATGAAATTTTTGACAACATTAAGACAAGATCCCCTCTGCTAGTCATGGGAACCCCTTTTCAAAATCAGACCAAAACCCTATCCGACATTGCGAGCCGCAGTCATGGGGGAGTCTTTTTGTTTTTAAAGAAAAAAAAAATCCCCTCTGCTAGTCATAGGAAAACCCTTTAAAAAAAAAACAAACAAAAAATCCATCTGACGTTGAAAACCGTCATCATGGAAAAGCCCATTTCAAAAACAAAAAGTCCCATCAGACGCGGAAAACCCTCGTCCGAAGAACCCTTTTTCAAAAAACTCAAGCAATCCCGTCAGACGTGGAGAACTCTCGTCCCGGGACCCTTTTCAAAAAAATCAAATAGTCTCAGCGGACGTGGAGAACCCCCGTCCTGAAACCCCTTTTCAAAAAATCAAGTAGTCTCAGCGGACTTGGAGAACCCTCGTCCCGGAACCCTTTTCAAAAAAATCAAATAATCTCAGCCTACATGGAGAACCCACGTCCTGGGACCCCTTTTAAAAAAAATCAAAAACAAAAAGTCCCATCGGACATGGAAACCCTCGTCCGAGGAACCTTTTTTCAAAAATCAAACAGTCCCATCAGACGTGGAGAACCCTCGTCCTGGGACCCCTTTTAAAAAAAATCAAAAATCAAAAATCAAACAGTCTCAGCGGACGTGGAGAACCCCCATCCTGAGACCCCTTTTCAAAAAATCAAGTAGTCTCAGCGGACGTGGAGAACCCTCGTCCTGGGACCCCTTTTCAAAAACTCAAAAAAAATCCCATCGGACATGGAGAACCCTCGTCCGGGGAACCCTTTTTTCAAAATCAATCAAACAGTCCCATCAGACGTGGAAAACCCTCGTCCTAGGACCCCTTAAAAAAAAAAGAGTCAAGCAGTCCCATCAGACGTGGAGAACCCTCGTCCTGGGAACCCTTTCAAAAAACACAAAAATCCCCTCTGACTTGGAGAACCCTCGTCATGGAAAACCCTTTCAAAAACAAAAAAATCTCATCAGACGTGGAGAACCCTCGTCCCAAGAACACTTTTCAAAGGAAAAACTCAAGGAAAACTTAAGAAGTCCCCTCTGACCCCGCTAGTCAGCGTCATGGGATCCCCTAAAGCAAATAGGTGCTTAGAAGCCGACCCAAGACTGGAGCTCAAAAGGCTCGCTTGCCGCTTCGAAAGCACGATGACCTAGATAAATCTCTCTGTAGGTGTTCACATGTTGGTAGCCGCGGATCTGTCATCTTCCGGACCGGATCGCCAATTTTCAGCTACAGAAGATTTCTTCCACCCCAAATCCCACTAGACAGGGATCTACGACAGAGGTATCTCAAAGCACAGTTCAAGATCGGAGCCCCTAACGCTCGCGACTTGCCGCCTAGAGATACGGTGACCGCCTTTTCCACGAAGCACGCGCCGGATAGCCATGCCTCGAAGCTCTCGCCCTTCGGAATGGAGTGCAGCCGGTAGCCGCGGAAAAGACTTTCAAGACCTTGGTATAGCGGATCAGAAGCTACAAAGGAAGGAATAAAACCTGGTATAGCGAGTCAGAAGCTACGAAGGTAAAAACAAAAAACAAAAAAAAAACGAAAAAAGAGGAAGCCGAGTCCGCGATTTCAACGCCCCAGGAGCATAATGACGAACTCTCATATTCCATGAGCACAGCAGCGGACAGGTAGGTAAGCTCCAGGTAAACTTCCTCCTCCCCGGCCCACGTTCAAATAGTTAAAGCGAACCGGGGACGAATTTGAGCTTTCACCGATGGGTTTCTTAGAGTCTAATGTCATGGCCTTTCTTTTTCCCCAGTCGAGTCGGTTAAGACTCAGGTGTCATTTTTATCTTTGAAAGCGACCTCTGACGAGCTCACTCTCAAAGAGGGGCAGCTGTTGACACCTGATTTTTAATCACCTTTTATTTTGATTTTACTTCTTAAAATTAATTAAAAATAACAAAAAAGTCATAAAATTACAAAATCAACTTTGGAAGCCTTGGCCCAGCCTTAGGAACCAATTTTGAACAAAAAAAATTTTCGAAATTTTTAATATTTTTTTCGAATTTATTTAATTATAAAAATACCCAAAAAATAAAAACAAATACCATTCGTGGTCAGAAAAATGCACAAAAATAGTCAATAATTTTATTTTAATTCCCTCTTCGGGTTGGTCTTTCTAATTCTCGAAAATTCGACCCGGGTAGCTATGTTGCTTCACAAACATAAACCCGAATCGAGCCTAAAAATTACCTTTTGAGTCCCCTAATTTTTAATTTCCACTTTTAATAAGCCATGAAATTATAATCTAGAGCCTTGATGTGCCATTGGGTCAATTAGGCCTTCAATTTGATCAATTTTGACAAAAAGGACTTAATTGCACAAATTTCTTTGCGATTTAGTCCCCGGTTTCGCGAATCTTCAAATTAAATTCTCTCTAGCGACACCCATGAAAATTAAACATCTCTACCCTATATCTTTCATCGTTCCGAACTCATTGGTGGCCTTTATTTGGATTGATTTGGTCATTTGAGCCTCCGATTTGGCGAAAATCGTTTTCGGATCCTAGGCACAATTTGGAGTTTTCATTAAATTACATCTCAATCGTTCACGAAAATACTCATTTCAAATGGAAAACACGTCTAGGAGTTCGATTTTGACGTCAATTTCATGAAAAACGGTCAATTAGAGGCTCAATTGGGCAAAAATTAGGAACGGGCCGGTCGGGCGGACCCGACCCGACCCGATCGAACTGGGTCTGCAACCGGGGAACATTCTCTGCTCTGTTCTTCACGTACAGGGAACAAGAAGTAGAGGCGGCGACAAAAACTGAAGGAGCACGGCCCCTTTTCAGACGAGGTGAGGAGAGCGTGAGTGTCCTCTCCAACCCAGGGACGCTCCTGGATAAAAGGACACAGGGAGCTCGTAAACGTGGGGATTTTTTTTTTGGGTTCCACAAAGGGGTTCTTGGTTTTTTTTAAGAAAAACAGGGGAGGGGGCTGGCCAGATCGCCATTGTTAAAAAAAAAAAAAAAAAGAGCAAGCTGAGAGAGAGAGGAGCTCTGAGGGGGGGTCCTTCGTTGGAACATGAGACAGAGAGAGTTTGGTGGGAGATTCTGAACATGAGGGAGCTGACCAATGGGATTTTCTATTCTAAGCAAAAGAACGGAGGAACCAAAGGAGAGAGGAGGTGAAAAGAAGGAAGCTGTAGAGGTCGGCTCAGGCGGCACAAGCACTCAAGGAAGCATCGTTGAGGTCCAAGCCGGCTACTACTCCATCGCCACTGTCTTCTTCGTCGCCAACTTCACCAGAGAAGGTCGGTATTCCCTCTGGCAATGCGCTCTATTTTTTATTTTTATTTTGCGCACGTTCATTGTGGGTTTGGTTTCTTGATCAAACGGGATCCAGTCGAATCTGTAAGCTTGGAGCATGTTTATCCTGCGTTTTGTACTTCGGTTACCTGTTGAGTAGTTCTTGCGAGTCTGCTTGAAAGTTTGATGCCTTGGTTTGAGCCGCGTATCTCGCTCGAACCTCGTATCTCGCTCGAACCTCGTCGAATCAGACTTTCCTTTTTGCGGTTGTCGGTGATCAAGACGGCTGGCGATGGAAGACTGATGGGTGTTGGCTTCAGTGGTGGTTGGTGATAAAAAAAAAAAAAGAGGGGTCGTGAAAGCGCCTCCCTTTGTTGGTTCTAGATGAGGACGCCATGAAGAAGACGATTCCGAAGAGCTTCTGTTGGTCGCGGGATGAGGGATTAGAAGTAAAAAAGGATAAGAACAAAAAAAAAAGAGAATAAAAAGAAATAAAAAAAGGGCTGAGGGAGAGCTCTTGGAGGCGAGCTCGTGAGAGCTCAAAGCACCAGACCCAACGGTGGCGACGCACGAGCACCGTCGAGCCGATATACGGGCACAACCCGTGAAGGCGAACCAAACCAACGACGGGTGATCAAATCCGACGGCAGCGGCGGACGAGCAGATCCGACGGAGTCGGCAACACGAGCAGACCCAACGATGTGGCGGCGCGGCGGCCGTCGACGGACAACGGTGAACGGCTTCAAGCCGCACGTGCAAGTCCCTTAAGCTTCGATTTTTACTGGAAGTTTGTTGAATCGAGATCAAAACGGGCAAAAGTGCAAAAAATGGAGGTTGGCCTTGAGCATGGGTGGTGTCTCGGTGAAGTTCTGTAGGGAAGCATCATCGAGAAGACGATGCAATCTTTCCCGAAGAGAATGCCAAAAAGAAATAAAATAGAAATAAAAAAAGGGATAAAATAACAAAAAAAATGGGTGGGGTCAATGCGTCAGTAAGAGGTACGTTGGTTTGCTTCCGTGAATTGTGAATTGGGTCTGACTTGGTAGCTAGGCCAGTGTATGGGCTTAGCTTGGGATTTGGGCTTTTAGGCTTTAGAGTAAAAATTGGCTTTAATTGAAAATTCATAAAAAAAAATATGAAAATTGGGTTATGCCTAAGTTGGACTTTTCGTCTTAGACCGGTTTGGGCCCTTAAGGCCTGAATTGGATGCCTTTGGCGTGGGCCGAGTCTGTTGGCCCGATCCGGATAATTTTCCTGAAAATTAAATAAATAATAAAATAATAAAAGATAAAAAAATAGAAAAAATTCGGAAAAATTTTAAAAAATTCCAGAAAATAGGAAATGGCCACGATCAACTGGCCATGACCTATTTTGGGTCTTCCAAACCCTAATCTTTCCAAAATGATAATTTTGCCCTTTTGACAAATCGTTTTCCCAAAAAAATTGAAGAATTCGCGAAAAAATCCCAAAAAATAGGAAATGGCCACAATCAACTGGCCATGGCCTATTTTGGGTCTTTCAAAACCCCAATCTTTCCAAAAATGACGATTTTGCCCTTTAGGCAAATCATCTTCCAAAAATTGAAGAAAATCATAAAATTCCAGAAAAATTCCAGAAAATAGGAAATGGCCATAGTCAACTGGCCATGACCTATTTTTGGTCTTCTGAAACCCGACCCTTTTCAAAAATGACGATTTTTCCCTTTAGGCAAATCGTCTCCAAAAAATCAAGGAAATTCAGAAAATTCAAAAAATTCCAGAAAATAGGAAATGGCCACAATCAACTGGCCATGACCTATTTCTAGTCTTTCGAATCTCGATCCTTTCAAAAATGACGATTTCGCCCTTTTGGCATATCGTTCCTGAAGAAATCATGAAAAAAATCCAGAAAATGGGAAATGACCACAACCAACTGGTCAAGACCTATCTTTGGTCTTTCGAATCCCGATCTTTTCAAAAATGACGATTTTGCCCTTTAGGAAAATCGTTTCTCGAGAAATCCCGAAAAATTCAAGAAAAATCTCCAAAATAGGAAATGGCCAAGATCAACTGGCCATGACCTATTTTGTTTATTTCAACTCCCAAACCTCCATAAAATTGACGATTTCGCCCTTCGAGCAAATCGTCCCCAAATCTTCCCAGTCTACCATTGGTCCTAAATCACACATTCTCTAAGCCCTTAAGGCTATACTAGGAGGCCATTGATTTGAATTGATGTGCATTGACGTGGTTCATTTATGCACTTGATTGCGCTTTCCTTATATTGATTGTGATTTGATAGGACTAGTCTTCCAATCTGCATGAAACCCCTTGAATCAGACTTAACTCACCCAAAAATTGCACTTGCATGAAATCTTAGTTAAGAAAATCACTCGCGTTAGGTACCGAAAGGGCGTTGGTAATGACACCAACGTAACCAAGTCCCCGAACCCAAAAATCTCTGGTTCCGAAGAACTGATCGATCTCTCACAATCGATTAGTGAAGTTTCCGGTCCACCTTCCAAGAATGACCGGTGGCGACTCTAAATGCATGCACACATAGCACATGCCACCACGACCACACCAAGGTCGAATGCGATCGACTCTTATCGTCGAAACCCCCGCATAAAAATTTACTCTCGTTGCGATTTGGTATGGGCCTGGGAGGGTCCGCGTCGAGAAAGCCCGTGATCCACATTTCAGAGTAGGGGCCCGATTCGACAATCCATTAGCCCGTAAAGAAAAAATTTTGGGTCGCGACAAGGATGGCATACTGAGTTCGGACAATAACATCCTCAACCAAACTAACTCACTAGTCACATGAGCCATGGCCCGATATTCCGCCTCTGCACTCGATCGAGACACGACATGTTGCTTCTTGCTTTTCCAACTCACAAGATTGCCTCCCAAGAACACACAGTAGCCAGAAGTCGATCTCCTATCAGTAGGACACCCAGCCCAATCAGCATCAGAATAGCCAATAACATTAAGATGTCCATGATTCTTGAACAGAAGCCCCTTACCTGGTGCTCCTTTTAAGTACTTAACAGCTCGTAAAACTGCTTCCCAATGTGTAGTGCGAGGAGCACTCATAAACTGACTAACCACGCTAACAGCTAAAGAAATATCTGGCCGGGTGACAGTTAAATAATTGAGCTTACCCACTAGCCTCCGATACTTACTCGGATCCTGAAGTAAGTCGCCATGTTCTGCATCAAGTTTCACATTAGGATCCATTGGCGTATCAACAGGCTTTGCTCCAAGAAAACCAACCTCACTTAGAATATCCAGAACATACTTCCGCTGAGATAATGAAATACCATCACGTGAGTAGGCCACCTCAATGCCCAAGAAATATCGCAAAGAACCCATATCTTTTGTGCTGAATTATGTCTGTAAAAACTGCTTCAACTTTTGTATACCCACATAATCACTACCAGTGATGATTATATCATCCACATATACAACTAGGAGCACACATCCCCTAGGAGTAGTGGAGCTAAACACAGAATGGTTCACAGTACAACGTCGCAAACCGAACCGAATAACTGCATCACTGAAACGGCCAAACCAGGCACGAGGAGACTGTTTCAAACCATATAATGCCTTGCGCAGGCGACAAACACCGGTAGGCTCCCCCTGAGCAACAAATCCGGGGGGTTGCTCTATATATACCTCATATGTCAAGTCACCATGAAGAAATGCATTCTTGACATCAAGTTGATGAAGAGTCCAACCATATCGGGCAGCAAGAGAGATGAAAACACGAACAGAAGGTATCTTTGCAACAGGAGAGAATGTATCATCATAATCAATTCCATAGGTCTGGGTGTAACCTTTAGCAACCAGTCGCGCCTTCAAACGCTCAACAGATCCATATGGCTGAAACTTCACTGTGAAAACCCAACGACACCCCACTGCTTCTTTCCCATCAGGTAACGGTGTAAGTTGCCATGTCCCATTATCTTGTAACGCCTGCATTTCATCCTCCATAGCCCACCGCCAACCTGGATGGGCAAGAGCCTCTGCAACAGTACTTGGCACAGACACAGCAGATAAAGAAGCAACAAACGAAGAATATGTAGGAGAAAGACAATCGTAGGATAAAAATTGAGAAAGAGGATGACGAGTATGTGTACGATAAGATAAACCAGTATAGGGTGCATATCGAGAATGGGGTTGACCAACACAAAAGCGCGTACCTTTGCGTAATGCAATGGGAACATCAGTAGTAGAATCAGGCTCAGAAGAATTCGGTGGATTAGAGGCCAGGACATGAATTGGTGGAGAAGCATGCATGTCCAATGTAGGCGGCGGCTGTACTATCTCACTTTGAACAGAACGGCGACGTTGATAGGTCTAATCGAAAAACTGAAAATCAGGCGATGGCCTAGGTGCTCCCGTCAAGGGGATAGAGGGTAGTGGAGCCATGTCTGATGACAAAATATCTTCAGAGGGAGTTATCGGTTGGTCAACAGAGGAGTAATATGATTGGTCTTCGAAAAAGGTAACATCTGTCGAGACAAAAAATCGTCGACTATTTGGATTATAACACTTGTACCCTTTCTGAGTTCTAGAGTACCCAAGAAACACACACTTTTCAGCCCGTGGATCGAGCTTATCATGACTAGGACCCAGATGATGCACAAAACATACACATCCAAACACACGAAGTGGTAAAGGAAAAAGTGGACTCGTAGGATGGAGAGTAGAAAAAGGTATGCCCCCACGAAGCACAGAAGATGGAAGACGATTAATGAGATAGCATGCTGTAAGAATAGCTTGACCCCAAAATATTTTGGGAAGGTTCATATGAAAAAGTAAACAGCGAGCAACATATAAGAGATGACGTTTTTTTCGTTCCGCCACCCCATTCTGCTGGGGAGTATAAGGACAGGATGTTTGATGCAAAATCCCATGAGATGTAAGAAATGATTGAAAACTATTGGAAATGTATTCTTTGGCATTATCAGAACGCAAACATTTAACCGAAACATGATATTGATTAAGAATCTCAGAGTAGAACATACGGAAACAGGAAAATACTTCAGTTCGATCTTTTATTAGACATAACCAAGTTATGCGAGAATAATCATCCACAAATGTAACAAAGTATTTCTAACCAGATATATCTTTGACACGACATGGTCCCCAAATATCAGAGTGAACTAACTCAAAGGGACTTGACACACGATTCTGGACACAAGAAGGAAAAGATACCCGATGATGTTTACCAAATTGACAAGCATCGCACTGAATAGGAGTCATGGATTCTGTAATGGGAGAGAAATGACGAAGCACGTCAATCGGTGGATGACCCATACGACAATGCATTTGAAAGATGTCAGAGGCGGTTCTTTTCTCAACGGCAGCAGCAATAAGGTCTTTGTCCAAGTAGTACAGCCCATTGGATTCATGCCCCCCACCAATCACCTGTCCCGTTCTCAGATTCTGAAAGACACAACGTGTAGAGGTAAATGTCACAGAACAATTCAAATCTTTGGTAAGGGAACTGACAGAAAGCAAGTTACAAGGGAAAGCTGGTAAATGATAAACAGATGAGAGAGAAAGAGAGGGACCCAATGTTACATCTCCTTGACCAGTGATACGTGACTTTGAACCATCAGCAAGTGTAACAGAACATGGAGATATAGAGGTAATACCAGACAATAAATTATAATTACCAGTCATATGATTTGAAGCACCGGAGTCTACAACCCAGGAAGTGGGCGTAGCAGCAAGTAAACTAGACGAATTATCTAAAGAAGTCTGTGCCAAAGTAACAGTAGGAGCAAAGGATTCTATCACCTGGTTGGGACGTACTAAGGACTCATACTTGGCGCGAGACAACATAATAGTGCTAGGTATTTTATGTGACTGATCAGGAATCTTCTGTAACGGAGTCTTGACATCAGCATACACTACCTGTGGACGAAGCTCGGGATGTAAAGTATAGCAATAAACCTCAGTATGGCCAATTCGCTGACAGTGGTGGCAATAACGAGAACTTCTATTATCCATGCTAACACTAGCTTCACTAGCCGTAGCCATAAATCAATAATAAACAACGAACTTAACCTCAGTAATTCAATAGTCCAGCTATGGCAACCTAATTGGACAAATTGAATTGCAAAATTCGCACGTCAACCAAATCGACTTACGAATAGAGACTTCCGGCTATGGCTTTGCCGCACGGATCACAGGATGATGATGTTCGGCTTGCTTTGGCAGTTGCAAGTGCAGTACTTTGGGATGGAACCGGATCCCCTGCCAAGGTGAGATCTAGGCAGGGGTGCCACGGTTCTAATCCCAGCCGTCCGTTCGAATCGGACGGTTGGGATTTAGCCACGTCATCAGGCTCAAAATTTGAGCGCCAATTACAAAAAAAAAAAAAAAAAATCCTTTTTCAAACCTCCCACGGAGATCTCTTTCTCTCTCTCCTCTCTCCGCACGCGTTTCTTCCCCTCCAGAACCTTCTCGCTCTCTCGCGCTCTGGGATCGTCTCCTGAATCGCCGGTCCTCTCTTCGATTCCTCTGGTGAGTTTTCTCTCGCGCGTTTTCCCTCTGTCCTTGTCCGTCGGCTTTCGCCTTTCCTTGATGCCGGCTTCCTCTCAGCTTCCCTTCTCGTGGCCAAGGATTCGCGCGACGGCGACTCCGCGGCCAAATCGGCGGAGCTGCGTCGATAGGGATCGTGGTGACGGCGTCGACGGCCCGGCGGAATCGCCTCCTTGAATCGCCGGCCGTCTCTTCGATTCTTCGCCGGCCGCTGCGTCGGGCTCCCTCGCATCAGGCCGTCGCCTCGAATCTTCATGTTCCTCTCAGCTTCCCTTCTCGTGGCCAAGGATTCGCGCAACGGCGACTCCGCGGCCAAATCGGCGAAGCTGCGTCGATAGGGATCGTGGTGACAAGGGTCCTGTGCACGCTGTCTCGGTGGGTTTGGTTCAGCGAAGAGTGAAGTTGGAGCAGACTTTCATCATGATCAAACCCGACGGTGTTCAGCGAGGCTTGGTTTGTTCTACTCTCTCCCTCTCTTTCAATGAATTTGAGCCCTGTCGAACCTAGCTAAGTTTCTGTACTGTTTGGAAGAAAAAATGAGATCTTTTAGTTAATCGGATGTGCTATATAAATCGTGCGAATGGGTGATTTTAGCTTTGGGAAATGGCTGGAATTCGGAACAATTCGTTTGAACGTTCACTGTTGGACCAGTTGCTCCCCATTCATGAGCGGAGATGCGAGTATTATGTGGTGTCGATTGCCTTTATAAAGTTGCCTGGAGTTGTATGGGAATGGTGACGCCACATGATTGAAGGTTGTTAAATGATCACATCGAGCCTTTTCCTTATTCTGAGCATAGGCACGTGAAAAATCTATTGAGATGGCTTTGATGATATCCCATTGAATTTGTGAATGATTTCTAGTTTTGGTATTTTGGTAATGCATGTATTTCATTTGCCTTGGAACTTTTCTCTACTTATGGAAGAATATATTTGAGATTTGCATTGTGCAGAGGATATCACTCCTACTGCTCGTTTGGTGATGTCTTATGACGGCCCGGCGGAATCGCCTCCTTGAATCGCCAACAATGGGAAGGTTTCGGACGACAAGGCTGGGAAGGGGGAAGGTCGAGGGCGGTATGAGATGAAGTTCTCCAACTTTGCATCAACGCTCGCCAAATCTTCCTCTCTCAGCCCAATCTCTTGAAGCTTCATGCTCTGATTAGAATCTGCGGTATGAGCGCGCGCGCGCGCTCGCGCGCACACACACATTCTCTCGTGTTGTCATGCTCTCATCACATGATTGATTCGAAGGTGGTTTTGGTTGTGCAGCAGGTGCATTAGTCTGCGAAGATTCTATGTAGTCGTGAGGGAAGGGAAGGTTGCGTATTCTTGAGTTGAGATATTGCGCTCTATAGACTAGTGAAGCTATAAGCTTGATTCTTGAAGAGAAAGTCTGGTGTTTTGCTCAATTTATAGCTTTCACTGAAGTTTCTGTAATTGCTTATTGTTGTTGGATGGTTTGGATCTTGTTCAGGTATATCATTCATTTTTTAAAACATATAATGATTGAGAGCACTCAATGCAATTCTAGATCCATGATCATTTTGTTATAGTACATTTGTCGTCAGTTGCAATCATTTTCAGTGCATAGATAACTTTTCTCAAGTGAAATTTCCGCTATGCAACTGACTATTGCTACTATGGATTCTGTAGGAGGTTCCTGTTTGGATTTTAAGGTTCTCTTTAAAATCTAGGTTTTATCTCATCATTTTCCATGGCCAGTGGCTATATTTCTTAGTTAAAATATGTAAAACAATGCTTGACTTGCCATAATTGGTTCAGTAGAGGATGGGTGGATCTATGCTACTCATTGTGATCATGAGCTATTCTTTTCACGTAGAGTATTTAACCCATTTTTCTTTAATCTGCTTATGTTAAATTCTGCATGTTTTTGTCCCTAGAAGAGAGAAATCGGTTTTTTCCATGTAATAGCTGGTAAAAAATTTTATCTTGATATTTCTAGGTTGATGAGATAGTTTATTTGAGTTTATCCTTGATCAAGTTTCTCACTCATGTTGTGACAGTTTTTTGTTTTAATTTCCTGGTGCAACCTCTTAGAGATGGGTGTCTACAATTAGTCTTTACCATTTTTGTGCCTTGATGTAAATAATATGCAATTGATTGGTTTTGCTGATTGTTCAGGAAGAGGTTGTGACATTCTGTTTCGTATAAAGCACCATATAATTCTGCTTGGCTCACATATAAGAATTTAACCCAAAGAACAAAAGTTGACACTTGAATTATTCGTTATCCTACCAAAGTAGTTGGGTTTTGGGCGTAGAGCTGAGTAATGTTTACTTCATTTTGACAGGCTAGGAAGCCACTACCCCTTATAATTCATCATTTACCTATAGCAGTCACCTTCGCATTTTTCAGCTACGAAAGCACTTCGGTAGGGAAGATATCTGCGTTGCTGTTTACCTGGAAATTGCCGAGCCAAAACTAAAAGTCATTCATTGGGCTTTCTTTGTACATTAAATTCCAGGTGGTAGATCCTACCCACCAGGAGGAAGTAGTTATGACAGCTACTCTGAATACAAATGGTGATATTTGTGCTATCCAGAAAGCGGGAGGTGAAGGTATTCCTTAGAGTGTAATAATGCATTGCCTACGGATTGCTGCTACAAAAGCTGCTGATATAACAGTAAAGATACGAGACACTGTGAGTTTATTCGTCTTCAGCGTTTATGAACTTTTAGGACTTGTCTCTGCATTTTTGGTTCAACTTCGTACCTTTATTCTTCAAACCTTGAGTTAGGGTTGGTCGCTGGAGTTTTTCCCATTTATTAGTGCAGGTAGCTCGAATTAAAATTTCCATTCTGCTCTTGTTTCAGGCAGAGCAGAATGGACTTCACATGTTTGATTTTCCATGAACTAATTTTGTGGACTTCACATGTTTGATTTGCTGAAATTGCTTATGGTGAAAAAAATATGCATGGTTAAAATTAGAAAGATGAATTCTCTAATCTGTAAAGGGGAAAAAAATTTTCCTTTATCAATAAGTTTTTCCCAGAATAGACACACGTTTAGATGGGATTGAGGAGAATATTGATAGTGTGTCGCATTGTCTTCTTCTTTTGCTGTTACATCTTATTTTTTGAATGACATTTCATAATTGTAGGAAAGCTTCTCCTATTTGAGAATCCATTGTTCTTCACAGAGACGCACTCAGTAGAAATGTTAATCAAGGCCACCTGAAGGAGATATTCAGTAAGACAATTTCATTTTTCATGTACTTGATTTTCTATAGTTCACTTTCTGCTGGCAAAGGAAATACTTACTGAAGGTTGAAATAGTATGCCAGATTGTGGGATTTGGTATGTTACTCTTGGAAAATTGTGATCTCATAGCCATATTCTGATACATATTATCTCTAGCCTTTTAACCTTATGATTCTGCTCTTCGTTGAAATCTTGAACTTTGAGAACTTGTTCTCCTTGGTTCAAGGGATATAGTATATCAGTATGCTTGTTCAACTTTGGCATTTTTCATGTTTGCTCTTGGCATTTTCTTCATGCAATTCTGACACATTTAAATTGCAAATACTATTTTGTTTGGGAAAGATACTTTTACTTATGATGCCAATTTTACTTATCTTGCCAATTGGACGATTCTCTTTCTAACTTTATTACACTATTTGATTGTAGGTGTGAAATCGATATATCAAGATAACATGTCAATAGAGGTGGAGCCTTGGAGGGACTTGAGAAGATAACTCCGGACACTGAATTGGGATTTTTGGGCAATGAAGGTGAAGAAGAGCCATCCCCGACCATAGGTGCGAGTGCGATAGTAGCTTTGTTTTCCATGTGCATGTACGTTGCTGATAGAGGGCCTTCCTATTTGAAAGGCCATTTTGGGGAAACTTTTTTGGTGCTGAAGAGTTTGGTTATGCATAAAACGAGTGCATTTGACACGAGAGCTCTAATAGACTGGGCATGTAAGTACCAATGGAATCATAATGTGTATTTGTGATATATAAAAAAAATCCTTTCTCGCGGCTCTATGTTATTCTATATGAATGTCTTCTAGGCAAGTTCTAGGGTGCTCTGGAGTTGGTTCCGGAACCTGTGACAGGGTAGATTTCAGGTTCTAGGGCATATAGGGTAGGTCCTATGTTCCGAAAAATGAAAGGGACATAACAAAAGAGACGGGAAAAAAAACGTTCGAAAATACGTTTCATTTGACGTTTCTGTTTAACTTTTTTTATTTAATGAATAGAGAGCCATGATATTCTTTATGAAATATAACGTAGAATTAGAAACGTATTTTTTTATATAAAAAAACGAAAGAGACAACAAAAGAGAGGGAAAAAAGTTTGGAAATACCTTACATTTGATATTTCATTTGAAATTTCTATTTAAATTTTTTATTTTATGAATAAAGACGAAATATAACATAGAATTAGAAAAGCGTTTTTTTATATAAAAAAAGAAAGAGACATAACAAATGAGACGCAAAAAAAAAAGTTCAAAAATACCCTACATTTGATGTTTCATTTGACGTTTCTCGTTTTACTTTTTTTATTTTATAAATAAAGAGCCTCACATTCTTTACGAAATATAACATAGAATTAGAAACACGTTTTATATATATATAAACGAAAGGGACATAACATAAGAGAAAGAAAAAAAATTCGGAAATACCCTACATTTGACGTTCCTGTTTAACTTTTTTTTTTTATGTTATGAATAAAGAGCCTCCCATTCATGAAGAAATGTAAATTAAAAACGTGTTTTTTGAAGGACATAACAAAAGAGACGCAAAAAAAAAAAGTTTGGAAATACCCTATATTTGATATTTCATTCGACGTTGCCATTTTAATTTTTTTATTTTATAAATAAAAAACCTCACATTCTTTACAAAATATAATGTAGAATTAGAAACATTTTTTTATATAAAAAATGAAAGGTACATGACAAAAGAGAAAGCAAAGAAAAAAGTTTGAAAATACCCTACATTTGACGTTTCATTTGACGTTTTTGTATAAATTTTCATTTTATGAACAAAAGAAACAGCAAAAAAAAAAAGGTTCACAAATCACCTACGTTTGGAAATACCCTACATTTGCTCTTGCAAAGCCAACCTCCGTCAACTACCTGGCCAACATCAGAGAATTCTCTTTGGGGACATCTGATGAAATGGAAGCAAGATTTCATGAGAACACTGGAGGAGAATGATAGACGAGTTGCCATACCTAAAAAAGCATATTGATGTGTTTTGGCTAAAGATGACTCAGGCTTCAGTAGAAACATCTTACTATAAATTTGGTTAAAGCTCACCGGCTTGCACATCAACACAATTAAAACAGATGAACTTTTCCACTATATGAGAGTTTTACAAGATCTTTCCCTAGCCACTACTTACAACATTCACCTTCTGCTTCCTACGCAACTATGGGGGGTTGGAAGATTGAAACCCAGAGGAAAGATCTCGCTCCTCAAACTTCTATTACAAGAAAACTGGCTTTGAATAACAAAATGAGAAAAGATCTACAAGGTGGAGAGGGCAGCATCCAACTCCAAAAGTGAGCACATCCATTTGGACCATCGGATGTACACTTGCGGCGAATGTTAATTTAGTTGGAGGCTCCTGCACATACGAAATAACCAATTACGTGCGCATTGGATGAAAATAACTGATGAACTAATCATCTACTTATCACACCAGGTGCAAGAAGTTTGGAACACACAACGCAAACAGAACACAAATGAAGTACAAAACATAGACACCCGAGACATATGACCCAAACAGAGATCATCTACACGACTTACACTAACATGACCCTATACGTGATCTACACGATATGCTACCATGACTGTAGCATGATTTTTACCAGCATAGAAATATCCCAAGTTCTCAATTATGTCTAGGATCTGTTTGCATTGTAAGTTCAAAAACTTCAGATCAGAGAATCCCATTCATCCAGTAGTGCCATTGACTGTGTACATACTACCAACTCCATTTCGTAAGTGTCTATCCAAAAATCAGTTATTGCACATTGTTGCAAACAGGTAGAAGTTCGAGCAAAACTCACACGAGATCATCAAAACGGCTTATTGATCAAGCATTTTCTTCATGCTAACAAAACGTTTGTGAAAAAATTGCTTTCTGATGAATTACCTAATCCTATTAGTAGCAGGTTTCTTGTCCAAAATTCAAGTGATTGACCAAGCGTACAAGACATAGGTAGTTCATAAGATAAAATCGCGACGCTCCTCAATGACTAACACACAAACCAATATGACCAGACAATCAAAAGGAGTACGTAGGCAATGCATTATTACACTCTGAGGAATACCTTCACCTCCCGCTTTCTGGATAGCACAAATATCACCATTTGTATTCAGAGTAGCTGTCATAACTACTTCCTCCTGGTGGGTAGGATCTACCACCTGGAATTTAATGTACAAAGAAAGCCCAATGAATGACTTTTAGTTTTGGCTCGGCAATTTCCAGGTAAACAGCAACGCAGATATCTTCCCTACCGAAGTGCTTTCGTAGCTGAAAAATGCGAAGGTGACTGCTATAGGTAAATGATGAATTATAAGGGGTAGTGGCTTCCTAGCCTGTCAAAATGAAGTAAACATTACTCAGCTCTACGCCCAAAACCCAACTACTTTGGTAGGATAACGAATAATTCAAGTGTCAACTTTTGTTCTTTGGGTTAAATTCTTATATGTGAGCCAAGCAGAATTATATGGTGCTTTATACGAAACAGAATGTCACAACCTCTTCCTGAACAATCAGCAAAACCAATCAATTGCATATTATTTACATCAAGGCACAAAAATGGTAAAGACTAATTGTAGACACCCATCTCTAAGAGGTTGCACCAGGAAATTAAAACAAAAAACTGTCACAACATGAGTGAGAAACTTGATCAAGGATAAACTCAAATAAACTATCTCATCAACCTAGAAATATCAAGATAAAATTTTTTACCAGCTATTACATGGAAAAAACCGATTTCTCTCTTCTAGGGACAAAAACATGCAGAATTTAACATAAGCAGATTAAAGAAAAATGGGTTAAATACTCTACGTGAAAAGAATAGCTCATGATCACAATGAGTAGCATAGATCCACCCATCCTCTACTGAACCAATTATGGCAAGTCAAGCATTGTTTTACATATTTTAACTAAGAAATATAGCCACTGGCCATGGAAAATGATGAGATAAAACCTAGATTTTAAAGAGAACCTTAAAATCCAAACAGGAACCTCCTACAGAATCCATAGTAGCAATAGTCAGTTGCATAGCGGAAATTTCACTTGAGAAAAGTTATCTATGCACTGAAAATGATTGCAACTGACGACAAATGTACTATAACAAAATGATCATGGATCTAGAATTGCATTGAGTGCTCTCAATCATTATATGTTTTAAAAAATGAATGATATACCTGAACAAGATCCAAACCATCCAACAACAATAAGCAATTACAGAAACTTCAGTGAAAGCTATAAATTGAGCAAAACACCAGACTTTCTCTTCAAGAATCAAGCTTATAGCTTCACTAGTCTATAGAGCGCAATATCTCAACTCAAGAATACGCAACCTTCCCTTCCCTTCCCTCACGACTACATAGAATCTTCGCAGACTAATGCACCTGCTGCACAACCAAAACCACCTTCGAATCAATCATGTGATGAGAGCATGACAACACGAGAGAATGTGTGTGTGCGCGCGAGCGCGCGCGCGCGCTCATACCGCAGATTCTAATCAGAGCATGAAGCTTCAAGAGATTGGGCTGAGAGAGGAAGATTTGGCGAGCGTTGATGCAAAGTTGGAGAACTTCATCTCATACCGCCCTCGACCTTCCCCCTTCCCAGCCTTGTCGTCCGAAACCTTCCCATTGTTGGCGATTCAAGGAGGCGATTCCGCCGGGCCGTCATAAGACATCACCAAACGAGCAGTAGGAGTGATATCCTCTGCACAATGCAAATCTCAAATATATTCTTCCATAAGTAGAGAAAAGTTCCAAGGCAAATGAAATACATGCATTACCAAAATACCAAAACTAGAAATCATTCACAAATTCAATGGGATATCATCAAAGCCATCTCAATAGATTTTTCACGTGCCTATGCTCAGAATAAGGAAAAGGCTCGATGTGATCATTTAACAACCTTCAATCATGTGGCGTCACCATTCCCATACAACTCCAGGCAACTTTATAAAGGCAATCGACACCACATAATACTCGCATCTCCGCTCATGAATGGGGAGCAACTGGTCCAACAGTGAACGTTCAAACGAATTGTTCCGAATTCCAGCCATTTCCCAAAGCTAAAATCACCCATTCGCACGATTTATATAGCACATCCGATTAACTAAAAGATCTCATTTTTTCTTCCAAACAGTACAGAAACTTAGCTAGGTTCGACAGGGCTCAAATTCATTGAAAGAGAGGGAGAGAGTAGAACAAACCAAGCCTCGCTGAACACCGTCGGGTTTGATCATGATGAAAGTCTGCTCCAACTTCACTCTTCGCTGAACCAAACCCACCGAGACAGCGTGCACAGGACCCTTGTCACCACGATCCCTATCGACGCAGCTTCGCCGATTTGGCCGCGGAGTCGCCGTTGCGCGAATCCTTGGCCACGAGAAGGGAAGCTGAGAGGAACATGAAGATTCGAGGCGACGGCCTGATGCGAGGGAGCCCGACGCAGCGGCCGGCGAAGAATCGAAGAGACGGCCGGCGATTCAAGGAGGCGATTCCGCCGGGCCGTCGACGCCGTCACCACGATCCCTATCGACGCAGCTCCGCCGATTTGGCCGCGGAGTCGCCGTCGCGCGAATCCTTGGCCACGAGAAGGGAAGCTGAGAGGAAGCCGGCATCGAGGAAAGGCGAAAGCCGACGGACAAGGACAGAGGGAAAACGCGCGAGAGAAAACTCACCAGAGGAATCGAAGAGAGGACCGGCGATTCAGGAGACGATCCCAGAGCGCGAGAGAGCGAGAAGGTTCTGGAGGGGAAGAAACGCGTGCGGAGAGAGGAGAGAGAGAAAGAGATCTCCGTGGGAGGTTTGAAAAAGGAATTTTTTTTTTTTTTTTTTTTTGTAATTGGCGCTCAAATTTTGAGCCTGATGACGTGGCTAAATACCAACCGTCCGATTGGAACGGACGGCTGGGATTAGAACCGTGGCACCCCTGCCTAGATCTCACCTTGGCAGGGGATCCGGTTCCCTTTGGGATGGGGCCTGAATGACTTTGCTTAGACTTCTTTGCAATTTCAAGTCTGAGGTGTCAAATCCCACTACTTTTGCCACAATGAGACAGTGGCTTGTTGACAAAGAAGATCAGTAGAGGAAATAATGATACGAGAATAACCTTTAGTGCAGGACATTCATCAGATTCAATCCCAACGAACTCATGATGGCCAGGTAAAAACAATCAAGCCTCTATGTCCCCTTATGGTCACCGCCTCCATAGATGCAGTATCAATACCACCACTTAGTTAGTCCAAATTCAACGTCAGGACAGCGTAGAACAATAGTTAACCACGTAGCCTCCCCTCAGAGTCAAAGCATCAAACATACAAGCTGCATCATTGCGAAATCTATGTATCCCTCCAAGAACGTGTCAGAGAGAAGCAAAAAAAATGGAAGTGGTCAGACATTTGTCAGCAACATGAACGTCAGGGGACACCGAAGGCACCGTCGGTCTAGGATAGCACAGCACTTACACCCAATTCAATTACACGCTTCTCGTCTGATTCCACCCGATTCAATTACACAAGCATCAGCTGGACCTTCCTTTCGAATCGGTGATACAGCGTCTCACATCCAATCGAAAATGAGGCGAGGAAGAGGCTACAGGACGCCGGAGCTGGATTTGCAGGAATAGGCGTCGTCAAGCGGCATCGGATCTAGCTCGCCTGGCCCGGGCGTTGCCTAATCTGGCTCGCCGGGCCTGCGCGACGCCTTCTGACGAGATTCGTTGACTTCCGCGGTGGCTGGAGATAGACGGAATTGATCAACCACGGTGGCGGAAAGTCGACGGTGGGTGATCGGTTATCTAGGGTTCAAGTGTCGAAGATGGCTCTAATACCATGTCAACGAAAGAGAAGAAGTTGTATATCTAATAATAATAAATTACACCAATATGTAGATGTCTCTAATAATGAAAAAGACTAGAACACCCTTACTAACAAATAACCCAATAATTAATGTTTCAACAGCAATGATACAACTCAATTCTCTGAATCAAACCAAGAATTCAGTTCATTCGTGCCGGGACCCATATCTGCCTAGCACAAACACTTGGCTGTTTTGCCTTTAAAAAAGCTTCAGAAATCACACTACACAATGAGAATAAGTTAGTTTCAATGGCACATCCTGTTTCATGGGCACTGGCACGAGTTATGCTGAGTGCTTTCCCAGAAACGTAAAAAGACCAACCGGCTACAGAATTCCTATATCCGTTTCTTTTGTAGATCCTCCAAGACCCTCCTGGTTTTCGTTGTTTTGGAATCTGTGACGCTGCCGACTTGCTCCCATTTAGTGCTTGGCATATTCTCTTTCATATCTGAAGTTACAAGCAACTTCTTTGGCGTTTTCTCAATGAAATTGCTCCTGGCTCTTGTCCTTCCCACCATTGAGGAATTGACAAGCTTCCCAGGTTCCTCCATTTTTACGTCCATACTCTTGGTCAGAGGCGATATCAGGTTCAGCTGCTGCATTCTGACATTTTCAGCTACATCTGCAGAGAAATATAAATGAGAAGGATTACTAATCTATGTAGACGCAAACTTAAGTTACAAGAAGCTATTCCTGTTGGAAAACCGAAGTCTTGATACCTGTTCTTGCAGACAAATTGACAGATGCCGGACTATGGTTGCCTGAATTCGGAATTAAAGTCTCTTTCTCCTGTTTTATTCTTAATTCAGCACTTTCATTGGCATAACTTGAAAATGACAAATGCTCCTTTCTTAACTCACTGGGAGCATGTTGTAGTGGGCATATATCCGAAGGGACACGACCATTTGCATTCACATGAGCAAGTTTTTTCTCTCTGCCATCAACACAGGAAACCTTAACCTCAGGACTCCCATCTTCCAACTTCTCGCGATCCATATACTCTAGAATCATGGCAGAGACTTCTTGCTCCGTTGAGTCTTTCTCATTCTTAATGGTAAGCTCCTCTGTGCCTGGGCAATTACCGCAATGGTCCTCTGTCGCATCTCTCTTTTCATGCTCCAAATCACGGGAGTATTCGAATGTGGCCCCGTCCTTAGAATGCTCATCATCAGTGACTCCGATCATATCTTCCTTGTTTTCTTGGTTCTTCAAGAAAGTCTCATTTAATAGAGTAATTTGAGCATCAAAACGATCCACATGATCTTTCGAATCTTCTACAGTAACTACTGGAGCCTTTTCTTCCAACTTGGCGATCCTTACCTCTACATTGTCAGCGTTCTTGGCATTTCCATTTCTCTGTCTCTCTTCCCCAGTGTCTGCATCCAATTTTCCTGCACTGTCTAGTGAGTTGTCCCCGAGTACGAAGCTCATTTCCCAACTAGTAAATGTCTGCGACTCCACTTGATTCTCCAAAAACTTGTTTTCTACATTAGGAAAGAGAGAACTTCTCTAGCATCAACAATCAAAGAGAAAGTATGAAAGAAGTCTACTTACATCATAAAATGAAGAAGCGAATAAGTACTCACCAAGAATTGATGGATCTCCGTTTGATGAAATCAGAGAGAAATCACTGCTAGAGTCAGCATTTGCAGAAAGTTGCGTGGATTCAGTGGCAGGCTCATCAAGCCTTCCAGAACCATGTGTTTCTTCGTTGTGTTTAACAATCCTTTCACCTTTCGTACAAGAAGATTCACACACAATAGGATCAGTTTGCACAGAAGCAACTTCATCATCTCTGACATACTCTTTAGCAACTTCTCTGCAAGCTCCTGAGCTATGGTTAGAGTCGCTGGCATTTCCAAAGACAGCCTGGTCCTCTTGAGGCTCCTGAGCTTCCTGCACTATGACTTCCTCTTCAAAAGGAAACCCATGTTAGTGGAGATTTCCTCTAAAAATATCATGATTGAATGCTGGCTTTATATGAGCAAGTAGAAACATGGCAAAGCTACACTAACCTCGGTCGCCATCACTCTTCTCTTTGGCATTGGTGCCGATGTCCACATTGTTTTCTTTAGTTGGGTCTTCCCCTGGATTTTAGACAAGATGTACATGATATCATTAAAGCAAAATGAACCTCAACGTGTCTTTCGCACAGCTAGAAGATCTACTACTTTAGCACTTAGCAAGAATTCAAAAGTCGAACTTTGCTTGCAAGGATCCTCACCAGGAAATGGCACAACATTCAGAGGAGATGCAGCGGAAGAATCTGAAGCCTTATTTGGTTCATCACCTGGATGTACGACTAAACGTTTGCCTACAGAATTCGTCTTATCCCATTCATAGCCAATACCCATGCCATGCAGAGACATTGTGGTTTTTCCAGCTGGCGTAGAGCCATCCTCAAGATTAAAAGTTTCTGAATTTTCTGGCATAATCAATGCGCTAGCTTCATATTCCGTAGGTATGATATCTTCATGAGAAGTATTCACTATCTCAACGTGACCATTGACATTGGGAGCAGCTTCTATCATGTGACTACTGACCTCATCCAAAGGACTTCTCTTTAGTAATTTGTCATCATCAAATTGGACATCATCTGTCTTGGTATCCTTTGGGATGAGTGCGCTTTCTGTTGTTCCAACATATATGCTGACATATGCAGATATAGGTTCTAAGGGGATAGGATATTCCAAGGTTGATGGCACCTTTTGGTCTGGCCGCAAACAATTTCCTTTTTGACCATCACAAAGATCAGTCTTCTGCTCATCAGAGTGTAGCATGGTTCCCAAAACTTCATTGAGGTTACTCTTAGGATCTTCAGCTGCTACTCCTGGAGTAATTTTAGTGTCAAGATCGATCTTTGTAGACTCATCGCCATGAAATTGAACACAATCTTGGAGAAAGACTGTTGTTGTGTTTCCATCTTCTTCCTTGTTAAGTTTATCCACCGCCTTGATGGTCACAGTTGCAGAAGAAGCTCCCTCTTCAAATTCATAAACTTTGCAGATGCTCCCTGTGTTATTTTGATGGAAGTTTGGAGCTTCCTTTCGTGCATTCAACTCCTCTCCACCAGCACGCGGCAAAAGACAATTGCTTACTTCAATAACATCAGAATTTCCTTCTTCAAGTGCTTCAAGGTTTTCAGAATGGTTTGCAGATTGATTGGCTGAAAAGTTTGGATTAGATGATGCAGTCAACTCCATCTTGTCCACTTTATTCCCCATCTCCTCCTGCTGACCACCATCATCCAATTTCTCCAGCTTATGGCCATATGAGCTCGAAGAAAGAGAACTCACAGTTCCTTTCTTCTCCAGGGACTCAAAATGTGCAAATTCAAAATTGAAACTTTGTGTAAGATCAACACTGTTTTTTTCCAAAGAAACAACTCCTTCAGGACCGCAATTTAGATGTGCAACCGCCTCCTCATGATCATCCTTATCAGCTGGTTGGTCCAGGCTAAGGTGCGAATCTCCCTCTTCAACAATATGATTGCACTGTTCAAGATTCTGTTCTTTCAAGCATTCATGGAAAGCAATGGCCTCTGTAGTACAGGATACGTTGAGAACATCTTTGATTTCACCAAGTACTTTCATATGACAACTTCTCAGTGCATTTGATTCATCTGATTGAAGATTTTCACAGGCAACTCTACTAGTAATGGTATCGGTGTCTGCACCTTTTTCAGCATTTAAATTTCCACAAAGTTGGTGACTGGAACTATCATTCATGACTTCTTTCATGTCTAAGACCTGATCCTTTCTGCTTGAAATTACTTGCAGAATTGATTCAGTCAATACCTCTCTTTTAGCTACTGGCCTCATGATATTGTTCACATCACAAGAGCTAAGGAAGCTCTTTTTTTCCACCTCTAAACTGTTCTCTTCTGAATTGGCATCTAGAAATCTGTGACTTAGAGAATTTCCATCATTTACTGGTGAAAAAATCTCATCTTCAAGATTTCCCCCAGCTGCACATTGAACAATAAAGTTCAGTAACTAAAGCATCTCTTACAACATAATTATCAAAAATGATGAGAACTGTTAGCATTTTAGAGAACAAGTTGCTTTTGTGAATTCAAACTGAAGTTAAAGCTCTCACATAATTCTTGAGAATGGGGAAAAAAATGCTGAATTCACCTTCATATCCATCATTATCCTTAGTGACATCATTTGTGCAGGATGACATTTCATGGTCGAAAGTATTGGGAGCTGCAATACATAAATACATCAGTAAAAGTGAAGAAGAAAAACCAGGGCTATCTTTAGATAAAAGATTGTAACAAAACGATGACATATTATGTCCCTTACAAGGCAGAGCAACCATTTCACTGGGGATGCCTTTGTCTTCAGCACTGCTCCCCTCTACTGAAGTAATCAAGTCAAATGCTTGGGCACTAACTGTTTTCATGCGTGATTTGCCAGTTTCATCAAAACCAGATTCAAAGCTTCGCATCATCAGACCATTTTTTCTATGCTCATCAGTATCAGGGCTGGGCTCATCTGGACATGTACCTGTACAATCCACTTGCAGCTTGTCTTTCAAATCATCATCACGAGCATTTATTAAATCTGTTCGAAAATGGACTCCATTATCCTCCTCTGTGGTAGAGTCCTCTTGAATTTTCTCTTTGTTATCCATTCCAACCTCCATACTGCTGAGGTCACTTTCACTTTTGAAAACTGGTTTGCTGGAAATTTCCTCCCCAAAGGTACGGAAACATTCTTCTACCAATGGACCTTGCCCTTTAACATCTTTAAGAAATCAAGCCAAGGAAAAGATTTAGCTAAAAACCTGAAATCTTTGTCAACAAATCAACAATTCCAGTTTTATACTCTATATAACTAATTTAGCATTTGATAACTGCCACAGAAGTAAAAGAATGTCCCTGTAAGTAGGATCAATTTCTTTTTTTTTTTGTCATATGCAGGTAGGATAAAGTTTTTTTTTTGGGTAGGATCAAGTTCGTCTCCAGTAAATTGATAAATCATCCATATATTTGTGCTGGAAGAAGATCCAGGAAAAGGAAGATTGCGGATAAAACCAACCTTTTCCTTGCTTTTCTGACTCCTTTTGAAGAGGGTGCTCGTAAGAGAGAACACATTTCTTAGCAACAGGAGCTGCAAAAAGGAAATTATTACTTAAGAAAACTCAGCCTTAACAAAAGCTAAATGGAAGAAAATATATTTTTAACTTACTGTTACATCGTGGGATCATGCTGAGATCTTTTCCAGAAGACTCTCGAGTGAAATTACCCAAAGGCATTTCAGAAGCAATATCAGAGCTTCCTTCCTCAACTTCTCGTATTTTTTCTCTGGTAATTTGACCATCTATCGGGCTTGAAAGTGAGAAACTCACATCAGCAGATTGATTTCCTTCAGCAACCTTGTCTATAGTCATCTCACAAGCTGCCACTGTTGCTTCCGCACTTTCCAGTGGCTCTTGGCTTTCCCTTTCCTTTATCCCTGGTTCTTCTGTGGTTTTTTCGGAAGTGCATAAGCCATCCTCTGCATCCATTATTGTCTGCTGTGGTTGTTCTCTTTCACTTGAAAATTCAGTCTCACTGCTAGTGTATCTATCTCCTCCAAAAGGACCATCGCTTTGAAGTGATGAGATAACGAAACTGATAGTTTCTAGTTGATTGGCCTCTGCACAATGTAAAGAAAGCAAAGTAGATTACTCATCTGTCATTCAAAAAAGGAAAAAATAGCAAAGCAGAGACTGTAGCTTTTGGCAACAGAAGAATATGTGAATTGTGAGTAATCCCATCAGAGTTAGTCATAGAGACCAAGGGAAAAAAAAGATGCAAAACTTAAGATTCTCAATGCACCTCCACATCCTAACGCAAGCATTTCTGGAGTTCTTTGTGGCGCGCTAGAGCAGCTGTTATGCAACTGAATGGCCACGACATCTTCTGTAGCAGTTTTGAAAGTACCAACTTGTGGCCTTAAGTTTTTGTCATGTACTTCACTGGCCTCATACGCTTGATTCTGTTCCTCATTAGTGCTAGCATCAAGAAGAACAATTTGATGAGTGTGTTCATCGGCATCTACAGGACCTCTCTCTGTGATTCCTCTTTGCCCACACTCATCCATATGATCCTTGAGACCTAATTCCTGATCAAGCAAAGAAAAAACCAGCTTAGGTTTTCTAGTCGTGTTTGTTATTGCCAACTCCCAAAAAAAATACCGTTATCAATCAGATACAGGTGTAAAATTGGTACCTCAACACTTATTGGATAAGCATCTTCTCCAATAAATAAGTGTTCTGTTTCTGGTTTATTCTCCAAGCATAAGGGAGCATCGGAAGGTTCATCTGCAAAACTGGGGAGTCAATAAGCTATCTACAGAAAGCTGTGGTATGTTCTCCAAAATTAAATGGGAACAACACTTACCCATGCTATCTGAGTTCCGAGTGAGAGATGCATCTTGGTGGGAGGCGGCATTCACATCCTCAATTTGAGCTCTTGAAGATACTTGTTCTGGAATACATGACCGATTGACAGAATCCTGCACTTTCCCTCTGTCGTCCTCAATTAGAACTGTTGGCTTCTCACCTATAACGACAGAATCAGTTGGGAGTTCCTCTAAGCCACACTTCACATCAACCGCTTGGGACTTCTCATCGGCTGAAACCAGAGCATTGCCCAACCGTGCTGCAAGGTCATCTTTTTCATAGATGTTTACTGCATAAAGTTCACAAGTACTAGCTCCTGTTATGTCTCCAGCCTTGCCATCTGATCCCTTGTTCTTTGAGCACTCAGCTTTATCTATTTTTCCATTCTTTTCCAACCCATCTTCATGTTCCAGAACTGCCGGCACATCCAAGTAGACATAAATATTCAAAGTATCCATCATCTCAGCTTTTTTAGCTCTTGCACCTGACTTTGCTGAGATTGTTGCACTGCCTGTTTGCCTCTTGGCGTCAGCTTTAACAATATTTTTCATGGATGCACCATGTTTTAATTTATAGGTACCTCTTTTAGACTGTCTGCTGGTCCTGGGTTCTTCAATTAGAGGTTCAGAATATTCCATATCTCCATTTGAGGCCTGTCCCCCCTTTTGCTTAGCAGGTGCATCTGAGGACATCCTTGAATTGTGTGTAAGGGCATTAATCATCAATTTCTTCAATGACTGCTCTTTTGCAGAAGTTTCTACTTCTGATACGGTATTGTTCGGGCTCCGTCGCACATTCTGCCTGTCAGTTGGTTGAGCAATGAACTCTTTATCAGTAAGGATGGCAGATGGAATAGCTTTCCTTCTGGATCTTCTAAGGGGAAGGACATTGACAGGATCAACAGCAACCCCAAACTCTGAAGCCCCTAACTTATGACACGTGTCTTTGCTTCGTCTTCTTGTCTTGTTCTCAAGAACGAGTACATTTCGCTCTTTACCCACGTGAACAGGAGAATGCTTTCCCCTCAAAACACTTTGGCCGGAACCATTTGATATGTGTCCGAGGCAATCGACCTCTTCATGTTCCTCTAAAACCTCAGATTTCCTACTTTCAGCTTCAATGGTAGAAGCATCGAGGCTGGACTTCTTTTGAGAACACATTTTAACACAAGCGACGTCAGCATCCACTAAAGATTTTGAACCTGCCGCTGCATTGCGCTTCATTCTTTTAGTCTTCCTCCTCTCCACACTCCTTCCTGTGAAAATATCAGAATTTTTACCCTCTGGACCATCATTCTCGCTTGGTGGATTTTCGTCTTGTGCAGTTGATTTTCGTGTCCTTCTGCCTACAATATTTGGCGGTTGACCAAGTGTGACAACCTCAATCTCTCCCTGCACTTCCACAATTTCATTTAGTGCTATAACAGAAGAATCACGCTCCCCTCTTGGAGCCCTGGACCGCGTTATTCTCCCTACAGATTTGACTGCCTCTGATTCCTCGCTCAACAACTTTGAATCTGTCTCCCCTCTTTTCATGCGCTTCGAATGCCTAGTAGTCTGCCTTTTTTGTGCCCTCACAAATGCTAGAGAACCGTCTTCAGGTTTGTCGTCTGAATGCAAATGCCCTTCAGTATCATTTCTGTTCCTCTTCTTGGCATCTGACGGTCTTACGTTCTTCCTCGTATTCTCTATAGTTGTGCCCTCAACTTTGCTATCTTTCTCAGCTCCGACTCTCCTGCTTCTCAAGTGCCATCGAAGGGGGGCCGCAACTTCAACCTGAGGATTCTCACAATTAGTGCTGTCACTCGGTTCAGGACTCGCATCACCAGCGTCAATGCTCTGAATTTCATCATTGTCGACTTTCACCTCTCCTCGCCTGCTCTTCTTCCTAATGCCAGGCAAAAAAACTTGGGCTACATCCTTATCGACTACTTTTCGCGCCCTCGGACTTGTTGCTCTAACCGGACTCTGCATGGATCCTACAGAAACTACCCTCCTGCGAGATTTTTCGACAGCCAAACTCCATCTACAGCTAGACCCCCTTGACCTAGGTCGCTTCTCTCTCGAAGTACATTTCAAATTTGAACTGACGAACACAAAAGTTTCATCGACAGGGCTAAACCTCACTTTCTTCACATTCTTCCGCGCGGCCTTACCATCGGTTTCACGCATTGGTTCTACTGAACCATCAGAGTTACACTTCCACTGGACAACAGACTTCTCGGCCTCCTGCTGAGTAAAGACAAACAATTGAGCCACGCCTTTTCAAACTTTCGTCTCTAATTTGTATCTCATCCAGAATAAACAGGAAAAAGGAACTACTGCCATGAACAAAATCAGTCAACGAAAACCAAAACCACGGAACTCTAAAAGAAGGTCGCAAACCATCTAGAGTCAGCCCAATCGAGGAGTCGAGGAGCAAATCGAATCCCAAAAAATAAAACAAAGAAAATTACATTAAAAAAAATACCCATGCCCTCTCTTGATTTAGTAATGTGGCTTGCATCCAACAACAGGACTTGTAGCAGAAACTTAGGCCATTCGCAAAAAATACGATATGTCCATAGTATGTGTCGAGAAAATTAACACTCACCTCGAAGATCGAACTCAACCGATCTGCCATCTCGCGGTTCGTCAAGTTAGCAGGCACGCCGTGCTTCTTGCACAGCGCCTGCAGTTCTTTCCGTTTCATGCTATGAAACTCCATTCCCGATCTCTTGCCTAGAAATTGAAGGATCGGAGCGGATGAAGCCGTGGAGAAATTAGGGATCCATACCGGTGCGGACTCAGCGGATGAAGAAACGACCCGAGTTTCCACTTCGACTGTTTCATCGTGGATTGCTTCCCGAGGAAGATGGTTGCTTTTGAGGTTTTCCCTCGGAGTGGGTTGATCCGTTTTTCAAAATTCGAATGAAACGGCTTTTCCCGCCTTCTGAAAAAGGTCGCCCTCAAAAAGAAAAAGGACATTCCCGTCAGAGAATGATTACAGGGAATCGACACGTGGACAAAGTTATTTTATGCATTTATGCAATCGAAATTTGATATTATCATATAAACTATAAAAATATAAACAAAAATATATATAGACATGACTTTATGTCTCGACTAGAGTGAAACTTTGATTTAATAGTTATGCAATCGAAATTTTCTTCAAAATTGCAATATAAGTACAATTACTAATTGTATCGTAATGCTCCATATATTTCGTGGAACAGATAGTCATGGCCGGTTCGGCGAAACCATCGGTTCCGGTTCCAACTTTGAAATTTAATTTTTAAAATAATAATTAATAAAATAAAAATGTTAAATTATCAATTATAAATTATAATCAAATTGTACATTGTAATAAAATTTGAGGAAAAAAAAGATGAAGAATGGGCTTGAACTTAATGAATTATCATTAAGCGCCCATATATCTTCTTAAGGATAGAAAAATCAAAGCCTATGCAGTTCTTTTACCTTTGATAACCCCAACTTACCTCATCGTCAATCATCGCTACCCGTTGTGGTATGCGTGCCGGTGGTATCTTCACAATCCTCGCTGAAAAGTTCGTATTCTTGACCCAACTCTTTGTGTCGAAATCTAGCCTTTGTCCAATCATCTACGCAAGTTTGAGCCTCGACAGATTCCGGACTTAATCTTGAACAACAATCGTCCAAAATTAATCATCCAGTGCTAAATGATTGTTCAACTGCAACTGTTGAAAAAAGTGTTGCTAATATTTGTTTTGCGATGAGAGCGAGAACTAGGAATTGAGTTGAATGGTTCTTCCACCACTCCAGAATTTTGAAATATTTGTTGTATTCGAAATCACTAAACTTAAAAGCAATTGTTAAATAGTTTTCTAATTCGAAAATAATACCTCCTCTTGTCGCCCTTTTTTTTTTTTTTTGCTTATTTATGAGCATTTTGTACCATTTACTAGTTGAACCATCTGTATCGCTTTGTGAGGCACTAGATTGGGAAGATCCACTATCACTTAAACCATATCTACTACAAAATTCATTATATAATGCTACTATAGCGTGTTTAACCTCACTTTGTATAATTGAAATATCCATTGCTTCATCCAAATGTAAACAAGCATAATAATAATCATTTAGATAATCTAATAGACCATCTAATTTAGTACGTGGATCGAAAATAATACCGACCAAATAAACAAGAGGAATGTTGAAATAATAATGCAACCATTTTTCTTGCATTACTAAAATAGTCGGAGCTAATTGAGTAACTTTTTTCATAATCACTAAAAACACCAGCAATATCAACATATTGTATTAAAAATAAATGCGTAGTAGGATAATAAACATCAAATAAAGTATTAGTAGCATTATTAAAAACTTTCAAAAAATTTAATTTTTTTTTTTGCGAACGTCCCAATGTTGCTGGAGTAAAGTAATATCGAGAACATTATTCAAAATAAATGCACATAATAAATCTTTGTACTCAAAAAATTGACCGAAGCAACTCGTAGGCAGAATTCCAACGAGTCGGAATATCTTTTGGAAATCTTTTTTCCGTTCTCCTATTTTCTTTGCAAAATTTGTCCCATACTTTCATAAATTAGGCACAGCTCCATAAAAATTTAATTGCTTTCTTTATTGGGACGAGAGCATTCTCAAGAATTAGTAAACCATCTCATACACATAAATTTAAAACGCGGCAATAACATCTAATGTGAAAAAAATTGTCTGCCAAAAGTGCGTTTACAAATATTTTCTAATTCGGGAATGGAAGCGGTATTTGCCATGGCATTATCAAAATCAATCGAAAAATTTTTATTGATCAAATTATATTCTTTTAAAATTTGTCTAATCATTTTATAAATATTAATGGCCGTATGCTTTTCATCAAAAACTCGAAATGCAATATTTTTTTTTTGAATAGTTCAATCGTCACCTATCTAATAACATGTGAGACCCATATAAGAATAAATTTGCCAAGGATCAGTCCAAATATCGCTGCCTATATGCACACATCCATTGAAATCCTCAAAAAAATTTGGCAAACTTTTTTTTTATAACCAAGGTGTCCAAAAAAAAAATAGTTTTTTGTTGTTGTTTATAAACCTTGAAAAGTTCGCGTCTAAGAATAGTTTTTGGAACAGATGGTGATTGCGGAACCAATGTAGTGTTTACCAAAAATTTCAAATTAAAACTTTCACCAGTAATAAACGGAGCATGTTTAAAGGCAACATATTCAACTAATATTTGTTTATAAAGTGCATCGGTGTAGCGGAATAAAGGATGATGGTTAGGATTGACGAACTCAAAAATTTGTTGTTGGCTAGTGTTGATCCTCGCTTGCGTTGGATGTTGTTTCGTCATATGCTGACGGAATGTTCCGTAGCCGTCTCATTTAGAAAAATTGTATGATTTCGGACAATATTTACAGTTTATCTTAAACTTACCTTCGCTTTCATGTACCTTGTCGAAGTGTTGGCATAAGTCGGATGTACCTTCTCAATCATTCCATTCCGGTTCATTTGTTGTCGACATTTCTTCGACACAAGAAGGAGGATAAAGACTTTCTTGCGTTGGGACGTGCTCGACACTGGAATTAGGAACATAGTTAATATTATCATCGTCATCTACCCAACATGCATAGTCACGAGGATCAAATTCAGGATGATGAAAATTGGATTCTCTCATCGGGCTCTTTACAGTATTTCTACTTCCACTTGCCATTTTTTGAGAGAATTGATTGAAAAATCAATTCAGATAATTGAGACGGGTTTGAGAGAATTGAGCGGATTGAGGGAATTTGAGAGAATTGAGATGAGAGGAATTGTAAAAAAAATGAAAGGAGGATGGATATTTATAGCAGGAAGGTATGATATAATATAAATTGTAAAAAAAAGGGGTGCCGGCCGTTGCATGGGCACAAACCCTATATATATAATTTTATTTTATTTTATTTTTACGGTTCGAAATTGCCAGTTCCGGGCCAGTTCCTAAAATTATGGAACCGGAACCGACTCTCGAAGGCCGATTCAGGTTCTGAACCGTGGGCCCGGTCAACGAGCTGATTCCGAGCCCACAGTTCAGAATGGCCATGTCTAGGAATAGATCGTGCGTGCCTATTATTTGATAGACAGAAGTCTCTCTTTTCGAGGAAAATTTTAAGAGAAGAATATTGCAAGGTGTAAACATAGTCAGATATTGTATATGTTTAATTCTATTTAAATTACGAATTAGTGAAGTTAACCCCGTGAAATATTCATGTTTATATCTAAGTGAATTTGACTCTATTAAGCATGACATGTTATATTGCAGAAAAAAGCACAAAACAACTATTTAAATATTAGTGAACAAAACAAATTGACTTTTACCACGCGCGATATAATTTGTAGGAGAATGGACTAACAATATCTGGATCAATATATAAGGAATAGAAAACGAGAAAAAAAGTGTACAATGGTAAAGTAGTATTTTTTTTTATTTTGATAAAAAAGGTGTCTGGGTCAGCTTGCGCGCACCTCGACTATTTATCGGGGGAGACTAGCATAGCAACCCACCGCCATGGCCCCCCACTTAAATCACAAGTGCTCAGCTGGGGAATTGAACCTGGGACTAGTGCGCCTAACCACACAATCTCAAGTGCGCCCTAACCAACTGAGCTACCCATGTGTGGGATGGTAAAGTAGTTTATACTATACGAAATGTATTATGTAGTTGAACCACATAAACAATACATACATTTAGGGTGCTCAATATTAAAAAAAATATTTTCAAAGAATTTAGTTATATCTCTATTGAAAAATTTGTCAAAAAAAAATAATATTTTCACGATTGATGACAATTAATGCCTAATAATTTTCGTGGGTGATGAATTTTGTTTGCATTAGTTCATTTTTGTAAGTGACATAAGCTGTCACTCTTCGAAAAATGTTTTTCAAATCTTGAGTTATCTATGAAACAATTGCACCCTTTAATGACAACACCCCTTTAGGCTTACGATCTTAGTGAATTCATTAAAATGATGATTTATCGGTAGAATTATCTTCAAAGTAGTAAATAAAAAATAGAGACTTCACGCGTGGGCATTGGGCAACGAGCTAGCGATCCATATTTTTTTATCTTGGATTTTGTTAAAAGTGTCCACCAGGCATTTGTTAAATGACAAAATAAAGAAATTTCATAATTTAATACATCGATTTTGTTTTTATATTACGTGTGATTAGTATTTTGAAAATCCAACCATTATTTATAAACATGGCTCGTTTGTTATTTTTGTCCCAAAAAAATCCATTAAAAAAGTATAAGCTCGACTTCCAATAATCAAGATAACTTGGAGACTTTTTATTCTATATATATATATATATATATATATATATATATATATATATATATATATTGTCTTTTCATGATTTGGGATGTTGTCCGACAGCCCCCTCTATCATTCCTAACCATTACTCTCACCCGATATAAAACGTGGAACACATCACATTAATTTATTGAACTACCCAATTGCATTGACCTTAAAAGGTCAAGACGATTATTGCAAAATTTTATTGGTAAATGTCTAATTCGCCACCTCTTGCTACTTGATGGGCCTATATGCAATAAAATTTCAAGGTTATATCGTATCTATGGTATTCTTAAATGAATAAATACACAAATGATTCCTTCTGAGAAAAAAAATATATATAAATGGTCCTTGAATTTTGATTTGATAGCCGAATATGCAATATCGTCCATGAACTTTTAATGTGTGTTCAATATGATCCATGAAATTTTGACATATGTTCAATGACGTCCTTCATTTAATATATTAAAATTTTAGAGACTATATTACATATTGGGCCAAAGTTCAAGAATGACACTGAACAAATTAAAAGTTTAGGAACTACAGTTCAAGGGCAATATTGAACAAATTAAAAGTTTGGAGATTACGTTGCACATTAAATCAAAGTTCATGGAATATTTGTGTCATTTTTCCATTCTTAAATCTAGGTTGCTTATTGCCTTTGGTAAGCAAATTGAAAGATTGGAGGACTAATTCCATAAGAAGAAACAAATGTGAGGCTAATTGCAACCGATTAATGGTCGAGGGTTTCCGACCAAAAAATAAAATGGTCGAGGGGGGTTGTAATCGGATTTCTTTACAAGCGAAATTGATGAATAATTATGCATCTCGGCTGGGGTCATTGTGAAATTAACAAAACTGATGGGAGCATTCTGTAATTTCAAAGTTCTTTATAAGTACCAGCAGCTAGGGTTTTAGAGCACGTCCTCTCCTGCAAGGACTTTATAACTCGCCGCTGGGGTCATCTCCTCCGCCTCTCTCCCGCATTTCTCTGTTGCACCGCCACTTCAGGTATTCTCTCTCTCTCTCTCGATCTCTCGAAAATGGCGTTCGTTCATTACAATCGAACGATTCTCATGCGCCCTTCATTGCTCTCAAGACGAGCTTGGCGAATGGGTTTCGTCTACCACATTCGAGAAGGAAAAAAATTGGACCTTTTGTTGGTTTATTGAAGTTTACCCGGCATCTTGTCATTGTGATCGTCTTCTACACATGTTCTTGTTCTCGATACTGTTGGCGAGTCTGAAGTGTGTGGCAGGTAGCCCAGGATAAGCTGCTTGGGCTTTCCTTCTGTACGCTTGAATAACGCTCATGAGATTTTCGATAGCACCTTCAGGTCTTTTGCGCGTTGTCCTGCATAAAGGGCTTGCTCTATTCGTATCTGGATGAGAAATGTTGCATTAAGCTGAGAACTTATTGAATTGGCAAATGGTTTAGATCGGATGGGATTTCATTACTTTCCGCGTTCCATGTTATGCGATGATGATTTAGCAAAGATCCTAAATTTCAAGTGGCCCGTCGAGATATTTGTGTTCTAGGATGGCTACGAGAGGATAATACAAAAGTAATATTTGATGTGTAGTGATTGATTTTTGTTTTGGTTTTTTGTAGGAGGTGAAGAATGTCTCACCGGAAGTTTGAGCATCCTAGGCATGGATCCCTTGGATTTCTGCCGAGGAAGAGGGCTGCTCGCCACAGGGGAAAAGGTAATTTAGTAAATGGCCGGCCGATTGCTACATTTATCTACAGAATTAGCCATGCATCCACACATATTGTGTGTGCGTACATGGAGAAGTGCACAAGCTGCACATCATGCGCACAGAAGTCATTGGAAGAAGGCCATCTGGGAGTCTGGATTGTAAATAAAGCTTAACTGAATGTATACCAATGTTGTCTCTATCAAAGACCAAGATCAAGTTGCATGTTCAGATTTTGACCAATACTGCTAGGTTGTAAATGTGGTAGTTGCTTGTTGGCAGACTCTATCTCTTTTTGTTGCCTGGCCAACTTTTGGCAATGAAGTGATATTTAGAATTTGAAGGTTAATTTTTACCAAGATATCAATCATAAGGTGTAGTGATGTATTAACTGTTCCGTGGGGTTCATGCATCTACCCATTGTAATGTGGTGTTTTTTTTACATGGTGAAAGATTACTGTACTTTTCACTTTCATCTTGTTCCATACTGACCAGCTTATTTTCTTGATTGACTATTCAGTGAAGGCTTTTCCAAAGGATGATCCTAGCAAGCCCCCCAGGCTGACTGCGTTCCTGGGCTACAAGGCAGGGATGACGCATATTGTCAGGGAAGTAGAGAAGCCTGGATCAAGTGAGCAATGTTTAGCTTTTACCTTTTCATTTCCCTTGTTCTTTTTCTAGTCGCATGTTGAGTATCCCAATTCTTACTTGTACGTAAGCCCAAAATCAAGTAGATTCACGGGCAATGACTTTGGACATAGCTTGCTTGACAGAGGAATTATTGATCGAAGAGTGGATATTACTTGCTATTCTATTAGTTTTCCCAAAAGGTGGAGTTCGTTGATTTGCTAGAAATCGGTAGTCTGTTTGCGGATAAATTTCGGTGCTAGTGCAGGTCTGTGTTCCTAATGTCTGCTTCAATGTTCATTACTTGTGGCTATCTCCCTCCTTCCATTTACTTGTCTGCTTCAGTATGTCTTTTTACTTTGCGACAGATCGTATTTCATGGATGTAGGCTAACACATCCACTCGCTGGAAAAGTCACTTTTGCGTGTTTTGCCATCTTGGTTAAAGCTCTCCTTTTGTTTGGTGATGGTGGTCAATTAGCCAGTCACATATCAGTCACATGACTGTTGTTCTATGTGAATGGTCAGTACGCCACCTAGAATAATGCATTTTGGTGGCCTTTTCTAGTGATGTATTCATCTATTTTCACTTGTAGGTTGCCATTACATTGATTCAAATAAGTTTGTCGGTCACTCATTCTTTAGTCACATTTCCGCTGGAACTTCAATTGCATAGTTCTCAATGAGGTTGCAAAATATACGTTTGGTTGGACTAAAGATCCATTTTTTTTCCTTCTAGAGCTTCACAAGAGGGAAACATGTGAAGCTGTGACTGTGATCGAGACACCTCCCATGGTGGTGGTTGGTGTTGTGGGTTATGTTAAGACTCCACGTGGCCTCCGTACATTGAGCACAGTCTGGGCTCAGCATCTGAGTGAGGAAGTAAGACGTAGGTTCTACAAGAATTGGTGCAAGTCCAAGAAGAAGGCATTTACCAAGTACTCAAAGCAGTATGAGACTGAAGAAGGAAAGAAGAATATCCAAGCTCAGCTTGAAAAGATGAAGAAGTATGCTTCTGTGATCAGGGTTTTGGCTCACACTCAGGTATGGAGCATTTTAGGTAGCCTAAATTGGTGATAGACACATTGATGCATATACCAGCTAGAGATTGGTCCTTATGCATTAATTCATTCTGATACAATAATCCACTTAATTTTTTTGGGTAATGCTCAACAGATTACAAAGATGAAAGGATTGAAGCAGAAGAAGGCCCACCTGATGGAGATTCAGGTTAATGGTGGTACAATTGCTCAAAAGGTGGACTATGCGTATGGATTCTTTGAGAAGCATATTCCTGTCGATGCTGTTTTCCAGAAGGATGAGATGATCGATATCATTGGTGTGACTAAAGGTAAGGGTTATGAAGGTGTTGTGACCCGTTGGGGCGTCACTCGCCTTCCCCGTAAGACTCACAGAGGTTTGCGGAAGGTGGCTTGTATTGGTGCTTGGCATCCTGCCAGAGTTTCCTTCACAGTTGCTAGAGCTGGTCAGAATGGCTACCATCACCGCACTGAAATGAACAAGAAAGTTTACAAGGTTGGCAAGACTGGCGATGAATCTCACACAGCACTTACCGAGTTTGACAGGTGAGAACTTTGGGACATCTTCCATACGATACAGATATATGTCCCAGGAGTTTCCTTCAAAGAATCTGATGTTGTGTGTTCTTTGTTAGGACTGAGAAAGACATAACCCCCATGGGTGGCTTCCCTCACTATGGTGTTGTGAAAGATGATTACCTTATGATCAAAGGTGGCTGTGTTGGACCTAAGAAAAGAGTTGTCACGCTGCGTCAGTCCTTGCTTAAGCAGACATCTCGTGTCGCTCTTGAAGATATCAAGCTCAAGTTCATCGACACTTCGTCAAAATTTGGACATGGACGATTCCAGACAACACAGGAGAAGCAGAAGTATTACGGACGCCTGAAGGCTTAGTACACCAAACTACCCTATCATTTTGCGTCATTAAAGTTTGAGCTACCTTTAGTTCCATTGCATTTGGACTTGAATGTTGCGACATTGTTTTTGTTTTCTGATTGAATTTGAAGTCCCTTGGATTTTGAACATTCTCATCTATTCGTCAAATTTTGGGTTGGGAGGACATTTTGTTTTAAATGGTAATCGCCCCTTCGTGATATCTTTTTATGCAATTTCACATGATGTTCACATTTAACATTCCAGATCTTGGACTTCATGCACGGATGGAAATGCAAGAACTGAGTATGGCTCATGTGCTTTTTGATTGGTAATGCGATGGGGGGATTTGGATCGTATCTAAGTTGTCGCGCCTATGTATTCGACTCTGCGCTTTCTCGTTGGTTCTTAGAAATGTCTTTTGTTTATCAAATTAAAATGCGATGATAGGTATCTATTAAAAAAAGTACTCCATTCACTTTTAGCAGTGTCATCACCTATAGCATCCTACGCCCGAGTTTGTTTATTGTTATTATTATTTTTTTGGGTCGGAACTTCCCATGCCTGAGCTGGTGACTGGAAATGAATGTACTGATATTGCCGGGAAAAAGTGTTTTTTATTATTATTTATTAAACGTGTTTTTTTTCCCAAAAATCATAACGGAGAACAAAAACACAAAAAGTGTTTCTGTTCGGAATACTTTTGGAACAATTTTTTGCCAAACACGTTTCTGTTCCAAAAGTGTTCTGACAACACTTTTAGAACAGAAACGCATTCCAGGGAGCGTTACCAAACGCAGCCTTGGTAACTAAGGCTGCGCGTGATAAGTTGGTAACCATTTTGATTTCGAAAATTGATTCTAATTGGAATAATTTTTTCTTATCCTGATCTCGAATGAGTTTTAGAAAATTAAAACATGCTTGATAACTGTTCAAAATTTTTATTTCTAGAATAGAAATGTGTTTGATAACTATACAAAATTTTTGTTTTGAAAAATTGTTTCTCTTCCTAGTGTTTTTTTTCCCATTTAAGTCAAATAGCTATGTAGTTATTTTGTAAAATTTCATCTTAAATTGAAGACTAATTTTCATTTCACACTAAAATAATATACATTATTTTTTTAGCATGTCATGAATAAAACACAAATTTCAACACACGACGTTTGAAGTTCGATTGAAAAGAATAATTTAATTTTTTTCCCCTTAGATTTAATTTGCAACCGTGCTCTCACTAAAACAAATGAAATCAACATTAGGTGAGCCTGGTGGTCATTGCTCAATTGTTTCCTGTTTCAAATGCGCATACGGATGAAGAATTTGATGGGTATGATGGAAGGTGGATCCATTCTTGCACTGAGTAATCTGGAGGAGGCGCTTTGAAAGACTCTACAGAGACAAAGATGGGCTGTCAAGAATGTAGAGGAGGTGAGATGGACAGTTGGTTAGATCTAGTATGGATCGTACATGAACGGTAGTTGAAGCCAGCGGCTCTCTTAGGGTTCCCTCGTAACAAAAGGTGATCTAATTGGATTTTAGGGGCATTAATCGTCTAATCATGTCTTTGGCTGTTGGTGATCGTTTGACTAATTTGAGAATCTGTATCTATATCATCACATTCAAAGTGACAATAACAAGTTTAGTTTGCTTTTGCAAGCCCGTAACTGAGGGCGTCAAATAACCTGTCCAAGTCTTACTGCTTTTCCCCAAAAGACAATAACAACTCTGTTTGGGGTCTATTTGAAGTTTGGCATCGCGCATCTTAAGTAGACAGCACTATAAGCACAAAACTCTTGGCCCACATTAACCAAAGAAAGACACGAGTGAATATACTTTTCAGTTTTCACTAGCAGATGGTACCTTAAATGCATCAAAATAATTGTTTTTCTTGCTACGATAAATCTTGCAAAGTTCTTAAAAAATAAAATTAAAAAAATAATAAATAAAAACAACTGTTTTATTGGCATTAAAAAAATTAAGAATACACATATATATATATATATAGTGATCTCAAAATGACCAAAAGTTAAATGATACATTGATGTTAAGTTCCCATATACCTGGATCATTCACAATAACTGTTTTATTCATATTATCCCAACCAAATCCGAATTCTGTCAGAAGCTTGTTCATCTTCTTCTTCAGCCGTGATACCTTATGTTGGCGTTCTACCCGACTATTGAGTTCAGCCAATATGGTCCCCCCCCCCTTTTTTTTTTTTACCACTTCCACCGTCAAACTTATAAAGAGGTTGGTCACATAATTGGTCCGCGTTGCATTACATGTATCATTCTCGGATGCAATGGCTACCACACGCAACCATAACATAGTCATAACATTGTAAAATAAAACAAAAAAGGTATGGAGATTCAGACTCTGGGTTTGTATCCTCCCACACACGTATTCGGCATTTACAAATTGAAGGGGGAAAAAACACATCATACTCGCTGCAAAAAGGATTTCACGTAGCAGAACCAACTTTTGTTAACAAATTCTCGAAAAGGGAGGACAAGAAGACAAAGTGAGGTTGGTGTTGTTCCAGAACAGAAAAAGAAGAGGCCAAACAAAATGAGAGCCCAACAAGAAGGATGGTCATCAAGGTAATCTAGCTAAAATAAAACACCTGTCTGACTAAGAGAACTGAAGAAAGGGCCATTTCACAACAGTGGGGTTTATCTCGGCAGCTTTCAAGGTAGCAGTCAGCATTTAGGGTACTGATATTGAATAGCATTATCAAACAGAGACAAGCACAACCCACAGCAAGCAAACAGAGACGAACACAAAATACGAGCATCATCGAGCTTTTCTTCGGATTATGAGCATCAGAAACGAGAGAACGTCGTAGCTAAAAACCAAAGCTGACCGAGCGCTCTCGAGCTTCAAGGGTGGCAGGAACAGCCCAAGTTTCGCCATGGCAGGTGAGATCGAGCAAAATTGCAGAATCAAAACTCCCAACAAGGAAAAAAAAAAGAATGAACAGATCTGGACGAGCACGAGGAAAGAGCACGAACGAAGATAAATACGAGCACGCAAACAAAAATGAAAACAACACGGCACAAGGGCGACGATGAAAACAATACAGCATGAGGGCGACACTCGACCGAACCCGATTAGGGCGGCCCTCGCCGATCTCACCAGAATCGTGCTACAAAGAGGCGGACGGCAGCGGTCGAGCTGAGGAGCGGCAAATGCGTGAATGAGTTGAGAGCTGAGAGCTGAGAGCTGAGAGCCACGGATGAGTGTTGTTTTAGGTCAGAGAACTGACGAAGAGAAAGGAATTCCGTTGTGTTTTAGGTCAGAGTAAACAATCCATAACATGAATCAAATAAATAAAATTCTTTAAATCAATAAATCTAAAAAGAAGGGGATGGAAAGGTCGAATGCCCGTCTTAATGTACAAATCCATCAAAAGAATAAATCTACCCTGATCCTAAATAAACAAAAAAGCATATCAAGAAATTTGAAAAATATTCTTCTAAAACTTCCTTTCTGAGAATTGAAGTTCGGACCTGTCAAAGAGTATCCATATCAATTGACCAAGGGCTTGGCCTTGCGTATATGGCCCATGCTGTTGACAAGATCTTTGCGGGTGCATACAGGGAAAATGTGGACGTTTTTGAGTACCTTTAACCGCCAAAGTACATAAGGGAAGCTTAGCTGATCCCTTGATGTGAACCGCACAACCTCATTGAACCATAGGCACATGAATAGATTGGTCAATGGTGTATGCTCCCTCACAATCACGGATGCTTCAGCTAATGCTGCACAGATCGGCAACTCCGTCATTTAGAATTTAAAAGCATCATTGAAAATTCAAGCTACACATTGCCTCTAACAAGACCAGGTCAAAAGCTTAAGTCTTCCTAAGTTTGCATCTCTTGCCAATATAGCACGCCTTTTCCATGGGAAGTGTGAGTTTCAGTGTTGACACCTACCCTAAGGCTCATTTTATCTTGCTTTCATGCCACCAACCCCAATCGAGAAGGGAAAGAGGAAAAAGCAGCTCTTCCCCGAATGATGATACTACAACAGGTGAGATATATAAAGCAGAGGCAATCCTAATGAACATAACATTTGGAGACACGGGGGCCCAAGTTCCAAATAAAATGTAGTAAATTTAACAGGAGACAAGTGGAGCATTTAAGCAATCAATAGTACTAGAGACAGGAAACCATGAATTGGAACTTGGCATCAAAGGTATGATAAGAAGACAGGAACCGAGTTATAAAATGCTTCATACCCCCCTCCCACTCAAATTATTGGTTTTGATAATTCCAGCTGATGAAATTATGAAATTAAAAGCATAGCATACCTTTCTTCCCATTAAATCTCTTGTCCTCGGGAAGGCCATCACGGCGATATTGAGTCAACTGCACCTCGACTTCTTCTGGAGTGGCCTTATTCTTCTTAACAACTGCCTTAGCTTCATCATACACACTACTACGAGCTCCGTGCTCAGAAATTGCAAGAACTGAATTTGACCGCCAAAGTAGCGCCTCTAGCACCCCTAAAGGATCCCTCCTAAATTGGGACTTTGAGTCAACCCATACAGAGTACTTTGCATTGGGAAAGAGACGGTGGCCCAACATCTGTTGACAATTACATAAGTTTAAAGCGTCGATGTGTTTTTATGCATGCACACTCTAGTGCCATTCACATCTTGTGACAAATGATCACACAAGCACTAAACATAACTATAATCGATAGCATGATCTAATAAAAAGGATCTTTTATGAAGATTAAATGCCACAGTTATGCCTTGCAAGTTGCGTGGTCATAAGAAGTGCATGCCTTGCTAGTTTACATTAATCATTCTTTCCTGTTTGGGAAAGAAAGAGGGTCTTCGGGCGCTTTAGTATTTGGTTAGCAGGGTGAAGTGGAAGCAGGCCATGCTTCTATTTGAATTTAACTCTCTACTCTATATGTCTCCTACTTATTGCCATTGAAATGCTAAAGAGCATAGCAAACAGATGAAAATCAAAGAAACATTCAGATAAAGAATCTTATGCTGACAGATAGTATGAACTAATAATACAGTGCAGAAAATGACACCAATTTATGAGTTATGCAGGTACCTTTGGAATTTTACCATTCAATCTTTGGTCAATGAATGGGAGATTCCTGACAACCACCACACGCCATTTTCCGATGTATCCATCCTCGCCAACTCTATGCCCCTCTTGCTCTTGAGCTGCAAGAGTGATTTCATCCCAGAATGCGGTATAGCAAACCTGCAGCATCCATGTCATTACACCCAAGAACCTAAAGAAAGACACAATACATCTGTATAGCAAATGCTGACCCTTTTAATTGATGACTCAGTCATTCCTATAGGTTGATAAAGATCATCACCTCCGCCAAATGCACAAGTAGCCACCGCAACCTTGCAACTTTGCAAGTAGGTCTGGTCCTCTTCAGAAATCTTAAACCCTCCACCGTCGCTGTAAAACCCACAATGCACTTTAACAGTTTTTTTCACCTGCCAGAAAAAAGAAATTCTGAAATAAGCTACGGCATTGAACATGCTTTGCAGTAAAGAAACTCCGAATTGACCTCTAGCTAATTCGATGAGCATCACGGACATAAAGCTCCCGACCTGAAAACTTTCCTCCCTCTGATCAAGAGTCTGGTTTCCGGTGAATAGATTAAATCTCATTTGTGCTGCTCGCTGCCGTGAGAATGACGTATGCTCTCGATCGGAAGGAGAGCTTTCCGACAAGTATATCACGTTCTTTAAGGGGCTACTGGACGCTTCTGCCACAGGAATATCCAACTGTTGAAGTTCTTCAAGAGGTAGGAGCTTCAAGCAACCTGAGATGGTCAATATTGTCAATTTATAGTGCGTGCTAAATGAGCTACTGTACAAGAGAGAAAACTGCAAAAGACATTAGGCAATGATATCGGCAACACTGATCCCGCCAGAAGAAGAATCCCTAAAAAGCTGCCAATGCGGGAAAGATTTCCACCTACTCAATAGCATAGGCAACTTATGAGACTATAAGTCCCCAACTAGTTCATTTGCCCATTCTTAAGACAGTTGTCGGCCAGCATCGAACTAAATCATCCTCCTAAACTTCAGCAATGGAAATTGCAAAAGCTGGAGCTTCATGAAACCACGAAAACGAACACACAGGCGCAGCTGCGACCATCACTTACGTTCTCTGACACCGCCGACGACTCGAGTCGTCGGATCCAAGCGATTCAAGTTGCCTTCCGAGCTCGGCTTCTTAACGGCTCGCGCATAGAATCCGTCGCTCGGTCCCTTCATCTCCAGCCCCCCGTCCCCGGATTTCCTGCCGATCCTGGACGCCTCGAACAGGAGCAGCCCGGCGGCCGCGACGAGGATCAAGAGGATCCAGTACTTCACCAGGAACCGGACGAGCCGGGGAGTGAGCTCCGTCCGGACGCGGAGGCCAGGTTTCTTGCGCTTCCTCCTGACCCGGACTCGCATCCGGCCGGGCTCGTCGGGCTCGTCGTCGGAGACGGAGATGGACACGTTGCTGTTGTCGTTGAGCATTGCGGTCGAAGAGAATATCGAGAGCAGAGGAGAGCAAGCCCGATTTGGGAGATTAGGGATCGACTCTGGGAGAGAGCGAGTGAGCAGAGCTGGTGGCTGGCTTTTTCCGTGCGTATGTTCTCTGTTCTGCACTCCCTTTTTCCTTCTTCGTTTGTTTAAATCTTTTTTGTTAACGCGTGAAGCCGTTGATCAAAATCCGATTTTGCATGAGATACGAAGATCGTCGAATCTCGGAAACATCGATTTCAGCAGCACGATCGGAAGGTACGGTCTACAAATTGTGCACGTTAAAGAGGACTTCACAGCAATTGAAAAAATTCGTACGCGTTCCTTAAACACTCTTTTTAAGTTTTGAAGAGAAGAACAGCAGGATTACATTTTAATTTATTTGGGACCGTGATGATCTGGAAATGCTTTTTAATCTTTTTTTTTATAGAAAGAGTCTAAAATCAATTTAACCTCGATTCCGATTTAAGAACTTGAGGTAGAAGCGACGAATGCAAAATCAAAAATTGTAAATCCAAGGAGCAAACATATTTCAGGCCTCTAGGACAAATCGAGGGGGACGAATCCGACTATGGTAACTACGAACAATTAAAAACGACGGAACGATCGAGACGAGAAACGTATCGGCAAAAGCACCCTCAAATATGTACATGAAAATGACCAACTGACATGCTAGAGCAACGTTAAAAGGTTAAAACTGAAAAATAAAACTGATTGCGAAATAATTCCGTTGAAGGGAACTTAGCTCGTGCATGTGATGAAATAAATTTTGATTTTTTCACTCAAAAGCTACTTTTCTAATTCATACATTTCTCTTCGACCCAAAAAAAAAAAGTCAAACATTTCTCCGACCAAAAAAAAAAGAAACGAAAAGAAAAGTCGTACATTTCTGAAATCTCCATCAAGATTGCAAGTAAAGACTAGGATCGACTCGGTTGAATTTGAACGAAATTAGAGAAACAGAGAGAGGTCGGCATGCCAAAAGCCCTTTGTACAATTGAATAACACTTAACTTCCAAGAAAGACATCTCAATAAAATCCCTTGAAAGCTTCTCGGCATATGGAGACAGGGAACCTTCCCAGAGAAGCTCTCTCTGTTTCAGCTATTCCGCACAATGGCTGAGAAAAGCAACTTGTTTAGGTCCTCGGCGTCTGCTACATGCTCCTCGCCCGCTGCATGAATGGTAGGAAACTGCTTGAGATGTCTGCTCATAATGTTGTTCTCACCAGCAATTTTGCTCGCTTCCATATTCAGCCAAAATTCGCTGCCAAACTCTATGCGCTACGCGCAGTTTCATTTCTTTGCAGCTTTAAGAGATGATGGAAGGCAAGTCGCCTACATAATCACGGTTCTAGCAGTCACAAGTCCAAACAGCAGTCCTCCACTTCTAAAGCTAAGTAAACTTGGGTTTTATTTACACATGCACTCTGAATCTGAACAACCAACTGAAGCGATGAACTATTTAATAAGTAATCAAATGTACTATATGAGCAGCTAATTACTTGTCACCACCAACTTAAAAAACGTATAAGGAAAATGCAACCATTTTTTTTTGTTTGGTCGTAAAATGCAACCATTTGCAGATGCATTTTTCACTGTCATAAATTTCGAAGAGAACCGTACCACATTGTCCAACACAACTGCACTATAAGCTTTCATTAAAAACATACACATGCAATACATTTTAACTTGCACGGCCTGCAAGGTGCTGCAACAACCTTGATGCACCACTGATGAGGATTTTGTAAACTTACGCTCATACTAAAAGAAAAAAAATCAAACTACAACAAAGTCGAAGAGCGAGCAGCGAAGGCCATTCCAGATGAAAGGCGGATTTCCTTTGGCCAGAGAAACAAATGGCAGCTTAGTGCAGGAAAAAATGACATCTGGTAGAGCCTTCATAGTTCATACCACAATATTGACTATTCTTTTGTAGATGTGGCTTTCGCCGCCAATGTTCAGTCAGAAGCAAAGAGCTTCATCAACTTTATCAAACTCACAGCCAAAGAACACCACGAAGATGGCCTTCGTAAGGACAAGATGAGGCTCGTGTACTGGGAAGAGAGGATGAGAGAAGGCATCCATTGGTTGCGTGGTAAACGAAGGGAACAGTCATCCAACTTACTAAGGTTAACTTTGCTGCTTCTACAGATTTTCCTCCTCCATAACACTCAAGATGAATTATTTCTATGGCTATGTGATGTATAATGTTATGGAACATCATGGTGCTTATTTAATATTCAGATAAAAAGGTGAAGGTAATTGCTGCGAAGGACTGATCCATAGAGAACTTATTTTGGTATAATCAATTCGAACGATGGCCCATCCATCAGCCACAGTTTTGCATAAACAGGAGATTTTCATGAACCTACTTTCCCTTCTACGGTTTCCAGGCTTATCAAAGATAACACAGTCAGATTGGGCCATTCCATCTCATGAAAACAGTCATGGCACTAAGGCAGCCATATTCTTCGCCAAGATCAACTATGTCAAACAAAGAACATTCAGTAGTAAACTTAAGAGCAGCAGGATGTTACCTGATGCCAATTGGACTTGGTTTGTCCACTCGTCAATAATCTGCAAGTGTTGAGGATAAATGGAATCATCAGTCTCCAGCCTTATATACCCATAATTTTGGATTTGTTGATGCTTGTTTTGGAGAGAGGAAAACTGGTGATGAAACAATTTATGTGGCAAGCTGCATATATTGACAGGAATAAACTGCCCACGTATTTCTTTCCATGGGTTACTAGAGCAAAATCTTGCCAATCACTTAGTATTGGTTGCTTGCTGGCAAACAGAGCGCCCACTTCAGACTCCACTTGGAAAATAGACAACCATTATGGTAAGCATCTTTGCTAAAGCAGTTTATTCAAAATCAAGAACTCTTGGTCTATTGGAAATGGAATCAAGCAATGAAGACTGTAAACTCATAGTGATAGTATGATTGATGATAAAATATCACAGAAAAAAAATTCAATAAAACCATCAATAAGAGTTCCAGAGATCACTATTTAGTTGAGCTGATGAAGTTGGTTTCTTCCATTCATTGAATATAAGCAGTGGAATGCAACACATAGCATGATCTAACGGGATTGTCAGTATCCTCAATTTTATTTGAGACAACCATTTTGGTCAATCAGACCAATATTGACTCTCTCTCAATTTAGCTTTTTTTATTTAAATATGCAGAAAGAAAGATAATTGGCCACAGCATCAAGCCACCTGGAATCAAATTTTGGAGTCCTGAGCTCCAGAAGTTTTCGGAAACATAGAAACATCGAATAGATATATTAAGCACCATTTTTTTTTTAAATGCGTGGAAATGATGGAATATGTGACATCCACATCCCCAATCCTTCATCATTCATAACGTAGCGTATACCTTCTATCTGAATTTCCTGGACTTTTATCAGTAAATAGTATATCCTTCATTAGAGCTTAAAACTGAGTAAATCTTCCAGAGCATCATAAGAATGAAGGAAACCTGGTTAAAGTTGGCATATGCAGGATCTTCAGAATCACTGGTCAAGGGAATGGACACAGATGCTTGCATCTTCCTGAGTAAGCTTCTATTTCCAACAAGAGTTGTCCGTGCCTGGTCAATTAAGTCCTGCAAGTTCAAATGAATGATATGAAGTTAGAAGAGCACGTACCTCTCTCTCTCTCTCTCAAACACACATAAAACAGAGAGATTGAGGTGGGGGCTTGTCCAAATCGTCACAATTCGTATTTGGTGGGGTGCCAATGTCAGCCCAATGAGTATTGTCCTATATGGCTCAGGTATTGTTGTTATGAAAATGATCAGTTAGAAGATGAAAAACAAAATCATAACGAGGGCAACCGCAAAAATGACAGATGTGTGCACCAATGTTAGTGTGCTTAAAGACAACTCAAAGTGGAATTTCATGAGAGGATCCATACGCCTAACACCACTCAGTGGCATAAGGCTCAGCTATTGTTTTCTGTATCTATGAAATCGAAGAGTTCTCCCATTCATTTTGCATTTTGCAGCTGTGATCTTTTCCTTTTCTGCCCTGATCCAGATGAAATTTATCATGGGAAATTTTGAATTCAAAAGTCCCACTAGACTAAAATATACTTATTATCAGTTGGCATTTCAAAAGCAGCTGCACCATGGAACACTTGTTATAGGTGACGCAGTGCATCCAGCTCTCCTCCATAACCTAGGACAGGTTGGAGAATGGAAAGATGATCCCAAATCAACTTCCTTCTCCATTTCAAGGTCCTCAAATGGTCTTGAACCTGGAATCTTACTGGTACAGAAGAGTGATGTGCTACAGTCCAACCTGTCTTTTACCTCCAATGACTTCTTATCTATGATTCAGCTGAAAATTCCACTCCCAGGCTTAAATTCACAAACTTGTCCACTAGACTTGAAATGCCTTGGTAATTATCAGAACCAAAGCTAAGAGCCCATGCAATATCAACTAATCATCAGATAGGCAGTGGTTCGCTCGGCGTCTATACGATACCCTCAGATGTGAAACGCCTGGCATCTCGTAAACTTTCAGATAGAATAGCCACCACAGTCGAAAACTAAATCCAGTTATAACTAGATGATATCATAAAGGTGCTTTTACACGCATTGTTCCATCAGCAGTATTTATTAAAGCCAACATTACAAAGTTACAACCATACAGATAATTTGACATTTAAATTGTAGATCCTTAGCAAACAAACTGGGGAATAGATGTTGGAGTCGACTTTATGTACCCAAACCAGAGCATGTCAAAATCAGATTGGAATCAAAACATTCCGAAATAAAAAACAAAGGAATGCACCTGTTTGGCTGCCAGAAGTTCCTGGCATTGATCTTTCAAGGATGACACATCATCCAGCACCTTCTTGATCCTGGAAACCAGCTTCAACGGATTTGCCTGCACAACACAAAAGCAACTTCAATTTGCTGTTCATATCCAGACAAAACCTAAAAAACAGAATTAAGTTTTTCCGATTCACAATAACAACTATCCAGTGACTTCAATCTCCAAAAATCCAAACCAAACACTTAGTCTAGAATCATGCTGTCGTTTGTACGTTTATTCCAAAGATGTAAAAAAAAAAAAAAAAAAACAAGTGAGCATCAAATCGATCGGTTTATTCAAGGTATGAAAGTGAAATCGAAGCTCTGTTCATCAATCAATGAGCTGAAAAACGAAGATACGACCACCGAAGGAAAAAGATAGGCCGAATTCCTTACGTTGTCGGGATAAATCTGTTGAAACTCCCTCTCGAGCCGTTGATGAACCACGGTGAGACCGTGGTGGGATTTGTGGAAGAGACTGACCAGCTGATCGGTCGACGGATGGTGGTGGTGGTGATCGGGCGCCATTTCTCGCTCCCTCTCGTGCACTCTGCTCACGAACTCGCGAGGGTTTAAAATCCGGAAAATCTGGCGGATTGGCGCTCGCTCACGTGAGGGTGATTTCCCGAAGTAGAAATTTTCAAATGCGTCTTGAACTTTCACTTTTCCCCTTTCGCATCCCTCAAAAAGACATTATTCCCGGATTGTTCCCCAAAAGAGCCCCACATTTTCATTTTCGGTACAAAAATTCAAGATAGAAAGGTCTGTAAGCCGTGCCCTTTAATTAAGGAATGATATTGTGATTTTGGGGTAAGGTTCGTATTTAATCGTTTCTATTTAACCGGGAATTAGTATCACGGCACAAGTTAAGGAGGGTGACAGGAAAAATTAGGGGTGAGCAAATGGGACCGACCGAACCAGGACCGCCTGGATTGGACCGGATCGGGACCGGTGGTCCGGTTCCCGATCCTAGAGGACAGCGGTCCGGTTCGTGGTTCTTAAAATTGGAACCGGTGGCCGGGAAGTCCGGTTCCCGGTTCTAGGGGCATAAAACCGGACCGGACCGATTGATTTTTTTTTATTTAAAAAATTAATGTTAACCCTAAACAAATTTAGGGGCTTGCCTGCAAAATCTCACAGGACAGTGGATATTGCACTGATAACAATCCCCTTCAATAGATGAGCATAAACCATTACCGAGAGATATGGCTAGAATGCAAGAAAATATAGAAATTTTGCTTCTTGGTTGAAAGATTTAATTTAAAAAATAGATAGATATTCAAATCTGCTCATGATTTTCTTCACCGATAGAGATCATTATGAGCAATATAATTTAGAAGGGAGTACATCGAAGATGAGACAATTGGCTGAGACTTTTGTTCAACAAGCAAGCTCTCATACAATTGCTCAAAGTTGTGTAGCATATATTCTTCTCCATTTATCATGTAATATGCATAGTCCGCAGGAGCCGAGCTGAGCAGTGTGCCTTACCCATAAAATCGCTTCAAGAGGTACATAAAGGAGTAGAAATCAAACATCATAGAAGAAGTGTAGAAATTTGTTAGGTTCCTCGGAACTGCCCGAAAACAGGACTGGACCGACGGTCCGGTCAGGTTCCCGGTTCTCGGGGTGGCCGGTCCGGTCATCGGTTCCGAAAAATGGGAACCGGGACCACTGGTCCGGTTTCTGGTTCTTGAGGGGAATCGGACCGGATCGAAAACCGATCACCCTTAGAAAAAATAAGTGAAAACATCGAAAATAATCGTCATTAGGTGAAAGAAAAATAGTAACTTAATCACATGACTGTACAATCAATCCAAAGTCAACGCGGCCATTTTTTTTTTTTAAATTCAGGAAGGTACTCAAAGTTTTCATATTTTTCGTTTATCATCTCTTGAGATATACAGTACAAATTTATAAAATATCCACAAAAATTCATGAATAGCAAATGAGTCTCTTGCAGTTACAAAGAAATAATAAAAAATTTTGCCGATCTAGTGTCAATGAACACAAATTATGTGTACCTGTGCAAAATTGGAATAGAAATCTATGAAGTACTTGAAAAGGAAAGCCATGATCGTCCAACGTGTAATTGCAAATTTGGCCTATGAATTTGATTGTATTGAAATCTATTGAATTATGAATATCTGCTGAATTTTAATCAAACGGTGAAAGATTGCGAGGGCATCCTGGAGACTATATCTCCTCCGTTGACGAGACTCGTCAAGAATCACCAAGCAATCCTTTGTTTGGTAATTTACACAGAAAAAAAGGAAACCAAATATCTCCATGTGAAAATATAAATTTAAATTGCTTTCAGTTTGATGTTTTAGACGTATTCTCACGAGTAAATGTACGAATATAGAATAAGTTACCAAATATATCGTTAATAATAGGTAAAAAAATCCAAAAATAATACGGGCTGCGCCAATCTATTGATTATTTCACGCACGTGACCCGAGTTCTCTTCGGTTAATAAGTAATTACTTCTATAAAATCAAGTTTTCTAACAAAAGCAAGAGCAATTTTCTGGCAAAAGAAATATACAAACAATTCAGATTCGACATACGTAATATTTTTTTTTTGGTCGAAGATAGACGTAATATTTGAAAAAGTCCTATTTTCGAACTCAAAATTTTTTTAAAAAAAAAGACGAGAAGAAATTAAAAGCGAAATCATCACAACTAGAAAAAGAAAATAACAATTCCGGTAATTATCCGAAAAAAGAAAAGGAAAAAGAAAAGGAGAGTTGGGTGGGGGTGTCTCCTTCCTGCTCAAGTCAAGCGTGAAGCGAAGGACCGTTAAAAATGGCGACTTTAGGGCTTACTTCACTCTAATGTCATCTGCTTCTTCCGAAAGAGGGCTCGCTCTCCCACCACGACGCAAGCCAAGCCGTACGTGACCAGCGCCTAGCTCAGCTGCTCGATCCCCTCTCTCTCTCTCTCTCTCTCTCTCTCTCTCTCTCTCTCTCGCGTCTTTGCATTTCCATCGAGGAGGCTCAGAAATCGCGAGTAAGTAGCTGCTGCTTCGCGGATTGAGTCCGCCACCTGCATTTTTGCATTGCTCGTTCAATCTTTCGCGCGTCGCCGGCTTGTTCTGATTCCCTTGCGGGCTTTTAATTTTGCTTCTGTCGGGTCCGAACACGGGGTCGTCTAATCGCTCTGGTGTCTGCACGATTTTTTTTTTTCTTTCCTTCACGTGAATTGCCTGCTCTGTTCATGAAAATCGATTCCTCACTGTGGTGGCGGCCCCTTATCGTCGTTGTCTTGGTTAGGGAGGCGTTTCGATCTTGTTGTTGCTTCGTTGGCTGGAAAGTTGGTGATTCTTTCTTCTCGTGCGTGGTGGGTTTGTTTCAGGTGGGTGAAAAGATGGCCGACCCTTCCAAGGTTATTCACATTCGCAACGTTGGTCATGAGATTTCTGAGGTATCTGCTTTCTCACTATAGACACGCATGAAAGGTCCATAATTTTCATGGTGTTATTGGGTGTGTCTGAAGCATAGTCATGTTCAAGTACCTAAACTGTACGTCTGACCCTTAATGGCTGTCAAGTCAAGGATGTTTTTCTTGCTCTTTTAAGAAGGGGATGAACATAGAGGAGACATTTTTCGCTCAGTAGTTTTAGGTTATAAATCTGCTTGTATTTTGACGTTTGACTAATGGGTGTCTTGGTATCTGCTGTTAAGTTTTTATCAGGAATTTGTTGAAAAGGGGGTGCCTGGCAATTTTTTATGATTTGCGATAGATACTTGTATATATATATAAAAAATGCATCGAGTGCTAATATATTGCTGTTCAGAACGATTTGCTTCAGCTATTTCAGCCGTTTGGAGTCATTACTAAGCTTGTGATGCTCCGTGCCAAGAATCAGGTCCGACTACTGTCAGATATGGCTCTGGGAAATATCCATTTTCCTTTAAAGCTAAAAAGATGCAACTGCTGACCGTTGGTTTCTGCAGGCTCTCCTCCAAATGCAGGATGTACCATCTGCTATCAATGCTATGCAGGTTTACACCAATGTTCAGCCAACAATCAGGTATGGCAATTCTCGTATCGTGAGCCTTTTTTTCCCGACATACGAACTTCTCTCTGCTGCTGATTATTGAGGGAAACATCGTTTTCCCTTTTTTATCCAATGATATGGATTTTTTTCTTATTTGTAATAAGCAGTTTGAAGTGCTATGTTTTCTTTAATTTAGGGGTAGGAATGTATATGTCCAATTTTCATCCCATCAAGAATTGACTACTGTGGATCAGAACACTCAGGGTCGAGGAGACGAGGTCAGCGGCTTTTTCGTTTTTTCCTTTTACTTTGGTTATTAATTGATTTGAGTTAGCATCTTTTTTGGCTACATCATTTTTTGTGGGCTTAGAGTTGTTATTGGAACCAGAGTAGGATGGCAAACATCAGTGCAACTGTACTTGAGAGGCTTCCACATTTTATCTTTTGAGATCTTTCTGGGTCTACACTATCTGTGTCTATCTATCAACATCAACAACTCCTTTATCCCAAACTAGTTGGGGTCGGCGGTCAATGAACCCCAAAGATTCATAAAATAAAAGCAGGACCGATCAAGGGAAAATAGATAAATATGTAAAATATATATATAGGAAAGGACTAAAAAGGACAGTCAGGAACATGGGAATTCTGCCCCTCAACAATACTAATAGTCTTCCTCCATTCCGTCCTAAGACAATCCGTACGCCAATCTATTTCCCACTCCATTAAATCTTGTTTTACTACTTTCCCCCAAGTAAGCTTCGGTCGACCTCTTCCTTTCTTCATGTTATGCTCTCGATAGCAAACTTCTGTTCTTACCGGAGCATTAGGGGCCTTCAAAGAAAAATCAATTTGTTGCAGCTGGAGAAAAATCAATTTGCTGCAGCTGTGCTTGAGAGACTTCTGCATTTTATCTTTTGAGATCTTTCTGGGTCTACACTATCTGTGTCTATCTATCAGATGGAGAAAAATCAATTTGTTATCCCCTAATTTTTTGCTCGTGAAAATCAAATTTTTCTGGAGAATCAATTTTGTAAATAGCCTGGCCGAACACAAATTCTGGAGTAGCATAATTGTGGTGTCGTAGAACTTAATCGTTCATTCATTCGGCTGATTGACAAAAATATCATATTTCTTATTAAAACACAGCAATAATTTCTTCAGTGCGATTGGCAAGTGGGGAAGCTGTCAACTGCCCCAAGGTTTACGGTCTCTTGGGTAGGAATTGATTTCACCTTTGCATGGAGGACTTGGATGTGCCGGATAGATCGAGGGATGATTAAGGGAAAAAGATAGATGGAGTGGTGAAGCTATACATTTAGATTAATAACCAGCTGTAAAGAGTTCAAACATGAAAGCTGCTTCACAAATTAAGAGTAAATAAGCACAAAGTGAATAATATGTTGAAAACAAGGAGTTACCTTATTTGAAGGGTTATTATAGGAAACCTCCTAGATAATATCATTGTCTTCCAGGATGGTATTTGATGATTTATACATCTCTAGTTGGTAATAGTTATTTTCAATGCTTATTAATTATTTATTCCTGGAGTGTCGGACCCTAGGACTGATTTCTTTGGGAAAGGAACTGAGTTTGGTGAAATTTTTACCCTTTACCGAACATCAACTGAAATTACTCTTTTCCATGTGATTCATAGTTAATGGGCAGATTATGGGTGAATTGTGGCATCAATCGGCAGTATAATTTATTTCTGGCCTTTCTTTGAAACTATGCTGACTCTATTGGATCATTATGAACTATCTATCATATCACATAGTAGAGCACATTTCAGGGTAGAGCTGGTATAAAATCTTGTTAGGTAATCGTTGGACATTGTACTATATGCCATGCTTTTTTTTTTGTTTTTGTTTTCTTCCTTGCTTATCACTCCTCACGTTTCTTGGGCATCGTCACCTTTGTGACTGGAATCTTGTGATTTCAGTGATACCACGATATTCGTAGTCTCGAATCCTTCTTAAAATAAATAAACTTAGGTATATACATAATTTTAATAACTTCATTGTTGAAGACTTCTCGGAATATTCTGCTGACTGAATGCACATAGAGGATTAAGTTTCTTAATGGAGCTGGCAAGATACGTAAGCTATAGAGATTCCTATGGAATTTGTTTGAGGAGCGGAGCAACTATAGTGACTTCAGGACTTAAATATCGGTTACGATATCGCTGACCACATGGTAGTTTTCTCGGTTTCTGCTTAACATAACTCCAGATCGAATGAGAATATCTGATGAATTTGCTTCTAGTGTTCCGCCATGCCGAAATTTCGAATTTAATAACCACAATTAATATAAATATCTGCAGTTTTCAAGACAAACTGCATTCTTTGCATATGTTGGAGCATTATTCTTTCATTGCTTTATGAAAGTAGAAACATAGCTCATTAAAGATGAAATGAAAAGATTTAGTAGTCTTCTTTGGGAAGTCGAACCTGTTTCATTTTCAGTCCAGTTGCTGGAGTGGCTTCGGGTGCATTGGCATTTATTTAATATACCCAGGGAAAGTTCAATAAGGAGGAAAGGGAGGAGATACTTGCTCCAACCCGCATTTCTCGTCTTTCCAAAATCTGTCATAAATGCTTTCGATAGAGAGCTTGTTAAGAACAACGCTTTCCGTAGAGTGCTTGTTACGAACAATGTTTCGTGTAGCACATTCATAAATAATCTTTTGTGGTGCTGCTTCTTTTCTCTACTATTCTTTTCTATTTATTCTCTTCTCTCTCTTCTTTCTCTATGTTGGTCTACTCTTGGGCACACTTCGGATGCACAGCCAAATCGAATTCTCTTAGTAACTATACATCACATGCTATACCCTATAACGGTGGAAGTGCTGCATCAAGTGTTTTCTCCTTATGGATTTGTAGAGAAGATTGTCACCTTTCAGAAGTCAGCTGGTCAGCTTCTACAAGTTTCTCTCTCTCTCTCTCTCTCTCTCTCTGCATTCTTTTCTTCTAGCACGTTGTACTTTAGTTGGATGGATGATACTTATCTAGGTGGGTTAACTTTCTTTTTGTGCAATAAACAGTACTTAACAACCCTATTTGAGTTTTCCAAGTGACGTGTTTGTCCCACTTTGTCTGCTATTCTTCATGCGCATTTGCAATGCATTTAGCCCTAAAGAAGGCATATTATCTATGTCACCCCCTATAATTGACAGTATATGGATGTGTCGAAATATATATATAGAGAGAGATAAATATGTTGCTTTATATTCTTAGGTTTTCAAGCCCTTATCCAGTATCAATCACGACAGAGTGCTGTTTCAGCTATAACAGCTCTTCAGGTATCGATAAGTCCCTTATTGTGGCAGTCCTTTGGTAAGGGGCATCATGTGGCACTTCCCATAATTGCTTCTGACAGGAGAATTAATTCTTGATACCACAGGGACGTAATATTTATGATGGTTGTTGTCAGCTGGATATCCAGTACTCTAAGTATGTCCAAATCCTTAGTTCAAGCCCATTTCTGGCCAACAGGCTATTAGTTGCTCATGATTGTTTTCCCTTCACTTCTGAATATTAATTTGGACATTTCCGTTTTGCAGCCTTGATGAGTTGCAAGTGAACTTCAACAATGAACGGTCAAGGTAACTTAGTAGCATACGGGAGCGTTAATTTTACATATTTTCCATTTTCATCATTTGCGGTTCATCTTTTCCACAGGGATTTTACAAATCCGAATCTGCCTGCAGAACAGAGAGGCAGATCATCACAAGTATGTCTGGTTGTGGTCCTGCCATTAATATTTGCTCTTTTTGTCGGAAGCTCTTGTGATACTGAAAATATTTCTTTGGTCATGTTGCAGCAAGCTGGATATGGTGATGCTGCTGGTATGTATGCCTTTCAAGCTTCTGGAGCCAGTACAGGTAAACTTTTCTAGGAATTTAGGGTCAATTAGAGAATATTCTTCGTATGTGCTGATGCCTGCCATTCGCTAACAGAAGCTTTCTTTCTTCTGTCTTTTTTGCTCCTCTTGGTCCTCCAGTCGCATTTCCACAGGTGAGCTATGATCTGCATGCTAGATAACTTTCTGTTCATGGTAGTCGTCTACAATTGCTGGAGCATGATTCTAAAATCTTTGTATGTTTGTTTTTCTTTTGCCACCCCCCTCAATAAATTCTTGGCATGGCACATAAAAAATGTGTTTTCACCATGCACTCTATTGACAATAGCATCTTACACAGAAAACATCTATTCACGAGTCGAGTATCTTTGTTTTGAAGTTTCTCAGTTGTTAGAACACTCTCCCAATCATAAAAAAGGACTGAGTTCAGAGTGGGTTGGGGTTCCATGGAGTAAAAACAAAAACCAGAAACAAAATAGGTTTTTGTCTTGGAAGCACTGGAATGATGGCCCGCAGCATCCGCATCATGTTGTTGTGACATTGTCTGATCTCTATTCTGATGTTCTCTCTGCATTTTGTGCTACTAGAAATCTTTGGTGATGCATTGACTTTTTCTCCTATTCCTCTCATCTAGGTGCCCAATGCTGCAGCAATTGCAGCTGCCTTTGCAGGAGGCTTACCCCCTGGAATTAGTGGCACAAATGAAAGGTGTACTGTCCTCGTCTCCAATCTTAATCCTGATGTAAGTAGTTTTCTGATTTTACTTGCTGTCTTTGGTAGCTTGTAAAGTGATTTAACTGTTGGACCATTAAAAACACGATTTTTTATGTTTCAGGGAATAGACGAGGACAAGCTTTTCAACCTTTTCTCTCTTTATGGAAATATTGTCAGGATTAAACTTCTTCGAAATAAGCCAGATCATGCACTTGTTCAGATGGGTGACGGCTTCCAGGCTGAATTAGCAGTACACTTTCTAAAGGTTAGATCTGAAAAACTTATCAACTGCACTTGTGCTGTTAAGATGAGGATGATAAAATTCTTTTCTAGAACCCTCCCTACTTAAAGGATAGAGCAGATTACTTCTCCTTGGATCTTAATAGTTGTATCTCTCTCCAGATGGTTAATGTAGAAAATCTTTTGCTTCCATAATCTTAATTGGAAACTATATACTCTTTCGAAGTAATTGATGGAGTCTTTTTTATTTGCTTTTTTTGCTCGGACGAAGGACACATATTTTTCTTCCCAGCTGCTATGCGACTGGATAGTGAGGTTTGTTGACTTTGGGCTCTGGTGCATATAGAATATGTAAAAGAGTCTCAAATGATGATGTTCATTTTACCTTCAGGTCTCAGAATCACTGAAACTCATGCACTTGATAGATTTCGTTCGTTTGAGTATATCGCATCTATAATTTCACCACCTAAGAAGCCTATTTGATGTTGTGCACTTAAGCCTCAGGCTAAGATACCTCTATAATTCACAGATTGATGAACTTTTGTCCGGTGGAAGTATGTCAGTATGTTGGTAATTTGTACTCTCGCAAGCACTCAGTGGTCCACATGGAGTTTCTTTGTCATAAATAAGACTTGGTAGAGCAAACAAGTTTTGGCCATGGAGAGGGATGGTTTGTGAAGAATTTTGAGTTCTTTTCAGTGTAATGGTCTGCTGCACGTGTTTTATGGCTCGGCAGAACTTGTTTTTGGTACATTTTTACGTCAAGTAGTTTTATTAATAATAACTAAGTACAGAGAATATTCGAACACTTCTCCTTTTCGTTTTGCCAGAATGAGTATTAGTTGCTTCTGAGTTGATCTACTTGGTCCCTAAACGGGCTTTAACCTATATTTGTGGCTAACAGGAAATGCTGTGCGACATCACATGATTGTTTAATTTAATTAAATTTTGTTTGCTTGAATTTGATTGAGAGCACTCTCGTTTGAGGTGAATCATTTCCATTATACCTTCTCATTTTTTTGCATCAGTTATTATAGAAGTTTGTCAATAATCTGGGAGCTATTATGTGAGCTATAGGGGGCCATGCTTTTTGGGAAGCGATTGGAGGTTAATTTCTCGAAGCATCCGAACATAACTCCTGGTGCTGAAACACATGAGTATGCCAATTCGAATCTTAACCGCTTCAATCGTAACGCGGCAAAGAATTACCGGTACTGTTGCTCTCCTACGAAGATGATCCACCTCTCCACTCTTCCCCAGGAGATTACGGAAGAGGAGATTGTGACACTCCTGGAGGAGCACGGCACCATTGTTAGTACCAAGGTTTTTGAGATGAACGGGAAGAAGCAAGCCCTAGTTATGTTTGAAACTGAGGAGCAAGCCACCGAAGCCCTTGTGTGCAAGCACGCCACCTCTGTGGCAGGGTCAATAATCCGAATTTCCTTCTCTCAGTTGCAAGCTATATAAAGGGAAAATAGCGGTTCAAAGTGATGATGACGATGTCTGGATCGGGCTTAGTTTTCTTAGGACCCTTTGTTTAGAGGATCTGTTAAGGCTCAATCACGTGATGGGAATTTAATGGCTTCTTGCATAGGAGGTTGCTCTTTCTGATGATGGCTCGGTCGGAATACTTGTCTGCTCTTGTACTTGTACCAGCATTTTCATTCCTGTATTGGTGCCAATCTCCAACTTCTGTTGAACTGTACTTCTTCGATTTCGGATATTTTCCTAACCGAGCTCTTTTATTCTTACCTTAAGACATTGAAGAGATGTGCGTACGTAATCCTGCTTTGGCGAACTAAAAAGTCAGTAAGGCCATAGCTTATTTTTGGAGATGACCAGATGGGTTCTTTGTATTTCTTGGGCATTTGCTTTCATGTGGATGATAAAAAGCAGATGGAGATTGTGGCAACCTTTGCATTTGGAGATTATTGAACTTCTTGTCTTCTTCTATTTCCTTAAACTTCCGACTATTTACCTGCGTCCTTGGACACCCAATTAGGACGGGAGTGACATCTTCTGTGAAATCATTGATTCATGGTGTTGAGGTAGCGTTTTGCTTACTGCTGTCAATTATTTTAATAGTTTTAAGTTTATAAATGAATGCGTGATTTAATATCTAGCATGGATAAGATATAAATAATCCTTGTTTCTAATATTGTTTATGGAGATGTTGATTCTATTTTTGCACATAGCATACCTCTTTTAACATCTTGAATTAAGGTAAAAGGTTGCTACAACGTTAAAAAAAACATATGTTTCCAGAGGGTTCATTACCGTGACCGTAGTGTATATTTAAAAAATTAGGGATCATTAAGTGACGAATTTAGAAAATCAGTGAAAGGTAAGAGTATGATAAGTGGCGACTTTTAATTTTGAAAGTCGGTAGTATAGAAACCGATTATGGCACGATATTTTACTGTCCTTCAAAGAAAAAAGTTACGTAACATCGTAGCCCATATTTAACATATTAATGGTATGAATATAAACTATATCTGTGCTGAATAAGATGCTTACTATTGATTGAACAACGTAAGATGCTAAAAGAAATATCTTTTATGACATTTAGTCTATATTTGACAAATAAATGACATTAGGGGATTAAAAAAAAGTATCATCATACTAAAAGAAATTATAATACGTGCTTTACAAATAAAGAATATATTTTTTTTTAAAAAAAAGAGAAAACAATCAATAGCAAATCAATAGAGAAAGAGTTGTGGATTATGGAAATAATACCATTATGCATGTCCGATAAATAAATATGACTAGGTACGTAATCATCAATAACTCTTACGAGTAAAACCGTACGTCCGGTGAAAACTTCAATTGCTCTATAGTTGATGAGAACAAACTCCTCATTTTGGTAACAGTGGTATCATTTTACAATTGATAATCGGTTTCCGGTCCGGTCCGGTTCCTTTCAAGAACCGGGAACCGGACTGGTGGTTTCAGTTCTCAATTTTTCGGAACCACAGACCGGACCGGTCTGGTCCGGTTCCCGGGCGATTCCAATAAATTATACATGTTTTAATAATGAACTGAATTTGAGCGAGCCAAGTTGAAGCTCCTCCTGCACCATCAAAACTCCGTTCAGAAATGAAAACCTGAACAGCTAAGTCAAGTAAACTCCCGTCTTCGCCAAGATTACCGAAACAAGTCATGCTCCAACACATAACTGATATTACCACGTCAGCTCGCTTTGTTGATTGCTGGGCAATGGTGCTTGTGCATGTGAAAAGAGGAGAGGGGAAGGAAAAGCTAAAGGCTTACTCTGCTTGTGAGTCCATCGTCCATTAAGCAACAGCTTAATTAGTTTCTTGAACAGGACATACAAAGCTCCGACTTCACCAGCATTAACTGCGAAGGACAAAATCGAGGGAGTCGGTCGTTTCTTGACGAGAAAGTTAGCTCATTGGCTGGAGTGTGTAGCTCGAAAGAAGTTACTTCTGTTCAGCTGGAAAACAAGAAAAGAGATACCATAAGAGGAGAGGGGGGTTTGATGAGAAAGGGACGCGTACAAGCAGGTTTGAGATGCGTACATACAGAACCGGTCTTAATTTGTTTAGGGATAATTTAAAAAAAAAAAAAAATCAACCGGTCCGGTCCGATTTTTATGCCCCTAGAACCGGGAACCGGACCGCCGGTCTCGGTCCGGTCCGGGTGGTCCGATTTGCTCACCCCTAATGAAAACATAAATATTCAATCCATTTGTATTTCGACCAAAAAAAAAAAAAATCCATTTGTCCCATTTTTATAAAAGAAGTACATTAAACAATTGAGAAAAATGACATCAAGTGATAAACCATAGTTAACATACAAATGATGTAAACTTAATCTGAATTAGATGACGACACGTATTTTACGTGCAGATGGACATCGACAAACCAGTAAATGAATTACCCATGAGCGTAAATATTATATTGAAGAAAAGAATCGCTTCAAAAGGTTCCATGGTATGATAGTGCACATTCCATAAATATATGATGTTAGAGGATCATTTAGCAAAAAAATCATATAACATGATATCCTTTGTTTGATAAATTAATGACATCAGAGGATCAATAAAACAATTCGTCACTAAAGAGTCGTAGCTCCGTCTTTTGCAGATAAATGAGTGCCACAAAAATCAATAGAATAATTATTTAATAATTTTTTTTTTAAAAAAAAAACATCATCAAAAAAATTATAATACATTTTTAAAAGGGTCGTCTTATATGTTACATTCCCGAATAACAACTTAAATAACTAACTACCTCTCACCGCCACAAATTTGGCGCCAAAACAAGAACCTGCTCGGGCTTATAAACCTCCGTCTCTTTTTATCTTTCTCTCTCTCTTTATGTCTTCCCAAATCCATCTCCATACTCAGAAGTCGCATCACAAACAAGTAAATACAGAGGAAAAAAAAAAAAGAAGCAGCCGGAGACGCACAATGAGCTTTCTCGCTCATCACGACCACCCTCAAGAGCCACCGGAAGGAGAACAAGCCCTGGTTCGAGAACGATCTGAAGAAGAAGAAGAAGACGAACACGACGAGGGGTGCCCCGAGCGCCTGTTGCCTCAATTCCGCGTCCTCTGCTGCGGCGGCGGCAGCCCCAACCCCTTGAAGCGGAGGAAGCTCCCCTTCTCTTATCCTTCGCCGCCGGCCTCAAACCCCAAGAAGAGGCCCTCCTGTTCCCTCCTGGACCGGGAGGACATCGACTACACGCTTCGTGGCTATAGCAGTATCACCCTCCCCTCGCTTCCCTCCAATCTCCAGCGCACTAGCTCTGATCCGGTCCCTCTCGGCGCTTACAAGAGCGTGAATGGGTTTCTTGCGGCTCCGAGCGGTTGCGATCGCGAAGGTGTGGGGGCCGACGGCGCAGTCTATACGTCGCCACAGAAGCTTGTGTTTGGAGTCAATCCGGCAATGGCCACGACTCCTTTGCTGGGGAGGGCAAGCTCGTCGCCGTCCTCGCTTCCGCCCAGGCCTCCGCTACAGAGGACTGTGTCGGACCCAACCCCGCACCATTTCCCGGGGACGATCAACTCGTTCTCCAGCGGCTCAAGCTCCAGCGGCGGTCGTGGCAGCGCAGAGGATAGTCCTAATTCCATGGTCGGTCTTTTCCTATCCTCTTGACGTCAATTTTTTGGTGGAAAAAATGCAAAATTTCGTTCTGTTACGATCATCTGAATGTTACACAATCGCCGGGAATTTTGAATCATTATTTTCTGGTTCTTGAATGCCCTCTCTGACCATCAAGATACAATTTTCCTTCTCGAAATCTACTGTACGCTCGTCAATCATTCAAGTTACTTTAGCGGAGATCGGTTTTTGCAGTCTTCTGATGAATGAAAGTTGTTTTCTTCCCTCTTCTTTTTTGTCATATTTGGAACTTTTCTTGTGTTGTGCAATAGTAGGAACAGAAAGCATATTCTACTAGTTTTGCTTACTTGGGCCTCGAATCTTGAGGAAAACAGAATGAGATAGAGATCAAGTGACAGAGAGCAATCGAATTCGTCTGTTATCTCGAATGTTCTGATTCGTTGACTTGGAACTCCTTTTTTTTTACTGCTGGTTTTCTTTTCGAACCGATGCAGAGACTGAAGAGGATGAAGCATTGCCTTAATGAAATGGGCAAGTGGTGGGACCACGTGTTGTGCGAAGCCGAAGAGGACGGGCCTTACACACAAGACAACACCCGGTGCACAGAGGTTTGATCTGATGTGCATAGGTTTCGCATTTGTACTGCTGGTCATGTAATGTCCTGCAATTTGGAGTAAAGATTTGTTGCCCTGATCTTTTCCTTCTTTTGTTTCGACTTGCGGATTGCGCAGCAGGTGGAGCGCGAAGCCAAGCAGGAGAATCAAGAAACTGTGAGCGTGGAGGTGGTCGGCGATTGCTTGTGCATCGATCTCGGTTGCACCTGCGGAAATGGATTCCAGATTCTGATCTCTGGAAACAAGTGCTACTACAAGCTTGTGTGAGAGACCCCATTTTTGTTGGATTGGTCCCCAAAAAAGGAAGGCTTTCTTCACCAAGTCCAGGGATGAACATCTTACCTGAGAGTCGAAGTTCTTGTTCTGTGTATTCTTTCTTCTTCTTTTCTCAGTCTTGTCACTATTTGATTACTCTCTGTCACTGTCCAGGATCAGAAATTGCAGTTCTCCGTTACTTTTTGCAATCCCAGATGGGGATTGTCTTCCTCTGTCGCTACTGAGAAAATGAAACACATGCGCTATTTGCATTCTGGACCTTGATTTCTTTCTAAGAAAGGTGTTTACGCTCTAATGGTCACGTTTCTTGATGTGAAAACATGCTCATTTCATAGTTTTGAGTGCCAGGAATGTTCAGGGGCAGACGACACTCGTCGATTTCGCACGCCATACTGTTAGATTAGAACTTGAGTGTACCTTCGAATGATCGTTTTGCATATTGAAGAGGAACAAAAGCAAGCCGTGAGCGTGCGGAATTTCATGAGGATATGCAAGGAAAGGAATGATGATGAAGAAAACTAAACACTAGAAACCTTGGATAGTCTCTGTTGGAGTCGGTTTTCTTCTTACAGTTTCAACCCCAACACATTTGAAATCAGCGTACTGTTCATCCAAGATCAGCTTTTGACCGATTGAAGGGTTGATTGTCAAGCCTAAATCATCGGATAAACTACTATCGAAATGCGCACGGGTTCGATTCGCTTCATGGTCTTCTTTTATGGGCGTGGGAAATGGAAGTTAGAACTTTTGATTCCTTGCGATTCATGCGTAATGCAATTATTACAGATAAATCATGACCTGAAGTCAGGTCAGGTCAGTTCACAGGCCAATCGCTAGATCGCGATTGAATATGATAATCTACCGAAATACACCTCCTGGGCGAAAGAAACGTTTTAGAGAATGAAATTCGATTCGAGGCATAGCATGCTTGGCGCCCGGTTTAGAAGTGGATTTGTCCGATCTTTCGATCCTGTGACTTCTGATCATCCCCATATCTTTCTATTGTTGCGATCTTTTATTGCAAGTCAGAAACATTGGACATCTCTAATCTTCTCCATTCACCCCCTGTTGCATTTTCCTAGCCTCGTTTCCTCACTGTTACATTACCTGTTGTAATACATAAATATTAAATCACGCATTCTTTTAATGGCACAATCCCAAAAAAAACCTCAAACTTTAGCCTTTGTCCCAAAAATATCCACAACTTTTTTTTGTCTCATAAAAAACCTCCAACTTTTGATTTTGTCCCAAGTCTACCAATCCAATCCCAAAAATACCTCAAACTTTGGCCTTTGTCCCAAAAATATCCACAACTTTTTTTTTGTCTCCTAAAAAACCTTCAACTTTTGAATTTGTCTCAAATCTACCAGTCCAATCACAAAAAAAAACCCTCAAAACCCATCTCGTAGAATTCCCGACGACCCCGACGTCGGCCGTTTAGCTTCTGTCAAAACTCCAAGTGATTCTCAACCGTCGCCCAATGGTATGGCCTTATCCCGAGACAATAGCAACCCTCGTCATCGGCTCCTTACTCGTTGATAGTCCTCGATCGATGCCAATCGAGCCTCCCACCGAGGACCATCGTGCCGACTTTACATCTGTGACAATAAGCTGCTGCCGACCCTGCCTCTGTGACGACAAACTGCTGCCCTCAATGTTTTCTTGTGATCATCATTTCGGTAAAGATTTGAACTATAAGAAGAAGATTTGTTAATATCTTGTTTCCACTAAAATTTATATGTGAATCTCGGGTAACTCAATTATGTCTCGAAATGAATGAATGCGGCTGCAATGTGTCAAACATTCTTCCTTGAAATAATTGGAAGTACATTTTGCTCTTTTCGAACAATCATGGGTTCTGTTCAACTGGGTGCGAAACACTCCCTTTTTTTTTTCAATAACTATGGTAAATTTGGAACAAAATCAAAAGTTGGAGGTTTTTTATGAGACAAAAAAGTTGTTGGATATTTTTGGGATAAAGACCAAAGTTTGAGGTTTTTTTTTTGGACAAATCAAAAGTTGAAGGTTTTTTAGGAGACAAAAAAAAGTTATGGATATTTTTGGGACAAACGTCAAAGTTTGAGGTTTTTTTTTGGAATTAGGCATTCTTTTAATAGTTTAAGCTTTTAGAGCAGTTGGTAGTGGTCCTACAAAATCTTTACATGTATCAGAGTATGAGGTCCTGAGTTCAAATCTTTCCAGGCCCCTATTTGCCTCCTCATTGAATATGTCCACACTTAGTACTTAGTATTTGGTTGAGCTTCCTGGAGAGGAGGACCAGCTAGATGGGAAAGAAAGGACAGTGCCACTGTTTCATTCCAATTTGAAGTGGCTCTGTAGAGAGAAGAGTGGAAGGCGATCCGAAATCGGCCAGATGCATCGACAGCTTCGAATGCCATGGTTTTCGACACTGCTCGAGATGGACCTGGTCCATAGGGTTGAAAAGATTCACCTCTGGTGTGATAACAAGGAGGATGGGATCATAAAGGTAAGGTTGGCTAGAGAGGCCCTAGCTAATGTGTGCATGGAGTGAAGCCTGTTTCCAAGAATTTAGCAGCATGGTGATGCTTAGTTATAGATGAGTCGCGGTTACAAGAAGAGATGCACCGGCATCGACGACCTCGGGTCGAGGTCGTGTCGATTAGATCAAATGCAAAGATAGAAACGCCGCTTTTTCTTATTGAATAATTATTTCAAGCGATATAATCCATCGATTTTATGAAATATCTTTTTAATAGTTATGTTTTTCAAAAAAATTCGAGAGAGAGATAAGAGTTGCCACCCGAAAAAAAAAAAAAAAAAGGGTGAGAATTCGCAAGCTGCGGGGGGCTGTGCCCTCGCCGCAACCGAGTACATAGACGAGGCGGTCCGCCGGTCCCGTCCCGGGAATGAAAGCCCATTCCCTCGGACCTTCCTTCTCTTATTGCTGTCATCTGTTAAGGGCCACAAACCTTCGTAGATCCCCATCGAAAGGTGAAGATCGATGGATCCCTCTCTTCAATTCCTTAATTCGACTTAGCCTACTTCATCTGGCCAACACTGATCCTACCGATGGTTTTTTTTTTTTTTTTTACCTATGCTATGAAGAAAACGATGAGCATAGAATAGGAAACTAAATGAATTTAGGAAAATTGTCGAAAATGTCTTGAACTTATTGCAATTTTTTCATTTCAATTCAACTCTAAACCCCTTTTTTTTTTTTTTTTTTGCAATTGAGTCCATCGGCTAATTTCGGCTCAAAATCGGGGACGTGGACGCTAACTGTCCCGGGTAGCACACTGATGACGCTGACATGGGAGATTTCAAGTAATACTCTACTATTATTTTGAATTTATCTTGTTCATTTATTTTTTTTACTTTCAATTTCCTTTTCCTTTTTCTGTTCAAAGGGCCAATGGGCCACTGACCACATGCGAGGGCTCGCGGGGCCCTTGCCAAAATACGTCTGTGGTTAGGGCGAGGGCCGTTGCCAATGGAGGCCGACGTACCTCTCGGCTAGTGGCGGATTTGACCGGATTAAACATCACGGGATTGACCGAATCAAACATCATTTCGGCAGGAGCTCCCGAAGAGCAGAGACACATAGATATGAACTCAAAAACGAAGGCCGACGCTCGAGTCTGCGCAACGCTGTCCACGAGATAGATCCTCCCCCCCCAAACAAAGAAAGTCCGAGGACGACTTAACTTATGGCTGACAATCGATTCAAGAAACTCCCCAGCCCGCACCACGTCGATCCCATCCAATGCGGCCCGACCAGGGGGCTCTTTTGCATCGGAATTTCCGAGAACGAGAATCGCGTGTCCACGTCGCCGTCGTCTCTACGGAAAGGGTCTGTCCTGGAGAAGATTGCTGAAGCCTTGCGAATCTCCTTTGATGGCGATCGCAGTCGCAGCCGCAATTTTGTTTTGGCCTTTTGGCTCTTTTCTTGGTGAGTCGGTGGAAAAGTGGCCCTGCCCGGCCCGCCGTCACCTGAAAGCGCCAATCCATCTCCCGAAAGAGCGCTACTATCTATCAGTCTTAATCGGCTTCGTCATGCGGCATGAAATCACTTTTATTTCTCAATTTCTCTACCAGTTCTATTTCTCAATTTCCTTATCGGATTGACTTTTCTGATAGAGAAATTCATCTGGTAAAATGACTTTCGAAGTAGAAATACATTTGGTAAAAAAATTGACTTCTAATCGGATTTTTCACTTATGGTTGGATTTTTGGCTAATTTTGAGAAGTTAAAAAATTTTACTTCTCAGTTCTAGAATCACTTCTTTGATCACACGAGCCTCGATCGACCACCGTCGCCACCCGTGGTCGGACGCCGCCAGTCGCCGGTCACCGCCCCACCGCCGCGCCACCAAAGATTTTGTTAATAATATTTCAAAAATAAAAATTTTCAACCGTTATCAGACGAATTTCTTTGATGAGAAGTCAATCTGGAGTAGAAGTAAAAAAATCAACTTATGCTTTTGAGGAGAAGTAGATAAATCAATTTCTGGTCAGAAGTTGAGAAGTTGGCCAGAAGTGTTACCATGCCGGAGCTTAATCTCCTTCTACTACGGTGAGGTAAGAACTAGAAGGTGATCATCGGGTTCGGGGGACACTCGACCGGGCTACACTAGGCTTGACGAAACTTCAACAAAGCCTGCGGTCACGGATGAAAAGAACCTCATTCGTTGACTAAGGATGCGTTTGGTTCCACATTTTCTAAAAGTCGGTTGAGGAAAATTCGAGGTATTTGTCAGTTGCTTATTTTGCCCTCAAAACCTCAACTAAAAATTCAAATTTTCTCCTTTTAAAAAGTAAAACCCCAAACCGCCCCTTATTATTGTTGTTGTTGTTGTTGTTGTTGTTGTTGTTGTTGTTGTTGTTGTTGTTGTTGTTCTTCATCTTCTTCGAGCGAGGGTGATCGGCGAGGGCCGACACGGCTGAATCTGGTCAGGGAAAGGCCGGCGAGATCGCGAGATGCAAGCAATGGCCACTCGAGTTGCGTGGCTCTAGGCTATTTATTTTCTTTATTTAATTAAAAAAACAAAAATTGCGGGGAAAGCCCTTTGCAATTTGTTATTATTATTTTTTATACCAAACGCTGCTTAATTCAAAGCAGCTTTACAATGAATTTTTAATCAAACGCAATTTGCTCGCATTTTCCCAAATATCCTTAGACCAACGACCTTTGCCTATCCTCTCAAGACTCATTTCTAAAACCGAACCAAACGCATTCCTATAAACTTCCAATGGGACATAACGAGCCACAAGTCTTGTACAAAACGGGGAATCGATTCACGATTGCCCAAGCTCGGAGAGCCTAAACTCGTTGTCCAAGCTCGCTCATCTGACGAACGGCCATGTCCGAATCGCGCATTCGTCCCGTCGGGCTGATGATCGGGTTCAAATCTAATCATGGAGGCGTCGGGCAACATATAAAGTATACTCACCGCATATTTCTGCTTGTGTATAGTTAAGAGTTGGACGTTGGCCTGCAACTGAAACTACGTACAGTAGTGCCCTCCTACTCCCTAGTGTTCCCGTGAAAATTAAGGAGGAAAGAGAACAATTTGCCAACCTCAGGTGCTTTGTATCTGGCATTAGCTTGTCCAGTCAGATTCAAAAGAGACAAAAGAGATAAGGAGGAATTTATTGAGAAATAGGCATGGAATTTCCAACTCGAAAATTCTAACCCCATGTTTGGATTCCAACTTCTTTTTCCATATATTACTCGCTTTTTAATCCTTTGACCAGAAATCCATAGTGCGAGATACAAAAAAGAAAAGCCAAATCTGATCAGAAGCACTCTCTAGTCTCTACCACGAATCCCAAATTACTTGTAAAGAGGAAAATATAATCTTCGAGACAAAAAAGAGCAAACGACGACAAAAAAAAAAGAAAAAAAAAAGGCATTAAGACAAATTCCACATCGTGGAAAACATGTCTCTTAACTTTTCCTTAATGTCCTAACTTAATCTTCTACCTGCTCCTCGTGATTAGCAGACAATGAATCTAATCCACCTTACATCTGGCATTGTCATCGTGGGTTCTATTTAAAGAATGAAAATCATTCCCACGAACGGTCTTAATTTAAACGCTTGTTAAGAGAGAGCTCTTCCCTTCTCTTTTCGACTGCCAACTTTGCGTGACCTTTCCCACGCCCTTTGTCGCTCGTGGCCTAGGGCTTAGGGAAGCTTCAGGTGAAGTTCGTCCATCGTTATCCAAACTCTTCCTCACTTCACATGCGTAGGTCGTTGTCCTTTTAATTATATATCGGGGGCTTCCTCTAAACGGGTCACCAACACTTTTTTGACTTGGCTTTCGATGGATCAACATCACTAGGCTCAGCCACAACGCAACATTCACATTCCTAATCGAACATTACTCGAATAATCTCCTCGCTAAGCTTTATTTTCGAATTTTCCATGTATTTCAGCCGGTTCCGATCAATACTCACGTGAGATCATCCGATACGTATTGTTTATCGGGGAAATTTATCAAAAAAGTCCTAAACCAATTGTAATTGCGTCAATTCAGTCCTAAACCTTCATTTTTTGCCAATTGAGTCCTAAATTTATTGCATTTGTGCCAATTCAGTCTATCCAGCCAACTTTAGCAAAAAAAAAATGTTGACGTGGATTATTTTTAATGCAATTTTAATATTTTTTTTAATTTTTTCTTTCCCTATCTCCTTCCTCTAGCAGGTCCTCGGGCCTCGGCAACCGACCAGAGGGGAGGGCTAGGGAAATCCGGCAATCGGCTGGAGGAAGAAAAAAGAAGGGAATAAAAAAAAGGAAAAATAAATATAATTAAAAAATATCAAAATATTATTAAAAATTATTCACGTGAACGCTAACCGATCAAAGTTGGTTGAATGGAATGAATTAACATAAATGCAAAAGATTTATAACCCAATTGGCAAAAAAAAAAATAAGAACGGTTTATGACTGAATCGGCACAATTATAAAAAAATTTAAGATTTTTTATAATCTTTTTGTATTCATCGGGTTATAAACAATGTAGTATTATCCAATGCGAACTCAAAACTCATTTCTCCAATCCGAGAAGAAAAAGAAAAAGAAGAAGTTAAAACTAGCACATGCATGGCGTCGACCCAATATTCAAAATGACTATAGAGATGACCTTATTCGGAAAAAAAAGGGAAAATTCAGATTAAGCCAATCAAACCGTGAATATCAATATCTTTCTGCAGCACGTTTTCGACTTCTGATTTTTTTCAATGGTCAAACCCGAAGACCGGGTCGAATTTCCTCTCTAGGTGGTGCAAATCAAGTCGACCAATTCAAAATGGAGAAGAGAGAAGCGAAGTAGAAAGGTAAAGAAGGTCCAAAACTCCGAGCAGAGAATGTCTAAATAAGGCAGAATTTAATTTCGCACAACGTGGATTATCCAAGGAGTTGAGATGATTGCTCTGTTTATTTCGCGAAAAAAAAAAAGCACTCGGCAAGATGCAATCGAAATAAAGCCGCAAAACTTCAAGACGCTAAAATTGTCGATTTTCAGGAGTTCACGTGGGTATTTGATATGATAAGGAAAACCCAAGATGGCTAGAAATTTCCCCATTTTTTCTAACCGCGAAAATTAACAAAGATAAAATAAATCTTAAATTTATTGCAATTGTGCCAATTCAGTCCTAAATATTTTTCTTTGGCAATTCAATCCTAAACCTTCGTATTTATGTCAATCCAGTCCTAAACATTTTTCTTTGGCAATTCAATCATAAATCTTCGCATTTATGTCAATTCAGTCCATCCCAACATTGACATGGATTTTTTTTTCCCAAATAATATTTTAATAATTTTTTTCCCCAAATAATATTTTAATAATTTTTTTTCTTTTCCTTTCTTTAGTTTTTCCTTAGGGGCCTAGGAAAAAGAAGAAGAAGAAAAAATTTATAAAAAAAAAATTTCCAAAAAAAGTTCATACCAGTACTGACCGATCAAAATTGGTCGGATAACCGAAGGAATAATAGAATATGGAGAAAAGTAAGTGCTAAAAAAAAAAAAAAAAAGATGGGCAGGTAAGCGCACGCGTCGTCGTCAACCCCTTAAGTCTTAAGATCTTGCGAGGAAAAAAAGATGGAACTGTTATCCAGAAGTTTTGAAAGGAAAAGTCGCAAGAGAGACACGGACACGAATTACATTACACGTTGTCCTTTGTCCTACCCTAATTCTCATATTGTCCCGTTGACCAAAAGTGGTCCACCATCCTCATCCTCATCCTCATCCGAATCCGAATCCGATGTCTCTTCTGGCTTACGGCTGCTAAGGCTGCATGGCAATAGGGTTTCCACGAATAACGGGAAAAAAAATATACAGATTCCACGGAAAACCCTAAACCTTACAAGAGTGTCTCCATCTCAATGTGGTCGATCCCGTCTCTTGATCATATGCTCGGGAGTGGAGAGGCATTTGGGTGAGGCGGGGCTGGGCGAGCGCCCATGATCGGGTTCGGTTGATTGATCGGACGGCCGCATGCCGCCCGAGATTATGTTCACGGCACCCGTGCTCGGGAGTGGGAATTAAAACGAGATGCATGTGGGTTCGAATAATTAGACCCGTCCGAGTCAATTATCATGATTAAATCTTCAAGACAAGTCGTCGCTTCACGGCATGACTCAGCTCAGTCGCCTAGAATTTCATTCATTTTGGAGGGTCGGGATTTTGAACTACGATCATGTGTCGTGCATCCTGACCCTCGCCATTTAAGGCTCTGATTGAATAGTCCCCGAGGAATAATGCTTACATTCACATTCCCTATTCGTGCATCGACTTTTGTCTGCATTGCCATGCGAATCGGAGTGCTTTTTTGTTTGTTTGGTCGGAATCAGAGTGTAGTTGAACCGGCATATTTTTTTTTTCCGTTTGTATTTTGTTTGAACATGTGTCTGCTTATTGGATTTTGACTTCTTGACTTCGGTTCAATATTGAAAGAGTTTCGATTCGTCGAAACGTTGCAAAAATATCAAATGCTTCCAAAATTTGCCTTATAATTTTCAAAGTCTTCAAATGTTAACGTGTTTCGAATATGAGAAAAAAGGAAAAAAAAATTCACCACAAAAAAAAATTAAGTGCATTGTATTTGTGCCAATTCACTCATCAACTTTTTAATTTGATCAATTCAGTCCTAAACATTTTGAGAATTTGCCAGTAATAAACCTTTCGGTTGTGCCAATTTAGTCCTAAATATACGATTTGCCAATTTAATCATTCCGGTCAATTTTGGCAGGAAATCGCTGACTTGGATAATTTTTTTCCTTTCTTTTTTTTTAATTTTTTTTAACCCTAGCTCGACATCCTCACCTGGTCTGGGCGAGGACGCTGATGACCTCGCTCGTGGCTGCGAGCTTGGCCTTGACCAAGCAAGAGTCGTCGCCGCCTCACCTGTTGCCGACAATGATTGGCCCGAGACCTCCCCGGACTAGGGTTAGGGGGAAAAAAGAACAGAATTTTTTTAAAAAAAAATCTTCTAAATTTTTGCAAAAATAAAAAAGTTATTCATGTTAGTGTCAATCATGCCACGTAGTACAATCGGCACTGACTAGATCGCCGCGTTAGCGACTTTCGATCAAATTGGCCAAAAAGACTAAATTGGCAAATTGTAAAAAGGTTTCGAACTAAATTAGCATAATTGGAAGGTTCATGACTATATTGACAAATCTTCAAAATACTTAGGATTAATTTTGCCAAATTGAAAGGTTAAAGAATTGGCACACATGCAATTGGTTTTAGGCTTTTATATTAAATTTCCACTAAAAAGGTTACCCAGGTTTTACTGATCATTTACGTATGAAGCGAGAAAAAAACAGAAATGTTGAACTAGACCATATCAATTTTTACTGCTGTCTATGGGTACTATTCATTTTCGCGGTAGATTGATGATAAATCAAAATTTCATCGGTAAGACTTCGACTACACTTTTCCTGTGAAAATTGCCCAAAAAATCCTAAACAAATTGTTCTTTGGCCAATTCAGTCATAATCCTTTTGATTTATAAGCCTTTTCATGTTTTGTCAATTGAGTTCATCCGGCAAACTTTGGCCGAAATAATCGCTGACGTGGTGGCCCAGTCAGCGCCGGTGCTGGTCATCCTATGTGACGTACCAATGCTGACATAGAACTTTTAAAAATTTCTGAGATTTTTTCTTTTCCTCTTTGCTTTTTGCCGGTGGTCGGTCTCAGGTGATGGCTGGAGAGGGCTAGGTAAGGAAGCCCTCATCGGCCACAGGCGAGGGAACCCTCGCCCGGTCGGTTGATGGCCACGATTAAGTAAGGGCTGGGCTCTCCTAGACGAGGTTCGCCTTGCCTCACGCCTCGCTTGCAGCCTACCAAGGCGACCCTCGTCGGCACTTGGCAAAAAATAAATGAAAAAATAAATAAATAAATATATATATATATATATATTAAAAAAGACTCACGTCAGCCTCGACTTTTAACTCGTGGGATGACCGATGTCTACATCAATAGTTTTTCGCCAGAATTATTTGGATAGAATCAATCAACAAAACATGAAATGTGTTTAGAACTCAATTGACACTGAATAAACAAAAAAAAAATGTATTAGGTTTAAGACTTTTTGGACAATATTTCCATTTATCTCAATGGTATTATATCATCCTCCATGATGGATATTCCTGCCGTACGCCATAGAATGAAAGCTCGGAGGAGTCCGTAGTCAGCCACGTGAAAAGACTGGGCTTCTTTGATTTACTAACAACGTATTCAATTCTACCTTGGGCTGACTTGCGGAAGGCTCCCACTATTTCAATTCGTTCGAAAGAAAATTCTGCCCAATAAATAAAAAAAAAACCAAGACAAAATGTATCAAAACATTCTGCAGTTGCCCCAGAATCAGAAAGATTAGATCGTTCTTGTGCTAAAAAGGTTTTAGACTCAACTAACTTATTTATTTCAAGTGGCTTCTAAGTCAACAAACGTCAACATAAGAAAAGAAGAAAGAATAGAAAGGATAATATAATATAATATAATTAGACTGTGGTGAAACTCATAATCACCAAAACAAAACGCAAGCATGTGCTAACCGCGAACGTAAAACGCAGATTAAACTAAACCGTAACTTATCTTTTTTTGTTTTTTCCACGTGATTGTTTGGAAATTGGTCAGTATGAAATGACATATAATTTAATGAGAGCCCAAGTCGTACTTTCTTAACTTCCTGTTCCCAGCCCATTTTTCGCAACGGGGTGGACTCCCCACCAAGTATGCGCACAACACAACTAGCCCAGAGGATGAGCCGTGTGAACATTCCCATTCAACTCGTCCCTGTCCGGAAAGAAGTCAATTTGAACACAAATTCCTCCGTTATCTGACAATTATACGATGAACGGGAACCCTTTGCGCATAAAATCTCTATAGTTTTCGAAAACTTATAACGGATGCATGTTCGAGTCAATCATTTTCGTTAAAAACTCTCGACGGTTCAGAGAAGATAAGAGAATCCATAACACACGACAAGTAATGAACGACCGGAGTCACTTGAGAATTTCCATCCATTCCGTCGATAGCCCTACAATGTTCATTTGCTTTCGGGCCCAAACCCGGTCAAACCCGTGTGAACGCTAATCGGAGACGGCATCTTCTGATCTCTGCTTTGGCCGGTTTTAACTTTTAAGCTCCTGTGCATCCCACGAAAAGTGAGGAGACAGAGAGAGAGAGAGAGAGAGGGGCACGCATGCATGATTTTTATATATTTGAAAAAGAATGCGCCTCTCTCGCTTATTACTGCATCAATGGCGGCTGATTGAAACCGACAAAGTCTTTTCATATAAATGCAAGTTTCGCTTCCCAAGACAGACCTAAGAAGGAAAAAAAAAAAGGGGTTTTCTCTCTTACATTTTGTAGCGATAAAGAGCGGTATCTGTGTAAACCAAGCAACCCTCTCTCTTTTTCATTCATAATTCGATCCTTTTCTGTTTTTGGAGAGCGTTGCGTGTTCATGCGCGCTTATTATAAAGGTGGCGGACCGTCGGAGCGCACGCAAGTACGTGGACTATCCTCCCGCAGGCGATGAGGAGGAGGAGGAGGAGGAGGAGGAGGAGCGACAACGACCCCCGCCACAGCACCCACTTCCGAACCAGCAGCCGATGGAGGAGGCAGTCATGCCGATGTACTCAGCTTACGATCGGCCGGGAGAGATGTCGGCGATAGTTTCGGCTCTAACACATGTCGTCTCGGGGACGAGAGGCCGTCAACACGGAGGAGTACCGGCCGGGAGTTTATCGCAGCTTCCGTGGAACTATAGTGGGCAAAAGAGAGAACGTGACGAAGCGGGAAGCTCATCGCAGTTCTTGGCCGAGCCTCCTTCAAGTCAAAGAGATTACTACGGGGTCTATGGTGGCAGTGTTGCATTAAGAGAGCCATCTACCATTTCTGCTTCCTTAGCCGGTTGGTTTCTAACCCTATTTTCCCTCTTTCTCCATCTAATCTTTCATTTTTCTTAATTAGTGCCTAACAAATGATATCATTCTTATCATTTCAACATTAAAAAAAAATGAAAAAGAAAGAAAGAAAAGAGAGATAAATAAAAGTCATTGCTTATATATCCACCGTTAATCCAGAAAAGTTATTTTCACATTCGATGTTAGGATTTAGGTCGTGTGTGCGGTTGAAAACGTATATGTAATGAGATTAAAATCTCAATTGTACATGTAGGTATAATAAGAGTAAAATGTATATATAATACTAATCACTTATTCTTCTTTCTTTTCTTTTCTTTCTATTGCTTTTCGTTAATATTTTGTCTTTGGATGCTAGGATTGACGTGAATCTTGGTTTTTCGTTGATTTCCTAAACCCTAAACCCTATATCTCAATATATGCTACGAGGCTAATGTTTTTCTCTACTTCCATATCATATTTATATGGGCCTACTTATTGTATTATTAGTATGGTATGAAGCGATTATTTTGTTTTATATGAAGCGATAATTTCGTTTGATTCGACCAGTCTTTTCTTGTGATGAGCTATGAAGGCCATATATAGGTCATCTAACTTTGAATCATGGTCATCAACTTCTTGCAGCCATTCACTTATTTAGAATGAGAAAGACGTGACATCGATAAAACAGTACTACATTATTTTCCCTCTCGATGAGACAATTCATTGATGTTATAAACATTGGAACAGTAAATATCTTCGTGGGCGCAATAAATTTGAAGGCTTCTAAATAGATTAATGCTTCTACAACGGGAGGGAGTTGGATAGTTTCTTTCTCTTTTTTTTTTCTTTTTTTTTTAAATCTTTGTTGGTTTATAGACTTTGATAGACCGTCGATGATTCGCTCATCTATCTTTCAGGATGATGAATAAGAAGTAAATCCAGTCGAGTTCTCATTCTTTACTTTGAACGTGAGATTGATCTACAAGATAAGTAATATTATCATTACCAGAAATGCCAATAGCTAGATAGCCTTTTTATCTTTATTCGTTTATACATTTTGAGTCGCCCCGATGCATTTCGAGGGCTCAATCTATTTTTCGGAACGAGGAATAAGAATTAAAGAGAGTCGAATGCTTCTCTTTATTACTTTGATTGTGAGATTGAGTTACAAGATAATTAATGTTATGATTAACAGAAATGCCAACATGCGGCAATATGATAAGAAAACAAATTTGGTAGTTCAGTGTATATATATATATATATGATACTAACCATTATTTCCTACATAGGCGATATTAAAAAAAAAAGGTAATGACGAATGTATATCTTTAGTTATTTAATAGTGTCTTCTACCATTAGATAAATATTTCCATGTTTCTCTTTGTTTTTATTTGGAAAAATTGTGTCTTGAATTTTGCGTCTCACGTGGAACGTGAGCTTCCGACGAATGCTAGTATCAAAAAACGTGTATGTCCTTTCTCTATACAGGACTGCAAGCAACGGCTGTCGCCGCCACCTCCACCGTCCAGCCGGCACCTTCTGGAGCAGGCGCGCCGCCCTTTGAAGGCGGAGAGAGCAGGAGGAGATACAGGGGAGTGAGGCAGAGGCCGTGGGGGAAATGGGCAGCGGAGATCCGCGACCCGCAAAAAGCCGCAAGGGTCTGGTTAGGAACCTTCGACACGGCGGAAGCCGCCGCCCAGGCTTACGACGACGCCGCCCTCCGGTTCCGCGGCAACCGCGCCAAGCTCAACTTCCCCGAAAACGTCCGGATCATCCCGCCCAACGTCCCGAATTATAGCTCCACTGCTGCCGCCACGACCCTCGCCGTTGGCTCCGCTCCCCAGGCCGCGGCAGCGGTGGGTCAGCCAGCTCCTCCGTCTGGGGGGGTGGTGCCGCCCTATCCGGGAGGAGCTGAAGGCGTCAATTTGAGAGACTTCTGGGACTACTCTCAGCTTCTTCAAGGGCATCATCAACCCGCGAGTTTGGTGGAGCAAATGATGTATCCGTCGCAGATGGCTTCTTTACCGTCCTCGTTATCATTGCCCTCTCCGTCTCCGCCGCCGCTGCCTTTTCCGTCATCAGATTTGTATGGGTCTTCGTCATCATCTGGTTTCGTTGGTGCTCCTTCGTTTTCTTCTTCATTTCCTCTGTTCTTCCCTCAGCAGCCCCAAGTAGGATACTTCCGGCCGCCGCCGCCGCCGCCCCCACAAGACCAGGGAAGCGGCGAGGAAGACTTTGAGCCGCCACCGTCATCTGATTCAAGTCATTACCCTTCATCAAACAGTTGAAATTTAGCTCTCTTTTGAATTTTTTTTTGGTTCCCTTATTAGAATCATTCTTTTTAGGGGGAAGTACTGGTGTTTCCAGAGCATTGTTTTGCACTATTTTGGGACGAGGATGATTTTTTGTAACCATGTACACTACTTTTACATGCAACATTTCTTTCGTCTTATGTATTTGTTCCAGGTAGTGTTCTCTTTTCTTGTTCTTTATAATACGGATCTGGATCGTCTGTCCTTCCCTTAGAAGGGCAGGCACCTGCCCTCCTAATCTGGGCCATCTGTTTTTAAACGGATGGCTTAGATCTCCTATTTTTAAGGGGTAATTTTTTGAGTTTTTTTATTATTTTTATTTTTTTAATAATAATCTGAGCCATCCATTCATAACACGGATGGTCTTGATTCAAAGGGCAGGACCTGCCCTTATAAGGGAAGGATAGATGATCCATTCGCTTATAATACATTGTACTTGTTGGTCTTGCTCAGCTTAAAGTATACATTGGTGCTTATATTTGTACACACGTGTGCTCGTTTGGAGACATCATCATAAATGATTAAAACTTGCCGATCATAAAACATAAAATATGCAGCGAAGGCTATTGTGACGTAGCTCGGGAATCCGTCGTTTCAGCTACCACAATAGTGGATTCCACAGCTCCCCCCCTTCTTGGAGAGCATTCACTGCCTGAGTCACAGAATATGTTTTCTTTTCTTCTTCTTTTTAAACCAATAGCTACATAAACTACCTTACCCCAAAAAAAAAAAAAAACACATAATACATTTTGATCTATATGTCCCACCACATATTGCAGGGATCATAAATGCGATCATTTGCTATTATTCCCGCAACAACAAGCCCGTGCACTCACGAGCGATGCCATGCTGATTGCTGAGTTTCTTAGGATCTATTTCGGAAGAGAGCATTAGGGACATCCGAAGCGTCCGAGCTCGACTCGGGCGGATCCCATGGTCGGCTTGTCGGTAGGCGAGAATGAAGCGAAGTAACATCATAAAATCAGAAGGGTACTCAAAGCCAGATGCAAAAGTCGTGCATGAGGAGAATGACATATGTGCTTATGAAAATGGACAGGTGACGTTGTAACGTGAGGTCCAATCTCGGACGAAGGTATAAGCCACACGGGTTTTTTTTAGCACCGAATGTCGGCCTTCATCCAAAATTTGATTTGAACAATCATGTCGGTATTAAACTTTTTAAAAGAAGAAGAAAGAGGGATCGAGTGGCCTTTAAAGCAATTAGCAAATGAGAAACGTGTGGCAAGTTGGCAACCTGCCGGGTTTTTTTTTTTTTTTTTTTCTCTCAAAGAGGGAAGAGCTTTGTTTAGCAGCTAAGACAAAGTTTGTCCTGTTCACACCACGTGTCTTCTCTCTCTCTCTAGTTTTGATTTGACTTCTCTCTCTCTCTCTCTCTCTCTAGTTTTGATTTGAAGCACTTTGGTCCTTTTTCCTTTTTCTTCTTTTTTTAAAAAAAATAAATTAATAAATAATAAAATGTAAGTTCCTTTTGTGGTCGTTGCTCATGGGACGGGATGCGCTCCTCCGCCTCCATCAATGTCTATATTCGAATCACCGCACTCGCGCAATTTCTTTTTGGTGGGCCCCACTTCCAAGAGCGCGAATCCGTCCCCAATGGTAATAACGGCATGTTGGCACGTGTGATTCTGTGCCGTGATCCCGCAAACTTTTGATTTGTTCAATTCAATTCATGTACTTTAGGTCAATGTGGAACGCGATCCCGTGAACTTTTAATTTGTTCAATATGTCCGATGTGGCCCCCTAGATTATATGAAAAAAGGTTCAATATTGCCCTTCCACCAATTCAAGTTCATGAACAACATTGGACATTTTCATGTTGTTTGGGGATTACATTGAACACGTACAAAAAGTCAAGAGATTACATTGAACTAATTAAAAGTTCAATCCGAGACAAATCTGGTGTTCCGCTTGAAGGCTTCGCAAAAAAAAAAAAAAACAAAGCTTTATCGCCTCGTCAAGCGGAAGCGAAAGCTCTGTTGGAAGCTTTGAAGTTTTTCAGATCTAGAAGGGACGATGAGTTGTACTTGGAGTCTGACTGCAAAGCAGTAATGGAGGCTGTACTTGATCGAGATATTATCGCATGGGATATTGAAGTAGTCATGTTGGAGGCCCGAGCCCATCTTCAAAGCTTTACAAATCGGACCGTGGCCCATTGCAGCAGAACAGCTAATCAGGTTGCTGACTAGATTTCAAAGGCTCTTCGTTTGAATTATCTCCCGGCTTCTTGGTTATGTAAAACCACCCCCCAAAAAAAAAAAATTAAGCGATCTTTTATGTTGTAAAGAGTGCCTAGCTCTTGCGAACTTTTGACGTTTAAAATAACACGAAACTCATTTTCTGACCCAAAAAAAAAAAAATTAGGTACCACATTTTCATCAGGCTAAAGTTCATGAATCATATTGAGCAAATTAAAAATTTATGAACCACATTGCACATTACGCCAAAGTTCAAGGACCATGTGTCCTTTTCCCTTATCCAATTTGCGTGAGATAGGGAGACTACCTAATCAGATGGAGATTAGTCGGGCGCTGATAATCGCGTACAACTTATCAATACAAATTTACTTTTGTCGGAATTTTTAAATCTTGAAGTATGCTACAATCTAACAGTCGGCTTAAGTCTTTACAACTGTTGATAATAATTTATAAAATTTTCACAACCGTCAACTGTACAAACGCTCTGACTGTACCCAAAATACAAAACATAAAGTATTGTAGAGGTGATTATTTTTAATCTACAATAAGGGAGTCCCAAGTATGAGGAAGATTAGAGATCGTAAGCATTCTTGGCACTCGATATGGCAATTCAAGTTGCATCTTAATGATATGATCAAAATAGGGGTACATTTGAACACGACTGCACACTATTTCCACTGACATATAACACACTGATATGTGTTCACACGTTTCCATCTGTGCACATTGAGTACTTCAAAATGAAATGAAGACATGAGTTGCCTTCCACATCAAAACACAAACTAGAAGATTAGAGCATTTTTTTCTTGATTATGATGTTATAAACTTTTGCATCCTCAAATATATTTCAATTTCTTTTCTTGTATTCTTGTTAGTGTGTGCGCTATATTATATAACTCTGTTGGGTATTATTCATACGATGCCAATATTAACGATTTTAAAAGGCATGAATACAGCATCTATAGGATAACTTCCATCCTGAAAGTTTTTTGGTGTTTTTATGTGATATCCATGATTCCTCTCGATTTGTAACCCAATACACAAATTAATGGATTTCGTTAGACTAGCTATATACTGTGTGTTATCAACGATTTCCACAGAAGTTGGTAAGATGATGTCTCGAGCAGTTACACATCGAGGACCCTTAATAGAAATAGACGCGTTGCGAGTTCCATACAGATTACTTCTCCATACAATTTCTTTCAAATTCATTACATGTTCAGTGGCATTGTATTTAAAGATGGCATATTGATACCTTAATTTGGATCAATTTGGATCTAAACAGATTAAGCGGGTCAATTTGTATAAGATGGGCACGAGTTAAACCCCCTTTCATGAAAATAACCCGTTCAAGTATGCCAAAATGGCATTTATTTAAGTAGGTAAATACGAAATGCTATACTAATATCATGATACAACCTTACTTTCATGCAATCTGCATGCAATATGCTTCCAATACTCTCTATCTGTAACCCCTATAAGGGGTTAATTCCCTAAAAAAACATAAATTTTAGCTCCAATGAAGATTCTGACCCGAACTTTTTTTGTCTCATAAAAAAGCATCAGCTTTAGGTCCAATGATAAATCTGGCCCGAACTTTTTTCGTCTCATAAAAAAACATCAACTTTAGGTCCAATGATAACTCTGGCCCGAACTTTTTTCATTCCATAAAAAAACACAATCTTTAACTCAAGTCTCAAACCTTAATTTGGAACCATTAGTTGTCCAACAAAGCAATTACACGTCATTAATAAATCCGCATGGCTTGTCGACGTGGATTTAAGATATTATTCATCGTCTTCTTGGCATAGAATATTAAGTCGTTCATATGCTTTGAGGAGGGGGTAGGGCTAAGCTTGTTAAAAAATGAAGGCTCTAGTCGTGAACTTGGTAGATCTCATCCATGGCGTCTCTCCATGGGTGGTAATATACAGTTTTGGATTCTAGTTAAACAGTTGATGCTTGCGGGTGAAATGAAGGACGTGATGAATAGATTAATTGTCGTCCTTCAAGTTGTGCCAGAGGTAAAGCAAATGAACAACTTCAAATTTCGTCCTAAGAAAACAATGAATAATGCCTTAAACCCACGTGGCTTAAGTCCACATCAACAAGCCACATGGATTAATTGATGATATGAAATTGCCACGTTTGACAGCTAATGATTCTAAATTAAGGGGGCCAATTTTAGGACTTGAGTTAAAGTTTATGCTTTTTCATAAGATGAAAAAAAAAATTGGGCCAGAATTGTCATTGAACCTAAAGTTGATGTTTTTTTATGAGACAAAAAAAGTGTAATCTTCATTAGATCTTTGTGCCTTTTTTTTATGAAATTTGTCCCTCTATGAGTGCACCACTTACTTTTTTTCCCTGTTGATTTACGTGTCTCCATTAAATTTCTTAGAAAAAAGAAGGAAATTGAAATGATTTGAAGTTTGAATAGTGAAGAAGCCCAACGACCCCTTTCTCTGTCGCCATGATCAGGTGCCACGTGGAGTCGCACCTAGAAGTGAGGCCTACGTTGGCCTAGGGACTAGGTCAAATGCCCGAGGTCGATCCCCAATCCAACCATATTACCACGTGAATAACTATTGCTAATTCGTCTTTGTTTATGCTATTACTAAAAACAAACGGCGAACATCATCCTTCCGACTCGTCAGAATCATAGGACTGGCCCGAAAGACATTTAAGAAGTTAGGCAAACTCCCAATCGCGCAAAGGCATTTGAGCTGAGCTGTCGAGCTCTTGCTGGTTCGGACAATGCCAAAGCATCAATTAACACACGTGTGTAGAAACCCGGATGGTTCTTTGCGGAAGTTTGGTGGTTTCAAGGCGAGAGAGTTTTCGAATATGTAAAATGAGAGTGATATTCAAAATAGCCTTGCTAAGGCTTTTACACAAACAAAACACACATACAAGCTTTCCTAAGCTTGAGATACAAAAATCACAACTCTCTAACTCTCTTGCTCTCTATGTTCTAACACCACACAAATACAACTATGGCATATCACAAATGCCTTCAAGACATCTCTATTTATAGAGAGTTTTCATGCCTAACAAAGCATCAATTTGTTGACCTTCAAGTGTAAAAACAAATGTTGCCTAACTTGCCTAACTTTGAAGGTGTGCTACAAATGTGAAATGTGAAAGGTGTGCTACCGTCCACTTTTAATCTTTGACCAAGTGGTAGGTTGCCAAACATGCCACCTATTTGGTGTTGAACTCCAACACTCCCCCTCAACACCTAATATTCTTCACCTTATAACATCTGATATTCATCTTCCTCAGTTGCTTCTATAACTGTAATTTCTGATTGAGCTTTGCGAAGCTTGGACTTTATCAACGCCGTTCGAACTTGCGCGTCGATCACTTTTCCTTTCTTTGCAATCTCCGTAGTCTCGAGAGTTTTGAGATTGCAACTCATCTCATCAAACCTTTCATTGACGGTTTTCATTTCACCATTCAATTTATTCAACTCCATCTGAAGCACTTCGGTAGAGGCATCTCGATCCTTTCTTTTGTAGGACTTTTTCTCTACCCACTTCCAATGATCCTTGGGCCTTGGGATCTTTTTCTCTGGGTAATACTTCTTAAACTTTTGCAATTTCTTGAGCGCATGTCGGAGCTTCTCGTGCTCTCTTTCCTTGATCTTGAGCTCCTCGTTCTTTTGCTTCAGCATTTCATCCCTTGCTTTCAACATCCCCAGCAGCTCCTTCTCACTTCTGCTTGTTGAAGTTTCAACTTGCTTCTTTGAGTTTTCCCTCGACTTGCTTTTCTTCGGAGACATCTTAGGGCATGCATGGCAACACTTCCTTATAGTGGCTATCACATCATCTGCCTCAATGATTCTGGTGGCTGCGAGCTCTTCTTGAACCTCTGTTGCAACAGTTGCTTGAAGACTCCATTCTTCTTTGCCACCATGCTCTTTCTTGGTAAAAGGTGTGTCTTTTTCTTTTACCTGTTTGAACCAACAAACTCTAGCAAAGTGACCTACTTTGCCACATATGTAACATCGTCCGCTACGCTTCCTGTTGTTCTGATCATGATCTCGATGAGCTCCCCCTGGCTGAGAGCTTGTCACTGCTCCCCCTGGCTGAGAGCTTCTCGCTGCTGATCGTCTTTGCCAGTTTCGATGTCCTTTCCACTGTTTGTCATACTTACCAACATTGCTCCTTCTATGATTCTTGGAACATCTTTTATTACAAAAGATGGAACTACCATAATCTATGGTACATGCGAGAACCATATCTTCAGCATTATCGACGGTATGTGCATATTCCGTCGTCTTTTCTTGACATTCGGATTTGTAATGTCCAAACTTATTACACTTAAAGCACCTTACCTTTGATTTATCACGTGCTTTATACTTTCTGATGAAACTCGAATTTTCATATCTTCCTCGGCCTCCTCCGCGACCTCGACCGCCTTGATAGTCTCCTCGGCTTGGTTGAGCGATCCGACTTTGCAATACTTGCTCCGGATATGTATCGACAGACTTCTGATTCATTCTTTGCTCATGCGAGCATAATGAACCCATCAACCGTTCTAACGTCATGGTTGATATGTCTTGGCCTTCCTCGATCGCCGCAACGACGTAGTCAAATCTTTCGGTCAAAGACCTCAAGATTTTTTCTACAACACGAACATCTTGAAGTTCTTCACCATTAACCCTCAATTGGTTAACGATGGCCTGCACACGATCAAAATATGCCGATATTGTTTCCGAGTCATTCATGCGTAAAGACTCGAAATCACCTCGAAGAGTCTGAAGCCGCACCCGCCGGACACGATCATCGCCTTTGTAGGATTTCTGCAAGATATCCCAGGCAGCTTTCGCCGTCTCCGCGCATGATATTTTTTCAAATATCATTTCTTCCACAGCTTGAAAGATCGTATACAATGCCTTTTGATCTTTCTTTCGGGACTCCACCAGAGATTCTTTCTCCTTCTTTCTCAAAGCCTCGAATGCTTCGCCATCGGCTACTTCGTCGTAGCCACTTTCAACCAGGTTCCACAAATCCTGTGATTTGAATAGAACCTTCATCTGGACGGACCAGTTGTTGAAATTCCTCCCATTCAACTTTGGAAGTTGCATTTGAACGGAACTTGTGGATGCCATAGCTATCTCCGGGTTCACGATCCTCGATCGTCCACTCTAGGTTCTCGGTCTCCGCGATTGGATTCTTGACCGCCTAGGTTCCGGCACGATCCTTCGACACCGTGGCTCTGATACCAAATGTAGAAACCCGGATGGTTCTTTGCGGAAGTTTGGTGGTTTCAAGGCGAGAGAGTTTTCGAATATGTAAAATGAGAGTGATATTCAAAATAGCCTTGCTAAGGCTTTTACACAAACAAAACACACATACAAGCTTTCCTAAGCTTGAGATACAAAAATCACAACTCTCTAACTCTCTTGCTCTCTATGTTCTAACACCACACAAATACAACTATGGCATATCACAAATGCCTTCAAGACATCTCTATTTATAGAGAGTTTTCATGCCTAACAAAGCATCAATTTGTTGACCTTCAAGTGTAAAAACAAATGTTGCCTAACTTGCCTAACTTTGAAGGTGTGCTACAAATGTGAAATGTGAAAGGTGTGCTACCGTCCACTTTTAATCTTTGACCAAGTGGTAGGTTGCCAAACATGCCACCTATTTAGTGTTGAACTCCAACAACGTGCTCAAAAACTGTGCATCTTGCGACTCCCCGAAAAGGGGGGTGAAAATTTCTTTCCAGATCGCTCGTTAGGATCGATCAAAGGGTAGTCGGTCAATCAGGTGGTTTACCTACCATTTTTCAGGTAAGGTGGGGGGACTCTCGCGTGCTTTGTGACTTGGTCTTTTGCTTAGTGGCGTTAGTTTTCCACGGGGCTTTGACTCGGTATGCGGGAAATCAATGGCCGAGTTTTGTGGTCACATAGCGCGCTCGGTAGTTTCAATTGTCGGAAAGTGCTTCTGATTACTTTGTGGAACGTAGATGAGACGGCTCCAGACTTTGGAGCGGATGTTTGTTGGGCCCATGTATGATGTTAGTACGTTATGAAGATGATGAGGCCCGGGCGGATGCTGAGCTACGTAGCACCGACACTCTCCAGAAGGTTTCGTGTCGTGTCGGACGCCTAACGCGTGCGTCGAACTTCCCGAAACGTACAGGTCAATTTTGGAAATTTCTAATTTTTTTAGGGACAAAAATGTAAATCTATAGAAATCCACCAACAAATGTTGGATTATTATAATGGAATGTAGTTGAATTTGTCAACTCGAAAGGATGAATGATATTAACAAATGAAGATTAATATTTTTAGTGTCAATCCACTCTAGGCTCCTTTTATATTATATATTCCCACGCATCCTTAAAAAAAAAGGTTCTTTCTATGTTGTTAGTAAAGCTTAAACTTGAATCAAATTAGTTTGATTCAACTAATCATACAAATGATAATTTTTTGTTTATATATGAAAATACACATTTAATATACAACGTATCTCAATGTGTCAAAATTTCTTATTTCTGAGAAATGACGTGTCGGTTTGTCGTGTTGTCTCGATGCTACTTAAATGCTAAGCACCTCATTCGCATAAAAATATGGACCTTGAAGATTGTCGTCGAGATATGAAAAGGGTACGCGCTACCCGATAACATATTGTTTATCTATTTTGATCTTCCGACATTTGAAGGATGAATTACTTCATCATCGGAGTACTATAATTGTGGCCTAGGAAAGCGCCAAATGATGTCGAGTGGATACGAGTTAGGTCGAGGATAGAGGTTGGTCAGGACACGGTAATGCTACGCCTGGGGAAACCAAAGATGACAACTTCCAAAATAAATGAGAAAAAGGAGGCAGAATCTTTAGGTGGTATGCCTTGGTTGGATGATATGAGAAATGACCACAACCTAACTCCAGCAAAGAAAAGGTTTGCCAATTTGGGGATGGGAATTAGGTCTCCAGCATCTAGCGCTAGGTGTTAAACAATGTTTGACTGTACCTATTTTTAGCTCAACCTGTCACCAATAGAACAAGCTTGTCATGCTTCAGAGTCCAGCACCTAGGTCGGACATAGTAGCCAAAACGAAATCGAATACCATAAGATTGGATTGGATAAGAAATTCATCGGATTTTCACATAATTTCAGAGTTACCGTATACAAGAGCAGAGTTTCATTCTCACATGTCCTAAGGTGCAAGGCATCCGAAAAATTGAGGTCCGATAATACTTTTTAACTTTCCTTTCTTTTTTTCATTTTTAGGCTACATCAATGCACAAACAAGGCACAAACCGAACGAGCCATGATCTTTTTTCACATTACTCTTAAACTGCTTTGCAGAATTTTTTTTTTCCCACTGAATCAAAGGTGCAATATCAACGCAACCTGTCGATCCATCTTTGAGACGATTCATTGAATACGCGACAGCCGACCAATATTATGCATGCCATGAGTCAGATTTCACATGTGCTTTACAAAATGCGCCTAAAATTTTTCCTGGAATACTGTACAGGAGAAACAATTTCATACTAACGCTGTGATGTGTAATTTTACTATGTCATCTTTGCCACGTCATCTACACCACGTCATCCATGCCATGTCATCCTTGCCATGTCATCTATGCCGCATCATCCATACACGTCATTCACCTTTGCCATGTCATGTTAATTTGCATTTTAGCTTAAACTTCATATAGAATTGCATATCTAGGTTTGAATGTCATGTAGTTAATTAAATAACGGTCTCACTCGTGCATTCATTTAGTTTAATTCGCATGTCATCTAGTTTAGTCTTACATTTAATTCATGTCATTACATCATAGAATAATTTCATGCATCACATATAGTATAGTCTTTCATGCATTCATAAAAAAATCAAAAATTAAAAAAGAACTAACTTGCGTGGCGCATGCTCCTTTGATTATATTGATTTCTAGATGTTCTATTAATTGATTGTGCACCCGCATGATAGCCTTTGTTAGTGACTTAGGTTAAAATCAATCAGTGTTGCCTTCTCAAATGATTTTTCATGAAATAAAATGGTACCGAAAAGGCGTTAGAGTAATCTAGCGTAATCAAGTCCCTGGGCTCTTAATCTTTGGTTCGCAAGAATAAAATAGTTCTCCCACTGTTTTATTTAGGTTTCTAATCGACCTACCATAAATGATTAGTGGCGACTCCAAATTCAAAATACAATGCATGTTAATCAATTGAACCTTAAGTTGCGATTTGGTATGGACTTGGAAGAGTTCGAGTTAGGTTAGTTAAATAATTAACCTAATAATCCATTAGCCTGGAAATTTATTTTTAGGTCGCGACATATATAGCATGTGAAGGAGAAAAAAATCTCTATTGGCGTAGCACCGAAACTTCGAATGCAAAAACTGCACCAACCAGGTAAGCAACAGCAGTTCTTTTCTTTTCTTTCCTTCCCCTCTAAAGAAAATTATTAAATCTGTAAACCTCCTGGAATGAATAAGCTCTCTCGGAATCAAACCAAGAATTCCACATTTTGCTATAACACGTGGCATCGTTCAACATATTATCGCAGTATTGCCAACTATCAAAGCAAGACCTAAAGAGAACATGAAAATACCAGTTCTTTGAAGAATTCCACCCAAACCCCGCATTCACCGACTAAAGAGATCGAAAAGCAACATTCACTGTATGAAGCGATTTGCTTCCGCAACCTTTCCATCATATGATCAAAGGTATGGTCTAAAAAAATCTTGACTGAGTTCATGCAAAGACAAATTTGAACATTCCAAAGTTGATCCCTGTTTATGGGCAATGTGAGTTAAAAGACGGCCTCTCAGTTCTAAAATTCACGAAGACCTTTGCCCAGCCTTTTAACTTCAAAGCAACAGCAGCGAGTGCAAGTCAAGTTTGGCATAGGATGAATATGGGGAATGCAACTAATCAGTCTAAACAAATAGAAGAGACAGATCTCAAGCGCCTAGGATACTGGTTATATACAGAAACAATATAGCCAGCAATACAAATTTAATGTGCGGGAGCAGACAAAATGTGCCAGGAGAAAGCAACAAATTGAGAGACACTATTCAAACATTCCTATTTTAATGCTCAGAGGAAGACATATAGCACACAAAAAGAACAGAAACAAAGGGAGCTAATATCAGAATTCAGACCTGAAATGGGCATAAATGACTGCTCCTGATAGACGCCAAATTTCAACTTGAGGCCAGAGTTTCATGTTGATTTGCACGCCGACCATATATACCCATTTACAAGCGTGTTTCGCTTGAGGGGGTGTAACTTCTCTCCGTGAACGTGGAATTCACAAGGACCTCAGGTGCAATTTCCCAACTCCCACTTCTCACATAACTTGAGTGTCGATTTTCAGATTTAATGGTTGGAGCTCGATGACCTGAAGCCATAGGGGAGTCCATCATACTATTTTCTGGAGTTCCATTGCTTCCTCTACTTTGAACATCTTGATCAATTTCAATATTCCGACGCTGGGAGATTTTCAAAAGATCTTCACCAATGTCCAAATCATCCTCCACCTTTGAGCGTGGATTTGCACATAAATCTTCCATCTCTGATTCTGCTCCTCGTTCGCTTGGTAAAACAGGTCTCTGCACCTCTTCTTGGACAAAAGCTCGGAAATTGTTCCTTGACGGCTTTACCTCCGTGCAGAACACTTCATAAAAATTACTAAAGCACCCCCGATCATAAGCATTTAACCTATTCTCTGCTCTGTACCGGAAGTTCTCATATGTTGTCTGTAAAATGAAGTGTTTTTTGTCTCAAATCAGAAGATAGCACTACTTAGAAGCTGAACTTACATTCGCAATGTGAACGAAGTTAGACATCTTAATTTACAAGCAAATGGCCAAGAAATCCTTGTCATAAACAGAGAAAGGATGTTCTAAAGAATTGCAAAGAAAGACCAAAGGATGCATCAAAGTGCTCGTAAGAAAAGATCAGTCAGACCCTTTATTGCAATGGAAAATATGCACCAAAATCTCGTTCAGGCTAGTGGCTAAGGATTTTTAATCCATCACATCAGCAAAAATATCAAATCCTTCCTAATATCATGAATGATGGGCGGCAGATATTCACCATGAAATAAATCACTAAGGAAACCCTAACACTCCGTTGAACTTCAGAGTTTCAAATTCTAGAGCAGATAAACTATCTAATACTTACAAAGTGGAATGACTTCTCAACCCCTCTATGATTAGAAAATGACAATACAAGAAGTTCATTTCATGCTTCACTGATTTGCTAGTCTATTATAGTCACATTCAAACAAAAGACATTACTTACAGGGTACTTTTCCGTATAACAAAACCAAGAACATACTATCCCAGCTAAAGTGCCAGAGAGTCGAACAGCGTGTAAACAGAACGGTGACACAAGATGAGAGCAAACATGAGGAATGATAGCAAATGAAGCAACATTTAAGGAAACTTTAACAGCATCAATTCAGTCCAAGACATGGTAGTGAAGGAGCTAAAAATCAATGCGCAAAAGACAACCAATTAAATAACATGATCCCTCTCACATTGTGTGAATGGTGCATGAGACTTACTTGATTTGTCCCTATAAGATACAAATGGAAGCCTGTGAGCCCACCGACAAACCATAGAGAAATAAAACAATAAGCCATAAGAACGACAGAGGCAGGTGACTCCTTCATTGCCTTCCAAACTGTACCTTGATGCTCATCCATCAGAACCTTGATGTAGAAAGCAGACATCGCGAAAACATAGATACACAGAAGAGTGGCTGAAGATACAAACATGAAGAAGAAACGGTAGTTGCGCTGCAGCAGCAAAAATGCAACAATCGTTTAGGCAAGCATAATTTCCAAAATTGTGACCGATTAACAGCCTTAACCACTACCGATAGGCAAATGAAGAACATACAAAAGTGTCGTGTTCACAATAGCATACCATTCCAATGCATTGACCCACCCAAGGGCAATGGTGATCAAAACGCTCAACACAGTTGTTACAGATAGAGCAATGAGAACAACGAGGAGGTCGATACAGCATGCACGTATCACAATACTTCACTCTCACAGTATGACCATTAACCGTAACATCTTGAGTGCGAGGAAACTGAAGGCTAGGAGTTTGTCTTCCCCCAATTTCAACTGATGCTGAGGAGTCAAAGCGCAACACTTCTTCTGGTGGATGTGTATTCCGTGGGACTATACCAGGATCCCGGGCTGAGGTAAGAAAAAGAAGCAGCAACACCTATCAAAATCAACTTTGCAATTACAATAAGAAATGTCTCATCTAACAATGATAGGCATAAAAATTATTAACAAAAGAACTCTTAAGCACCTATAAGAATTGAGAAACATCAAAGGATACAGAGGTAAAAACATGCATTAATAGAGCCCTTCTCAAATAGATGATGAAAACAAGAGGAAGGATGACTTATATTTTCTCCTTTCATAGCTATATAATCTTGTCAAAAGTTGTCACTATTTTACTGAACTACAAATATCTGATTCATGATAAAAGAGAATTAAAAGTCTGAGTATTACAATGGCCATCAAGACTGCATTCAAAGAAAGTAAAGTAGACTAGCCACCCAAAAATTGGGCAGGAGACATCTTCTGAGTAGTCTCATTCTCCACTCATGGTCAACATAAAAAATACTGAGACACATGAAGGAATCAGATGGGTCGTTTCTTTAATCTAAAGGGCCAGATTCAGGCAGAGGGACTCACATAGATCGTAAATCCAATTGCTACCACCAGCACTGCATATCCAGCATTGTCTGAAGAAAATTCATGGCGAAGATGCCTCGCAACAAATATGCAAAAGATGATCATTGGAGCTATGATAAGCGCTAATGTCACAATCAATGACCTCGCATCTGGTCCAAATATCAACCTTCCACCAAGAATGAACTTCTGCAAAACCCAGAAGAGAGGACAAAAGGAAAACACCAAATATCAACAGAAAAATCTTCCAAAGCAACAAAATGATATGACATGAGTACTATAAAATCCAGTAACATCAACAAAATAGCTCAAGAATGAAAGCTTGCACCTCAATTTAACAGCAAGAGTAGTGATCACACAATGAGAACATGAATAACAAGGAGAAACGTTTCAGTTGTCGAACTACATAAATCTGACATTCTGCTGCCAACTTGTAGGGAGTAACACTGGCAAGTGCCTGTGCACACCACAAATAGGCAAACTACTCATTTTTTTACGTATTCTTTTCCTTTTCCTTTCTTTTTTTCCTTTTTTGGTTTGTTGTTGGTTTTTTTTTTTTTTTGGGAGGGTTGTTGTGTTTGGGGGGGGGGGGGGGGGGGGGGGGAGGTGTTGATGATGATTGATGGGGGCAGAGGGGAACAAGTAACCCTATTTCTATAGTAATAGCAAGATAATGACACTTTAGAATTTAGATGATAAAATCATAACACGGTATCATCAATTGCCCTAAAATTTTTTAAACTATAGTAACACCAATTGGTGCAATCGATCTCTCTTGGAGCACAACTTAGCCTGTCAATTACAACTCAACCATGTAATGAAGGAAGAGTTGAATTTGAAAATATGTTACCCATACAGACAGGAGATATGGCAGCAAAAAAACTTGAACGTTGATTTCATGCACGTAAAAGTGTAGAGACGCTTCCTCTAATTAGCTTATGTTCACATAGAGAAAAGATACTAATCCTAACCAATATTTGATGCTTAATTGTCGCCGCCAATGCGCTTAAAGAATCTCTAAGCTTGCATTATCAAACTATAACATGCACCTGATGGTTAAAGCAGAAAGAAATCATGGCTTTGGTGCCAATCGGCTACTTAGAGGGCTAAGACAACACTTACAACCACAAAGGCAAATCAAAGTGAAAAGGTTTGGTCTGATTCATAGGTGCTAAAGCAACCATCGCTAAACACAATCAAGACATCCCAAACATAAATTACATCTAAATATGTCAATAAAAAATTTTGATAGTAAAAGATTTGGTAGGACCACTTGCCAACTGCTCTAAAAGTTTAAGCCATTAGAAGAAAGCGTGGTTTAATATTTATGTATTCCAACACTCCCCCTCACGCTTAGTCTGGTCTTTTGCCTAGTACTAAGCGTGGACATATTCATTGGGGAGGCAAATAGGAGCCTGAAAAGATTTGAACTCAGGACCTCCTGCTCTGATACCATGAAAGATTTGGTGGGACCACTTGCCAACTGCTCTAAAAGCTTAAGCTATTAGAAAGCGTCGTCTAATATTTATGTATTCCAACAGATAGCCCCTCCACTATTTAGATCCACGAAGTTCCCATATTTTCTCCACTCAAACAGCATCTCCTAAACAGAAAGTTGTCAACATAAGGATGATGAATACTGCTCAGCTTTAAGTCTGTTTAGCAATTGTAGTTGCTGCTTGCTGATAATGGGTTGCATCACTCCTATCGACTTAGATTTGTTTTTTGCTTCATACATCCCTTTTACTTGCGTCAAACTTCTATGGAGGGGCTTTAATAGAGTTTCTGTTCACAAGGTTCTTTGCCCGAGAGCCCTTCTGCTTTAAGTTGCAAGGACAAATCTAGATAACCCTTCCTCGGTAATTGCCAATAAATGCCCATGTCTACTTTTCCGGTGGAGTTTGGGTATTTTTCTAGATAACATGGGTACTTCCTCGACGTTTTGCAATTCTAATCATCCTCGGAAAGAAGAAAGGAGGAGGAAAAGAAGAGGGCCCGTGGGGGAGGAAGAATGGTAGGAGACTGCCAGAGAATAAGAAAGTGAATAAAAAGATCTTGTCCCCCAAACTCCTGCGGAATTGAAGTTTCAGGGGGGGAGACTTGTTTCCCCTTCTTTTCCATATTAGTAATAAACATCCGTGATCTTGATAAAATACTAGGATTAGTCAGCCTCTCCACATAATCACAAGTCCTGAATTTCACAAAACTCCATTCTACGCGACAATTAGGGATGAAGGAGGCTCCACTAGGTGGTGGCTATATGACAGTCAACAATTGGCAACTGGTCAAACTTCGTTGCAGTAACATTACACATGGTTTTCCAATTAAAAGTGTATCAATCTCCGGCATGGATGACTGTGGAAGGAGAAGAAAAGACAAGCAAACCCTAGGGGATTGCGCAACGATTTTGAGAACTGCACGAAGGTCACACCAAGCTAGATTAATGTATATGGATGCCCCAAATATTTTCTAATTATATTAGTTCTTTCAGGCATCCGTGCATACTTTTTTGCTTATTATCAATTTGCAAAGCACATTTACTAATTTGCGCCAACCTTGTCTTCCCATTGAACATTACCATCAAGAATCTGAAGTCGAGAGCAAAAGAAAACCCTGTTAAGTTTACAGCACTCTCCACGACTTGACTAATACTTTCAAGAAGATCCCTCTTCAGAATAATGAAAAAGGTAACTAAATAATCTTGGCTTTAGGGCAATTTTGATTCTTACTGATTGCTTTCCCTCCAAATTTTTGGACAAAAAAAAAACGTTAGTTAAGTTTGGATGATGATGCATGTCTATATGTAACTATTATTTTGAAAGGACTCTTGAAAAAAACAACTACCGAAGCTCAAGATGCTTTGTTGATCACAATGGTGAGGTCAGTCTGAATCATTCTATTGTCCTGGCCAACTTTTAACAGATAATTGAAAAACCACGCTTTTATTAACAGGCTTCAGAATCCCATATACTGCAAAATTACAGCTGACCACTTCCTCTATATCACATAAATTACAGACCAACAGCAACAACCCAATTGAGAACTCTCTGGTCCTTGCCATACCCTGGTATGCAGGTTCTTTTTTCAGATTAATAAATCAATACTGGCACAAAGTAACAGCAGATAACTCATAACGAGGTCCCTCGCAAATAAAAAGTGTTTGATTCTGGCAAAGAGGGCTCGCCTTTTCTAAGATCGGAGCCAACCATGTCCTGACTAAGACTCCCAATCTAGAGTAGCTTAAGAAGAAAGCTCCAGATATGCATGCAGCTTTGTTTAAGTTACCCGAGGCATTACAAGAGGAGAAAGGAATAGAAAAACACAGGGAGACAACAGGAAATTGTTTCTGGGAAACTAGTAAGAAGCATTTAAGAATGCTTGAATCAAGTGCCAATCACCTTTTACTTCTCAAACACGATCCCAACCTAGCTACACAAGTGATATTTGCAAGATCCCATGTACTACTAAGGAGCTGCATCAATTGCCCCTCTTCATGCTCTCCATCCAGCAAAACCATATCAGCACTACACAGGCATCATCTCAATAACAATTCAGCTACTGGAACAAGACATAGCCAGAAGCAAAAAGGAACGAAGAACCCCATATCCATTCGTCATTATCTCAAAGAACTAGGGACCAGGACTGTCTGTCTCTTCCTCTTCCCGCCAATTCTCAGCTAGTCACATCAGTACCCAGAGTTCCCTCACTGTTTCTCGAAGCAGCGTCTTCAAAGCACCACACGACAAAAAGCGAACTACCGGAACCATTCAGCCACCACAAAGCAAAAATCAAACACTACCCGCCATTTTCGAAATAGGGAAAAAAAAAACATCAAGGACGCAAGCACTCCCGCAACAAACAGACCCGAAACAACGCACGAGGACCTAATTTCCCAAATCCGCACGCACCCAGAAACAACGCCACCGGCACCGATTGAAAAAAAGACATGCGAATTCCGACCTAATTCAAGCAGAGGACAAAACCCAGAAGAAAAAAAAGAGAGCGGGAAGAGCCCGTGAACGGGGAAAAAGTTGGCAAAAGGACTCACGTTGCTTCCTTTCCAGGCTTCGTGCACGCGCTTGGCCATGGAAGAGGCGAGAGGGAATGGCTCTCGTGCAGCAACTCTAGTAGGGCAGCGAGGGAGTGCAGATGCCGAGCTCGCGGGCGCTCATCCTCCGATTGGCAATTCGAATTCCAGCCCCTCCAATCCAAAAGCGCCAGTACACAGTGAAGCAGTCCGCAGAGAGAGAGGGAGAGAGGTGATTCTTCGCTTTATGGTGCTAGAGATGGTGAGATTTCTGGGATTTCGGAAAAGGAAGTAGACGGGAGAGAGAGAGAGAGAGAGAGAGAGATCGGGGAGGAGGAAGTGACGGTACTGCTCTGAAATCGAAAGGACTGTGCTCCAAAAATTTTCAAACGACGGAAAAGAAGAAAATTAAAGTATCCAGCTCATTACTTTCTATTTTCTGTTTTTTTTCTTCCCCTTTTAATATTAAATATTGTAATAGTAATCCTCCCTTGTTTTTTTTTTTTTTTTGGTTTTTATGGAATATTGGAGGGTACTGATTCAACGATTAAATAAACATAGAACCAAAAAAAAAAAAACACGAACTTGAATACATTATTTTAGTAATTAACTTTATAAAAAAAAATGAAACATTTGTCGTTAGCAAAATATTCCTCTTCCTACTCCTTTTCGAGTCGCCAACCATGTCGAACTATAAAATACATCTGATCCGCCAAGTTGAGAATGTTGATTACACGACTTCTTGATGAAAAGAAAAAAAGAAAACATTGATGCCTTATGATAGAAAATTGTTTTGTTTGATTGAAATACTTCATCGTAATATTACCAACAATAGTATGTTCCATAAATGCCGAAATCGTTATTCAAGTTTAGAGAAACACGTGAATTCAAACTCCATGGGCCAACCTCTGGAAAACTGGGGATCCTGGGAAAAATTTGAAGAATATTCCATTTCCAATCCTCCAATTTATGCCGAAGTGTGCGATTGACTCCGCCTTCATTTCAATCTGTACAGTAAAAGTGATCGATTTTAGGGTTGGTAGATTATAATTTCAAAGTCAACCTAAGGACCTTTTTTTTCCTTTTTTTTTTAATTTCATTTGTTACAACAAAATAACACGAGCGACAAAAAGGCTCAACGCAAAAGCTGATCAAACATAAATCTATATCCAACCAATCGCGTGGTCTCGTACAACTATAAAAGATGAAAAGTTCAAACACGTAGCTACGTGTAATTATAAACAATAAAAATTTCAAACACATAACCTAAAACACGAATTATAAAAACTCAATTCCGCGTTCATCAAAATAAATTTTTAAACTCCATACTCCAATCATCCATAAATATATATATATATATGGGGCACAAAGAATGGAGAAAAAACAAATGAAGCGAGAGAGAGTTAAACTTAACTTAGAGAAATTATATTTTTATTTACATAGCTAATAACCGGTTCCAAAATCAGTCCGATTCCCGTATGTGTCTTTACTTGGAACTGGAAACAGGGAATATGACCTTTACTTGGAACTGGGAACAAGGAACTGGAAACAGGAAATCTAACCTTTACTTGGAACTGGGAACAAGGAATCGGACCTATTCAATCCTGTTTCAAGAATTTGAAATCGAGAATCGGATCGGTTTTTCGGGCAGTTCGATCTATTTCTTGATTCTATCCAGTCCAGTTACACATCCTTACAATAAAGTACTTCATCGTCCACGATGCATAATTGTTAAGTCTATCTTAACCCCGTTGATCTGAACGGATGGTAAAGTAAAAACAGAACAACATATAAATCCAACAAAACAAAGTAGAATCTCAGAATAATTGCGCAGCTTTTGAGCTTCGAACCAACCGCAAGAGAGAGTACAAGGCTAGTTTGATTTCCGACCAAAGGGGAACTCCAGCAAGTCTGGTGCAATTTCCCGACATAATTATTATTTTTTTGGTCAAAGAGAACTTTATTCCATACCAACGACAACTAGTCTAGACATAAGACATAAAATACTATAAAAAGAGCATCAAAACAAAGCAAATTTCAAAGAGTTGATGAGGTTGTGCTATAGAGACGTGAATATGGTTCACTGACCCAAGTTTGAGATAAATAGATTGTATATGAATTCTAACTTTCTAAAGGCCCGAATGAAAATGGATCCAAAAAATTTAAGTTAAATTCGATGGATAAAAAATAAATTACATACTTAAGCACATTTTCGATCCACATTGGATCAATTTTTGACCCATGAGAATAGTTCTCACAAGTTGCAAATGGGCCTAAGGCCTCAAGAGCTCAACTTGGTTATTATTATTTTTTAAAAAATTCAATTTTATAAGTGAATTAAAGAAATGAGAAAAGAAAAATATAATTAAAAAAATATAAAAACCATCGCCGACCTCCGTCGCCTCCCGCCACTGCCGTCAGTCGTCGCTGTCCACCGATCTACCGTTGTTCGCTGCCACCACCGATTGCCATCCACCGCTAACGGTTGTCGATTGCCAGCACCAAAGAAAAATAAAAGAAAAATACTTTTTAAAAAATTTAAAAAATATTTCTAATAATAAAATATTTTCTAAAAATAAAAAAGGAAACAAATTCACTAGATTTTTTATTGCATGAAACTATTTTATTAAATATTTTTTTATTATTTAATTTGCTTTTTATTTGATGTGAAGTTTTTATCTGATAACATATATATGTGTGAAGAGCTTAAAATCTAGGTTGCACCGATACCGACACCGACACCGACACCGACACGACACGTCATTTCTCAAAAATAGAAAAATCCGACACGTCGTATTAAATATATATATTTTAAATATAAAAAAACAAATTAGAGCTGAAACAGGTTATATGCATAATGCATTAAGCTTAGAAAAGCAAGTTTGAAAAATAATATTTTGATCTCATAGCAAAAGAAAAAAACAGGTGTGATACCTGTAATTCTCGTTATTTTAGTAGAAAAATGTAAAGTAGTTAAGAGTCGAGCGATGCAATAGAGAAAAATGCAATTGATCTCAACCAAAAACACTGCTTAAAAAAAAAACCTGTTTCTGCGTGTCGGACGTGTCGGATGCGTGTCGGTGTCCGACAAGCGTCCGACACCGATACGCACCCCAAATAGAGGTGTCGGTGCTACCTAGCTTAAAATAGGATGAATGAGTTTTATATGTTTTATTAGAATATTAGTGTGATTTGGTAATATGGATCAAAGTGAGTCGGGTTGGGTATAGGTTGATCGTGGGTCAGGTCATGTATGAGTCGTAGAATATGGGTCAAAATGGATTAGACGGGTCAATATGGGTCGGACCATATTCGACCCGACCCATCAATTTGACACCTTGAGTGCTACCCAATTCTGTGGGAATCTTGTTCTATTTATGGGCCTTAGCTGCCCAATCTAATACGCGATTCGGATTCGCCTCTCTTCCACAATAGGCTAAGGAAGCACTCGAGAGTCGGCCCAATAGCTCACGGGCCTCCCCCACACGATAAGTACTTCCACTTCCCACGTGAACCGATCCCTGGTATTCGTGGGACTAGCTAGGCTACTGTGGTTTGACTAATCTAGAAATCGCCATTTCTAGATAACAGGATTCGAACGTTACAAAAAATTTCGACCAAAATAAAATAAATAGAAAGACGTTACAAAAAAGTTTCAAAATCGAGACTAACTGTGTCCGGGTCAATTACGTGTCATGTCGTGTTTCGCCCAACTAGCCAGAGACGAAATCGATCTTTATTACCTTTCAAATTAACGAGTTAGTGTCGCCACCGTGGTTATGTGACCCTTTTAGATACTACTAGTTAAATACTTCTTTGTTCGGTGTTTTTTTTTTATTGATATTTTAAATTGATGATATCCACATTTTTTTTAATTTGATTTCACGATGTGTCGTCGGTTATTTCAATTTGTAATTAAACTTTACGGAAAACTGAGGCGATTTATACTTTGTGTTGGCAGGTTCATTTCAAGTCGCGACGGGTCATGCAATTGTGTTGACTCGTCAATCCATCGCTTTGATCGTATTATGCTATTCGTGTCGTGTTAACACGCTTAAACTTTTTTCATATTGTACTTGTGTCAAGTAAGTCGACACATATCACGTCTAAATCAATCTGTTTTGCGATACAATTTAATATGAAAACGACACGGATAATTCATGGACTTTAATCTGCAATGTCATTCTTGAACTTTTAATTTATTTAATATGATTCTTTGTAAATGTCCAATGTCATTCTTATGCTAATTCCAAATTTCCAATCGACGAAATTCGCCGATCCAACTTCCAATCCGTTAAGTTTGAACGTCGTGGGGAAAAATAAAAGATCACACGTGAATTACCCATGTAAGAAATTCAACTTAGTAATTATTAATATAATTTATATAATCAAGTGACGATGGATATGGTGACATTATAATTGTAAAAGGATGAACACGCCTAATTCTTCACTTTCGAACCGTTCGGAGCAAAACGAAAGCTTATATCGAACGTTTACTATTAGGACTTTAAAAATTGATTTAAATAATTAAAAATTTACGAACGATATTACGCATCGGATCAGAGGACCACGGGCTTGCAATTGCAAACGCGAATCACCGCCGCACTTGCCCGGTACGACCCGACGGCACAGTCGGACATCGACGTTGACTCTGTTCCTCGGATGGTGTCTGGAAATTAACAAAATTCATCGGACCATAAATAAAAAAAGGATCCTGATGATATGGGCCATTGGATCTTCCCCTTTATTGGAAAAAAAAATAATTCAATAATTGAGGGAAGCAGGAGGGACGACAGAGGATCCTGCTCCGTAAAAGAGACCGAACTTTTTCAAGGCGGAACACGCATTGGTGATGGCACCAGGGAGAAGACGTGGTTGCGGGCCCCGGAAAAACTTTTAAGTCAACCAAATGCAAAAAATTACTCGAAGCTTGCTTGGTATTTTTGTAATTTCGCCAAAAAGGGGGAGTTTTAAGGGGAAAAGAAAAAAGAGAGAGGAAATTCCATCGTCCACTAATCAAACGTGCGGTAGAAGTAGAGGACCGTTGACTAGCTCGTGTCCAGTCCGACTGGAACGACTCGTCTTCCATGAAGCAACCCCCGTTAACGGCGGCTCTTGCTCTTCTCAGCACTCAGCAGTCGTCTTCCTCCTCCTCGCTCTCTCTCTCTCTCTCTCTCTCTCTCTCTCTCTATACTCAGTCGGCTTCTCTCTCCTCCTCCTCAGGCTCGCCTCCGTTGTCTAACCAAACTCCCTGATATGATAGCCCACCTCCAAGCAGTCTTCGCCGCGGCTGCGAGCTTCATCGGCGTCTCCCTCTTCTTCGTCTTCCTCGCCTTCGCCTGCAGCCACCGCAAGCGGAACCGCGGCCGCGGTGTCCGGTTCCAGACCGGCTCGATCTCGAACCCGGTGGAGCTCTCGTCCATCGCCGTCGACGAGAGCGCCTCCTTCGACCCCAAGCTCCGGATCTCCATGGACGAGCTCCGGAGGGCCACCAAGAACTTCAACCCCCAGCGGATCATCGGCGACGGTGGCTTCGGCCTCGTCTTCAAGGCCCGCCTTGCCAACGGCCTCACCGTCGCCGTCAAGAAGCTCGAGCCCGACGCCTTCCAGGGATTCCGCGAGTTCCGGGCCGAGATGGAAACATTAGGTAAGCTTCAGCACCCGAACATCGTCAAAATCCTCGGCTACTGTACGTCGAATTCGGATAGGGTTTTGGTCTATGAGTTCATACAGAGAGGGAGCCTCGACCAGTGGCTGTACGACACGACGTCCTCGCCGGAGAACGGAGACGTCTCGTTGTCGAGGCCCTCGGCCGAGAGTTTGCCCCTGTCCTGGGACACTAGGATGAAGATAATCAGGGGTGTGGCCAGTGGATTAGCGTATATGCACGGATTACCGACGCCGATCATTCACCGAGACATTAAGGCGAGCAATGTGCTACTGGATGCTGATTTCGAGGCGCACATCGCTGATTTTGGGCTGGCGAGGGCAATCGAGGCCTCCCAATCCCATGTGTCCACGCAATTCGCCGGGACCTTGGGGTACATGCCTCCGGAGTATAAGGAAGGGTTCACGGCCGCGACGGTGAAGGCCGACGTGTACAGCTTCGGGATTCTGATGTTCGAGATCGCGACGGGTCGGAGGCCCAATTTGCCGGTGATGGATAAGGAGAAAAAGGAGGTCGGGCTGGTTGTTTGGGCTCGGAGCATGGTGAATGAGAACAGGCAGATGGAGATGGTCGACCCGGCCGTTTCCAGGGAAGGTCTGGTCGAAGCGAGTGTGAAGGAGTGCTTCGACATTGCGTGTTTGTGCACTAGCGAGCACGCCAGGCAAAGGCCGGGAATGAGCCGAGTTCTCGAGTTACTGGATTCTGCATTCGGATGAAAACGGTGGAATTCATGCAAGTTTTCCGCGCCAACATAAAAATTACCCAGAAAGAGAAGGAATCAAGGTCAAGCTAGTAAGGCAACGGTCTAGTTCTGGTGGCAATTAGAGGGTACTCTATATTTTTTTTTTTTTTGGCCTCAAATGAGAAAATGTGAATAGCTTTGTAGAGTTGATTGAGGTCTGAAGCAGGTAATGACCTGCAGATGCAGCTCTTGTAATTGTTAATGGCTATTGCAAGACTCTGTCGATTGCGCTTGATGATGCCTATTTTGAATCCGGATTTGCTGGAATTGAAGGTCTACCGTTTGAGATATAGATTGAAGCAGAGAGTCTGGTTTCTTTGCTATTTTCACATGCTAATGCAAAGGATCTTCTTCTTGGTGTCTGCATCATGTCAATCTCATCTCACCGCCAATATGGTTCCCCCCGGAAACCTCCTCATTACACAACCAATTGATGTCCCAGCCGGCACTGTCGGTTCGCCTATGATTATAGAGCGAAAGATGGAGATTGAGTTTCGCTTACGCTTTATTATATTACATAATTTCAAGGTCATTACTTACTGAAATGTCCCAATCGATCCCACAGTAGGGTGTGTTTTCTCCAAGTCTGTTTTCGATCTCTCTCCCTCCTTATCTTGGCTTGAATCGGTTAAGAGCAGAGCAGTGCTCCGAAAACGTAAAAGTCCAATACTTTCGCCTGGAGAGATCACCAAGAGGGAGCTCAAGTTCGAGCCCGTCAATATATCTAGTTAGATCCACTTTTACTTAAAAGTTTAAGCCAATGAGTTATGGGCCAACTTGGATATATTATAGGCTCCACGCCACGTTAATTCTTCAATGTGAGACTTCTCTAACACAACTCACACGTGCATCCTAACAGAATTCGAGTGACGCGGCGAAACTCAAGGCGTGCGTCTGCGCGAAGGATTCGATAAAAGTGATGTTGTTCCGACGTGGTTATTAATTTTTCAGAGTAATTGCTGAACCCGTGAACTCCCGTGTGAACACGAGCTGTTTGGCTTATGTAAATCCTGCATTTTCCAGGGACCAGCCCTTGTTTTATCGTTGCTAATCGCCGGCAGAGAAGCGTCCCGAGCGTGTGTCTGGTCTGGTCTGGTCTTTAGAGACTTAGTCTTCTGGGGAGACGCTTCTCGATGTTGTACGAAGCAATGTGGAGACCTTTTAGTCTTTGCCGTCCCAGCGAGTGGGTTTTAAGATCTTCTCAAAGGATGGCATGGCATCATCCATCCTCTTAACCGATCGCGGGATGCAAAATCTTGCTTGTTTCCGAGAGCATGCGAACCGGATTTTAAGTGCGCCCCACCGGATTTAAGAGTGCGCGTGACCCCAAAACATGCATGTAGAAGTGTCAAACGGGTGGGTGGGGTCTAATATGATCCGGTCTATATTGATCCATTTAAACCGTTTTGATCTATTTTCATGCCATACCCAATTCGAGTTCAATTCATACTCGACCCGATTTATATTATTAAAACACTTCAATAATAAAATCTAGTTTAGAGAAAGTTATTTCTTATCTATATTGCTATTTTTTTTTATATTTTTCTTAACTAACCCATTTATGATCCAAAATTTTAAACTTAAGGAACATATTTATGATCCACCATCATGAAATATGGGTCATATATGGGTTCTAGACCCTTTGCCACCTCTACATGCATGTAATATCGATGCCGACCCTTTTATCCATCTCAGACCTAAAGTCTAAGGGCGTGCATGACAGTGTTTTTATTTCCTTTTATTCTTCTTTTTCGGGAAAGATGTTTGGAATAGAAATCCGTTTGGTATCGCAATTTCACATTTATATTTTTAGGGGCAAATTTTTGGCTGAAAAATAGATTTGGAATAGAAATATGAAGTAGGAAAACTTTTCAATTTCTGAAATAGAAACATCAATAAGAATTCTTTTCATTACTCGCTTCCTCTCTTTCGCATGCGATCTCCCTCTATCTTGTGACCCTGCCGTCGGTCACCGTTTGTTGCTCGTCGATCGCCGCTCATTGGTCTCGAGTTCCCGGCTCCAATTCGCCATCCGCCGATCTCCGGGGCCCAGCGGCTAACAGCAGTAGAAATTTTATGCGGTTAACAAACTAATTTATTTTTCAAGAATAGAAATTTGGTGTCGTTATTAAGCGCGAGTCTCTGCATAAAACCTCGTCTAGAGAATAGAAATTTTTTAAAAAAATTATATCTGACCAGAAATAGATCTAAAAAAAAAAAGGAATGGTTATCCTTGTAAATGTCATTAATTCAACGATGGATATAAGCCAGAATCAAAACCAGATTATCAGGGCAGAAGAATTGACGAGGCTGCATATGCACATCAGCAATTAGTCGGCTGATCTCGCGCGCCTTCCGTGTTTTGTGGGTGAAGGTGATCTCATGGGCCCTTTCGAAGTTTAAAAAATATACGACAAGGTTATGGTCATGCTGCCGTGTGGAATGCTCAGCAGTCTATTCCCAGGCTTCTTCAAAGAAAAAAAGGACACACGGTTATGGTTCTCCAGCTTTGAACGTTCCTGTCCGCACAATTCACACAAGTGACAGCCCTGCCGGCAAGTTAAGAACACGGTCGTCATTCACATTTACTTTTGGTTGAGTTTGGAATTAGTTTGTTTTGTGTTTAATAATATGTTTCGAGTTAGAGCATGAAGATGTTCCTAACTCAAGTAGGTTTCTTATTTAAGATGCAAGTCTTTTCTTGTTGAGTGGTCTTGGCCTTCTTGGGTCTCTTTCAACCCAAAAGTTAGCTCAAATGTTGAGACTTGTCGCGACCCTCTTTCGGAGGGAGGAGGGCTAATGGGCCGCCCGATGTTGCCTGATCGGACGCGGGCCTCTCCCAAGGTCCATTACCCAAATCGCAACGGCTGGATATATGTGGTCGACCTTTGGTGCGGTCTGGTGACATGTGATATGTGTACATGCCAAGGAGTCGCCACCAATCGTTTCGTGGAGGGTACGATCGGAAACCCTATCGAATAGTTGGGAGCGATCTATTCGATTCTGCGGAAACCAGAGAAATGAGATCGGGAACTTTGTTACGCCAACTGTCAGAGTTGACGCCATTTCGGCACCTAAGTTGAATGATTTATCTAATACTAAGATTTCATACAGATGAGTGGGGATATGAACCTAAATCTAGGAGTTCATACAGATAGGAGTGGCTATCATATCACTCACAATCAGTAAAAATAAATGCGCAAATCAAGGATCCAAAACATACGGATAAATCACATGAAAGCAGCATGGCATCCCTAGTAAGGTCCTATCAGCCTAGAGAAATATCAATCAAGGCTTAGGAGTGATTTCGATATGATTCGTCCATGAGAGGTAAAATCGTAATTTTGAGAAATTTGGGGACAATTTACCCTGGAAGGGAAAAATTGTCATTTCAGATGAAATATGCAGTCAAAAGATGGTGGAAATGGGATTGACGATCAAATCAATCCATTTCCTATTTTTCGGGAATTTTCAGAATTTTTCTGGAATTTAAAAGTAATTTTACCTTTGGAGGGGTAAAATCGTCATTTTAGGCGAAGACGAGAACTGAAAATCTCAAATATTAGGGCTAGTCACCCACCTGACCCAAACCCTAATTTTAAGCAATTTTCAGGATTCGATTGGAATAAGAAAGACGATTTACCCATTGATGGGTAAAATCGTCATTTCGAAGAAAGATACGAGATTCGAAAACCCAAGCCCAAGAATTGGTCGCCTAACCGACCCTAATTCTTATCTTGGCATTATCGACTTATCTTGCACACACAGCAGAGGCGACTTATCCCTAAAGAGTAATATTGTCAATTCTCGGATGAACGGATAAGAAACACCAAAAATAGGATTGACCAGTTGTCTGTGGTCAATCCTCAATTTTTGGGGGTTTCTGGAGTGTCTATGATTTTCCCACAATTTTTCTATATTTTTTTTTGGGATTTTCTAGGATTTCCTAGCATTTTTGGAATTTTCTAGGATTTTTCTGGTTTTTTTTATTTTTAAAATTATTTTCTGAATTTTTTTATTACAAAAAAGGAAATTATTCGGACCGGGTCGGGTGACCTAGCCCATGACCCGCGGGCGACCGACCCGACCCGCACGGATCCGGGTTGGACCAAAACGGCGCAGCTTCAAAATACCCGCTCAAATTTTTAATTCCCGCCCAAACTCAAACCTAAGGCTTAGATTGCGCCACGTGTCGACGCGCAGACGGCCAGATCTATGCAAGGAACCAACGTTTCAGATTAAAGAGCTAGATTGAATCGTAACCGTCCGATGGAAGTCATTTTTATATACCAAAAATGGAGAGATCTCGACACGTGGCACCCATCCCACCGTCGGATCAATTCTTTTTTATTCGGTTATAACCGAACGGCTGACGTGGCTGTCACGTCAGCGCCACGTGGTCGTTGACCTGGTCAACCGTCGTTGACCGGTCAACGACTCGCCGGGGAAGACGATCGGCGCCGGCACTATCTCGCCGGCGCCTCGTCGGAAGGCCATATCTCGGCCTTCTGATATCCGATCGACACGAAACCAACGGCATTCAACTCGCCGTGACTTCCTCTACTACATATATCACACTCGACACAACAGAATCAAGTTTGATTAACCTGCAAACCCAGGCCGGAGCTAATCTTCGGCGAGAGTATCGCCCTAGTCGTTCTACACGTAGCATGACTAATCTAAACCATCAGGAAGCATCCAAGGAGTTCGAGAGGACTTACCTGACCATCACGGAGCTTCGGTTTGGTCGAAAACGAGCCGTGGAGCTTGCGATTGATCGGAGAGATTTGGAGGCCGGTTCGACGGTTCAGACAACGAAAATGCACAAGATCAAAGCGAAATGAATCAGCGAGACATGTAGAGTAAATTGCAGGTCATAGCGCTCAAAATGATTGACGCTAGCCTGAGTTTCCATGTGAGGCCGAGTGAAAGCTTCATGACGAGTCTCACCTTTCTAGGCCATTTTAGGCGGATCCGACGGGTTTACGAGCTTTCTCAGGATGTCACCAAGCTTGGAGGATGGTTTGCAGGCCTTCGTTTTGCTCCGGACATGACGACGAAGGCTTGAAAGCCTCGGTGGAGCTCGGCGGCTATGGTGGCCATGGGACTCGTCCAACACCCCCTCTCGCTCTTTTTCGCTCTCTCTCTCCCCCTCTCTAGCTCTTTGTGTTCTTGCGTCTGTTATGGAACTCTTCCACCGAATCTCCCCTTCCAACCGACTTCAACTCCCCTTCTCGATTTGTTATCGTTCGTTTTCTTTTTCTGTTACAGCACTCCCAACCCGTCATCATGTGTGTATCACGCGCCATCGCCAGCTCGAGGTCATCGGGGAAGGATGGGTAGTCGACCGAAGAAGGCTTGTTGGATGGGTCCTCCGAATTGTTCTCCAATTTGACTTCTTTTTCTCTGAGTTCCTCCTGCGTTCGTGAAAAGGGGAGAGCCAGATTTGGTTCTGTGCGTTACCTTAAGCTGACCTAGTCAACCAGGTTGACTTGGTTGGGTTAACCCGACCCAGTTGACCCGATTGGGCATTTGTTTTACAAATTAGGCGTCCTAATATGCAAATATCACAAAATTGACACTAAAATTAGACTCCATGGCATAGACTTCATCTAAAAATGTGATTTTCATGACCAAAACGCCTATAGTTGTGTGAAAGCCCCAAATGTTGATTAGGATCCGAAATCGATTTTTGCCAAATTGGACTTCTTAACGAATGAATTGGAGTCAATTGAGCCCACTGTAAGATTTAGGAGGTCAAAACCTATAGGGAGGAAGCATTGGGGTTCTATGGGTGTCCCTCAGAAAAGTTTAATTTCAGAATTGCTACCATAGTGACTAAAATGAATAGAATCTTTATGCAATTAGGTCCCTAAAGCTAAAATTGATCAAATCAGCGCACAATTGAACCAAATTGAAAATTAGGGCAATCAAGTTGAATGTCATGACTCGAAAAATGCAAAACATTACAAATAAAAAGACTCAAAACATATTTTTTGACAAATTCAACCATGTGCTTTACAAAGAAACACACAAAATTAAACTTGAATTTCGACTCTTGATGAGGTCAAAATGACAAGGGATTTAAAAAAAAAGATGTAGGACATTTTTCCATATTTATGTGATCTCAAATGCTATTTTTTTATTTTTCTAGTATTTTCCTATTTTCTAAAAATACTAAAAAATGTGAAAAATATGAAAAATTATTTTTTGGTCAAAAATGGTTCCTTAGGCTTGGCCAATGCCACCAAAGTTTATTTTGTAATTTTTTAACTTTTTATGAATTTTTTTTGTGATTTTTCAAAATAAGACTGAAAAAGACTTTGGTTAAAAATCAGGTGTCAACAGCTGCCCCTCTTTGAGAGGAATCTCGTGAGAGGTTGCACTCAAAGACAAGTGACACCTGAGTCTAGACCGACTTGACTGGGGAAAAGAAAAACGACTCCTGACATTCAATCTTTTTTGTCTTGCTGGTAAACGCTATGCCCATTCCATTTTAGCCGATGTGAGAGAAAGTAGAGAGACCCACCTACTATTTACCTATTGCTCACCTGCCCGATACTCGTGTGGCATGCGCGGTTGTCGCGACCCGTTTTTTTTTTCGGTAACGGGCTAATGGATTGTCGAATCGGGCCCCCACTCTGCAATGTGGATCGCACGCTTTCTCGACGCGGGCTTTCCCAGGCCCATACCAAATCACGACAGGAGTAAATTTTACGCGGGTTTTTCGAAGATAAGAGTCGATCGTTTTTCGACCTTAGTGTGGTCGTGGTGGCATGTGCTATGTGTGCATGCATTTGGAGTCGCCACTGATCCTTCTTGGAAGGTGGACCGGAAACCTCACTAATCAATTGGGAGAGATCGATTAGTTCTGCGGAACCAGAGATTTTGGGTTCGGGGACTTGGTTACATTGGTGTCATTACCAATGCCCTTTCGGTACCTAAAGCGAGTGATTTTCCTAACTAAGATTTCATGCATGCGTAATTTTGGGTGAGGGAAGTCTGGTTTGGAGGTTTCATGCAGATCGAAAGACTAGTCCTATAAAATCACAATCAATATAAGGAAAGGGCAATTAAGTGCATAAATGAACCACGTCAATGCACGTCAATTCAAATCAATGGCCTCCTAGTATAGCCTTAAGGGCTTAGGGAAGGTGTGATTTAGGACCAATGGTAGACTGGGATGATTTGGGGAAGATTTGCTCGGAAAGCGAAAACGTCAATTTTTGGGAGGTTTGAGTGTTGAACTAGACAAAATAGGTCATGACCAGTTGATCGTGGCCATTTCCTATTTTGGAGATTTTTCTTGAATTTTTCGGGATTTCTCGAGAAACGATATGCCTAAAGGGCAAAATCGTCGTTTTTGAAAGGATCAGGATTCAAAAGACCAGAAATAGGTCATGGCCAGTTGATTGTGGTCATTTCCTATTTTCTGGAATTTTTGGAATTTTCTGAATTTCCTTGATTTTTTGGAGAGGATTTGCCTAAAGGGCAAAATCGTCATTTTTGAAAAGGGTCGGGTTTTAGAAGACCAAAAATAGGTCATGGACAGTTGACTGTAGCCATTTCCTATTTTCTGAAATTTTTATGGAATTTTATGAATTTCTTCTGTGGCCATTTCCTATTTTCTAGAATTTTTCTATTTTTTGGGATTTTTCTGAATTTCTTCAATTTTTGGGAGACGATTTGCCTAAAGGGAAAAATCGTCATTTTTGAAAAGGTTCAGGTTTCAAAAGACCCAAAAATAGGTTATGGCCAGTTGACTGTGGCCATTTCCTACTTTTTGGAATTTTTCTGGAATTTTTAGAATTTCTTCAATTTTTGGGAGGCGATTCGCCTAAAGGGAAAAATCGTCATTTTGGAAAGATTAAGGGTTCGAAAGACCCAAAATAGGTCATGGCCAGTTGATTGTGACCATTTCCTATTTTTTGGGATTTTTCGGGAATTTTCTGAATTTCTTCAATTTTTAGGAGACGATTTGCCAAAAGGGTAAAATCATCATTTTGGAAATATTGGGGTTTGAAAAACCCAAAATAGGTCATGGCCAGTTGATTGTGGCCATTTCCTATTTTCTTGATTTTTTTTAGAGTTTTTCGAATTTTTTCGAATTTGTTTTAATATTTTATGATTTTTCTATATTTTGTTAATTTTCAAATTTTTTATAATTTTTTTTAAACATTTCGAAAATAGTGTTCTGGACTGGGCTGCAAGGCCCAACCCTTCTAAAGTCACGAGCTAAGAAAAGCCACGAAGCCCAAATAAGAATCTAAAGGATAAAGGCCCAAATATCCTTCTAAACCCCACTCCGAAAATTCAATGAATGGCCCAAAATTATTTCTAAAGCCCACTGTCCAACCTATTTTCGGACCACACCACGCCCAGCTCACACTCTCCTCAAAGTGTCTTCTTCCTCACGAAGCTTCACTGTGAACGAGACACAGACCTCACCATGGCCGAAGCTTCTATTGTCTTTTGATTTCCATTTTTTACTTTGCTCTACCTTATTCTTTTTTTTTTTGTCGCTTTCATCTATCCTTTGCCTTGATTTTTTTACTCCTCTTGGACTTCCTTCTTCCCCACGACCCTTCCTCCATGAATGTTACAGTGAGTTCCAAACATTCGCATTCACCACTTTGACGGTTGCCGGCCATCACCAGGGCCGACGACCACCATCAAGCTCGCTCATATCAAAATACCCATCGACTCATTGGATCGCCTAACACCACTGCGACCACCCATCGTCGCCGGACGCCTCGGCAGACTTGGCAAAAACAACACCAGTGACGTCCCCCACATTCAACTATCGGCATGGATCTTTTTCGGGCACTAGTAAAAATATGAGGAAAGCGACGAAATAGAAAGGAAAGCAAGCTCATCACAGATTCATTTTCTCCTTAGGTTCGGTATCAACACACTTTCTTTATCGACACCATTAATGACCACGCGAACAGGGACACAAACAGAGCAAGAGTGATGCAATATTACAAGGCAATGATTTACGTAAAATAAACTATCGTTAATGGCTCATGGCAAGATTTGCATCATTGATGAAGATACAGTTCCGGAAATGCTTACCTGGCTGGAGGCGAGGTGTGTTGGGTCAGCGGTCGTCGAGCGAGTTGAGGCGACTGGTCGGACATGATAGAGGCGGCGACGCGTGACGGAGTCGTCTCTTTCCTCTCGATCTTCTTGTTAGTCTCTTTTTTTTTTCTTTGTTCTCTGAACCGAAAAAATGCGCCCCCTCCTTCCACTCTGTTTTCCTCTTGGTAAAAGAACGTCGCTTTTTGTTCAAACCTCTCTACCCTCTGTAGAACCAACCCGCCAAGAGCAGCCCTCTCCTTCTCACTAGTCTCTCTGTCTCTCTTTGTTTTTGCACTCTCCACAAGCTCACCCCCACAATCGCTCCTCTCTATGGAACTCTCCCAATTTTTTTTCCCTCCCTCTGTTTTCTCTCTCTGTTTTTTTTTTAAACCGTGAGTCCCCCCCTCTCTCATGGCCGAACGGGGTCGAGGACCATCATGCCTTCCATCCACCTGCAAAAAGGACTGCCCTTCTTCCTAGTTTTTGGTCGACCGCGACGCTCCCCCTGCTCCCTGCCATTTTTTCCGCTGTCGTGCATCCTGTACGTGAGGGAGAAGACAGATTCTGTCTCTTGGTTACAGACCCAGTTCGGCCGGGCCGGGTCGGGTCGGGTCCGACTCGTCCAAACCGATTCCTAATTTTTCGCCCAATTAAGCCTCTAATTGGCCATTTTTCATTAAATTGATTTCAAAATCGGATTCCTCGGCATGTTTTCCATCTAAAATGAGTATTTTCACGAATAATTGAATTGGAATTTAATGAAAACCCCAAATTACGCCTAGGATCCGAAATTGATTTTCGCCAAATCGGAGGCTTAAACGATCAAATCCATTCAAATTGAGGCCACCAATGAGTTCGGGACGATAAAAAATATAGGGTAGAAATGTTTTCTTTTCATGGGTGTCCCTAGAGAGGATTTAATTTTAAGATTCGCGAAACCGGAGACTAAATCGCAAAGAAATTTGTGCATTTAAGTCCTTTTTGTGAAAATTGATCAAATTGAAGGCTTAATTGACCCAATAGAACTTCAAGGTTCTAGTTCAAAGTGTCATGGCTTATTGGGAGTGGAAATTGAAAATTAAAAGACTCAAAGAGAAATTTTTATGCTCGATTCGGGTGTATGTTTGTGAAGGAACATAGTGACCCAAGTAGAATTTTCGATATTTAAAAAGACCAAATTGAAGAGAGAATTAAAATAAAATTATTGACTATTTTTGTGCATTTTTATGATCACGAATGGCATTTTTCTGAATTTTTGGGTATTTTTTTAATTAAATAAATTCGAAAAAATACTAAAAATTACGAAAAATATTTTTTGTTCAAAAGTGGTTCCTAAGGCTGGGCCAAGGCTTCCAAAGTTGATTTTGCAATTTTATGACTTTTTTTTTGCTATTTTTAATTAATTTTAGAAATAAAAACTGAATAAAAGATGATTAAAAATCAGGTGTCAACAGCTGCCCCTCTTTGAGAGTGAGCTCGTCAGAGTTCACTTTCAAAGACAAAATGACACTTGAGTTTTAACCTACTCGATTGGGAAAAAAGAAAGTGCCATGACATCAGATTCTAAGAAACCCATCGATGAAAGCTCGAATTTATCCCCGGTTTGCTTTGACAACTTGAACGTGGGCCGGAGAGGGGGAAATTTACCTGGAGCTTACCTGTCCGATGCTATGCTTGTGGAATCTGAGAGTTCGTTGTTATGCTCCTAGGGCGTTGAAATCATGGGCTCGGCTTCCTCCCTTTTTGTTTTTGTTTTTTTGTTTTTGTTTTTGTTTTTTTAACCTTTGTAGCTTCTGACTCACTATACCAGGTTTTTATTCCTCCCTTCGTAGCGTTTGATTCGCTATACTAGGGTCTTGAAAGTCTTTTCCGCGGCTACCGGCTGCATTCCATTCCGAAGGGTGAGAGTTTCGAGGTATGGCTATCCGACGCGTGCTTCGTGGAAAAGGCGGTCACCGTATCTCTAGGCGGCAAGTCGCGAGCGTTATGGGCTCCGATCTCGAACTGTGCTTTGAGACACCTCTGTCGTGGATCCCTATATGGTGGGATTTGGGGTGGAATAAATGTCTCTTCCGCGGCTATCGGCTGCAATCCGTTTCGAAGGGTGAGAGCTTCGAGGCATGGTTATCCGGCGCGTGCTTCGCGGAAAAGGCGGTCACCGTATCTCTAGGCGACAAGTCGCGAGTGTTATGGGCTCCGATCTTGAACTGTGCTTTGAGATACCTCTGTCGTATATCCCTGTCTGGTGGGATTTAGGGTGGAAGAAATCTTCTGAAGCTGAAAATTGGCGATCCGATCCGGAAGATGACAGATCTGCGGCTACCAACCTGTGAACACTTTCAGAGAGATTTATCTAGGTCATCGTGCTTTCGAAGCGGCAAGCGAGCCTTTTGGGCTTCAATCTTGGGTCGGCTTCTAGGCACCTATTTGCTTTAAGGGATCCCATGACGTTGACTAGCGGGGCCAGAGGGGACTTCTTAGGTTTTTCTTGATTTTTTTTCTTTGAAAAGGGGTCTCGGGACGAGGGTTCTCCACGTCTGATGAGACTTTTTTGTTTTTGAAAGAGTTTTCCATGACGAGGGTTCTCCAAGTCAGAGGGGATTTTTATGTTTTTTGAAAGGGTTTTCCATGACGATGGATCTCCAAGTCAGATGGGATTTTTGTTTTTTGAAAGGGGCTTTCCCGGGATGAGGGTTCTCCACGTCTGATGGGATTGCTTGATTTTTTGAAAGGAGTCCCGGGACGAGGGTTCTCCACGTCTAATGGGACTGTTTGATTTTTGAAAAAGGGTTCCCCAGACGAGGGTTCTCCACGTCCGATGAGACTGTTTGATTTTTTTAAAAAGTGTCCCGGGACGAGGATTCTCCACGTCTGACGGGATTGCTTGAGTTTTTGAAAAGGGGTCCCAGGACGAGAGTTCTCCACGTCTGACGGGATTGCTTGAGTTTTTGAAAAGGAGTACCAGGACGAGGGTTCTCCACGTCCGCTGAGACTGTTTGATTTTTGATTTTTTTTTAAAAAGGGGGTCCCAGTACGAAGGTTTTCCACGTCTGATGGGACTGTTTGATTTTTGAAAAAGGGTTCCCTGGACGAGGGTTCGCCGCGTCCGATGGGACTGTTTGATTTTTTTTAAAGGGTCCCGGGACGAGGGTTCTCCACGTCTGACGGGATCACTTGAGTTTTTGAAAAGGAGTCCCAGGACGAGGGTTCTCCACGTCCGCTGAGACTACTTGATTTTTTTTAAAGGGGTCCCAGGACGAGGATTCTCCACGTCTGATGGGACTATTTGATTTTTGAAAAGGGTCCCGGGACGAGGGTTCTCCACGTCTGACGGGATTGCTTAAATTTTTGAAAAGGGGTCCCTGGACGAGGGCTCTCCACATCTGATGGGACTGTTTGATTTTTGAAAAAGGGTTTCCCATGACGAGGGTTCTCCACGTTAGAAGGGATTTTTTTTTTGAAAAGGGGTCCTAGGACGAGTGTTCTCCACGTCTAATGGGACTGTTTGATTGATTTTTTTTAAAATAAGGGGTCCTAGGACGAGGGTTCTCCATGTCCGCTGAGACTGCTTGATTGATTTTTTTTAAAGGGGTCCCAGGACGAGGATTCTCCACGTTTGACGGGATTGCTTGAATTTTTGAAAAGGGGTCTCAGGACGAAGGTTCTCCATGTCTGATGGGACTGTTTGATTTTTGAAAAAGGGTTTTCCATGACGAGGGTTCTCCACGTCTAATGGGACTGTTTGATTGATTTTTTAAAAAAATGGGTCCCAGGACGAGGGTTCTCCACGTCTGATGGGACTGTTTGATTCTTGAAAAAGGGTTCCCCGGACAAGGGTTCTCCATGTCCGATGGGACTATTTGATTTTTTTAAAAATGATCTCGGGACAAGGGTTCTCCACGTCTGACGGGACTGCTTGATTTTTTTTTAAAAGGGGTCCCAGGACAAGGATTCTCCACGTCTAATAGGACTGTTTGATTGATTTTTTTTAAAGGGGTCCCAGGACGAGGGTTCTCCACGTCTAATGGGACTGTTTGATTGATTTTTTTTAAAGGGGTCCCAGGACGAGAGTTCTCCACGTCTGATGGGACTATTTGATTTTTGAAAAAGGGTTCCCCGGACGAGGGTTCTCCACGTCTGATGAGATTGCTTGATTTTTTGAAAAGATGTTCCCATGACTAGCAGATGGATTTTTTCTTGTTTTGAAAGGGGATTTCCATGACAAGCAGAGGGATTTTTCCTTGTTTTGAAAGAAGATTTCCTATGAGGATGACTCTTGATGTCAGTTGGGATTTTTCTGATTTTTAAAAGGAGATTTCCATGACGAGGGTTCTCCTCGTCAGGAAAATTCTCTTGTTTTGAAAAGGGTTCTCCCATGATGACGGTTTTCAACGTTAGATAGATTTTTTTTGTCTGTTTTTAAAAGGATTTTCCCATAACTAGCAGATGGGATTTTTTTCTTTAAAAAAACTCTCCCATGACTGCGGCTCGCAATGTCGGATGGAGTTTTAGTCTGATTTTGAAAAGGGGTTCCCATGACTAGCAGAGGGGATCCTGTCTTAATGTTGTCAAAAATTTTATTCAGCCAAAAATTTCATCCGGGTATGCTAATGACGTAGGAGGTCATCCAAAACATCTTGCAACAAGATGTGGCGATCAAAGCTCCTTTTAGGGAGGATTTTGGATCTAATGATCTGATATAATCAAAATGGTTTGGTTAAAATGCCAATTGGAGTACGTTCATCAAAGAGGGCTCCTCACCATTTTTCAGGAGGTTTCTTCTCACTTCATGTCCTTTTTGAAACACTCAAATTCTCTCTCTCGAACCTATGTTCAAGGTTTCGAAACCATTCGCAATGTATACCATTTGATTGATCGGAAAGGGACTTTTGAGAGGCCGTAATGTTGGGCTCGGTCAATGATTTTCAAAGGGGACTCGTGGTCGAGTCGAGGCCAATGAATTAAAGATCTTCATCATCTGCTTCGGGTTTACAAGTCAAGAACCCTGCAAAAATGAGAGAGAAATAGTCTTGCTCGTACCTCTTCGAGCGATGCTTAAAATCATTTAAATTCTATGTTAACTCAAGTGCCTTAGTCGAAAAAGACTTTCAAGGGTTGTAACGTAGGTGAGGATTGTGGACTGAAAAAAGCATTTTTTGGCTCAGAATATATGAAAGGGGTTTGATGTTGATGATCATTGCAGATTTACCACCGATTTTGACCCTTGGATTGATCTTCAGAAAGCACTCTCGTTGCTCAAGGATGGTGTAGTCGTCACTTGGACGCCCCCCGGTTGGGGATAACTTCATGACTTGATTCCCATGGGCATTTTCTTTTACAAGTAGATTCCACTGGGGATTGATATTCGATATTCTGGAATCCTTTGGATGATTTATAAATGCACAAGGATTTGAATGGGCATTGGCCTTGCTTTTACCAGACACTTTGGTTTTTGATGCCCGGGATTGGCTCTTGTCTCTTTTTTTTTTTTAAATCCCGCCTTTTCTTTTGTTCTCTTTTTTGGACAATTTTTTTTTAAATTATGCTAGACACACATGCGAACAAAATCTTAGCACATTGAAGAATTGATTTAGGACTTTTCTATAGACCCTGTTCTTTTAAGTTCTCCCGATTTGAGGTGGCGCCGTCTTCATATTGGAATGGGCAATGATCACTAACGGGGTTTATGAAACGGATATGCGGGCTCAATGGGGCTATGCAAAGGATGAGTGTGTGTAGGATAGAGAAGCGACCGCTTTTTTTCGTCTTAAAGCACTTGAATCACAGTACGAGTTTAAATGTAAAGAAACACTCGAAGATTGATGTTGGTTCGAGTAAAAAGATTTCTAACCATTTACCTCATATAGCCGCTGGAATTCCTTCTGATTGGCCCCAATGTGGGGTGGTTCTTGACAGGGTTATAGAATTGAAGCCTCCGCTCAAATTGGTTAACAATGGTTGACCTGCGGTGTTTGGGATAGAGAAAAGAATGCCTTTCGTCTTTTCAATCTAGGTAACCACTACGAATGATCCCTACATCCGCGAACACGGCTCCTATTCTGATTCTTACTTCACTCATCACTCAAGTGTTTGTAGGGACGTGTTTGGGTATGAGTTGCCTCTTATCGTCTGAGATACCCCTTTTGACAGTTTTAAACATTTCCTTTTGAAAATCCATTTCTTTTTATCCAAAACGTCCCTTACTGGGATCCTTGATGCAATATGCATGTTCCAATGCATGTGTTGGATGATTCCCAAAAGCTTTTAAATGTGAGTGCAGATGAAAGAATTTCAAGAATTTCGCACATTTTTTTTCACACATGGAATTTTTGAGTATCTCTAGACTCTTCGAAATCTCAATGGCTCAAAGATCTTTCAAAGTCGAAAGAAGTGGTTTCAAAAATTTTACGCTCTAAGAGATAAGGAAAATGGATACTTACCTGCCTGCCATGGTGGGTAGTCCCTGTCTGCCATAACGGCGAGTCTCTGTCAAGATAAGAAATGAAGAGTTAGTGTACGTTCCGTGTTAAAAATGAACTGGAACGATACCACCTTACTCTTGATCCGGTTGCCTCGGTCAGGTGGCGTTTACCCCCGATTGAGTGGAATTTTCCCCAGTTGACTACTTTAATCTATTTCGCAACTTTTGCAATCTCCCATTTTTTGGACGCTTCTCGCTTAAGGTTTCCTGTCTCTCTTCATCCTCAGAGTGTTACCCTTTCAACGCTTGGAGGTATCATCTCTCTCGAGATGTCCTACCCCAGTAGCTTACGCCTCGCTGCTTGTCACTAAGGTCTTGATGACTCTGCCCCAACATGCTTTTTTGGTGGGGGGTCTGGTCCTAGTGAATCTTCAATCAATTATCCCGATGACTTGGGCCGTTGACTTTTTTTTCTCTTTTTTTTTAATCTTGTTGAAGTACCATCTCCTGATGGATTTTGCCATTTTTTTTTGCGGTAACATTCGTATATGACACAGCCTCGTGAAATAGTCGATTGCTACCAGTATGGAGCGACGTCCGTTTGAAGACTTAGGATTGATCGGGCCTGTCATATCGATCCCTCACATGGAGAATGGCCCTGTCTTGGACATCTGGTGGAGCTCGATCAGAGGTGCATTGATTCTATCTCGGTACACCTGACACTGACGACATGATCTCACATGTTGATTATAGCCCGATTCCAAGGTCATCCAGTAATAACCCAATCGCATGATTTTCTTGGCGATGATATGACCATTCATGTGAGGGCCGCATTCACCCTCGCGTATCTCTTTTACAAGTAACTTGGCTTCTTTGGCGTCCACGCACCTGTGGAGCACTGAATCGTAGGATCTCCTATAGGGGATTTGGCCGCTGAGGGAAAACTTGCCGGTCGCCTTTGCTATGTATTTCCTGTCCCCCGCCTGAGCACCTGGAAGAAATCTCCCTTTCGCCAAGTAGTTCTTAATGTCGTGTTACCAAGATTGATCATCGAACCCCTCTTCAATTACCATGCAATGTGCCGATTCCTGGGTGATGCCAATCCTCAACAGGTCAATGTACATGCCATCCATTGCTTGAAACATGGAGGACAAGGTATCTAACGCATTGGCAAAGCGATTCTGCGTCCTCGGCAGATACTTGAAATCGATCACTTCGAATCCCTTGACTACTTCTTCCGAGAATTTATGGTATGAGATGAGCTTAACATCCATTTTCTTTCGTTCGCCTTGGGTCTATAGGATGATTAGCATCGAATCTCCATATACTCGTAGCTTCCGTACTTTCATGCTGAGGGCCAATTGTAGCCCCAAGATACAGGCTTCATATTCTGCCACATTATTAGTGCATGAGAATGTCAACTTCGCGGCCACAGGGTAGTGCTGGCCATCTGGGGATATTAAAATTGCCCCGGTACCTGCCCCAGCTAAGTTGACTGCACCATCGAAATACATAGTCCACTTGTCGTCCGAGAGTGTCAGAATGTGGCCTTTGGCTTTCTCTTCTTCGTCGGGGGTTTCATGACCTTGTGAACCTTCCGCTAGCATATCGGCGATGGCTCGTCCTTTCACGGATTTCTGATTCGAGCTCCTTATGTCAAATTCAGCAAGGAGTACTTGCCATTTAGCCAATTTTCCCACCAACGACGGCTTCTCTAGCAGGTATTTGATCGGATCATTCTCCGTGACTAACAGGATAGTATGGTGAAGGGTGTATTGCCTCAGCCTACGGAGTACCCAGATTAGCGCGACGCACGTTTTCTCTATCTCCGGGTATTTCGCCTCTGACGGGGTGAACTTCTTGCATAGATAATAAACTGCTCGCTCCTTGCCATCTTCGGGGTTTGTCTGAACGAGTAAAGCTCCCAAGGACCCGTCATGAATAGTGAGGTAGAGGGTCAGAGGGACGCCAGGAATCGGGGGCACCAATATGGTTGGACTAACTAGTTGTTCTTTGATTTTGTCAAAAGCCTGTTGACACTCGTGGTCTCACTTGATTTTGGCATTTTTCTTCAGAAACTTAAAGAACGGCTTGGTTGTTTTTGGAAGCTGGGATATAAAGCGGGCGATATAGTTCAATCTGCCTAAAAGGCTCCTCACCTCTTTAACTGTTGAAGGGGCCCCAAGACTAAAGATGGCTTGGACCTTGGTGGGGTCAACCTCGATGCCACGATTGCTGACTACGAACCCCAGCAATTTGCCAGATCTTGCCCCAAATACACACTTTGCGGGATTCAGTGCAGCTTATACTTCTTGAGTCGTTTGAACAATTTCCTCAACACTGTAGTGTGATCTTCACTATATCTGGATTTCGCTATCATGTCGTCCACGTACACCTCTATCTCTTTATGCATCATGTCGTGAGAAAGGGTAACCATCGCCCTCTGATAAGTTGCCCCAGCATTCTTTAGGCCAAACGGCATGACTTTGTAACAGAAGGTGCCCTAGGGAGTGATGAATGACGTCTTGGCTTTATCTTCTTTCCTCACGCGGATTTGGTTGTAACCAGAGCACCCGTCCCTAAAAGAGAACCTCTCAAATCCAGCCGTACTATCAACCAGGACTTCAATATGTGGTAACAGGAAGTCGTATTTGGGGCTAGCCCTGTTTAGATCCCGATAATCCACACAGACTTGAACTCTCCCGTCTTTCCTCATCACAAGGATGATGTTAGCGATCCATTCTGGATACGCAATTACCTCAATGAACCCCTACCTTGAGAAGCTTCATTATTTCCTCTTCAATTTTCTTCGCCCACTCGGGTTTCGTCCTCCTAAGCTTCTGTTTTTTTAGGCGGAATATTAGGATTGGTTGGTAGCCTATGTTCCACAATACTGGGGCCAATCCTGGCATGTCCGCATATGATCAGGCGAAAATATCCTGGTACTCTCTGAGGAGTTCAACTATCTTAAATGCCTCTGTTAACGATAGACTTTCACCGATCTTCACCTCCTTGACGTCCTTTGAGGTCCCTAGGTTTACTGAAATGGTAACCTCTGTGGTGGGTGGCTTGGATTCTTCATGGCGATCCCAACTATACTCAACCTCTCATAGATTCTGCTCTTCATCTTCTTCTTCGATTTGGAGGGTAGCTTCCTTTTGAGAACCCGAGTCGTCTAATAATCTGCTATGCATGCCCGAAATGGTATGCATCATTGGACATCATCGCCTCCCAAAACGTTGAAAACTAGGAGACGTGTGGGAAATCAGGTCTCAGGGCTTTTCTTCCGAATAAGGGATGTGAAGAACAAAGCTTCTCCGCCTATTCCGTCCTCCTCGATAGTACCAAATTTTTCTTTATCATATTTTTTCAGATTGACCATCATAGGTCTGATTTCAGAGCAGACTTCTGCCCCTACGGCTTGATCAATATCCAATATTTTAGACAAAACTGCTCGGACGGTCGAGTCAGGATTTGAGGCCGTCAGGGATGCCCCTTGTATGGTGAGTATGAGCGCCTTCATCGCTATCATCGTTGCAACCACTTGAGTCTTCTGACTTTCCAAGATGGTCAAGCATTTCTCCATGCCATGCTGGTCCATCTTAATTTGCGGTTGAGTCTTCACATAGGTATTTTGATTTCGCTTCTGGGAATTACCTGTTTTAAATTACAGAACTATGTTAGCAAGGGAAGTAAAGCATAAATCATTTCAATTTTATGTTTTCTTATGATTAATGAAGATAAGGACTTTAATACAAGCCTTAGCCTCGTGTGAAAAGTTCTTTATCAATGTTTTTCAAAAGAAAACATATAATTGGAAGGAGTGTAATTCATGGTTATTACTCTTGGTGAATTTCAAGAAAAATCTATGGAATGTCCAAAAAGATAAAAGTGCAATTCCAATGTGTCCTAAATTCAGTGGGAGGTAGGACATCCAAATTGAAATTGTTTACCAAAAACAATTCAAATATCTAATCTCCTCTTGAATTCAGAAAACACAGATGACTTTAGTTAATCACCATGGATTACCAATGATGCATGATATGAGCCGGTTCAATTCCATGCCTCACGCACCATGAAATGAGGATTAGATTCTCGTACTTGCGTTAAACACGTCAAGTGTGAGTCCTAACGAAAATTTCATTTGGATGAGACATGCAGTTGAACCAGAAAATCCGAATGGTTGAGAGAAATTCCAACGTCGCATTCCAATCTTAGGACACTTAGATAAGACTCAAAGACCAAAGTGCCGACGGTAGAATGGAGTTCCACAAACGGATACTCCTCACAGACTCGATGACTCGGATAGATAAATAACTAAGAAGAGACAGTCGAAATGCGATCCTGGAGAACCTAAGGAGATGCCCCAGGTCATATCTCCGGGGAATGTCACTTGTCGTCCTTGCTCCGGCTAGCTCGGATCGCCTTCTTCACCTGACGAAATGTCTTTGGGGGTGGAAGAGGACGGCTAACTCTCGATAAAATCTTCTTCGTCTGATGAAATCTCGATGACCTCTGGAAGGGGTCTTGGATCGGCTATCGCCCTTCGAAACGCCTTCTTCCGCTTTCGGTAAAGGTTCATCATCCCTTCCATATTATGCTCATGTTTGTGCTTGCGCTCGAGTTGCTCGGCGGACTTGGTGTAGAAGCAATCCATCCCTAGGATGAGATTTCGTCCAGTAAGTGCCCTCCCTTGGATGAATCGGAAGGAGAGGAATCCGTTGAATGTCTCGGTAACTCGATGACGGATGACGCGTCGCTCGTACTCGAATATCTCGGGGATCTTGGACCGACTTGGAGAGACCATCTCTACTCTATCCACACTATAAAAATGGAATTGGACTCAACCATCGGACTTGATGAATGCAGCATCAAAGATTGCAAACAAATTAAATAGAAATGGAAGGACCTTACCACAAGCGGTACTTAATGAATTTTGGTTTTAGGTATACCAACCATCCACACACATGCGCATGAGACAAGTGAGGCTTGACTTTAGAAATCAAAATGGCTCGGGTATGGAACCTAACGGCTTCCCACTATTCGAGTCGATAAATTCGTCCATAACGCAATCCACAACAAATGGATAAAAGAATCGACTTGAATAGTGAGCGGGATCAAATATGGTCAACCCAAGCGCAAATCCACACTAGAGCGTCGCATATCGATTCCCTATCTATGGCTACCTAAAAAGGTTATTTCGCGGCCTGGGTTTGGGCGCTTTGTGCAAAGTGTCGTGATCCTCAAATATCCAGGTGAATCATGCACATCAGTTTGTATATCAATCAACACTTCAAATCGTCCACATAACATACATTCCTACATCCAACCTGCATAAGACAATGTTAATCACAGATTACTCCCTTTATCACTCCAATCTGCAAAAATATTTAACACCTATCGTAAGCGGACTTACCTCACCTTCAAGAGCGCCTGTATAAAACATGTCAGAAAATCACTCAGCGTTTTAATCACGGCCTAAGTCCACTTGAGGCCTAGAACCATAAGTTCTAGGGTTTGGTCCCCAACGGAGTCGCCAGTCTGTCGCTGTCGCGACCCTCTCGAGGTTCGCCGTGGGCTCTCGAGGGCTAATGGGCCGTCTAGTCTGGTCGGACGCAGGCCTCTCCCAAGGCCCGTTACCCAAATCGCAACGGAGGTATGCGTAGTCGACCTTCAGTGTGGTCTAGTAACATGTGCTAAGTGTGCATGCCATGGAGTCGCCACCAATCATTTTTTTGGAGGGTATGATTGGACCACCCTATTGAATAGTCGGGAGTTTCTATTCAATTCTACGATAACCAGAGAAATGGGTTCGGGGACTTAGTTACGTCAACTGTTAGAGTTGACGCCCTTTCGGTACCTAAGTTGATTGAATTTTCTGCAATTTTTCTCAAAATTTTTTTTTTGAATTTTTCCTTAGTATTCACTTTTTTTGAATTTTTTTTATTTGATTTTTTTTATTATAAATTTCCTGAAAATAAGTCCCAACTGAACGGTCCCTAACTCGCCACGTGGCGTCTCGGTGGCAATCGAATCATTTTAATTGTTGTAAAATTCGAAATTTATTTCTTTTAATGTTAAAAATATTTTTTTTATTCTGAAAATCATCGGATCACGACACGTGGCTCATCTGCAACCATCCAATCTAGCATTTTTTTTTTGTTTTTATAGGACGCAACACAATGCAAAAAATAAATAAATAATAATAATAAAGAAGATATTAAGTCATTATACAACATAAACATAAGCAAAGGAGATGGGATCCGGTGAATTTTACGACGTCGGAGTCCGTCGGTGCTCGTGCAACAATGTGTGGGGGGTATAAACCACCAGCAGGAGGCTCGGCCTTCCGATTCTGGGGTAGCACAATATAATTTACAGAAAATAAATAAATAAAACACCTTGGACACCAATAGGAGGCTTAGCCTTCCGATTCTGGGTCTTTTATGCGAAATATAGAAATGTTATGACATAAAGTAAATACACAGCAAATATTTAGACACCAACAGGAGGCTCGGCCTTCCGATTCTGGGTCTTTTATGCGAAATATAGAAATGCTATGACATAAAGTAAATACGCAGCAAATATTTAGACACCAACAGGAGGCTCGGCCTTCCGATTCTGGGTCTTTTATGCGAAATATAGAAATGCTATGACATAAAGTAAATACACAGCAAATATTCAGCAACCTTAAAATTCCAGAACATAGCCTATCATCTTAGGAAGCCATCACCGAAAATTTCACCTTAAAAGGAGTCCAAATGAGTGAGATATGACCACAATACCTCAATTCGCTCGATTTTCGTCGACTGTTTTTCAAAAATTCACCATAATTTAACCAGACCTCGAAAATTCACGAAACCAACGGGAAATTGTTAAGGACATCTTAACTTAACCTGTGATGGTCAGAGGGAGGCGCAAAGGTCGCCGGAAGGGCTGATCGTGGAGGACGACGGCGGCGGCAGAAACTGGTCGTTACAGGGTCAGCAGCGACCTTTGCTCATTCAAACGGCTGCATCGGACGAATGGCTGGGCCAAATGAGCCTTATAATATATCCCTGGAAAGATAAGACGATAAGCTTTCTATTGGAGGTGGTTGCACCTCGATCTGATATTGGACGACGGAGTTATGACCGGAACAGTGAGATGGTTCGGGAAAGGGAGAGGAGAGAGGAAGAAGAAGAAGAAGAAGAAGAAGAAGAGGAAGAAGAGGAAGAGGAAGAGGAGGAGGGGGGAGATAAATAGGCAGCGGGAAGGAGAGAGGGAGTGGGGAGAGAGAGAGAGAGAAAGAAAAAAAAATATATATTATAATAATAAAATAATAAAATAAAAAAAGTAAAAATAAAATAAAATAACAAAAAGAGAAGACAAAATCATTAGTCCCCTTTTTCTTTTAAATGATGATGTTTCCCTCCTTTTCCTTTTAATCATTACTAATATTTTTGTCAAATTCAATTTTATGGTGATCAGAGAACACCTAAAATCAAACCTGAATTTTACTATTTATGAGGTTAGAAAATAGATAAAATAAAAATAAAAATACCGACTATTTTTATATATCTTTGTGACCTCAAATATTATTTTTCTTGATTTTCTTGATTTTCTTTTTCTTTTTTTTTTCTTTTTTTTTGTATTTTTCGAAAATATATATAAAAAAATGAAAATTATGAAAATTATTTTTTTGGTCAAAATGGTTCATTTAGCTTGGCTAAGGTCACCAAAATTGATTTTTCAATTTTTTCAACTTTTTATGGATTTTCTATGAAATAAAAATAAAAATAAAAATAAATAAAAAAAGTTGATCAAAATTTAGGTGTCAACAGCTGCCCCTCTTTGAGAGGAATCTCGTTAGAGGTTTCTCTCAAAGATAAGGTGACACCTGAGTCCTGATCGACTCGACTCGGGAAACTAAAGGAAAAGGAGTCATGACATCCAATTTTCATGCTTGTCCATGTATGCTCTTTCTTGAAGGGGGAAACATTCATTTGACATGAGAGAGTGAGATAATAGAGAGACATACCTGCCACTTACCTGTTCGATGTTTGTACGATTTTCGCGGTGTTTGATGGATTCAAGAGAATTTCTAGGAACTCGTTACTAGAGTATCCTAGAGAGGTTAAGCTCTGACCCGTATGGTAGGTCAAACCATAATGGGATTCCTAACTGATAGGAACCTAAGGAAGACGCATCCCACATTTGGGAATTTGCCAAGGGTTTTGATCCGTGTGGTGGACTAAACTAGAAATGGCTTGCCTAATGTAAGGCTTATTAGGGAAAACGACTCCTCCCGCGTTCGGGATTCATCAAGGTTTTGATCCGTATGGTGGATCGGACCATTGGGTTGATCCTTCAGGCGGTCTCTACCAGTCCTTTGACCCTTCAGGCGGTTTCTACCATTCATTGACCCTTCATGCGGTTTCTACCATTGAGTTGACCCTTCAGGCGGTTTCTACCATTGGTTGACCCTTCAGGCGGTTTCTACCATGTGTTGACCCTTCAGGCGGTTTCTACCATGAGTTGACCCTTCAGGCGGTATCTACCATAGTTTTGCTTTGAAAAGGGGTCCTAGGACGAGGGTTCTCCACGTCAAGTTAGGACTGCTTGATTTTTGAAAAGAGGTCCTAGGACGAGGGTTCTCCACGTCTGCTGGGACTGCTTGATTTTTTTTTTTTGAGAAGGGGTCTCATGACGAGGGTTCTCCACGTCCGATGAGACTGCCTGATTTTTGAAAAGGGGTCTCATGACGAGGGTTCTCCACGTCCGATGAGACTGTTTCTTTTAAAATGGTTTTTCTTCCCCCCTTTTTTAGAGATCCCGAAGTTTGTCGGGAATTCAGTTTTGAAGCAGTGAAAGATTTTATTTTGGCAAAAATTTCACTGGTACGCTGATGATGCGGGAAGTGACTTTTCTGGGAGCTGGGTTCTCCAGGTATCCTGCAGAAAAATAGATTTGTACGTTCTTCTCTTCAGAGCGAGGCCTTCTTCTGGGAGATTGGCGTCTCTAATGGATCCTGCAGAAGTTCGAGCCTGAAAAATTTTTCTTCACCAAGAAAACGTTAGCAATCTTTGGGAAGACGACGGTTGTCCATCTGACAAAACCGTATGATTTAAGTTTTAATCATGAAATGTGCATTTTGATGCCGGAGGCTGTCCAAAGCATTCTTGCAACATGCAGATGTGATCACAAATTCCTTGCATGGAAAATCTGGATCAACAGTTTGAAAAATTCCAAAAAGAGATTGTTCAAAACATCAATTGGAATATTTCTTGACAAGGAGGCTATCTCACCTGTTTTGAGGTAATGATTTTTATAGGGGATGCACTCAATTCCCTATTAACCTGTGCCTAGGTTTTAGGCTCATTCGCAGCGCATACATTTTGATCGGTCGGGAGGTCTTCCACGGGACCGTAATGTTGGGCTTGGTATTGGTTTTCAAGGGGGACTCATTTTTGAGTCAAAGCCATTGAACGAAAGTTTTCACCATCTGCTTCGGGTTTACAAGTCAAGAACCCTGCAAAATGAGAAAGAAATAGTCTTACTCGTACCTCTTCGAGCTAAGCTATATGTTAACCCAAGTGTCTTAGTCAGAGAAGGCTGCTTCAGGGTTATGATGTTGGTAGGATTGGGGACCGAAAAAAAAGCTTGTTTTTGGCCCAGAATTTATGAGGGAATTGACCTTGGTGATCATTGCAAACTTGTCACCTGTCTTTTCCATTCTGTATCTTCAATTTTTGAGACGTGCAACCGTTTTTGAGGTGTGTACAAACTCTTTAGAGAGGGTCTCTTGTGGTATTAAGAGGTTGACAACTCTTTCTGTGTTTTTGCTCCACGGCTGACATCATTTGGGGAGCAGTCTTCTTGATCTGACTCCATTAGGGGTTTTTCCCTCTTCTTTTCCCTACCAGGTTTCTTTAGGGATCGATTAAATTGTTCACCCGAGCATCGGCCTCGCTTTTACCAGGCACTTTGCTTTTTCTTGATGCTGGGGATTTCTTTAATCCCTTGTCGCAAGTGGGATGCTTGGCAATTGTGCTAGATATATGACTTGGCTCTTAGCACGCTTGAGTATCAACTTAGTAGTTTCTTCGTAAACCCTAAGTCTTGAACTTCTCCGTTCCTGAAGTGATTTGCCTTTGTTTTGGAACTTGCAATGATCACCGATGGATTTATGAAATGAATTCGCAGGCTCAACTTGGCTATGCAAAGGATATGGTGTGTGGGATAGAGAAATGAATGCTTCTCATCATCCTATGGCACTTGGATTACCATATAAACAACACACAAAGATTAATGTTAGTCCGAGCAAAAAAAATTTCTAACCATTTTCTCCTGATGCTACTGGACTCACCTCCATTTTGCCCCGATGTGGGGTGGTTCTTGATAGGGTTAAGAATGAAAAACGACGTTCAAAGGGGTTTATCAATGGTCACCTGTAGTTTTTGGGGATATGAAACGAATGCCTCTGTCGTCCCAACCCATGTAATCGCTGCAAATGATCCCTACCATCGTAGACCCAGATTTTGCTATCTGCCCACTCCACTCATCTCTCAAGTGTGTGTTGGACATGTTTGGATTAGGCTCGCCTCTCTTTTGAGTAAACTTCCTTTTGAATGATTTGACAAATAATGATATTTGGAAAAATTCACTCCCTTCTTTCCCAAAATTTATCCATTGAGGGGATCTTGTGATGTATCGTGCATGTTTTATTCATGCTTTGGGCAACCTCCCGATTTAAATCATGAACATCGATGCATTGGATAATTTTCATGACGACTGAAAGGATTTTAACATTCTTTATCTCCAGCTAACTGGGAAAGGGATACTTACCTACCTGTCGCGGCTGCAGACCCCTGAAAATGTAAGAGAAGCATATCATTGTATATTCACGAATTTTTTTGAAAATCGAAACGATACATCCTACCCTCGGTCATGTACCCTAACAAGTAGTACGTGGGATGTAAAAACTTGTTCGTCTCCAAGGCGACTCCCCTGTCAAAAACAAACAATAAGTGTCAGTTTGCGTTCCAAAATTCAAGACAAATTGGAACGATACCGCCTTGTTCTTGCTTGGTGTTTTCATTTGAACACAAACGCGCGGCTTACAGAAATTGGCCATCTATATTGTGGCCACGATTCCTCCGTTTGGTTGGCGATGAATCATTCTCGAGGATTTGCCCCAGAGGAAATCCATTTGTGTTTTTGGGCGCATTCCAGCGTCACTCTTCATAGTTCCTCCACTTGATCAAAGACCCTTCCTTGGAGTGCTGACTCCCAAGGTTAATAATTTTATTCGCCTCCTCATTGGCGAGTTCTTTTCTTTTGTGGCTTTTGGCGCCAACGACTTCCTGTTAAGCATGGGATTTATGGAGATCAAATTGGAACGATACAAAGTTACCGCCTCTAGGTTTGTATCCTGGGGTTTATTTCTGATGCAGATAACTCTGTCATTGCGTCTACGGATTTTGCCAGAGAAGAAACGTCTTTCTTTGCCCAGGGCAAAATTGATTCGCATGCCCCAGTCATGTCTTAACGCTTTCCGCTTTTGTTGGAGATTTCTAATCCCATCTGAAGGAGTCCACGCACCTGCATGTGAAGAAATAGACGTGGGTTTTTATCTGACTTCATTTGGAATTTCTGAAAAGAGGTACTCCCTCCGAAGTTTCGTCTTTTCGTGCTTTTCGAGCAATTTGCCCCGGTGAGGCCGGTTTCGCTGTTTGTCCTCTCTGGATTTGATGACCCTGGTCTGTTGCACTTTTAGGGGGGATCATGAGAGTTTGCCCCTGGCTGGGCTTCTCGGAGAAAAGGGAGAGACTTGCTCCCACGAGTTTTGCCAATCCTGGTCATCTATGAATTCGTGCTTTTCATTCTATTCAAAGAAGGTATTGATAAAACTTAAGATTTTCTTTTCAAGCATTCTTTTCACAGAGATTTTCAGGTGATGAGAAACTTTTTCAGGTTTTCTCAAAGATTTTGTTCACAAATTGAGCCATTAGAACGCTCTTGAAAACATTGAGTCAGACTTATGTTATGAAAAAGGGTACTCATTGTTTCGTCATTTGAAAGCACTGCCATCTGATTCCCCTTCTTTTGATCGTTGCTGGAATGGATGGCTCCGCATCGTTTTATTCCCCATTTAGGAGGGAAGCTCCACCTCGGGAACCTGAGTTATTTAACAACTGCTATGTATGCTTGGAATGGCATGCTTGAAGTGTCACAAAGACGGTTATAAAATAGAGAAAGTTCATGTAATGATAAACTTCTTTGGGAGACGTCTTAAGAAAAATTGAAAGGGTAGGATGGGAGCTAGCCCTCATATCATTGGGCATCCTCGCATCCCAAAACTTTGCAAACCAGGAGACATGTGGGAAATCAGGTCTCAGTTTTTTTTTTTTCGTCATTGACCGATTTGTGGCTCCCACACGTCCCCCTTTTTTTGATTTTTGATTTTTGATGATTTTTTTGGTTTTTTTTTTTGGTTTTTTTTTGGTTGTTTTTTTGGTTTTTTTTGGTTTTTTTTAGTATACTTATATTACAATACAACACGTAAGAAAAAGCCCGAGGCACCTAATGTGGATTTAGATGCGTCGAAGAGAGACAGATATCTCTTTACTCCATGGTAGGAGCGTCGCCGTCGAGTGATTTGACAAAATCTCCCAAAGACAAGCTGGTCAAATCAAGTTCCTCCGATGTCGTTTCTATCCCCTCGTCCTTCGACCATTTGGAATCCTCGGAGAAGAACCGGTCGAACTTGTTGTCGAAGATCACCCCCACGGTTTGGTGATCAGGAAGTGGATTATTTTGCACGTTCGGCTCTGTTTTGTCGAATTCAAGGATGCAATTATCGATAAGGGCTTGCACCTTGTGCTTCAAAACAATGCAATTGTCTACGTTATGGCCCTTCTCTCCCATGTGATAGACACATGACTGGCTTTCATCGTACCCGTTAAATTTCACCGGATTCGGCCTTGGAGGCTCTTTAGCCACTAAGTGCTCCTCTAGCAACATAGGAAGTAATTTCGATAACGGCCTTGGCAGGGGGGTGAACTGCTTGGGAGGCAACTTCCTCCTTAGTTCATATGGTTTCTGTACCGACATCGACGAGTTTCCTTGCACCGTACTTGAATTGGAGAACTGCTTAGGGTTGGGTGGGTTTGGTACGAAGGCCACATCAACTTCAGCCTCCTTCTCCCTTCGGGCCGGATATTGGCGTCTTGTTGCGATTTCTGGTGCTTTCCTTTCCCTCATCGCCCATTCCAGCCTTTCTGCGATTTTTATGAGGTGTACAAATGTTTGACAACCAGATGTGTTCAGCCTATCGAAATACTCGTAAGGCAACGCTCTCAAGAAAAGGTCGACCAGCTCGTCCTCTGGAATGGACGGTTTGACTTGTGTTGCTAAGGCCCGCCATCTTTGAGCGTAGGCACGGATTGCCTCATTCCTCCCTTTAGTGGTCCTCAGCAATTCTTCTCTGGAAGGGGCTGTAGCAGTATTGAACTTATATTGATGTAAAAAGTCCTCCGCTAGGTCTTCCCATCCATCATAGTCCTCCAAATCTAATTCGATGAACCAAGCCAGAGCAGCACCCGCCAGACTCTCTTGAAACGTGTTCATCAGCAAGGGAACGTAGTCAGAAAAAAGTGCCATTTTGCGTAGGTAATATTTTAAGTGGGCTCGGGGGCAGCTCGTCCCGTTGTATTTTCTGACGAAATCGGGTTCTTTATAGTCTAACGGCGTTTCAATTTTTGCAAATGGTGATATCTTGTCAAATCGAGCCAGCTCATACCCTTGGCTGCTTAGGCATTCCTCTATCTTCGCTAGCCTCTTTGCGCCTTCTTCGATTTTGCCCGGGGGTTTCTCCTTTTTGTCTTTTTCTAGGTCGATGACTGCAGACACGGCCTTCGGTAGTGCATCAGCTGCTAACACTCGATTAACATTCTCGGCCACATTCTCTTCCCGAGTTCGCGCCACATTCGAAGCATTGGGGGGTGCGGGCGGAGCATCCTGGCTGAGGTCATGATTTCTTTCTTGTGCAGCCACCATCATGGCTTTCATTTCTGCTAGCATGGTGGCCATTGACGCCATCTGACCTTCCAAACTATTCACGCGAGATCCCAACTCCTCTTGCTCCATTCTGGCTCGGAGACGAGTTATAATACGAGTTATTCTTGGTTCCGTGATTAAAGCTACCTGCCCTGTGATAGGTAGAAAGACGTGTTAGCATATGGAAAAAAGTTATACTGAGTTCAAGGGGTGAAAGGAATGATACTTACAAACCTTTTGAAGGGGGTAAAACATGTCAAACACATCGATCATGCGCATGTAAACTTGTGAAGTTTTGACACCTAAATGGTGGGGTTCCTGAGGCTTAAAGGCTCCCACCTCGAGTTCTAGAAAGGGTAGGTTCCATTGCACAACTATCGTTGCATTGGGACCCAATCCATAGTTCGAAGTGAGCGAAATTAAAAATGGATTACCCCGTGTTTTTCCTCACGGAGGTTCCATTTTCAATTCCTTCTATTGTTTGCTTATAGGGGCGCCCGGGGTTTTAGGCGCGGTTGTGTGTGTTCAGGTGTCGTGATCATCACAATGCAAGTCATGCATAACAGTTTATCAATCAGCGCTTCAAATCACCCACACAACATACATTCCTACGCCAACCTGCATAAAATAATGTAAATCGCGGACTACACCCCTTATTTCTCCAATCTGCAAAAACGTTTAACACCTCAAGGATTAAAGTACATACTTCAATTTGAAGAGCGTCTGCATAAAACAATCAACTTTTTAATCGGCTCAAGTCCACTAAATGGTTAAGAACCAGTCCCCAGCGGAGTCGCCAGTCTGTCGCGACCCTCTCGAGGTTCGCCGTGGGCTCTCGAGGGCTAATGGGTCGTCCAGTCTGGTCGGACGCAGGCCTCTCCCAAGGCCCGTTACCCAAATCGCAACGGAGGTATGCGTAGTCGACCTTCAGTGTGGTCTAGTGACATGTGCTAAGTGTGCATGCCATGGAGTCGCCACCAATCATTTTTTTGGAGGGTATGATTGGACCACCCTATTGAATAGTCGGGAGTTTCTATTCAATTCTACGATAACCAGAGAAATGGGTTCGGGGACTTAGTTACGTCAACTGTTAGAGTTGACGCCCTTTCGGTACCTAAGTTGATTGAATTTTCTGCAATTTTTCTCAAAATTTTTTTTTGAATTTTTCCTTAGTATTCACTTTTTTTGAATTTTTTTTATTTGATTTTTTTTATTATAAATTTCCTGAAAATAAGTCCCAACTGAACGGTCCCTAACTCGCCACGTGGTGTCTCGGTGGCAATCGAATCATTTTAATTGTTGTAAAATTCGAAATTTATTTCTTTTAATGTTAAAAATATTTTTTTTATTCTGAAAATCATCGGATCACGACACGTGGCTCATCTGCAACCATCCAATCTAGCATTTTTTTTTTTGTTTTTATAGGACGCAACACAATGCAAAAAATAAATAAATAATAATAATAAAGAAGATATTAAGTCATTATACAACATAAACATAAGCAAAGGAGATGGGATCCGGTGAATTTTACGACGTCGGAGTCCGTCGGTGCTCGTGCAACAATGTGTGGGGGGTATAAACCACCAGCAGGAGGCTCGGCCTTCCGATTCTGGGGTAGCACAATATAATTTACAGAAAATAAATAAATAAAACACCTTGGACACCAATAGGAGGCTTAGCCTTCCGATTCTGGGTCTTTTATGCGAAATATAGAAATGTTATGACATAAAGTAAATACACAGCAAATATTTAGACACCAACAGGAGGCTCGGCCTTCCGATTCTGGGTCTTTTATGCGAAATATAGAAATGCTATGACATAAAGTAAATACGCAGCAAATATTTAGACACCAACAGGAGGCTCGGCCTTCCGATTCTGGGTCTTTTATGCGAAATATAGAAATGCTATGACATAAAGTAAATACACAGCAAATATTCAGCAACCTTAAAATTCCAGAACATAGCCTATCATCTTAGGAAGCCATCACCGAAAATTTCACCTTAAAAGGAGTCCAAATGAGTGAGATATGACCACAATACCTCAATTCGCTCGATTTTCGTCGACTGTTTTTCAAAAATTCACCATAATTTAACCAGACCTCGAAAATTCACGAAACCAACGGGAAATTGTTAAGGACATCTTAACTTAACCTGTGATGGTCAGAGGGAGGCGCAAAGGTCGCCGGAAGGGCTGATCGTGGAGGACGACGGCGGCGGCAGAAACTGGTCGTTACAGGGTCAGCAGCGACCTTTGCTCATTCAAACGGCTGCATCGGACGAATGGCTGGGCCAAATGAGCCTTATAATATATCCCTGGAAAGATAAGACGATAAGCTTTCTATTGGAGGTGGTTGCACCTCGATATGATATTGGACGACGGAGTTATGACCGGAACAGTGAGATGGTTCGGGAAAGGGAGAGGAGAGAGGAAGAAGAAGAAGAAGAAGAAGAAGAAGAGGAAGAGGAAGAGGAGGAGGGGGGAGATAAATAGGCAGCGGGAAGGAGAGAGGGAGTGGGGAGAGAGAGAGAGAGAAACAAAAAAAATATATATATTATAATAATAAAATAATAAAATAATAAAATAAAAAAAGTAAAAATAAAATAAAATAACAAAAAGAGAAGACAAAATCATTAGTCCCCTTTTTCTTTTAAATGATGATGTTTCCCTCCTTTTCCTTTTAATCATTACTAATATTTTTGTCAAATTCAATTTTATGGTGATCAGAGAACACCTAAAATCAAACCTGAATTTTACTATTTATGAGGTTAGAAAATAGATAAAATAAAAATAAAAATACCGACTATTTTTATATATCTTTGTGACCTCAAATATTATTTTTCTTGATTTTCTTGATTTTTTTTTTCTTTTTTTTTCTTTTTTTTTTGTATTTTTTGAAAATATATATAAAAAAATGAAAATTATGAAAATTATTTTTTTGGTCAAAATGGTTCATTTAGCTTGGCTAAGGTCACCAAAATTGATATTTCAATTTTTTCAACTTTTTATGGATTTTCTATGAAATAAAAATAAAAATAAAAATAAATAAAAAAAGTTGATCAAAATTTAGGTGTCAACAGTCGCGACCCTTTTTTTTTCGGTAACGGGCTAATGGATTATCAAATCGGGGCCCCCACTTTGCAATGTGGATCGCACGCTTTCTCGACGCGGGGTTTCCCAGGCCCATACCAAATCGCGACGGGAGTAAATTTTACACGGGTTTTTCGACGATAAGAGTCGATCGTTTTTCGACCTTAGTGTGGTCGTGGTGGCATGTGCTATGTGTGCATGCATTTGGAGTCGATACCGATCCTTCTTAGAAGGTGAACCGGAAACCTCACTAATCGATTGGGAGAGATCGATTAGTTCTGCGGAATCAGAGATTTTGGGTTCGGGGACTTGGTTACATTGGTGTCATTACCAACGCCCTTTCGGTACCTAACGCGAGTGAGTTTCCTAACTAAGATTTCATGCAAGCGCAATTTTGGGTGAGGGAAGCCTGGTTTAGAGGTTTCATGTAGATCGAAAGACTAGTCCTATAAAATCACAATCAATATAAGGAAAGTACAATTGAGTGCATAAATGAACCACGTCAGTGCACGTCAATTCAAATCAATGGCCTCCTAGTATAGCCTTAAGGGCTTAGGGAATGTGTGATTTAGGACCAATGGTAGACTGGGAAGATTTGGGGACGATTTGCTCGGAGGGCGAAATCGTCAATTTTTAGGAGGTTTGAGTGTTGAACTAGACAAAATAGGTCATGGCCAGTTGATCGTGGCCATTTCCTATTTTGGAGATTTTTCTTGAATTTTTCGGGATTTCTCGAGAAACGATATGCCTAAAGGGCAAAATCGTCGTTTTTGAAAGGATCAGGATTCAAAAGACCAGAAATAGGTCATGGCCAGTTGATTGTGGTCATTTCCTATTTTCTGGAATTTTTGGAATTTCCTTGATTTTTTGGAGACGATTTGCCTAAAGGGAAAAATCGTCATTTTTGAAAAGGGTCGGGTTTTAGAAGACCAAAAATAGGTCATGGCCAGTTGACTGTGGTCATTTCCTATTTTCTGAAATTTTTCTGGAATTTTATGAATTTCTTCTGTGGCCATTTCCCATTTTCTAGATTTTTTCTATTTTTTGGGATTTTTTGGGAATTTTCTGAATTTCTTCAATTTTTGGGAGACGATTTGCCTAAAGGGAAAAATCGACATTTTTGAAAAGGGTTAGGTTTCAGAATACCCAAAAATAGGTCATGGCCAGTTGACTGTGGCCATTTCCTACTTTTTGGAATTTTTCTGGATTTTTCAGAATTTCTTCAATTTTTGGGAGACGATTCGCTTAAAGGGCAAAATCGTCATTTTGGATAGATTAGGGGTTCGAAAGACCCAAAATAGGTCATGGCCAGTTGATTGTGACCATTTCCTATTTTTTGGGATTTTTCGGGAATTTTCTGAATTTCTTCAATTTTTGGGAGACGATTTGCCAAAAGGGTAAAATCGTCATTTTGGAAATATTGGGGTTTGAAAGACCCAAAATAGGTCATGGCCAGTTGATTGTGGCAATTTCCTATTTTCTGGATTTGTTTATATTTTTTCGAATTTTTTCCAATTTGTTTTAATATTTTATGATTTTTCTATTTTTTGTTAATTTTCGAATTTTTTATAATTTTTTTTAAACATTTCGAAAATAGTGTTCTGGACTGGGTTGCAAGGCCCAACCCTTCTAAAGTCACGAGCTAAGAAAAGCCACGAAGCCCAAATAAGAATCTAAAGGATAAAGGCCCAAATATCCTTCTAAACCCCACTCCGAAAATTCAATGAATGGCCCAAAATTATTTCTAAAGCCCACTGTCCAACCTATTTTCGGACCACACCAAGCCCAGCTCACACTCTCCTCAAATAAAACAAAATGAGCCCATCCTCATAGCAAGGGCTCACGCCCAAATCATCCAAACAGACCCACGCCACGCACGTTTAATTTGCACATCCCACATTTTTTGTTTGTTTGTTTGTTCTTTTTTTATTCTTTTATTTATTAATCACGTCGTCTTCTTCATTGGGTGTCTTCTTCCTCACGAAGCTTCACTGTGACCCAGACACAGACCTCACCATGACCAAAGCTTCTATTGTCTTTTGATTTCCATTTTTTACTTTGCTCTACCTTATCCTTTTTTTTTGTCGCTTTCATCTATCCTTTGCCTTGATTTTTTTACTCCTCTTGGACTTCCTTCTTCCCCACGACCCTTCCTCCATGAATGTTACAGTGAGTTCCAAACATTCGCATTCACCACTTTGACGGTTGCCGGCCATCACCAGGGCCGACGACCACCATCAAGCTCGCTCATATTAAAATACCCATCGACTCATTGGATCGCCTAACACCACTGCGACCACCCATCGTCGCCGGACGCCTCGGCAGACTTGGCAAAAACAACACCAGTGACGTCCCCCACATTCAACAATCGGCATGGATCTTTTTCGGGCACCAGTAAAAATATGAGGAAAGCGACGAAATAGAAAGGAAAACAAGCTCATCACAGATTCATTTTCTCCTCAGGTTCGGTATCAACACACTTTCTTTATCGACACCATTAATGACCACGCGAACAGAGCAAGAGTGATGCAATATTACAAGGCAATGATTTACGTAAAAGAAACTATCGTTAATGGCTCATGGCAAGATTTGCATCATTGATGAAGATACAGTTCCGGAAATGCTTACCTGGCCGGAGGCGAGGTGTGTTGGGTCAGCGGTCGTCGAGCGAGTTGAGGCGACTAGTCGGACACGATAGAGGCGGCGACGCGTGACGGAGTCGTCTCTTTCCTCTCGATCTTCTCGTTAGTCTCTTTTTTTTTCTTTGTTCTCTGAACCGAAAAAATGCGCCCCCTCCTTCTACTCCGTTTTCCTCTTGGTAAAAGAACGTCGCTTTTTGTTCAAACCTCTCTACCCTCTGTAGAACCAACCCGCCAAGAGCAACCCTCTCCTTCTCACTAGTCTCTCTGTCTCTCTTTGTTTTTGCACTCTCCACAAGCTCACCCCCACAATCGCTCCTCTCTATGGAACTCTCCCAATTTTTTTCCCTCCCTCTGCTTTCTCTCTCTGTTTTTTTTTTTTAAACCGTGAGTCCCCCTCTCTCTCATGGCCGAACGGGGTCGAGGACCATCACGCCTTCCATCCACCTGCAAAAAGGATTGCCCTTCTTCCCAGTTTTTGGTCGACCGCGACGCTCCCCCTGCTCCCTGCCATTTTTGCCGCTGCCGTGCATCCTGTACATGAGGGAGAAGACAAATTCTGTCTCTTGGTTACAGACTCGGTTCGGCCGAGTCGGGTCGGGTCAGACTCGTCCAAACCGATTCCTAATTTTTCGCCCAATTAAGCCTCTAATTTGCCATTTTTCATTAAATTGATTCCAAAATCGGACTCCTCGGCATGTTTTCCATCTAAAATAAGTATTTTCACGAATAATTGAATTGGAATTTAATGAAAACCCCAAATTACGCCTAGGATCCAAAATTGATTTTCGCCAAATCGGAGGCTTAAACGATCAAATCCATTCAAATTGAGGCCACCAATGAGTTCGGGACGATAAAAAATATAGGGTAGAAATGTTTTCTTTTCATGGGTGTCCCTGGAGAGAATTTAATTTTAAGATTCGCGAAACCGGAGACTAAATCGCAAAGAAATTTGTGCATTTAAGTCCTTTTTGTGAAAATTGATCAAATTGAAGGCTTAATTGACCCAATAGCACTTCAAGGTTCTAGTTCAAAGTGTCATGGCTTATTGGGAGTGGAAATTGAAAATTAAAAGACTCAAAGAGAAATTTTTATGCTCGATTCGGGTGTATGTTTGTGAAGGAACATAGTGACCCAAGTAGAATTTTCGATATTTAAAAAGACCAACTTGAAGAGAGAATTAAAATAAAATTATTGACTATTTTTGTGCATTTTTATGACCACGAATGGTATTTTTCTGAATTTTTGGGTATTTTTATAATTAAATAAATTCGAAAAAATACTAAAAATTACGAAAATATTTTTTGTTCAAAATTGGTTCCTAAGGCTGGGCCAAGCCTTCCAAAGTTGATTTTGCAATTTTATGACTTTTTTTGCTATTTTTAATTAATTTTAGAAATAAAAACTAAATAAATGTTGATTAAAAATCAAGTGTCAACAGCGGTGTATGTCGAATTCAAGTGAATACCTAGGGACTCGTCTCTTGAACATCATGGAGCGGTTAAGTTCCAACCCGTATGGTAGGCCAAACTAGAATGGAATTCCTGTCTTGATAGGAACCTAAGGATGACGCACCCGTTCTTTAGGGATTGTTAAAGGTTTTGATCCGTATGGTGGATTAGACCATGAATAGGACTCCTATCTATCAGAAACTTATAGATGACGCACCCGTTCTGTAGGGATTGTCGAAAATTTTGATCCGTCAGGGGGATCAGGCCGTGAATAGGAATCCTTTCTACTAGGAACCTATGGATGACGCACCCGTTCTGTAGGGTTTGTCGAAAATTTTGATCCGTCAGGGGGATCAGGCCGTGAATAGGAATCCTTTCTGCTAGGAACCTATGGATGACGCATCCGTTCTGTAGGGATTGTCGAAAATTTTGATCCGTCAGGGGGATCAGGCCGTGAATATGAATCCTTTCTGCTAGGAACCTATAGATGACACACCCGTTCTGTAGGGATTGTCGAAAATTTTGATCCGTCAGGGGGATCAGGCCGTGAATAGGAATCCTTTCTGCTAGGAACCTATGGATGACGCACCCGTTCTGTAGGGATTGTCGAAAATTTTGATCCGTCAGGGGGATCAGGCTGTGAATAGGAATCCTTTACTAAAGATCAGATGTATCATGAGAGAACAAAGCACATTGATGTGCGGTATCATTATATTCGAGACCTATGGATGACGCACCCGTTCTGTAGAGATTGTCGAAAATTTTGACCCGTCATGGGGATCAGGCCATGAATAGGACTCCTTTCTATTATGAACCTATGGATGACGCACCCGTCCTTTTGGGATTGTCAAAAATTTTGATCCGTCAGGGGGATCAGGCCGTGAATAGGACTCATTTCTGCTAGGAACCTATGAATGACGCACCCGTTCTTTAGAGATTGTCAAAAAATTTCATCCATCAGGGGGATCAGGCCGTGAATAGGACTCCTATCTGTCAGGAACCTATGGATGACGCACCCGTTCTTTAGGGATTGTCAAAAATTTTAATCCGTCAGGGGGATCAAGCCGTGAATATGACTCCTTTATGCTAGGAACCTATGAATGACGCACCCGTTCTTTAGGGATTGTCAAAAAATTTGATCCGTCAGGGGGATCAAGTCGTGAATAGGACTCCTATCTGTCAGGAACCTATGGATGACGTACCTGTTTTTTAGGGTTTGTCGGAAACTAAGTTGATCCTACACCTTAAGGGATCAACGGGGGTCTATACAAATGAGATATACCTAACTCTTAGGTTTACCAAATGAGCTATTATGGGTTTAGGGATTACCTAGAACCTTATAGAAAGCTGGTTCTGAATATTGTCCTTTTGACATGTGAGGTGCCATTCTGGGATCTGGGACTCCAAGTATCATGTAGAAAGGTTAAACCTACGAAAATTTTGATAAGATTTTTCTGGGATTTAGGGGTTACCTGAAATCTCGCAGAAAGACGATTCTGAATATTGTCCTTTCGACATGAGAGGTGACATTCAGGGATCTGGGGACTCTAGGCATCCTGTAGAAAGCTCAAGCCTACAAAAACTGAAATCTCACAAAGAGACGATTCTGAAAATTGTCCTTTCGACATGAGAGGTGACATTCTGGGATCTGGGGACTCCAAGTATCCTGCAGAAAGCTCAAACTTGAAATCTCGCAGAAAGACAATTCTGAAGATTGTTCTTTCGACATGAGAGGTGACATTCTGGGATCTGGGGACTCAAGGCATCCTGCAGAAAGCTTAAACCTACAAAAACTGAAATCTCATAGAGAGACGATTCCGAAGATTGTCCTTTCGACATGGGAGGTGAAATTCTGGGATCTAGGAACTCTAGGCATCCTGCAGAAAGCTCAAACCTAAAAAAACTTTGATAAGATTTTTCTTGGATTTAGGGGTTACCTGAAATCTCGCAGAAAAACGATTCTGAATATTGTCATTTCGACATGTTAGGTGATATTCTGGGATCTGGGGACTCCAGACATCCTGTAGAAAGCTCAAACCTACAAAAACTTGTATAACATTCTTCTGGGATTTAGGGGTTACCTGAAATCTCGCAGAAAGAAGATTCTGAAAATTGTCCTTTTGACACGTGAGGTGACATTTCAGGATTTGGGGACTCCAAGTATCTTGCAGAAAGCTCAAACCTACAAACATTTCATTAAAAGATATTTTTCTGGGATATGGGGTTACCAAGGATCCTTCAGAAAAGTAAGCTAGAAAGCTCTTCTTCACAGAGCAAGGCATCCTTTTAGAATCTGGGGCTACCATGAGTTCTGTAGAAGTTTAACCAAGAAAGATAGCATTCTGGGATCTGGGGCTACCAGGAATCCGTCAGAAGCTTAGTCATATAAACTTTTCTTCTTAGAGAAATGTGTCATTCTGGGATCTGGAGTTACCACGAGTCCTGCAGAAGTTTAAACCAAGAAAGATAGCTTTCTAGGATCTGGGGTTACCAAGAATCCGTTTGAAACTTAGTCATATAAACTTTTCTTCTTAGAGAAATGTGTCATTCTGGGATCTGGAGTTACCACGAGTCCTGCAGAAGTTTAAACCAAGAAAGATAGCTTTCTAGGATCTGGGGTTACCAAGAATCCGTTTGAAACTTAATCATATAAACTCTTCTTCTCAGAGAAAGGCGTCCTTCTGGGATCTGGAGTTACCACGAGTCCTGCAGAAGTTTAAACGAGGAAAGATAGCGTTATAGGATCTGTGGTTACCAAAAATCCAACAGAAGCTTAAGCATACAAATTCTTCTTCATAGAGAAAGGTATCCTTCTGGGACCTGGGGTTACCAAGAATCTTGCAGAAGTTTAAACCAAGAAAGATAGCTTTCTAGAATCTGGGGTTACCAAGAATCCGTTTGAAGCTTAATCGTATAAACTCTTTTTCTCAGAGAAAGGCTTCCTTCTGGGACCTGGGGTTACCAAGAATCCTGCAGAAATTTAAACCAAGAAAGATAGCGTTCTGGGATCTGGGGTTACCAAGAATCCAGCAGAAGCTTAAGCATACAAATTCTTCTTCACAGAGAAAGGTATCCTTCTGGGACCTGGGGTTACCATGAATCTTGTAGAAGTTTAAACCAAGAAAGACAGCGTTCTAGGATCTAGGGTTACCAGGAATCCGTCAGAAGCTCTGGCCAAGGAAGGTTATGTCCTTCTAAGATCTGGGGTCATCAGAGATCCAAGAGAGCTTGTGTTTTTCTGAGATCTAGGATTGACAGGAATCCTGCAGAAGCTTAAACAAGAATTACCAAGAAATATGTCCTTCTAGGATCTAAGGTTGCAAGAAATACTGTAGAAGCTCAAACTTAAAAGTTATTCTTCATAAAAAGAAGTAGCATTATGAGGTTTAGGGATACCAGGGATCCTACAGAAGCTTGAACATGTAAACTCTTTCTTACCAAGAGAAGTTGTGTTCTTCTGGGATTTGGGATTGCCAGAAATCCTGCAGAAGTTCAGACATGTAAATTGTTTCTTACCAAGAGAGCTACAAGCCATTTTGAGAGCCAAAGTCATCAAGAATCTTGCAGAAGCTCCAATCTGAAAATTTTCTCACCAATGGCACATCAATGGTCTTTAAGTGATATCTAATGTCAAACTGTCATCACTTTATGACTTATATCGTAGTCATGAAAAATTTCAATAAATGCATTACGATGCTGGAGGTTATCTAAAACACCTTGCAACATACGGAAGTGATCAAAAAATTCCTTGTGGGGAAAGTTTGAATCAAACAATCTGAAATTACCAAAAGAGTTTGGTTAAAACGTCCATTGGAGTGTTCTTATCAAAAATGACTTCTCACCATTTTTGAGATAATGGTCTTTTATCAAGAATGCACTCGAATTTCTTATCAAACATGTACCTAGGGTTCAGGATCATTCGCAGTGCATACACCTTGATCGATCATGAGGACTTCCAAGGGACCGTAATGTTAGGCTTGGTCAACGATTTTCAAGGGGGACTTGCGGGCAAGTCAAGGCTATTGAAGATAAGTCTTCAACATCTATTCCAGGTTTACAAGTCAAGAAACCTGCAAAATGAGAAAGAAATAATCTTGTTCGAACTTTTTCGAGCTAAGCTTCGACATTAAACCCTACGTTAATCCAAATGCTTTAATCAGAAGAGACTTCTCAGGGTTATAACGTAGGTAGGATTGGGGACCGAAAAAAGGCTTGTTTTTGGCTCAGAATACATGAAGGGTTTAACATTGGTGATCACTGCAGGTTTGCTGCCGATCTTGTCCCTTCCGGTTCAAAGAGCGTCTTCAGTCTTCGAAGTGCATTGATAGTCTTTGGAGAGCATTGTCAGTCTTTTGAGAGCACTCTTTGTGTTTAGAGAGCATTACTGATCTTCGGATAGCATCATCAGTCTTCAAAGCGCACATTTATCTTTAGAGGACATCTCTTCCATGTTAAGACGGCGTTAACATCTTGTCTATGTTTTCGTCATCTGAATGTGACATAATCTAGGAGTATCTTTCGTAGTTTTAGCTCCCTTGAGATTTTCTTTTACAACCAGATCTCACTAGTGACCTATACAAAGGTATCATGCCATCTTTTGGCATTCACAAGATCAGACACATAATTCACAAGTGTACAAGTATTTGGATGGGCATTGACCTTGCTTTTACCAGGCATTTTGCTTTTTCTAGATGCCCATAATTGAATTTTTCTTTCTTTTTTTGTTTTCCTCATCTTTTGTTGAGATCCCATCTTTTCCTTTCTTTTAGGAACCAGGATTTTCAAATGAGTGTGCTAGATGTACAACTTAAATCTCAGCACTCAAACATTAACCTATGAATTTTTCATAATTCCTATATTTTGAACTCTTCCGCTCTTGAAGTGATGTTGCTTCCACCTTGGAATATTTAATGATCACCAACGAGTTCATGAAACGAATGTACAGGCTCAACTGGACTATACAAAGGGTCAAAGTGTATAGGATGAGAAACGAATGCTTTTCGTCATCTTAAAGTACCTGAATTACCATAGAAGTTAAAATGACAAGCAACACACGAAGATTGATGCAAAGTATGAGCAAGAGAATTTCTAACCATTTACCTCCCGATACTACTGAACTTACCTCTAGGTGGCCCCAATGTGTGGTGGTTCTTGACAGGGGTAAAGAATGCAACCGCCGTTCAAAGGGTTATCAATGGTCACCTGTAGTGTTTATGATAGAGAAATGAATGTCTCCGTCGTCCCAATCCATGTAATCAGTGCGAATAACCCCTACATCCGTGGGTCAAGGTCTTTCTATCCTTACCACTCCACTCCTCTCTCAAGTGTGTATAGGACGTGTTTGGATCTGGTTTGCCTCTTATCTAAGGAAACATCCTTTTGAACAGTTTTAAACAACTCCTGTTGCAAAAGTTCATTTCGTTTTCTCCAAAACTTACCATCCAAGGGAATTTATGATGCACAAATGCATATTTCAATCATGTTCAAATAGCCTCCAAGTTTAAACATGAATGCCAAAGACGTGACTGTGAAAATTTGGTGTCTTTCTAGACATGAGAATTGAATGCATGCTAGATTCCAAGAAGTCTTCAAATTCCAGTAATAAGGATTCTGAAAGTTTTAAAACCTAAGAGATAGGGAAATGAGTACTTACCTGCCCAGCACGGCTAGGGATCCCTGAAGGAATATCTCAGTATATGCTCTTGAATTTTTAGAAAATTGGAACGATACCACTTACCCTCAATCATGCACTCCAATGGAGGTACATAAAAAAATCTGCATGATACTTAAAAACACAGAATGGTTAAGTATTTTCAAATTTCTTGAAATTCTCAGTCTTTGAAGAGAAAGGACATGCACCTGACCATCACAACGTTAGGCCTCCTTGATCATGCATTCCAATCTGAACGCAAATGCGCGGATTACAGAAATCGGCCATTTTGACCTATGGCGATGATCCCTTTATCTGATTAGGCAATGACTTCTGCTCGATGACTCCATTCATCCTTTTGGGCTTGTTCCATGCCACTCTTCGAAGTTCCTTATTTAAGGAAAAATGAATTCTTATAAAAAAAAATGTACGCTAAAGCATGTGGTGTGGAAACGATACTTTTTACCCTCCACTCGATCTTATAGCCAAAGATCATTTCTTGAATGCTTGACTTCCGAAGCTGTTATCTCCAAAGATCATTTCGCCTTGAATTTGAGTCGGCGAGTTCTTTCCTTCTGAGTCCTTTTGAGTGCCAATAATTTTTTGTTGAAATTAGGGCAAATTCATATTAGGAGAAAGATCATTGATGATCAAATTAGAACGACACCAAGTTACCATTCACTCAAGTTTGTATCTTGAGGTTTGACTCTGATGTGAATGACTCTTCCATCACGTTCATTGATCTTGCTGAGAATGAAATGCCACTTTTTCATCTAGTCGCGTAGATGATTCGCTTGCCCTAGTTAGGCGTGACTTGTCATGGCTAGGTAATGCTTGCCCCAGGTAAATGGCTCTATTTATTTTTGCATTTTCATACAATACCATGTCCAATTTGGGATATCTCTTACTTGGATCTTCACTTTACTTTTCACCTTTAAGGTGTCATCCTTCCAATGTTTGACAAAATCGTTTGCTTCAGGCATCTTGTCACTTCTGACCATCCTTATGATGTTCTCCTATTATTGGACCCATGATAATGTCCTATCGGTGTATTCTGCCACAGAAAAAAAGGGTTTTGCATTAGCAAATTTGAGAAAAATGAGTAAATTGGATACGACACCCAGCTACCCTTCTTTTGTTAATTGTCGACATTTCTCTTTTGATTGAGTCCATTCCAATATTGTATACTGATATGGACAACATTTATCAAATCCATCAATCCATGCTTGAAGGTGTTGGTAACATCAACAATCCATTTTCCCCAGTTGGGCGGCGTCAACCTTGGCCAAATGCTTTAGCAATTTTCATATCCTTTGACAATTTTCAATCCCATTTGAAGAGGTCTTTGTACCTGTACATGAAGTAATGAGTGTTCATCCATGTTTGACTTTATATAAATCACCAAAGAACGTGATACTCCATTTGAGGTATTGCATTTCCGTTGATCAAGGAAATCGTCTCTTTCGGTTGCTTTGCCCCAGTAGGGCATATCTTGATGCTTGTCGTCTTTGGGCTTGATAACTTGCTCCAATATGCTATCTTGGTGGCACATGAGAATCTTGCCCCCAATTTGGTTCCTTGACAAGAAAAGAGGGGTTCGCCCTAATGAATTTTCTTTGTTGACTCTACTCATCTATCTTGACTACCAGAATCTTCGATCGTTTTCGTTTGTCTCTTGGTAGCTTAACAACTTTGGAATCTTTCACATAACAACTTGGCGACTCTCTCAATCACAGTTGCCCTCGCAGTGTAAGATGTTTCCCTATCAAAGGAAATAAGGGTCACGTTTAAATGGCATATAAAATGGACCATTGAAATTGATACAATTTACCCTGCGTTCATTGGGTCTTGGCATTTTCCTTTCATTTTGGATTCTTCTTCCTTGATCTGTCTACATCTTTCAAAGAAGAATATGCATATAAATGATGCATGCATGATATGTATGATGCAAGTGATCTAAGATGATTCGTGTTTGCAACGAAAAATAGATTCGTGCCTTTCACTCTATTCATAGAAAGCATCTCTTTATCAAGTATGCCGATCTGTAAAGTTTGAATTCTTTCTTTTCGAATGCTCTTTTCAAAGAGACTTCTGATTGTTAAGAAACTTTTTCAAGTTTTCTCGAGAATTTTGTTCACAAATTGAGCCATTATGACGCTCTTGAAATCATCTATCCTAAATGCATGTGTGAGATGATATGAAAAATGGGTACTCCCTGTTCTGTCATTTGAAGTCGTTGCTTCTTGGGTGTCTTGACTCTGTTCATCACCTGAGAGGAAAAAGATAGGAAATATTATTCCCACATCTGATTGAAACTTATTTAGGAACGATACGTCCTTTTCTATCAAGAGGGATGGCTCGGTATCATTCTTCTTGGAAGCGTTGTTGCTGTGGCGAAACGCTTTTTGTATTCAATGGATGGATTTAATGTCTTCGACTTCGGCATGCTTTCTAGATAGGGGAATGATTTGCCCCCAGCAACTTGTACTCCATTTTGAGTTAGCTCATCACATGTAACTCCATCGTATCACGCTAATGCATTCGTTGTTGGTTGGGTCAATCACTTCCATGTCAAGTGATTTTGGCGTTTCGTGCCCTTCAATCTACTCTGACACCTGTCTAACATTCTCTGTATATTAAAGAGAAACATCTTAGTCATTTACATGGAATGAAATCGGAATAAGGGAAGATTTACCTCCTTTTGTGACATCAGAGGATAAAACTTCATCGTAATTATCCGAAGGTCTCGACATTTGATGTTCCACGATGTTCGACACCATTTGGGTTCTGTCACTCTCCTTCTTGAGGTTGGGTGATCTTTCGCCACTTTCGCTCTATTGATGCATTTCAATCTGTTTAGAGTGAAAGAAAAATGTTTGACATTTGATTGTGAAAATTAATTACTAAAACAAGTACTCCCTCTTGATTCAAAGATGGGCAACGATCATCTCCTCATGGTCTTTTCGATTTGTCATGACTTCATGACGCTCTTCAAGCATCCTACTACTCGAGACCCACAAGTGTAGATTTATCTCTATTTGTGTACAGTTACACCTTGAAGTGTTGTTTCGCGAATAAGCATTCAGTTTTCTTCATCCCTACATATAAAAAAGGAAAGGATCAGTTCATATCTTGACGATGATTGAAATGAGGAACGATATACACCCTTTTGTGCTTGATTGATCATCAATCTCATGGTGAGAAACACGAGTACTTGTACTCTTGAGACCCGCTTCAATTGGCGCATTGGCCTCCAGTTTTGAGGGTCCACAGTTGAGTCTTTTTTAAAGAGACGAATGTCGACTTCACACAATCCATTTATTTCACCTACATGACAGAAGGAATGAATAAGTCCATTGTTGCACAAAAAGCTCTAATTGGAACGATCACAGATTTACTATCCACAGAGTATATTTTCTCAACTCCCATCATTTTGAGCATCAGAGATGAAGGAACATTTCTCAATGATCCCATTGATCTTTTTACAATCACCTACAAGTGTGAGTAACCATGTCATCCTATAAACAAATCAATTTAATTTGGAACGAATACATCCTTTTCAACTTAGAGAGAGAGTCGATCCAAATTAGGTTGCCCCTTTTTCATGTTGTCTTATTTTGGGCATACCATAGTCGATTCATCTTATTTTGGAAACCCATTGGGTGGCACCTGATGAAGGTGCATTTCCTTTCATCTTACAGGGAAAATAAGTCTCGTATCATTGGCCTTCAACCATTTTAACCTGTTGGCAAAAGAAATAACCGAGCAAGTCAAGTATAACACTCGAAGTTTTTACTAGAATGATTACAGTTTCACCATTGTTCCATCACATCTTGCATGTGATTAGATGAAGAAATATTCAATAAATGTCTGTCATGTATAACCTGTCAAAAAGGAGATACACTTAGCATTTTACATAGCAAAGACATCTCTCAATGAGGTCTCCTCTTATAATGAAAGCAAGGCGACAATACATATCCCATAATCCCTATATACGGGCTTCTGATGTCCGTCAAGATTTCAAGATAAGAGGAGACGTCATTAAAAGACCGATTCAAGGTCATCAATAGGACGCCCACTCAATTTCAAAGATTTTACATACAAATGAGGGCATTAATCTTGAAAGATTGCTTTGTGACATTTTTCTTGTAAAAATCATGTGATCTTTATTTTAGGAAATCACTACACAAAATGTGATTGCAAATATGGCCTTAACTTTATGCCCCAAAATCTTGAATTAGAAGAATTTTAGACATAAAAAATGTCATCTTAATCCATGGTTGAAAATTTGAATGAACCATCTATTCCGTAGGGACGGCTTAGAAGTGTTTCAACTTTGTATCCAAAATTCATTGTAAAAATTTTTCATTTGTAAACTCAAACACTCAGGGCATTCTGTTGATTTCCATGAATTTTCTATCATGAAATTTCACTAGAAAATGAACAAGTAGAGGGAGAAATCATACTTACAGTGATTCGCGATTTTTTTTTTGGTTTTAGGTATAGGTATACCAACCTTCCATAGACATGCGCATGAGACAAGTGGGTATACTCTAAAAAAAATCGAGAATCAGGTGAGGAACCTATGGCTCAGGCTCCCACGATCCAAATGAGGCACATTCCTCCCCAAGGGTACCCACCCAAGAGGGCTAGATATCGCCAATTTGGATTGTGAGCGAGAACGAACACGAAAGTCTCAAGTGCCATCAAACACGAGATCTTTTCGTACCCTTTCCCTATCTAAGGTAACCTAAAAGGTGTTTGCAGTCGGGGTTTGACCGCCAGTGTGTGCGATGTGTCGTGATAATCACAATGCAAGGTCATGTACAGCAGTTCGTATCAAACACCGCTTCAATATACACGTTAAAGATAAACATACAATCCCAACTCCAACCTACAGGAAAGATGTCAACAATCACTACACCCCTTATTTCTCCAATCTGTAAAAACATCTAACACAATGGTTAGCGTGCGTACCTCACCTTCGAGAGCATCTGCACAAAACAGGGTTAGATAAATCAATCAACTTTTTAATCGACTCAAGTCCTCTAAAATTCTTAACCAGATATTCTGATTTGGAACAAGTCCCCAGCGGAGTCACCAGTCTGTCGCGACCCTCTCTCGGAGGGAGGAGGGCTAATGGGCCGCCCGATGTTGCCTGATCGGACGCGGACCTCTCCCAAGGTCCATTACCCAAATCGCAACAGCTAGATATACGTGGTCGACCTTTGGTGCGGTCTGGTGACATGTGATATGTGTACATGCCAAGGAGTCGCCACCAATCGTTTCATAGAGGGTACGATCAGAAACCTTATAGAATAGTTGAGAGCGATCTATTCGATTCTGCGAAAATCAGAGAAATGAGATCAGGGACTTTGTTACGCCAACTATCAAAGTTGACGCCCTTTCGGCACCTAAGTTGATGATTTATCTAATACTAAGATTTCATACAGAAGAGTGAGGATAGGAACCTAAATCTAGGAGTTCATACAGATAGGAATGGTTATCATATCACTCACAATCAGTAAAAATAAATGCGCAAATCAAGGATCCAAAACATGAGGATAAATCACATGAAAGTAGCATGGCATCCCTAGTAAGGCCCTATCAGCCTAGAGAAATATCAATCAAGACTTAGGAGTGATTTCGACGTGATTCGTCCATAAGGGGCAGAATCATAATTTTGAGAAATTTGGAGACAATTTGCCCTGGAAGGGAAAAATTATCATTTCAGATGAAATATGCAGTCAAAAGATGGTAGAAATGGGATTAACGATTAAATCAATCCATTTCCTATTTTTTGAAAATTTTCAGAATTTTTCTGGAATTTAAAAGTGATTTTACCTTTGGAGGGGTAAAATCATCATTTCAGGCGAAGACGAGAACTGAAAATCTCAAATATTAGGGTTAGTCACCCACCTGACCCAAACCCTAATTTTAAGCAATTTTCAAGACTCGATTAGAATAAGAAAGACGATTTACCCATTGAGAAGTAAAATCGTCATTTCGAAGAAAGGGGCGAGATTCAAAAAACCAAGCCCAAGAATTCGTCGCCTAACCGACCATAATTCTTATCTTGGCATTATCGACTTATCTTGCACACACAGCAGAGGCGACTTACCCCTAAAGAGTAATATCGTCAATTCTCGGATGAACGGATAAGAAACCCCAAAAATAGGATTGCCCAGTTGTCTGTGATCAATCCTCAATTTTTGGAGTGTCTAGGATGTGACATTTTGAAATCCGACCCTTTTCGAAGCATGATTTCATGAGACATCTTGTCAGTGCGTTTCAGTTAAACCTCGTTCAGAGTTGGCCACTCTTGAGAAAACTAACCGATGGGGAAAGGCTAAGTAGGACTTAAGTACGTGGACCAAAGAACTCGACCATGGATTGGTACCTTGACCATAAGGATTGCCGAGGGAATATTTTGAGCCATTAGAGGCCGGTCTAGGATTGGTCACAGAACGATTTGCTAGTGGTATACAATTGGATCACGGGTGATTCCGTTTGACCATCGTATAATTTGCAAATTAACCTATACCGATTCCTGACGATCGCGTCCTTTGGAACTAGCGATTGACCCTTGCAATTACATGACAACCAAGGTCGTCATGACTCGAATAACTCTTGAACGTGACATTAGTCACGGGTCGATACGCGTAACTCCTGAGAGCCGCCCGTTAGTTTGAGATACTTTGGAGTCGCCACTGACAGATTTTAGCCACGAATTGGACTTCGGAATTGGGCGTCGGATATTCGAGGATTCCAACGGGAATAATTTGGACGTCGCCTCATCGGGGACCATTAGGATTAGAATTCGCCCTTAGCACTTAGAGGAGTGAGATTCGGACCGACGATGAGGAAATTACCTTTATATCCTTAGATAATTACCCATTTCCTTTAGAAACAAGTAAGGGCAATTTGGACTTTTGCCATCCCACACAATTGGCCGAAAATTGAGGGACTTAGTGGTCTTTTAGCCCATGAATTATTGGAAGAGTTGAATGACAAGGTGACATGACCATGAGACTTGATTTCCCCATGAACTACTCCTACCAACTTGTCATTCAAGCTTACTATTCATTATCATTCATTCACTACCAACCCCACTAGCAATTTCCCTCCATTTTCTCTCTTGCTCTTGGAGTAGATGACAAGATCATACACTCCCTCTCATTCTCTCATTTGGCCGAACCATCACCCCCCTCACTCTCTCATTTTCTCTCATTCTTTCTTCCTCTCAAGCTCTCACTCTCCCTTTTTCCCTCTCACACCGTCGACGCCACCTTCACCGTCACTTCATCGCCGGCCTTCGGGTTAAGTTCGTGAGCTCCTCAAGCTCATTTTCCGAGGTAAGTCTCCCTAAGACTAGATCCTATGTGTTGTTTGGTTAGTAAATGAGGTTAAGGTTGAGTTTTAGTAGATTATAATGGCTAAGAACAAGTTGGTTTCATCGATTAGAAACCGAGACCCTGCTGTCCAGAGTTGGCTGTGGACTTGCAGCCCTTGTCGGAGGAGTTTTTTGCTTGCTCAACCCTTCGGTAAGTTATCCCTAACCCTTTATTAGGATGTTAGGTTACTAATAGATGTTTTATGGTTGGATTGGTAGAGTTTAAGGGCTGTTTTTGTGAGAAAAATGTTAATACTCGAGAGCCCGTGTAATCCCGTTTTCAGCGCGCGTCGAAAATGAAATGGGTCGTTCTAAGTCGTCCGGAGTCCAAATTGAGCTCCGTTTTCGCCCACGCGATCGTAAGATCATGAAGAACGAGGTTCTAAAGTTAGATTGCTAAAACAGTAAACAGATTTATGTCAGTATTTCTGAGAGTAAGCCTGGTCATGGAAAAACCGAACCTGCCATGAAATGGATGAACCGCGCTTGGTCGTTTCTTGGATTAAAAATGGAGAAATTGAGTTTAAATGATGAAGTCTTATTCTGGTCATGAATGATCTTAGGGTCTTGAGCATGTGTTGAAGTCATTTTAATTGAATTTGAGCAAGTGAAGTGGTTTAATAGACTAAACCGGAGTTTGAATGGGAAGTGTAAAAAAATCGAATGCTCATGGATGACCTATGATCGTGGCTATGTGCCTTGATGGTTAATTGCTTGACTGAGTGATCTTGAGTGCAATTGGCCGTTGGAATGAGATGTATAAGTACTAAATCACATATTAACCTATTAAGGTTAAAGCATGACCCGAGAGTCGTTTTTACGGGGGGTCCTGGTAAACATATAATAGCCTGGGCGTTATGACGAGGGCGTTTACCAAATGCAAGCATGACCCGAGAGCCGTTTTTACGGGGGGTCCTGGTAAACATATAATAGCCTGGGCGTTATGACGAGGGCGTTTACCAAATGCAAGTATGACCTAAGAGTCGTTTTTACGGGGGGTCCGGGCAGATGTACTTATTAGACCTGGGCGTTACGAGGAGGGTCCTGCCTAATACAATGTGATTATTAAGCTATGTCCCGGGCGCTACGGCGAGGGCTGAATAGCTAGAATCGAGTTATTGATGGGTTGCCTTATTCGAGCAGTTGATTGTTTAGATGCCTAAAGTACGAAGCTTAGCTTAAATCGTGAAATCGCATCTTGAATTGGACTGAATTGAGTGTCAATTTGTTGTACTTCTATTTATTGTCTTAAATGCCATGATTATGCTTTCTATTAGAATTATTTATTTTCAGGTGTTAGGAGGTACTAATGGCCTAGTTTAGGGTTAGGAATGACTTGCTGAGATTTATTCTCACCCCGTCGTGGGACAACATTTTCAGGTCCCGAATGACGAGGTCCCTTGTATACTATGGACTGACTTTTGAAGATACCCTTTTTAAGAAGATGAACCGTTAACCTTACCTGACTATATTTCCCTTTTAAGACTTAGGGAGCTATTTTCTTATTTTGGGTTGTTCACGCCTATATAGCTCTGTAGGGTTAAACTCCATCTACCGTTGTTTTATTAAAGGAAGTTGTATTTTGGGAGATGGCAAGTTGTAACTCTGTTGTGTATTTGACGCTTTTAAGGAGTGTATGAAGTAAGTTTTAAATCTCTCTTTTTCATCATGAGTCATTGTGTTCGGAAAGAAAATTTTTGTAAAGGAGATGGTTCGTCGCTTCCGCATGTACATTTGGTATTGCACTTAAGTTGTTCGCCGTTGATCCTGGGAACTACTCAATGCAAACGGCCGTGGCGGGATGTTAGCGAGCCCGAGAAGGGCACGAGGCGTTACATCCCCGTTTAAGTGGTACCAGAGCAAGGTCAGCTCAATCCAATATGATTGAGGTTTGGAGTGATAAGGAGTGATGACTTGGGGATAATTAGATAGTGAGACCATTAGGATTAAGCATTGATCACTGAATTTTAAGGACTGTAGGCTTGAACTCTGTACATTTTGATGGTTCTAGAATTGATCAATTGATATCTTGGGTGGTGATTTTATTAAGGTTCACAAGGAAGCAATCGGAAATTGATGAGCCATGAGCATGGATCTGAGGTTGTGGATGTGCTTGAGGTTAATGGGGAGTCGCTCATGAGTAGAGGGTCGATTGGATTATGTGATCGTGATTGTGGTCTTGAGGTATATGGCTAACCTAGGGAAAAATCGATTTGTGAGAAGGTCATTTGTGGAATTAGAAGTCCTCTATGGATAAGAATTGATCGGGAAACGACTGCGATGTGACGAGCAATGAGTACGATCATGCACTGCATGTGTTTATGGCATCAAAATAAAAGTTGAGGAATGTGCATGCATGAACATATCATTATCGGACTTGATGAACCATCGGTTGGTATGGGACAAGCTGATGGGATACCTATAAACCGTAATGAAGCATGTTATGGGACGTGTGGAACGGGACTCTCCTCGTAGGTGTATGACTTGGGACAACCTGCAAAGACCAGGTTTGATGAGGGCGAGGAGTGTACGCCGAGACATAGACGTTCAAACAAGGAGCGGCTCCTAGCAGGCTTCTAAGACAGAAATGGAGGCAGGAATGACCTAAACCATACATTGAAAGGGATGGGTCTAGATATCGGGCTAAGTCTGATTCTTTTATCAAAAGATTTATTGCATTAAAGTTGATCCTCAAGATGAAATTTCAAACATTGCATGGCATTTGATATGGCGCCTGTGAATGACATTATTGGTTTGCATCACCGTAGGCCATTAGAGGTCCTAGAGCTTCGTACTTAGCACTAAGTGTTGTTCGTCGGATGTTGGTTGGATAGCTGATTGTGGTAGTGCTAGCTTGCAAGTGCATCTAGACTTGAGGTACGGATGGGAACTTCTTGATGTGTGCCTCTGAATGCTTGATCTATGATTGGCCTACTTGACATCGAGTCGTTGTTTGGCTGAGGCTTATTTGAGAACGGAATAGCATGTTGTAATCTTGCTAAGTCGCAGGTGCGGCAAGACTTAAGGTACGAGAAAATATCCCATTGAATTGATACCATGAGTGTTTGCTTGATGTTTACCTAGTTGAGACTTGTTTGATGATTGACTCCTGGTTGAGTGTTGTTTGTGATTGTTTGGTAATTAGTGACTGGCTTATGGTTACCGTTGTGGTGAGCAGTTTAGGACTGCTAGACTTGAGTAGATGGCTTAGGTCTTTGAATCCCTTGGTGGAACTGTAGTAGCTCCTATGATGTTAGAGCTTAGTGGGAATGAACAATCGAGATAAAAGTGTTAGAGGAGCGCCTAACTCCAGACCACAAGTTGAGGGAGATTCAAGAGTTGGTAAAGTCGAGAGAGCCTCAAAAGAAATCGAGAATTGGATGAGTAGGTAGGCTCGAGATTGGACTGCTATTGTGACTTAGCCAGTTGAGGCTATTGCTGTTGTGATTATTGGAGCAAATGGTGCTGATCGGAAGGATGATCTTGGAGACACGAATAGGAGCCGACATATGGACTAGCTTGTGGAATAGTTTGTGAAGTCGAAGTCGACGGAGTTGGCAGGAAATGTAGGTATGAGATTACTCCTATTTGGAATGAGGATGTGTAAGGAAGCCTTAGAGGCGTGGGTATATTGAGGAGAAAATGACCCTAGCGATTAACACTCCAAGGTACTGCTAATGATCGGTGAATAGTTACCAAAGGGAATTTTCCTTGAAGGCGTAGCACGTAATCGGATTTGCCTTCATCTAGTTGATCAATGAGGAATGCGTTACTGAGATTGCTAAGGAGCAAAAGTTGGTGGAACCCCTGAAGTTTGTGAGAATCAGAGAAAGATCTGTCATTGTGGGGGTAAAGTTCTCGAGACTGCCTAAACATGCATAAAAGATGGTTAGGGACCCGTTGAATAAGAACAAGGAGGTTAAAGAAGGAATTGAGGTTCGAAGCATCGTGGCGAATTGATATTCTTAGATCTGAAGTGTTATGACGAACTTCATCTTGAAGGGCTAAATGACTGGGGAAACCATGAGTAAAGAGGATTTCCGCTTATAGAAAATAGAATGTACTTGTAAGGAATGGTTGATACCAGGGCGCAAGGCCTAGAAGGAAAATTGGTGGTTTGCCTCTCTCGTCATGTGGGAAGTGTTAAGGGAAATCGGCATGCTAGTCTGCTTGAGTCTAATGATTTTGTGAGGTTGACTGAGATTGAATCGAACCATCGGAAATGGAGTTATAAGTTGTTGTCCCCTAAAGGATAGGACGACGTTCTAAAGGACGATCGGACCTTGAGATGGTCGTTGATGGGAAGGAAAGAAGACGAACTTGATAGTCTTGGTTACGAATGGGTGCACGAGTAAGCAACATGTGTGCTTAGATTATGACCGCAAAGTGATTTGAATTAATCGAGTTGAATATCCAAGGTGTGGATTTGTAAAGACCAAGGAGAAACCTCGATCCCTTAGAACCTTGTCGTTGAGGTGATAGAGTTATTGGAAGGAGAATGTCGAGTATGGTGACATCTGAATCCTGGAGTAAAGGTACCGCTGTTGATACAGACTTCAAGATTGACATTCTATGGTACAAGGAAGACAAGGTGGATTCGAGACAAGAGAATGCCACTAAGAAATGTAGTCTCCTCATAGAGTAAGAGTCCCCGGTACGAAAAGAAGAGGAATTCTATTGTCTGGGTGTTAAGAGTGAACGCCACCAGGTAGTGTCTCAAGGATTATAGGCTTGAACATTTGTTGCATTCTGATGGTTTTAGTATCAACTCTAATTGATGACCTTTATGGTTATTTGTGGTTATAGGCCAGAGATTGACAGTGGATTAGACAATGTGTTGAAATGGAAACGACCGACTGATGAGCTTCATTTGTGAATATGAGTTATAAAGAGACGACTGATATTAATGAGTTTAGGCTTGAATTGCGTTACACCTTGATGGTTTTAGTCATCAATTGCTATTGACGGTCTTCGACAGTGTGAGACGAGACGTATGCAAGGAAGTGGACAAGGGATATTTGGATCAACGGCCAGTTGTAATCGAAGGCATATGGATTCGACTTGAATGGCGACTAGACTTGAGGTTATAGATTAATATTAGGTAGTTGATTTTTGAGATGTGATAGTCGCTTACGGAATTAGAAATTTCGATTGAAGGGAATTGATCGGAAACAAGGAATCATGAAGAGCACGAACGGCCTTCGGAAGGTATTCCATGGACTCTAAGAGGACGCTCGAGGTATGCAGAATATAAGAGCGCGAGATTTGGGTCTAATAAGGCAAGTTCTAGGTCATAAAGCCTCTGGGAAATGGATTTCCTGTGGAACCCTTAAGGATTAGTATAAGTAATGGATTATCGGAAAACAGTATGGATTACTGGAGTTTGGAGTTGCTGGAATTGATGGTTTGCTATAGACGAATCGTGGCAAGAGTCATCCTATTAATGAAATGGACTAAGGACGAGATGTGGTGCGAATGGTCGAATGAACATGAAAGGAGCTTTCGGGGGCTAAAGCGTTATGACCTACGGGTCCTGATGCCAAGAGATCATGGAAGAGATTACAACAGGGAGAAAGTACAGACTCTTAAGTACCCACGGATAGAGACTTAGAAGCTTCATGAACGAATGTAAGTATACGAGGATGAAGGACTTAGAGGGCAATGTCATGTTGGGAACTCATCGTGATGACTATAGTGTCCCATAAATTTACCAAGCAATACCAGGACTTACGTCTGCACTAGTGGTGGAATATAATGAAAAGAGAAATAGCCAAGTTTGTGGTTAAGGATCAGATGTGTCAACAAAGGAAGGCATGACTCGATAAGTCGACGAGTTGCCCCAGCCGTAGGGAGCTCTCAAGTGGAACTAGGAACGAATTGTTGTGGATTTGGCCGTGGGGTCACCTGAAAGGTCAGGAGGACCATGAGACGATTTGTGAAGGCGTTAGGCAATTCGTGTGGAATTTCAACAATGGTTGTGGCAAGTAGAGATCCTAAGTTTACCATAACTGTTGGGAGAGTCCTCAAGACGTCATAGGGACGAAGTTACATTACAGTATGTCCTGTCGTGTGCAGACAAACAGATGGCCTAAGAAAATGATCTAGGTGCATGAGACTAGGTTTCGAGCGTGTGTCACGAACTTTAAAGGATGTGGTAATGAGTAGCTATGCCTGGTGGAGATGTCTAGAGTAACAATTGCTTGTAAATAGATTTGATGACAGATTGGTGATTGGTACATACCTTGATCGAGGATGTTTGAGAGAAGGCTCATTGCGAATAACCCCTCTTGGTTTGAAATGACTTCGTTAGGGATCAATTGGAAATAGCATCGGACTGTATTAAGCCTTCATGATAGCATGGGTGGGTCCTTAGAGTATGTTGTGGACCAAATTGCTTGAGTTTATGTTTAGGTCGTCACGCAATGCCCTGAGGCGTGTTGATGCGAAGATTTGTGCCCTTCTTGATGCGTTGGTACGCGAGATGTTAACCTGATGCGTTGAGACGCGAGTTTCAGAAAAGTATACTGATCTGAGGCGTGTTACGCGGATTGTGGGTGAGTTTGATGGCCGGTGCGCCAATACGAAGGCCTTGGCATCAATACTGGAACTAAATGGACAGACGATATAGATCTTTAGAACTTCAAGTGAGAGATTATGTTTTTCTTAAAGTATCACCCATGCGAGGCTTGTCCGATTTGGAAAGTCGAGTCCGAGGTGTGAAGACCTATTTAGGGTTTTGGCAATTGAAAGGGGACCGCCGAGGAAGATGAAGTAGAGATGAGGCGTCAGCACCCAGTTGTTGAGTACGATGTGATTTATGGTAAATTTCGAGGACGAAATTTTTATAAGGAGTCTCTTTTACCTTACCAAAAAAAAAATTATAAGGAGGGAAGAGTTATGACATTCTGAAATCCCTTTTCGAAGCATGATTTCATGAGACATCTTGTCAGTGCGTTTCAGTTAAACCTCGCTCAGAGTTGGCCACTCTTGAGAAAACTAACCGATGGGGAAAGGCTAAGTAGGACTTAAGTACGTGAACCAAAGAACTCGACCATGGATTGGTACCTTGACCATAAGGATTGCCGAGGGAATATTTTGAGTCATTAGAGGCCGGTCTAGGATTGGTCACAGAACGATTTGCTAGTGTTATACAATTGGATCACGGGTGATTCCGTTTGACCATCGTATAATTTGCAAATTAACCTATATCGATTCCTGACGATCGCGTCCTTTGGAACTAGCAATTGACCATTGCAATTACATGAGAACCAATGTCGTCATGACTCGAATAACTCTTGAACGTGACATTAGTCACGGGTCGATACGCGTAACTCCTGAGAGCCGCCCGTTAGTTTGAGATACTCTGGAGTCGCCACTGACGGATTTTAGCCACGAATTGGACTTCGAAATTGGGCGTCGGATATTCGAGGATTCCAACGGGAATAATTTGGACGTCGCCTCATCAGGGACCATTAGGATTAGAATTCGCCCTTAGCACTTAGAGGAGTGAGATTCGGACCGACGATGAGGAAATTACCTTTATATCCTTAGATAATTACCCTTTCCTTTAGAAACAAGTAAGGGCAATTTGGACTTTTGCCATCCCACACAATTGGCCGAAAATTGAGGGACTTAGTGGTCTTTTAGCCCATGAATTATTGGAAGAGTTGAATGACAAGGTGACATGACCATGAGACTTGATTTCCCCATGAACTACTCCTACCAACTTGTCATTCAAGCTTACTATTCATTGTCATTCACTCACTACCAACCCCACTAGCAATTTCCCTCCATTTTCTCTCTTGCTCTTGGAGTGGATGACAAGATCATACACTCCCTCTCATTCTCTCATTTGGCCGAACCATCACCCCCCTCACTCTCTCATTTTCTCTCATTCTTTCTTCCTCTCAAGCTCTCACTCTCCCTTTTTCCCTCTCACACCGTCGACGACACCTTCACCGTCACTTCACTGCCGGCCTTCGGGCTAAGTTCGTGAGCTCCTCAAGCTCATTTTCCGTGGTAAGTCTCCCTAAGACTAGATCTTATGTGTTGTTTGGTTAGTAAATGAGGTTAAGGTTGAGTTTTAGTAGATTATAATGGCTAAGAACAAGTTGGTTTCATGGATTAGAAACCGAGACCCTGCTGTCCAGAGTTGGCTGTGGACTTGCAGCCCTTGTCGGAGGATTTTTTGCTTGCTCAACCCTTCGGTAAGTTATCCCTAACCCTTTATTAGGATGTTAGGTTACTAATAGATGTTTTATGGTTGGATTTAGACATGCACGGTTCGACGGAACCGCCGGTTTCGGTTCAGGAACCGGCGGTTCCGGTTCCTAAAAAAGCTGGAACCGGAACCGGCCCTTAAAGAGGCGGTTCCGGTTCCGGTTCGGAACCGGCGGTTCCGGTTCCGGTTCTAGGAACCGCCGGTTCCCGTCGGTTCAATTTGTCCATATATATTTTTTATAATTTATTTGCAATATGAACAATCAAATTGAAGGTAGTTGAGTGGTTTAGGGTGCTTATTTCAACTAAAAGATCAAAGGTTCGAATCTCACTTCAAGCAATTATCATTTTCTCTATTTTTTTTATTTTTTTTATTAAAAATAACGGGTCGGAACCGGGCCGGTTCCGGGCCGGTTCCGAAAAAAGAGGAACCGGAACCGGCCCGTGAAGGTCCGGTTCCGGTTCCGGTTCGGAACCGCGGACCCGGTCAACGGGCCGGTTCCGGGTCCGGGTCCAATTTGGCCATGTCTAGTTGGATTGGTAGAGTTTAAGGGCTGTTTTTGTGAGAAAAATGTTAATACCCGAGAGCCCGTGTAATCTCGTTTTCAGCGCGCGTCGAAAATGAAATGGGTCGTTCTAAGTCGTCCAGAGTCCAAATTGAGCTCCGTTTTCGCCCACGCGATCGTAAGATCATGAAGAACGAGGTTCTAAAGTTATATTGCTAAAACAGTAAACATATTTATGTCAGTATTTCTGAGAGTAAGCCTGGTCATGGAAAAACCGAACCTGCCATGAAATGGATGAACCGCGCTTGGTCGTTTCTTGGATTAAAATGGAGAAATTGAGTTTAAATGATGAAGTCTTATTCTGGTCATGAATGATCTTAGGGTCTTGAGCATGTGTTGAAGTCATTTTAATTGAATTTGAGCAAGTGAAGTGGTTTAATAGACTAAACCGGAGTTTGAATGGGAAGTGTAAAAAAATCGAATGCTCATGGATGACCTATGATCGTGGCTATGTGCCTTGATGGTTAATTGCTTGACTGAGTGATCTTGAGTGCAATTGGCCGTTGGAATGAGATGTATAAGTACCAAATCACATATTAACCTATTAATGTTAAAGCATGACCCGAGAGCCGTTTTTACGGGGGGTCCTGGTAAACATATAATAGCCTGGGCATTATGACGAGGGCGTTTACCAAATGCAAGCATGACCCGAGAGCCGTTTTTACGGGGGGTCCTGGTAAACATATAATAGCCTGGGCGTTATGACGAGGGCGTTTACCAAATGCAAGTATGACCTAAGAGTCGTTTTTACGGGGGGTCCGGGCAGATGTACTTATTAGACCTGGGCGTTACGAGGAGGGTCCTGCCTAATACAATGTGATTATTAAGCTATGTCCCGGGCGCTACGGCGAGGGCTGAATAGCTAGAATCGAGTTATTGATGGGTTGCCTTATTCGAGCAGTTGATTGTTTAGATGCCTAAAGTACGAAGCTTAGCTTAAATCGTGAAATCGCATCTTGAATTGGACTGAATTGAGTGTCTATTTGTTGTACTTCTATTTATTGTCTTAAATGCCATGATTATGCTTTCTATTAGAATTATTTATTTTCAGGTGTTAGGAGGTACTAATGGCCTAGTTTAGGGTTAGGAATGACTTGCTGAGATTTATTCTCACCCCGTCGTGGGACAACATTTTCAGGTCCCGAATGACGAGGTCCCTTGAATACTATGGACTGACTTTTGAAGATACCCTTTTTAAGAAGATGAACCGTTAACCTTACCTGACTATATTTCCCTTTTTAGACTTAGGGAGCTATTTTCTTATTTTGGGTTGTTCACGCCTATATAGCTCTGTAGGGTTAAACTCCATCTACCATTGTTTTATTACAGGAAGTTGTATTTTGGGAGATGGCAAGTTGTAACTCTGTTGTGTATTTGACGCTTTTAAGGAGTGTATGAAGTAAGTTTTAAATCTCTCTTTTTCATCATGAGTCATTGTGTTCGGAAAGAAAATTTTTGTAAAGGAGATGGTTCGTCGCTTCCGCATGTACATTTGGTATTGCACTTAAGTTGTTCGCCGTTGATCCTGGGAACTACTCAATGCAAACGGCCGTGGCGGGATGTTAGCGAGCCCGAGAAGGGCACGGGGCGTTACATTTTTCTATATTTTTTTGGGATTTTCTAGGATTTTCTAGCATTTTTAGAATTTTTTAGGATTTTTCTGATTTTTTTTATTTTAAAAATCATTTTCTGAATTTTTTATTACAAAAAAGGAGTCCGAGTGAAAGCTTCATGACGAGTCTCACCTTTCTAGGCCATCTTAGGCGGATCCGACGGGTTTACGAGCTTTCTCAGGATGTCACCAAGCTTGGAGGATGGTTCGCAGGCCTCCGTTTTGCTCCGGATATGACAACGAAGGCTTGAAAGCCTCGACGGAGCTCGGCGGCTATGGCGGCCATGGGACTCGTCCGACACCCCCTCTCTCTCTTTTTCGCTCTCTCTCTCTCTCCTCCTCTCTAGCTCTTTGTGTTCTTGCGTCTGTTGTGGAACTCTTCCACCGAATCTCCCCTTCCAACCGACTTCAACTCCCCTTCTCGATTTGTTATCGTTCGTTTTCTTTTTCTGTTACAGCACTCCTAACTCGTCATCATGTGCGTATCACGCGCCGTCGCCAGCTCGAGGTCATTGGGGAAGGATGGGTAGTTGACCGAAGAAGGCTCGTTGGATGGGTCCTCCGAATTGTTCTCCAATTTTGACTTCTTTTTCTCTGAGTTCCTCATGCGTTCGTGAAAAGGGGAGAGCCAGATTTGGTTCTGTGCGTTACCTTAAGCTGACCTAGTCAACCGGGTTGACTGGGTTGGGACAACTCGACCCAGTTGACCCGATTTGGCATTTGTTTTACAAATTAGGTGTCCTAATATGCAAATATCACAAAATTGACACTAAAATTAGACTCCATGGCATAGACTTCATCTAAAAATGTGATTTTCGTGACCAAAACGCCTATAGTCGTGTGAAAGCCCCAAATGTTGAGTAGGATCCGAAATCGATTTTTGCCAAATTAGACTTCTTAACGAATGAATTGGAGTCAATTGAGCCCACCGTAGGATTTAGGAGGTCAAAACCTTTAGGGAGGAAGCATTGGGGTTCTATGGGTGTCCCTCAGAAAAGTTTAATTTCAGAATTGCCACCATAGGGACTAAAATGAATAGAATCTTTATGCAATTAGGTCCCTAAAGCCAAAATTGATCAAATCAGCGCACAATTGAACCAAATTAAAAAGTAGGGCAATCAAGTTGAATGTCAAGACTCAAAAAATGCAAAAGATTGCAAATAAAAAGACTCAAAACATATTTTTTAACAAATTCAATCCTGTGCGTTTCAAAGAAACACACAAAATTAAACTTGAATTTCGACTCTTGATGAGGTCAAAATGACAAGGGATTTAAAACACAGATGTAGGACATTTTTTCATATTTTTGTGACCTCAAATGCTATTTTTGTTGATTTTTCTAGTATTTTTCTATTTTCTAAAAATACTAAAAAAATGTGAAAAATATGAAAAATTATTTTTTGGTCAAAAATGGTTCCTTAGGCTTGGCCAAGGCCACTAAAGTTAATTTTGTAATATTTTGACTTTTTATGGATTTTTTGTGATTTTTCAAAATAAGACTGAAAAAGACTTGGTAAAAAATCAGGTGTCAACAAGACTTTTTCTCACACTTATAAATCGATCACCAGCCCCTTCCACAACTGATGTGGGACAACTCCAATAATCTCCCCCTCACACATCAGGCCATAGGTCGGAGGCCGCGACAACCCGTATCTCTCCTGTGTGACTGTCGGGTCCAGACTTGTTGGTAACTTAGGTCCTAGGCTTTGATACCAGTGTTGGGTGATTTTAGGCCTCTCTCAACCCAAAAATTAGCTTAAAGGTTGAGGCTTTCCCTCACACTAATAAATCGATCACCAGCCCCTTCCATAACCCCAACATTTCTATATAATAATCCGGCTTTTGTGTGTGTGTGTGTGTGTGTGTGTGTGTGTGTTGACACCTGATTTTTGACCATTTATTATTATGATTTTTATTCTTTAAAATTAGTTAAAAATATTGAAAAAGGTCGTAAAATCACAAAATCAACTTTGGAAGCCTTGGCCTAGCCTCGAGGACCAATTTTGAACAAAAAATATTTTTTGGTATTTTATAATATTTTTCGAATTTATTTAATTATAAAAATACCCAAAAAAATCAGAAAAATATTTGAGGTCACAAAAATATAGAAAAATAGTCAGTATTTTTATTTTTAATTTTCTTTACTTTTTGACCTCATAAAATAATAAAATTCAGGTTCGATTTTGGGTGTTTTCTGATCACCGTAAAATCGAACTTGGCAAAAATATTAGCAATAACTAAAAGGGAAAAGAGTGAAACATCATCATTTAAAAGAAAAAACAAAAGAAAAAGTATATGTTTAATTAATAATTTTATCTCTCCTTTTCATTTTTTTTATTTTTTATTTTATTTTTTATTATTTTTTCCCTCTCTTTCTTTTCTTTTTCCGCAGCCTCTCATTCTCACGCACGCTCCCTCCTCACCGACGGACCTTCTTCCTCTCGTTCACCGTCCTTGCGCGAACGACACCCCACCAGCTCACTACTAGACCCTCACCGCATCCTCCTCTGTCCGTCGAAGGCCACCAGCACCGTCGCCGCCGTCCGGAGCTGCCGGAAAAGCAGCTGGGAGCTGCTCGGGCATCCCTGCTCTGTTTCGGGCCTGGGACTGCCGTGGCTGCAACTGCTGTTCTTCACCTCCAGCGGCTGTCCAGCCGCCGCCACCGCCCTCCACCATCACTCCGCCACTCCTCTAAATCTCTCCGTCCACCACAGACCGCCTGCAGCCGCCGGAGAACGGCCGCATAGCTCAAACCCGAAGCCTTGCTCTGTTTTGGCCCGGTTCTGGTCGGGCCTGGTTTCCGCCGGTTCCGCCGCCTCCAGCTCGCGGCTCCGCCCACGTGCGACCATTTCCGACAGCCCTCAACTTCTTCCAGGCGCCGCCTCCCTCAGTTCCGCCGATCGCCGCCTCGGCCGAGCAAGAACAGAAGCGGAAGCCATTCCCCTGTTCTCGACTGCCCTGTTTCCATCGCGAACAGCTTCTGTTCGCCGCTGTCCGCCGTCGTTCCGTCGGTGTTCCGGCCACCACCGACCCCCCGAAGTCCTCCTCCGACCACCTTGAAGCTCCACCGTCGGCCCCAGCTCTGGCCACCACCTTTGGACCGGCAAGCTAGCCTTGCTCAGCTCGGAGTTCCCCCTGTTTTGCCCTGTTTTGGCCTGGGCCGAATTCTGTTTGGGCCTATTTTGGGCCTGTTGAGTTGGGCCGTGGCCCATTACGTCTTGGGCCGTGTCCACAGCATTTGGGCCGTGTTCTTGGGCCTTGAATCAGGCCCGTGGGCCAATTTGATTAAGAGTTTGGGCCCGTGGTTCGTGATATCAAGTTCGTGGTCCGTCGGGATTCAAGGTTCGCGCCGAAGGATTTCTCGTGGATCGCCGCCAATCCCAACTCGAGTATTCGACTGTGATGCACATAAAGAATGGTCCCAGACTAAGGCCGGGGTTGGGCGATTGAAGACCGATGTCCAATCAGGTATATTTTGCGTACCCGATTAACATATTAGAGTCATTTTCCCAAAATATTGTCATTATAGATTTGATCTGCATGTGTTTATTTCAATCTAGTGATTAGCTCGTTTATTTGGTTCAGTGTTGTATGTTGTTAAAGATAATAAAAATAATAAAAAATTCAAAAAAAATCAATAAAAAATAGAAAATCATAAAAAACTCAAAAAATTCGAAAAATTCAGAAAAATTCCAAAAAAATTCTCAAAAATGGGAAATGGCCACAATCAACTGGCCATGGAATATTTTGGGTAATTCGGTATCCAAGTCTTCCAAAAATTGACGATTTTGCCCTTCGGGCTAATCGCCTCCAAATCTTCACATTTTACCCCGACCCGAAATCACCCATTTCCTAAGCCCTTTTGGCTATACTAGGAAGCCGTTGATTTGAATTGATGTGCGTTAATGAAATTTATTTATGCACTTGATTGCGTTTCCATTTAAATTGATTGTGATTGATAGGAATAGTCTCTGAATCTGCATGAAACCCTGAATCAAGCCTATCTCACCTAAAATTGCGCCCGCATGAACTCCTAGCTAGGAAAATCACTCGCGTTAGGTACCGAAAGGGCGTTGGTAATAACACCGACGTAACCAAGTCCCCGAACCCAAAATCTCTGGTTCCGCAGAACTGATCGACCTCTCCCAATTGGTCAGTAAGGTTTCCGGTCTACCCTCCAATAAAGACCGGTGGCGACTCCAAATGCATGCACAAGTTGCACATGCCACCACGACCACACTAAGGTCGAAAGCGATCGACTCTTATCGTCGAATCCTTCTGAAAAATACTCCCGCCGCGATTTGGTATGGGCCTGGGAGGGCTCGCGCCGATCCAAGACCCGCGATCGGTAATCCATTAGCCGCGTCCGCCTTTCGGACGGGTCGCGACAGTGTGCGCACTAATAAATCGATCACCAGCCCCTTCCATAACCCCAACATTTCTATAGAATAATCCGGCTTTTGTGTGTGTGTGTGTGTGTGTGTGTGTGTGTGTGTGTGTGTGTGTGTGTGTGTGTGTGTGTGTGTGTGTGTGTGTGTGTGTGTGTGTGTGTGTGTGTGTGTGTGTGTGTGTGTGTGTGTGTGAAGAGCTTCTTTTGTGCTCACTAGAGGTAAGCAAAAGAACTGGTTCAATCATTTGAATATGGGTTCGGAGACACGTGGGCACACCTACCCAAACAGAACCCATATATATGGGAACATTTCAAAAAAAGGCCCAAAGTCTTTTTCATTTTTTCAAATAAGGGCCGTAAGTGAACTTTGCTTCAAATAAGGGTCTGGAGTGGTCAAAAATTTTCAAAAAAGGGCCTAGCCTAAGGGCATTTTTGCCATTTCTCAATTTGATTTTTTTATTCCTTTTTATTTATTTTTATTCCTTTTATTGGTTTTTTAAAAATGAAAAAAAAAAGTAGCTATAGGCAGGAGGGGCGGCCCTCCCACCTGTAGCAGCTGGCCCGTCGCTGGTGGTGGGTCGGCGAGCGCGACGAAGGCCGACGACCCCGCCATCCTTCACTGCCCACCCCCCCGGCCCCGGCGGTGGGGCGGCGGCCGGAGGCGGGAGGCAGCCTCCCGCCTTTGTTTGTTTAGTTTTTTAATTTTTTATTAAATTTTAAAGAAACAAAAAAATAAAAATATTAATAAAAACAAAAAAGTCAAATATGAAAAGACAGAAATACCCTTGAAATTAGGCCTTTTTTTGAAATTTCATGGCCACTTCATGATCTTTTACTTCAGACCCTTGTTTGAAAAAATAAGAATATTTTAGGTCTTTATTTCAAATAATGTTCACTTGGGGCCTTTATTTGAAAAAAAAAAGACTTCAGGCCCTTTTTTGAAATTTTTCATATATATTTTTTTATTTATGACTTCAAAACTGAAAAATCCTAATTATTAATTAACAATTGTTTACAGTTCACTCTGGATCATGCTGAAAAGTGAAGATCCTAATTACTCCTCTCTTCACTCACGCCTGCCTCTCTCTCGCTCGCTCTTAGAACTCTAGCTCACGATGCTCGTCGCAACCTCGCTCACTTTTAATCACGTCTCTCACGGTCGCATCCTCCCTCTCGTGATACTCACTCTCAGCCACGTATCACGGTCCTTTAATTTTCGACCCAAATTTGACCGCAATGTATCCTTCGGATCGACCGACGGATCAATCTGTGACCCATGAGGAATCATGCCTAAGAGTAGCCAAGCGGACGAATAATCGATTGGCTGATCGATCGGGACATGATCCGGGACAGCCAGCGGATCGATGCATGATCGACCCTGCACGACCGGGTGATCGACCCGCGGATCGTGCAGGACGGCCGGGCGGCCGAGCAGTGAACGACCCTGCACGATCAGGGGATTGACACGCGGATCGAGCAGGATGACCGGGTGGACGATCGAGTGATCGATCCGCCGATCGATCCATAGGCCATGCTACACGACCAGGCGATCGATCCACGGATTGTGGCTCTCGACCAAGCGAGCGGCCATGGAACGATGCAAGTGAACGAGCGGAACGATCGAGCGGGCGGCCGAGTGATCGATGCACAGATCGTGCGAGATGGCCAAGCAGTCGATCCATGCACGATGCAGGATCGACCAGCGCTCGACCAGCGCACGAACGGCGATCGACCAGCGCTCGATCAGCGCACAAACGGCGGTCGACCCGAGCACGCCCAGCGCTTGACCAGGCAATCGAGCAGGGATCGAACGGGCGGCCAGCAAGCGACTTGACGTGTACCTACCTGGGCCCCACCGATCCACCTAATGTCCAGCTGTTGTGTCACACCCCGACTCTCGAGCTCGCGACATCCCTTTCCAAATCGCCACTAGGCCACGAAGGATAGCGTCCCAGGCGGACTATCGACCTACTATCATATGGCGCATGTGGAACATGCAACTTCCAAAACAATAAGATCAGCATGGGATAGGGAAGCAGGAACAACCTGTCAAACAAAACAGAAGCACTATACAGATGAGAATAGATGATCCAAGACCTTACAGAGCTACCAGCTAACATAAACAACCCATGCTTCGAGGCGGCCCTCTAAGACTCTCAAAAAGATACATGAGTCGGGTAAGGTCAACTATCATCTACTCCAAAAGGGTACTTCCACAAAAGATCCTCCAACTGCTTGAAAAGATCCCAGTTAAGGCTAGTGACTGCGATGGTCCAACGGAGGAGCCGGGTTATTGGGATCGTCAAAAGAACTATTACTCGACTGTACAGAAGGGGCTACAGACTACTTGGGCTCGTCCTCAGGCTGCGTGCCGGGTTCGGGATCCACTACCTCCCCGTCAGGCGTATCGATGTCCATCGGGTCCCAGGCTGGGGCATTAGCGACCTCCTGAACAGGCGGTCCCTCAAACCCACGAATCGGGCCGTAGAGATCTATCCCGTCACGAAGGTACCAGGCCTTGAAGAGATGAGCCACCAGAAGTGGCATCCCCTCATCGACCCATACCGTCGTGACGTGACGCTCCCAGACCTGATTCGTACCTGGCACCGGATGAGACATGACATCGTGAGACGAGTAGGTAGGGGTATCGAATCGTACAGGCCTTTCCATTACTTCGGACCTGAAAGTGTTAACCTACGACGGGGTGAGAAATAAATCTCAGTGAATCAAGCCTAAGCTCAGTTAGGACATTGATTCGCCCAGAATATACTAAGCATCACAACCATCATATAATTCAGTCACATAACTCAAGAAGATATAGTCACAGTATAATAAACACCCAATCAAGGCACCACACAAGTTCATTTATTCAAGATGACCCACGCCACTGGCGTGATCCATTTCCACAACGCGATCCAGCACTTCAGTGCGATCCAGCGTCCTTCCGGCAGAACCGGACTACGTCTCTTTTCCCTCTCAACGACGGCTACTACAGGCGGTGTATCCAGTGCACCCAACACGGCACTAGCGAGCAGGCATCCCTAAACGCGGCGTCGGTCCATCACAAGCCGCGACCGGCATCCGATAATTCCTTAAGACCGTACATCTGGCACGGGGCATGAATTATCGTGCTTCTGGAAAGTCGTTTAATTCCATACAATAGGTATGGTAAGTGCACGAATAGTACAAAATGAACTTGCCAGGTAATCGTCATATGTCCCTCATCTGACCACACAATTCACACTTGGCAATCAATCCATTAATTATCTTTGATTAATGCCAAATACTCATACAGACATGTTAACAGATTCGGCCCATGGCCATTCAAGACACTCAGTCAGGCATGTCAGCGAGGCGATCAAATCCATGAGGTCAATGACTAAATCACGAGCAACCAATTCAATCAGGCAATATCAAGCTCAATTCGTGCCATGACAATTATTAACCATATTGATTTAACACACCAATCGTTCGCTCGTAATCGAACCACAACCCATGAATTATCACTCAATCAATCAATCACTAATTTTATCACAATTAGCCACAGATAATAAAATTACCCCAAATAATCCAATCGATCGGCCATTTAACCTAGCCCAATTTCTAACTAAATCGGCCCCGATCGTGTACCCAAATTTCATAATTAACTAATCCTAGGCGCAATTAGCGCCCTAACCAAGGGTTAAGGTCAACTCACTGAGTGAGTGAGCTCGGGAGGTCTCGACGGTCGACGGCGACGGCGGGTGGCGACGGTTCTTGGCAACTAAAAGGGCGAACCGCGCGGCGACCAAAACTTCGGGAACACCTCAGGAAGGTCTCATGAGGTCGCCGGGACAGGTGGCCGGCGACGGAGCTCCGGCGAACAACGGCCGGCGGCCTAAACAGAACCGGCACAGTGAGAAAACAGGGCTGTCTTGGGCGATTCTCGATCCTACGGGCTGCGACAAGGCCGGCCAAGGGTGTAAGACTCACCTAGGGATCGGAGGGGTTCAGCTAGGACCGGCGGAGGGTGGCGGAAGGCAGCTGACGGCGGCGGAGCAGCAAGTCACAGAACCGGCGAAAAACAGGGCAACCCGCGGCAGAGAACATGGGAGATTTTCGAGGCTTCTCACGAGCTCCACCGGCGACGACAAACTTCCTCGAGCTGGGGAAAGTAAGAGGAAGGTCAGAGGAGTCGAACGGCGGTGGTGGTGAGCGGCGGGGCCGTCGGAAACGGTCGGGGTCGAAGAAAAACCGAACCGGGCTCAAAACAGAGCACCGACGGTTTCAGAGCTTATCGCGGCGGCTCCGGCGAACGACGGGCGGCGGGATCGGTTCGGAGCGGTCGAGGGGAGCCAGGTGGTCGGTCGAGGGGCGGTGGTCAGGTCCGGTGGCGTCGCCAACGGTCGGGAAACGAGCTGGACTCCCCGGGTTAGAAAACCCGAAAACAGAGCTCGTCTTCACCTAGCTTCCCCGCGGCGGTTCGGCGGCTGGGCTTGGCTCAGGGCGACGGCAGGAGGAAGCTGGACGAGGTGGTGGTCGGCTGGGGTGAGGTGATCGCGCAAAGAAGCAAGAGGAAGAAGAGAGAGAGCTCGGTTGTGCGTCGCTCAAAAACCGCAAGGAAAGAAGAAGAAGAAGAAGAAGCAGCAGCGGCTGAAGAGAGGAAGAGAGAGAGAGAGAGAGGCGACGTGAGCTGATGGGCTGCATGGGGAAGGAGGAATTGGTGGGGCCCACAAAGACTTTGAAGGCAACTTATCCATTAGGGCTTAATGGCACTTGTCTCATGTGTATTAGGGTAGGGGCAAAATGGTCAATAGCCATGCTGGGACTGAAATGAAAATTTGGCGCACTGGACAAACAGAAAATTTTGAAATTTCACTGGCCAGGCTTGATTGGGATTAAGCTCGGGCGCGAAATCGAAAACCTAATTCATAAAGGCTAAGAAATCGAACCCTAACCTAAAACGATCGAAACTTCGGAATTCGTCCAAATTATCGTCACTTCGATCCTAACGGTCCAAAATATTTATTGGCTATAATTCCATATAATATCCTTATATTGAATCCCGAATCTTACAGAAATTGAAATTTCCAGGACATCACATGTTGTCCATGTGCCTTAAAAGTCTTTGTGAGCTGGTGGAGCTAGTAGAGGGAAGGGCTGACATGGAGGCTGACTGGGATTGGACGGCTGACATGAATAGTGCCCGTGAATAGTGATTCGGTGGAGTTGTTGGGCGGTTTTGTTGCTGAATCGGGTTGACCCGAGGGGTCTTCCTTTGACCCGAGCTGTGTATAAAAGGGGGCTGATCCCCATTGTAAATGACATCCGAAAATTGAATGAGAAAAGAGCTTCTCCTCACTCTCTCTTGTGTATTCGTTTGTGCCCCTTGAGTCGATTGAGTGTGTGAGCGTGAGCGAATAGAGGCTGACTCGAGAGTGATTCTTGAGTGCCGCACGGTGTTGGGAACGCTAGATAAAATCGGCACGTGACACACGCCTCTTGCTCACGATGGTGACACTCACTTTCAGTCTCACGAGTCATGCCTCTCAAGCCTCCCTCGTTATCGTCCTCAATCCCTCTCGCTCGCGGCTCGATGCAACCCTCGGTTCCTCTCCCTCGTGGCTCGACACCACCCTCCGTCCCACGGATTCTCTCCGATCCGACATAAATGTAGCCAATTTACCTCGGTACCTCTCTGGTCCGACACAAAGGTACACAGTTGGAGTGGTCTACACGAGGAATTGCGCTGTGAGAAGGCCCATTATGTTTCTTGGTTGGAACTTGGAAGAGATGATTACAATATTTTACTTGGATTTCATCTATTGGTGCTGTGCTGCGGGAGAAAAAAAAATGGTAATTACGTGATGTAGCCTCTGCACTCAAATTTGTCGCCAAAGCATGAACGGCTGGTCCAGTTCAGGATCAGGTGGGCCAATTTCCGGTTCCACAATCTGGGAATCGGCCCTTCTTGTCTCATTCTGGTACGAGGGTGAAAACTGGCCCACTAAGAAGCCGATCACCCTGCGTGCTCATGAATTTTTCTCGAGTGCTTGAAGCTTTGGAAAATCTCGTGTTAAAATTTCGTGTAATTCCTTTTGTGATGTTTCGCGAGGAAATTGTGAGTGCTAACGCTAAGAGTTTTTGTTTTTGTTTTTTTTTTTTGTGTGCGTGCGTGTGTAATTGGGGTCTAAAAAACAATAACAATGTTTGAGTTACACAAGTGTGATTACAACATACGTTATATTGCCTGATCTGTAATTGAACTCTGTGTTGCTCTTTTCGTGGATATAGGTCACCCATCGAACTACATAAATCTGATATTCGATTTTTTTTTTCTTGTTGAATCTATTTTAATATTCAATTGTTTGCTTCCATAACAGTAATGACCGTACGTAGCCTATCAAATCATGCCGTCCAAATCAAAATGGACGACCTGATTTGCTCCGTGTCACCTCTTCAACAGGGAGGAAAATGTGGTGGAAATTTTTAAAAATTTTGAAAAGGATGGCCCGATTTGATCAATGTCACCTTTTGTAATGTTAGGGGATCCGGCGATTCCAAGAGCGTTTAATAGGATCTGTGTGCTTAATGTTTAGTTTAGGCCAAACAAATCACCCACTCAATCTGCACCTCGCCGAAATTTCCGTTGCCGTTGTTTGAGAAAACAGAAACTTCGCATGCTTACTAATGAAAACCTTCTTTTTCCCCCCATGGTATCTAAAATGGAAAAAAAAAAAAAACCCAATAAAAAGTTAAAATCATGACTAAATGAATTTGCAAAGTTGGCCTCCATTCTATAAGGAAATGGAAGACCGGGGAATCGCAGGACAATTTTCCAAATTAATTTTTTTTAAAAAATATTTACCAATTTAATATTAAAAAAAATATCTACCAAATTGGGTGCCACTCGACAATTGGGGCAATTGGGGCACCCAATTACCGATTGGGGTCAAAATTTATTTATTTTTATTTTATTTTATTTTCAATAGATTCGTTTCAAAAAATTATGAAAAAAAAAATCGTTCCAAACGGACACCCGAGCGATGAGATATGCCCTTTCAAAGTATTATTCCATCGGATTTTTAAAACTTTACTAATTTAGGCATCCATTTAAACGAATAAATTATAAAAGTATCAATTAAATAATAAATTATATTAAAATTACGTCAACTTTGAGGAAAAAAAATATTACATAATTCATATTCCACCATTAAAATTGACTTTTAATTTATATTTTTTATAAAAGTTTTCAATTAAATAATAAATTATATTAAAATTATGTAAACTTTGAGGAAAAAAAGCACTACATAATTCATATTCCACCATTAATTTTTCGAGACGAATCCATTGAAAAAAAAAGAAAAAAATAAATAAATTTCGACCCCAATCGGCGACCCAACTGCCTATTGGAGGGCCCCAATAGGCAGTTGGGTCGCCGATTGGGGTTCGAGTCCCTGTTTTAAATGCCATTCGGTGGCCCAATTGTAGAGTGGCACCCAATTTGGTAAATATTTTTTTTAATATTAAATTGATAAATATTTTTTTAAAAAAAATTAATTTGAAAAATTGTCCGGAATCGCAAGGGCACAAAAAAAAATGTGGTAAGCATGGTAATTAAAAGGAGGGCTTTTTTCCAAAATAATTTTTTTTAAAAAAAATTACCAAAATAATAGTAAATTAAAAATAATTACCAAATTAGGTGTCAATCGGCACTTGGGCCGCCGATTAGCACCCGTTGGGCCCTAATCGGCGGCCCAATTGCCGATTGGGGCAATTGGGCACCCAATCGGCACTTGGGCCGCCGATTGGGGCCGAAATATATATTTTTTATTTTCTTTTTTTTCAATGGATTCCTCTCGAAAAATTATGCAAAAAAAAAAAAAATTTGTTCCAAACGGACACCCGGGCAATGAGATATGCCCTTTCAAAATATTATTAATAAAATTTTACTATTATTTTGGTAAAAGTATTATTAATAAAATTTATATTTTTTTATAAAAGTAAAAAAAAGGGCATAATAAAATTGACTTTTAATTTATATTTTTTTTTATAAAAGTTTCCAATTAAATAATAAATTATAATTGAAATTTTTATTAATAATTTAGGCATCAATTGAAAACTTTTATAAAAATCATTATTAATAAAATTTATATTTTTTATAAAAGTAAAAAAATACTATATAATTCATATTATGTATTATTAATAAAAATTTATATTTTTTTATAAAAGTAAAAAACGGGCATAATAAAATTGACTTTTAATTTATATTTTTTTATAAAAGTTTTCAATTAAATAATAAATTATAATTGAAATTTTATTAATAATTTAGGCATCAATTGAAAACTTTTATAAAAAGTATTATTAATAAAATTTATATTTTTTATAAAAGTAAAAAAACACTACATAAAAAATATAAATTTTTATTAATAATACATAATATGAATTATGTAGTATTTTTTTACTTTTATAAAAATATAATTGAAATTTTATTAATAATTTAGGCATCAATTGAAAACTTTTATAAAAAGTATTATTAATAAAATTTATATTTTTTATAAAAGTAAAAAAAACACTACATAAAAAATATAAATTTTATTAATAATACATAATATGAATTATGTAGTATTTTTTTACTTTTATAAAAAATATAAATTTTATTAATAATACTTTTCATAAAAGTTTTCAATTGATGCCTAAATTATTAATAAAATTTCAATTATAATTTATTATTTAATTGAAAACATTTATAAAAAAATATAAATTAAAAGTCAATTTTATTATGCCCTTTTTTTTACTTTTATAAAAAAAAATTATTATTAATATTTTTACCAAAATAATAGTAAAATTTTATTAATAATATTTTGAAAGGGCATATCTCATCACTCGGGTGTCCGTTGGAACGATTTTTTTTATTTTGCATAATTTTTCGAGAGGAATCCATTGAAAATATATATATATATATATATATTTCAGCCCCAATCGGCAGCTCAATTGCCGATTGGTGCCGATTGGCATTCAATTTGGTAATTATTTTTAATTTATTATTATTTTGGTAAAAAAAAAATTTAAAAAAATTAATTTGGAAAAAAGCCCTTAAAATGAGAAGGTGAAAAGTAAAATGAGAAAACAAAAAGAAAAATGCACAGTGAAGTCATTTCGCACTTTGTTATCTAGTGTACGAACGATATTGATGGAAAAGAGGTGAGGTGCCGAGATGCAAAACATGCAGCCACCAACTAAAGAGGAAACAGACAAGACATGTCGACACAAGTTGCAGGGATTCACTACTGCCATTGTCCTTGCGGGGACCGCCCGCCCACCCCCATCCTAAGTTGGGGCCCACATTTTTGTAAGAATAACTTCTCTTTAAGAATTTATTTGAAAAAAATTCTCAATTTTCACCGTAATCCCAAATCTAACCGTGCATCCGAAGATCGCCACTAGTCCGTACTTTCTTCCACGAGTATTAACCTCAAGGGGGTTGTAACTACTTGTTGCTGCTCCATATGTTGATGAAGATGCGGTCCTGACCTCTAACTGGCTCTGACGTTGATAATTTCGTGAAAAATTAATTGCGATTTTTGAACGTGTGGGCAGATTTGGGACTTTGAGATCAATAAAATCCTAAACCTATTGCATTTTTACCAATTCGGTTTTAAATCTTTTCATTTTGTCGACTGAATTCTAAATTTTTTTTCATTTTTTATTTGCCAATTAACTCAAGATGGCCAATTTTGATCGAAAATCACTAACGCGAACATCGACCATTCCACGTGGTATGGTCGTAGCTGACTTGGATTTTTTTTTCCCTTCCCTTCTTCTCTTCACAACCTCACGCGATGGCCACCCTCGTTGCATCGGGCAAGGGTTGCCCTTGCTTGGGAGGACATCAGTCGTACTTACCTAGGCTGGCGAGGGAAACCCTTGCCCGATTGGATGAAGGGTCGCCCTCGCTAGCCTAGGTGAGGGTGACGCTCGCCAAGCCTAGCGCGGACATCCCAAGCGAGGGCTTTCCTCGCCCGAATATACGAGGGCAGCCCTCGCGTGAGGCCGACGACTTCCACCGGGCTTGTCAATTGATGGCAGAGGGTTGGAGGGAAGAACAAACAAAAAGAAGTAAAGAAGAAGAAGAAGAAGTAAAGGATAACAAAGAAAAAATAAATAAAAAAGTTTAAAAAATTATCCACATCAGTGTCGGCTGTACACATATAGGATGATCGGTTTCCAGACCAGCTATTTTCGACTAAAAATTGACTGGATGAACTAAATTAGCAAGACGTTAAAAGATTTAGAACTTAATTGGCAAAATTTAGGTTTGGGTTCGAGTGACGTTTCACCCCTAAAGAACTGAATTGACAAAATCGCAGTATTATAGGAATTTTTGAATAATTTAAAAAAAAGTTATTTAGGGAATTAGGTCGGGAAAATGGGGAAAGCATAGAAAGAAGTGTACTATTACGGAAGTCCAGATTGGGGCCCAAACCCGTACGTTCCTCTGCACAGTTTTCGCATCTCTGACCCATAAAGTTATAAATACGACGACATAGACATGGCCAAACGAAATCGGGGACCCGGAACCGGCCCGGAACCGGCCAGTTGATCGGGCCCACGGTTCCAAACCGGAACCGGCCCTTCACGGGCCAATTCCGGTTCTAAAATTTTCAAAACCGGCGGTTCCGGGCCGGTTCCGAACTGTATATTTTTTTTATTTTTTTTAAAGGAGCGGGAAGAGCCATTTTGGCTCTTCCCGCTCGTCCCTAGGGGGCCCCACGTGGGGCCCCTTGGGGAAGGCGGGAAGAGCCATTTTGGCTCTTCCCAGGCGACGTTTTTTTTTTAATTAATAAAATCCTGTTTGGAATCGGCCGGAACCGCCGATTCATAACTGGAACCGCCGGTTCCGAACCGAAATCGGAACCGGCCTCTTAAGGTCCGGTTCCTGAACCGGAACCGGCCATGTCTACGACGACACCCGCATGTTGATACCGAAAGTTTAGGAAAAACTACTTGAAAAAAAAGCCTTAAACCTATTATACTTGTGCTAATTTTACCTTAAACCTTTCAATTGTGCCAAAAAATCTTAAATCTTTTGGAAATTTGCCAATGTAGTTCAATTGGCCAAATTTGGTCGATAATCATTGATGTTGGCGCTTGCCATCCATCCTATGGGACGCGATTACCGCTGACATTGACATAGTCATTTTTTGCTCTTTTCTTTTTTTACAACCCTGAGTTGGCAAGGTCGCCGACTGACCCTCACCCAGACCCAGGCGAGGACATTGCATCCCTCGTCCAGACCGAGCGAGGGTCGAAATGGCCAGTGAGGGTTGGCCTATGAGGTCGTCGGCCCATAATTGGGTGTAAAAAAGAAAGAAAAGAAAAGAAAAGAAGAAAAACAAGAAAAAAATGAAAAAATAATAAAAAATTGCAATGTCCACATTACCGTTGACCGTGCCATATAGGACGGCTGGCATCTATGTCAGTAATTTTCGACCAAAATTGGACAAATGGACTACGTTGACAAATTATCAAAATGTTCAAGACTCAATTGCACAATCAACACTCTCCATTAGGAAACACAACTCTTATTATTGGAACGCTCTAGATATTGGCTGGGATAACTTATTGCACAGCCAGATGCTCACTAAGCTCTTCACATGCTCAATTCACAAACCGAGAGTGTTTGGCTAAGCCTAAGGAGGTGGTTTCACCTCCTAATATATATCTAGACGTTTTTAGATAAATATCCTAGATCTTTCTAACTAGATAAATATCCTAGATATACCTAGAGAAACATGTTCTCTAAATATCCGCTAGAAACATCCTAAGCATCTTCCTAGAAATATCTAGATATTCCTAGCCACGTCACATTACTTCTTAATAACTATTGGGAGGTTCATGGAGCCCATGCCGGATTAGAACTTGGAGTCCGCATCCCTCGCAAAATTTCAGGTCCTCTTATCTTAAGAGAAAATAACAATATTTGGATAAAAACAAAGCACTCTAAAAGGTTCTAAAATTTTAGAAAAGGAGAGGCGGCGCAACGTTTCCTTCGACACTGTATGGAGTTTTAGGCAAGTTTGCAACCGGATAACGTGCATATTCGCTAACATAACCTAATTCCAAACGCGTCTTGTAGCGTGTTCTATGTCAGTTTAGGCCAAACCAAACACCTACTCAATCCGAAATCACCGAAGTTCAAATTGGCATTGCTTTCCCTTGAAGTGAACCTTAAGTTCGCATGCTTTTCGTCATGAAAACATTCCCCCAACCTAAGTAACGATCGTATCTTAAACGAAGAAAGAGCCTAGTAAATGGTTAATCGTAACTAATGAATTTGCAAAAAAGAAAAAGAAAAAAGGTGCCCTTTTCTACTATCCATGAATAAAAACCAAGGAAAGAAAAGAGGTCGGGAGATGCGAAATCTGGAGCCACCAATTAAAGGAGAAGTAATGACAAGATAAGACATTGGACCATTCAACACAAGTTGCCGGTATTGACTATGTAATTCTCCTGGCGGCGACCTACCACCCTTAGCTTACGCCCCAAGCCTTTCGAGTATTAGACCCAGTGCTAGCTATAACAATAATTTCCCATCTTACCTAATCTCGTAATTAACATTTCGCACCATCTAATTTAGAAAGAAAATAAAGGGAGGGGGTTGGGGGGCCGGGGGCCGGTGGGAACATCTTCAATTTCGCTTCGTCGTCCCATGTTGAATTCTGAGGTGTAAGCGTGATTTCTCATGACAAAATGTAATTTCAAAAGCGGAGAACATAAGACGCGTAGCACAAAGAATTGTGAAATATTTAGCGTTAAGTTCAAGATAAATGAAGAACGGAGGAACAGAAAAAAGAAGAAGAAGAAGAAGAAGGTAAAATCTATCGAGTATTGTGCGCGTGCATGACGAGATTGCAAACGCATCGACATAATAACCCGTGAGCGGGGGCTGGTTTTTCCTTTATTATTATATATAGTACGTTGAGTGAATCCGAGCACAAGAAAATGAAACTAAGATGCTTTACGAGGTGGTTTGTTTTTCAAAAATTGAACGATTTGAAAAATATTTCCTCAAAGGTAATTGTTCGTATTACCTACATAAAGAAAAGAATGAAAAGAAAATTTCACCGCTCACGAAAATTTTGGGCATGAATTATTTTCGATGATAAATATTTTTATCGATTAATTATTTCGAAAGGATACAAAGCGGTGATTTTTCAAGAAAATATTTTTTTAATCATTTGTTTTTTTTTTTTTTGGTAAAAACGAAGGATAACAGTAATTTCGATAGAAGCACAAAGCAATGGAGATGGAGACGGATGAGCAACGGTTTGTTTTTTCGCACATAATTTCAATTAAAACATTGCATTGACTTTTCGTCAAATCGCTTTTTATTGCAATAATGCGCCGCCCGCAGGATTGGCTTGTTTGCACGACTTTGAGGTGTTAGCGTGTTAATTGATGATGAGGCCAAATTTAGCACGTGGGAGAATCTTGCTTCTGTTCTGTTGAAAAAACAACAAATTTCCAACTCTTGCAAGAATTGTTTGTTTCATTCTTTCAAAAAACCGACTAAACTCGACAAATAAATATTTTCGACCATATGAGGTGACTATTGATCTACATCATTCCCTATTTTTATAGAGGCGAGTGGATTTGGATAAATCAGTACTGGGTATAGACTCGAGAACCAATGTTGTTCTTGGAACTGGGAAGCGAACCGATTACTTCGAACATGTCGGTCTCGAGAACATGCCACTTTTCTTTTGCAAGGCAAAAAACTTAAGAAGTTATTGTAAAACATCAAATTGTGCGTCTTTCTAACAAGGAAAAAATAATTTTGGTCAGGTAGTTATCGGTATGTTTTTTCGTGGATTTAAATCTAATGAGTGCGGTTTTTCTTTTTAATTTCTTTTTCTCTTCAGAGGAGAATCGACCATTCCAACCTTAGAATTGAGAATCGAATTGGTCTAGACTGGTTCTTGATTTCCAACCAGGGATCAAATCAGCTTTACTGGAATAACGAGGCTATTTTCGATTGTTTGGCCTGTTAAATCAGACCTGGTGCGAAAGAAAATTAGTTGGAAGTGGCTCATTTTCTATCAGAAAAGCTCATGTATGAACAAGGATTAATTTTACTTCCCCACAAGGTTTATTTGGAGAAGCATCGTATGTCCTAAAGTCCAATCATCGTCATCATGATCAAGAAAAAAAGGAAAAAATTACGTTGTTGTCGTCCAGTTCACATGGCATTTTGAACTTTCAAAACTCCACATGCGCTCCAAAAGTCTCGATCACCCTCTTCGTCAATGCTCGCAACGATCAACAATAAAGATTTGAACAAGCTACCGTCCTCGGACAAGTTGGTAATTCAAAATTGCTCTGGCATCAAGTCAATTTATCTGCTGATGTGTTCTGACAGCTCACCTTGCCCAAGAAACCTTCAACCCTGACCCAGATCATATCCATGGCGTTCCGTTTCAGTTCTTTCGTTTTTGGTTTCTTGTCTAGTGATAGCTTCGGGTGCGCATGAAAACAATTCTGGCAATGAAGTCAATTTCTAGCAAGAAGTTAATTTTTCAACTTTTCCTGAAAAGCAGAATTTGATTTTTCTACTTCTCGACCAGATTGACTTCTGATCAGAAAAATTTGTTTGTTAACGATTAAAAAAGACAATGTTCGAAACATTATTTACAAAATGTTCGATGGCGGCGGCGGCCGGCGGGCGACGGCGGTGGTCGGTGGCCGCGAGAATGACTTCTAGAGCCGGAGAAGTAAAAAAAATTTACTTCTCGAAGTTGGTCAAAAATCTTGCCAGAAATAGAAAATCCTACTATAAGTCAAATTTTTTATCAAATGTATTTCTGTTTCATATAGGATTTTATCAAACGAATTTTCCTGTCATAAGTTGATCTGGCAGGGAAATGAAAAAGCAGAAGTGTTTTCATGCGCATCCTTCGTCGCATGTTCATGTCTCGAGCTCCGTTCACGTGGTGATGGGGCTCTCATGGTAGTTATTGGTATGTTTCGTGGCGACCGATATCATGATTCCAATCTTAATGAGTGCACTTTTTTTTTCCCCTCTTCTTCTTCTCGTCTTTCATAGGAGAATCCACGGTTCCAGCCTTGAAATTAGGAACCAAACTTGTCTAGACTGATTCTTGATTTCCGAACCGGGAATCAAACCGGTTTTACTAAACTAACAAGGCTAGTTAAACCGGACTGGATGCTTAACCCTATTTTTCTTAATAAATTTTAGAGAATGCACAATCATCTAATTTAAAATTTTGCGCGATCGCAAACAATGCTGAATTGATGTTTAGATATCATTCAATATGAAAATTTTGAGATTTATCTGTATTTAATGGAATTGATTGTTCAGAAACTATCGTCATATAGGATATAATAGCATTGTGTAATTTAAGGTATCCCTGCATTCTTACATTCCATGAATTATTTCTGAACTTACCAATTATTACGATGGATTTGTGATAAATCAGTATTGAGCATAGAATTTGAGCTCCCCAATTGAGTCAAACTCCGGCTTGGTTCTCATTAGTGTAATTTTATTTGAAATCTTTGCATAATCTACATGTTGATTTTTTGTCTATCTAGATCGCTCCTGTCCGGAATCGCCACAGGAACCTTTATATATTTAGATATCACAGAACGAATTTTGGTGAATGACATTTTGTCGTGGAGAAATGTCGGCGAAATAGTATCGTGATATATATAGGCAACATACTATTTTAGTCCTACACACCGAGATGACGACTGCTGTTGCCGAGGCGGTCGGATTGCCGTCACGAGATGGTCAAATCTGTAGATGTGTGTGTGTGTGTGTGTGTGTGTGAGAGAGAGAGAGAGAGAGAGATAGAGAGAGAGAGAGAGAGAGAGAGAGAGAGAATGATAACTCGAGAATTAGGTTTGAGTGGTCTTAGGGTCAATCTAGGTTTCACCTAAAAATCGAAACTTACTAGTCGAAATCGGTTTGCTAATTTTTGGAATCTAGAACTTGCCATACATATGTTGAAACCTGTCTCCCCATCGCATCGGTAAAAATGCTGAGAGGACTTGCATTGCTAGAGCCCTATCATATTGGAATTAGGCGCCTATCTTAGGATCAGGTAATCCCGAGACAGAACATAGCCATCCACAGACTCAAAGTCGAGCCACTAGTAGAGTAAGCCCTTCCCACGTGTGAAGGGTTAGAGCTCAGAATATCCAAAGTCAGAGCATCTAAAAGATCAATGTCCTCCCTAATTCTCTTAAGTAAATAAAAGGTTCCACGTATATTTTTAATTGAATAATGGTGACCACTATTTACTGCTATCATCCACAACCACAACTCATATTTAGACACATGAAAAATATGAAAAATTAATAAAGTAAAAGTCTCGGTCATATAGATATCCAGAATGAAAGCTCAAACTAGTGGTTTCAGATTACATAATCATCTTCGGACGCCATGCAATCTTGCAGAATCACGTGAAAATATAGAACCAAAAAAAAAAAAAAACAAAACTAGTTACAAATTTCAAAACCTAAACTTGCCAATTGAAACCGGTTTCCCAATTTTTGGAATCCGGAACCTACCTTGATACTCTAAAGCGTGGAACCGGATCGGTTCCCACTGGTCCACTTCTCCACTTCTCCAATTCCTGATTCCACTCCGAAATCATGCTCACCCTGCCAAGAATGTAACCACCTCAATTGCTGCCATCAATGGTGGTAACTGGTTGGCCGATCGATTCTCTCCTTCACACTCTGTAGTCCGTCAAGCTCCTCTTTACCGTCCACCCTCTACTTTTCCTTTTATTCTCCTGTCTAATTTTTATTTTGTATTTCATATACCGCCCAAATCAAATTAATTAGAATAATTTTATCCGATATATATCCGAGTTTATCCTAACTCAGTCCTGTCCAAGATAGGTCCAAACGCGAAACTGAACTGGTTGGAATCTGTCAAGACATGGTATCCCACTTGCCAAACGCAAGACATCGTCGTGCTTTGTCAGATGGCTACAAAGAAAAGGCAAAATGACACAAATAGTCCCTGAACTTTGACAGAATGTGCAATTTGGTCCCTGAACTTTTAATTTGTTCAATTTAGTCCCTGAACTTTAACAGGATGTGCAATTTGATCCCTAAACTTTTGACTTGTTCAATTCAGTCCCTGAACTTTTAGTAAATGTTCAATCCAGTCCTTGAATTATAGAAAAATGTTCAATATAGTCCTTTTGTTAATTTAAGATCAGGGATAATGTTGAACATTTTCATATAGTCTAAGGACTAAATCGAACATTTACTAAAAGTTCAGGGACTAAATTGAACAAGTCAAAAGTTTAGGGATTAAATTGCACATTCTGTCAAAGTTCAGGGACTAAATTGAACAAATTAAAAGTTCAGGGACCAGATTGCACATTCTGCCAAAGTTCAGGGACTATTTGTGTAATTATCCCACAAAGAAAAATATGGTGGACGAGATTCTGTTTGGAGGAGCCTTATACGTCCTATGTCCAATCACCGAGCAAGGAAAAAAAAATAAAAACGATCGAGATTACGTTGATGTTGTTGTCCAGTTGACGTGGCGTTTTGAAGTTTCAACTCCACATGCCCTCCACAAGTCTTGTTCTCCCACTTCGTCAATGCTCCTACTGATCGCCATTAACAATTGGAACAAGCTACCTCCGTTGATTAAATTCAAGCCCATACAGTTTATGTGCCTATAAAGAAGACCCTTGTTGGGTTCAGCTCACCTCGCACAAGAAACCTTAAACTAGGACCCAGATCGTATCCATGGCTTCCCGTTTCAGTTCTTTCGTTTTGCTTTCTTGCCTCTTGATAGCTTCGTCGCACGTTCATGTTTCCAGCTCTGTTCACTTGGTGAAGGGGCTCAAATGGTCCTTCTACGAGAACAGCTGCCCGAAGGTGGAGTCCATCATCAGGAAACATCTCAAGAAGGTGTTCGAGGAGGACATCGGCCAAGCTGCCGGGCTGCTGCGTCTTCACTTCCATGACTGCTTTGTTCAGGTACGTACCCAACGAGCTCTGTCACGATCTGCGCTCACTGTAGAGGGCGAAGAGATCTGGGGATTTTCTTGGAAGTCGTATCTCGATTTGCTCGTCACATCTCCTTGTGTATGGTGTGTAAGCTGGCGTTTAAACCTTTACACATACCCTGTTGGCTAGATCTGTGGTCATCTTCTTCGTCAGGAAAATGGAGAAGAGAACAAGAAAAGAGAGACAGGAAAAAAAGGGTTTTCTTGAGCTGGTGGCCTGCGTTAGCAGCTGCAAGATTTGAACTTTTTTTTTTTAAATTTCTTGACATTGCTATTTTTCACAATGCTGGGTAGATTACGAAGTCAAACGGGTGGCTAAGGCCATTGTGACTTCGTCTTTTAGCACACAAATCTTACTGTCTTGTTAGTGAACACTCGTAGAAGTTTCGGAGGATTCTTTTTGAGCCTTTGAGACAGTTGCCATGTTCAGGTTGCAGAAAGAACTGCATCAATAGTTTCTGACTGATAAATTGTCCTCATGAGATGATTTGTTTGGCTGAAATAACAGCACCTGTTCTTTCTAGTCTCCTAGGACGCCAGAGTATTTTTGGTTTGTTTTTTCCTGTTATGTGAATACCCACATGCTTTGACATCTGATGAGCGATTCAGGGATGTGATGGTTCGGTGTTGCTGGACGGTACGGCGAATGCACAGAGCGAGCAGGACGCTGCCCCGAACCAGAGCTTGAGACGGACAGCGTTCAAGATCATCGGTGACCTCCGTGAGCTCGTGGACAAGAAGTGCGGTCGAGTAGTCTCTTGCGCCGACATCACCGCCCTTGCTGCTCGAGATTCCGTTTTCCTGGTATACACCTTCCCTCATCATTTCATAATCACTACAGATCATTAGCACAATGAAACAAAGTCTTGATCCCAATGCTTGCCGGATGCAAACCATTTTAAGCATCCTCGTGCTTATACTTCTGGATATTGGATAGAAATGGAGATTCTTGCTGAGCATGCTCGTCTCTATCGCCACACACTAATTTGGAGCTTTGAATGATACGATTCGGATTTGGCGGTGTGAAGGCAATTATGATCATAAGCTTTCAAAGTAGAGCTAAAGCGGAATACCGTACCGGTCAATTAGCTAGCCTCCTAGATAGTTGTGGTAGTTATGTGTTGTCAAGATGATAAATGCAGACAGGACCCAATTAGATTTCTTTTCGGGGGATTAACTGGATTATCGAACTAATTGAATGTATTGTATGTTAAACGTTTTCATAGGATTTTTGCGGATTTATAGTATGGGTTGTTCCCCCTCGATTGAACATTCAACAACTCTCAATAATCAGCTGTTTAGTAATCGAGTTGCAATATAAAATACACCATACGTGACGGAATTTGGACCTTGTCAGCATGGTGCTGCAACTTTTATCCCGTCATGTGGCCATGCGACGACAATAGTTGTTTAACCACCCCCTTTTTTGGGTCTCGGGCTGGATAATGCTCGTTAGTTGTGGCGGTAAGTGTACTTTATCGCTCTCTCCATGGTCATATTTAATGTGCTTCATAGAAGGAATCATAATTCATAAATCACAGAGAAAGCAGGGTCGCTAGTGTAAACCGATATCGGCTAAACTAGATTTACATTCATGTACTTTCCTGTTCCTGTTCCTGTTCTTAATATCTTGTGAGATGTAGCAGATGCTCATGTAAGCAAACTAGAGTTTATTACCCTTGTTTTTTCAAAGTTAAAAAGTACAGTTTATAGCAAATTCCAATCGTCAAAAGTCGGACATCGTCGTTGTTTATATCTGATTGTAAGGGGTAGGAATCTCCGTTTTTTCAGGATCCCAACAACTCTCAGGTCAAACCTAAATTTCTGGATTATCTACTCCAACTTGAATTGTTTTCTGACCATTTCAACATGGTCCTGTAAACTTGTGCTCACAAAGTTCTTGGAAACTGCGGATGAAATGAAACCATAAGTAGACAGATTTTTGTAATTATCATCTAATCCCAGCTAGCTATGAGAATTGAATTGCAGATAATCACTAAAACGTGAAGAAGACAGCAAAGTGCTCTGTTGGCTTCATGTCCTAGATCAATTTGGTCTATCATGTCAACGAGCTTCGACAGATGTTTTCCAAGCTCTGGATTCTAATTTTGTTGTTCTCATTGTTGTCGTGTGCAGTCGGGCGGACCTGAGTATGATGTGCCGTTGGGAAGGCGGGATGGACTCACATCTGCGACTGTAACGGTGGTCTTAGAAAATTTACCTGCACCAACTGAGAACGCCAGCGAAATTCTCGCCGCCCTAGCCAAGAAACACTTGGATGCCACCGACGTGGTGGCCCTCTCCGGAGGCCACACCATCGGGCGCGGGCACTGCGCCGCCTTTCAGGGACGGCTCTACCCGACCCAAGACCCCACCATGGAGGAGACCTTTGCCACTGATCTCAAGGGCGTGTGCCCCACCACAAACTCCACCAACACCACGGTCCTGGACATCCGATCGCCCAACCTGTTCGACAACAAGTATTTTGTCAATCTGGTGAACCGCGAAGGCCTGTTCACCTCGGACCAAGATCTGTACGAGGACCGCACGACGAGGGACATCGTCACTAGCTTCGCCGAGGACAAGAAATTGTTCTTCGAGAAGTTCGTCCTCGCTATGACGAAGATGGGGCAATTCGAGGTGTTGACGGGGACGAAAGGAGAAATACGAGCTAACTGCTCAGTCAGGAATTCCGAAAACCCCGATCTCTTGGCATCCGTGGTGGAAGAGGACTTGGAGAGCTATGCTGAATTGAAATGATGTGACCCCTTTTTAAGTGTGTGTATCAGCGGGAGTGAACTTTGTCTTTGCTAGGATCTGCAACTTTTGCTCCGTTTGCTTGCTTGTTTATAGACTGTGACAGTGTCTAATAAATTGCATCAGCTGTTTATGAGTATGTCAAGAGTATGTAATCAGCAGAAGCTAAAAATTTCTGTCAGTTGGCAAGATGTTGCGCCCGAGCCTACTGCTTGGAAATTTGCATTGCAGAACTAATGTAGTGATCGCTCAAAGGCTTGACGCGTTTGTTTGCAAGAACTGCACTGAATGGCACTGGTCTCGCTTACTTCGATTAGTCGAGAGCTTATAGATTTCGAATACGACCAGGTTCAATTGACTCCATTTCAAACGAGATTCCTAAAATCAGGCGCAATGCCATGATGCAGTACTCAGCATAATATGCAACTGAGTTTCGACTTCGTTTATGTACCTTCAATGGTTAACAAAATCCACTTGCAAGAAGCAAGTATAGACCAATACTATGGCAAGAAAAGAATCTCATCGAGTACCTTGAAAGGCAGTCCTAATCCTCGACGGCAAACCGCCCCAAGTTTTTCCTTTGATTGTTCATACTTCTAAATTCCCTTGTCGAAGTAGACCTACCGACCTGATTCAACCTGTACATGCCATCTTTCTCTCTTCTGTAATCCGAGATGCGTGGTTTCAGTACCAGCTGTCGAGGAAGGTCTCTGTTTTCGCCAACATTGGGGCTCAAGTCTATTTCCGCAGACTTATTGAAAGATTGGTTGATGAGGCCTGGATATAGCAAGACAGGTGGTGCACTTTGCTCGGGTTGGGCGTCCTTTAGCCCTGATGAGCTGCTACTTGTGCTGCTCCCGGTTTCTCGCTTTTGGTTATCAGTTTGCACCAGTTGCCTCTGCTCTTGCTCCTGTATTTATTTCGACCATGCATATTCAAGATAGAACATTCGAGTTGCGATCACATTACAATCAAAGTTTAAGTTTGTGTCACTGTGGATGTTAATCGGGTATAGCATTCGAAGCGGGATGAAGTGACAAAGGAATGACTTCAAGGAAGTGCGGAATTTCGAAGTATGGAAGGCGATACACAAAGTTCGCCTGACTACTTAATCGAGACAAAGTACATTAAATGTGTAAGGCGTATGTTTGTCCCTCTTGAAGGATCGAATGAATGGATGCAAATAAAGTGAAGAGCCTCACCTCTTTGGTTGATTCGCCATTCCCAGTTTCATTCTCGGCGAGAGAGTCTTTCCTCCTCCGTTCGCGCTGTGATCTAGTCCGTCTTTTAGCCTTCCGGCGGCTAAGAGAAAGAAAGTGACAATCAATGAATTAAAGAGTACCATGGGAAATGATGATGAGAACAAATGAAAAGTCACTGCTTGAAGAGTTCCACTGTGGTGCGGGAATGGCTGTAATTGCAACAGCAGAAGAAAGGCAACATACATTTTCTGTTCGTTGATCTTAATAAATTCATCCTCTTCCCGGTAGATTATAGGAAGACCAGAAAGGTCGCACGCTAATGGGATTGTGTAGAAGAACTGCGAGAGAAAGGTATTGCGCAGGAATAAGGTCGGTAAGTAGACTCAAACATCATAATATAAACCTTTTTTTTTTCTTCCATTTTTGGGAGCTCAAAACTAAGAACTGCAAAAATGTCATGAAAGGACAACAACACGGTCCGATGGGGTTTCTGGCAAATGTGAAAACTTAGTCTTACTGGCTAGTACTTACTTCATGTTGTAAGGCTAAAGACGCGCTGCCACGAGATGCAGGGTCCAAAGCGAGAAGAGAACTAAGAAGACCGACTGAGGAGTCGGGGAATTCCCTGAATATTTCTGTGAGATTCGACTTGTACAACTGCCTCGGTCTGAAGGTCGGGGGTAGCTTCATCTTTTTCCAGTAATCCTCGTGTGGCGTTCCGCAGAGTTTGAAAATCTTATGGAGTTGCTCTACCTGAAGACATAAATGAAAAACAAGCTCCTGTTAGTGTTTTGATTGACAAATGGGAGAAGAAACATCGCAATGTTTTGATTTGGGAAGAACCTAACATGTTTTCATCAATTTGGTGGAGATCAGTTTATAATGTTAATGTTGATCAATGGAAAAGTTCTTGAAGATGTATGTCAAAGACTTCAGAGCACAAGTAGAACTAATCGGATTTAAACATACTGATCCCCGAAAACAGGCATTGAGCTGATTGAACCTCGTCCCACTCCGAACAAAAAAAAAAAAAAACCTCGTCCCACAACTAAGAAAACTCGAAAGTGTCTGTCAGTATATTATGTATTCAGAGTATTTCGAGGTCAAGAATAAGGAGAAGATTTTTACCTAAAAGTCTAAATGAAAGCACCTAATCCGGTCACTATGATAAGGGATACATGGAGAAACAATTATCTTATTTTTAAAATTTATTACCTCATTCCGGCCAGGCATTATTGGGTGTCCCGCAAACATTTCAGCCAGCAGGCATCCGGCACTCCAAAGATCGATACCGACTCCATAGTCGGTTGCACCTAACAGTAGTTCAGGAGCTCTATACCAAAGGGTCACCACCCGGTTCGTTAGAGGACGCCTATCTCGAGGCCTGTAATAATTCGCAAGCCCAAAATCTGCAATCTTTAGCATGCCTGTTTTGTCTATCAACAGGTTTGATCCCTTTATGTCGCGGTGCAGAATTCCTTTGTCGTGGCAGTGTTGCAACCCCGAGAGAAGCTGATGCATATAGCACTTCACCTGCATAAGCCGATATTTAGGTCACTAGGAACTTCCCCATGACATTTACATGAAAACTACATACAGACACTACATTCGTCTACTCCACAATCGGCCTCAGTTTAGGTCAATAGGATTTGCCGATGAGCTCATCACAAGAAGTTCATTAGAAATTAACGAAAATGTTATGCGGCTCTCTGGCAGATTCATTCAATGTGCAGTTTTGTACGCGTACCTGTGGTTCAGTTAGTCCTCCCTCTGGACGAGTGATGATCCTCTGCAAGTCTGACACCATGAAATCAAAGACTAGATAAAGGCTGAACTGCATTCTCGATGTCGCCAGCCCTTCGAGCTTTACTACATTGGGATGGTCCAACTCTCTCAGGATCATGATCTCCCGCGCCATGAATTTTATGCTCTCTGGTTCTGATGTGTCGAACCGAACCTTCTTCAGGGCAACAAGTTTTCCGGTGTCTCTGTCCCATGCTTTGTAGACATTACTGTAAGTCCCTTGGCCAACCTGGAATATCCAAAATCGCATTCTGAGTGTCTTTTCCGACGAAACTTTCAATCCTGATGAATCGAATGATCGTGAATCTGCAAACTACTAAGATATTCACATCCAACAGTTCTTATTATGTTAAGAGCTGATCGACATTAGAGCTCGGAGTCCTGTATTTCCCCTAATTGCTTAACTTCAATAGCTTGGGCACCAAAGAAATGGGGAACTCCACTCATTGAGGAGAGATTGTCGAGAATATTCAGACAGATCAAGTTCAAACTGATTATATGAGTCATCGTAGACTCAACTCAAACAGACATCAATCTCATGCTTTGGACAGTGCACGTGTTAAGACCAGCAAAAGCTCCATGAGTCTTATTCATGTTGCCGGACGGTAATTTGATAGATCGAAGAAGATCGAATAAAACGAAATTTGAATCACCTTATCGATCTTGTTGTAGGAGTCGGCGCTCTTCGGGACCAAACCTCTCAACGCGCGTTTGGGAACGTTATCAATGAGCCATTTAGGCCAACCGTCCACAAGCTCAACTTGATCATCTCCTGACCCTTCAGCCTTCCTCCTCAACGCACCATCCTCCTCCAACTTACCTCCAATCCCACCGCTCCCATTCCTGCTCCCAAACTTCACATCTCCGCCACCACGGCCATCACTCCCACCGCTGCCAACACCACCTGATAAGAGCCCGCTGTGGCTTTTTCTCGACTCGGGCCTGCGCGGCCCGCCCTGGCTTTCTTGTGAATACCTCTGGCTGGTCGACCTCAAGTGGCTTGCGCTCCCTCCTTCGCTCGGGACGTACCCATTCTGCTGCTTCAGCTTCTCCAACCCTTTAGGCGGCGAGTTCTGGGACGGTTTGGTCTGGACACAACCCATCGATCGTCTCCCGTCTGGCAAGCTGCCTAATGAATTATTGTTGCTGGGTTTTTCCTGGTGATATAAACGAGAGCAAACAGTGTTACGACCGAAGAAGGAAATGGACGAGACGTACAAGAAGAGGACATTTGGTGGGGCTTCAGAGAGAGATGGGGAAAGAGGACATAGAACTCAATCTGCAGAGGCCGTCCTGGGCCGGCAGTTTTTGGAATATGCAGGGGAATGTAGAGAACAGAGGATGCGGCGCAGTACGTACTTCATTATTTTAATGTCGTCTCACGTTCTTGCTTCTACGTTCAACGTTTCTTCTCCACTTTGTGATCAACGATGAAATGGGAGAGAGACAGAGGATGAGTTCGAGCATCGCTTGAGGAACATCGTCTGCAAGAAAGACGCATGAACAGTTCGGTTCGGCTCGGTAGAGCCAGTCAATGCCAAGATGGTGATCGGCTACAAGTGCAACAACCCAACCATTCCCGACATCAGTCGATCAACTTGGATTTTAGTCTCTGCCTATGTTGTGCGACTTCATCTTTTCCCCTTGCCAAATGCCTGTTTTCCGTCGCTTCGAATTCTTCGAATGTGACTAAGATCGGTCGTTACAACTGAAAATGTGATGATTGTAACTTTAGTTAGAGTAAAAGTGAATTCTATCACTACTAGTTTACCTTTTATTACCTACTTAACGTGCCTGCTTGGAAAACACAACCCCCTCCAAAAAAGAGAGAGAGAGAGTATAGTTACTGTTAACGAACACTAACTGTTCATCTAAATGGAAGAGTGGGATTGCCTCGTCACGATCTCCACCGTCATTGAATCGGCAATCGATGACTATTGATAAGTCTAATTATAGAAGCACCAATAGGTGATTGGTCGAGTGATCCAAGATTTGGTTTGCGAGCCGAAGATCACAAGTTCAATTCCCTAGTCTGTCTTCAGTATCGGGAAACTCTTTATTAGTCCGCAAGGGCGAACCTAGGCTCAGGTGTATTGCCAGTCTAGGACTTCTCACACCCACTCGGTGAGATTGCGATAACGGACATGGACAATTGGCGCTTCATTAGCGCCTTAAACCAAACGTTCGGCTGATCCCAACCTTGTTTAAATCATTTTCCGCGGCTTAAAAAAAGAGTAATTTTCGCGAGGATGAACAGTAGTAAGATAATTGAATAATCCGGGAAGAGGTACTTGGAAATACAGGCGAATTTAAGAATATGAGTTCAAGCAACAAAGGGAATGTACCCAAAAAAATTAGAAAGTGAGCAACTTCAACTCTCAAGGTCTAAGCTTTTGGGGGAGAAAAATCTTGTGGATGCAAAGAAAATAATGACCTCTAGCTTACCTTAAGCTTCACTCAAGTACACACTCATGAAATGCTAATTATGATCTCCATCCACTCTCCTGCCTTCCCTCTTACGGCCTCCTAGACAATCTTTGCTTTCTTACTCACCTTTCCTTAACCCTATCTCTACAATGGCATGAAATTCCATCTTGTATAAATCTCGGGTTCATAAAAGTTCCCGGACCATCGAACGGCTTGAGCTAAATTCTGAGCGGGCGAACCGAATACAAATTTGATTGTACTTAATTGTAAGGGAGATCCAACTCGAATTGCGCATGCGACAGGCGTGCCCGAAACGGTTGCTTAGTTACATTAGCCAACTTTGTCCGCAATTTTTCTTTCGGTTTAACCTTGCTAATTCCTTCATCAAGCCGCAACGCAATATTATGAATTTCTATGTATGACATTTCTTGAGGTAGAAGTGAAGTATGTGAGCATGATACCTCCACAAGGACGTTCCACCGTTTACACAAAGTACTAGCGAATCAAACCATACATATGCATAAAAGACTAGGAAAATTGTCCAAACCTATTATATGGCGGCCAATTCAGTCGTAAGCCTTTCAATTACGCCAATTCAATCCTAAACTTTTTGACAACTTGCCAATTCAATTGTAAACCTTAATTTAGTCCTAAAATTTTTGATGATTTTTCAAACTAGTCCTAAACTTTTTAACGAATGGGCAATTTAGTCCTTCTGATCAATTACTCAAATAATAGATTTAGAATTAAATTGATACAATTGAAAGATTTAGGACTAGATTGGCAAATCGTCAAAGGATTTAGGACTAAATTGGCATAATTAAAAAACTTAAAACTGAATCGGTCGTCGTACAATAGGTTTTTGACTTTTTTGGTAATTTCCCCCATAAAGATTAGCAATAGCTAGGCTGTGAACTTTTGAACAGGAAGAAGATTGCTTTCAAACTTGCAGCACATATGAATTAGGATAAAGTAAGAGCTAACTCAGTACATGATTGTAACTCCATAATAGTTAATCACTAATCACCCCCATCAGAAGTAAGAGCTATTGTATAAATTCTTACCCTAGCAAGAGCCGAATATTCTTCTTTTGTATCCTTAAGGCAAGATTTCATTTGACAAGCGCTCTCAGGATACTTGTTAAGCTACGGTCACAGTATCGGGAATCAAGTTGACAAAAAATCGGATCCTACTTTAAGATCATCGAGAGCATATGGAGATCAGACATCAAGACCTACTCAAGTCCTAGGCATCTCAAAAAGGATACGTAAGACAAACTTCCTTTGAAGTCGACTAGTTGTCCTTTTGACAGGATCGACACACTCCAAAATTGCTTATATCGTCCCTAAAACTAAAGTTGACCCATATGCCAAATACACATGTTTGGGAGATTTAACCAACTAGAAAACGATTACATGAAGATCAGTACAGGCTATGCAGGGTCCTAGTTAACAAAGTAGCAAAGCTTATTCAGGTTCAGATGGTAGGATAACATCCAGATCGAGATTTTTAATAACAGTTTGAAACTATAATAAGATGGACGATTCTTCAGATCAATGCTTTACTGTATAGAGAGTAATGAAATAATGATCAACATGAAATTCCTAATAAATATGAAAATTACCATCAGATCCTGAAAGTTATGGATACTTGACAAAGTTCGTGATTTCAATTGCCGGAATTTTAGGATTTTCTTCTTCATAGTAATATAGTTTTACATGTTCAATATTTCTGTCGTGAAAGTTCTTTATTGCAGCATACTCCTCCTAATGTCTTGGGAATGTATAGTTGCTTTAACCAACAGAGCCAAGGCGCTGGTCGACAAAACCCTTGGTACTTAGCAGGGTATCGTCGCCTTGTTAATCCAATAAATGAAGCTAAAAGAAATGACTACCGATCCAATCCAAGTCCAAGCATGAACTCAAGAGAAAAGCTTACATGTATGAAAAATTGAGGAAACAATTGAGAGCATCATTCATTCGCAAGCAAATGAAGATCACAAGGAAAACATTATACATCGGAAATATTACTGACTTTGAACCGAATTACATACACCAAAAAGAGTCGATGCTATGGGGAACCTAAAGGAGGAGAAGTCATTCCAGATCGACTATTCCAAAGTTAGAGAGAAGTATTTTGACTTGATCAACAAAGTCCGAGCCCGTGGCATACTCTGTCAGCATCCCAACGGCGAAACCAAACATCGCCCATCTGTTTAAACAAGATCGCAACACCCATTTAAGAAACTAAAACTTTGCAACCGAGTCAAGAGGCACTGTTTCTTTCGGATAAACAATAGCCAATTGCAGAGGCAAGGATTTAGACGAAATCTACGAGTATAAAAGAACAACAACTGCTCTTTCTAAGATTGCGTGCAATAAATGCAAAACCAGGGAAGCAGTGAAAATCACGGGAATTAGGAAAAGACATTCCACATTAATATATGGATGACCATGGAAAAACAGAGAGAGGCTATTAAACATCCAGCACGAACATATCATGACAGAGTGGACTAATGCCTACTTGTTCCAATAAGGCAATAAGACCAAGGCATGATATGAAAAGGCTCTAACCAGTAAAGTCTATTCTTACACTCTGTTTGCACATGTAGCTTGAAGATGGGTACATTCAACAATTACATGGGGATCTAAGGAATTCTTCTGATAAGACAAGACCTGTTGTCGCATCACAACTGAATTGTTTTTAAGTGAAAAGGTTTTGGTGCATATAGATAACACGATAATATATTCAGACAATGCAGACAACGAGGAGCATGAGCTAGAATCAATGTTTGACCTAAACTGTCTACTTGTCCGGACTCCGCACAACATGGGAAATGAGCAGTACTGGTGAAGGAAAACTGTCCCTCGTATCAAACAGAGCCCCTTTGAACAATCATGACAAGGGCAAACCAGAACTGATAACGTAGATTGAAGGCCTTGAAAACATTTTTAGCTTTTGGGATTGTCAAGAAGCCAAAGGGCACGTGATAATACTATTAAAGTGATCACAGTGCTGATTACTCTGAAAAAAGCGCAACTGCACTTACATGAAGGCAAGTAAGATGACAAAAGAATGAACTATGCAACCTTCATACACTTGGATAAAGGAATGGTTGAAACATAGCATCAAAGAAGGGGCATGAAATAGGGGAATGTGAGGAACCGGGCAGGAGACCACGTCAATCCCACAATATATTTAACAGCACACCACCATTGACAGCTTCTACTATGGTTGAGTTCGCCCTGCAATTACGGGCGAGCACAATGGAAAAGATCGGCTAACAAGAACTTTAGATAATTCAAATTGATAGAAAGCTGGATACTGAACCGCAAAAGCTTGCGATGCATCCCAAGAAACGCCGATCCTTTGATTCAATATCATCCCTAAAGGAGACCAATCCAGCTAAATGTGTCACTAGCAACAAACTGATCTAATGTCCTTAAGTTAACTCCTAAAAGCACCCTGAATTTGATTCTCAGTGCACAACAAGCACCATCCTCGGTATCACCTCTTGATTTTGGATTCTAGCACCAAACCAACCAAGGGTAACGAAACATATGAATATACACCCAGTAAAATCCAAGAAATAAAGCATAAAAAAATGCAAGATTAATCAAAGCGAAGTTGTTTAACAAAAGAAAGAAGTATAGGCCACCTTCCATTGGCGATTTCATTATTGCTAATGAACCCAAAGACAGGGCCTTGATTGGACTCCTCGAGCTTCTTCTGCTTGAAATACTCCTGCAGCTCCTTGGCCTTCTGCCGCTGGAACTCCAACGTTATCACGCCGCCGTCCTCTACAGCCGGCGCCGGCGCGGGGACCGGAGGCTTCGGCTGCTGGGGCGGGGGGGCGACCGCGGACGACGGAGAGGGGGGCGGCGAGGGAGGCGAGGGGGGAGAAGCGGGGACGGGCCTGAGGGGAGGAGCGACGGGCCGCCGCAAGGGGCCCTCGGTCTGAGAGCCCCGGATGGTGGCGACGCTGACGACGCTGGGCTTGGGGGGCTTCGCGGCGGAGAATCTGAAGGGGGTGGAGGAGGAAGGTGGGATTTTGAGGCACGGGGCGGAGGATGAAACACACATGACTGGGGGTCGCTTCGCCTTCTGCTCCTTTGTGTAGTTATTGGATTTTCTTGGTTGGGATGGGCGTGGTGTTTCTTTCGGACATGATCAACAACGAGCGAGCGAGAGAGAGGGAGGTCGGTCTGAGCGCTCGCGTGTGTGGATAAGACGTGGCCAAGTTTCGTTCTTGAGAGCTCGACTTCACAACTTCACAGGTGCGCGTTCGATTTGCTCTCTCTCTCTCTCTCTCTCTCTCTCTCTCCTCCACTATTAATGGGATTATTACTATTTATGACATCATTTAGTTTTCAATTTCGGGTTCATACCACATTCTAAATTTTCTTATTATTTTGGAGTTTCGAATACTCGGATAGTGCGAAAAGATGGACCCGACCCGATCTGAGACCGAAAAATGTTACCTTCACCGCTTCTCATATCGTTCCGGTAAAGAGGAAGAAATGCGGAAGAGACTACAACCACGGCAAAACTTCCTTCTAGGTATCGATCGTCCATGGAAGAAGCCAAAAAAAAAAAAATTATGAAAAGTCGACGGGTCGTACAACAATAACACATTAATTATGAATGGATGATGTGCAGTCACACACTACAATGAAGATAATAAACCTGACAAAGCAACACCCGAAACCACAAAACTGAAACCCCGCATCGATCAGTTATAGACAAAGCATCGGCGCAACAAGTGTAGGAAAGAATATGGTGGCGGATTTCACGGCCGGCGGGATCCTCACAAGGGACTCGAAATCAGCATTAACTTCCTCTATTCAGGAGTCGGTCGACCGTCTCCGCCCTCTTTATCCCATGCTTACCCTGATCCTCGATTGCGTCTCTTTACAAGTTGAACCTGCCATCTTAGGCCAAACCACTACATGATGGAACAAGAACAGCTTCTTTCATTACCATTGTCCAACTCATCATCAGATTCGCCAGTTTCACTGCAATTGGTTCAAAAATTCCATCTCAAAGAATATTACAAAAGGTGAAATGAGAAAAGGAAGTGAGATGCAGGACGAAGTAAATGAAGGAGCACACAAATTGACTAACAGTGACAACTGAAGAAACACATTCAATTTTTTCACTAAGATCTATATTCTAGTGTTGTCAGCAATATTCAGCTCCCTCCAATTAAATGTCAAAAGAATGAGCTTTTCCTACACATCGGTGACATAAAAAAAATACAAAGTTCAAGGGCCTAACAGTTCTTAGATAGTAATTTCTGTTGAGTGAACAAGATGGCGACTCAAGCGGTTGAACCGGATAACAGTCTAAAGCCTGGTCCAATTTAGACAACCAAACTTGGAAGTCAAACACCAGATCAAAACAGTGCTGACCCGATTGAACTGGTCCGACAGGGGTGGTTCAACCAGGTCAAAAACGGGTTTGACAGGATCTGGTAGTGAAGAAAAGAAAACAAGCAACCTATTGCTGGAGCTGGGGATAGAGCACGCACCAGGCAACCACCCGTTGTCCTCTTCACAACGATAACCAAACAATAACATACACAAAGGGCGCAAATATGAAAAAAGTTGGCGTTGGACAAGAATTGAAGATCAGAAGTGAGGCTTTTTCTAGAGCCAAATGTATTTTAATAACTGCGCCAAAAATTCCTACATAGAGCATTAAAAAAAGCTATTTAAATAAGTTCATTAAAAGGTTAGCAGTTGTATAAAAGGATTAACACCAGAGGACATTTCCCAATATTTTCTCTTATTACATTTCCAAACTTAATTCAAACAAATATATAACAAACATGCACCCACAAAGCTACTGGTATAGAAATGCACGTACCTGGAAAAAACCGATATGTCAGTCATATGCCAAACATAAATGTGGAAATGTGAGTTGAGTAGAAACATTCTCAAAGAAAAAGACCAAAACTTGCCATTAGGTCATAGTTGGTATCTACTAGAAGGATAAGAAAAAAAGAAAACGAAAACATGGACACTTGGTATGTAGTTTTGCTTGATCGCGCAAAAAGAAATGGCTATTAGAAGAGCTGTGTCACTTGAACTCCAGTACAAGTGTAGGGTGCAGGTACAGGAGATTCTCAAGTGTCTGACTTGAAAAATATATATTAGACATTGAGACTTGCTACAAGAATCAAAATATTGACACGTGTCTGGGGACACATCATCTGACTTGTCTTGCACGCATACTATGTGCATCAAAAGTGTCATAGCAAAAAATTCAACTGATATTCGATGGCAACTTAATTTCCCTACTTCCACTTGCGCCCCTAGGTATTCTCTACCGACCCACCTGTGTATTTCCATTCAAAAATACACTCTTTTCTGCGAATCTGAAATCTGAACAAAAGACTGACTCGAAGCTCCATCTACAAATGGATAAGCATCAATGGGTTTACAACAATTGTACAAACGCTGACCCTTTCAAGAAAAGTAAGTACTTTACAGCCTTTTCCTATAATTTCAGCTAGCCCACCTTTTACTGTCTAGCAGGGCTAAAGGATTCGGGCCTTTGGGCTCATCACGCTCATAAAAGAATCAAAGGTAATGAAGACTAAGGAGCTTTTCCTTTGGCCTTAAGAAAAGGGCAGCAAGTATTGGTCTATTCAGTCCCACTGTGCGAGCAAGTACGGGAGTATAAACGATGTACTAATAGGACAACCTTAACATCCATCCTTGATATTCCATTTGAAGGTATTAAGATCGGTGGAATGTGACGGCCTGAAAGTAGCTCATTGTAGAAAGTTGAGAACATGAATCACTTCTCTTCATAATTAATATCATTATTATTCGTTTTTGCTGACTCATTGCCGTTATTAGATTAATTTTGCTAACTCATTGCCATTATTAGATTAAAAAATCATGACTAAAAGGGAGAAGTGGTACAGATAGGCTCCAACCGACTTTTAGCTTCCTCTTGTTTATATTCATGAAGGGGTAGTTTAAGTCTGCACCACAAAGCCACGTTGTCTAGACTTCGATAAGTGTAAATAGTTGCCTAAAAGATCTCCTCATGCCAGTAACTGCTGTTGGTGCAAAAAAGCTGAGAACATGATGATTGATGCCTAAAGCATGTCCTATAACATGCATGGGAGAATCCAATAAATAAAGATTGACTATACAAGACAGCTTGATAAACTGCTTCCCCACCTTATGTAAAAAATTTTAAGGAGAATAAGGACGGCAACTCAGTAAGTCACCACACAAAGGTAAACAACCCATTTCCTGTTACATCCTTGATAAATAACTTTCATCAATCCAAGTTCATGTATTGGGATCATGTAATGATAAAATGCCTCCTAGCTTTCCTTGACAATTCTATTTACAACAAGAATTAGGAATATATGTATAATCTCTAACTCAGTAGGTACTATTGAAAAATAAAGTCAAACTTCAGTCAACAATGAAAAGAAAACGAAAAAATTTGGTCCATTTTCTCAGTCAGGAGTTATCACATGTCAGACATCTTTTCCTTCAAAGTTCACGAGCTTGAAGACTTGCATTACAATTTCTTCTCTGACAAAACTCAGCAATTCTCACAATCAATAACATGAACAAAACTCTGCCTCACGCACATTTATTCAATGCTAAAACATGTCTAGGGGACAACAGACATTATACATTCATCCAGCAATCATAATCTCAAAAGGTGGAAAGCAGAATCTGTCATATCACTCTTCCACCAATTAACAATTAGCATTAGCCATCAAGTGATCATTTAAGTAACGGACTTTATTGCATTAACAAAAGTAATGAGTTCTTGATGTGGTGTTAGAGTCGAACATGTTCACTTGACCTGGCTCCATCAAGCACAACTACACTTCGAAAAATTATTACACCCACAACAAAAAGATCACCTGAGCTCATCAGAACTCATACCATTCTTGTTTGGACAAACAAAACCATGGTTCACATTGCATGAACTTTTTGGTTATTAGGACAATTAGCGGAGAGTACTAGTTAGTAACCAGCGAATGGGAAAGCTTTCAAAAGCAAAATATAGAATAAATTTACAGAACTGAGAGAGTACAACGCGTTTATGAAGTTGGTTTAGTACGAATGCAGAATGGTATATGTGCACCAGAATCATGCATTAAGCGATGAATGGGACAAGCAAATCATCACCATACACATATGACAAAACAATTTAAGCTCCATACCTGGGTTCAAATTCCCTGATTTCCACAAGCTCACTGCCACAAGCATCTGTCCATTGAACTCTTCGTCTTTCCACTAGACCATGGGTATCTTTCCCATCTTCATTAACAGCCTGATTTTCATTCGTATTCCCAACTGGAACTGTACTAGAAGTCGATGGCTTCTTCAAGCTACTACGAAAAGCAAACTTTCGAGCATCGTCATCTTCAACAACAGTTGACTGATCCTTGCTTTTACCAGAAACTAATGGATCTGGCACAATTTCCTGCGGTTGGGTTGGGCCCACTTTAAGTGGGGATGGTGTGTCAAGTCCTGCGGAGGCGCGACCAAAGCAAATAAAGGAAGCGCAACCGCGGGAAAGCCGGTTCTTTGTGGAAGCCAGCTGGAGGTCGGTGTCAGGCTCTTGATCCACCAACTGGTAATGATTATACGGGGATACTCTCATCTGTTTGTCTTCGTTCTTCTGACCCAAGAGAAGAAGGGTCAGGCCTTTGCTATACCCAGAAGCTGAAGCAGAGAAGAATCCTCCTCCTTCCACTGCCAATAACATTAGTCCAGCTCATTTGTGCACCATCAATCAATTTTGAGAGTACTTCCTTCTCCTCCAACAACGAGGCGAGTAGCCCTTCATCCATAACATCGATCATTATAAGACTGCTCACACACCATTAAAAGCATTGAGAGAAACAACATAAAAGTAAATGCACCAAAACAGATCGGCTCATGGCAACATCGTGTAAGGAACAAGAGAGAAATATTCTCAGCAAGTATTTACAGAAAAAGAAATTCCACCAGAAAACTATTAATTGTAGGGAATGTCGAAAAGTAAGGTTGTTGATCGAAAAAATGAATAAAACAGAAGTAATGAAGTTGAAACCGAATTATAATCATGATCTCCAACGGTCCATTCTCCATGTGAAATGGTTGTTTGATTGCTACATCCCACCCTACATAGCATTTTTCTTTAATTTCTCTTTCTGGTGAACTTACCGGAATGAAAGAACTGTGAGGATGCACAAAGAGTACAGGACGATAGAAAATCGATGCCCATCTTCAGGACGGCAATTAAAACAGCCTAAACTAAAGGAGTGCTATTGTTCAGTTCTTACTACGATTGCTACTTTTGCTCTTACTACTATTACAGAATTATTTAATGGCTCCTAAGTGCGAACTACACTCAATGGGATAAAAGGCTGCTCCAGACATGCAATATAACCCTCTTTAGCCTTGAACAGAACAAAAGACCTTCGTCTATACAGCCAAGAGAAACAAACATTCAAAAAAGAACCTCGGAGACAACCGATGTATCACCACTAGATTCAACGATCCTCAGAGCTCCAATGCCTTAAAAGATTATAATTGCTCTCACAGCCAATCCAGCCAAACTAACATGTAACACAGAGAGAACGTTTCCAATTCCAATTTTAGCAGGCGGTTCCAAAGTTCATTAAAATTCTCTAAATCGAGCAAAGGAAAGAGGAAAGGATACCGATCACATTCAAATTAAGCAACCGATTTGAGCTGAACTAAGTTTCTGTCGTCATCGCAACGAGCGAGCCGACACGAAGACGATAGTCTCATCTAATTTCACTTCTATCGCAAGTTCCCACGCGCAGCACAAGACGACATATCTGAGCTCGAGTAAAAGCGACAGCATTCCAATTTTTTTTTTCACAGAGCATCCTCACCTCCGCAGATAATCGAACTTTAAAAAAATGATGCAGAAAACAAGACGACTCGGGCGACCTCAAATCAAGCACCGCCGCGCTCATCTATCCCCCGACTCTCCCACCGTCCGGAACAACGAAGCAACAAGCAACAGAAAGCCAGATCAAACGTAGAGACAAGGGGAGGAGCGGAACAAGCACCCGAAGAGAGACAGACGGATCGCCGAAGAGAGAGATCTCCTTCGGGTTCGGCAGGCGGCAAGGACTGGGGGACGGAATCGGAGGCGCCGGCGCCGGCGCGACGAGCTCCGCGACTGCCACGGAAGATCGCCGAGGAATTTCGGAGAGAGAGAGAGAGAGAGAGAGAGAGGGGTAGGGAGAGGGAGAGGGAGAGGGAGGAGGAGAAAAAGGGAAGAGGAATAGTGGAAGAGTATATATGGATAGGAATTATTTAAAAAGGAGGGAGGGACGGGGACAGTGACTGAAATGGCGCATGATAGCGACGGGACCCCATCTTGTTGTCCCTGCTTATTATTTGTTTTCCCGGGGAATATATTAGACCCGTTTGGTTCAACATTTAACAAAGGACTTTGAGGAAATATAAATACCTTTAGGCTAAAGGTATTTTTCAAAATGTAAGTAGTGTTTGGTAAAGTATTTTTTAGGAACGCATTTGAGGCGTAAATGCCGTTTGGTGAAAAATATACTTTGTAAAGTATTTTTACTTGTTTTATAATAAAAAAAAGTGGCGGCGGCGATCGGTGACCGGCAATCGGGAAATCGGAGACGACGGCGACCTCCCGGTGACGATGGCGACGGCGGCGGCGGCGGCGTCCGGCCACCGACGGAGGCGGCGTCTGGCGACCGACGGAGGCGGCCGGCAACCGGCGATGAGTGGCGACAGTCGGCCGCGAGTGAGAGGCGTCAAGTAAATGTGAATTTTTTTTTTTTAAAAAAATTAGTTGCATTTGAGATGCAACTTCTTAAAGTACCTCCAAAGGTACTTTGGTTTAAAGGCCTTTGGAGAGCATTTGAGATGCAATTGCATTTGCTCAAAGTGAGCCAAAAAATGAACCAAACAGCATTTGCATTTGGTCAAAGGACTTTAGAGCCACAATGCTCATTTCAAATGTTGAACCAAACAATGCCACTGTCTTTCTTCTCTCTCTCTCTCTCTCTCTCTCTCTCTCTCTCTCTCTCTCTCTCTCTCTCTCTCTCTCTCTCTCTCTCTCCTATGCTCTTCTCTTCCTCTCGATCAACCCACCCGAGCATTATTGTTTCTCATCCCGAAAGGCCCCGCTTATTTCACAGAATATACAATTAAGAAAAATAATTTTTCTAAAAAATCATAGAGATTCGTATCACTTAAATTAATTGATTAATAATCCGACCCAAAAAAAATTAATTAATTAATTAAAAAAGTATAATTCAGGTCCAAATTTTTGCGGACGATGAGAATATTTTTCCGTTTAATTTTTAGAAAAATATTTTCATAATCATTTGTTTTTCGCGAGACAAACGTAGCGGAAAATATGATTTTTCTAGAAAATAATTTGCAATGTTTGATTGAGATTTGAAAGTGGACTTTATGATATTTTTCATCATTTGATGAGGAAAGCTTGATTTGTTTTTTCTGAATCGACATACATTATTTGAGCGATAATAACTTCAACAAGGATAATCGAGGAACCAAGCCCGGATCCCCTGATTCTCAAGCATGACCAAGGGCAGTGGTCTTGGGTCCACTGAACCAGAGCCCGCGAAACCGATGCTAGTGACCAACTCAATGGGGTTGGGGTCCATTAAGGGCGGTCCTCAGCACCCCGGCCTCAGTATATCGAGGTCGAGCTCAGTACCCTTGTTGCCCATGCTCAAGACCCTAGTGCCATTACCCAAAAGCTTTAAGGTTAATTCCAGGACTCAGCCCAAATCTCAAAGCATAAGGGTGAGCAAAAAGAACTGACCATACTGGCTGCTTTGATTCGATTTTCGAGGGCGCCATTTCTGTCTCGGTTCCATAAAATCGAAATTGGTAATTGTTGGTCTGGTTCCTAATTTCAAGGGTGGAATCGCCCACCCAAACCGTCCAGACCGGACCAACCAACCATTTTTTTTCTAGTTTTGATTATATTCCTTAAAAATATTTGAGAAAATTATTTAAATTCACAAATTATTAAGGGTATTTCAATATATTTGAAATATGAATATATGTTTCAAGCACATGCGACCGGTTTTATTGGACCGGTTTTATTGGATCGCTTGAAAATCAGACTAGACCAATCGGTCCATACCGGTTCCAAGGACCATCAGATCAGTCCAGGATCCGATCACCTCTACCGGTGCCCATGTCCTAGGTGCCCGCACTTTGGTTCATTGTAGCCAAGCCCCAGGACCAGATCCCCAGCACTAGCACTTGCACCTGGACTCGATCAATGGAGGTCAGGATCAGATCTCGGCGCTCGCGCCTACTCCTAGGTCACCTGGGCTCATTTCTATTGAGGTTGGGCATCAAAGACTTGGAAGGCCAGGCTTGGATCCCCGGGGACCATATCCGAAAACGAGCACTAAGGACCCGGTAACGAATATGGATGTCACAGGGTATCCGCCTTGCTTACAAGCTTTATTTTAATATGTTATTATAGATATAGTATAGAGACGCATGCGGAAGCTAGATAAACTAAAAATAATCAGCGCCCATATAATCATAAGTGCATCAAGAACACAAATGGCAGGCACGTATAATAGGGTATGGCCTTACTCATAGGATTTTCTAACGGGTATAGCATGCATAAGTCAAGCGTTTCAAAAACATCTATTTTCACATAATAAGGCATCTTATGATAACGTTTCTATTCTTGGGAACACTTTTTTTATTTATATTCCCGGCAATCATTTCTTGGAACAGAAACGAGTTTGGTAAATGTAAAAAAAAAAAAAAAAAGGTAGGGGGAGAGGGTTTTGCTGAAATCACCCTAAGTTTGCAATTCTTGCCATCTCTAGCAAACCCACTGCCTTTACGACCCTCCGAGACTTGGTGGTGCTCGCGCTTCATTCGTCGGAGCTCACGGGGTCGAGCTCATTTAGAGCACAACAATGGAGGACATTAGCTGCGTCTCTGGTGGTCGCGGCGAGAAGGAGAGCGCACACCGGGAGAGAGAGGAGGAAGAGGCGTCTGGTCGAGGGGTTCTTGGTCTGTGAAAGGGAAGAGGGTGGCTCATGGTCTCTTTCTTCGTCCAACGTGTGGAAAGCGCTCGGCACGAGGATTATCGGCACACCCTCCTCGATCTTTCTCCCAAGTTTCAATTTCGGCTTAATTGTAGAATCCCTAAACCTAGCTCCTCGCCAAAACCCAGCCCCTGTCCTCCGCATCCATCAAGCTCTTTGCCACCAACCCATCCTTCCGCTGTTGCAACTCGATCCTCTACCGCTCTTCCCCACGCCGCATCGAGGTGATGTGGACAGATTAGAAGTCCCGGTTCTTGTACTCCAGAATCGCCTCACGGTCCTCCACTAGCCACTCAACTGCCCGAATCAGAGCCATCACATCGATGGCCACCGCATCCTCTTCCGCCTCACCCTCGAGCTCGGCAAGGAAGGCGGGGGTGGTGGTGGCGACATCGGACATGGCGACGTCGGAGCATAGGGGAAGACCTAGATGGCGTCGGTGGAGGAGATCTTACCTTGGAGGTAGTTGAAGAGAGGCTTGCGGTCAATGAAGGTGACAGAGGGGTGGTGGTGGCTCGCATGCTCGCCCTCAAGCTGTTTCTAAAAAGTGTTTCGGAACCCAGAAGCAAGTTGTTTTTATTTTTTGTTTCTACTCCAAAAATATTTTTGTTTCTAAAAAATGTTCCCAAATGCGTTTCTGGAGTGTTACCATACAAGCCTTGAATAACTATTTAAGTACATCTTTCTTTTTTCAAAACAAACACGAGAATCCATTGGGAATATTACAAAGCTAAATATCTACTCTCGAGTATTAACACCAAAGGTGTATTCCGATACCGTCACTGTTCGCAAAGCCGCTGGCACTGGATATCTGGGAAAAAAGGGAACAACTACATAGTGAGCCGAAGCTCAGCAAGTAAAACATCTAACCTAATGGCTAAGCAATCCATACATCATCCCTTCAATGCACAACTCACACACAAGAATCAACGGGATGCGATACCAACCAGAAGCCGCATCACAAAATAAGTATAAAGGGGTCACAAGACAATCATGGTCTATTAGACAAAATGAACTCGCAAAAACAAAATTCCATCAATCCTTTCCACCAACATCAAGGCCAAACTTCCTTTTGTGGGATTCCACTTCAATTCATCAAGTTCATTTGACAATCGGGACGATCGACTCCCGTACTCCACTTACAACCTCAAGTAATGGGTCGCACATACAACCTCGCCTTCCAAGGTCCACGTCCAACCCAACATTTCAGGATCTACTTTGATTCCTAACCAATCAACGACAATCCAAGCAATCCACCCTCATATTCAGCTCAAAAATGACTCAAGGATACAAAATCAAATAACGATTCGGCAATTAACCCCTAATTCCATTCTTAAAGCCAAATTCCCACCCTTGGATTTCGAGTTCAATTCACTTCAAATCGACGACGAACAAGACGACCAGCACTCAGATTTCAACTATCCATTGTCCAAATGTGCTAACTCAAGCAACAGATCGTTCGTATAAGGATGTTTTCTTTTCCATGCACACAAAACTCTCTCGTTTTATACCTATTTCCAAAATAACGAATATCACCATTGGGCATTCTAGAAGCTAGGATAGAAGTAGTACTTGATTGGAGTCCGAGTACGAAGGAAATGAGAGTCGAATTGCGTCGATACGAGCTCGGGTCGTCATCGTTTCCTTCTTTGGCCGCGCGAGTTTCATCGAGTTAGAGGGTAACGTGCGAGCGAGCTTGAGAGATTGAGGTCGTCATGCTGCAACTGCCGTGTAGGTCGCAATCGAGGAAAAAGTGACATCGGGCAGCTGAAAATTTCAACGAGCAGAGGTCGCACGACATGGGTCTCGCTGGATCACACAAGGAAGAGAGGCAGAGGTGCATTCGCGCAGGTGAGGGTGAGAAGGAGGGAGGGGAGAAAGAATAAGTGGAGGGAGTTTATATAGAAGGGGGGATGACTTAGCTTAAGGGTGTCGCGCTAAAATAGCGACCCAATTTCGCTTCAGATCAACTTCGGACTAACATTCAAACGAATACCAACGGTTCGCTTAAGACATAGTGCTCAACAACAATTTTGAACTTCATAATCCACCACACCAACTATTTTAAATCCCCAATTCATAATTACTAATATCCCGAGCCCTGTGAGTATTATTCAACTTGTATTTCCATTTGGCGAAAAATCAAACAATCCAGTTCTGAGCCCAACCTTTCTTGGGATCGGGGCCTAGGCCTGGCCTTAATTGACTCGAGCATGGGCGAGGGCACCGAGGACCTAGGCCTAGCCTTGATACACCCAAGCGTGGGTGTCGGGGCCTTGTGCATGACCTCAATAGACCCGAGCTCTTAAATTATGGACTTAGTCCCCATGCCTTGATGGATCTGGGCTCGAGACGTGGGGTCTCAAGCACGGCCTAGATGGATGGCGTGGAAGCCTTGAGGTCATGAGGCTGGTGATATACCTGATCCCAGCGGTTGAAGTCCGATGAACTTGGGCTAAACCATGATAAACCCAAGCCTTAGCGTTGAAGACCCGATCCACAACGTTGGGGTATTTGGACATGGCTTTGATGGAGCCGGGTGCTGATGCTGGGTCTCAAGCACGAATACTAGAGTCTGGGCCATGCTTGTTGTACTTGAGCCCAACCTAAATGGACTTGGTTGGAGGTGCCAAAATCGTGTGCCTAGCCTTGATGGACCCGAGCCCGAACGCCTCAGTCCTAGGGTTGGGCGTTGGAGATTCGAGCATGGAAAGGGATCATTGGCCCTGCCTTGATGGAACCTAATAAACATGACCTCGACTTCTAGACCATGTCCCACTACCAAGGGCCCGTGAGCGAGCATTTGAGTTTCTATGCCCAAATATAAATGTTGGAAACTAATTTCTAATTTGTATACGAAATACATGCGGAAAACTCTTGATTAAAGCCCAGAATTAACTTACTTAGATCACTGATCGGAGAACGATTACACGAGGAACCGTACCCACTGTCCACAGATTAAGTGTTGCCTTCGCAGTCTCGAGAGTCCGTTCTATTGCCTTCGATACGATTCAATGTCGAGGGGGGAGAGACGTTTGTCGTGAACGAACGTCTGTATTTCTTGGAGAGGAGAGGGAACCTACATCAGTTCTATTTGACGTATATTAAGGTGACGTGAAGAGACACGTCCGTTTGATTTACAGATAACCGCTATTGCGGTTATCTGTGGAGGCGGGTGTGATTGCCCGCATGGGCGCACACCGTAAGCCCTATGTTCCATCAACTCCCACTCGCCCATGTAGGGCAAACAGCTTATACATGTCCACAGAGGACTAATAACTCCCACTCGTCCACAGAGGACCAAGCATAACTCTCTTTATATCTACAAAGTTCATATTGACAAATAATCCGTGCGACCAGCATACACTGAGAGCTCGTTGTCACACATCCGTTAGGAGTATTTGACAGCTCAAATAGACATAATCAAAAGTATATTTTCGTATGCTTGTACCCTAGATCGATCAGTTACATACATAACTCTCTCTGGATCTCATTTCAGCATTATACGTTATATTTACAATTATGATCACACTAAATAATCATAACCGGCCGGTTTGTGAACATAAATCTATTATGTGACTCAAAAAACTCGAAATCGATATTAGTCTTCCATTAGACCTCTCAATCTCAGTTCAGCTCGCTTTTCTAGAAATGTCCCTTTAGATCGAATCAATTTCATGACCATAGGCAACACCCTAAGATAGCGAACACTAAATAGAAATCTTGAGAATAACGAAGAGTCATAAGGGCACCAAATGATGAATTTTTATCCTCGAGAGTCTCACACGGCATAGAAAAAGTTGAGATCATAACTTTTGCCAACTCTCATTGGTCGACAATGCATACGTAATATGAAGTACGTATTACGGTATTTTCTCCTTCCCCATGGAGCGTATGTCTTTCTATTTTAATACCGTACAGATGATCACTTAGACATACTCAATGTCTAACCAGAGTTCACGTAACAACTCCAACCAAGAGTTTCCATCAGAACTCTCATCTGGTAATAAAGACAAATAAAGTGAAATACGTGGGAGGACTAATAATAATAAAAATCTCTTTATTTCACTTTCGGACATTACAAATAATAAGTTCTCATCTTAACATTTTGTTAAGGCGGCATAAATATTTTAAGTTTCAGCTCTCAATTATCATCTAGATAATAAGCTTAAATTTGCCTCATCTCTATTCATCACGTAGTGAATAGAGGCGATTACCCGTGTGAGTGGGCTAATCTCTCATCTGTCTGACATACCTTCTCAAACTAATGTACTGAACATTAATATGCATAAATGTTACACAAAACCATAAACAACAATAATGATAACAAATATCATTAAAGCATTAATTGTCATAGGCATCAGTAATGATAACAAATATCATTAATTCATTAACTGTGAACTTTGGGGAACATAAGCATCCAATACCCTAATTTCTACGTCATTCTAGAGATTCTAATTCAAAGAACTAATCTTTCTGTCAACAAATGACCAGGTCAAGACATCTCTAGAAATTCATTTCATGGTAGGATCTGTTTTCATTCTATGCGTAGATGCACTATATGTCCACATCTTTTCATACAAACATGTCTTCCACAACATCATATTCCGAGTCAATACGTTTGGTCTTGCAGTGGATCCTCAGTGTAAACTCTTGCTACTTAACTATCACACTTAACTAATAATTGGACATGTAGCATTCTTAGTGATACTTTATTGATCCAAACATCTCTCAAGTCAAAGACCATTTTATACTACTGCTGATAACACCACGAGAACATCTTCCATCGTGGATAAGGCCATGCACATTTGCTTCTTACTTTTCCATGATATGGCGCCATTACTCAGTAAGAATGCAAATCCTGAGGTAAAATTCCTCTCATCTATATCTCCCCCTCAATCAATATCAATATACTTTCAAGGTGCATATCTCTACCTTGAATATCAGTAAATTGATCAGCAGTACTTTCACATATCTCAGAATTCTATTGACGGCAATTCAGTACACTTGACCTCTATTAGATCGGTACCTTCTTACCATTCCAACTGAATAACAAATATCAGGTCTCGAACATATCACAGCGTACATTGAGCTACTAACAGCACTAGCATATGGATCACTTTCCATTTCTTTATTTCCTTATGGAGTCTCAAGACACATGTTTCGGCTCAAACCTTTACCATTTATAATAAGAGTATATCATCAACATATAATGATAAAATCACAAATTGATTTTAGGATCTTTTGATATATACACATTGGCCTTTATCAATTGTTACAAAATCATATGCCACTAAGACAGCATGAAAAACGTATATATCAATTTCTCAAAGACTGCTTAGGGCCATATTCTTGGCCTTCATTCACAACTCTTGTAGGTTGTACCACATAGGTTTCTTTCATTAATTCTCCATTGAGAATCGCAGTCTTTACATCCTTGATGTAATTTTAGATCCATACTCATCATTATTACCAGAATAAGGTGAAATGATTATTACGATTCACCATAAGGCCAGCCTAAAATTGCTCAAACAAGCCATCAGTTTTACGCTTTCTTTTGAGAACATACTTGCTCTCAATGGCTTTGCGTCCATTCAAAATTTGATCTCATTAACTCCATCTCTTTTTCCATCTTTTTCCATTGCTTGTATCCACTTTCCCTTATCAGGGCAAATCGGAGCCTCACTTTATACTCCTTGACTTATTCTCTTATTATGGAGCAACTATGAAAGCTTATAAAGCTTCTTGCGACTCGTTCGCTAGATTTGAGATCATACACGTAGTACATCATTGAGATCGTACACTTAGTACATCATTCTCCATTAAGCTCCCACTCGGATCATACAATGACGACATCTTTTACACATCAAGTGGTTGCAATTGAGACTAATTCGAAATAAATTCCTCACTTCTTACATTGCTCCCACTTGGATAAGATGTCCATAAGCAATCATTGTCACTTTCCTAAAATTCAACCAGAGAATAGTCTTGAAGTATCTCGCCCTTTAGAAATTCATTCACTAAGAATGTGACATTTCGTAATTCGAATTCAGTTACACTCCTCACTTTCTTGCTCATCCATAGCATTTACCCTTTCGAGTGCTCTTAGTATTTTACGAAGATACTTTTGCCTCTAGGGCCCAATTTCCCAAACTTGTGGGAGAACGCGTGTGCATAGAAAGCATATCAAGGCCTGAGAAAAGTCAAAGCTCATTGTCGACCTGTCCACAACTCATATGAAGTAGTGGTAACTGATTTATAAGGCACACATTTAAGTATCTAGACAGCCATCAACAAATATATCACCACAAAAGACGATATTGTGCTATCATAGACTTAACCATATTTATTATTGTCGTGACCCTCTCCGCCCTCGAGGAAGGACAGTCGAAGGGGGCTAATGGGCCGCCCGATCGTCGCCTGATTGGACGCGGGCCTCTCCCAAGGTCCATTACCCAAATCGCAACGGCTGGATATACGTGGTCGACCTTTAATGCGGTCTGGTGACATGCGATATGTGTACATGCTAAGGAGTCGCCACCAATCGTTTCGTGGAGGGTACGATCGAAAACCCTATCGAATAGTTGGGAGCGATCTATTCGATTCTGCGGAAACCAGAGAAACGGGATCGGGGACTTTGTTACGCTAACTGTCAGAGTTGACGCTCTTTCGGTACCTAAGTTGAACGGTTTATCTAACCTTAGGATTCATGCAGACGAGTGAGGTACGGATCCTAAATCCAGGAGTTCATGCAAATGGGAATGACTACCCTATCACTTACAATCAATAGAAATAAATGCGCAAATCAATGATCTAATACATGCGGATAAAACACATGAAATCAGCATGGTATCTGTCGACACTTGATTTTTAATCAGTTTTTCGTTAGAAAAATATTTAAAAATCCATAAAATTTATAAAATTGAAAATTCAACTTTCAAGTCTTGTCCTAGCTTAAGGATCTATTTTTAAACAAAAAAAATATTTTTGGTATTTTTCGCATTTTTTAGTATTTCTCGAAAATTAAAAATACCTAAAAAATACAAAAAATAGCATTTTAGCCACAAAAATATGAAAAAGTCTCCAATATTTTTATTTTAATTCTTTATTCATTGTGGACTTTGAAAACTCAAAAAATTCAAATTGAGATCACACAAGTCTTCACAAATGTGAATCCAAATTGAGCCAAAAAATTCATTGGAGGCGCTTACAGTCTTTTTCTCACTTCGTCCAAGTTTTGACATTTGGTTCTTACACCTTTAATTGCATTTTGGTTCAATCAATTTTAATATTTGAGCAGATTGCAAAATGGGCATATTGGCATCTCAAATTTAGTCCTTGATTTTCGATTAAGGTCAAATTGAACATTCTAAAAGAGAACCCATGCATAAATGGACCTTCACCCATAAGTCTTTTGGCGTTTTAAACACTTTAGTGGGGTGAAAATGACGAGAATTGGTCATGAAGAGGCCTAATTGGATAATTTTTCTATCCGGGTCAAACCCGACCTCGATTGACCCGGGTCAACCCAACCAAAGGCAAAATTAACCCAACGCCTGCATTCTTGTCTGCTCCTCTCACGTACAACATGCAAAAAGAAGGCAAAACCCAGAAGCCCAACCCCAATCGGAGAGGATGTCCTCTCAAATGTAGCACATGAGTACCTCCTGTGTCTGGGTGATCCTGGAAGCACAAAAAAATGACAAGAAATACAGCTGTGGGGTGGATTTTCGGATCAACAACAAAAGGAGAAGGGATGGGAAACGCATGGGGGGCTCTCGGACCCTGAAGGCTCCTCGTTTGCAAAAGAAGAGAGAAGGTCCAAAAGGAAAGGGGTTCGTTTGGGGAGAAAGGGGAGGAATTCTGCGGTCAAAAAATAAAAGAGAGAAACAGAGCGAGAGAGAAAAATGGAGGAAGAGCAAACCGAGAGAGAGCACCGGAGAGAGAGGAGCTCGTGAGGGGGTCCTTCGTGTGAGCATGAGAATGAGTGAGTTTAGAGGGTGATGAGCTTCCTGAGAATGCAAAAATAAAAGGGAAATGGAGAGACCAGCATAGCGGATAGTTGAGCGTGAGAGAGAAACACATGAGGAAGGGGGAGTGAGGTTTTAATCGCGAGAGAACCGAGCAGCACAAAAGGAGCACAAAGAGAGGATTTTTTTTTTTGGTATTCGCTCATTTACAGGGAGGGGTCTGGGAAGAACTCGTTGAAGGCATGTGTTGACCAAATCGACAGGATTCTCCTAGTTTGGTAGTAGAAGATTATAGGAGATTCTCCTGATTTGGCTGTTATTGTTGTTACTTTGTATATTCCCTAAATATCGGGAAAATAATTGTAATCCCTGAATATCGGGAAATAATTGTGAACCTCTATCAATAAAAGGCAGTCCCCCTCTCAAAGAAAGATCATAACTTTGAGAGAGGATTCCCGAGGACGTAGGCTTACTTAGCCGAACCTCGTTAAAATTGTGTTTCAGTTCTTTTCCTCTAAATTCATCATGGTATCAGAGCAGGTTCAATTCTAGCCTGTTGTTGTTTGTCTCGACTATTCTTTTATAGTCGCCTTGTTGCTGTGGTGTCACTATGGAAGGATTGGATGACGGCAATAAATTGCCGACTGTTCTAACTTCTCCTTCTACCAAAAGTCTTCTGCAAGAATCTCACAGCCAACGTCTTACCAACATGCTTCTGAACGAAAGGAATTTTCTTCCTTGGTCACGAGCTGTAACCGTAGCGCTCGGAGGCCGTTCGAGACTCGGCCACATCAATGGTAAGATCAAAGCTCCTTCAGAAAATGATTCCGGATACGGGGAGTGGCTAGCCAACGATCATTCCGTTATGTCCTGGATTTTCAACTCCATGGAGCCTCAAATCTATGAGATTTTTGCATACTCCAACTCAGCGAAAGCCTTATGGGATGTGTTAGTTGGAATGTATGGGCAACTTAGAAATGCCTCTCGGATTTTTGAAATCCATCAAGAATTAGCAAATTCAAGACAAGAAGAGAATCAATCGTTTACCTCTCATCTTGGAAATTTCAAGAGGAGGTGGGACGAGCTTCGTCAGTACCGTCCTGCCACTCAATCCGTTATTGATTATGTTCGCAGAGAGGAGGAAGATCAGATCTTTCAACTTCTGGCTAGCATTCGTCCAGAATATGATGATCTCAGGCGACAGATCTTGATGAGCCCTCACCTGCCATCTCTCAACGAAGTCTGTGCCACGATTCAGGGAAAGGAAACTCGGCGTCGGGTCATGAATCCAGCGCCGCCTAACCTAAAAGGAACTGCTGAAATCTCGGCCCACAATGTCATGACCAACAAATCAGCGGAGGTTGTCGCCAGATTTGCCAAGGGAAAGACGAAGAAAATCGGTCGTTTTCATTGCGAACACTGTGATCGTGATGGTCACACCAAGGATCGGTGTTGGATTCTTCATCCTCATTTGCGGATTAGCAGAGAGAAGGGGGCAGAAGCAAAATTTGCGGCTCAAAATGATCCAATTGACCCGATTGAATTGAAGGCCAAACTTGAGAGTCTTACGAATCAATTTCAACTACTTTTGCAAAGCCAAGGATCCAACATCAAGACAATTGGATCAACCGGTCCATCTGCTGAATCAAGCCATATGGTACAAACTTCTGGTAAGGTGTTCCTGACTCAGTTCAAAAGCCAGTTTGTTATAGACTCGGGTGCCTCTGACCATATGTTTAATTCTGATCAAATGATGGTTAAAATTCTCTCCAATGATTCTTCTCCTATTACTGTTGCTAACGGGGCACAAGTTCCGACTCAAGGAGCGGGAAAATTCAAGATGTTGTCTAGGAGTTCTAATGCCTTGATCGTACCTGATTTGAATTCAAATCTATTGTCTGTTAGTAAGTGTACGAAAGAATGGAATTGCAATGTCATTTTTTCTGCTTCAAAGGTGGTATTTCAGGATTGCATCACCAAGAGGATGATTGGTGAAGGGAGGCTGCAGAATGGACTCTATGTCATAGATCAATACCCTGAGGCGTTGAGTGCAATCCAGAATGCTAAGAAGACATCGGAACTATGGCATAGACGCATGGGTCATCCATCTGATCAGATTTTACACATTCTTGATAAATCTTTATCTCATGATTCTAGTTCGTGTGATTGTTGTCGTTTCGCAAAACAACATAGACTCCCTTTTCCCAAGAGTGCACATTTCTCTTCAGAATTATTTGATCTAATTCATTCTGATGTCTGGAGTGCTCCCATTGAATCTTGGGATGGCAATAGATATTTCGTCTCCTTCATTGATGATAAGTCTCGCGCTACATGGTTGTATTTGCTCAAAACCAAAAATGAGGTTCTTATTGTTTTTCAGGAATTTTGTGCTATGATACAAAATCAGTTTAAGACAAATATGAAAGTGTTGTGTACAGATAACGGGACAGAATACACCAACCAAGCATTTCAAGCGTATTTGCGTAATTTGGGCATTCTCCATCAGACTTCCTGTGTTGGGACGCCCCAGCAGAATGGCATAGGAGAGAGAAAAAATCGTCATCTTTTAGAAGTTACTCGAGCCTTACTTTTTTCAGGGAATCTACCGAAAACATATTGGAGTGACGCTGTTCTCACCAGTTGCTATATTATTAATCGGATCCCTAGCCGAGTGCTTGATTACAAGATTCCGGTAGAAATTTTATATAGAAGGAAGTTTAATATCTCACATTTGAGGGTTTTTGGCAGTACATGCTACGTTCATTCGAGCAATGGTAAACTCGATCCTCGTGCTCAGAAGTGTGTATTCGTGGGCTATTCTTTAGCTAAAAAGGGATACAAGTGTTACGAGCCCACCACAAAGCGCCTCTATATATCCCGTGATGTTTACTTTGATGAAACTAATATGTACTATTTGTCGCGACCCGTCCGAAAGCGAACGCGGCTAATGGATTACCGATCACGGGCCTTCCCCCGCACAAGGGTGCGAATCACGGGCTTTGGATCGGCGCGGGCCCTCCCAGGCCCATACCAAATCGCGGCGGGAATATTTTCCAAGGATTCGACGATAAGAGTCGATCGCTTTCGACCTTCAGTATGGTCGTGGTGGCATGTGCAACTTGTGCATGCATTTGGAGTCGCCACCGGTCTTTCTTGGAGGGTAGACCGGAAACCTTACTGATCGATTGGGAGAGATCGATCAGTTCTGCAGAACCAGAGATTTTGGGTTCGGGGACTTGGTTACGTCGGTGTCATTACCAACGCCCTTTCGGTACCTAACGCGAGTGATTTTCCTAATTAATATTTCATGCAGGCGCAATTTTGGGTGAGGTAGGTTTGATTCAGGGTTTCATGCAGATTGGAAGACTATTCCTATCAATCACAATCAATTTTAATGAAGGCGCAAACAAGTGCATAAATAAATCTCATCGATGCACATCAATTCAAGTCAATGGCTTCCTAGCATAGCCATAAGGGCTTAGGGAAGGTATGATTTCGGACCGGGGTAAAATGGGAAGACTTGGAGGCGATTAGCCCGAAGGGAAAAATCGTCAACTTTTGAAAGAATTGGATACCGAATTACCCAAAATATTCCATGGTCAGTTGATTGTGGCCATTTCCCATTTTTGAGAATTTGTTTTTTGAATTTCTTGATTTTTCTTCAATTTTTGGAAGACGATTCGCCCAAAGGGCGAAATCATCATTTTAAGAAGGGTCGGGGTTCAAAACACCCGGAATGAGTCTTGGCCAGTTGTTCGTGGCCATTTCCTATTTTTTGGGATTTTTCTAGAATTTTTAGAATTTTTTTTGGAAGAAGGTTTGCCGGAAGGGCAAAACCGTCATTTTTGAAAAGACCGAGGGCCGAAAGACCCGAAACAGGTTGTGGACAGTTGAATATGGCCATTTCCTATTTTCTGGAATTTTTTTAGAATTTTTCTGAAATTTTCTGATTTTTTTATGATTTTCTATTTTTTATTGAATTTTTGAATTTTTTATTATTATCTCGAAAATCGTGTCCTGGATTGGGCTGCAAGGCCCAACCCTTCTAAAGTCGCGGGCTAAGAAAAGCCATAAGGCCCAAATAAGAATCTAAAGGATAAAGCCTCAACTTTCCTTCTAAAACCCACTATCCAGCCCATCTCCTTTCCTTTCTTTTTCTCTCAATTTCCGGATCACATCAAGCCCAGCCACCGAAACATACTAGCAAAGGCCCAAATTACCAATCAAACCCAAACTACAAAACAAAACCTCACACTTATTCTGCACCTCCACGCTCCACGTTTTTTTTTTGGGTTTGTTATTTTATTATTTTTATACTACTTTTCTCCCACTTTGTCTTTTCCTGGTCATCTTCTTCGTGGAAAATTTTTTGTTCCTGCTGGGAGCAAAACACAGATCTTATGTGACTAAAGCCTCCCACCGCTTTTTTATTTTTATTTTTTTTGTTTGCCTAAACTGAACTAAGCCACCTAGACTAACATTCTAAACCGAAGCTAGACCGAAACAGTCGCTAGTGGAAGTACTGGACAGACCCGAACAACACCATCCCGACAAAGAAATTTATACGGAAGATAAAAGTTTACGTCAAAACCAGGTTTTTCTTATCCAAGCATCGTCAATGGAGTTATAGGGATCTTACCTAAGCTCCGTAGGGAATGGACGAAGTCTAGTCGGCGGCCGCAAACTTTTGGCTCGGACTGAGCTCCGTGGGGATCGAGCTACCATCTCCGGTGCGAATCGATGCAAAGCAACTTTCTAGCGATTCCGACGGCGGCTAGTACTCCAGAGATGCTATAGTCGCTGTCAAGAAGCTTGAGAAAGCTTGCTCGAGCAGTAACTCCACTTGCATCCATCTCCCGCAGTACCTCCCCTCTCTCGGCCTCTTTTATTCCTCGCGTATGTCTCACCTCAAACTAAAGAACAAGACCCGCTACATTTCGTCCTGATGACAACAGGCCAGTGACGCTACTTCCGCCATCTAGAGTCCTCTCAAGAAGCAACGCATCCAACCTACGGCGGCCGACTCATCCACCGATGGCAACTCGAGACCACTCCAACTATTATCGACACGAGAGAGAACGAGTGGCGGATAGGCTAACCTCCCGGTCAACAGTATGGAAGTACCAGCATGAGGACGGCAACCATCGTAGATATGAACTTCACAGCACTTTCCATGACCACCTTTTATGCTCCTCCTCCATTCCTCTCTTTTAATGTTTCTTTTCTTCATGCCCTCCATCCAGTCCCACGAGCATTCTCCATTATCTCTTCTTTTGTTTATTTTATTATTACTAATCCCCTTAGCCTTTTGACCGCTCCACTCAAGATCCCTTAGTGGAATCCAATTGTGGATGGCCTTTTATATTACTTTGCTATTATTTTATTTATTATTACTTGCCGTTGTCTTTCGGGAGATGCCACGAATTGCAGATTTATTTTCCAAATTGGTATATAGCACTAGCAAAAATGATTTTTTTTTTATGAATAAAAAAAAGACTATCAGAATTGAGGTGTCAACAGCTGCCCCTCTTTGAGAGAAATCTCGTCAGAGGAATCTCCTTAGAGGTTTCTCTCAAAGACAAGGTGACACCCGTGTTCTGACCGACTCGACTGGGAAACTAAAGGAAAAATGAGTCATAACATCCAATTTTGTCGTGCATGTCGATGTATGCTCTTCTCTTTCTGCCCCCATGATGCGATAGAGTTAGAGAGTAGGGTATGTACCTGTCACTCACCTGTCGGATGCTGCTGGTTGCGACGACTTTCAAGAAGATGCCTAGGACTCGTTTCAGAATATCCTAGGGAGATTAAGCTCTGACCTGTATGGTAGGTCATACCATTATGGGATTCCTAACTGGTAGGAAGCTAAGGAAGGCGCATCCCACGCTTTGGGATTTGCCAAGGATTTCGATCCGTATGGTGGATCGGACCTTTGTGTCGATCCTTATGGGGATATTTACTAATTCGTTGACCCTTATGGCAGTATCTACCATCATGTTGATCCTTCAGGCGGTTTCTACCTTGGTTTGATCCTTCAGGCGGTTGCTACCTTTATTCGACCCTTCAGGCGGTTTCTACCTTGAGTTGACCCTTCAGGCGGTTTCTACCATGAGTTGACCCTTCAGGCGGTATCTACCATTCGTTTGACCCTTCAGGCGGTATCTACCTCGGTTTTGCTTTTGAGAAGGGGTCTCATGGCGAGGGTTCTCCACGTCCGATGAGACTTCCTAAATTTTGAAAAGAGGTCCTAGGACGAGGGTTCTCCACGCCTGCTGGGACAGTTTGCTGACTTCTTCCGAAAAAGGGTTCTATCCTCACCCCTTTTTTTTGGAGATCCCGAAGTTTGTCGGGAATTCAGTTTTGAAGCAGTGAAAGATTTTATTTTGACAAAGCTTCACTTGAGTCTGTTGAGGCGACATTCTAGGAGCTGGGTTCTCCAGGTATCCTGCAGAAAGTTCAAACCTGTGTGCTCCACTCCACGGAGCAAGTGTTTTTCTGGGATTTGGGGTTTCCAAGAATCCTGCAGAAGTTTGAGCCTGAAAGATTTTTCTTCACCAAGAAAACGTTAGTAATCTTTGGGAAGACCACGGCTGTCCATTTGACAAAACTGTATGATTTAAGTTTTAATCATGAAATGTGCATTTTGATGCTGGAGGTTATCCAAAGCATTCTTGCAACATGCAAATGTGATCACAAATTCCTTGCATGGAAAATCTGGATCAACAGTTTGAAAATTCCAAAACGAGTCAGTTCGAAACATCAATTGGAATATTTCTCGACAATGAAGTCTTCTCACCTGTTTTGGGATAATGGTTTTTATAGGGGATGCACTCGATTCCCTACTAACCTGTGCCTAGGTTTTAGGCTCATTCGCAGCGCATACATTTTGATCGGTCGGGAGGTCTTCCACGGGACCGTAATGTTGGGCTCGGTTATTGATCTTCAAGGGGGACTCACTTTTGAGTCAAGGTCATTGAATAAAAATTTTCATCATCTGCTTCGGGTTTACAAGCCAAGAACCCTGCAAAATGAGAAAGAAATAGTCTTGCTCGTACTTCTCCGAGCTAAGTTATATGCTAACCCAAGTGTCTTAGTCAGAGAAGACTGTTTCAGGGTTATGATGTTGGTAGGATTGGGGACCGAAAAAAACTTATTTTTGGCCCAGAATTTATGAGGGGATTGACATTGGTGATCATTGCAAACTTGTCACATGTCTTTTCCATTCTGCGTCTTCAATTTTCGAGGCGTGCAACCGCTTTTGAGGTGTGCACGAATTCTTTAGAGAGCGTCTCTGGCTGCCTTAAGGGATTGACAACTCTGTCCGCGTCTTTCTTCCACGCTTGACATCATTTGGAGGAGCGGTCTTTTTGATCTGACTCCTTTAGAAATTTTCTCTTTTCCCATCCAAGTTTTCACTGGGGATCAAGCAAACGGCTTGCACGAGCATCGACCTTGCTTTTACCAGGCACTTTGTTTTTTTCTTGATGCCGGGGATTTTTCTCATTTTCATTTTTTTATCATTTTTCTTTTGAAATCCCATTTTTCTCATCTTCAGGAGATCACTTTAGACATATGATCGAAAGTCTAAACATGCTTTAAGCATTAGCCTAAGAATTTCTTTGTAATCCCTAAGTCTCGAATTCCTCCGTTTCTGAAGTGATGATGCATCCGTCTTGGAATGTGCAATGATCACCAACGGGTTTATGAAATAATTTGGCAGGCCCAACTTGGCTGTGCAAAGGATATGGTGTGTGGGATAGAGAAATGAATGCTTCTCGTCATCCTATGGCACTTGGGTTACCATATAAACAACACACAAAGATTGATGTTAGTCCGAGTAAGAAAATTTCTAACCATTTTCTCCTGATGTTGCTGGACTCACCTCCATTTTGCCCCAATGTGGGGTGGTTCTTGACAGGGTTGAGAATGAAAACCGCCGTTCAAAGGGGTTGTCAACGGTCACATGTAGTGTTTGGGGATAAGAAACGAATGCCTCCGTCGTCCCAACCCATGTAATCGCTGCGAATGATCCCTACTTCCATAGGTCCAGATTTTACTATCTGATCCGCTCCACTTATCTCTCAGGTGTATGTAGGATGTGTTTGGACTGGGCTCGCCTCTCTTTTGAGGAAACTTCCTTTTGAATGGTTTGAAAACTAATCATATTTGGAACAATTCATTTCTTTTTCTCCAAAATTTATCCGTCGAGGGGATTTTGTGATGTACCGTGCATGTTCTATTCATGCTTCAGGTAACCTCCCGATTTAAATCATGAATATCGATGCATTGGAAAATCTTTATGCCGGCTGAAAGGATTCTGACATTTTTTTTTCTCCAGCTAACTGGGAAAAGGGATACTTACCTGTCCGTCGCAGCTGCGGATCCCTGCAAATGTAAAAGAAGCATATCATTGTATGTTCACGAATTTTTCAAAAATCGAAACGATACATCCTACCCTTGGTCATGTACTCTAACGAGTAGTACATGGGATGTAAAAACTTGTTCGTCTGCAAGGCGATTCCCCTGTCAAGGATAAACAATAAGTGTCAATTCATATTCCCAAATTCAAGACAAATTGAGACGATACAACTTTACTCTTGATTTTCATCCCATTCTGATGTTGCGTATTGATATGAACAACATCTATCAAATCCGCCTATCCATGTTTGGAGTGTTTGTAACATCAATGGTTCATCTGCCCCTAGTTAGGCAACGTATGTTCTGTTATTTGAACGCATGGCTCCTTGAGTGCTTTATCCATGTTTATCATCTGAGAAGGAAAAGAAAGGCGACATTATTTCGGTATTTGATTGAAGATCGTTTAGGAACGATACATCATTTTACCAAATGGGTTGTTTCGCGGCCGAACGTATTTCGTATTGTAGGGGTAGATCCCATTATGCCCCGCAGATGATAGTCATTGCTCGGGGAACTTGCTCTATAGATTAAGCGATTAATCCATGGCCCTCGGCTTGAAGATGTTCAAAGGGTAATGTTGACACTCAGAACGGTTAGTTTTAAGCGTTAATTAAAAATGTTCCCATGGGAACTTTACAACAAGATCAGTAACACATTCATTTAAAGTATTCGCCCTCTCACTCTCCTGAGCCTTTTAGTGATTCAGCACACGGGCCTCGAACCAGACGCATGGTTGCCGGTATCGGTCACGACTACGAAAATGCACCTGTTCTAAAATGCTTGACCCATAGGCTGAGTTGCTCATTCAGGAAATCGTCCGACTGTTCAAGTCGTTGGCGTTCAAGTTGAGCATCCTTAATCGCTGGTGATGGATTTCTCCCACTACTTTCGGCATGAATAACTCGTTTCCCCGAGTTATGCTTGATCCACATGCCGAGTTGCTCACTGAGGAAATCACTTGATTTTTCAAGCCATTGAAGTTCAAGTCTGGTATCCTCAACGGCTGGCGATGGATTCCTCCCACTACCTTCGGCATGCACAACCTGACTCCTCGAGTTAGGACTTCCATTGTTGTCCAATAAATTTGTATCCAATGCTGGATTCGCCGTAGGAATAGCACTAACGATCGGTTGGTGCTCAAATTGGGGAGTCCCTATTTGCTGTAATTGAGGTACATACTCTTGAGGAGTACTGAGGTAACTCATGGGGGAATTCAGCCGATCGAACCAAGAATAGAGGTCTTCAAGGAGATCGTCTGATCCATCGAGCCACCGACACTCAGGTCGAGTATCGTCGGCTACTAGCGAAGGAATTTTGTTGCCATTTTCGTCATGAACGACCTGATTTTTCGAGCCGGAACCTCCGTAGTTGTCTTGCAAGATTGTATGTGTATCTCCTGCCAATGCTAGATTCGCCGTAGGACTAGCACTAACGATCGGTGGATGCTCAAATTGGGGAGTCCCTACTTGCTGGAATTGCGGTACATACTCTTGAGGAGTACTGAGATAACTCAGGGGAGCACTCTGATTGATGCTTGAACAATCACCCGCGTAATTGCCAATTTCGTCGATGCTGAGATGTGATTGGGTGCTTCTTGCTTCATGAGGATTGCGGTCACAGCCACGCATATAATTTAAACTTGAATCGTCTCTATCTTGGTTTGGCGCCATTTGTCCCTCTCTCAGTCGTCTCCTGTAGCGCCAAAGGCGATTCTTGACATTACCTACAGCCAGACCTGGCACGTTCATGATCTTGAGTATACGCAGTGGGCAAGCCAAGTTGATCCCTAACTGTTGAACTGTATCGACAAATTTGCTACGAAGCTCCGGAGTCCAACAAAACCTTTTTTTCTTGTTAGCCGAAGTAGTGTTAGCAACTTGGCGGCTACTCTCCGCGGGATCTGGTTGCGTTGGAAGTTGCTCTGGGGGGAATTCAGTGGTCTCAGATAGGCTGGTTGTGATGGTGAGTTCATCATTGAGCGGACCTGACTTGTCATGACACATGTCCCCTTCCACAATGGGCGTCGACTTTGACCTTATAGCACTGGGTTTCTCTTGTAGACCCTCGACGGTACCCGTCTGTTCCGAAAGATGTTGTGAAGGGCATTGCAACATATGAGCATTATAAATCCCCAGATCTGGCTCTTCAGTGAACGTTTCGCCGGTGGGAACAGGGTTACCGCAATCAAGGCAAGTAGCGATGCTTAGAGCTTTTTTATACTGAGTGTTTTCTATTCGAAGCTTTTCATTTTCCTCCCTCAGAATCGTTAACTTGCGTCGATCGCATTGATGTTTCAGACGGGTTCGTTTGTTTTCAAACCAGGACTTGACCTTCCGAGGCTCCAACCCTAACTCCTGGCCCATTTTGATTCTTTGTTTCTTGTCTCGATAGGGGTATTCCCTGAAAAAATACTCAAGTTTATGGACATGACCTGAAGTGTGGCGTTGGAGATGCTTCCCTTTCTGACGTCGATCACCACCGTGGACACCGTTCTCGTTAACCAGGCCTCGGGTTTCATCACTGGGAAGGTCGGCTTCCGTGGCTCTCGTGTCGGGTTCGGTCCCGGGATCTTTAAATTCTTCTAGCAGCTCAAGCTCGGAGACCTCTAAGTCTGGCGTTTCCAGTAAATGACAGAACCCCTTGAACATTTTGATCGAAATATCACTGATTGATTTTTCATTAACTCGGCTTACTCTGTCCCTCCTTGGATCCTCACTTTTTCTGCAAATTCTGAAAGGTTAAGTGAGTCGGATCACCGTTCTTTGATCAAAGGTGATGGCTACCTGACGAGCGCTCTTCTCAAGACTTCGTAATTCCCACTTTCTCTTTTTTACTCTTTTCTACGTGAACGGAGCCTGAAGATCTCTTGCGTTGATTTCGCTTTGTCGAGCACTACGCCTGTCCCCCTGGCCCAGTCTCTAGAGCAATAGGTCTGCCCACCTTTCGGCGCCATTATGTTTTGCTAAACCCGAGATCACAGGACGGTGGTGGATCCGTGACTTATCGGGGATGCATTAATAAAACCTGCTTGGCGCTGCTGCACATAAATTATTATTATAACTTTCCCTTGCTTATTCGAGCGTTATAAGGTGAGAGATTGATGTTAAGAAGATTAATATTTTAGCCTAATCAGATTCAGTCTCTCAAACACTCTCCCAACATTCATTCTCTTCTCTACCATTCGATCATACATGGCTTCCTCTTCCGTACCTGCTGCCTTAGCCGAAACTTCAACCCAATGGGAGAGATTTTATCACCTCCTGGGTAGAGGTTATGGTTATATAAATAATCATCCCGAAGCCGAGGTTGAAATTCGTACTCTGATTCCGGCCTTGGACACCGCATGTATCGAAGGTACTAAACTGCAAAGGGAGTTTGTGATTTTCCCAACTCTCTTCACCAATTTCCTGGAGGCTTACCATGTTGCTAGCTGGGATGTCACTTTGGCTTGCATCGTACGAGCTCGCTATCAAGACAGGGCTGAGTCCCTGGTGTTGGCCACGCTGACGGCCGATAACCATAAAAGAGCTGTTGAATACGCCCACGCCCAGATCTCATTGCTGGTCCGTGAGAGGGACAATTTGGTGGAGCGCCTAGCTCTCTATCAAACCGTCTTTGAGCAAGACCAGCACAATCTCATGCTGAGGCTCCAGTGCGCATGGTTGGAGGAAAGGCTTGACGATCTGACCATGGATATAGCCCGCGGGAGAGCGTTGGCTCAGGACTTAGAGCTTGAATCCGAGTATCATGAGACCAAGGTGAACGAACTTAAGGAGAAATACCGTCTCCTTTTCTTCAAGTTCGTGGACCTTGATTCTCGAAGCGTTGGCTGTAAGCAAGGCATGGATAACATGGAGAGTCAGTTGAGCTTCTTTGTGATGCTCATCAGAACTCATTTTGGGTTTACGGCTCCCCCTCAGTAACCCACTTGTAAACTCTCCTGTTGAGTGAAATAAATGCGAGTTTGTTTATATACGCTCTTTCATTCTGCATTGTTGACTAGCCAAGAAAGGTCTTTGCTTTCGGATCTATGTGACTCCATTTTCGCATGTGTCAACAGCTTGACTACGCATCATTTCCACAGCCTGACACTTTATATTTGATTGATTCGAATGCCTCGTGAGAAATAGATTTGTAGTTGCTCGAAATTTAAAGATTGCCCCTGATTTTGTGGTCATGGCGTTTGGGGCCGCTAGCAATCTTTCACTTTCGAGCTCGATCACGTTCTGCTAGTAACTCACGCTATCGATTCTGCCTTCACGTGTTGGGGTTGATTTTACCTTGAACATAATAACAAGGAATTGCCGTATCTACACATGATGATGCTCGCAGAAAACATTATGCGAAATCAACTCTAGCTATTAAAGAAGAAAACGCACGTGCCGATGAGAACTTTACAATAGGAGATATATCTCTCTCGCGTACATCACCCTTTTTCTTTGGGTATGTCCAATGACCAACCAATCTGGCCTCGGCTTAGGTGTGCCATTACCGACTGCAGATCATGGTTGCCAACCTTTAATAGCTTCCAACTGATCGAACCAGGTATCAAGTCCTTCATCGAGGAAATCATCTGACCCCTCGAACGATTGATGTGTAGGTTGAGCTGCATCGCCCGACGGGTTCTTCAAACTGGAACCCCCATCCTTGTCTGGGATTATAAGAGGAGATTTGATCGATTGACTACCACAAGCATCTCCCACTTGGGAATTAGGGAAATAAAAATGCTCCAAGCATTCTCCCATTAGATCATCTGAAGCCACATGCTCTAATTGGGCAAACCCTTGAGCACTGGGCGTAGTGGGCTGATCTGTGACAGGAAGAACACTGGCCAGCTGCTGCTCGGACGGAGGAGTGCTTACTTGCTGCACTTGTGATGCGTGCTCTTGAGGAATATTGGAATGACTCATGAGGATGTCCTGATCAAATCCTCAATAGTCGTCTAGATTTGATCGGGCTTCCTTTGACATAAGGGTGTTGGATTCGCAGCCGAGTCTATTGTTCGGATTCAGCTCTGTATAACGCTGTCCTAGCGCCCTTATGTAGCAACCAAGGTGATTCGCGACTAATTTCCTGGTAAGTCCCGGTACATTCATGACCCTAAGTATGCTCGTCGGACCTATTAAGTCGAGTCCTATCTGCCGAACTGCGTCTAAGAACTTGAGATGAAGCTCCGGGGGCCAAATGAATTTCTTCTTCTCGCTATCCGGAATAGCGTTGATAGCCTGCCGACTAATCTCTAACCCCTCTTGAACCGTATCTAATTTTACCAGAAGTTGTTGTAAAGGAGATTCATGGGCTTCGATATGGTGACTCCAATCATAACGACACGTATCCTCTTCCTCCGAAGGCACTGGTATAATTTTTGTAGGATTGATCTGCTCATGCGCGCCATCAGCAGAATCTGGTTGTACCGGAGATGGTTCAAGGGAGCAGGGTGATAAATGAGCATTTTCCATCCTCGTAGAAGGCCTACCGGGGAACAATTTACTGAGGGTGGTAGGGCCACCGCAGTTATGGCAGGTAATAGTACTGAGGATTTTCTCATACCGCATGTTTTCCATTCGAAAGTTTTGGTTCTGTTCTTCTAGGATCGTGATCTCCCGATGCCTGCGTTGGACACCTAGTCTGACTCGTTTATTCTGGAACCAAAACTGGACTCTCATAGGATTCATTCCCAGCCTCCGGCCCAATTCAACCGTTTGCTCCATGTTTGGGCAAGGGTATTCATCGAAGAAAGCTTGAAGCTCGCGGATTTCATTCTGAGTGTAGCGTTGGCGACGCTTTCTTTTCTGGGGCTGAGCATTGTGGCCACTGCCGTCGTCGCTGCTGTGTTCTTGATATTCGTCATCGAAAGTGTTGGGTTCCATGGCTTCGATATCGAATTTGATTCTAGAGCCTTCGAGGTCTTCCAACAGCTCGTCACTCGGGGTTCTCTGTTCTCTTTTGTATACTCGCTCCTTCGATTTGTTGTCTCATTTTCCTCGAAAGCCATGCCTGTTCAGCGTTCTGTTTTTGAAATGACGAAACTGTTTACCTCCTGCTCAGCTTTCCGACACGATGGGGTAACAAAATCCTTTCGCGGCTTCTTCGGTAGCTGCGCTTGCCTTTCACTTTTCCTCGATAGCCATGCCTGTTCAGCACTGTCTTCCTTTTTTAATGGCAGAACTGTTCACCTCCCGCTCAGCTTTATGTCGTGACGGGATAACCAAATCCTTTCGCGGCTTCTTCGGTAGCTGCGCTTGCCTTTCATTTTTCCTCGATAGTCATGTCTATTCAGCATTCAACTTTTTTAAATGGTGAAACTGTTCACCTCTCGCTCAGCTTTATGTCGTGACGGGATAACCAAATCCTTTCGAGGCTTCTTCGGTAGCTGCGTTTGCTTCTCACTCAAAGTTAATAATGGTGAGACTAAAGAATCTTTTGCAGCTTTCATTTGGCAAGCCTGAAATCACGGACCGGGACGGATTTGATGCTTCACGGGAAGAGGCCCACCTGCTTTACCCTCTTAACCCTGCTCCATTATTGCCGGGACTTCCTGAGCAGCTATAAAAACGAAGAGTTAAGGTAGAGAAGATTAGTGCTCTCGCATAATCAGCTCCCAATTCCTAATCGCATCCGTTGCACCCATCTCGCTCTCAAATAATTCCAACAAAAATGGCCTCCTCTTCCTCCCACGCTCTCTCAACTGAGGTTTTAGCCCAGTGGGAAAAAATCTATAATTTATTAGGCCGAGGCTACGCTTATATAATCAACCATCCCGAAACCGAAGATGAAATCTACGCATTGCTCAAGAAAATAGACATCACCTCCCTTGAGGGCACCACGTTGGGGAGGGAATACAGAGCTTTCCCAACCCTCTTCACAAACTCCCTAGAGGCCTACCAGGTTGTTCATCGGGAAGTTCTCGTGGCTTCTGTCTTGCGGGCTCGTTATGAGGATCGGTCTGACCACCGGGCGTTGGCTGACTACCTGGCCGATAGTCACAAAAAGGCTGTTGAGTTCGCCGAGGAGCGGGTTTCGACGTTGCTTCACGAGAGGAGGAATCTGGTGGAGCAGCTGGCCCTATCTCTGGCCACCTATGAGCATGATCGCCGTAATACCCTGCTGAGGCATCGAAGTGAGTGGTTGGAAGAAAGGCTCAACGGCATAAACGCGGATATAGCTCGTGGGAATGGACTGGTTCGGGACTTGGAATTAGTCGCCGAAGATCACGAGACTCAGGTTGTCGAGGTCAATGATGAATGCAAGCGTCTTCACCTCAGGCTTGCGGACCATGATACGCGGAGTGGTGAGTACAAACAAAGCATCAACAACATGGAGGGTCAGCTGGGCTCCTTCGTGTCGCTAATTAGGGCTCACTTCGGCTTTACTTTTCCACCCCGATGAATCGTATGACCTGCTTCTGGAATCCTTCGATTGAGCGGAAATGAATGAAAGCTCCCGTGTGTGTGCTTTTACTTTTGTACAGTTCCTTTCTTCGAACGTTCGAATACTTTCAACTTGGGCGAGCTGAACCAATAAATCGAGCAAATATGTCTTGATTTTCTAACTCGTTTATGATCAGATGGAAGAATAGTCGCAGATTTGTCCAAGAAAAGATTTCTCTATACTGCTTGTTTTTCACATGCAAATGAAAAGACCGAGTCAGAAGGAATAATTTAAAAAAGAAAGCATATACCCCTTTCATTCTTATGCTTGCTCGTGATTAATAAAGACAAAAACTTTTACAAGGGTTTTAATCTTGTGCGAAAAGTTTTTATCAGTATTCCTCGAAGGAAAGCATGCTATTGAAAGGAATGTAATTCACGATAATCGCTTTTGATCAATTTCGAGAAGAATGAATTACTCAAAGGTGTAAGGCATAATAGCGTGTTTTAAATTTAATTGAAGATACTGCATCCAAATCAAGGCCGTTTTGTTAAGAACGAGAGTAATTTGGACATCTATCTCGTCATTAAATTCGAAACAACGCCGATATTCCTGATCAATTATCGTGGATTACCAGTGACGTATAACATGTACGAATCAATTCAAGTGTATAATTCCTTCTAACGAAATTGGGGTTGGACTACCCTATACGACCAAAAGGTCGTGTAGGACCTCCAATTTTAATTTCCTCTAAAGGAATTATAAACTTGATTTGGGAGCATTTGGATGATTAGAAGAAATGCCACTATCACATTCCAACGACCAGTCAAAGAAATATAACAAGTTTCCTCTGAATGTATATACAAATAGATCCCTAATACAATCACTCTAAGGGATGAGATAGAGAAAACCTCGGCAAAATAAACCCTATACAAGAGGATTAGTAATGGAAAATAAAACAAAGGAATGTGATCCTAACGTTTAAGGATGCCCCAGTTTCGATCTTTGAGACGTGACTTCAGGATCACCCGCCCCAACTTGTCATCTTCATTGGATGATACCTCAATAATGTCCATAGTAGGCTCTCTTGTTGTACACTCGGTGTTCGCCATGGGATATCATCCTCCTCGTATTCTATCAAGGGCGTTGGGGAAAAACACATATATCTATTCTCGAAATGGCATTTAATCTAATCACCGGAATGCGTCGAATGAAATGTCTATATTTATATGAATTGTAATAGATTTGAGGGATAGAGAGTCTTACCAACCAAACTCGTCGACTTATGTGCGGTTTTAGGTGTACCAACCGCCCAAAGACATGCGCATGAGACAAGTGATGATGAACTTCTAAAAATCAGAGGGTTTGGTACCTAAGGTCAAGGCTCCCACCTCGAGTTCTAGAAAGAGCCGATTTCATTGCACAACTATCGTTGCATTGGGACTCGATCCATAGTTCGAAGCAAGCGGAATTGAAAAGTGGATTACCCCGTGTTTTTCCTCACGGAGATTCCATTTTCAATTCCTTCTATTGTGTTCCCAAAGGCGGCGCCCGGGGTTTTAGGCGCGGTTGTGTGTGTCTATGTGTTGTGATCATCACGATTCAAATCATGCACAACAGTTTATCAATCAGCACTTCAAATCATCCACACCACATACATTCCTACGCCCAACCTACATAAGACAATGTTAATCATGGACTACACCCCTTATTTCTCCAATCTGCAAAAACATGTAACACCTCAAGGGTTAGGAAAATCACTCAACATTTTAATTACGGCCTAAGTCCATTTGAGGTCTAGAACCATAGGTTCTAGAGCAAAATCCCCAGCGGAGTCGCCAGCTGTCGCGACCCGTCCGAAAGCGGACGCGGCTAATGGATTACCGATCACGGGCCTTCCCCCGCACCGGGCTTAGGGAAGGTATGATTTCGGACCGGGGTAAAATGGGAAGACTTGGAGGCGATTAGCCCGAAGGGAAAAATCGTCAACTTTTGGAAGAATTGGATACCGAATTACCCAAAATATTCCATGGTCAGTTGATTGTGGCCATTTCCCATTTTTGAGAATTTTTTTTTTGAATTTCTTGATTTTTCTTCAATTTTTGGAAGACGATTCGCCCAAAGGGCGAAATCGTCATTTTAAGAAGGGTCGGGGTTCAAAAACACCCGGAATGAGTCTTGGCCAGTTGTTCGTGGCCATTTCCTATTTTTTTGGGATTTTTCTAGAATTTTTAGAATTTTTTTTGGAAGAAGGTTTGCCGGAAGGGCAAAACCGTCATTTTTGAAAAGACCGAGGGCCGAAAGACACGAAACAGGTTGTGGCCAGTTGAATATAGCCATTTCCTATTTTCTGGAATTTTTTTTAAAATTTTTCTGAATTTTTCTGAATTTTTTATGATTTTCTATTTTTTATTGAATTTTTGAATTTTTTATTATTATCTCGAAAATAGTGTCCTGGATTGGGCTGCAAGGCCCAACCCTTCTAAAGTCGCGGGCTAAGAAAAGCCATAAGGCCCAAATAAGAATCTAAAGGATAAAGCCTCAACTTTCCTTCTAAAACCCACTATCCAGCCCATCTCCTTTCCTTTCTTTTTCTCTCAATTTCCGGACCACATCAAGCCCAGCCACCGAAACATACTAGCAAAGGCCCAAATTACCTATCAAACCCAAACTACAAAACAAAACCTCACACTTATTCTGCACCTCCACGCTCCACGTTTTTTTTTTTTTTTGGGTTTGTTATTTTATTATTTTTATACTACTTTTCTCCCACTTTGTCTTTTCCTGGTCATCTTCTTCGTGGAAAATTTTTTGTTCCTGCTGGGAGCAAAACACAGATCTTATGTGACTAAAGCCTCCCACCACTTTTTTATTTTTATTTTTTTTGTTTGCCTAAACTGAACTAAGCCACCTAGACTAACATTCTAAACCGAAGCTAGACCGAAACAGTCGCTAGTGGAAGTACTGGACAGACCCGAACAACACCATCCCGGCAAAGAAATTTATACGGAAGATAAAAGTTTACGTCAAAACCAGGTTTTTCTTATCCAAGCATCGTCAATGGAGTTATAGGGATCTTACCTAAGCTCCGTAGGGAATGGACGAAGTCTAGTCGGCGGCCACAAACTTTTGGCTCGGACTGAGCTCCGTGGGGATCGAGCTACCATCTCCGGTGCGAATCGATGCAAAGCAACTTTCTAGCGATTCCGACGGCGGCTAGTACTCCAAAGATGCTATAGTCGCTGTCAAGAAGCTTGAGAAAGCTTGCTCGAGCAGTAACTCCACTTGCATCCATCTCCCGCAGTACCTCCCCTCTCTCGGCCTCTTTTATTCCTCGCGTATGTCTCACCTCAAACTAAAGAACAAGACCCGCTACATTTCGTCCTGATGACAACAGGCCAGTGACGCTACTTCCGCCATCCAGAGTCCTCTCAAGAAGCAACGCATCCAACCTACGGCGGCCGACTCATCCACCGATGGCAACTCGAGACCACTCCAACTATTATCGACACGAGAGAGAACGAGCGGCGGATAGGCTAACCTCCCGGTCAACAGTATGGAAGTACCAGCATGAGGACGGCAACCATCGTAGATATGAACTTCACAGCACTTTCCATGACCACATTTTATGCTCCTCCTCCATTCCTCTCTTTTAATGTTTCTTTTCTTCATGCCCTCCATCCAGTCCCACGAGCATTCTCCATTATCTCTTCTTTTGTTTATTTTATTATTACTAATCCCCTTAGCCTTTTGACCGCGCCACTCAAGATCCCTTAGTGGAATCCAATTGTGGATGGCCTTTTATATTACTTTGCTATTATTTTATTTATTATTACTTGCCGTTGTCTTTCGGGAGATGCCACGAATTGCAGATTTATTTTCCAAATTGGTATATAGCACTAGCAAAAATGATTTTTTTTATGAATAAAAAAAAGACTATCAGAATTGAGGTGTCAACACTATTCTGACAGGAATCATCTTCAGGGTGAGTACACTGAACTCTCAACAGGTTATGGAGAAGTTGCTCCTGTCCCTATTGCTGCTTCACCTATACCATCGAATGTACTCAATTCAGAAACAACTTATAGAGGACAGTTAGAACATGACACGGAGCTACAAGAAAATATAGAGTCGATGGATGAAACTAAATCTGGGGAAGAAATCACGACAGAAGAATTACCTGGAGCATATTCACCACTAATTCGTCGATCTACAAGGATTTCTAGGCCCTCTATTAGACTAAGAGATTTTACCACATATCACACGGTACAGTATCCCATCCAAGACTGTGTCAATTATGATAAAATTTCTCATCGCTTTTGGAGTTTCTTATCTGCTCTTGAAAGTTCAAATGAACCCAAAAGTTATGAAGAAGCCAAACTTCAATCAGTTTGGCTTGCAGCTATGAAGGAGGAACTTCGAGCCCTTGATAAAAATCACACCTGGGATGTGGTGCGATTACCTGACAAAAAACGTTCTGTTGGTTGTCGTTGGATTTACAAAATTAAATATAACAGTGATGGCTCAGTGGAAAGGTATAAAGCCCGCCTTGTAGCTAAAGGCTATACCCAGACCTACGGAATTGACTATAAGGAGACATTTGCTCCAGTTGTGAAGATGAATACAGTTCGTGTTCTTATGTCTGAAGCAGTCAATCGTGGTTGGTCGCTTTGTCAAATGGACGTAAAAAATGCTTTTCTGCATGGAGACCTTGAAGAAGAAGTATATATGGATCTTCCCCCCGGCCATGCTTTGCAAAATGAAGAAAAGATGGTTTGCAAGTTAAGGAAGTCCATCTACGGACTCAAGCAGTCTCCTCGAGCATGGTACTGTAAGCTTAGTGGTGCACTTACAAAGTTTGGATTTGTACGAAGTATGGCTGACTCATCAATGTTTACTAAATCTGATGAGGGTGGTATTGTAATACTACTCGTCTACGTTGATGATATTGTTATCACTGGAAGCAATAAATCTGGGATTGAGGCTCTCAAACAGTACCTTCACCGAGAATTTGATATCAAAGATCTCGGAAAGCTAAGGTATTTTTTAGGGATTGAAGTAGCCAGCTCACACAAAGGTTTGTTTCTGTCGCAGAGAAAGTATATTCTAGACCTATTAAAAGAAACAGGGAAAATGGGGGCCAAACCAGCAAATGTTCCTATGGATTACAATAGTAAATTTGCCGCTGACAATACTCCCGTCAAAGACCTTGGAGCGTTTCAACGTCTCATAGGCAGGTTGATTTACTTAACTATTACTAGACCTGATATTACTTATGCAGTCAGCTACATAAGTCAATTCATGCAAAATCCGACTCAAGGACACTCAGGTTTGGTTGATCGATTGCTAAGGTATTTGAAATCCACACCAGGAAGGGGTATTTTTATGAAGAACAACGGGCATACAGATATTGTCGGGTATGCAGATGCAGATTGGGCAGGAAGCCCTAATGACAGGAAGTCCACTACAGGGTTCTGCACCTTTGTAGGAGGTAATATTGTTACTTGGAAAAGTAAAAAGCAAAACGTTGTTGCACGTTCAAGTGCTGAAGCAGAATATCGAGCAATGGCTACTGCTACTAGTGAGATCGTTTGGCTGCAGCTTCTTCTCCAGGAATTAGGATGCAAACCAAGAACATCACCTACGAAGTTGTTTTGCGATAATCAAGCTGCAGCTCATATTGCCTCAAATCCCGTGTTCCATGAAAGAACAAAACACATCGAGGTGGACTGTCATTTTGTACGAGAAAAGGTTCAAGATAACACCATCGAAACTCCCTATGTTCGAAGCGAAGATCAATTGGCCGATGTTTTCACCAAAGCCCTTGCTAAATGACCATTTCAAGATATGGTGAACAAGTTGACCTCTGATGATATCTTCCGTCCAACTTGAGGGGGAGTGTTGACCAAATCGATAGGATTCTCCTAGTTTGGTAGTAGAAGATTATAGGAGATTCTCCTGATTTGGCTGTTATTATTGTTACTTTGTATATTCCCTGAATATCGGGAAAATAATTGTAATCCCTGAATATCGGGAAATAGTTGTGAACCTCTATCAATAAAAGGCAGTCCCCCTCTCAAAGAAAGATCATAACTTTGAGAGAGGATTCCCGAGGACGTAGGCTTACTTAGCCGAACCTCGTTAAAATTGTGTTTCAGTTCTTTTCCTCTAAATTCATCAGCAAGGAACAAAAAAAAAACAGAGTGCGAACAACCCAAGGGCTCTGAACTCGGTTTTCAGCCATCTCGATCCGCGTCGGATTGCGGCAACGATCCTTGGAGCCTTATAGCGCCCGCTGAGCATCCAGAGTCCAACCGTATTGTTCTCTGTCGTCAAAAAGGTCGGCCTTGAACCCGAGATCTTGTCGTGAGCTCGCACGCTTGTCTCAAGCCAAACCGAGACCGCCAGTTTGCAAGGCGGCCGAGGATCGACGAACCGGAGGTCGCTAACGAGCGACAGCCCACGGTTTGAGTCCGTTGAGGTGAGTTCGTATAATCCTTCTGTTGCTTATGGGTGCTAAAGAAAATGAATGACGATGATGAAAACTCGACGAGTAAACCGTAAAAAATTTCGTGGTCGACGGAGTTGTTTAGCCCGGTCTTAGTGTTGGTCGAGTGATGTCAGTGTTGGCCGACGTCATCGCTGGGAGTGTTGGCGCCAACGATCGGGGGCAGCCAATGATGGTTGAAGCCTTGAAGGTGACGAGCGTTTGGAGCTCACCGAATGTTCATGAAGGAAGGCGCCTGGGCAAGAGGACTCATGAAAAGTCCCAGAATAAAAAGTAAACGTGAAAAAAATAGAATAAAAGAAAAAGAGGATAAAAAAGAGGTTAAGAAAAGCATTGAAAATATAGAAGGAAAGATAAGATCTGTTAGTTATTTCATTTTGAATCTTAGTCCTGCGTCTCATCTTCATCTCACGGGTTTGATTTTCTATTCCTTAAAAAAAAAAAAAAGAAGAAGAAGCGAAAACAGAGAGATCGGAGGAGGCTTGTGCTAGCCCATTCAAGGCTTTCGGGTTCAGCTTCGAGAGTTCGGTGCTGCTGGTAGTCAATGGTGGTTGACGTCGGTTTTTGGGTAGTGAGAGAGAAGCGAACGTGGTGACGGCGATCGTCGGTATTGACGGTGGTCAACAATGATTAAAGATGACGAACGATGAAGGTCGGGAGCGGTTGCAATTGAGTCTACACCATGGAGCTTGCGATGAAGAAGACCATGAAGAAGACGATGGAATTGATTAAAAAAAAATTAAAAATAAAGAAAACAATAAAAACAGAAGAATGGGAAAACTGTGAGAGAGTTGACCGTCGGATTGGTCTTGGTATTGACATTGGTGGACTTGTTTTTTTCAAGTTGGGCCACGAATTGCATTTTGAGAGCTGGTCTATCAGTAAGGCAATTGAAAGAAAATTGGGCCTGTGAGAAAATGTGCAAAAACAATAGATTTTGGGTCAAGCCCAATGGGTGTTCTTTTTCTTAGATCAACTTGGGCCCTTAAGGCCCGAGTCGGATCCTGTTCGATTGGGTCGGATCCTCCAGCCCGGTCCAGAACCTTCTTTTAATAAAAATTCAAGATTAATTAATAAAAAATTGGAGAAATTCCAAAAAAATTCTAGAAAATAGAAAATGGCCACGGCCTATTTTGGGTCTTTCGTCTTCAAAAAATTGAAGAAATTCTGAAAATTCAAAAAAAAATCCAGAAAATAGGAAATGGCCGTAATCAACTGGCCATGACCTATTTTGGGTCTTTTGAAACCTGATCCCTTCCGAAATGACGATTTTGCCCTTTTGGCAAATCGTCTTCCCAAAAAATTGAAGAAATTCTAAAAATTCTAAAAAATTCCAGAAAATAGGAAATTGCCACAATCAACTGGCCATGACCTATTTTGGATCTTTCGAACCCAGATTCTTCCAAAAATGACGATTTTTCCCTTTAGGCAAATCGTCTCCCAAAAATTGGAGAAACTCCGAAAATTTCTTTAAAATGTCAGAAAATAGGAAATGGGCACATCAACTGGCCAATCCTATATCCGACGCTTTGGGTTCCTAATCCCTCCAAAAAATGAAAATTTTACCCCTCATGGGTAAATCGTCTTTGTTTTCCCAAAATGACGATTTCGCCCCTCATGGGAAGATCATTCCAAAAAATGTCAGAAATAGGAAATGGGCCATTTCGACTGGTCAATCCTTTTTTCTAACGCTCTTGGGTTTCTATCCCTTTCCAAAATGACAAATTTGCCCCTTATCGCGAAATTCTCATTTATTTTTCTAAAATGACGATTTTGCCCTTCATGGGCAAATTATCTTCAAATCATCCCCGAACTCCTTCCGTACTTCAAATGTCCCTTCTTTAAGCCAATAGGGCTATACTAGGGATGCCATGCTGATTTGATGCGTTTTATATGCACTTTATGATTTACTTGATTGCGCTTTCATTAAATTGATTGCGATTTATAGGACTAGTCTTCCAATCTGCATGAAACCCTGAATCAGACTTACCTCACCCCAAAATTGCGCCTGCATGAAATCTTAGTTAGGAAAATCACTCGCGTTAGGTACCGAAAGGGCGTTGGTAATTACACCAACGTAACCAAGTCCCCGAACCCAAAATCTCTGGTTCCACAGAACTGATCGATCTCTCACAATCGGTCAGTGAAGTTTTCGGTCTGCCTTCCAAGAAGGACCGGTGGCGACTCCAAATGCATGCACCCGTTGCACATGCCATCACGACCACACCAAGGTCGGAAGCGATCAACTCTTACCGTCGAGAAATCCTAAAAAATACTCCCGTTGCGATTTGGTATGGGCCTGGGAGGGCCCGCGCCGAGAAAGCCCTCGATCCACATCACAGAGTGGGAGGGCTCGATTGGTAATCCATTCGCTCGTCAATCGAAAGAAAAATCGAGGACGGGTCGCGACAGTATCCCTAATAAGGCTCTATTAGCCTAGAAAAGTATCAATCGAGGCTTAGGAGTAATTTGACATGATTCCCCCATGAGGGGCAGAATCGTAATTTTGAGGAATTTAGGGATAATTTGCTTTAGAAGGGCAAAATCGTCATTTCAGATGAAATATGCAGTCAAAATGGGGTGGAAATGGAATTGGCGATTGTTGACACCAAATTTTGGTGATCCCGTATTTTATTTTATTCGCGAAATAACATATTGTCTAAATATGTTAAATATGTATTTTATTTATTCATGTATTTATTTATTATATATTATTGCAAAAAAAATAGAAAATAAATAATAATAATAATAATAATAATAATAATAATAAATTGCAAAAGCTCGGCCGTACATGAAGCCCGCGCCAGCCAAAAATTGGCTTGATTGGACCAACCCACCTGTGCGTCCAGTTGGGCTTTGCTCGCTTGCGGGCCACCCCCTAGCCACTCCTTTGTGCTCAACTGGGTTTCTTTGTTTCTCAGCCCAGCGTTTTTTTTTCTCTCTCGCAGGCCCACGGGCAAAGGTCCAAACTCTTCTTTAATGTTATTTGGTCCTTCGGCTCACGTTTTTTTTTCTCCAGCACGCGTTTCTTTCTCCTGCTCACGTCACACTCCTTCATCGTCACCTCTCTGATGCCGAAACGCGATAGAAAGCAAGGCTAAACAGAAGAATCGAAACGATAATGAGGAACCACAGTTTACTCAAATGTGATTTTATCAAAATCAACGAAAATATCAATGTCTATCATAAACTGCTCTTTCACGAACCCTAAACATCTTTATATAAGATGCTAAACCTAATTGACCTAGGAAACACAAAATTACAAAAACGTCATTAAATTTATAAAAACGCCTAAAATATAAAATATTACGCAATATTACGAAGATCGCTATCTTTATTTGCATCATTCTCCCCTTTTAGGAAAAAGATTCGCCCTCGAATCTGGTTCATCTTCATTGATTGCAATCTCGTCTTCAATATTGTGAAATCTACTTCGTCCAGGATGGCCTCTCCAACGAATCAAGTAATACATCAGCGTGAGTCCCAAGAAATTATCTGAAAACACATCTTCAAGCCTATACCTCGCAGCACATATGACAAAGTTTGGGTGAAGATCGTCCGCAAAAACATACGTCGGTGGAGGTGGATAATCTTTTAGTTGACAAAATTCGTTGGTGGATAAAACAAAACATCCGCCCTCAAGAGCAATATGTGTAATGGATGCTTGCCAAATCTCCCTAGCATCAGCTGTCGATGCACAATATATTTCAACACCTCTAGCATATATTTCTTCATATTTATCATCCACGAGACCCTTCAATTCTTTGATGTCCCCTAAGTAGAGAAAATCACAGTCCACAAACATAGCACAACCATCATAATTAGTCAGATGTGGAGTCAAGAACTGAGTAAACGAGAACTCAGTGCTCTCAAGCTTCCCCCTCTCCCGCCAATACAAGCCATTCTTCATCAATTCAGATTGCTTGATGGATTTAATCTCAACAGGAATCAACGATCTCTTCATAATATAGCAGCGACAAACCTCATAAGCAAGGTCCTCATAGGGATTGTACCCGATGAAGATCTTGAAGGATTTTTCGAGTGAATTCTTGATAGTAGCGCCATTAACAGCACTATTTGTCATCTCGTTGGAGATTTCCTCCCCAATACTACCCAAACAAGTCAAAACCCTCTCAACTTGATTGAATCTAAATCCCGAACTGCCCTCACCCACATTCAACGTCAACATCGGAACAAGACTACTTTCCTGCTTCTCGCGGCATCGCAAGGACAACAAATTAGAATCAACAAAACCAATTCTTCTAACAACTAGAGACTCACCAGAATCATCATAGATAATCTTCTCCTCCTGATCTGGATCTGCATCCTCCCGTCCTCCATCAGATCCGTCATAGATTGGAAGTCTATCTTCATCATAGGCTGGATCATAATCAAATATTGGATCTTCATCAAAGATTAGATCTTTATCAAAGATGAGATCTTCGTCAAATATCGGATCTTCGTCAAAGATTGGATTTTCGTAACAAATCGAATATTTATCAAAAATCATATCTTGATCAAAGATCGGATTTTCATCGACGATCGGATATTCATCGACGATCGGATCTTTATCTACGATCAGATTTTCATCAACGATCGGATATTCATCGACGATCGGATGCTCATCGACGATCGGATATTTTTTCGATTGAAAGTCCAACCCCGCTCGCGCAAGTCGTCGCTCCAATCGCTGGATTCGCCTTCTCAGCGCCCGCGCAAGTTGTCTCTTCAAATCCTGCGTTCGTCTCCGTAGCTCTTCGTTTTCTATGTCTCGCAGGTCTCTCAGACGCGGCTGTTCATCTGCATCAGGAACGACTCCACGATCTCGGCCTCCACGAGCACGCTGTCTTCGACCACCTCGATTCCGTTCAGCCATTGATTTCAAGAAACCTGTGCTCTGATACCAAATGATGCCGAAACACAATAGAAAGAAGGCGATGAAGAACAAAATCGATAGAATGAGGAACAATCGCTGTTCTCTCAGAAACGATATCAATCGTAATAATCTCAAAATTCAATAATCTGCTCACAAAACCCTAAAGACGACCTTATATAGGTGTCAACCCTAATGACAAAAGATAACGTAAAAATTACAAAAATACCATTAAATTATAAAATTGCCTAAAAATAGAAAAATGCCCGGAAATCCATCTAAACGATCACGAATTGCCAAAATCCAATGCCAACGGCACCGAGTATTGATCAGAAGGTCGTTTCGCTTCAACCGACCGAATTTGAGCCCAATCCGATGTCGTTAACTGATTCTGTCTGCTGGTCCTAGGTGCATCATCCTCCCCTGCTAGAAAAAAGATTCTCCCTCGAATCTGCTTCATCTCCACTGGCATCAATCTCTTCAGGTTCTTCCTCATCAGTGTGGTAAGGAGATAAATCCGCTACATTAAAAGTTCCGGATACATTATACTTACCCGGCAGCTCAACCTTATAGGCATTATCACTAATTTGCTCCAGAACTCTAAAGGGTCCGTCAGCTCTAGGCTGCAACTTGCTAAACCTGCCAGCCGAAAATCGCTCTTTTCGGAGATGAATCCATACTAGATCACATTCTTTGAAGACGACCCATTTTCTGCGTCTATCCACCCGTTGCTTATACTTCATATTCTGCTTGTCTATCTGGCTATGAATCTGTGAATGCAGCTCTTTGATCTGTTTAGCATGGTCATCAGCATCTGAACTGAACTGTTTGTCCACCGGTAATGGCGTGAGATCCAGGGGAGTAATTGGATTACGCCCATAAACTATCTCGAAAGGACTTTTGCCTGTAGTTCGATTCTGCGATCGATTGTAGGCAAATTCTGCTTGAGGCAACACCAAGTCCCACTGCTTTGGACTATCTCCAACCCAGCTTCGTAGTAAATTTCCCAAGCTTCGATTGACAACCTCAATCTGGCCATCGGTCTGGGGATGATGAGAGGAACTAAATTGCAATCTGGTTCCCATATGCCTCGAAAGAGTGCGCCAAAAGTGACTCACAAATTTCACATCACGATCTGAGGTTATGGATTTAGGAACTCCATGCAGCTTAACAACCTCCCGTAGATACAATCGCGCGACCTGTGAAGCATCAAAAGTCTTGTTACAGGGAATAAAGTGTGCCATCTTCGAAAACCTGTTGACAACTACCATTATGGAATCTTTATTCCGTTGCGTCTTTGGTAATCCCAAGACAAAATCTAGACTGACGTCCTCCCAAGGTGCATCTGGAACAGGTAGAGGCATATACAACCCAGCATTAGTACCTCTGGTTTTCGCCACATGACATACCCTGCATCTCTCTATAAATCGAGTCACGTCACGCTCCATTCGTGGCCAATAAAAATGCTCACATAGCAAGGCCATCGTCTTATCCACGCCAAAGTGCCCAGCAAGACCTCCTGCATGACTCTCGATAATAATTGACTCCCTTAAAGAACACTGAGGAATACATAGCCTGTTACCTTTAAAAAGGTAGCCCTCCACAATCTGAAATTGCTGAAAAGGCTCCGCTTTGCACTTCTTCCATATATCGCCAAAATAAGGATCGTCAATATACAAATCCTTAAAAGAATCAAAACCAAGAACTTTCACCTGCATTGTGGACAGCAAGGAATGTTTTCTGCTCAAGGCATCAGCAACTCTATTTAGCACGCCCGCCTTATGTTTAATGGAAAAACTGAAAGCTTGAAGAAACTCCACCCACTTCGCATGCCTAGCGTTCAGTTTATGTTGCCCATTGATATACTTCAAGGCTTCATGATCAGAATACAAAACAAATTCCTTCGAAATAAGATAATGTCGCCAATGCTCCAAACTCCTCACAATAGCATAAAATTATTTGTCATAAGTTGAATACTTTTTTTTCGCTTCGTTCAACTTTTCACTGAAGAACGCTATTGGCTTATTCTTTTGACTCAAGACACCCCCAATTCCAAAGCCCGATGCATCGCAATGCACCTCGAAAATCTCACTAAAGTTAGGAAGCACTAACACAGGGGCTTCAGTCACCTTCTTCTTCAGTAATTGGAATGCAGTTTCCGCCTCTTCGGTCCACACAAATCTACCTCCTTTTAGACAATCCGTAAGAGGCGCAATAATAGAACTGAAATCCCGAACAAACGTCCGATAAAAAGACGCTAGCCCATGAAAGCTACGTACCTCATGAATATTTTTTGGAATCTCCCAATTTGTGATAGCTTCAATCTTAGTTGGATCCATCTGAATGCCTTCCTTGGACACGATATATCCCAAAAAGGTCACATGATCAGCCCAAAAATGACACTTCTTAGTGTTAGCATATAGTTTCTGCTCCCTCAAGGCTTCAAATACCTTTCTCAGATGCTGCAAGTGTTGCTCAGTTGAAGCACTATAAACCAAAATATCATCGAAATAAACGACAACAAATTGGCCAATAAAAGGACGAAAAACCTGATTCATCAACCTCATAAAGGTGCTCGGCGCGTTAGACAATCCGAATGGCATCACCATCCATTCATACAGACCATCCCTAGTCTTAAATGCTGTCTTCCATTCATCACCAGGTCGCACCCTAATCTGATGATATCCACTCCTCAAGTCTATCTTTGAAAAGATAGTCGCCCCAAATAACTGATCAATCAAATCATCAAATCGCGGAATACGAAAGCGATACCTTATTGTGATTTTGTTGACAGCTCTGCTATCTATGCACATTCTCCACGACCCATCTTTCTTAGGGACCAACAAAGCTGGTACGGCACAGGGACTCATACTCTCCCGAACTGCACCCTTTTCTAACAGCTCCTGCACTTGCCTTTGCATCTCCTCATGTTCTTTAGGATTCATCCTGTAAGCTGCCTTATTAGGGATAACAGCTCATGGAATGAAATCGATACAATGCTGAATGTCCCTCATAGGTGGTAACCCAGGTGGCATCTCTTCTGGTGCTACATCGGCAAACTCATTTAGTAGAGGCAAAACTGGTGCAGGAATTTCTGGACTGTCATAATTCTGCTCTATCACCACAACAGCGAAAAGTTCAGAAGCGTTCACCACCTCCTCTTGGAATTCTGACCTGGACAACAAATTATTCTTCGCCTCCTTCCTCAAATCTGAAGGACCCAGCGTAATAGACCGACCATCCTTCTTGAAAGTGTATGTGTTTTTGAACCCATCATGCTGAGTTTTTCTGTCGAATTGCCATGGTCTTCCCAACAGAATATGACAAGCATCCATGGGGACTACATCACCCCAAACTTCATCAACATAATTCTTTCCAATCGAGAACTGTACCAGACACATCTTGGTTACTTTCACTTCGTTCCCCTTCTTAAGCCACGACAGTTTATATGGTTGAGGATGATCTTCAGTTTTCAACCTCAACTTCTCTACCATAGTAGTAGATATCACATTCTCACAACTCCCTCTATCGATTATCATACTACACACCTTTCCCCCACTGGTGCACTTAGTATGAAAAATGTCATGCCTAAGCCACAATTCATCATCAACTTCAGCAATATTTAGAATTATTCGCACAACTAAAGACTCACCAGAATCGGCATAGACAATTTCTTCTTGATCTGGATCCATGTCCTCTCGTTCTTCATCAGTTTCGTCATAAACGGTGTCCTCAACAAATGCAGGATTATCAACCAATGTTACAAACTGCCGGTTCGGACAATCAACGGCGAAATGTCCGAGTCCTTGACACTTGTAACACCGCTTGGCTGCAGCTCCTCCCCTGCTAGTTCCAGCACTACTCTGTTCCCCTTTTGATGTCAGTTTAGAACTCGCACTCTTAACTGTTGCTGGGTTTGAATTAGTTGAAGAGCTCCCAATTTTTCCGCGGGATTCTTTGCCTGACCACTTGGAACCACTGCCCTTTCTTTTACATTGCCCTTCCACTTTTAAGGCCAACCTGCACACATCCTCATATGTCCAATACTGTTGTAGTTGGACAACATCAGAAATTTCATAGCGCAACCCTGCCAAATATCGAGCAACTGTTTGCTCGTCTTCTTCCGCTACATCACAACGCATCCGTAACCGATCAAACTCCTCTGTATATTCCTCGACTGTCAACTCTCGCTGCTTAACATTGTGATATTCAATAAACGCCTCTTGCCTATAATGAGTAGGCAAAAAAAAATTTTGTAACAATTTTTTCATTTTATCCCAACAATCTACCTTCGATTTTCCTTCCCTAGCACGCTGCTTTTTCACATGCTCCCACCAAATCGAAGCATGCTTTCGTAGCCTAATAGCCACTAACTTCACTTTTTGCCCCTCAGTCAGATCTTTAATATCAAAGATCCGCCCTACTGTATGTAACCAGTCAATAAACTCATCAGGATGAGCCTTACCAAGAAACTCAGGAATCTCCATCTTCATTCCGAAATTTTGAGAAAAATATTGATTTCCAGGTCGTACTCCTCGATTCCGCCCCTGGTCCAGAACCCCGAAAGGGTTTTCATCTTCCTCTTCAACATCGGATGGATCAGCAGATTCCGCTCCTTCTTCAGGTTGCGCGTCAAGCCCTGCCTCCGCAAGACGTCGCTGCATACCCTGAACTTGTCTCCTCAGCTCTTCGATTTCTATGTCTCGCAGGTCTCGCATACGCGGTTGTTCATCTGCATCAGGAACGACTCCACGTCCCTGGCCTCCACGACCACGCTGCCTTCGACCACCACGATTTTGTTCAGCCATCAGTTCGAAGCAACCTGTGCTCTGATACCAAATGATGTCGAAACGCGATAGAAAGCAAGGCTAAACAGAAGAATCGAAACGATAATGAGGAACCACGGTTCACTCAGATGTGATTTTATCAAAATCAACGAAAATATCAATGTCTATCATAAACTGCTCTTTCACGAACCCTAAACATCTTTATATAAGATGCTAAACCTAATTGACCTAGGAAACACAAAATTACTAAAACGCCATTAAATTTATAAAAACGCCTAAAATATAAAATATTACGCAATATTACGAAGATCGCTATCTTTATTTGCATCACTCTCACTCATCTGTACACACTCACGTCGTTCATGAATGGGCAGTACACACTTCACGTGGGTGGAAGGGACGGATGACTTGATGAGGAGTTATGGACTCACGGACGGCCGGATGGGACCTTGGCACCCTATCAAGGTTTTCACCTTGACAGGGGATCCGGGTCCCCGGAGGAGGGGAGATGGGGGGTTGAAGGTCCGGGGGAGCTTGAGTAACGGAAGAGAGGGAGCTGCAGTTGCCGGGGAGAGTTCGGGGGGAGAGGTTGGCGAGAACTAAAAAAAGAAGAAGAAGAGAAGGGGACAGAGGAGGAGATAGGAGAAGGCAGGCTTCTGGTCGTTTGTTCTTCGGTTAAAAAAATGGCGAAAAAGCAGAGAGAGGTCGAGGAAAATGGAGGTGCAGTGGAGGCATGGAACCAGTCGCGCCTTGGCCGGGAAAGACCGTCGTCGCTCACCACCATCTGCTAGTCATCTCTCAACTCGACTGAAGCATTAACAAGTCAGCTCCGTCGAACTGAAACTGCTCATTTTGTTCGTCCGACAAGCTCCGCCCTAGTTGTGTTAGTTCCTTTACTCTGTCTCGCGTTGCTTGTTGCCTGAGTTTGAAAGAGGCAGGGGACAGGAGGCTCCCAGAGAAGAAAGCTCAATTTGAACAGAGCCCTCGCGTGCCATCTCGGAGGTGAGGGTTTCGGGATCAGAAGCAGGGCCGAGACGACTCCGGATCAAGCAGAGACCAGCATGGACGAGATGGGACTCGAGCTCGGGCCCGCGACGACGCCAACGCGTGCAAAGGAAGGTGACGCGGGAGCAGACCAGTGGCCACTCGCGACGTAGGAGGACCGAACTTCCGAGCAAGTCGATCCAAGCGAGCACGTCCGAGCGGTGACCGTTGACGACCAGAGTTGACGGACGGCGGTTCGGTGAAGTCGATGGGCGACGGGCTTTTTTCCTAACCATGCAAAAAAAACACAAATATTTACCAAAATAGGTTAAAATTTTTTTATTTTACCAAACTAGACCCAGCTCGGCAGTCAAACTGCCGAGCCAGCCTGGCTACAGTGCCGTTCGGCCTTTTTTTTTCGCGTAATTTTATAGCTATTAAAACCATGAGTAGTGATAGTGATGAATTTAACTGTTCACATTTTGCCGTGAATGAAGAAAAGCTGGATTAAGAAGAAGAGGGGCAGGTGTACGGTGGCAAGCATCTGTTTTTTTTTCCTGTCATTGTGGGGGCAGGCACTCACCTTTTTTCCTTGTCAATGCCGAGCAAGCACTCACTTTTTTTTTCTTTTTTAATCATTTTAATTTCTTTTTCTTGTGTTTTTAATCAATTTTTTTATTATTAAATTTGTTTTCTAGAATGGACAAAATGTTAATGAAATTCGTATAAAATATCATGTTCTGTATTAATGAGTGAACGAACTATCGAAAAATTGAGCGCCCGAGATTGAGGCTCGCTTGCTCGAACGAACCAAAATTTAATATTTGTCGTCGTTATATTTACAACGCCTTTTTAACCACGAGGGTTTTTTTGTTACAAAATTCGTTGCATTGCCAAAGTTTTCGTGATAAAATTCGTCGCAACCAAGCATTTTTTTTAAGCGAAAAAAAACTGTTCACAGCAACACAGAGAATCACTGCACTGGATAAACGTGAATAGTCAAATTCACCACTATCACTACTCATGCCTTTAATAATAATAATAATAATAATAATAATAATAATAATAATAATAATAATAATAATAATAAATAAATAAATAAATAAATAAATAAAAATGGCCGAGCGTGATGAACAGTGCCGCTCGGCAGTATGACTGCCGAGTGGCACTGTAGCCAGGCCGGCTCGGCAGTTTGACTGCCGAGCCGGGCCTGATTTGGTAAAAAAAAAAAAAATTTAAACCTGTTTTGCTAAATATTTGTGTTTTTTGGCTTGGTTTGGAAAAAAGCCCATGGGCGACGGAGGCATTGGCGTGGCTGGTGAGTCTCGGCGTCGAGGTCTTGCTACTGTACAAGCAGACCGGAGTTCGCGGTGGCGACAGGGTCTGGTGGAACGCGACCAGGCGACGGGGCGTTGAGCCAGTCCGGTCAGATATGGAGGCGACTCGAGTTTGAGCCGTGACGACGCAAAAGTGAGCGGACACGGCTCGCGAGCAGATCCCGACGGCCGTGGTTTACGAACAACCTTGAGTCACTGCATCTCAGGTTCGTCTCTGTAGGGGCCGCTAGCAGTAAGAAGCAGGCAGGAGGTTATAGAAAAAGGTTCGGCTGTTCCGAGAGGGCGGGGAGGGGTCGACAAAAGAGCTATGGGCGTCCCGAAAAGTGGAGGCCAGAGGTTCGTTTGAAAAAACGGCGAAGAGGAGTCGGAGACGAGGGACGAAAAAAAAGAAGGGAGAGAGGCCAGAATGAAAGAGGAGGGTGGACATAGGGGGAGGTCTTCTTCTTCTTCGGAGGCTGCTCCTGCTTGGTTTAAAAAAAAAAGAGGCGTCCCCAAGGAGAAGAGAGAGGCAGGCGGTCTCGCACCCGGGAGAGTTGGACGCCGAGGAAGCCCGGCCGTCGTCATGGCCCAAGTCGACGGCGGTCTCGCACCCCGAATCACCGTGAACCAGCCTGATGGTTCGGCATCATGGAGGAAGGCGACGGCGGCTCGATCATATTATGAAGAGGAGGAGTCGCAGTAGAAGCCGGAACCAGTCGCGCCTTGGCCGACGAGGACCGTCGTCACTCACCACCGCCTCCTCCTCGTCGCCCACGACCAGCCGAAGCTCGAAGCCTCGAACAGTACTATCGTGTCTTTTATTGTCCAAGGTCGATCGTTTCGTCTTCATTGTTTTGGCATAGCACTCTGGTTCCTATCAAGACTGCTCCTTGCTCCCCCACGCCTGTTTTACTCTGATTTCTTACCTTTGAACGCGGGCTGCCTTATTGCGTCTGTGGTGTTGGTTTTCTGCGGTTTCGGTGGGCGGTGTTGCTGGGGTGTGTCGTGGTCAGCGACCACATTTGGCGAGGGTCTAGAGAGGTCTCGATTCTGTGCATTTGTCTTCTTAGCGCCTGTAGTAGTGTCCAGCGGTGCTTATCAGCTGCAGAGTCCTCAGTCCGGCGATGGTCGTAAAGGAGCATTGGGAGCGGTCAGTGCCGTTGGTCGACATCGCAGATGCTCGATCGTTTCGTTTTCGTGGTGTGGTATGGCGAGCAGAAGCGATGTGAGCTCAGGTCGAGGCGGCACAAACGTCAACACATGGTAGCGCCAGCTCGAGCAGGAAGGAGGCTTGATCCATAAGCGGCAGTGTGACGGAAGCTCGGACGACGTCGGTGAGGGCCGCGAGTTTGGCGCCGGGCTGACGTTTGGGATGTCGCAGACGAAGATCCTAGCTGTGGACGAGAAGTCCAGGCGAGCAGTCATGGTGGCTCTCGTTCGTGCCCAGAGGTGACGGAAGGCGGTCGCAGGCGTTGTGGAGGCGACTCGAGCTTGGGCCGAGGAGACGCGAGGGTGGCTCCAGGCGACGCAAACACGAGCAGGCCCGACGTTTCTAACGAGCGAGTCCAGACGAGCAAGTCCTAGCGCCAGTCGTTGGCGCCGGGAGTGATGGATGGCGGTCGACGGAACCGGAAGGCGACGACCACAGACGGCGGCGTGGCGGCTAGATCCCAGCGTTGTCGTTCGGTGGGAGACGAGCCGACTCGGCGTTGGTAACGGGGAGGTCCACGGGAGCGCGACCCGGCGGCGGTGCGATGAACGAGTCCCGGCGGAGCCGCGGAGAGACGAGCGAGGGCTGCTGTTTTCGAAACAGCAGCGTCGCCGTCGGGTGTGCAGAGGAGATAGCGCCAGAGGAAGAAGACGATGAATAGTGGTAATAGGTTTGTTCCACGTTGTTTTGGTGTTGGTCGGCTGGGCTCTCTTTGGCTACTTGGGCTCTTTGGATGGGTTGGCCCAAGAAGTTTGAAGGGAGGAGGTTGGTCCGGTCGGCTGGGCCTGTTCTCCTCCTTGGCCAAGTTTGGGCCTGTTTTTAAAATAGAGGAGTGAAGTGTAGAGAGTTGGGCCCAGGCGCTTCTTGCGCGGACCAGGCCGAACTCTGGTTCTCTTACCCGGGGCTGATCAGGTCCAATCACCTGACCCAGGCCCGGGTCTGAGAACCCGACCCGGGCCCGGTTCTGAGAACCCGACCCGGGCCCGGTTCTATTTAGTTAATTAATTATTAATTAATTAATTAAAAAATAGTAAAAATAATTAAAAAAAATCAGAAAATTTCACAGATTGTCAAAAAATAAGAAATAGATAGAAAATGCATCTATTTGATTATATTGTCCAATTAGGCTTTTTATATTTTTGATTATCGATTTGTTCTCCTATTTAATTAGCATGACTTATTTTAAACTTCGCATGTGAATGTCTGAATATTATGCATATCTCAGTAGTTAAATTAGCTTCGTACTTAAAGTTTAATTCGAGACACTCGTTTTACCCTTTAATTGACTGAACTTTGCTGATTATCTACTTTGAGTGAATGCATGTGCTCCCGACGTGGAGGTCCACAATGATGCCCATGGAGATGGTAGCCCATTGGGGCTTGGTGATTGAAGACCGATGTCTAATTCGGTTTCATTTCATATACACCCGATCTTCGTATCGGATGTTTTTCTTTAAATATCGCCATTATAGATTTGGATTGCATGCGCTTATTCCAGTCTTTATTTGGCATATTTACCTCATTGAGTGTTCATAACACTGTCTTTTGACAAATTGCCTGTTAATCGTTTTTCCTGGATGCTAGGTTAAGGATAAATAAGTAATTGCATGAAATGACAGAAAACGTTATGCATGGTCATCTAGCATTGGTTAGATACCTGGTAAGCTTAAGATGATATGCAGAATGTATGGTCACCTTAGAGAATATTAACTGGTTAGGTACCAAAATGGCGCTAATTATCTAGTTAGCGTAAACAAGTCCCCGAACTCAGAATCTTTGGTTACGTAGGAATCGAGATAACACTCCCATGTCTCGATTGGTTTCTAGCCGACCCCAATAGGCTAGTGGCGACTCCTAGTAACTTTTTAGGTTGCTATTCAATAAAAAGAAATCCAATGTCACGCGAGGTAGGACTTGGGAGAGTCCACGTCATTGGCCGATGGCAATACCTCTAAACCCGCCGGACCTAGACATGGCCCGTGGGCCCGGAACAGGCCCGTTGACCGGGCCCGGAACCGGCGTTCAGGGTCGGTTCCGAACCGCCCCAAAAAAAAGGGGGGGGCGGCCCGTTGGGAAATTCGCAACGGCCATTTTGGCTGTTGCGAATTTCCTTTAAAAAAAAACTAAAAACTCTCTATAAAAACCTCACAATCCCTCTTTATTTTTCTTACAATTTCTCTCAATTCTCTCCAATACTCTCAAGTCTAAACTCTCAAGTCAAATTCTCTCGATCCGATATTCTCTCTCAATTCCGTCTCAATTCTTTGAATCAACTTTCCGATCAATTCTCTCAAAAAATGGCAAGTGGAAGCAGAAATACTAAAAAGGGAAAGAGCCCGATGGAGATGGGAGAATCCGATTTTCCTGTTCATGAATATGATCCTCGTGAATATGCATGTTGGGAAGACGACGATGTTCCCAATCCCAACGTCGAGCACGTCGCAACGCAAGAAAGTCTTTATCCTCCTACTGCCACTGCCACTGGTGTCGAAGGATCGTCGATACCAAATGAGCCGGCACAGAAGAGCCGAGAATCCAACTTATGGCTACACTTCGACAAAGTATGGAATGAAAATGAAGGTAAGTTTGATATAAGCTGTAAATATTATCCGCAAAAATACAAACTTGGTAAAGGAGATGGCTATGGAACATTTCGTCGGCATTTGACGAAAAAACATCCAACGCAAGCGGGGATCGACACTAGCCAACAACAAATTTTCGGGTTCACCAAATCCTAACCCTCATCCTTTATTCCGTTTCACTAATGCACTTTATAAAGAAACATTAGCTGAATATGTTTCCCTTGAGCATGCTCCGTTTAATACTGGTGAAAATTTTAATTTTAGATATTTGGTAAACACTACGCTGGTTCCGTAAGCACCATCTGTTCCGAAAACTACTCTTAAACGCGAACTTAAACGAGTTTATAAAGATCGAAAAAATAAATTGAAAACGTTTTTTGAAGAATTCAAAGGACGTGTACATATAGGTAGTGATATTTGGAGTGATTCTTGGAATATTAATTCTTATATGGGTGTCACGTGCCATTGGATAGGTGATGATTGAGTTATTCAAAAAAGACTTCTTGCATTTCGAGTTTTCCCTGAAAGGCATACGGCCCATAATATTTATAGAATAATTAGGCAAGTTTTAGAATAATATGGTTTGATTAATAAAGTTTTTTCAATTAGTTTTGATAATGCCGCCGCAAATACTGCTTCCATTCCCGAGTTAGAAACAATATGTAAACCCTCTTTTGGCGGATAATTTTTTCACATTAGATGTGCTTATCAAGTTTTGAATTTATGTGTTCAAGATGGTTTACGAATTCTTGTAACTTCTCTCCACCCAATAAATAGTGCAATTAGATTTTTATGGAGCCGCCCTCAACTTATGAAAGCGTGGGGAAAATTTTGTAAAGAAAATAGGAGAACGGCAAGAAGGTTTCCAAAAGATGTTCCGACTCGTTGGAATTCTACCTACGAGATGCTTCTACAAACTTTTGATTACAAAGATTTATTATGTTCATTTATTTCAAATACTGTTCCCGATATTGCTTTACTCCCGCAACATTGGAACGATTGTAAAAAAAAAATTAGATTGTTTGAAAAATTTTAATGATGCTACTAAAACTTTATCTGGTATTTATTATCCTACTACACATTTATTTTTAATAGAGTGTGTTAATATTGCTAATATTTTTAATGCATATGAAAAAGATACTGACTTAGTTTCGAGTATTTTAGTAATGCGAGAAAAATGGTTGCATTATTATTTGAGCATTCCTCTTGTCTATTTAGTTGGCATTATTTTCGATTCACGTACTAAATTAGATGATTTATTAGATTATCTGAGTGCTTATTATTATGATTGTTTACATTTGGATGAAATAATAAATATTTCAATTATACAAGTAGAGGTTAAAGAAGCTATAGTAGCATTATATAATGAATTTTGTAATAGATATGGTTTAAGCGACAGTGGATATGAATCTGCCCAGCATATTGTCTCAGAAAGCGATGCGGGTATTTCACTACTTAGTAGAGGTTATAAAATTCTCAAGACTAGGCAAAAAAAAAAAAATATAAAGAGACATCAACAGGTAGTATTTCTGAATTAGAAAACTATTTAACAATTTCTTTTGAGTTTAGCGATTCAGAAAACAACGCAGATTTCAAGATTCTTGAGTGGTGGAAGAATCATTCAACTCAATTTTCAGTTCTCTCCCTCATCGCGAAACAAATATTAGCGACCACTTCTTCAACAGTGGCGGTTGAACAAGTATTTAGTGCCGGAGGATTAATTTTGGACCCCCGTCGTTCAATATTAAGTCCGGAAAGTGTGGAGTGTCAAGCTTGTGTCGATGATTGGACAAAGGCTAAATTTCGCCAACAAGAGCTGGATCGAGAACACGAATTCTTTAGTGATGACTGTAGAGATACTACCACCACCACAACGGGTAGCAACGATTGACGATGAGGTAAGTTGGGGGTTACCAAAGGTAAGAGAACTACATGGGCTTTGATTCTTCTATCCCCAAGAAGATATGTAGGCGTTTAATGATAATTCATTAAGTTCAAGTCCATTCATTCTCTCTCTTTTTTTCCAAATTTTATTACAATGTACAATTTGATTATAATTTGTAATATATTAATTTTATTTTATTATTTTAAAAATAAAATTAAAAGTTCGGAATTGGAACTGGAACCGGAACCGGCGATTCCGCGGAACTGGCCATGTCTAGCCGGACCCCTTGGGGGAGGGTCAAGGCAGGTCGCGATAGCGATCAAATCCTTCTGTTTCCTATTTTTCTGAAATTTTTGGAATTTTTCTGGAATCTAAAATTGATTTTACCCTTAGAGGGGTAAAATCGTCATTTTGGAAAGAGATGATAACTGAAAATCTCAAATATTAGGGTTGGTCACCTACCAGACCCAAACTCTAACTTTAAGCAATTTTCAAGATTCGATTGAGACGAGAAAGACGATTTTTCTATTGAGGGACAAAATCGTCATTTTGAGAAAAGAGACGGGACCCGAAAAATCAAGCCTAAGAATTGGTCACCTAACCGACCCTAATTCTTACCTTGGCATTATCGGTCTTATCTCGCATATACGGCAGAGGCGACTTACCCCTAAATGGTAATATCGTCGAGTCTCGAAAGAACGGATAAGAAACTCCAAAAATAGGGTTGATAAGTTGTCTGTGGTCAATTCTCGATTCTTGGGGATTTCTAGAGTATCTAGGATTTTTCCACAATTTTTCTATATTTTTTTGGGATTTTCTGTGATTTTCTAGCATTTTTTTGGATTTTCTATGATTTTTCTGATTTTTTTTTATTTTAAAATAATTTTCGGATTTTTTATTTAAAAAAATGTTATTCGGACTGGGTCGACCCGACCCACTCGAGTCGGAACCCGGCCCGGACCCGCGAGACCCGATCACCTAAACGACGCCGTATCGTCCTTTTTTATTTTCGGATTACCCAGACTCGATCCAACGGTTCCTATTGAGCCGCGTGACCAATCCATGGCCATTGGATCTGATTACTAAAACTTACGGTCTAGATTGAACGGAAACTCGACCAGGACCGTCCGATTGGCCTACTAAAATCTACGGTCCGGATTAGAACCTAAGACTTGATCTGGACCGTCTATTCTCATTAACCTAAACGAGGTCGCCTACCCATTGACCTAAACGGCGCCGTTTCAACCTGTTTTGATTTTTCGGTTTAAAACTATTTTCAGATAATCCTAATTAATGATCGAACGACCATCAATTATTAGACTCGATTAACCTAGACCGTCCGATCTACTTATTCGAATAACAGACCTCTAACGGCCTGTTGGCTAGGCTGACACGTGGACCAATGGCCGAATGCCACCTAGGACTTTGACCTGTTGACTGCGCCACGTCAGATTCGTCTTCAACCTCGCGACTCCGATGGAACGAACGGCCGAGCTTCTCCGGCGATGATCCGACGGTGGGATCTTGATGAAATCGCGCGAGACCAACACTAATCGACTCGCCGTCACCTCTAGTCTAACATATCTAAGAATCAGAGCTCTTAATCCACAGAATCACGAGCATCATGCAAGACGCCGAGTACGGCCATGGAGATCCATTAGCTCGATTCGTAACAAATCATGGCAATCCAGTCATAGAATAGCACCAGACGAAGTTTAGAAGGCTTACCTCGAGCTCCGATTGACCTCGCTCGGCCCAGATTTGGCTGGGCAACTATGGACAGTGGTCGGCAATGGAGGCTGTGTTCGAAGACTCGATTCGAGGTATTCGGACGGGATCAATGCAAAATGAAGATGCAATGATGGTCAGTGATGTCCAAGGAATGAAACGCACACACTAATTGCAAGAATGATAAAAAAATATATGGGTCTCCATTAACATGCAGTGAGAAGCTCGGAAGTCTATCTCACCTGTTTCCGCGGTCGAAGCTTGCGCGGTCGGCGGCGATCGCTTCTTGGGAGTCTGGGCAACCTCCTCGCAACACTCACCGGCTTTGGTTTGGCCTGGAAGTTGCCCTGCCCACGCCTTACAGTTCGAGCTCGAGCCCTCGACAGTGGCGGTTGGAGGGAGAGCTCTCAGTCGCTCTCTTTTTCTCTCTCTCGATTCAGTTCCTTCTTCTTCAACTGAATTCCCTAACTGCTTGCTTTGCGAAGGTATATTGGCTTATATCGTTCTTTGAAATTTTGGCGCCGAACGAGGGGCTGGGCCGGTGACCTTCGCACGTGCAATCACGTGCGAAATGGTCACCGACGACCGGTTATCGACGGGCATCAAATGGCAATTTTGTTCGAGACCTTCGGTGATCGCATTTAGCACGAATTTGGACGAATTTCATTTGAGCTTTGTCGCTGTTGACTTTTGCAGGTACCGTAGCCTTGACCGGCTGATTACTCCCCGCTCCGGCGGCCATTGATCATCATTCCGGTCCCAATCGACGGGGGATGGTCTAAGGAACCAAACGCCCAACCATGCTTCTCCAACTATAGTCGATTGGTCAGTCAATTTTGTTGTTGAAATTCAACTTCGTAGTGTTCATTTGCGCGAAGGCTTAGTGGAGAAGATGACACTGTAGCGGACCGGTTCGACCGGTCCGACCGGCGGTCAGACCGATCTGAACCGGTTCCGAATTGGGATTTTCAAAATTAACCCAAATTGGTGGGGAATTTTTGCAATTAAACCTCAGAATTGACTTTAGGGCGTGAATTTTATCTAAAAATGTGGTTTTGCCTAAAAATTCATATCAATTTCAACAAAAATCCCAAATTTTCATTTAACTGTGAATTGGGGAATTGTGCAATTGGAGGTTCAAATGGTCAAATTGGGCCAAATTACCTATGCCAATCGATTCAAAATGGTGAAATCCATTGGGCAGTATGTTTAATTTGCAATGATAGCCCCTGAATTGAAAGTAATTTCAAATATGCCTAATTTCAAGGACTAAAATGCAATTAAGTAAGCAATTTTGCCAAATTCGTGCAATTGAGCAATTTGTGCAAACAATTGGGCTACATTACAATAATTTACAGTTAGATTGAATGTCAAGATCCTAGAAAATGCCAAAATTGTGAATTAAAAGACTCAATTGACATTTTTTTTACCAAATTCAATCATACGTGTTACAAAGGAACATGTAAAATTGAATCTGATTTTGGACTTTTTGTGAGGTCAAAAAGACAAGGGATTTAAAATAAAAATATTGGCTGTTTTTCCATATTTTTGTGACCTCAAATGCTATTTTTCTTGATTTTTCTAGTATTTTCCTAATTTCTGAAAATATTAAAAAATGCAAAAAATATGAAAAAATTATTTTTTTTGTCAAAAATGGTTCCTTAGGCTTGGCCAAGGCCACCAAAGTTGGTTTTTGCAATTTTTGACTTTTTATGGATTTTTCATGAATTTTCTAAGAAATTACTAAAAAAAAGCTGATCCAAAATTAGGTGTCAACAGCTGCCCCTCTTTGAGAGGAATCTCGCGAGAGGTTTCTCTTAAAGACAGGTTACACCTAAGTCTAGATCTACTCTACTGGGAAATAGAAAAAATGAATCTTGACATCTAATCTTTCTTGTCCCGCTGGTGAATGATTTGCCTTATCTTTGCAGATGTGAGAGAGAGAGGCGGGATAGAGATGCTCACCTGTTACTTACTTGCCTGATGCTCGTGCGGCATATACGGTGTATAGCGGGTTCAAGTAGATACATAGGGGCTCGTCTCTTGAGCGTCCTAGGGCAGTTAAACTCTAGCCTGTATGGTAGGCCATACCAGAGTGGGATTCCTATGTTTGACAGGAACCTGTGAATGACGCACTCGTTCTTCAGGGATTGTCAGGGGTTTTGATTCGTATGGTGGATCAAACCATGAATAGGACTCCTTTCTGCTAGGAACCTATAGATGACGCACCCATTTTGTAGGGATTGTCGAACATTTTGATCCGTCAAGGGGATCAGGCCATGAATAGGACTTCTTTCTGCTAGGAACCTATGGATGACGCACCCGTTCTGTAGGGATTGTCGAACATTTTGATCCGTCAGGGGGATCAGGCCGTGAATAGGACTCCTTTCTGCTAGGAACCTATGGATGACGCACCCGTTCTGTACAGATTGTCGAACATTTTGATCCGTCAGGGGGATCAGGCCGTGAATAGGACTCCTTTCTGCTAGGAACCTATAGATGATGCATCCGTTCTGTAGGGATTGTCGAACATTTTGATCCGTCAGGGGGATCAGGCCGTGAATAGAACTCCTTTCTGCTAGGAACCTATGGATGACGCACATGTTCTGTAGGGATTGTCGAACATTAAGCTGATCCTATATTCTAACGAATTAACTAGGGTCTATACAAGTGAGGTGTACCTAACTCTTAGGTTTTACCAAATGGGCTGCTCTGGGTTTAGGGATTACCTAGAACCTTACAGTCAGCCAGTTCTAAAAGTTATCCTTTTTACGTGCAATGCGTTATTCTGGGATTTGGGGACTCCAAGTATCCTGCAGAAAACTCGAACCTGCAAAAACTTTGATAATATTCTTCTGGGATTTAGGGGTTACCTGAAATCTCGCAGAAAGTCGATCTTGAATATTATCCTTTCAACATTGGAGGTAACATTTTGGGATTTGGGGACTCCAGGCATCCTGCAGAAAGCTCAAACCTATAAATTTGAAATCTCACAAAGGGATGATTTCAAAAATTGTCCTTTTGACATTAGAGGTGACATTCCGGAATCTGGGGACTCCAGGCATCCTACAGAAAGATCAAACCTATAAATTTGAAATCTCACAGAGGGATGATTTCGAAGATTGCCCTTTTGACATAATGATAAACATAATGCATATAAAGGTTCATTTTAACCTATGCAATTATGTAAAATGACTTGGGATGCTGGAGATTTGTTCAAAATATCTTCAAGCATGCGAGGATGATCAAGAACCCTTGTGAGGAAAATCCTTGGATCAAACAATTTGAAGTTTCCAACCAAAGCTTGCTTTCGAGCATTCTATTGGAGTATCTCTGTCAGAAAAGTCTTCTTATCAATTTTTCTGACTTGGTCTTTTCATAAAAAGAGCACTCGAATTTCCTAATACTCTGTACCGAGGTTTTCGGGACCGTTCGCAGCGCATATATTCATATCAATCGGGAGGTCTTTATGGGACCGTAATGTTGGGCTTGGACCTGGTTTCCGAAAGGGGACTCACTTTCTGAGTCAGGTCTTTTTGCATGCAAAATTTTCTTCATCTGCTCTAGGTTTACAAGTCAAGAACCCTGCAAAAATGAGAATGAAATAATCTTGCTCGAACTTATTCGAGTTAAGCTTAGACATTAAACTCTACCTTAACCCAAATGCTTTAATCAGAAAAGACTTCTCAAGGTTGTAATATAGGTAGGCTTGGGGAAAAAAAAGCTTATTTTTGGCTCAGAGTATGCGGAGGGCTTATCATTGGTGATCATTGCAGATTTGCTGCCGATCCGATATCTTGCGGTTCAAAAGTGCCTCGGTCTCTAAGGTGCATCGGTAGCCTTTGGAGAACCCCTCTCTTGTGCTAGTGCGACGTCGACATCTGAATGTGACTTAATCTGAAAGTATCTTTTACCACCAAGTCTCACTGGTGACTTATACACAGATATCATGCCCTCTTTTTGGCATTTGTAAGATTAAACACATAATTCACAAGTGTACAAATATTTGGAGGGGCATTGGCTTGCTTTTACCAAGCACTTTGCTTTTTCTTGATGTCCAAGATTGGATTTTTCTCTCCTCTTTTTGTTGAAATCCCAGCTTTTCCCTTTTTTTTTGGAGTCAGGATTTTCAAATAAGTGTGCTAGATGTACAACTTTGAATCTTAGCACTTCGACATTAACCCAGGAATTTTTATCCTTCATATTCTTTCTGAAGTGACGTCGTTTCTGCCTAGGGATATGCAATGATCACCAACGGGTTTGCGAAACGAATGTACATGATCAACTGGGCTGTTCAAAGGGTAAAAGTGTATAGGGTAGAGAAATGAATGGTTTTCATCATCTTAAAGCACTTGCATTACCATGAAGTTAAAATGACAAGCAACACACGAAGATTGATGCAAGTCTGAGCAAGAGAATTTCTAGCCATTTACCTCCTGATATCGTTGGACTTACTTCTAATTGGCCTTAATGTGGGGTGGTTCTTGATAGGGGTAAAAAATGCAACCGCCGCTCAAAGGGGTTATCCATGGTTACCTGTAGTGTTTAGGATGAGGAAATGAAAGCCTCCGTCATCTCAATCAATGTAATCGATGCGAAGGGTCCTTATACCCTCAGATCCAGGTTTTCCTATTCTCATACTTATCTCATCTCTCAAGTGTATGTAGGACGTGTTTGGATTAGGTTTACCTTTCATCAGGAGGAACATACCTGCTAGATAGTCTAAGCAAGCTATGTTTTTGGAAAAATCACTTTGTTTTTCTCCAGGCATTTTATTCCACAGGAGATTTCAAAGATGCATCATGCATAATTGTACCGTGCTTGGACAATCTCTGATTACGACAGGTGTGCAATAAATGTCATGAATTCATTTTTTAAAAGCAAGATTTATTTCTAAGTTCGGGCATGTGAATACTCATTCTCTTGCTCTTTTTATCTTACAGAAGATGAGAGAGATTTTACTGCGTTTGTCTTCCGTCTTTATCAGGTGTTCCTGCATGTAGGATAGAATAGACATTCTCGTGAGTGTAAGGTGGCTTAACCCTTGATGGAACAGATACATATCACCTGGCACTTGATGTTGAAGACCCTTCCGTCTAGGGTTCCGTTTGGATGAGTCCAATTTTGAGTCCGCTTTTTGGAATCCTGCAAAACTGAACACATGTTAATGTATGCATGGATGCATGATATGCTTATGCAATGGCTACTATGGCAGGTCGGATCATTTCGGAACAAGCCACATATTCAACATCTGATTTCATTTCAAGGATAATACTTCTTCACAGTATCTAAATTTACAGGGTGCCCCAATTCTTTTCCTTCAGAATTTACAAGAATCAATGCTCCTCCTGTGAGAATCTTCTTGACAATATATGGGCCTTCGTAATTCGAGGTAAACTTACCTCCCGGATGGACAGCATTTGGCAGAGTCTTCTTTACCACCATGTCATTCTCTTCAAAATTCCTGACTCTAACATTTCGATTGAATGACTTGGCCACCCTCTTCTGGTAGCCTTGATCATGACAGATTGCTCTAAGACGCTTCTCGTATATCAAATTCAGTTGTTCATATCTGCGCTCGGAGTATTCTGACTCGGAGAGTTTACCCTCTGATGAGATTCTTAAAGAGGGAACCTTTATTTTCACGGGTAGGACCGCCTCCATCCCGTATACCAAAGCGTAAGGAGTTGCCTCTGTAGAAGTCCTGATCAAAGTTCGATATGCCATTAAGGCAAAGGGTAGCTTTTCATGCCAATCCTTATAATTCTCTGCAGTCTTAGCCAAGATTCTCTTAATGTTCTTGTTGGCTGCTTCTACTGCTCCGTTCATTTGTGGGCGGTAAGGGGAAGAATTAAGATGTCGAATACCAAAGTGGTCCAGCAGATCATCGACAATCTTGTTGTTCAGATTGGACCCATTGTCTGTAATAATCGCTTGAGGGGTACCATATCGAGAAATTATGTCTCTCTTAATAAGCCTTCCCACACTTCTTGCGGTGGCATTTTTGTAAGAATTGGCCTCTATCCACTTTGTGAAGTAATCAATCGCCAACAGGATGAAGCGATGACCATTTGAAGCCGTTGGATTGATGGGTCCTATCATGTCTATCCCCCACATAGAAAAAGGCCAAGCTTCAGACATTTGGTGTAGTTCATTCGGGGGTGCATTAATCTTATCGCCGTATATTTGGCACTGGTGGCATGACCGGACATGTTGGCAGCAATTTGATTCGATGGTCATCCAATAATAGCCAAGTCGCATGACCTTTCTGGCGAGAAGATGGCCGTTCATATGTGGCCCACATATACCTTCATAAGAAGGTTTGCTTCTTTAGCATCTACGCATCTCAACAGAGTGGAGTCAAATGACCTTTTGTATAGGACTTGTCCATTGAGAAAGAACTTGCTGACCATTCTGGTTATGTATTTCCGGTCTCCTGCCTGGCACCCTTCAGGGAACTCCCCTTTTAAGAGATAATTCTTGATGTCATAATACCACGGCTCTCCATCAAACTCTTCTTCGATCAACATACAATAGGCCGACTTTTCAACTATGCCGATCCTTAGTGGTTCTATTTCCAACCCACCAGTTACTTGTAACATCGAGGCCGGTGTGGCTAATGCATCTGCAAACTGGTTATGAGATCTTGGCAAGTATTCAAATGACTGTTGACACCTGATTTTTGATCATCTATTATTGTGATTTTTATTTTTAAAATAAATTAAAAATATAAAAAAAGTCATAAAATCACAAAATCAAATTTGGAAGCCTTAGCCTAGCCTTAGGAACCAATTTTGAACAAAAAATATATTCGGTATTTTTTAATATTTTTTTTAATTTATTTAATTATAAAAATACCCAAAAAAATAAGAAAAATACCATTCGTGGTCAGAAAAATACACAAAAATATTCAATAATTTTTTTTAATTTCCTCTTCAAGTGTGTCCCTTTAAATTTTGAAAATTCGGCTTGGGTCACTATGTTCCTTCACAAACATAAACCCGAACCGAGCCTAAAAAATTCTTTTCGAGTCTTTTAATTTTCAATTCTCACTTTTTATAAGCTATGACATTGGATTCTAAAGTCTCAAAGTGCAATTGGGTCAATTTGCCCTCCAATTTGATCAATTTTAACCAAAAAAGCTTAATTGCACAATTTTCTTTCAATTTAGTCCCCGGTTTCACAATTCTTGAAATTAAATTTCACACGGGCATACCCACCAAAATAAAACACATCTACCCTATAGTTTTCATTATGTTGAATCCATTGGCAGCCTCAATTGAGACTAATTTGGTCGTTTGGATCGTCAATTAAGAAAAAATCATTTTCGGATCCTAGGGATAATTTGAGGTTTTCACTAAATTTCAGTCAATTGATTCACGAAAATACCCATATTTGATAGAAAACATGTCAAGGAGTCCGATTATGCCATCAAATTTATGAAGATAGGTCAACTTGAGGCCCAATTTGGTCGAATTGGTCGAACCGGGCCGGTCGGGTCAGACCTGACCCGACCCGGTCCGATCGGGTCTGCACCCACATGCCATGAACGTCGAAAGCAGGGGAAGGTGGAGGCCACTCCGCGGCATTTTTTTTTTAAGAAAAGTTGGGGACAAGCGAGCGTGGGGGACAAGAGTGGAGGTCGACATCCGTGTTCTGTGAGGAGGAGGGGCCACGGCGAAGGCCGGTCGGCCATGAAAATGGGGGGATCGGATCAAAGAGGCCGAGAGAGAGAAAGAGCGGGGGGCTGAGGGTGAGTGACTTTGGCAGAGCGAGTTCGAGAGAGAGGGACTTTGAGGGCGCTCCCGGGAACTTGAAACAACATCGCCAAAGCATCCACAGTCGCCGGCGAAGCCCGAAACATGTCGGTTTTTCCTCTCCGACCTCCATTTCCATAGCGCACACCATCTGTTCGACAAAATTCCCAAATGAACGATATATGTTTGGGATCGCGGCCGGCTCGTCCCGAGCCTTATTTGTTACAAGTTTGGCTGTAAAACTTCATTATATATGTCTCTAAGCCCGGCTTGGTCTTTATTTTGCATTGAAATACGATGAAAATCGGGCTAGGGACCTCGCCGGCCCCGGTTCGGACCGAGAGCTCACACCGGCGAGCACGGCGAACAGCAAGCTTGAAACAAGCCCAGGTAAGTCCCTAGACCTCCTTTAGATGCTCTTTGAATGATTGAAATTGAGTTTGGATGATAAAAAATTTCTGCAACTTACCTCGCCGGCGCCGGGACTGTGGAGGTCCGATTCCCCCGTTTTCCGACGTGAATGTCGTCGTGTTTTGGTTGTATGTTGATGCTGGGTTCACAAGGAGTCGAATGCCGCAAGAATCAGTGAAAAATTTGGAGTTTCGGGCGTGTTTTGGGCTTTTCCCGGCGACCTCGCCGGTCGTCTTCCCCGGCGACCCGGTCGCCCGTTGACCGGTCAATGCTGACGCGGCATGCCACGTCAGCAACCACGTTAGCGTGTGGGACCGGGCCGAGATAAAAATAAAACCCAGATCGGACGGTCGTGGTTTAGCCACGTGTCGCGATCTGGGATTTTTGAAAAAAAAAAGATTTTCAGATTAATAAATGATTTTCGAATAATAAATTAAAAATCAATCAGACGGCTGTGGATGCGCCAAGTGGCGCTCTGGGGATCGTCCGATCCATTTCAAGATCGGACGCACCACGAGGGGCCACGTGGCGCATTCTGGACCATCCGATGGAGGATTTTCTGATAAATTATAAAATGAATAAAAAAATGTTAAAAAATAGAAAAATCTTTAAAAAAAAATGAAAACGGCGTCGTTTTAGGCCGGTTTCGACCAGTAGGGTCGGGCCGGGCGCCCGCGAGGCGTGGGCCGGGTCTGACCCGGCCCGAAAAATAATTTTTAATTATTAAAAAAATTCAAAAAATAATAAAAAATGAAAAATCATAAAAAATTCAAAAAATTTCAGAAAATTCAGAAAAATTCTAAAAAAATTCAGAAAATAGGAAATGGCCACATACAACTGGCCATGACCTGTTCCGGGTCTTTCGACCCCCGGTCCTTCCAGAAATGACGATTTTGCCCTTCCGGCAAACCGTCTTCCAAAAAAATTCCAAAAAATTCCAGGAAAATCCAAAAAAATATAAAATGGCCACAATCAACTGGCCAAGACTCATCCCGGGTGTTTTGAATCCCGACCCTTCTTAAAAATGACGATTTCGCCCTCTGGGCGAATCGTCTTCCAAAAATTGAAGAAAAATCAAGAAATTCCAAAAAAATTCTCAAAAATGGGAAATGACCATAATCAACTGGGCATGGAATATTTTGGGTAATTCGGTATCCAAACCTTCCAAAAATTGACGATCTTGCCATTCGGGCTAATCGTCTCCAAATCTTCCCATTTTACCATCTAATTTTAAAAATCACATATTCCCTAAGCCTTTATGGCTATACTAGGAAGCCTTTGATGTGAATTGATGCGCATTGATGTGGTTTATTTATGCACTTGATCATGCTTTCATTAAATTGATTGTGATTGATAGAACTAGTCTTTCGATTTGCATGAAACCCTGAATCCGACCTATCTCACCCAAAATTGAGCCTGTAAGAACTCTTAGCTAAGAAAAATCACTCGCGTTAGGTACCGAAAGGGCATTGGTAATGACACCAGTGTAACCAAGTCCCCGAACCCAAAATCTCTGGTTCCGCAGAACTGATTCGATCTCTCCCAATCGGTTAGTAAAGTTTCCGGTCCACCTTCTAAGAAAGACCGGTGGCGACTCCAAATGCATGCACACGTTGCACATGCCACCATGACCACACAGAAGGTCGACTATGTATACCTCCGTTGCGATTTGGGTAATGGGCCCTGGGAGAGGCTCGCGTCCGATCAGACATGAACGGCCCATTAGCCCTCGAGAGCATCATGGCGAACCTCGAGAGGGTCGCGACAATGACACATCTTCGAACTTAAGCGTAAGGTGTTCAAGGTATTCGTGATAAGGGATGAGCTTTGCGTCCTTCATTTTCCACTCTCCCTGTGTCTGTAAAATGATGAGCATGGAATCTCCATAAACTTGCAGCCTAGGTATTCCCATCGAAATGGCTAATTGTAAGCCTAGAATACAAGCTTCGTATTCTGAGATATTGTTGGTGCAAGGGAAAGTCATCTTTACCGCAACAGGATAATGCTGATCGTTAGGGGATATCAATACTGCCCCAGTGCCGGCTCCAGATAGGTTAACAACGCCATCAAAGTACATGACCCATTTATCCTTTGCTAGGTTCAGAACTTGATCTTCTGTCTTTGTCTTTCCAGAAGACTTGCAACTTTGTGAGTTTTCTGCCAACATATCAGCTATGGCTCTCCCTTTTACTGATTTTTGTGGAGAACAGCTGATGTCAAATTCAGATAACATCACCTACCATTTTGCTAACTTCCCAATTAAAGTGGGCTTCTCCAGGAGGTATTTGACAGGGTCATTTTCTGTTACCAGCTGAATATGGTGATGTAGGGTATACTGTCTTAATCTGCGAAGCACCCATACAGTTGCCATACAAGCCCTTTCAACAGGTATGTATTTCACTTCCGACGAGGTGAATTTCTTGCTCAAGTAATAGATGGCTCTTTCCTTACCATCCGTCAGGCTCGTTTGGGCGAGTAAGGCTCCCAAAGATTCCTGTTGTATAGTCAGATATAAGGTCAAAGGGTGACTTGGGATGGACGGCACAAGTACTGGCGGAGTGACTAGGTAGTTCTTGATCTTCTGGAATGCCTGACTACACTCTGTATCCCATGTCACTTTCGCACCCTTCTTGACTAGTTTGAAGATCGATTTTGCCACATCTGATAGCTGATTGATGAATTTGGCAATATAGTTCAGTCTCCCCAGAAGGCTTCTTACTTCTTTCATTGTGGAGGGAGTGGCCAGATCATGGATGGCTTGGATCTTTGAAGGATCAATCTCAATGACCCTGTTACTGATCATGAATCAGAGAAGTTTCCCAGATTTTGCCCCAAACACACATTTGTTAGGGTTCAACCTCAACTTGTATTTGCGCAGTCGCTCAAATAATTTTCTTAACACCTGAATGTGATCCTGTCCTTTCTTGGATTTAGCGATCATGTCATCGACATATACTTCGGTTTACTTATGGATCATGTCGTGGAATAATGTGATTATAGCCTTCTGGTAGGTGGCCCCAGCGTTCTTTAATCCAAAGGGCATAACCTTGTAGCAAAAGTTTCCCCAGGGCGTGGTAAAAGCATTCTTTGGCTTGTCCTCCTGTTTCATGAGAATCTGATTATACCCGGAGAATCCATCCATGAATGAGAATAATTCATACCCCGCGGTACTATCCACAACACGTCAATGTGATGTAGTGGAAAATTATCCTTTGGGCTTGCTTTATTCAAATTTCGATAATCCACGCAGATCCGAATTCTGCCGTCCTTCTTCATGACGGGAACTATGTTTGCAATCCAGTCCGAGTATGGGATAGCCTCAATAAAGCCCACCCTAAGAAGCTTCATCACTTCTTCCTTGATTCTGTCTTCTAACTCGGCTTTCATCCGTCCACTGCCTTGCCTGACAGGTTTGACACTGGGATCTGTGGGTAATGCATGTTCCACAATTCTAGGACCAAACCCAGCATGTCAGCGTAAGACTACGCAAAGACATCCTGATACTCCCTCAGTAATTCTGTGAACTTGAGTCTTTCATCTCTGGATAAATGTCCTCCGATCTTGACTTCTTTGACATTCATAGAGTCCCCCAAGTTAATAACAACTGGCTCCTCTGAAGTGAGAGGTAATGACTCTTCGAAGTCACTCCATTCTCTGCGGATAGATGCATAACATTCATCCTCATCCTCTCCTTCAATATTGTAGGAACAGCCGATATGATGATCCGAAGCGCACAATAACCTGGTATGTATGCTTGAGATGGTATGCCTGAAATGTCATGAGCATGGTTAGTCTATACTTCATATGGAAATGCCATGCATGAGTGTGAAAAATCTTTTCGAAAGAGAGTTCAAAATAAGTGCAAGCATAAATGGAACTAGCCCTCATATCATAGGACATCATTGTTCTTCGGAAATCTTTTGGAAATCAGGAATCATAGGAAAACCAGGCCTCAAGCTTCTGCGTTGAAGGCTAATATCATCATTGGGCTGATTTATGGTTCCATATGTCCTTAACAAAACTGGTGTGATTTTATTGAATGCAAAATGGGCCGCATTACAAGCTATGCTGTTTGGACCAACGGCCGGAGATCCAAAGGTGTTTTCCTATATTTATTTCAAGCAACAATACTAAAGGTACAATGAAATGCGGAAAGTCTACATGCAATATTAAGAGTAGGAAAGAGGTTTCTTTACTCAGAAACGGTGGCTTCATCGCCCAGCCACTCTATGATGACGTTCACGAAGTTATACTCCAAGAACCAGATCCGGTTCTGCTATTGGAGATATATTTTCTTCTGACAACCACCTAGAGTTCTTGCTGAAGTGCTCGTTCAAAGGGTTGTTGAACATCTGCGACCTGCCTTTCCAGGTTGGAGAACCAATGAATGAATCTTTCGAGTTTTTCGGGCGTCCCTGGCTCTTGCCTCAGCGTCGGCCTATTGCCTTGGGGACAGACTCGTCCAAGTGATTTTTCTGATACCCCAGGCTCATCCTATGCTGTTAGCTTTCAACTGCAGGGGGTATTCATTCCTTGACCATACTTGCCCAGACCTTCCCCAGGGTTGTATCCATATGATAATAGCATCTTAACTGGTAGAAGATTGGCTTCAGAAATATAAGGAGTTCGCTCCCACGGGAGTGTGTACTGCTGCCACCAACTCCAAGGAATGATAGCTCACTTCCATCTTGATTTCGGGCTCGATGTAGGGAATGGCGCTGCTCTGATATGTTTGGAGGTCAATTTCTCCATGCACGGTGATCACCTTCCCATCTACTACGAAGCGCACTTTCTGATGCAAGCTTGATGGTACGACTCCTGCTACATGGATCCAAGGTCTCTCCAGTAGGAATCCGAATGCACTAGGTAGATTCATTACTTGAAAATTTATAGAGAATTTGGTCGGGCCGATGAGCACTTCTAGCTCAATTTCGCCTACCACTGTCTTCTTCAACCCATCAAAAGCTCTAATCGCTGTTTTGGAGGTTTTAATCATCTCCTCGTTGATCCCCAACCTCCTTAACGTAGCCAGAGGGCAAATGTTGAAGGCAGATCCGTTGTCGATTAGTACGTGTGCCACTCTCTTTCCATTACATTGCGCAGAAATGTATAAGGCCTTGTTGTGTCCTCTTCCTTCCATGGAAAAGTCTTCATCTGAGAAGCTCAACTGGTCTTTCAAAAGGATCGCCCTTACAAAGTCCCCTAATTGTACATCATTAATCGTTTCAGGGACATGCACCTCATTAAGTATCTTCAACAGTGCATTCTTGTGCTTCTCTGAATTGATGAATGTCGCGACCCGTCCGAAGCGGACGCGGCTAATGGATTACCGATCGCGGGCCTTCCCCCGCACAAGGGTGCAGATCGCGGGCTTTGGATCGGCGCGGGCCCTCCCAGGCCCATACCAAATCGCGGCGGGAGTATTTTTCAAAGGGATTCGACGATAACAGTCGATCGCTTTCGACCTTAGTGTGGTCGTGGTGGCATGTGCAACTTGTGCATGCATTTGGAGTCGCCACCGGTCTTTCTTGGAAGGTAGACCAGAAACCTTACTGATCGATTGGGAGAGATCGATCAGTTCTGCAGAACTAGAGATTTTGGGTTCGGGGACTTGGTTACGCCGGTGTCATTACCAACGCCCTTTCGGTACCTAACGCGAGTGATTTTCCTAGCTAATAGTTCATGCAGGCGCAATTTTAGGTGAGGTAGGCTTGATTCAGGGTTTCATGCAGATTGGGCGAATATTCCTATCAATCACAATCAATTTAAATGAAAGCGCAAACAAGTGTATAAATAAATCACATCAATGCACATCAATTCAAGTCAAAGGCCTCCTAGTATAGCCATAAGGGCTTAGGGAAGGCGTGATTTAGGATCAGGGGCAAAATGGGAAGATTTGGGAACGATTAGCCCGTAGGGCAAAATCGTCAATTTTTGGAAGATTTGGATATCGAATTACCCAAAATATCTCATGGCCAGTTGTTTGTGGCCATTTCCCATTTTTTTGGGATTTTCCTGGATTTTTTAGAATTTTTTTGGAAGACGGTTTGCCGGAAGGGCAAAACCGTCATTTCGGAAAAGATCGGGGGTCGAAAGACCCGGAACAGGTCATGGCCAATTGAATGTGGCCATTTCCTATTTTTTGGAATTTTTTAGAATTTTTCTGAATTTTCCGAATTTTCTTGAATTTTTTATGATTTTCTATTTTTTTTATTGATTTTTGAATTTTTTTATTATTATTTTCTGATTGATTTTTTTTTATTTAAAACCACTCCCGGGCCGGGTCAGGCCCGATCCACGACCCGGATCCGCGACCCAAGCCCAGCCCGCTCCCTCAACGACCAAAACGACGTCGTTTCGCAAATTGAGAAAGGACGCTTCAGATCTAGCCACGTGGCGTATCCAGGACCGTCGGATTATTTTTTATTTTTTTCTTTTAATTAACGCTGCGCACTGACATGGCCGCCACGTGGCTGCCACGTCATCGCCACGTCAGCGTTGACCAGTCAACAAACGTTGACTGGTCAAAGTCTCGTCGGGGAAGACAACCGGCGCCGGCGTTCCCTCGCCGGCGCCTCGTCGGAGGGCGATATCTCGACCCTCCGACGTCCAAATCAAACGAAACCAACGCCAAAAGATTCTACTCGACGTCCTCTACCACATACATCAAAGGGAACACAGCAGAATCATATCTCAAGTACACACCACCTCCGGCCGAAGCTAAGCTCCGGCGACTACTCGCCTTAACCAATTCTATCGTCATTTATCTAAAAAAAAACGCTCAGGAAGCATCTTTGGGGGTTGAGGGGACTTACCTGACCATTGCCGAACCGCGGTTTGGTATGAAACGAGCTATGGAGCTCAAGACCGACCGGAAGGAGTCGGGGCCGCTCGTCGTTTCCAGGCCTTGCCATTGGAGGCCGAGGCGAAGTTTAAGAGTGCGTCTCACGTTTATGGGCTATCACAGAGCATTCCGGCGGGTCTATGAGTCTTATCAAGTTGTCACCAAGCTCGGAGAAGGGGTTGTTGACTTCGGTTCGGCCCTAAACATGACGACCCAGATTCGAAAGCTTGGTCGGTCCCGGCGTTGTCGTGCTCGGACGGCGATCCACGAGGGGCTGTCACGGTGGCTGTGAGTCGGCGACGGCGGTTGGAAATGATGCTCGGTGGCTGGGGGGGCAGTGGCTGCACGCACACAAAAAAAAATGAGGAGGATCGAGTGCCCGGCCGTCCTCGTGCTCCTGCGCAAAAAAAGAAAGAAACTTGAAGATGAAGAGGAAGCCGTTGCCAGTCCCCACGCAGGAATAAGAAAATAAAATAATAAATAATAACAAAAATATTAATAAAAAAATAAAAAGTAACAACAGAAAGGTGGAAACAAAATTATTTGGTCGAATCTCTTTTCTTTTGCTTTTTCTTTTAAATGACTATTATTTTTTTTCTTTTGTCCTTTTTATTATTATTAATATTTTTGCCCAAATTCATTTTTATGATGATTGAGGAACACATAAAATTGAACCTGAATTTTACTATTTATAATGTCAAAAAAAGATAAGATAAAAATAAAAATATTGACTACTTTTATGTATTTTTGTGACCTCGAATACTATTTTTCTGATTTTTTTTGGGTATTTTTATAATTGAATAAATTCGAAAAATATTATAAAATACCAAAAAATATTTTTTTTGTTCAAAATTGGTCCCCGAGGCTAGGCCAAGGCTTCCAAAGTTGATTTTGTGATTTTGTGACTTTTTTTTATTTTTAATTAATTTTAAAGAATAAAAATCACAATGACAGATGGTCGAAAATCAGGTGTCAACAGCTGCCCCTCTTTGAGAGTGAGCTCGTCAGAGGTTGCTTTCAAAGACAAAATGACACATGAATCTTAACCGACTCGATTGGGGAAAAGAAATGCTATGACATCGGACCCTTAAGTCTTTTGATAAAAACTCAAATTAATCCATGGTTTGCTCTAACAATTTGAACGTGGGCCGGAGTGAGAGAGGCTTACCTGAAGCTCACCTGTCGGATGCTGCCGGTTGCGACAACTTTCAAGAAGATACCTAGGACTCGTTCAGAATATCCTAGGGAGATTAAGCTCTGACCTGTATGGTAGGCCATACCATTATGGGATTCCTAACAGGTAGGAACCTAAGGAAGGCGTATCCCACGCTTGAGGATTCGCCAGTGATTTTAATCCGTATGGTGGATCGGACCTTTGTGTTGATCTTTAAGGCGGTATCTACGCTGGTTTGGATCCTTCAGGCGGTATCTACCTTGAATTGACCCTTCAGGCGGTATCTACCTTTGATTGACCCTTCAGGCGGTTTCTACCTTGATTTGACCCTTCAGGCGGTTTCTACCTTTGATTTGACCCTTCGGGCGGTATCTACCATTAATTTGACCCTTCGGGCGGTTTCTACCATTAATTTGACCCTTCAGGCGGTTTCTACCATGGTTTTGACCCTTCAGGCGGTTTCTACCTTGATTTGACCCTTCAGGCGGTTTCTACCTCGAATTGACCCTTCAGGCGGTTTCTACCTTTGTTTTGACCCTTTAGGCGGTTTCTACCTTTGTTTGTTTTGAAAAGGGGTCTCATGACGAGGGTTCTCCACGTCCGATGAGACTGCTTGATTTTGTTTAAAAGGGGTCCCGAGACGAGGGTTCTCCACGTCCGATGGGGCCTGTTTGATATTTTTGAAAAGGGGTCTCATGACGAGGGTTCTCCACGTCCGATGAGACTGCCTAAATTTTGAAAAGGGGTCTCATGACGAGGGTTCTCCACGTCCGACGAGACTGCCTAAATTTTTGAAAATGGGTCACATCCTCACCCCTTCTTTTGAAAGATCCCGAAGTTTGTCGGGAATTCAATTTTTTGAAGGAGTGAAAGACTTTATTTTGACAAAGCCTCGCTTTAGTCTGTTGAGGCGACATTCTGGGAGCTGGGTTCTCCAGGTATCCTGCAGAAAATTCAAACCTGTGTGCTCCACTCCATGGAGCAAATACTTTTCTGGGATTCGGTGTTTCCAAGAATCCTGCAGAAGTTTGAGCTTGAAAGATTTTTCTTCACCAAGAAAACGTTTGTAATCTTTGGGAAGACCACGGTTGTCCATTTGACAAAAACCGTATGACTTAAGTTTTAATTGTGAAATGTGCATTTTGATGCTGGAGGTTATCCAAAGCATTCTTGTAACACACAGATGTGATCACAAATTCCTTGTGCGGAAAATCTGGATCAAACAATTTGAAATTTCCAAAAAGAGTTTGTTCAAAACATCTATTGGAATATTTCTCGACGAGGAGGTCTTTTCACCTGTTTTGAGATAGTGGTCTTTATAGGGGATGCACTCAATTCCCTACTAACCTGTGCCTAGGTTTTAGGCTCATTCGCAGCGCACACATTTTGATCGGTCGGGAGGTCTTCCACAGGGCCGTAATGTTGGGCTTGGATATTGGTTTTCAAGGGGGACCCACTTTGGAGTCGAGGCCATTGAATGAAAGTCTTCACCATCTGCTCCGGGTTTACAAGTCAAGAACCCTGCAAAATGAGAAAGAAATAGTCTTGCTCGTACTTCTTCGAGCTAAGCTATATGTTAACCCAAGTGTCTTAGTCAGAGAAAACTGTTTCAGGGTTATGATGTTGGTAGGATTGGGGACCGAAAAAGGCTTGTTTTTGGCCCAGAGTTTATGAGGGGATGGACATTGGTGATCATTGCAAACTTGTCACATGTCTTTTCCATTTTGCATCTTTAGTCTTTGAGTTGCACAACCGATTTTGAGGTGTGCACCAGCTCTTTAGAGAGCGTCTCTTGTTGCATTCAGAGACCGACTCTCTCCATTTCTTTGTTCTGTGCTTGCCAGCATTTGGGGAGCAGCTTTTTTTGATTTGGTTCCTTCAGGGATTTCCTCTTTTCCCATTTAGGCTTCATTGTGGATCAATCAAAGAACTTACATGAGCATCGGCCTTGCTCTTACCAGGCACTTTGCTTTTTCTTGATGCTAGGGATTATTATTTTTTCTTTGAAATCCCGGTTCTTCTCATCCTCGATGGGATCATGTCAGACATATGTCTGAAAGTCTAAGCATGCCTTAAATATCAGCCCCGGAATTTTCTTCGTAATCCCTGAGTCTTGAACTCCTCCATTTTTGAGGTGGTGCTGCATCCGTCTTGGAATGATCACCAATGGGTTCATGAAATGAATTTGCAGGCTCAAGTTGGCTGTGCAAAGGATTCGGTGTGTGTGATAGAGAATGAATGCTTCTCGTCATCCTATGGCACTTGGATTACCATATAAACAACACACAAAGATTAATGTTAGTCCGAGCAAGAAAATTTCTAACCATTTTCTCCTGACGCTGCTGGACTTACTTCCTTTTTGCCCCGGTGTGGGGTGGCTCTTGACAGGGTTAGGAATGAAAACCGCCGTTCAAATGGGTTGTCAATGGTCACCTGTAGTGTTTATGATATGAAACGAACGCCTCTGTCGTCCCAATCCATGTAATCGCTGCGAATGGTCCCTACCTCCGTAGGTCCAGATTTTACTATTTGATTCGCTCCACCCATCTCTCAAGTGTATGTAGGATGTGTTTGGATTTGAGCTTGCCTCTCTTTTGAGGAAACATCCTTTTGAATGGTTTGAAAAATAATCATATTTGGAAAAATTCATTTTCTTTTCTCCAAAATTCATCCGTCGAGGGGATTTTGTGATGTACCGTGCATGTTCTATTCATGCTTCAGGTAACCTCCCGATTTAAATTATGAATATCGATGCATTGGAAAATCTTTATGCCGGCTGAGAGTATTTTGACATTTTTTTTATCTCCAGCTAACTGGGAAAAGGGATACTTACCTGCCCGTCGCAGCTGCGGATCCCTGCAAATTGTAAAAGAAGCATATCATTGTATGTTCACAAATTTTCCAAAAATAGAAACGATACATTCTACCCTTAGTCATGTACTCTAACGAGTAGTACATGGGATGTAAAAACATGTTCGTCTGCAAGGCGGCTCCCCTGTCAAGGATAAACAATAAGTGTCAATTCATATTCCCAAATTCAAGACAAATTGGGACGATACAACTTTACTCTTGATTTTCATCCCATTCTGATGTGGCGTGTTGATATGAACAACATCTATCAAATCCGCCTATCCATGCTTGGAGTGTTTGTAACATCAATGGTTCATCTGCCCCCAGCTGGGCAGCGTCTGTTCTGCTATTTGAACGCATGACTCCTTAAGTGATTTATCCATGTTTATCATCTGAGAAGGAAAAGAAAGAAGACATTATTTCGGTATCCGATTGGAGATCGTTTAGGAACGATACATCGTTTTACCAAATGGGTGGCTTCGCGGCCAGATGCATTTTGCATTGAAGGGATGGATTCCATTATGCTCTGCGAACGATGATCATTGCTTGGGGAGCTCGCCCCCGAGCTTAAAGATGCTCAAAAGGTAAGGCGGATCTTCGTACGACTAGTTTTAAGCGTAAATGAGAAATGCCCCCATGGGAGCCTTACAATGGGATTGCCAATACATTCATTCAGGCTATTCAACCTCTTTTCTCCGAACATTTTTTTACAAATCGCGCCTTGAATCAAACACCTGATCGTCGGCTCTGTATCACTATTGCAAGAGTCCGCCAGCTTCAGGCTGATCGAGCCAGAAATTGAGTTCCTCTCCAAGGAAATCGCTCGAATCTCCGAGCCATTGATGCTCAAGTCGAGTGTCACCGACCGCTGGCGATAGATCACTCTCGCCTTGGATGATTTGATTCCTCGAGCTGGAACCTCCCTTGTTGACCGGCAAATATGTAGACATGTCCCATGTAAATGTTGGATTTGCCATGGGAAGAGCACTAGCAACAGGTTGGTACTCAAATTGGGGAGTTCCTATTTGCGGGAACTGCGGTATATACACTTGAGGGGTATTGAGACTGCTTGGTGGAGCGTTCTGATTTGGGTTAGAGGAGTCGGTGACATGGTTGCTGGTCTCGTCAACACCGAAACATGGTTGGGTGTTCCCGGCTCTACAATCATCGTGGTTGCAGTTATGACCAACATTTAAGTTCGAACCAGCTCCATCCGAGCTTAGTGTCACCCGTCCCTCTTTTAGCAACCTCTTGAAATATCCAAGGTGGCTCTGACGTTAACTTTAGAGAGTCCCGACACGTTCAGGATTTCGTGTATGCGCGTTGATCGTGCCGTGTCGATCCCCAACTGTCGAACTGTATCAACAAATTTCTGATGGAGTTCAGCAGTCCAAGAAAATCGCGCTTTCTTGTCAACAAGAACAGCTTGCCGACTAATCTCTATGAGATCTGATTGTGTTGGAAACTGCTCTTGTAAGCCTTCGACGGTATCTGACTGCACCGGAAGACATTGCGAAAGGCATTGTAACATATGAGCACTACCAATCTCTAGAAGTGGCTCTTCGGAGAATATTTCACTGATGAGAATATGGTTATTGCAATCAAGGCAAGTGGCACTGCTCAGCGCTTCCTCATATCTAGCGCTTTCTGTTCGAAGCTTTTCATTTTCTTCCTTCAGAATCGCTAGCTCTTGCTGTCTATGTAGATTCCCCAGCCGGGCTCGTTTGTTACGAAACCAATTATTGACCTTCCCAGGCTCCCACCCTAACTCTCGACCTAGCTCAGCCCTCTACTTCTCATCTGGATGGGGGCATTCCTCGAAGAAAAAATCAAGCTCCCGGTCTTGACTTGAAGTACGGTGAAGGGGATGTTTTCCTTTCTGACGCTGATCACTGCTATGGGCATTGTTTTCATTACCACAACCTTGAGTTTCATCGTTGGAAGTGTCAATCTCCATGACCATCGTGCCAGATTCGGTCCCGTGATCTTCAAATTCTTCCAGCAGTTTAAGCTCGGAGACTTCTAAGTCGGGCATTTCCAACAAATGATGGTATCCTTGGAACATTTTGGATCGAAGTATCACTGACTGATCATCGCAGAAGTCATCTGATCCTTCGAAATATTGATGTATGGGTTGGGTAGTATCGCCCGACTGGTTCTTCGAGCTGGAACCTCCATTTCTTCTCGAGAACATGAGAGGGGAGTTGATCGATTGACCCCCATAAGCATCTCCTACTTGGGAATTAGGGAAACAAAAATGCTCAACGCATTCCCTTGTTAGATCCTTTGAAACCACATGCCCTAGTTCGGCAAGTCCTTGGGCACTAAGCGCAGAAAGCTCATTAGTAAGCGGAAAAACAGCGACGGATGGGTGCTGCACCTGCTGCATCTGTGGCACACACTCTTGAAGAAAATTGGGATGACTCAGATGAATATTCTGATCAATTTCCCAATAAGTGTTGAATTTGTAACCGAGGTTAGCATGACGCTGTCTTAGCGCTCTTCTGTAACAACCGAGGTGATTTGAGACCATAGCCTTGGTAAGTTCTGGTGCATTCAGGGCCTCCATTACTTTCTTCGGGCGTGCATAGTCGAGCCCTATTCGCCGAACCACGTCTAAGAACCGGCGGTGAAGCTCAAGGGGCCACGCGAAAATCTTCTTCTCTTGGTTCAGAATAGCGTCGACAGCTTGACGGCTGATCTTTAACCCTTCTCGAGCAGGATCTGATCCTGCCATAAGTCGTTGTGGAGAAGACTCTTGGGCGCTGACGTGGTGACTCTCATCATAGTGGCATATATTCCCTCCTTCAGAAGGCACTGGCACTATCTTTGTGGGATTGATTTGTTCATGTACATTACCAGTATTTTCGATCCTAGCAGAAGGTTTAACGGGAAACAATCTATTGAGAGTGGTAGGGCCACCGTAGTTAGGGCAGACAATAGTGCTAAGAACTTCTTCATACCTCATGTTCTTTGTTCGAAGCTTCTCGTTCTGTTCCTTTAGAAACGCGGTCTCCCGTTGTTTGTACTGATTACTCAGCTTGGTTCGTTTATTTTGAAACCAATTCAAGATCCTCAAAGGGCTCGTCCCTAGTTTTTGACCCAACTTCTTCCTCTGTTCTGTGTCCGGGAAAGGGCATCCCTTGAAGATAGCTTCAAGTATCTGGACCTCATCCGGAGTGTAGAGCTGGCGATGCTTTCTTTTCTGGCGCGGATCATCGTCGCTGGCGTCTTGGTCGCTGAGGGCTTGAGTCTCCTGGATGGTCGAGTCGATTTTCATATCCTTCATGACGAATTCATTTCCGAGGTCTTCAAATTCCTCTAGCCGTTCAAGTTCGGAAACATTTAGGTCAGGCGTTTCCAACAAATGATGGTACCCCTTGAACATTTTGGGTCGAAATGTCTTTTCCTGGTCTTCGTTCGCTTGATCTTCTCTACCCTTTCTCAGATGTTCGCCCTCTCTGTAATTATCAGAGATTATGCGTGTTCCAAGAAGCGTCCCTTTGAAATCGAGTAACGAGTGTCTGACGGGCGTTCCTTTCGAGACTTCGTGATTCCCCCCGTCCGTTCTTACTCTCTCTTGCCTGAGTGGAGCGTGCAGATTTCCCGTGTCGACTTTTGCTTTATCGAGCATTACGCCTGTCCCCCTAGCTCGGTCTCCAAAGTAATAGGTCCGCCGGCCTTTAGGTGTTGTTACCTTTTCTAAGCCCGAAATCACGGGACAGAGGTGGATCTGTGACTCACCAGGGATGTATTAATGAGACTTGATTAGCCCAGCTGCGTATAGAAAAATTATTACAGCTTTCCCTTTCTCGTTCGAGCGCTAAAGGGCGAGAGATTGACATCGAGAAGATTACATTTCGATCTAACCTCTCAAACACTCCTCCATCACTCCTTCTTCTCTCTGCTGTTGAATCGCAGATGGCTTCCTCTCCTGTTCCTGTTGTCTCGACCGAAGCTTCAACCCAATGGGAGAGGTTTTATCACCTCTTGGGTAGAGGTTATGGCTACATAAACAGTCATCCTGAAGCTGAGGTTGAAGTTCGTACTCTGATTCCGGCCCTGGACACTGTGTGTATTGAAGGTACGAAACTGCAAAGGGAGTTTGTGATCTTCCCAACTCTCTTCAACAATTTCCTGCAGGCTTACGAAGTTGCTAGCCGGGAGGTCACTCTGGCTGGTATCGTGCGAGCCCGCTATCAGGACCGAACTGAGTCCCTGATGTTGGCCATGCTGACGGCCGATAACCATAAAAGGGCTGTTGAATACGCCCACGCCCAGGTTTCGATGTTGGTCCGTGAGAGGGACAACTTGGTGGAGCGTCTGGCTCTTTTTGACACCGCCTTTGAGCAAGATCAGCACAACCTCGTGCTGAGGTTCCAGTGTGCCTGGTTGGAGGAAAGGCTTGAAGACCTGAGCATGGATATAGCTCGCGGGAGGGTGCTGGCTCAGGACTTAGAGCTTGAGTTCGAGTACTATGAGACCAAGGTGAACGAACTTAAGGAGAAATGTCGTCTCCTTTTCTTCAAGCTTGTAGACCTCGATTCCCAGAGTGTGGGTTGTAAGCAAGGCATGGATAGCATGGAGAATCAATTGAGCTCATTTGTGATGCTCATTAGAACTCACTTTGGATTTACGGTTCATCCTCAGTAGTCTGTTTGTAAAGTCTCCTGATAAGTGCTATAAATGAGAGTGTATGTACATTTCCGCTTATCCTTCGCAAGATTCAATATTGCCCTTGGTTTCGCAATCATAGTGTTTGAGGCAACTGACGATCTTTCCGCTTTCGAGCCCGCTCACGTTATGTTTGTAACCTATGCTGTCACGTTTGCCTTCGTGCGCTTGGTCGATTTACCTCGAACCCATTGTGACAAAAGATTGTTGTAGCTAAACATGATGATGTTAGCAAGCATCATTGTGTGAAATCAACCCTAGGCCTTAAAGAAGAAAGGAACTGCTCCGATTGAAACTTTACAATGCGCAGATAAGAAATAAGTTCTACTTGTGTACAAGCCCCCCCTTTCTCTGGGTATGTTCGATCACCACCCCATCATGTCTGGGTTCAGGTGCGCGGTCATCGACTCCAGATCATGGCCGTGAAGGTTTGCTAGTTTCCTCCTGATGGATTCTTCGAACTGTGACCACCATCTTTGTTTGAGAAGAAAAGAGGAGGGTCGACCTCTTTCCTATCAAAAGCGTGTCTCACTCAGAGATCAAGGAAGCAAAATTGTTCGAAGTGTTCCCCCACTGGATCATCTGAGATCATATGCCCTAGTTGGGCGAACTCCTGAACATTAGACGTCATGGGTGGATCAGCAGCAGGAAGAGCGCCGGTGGACGGCTGCTGCTCGAGCGGAGAAGTGTATATTTGTTGCACCGGTGGCACGTATTCTTGAGGAACATTAAGATGACTGATAGGGCTATATTGACCAATTCTCCAACAGTTGGTGGTAGAGCTACCGGCTTGGTCGGTATCGAGACTCGGCAGGGCTCTTCTTGAGGCATGGCTGTTGCGTTCGTAGCCGTACCTAATGTTCAAGTTCGAGTCGGGCTCTTCTAGGCGCCGTGCGGCATGACGCCGTCGTAGCTTCCTGCGGTAACCATTAAGGTGGTTTGCGACTAACCTTCTAGCGAGCCCCGGTTCATTCATGACCCCATGTACGCGTGTTGGACATAATGAGTCATTCCCTATTTGGTGAACCGCATCAAGGAATTTTCTATGAAGCTCTGGAGACCATATGAACTTCTTTTGGCGACTCAGGATAGCATCCGTGACTCGGCGATCATTCCTCGATTTACTCTCGGCGGGGTCTGGTTGTGCCAGAGGTTGTTGCAGGGGAAGCTGGTTGACTTCGAACTGGTCTGTGGTGATAGTAAGCCCATTGTCAGGGAAATTGTAGTAACGCGCCTCCCCTCTTTCAAAAGATGGTTTGAGGGAGTGGGGTGGCGGACGACCACCTGCGATTCTCATAGAAAACTTATCACGGAACATTTCGCGAGTGTCGATAGAACCACCGCAGTTAAGGCAAGCGGCGTTGATGAGGACTTCCTTATACCACATGTTTTCTGCTCGAAGCTTGGCGTATTCTTCTTTTAGAGTTTCAAGCTCTTGACACTTTCCCCGAACCACTGATCTGGCCCGTCTGTTTTGAAACCAGTGCTTGACCCTTAAGGGTTCCATCTCTAATTTCCGGGCTAATTTTCTTCTTCGTCTCGTATTCGGGTAACGGCACTTATTGAAGGCGGCTTCGAGTATCTGGATTTCCTTCTCAGTATAGAGCCGGCGACGTCTTCTTCCACGAGATGGGACATCGCCGCTGCCGTCGTTGTTGCTGCTATTGTCGTCGTCGCCACCACTGTCATCGTCGCTGCCCTGATCCTGAACCTCGTTGCCAGCAGGGTTGGGTAGTATGGTTTCGACATCTGGCTCGATCCCAAAGACTTCGAGGTCTCCCAACTGCACATTACCTAGGACATTTGGGTCAATCATCTCCAACAAATGACTATGACTGTTAAACATACTGGATCAAGAAAAGGTTTGTTCGTCCTTTTTTATTCACTCAAGGTCTTGTAATCCTCTTCCTATGTTTACTCTCTCTAAACTTTCTTTTGAGTGACTTTGCGTACTCAGGAGTCGCTCTTCGAGCATGGAAGACGATCACCAGGCGAGCGCTCTTCTAGAGATTTTGAGTTTCTCGTCTTGTCGTCTTCCTTCCTTTTCATGGTGGAGAGATCACGGATCGCTTTTCTTTCCTCGATAGCCGAATCTGTCCCCCACTATCTCTCAAAAGACTAAATTACGTCCACCACCCGCTCAGCTTTTCATCATGACAAAACTATCAACCCTATCGCGGCTCCTTCGATATTTGCGCTCGACTCCCGCTCCATCTCAATAATGGTGAAATAGACAACTCTTTTACAACTTTTCAAACTCGTCAGGCCTGAAATCGCGGATCGAGACATGTCTGATGATTCACGGGAGGAGCAGCCCCTGCTTTACATTAACTACCCCGGCTCCACAAGCATTATTGCTGTAACTTTTCTCCATTTTTGAGCTACTATGAAACGAGGAGAAGGTTAGTGCTCTCATTTGCCCAGCTTTCACTTTCATTCATTCCATCGCACTCGTCTTCCTCTCCATCCTTCCAACAAGAAATGGCTTCATCTTCTGCTTCTTCCTCTGACTCTTCCCATGCTTGCGTCTTTTCAATCGCAGTCCCGGCCCGATGGGAAAAACTCTATAATCTCTTGGGTCGGGGCTATGCTTATATAGCCGATCATCCGGAGATCGAGGCTGAGATCCGCGTTCTATTTGCGGCCACAGACACTACTTCCATCGAGGGTACTGAGTTGGAGAAGGAGTATAAAACATTCCCAGCCCTCTTTGTAAACTTTCTAGAGGCTTACCGCGTTGCTCACCGGGAAGTTCTCGTGGCTCGTGTCTTGCGAGCCCGCTACGAAGACCGCTGTGACTGCCTGACGTTGACTAACTTCGTGGCTGACAGCCACAACAAGGTTATGGAAACTGCCAACGAGCGGGTCTCGACGATGCTTCGTGAACGTGGAAATTTGGTGGAGCGTTTGGCCTTGTGCCTGATCACTTATGAGCACGATCGTCGTAACATCATGTTGAAGTTTCAGAGCGATTGGCTGGAAGAGCGACTCGATACTGTTACGGCGGATGTATCCCGTGGGAGGGAATTGGTCCGGGACTTAGAACTTGCTGCTGAAGATCACAGGGCCAAGGTTGCTGACCTTAAGAATGAGTGCAAGCGCCTTCTTCTCCAGCTCGCGGATCATGATATACGGAGCGGTGAGTGTAGGCAGGGAATCAACCATATGGAGGGCCAATTGAGCTCCTTCGTGCTGCTGATTAGGGCTCAGTTCGGCTTTACTTTTCCGCCTCGCTAATCTGTATTAATCTGCTTTGAAAGTCTTTCAATTGAGCGAAAGTGAATGAAAGCTCCTGTGTGTGTGTTTTAGCTTTTATATGGTCCATTTCTTCGAGCATCCGAACATCTTCAACTTGGGTGATCTGAACCATAATATCAATAAGTTGAGCAAATATGTCCTAATTTTCTAACTTGCTCATGATCAGATGAAAGAATAGCCTCAGATTCATCCAGGAGAAGATTTCTCTCTATTACCTATTTTTCACCTGCAAATGAAACGACTGAATCAGAAGAAATAATTTTGAAAAAGAAAGCATAAACCCCTTTCAATCTTATGCTTGCTCGTGATTAATAAGGACAAAAACTTTTACAAGGGTTTTAATCTTGCGCAAAAGTTTTTTATCAGTATTCTTCGAAGGAAAGCATATTATTGAAAGGAATGTAATTCACGATAATCGCTTTTGATCAATTTTGAGAAGAACGAACTAGTCAAAAGTACAAAGCATAACGACGTGTTTTAAATTTAATTGAAGATACGGCATCCAAATCAAGGCCGTTTTGTAAGAACGAGGGCAATTTGGACATCTATCTCGTCATTAAATTCGAAACAATGCCGATACTCTTGATCAATTATCGTGGATTACCAATGACGTACGACATGCATGAATCAATTCAAGTGTATAATTCCTTCTAGCGAAATTGGGGTTGGATTACCCTATACGACCAAAAAGGTCATGCAAGATTTCCAATTTTGATTTCCTTTAAAGGAATTATAAACTTGACTTGGGAGTATCCGGATGATTAGAGAAAATGCCACTATCACATTCCCATGACCCGTCAAAAGAAATACAATCAAGCTCCATCTGAATGAATACACCAATAGATCCCTAATACAATCACTCTAAGGGGTGAGATAGAGAAAGCCTCGATAAAAATAAACCCTATACAAGAGGACTAGTAATGGAAAATGAAACAAAGGAATGTGATCCTAACGTTTAAGGATGCCCCAAGTTCGATCTGTGACTTCCGGATCACTTGCCCCAACTCGTCATCTTCATTGGACGATATCTCAATAATGTCCATAGTAGGCTCCTTTGTTGCTCACTCGGTGCTTGTCATGGGATATCATCCTCGAAATGGCATTTAATCTAATCACCAGAATGCAATGAATGAAATGACTATATGAACAGTGATAGATTTGGGGGGATAGAGAGTCTTACCAACCCAACTCGTCGACTTATGTGCGGTTTTAGGTGTACCAACCGCCCAAAGACATGCGCATGAGACAAGTGATGGTAAACTTCTAAAAATCAGAGGGTTTGGCACCTAAGGTTAAGGTTCTCACCTCGAGTTCTAGAAAGAGCCGATTCCATTGCACAGCTATCGTTGCATTGAGACTCGATCCATAGTTCGAAGCGAGCGGAATTGAAAAGTGGATTACCCTGTGTTTTTCCTCACGGAGGTTCCATTTTCAATTCCTTCTATTGTGTTCCTAAAGGCGGTGCCCGGGGTTTTAGGCGCGGTTGTGTGTGTCCACGTGTTGTGATCATCACAATGCAATTCATGCACAACAGTTTATCAATCAGCACTTCAAATCATCCACACAACATACATTCCTACGCCCAACCTGCATAAGACAATGTTAATCACGGACTACACCCCTTATTTCTCCAATCTGTAAAAACATATAACACCTACCATAAGCGGACTTACCTCACCTTCAAGAGCGCCTGCATGGTTAGAAAAATCACTCAGCGTTTTAATTACGGCCTAAGTCCACTTGAGGTCTAGAACGATAGGTTCTAGAACAAAGTCCCCAGCGGAGTCGCCAGCTGTCGCGACCCGTCCGAAGCGGACGCGGCTAATGGATTACCGATCGCGGGCCTTCCCCCGCACAAGGGTGCAGATCGCGGGCTTTGGATCGGCGCGAGCCCTCCCAGGCCCATACCAAATCGCGGCGGGAGTATTTTTCAAAGGGATTCGACGATAACAGTCGATCGCTTTCGACCTTAGTGTGGTCGTGGTGGCATGTGCAACTTGTGCATGCATTTGGAGTCGCCACCGGTCTTTCTTGGAGGGTAGACCGAAAACCTTACTGATCGATTGGGAGAGATCGATCAGTTCTGCAGAACCAGAGATTTTGGGTTCGGGGACTTGGTTACGCCGGTGTCATTACCAACGCCCTTTCGGTACCTAACGCGAGTGATTTTCCTAGCTAATAGTTCATGCAGGCGCAATTTTAGGTGAGGTAGGCTTGATTCAGGGTTTCATGCAGATTTGGCGAATATTCCTATCAATCACAATCAATTTAAATGAAAGCGCAAACAAGTGCATAAATAAATCACATCAATGCACATCAATTCAAGTCAAAGGCCTCCTAGTATAGCCATAAGGGCTTAGGGAAGGCGTGATTTAGGACCAGGGGCAAAATGGGAAGATTTGGGAACGATTAGCCCGTAGGGCAAAATCGTCAATTTTTGGAAGATTTGGATATCGAATTACCCAAAATATCTCATGGCCAGTTGTTTGTGGCCATTTCCCATTTTTTGGGATTTTCCTGGATTTTTTAGAATTTTTTTGGAAGACGGTTTGCCGGAAGGGCAAAACCATCATTTCGGAAAAGATCGGGGGTCGAAAGACCCGGAACAGGTCATGGCCAGTTGAATGTGGCCATTTTCTATTTTTTGGAATTTTTTAGAATTTTTCTGAATTTTCTGAATTTTCTTGAATTTTTTATGATTTTCTATTTTTTATTGATTTTTGAATTTTTTTTATTATTATTTTCTGATTGATTTTTTTTTTATTTAAAACCACTCCCGGGCCGGGTCAGGCCCGATCCACGACCCGGATCCGCGACCCAGGCCCAGCCCGCTCCCTCAACGACCAAAACGACGTCGTTTCGCAAATTGAGAAAGGACGCTTCAGATCTAGCCACGTGGCGTATCCAGGACCGTCGGATTATTTTTTTTTTCTTTTAATTAACTCTGCGCGCTGACGTGGCCGCCACGTGGCTGCCACGTCATCGCCACGTCAGCGTTGACCAGTCAACAAACGTTGACTGGTCAAAGTCTCGTCGGGGAAGACAACCGGCGCCGGCGTTCCCTCGCCGGCGCCTCGTCGGAGGGCGATATCTCGACCCTCCGACGTCCAAATCAAACGAAACCAACGCCAAAAGATTCTACTCGACGTCCTCTACCACATACATCAAGGGGAACACAGAAGAATCATATCTCAAGTACACACCACTGTTGACACCTGATTTTTTTTTACCATTTATTATTATGATTTTTATTCTTTAAAATTAATTAAAAATATCAAAAAAGGTCATAAAATCACAAAATCAACTTTGGAAGCCTTGGTTTAACCTTAGGAACCAATTTTGAACAAAAAATATTTTTCGGTATTTTTAATATTTTTCGAGTTTATTTAATTATAAAAATACCCAAAAAATCAGAAAAATACCATTCGTGGTCAGAAAAATACCCAAAAATATTCGATAATTTTGTTTTAATTTCCTCTTCAAGTGTGTCACTTTAAATCTCAAAAATTCGGCTCGGGTCACTATGTTCCTTCACAAACATAAACCCGAACCGAGCCTAAAAAAAAAAAAATCATTTTCGAGTCTTTTAGTTTTCAATTCTCACTTTTTATAAGTTATGACATTGGATTCTAAAGTCTTAAAGTGCAATTAGGTCAATTTGCCCTCCAATTTAATCAATTTTTACCAAAAGGGCTTAATTGCACATTTTTCTTTCAATTAGTCCCCGGTTTCACGGATGTATACGTATGCTCTACGTATTTATACATCATACGTATTTATACGTTATGCATATTTGTACTGTTTGGTAACCTCTTTAACTCTTGTAATAATAATAATGGTTATTATTTTTAACACCTTTGTTAGTGCCTTTTTTAGCATTTTTGTATTGTGAGTGCTATTTTTAAATAGCATTTTTTGTATTATAAATTGTGAGTGCTATTGTTAGTGCTATTTTTAAATGACATTTATTTATCATAAATTGTGAGTGCTATTGTTAGTGCTATTTTTAAATGGCATTTATTTATCATAAATTGTGAGTGCTATTATTAGATAGAATTTATAATTGTTAGTGCTATTTTTAAATAGAATTTTTGTATTATAAATTGTGAGTGCTATTGTTAGTGCTATTTTTAAATAGAATTTTTGTATTATAAATTGTGAGTGCTATTGTTAGTGCTATTTTTAAATGTCATTTATTTGTGAGTGCTATTATTAGATAGAATTTATAATTGTTAGTGCTATTTTTAAATAGAATTTTTGTATTATAAATTGTGAGTGCTATTGTTAGTGCTATTTTTAAATAGCATTTTTGTATTATAAATTGTGAGTGCTATTGTTAGTGCTATTTTTAAATGTCATTTATTTGTGAGTGCTATTTTTAGATAGAATTTATAATTGTTAGTGCTATTTTTAAATACAATTTATTGGAAGGTATTTTTGGCTATAAAAGGATGGCAAGAGTTTTGAGGTTGAAGGGGAGAGACATTTTGTAGAGTGTGCAAATTTTTGAGAGCTTAGAGAGAAGAACACAAACACTCTCTATATTCTCATAATCTTGAGCGAGCAAAATATACTAAGTTCGGAATATTGATTCCGCATATTGCTAGCACAATTGTTGTGGAGTTATTAGTCGTCTCCCCGTTCGTCAATTGGTGGTGCGTCCGAACTAGATGCCTAACACTTGTGGAGGCTGAGATCGAAGAACATCGAACCGACACCTCCGTTCAAGCACGCTACGAGAGGTAATCTATTTACTCCCTTTGAGACTTTGTGATTTTTTTCGATTGAAATGCACGAAGTACGCCTCTGGAGATACATGTGTGGGTTGTTATTTATTTCCGCTACGTGTTACGTGGATCCCAACAGTGGTATCAGAGCCAATCCTTAGGTGTTTTCGTGCATTTAATTGATTTTTTGCAATTTTTGCAATACTATGGCCAATATGTATTAACGAATTGTTCGTCTTACATGGCTAATGGAGATTGATTATTTTATATGATAAATTAATCAACGCAGCAAAAATTGAGACTAAATCAATTTTGAATCGAAAATTTATGGCTATCTTATTTTACGTAAAAATTCTGAATATGATTCAACGTAGAATTTTTATTGTGCCTTCCTAAGTTTTAAATTGTGAATTTATTACTTACGTGAAAGGGTGGTGATCATGGAAAAATCTCTAATCAATGTGATTGATGTATATATGAATGTATGATGATTATTTATATATTTGGGGTTGTAATTATTAAATGGAGGCTGCGTACTCCTTTTATTTTTCATGTAATCTTTATTTTTAGCATAGTCAATTGTTGATGTAAATGCTACGAGGATTACGTGGAGGAGCCTTTTAAGTCGGCGAGCTCTTTGGGGCCCAATTCTTGAAGAGTTCAAGAAACCAAGAAGAAGCGAAGAGCGGCTCTCCGTTATTAAAATATTAAAATGATTATATGTGGTCTCATTGGCTCGAGACCCATTAAATCATAATTCCATGATCACCACGTAGGATAGATATTTATGTGATTGACATCTATTTATTTATTATGATTACGTGAGCATGTTAAACTGGTTAATGTGCAAAGTCAGACTTACCTCACCCAAAATTGTGCCTGCATGAAATCCTAGTTAGGAAAATCACTCGCATTAGGTACCGAAAGGGCGTTGGTAACGACACCAGCGTAACCAAGTCCCCGAACCCAAAATCTCTGGTTCCGTAGAACTGATCGATCTCTCCCAATCGATCGGTAAGGTTTCCGGTCTACCCTCCAAGAAAGACCGGTGGCGACTCCAAATGCATGCACAAGTTGCACATGCCACCACGACCACACTAAGGTCGAAAGCGATCGACTCTTATCGTTGAATCCTCCTGAAAAATACTCCCGCCGCGATTTGGTATGGGCCTGGGAGGGCTCGCACCGATCCAAGACCCGTGATCGGTAATCCATTAGCCGCGTCTGCTTCCGGATGGGTCGCGACAGCTGGCGACTCCACTGGGGACTTGTTCTAGAAACTATGGTTCTAGACCTCAAGTGGACTTAGGCCGTAATAAAAATTGAGTGATTTTTCTAACCCTACAGGCGCTCTTGAAGGTGAGGTAAGTCCGCTCACGATAGGTGTTATATGTTTTTGCAGATTGGAGTAATAAGGGGTGTAGTCTGTGATTAACTTTATTTTACGCAGGTGTGGCGTAGGAATGTATGTTGTGTGGGTGATTTGAAGTGCTGATTGATAAATTGTTGTGCATGACTTGCATTGTGATGATCACGACACATGGACACACACAACCGCGCCTAAAACCCCAGGCGCCGCCTTTAGGAACACAATAGAAGGAATTGAAAATGGAATCTCCGTGAGGAAAAACACGGGGTAATCCACTTCTCAATTCCGCTCGCTTCGAACTATGGATTGAGTCCCAATGCAACGATAGTTGTGCAATGGAATCGGCTCTTTCTAGAACTCGAGGTGGGAACCTTAACCTTAGGTGCCAAACCCTCTGATTTTTAGAAGTTCACCATCACTTGTCTCATGCGCATGTCTTTGGGCGGTTGGTACACCTAAAATCGCACATAAGTCGACGAGTTGGGTTGGTAAGACTCTCCATCCCTCAAAACTATTACAGTTCATATAAATATAGGCATTTCATTCATTGCATTCTGGTGATTAGATTAAATGACATTTCAAGGATAGATGCATGTGTTTTTCCCAAACGTCCTTGATAGAAGACGAGGAGGATGATATCCCATGACGAACACCGAGTGAGCAACAAAGGAGCCTACTATGGACATTATTGAGATATCGTCCAATGAAGATGACGAGTTGGGGCAAGTGATCCGGAAGTCACAGATCGAACTTGGGGCATCCTTAAACGTTAGGATCACATTCCTTGGTTTCATTTTCCATTACTAGTCCTCTTGTATAGGGTTTATTTTTATCGATGCTTTCTCTATCTCACCCCTTAGAGTGATTGTATTAGGGATCTATTGGTGTATACATTCAGATGGAACTCGGTTGTATTTCTTTTGACGGGTCATGGGAATGCGATAGTGGCATTTTCTCTAATCATCCGAATACTCCCAAGTCAAGTTTATAATTCCTTTAGAGGAAACTAAAGTTGAAAATCTTACACGACCTTTTTGGTCGTACAGGGTAATCCAACCCCAATTTCGCTAGAAGGAATTATACACTTGAATTGGTCCATGCATGTCATACGTCACTAAGTAATCCACGATAATTGATCAAGAGTATTGACGTTATTTCGAATTTAATGACGAGATAGATGTCCAAATTGCTCTCGTTCTTAACAAAACGGCCTTGATTTGGATGCTGTATCTTCAATTAAATTTAAAAACACGTCGTTATGCCTTGCATTTTTGACTAATTCGCTCTTCTGAATATTGGTCAAAAGCAATTATCGTGAATTACATTCCTTTCAATAGTATGCTTTCTTTCGAGGAATATTGATAAAAACTTTTCGCACAAGATTAAAACCCTTGTAAAAGTTCTTGTCATTATTAATTACGAGCAAGCATAAGATTGAAAGGGGTCTATGCTTTCTTTTTCAGATTATTCCTTTTGACTCGGTCTTTTCATTTGCAGGTGAAAAACAAGTAGCATAAAGAAATCTTTTCTTGGATAAGTCTGAGGCTATTCTTTCATCTGACCATGAGTGAGTTAGAAAATCAGAACACATCTACTCGACTTATTATGGATCGGCTCATCCAAGTCTAAGATGTCCGGATGCTCGAAGAAATGGATCATATAAAAGCTAAAACAAACACAGGGGCTTTCATTCATTCTTGCCCAAACCAGATCATACAATTCATTGGGGTGGAAAAGTAAAGCAGAAGTGAGCCCTAATCAACGACACAAAGGAGCCCAGCTGGCCCTCCAGGTTATGGATGCTTTGTTTATACGCACCACTCCGCGTATCATGGTCCGCAAGCCTGAGGTGGAGGCGTTTGCGTTCATCATTGACTGCAACAACCTGAGTCTCGTGATCTTCGGCGACTGCTTCCAAGTCCCGAACAAGTCCATTCTCACGAGTTATATCCTCGTTTATGCCGTTGAGCCTTTCTTCCAGCCACTCGCTCCGATTCCTTAGCAGGGCATTACGTCGATCGCGCTCATAGGTAGCCAGAGATAGAGCTAAGTCCTCCACCAGATTCCTCCTCTCGCGTAGCAATGTCGAAACCCGCTCTTTGGCGAACTCAACAGCCTTTTTGTGACTATCGGCCAGGTAGTCAGCCAACGCTAGGCGGTCGGACTGATCCTCATAACGGGCTCGCAAGACACGAGCCACGGTAACTCCCCGATGAGCAGCGCGGTAGACCTCCAAGGAGTTCGTAAAGAGCGTTGGAAAAATATTGTATTCCCTCCCCAACGCGGTACCCTCGAGGGAGGTGATGTCCAGGTCCCCGAACATGACTCTGATCTCATCCTCGGTTTCGGGATGATCGGCTATGTGAGCGTAGCCTCGACCCAAGAGGTTATAGAACTCTTTCCATCGAGTCAAAGCTTCGGCTGAGAAAGTGTGAACTTGGGAAGAAGCCATTTTCGACGGAGATGTGTGTAGTGGAGCGATTAGAGGATGGAAGCAAATTATATGAGAGCGTTAATCTCCCAAACACCAACTCCGCATTTTATAGCGTCTCGAGAGTGGAGAAAAGTTGCAGCAATAATGCTTGTGGAGCCGGGTTAATTAATGTAAAGCGAGGGCTGCTCCTCCCGTGAATCATCAGACATGTCCTGATCCGCAATTTCAGGCCTGACAAATTCGGTCTCGCCATTATTAAAGCTGGGAGGGAGGCGAGCGCAACTATCGAAGAAGCCGCGAAAGGATTGTGTTGTTCCATCACGCATGAAGCTGGGCGGCGAGTGAACAGCTCTGCCACTTAAAAAGAGAAGACAGTGCTGAACAGGCATGACTATTGAGGAAAAGTGAAAGGCGAGCGCAACTATCGAAGAAGCCGCGAAAGGATTGTGTTGTTCCATCACGCATGAAGCTGGGCGGCGAGTGAACAGCTCTGCCACTTAAAAAGAGAAGACAGTGCTGAACAGGCATGACTATTGAGGAAAAGTGAAAGGCGAGCGCAACTATCGAAGAAGCCGCGAAAGGATTGTGTTGTTCCATCACGCATAAAGCTGGGCGGCGAGTGAACAGCTCTGCCACTTAAAAAGAGAAGACAGTGCTGAACAGGCATGACTATCGAGGAAAAGTGAAAGGCGAGCGCTACTATCGAAGAAGCCGCGGAAGGATTTGGTTACCCCTTCGTGTCGGAAAGCTGAGCAGGAGGTAAACAGTTCCGTCGTTTCAAAAACAGAACGCTGAACAGACCTAGCTTTCGAGGAAAAGGAGGCAACAAATCGAAAGAGCGAGTATACAAAAGAGAACAGAGAACCTCGAGTGACGAGTTCGTTGAAAGACCTCAAATTCTCTAGAATCAGATTCGACATCGAAGCCATGGAACTCAACATCGCCGGTGACGAACATCAAGATCGCAGTGGTGACGACGGCAGTGGCCACGACGCTCAACCCCGGAAAAGAAAAAGTCGCCAGCGCTACGCTCGGAAAGAAATCCAGGAGCTTGAAGCTTTCTTCGATGAATGCCCTTGCCCAAACGAGGAACAAAAGATTGAATTGGGCCAGAAGCTGGGAATGAATCCTATGAGAATCCATTTTTGGTTTCAGAATAGACGTTTCAGACTAGGTGTCCAACACAGGCGTAAGGAGATCACGGCCCTAAAAGAGCAGAACCAAAACCTTCAAATGGAAAACATGTGGTATGAGAAAATTCTCAGTACTATTACCTGCCCTGACTGCGGTGGCCCTACCACCCTCAGTAAATTGTTCCCCAGTAAGCCTTCTACGAAGATGGAAGGTGCTCATTTATCCCCCTGCTCCCTTGAGCCATCTCCGGTACAATCAGATCCTGCTAATGGCGCGCATGAGCAGATCGATCCTACAGAAATTATACCAGTGTCTTCGGAGGAAGAAGATACGTGTCGTTATGATCGGAGTCACCTCATCGAAGCCCATGAATCTCCTCCACAACAGCTTCCGGTAAGATCAGATACGGTTCAAGAGGAGTTAGAGGTTAGTCGGCAGGCTATCTACGCCACTCTGGACGACGAGAAGAAGAAATTCACTTGGCCCCCGGAGCTTCATCTCAAGTTCTTGGACGCAGTTCGACAGATAGGACTCGACTTCATAGGTCCGACAAGCATACTTAGGGTCATGAACGTACCGGGACTTACCAAGCAATTAGTCGCGAATCACCTTGGTTGCTACAGAAGGGCGTTAGGACAGCGTTATGCAGAACTGAATCCGAGCAATAGACTCGGCTGCGAACCCAGCACCCTTATGACAAATGAGGCCCGGTCGAATCTGGACGACTATTGGGGATTTGATCAGGATATCCTCGCGAGTCATTTCAATATTCCTCAAGAACACGCATCACAAGTGCAACGAGTAAGCACTCCTCCGTCCGAGCAGCAGCTAGTCAGTGTTCATCCTGTCGCAGATCAGCCCACCACGCCCAGTGCTCAAGGGTTTGCCCAATCAGAGCATATGGCTTCAGATGATCTAATGGGAGAAAGCTTGGAGCACTCTTATTTCCCTAATCCCCAAGTGGGAGATGCTTGTGGTAGTCAATCGATCAAATCTCCTCTTATAATCCCAGACAAAGATGGAGGTTCCAGTTCGAAGAACCCGTCGGGCGATGCAGCTCAACCTACACATCAATCGTTCGAGGGGTCGGGTGATTTCTTCGATGAAGGACTTGATACCTGGTTCGATCAGTTGGAAGCTATTAAAGGTTGGCAACCATGATCTGCACTTGGTAATGGCACACCTAAGCTGAGGCCAGACTGGTTAGTCATTGGACATGCCCCAAGAAAGAAGGGGATGTACGCGAGAAGGATGTATCTCCTATTGTAAAGTTCTCATCGGTGCATGCGTTTGTTTCTTCAATAGCTAGAGTTGATTCTGTATAATGTTTTTCGCAAACGTCATCTCGTGTGTATACGGTAATTCCTTGTTATTAAGTTCAAGGTAAAATCAGCCCCGACGCGTGAAGGCAGAATTGATAGCATGAGTTACTAGCAGAATGTGATCGAGCTCGAAAGTGAAAGATTACTAGCGGCCCCAAACGCAATGACCGCAAAATCAGGGGCAATCTTTAAGTTTCGAGCAACTACAAATCTATTTCTCACGAGGCATTCAGGTCAATCAAATATAAAGCGTCGGGCTGTGAGAATGATGCGTAGTCAATCTGTTGACACAGGCGAAAAAGGAGTCGCGTAGATCCGAAAGCAAAAACCTTTCTTGGCTAGTCAACAATGCAGAATGAAAGAGCATATATAAACAAACTCGCATTTATTTCATTCAGCAGGAAAGTTTACAAGTGGATCACTGAGGGGGAGCAGTAAACCCAAAATGAGTTCTGACAAGCATCACAAAAAAGCTTAACTGACTCTCCATGCTATCCATGCCTTGCTTACAACCCACACTCCGGGAATCGAGGTCTACAAGCTTGAAGAAAAGGAGACGACATTTCTCCTTAAGTTCGTTCACCTTGGTGTCATAGTACTCGAACTCAAGCTCTAAGTCATGAGCCAGCACCCTCCCGCGAGCTATATCCATGCTCAGGTCTTCAAGCCTTTCCTCCAACCAGGCACACTGGAACCTCAGCACGAAGTTGTGCTGGTCTTGCTCAAAGGCGGTGTCAAAAAGAGCCAGACGCTCCACCAAGTTGTCCCTCTCACGGACCAGCATCGAAACCTGGGCGTGGGCGTATTCAACAGCCCTTTTATGGTTATCGGCCGTCAGCATGGCCAACATCAGGGACTCAGTTCGGTCCTGATAACGGGCTCGCACGATACCAGCCAAAGTGACCTCCCGGCTAGCAACTTCGTAAGCCTGCATGAAATTGTTAAAGAGAGTTGGGAAGATCACAAACTCCCTTTGCAGTTTCGTACCTTCAATACACGCAGTATCCAGGGCCGGAATCAGAGTACGAACTTCAACCTCAGCTTCAGGATGATTGTTTATGTAGCCATAACCCCTACCCAAGAGGTGGTAAAATCTCTCCCATTGGGTCGAAGCTTCAGGTAAGGCAACAGGCATAGAGGAGGAATCCATATGCGATGGAATGACGGAGAAGAGAGTGAGAATGTGAAGAGTGTTTGAGAGGCTGAGTCTGATAAGGCTAAAGTGTTAATCTTCTTGACATCAATCTATCACCTTATAAATGCTCGAGTACAGGGAGAAGTGGTAATAATATTTTATGTGCAGTAGAGCCAAGCGGGTTTCGTTAATGCATCCCCGATGAGTCACGAATCCACCACCGTCCTGTGATCTCGGGTTTTACGAAACATAATGGCGCCGAAAGGTGGGCAGGCTTGTTACTCTAGAGACTGGGCCAGGGGGACAAGCGTAGTGCTCGACAAAGCGAAATCAACGCAAGAGATCTTCAGGCTCCGTTCACGTAGAAAAGAGCAAAAAAGGACAAAGTGGGAATTACGAAGCCTTGAGAAAAACGCTCGTCAAGTAGCCATCACAAAAGGACGAAGTGGGAATCTCGAAACATTGAGAAGAGCGCTCGTCGGGTAGCCATCACCTTTGATCGAAGAACGGTGATCCGGCTCCTTTAACCTCTCAGAATTTGCAGAGAAAGTGAAGATCCAAGGAGGAACAAAGAAAGCTGAGTTAACGGAAAATCAAACAGTGATATCCCGGTCAAAATGTTCAAGGGATTCTGTCATTTACTGGAAGCGCCAGACTTGGAGGTCTCCGAGCTTGAGCTGCTGGAAGAGTTTGAAGATCTCAGGACCGAACCTGACACGAGGGCCATGGAGACCGATCCTTCTAATGATGAAACCCGCGGCTTGGTTAACGAGAACAGTACCCGCGACGGTTATCAGCGTCAGAAAGGGGAATATCTCAAACGCAACACTTCAGGTCAAGTCCATAAACTCGAATTGTTTTTCAGGGAATACCCCTATCCGGACATGGAACAGAAAATCAAAATGGGCCAGGAGATAGGGTGGGAGCCTCGGAAGGTCAAGTGCTGGTTTGAAAACAAACGAACCCGGCTGAAGCAGCAACGCGATCGGCACGAGTTAGCGGTTGTAAGGGAGGAAAATGAAAAGCTTCGAATAAAAAACACACAGTACAAAAAAGCTCTAAGCATCGCTATTTGCCTGGAGTGCGGTAACCCTGTTCCCACGGACGGAGTATTCACTGAAGAGCCAGATCTGGGGGTTTATAATGCTCATTTGTTGCAATGCCCTTCGCAACATCTTTCGGAACAGGCGGGTACCGCCGAGGATCTACAAGAGGAAACTAGTGCTATAAGGTCAAAGTCGACGCCCATTGTGGAAGGGAACATGCGTCATGACAAGTCGGGTCCGCTCGATGATGAACTCACCATCATGACCAGCCGATCTGAGACCACTAAATCCCCTCCAGAGCAACCTCCAACACGACCAGATTCCGAGAAGAGTAACCGCCAAGTTGCTGACACCACTTCGGCTAGCAAGAAAATAAGATTTCGTTGGACCCCGGAGTTTCATAACAAATTTGTTGATGCAGTTCAACAGTTGGGGATCAGTTTTGCTTGCCCATTGCGCATACTCGAAATCATGAACGTGCCGGGACTGACTAAAAATATGGTCAAGAATCACCTTTGGCGCTACAAGAAACTACTGAGAGATGGACGAGCGTCGCTAGACCAAAATAGAGGCGGTTCAACACGACCAGATTCCACGAAGAGTAGCCGCCGAGTTGCCAAACCTACTTCGGCTAGCAAGAAAACAAGGTTTTATTGGACCTCGGAGCTTCATAGCAAATTTGTTGATGCAGTTCAACAGTTAGGGATCAGTTTGGCTCGCCCATCGCGCATACTCAAGATCATGAACATGCCGGAATTGGATAGAAATAAAGTCAGGAACCACCTTTGGTGCTACAAAAGACTACTGAGAGATGGACGAGTGGCGCTAGACCAAGAGAGAGGCAGTTCAAGTTTAAACGATGAGCATGGCTGTGATCGCAATCCTCATGAAGCAGGAAGCATCCAATCACCTCTTAACACCGATGGGACTGACAATTACACGGTCGATTGTTCAGGCATCAATCAGAGTACTCCCATGGGTTATCCCAGTACTCCTCAGGAGTATGTACCGCAATTTCAGCAAATCGGGACTCCCCAGTCTGAGCACCGACTGGCCGTTAATACTAGTCCTACAGCGGATCTAACACTGGCAGGAGATGCACATACAATCTTGCGAGACGATTACGGAGATTCCGGCTCGAAGAATCAGGTGGTCCATGACGAAAATGGCAAAAAGATTCCTTCTCCAGTAGTCGACAATACTCAACCTGAGTGTCAGTCGCTCGATGGTTCAGACGATCTCCTTGAAAACATCTATTCTTGGTTCGATCGGCTGAATTCCCCCCTGAGTTACCCTGGTACTCCCCAAGAGTATGTACAACAATTTCAGCAGGTATGGACTCCCCAATTTGAGCACCAACCGATCGTTAGTGTTATTCCTACGGCGAATCCAGCATCGGGTACAAACCTACTGGACAACGATGAAAATACCAACTCGAGAAGTGAGGTTGTTCATGTCGAAAGTAGTGTGAGGAACCCATCGCCAACGGTTGAGGATGCCCGACTTGGGCGTCAATGGCTTGAAATTTCAAGCGAGTCCCTCAGTGAGCAACTCGGCGTGTGGATCACGCATAAACCGAGAAACCAGGTTGTTCATGCCGAAAATGGGAGAAGTCCGTCACCAGCAATTAAGGATGCTCAACTTGGACGACTCGAGCGGTCGGACGATCTCCTGAATGAGCAACTCAGCCTATGGGTCAAGCATTTTGGAACAAGTGCATCTTCGCAGTCGTGACCGGTACCGGCGACCGGACATCTGGTTCGAAGCTCGTGTGCTAAATCATTAGAAGGCTCAGGAGAGTGAGAGGTGAATACATCGAATGAATGTGTTACGGATTTCGTTGTAAAGTTCCCGCGGGAACATTGTAATTAACGCTGAAAACTAACCGCTCTGAGTGTCAACATTACCCTTTGAACGTCTTCGAGCCAAGGGCCATGGATTAATCACTTAATCCGTGGAGCAAATTCCATGAACGATGACTATCACCCGCGGAGCATAATGGGATCTACCCCCATTCAGCACGAAATACGTTTGGTCACGAAGCCTCCCATTTGGTAAAACGATGTATCGTTCCTAAACGATCTTCAACCGAATACCAAAGTAATGTCTCATTTCTTTCCCTTCTCAGGTGTTAAACGTGGATAAATCACCCAAGGGGCCATCTGTTCAAATAACAAAACAGACGTTGCCCAACCGGGGGCAGCTGAACCATTGATATTGCAAATATTCCAAGCATGGATAAGCGGATTTGATAGACGTGGTTCATATCAATACGCGACGTCAGAACGGGATGAGAACCAAGAGTAAAGTTGTATTGTCCCAATTTGTCTTCAATTTGGGAATATGAGTTAACACTTGCTATTTATCCTTGATAGGGACTCACCATCAAGGAGGACAAATTTTGACAACCTGTGTGCACTCGCAGGGGCACACGACCGAGGGTAAGATGTATCGTTCTAATTTTTTGAAAAATTCATGAACGAACAATAACATGTTTCTTCCGCATTTTCAGGGATCTCCAGCCGCGGGGGACAGGTAAGTATCCCTTTCCCCAATCCATTGAAAATGTTGAATAAAAAATAGAGAAGAAAAGAAAAGCTTTTAGAATCTGATGTCTAGAAAAGACATAGGATTCTAACTTCATTGGCATTCATGTTTTGAAACATGAGGTTATCTGAACATGCATTGGGCATCATAAAATCCCATTGACGGGTAAAATTTTTGGAGAAAACGAAAGAGATTTTTCCAATCAAAAGTTGTTCAAAACTTTCAAAAGGACGTTTTCTCAAAAGACGAGAGGCAAAGCCTAGTCCAAACACGTCCTATACACACTTAAGAGAGAAATGGAGCGGATAAGACATCAGAATCTGGACCTACGGAAGTAGGGACCATTCGCAGCGATTACATGGGTTGGGACGACGGAGGCATTCGTTTCATATCCCCCAAACACTACAGGTGACCGTTGATAACCCCTTTGAACGGCGGTTTTCATTCTTAACCCTGTCAAGAACCACCCCACATCGGGGCAAAATGGAGGTGAGTCCAGCAGCATCAGGAGAAAATGGTTAGAAATTTTCTTGCTCGGACTAACATTAATCTTTGTGTGTTGTTTATATGGTAATCCAAGTGCCATAGGATGATGAGAAGCATTCATTTCTCTATCCCACACACCGAATCCTTTGCATAGCCAAGTTGAGCCTGCAGAATCATTTCATAAACCCGTTGGTGATCATTGCACATTCCAAGACGGATGCAGCATCACTTCAGAAACGAAGAAGTTCAAGACTTAGGGTTTGCAAAAGAATTCCTAAGTTAATGTTTAACCTTGTTAGACCTTTGATCATAGGTCTAACGCGATCCTATGAAGATGAGAAAAAGTGGGATTTCAAAAATGAATGAGAAAAATCCACGGCATCGAGAAAAAGCAAAGTGCCTGGTAAAAGCAAGGCCGATGCTCATGAAAGCTGTTTGCTTGATCCCCAGTGAAACTTGGATGAAAAAAAAAATTCTTAAAGGAGTCAAATAAAAAAAGCTGCTCCCCAAATGCTGCCAAGCACAGAACAAAGACATGGAGAGAGTCGGTCTCTGAATGCAACAAGGGACGCTCTCTAAAGAGCTGGTGCACACCTCAAAATCGGTTGTACACCTCAAAAACTAAAGATGCAGAAAGGAAAAGACAGGAGGTAAATCAGCAATGATCACCAATGTCAAACTCGTCATGAATTCTGGGCCAAAAACAAGCCTTTTTCGGTCCCCAATCCTACCAACATCATAACCCTGAAATAGTCTTCTCTGACTAAGACACTTGGGTTAACATACAGCTCAGCTCGAAGAAGTACGAGCAAGACTATTTCTTTCTCATTTTGCAGGGTTTTTGACTTGTAAACCCGGAGCAGATGGTGAAAACTTTCATTCAATGACCTTGACTCAAAAGTGAGTCCCCCTTGAAGACCAATATCCAAGCCCAACATTACGGTCCCGTGGAAGACCTCCCGACCGATCAAAATGTATGCGCTGCGAATGAGCCTAAAACCTAGGCACGGGTTAGTAGGGAATCGAGTGTATCCCCTATAAAAAAAACACGATCGCAAAACAGGTGAGAAGACCTCATTGTCGAGAAATATTCCAATTGATGTTTTGAACAAACTCTTTTTGGAATTTTCAAACTGTTGATCCAGATTTTCCGTGCAAGGGATTTGTGATCACATTTGCATGTTGCAAGAATGCTTTGGATAACCCCCAGCATCAAAATGCACATTTCATGATTAAAACTTAAATCATACGGTTTTGTCAAAATGGACAGCCGTGGTCTTCCCAAAGATTACTAACGTTTTCTTGGTGAAGAAAAATCTTTCAGGCTCAAACTTATGCAGGATACTTGGAGAACCCAACTCCCAGAATGTCGCCTCAACAGACTCAAGTGAAGTTTTGTCAAAATAAAATCTTTCACTGCTTCAAAAAACTGAATTCCCGACAAACTTCGGGGTCTCAAAAAAAGGGGAAGAAAAATCCTTTTAAAAGAAAAAGTCCTATCAGACGTGGAGAACCCTCGTCCCAGGACCCTTTTTCAAAATATCAAATAGTCTCATCGGACGTGGAGAACCCTCGTCATGAGACCCCTTTTCAAACATGGTAGATACCGCATGAAGGGTCAACACAAGGTAGAAACCGCCTGAAGGGTCAACTCATGGTAGAAACCGCCTGAAGGGTCAACTCATGGTAGATACCGCCTGAAGGGTCAAATCAAAGGTAGATACCGCCTGAATGGTCAAAATCAAAGGTAGATACCGCTTGAAGGGTCAACACAAGGTAGATACCGCCTGAAGGGTCAACACATGGTAGATACCGCCTGAAGGGTCAACACAAGGTAGAAACCGCCTGAAGGGTCAAATCAAAGGTAGAAACCGCCTGAAGGGTCAACTCAAGGTAGAAACCGCCTGAATGGTCAAACCAAGGTAGAAACCGCCTGAGGGATCACATTAATGGTAGAAACCGCCTGAAGGGTCACATATGGTAGAAACCGCATAAGGGTCCACTCATTGATAAATATCGCAGTAAGGATCAACACAAAGGTCTGATCCACCATACGGATCAAAATTCTTGGCAAATCCCAAAGCGTGGGATGCGCCTTCCTTAGGTTCCTACAAGTTAGGAATCCCATCATGGTATGACCTACCATACAGGTCAGAGCTTAATCTCCCTGGGATATTCTAAATGACGAGTTCTAGGCATCTTCTTGAAAGTCGTCGCAACCGGCAGCATCCGACAGGTGAGCTTCAGGTAAGCCTCTCTCACTTCGGCCCATGTTCAAATTGTTAGAGCAAACCGGAGATTGATTTGAGCTTTTATCAATAGGCTTAAGGATCCGATGTCATAATATTTCTTCTCTTATTTTCCCAGTTGAGTCGGTTAGGAATCAGGTGCCACCTTATCTTTGAGAGAAACCTCTAACGAGATTCCTTTCAAAGAGGGGCAGCTGTTGACACCTGATTTTTTTTTACCATTTATTATTGTGATTTTTATTCTTTAAAATTAATTAAAAATATCAAAAATGGTCATAAAATCACAAAATCAACTTTGGAAGCCTTGGTTTAACCTTAGGAACCAATTTTGAACAAAAAATATTTTTCGGTATTGTTAATATTTTTCGAGTTTATTTAATTATAAAAATACCCAAAAAATCAGAAAAATACCATTCGTGGTCAGAAAAATACCCAAAAATATTCGATAATTTTGTTTTAATTTCCTCTTCAAGTGTGTCACTTTAAATCTCAAAAATTCGGCTCGGGTCACTATGTTCCTTCACAAACATAAACCCGAACCGAGCCTAAAAAAAAAAAAAATCATTTTCGAGTCTTTTAGTTTTCAATTCTCACTTTTTATAAGTTATGACATTGGATTCTAAAGTCTTAAAGTGCAATTAGGTCAATTTGCCCTCCAATTTAATCAATTTTTACCAAAAGGGCTTAATTGCACATTTTTCTTTCAATTAGTCCCCGGTTTCACGGATGTATACGTATGATCTATGTATTTATACATCATACGTATTTATACGTTATGCATATTTGTACTGTTTGGTAACCTCTTTAACTCTTGTAATAATAATAATGGTTATTATTTTTAACACCTTTGTTAGTGCCTTTTTTAGCATTTTTGTATTGTGAGTGCTATTTTTAAATAGCATTTTTTGTATTGTAAATTGTGAGTGCTATTGTTAGTGCTATTTTTAAATGACATTTATTTATCATAAATTGTGAGTGCTATTGTTAGTGCTATTTTTAAATGGCATTTATTTATCATAAATTGTGAGTGCTATTATTATATAGAATTTATAATTGTTAGTGCTATTTTTAAATAGAATTTTTGTATTATAAATTGTGAGTGCTATTGTTAGTGCTATTTTTAAATAGCATTTTTGTATTATAAATTGTGAGTGCTATTGTTATTGCTATTTTTAAATGTCATTTATTTGTGAGTGCTATTATTAGATAGAATTTATAATTGTTAGTGCTATTTTTAAATAGAATTTTTGTATTATAAATTGTGAGTGCTATTGTTAGTGCTATTTTTAAATAGCATTTTTGTATTATAAATTGTGAGTGCTATTGTTAGTGCTATTTTTAAATGTCATTTATTTGTGAGTGCTATTTTTAGATAGAATTTATAATTGTTAGTGCTATTTTTAAATACAATTTATTGGAAGGTATTTTTGGCTATAAAAGGATGGCAAGAGTTTTGAGGTTGAAGGGGAGAGACATTTTGTAGAGTGTGCAAATTTTTGAGAGCTTAGAGAGAAGAACACAAACACTCTCTATATTCTCATAATCTTGAGCGAGCAAAATATACTAAGTTCGGAATATTGATTCCGCATATTGCTAGCACAATTGTTGTGGAGTTATTAGTCGTCTCCCCGTTCGTCAATTGGTGGTGCGTCCGAACTAGATGCCTAACACTTGTGGAGGCTGAGATCGAAGAACATCGAACCGACACCTCCGTTCAAGCACGCTACGAGAGGTAATCTATTTACTCCCTTTGAGACTTTGTGATTTTTTTCGATTGAAATGCACGAAGTACGCCTCTGGAGATACATGTGTGGGTTGTTATTTATTTCCGCTACGTGTTACGTGGATCCCAACAGTGGTATCAGAGCCAATCCTTAGGTGTTTTCGTGCATTTAATTGATTTTTTGCAATTTTTGCAATACTATGGCCAATATGTATTAACGAATTGTTCGTCTTACATGGCTAATGGAGATTGATTATTTTATATGATAAATTAATTAACGCAGCAAAAATTGAGACTAAATCAATTTTGAATCGAAAATTTATGGCTATCTTATTTTACGTAAAAATTCTGAATATGATTCAACGTAGAATTTTTATTGTGCCTTCCTAAGTTTTAAATTGTGAATTTATTACTTACGTGAAAGGGTGGTGATCATGGAAAAATCCCTAATCAATGTGATTGATGTATATATGAATGTATGATGATTATTTATATATTTGGGGTTGTAATTATTAAATGGAGGCTGCGTACTCCTTTTATTTTTCATGTAATCTTTATTTTTAGCATAGTCAATTGTTGATGTAAATGCTACGAGGATTACGTGGAGGAGCCTTTTAAGTCGGCGAGCTCTTTGGGGCCCAATTCTTGAAGAGTTCAAGAAACCAAGAAGAAGCGAAGAGCGGCTCTCCGTTATTAAAATATTAAAATGATTATATGTGGTCTCATTGGCTCGAGACCCATTAAATCATAATTCCATGATCACCACGTAGGATAGATATTTATGTGATTGACATCTATTTATTTATTATGATTACGTGAGCATGTTAAACTGGTTAATGTGCAAAGTCAGACTTACCTCACCCAAAATTGTGCCTGCATGAAATCCTAGTTAGGAAAATCACTCGCATTAGGTACCGAAAGGGCGTTGGTAACGACACCAGCGTAACCAAGTCCCCGAACCCAAAATCTCTGGTTCCGTAGAACTGATCGATCTCTCCCAATCGATCGGTAAGGTTTCCGGTCTACCCTCCAAGAAAGACCGGTGGCGACTCCAAATGCATGCACAAGTTGCACATGCCACCACGACCACACTAAGGTCGAAAGCGATCGACTCTTATCGTTGAATCCTCCTGAAAAATACTCCCGCCGCGATTTGGTATGGGCCTGGGAGGGCTCGCACCGATCCAAGACCCGTGATCGGTAATCCATTAGCCGCGTCCGCTTCCGGATGGGTCGCGACAACCACCTCCGGCCAAAGCTAAGCTCCGGCGACTACTCGCCTTAACCAATTCTATCGTCATTTATCTAAAAAAAAATGCTCAGGAAGCATCTTTGGGGGTTGAGGGGACTTACCTGACCATTGCCGAACCGCGGTTTGGTATGAAACGAGCTATGGAGCTCAAGACCGACCGGAAGGAGTCGGGGCCGCTCGTCGTTTCCAGGCCTTGCCATTGGAGGCCGAGGCGAAGTTTAAGAGTGCGTCTCACATTTATGGGCTATCACAGAGCAGTCTGGCGGGTCTATGAGTCTTATCAAGTTGTCACCAAGCTCGGAGAAGGGGTTGTTGACTTCTGTTCGGCCCTAAACATGACGACCCAGATTCGAAAGCTTGGTCGGTCCCGGCGTTGTCGTGCTCGGACGGCGATCCACGAGGGGCTGTCACGGTGGCTGTGAGTCGGCGACGGCGGTTGGAAATGATGCTCGGTGGCTGGGGGGGCAGTGGCTGCACGCACACAAAAAAAAATGTGGAGGATCGAGTGCCCGGCCGTCCTCGTGCTCCTGCGCAAAAAAAGAAAGAAACTTGAAGATGAAGAGGAAGCCGTTGCCAGTCCCCACGCAGGAATAAGAAAATAAAATAATAAATAATAACAAAAATATTAATAAAAAATAAAAAGTAACAACAGAAAGGTGGAAACAAAATTATTTGGTCGAATCTCTTTTCTTTTGCTTTTTCTTTTAAATGATTATTATTTTTTTATTTTTTCCTTTTTATTATTATTAATATTTTTCCCCAAATTCATTTTTATGATGATTGAGGAACACATAAAATTGAACCTGAATTTTACTATTTATAATGTCAAAAAAAGATAAGATAAAAATAAAAATACTGACTATTTTTATGTATTTTTGTGACCTCGAATACTATTTTTCTGATTTTTTTTGGGTATTTTTATAATTGAATAAATTCGAAAAATATTATAAAATACCAAAAAATATTTTTTTTGTTCAAAATTGGTCCCCGAGGCTAGGCCAAGGCTTCCAAAGTTGATTTTGTGATTTTGTGACTCTTTTTTTTATTTTTAATTAATTTTAAAGAATAAAAATCACAATGACAGATGGTCGAAAATCAGGTGTCAACAATGAATAAATCCAGTAAAGATATTTGAGCTGGCATCTTCCTCAGCTGCTCTATTACTTCAAACTCGCTGGTTTTAATGATGGACATGAACTTTTCTGCATCTTCCTTCGAGACTTCCTTCTTTTCGGACTCGCCTTCCCTAGGGGCATAGAATCGTCTAAACCTCATTATTGCGTCCACCTCCATTGTTCCGTAGTCCCAGTGAACTGCCTTAAGATTGTATTCTTCTACTGGATGGACTTTTACGATTTTTGTCTTTGGATAAGATGTTTCTGGTTCAGCTGTGTCGTCTTCTTCCTCTTCCGTCAATTGAATCACGACAGGCTTGACTATGCAATCTTCTGCCTCATTCAAGATATCAAGATCTTCCAACTTAATTACCACAGCTGTAGTGGCTTCGATCATTGACACAATGTTGTCAAAGCCCTTTGAGAGGATTTCGTTTTCCAATTGACAATGTCGGTCATCGTCATCCAGTACTGTCGATGTCGCTTATCTCAGGTATTCTCTCCTTCCCTTGAATGGTTCAGCTGAACCCTGCTGTTGATCCTCCGATCTCTCATACTGTTTCGTGTTAAGTTTGGTATCTATCATCTAGTCAAGCGATGATTCAAAATCTTTTGTAAAAGGCCTTTTTGCTTCTTCCAGGATTTTTGATTGGACGGGATCATCCATGCCTCCCTATCCGTCTGTTATGATATCCTCCATTCTCTGATAGAAGTTAGGAGGAGCAGAATATTTTACCTTAAAGTTATATCCCCCATAATCCTGACCTAGGTTGTCTATAATTTCTCTCATTTCTAGCGCGTTAGCCATGAATCTGCGATCTGCTAGACTTTGCCTCTTGGCTTCCAGTTCGTCCTTGTCGATTTCTTCTTCCATTTGGACAATCGACCTGAGATCACCTATCAGACTCTTGTGCGGGATACTCGCCACGCCTCCCTGCTCAATTTTGATCATAAAGTGGCTTCCTTCCAAGGATAGAGAAGCTTTGACTCCCTCGAATCTTTCATCGGTAACATTTGACATTATTCCCAAGCTCATCATCTTTGCGATACACAATTTCTTCGTGTCAGCAGAGATCTCCCCCTCTTTCGGGTATGATGAAGCGATTGCCAAAATGTCGGTCAGCTTAGACACGTCCACTTTCAGCTTAAGGTGGTTTTCCTCTTCTTCAGTGAATATTGCCCCTATTGTTTGGTGATCAGGGAGTGGATTTTCTTGTACATTCGGAGCCGTGTCATCAAATTTCAAAATCTGACTGTCAATCAACGCTTGTACATTCAATTTAAGGATATAGCAATTATCAACATTATGTCCTCTTTCGCCTATGTGATAGACACAAGTCTGGCTCTCGTCAAAACTTGGATACTTGACGGGATTCGTCCTAGGTGGTTCCTTCGCCACCAAGTGTTGCTCCATCAGCATCGGGAGCAGTTTGGATAAAGGCCTCGGGAGTTGAGAGAATTGCCTTTGGGGTTGCCTCTTCCTAGGCTCCTGCCCCTTTGGCGCCGACCATGACGATCCTCCTTTGGTTTGATTAGAATTGCCAAACAATTTGGGCTTATAGGAGTCCGATATGAACGCTATGTCGAGCCCAGCATCTTTATCCTTCTTCAGGGGGTACTGCTTTATGGTAGAAGCTTCATGAGGCCTTCTTTCTCTTAAGGCCCATTCTAGCCTTTCAACCACCTTTATCAGATGTGCGAAGGTTTGACATCCAGATGTGTTTAATTTGTCAAAGTATTCATAGGAGAGTGCTTTCAGGAACAAATCAATCAGCTCATCTTCTGGGATTGACGGCTTTACTTGGGTTGCCAAAGCTCGCCATCTCTGGGCGTATATTCTGATCAACTCGCCCCTTGCTTTTGAGGTTCACAGCAAATCTTCTCTTGTTGGGGCTGTAGCTGTGTTGAACTTATGCTGCATGAGGAAATCCTTAATAAGATCTTCACATCCATCATAGTCATCCAGGTCCAATTCAATGAACCAAGCCAGAGCGGCACTAGCCAGACTTTCTTGGAATGTGTTCATTACCAATGGAACATAGTTCGAATATTGTGCCATCTTGCGCAGGTAGTATTTGAGGTGAGCGCGGGGATAGCCTGTCCCGTTATACTTCCTCACGAAATCTGGTTCCTTGTAGTCAGGAGGGGTCTCCACTTTGGCAAAGGGAGATATTTTGTCGAAATGAGCCAACTCATAGCCGTGGCTTCTCAAGCATTCCTCGATTTTGGCTATTCTCTTAACCTCTGCTTCAGTTTTCGCGGTCTGCTTCCCTTTTTCTTCCTTCTCGAGATTGATGACAACAGGGGGTGCCTTCTGCTGTGACTGGATGTTCGGCACACGAATACCTTCCTCTGCACGTTGAGTATCTCCTATCGTTTCTTTGTCAGCCATATCAGGTGTGAACGACAGATTTGAATTGTTCTGGTTGGGAGTTACTGTCTATCTGGCTTGAGAGGCTTCCAACATTGCCTTAATATAAGCCATCATAGTCGCCATAGCAGTCATTTGAGTTTTCAGCATGCCTACGCATGGGGTCAACTCCTGTTGTTCCATTCTCGTCTTAAGCCGAGTGCGAAAACAATGTGTTGATAATTCCGTGATGAGAGTGTACCTATTTTCAAAGAAATCCCAGTGAGTATTTCTTTAGTATTGGCAAAAGGAAGTACTAGATTCTTCTAATTGCATGTTTTCTATTGGTGAATGAGAAAAAGAACTACCTTGTGAGCCTTAGTCTCATGTGAGCAGTTCTTTTAATCATTCTCCAAAAAGAATTCATGAAATTAAAAGAAGCGTAATTTTTTACGATGATTTTTATGCGCTTGTAAAACATGGCCGCATTCATGCATATGCGTTCAAAATAATATCCAGTACAAGTGAGAATGCATGAAAGGGCATCACAGTGTTTGCTTATTTTACACTTAACAGAATAGCCTATTCAAGTCTAGGACGCTCGATGTCTAAGGTGTCCTCATCATCCCAATAAGAATTCTCCTCTTCAGTCTGAGACTCTTCATCTTCTGAATATGACGGCAGTCTCATGTCTTCGGGTATGTATGGTTCTATCCCGGGCACGTACGGTACGATGTATTCATGTACATAAGGCTCAACAAGGCTACGTCTGATCGTCTCAAAGTGTTGAATGTACTCTGTGGTAGCTCTGTGAATGTTCTCCATTCGAGTCATATTTTCTGGCCAACTTATATCTTCGGCCTGAGAGTTCTTCAAATAGTGTATAATAAATGCCACCTTGGCTTCGAACTGTTTCTTCTTTTCTCCCACGAGGATCTCGTTTGGTATGTCAAATGAGAAGATACTAGGTCGGGATGGAGAAGGGATCTCATGCAATGCCCCAAATTGTCAGATAACCCTCTTCGGATAATATGCAGTAGCGCCGGTGAATCCCAACAAAGGGACTGGGTCTTCGTTATTGCATGCAAGCTTGACTTTGCCCATTGTTGGCAACCTTAGCCGCCATCGGAGCTGTTCCGATTTCAGAGTTCCAAGGAAGCTCTTTCATTCCATGAAGTTGAACTTGGGAATACGTGTATGGGTTCTGACAAAGGTTTTAAGAGGATGGGCATCAAAGCTAATCTCAGTGAAGCCCATGCGAATATGGAACTGTCTGATATGAGATGTGAACCATAGGTGCAGAAGATCACTAGAGGCTCTAAAGATTCCCTTCTTATTTTTCTTAAAGCGGTTTAGGGAAATGAAAGTCTCAGCAAGGATAATGTTTGAGTAATCCCACCCACAACAGACCTGTCTGACTACTACAGCCATAATAGGGTCGAAGGTGACAGATGAGATCGGGAATAGCACAAAGCTAAAGAAGGCTAAGACAAAGGCTCTACCTGATTTAGTTCCCTTAGCAGCAGGAAGGTTGGGAAATCGATCTAGGAGGAAGGATAGTGAAATTCGCCCAGAATTGCTTTTGACATATGCTTTGACTTCTTTGAGGCTCGTCTCAAGGAATTCAGCTAGTTGACTCAAGGGCTCAAATCCTATGGAAGGTTGAACTAGTAGGTGAGTGAACTCCACTCCGATGGCGGCGTTGTATTCTTCAATAGTGGGGGTAACCTCCAGTCCTTCCATGCAGAATGTAGCGGTAGAGGGATCCCAATAGAGTGCCATGGCTTGGATAAAGGCAGGTGGACACTCAATCTTCAGCAGGTCCAGTAGGTATCCCAGTCGTGATTTGGTGTATTTCTGGCTGGCTCCACCCATGCTATCCCACCATGATTGGAGCTCGGCCCGGGGGACTTTGAACACTTGAATATCATTCTTTCCCATCAAGTCTAAAATATGAGAATGATTTCGAAAAGTCAATCGTCAAAAATTACTTTAAACGTGTGACTATGCAAATGTCATGAAGTATGCATGGGCTGACTTAATTGCATAATTCAAATAGGAGAAATGGAAATTAGAACTCTTTTCAGGTACTGAAAACCTGACTTGAAGCCTAATTTGAATTTCAGGAAAGTGAATTATGCAATTTAGTCAGGTTCACTCCAGTGACTAAAGAAACTAACGACGTCACATTCCATTGGTCAAAGCATCAAATGGGGGTGGAGTAGGATGAATCTCTTATTACAATCAGGACGCCTAACGAAAGAAAGGTGAGAAGAGACTCTTCAAACAAGAAAGCCATAAAAGGCCGATGGAATGTGAGAATCTATACCCACCCTTTCCCAAAGGTCTATCCCTCTTTACGATGATAGTCAGTTGGGAACCTTCCTCCAATTGAGTGTAAGGGGTCGTCTTCAATGCATTGGTCGAGGGGTCCTAGTTCCTCTGGCCATTCTCTGGTCCACGGTACAATGACTTCAGGAGTCTTCTCGCGTCTCGTCTTTTTGAGTATGATGCGCTTCGGCTTTGTCTTGATCGCAGGGCGTCTTCTTTTTCCCCAAAAGGTGACCCTTGGTATGTCTTCATTAGCGCGTCGTTCAGCTTGTCGACGCGTGTATGCCTCTCTAGCTAGGTGGTTGCGACGCTATCTCTTCATCTCCAAATAATCCTTGAATATCGCGTCCGTATGTCGCTTGAATCTGAGGTTGTCGACATAGTAGCGGGTCTGACAATCTTCAGCATATCCCAACTTGTGTCCAGTCAGCTCTCGGCCATGCACGAACCTAGTAAAGTGCAGCCTTGTGTTCGGTCTAGGGTGAGTGACTTTCCTTAGGTACTCAAAGGTTACCAATTCTGTCGAACTCTTAGGAAACAACGACATCCTACCCCTTATCATTGTTATTTCAATTAGTCACTTGAGTGATTTTTATGATGTATGCAAATGCATGTACGTGTATGCAATGTACGAGTCATACTATGAAACAAGGAATGGTAATGTACATTGAAAGTAAATGCCATACCAACCAAACTCGGGGATGTGAAATGTTCCCCTGTAACAATGTGCGGTTTTAGGTATACCAACCATCCATAGGCATGCGCATGAGGCAAGTGGGTATACTCTAAAAATTAGAAATCAGGTGAGGAACCTATGACTCAGGCTCCCACGATCCAAATGAGGCAGATTCCTCCCCAAGGGTACCCACCCAAGAGGGCTAGATATCGCCAATTTGGATCGTGAGCGGGAACAAACACGAAAGTCTCAAGTGCCATCAAACACGAGATCCTTTCGCATCATTTCTCTATCTAAGGTAACCTAGGGGTGGTTGCAGTCGGGGTTTGACCGCCAGTGTGTACGATGTGTCGTGATCATCACAATGCAAGGTCATGCATAACAGTTTGTATCAAACACTGCTTCAATATGTGCTAAAAATTAACATACAATCCCAATTCCAACCTGCAGAAAAGATGTCAACAATCACTCCACCCCTTATTTCTCCAATATGCAAAAACATCTAACACAATGGTTAGCGTACGTACCTCACCTTCGAGAGCATCTGCATAAAACAAGGTCAGATAAACCAACCAACTTTTTAATCGGCTCAAGTCCTCTGGAATTCTACGAAACCAGAGATTCTGGTTTAGAATAGTCCCCAGCGGAGTCGCCAGTCTGTCGCGACCCTCTCCGCCCTCAAGGAAGGACAGTCAGAGGAGGCTAATGGGCCGCTCGATCGACGCCTGATCGGACGCGGGCCTCTCCCAAGGTCCATTACCCAAATCGCAACGGCTGGATATACGTGGTCGACCTTCAGTGCGGTCTGGTGACATGTGTACATACCAAGGAGTCGCCACCAATCGTTTCGTGGAGGGTACGATCGAAAATCCTATCGAATAGTTGGAAGCGATCTATTCGATTCTGCGGAAACCAGAGAAACGGGATCGGGGACTTTGTTACGTCAACTGTCAGAGTTGACGCCCTTTCGGTACCTAAATTGAACGGTTTATCTAACCTTAGGATTCATGCAGACGAGTGGGGCACGGATCCTAAATCTAGGAGTTCATGCAAATGGGAATGACTACCCTATCACTCACAATCAATAGAAATAAATGCGCAAATCAAGGATCCAATACATGAGAATAAAACACATGAAATCAGCATGGCATCCCTAATGAGGCCCTATTAGCCTAGAGAAGTATCAATCGAGGCTTAGGAGTAATTTGACATGATTCGTCCATGAGGGGCAGAATCATAATTTTGAGGACTTTGGGGATAATTTACTTTAGAAGGGAAAAACCGTCATTTCAGATGAAATATGCAGTCAAAATGGGGTGGAAATGGAATTGGCGATCAAACCCTTCCATTTCCTATTTTTCTGGAATTTTTGAAATTTTTCTGGAATCTAAAAGTGATTTTACCCTTAGAAGGGTAAAATCGTCATTTTGGACAGAGATGAGAACTGAAAATCTCAAATATTAGGGTTAGTCACCTACCTGACCCAAACCCTAACTTTAAGCAATTTTCAGGATTCGATTGAGACGAGAAAGACGATTTTCCCATTGAGGGGCAAAATCGTCATTTTGAGAAAAGGGACGGGACCCGAAAAATCAAGCCTAAGAATTGGTCGCCTAACCGACCCTAATTCTTACCTTGGCATTATCGGTCTTATCTCACATATACGGTAGAGGCGACTTACCCCTAAAGGGTAATATCGTCGAGTCTCGGAAGAACGGATAAGAAACCCCAAAAATAGGGTTGACCAATTGTCTGTGGTCAATCCTCGATTCTTGGGGATTTCTGGAGTGTCTAGGATTTTTTTCACAATTTTCCTATATTTTTTGGGGATTTTCTGTGATTTTCTAGCATTTTTTTGAATTTTCTATGATTTTTCTGATTTATTTTTATTTTTAAAATCATTTTCGGATTTTTAATTAAAAAAATGTTATTCGGACCTGTTCGACCCGACCCACTAGGGTCGGAACTCGGCCCGGACCCGGACCCGCGAGACCCGATCACCTAAACGATGCCGTATCGTCCATTTTTTATTTTTGGATTACCCAGACTAGATCCAACGGTTTCTATTGAGGCGCGTGGCCAATCCACAGCCATTGGATCTGATTACTAAAACTTACGGTCTAGATTGAACGGAGACTCGACCAGCACCGTCCGATTGGCCTACTAAAATCTACGGTCGGGATTAGAACCTGAGACTTGATCTGGACCGTCTATTCTCATTAACCTAAACGACGTCGCCTACCCATTGACCTAAATGGCGCCGTTTCAACCTGTTTTGATTTTTCGGTTTAAAACTATTTTCAGATAATCCTAATTAATGATCGAACGGCCATAAATTATTAGACTCGATTAACCTAGACCGTCCGATCTACTTATTCGAATAACAGACCCCTAACGGCCTGCTGACTAGGCTGACACGTGGACCAATGGCCGAATGCCACCTAGGACTTTGACCCGTTGACTGCGCCACGTCAGATTCGTCTTCAACCTCGCGACTCCGATGGAACGAACGGCCGAGCTTCTCCGGCGATGATCCGACGGTGGGATCTTGATGAAATCACGCGAGACCAACACTAATCGACTCGCCGTCACCTCTAGTCTAACATATCTAAGAATCAGAGCTCCTAATCCACAGAATCACGAGCATGTGCAGAACGCCGAGTACGGCGATGGAGATCCAATAGCTCAATTCGTAACAAATCATGGCAATCCAGTCATAGAATAGCACCAGAGGAAGTTTAGAATGCTTACCTTGAGCTCCGATTGAGCTCGCTCGGCCCAGATTTGGCTGGGCAACTATGGACAGTGGTCGGCAATGGAGGCTATGTTCGAAGACTCGATTCGAGGTATTCGGACGGGATCAATTCAAAATGAAGATGCAATGATGGTCAGTAATGTCCAAGGAATGAAACGCACACACTAATTACAAGAATGATCAAGAAATATATGGGTCGCCATTAACATACAGTGAGAAGCTCGGAAGTCTATCTCACCTGTTTCCGTGGTCGTAGCTTGCGCGGTCGGCGGCGATCACTTCCTGGGAGTCTGGGCAACCTCCTCGTAACACTCACTGGCTTTGGTTTGGCCTGGAAGTGGCCCTACCCACGCCTTACAGTTCGAGCTCGAGCCCTCGACAATGGCGGTTGGAGGGCGAGCTCTCAGTCGCTCTCTTTCTCTCTCTCTCGATTTAGTTCCTTCTTCTTTGACTGAATTCCCTAACTGCTTGCTTCGCGAAGGTCTATTGGCTTATATCGTTCTTTGAAATTTTGGCGTCGAACGGGGGGTTGGGCCGGTGACCTTCACACGTACAATCACATGCGAAATGGTCACCGACGACCGGTTATCGACGGGCATCAAATGGCAATTCTGTTCGAGACCTCTGATGATCGTATTTGGCATGAATTTGGACGAATTTCATTTGAGCTTTGTCGCTGTTGACTTTTGCAGGTACCATAGCCTTGACCGGCTGATTGCTCCCCGCTCCGGCGGCCATTGATCATCATTCCGGTCCCAATCGACGGGGGATGGTCTAAGGAACCAAACGCCCAACCATGCTTCTCCAACTATAGTCGATTGGTCAGTCAATTTTGTTGTTGAAATTCGACTTCGTACTGTTCATTTGCGCGAAGGCTTAGTGGAGAAGATGACACTGTAGCGGACCGGTTCGACCGGTCCAACCGGCGGTCAGACCGGTCTGAACCGGTTCCGAATTGGGATTTTCAAAATTAACCCAAATTGGTGGGGGATTTTTGCAATTAAACCTCAGAATTGACTTTAGGGCGTGAATTTTATCTAAAAATGTGGTTTTGCCCAAAAGTTCTTATCAATTTCAACAAAAATCCCAAATTTTCATTTAATTGTGAATTGGGGAATTGTGCAATTGGAAGTTCAAATGGTCAAATTGGGCCAAATTACCTATGCCAATCGATTCAAAATGGTGAAATCCATTTGGCAGTATATTTAATTTGCACTGATAGCCCCTGAATTGAAAGTAATTTCAAATATGCCCAATTTCAAGAACTAAAATGCAATTAAGTAAGCAATTTTGCCAAATTCGTGCAATTGAGCAATTTGTGCAAACAATTGGGCTAAATTGAAATAAAGGACAGTTAGATTGAATGTCAAGATCCTAGAAAATGCCAAAATTGAGAATTAAAAGACTCAATTGACATTTTTTTATCAAATTCAATCATACGTGTTACAAAGGAACATGTAAAATTGAATCTGATTTTGGACTTTTTATGAGGTCAAAAAGACAAAGGATTTAAAAGAAAAATATTAGCTATTTTTTCATATTTTTGTGACCTCAAATGCTATTTTTCTTGATTTTTCTAGTATTTTCCTAATTTTTGAAAATATTAAAAAATACAAAAATATTAAAAATTATATTTTTTGCCAAAAATGGTTCCTTAGGATTGGCCAAGGCCACCAAAGTTGATTTTGTAATTTTTTTGACTTTTTATGAATTTTTCATGAATTTTTTAAGAAATTACTAAAAAAGGCTGATCCAAAATTAGGTGTCAACAATTATGATCCGTTTCTTCTCTCTGTAACTCCATTATTCAGAGAAATTGATGGAATATAAACTATTATTCTATTCCTTTTCATCACATAAACATCCGAACTGATCAGATAGATTTTCTCAACCTCGATCGGATTTCAAATAAAATTTATCGAAGCAACTTATGCCTCAAATTTATGAAAAATCATAAAACAATAACCCCGAATAAAGTGTAATTATATAAATGTGATTAAACAAACAGTCTCATGCCTTGCTATCACATTCACTGAACCACATATGTCTGAATGGATATCAACAAAGGAAACTCAGCTCTTGTTCATTTTCTAAATGGTTTCCTCATTGTTTTTCCTACTAGGCAATGCTCATAAATAGACGATATTTTCAATATTGTCCAATAAACCTTATTTGGCTTATTAAAATATCTACTATTGGCCAATATGACCAAATTTAGCATGCCACATATTCTTATCATCACAAAGATGAAAAATTAGGAATAACATTTCATCACTGTACTCAACAATCGGCACAATGAAACCATTCAGAACCATAATAACTTGTTACCTATAACAAGTCAATATCATCGTTATGAAAGTTCAACCGAAACCAAGTTTAACCCAAATAAATACGGAAAATAAATTCCGTCGAGTTTTGGAGCATATAACATTTTATGTAGGAATAAAATGCAATCATCACGCATATTCAATTTGGCTAATGCCAATTCTTTTAACTTTCACTAAGAATTATTTCCCACATTTACTCACTTTGCTCCATGTGAAACTCGTTGAAATTCCACTAAGGCATTTCTATCCTTCAGTTACATGATCTGTGGCCCCTAAGTCTACAATCCACTAAGGATGAGATTCAGCCTCAAAGACTGAACTGTAGACATAAGTAACACTTTTAAGTGCTCAAAGGTTTCTAACTTCTTTAACTTACCACAATCATGAATAGAGTGACTTTTATTTCCATAGTGAAAACACTTCATTTTTGAAATGTTTTCCTTGAAAGGACGTTTTCCTTTCTTATGTCGGTTAAACTTCAATTTCTATCAAGAATTGTTCTTTCCACTACTTAAATCCACCTTGACGCTTATCTTTAGAGCACAAAACTCATTAGAACTAGAATCAACATTACAAATATCGATTTTAGGTTTTGCCACCATAAGGCAATCCATCTCTAGTTTAAGGCGTCGCATAATATCCTTAAAAATATTTACTTATAATGTGGATATAGTGGATTTTCATATGCACATAGCTATGAAATAAAGAACGAACTACTGCTTGCACTTGCTATTCATCAGTCAAAACGGAGTCTGCATCTTACAGTTCATTTATTTGTATGATATATGCCACATAGGTCATTTAATATTCTGGCCACAAGGCATCATATACGTATCAAACCTTAAAGTGATCTGTTTCAAATTGGAGACTAATGTCTCATCAAACTAAGTTTTGTTAATGCCTTCCATTTGACTTTAGCATTTACAAAAAAAAATGCCTGAACTCAGGAATAAAAATATTTCCATGCTTCAGCAACATAATGTGAGCAACAGAGTTCAACTTGTTTCTCGTTGCAAGTATCTCTTTGTACTTTCTTAACAATGCAGTAATCTTATCTTCAGTTTCTTCCATAACTAGGTCAAGAGCTCATAGTGTATCTTGCTCTTTTAACACACATTGGATCCTATTCCAATTTTCATAATTTAGCCATCTTAATTCTATCCTTAATTAAGCTTAACTATAAGCTCAAACTGTTGTATCTGAATACAAAGTTTAATAGACATGTACTCATTCAATTATTGATGCCTATACATTTATTCATCTATTTTACACTAACTAATTATATTAATGAATAATTTCACACAAGGTCTCAAAGTCAAAAGTTCACTATGTTCCCAATCATCGTCTGAGAATTCTCGCTTGAAATTACCATTAATACAATCTTTTATGTAAAATTGAGTTCATGAAGTCTTTAAAACCTTTTAGAACTCCCTACTTATCCATATACCACCAAGGCATTACATTACATTAAAAAATTCACAGCTAAAAATTTCATTTAACATGAAAGATAGTATTTACATCTATAGACATACATCAATAAGATACAAAATTCTAATACAACATCATGTGACATAATGTATGCCGAGAACGGGAAAAGATTCAATAAACTTTTTAGGGAACTTCTTGACCTTAAAAGGCGTCCCTATAGTGGCTCTTGGGAAACTCTCTGGGCTCAGCCAAGGGAACAAATCTCTTCGCCAAGGCACATTTTGCCTACGCCAAGACCCATTCATAGCAATGGTCGATGTCTTCCTTGCCCCGACCTCTAAGAACTCTATCAGGAATCTTATTCCAAGGTCCTTATAAGAAAAGTAGTAGGCATTTTTCCACAAGCGCTCCAAGACCTCATGCTAATCAGGAAGAGTAGTTTTTAAGGCAACAACCCTCAGATAGTCTGGCATGACAAAACCATTACAAATGATTTCTAATATTATTTTGTTCACCGTTATGATGTGAGTCATCATGTCAACTCTACCATCCCATCGATAAAGTGCCAACTCATTCCTCAGCTTAAGAAGTCTCTCATGTTCCTCGTCTGTCCATGGGAATATTGAGATTCGCACTGCACTATGTTCCATAGTTCCTACAACGAATGCAAAACAATAAAAGGGATTACATATAATCCATAGTGCATAAAAATGGTAAAACAAATATATCACATTGTAGGAAATTTCAATACAAACACATCGACATCAAAATCACCTCAATTGGACTCCACACGCTCCCTCACACGCCCCTAGAAGCCTCTGCGCGTGGGCTTCACGCGCCTCACGAGCGGGGCACGCGCCATCCGGCACAGTCAACGGTCAACGATTGATCGTTGACCCGGGTCAGGTCATGGGTCAAATCGGGTCGGGTCAGGTCGACCCGCCACGTCATCATGCCACGTCAGCTGCCATATTCAGCGGTTCTAGCACGCGCGACGCACGTGGGTGGGTGAGGCCCACGCGCAGAGCGCCCCGGCGACGCGTGTCGGCGCGTGCGGCATCCGTTGGTGGCGTTCTGCCCCTCAAAATGCTCATATTGATGAGACGATTCGGATGGTATGTTTATTTTCCACTTTCACTGAGCGAAAATGTACAAAATCATGTTGCTTCGCCGCTGCCCCGGGAACCCTATCCCGTGGCGGCGCTTGTCGCGCGTGCGGCACCGTCCGGCGTCGCCTCGGGACGGTCGACCACTCCAAATTCTCGTCTCGCCGAGCCCGTTCCAATGATGTGTTCAAAATAAATTTTTGATGGCCATAACAGAATCTGTCGCCAATGAACAGTACGCTCGGGTCCCGACTTTTCTCGTTAAAAAATTTGTCGATTAAAACACGAATTCAGGAAACAAGAACCGGCGCTCTGATACCAATGTTGGAAACTAATTCCTAATTTGTATACGAAATACATGCGGAAAACTCTTGATTAAAGCCTAGAATTAACTTACTTGGATCACTGATCAGATAACGATTACACGAGAAACCGTACCCACTGTCCACGGATTAAGTGTCGCATTCGCAGTCTCGAGAGTCCCTTCTGTCGCCTTCGATACGATTCAATGTCGAGGGGGGAGAGACGTTTGTCGTGAACGAACGTCTGTATTTCTTGGAGGGGAGAGGGAACCTACGTCAGTTCTATTTGACGTATATTAAGATGACGATTCAATCGCAGGGCGTCTCTTCCTACCCCAAAAAGTAATCATGGGTATGTTCTCTTTGGCCAGCAATTCAGCCTTCTTGCGAGCGTACGCTTCCCTAGCTAGCTGGTTGCGACGTTGTCTCTTCATCTCCAGATAATCCTTCATCATTTCGTCTGATTGTCGCTTGAATCTGAGATTATCAGCGTAGTAGCGGGTTTGACAGTCTTCAGCATACCCCAGCTTACGTCCAGTCAGTTCCCGACCATACACGAATCTAGTAAAGTGTAGCCTCGTGTTTGGTCCGGGGCGAGTAACTTTTCTCAAGTACTCGAAGGTCACCAACTCCGTCGAGCTCTTAGGGAACAGCGACATCCTACCCCATAATCATTGTTGTTCTCATTAGTCACCCGAGTAATCTTCATGATGTGAATGCACATGGATGTATGCAATGTATGAGTCATATCATGGAGCAGGAAATAAGGTACGTTTAGAGATAAATGTCTTACCAACCACACTTTGGGGGATGTGGAATGCCCCCTGTATCAATGGGTGGTTTTAGGTATACCAACCATCCATGGACATGCGCATGAGACAAGTGGGTATACTCTAAAGAAAATCGAAAATCAGGTGAGGAATCTACGGCTCAGGCTCCCACAATCCACACGAGGCAGATTCCTCCCCAAGGGTACCTACCCAAGAGGGTTAGATATCGCCAATGCAGATGGTAGGCGGGAACGAATACGAAAGTCTCAAGTGCCATCAAACACAAGATCCTTTTCGCATCCTTTCCCTATCTAAGGTAACCTAAGGGTGGTTGCAGTCGGGGTTTGACCGCCAGTGTGTGCGATGTGTCGTGATCATCACAATGCAAAGTCATGCACAGCAGTTTGTATCAAAACACCGCTTCAGTATGTGCATAAAAATAAACATACATTCCCAACTCCAACCTGCAGGAAAGATGTCAACAATCACGCCACCCCTTATTTCTCCAATCTGCAAAAACATCTAACACAATAGTTAGCATACGTACCTCACCTTCGAGAGCATCTGCAGAAAACAATGTCAGATAAACCAAACAACTTTTTAATCGGCTCAAGTCCTCTGGAATTCGTAACCAGAGATTCTGGTTTAGAATAATTCCCCAGCGGAGTCGCCAGTCTGTCGCGACCCTCTCGCGAGCGCGGAGGGTTAATGGGCCGCCCGATCGCTGGCTGGATCGGACGCGGGCCTCTCCCAAGGCCCATTTCCCAAGTCGCAACTGCTGGATGTACGTGGTCGACCTTCAGTGCGGTCTAGTGACATGTGAAAAAGTGTACATGCCAAGGAGTCGCCACCAATCGTTTCGTGGAGGGTACGATCGGAAACCCTATCGAATAGTTGGGAGTGGTCTATTCGATTCTGCGGAAACCAGAGAAGTGGGTTCGGGGACTTAGTTACGTCAACTGTCAGAGTTGACGCCCTTTCGGTACCTAAGCTGAATGGTTTATCTGATCTTAGGATTTCATACAAACGAGTGGGGTACAGATCTTAAATTTAGGAGTTCATGCAGATGGGAATATCTACCCTATCACTCACAATCATTAAAAATAAGTGCGCAAATCAAGGATCCAATACATGCGGATAAAACACATGAAATCAACATGGCATCCCTAATGAGGCCCTATTAGCCTAGAGAAGTATCAATCAAGGTTTAGGAGTAATTTGGACATGATTCGCCCATGAGGGGCAGAATCGTAATTTTGAATAATTCGGAGAAAATTTACCCTCAAAAGGGTAAATCTGTCATTTTAGACGAATTGGGAAGTCAGAAGACAGGGGAAATAGGATTGGCCATCAATCCAATCCATTTCCTATTTTTCTGGACTTTCCAGGATTTTTCTGGAATTTAAAAGTGATTTTACCCTTGGAGGGGTAAAGTCGTCATTTTGGACAAAGATGAGAACTAAAAAAGTCTCAAATATTAGGGTCGGTCGTCCACCTGACCCAAACCCTAACTTCAAGCAATTTTCAGAACTCGATTGAGATAAGAAAGACGATTTTCCCTTTAAAGGGCAAAATCGTCATTTTGAGAAAAGAGGCGGGACTCGAAAACCCAAACCTAAGAATTGGTCGTCTAATCGACCCTAATTCTCACCTTGACATTATCGGCCTTTTCTATCATGCACAGCAGAGGCGACCTACCCCTAAAGGGTAATGTCGTCATATCTTGAGAAATTGGATAAGAAAACCCAAAAATAGGGTTGACCAGTTGTCTGTGGTCAACCCTCGATTTTTTGGGGGTTTCTGGAGTGTCTAGGATTTTTCCACAATTTTCCACAATTTTTTTGGAATTTTCTGGCATTTTCTAGCATTTTTTTGGATTTTCTGAAATTTTTCCGATTTTTTTTATTTTTTTTTAAAATCATTTTATGATTTTTTTTTATTATTTTTTAAAAAAAATGATTCGGACCGGGTCAGGTGACCCGGCCCACGGCCCACGGGCGTCCGGCCCGACCCAGGTCCGCGCGTGCCCTAACTCCAAAACGACGCCGTCCTCCTTTGAATTATCGGACTTGATCTAACGGCCTTCATTGCGCCGCGTGGCTATTCCACGTCCACTGGATAACCTGACTGGAATCTACGGTTCAGATTAGGCGAAGACTCGATCAGGGCCGTCTGATCAGATTACTTAAACCTACGGCCACGATTAGATTCTATGATTCGATCTAGACCGTTGATTCACACTTACCTAAACGACGCCGCACGGCCACTAACCTACACGACACCGTTTCGGCTCGTTTTAATTTTCCAATTTTAAAACGTTTTTCGAATAATCCTAATTTCTAATCGGGCGGTCACCATTTATTAGACTCGATTATTCTCGGCCGTTGGATTCTTTTTATTTGAATAACAGACTCAACGGCCATGCTGACTCGACCTCCACGTGGACCAATCACGTGTTGCCACCTAGACCTTTGACCTATTGACCGCGCCACGTCAGCTTCGTCTTCAACCTCGCGACTCCGGCAGAATGGACGGCTGTAGTTCTCCGGCGATGATCGTGCGGTGAAATCTTAATGGAATCACTCGAGACCAACGGCGATCGACTCGTAATCATCTCTAGTTTAACATATCTGAGAATTATAGCGCATCGTTCACAAAATTGCAAGCATCGAGCAAGGTGCCGAGTACGGCCATGGAAGCTCAATCATACGATTCACTCGAAATCAAAGAAATTCAGTCACAGGATAACACCAATGGAGGTTCAGAAGACTTACCTCGAGCTCCGATTGAGCTCGCTCGGCCCAGATTCGGCTGGGGAAATATGAACAGTAGCTCGACAATGGAGGTTGGATTTGAAGACTCGATTGGGCATGTTAAGACAAAACCGACGCAAACAAGATGCGCGATGATGGTCAGTGATGTTCAGGGAATGAAACGCACACATTAATTGTATGAATGATTAAGAAATGCGCGCATCGCCATGGAAGCTTGAAGAAACACTCTAGACTGCAACTCACCTGTTCTCGCGGATTTCTTGTGCGCGGCCGGCAGCGATCGATTCCGGGGACTTTGGGCGACCTTCTGGTGGCCTCGTGTGGCTTTGGTTTGGCCTGGGAAGACCCAACCAGCGCCCTGCAATTCGAGCTCAAATTCTCGACGACGGGGGTCGGAGAACGAGCTCTGCTTCGCGTTTTTTCTTTCTCTCTTGATTCAGTTTCAACTTTCACAACTGAATCTGTAATCCCCTTCAACAGAAAACGAACGCAGGCTTTTATAGCTTTTAGAATTTTGGCGCCGAATCGGGGACGGCCAACTGACTTGAATAGCACGTGTAGCCACGTGCGATTGGGTCAAAACGAAGTCGGGGAAGATGGGCATTTCGCTCAGTCCCTTTTGGTTCCGCGGTGAGTTTCATTTCGCACGAATTTGGCAAGGATTTGAGCTGTTTTCACCCTTGTTGACTTTTGCAGGTCCGAAGGTTTGACTGGCCGATTGCTCCTTGTTCCGGCGGCCATTGATCGTCGTTCTAGCTCCGATCGACGGTAAGTGATCTAAGGAACTAAACGCCCACCATTGTGTCTTCAATTGAGGTCGATTGGCCCGTCAATTTCCCCGTTAAAGTTCGTCCATTTACTGTTCATTCGCGCAGGTGCTTGAGGTAGGTGACGACACTGTAGCGGACCGGTTCGACCGGTCCGACCGGCGGTCTGACCGGTCAGAACCGGTTCCAATTCACCATTTTCAAAATTAAACCCAAATTAATGGGGAAATTTTGCAATTGAACCTCAAACTCGACTCTAGGGCATGAATTCTATCTAGAAATGTGGTTTTGCCCAAAAGTTTTCATCAATTTCTACAAAATCCCCAAATTCTCATTTGATTGGAAATTGGGGATTGTGTAATTGAGGGTGCAAATGATCAAATTGGGTTAAACCACCTATGTCAATCGATTTAAAATGGTGTAATCCATTGGGTAGCATGTTCAATTTGTAATTATAGTCCTTGAATTGAAAGTAATTTCGATTATGCTCAATTTCAAGGACTAAAATGCAATTATGTTTGCAATTGAACAGCTTGTCCGAGCAATTAGGTCAAACTGAAATGGGGGACAATTAGATTGAATGTCAAGATCCTATAAAATGCCAAAATTGCAAATTAAAAGACTCAATTATTATTTTTTCTTCAAATTCAATAGTACGGGTTACAAAGGAACACCTAAAATTGAATCTGATTTTGATTTTTTTTGTGAGGTCGAAAATACAAGGGATTAAAAGGAAAAATATTGGATATTTTTCCATATTTTTGTGACCTCAAATACTATTTTTCTTGTTTTTTTAAGTGTTTTTCTATTTTCCAAAAATACTAAAAAATATGAAAAATATGAAAAATTATTTTTTGGCCAAGAATGGTTCCTTGGGCTTGGCCAAGGCCACCAAAGTTGATTTTGTAATTTTTTGACTTTTTATGAATTTTTTATGATTTTTTTAAAAAATAAAAAAAATAAAAAAAATAAAAAAAAAATGAAAAAGGCTGGGTCAAAAATCAGGTGTCAACAGCTGCCCCTCTTTGAGAGGAATCTCGTGAGAGGTTTCTCTCAAAGACAGGTGACGCATGAGTCTAGACCGACTCAACTGTGGAAGAGAAAAACGAATCTTCACACTCAATCTTTCTTGTCCCGCTGGTGAACGTTCTGTTCTGCATTCTTTAGCTGAAGTGAGAGAGAAAGTAGAGAGACCTACCTGTTACTTACCTGTTGATTACCTGCCTGATGTTCGTACGGCATGCGCGGTGTACAGCGGGATCAAGTGGATACCTAGGGACTCGTCTTTTGAGTATCCTAGGACGATTAAACTCTAGCCTGTATGGTAGGCCGTACCAAAATGAGATTCCTATACTTAACAGGAACCTGTGAATGACGTACCCAGTCTCTTAGGGATTGTCAGAAGTTTTGATCCGTATGGTGGATCAGACCATGAATAGGACTCCTTCCTGCTAGGAACCTATGGATGACGCACCCAGTCTCTTAGGGATTGTCAGAAGTTTTGATCCGTATGGTGGATCAGACCATGAATAGGACTCTTTCCTACTAGGAACCTATGGATGACGCACCCAGTCTCTTAGGGATTGTCGGAAGTTTTGATCCGTACGGTGGATCAGACCATGAATAGGACTCCTTCCTGCTAGGAACCTATGGATGACGCACCCAGTCTCTTAGGGATTGTCAGAAGTTTCGATCCTTCAGGGGGATCAGGCCGAGAAATAGGATTCTTCTCTGTTAAGAACCTATGGATGACTCTCCCAGTCTTTTAGGGATTATCGGACATTTTGATCCTATATTCTAAGGAATTAACTAGGATTTATACAAGTGAGGTGTGCCTAACCTTCAGGCTTTATCAAATGGGCTATTCTGGGTTTAGGGGTTACCCAGAACCTCACAGAAAGCTGATTCCGAAAATTGTCCTTTCGACATGCGAGGCGTTATTCTGGGATTTGGGGATTCCAAGTATCCTGCAGAAAATTTAAACCTGCAAAAACTTTGATAAGATTCTTCTGGGATCTAGGGGCTACCTGAGATCTCGCGGAAAGATTATCTTGAATGTTGTCCTTTTGACACTGAAGGTGACATTCTAGGATCTGGGTACTCCAGGCATCCTGTAGAAAGTTCCAACCAGTAACACTAGGCATCCTGTAGAAAGGTCCAACCTGTAACACTGGGATCTCACACAGGGAGATAATTTCAAACATTGTCCTTTTGACATGGGAGGTGACATTCTGGGATCTGGGGACTCCAGGTATCCTGCAGAAAGCTCAAACCTATAAATTTGAAATCTCACAGAGGGATGATTTCGGAGATTGTCCTTTTGACATTAGAGGTAGCATTCTGGGGATCTGGGGACTCCAGGTATCCTGCAGAAAGCTCAAACCTACAAAATTGTTCGTAAAAATGTGTTTTCCTGAGATATGGAATTACCAGGGATCTTGCAGGAAAATAAACTTGGAAGCTCTTCTTTACAGAGCAAGGTGCCCTTCTAGAATCTGGGGTTACCATAATTTCTATAGAAGTTTAACTAAGAACAATAGCATTCTAGAATCTGGGGTTACCAAGAATCTGTCAGAAGCTCAGGCCTATAAACTCTCATTCTTAGAGAAATGTGTCATTCTGGGACTTGGAGCTACCACGAGTTCCAAGAGAGGTTGTGTTCTTCTGAAATCTGGGCTTGCCAGGAATTCAAGAGAGGTTGTGTTCTTTTGAGGTCTGGGCTTGCTAGGAATTCTGCATAAGTTTAGACATGTTAAACGTTTCTCACCAAGAGTGATACAAGCCGTTTTAGGAGCCGAAGTCATCAAGAATCTTGTAGAAGCTCCAGTCTGAAAATTTTCTCATCAAGGGTATATTCATGGTCTTTAAGTGATATCTGATGTCAAACTGACAGCACTTTATGACTTATATCATAGTCATGAAAAATTTCAATGAATGCATTATGATGCTGGAGGTTATCCAAAACACCTTGCAACATATGGAAGTGATCAAAAATTCCTTGTGGGGAAAGTTTGAATCAAACAATCTGAAATTACCAAAAGAGTTTGGTTAAAATGTCCAACGGAGTATTCTCATCAAAGAGGACTTCTCACCGTTTTGAGGTAATGGTCTTTTACCAAGAATGCACTCGAACTTCCTATCCAACCTGCGCCTAGGGTTCAGGATCATTCGCAGTGAATACACCTCGATCGATCAGGAGGACTTCCAAGGGACCGTAATGTTGGGCCTGGTCAATGGCTTTCAAAGGGGGACTTGCGTGCAAGTCAAGGCTTTTGAAGAGAAGTCTTCAACGTCTGCTCCAGGTTTACAAGTCAAGAAACCTGCGAAATGAGAAAGAAATAATCTTGCTCGAACTTCTTCGAGCTAAGCTTAGACATTAAACCCTATGTCAATCCAAGTGCCTTAATCAGAGAAGGCTTTTCAGGGTTGTAACGTAGGTAGGATTGGGGACCAAAAAAGGCTTATTTTTGGCTTAGAATATGCGAAGGGTCTAACATTGGTGATCACTGCAGGTTTGCCGCCGATCTTGTCCCTTCTCGTCCAAAGAGCGTCTTTAGTCTTTGAAGTGCATATTTGTCTTTAGAGAACGTCTCTCTCATGTCAAGACGGCGTCAACATCTTGTCTACACTTTCGTCATCTGAGTGTGACATGATTTGGGAGCATCTTTCGCAGTCTAGTTCCCTTGGAATTTTTACAATCAGATCTCACTAGTGACCTATACAAAGGTATCATGCCACTTTTTGGCATTTACAAGATCAAACACACGATTCACAAGTGTGCAAGTATTTAGATGGGCATTGGCCTTGCTTTTACCAGGCACTTTGCTTTTTCTTGATGCCCAAGATTAAATTTTTCTCTCTTCTTTCTTTTTGAGACCCCATCTTTTCTTTTCTTTTGGGGATCAGAATTTTCAAATGAATGTGCTAGATGTATAGCTTGAATCTCAGCACTCGAACATCAATCTAGGAATTTTTCACAAATCCTGTGTTTTGAACTCTTCCGCTCTTGAAGTGACGTCGTTTCCACCTTGGAATATGCAATGATCACCAACGGGTTTGTGAAATGAACGTATAGGCTCAATTGGGCAGTGCGAAGGGTAAAAGTGTATAGGATAGAGAAACGAATGCTTTTCGTCATCCTAAAGCACCTGAATTACCATAGAAGTTAAAATGACAAGCAACACACGAAGATTGATGCAAGTCTGAGCAAGAGAACTTCTAACCATTTACCTCCTGATACCTCTGGACGTACCTCCAGTTTGCCCTATTGTGGGGTGGTTCTTGACAGGGGTATAGAATGAAATCGTCGTTCAAATGGTTATCAATGGTCACCTGTAGTGTTTATGATAGAGAAACGAATGCCTCCGTCGTCTCAATCCATGTAATCATTGCGAATAACCCTTACGTCCGTAGGTTAAGGTCTCGCTATCCTTACCATTCCACTTATCTCTTAAGTGTGTATGGGACGTGTTTGGACCAGGCTTGCCTCTTGTCTGAGGAAACATCCTTTTGAATGATTTAAACAACTTTTGTTTGGAAGAGTTCATTTTTCTTTCTCCAAAACTTACCCTCCAAGGGGGTTTATGATGCACAATGCATATTTCAATCATGTTCGGATAACCTCCAAGTTTAAACATGAATGCCAATGATATGACTATGAGAATTTTGCGTCTTTCTAGACATGAGATTTGAATACATGCTAGATTCCAAGAAGCCTTCAAATTCTATCAATAAGGATTCCGACAGTCTTGTAAACCTAAAAGATTAGGGAAGGAATACTTACCTGCCCAGCTCGGCTAGGGATTCCTGAAAAACATAAAAGGAATATGTCAGTGTATGCTCTCGAATTTCAGAAAATTAGAACGATACACCTTACCCTTGATCATGCATTCCAATGGAAGTGGATAGATTCGCGAAAATCTGTATTTTTCTTAACAACACAAGATGGTTAAGTTGTTCTAAAATTTCTTAAAATTCTCAGTCTTTGGAGAAGAAGACGTGCACCTGACCACCATGACGTTAGGTCTCCTTGATCATACGTTCCAACTTATCGCGACCCTGCTTCCTTGGATCCTGCAATATTGAACACATGCTAATGTATGCATAGATGCATGACATGCTTATGCAAAGACTATCATGAAGAGTAGGCTCAATTCGAGGCAGGGCATATGACCGGAATCTGATTTTATTTCAAGGGTAATATTTCTTCACAGCATCTGAATTCACAGGGTGCCCCAATTCTTCTCCCTCGGAGTTTACAAGAATTAATGCTCCTCCCGTGAGGATCTTTTTAATAATGTAGGGGCCTTCGTAATTTGGAGTGAATTTTCCCCCTGGATGGGTAGTACTTGGTAAAACTTTCCTAATTACCAAGTCATTTACTTCGAAGTTTCTGGTCTTGACCTTTCGATTGAACGCCATGGCCACTCTCTTCTGGTAAGTTTGTCCATGGCAAATGGCTTTAAGACGTTTCTCATCTATTAAGTTCAGCTGTTCATATCTGTGCTTGAAATACTCTGACTCAGAGAGTTTATCTTCGGATAAGATTCTCAAAGAGGGAATCTTAACTTCTACTGGTAGAACTGCTTCTGTCCCATATACCAAACTATAGGGAGTTGCCCATGTAGAAGTCCTGATCGACGTTTGGTAAGCCATCAAGGCGAAGGGCAGCCTTTCGTGCCAATCCCTGTAGTTTTCTGCTGTTTTAGCCAAAATCCTCTTGATGTTTTTATTGGCTGCTTCCACTGCCCCATTCATCTGTGGGCGGTAAGGAGATGAATTCAGATGTCGAATGCTAAAGTGATCCAGCAGACCATCGACAATCTTGTTGTTTAGGTTGGACCCATTATCTGTGATGATCGCTTGAGGAGTACCATACCGGGATATGATATCTCTTTTGACAAATCTTGCCACATTTCTCGCAGTGACATTCTTGTAAGAGCTGGCTTCTACCCATTTGGTGAAGTAATCAATCGCTACCAAGATGAAGCGATGACCATTCGAAGCCACATGATTTATAGGCCCTATCATGTCTATCCCCCACATAGAGAAAGGCCAAACTTCAGACATTTGGTGTAGTTCGTTCGGGGGTGCGTTAATCTTATCCCCGTATATTTGGCATTGGTGGCATGACCGGACGTGCTGACAGCAGTCTGATTCGATGGTCATCCAATAATAACCTAGCCGCATGATCTTCCGGGCAAGGAGGTGGCCGTTCATGTGAGGCCCACACGCACCTTCATGAATCTCTTTCATGAGAATATTTGCTTCTTTGGCATCTACGCATCTCAGTAGAGTGGAATCGAACGATCTCTTGTATAGAATTTGTCCATTGAGGAAGAACTTGCTGGCCATCTTGGTTATGTATTTTCGGTCTCCTGACTGGCATCCTTCAGGGAATTCCCTTTTCAAGAGGTAATTCTTGATGTCATAGTACCATGGCTCTCCATCACATTCCTCTTCGATTAGCATGCAATAAGCTGGCTTTTCAACAATGCCGATCCTCAGAGGTTCTATATCCAACCCTTCAATCGTTTGTAACATCGAGGCTAGGGTGGCTAATGCATCTGCGAATTGGTTGTGAGACCTTGATAGGTACTCGAATGACACTTCTTCAAACTTGAATATCAATTCTTCAAGGTATTCATGGTAGGGGATGAGTTTTGCATCTTTCGTCTTCCACTCCCCTTGCGTCTGTAGAATAATGAGCATGGAATCTCCAAAGACTTGTAACCTAGGTATCTCCATAGAAAGGGCCAGTCGTAGACCCAGAATGCACGCCTCATATTCTGAAATATTGTTGGTACAAGGGAAAGTTATCTTTGCCGCGACAGGGTAATGTTGACCATCTGGGGATATCAGTACTGCCCCAGTGCCTGCCCCTGATAGGTTAACAGCACCATCGAAATACATGATCCACTTATCCTCTGCTAAGTTCAGAATTCGGCCTTCTGTGTTTGTTACTTCAGGGGATTCAGTGCTCGATGAGTTTTCTGCCAGCATGTCCGCTATAGCTCTTCCTTTTACCGACTTCTGCGGAGAACATTTAATGTCAAATTCAGACAACATTACTTGCCATTTTGCCAGTTTCCCAATTAAAGCGGGTTTCTCCAGGAGGTATTTGACGGGGTCGTTCTCTGTTATGAGCTGAATGTGATGATGTAGGGTATACTGCCTTAGTCTTCGCAGTACCCATACTGCTGCTACGCAGGCCCTTTCAACTGGTATATATTTTGCTTCAGACGGCGTGAATTTCTTACTTAGGTAATAAATGGCCCTCTCTTTTCCATCTATCGGGCTTGTCTGGGCAAGTAAGGCTCCCAAGGACTCTTGTCGTATGGTCAGGTATAAGGTCAATGGGTGACCGGGAATTGGTGGCACAAGCACCGGTGGTGTGATCAAATAGTTTTTGATCATTTGGAATGCCTTACTGCACTCGGCGTCCCACGTTATTTTCGCGCCTTTCTTAAGCAATTTGAAGATTGGCTTAGCCACATCAGACAGCTGATTGATGAACCTGGCAATATAGTTCAATCTCCCTAGAAGGCTTCTCACTTCTTTTACTGTGGATGGAGTTGATAAATCGTGGATGGCCTGGATTTTTGAGGGATCAATCTCAATGCCCCTGTTGCTGACTATGAACCCAAGGAGTTTCCCGGATCTTGCCCCAAACACGCATTTGTTAGGGTTCAGCTTTAACTTGTATTTGCGCAGGCGCTTAAATAATTTTCTTAATACCTGTATGTGATCTTGTCCTTTCTTGGATTTAGCGATCATGTCATCAACATATACTTCAATTTCTTTGTGGATCATATCATGGAATAACGTGACCATAGCCTTCTGGTAGGTAGCCCCGGCGTTTTTCAATCCAAAGGGCATGACTCTGTAGCAAAAATTCCCCCATGGTGTGGTAAATGCAGTCTTGGGTTTGTCTTCTTGTTTCATGGAGATTTGGTTGTATCCCGAGAATCCATCCATGAATGAGAATAATTCATAACCTGCTGTACTATCCACCAATACATCAATGTGGGGGAGTGAAAAATCATCTTTTGGGCTTGCTCTATTCAGATCTCGGTAATCTACGCAGATCCGAACTTTTCCGTCTTTCTTCATGACGGGGACTATATTTGCAACCCAGTCTGAATATGGGATAGCTTCAATGAAGCCTACCCTAAGGAGTTTCATGACTTCTTCCTTAATCTTGTCTTCTAACTCGGCTTTCATCCGCCTACTGCCTTGTTTGACAGGTTTGATGCCAGGATCCGTGGGCAATGCATGTTCCACAATCTTAGGATCAAGGCCTGGCATATCCGCGTAAGACCATGCGAAGATGTCTTGATATTCTTTTAGCAACTTGGTGAACTCGAGCCTTTCATCACGGGATAGGTGTCCGCCGATCTTGACCTCTTTGACGTTCACGGTGTCTCCCAAATTAATGACAATTGGTTCTTCTGAGGTAGGAGGCTTTGATTCTTCAAAGGTGTTCCAATCCCTACGGATAGACGCGTAATCCTCGTCTTCATCTTCCTCAAAGTTATAGGAGTGGTTAATGGAGGGATCCAAATTTTGTAACAACCTGGTATGCATGTTTGAGATGATATGCCTGAAATGTCATGAGTATGGTTAGTTTGTGCTCAATAAAAATGACATGCATGCTTATGTAAAGTCTTTTTTGAAAAAGTTTTTCGAAATAGATGTAGGTACAGATGGGACTAATCCTCATGTCATTGGATATCCCGGTCCCTTGAAAATCTTTTGAGAATTAGGAATCATATGGCAAATCAGGCCTCAAGCTTCTATATGGAAGACCATTATCATCATCGGGCTGATTCGTGGTTCCATATGTCCTTAACAAAACATGCGTGGTTTTATTGAATGCGAAATGGGCCGCGTTACAAGATGTGCTATTTGGACCAACGGCCGGAGATCCAAAGGCGTTTTCTTATGCGTTCAATAAGGAAAGAAAATACAGTGAAATGCAGAAAGTTCTAAACACAGTATTTAAAGATGAAGGAAGAGTCTATTTACTCAGAAGAAGTGGCTTCACTGTCCAACCACTCCATGATGACATTTACAGAGTCATCTTCGAGAAAAGGATTTGTGAGATCTGGTTCCATCGGCGAAGTGATATCCTCTTCAGATAGCCATTTGGAGTTCTGGTCGAAGTAGGCACTTAAGGGATTCCTGAACATCCGAAACCTGCCCTTCCAGGTTGGAGAACCGATGAATGAGTTATTCATGCTGCTTTCGCCTCCCTGGCGTCCCAGGCTTTTGCCTCGGCCTCGGCCTGTTGCTTTCGGGACAGAATCATTCATGGGATACTTCTGGTACCCCAAGCCCATTTTATGTGGATTAGCCTTCAACTGTAGCGGGGTATTTATACCCTGATTATGTTTGCCTAGGCCTTTTTCGGGATTGAACCCGTATGCCAGCAGCATCTTAGCTGGTAGAAGACCGGCTTCTGAGATGTATGGGGTTCTCAACTTCGATCCTACTGGGGTATGAACTGTTGCTACCAACTCTAGGGAGTGATAGCTCGCTTCAGTTTTCCCTTCAGGCTCAATATAGGGAATGGCACTGCTCTGGTATGCCTGGAGGTCGACTTCCCCATGTACGATAATTACCTTCCCATCTACAACGAAACGTACTTTTTGGTGCAGGCTCGAAGGGACAGCTCCTGCTGTATGGATCCAAGGTCTTCCTAGCAGGAATCCAAATGCACTGGGTAGATCCATTACTTGAAAGTTTATAGAGAACTTTGTCGGGCCGATGAATATGTCAAGCTCGATCTCTCCCTCTACAGTCTTCCTCATGCCGTCGAATGCTCTTACAGCTGTCTTGGATGCCTTGACCATCTCTTCATTGATTCCCAGCCTCCTTATGGTAGCCAAAGGACAGATGTTAAAGGCTGATCCGTTATCGATCAATACGTGTGCCACTCTTTTGCCGTTACATTGAGCAGAGATGTATAAAGCTTTGTTGTGCCCCCTTCCTTCCATGGGGAAGTCCTCGTCAGAGAAGCTCAACTGGTCTTTTAAGAGAATTGCCCCTACAAAGTCCCCTAGTTGTACCTCATTGATTGTTTCAGGGACATGTACTTCATTGAGTACCTTCAATAGTGCGTTCTTGTGCTTCTCTGAATTGATGAATAGGTCTAGCAGGGATATCTGAGCGGGCATCTTCCTCAGCTGCTCTATCACTTCAAACTCACTGGTTTTGATGATCGATACGAGCTTTTCGGCATCTTCCTTTGAGACATCTTTTTTTTCGGATTCTCCCTCTCTGGGGGCATAAAATCTTCCAGACCTCATTATTGCATCTACTTGTGTGGTCCCATAGTCCCAATGAACAGCTTTGGGATCATACTCTTCTACTGGGGGGACTTTTATCGTTACAGTTGTCTGATGAGGTATCTCTGGCCCTGACGTGTTGCTTTCTTCCTCCTGAGGCAATTGAATTACGACAGGCCTCACTGGGCAATCTTCCACCTTGCTCAGGCTATCCAGCTCATGCAATCTGATCACCACGGCCGTGGCTACTTCGATCATCAATATGGCGTTGTCGAGTTCTTCCATACCTTTTGAGGTTTCTGGTTGAGAGAGATCATCCATACCTCCCCATCCGTCCGGTATGATGTCTTCAATCTTTTGATAAAAGCTGGGAGGGGCCGAATATTTCACCTTGAAATTGTATCCTCCGGAATCTTGACCCAGGTTGTCTATAATTTCGCTCTTCTCAAGTGCGTCAACCATAAACTTGAGGTCTGCTAGACTTCTCCTTCTGGCTTCTATTTCGTCTTCTTCAAATTCTTCCTCTGACTGAGTAGCTGGCCCCAGGCTGCTTACCAAGTTCTCATGTGAGGTACCACAGGTGTTACTCTGCCCAGCTGTGATCAAGAAGTGGTTTCTTTTCAAAGATAGAGATGCTTCGATCCCTTCAAATTCTTCATCAGTAATATCGGACACTATCCCCAAGCTCTTCATCTTGTCGATACACAACTTCTTTTGGTCGGTTGATATCTCCCCTTCTTTTGGGTATGATGAAGCGATTGTTAGCAGGGTGTCCAGCTTAGGCACATCTATCTTCAGTTTAAGGTAGTCCTCTTCTTCTTCAGTGAATATTGCCCCTACTGTTTGGTGATCTGGCAACGGATTTTCTTGCACATTTGGGGCTGCATTGTCAAATTTCAAAATCCGACTATCAATTAGGGCTTGCACTTTCAGCTTCAGGACATAGCAGTTATCCACATTATGCCCTCTTTCGCCCATATGGTAGGCACAGGTCTGGCTCTCATCAAAGCCAGGATATCTTGCGGGGTTTGCCCTAGGTGGTTCTTTTGCCACCAAGTGTTGCTCCAGCAGCATCGGGAGTAGCTTGGATAAAGGTCTCGGGAGCTGAGAGAATTGCCTCTGGGGTTGCTTTCTTCTAGGCTCTTGTACTTTTGGCGCTGACCAGGATGATCCGCCTTTGGCCTGATTAGAATTGCCAAATGACTTTAACTTGTGGGGATCTGGTATAAATGCTATGTCCAGTCCGGCTTCTCTTTCCTTCCTCAGAGGATACTGCTTCCTAGTAGGAGCTTCTTGAGGCCTTCTTTCTTTCAAGGCCCATTCCAGCCTCTCAGCAACCTTAATCAGGTGTGCGAATGTCTGACATCCAGAAGTGTTCAGTCTGTCAAAGTACTCGTAGGGGAGTGCTTTTAGGAATAAGTCGATCAGCTCCTCTTCTGGGATTGAAGGCTTTACTTGGGTAGCCAAGGCTCGCCACCTCTGAGCATATGTCCTGATCGATTCGCCCCTCGTTTTTGAAGTTCGTAGGAGGTCTTCTCTTGTTGGGGCTGTAGCCGTGTTAAATTTGTACTGCCTGAGGAAGTCTTCAGCAAGGTCCTCCCATCCGTCATAATCCTCTAAGTCTAGCTCAATAAACCAAGCCAGAGCGGCGCCAGCCAAACTCTCTTGGAATGTGTTCATTAACAACGGAATGTAATCCGAGTAGTGCGCCATCTTGCGCAGGTAGTACTTGAGGTGGGCACGGGGACAGCCTGTCCCGTTGTATTTTCTCACGAACTCTGGCTCCCTATAGTCAGGAGGAGTCTCTATTTTAGCAAAAGGAGATATTTTGTCGAAGCGGGCCAGCTCATAGCCTTGACTGCTCAGGCATTCTTCGATCTTGGCCAATCTCTTAGCCTCTGCCTCTGTCTTCACAGTTTGTTTTCCCTTCTCCTCTTTTTCAAGGTTGATGACAACAGGCGAGGCTTTTTGTTGTGCCCGACTATTTGGTTCATGGACGTTTTCCTCTGTATGTTGGGTATCCCTGGTTGCTTCTTTATCTGTTACATCAGGTACCATGGAAGGGCCTGAGTTGTTCTGATTGTGGGCGGTTGTCTGTCTAGCTTGGTTGGTCTCCAGCATGGCCTTAATGTCAGCCATCATAGTTGCCAGGGCAGTCATCTGAGATTCCAACATGCCTACGCGCGGAGTCAATTCCTGCTGTTCCATTCTCGTCTTTAGGCGGGTACGGAAACGATGCGTTGGCAATTCCGTGATGAGAGTGTACCTGTTTTAAAAAGATCTCTGTGAGTGCTTCGCTTATTTAGCAAAAAGAAGCAGTTAATTCTTTCAGTTGCATGCTTCTTGCCAGTAGATGAGAAAAAGGGCTACCTTGTGAGCCTTAGCCTCATGTAAGTAGTTCTTTTAATCATTTCTCGACAAGAATTCATGGAATTGAAAGAAGCGTAATTTCTGACGATAGTTTTTTATGCATTTGCAAAACATGTTCACATTCATACTCATGTGTCTAAGATAGTATTCCACAGAAATGAGAATGTATGAGAAGGCATCACAATGCTTGCTTATTTTACACTTGACAGAATAGTCTATTCAAGTCTAGGACGTTTGAAGCCTAAGGCATCCTCATCATCCCAGTATAGATTCCCTTCTTCAGCTTGGGGCTCTTCGTCTTCTGAACATGACAGTGGTCCCAGGTCTTCGGGTATGTAGGGCTCTATTCCAGGTACGTACGGCACGATGTATTCAGGTATGTAGGGCTCGACAAGGCTTCGTCGGATCGCTTTGAAATGTTGAATGTATTCTGTGGTGGCTCTATGAGTGTTTTCTTCTCGAGTCATGTCTTCTGGCCAACTTATTTCTTCAGCCTGGGAATTCTTCAAGGAGTGTATGATGGATGCCACCTTGGCTTCAAATTGTTTCTTCTCCTCCTCCGTGAGGGTCTGGTTTGGTAAGTCAAAGGAAAAGACACCAGGTCGCAGTGAAGAAGGGATCTCCTGAAGTGCTCCAAACTGTCGAATCACCCTCCTTGGATAGTATGCAGTTGCGCCCGTGAATCCTAGCAAGGGGACTGGGCTTCCGTCATCGCAGGTCAATCTGACTTTGCTCAGCGTCGGCAACCTTAGTCGCCATCGGAGTTGCTCAGGTTTTAGGACTTTGAGGAAGTTCTTCCATTCTACAAAGTTAAACTTAGGAACACGTGTATGGGTTCTAGCAAATGTTTTAAGAGGGTGTGCATTGGGGCTGATTTCAGTGAAACCCATGCGGATGTGGAATTGTCTGATATGGGATGTGAACCACAGATACAGCAGATCACTAGAAGCTCTAAAGATTCCCTTTTTGCTTTTCTTGAAACGATTTAGGGAGAGGAAGGTTTCGGCAAGGAGGATGTTTGAGTAATCCCACCCACAACAGACTTGCCTAGCTACTATAGCCATGATAGGGTCGAAGGTGACAGTTGAGATTGGGAATAGCACAAAGCTAAAGAATGCCAAGATAAAGGCTCTACCAGATTTGGTTCCTTTAGAAGCAGGAAGGCGGGAAAATCGGTCTATAAGGAAGGATAGGGAAACTCTTCCAGAATTGCTTTTCGCATCTACTTTGACTTTATTTAGGTTTGTGTCAAGGAATTCAGCTACCTGACTTAGGGGTTCAAGTCCTATAGGGGGTCGGACGAGCGTAGGGGTGAATTCAACTCCGATGACAGCGCTGTATTCCTCGATAGTGGAAGTGATCTCTAATCCTTCCATGCAAAATGTAGCGGTGGTAGGATCCCAGTAGAGCGCTATGGCTTGAATAAAGGCAGGTGGGCACTCAATCTTCAGTAGGTCCAGTAGGTATCCTAGTCGTGACTCCGCATACTTCTGGCTGGCTTCGCCCATGCCATCCCACCATGATTGGAGTTCAGCTCGGGGGATCTTGAACACTTGAATATCATTCTTTCCCATCAAGTCTAAAATATGCAAATGATTTTAAAAGGTCAATCGCCAGAAATTACTTTAAATGTATGAACATGCAGATGTCATGAAGCATGCATGAGCTAACTTGATTGCATAGTTCAATTTGAAGAAATGGAGATTAGGATCCTTTTTCAGGTCTTGAAAGCCTGACTCAAAGCCTAATTTGCATTTCAGGGAAGTGAATTATGCAATTTAGTCAGGTTTACTCAGTGACTAAAGGGAACAGCAATGTCACGTTCCATTGGTCAACACATCAAAGGAGCAAAGTGAGATGTACTCTTATTACAGTCAAGATGTCTAATAGAAGAACGGTAAAGAAAGGTTTTTCAAACAAGAAAGTCATAAAAGACAATGGAACGTGAGGATCTAAATCACTCTTTCTTCAGAAGTCTACCCAAATGACAGTTGGTCAGAAACTCTCCCTTAATCTAGGGTAGGGGAGTTATCTTCAGTGGTTTGGTCGAGAGGTTGTAGTTCCTCCGGCCACTCTCTAGTCCAGGATACGATGACTTCGGAAGCCTTCTCGGGTTCTACTTTCTTGATTGTGATACGCCTTGGCTTGGTCTTGATCGCAGGGCGTCTCTTCCTACCCCAAAAAGTAATCATGGGTATGTTCTCTTTGGCCAGCAATTCAGCCTTCTTGCGAGCGTACGCTTCCCTAGCTAGCTGGTTGCGACGTTGTCTCTTCATCTCCAGATAATCCTTCATCATTTCGTCTGATTGTCGCTTGAATCTGAGATTATCAGCGTAGTAGCGGGTTTGACAGTCTTCAGCATACCCCAGCTTACGTCCAGTCAGTTCCCGACCATACACGAATCTAGTAAAGTGTAGCCTCGTGTTTGGTCCGGGGCGAGTAACTTTTCTCAAGTACTCGAAGGTCACCAACTCCGTCGAGCTCTTAGGGAACAGCGACATCCTACCCCATAATCATTGTTGTTCTCATTAGTCACCCGAGTAATCTTCATGATGTGAATGCACATGGATGTATGCAATGTATGAGTCATATCATGGAGCAGGAAATAAGGTACGTTTAGAGATAAATGTCTTACCAACCACACTTTGGGGGATGTGGAATGCCCCCTGTATCAATGGGTGGTTTTAGGTATACCAACCATCCATGGACATGCGCATGAGACAAGTGGGTATACTCTAAAGAAAATCGAAAATCAGGTGAGGAATCTACGGCTCAGGCTCCCACGATCCACACGAGGCAGATTCCTCCCCAAGGGTACCTACCCAAGAGGGTTAGATATCGCCAATGCAGATGGTAGGCGGGAACGAATACGAAAGTCTCAAGTGCCATCAAACACAAGATCCTTTTCGCATCCTTTCCCTATCTAAGGTAACCTAAGGGTGGTTGCAGTCGGGGTTTGACCGCCAGTGTGTGCGATGTGTCGTGATCATCACAATGCAAAGTCATGCACAGCAGTTTGTATCAAAACACCGCTTCAGTATGTGCATAAAAATAAACATACATTCCCAACTCCAACCTGCAGGAAAGATGTCAACAATCACGCCACCCCTTATTTCTCCAATCTGCAAAAACATCTAACACAATAGTTAGCATACGTACCTCACCTTCGAAAGCATCTGCAGAAAACAATGTCAGATAAACCAAACAACTTTTTAATCGGCTCAAGTCCTCTGGAATTCGTAACCAGAGATTCTGGTTTAGAATAATTCCCCAGCGGAGTCGCCAGTCTGTCGCGACCCTCTCGCGAGCGCGGAGGGTTAATGGGCCGCCCGATCGCTGGCTGGATCGGACGCGGGCCTCTCCCAAGGCCCATTTCCCAAGTCGCAACTGCTGGATGTACGTGGTCGACCTTCAGTGCGGTCTAGTGACATGTGAAAAAGTGTACATGCCAAGGAGTCGCCACCAATCGTTTCGTGGAGGGTACGATCGGAAACCCTATCGAATAGTTGGGAGTGGTCTATTCGATTCTGCGGAAACCAGAGAAGTGGGTTCGGGGACTTAGTTACGTCAACTGTCAGAGTTGACGCCCTTTCGGTACCTAAGCTGAATGGTTTATCTGATCTTAGGATTTCATACAAACGAGTGGGGTACAGATCTTAAATTTAGGAGTTCATGCAGATGGGAATATCTACCCTATCACTCACAATCATTAAAAATAAGTGCGCAAATCAAGGATCCAATACATGCGGATAAAACACATGAAATCAACATGGCATCCCTAATGAGGCCCTATTAGCCTAGAGAAGTATCAATCAAGGTTTAGGAGTAATTTGGACATGATTCGCCCATGAGGGGCAGAATCGTAATTTTGAATAATTCGGAGAAAATTTACCCTCAAAAGGGTAAATCTGTCATTTTAGACGAATTGGGAAGTCAGAAGACAGGGGAAATAGGATTGGCCATCAATCCAATCCATTTCCTATTTTTCTGGACTTTCCAGGATTTTTCTGGAATTTAAAAGTGATTTTACCCTTGGAGGGGTAAAGTCGTCATTTTGGACAAAGATGAGAACTAAAAAAGTCTCAAATATTAGGGTCGGTCGTCCACCTGACCCAAACCCTAACTTCAAGCAATTTTCAGAACTCGATTGAGATAAGAAAGACGATTTTCCCTTTAAAGGGCAAAATCGTCATTTTGAGAAAAGAGGCGGGACTCGAAAACCCAAACCTAAGAATTGGTCGTCTAATCGACCCTAATTCTCACCTTGACATTATCGGCCTTTTCTATCATGCACAGCAGAGGCGACCTACCCCTAAAGGGTAATGTCGTCATATCTTGAGAAATTGGATAAGAAAACCCAAAAATAGGGTTGACCAGTTGTCTGTGGTCAACCCTCGATTTTTTGGGGGTTTCTGGAGTGTCTAGGATTTTTCCACAATTTTCCACAATTTTTTTGGAATTTTCTGGCATTTTCTAGCATTTTTTTGGATTTTCTGAAATTTTTCCGATTTTTTTATTTTTTTTTAAAATCATTTTCTGATTTTTTTTTATTATTTTTTAAAAAAAATGATTCGGACCGGGTCAGGTGACCCGGCCCACGGCCCACGGGCGTCCGGCCCGACCCGGGTCCGCGCGTGCCCTAACTCCAAAACGACGCCGTCCTCCTTTGAATTATCGGACTTGATCTAACGGCCTTCATTGCGCCGCGTGGCTATTCCACGTCCACTGGATAACCTGACTGGAATCTACGGTTCAGATTAGGCGAAGACTCGATCAGGGCCGTCTGATCAGATTACTTAAACCTACGGCCACGATTAGATTCTAAGATTCGATCTAGACCGTTGATTCACACTTACCTAAACGACGCCGCACGGCCACTAACCTACACGACACCGTTTCGGCTCGTTTTAATTTTCCAATTTTAAAACGTTTTTCGAATAATCCTAATTTCTAATCGGGCGGTCACCATTTATTAGACTCGATTATTCTCGGCCGTTGGATTCTTTTTATTTGAATAACAGACTCAACGGCCATGCTGACTCGACCTCCACGTGGACCAATCACGTGTTGCCACCTAGACCTTTGACCTATTGACCGCGCCACGTCAGCTTCGTCTTCAACCTCGTGACTCCGGCAGAATGGACGGCTGTAGTTCTCCGGCGATGATCGTGCGGTGAAATCTTAATGGAATCACTCGAGACCAACGGCGATCGACTCGTAATCATCTCTAGTTTAACATATCTGAGAATTATAGCGCATCGTTCACAAAATTGCAAGCATCGAGCAAGGTGCCGAGTACGGCCATGGAAGCTCAATCATACGATTCACTCGAAATCAAAGAAATTCAGTCACAGGATAACACCAATGGAGGTTCAGAAGACTTACCTCGAGCTCCGATTGAGCTCGCTCGGCCCAGATTCGGCTGGGGAAATATGAACAGTAGCTCGACAAATGGAGGTTGGATTTGAAGACTCGATTGGGCATGTTAAGACAAAACCGACGCAAACAAGATGCGCGATGATGGTCAGTGATGTTCAGGGAATGAAACGCACACATTAATTGTATGAATGATTAAGAAATGCGCGCATCGCCATGGAAGCTTGAAGAAACACTCTAGACTGCAACTCACCTGTTCTCGCGGATTTCTTGTGCGCGGCCGGCAGCGATCGATTCCGGGGACTTTGGGCGACCTTCTGGTGGCCTCGTGTGGCTTTGGTTTGGCCTGGGAAGACCCAACCAGCGCCTTGCAATTCGAGCTCAAATTCTCGACGACGGGGGTCGGAGAACGAGCTCTGCTTCGCGTTTTTTCTTTCTTTCTTGATTCAGTTTCAACTTTCACAACTGAATCTGTAATCCCCTTCAACAGAAAACGAACGCAGGCTTTTATAGCTTTTAGAATTTTGGCGCCGAATCGGGGACGGCCAACTGACTTGAATAGCACGTGTAGCCACGTGCGATTGGGTCAAAACGAAGTCGGGGAAGATGGGCATTTAGCTCAGTCCCTTTTGGTTCCGCGGTGAGTTTCATTTCGCACGAATTTGGCAAGGATTTGAGCTGTTTTCACCCTTGTTGACTTTTGCAGGTCCGAAGGTTTGACTGGCAGATTGCTCCTTGTTCCGGCGGCCATTGATCGTCGTTCTAGCTCCGATCGACGGTAAGTGATCTAAGAACTAAACGCCCACCATTGTGTCTTCAATTGAGGTCGATTGGCCCGTCAATTTCCCCGTTAAAGTTCGTCCATTTACTGTTCATTCGCGCAGGTGCTTGAGGTAGGTGACGACACTGTAGCGGACCGGTTCGACCGGTCCGACCGGCGGTCTGACCGGTCAGAACCGGTTCCAATTCACCATTTTCAAAATTAAACCCAAATTAATGGGGAAATTTTGCAATTGAACCTCAAACTCGACTCTAGGGCATGAATTCTATCTAGAAATGTGGTTTTGCCCAAAAGTTTTCATCAATTTCTACAAAATCCCCAAATTCTCATTTGATTGGAAATTGGGGATTGTGTAATTGAGGGTGCAAATGATCAAATTGGGTTAAACCACCTATGTCAATCGATTTAAAATGGTGTAATCCATTGGGTAGCATGTTCAATTTGTAATTATAGTCCTTGAATTGAAAGCAATTTCGATTATGCTCAATTTCAAGGACTAAAATGCAATTATGTTTGCAATTGAACAGCTTGTCCGAGCAATTAGGTCAAATTGAAATGGGGGACAATTAGATTGAATGTCAAGATCCTATAAAATGCCAAAATTGCAAATTAAAAGACTCAATTATTATTTTTTCTTCAAATTCAATAGTACGGGTTACAAAGGAACACCTAAAATTGAATCTGATTTTGATTTTTTGTGAGGTCGAAAATACAAGGGATTAAAAGGAAAAATATTGGATATTTTTCCATATTTTTGTGACCTCAAATACTATTTTTCTTGATTTTTTTAAGTGTTTTTCTATTTTCCAAAAATACTAAAAAATATGAAAAATATGAAAAATTATTTTTTGGTCAAGAATGGTTCCTTGGGCTTGGCCAAGGCCACCAAAGTTGATTTTGTAATTTTTTGACTTTTTATGAATTTTTTATGATTTTTTTTAAAAAATAAAAAAAATAAAAATAAAAAATAAAAAATAAAAAATGAAAAAGGCTGGGTCAAAAATCAGGTGTCAACAGACGCCGAGGACCTAGGCCTGACCTCGATACACGCAAGCATGGGTGTCGGGGTCTCATGCATGACCTCAATAGACCCGAGTCCTAGAATTATGGACTTAGTCCCCAGGCCTTGATGGATCTGGGCTCGGGACGTGGGGTCTCAAGCACGGCCTAGATGGATGGCGTGCAAGCTCCGAGGTCATAGGGCTGGCGATATACCTGACCATAGCTGTCAAGGTCCCGAGTATGGCCTCGATGAACTTGGGCTAGACCATGATGGACCCGAGCCTTAGCGTTGAAGACCCGATCCAGAGCGTTGAGGTATTAGGGCCTGGCTTTGATGGAACCGAGTGCTGGTGCCGAGGTCTCAAGCACGAATACTAGAGTCTTGGCCCTGCCTTGTTGTACTTGAGCCCAGCCTAAATGGACCTGGTTGGGGGCGCCGAAGTCGTGTGCCTAGCCTTGATGGACTCAAGCCCGAACGCCTCAGTCCTAGGCTTGGGCGTCGGAGATTCAAGCATGGGAAGGGGTCATAGGCTCTGCCTTGATGGAACCTAGTGGAAATGACCTCGACTTCTAGACCTTGCCCCACTACCAAGGGCCCATGAGCGAGCATTCGGGTTTCTATGCCCAAACATAGAGTTTCTGATTCAAGCGTAAACCTAATTATAATCGTTTTTTAAAAGAGGAAATCATTTTTTCTTATTTAAGTTATGCGTTTCGTTGCCTAGGAATATATTTCCCATTGACACATTGATCAAAATACCAAAAAATATGAAAAATTTCGCAAAATAAATGAAGCCTGAGATGTGCTCTGCAAATCCTGAAACTTTACAGATGTTGGCCCATGTGAGTCGTGAAGTCTTCGCTCCCCCCTAAAATTTGAAACTTTGATGCGTTGAAGTCGCTTCACTGGTCGTACGTGGCTTTTTCAGTCATTGTTTCAGTCTCGCCCTAATTGTCAGTATCTTGACGGAGCTTCCTCGAACGTACAATGACCTCATTCCTCCATTTACGTGGGATTATCCAAAAGGAAATCGAGAATAGATAAATTCAGAGTTGAATAAACTAAAAGATCATGCATGAAAGTTGAAAGGAAAATTGAAAATAAAACGATGGTATGACATCTTTTTGGCATCACCTCTACGCCATAAAGGGCAAGTCAATTGCATAGATCTTTCCAATCAAGAAAAGCTGAATTAATTAATTGAAGGACTAAAGTACAAGACCGCGACGATTTTTAGGATTTAAGTACACGAATGGAAATCTTAGGACTCCCTATATGTTTATATAAAAAGGAAAAACAGAACATTTGTACATCACAAAAATTTGTATAGAAACATTAAGTGTTACTTAAAAGTACTTGTGCATTCATCTTTAGACGAGTGATATGTATATTTGAAGTCGGTCTTGGAACCAAATGCTATGAAATGTTAGTAATTTATGAGAATGTGTAAATTGTTATTTTAATTGGGTAGTAAAGTTAATAAAACTCGGAAGGTGATTGTGCAAGTCAGCGATGACAGACCGAAGGATTCCACATTCGATTGCGCGATGCTTAATACGGCATAATGGAATAAGCATCACAATTCTTGTGTTGGTCCGTTACGAAGTAATAAGGCAAAAAGATAAGTTGATTTAAGTGAAAATTACCGAAAAGCCTTAAATCTATTGTACAAATAGCAATTCCTTTGCTTTGGTCAATTTAGTCTTAAGTTTTTTGCAATTTGCGGATGTGGTAGGGCCGATGCTAACGAGAGCAATTTTTGCATTTTTAATTTTATTTATTTCTTTTGATTGTGGCCAGCCACCATGAAAAGAAAAAATAAAAGAAAAGAAAATCAAAGATAGAAAAAATTTTAAAAAATAAAAATGGTAGAAATTGCCAATGCTACAGCTGTTAATATAGCACATAGGACGGTCGACGTCCACGTTATCGTTTTTACAGCCAAATTTTATCGAAAATTATCAGAACATTTATGACTAAATTTTTCACATTTTCAAAAACTGAATTGACATCCGTATAATTGTTTTAAGACTTCTTTTGTTAATTTTTTCAGTTGATTTCTTTTCATCTAAATATGTCATTCGTGAGGGAAAAAAATAATGATACATCTCCAATTAATAATTGTCCGTAATATTTGTTGTTAATATTTTTTCTTTGAAAATGGAATGTCCATTTCCATTGATGGAGCCATGGAATGGCCATTAAACCTTGTTTGGTGGGAATGCTCCCTCATTCGGAATGAACAGCCCACCTTCTTTTGAAGAAACAAATTAATGCAGATAAAAATTGATTATATCATATGTTATATGACGATTTTTTTTTAAATACGTCCTATGAATAGCACATGAACAAATTCACTGCGTCCAAAAACCAAATCCTGAATTCCTCTCGATCCCTGTCTCCGATTACTCGATATATCTCCACCGCCCACCGCCATCCTCTAATGCCACCCTTCGTTGCACAAAGCCGCTCTCACCACCGTCCCTTCTTGGTGCCTCCGACCGATGTCGCCCCTCCAAGCGATCTCGGGCCTCCCCATCAGCTCATCGCGCTCGGCCTCGACATCTCTCTCTCTCTCTCTCTCTCTCTCTCTCTCTCTCTCTCTCTCTCTCTCTCTCTCTCTCTCTCTCCACTCAACATCAACGTTGTACACTACTAGAACGACCACGATGAGGTCGTTGACCATTGAGGGTGGTCAGAGGCCGTTGCTAGGGGTGTACATGGTCCGGGGCGATCCGGTCCCGGCATGGAACCGGGGATCGGACCAGTAGTCCGGTCCCCATATTTTTTGGACCATAGACCGGACCAGGACCGGCGGTCTGGCCCGGTCCTGGTCCGGGCCGATCCTGGCTCAGTAGGACCGCTAATTCTAATTGCTTATAAAAACTACATGTTTCTTCGGTGGAGTTTTTATGCAACAGCAGAAATGCTAGAATTTTTGCTATCCCTGTTAACTCATGAGCCATGGCTAATTTCAACTAGAAGAAAATATTTCAAAATGATAAAACTGATATAAACTCTTTATTTGAGCTCCAAAACCGGTTTAATTTTCTCCATTATGATTTTCTATACTTTAATAGAAGCTATAGGAATGTCACTAGTAAATGTGCGTGTACTGGACGGTTGAGAGTTTTTTCATTCTAAAAGCCACATTGGCCAGACTTTAGTATCTCATCCATCATTTGTTTCCCACTGCTTCTCTTTTTATGTCTCTTGTGTTTGTTAGCTTTCCTTTTGTTCCCTTCTCAGGAAGTATGTCCAATTGGTGTTTCATTACTTTATTTTTTTTAAACAAAAATCATTAGGTTAACTAGATTAGCTTTAAAAAAAAAAAAACATTGCCGGGCCGGGCCGGTCCCAAACCATGGAACCCGGGGACCGGACCGCCTAATCACCGGTCCCGTTTATTGGAACCGGGGATCGGATCTCCAACCTCAAGGACCGGACCAACCTGCCCGAGCCGGGCCAGGCCGGTTCAGTCCAGTTTGCACACCCTTAGCCGCTGCCGCTCATCGATGACCTAGATATGAGGTCGAGATCGCTATGAACGACCTCGATCGAGGTCGTCCTCTACTTGCCTCACCTCAATCCAAGGTCATGTTGTCTCAGGATGGGGCTAGTTCAGCTCTAGAAAGCGGTTTTAAGCCTCTTGAGGAAAATATGTGGTGTTTGGCAAAATAATTTGAGACCCTTTTGGCCAAATGCTGCCCAAGACATGCCTTGGGCTTTCAGCATAAGCTAAAGGCTATTCTCAGGGTTAAATATTTTTTTTCCTCTCAAAATTTCTCTTGCTAATTTTTCATTTTCTGATTTTGCCCTCGTTGTTATTGTTCATCTTTTTTTAGCGAGGGCAGCTGACGATGCCAGATCTGACTGCGAAAGGCTGACAAGATGCTCGACCTAGGGGACGATCGCCTAAGGTTGCGCGATCCTTGCCAGGGGCTGCCCGAGGTCATGTGACCTCTGACGAAGGGCGCTGACACTAGATTTTGAAATAATTTTTTTAAAAAAAAAAAACCCAAAATCGCTTTATAAATGAATTTTTACCAAACACTAATGCATTTCGAAAAAACTCATCTAGCCCAAATGTATTTGTCTTTTCCCAAAAAAACTTGCCTTACCTCGAAAGCCGAACCAAACTCGTCCTTAAGACACCTCATAACGCTAAACTGTGGCCACATGAATTCACATATAATTCCCCGATGATTTACTGAAATTCGATGCGTGAATTCAACCTTAGTTTTTCCTTTTGAAGTTCAGGCAAACACGCCAAAGTAGGATTTGTGCATAGTCCTACTTTATTTGTATCATTTTGTCTGGACAAAATGAAGAAGAAGAAGTATTAGCGCCAATGAAAATCGGATATTAATAAAATAAATGCGTATTAATTGTGGTATAAAATGGCAAAACCTAAAAACTAAAACTAAAAATTAAAAATTAAAAAACCTGCCATGCTCGCTGCTCATTGTTAGTGAAGCTACAATTGCAGATTAATTATAGCAACGTAAGTTAATTAAGCTTTTTAAGAAGGTGCGAACTTGGCGGCTCTGTCATCCCGGTTCGTTATTCTGCCTCGCCAGGTTTTCTCTCTCTCTCTCTCTCTCCCCCCCCCGCATCCAATCGCCGATCTCGAATCTACCCGCCTCCACTCGGCGATCTCTCCCTTGCCTGTCCAGCGAACTCGCTCGGATCGGATCTAGGGTTTTCACGAGGTACATTTTCGGGCAGCTGGCTAGATTAGCGTTTTGTGTTGCATCTCACTTGTTCTCTGAGCTCATCGGACTTCGATCGTCGTGTCCGGCAGTTGAGCTACTTTCTGGATCGGCTTCTCGTGATCTGTTCGATTTCGGTTCCGGTTTACCTCGGCTGGGAGTCGCTCGGTTTCCGTGCGTTTTCCTCCTTATTGTGCTGCTTAGATCGATAATCTCGAAGCTTGAGTTCGGTCTAGTCACCAGCCGCTCTGAGGCGAGCTCATGCTCGAGCTCCCTGGTTTTGTCCTTTCGAAACTCGGAGCTTGATCAAGGCTAGCTTAGCTGGTTTGTTTGCAATTGTTGTGTAGAGCGTCTTTTGTTGTGCTCGCTATCGTTTGGAATACTATCGGGTCTTGGTTTTGGGGGCGGAGGGAGAAATACCTAGTGATCTGGTTTTGGTTTTGGTTGTATGGACACCCTGTAGAGCTGTGGCATCTTTTCCATGGAAAAAGTATGCACGAGTAGGGTAGAGATAGCTTGATTTCCGTGATAACTTGGATATGAGATATTCTGCTAAGTGCCACTACGATCTTTAAATCATTCTGCCATCTTAGCTGGAAAAGCTTTTACATAATTCCAAATTTAGGAAAAGCCGTACAACGTTACCCATTTACCAGGAAAGAATTTTATGGAGAATCACCAAGAATTCTGTGCTTGTAGTAGATAAATTTAATGTACCGACTTTGATGCATGAATGCACATCAGGAAATAAAGTTTTGGATGGAATCGGAAAGGGAAATCACTAGGATAGGGATTCACAGAGTAGATTGTCGGTTCACATTATATGTGAGTATGGGAAAATGCCCTTGGAGCAGCTAATTGTGCCAAAATTTCTTTTGCATCAGAGTTGGGGGTCCTTAGGCAGCACAAATTCAAAGGTAAATAATTGCCGAAACACAACTCAATGAATAGGAAGAATTGTTTCGACCAAAAAGTAAAAATAAAAATTAAACAGGAAGCATTGTGATTCATACACACACTTATTAAGTCCATGTAGACCTTTATTGCCTATGGAAACAAATCCTCGTTTAACAAGGAGAAGAATAAGTTTCTTAACAATTGATAGGTGATTAATTTATATATATGACTTTGAGCTTGAAACAATTTCTACATATCTCCAAATGTTGGTTCGGGGCATACTCTAATGGCGCTTCAACAAAGTTCAATTTTTTAGAGCAAAGCTAGTTAACTATTGATCTTTAGATGCTAGTTCAGATTCTTCATAGGATTTGTTGATCATTTTAGTTAAACTCTCTACAGAAAGAAGTGAGATAGTATAATCCTTGCTTCAATGTTAAAATTTTTCACCGTGATGGAGGTTGACTCTCAATTTGGCTTTTGAGTATCCTAGAGGTTCTTATTTAATAATTTCTGCATGGTACAAGTTGGTTGTGTAATTTATAGACACTACAAATTTGATGTTTGAGATGCCAGCTTATTGAATCGGACTTTTCTCTTTGTTGTTGTGATGTCTCTGTAGAAGCTTGTGTTGGCAAGTAACTCCCTGTTGGGTCTTCTTCCTCAAATTTCTATATGGAGACTGAAAAATAGACTTTAGGGAGCAGATTTGACGAAATTGAAAGATGGCTCTATCTAGCAAGGCTGATCAAAAGGCAGCAGTAGATGCAGCTGCATGGATGTTCAATGTTGTCACTTCAGTTGGTATTATCATCGTCAACAAAGCCTTGATGGCTACTTACGGTTTCAGCTTTGGTAAGCTACTTGACCAAATTCTGTTGAAATGCTTTCTTACTCTTGGAGTATCCTTTTGTCTTGCTTTGACCTAGCATAAAACTTAATACTTGAGCGATACAAGTCCTAGCTCTATGATTATCACGTGGTTGATTTCCTCCAGTAGTTTGTTCAACATACTGGTTAAAGATCTCAATCTTAAGCCTTATACCTTGGGGCTGCACCTGTCATCAGTAAGGTGGGGACAGATAAGAGTAGTGGCTGAGGGTCATTAATTACAGAAGTCAAAGGAAAGGTGAAGCAATTGAATAGAGATTGAAAATTTTAAGTAGTTAAAATTGCAGAGAATGAGTGGAGTTTCTGCATGGCCAAAACCAAATCTAATTTGGGGAGTTTGATGTTAGGATACCATTAAAACCAATTTTGCAGTGATCGGAAGATTATGAATGGCACAGTTAATCTTTATGATTACCTAGAAATACTATATTTGGCTGCTCTCTCATTTCAGTAATCCTTATGAGCCCAAACAATGACTCCCCCTGCCAGAAAGCTGAAGAACTCTAAATTTACTAGATTGGAGTGCTGAGTAGTCTTGAATTCCTTGTTCCTTGCCTTCTATCTGGAAGATTTGGTTCACAGGAGTTGTTTGGTTCCTTCTACTTGAACAGCCTCATTTTCAGATAAGAACTTCGAAACGAAAGGTCACTATAACTAAATAGATCTCTACAATCATGAGAAGAAAGTGAAAATGATAATTTATCTCATATGGATTTCGCCACAAATGTATGATCTATGGAGTACTTGGATAGAATTAGTAGCATTCTTGAGGTATGAGGACAATGGCTTTTACTTGGACCAGTACTATTTTTTGCGGAGATAGTTAATCCAATTGTAATATGAAGCTGTTGATACTTAACGATGATTTTCCCTTATTCCTGACATTAGTTCTCTCTCCTTCACAGCTACAACATTGACTGGTTTACATTTTGTTACCACGACCTTGATGACAGCCATCCTAAGGTGGTTGGGATACATCCAATCCTCTCATCTGCCTTTCCATGAGCTTCTGAAATTCGTTTTTTTCGCGAATTTTTCTATCGTCGGAATGAATGTCAGTCTAATGTGGAACTCAGTGGGATTCTATCAGGTACATCTGACTCTTCAATTTGGCAAATAATTTTGTGAGATGCTTCACAATTTACACATATGCTTAATCACCTATCAGATTGCAAAGCTGAGCATGATCCCTGTTTCCTGCTTTTTGGAAGTGGTGTTGGACAAAATGCGGTACTCCAGAGATACAAAGCTGAGCATAGGAGTTGTTCTTTTAGGAGTTGGTGTTTGTACTGTCACCGATGTGAGTGTTAATACTAAAGGGTTCGTTGCTGCTCTGATTGCAGTGTGGAGCACTTCGCTTCAACAGTATGTAAGTAATCTTCGTTTTACTTAATGTTAGTCAGATGATTTACCCTATTTCAAGTATTTCTTAGGGATGCAAAGTCAAATATCCTAAAATCTACATGTACGTTTCGTGCCTTAGTATGCCTTTTATGCGCCTTCAGTTGATGTTCACACTTCTTGTAGATGTATGGAATAGCTGCCTGAGTTCACCATTAGGTAACCTTGTTTTTTCCTTGTGCAGTACGTACATTACCTTCAGAGAAAGTATTCATTAAGTTCTTTCAACTTGTTGGGACATACTGCTCCTGCCCAGGCTGGTTCACTGCTCTTGTTAGGCCCATTTCTGGACTATTGGATGACACACAAGAGAGTTGACGCTTACGACTACAACCCAGTTGCTGTGGTAAGCTGACATATTCAGTCTTTAGAGTAAATTTTCGTCCAACCACAAAAAAAAAAAAGTAACATTTTAGTTGTCAGCACTGCAATGGACTGAGCCTCTGCTCTCTGAATCTTGTGCTACAAGCAATATATGTAAAGTGCAATTTCCTTGCTCAGTTAGATTCGAGGCTAGCACTGTCTTGAGGTATTTTCTGACAGTGTCTACTCTGATTTCTTGGACATTCTAGGAATGCCTTCACCTATATTTTACCTTTTGATGAACCACATGTGCCTTCCTATTGTTGTTGGTAGTGTTTTGAGTTCAGAAACTGATGTTGGCCTCCTTCCAGTTTTATTTACCAGGGAGCAGCTAACTTTCATGACCAGTATAGATGTCGCGGATATCATGCATGCACTTAATAAATAGGATTTTGATATTGCTTCTTTGATTTTGCTTCATCTTTGGGTTTACTAGCCACAGAAAATGGAAGTTTCATAGTGGGGAAACATAAAAGACTCCAGGTTGTGTTGAATGATACCATAAGCATGGGCAGTTGACTCTATTAAAGCTTCTCAATTAGTTCTAATCACGAAGAGTAGTTACTCAACGCTTGCTTTTCTTGTTGGATTTTGCAGATGTTTATTATTCTATCCTGCACCATTGCTGTGGGGACTAATCTCAGCCAGTTTATCTGCATCGGTAGATTTACTGCTGTTTCTTTTCAAGTAATTGGCCATATGAAGACAATCCTTGTCTTGATCATGGGCTTCCTCTTCTTTGGGAAGGAGGGTCTTAATCTCCAAGTAGTCATCGGCATGGTCATAGCTGTAGTTGGAATGATCTGGTATGGCAACGCATCATCTAAGCCTGGGGGGAAGGAGCGCCGAAGCCATTCGCTTCCTACCAGCAGACAACATAAACACAGTAGTTTGTCGGAATCCACCGAAATTGATGGGAAAGTTTAAATATTAGTGGTCACCAATGAGCAGACATACGAGATAGCTGACTCTGAATTCCCATTTATCATCTGAGATTAGAAAACCAGCGTTCCTTTTCTTCTCCATTGTTTTTCCTCATTCAGTTATTCTTTGTTGTCCCCAAGCCACTCCAAGGGAACAGATCTTGCTGAATAGGGTTAGCTGTGCTTCAAAAATTTTCCCTGGTTGATCATATAAGTTATAGTAATGAAACTGTTGCTGATTCATAATTATAGGAAAGGTTTGGTTTCTTCATTCTCTTTTGTCTTTTAAGCTTGTCCAGGCTATTGTGTGTTCTTTGGCTTAAGGCCATTGTAAGTTCGTTGACTTAAAGGCAGCACTTAATGTATGCTGCCCCGTTCAGTCCCGGCCAATTAACTGTTCTTACTTAGGTGAACTGACTTTTTATTGTGAGGTCATCGATCACTATTCTGAGTTGCCTCACAATAGCTTGGTAATGAACTGATGTGCATTTAAAGCAAAGTAATTATCAGAAATACTGGACTTATTAAGTAAAGGGTCAAGCGTTATCAAAAAATTACAAAAATCTATCTTCAAATTTTCTGAGTCAATTACACTTTGCATCTTCTAATTTTAAAACCTACACTTGGCACTCTATACTTTGAACTCCGACGCTTGGCATTGCACATTTTCTGGAAAAAAAAAAAAAAACTTAAATACTTTTCACCTGTCATTTTCATAATTATTTTCCTAAATTTGTTTTCATCCTTGAATGTCAAGTACAGGTTCGATTTTTTTTTTCTCTCCCTCTTTTCAGTTTCAAGTCCCGGGTGCGAAGTTTAAAGGTTCTAAATCTCAGTTGTTGCAAAGGGTAAATAAAGGGGAAGAGGAGGATTTTCATCTTGCCTGGAAGTAGCGTACGAATATCTCCTCTCGCGTAGAATTGATCAAATTCACGCAGTCAGTATCCCTCGTTTGAGCATAGACGTATGCAGGTTCCTCTTTTAACTGTCATTCCGACGACGCATACTGAATCCGAGTGGCAGTCCTATAGTCCGTTTTGAGGGGATGATGGATCATCGCGGATGGCTGGTTCTTTGGTTTTTCCGCAACTCTTGTAAGCCACAAATTGGTAAAGTTTTACAACTAACGGGTAAGACTCAACATTTTTCTTTAATTCGATGAGATGGTCATAGAAGAGTGGGAATCGATTCCTCAACACCCGGGGACCAAGATTCAGAGAGCAGAGGCTGAAAAAACAATAGCATCTCTCCAAATGGAGCTCAAATAATTAACCTGATTCGTTTGCTAGAAGGGGGGAAGTGCGATGAGCTAAGGAAGGTGAAGGTACCCTAATCAGTTCGCGATGCAAATAAATATTGTAGCAAATGAGACGAGACGCTGGACTATTCAGTGTCCACCCTTCATGGCTTGGCTACTCCGACGATGAAAGCAAGTTGGACTTGGACCATTGTTGTGTACAACCAGGCACCGGAAATTATCATCTTGTATGCTAAGAATTCGTATCAGAGGATGTCACTTCATTAATGGAGCCCGAAGGCAAAAATGGCGGGATTGTCGATTGCTATCAAAGGTGAACGTCTCATCGCCTTCAATGAAACGAGTAAAAGAGGAGAAAGAAGATGGAGCCCCTCCCCGCAGCAAAACGCTTCAACGACCAGTATTTGTTTCCCCCACGATTTGAAGTACTAGTGTCCAGTATTTGAGTAGTTTCTTTTTTTAACCAAGGTTTCCCACGTGCATGGACTATTCCTCGGGATGATAGGAGTATAAGCGCCAATGCTACCAGTTAAGTCCCCCAAGACGCGGTCGGAGAGATTTGAACTTAAGACCTCATCAGTTTAACTGTGTAAAGCTTATGGATCTCACCAACTCAGTCAACATCCCACTGGCTCCAGTATTAAGTAGTTCAGAGCTTTGTAAGTCCACTTTAGACAGCAATGATTATATTAAACTTTCGAGTAGAGAACATTCATTTACTTATCCCAGAAGTTTCGTATGCCTAAATGATAGCAGAATGTTGATGACAACATCTCACGTACCATCACGTCTAAGTTAATATAAGAAGCTGCTTAATATTTGGACCGGTGAATGGCATTTTCGTTCACGTGCCGCACTGAATTAAATCATTGTCCTTTGGCTTGGACACCTCCCTAGGAGGTCACCCTCTTGGAAATGTTTTTTCACGAGCAAGAATTTTCGAGTTTCGAAGCTCAATATTGTTGTTGCGTCAAAAAACACATCCATTTGTTAATTCCAATTTTCATATAATTATTTCAAAATCGCTCTCTTTCTCTAGTCGATACATCATTCAGTTCATTCCTGTCTCCCTCGCCATCCTAAAAACCTACCAAGACCGCTCCTTGCCCAAGTCCTCTAATCCTGATGATCAAAGTTAATTTTATTTTAAATTATTTTTTATTTTTTATTTTCTCATTTCTTTTCCTTTTCTTTGTTGCTACCAAGCCCCCGCTGGCCGCGAGCAAGACATGTGCCCAAGGCCCAAGGCGGCCCTCTTTAGGCATCTCCGATGGCCCATCAAAGCCTTAAATCAGCCACCGGTAAAAAGTAAGAAGAACAAGGGAAAAAATTCAAAATATAAAGGACAGCAATGCCCTAAACCAACCGGAAGATCAAGTTTTTTTAAATTGAAATGACAAATTCTACTTCAAACCCTTATTTGATCATGTTCTCTGAAATTGAAATGACAAAATCCACTCTAAACCCTTATTTGAGAAAATGATACCACTTCATGCTCTCATTTGAAATTTTTCCTAAAATGATAGCAAAAGTTGCTAATTTACTTACAAGTCCTATGGAAAGTCCATGACACCATTAGCTATAATATATGATTCAGCAGCTCTTGACAAATGTGCCCCATTAATTCAAAAGCCATAGTTTGCCAAGGGTCACAATTAGCATCAGAAGCCAATGTAGTTATCACATTCACATCCTCGATGAATTCAGCACAGACCACATATCAATGATCATTTGCAATTAAAAATAAAAACCGCAGGCATTATGAGAAACAGCATTCTCTCAAAAATTTGATTCATATTGCACTACCATTTCAGCAAAACCGGGCAAAACACATCATACAACTAAAAGGGAAAAATATTTGAGTCATAAATCTACTAAGTCCAGGCATGGAACTTAAACTCAGAGTTCAAACGGAAGACCTACTCCAAAGGCCTTCCATCTAATGCCAATAATTGAAAGGAGCCAAACTCAACGCTTCTTGGAGACACCAACAGTTTTTCCTCTACGGCCAGTAGTCTTTGTGTGCTGGCCACGAACACGCAGGCCCCAGTAGTGCCTCAAACCACGGTGGTTCCTGCATTGCAGTGTTAATGTCAGCTATGTACATCATGATGTTCAGATTCCTGTTACTTAGAGAGATGATGCCCGGAATAAAATAAGTTATGTCAAACCAAACCAGCAGAGACAATTACAAGCAAAGCCAGTTACTAGCTTCCACAGTTACAACCAGGGAAGAATCAATTTACAAGGACATGTTTAAGGGTGGCGATGCACACAAAGGTCTCCCCCACCACATACTTGTTTAAAATGAGAGATAAATTTTTTCTTAATAATGGGACAACACCGTAAACCAATACAGAGCAAGAAAAATGAGCATATGTTGGAGTCACCTGATCTTCTTCAACCTCTCCAAATCATCCCTCAGCTTCATGTCCAGCGCATTTGAGACAACCTGAGAGTACTTTCCATCTTTGTAATCCTTCTTTCTGTTCAAAAACCAGTCTGGAATATTAAACTGACGGGGGTTGGCAACAATGACCATGAGGTTGTCTAGTTCTGCAGCAGTCAATTCACCAGCCCTGGCGGCAAAAGAGACTCCCCGCATTAGGCCCAACATACAGCAGAAATGCCAATCATTTTGCAAGGATTTCAGAAACGAATCATTCACTGGACACGTACATCATATGCTAGAACTAGCAATTTCTTAAACCAGTAGATGCACCGTTGGAAAGTTTATAACAAATCACGTACTCAACAGAAGATTAAACTAATCATCTCCACCATCTTCCAGTCCAGTAGTTCAGTTTAGAAAAAGATAACAATGACCACCAATCTTCCCAATTCTTGCTCAGTTTGCACAGCAGAACGCTCCAATACATCATGTTTCTCACATCATCCATATAAGTGGCAATGACTACAAGTTAGTAGCTAATTCACATCACATTAGACCAAAAACCCAAGCAGTTTGTCAGTTGCCAACCACGAAAAGACTGTTTCAATATCTCTAAAGACCAACTCATATAATGATGATGACTAGAAAATGACCTCCACAATAAGACTGAAACTATCAAATCCAGGTGCCTGTGTGAGAGGAGGCATAAAACTTGAACCTCAAAACAGCTAGGAAGCACGAAATTTTCCTTTGTCTACTCTAATAGTTCAATAGACATCTACTCGGAAGATTCTCCTAGCGTCAACGAATAAAGCGACAAATTTTTTCAAACTACCAAACTCGCGTATGTATCATACTCGATTCTCCAAAAGGAATGCAAGTTGGCACCGAGATTAAATGCGGATCTCAACGATACTTCGACATTAGCCATACGAACAATAACGGTTAACACAGGAGCAAAAAGAGGGACCGAACCTTTTGTTCATGTCGACGTCGGCCTTCTTGCAGACGATATTGGCGAAGCGGCGGCCAATACCCTTGATGGAGGTGAGGGCGAACAAGATCTTCTGCTTCCCATCGACGTTGGTGTTCAGCACACGCAGGATGTGCTGGAAATCTTCGTTTGCCACCAGCGACTGCCCATTTTCGAACACACCGCAAAAATCATGGAGACACACTTCGAACGTCAAACCACTCGGAACTACGAGGGAGGAAAAAAAAAAAGAGAGCAGAGAATCAAGCTAGCCGGAGGGGCCGCCAGTTCTTACCATCGCGTTTGATACGGGCTCCGGAGGCTCGGCGGCGGAGACGCAGGAGGCGGCACGAGACTCTCTCTCTTTCGCGGGGCAGTGCAGAGAACTAGGGTTTGGAGTGACGATATATACGGCCTTCAGCCACGCGCAATGACGTTTTTGCCCTCCCCTGGTGTTTCTATAATATTCCTTTTGGCCCGACCCGAACCGACCCGGATTTAAACTTTGCCAACCATCTGGATAGTCTCGTGTATTAACCATTAACTATTAACTATTAATCGGACCCCTCCAAGTAGAACATGGTACTCTCTTATGTTGAAATCATTGATTGAAAGTGCTTTAGACTTTTTCATAATTTCATCTATGTTTCCAAATTTCATAATCTTATAGCATGTTAATTTTCACTTGCACAAAAAAATTGTCGATAATGTCATATCAAGTTCAGATGAAATATTAGCGGATACTCACATTTGTCTAATTAAATCATGTGAAACGACAGTGGGATTCAATTATAAAAAAATGTCCAAGTCTTTCGAAAACTTGGCTGACTTTTATTGTCGTGATTAGTATATAGGTTTTGTTGTAGTTGTAACTTACTAGAAGTAAAGTCATGATAATTAGTATTGATTTCCATTATAAGGAGAGAAATAAAAAAAAAAAAGTTAATGCGTATTGGGAGTAGAAATTGCCGCACTTTCGAAAAAATCGAAGTGGCGTGTAGCAAAACAATGGCCTGAAAATTGAATGCAACAAAAATGAGTTTTTTTTTTCAATTTCAGTTATGGTAAAGAATTAATGCTTGGATAACAATATGGCCTCCACATTTTTTTTTTGTTCCAAAGTCTCCACATCGATCAAGTTTGAAACTTTTCCAAAAAGGGTCAATTTTAGAATTTCACTCTAGAACCGATAAATCATAATCATCTTATTGTTTTGGGAATAATTCAAAAAAGGGCATGAAGTGCCCTAATTTTCTCAATAAAAGCTCAAAATAGACCTTATTTCAAATAAGAGTTTGAAATAACCATTTAATCTCAAATAAGAGTCTGAAGTGGCTATGACGTTTTCAAATAAGGGTCCGACGTAAGTTGGCTAAATATTTCTATCAATTAAGGGCATTTTCATCTAAAGATAATTTTAATCCTAAATCATTTTTATTTTCTTTTTTCTCATTTGTTTTCTTTTTGCTGCGGCTAGCAACTAATGAAGGCCTACAAGCCCCCACTAGTTGTTGGTGAGGATCGCGACCCTCACCCAAGCGCTCGCCAGATCTAGGAGAGGTAGCCCTTGGACCCTCGCTTAGATATGCTGAGGGTCGGCCTCACCAGTGGCTTTCAAAGGCAGCCTTGCCCAAGGATCGCCTATGGCCAGTAAGAGTGGCCCTTGCTCAGCTCTCTCCAGTGGCATCGACCAAAAAAAAAATAAAAAATTGAAAAAAAGAAAGAAAAAAAGATGAAAAATGCTATCGGCCCTTCTCTCGGACTGGAATAGCCACTTCAATATTTTATTTAAGAAAATGAGGGCACTTCATGTTTTTGTTTGAAACAAAATCTCATTTCAGGCTTTTTATTTGAGAAAATGAGAGCACCCTTTATTTAAAATTTTCCCTATTTTTTTTCATCTTCAATCAATAGAAAAGTAACTAGTCACACCGCGCGTCTTTTACAGAAATTCATTTACGCGTAACGGTCACATAGGTGAGGAAAATATTCTTAAAAATATAGTTTATATCATAAACATTCTAAATCAAAAATGTCAACGCCATTAATATTTACATCTCGTGAAAGGGAAAAAAAATCGCTATTTATTCAAAAAGAAAGTTGCCTAAATATAATACGTGGACCGACCTAATCAAGAAAATTTTATTTCTTCTTTCTCTTGCAATGTTAACTTGATGAAACTGGCCACCATTAACACACACAAGATTCTAGCTTACTGTTCGGTAGATCCTATGAGAAGATCCGAGCACAGCACGAAAAGGCCGCTTGGGATTTTGGACCCAAGTCAACGGATTCTTGAATTCGCCTGTCCTGATCGATGATCGATCTGCGTGCGACGCGTTACTTTCAGCCTCAGCTTTCCCCTCTCTCTCTCCCTCTCTGCCGCGACAATGCGAAACGGACAGTCCTTCAGCTGAAAAACACAACCCCAAAGCGTCGTCCCCACCCAAATGAATCTGATCCCGGAGCTTATTACGCATTTCGTTCCAGAGAAGAACGAGTGCCATCTACCTGCGAGGTGAGGACAAGATGAAGCTCGTCTTCTGTTTGTACCTCCTCCATCTTGTTCTCTCTTCGTTGTTCGGCCACGCGGGGGCCAGAGGCGGCGAGAGTCGATCCCTCTCTTCATCAGGTCCCTTTCGCTTCACATGACTTCCACGCTACGAATTTTCGCGTGGGACGGGTTTTTTCTTATCTGGGTTCGCTTCGCTTTGGTTATTGATGCTCGCAGGCTTTGCGACTGGTGGTTATGCTGGGGTCGTGAGGCATTTGTTCGGGGAGCGGCCGGCAGTGAGGTATGCGATCTCTGGGGCTTTCTGCTTTTGGGCTTGTGTAATATTTCTCTTCTCTATAGTCAGCTGCTAGACGTCCAAAGTCTAAAGTATCGATCTTTGTTTCACTTTGTAATTTCTTTTCGCAGTTCCGATGTGGCTCGTGGGTATATGACCAATTCTGATCTTGAAAAGGCTGTGAAAGCTTTTGGCCGGAGATGTGGCAATATTTCTAGGACATACAGGTGATTCTTTGAATTTCTGTCGATGCTTTCTTGTGATTATATCAGCGCATCGCATGATCTCTCTCATAATCAAAATTCAGACTGTATGTGGTGATGCTGACTCGTTATTTGCTTCTCTCTTTGAGGGATTCGTTGTGATGGACATCAGTATTGGGAAAAGTGTTAATGGAGTGCACCTGGTATTGATTGTCAGTTTTAGCGAGTGATGTCTTTTTTCTTTTTTCACATGGCTCTCTGACTGATTGCTAAACTGGGCTTTCTGTTAAACTGGCCACAGTGGGTTATAGAGATCTCCGACAAGCCTGGAATAGAAGAGGCCGAACCTGCATTTAAAGTAAATCTCTCCTCCCTGTTTCTCTTAATTTCATCCTTAAACAAAGGTTTTAAGTGTGTTGTATATGGCATTGGTGCGGAACAATTATTTGACTTAACCTTTGTTCCTGCAATCTTATTTAACTTGGATGGACGGAATTTAGCAATGGGTTATGATATGTTCAGCTGAAAGATGGTGAGATTCACCGATGCGTCATTATGAGTGTAATGGTCTCCACTACATGAATCCTTTTATCGTTTGTCATTTCGTACCATTACATTAATTAAAGCATTAATCTTCCTTTAAGTTCTCCTTTTCATTCATGCCATTCATTATGTTATCACTTTCTTCTTAGGAGTAAGTTCCTTCCAAGTTGGTGTACATCTTGGTTTGCCCTTGAAAGGCCTAGGCCAACTAAATGTGTCTTTATCTGACATTTATCTATATCATTTTTTTTAAGGTTCTTGAGGAACTATGCACCATTCTCATCACTCATTACAACCTTCCTCATTCTCTAAGGGTTCTTTTTTAGCTTCATGGAATCAGCTGCTTGATGATTGCTACTTTATCAAAATTTCTCTGTTGTTTAATGCTGCACTGTGCTCGGCTAAGTCAATTAGTTGGATGCTATACTCTTCTGGCACTTTCATGTTGAAGATGCATGTTGTTTACAATCAGGAGACCCAGACCCTTGGGACACATGCATTTCATGACTTACCATCTTTTTCTCTGCTTCGGAGGTCGGAACTTAGTGTCTGAAGGTTGAATCCAGAACTGATAATGTTTTACTTCCTGGGAAACCCATCTTTTCACTAATTCATAGATAACTTGTAGATGTTTTCTGTGCTTTGTGTTTTCTTTGCGAGAAATGGCTTTTGCTCTTAGTTTCCTTCTCTTAAGGTGAATTGAGATCACCCTTCTTGATCTTTCAATATCTTTCACAGCTTAGCCACAAACTAAAATAAATTGGAAATTTCCCATTTTGTCAAATTTTTACAGTTCATAGGAAATGTGCACGGGGATGAACCTGTTGGTCGTGAGCTTCTGATGCTTCTAGCGAATTGGATCTGTGATAATTACTTGAAGGATCCGTTGGTATTTCCCCCCTCTTCTCTCTCTCTCTCTCTTCTCTCTTTCCTTATGGTCATCAATGTAGAGGATTGGCTTCATCATTCTTCGACAGTACTCATTAAGCTAATCATCAGCATCCCTGCATATCCATTCATATCGAGGAAGTCTATATTCACTAAAAACATACCAGACATCAACATGACTTGATTGCTTTGTAGCTTCTTTTTATGACTTGCGTTGTTGGTTATGTTTGGCCTCTAACTGTCCAATCTATATCTGTGCATTTGTACGGATGGTATGCTGTTTGAATCTTCCGTCTGGTAATGTACCTTAAGAAGTATCATTCTGCTCATTACAGTCTTGTTCATTCAGGTGTAGATATAATTAAGCATTCCTGATGTCTTATCTTCCAGTATTGGTGTCTGCAGGCAAAAATGATTGTGGAGAATGTTCACCTTCATTTACTTCCATCCATGAACCCAGATGGGTTCACACTTAGAAGCCGTGGAAATGCCAATAACATTGATTTAAATCGAGATTTTCCTGATCAGGTAGTTTATTACTGCTGCAATCTGTATGTTTGTAAAGATTATAATGTGCTCTAGCACCATGCATGGGCTTAGTGTTAAGGAAGAAAGTTGTCTCTGTAGTTCATCCGCAAGAAACAAGTTTATCCATGGACCAGGTTTGCTTGTATAAAGCGGACTCCCTTTTCATTGTAAAAAGAGCGAATATAACGTGCATCAACCATCTAGTTAGATGGAACTAAGAACTGAAAGATGATACCTGGAAAAATTTACAAATTGGGAACTCGAGGATTGTCATGAAGATTTGTTCCTAGAATTTTAAAGACGATAGTAGGCATTTAAAGGAAGGATGGGGAGTAGTTTCCCCATGGAGGATATGGTGAAAAGCTTAATATCGGAATTCTGGAGCTTTCCCTGGGTATTGCTCTTTTCACCTTTCCTGAATGATTACTCCTGATCAGACATTTTCTGAGGTGCCTTTTCTTTCATCATAATGACTCATGTCTAATGATTGTTTCTCTAATGTCTTGTTATCCTAGTCAAATAATGGTAATAATTGCTTCTTTCATCTATAAGCTCAATAGTGGAACAAGTCTTCGGGTCTTGCAATGATTCAAGTCTTGCAATTGAATTCAACTTTGATGGCTTGCATTGATTGAAGATCTATATGATGACTCACGGTGGAATTTAACAAATATTCTCCTTTTCTCTTTTGTGTGTGTGTGTGTGTTTTTTCCTTGTGGGGAAGATCTTATCATGTATGCTTTCTTCCTTTGAGGATTTGTCGCTTATTTGGATATTATTCTTGAATTTTTGCAGTTGTTAGCAAAGCAATTTCCTTCTTGCATATTATGTGTAAAGACAAGATTTCTCTCCTTCCATGATTGATGATCAATTTTCCCTTTCCTTTCAGTTTTGTTGTATTATCTTATGCTGTATGTTTTTTTATGAAAGGGCAGTTCCTTCCAATGAATGAAGACATAAGTTCACGACAGCCAGAAACAAGGGCAATTATGAGATGGTTGAGAGAGATTCATTTCACAGCATCTGCTTCATTGCATGGGGTACTAAATTCAGCTCTTCTTTTTTCATAATAGTTTTTGTCATGCTGGGAGGGACTTTGATGATGATGCATAATTTATCCTTATTTATCGATGCATAATCCCCTCCCATTTGTTCTGTGATTAAAATTTTATAGATGAAGATTCAATTGAACAATGAATGTAACAGTGTGCATCCTCTTATGATTTCTCAGGGCGCACTGGTTGCAAATTATCCATGGGATGGAACGGAGGACAAGAGGTGATTGTCCGACATTCTGGATCATATGTTGAATTCGTGGGCCACATGTCTTTGGAATTTGCCTATTGTCACTTTGATCTGTGTCGTCCTGCATCTCCTTTGCCAGATATACTAGGCGCTATTACGTTTTTCATTGATTGGTCTTTCTTTTCACTATGTTTGTGAATTAAATCTCCAGATAATATGTAGGTTATGTTTTGATCTACAGTTTGCAGTGTGTCCCAAACCTTTTCTGTATTACTCCTATGTTAGGTTAAGTCATCCTTCTATAGTAATGGAAAAGTTGAAATCATTTAGTTTTAGAGGGACAGAAGAAGATAGATGGGTGCTGCACATTAATCAAATTTTTTCATGTGATCTTTTATCGCCGTACTTGATTTGTTGTAGATAACTTTTCATAAATTACTGCAGTATTTTATGCTTTTCTTTCATATCTTGTATTCTCAATCACTATTGACAATATTAAATTACAGGAGACATTACTTTGCCAGCCCTGATGATGAAGCCTTTCGGTTCATGTCAAGTATATACAGTCGCTCTCACCGTAACATGTCATTGAGTAACGAATTTGAAGGAGGAATAACGAATGGAGCAGCTTGGTATGACATTTTTTAGGTTAATCCATTGTAGCTCATAATATAGGAAGTGCTGATCTTTTCCATTGTTTTAATCTTATACATCTGTGAAGTGAACCACTGGACTTTGCGAAGGAGAAAGTATGTCACCTGATATTTGACTTTTTAAAGAAGTTTCATTAATGATTTTGCTTAACGTGCTCTAGGTATCCGATATATGGTGGCATGCAAGACTGGAACTATATCCATGGTGGCTGTTTCGAATTGACATTGGAAATTAGTGACAATAAATGGCCAAATGCTAGTGAGGTTTGCTCCCAAAAGAGTCAATTTATGCTTTACATATCGCGACCATCATTTAGTGGTTTGGAACTTGCATTTTTCTGTTGATATAATTTTCTTCACTCTGCCAAATAATTTCTCCAGAAAACGGATCAACATGATTAACCAAATCTTGTAAATTAGATAATTGAATTAAGAACGTGTGCAATCCGGAGAGATTCTAATTACAGTATGGATCTTGTTCCGGTATTTCGACCCTTAGCTGCTTCCTAGTCAGAATAAGAGAGCCAAATTCAATGCTGAAACTGACCAATATATATATTCACATGGCTTTGACTCATTACTGGCATGAGCTAATCTATTCATTCTTGTATTCGGGAAGTAATCAATTTGCTTGAGCTTTCTGTTTGTATTTGCAGCTTCCCACTCTGTGGGAGTACAACAAAATGAGCATGCTTAATCTTGTTGCCAGTGTTATTAAGGTTAGTGGTCTGTTCATAGTTTCATATTATGCAGACATCTTTAGCGAGAAGTAGGGGAGGGAAAAAAAACTCAACCCTGAAAAAAAAAAATTATTTTACATATAATACAAAGCTATGCGAAGTTGTGTAATCGTTTTTCCCTATAACTTCTTACAGACTGGAATTCATGGAAGAATCTACTCTTCGGATAGTGGAAGGCCATTGCCTGCCTTCGTCCTGATCAAGGGAATAAATAGCACTGTATGTCCCTGCGTTTGTTTCAGTCCAAATTTGTTTGTGTGCAGAAGCCGTTTGTTGTCTTGTTCATTTATGATCACCATCAAGCAGAGATCTCTGTGATTTTATAGACTGTTTGACGTTTGGGTGATTCTCTCTAATAGGGTTATATAGTTGTACTGGTAGTTTCATTTAGTTTTCCTTTCTAAGATGCTACGTGCTTTTAATTTACTTAGCAGATTAAAGCTAGTGGAGGACTTGCTGATTACCATAGGATGCTTGCCCCTGGAGCAAAATATGAAGGTACTTCATTATTTGCTGTTGTGTTGTTATGAGTATCTAGTGATCTTACTTGAAAGTATTTTACTCTTAACAACGAGGAAAAGCATTTTTCGACTACATTATGCGCTTGTTGGTTATATCAATGTTCTTGTCAGTACTCCGTTTAGAAAAATTACTCATTGTGACTTAAATTATCTTCACTGCAGTTGTGGCATCTATGCCTGGGTACAAGCCGAAGACCACGACCATCTGGTTGGAAGAGGAAGCTATGACTGTGGACTTTATTCTGGATCCCGTAGCTACACTGGTGGAAAATCAGCTAAAAAGTATATGTGATTGTAGCTGCAGCGGCAGGAGCAGTATTGAATTAATGGGCTTTGTTTGGAATGCTCACTTGGGAGTGTACTTTCTTTTAATTATTATTGTCCTTGCATTTATCTGCACACTCTTTAGGCGGAGAATGCCTGTTTTAAAGCATAGACAACCTGGAGTACCGAAGAAGTCGGTCGTTGTATAGGGCTTCTGGAGTTAGTTGATCAGAAGCAAATTTTTCTCTGTATTTTATTCATCAGCTCTGAATTTCCTACGGCAGCTAAATATATCAGACCATCTGGGACAATCCTGTTAGTGAGCACAGCAAAGGTCGAATCGGATGGTTCTCATAGATGTAATGAAGAATGAAAAAAAATGCAGAAACAGGGGAGGAGGGGGAAGAAGGTGAAAAAGGCCCATTTGCGGAGTGTCCCTGATTTTGTGACATTGTCTTCTGACAAATGAGCATTGCTAATGTTAAATTATGTTGAGGACATTCAGAGTCAACACATTACACAGTTTTACAAGAATAAAAAAGTTCACAGTTTTGAGTATTATTTCAATTCAGATCTTGGCACTATGGTAGGCAATCTCTGTTTCTTTTTAATATATTTTTGTCATTTATAAACAGGGGAACCTATAGAAAAACTCCTCACCATTTCTCGTGTCCGGGCTTCGCATGCATTCGTGATTTCGAAATGGATTTATTCTCTTGTCCCATGTTGATGTGAAACTCCTATGCCTCTCCAGTTGAGGGTTGCACTGTGGAGCCATCAAGCACAGGGCTCTTTACTGTCTGGACGTGGGAGCGCTTAGCTGTGCTGTGCACTCATGGTTTCTTTAAGACACTTTTCGAGCAACGGGTAGATAGTTCAGTTGTTTAGCAATCTATGGCCAAAAAGAAAAAAAGTTGTTTGAGCAATTAACTAGGAATAGAACAGAGTTACGGAGTGCATATAAGGGCAGAGTGAATGAATGCAGTGTGGATGCACATCTTCAGGAGGATGACAGTTTTGAGCAATCCATGCATCTCGAGGAGGACGCTGGTAAAGCGCAGCGTATGATTTCTACAGATGCAGAAAGCTACAATTAAAAGCGGCTCTTCACGAAAAGAAAAATGTGTACAGACTTGCTTTATTAGCGGGTATTTTACAAATGTCTGTGATACGCTACAAATTTAAAATCTGCCATACTACTCTTTCTTAAAGAAAACAAAACATCAAAAAATCACAAAAAGGAAAAAAAAAATGGTCCTTAAATCGACCATTGCTATGGGCTTATATTGAGCAAACCCAATTGGTTGACTTTATGTGCCTCTTTTTTTTTTTTGGTAAAGAACTTTATGTGCCTCTGTTGAAAGCTAAAGAAATTCAGAAAGCCCATTTATTATTTAAAGTGAAAAATCAATATTGGGTTCATAGTTTTGTCTTTCCAATTTTGTGGGGGAATTTAGTAAAATTTTTCTTGTACAATGACCTGGGTTGGAACATATGAATACCTTGCCGATGGCTCTGTTTTGGCATATGGTCTCTCTCTCTGGCAGGTGGAAGCAATGAATTGGATTCAACTTTTCTTCTTCGCAATCACGCGGTTTTGGCTCCATCTTCCCCGGAGACTAGCCTCTCTAATCGGTTTATCAATGCATCGAAATCGTCCTCACTCCGAACGAGGCTGAGCCACGCATATCTGTCGTCGTCGTGGAAGAAGCTCCCTCCTCTACCGAGGATTTTGGCCGTGTTTAGGATCCCGACGCAGTTACTGTCTTCCTCCCTCTCACATTTCACCTATGCTTAAGCTTCCCACAAATGCTCGTCAGCTTGTGAAATATTAAGTCGGGCTGGTGGTTCTACAGTTGTGCTGATGCATAACATAAGAAATAACCTCTTGTAACTACATGTCTATAGATCGCAAAGGGCATTTCTAAGCTATTTTTCAGGCACAAGCAGTGTGACACTTGTTGTTGATAGAAGCTCAGTTAGTCTTCATACGTTTATGTTTGGATCTGTTGTCATATCACATTGACTCCGCGTGTTGTAAAAATAAGTTGTAGGACTGTGGCAAAATCTCACCTGGAGTCGGTTCCCTTACTTTCTGGAAGAAGGAACAGTTCTCAGGTGGGATTTTCTGGAGAGAGAATCTGCTTGACATGGACAGTGTCTTCCTCAGTCTGTCCCAACGTTTGTTCATCGTTCTGAATCCAAACTCAAATATACCCCTCCCTCCATCTTCAACGAGCACTTTCAGAAGCTTCAGAGCTCTTAACTGAGTGTACCTCGACACGCCCATGGTGTTCAATTCGAGGTACCTGTACATCCTTTGGTACACCTCTTCATTCCTTATGTATGCCCATCTGTTTTTAGCCAATGTTAACAATGAAAGAAATGATCTCCACTGGGCAAGCCAGAAGGTTTTACTTAGAGCTGTGGTGCAGTCAGCTAAATCAGCAACATCAAAGAACCATTTGAACCGTGAATATAGAGCGGGAAACATCATAACCTGAGGAAAAAAGTTGAAGGTTTTTGGCATATTTACCCGAATCTGCTACTGGCATGACCAGTGAGCTTAGAGATGGTGAAGATGGTGAGGTCCTCATCTGCCGGGGAAGGAATCCCTGTGAAATGCGGCCAGTAATAATCACGGTCGTGAATTGTTTTGACATTAGGGCCACGGAGAACGGCCTCATTCAACTGTCCATCAGGATTGTTCGGTGCAGTCACCAACTCGATGATGTTTCTGGTGGTGTTGGTCCCCTGAAAGCTGCAGTCCCCGGAGTTGAAGAACTCCGCTTGCATTCGATAAAGCTGTAAAAAAGAAGAAAAGCACCCATACCCGAAAGGTGAAATTGCATCGGAATTGAGCCAACCAATTGAGCAGGATGAATCATTGGGTCCGCAACAAGCTCATAAGAGAGAGAGAAAAGGTGAGGGGGGGAGCAAACCGGATAGTGTTGGGCTTTTTTAAAAGCAAGTCCAGCCCATTGCCTTTTGTTTTTAATTGATACTTAGGGCAGCAGCAGCAACTAGTAGAAAACACGTGTGAGAGAGAGCAGCCACCGAGAGGAGCAAAAACAAAAACGTAGAAAAATACTATAGTTTTTCTGGGCGTCCATCGAAGATCAAATCGACGATCGGAGATCTTCCCGTGGTCCGATTGCGCTGAAATTTTGACAGCATCTTCAAGGCTCGTTGTTCTTGATTCTGTACGGTTGGATCGTGATTTCAAGGTATTTACTGTAGCTGTTCGTGGGTATTTCGAGACTGCATATTTTGAGGGTGATTTTCATCCGATTATCTCGTTTAATGTGTTGTTGCTGCTTGATCTCCACTTATAATTTTAGGATTTTATTGTCGTTGTATTCAGCGAGTTTGTGTACCCAAACGATTAATATATAGTGGAGATTCGGGTAGACTCTGTGATCGGTCTCGTGGTTTTTATCCTTTGCATTGAAGGGGTTTTCTACGTTAAAATTCTGGTGTTGTTTTTTTTTTTTCAACTCGCATATTTCCATTAGTTGTGCTCGAATCAGTTTCTCACAGGTTTAGTCAATGAGGAAAAGTTTTATCCGCTGTCTGTTTTTTCCCAACATAGTGGTATCAGAGCATTATTTTTTGACTGAACGATGGAACCGAACATGAGCATAATGGTTAGTTTGAATGGAAAGAATTATCATGTGTGGAGAGGAAAGATGGAAGATCTACTATATGTGAAACGGTGGCATTTACCAGTGTTTTCTGATACTAAACCTGATAATATGAGCGATGCCGATTGGAATCTTGAGCACAAAATTGTGTGTGGATTTATTCGACAATTTGTCGATGATAATGTTTTGAATCACATCAGCAAAGAATCTCATGCTAGGACATTGTGGAATAAGCTGGAGTCATTATATGCACGGAAGACTGGCAACAACAAAATATGTTTGATTAAACAATTTATGGAGTTGCATTATAGAGATGACCAATCTATATCAGATCACTTGAATGAGTTTCAAGGAGTGACAGACCAACTTTCTGCCATGAATATTAAATTTCATGATGAAGTGCAGGGACTTTGGTTGCTATGTGCCTTGCCGGAATTTTGGGAGACTTTTCGTATGTCTTTAATTAATGCTGCACCTGATGGTATTGTTACCATGGATTTTGCAAAAAGTGATGTTCTAAATGAAGATATGAGAAGAAAAACACATGGTTCTTCCTTTCATTCGGAAGCTCTAGTTGTTGAAAACAGGGGCAGAAGTCAGAGTAGAGGTCCGAAAGGTAGATACAAGAGCCGAAGCAAGTCAAGATCATGGAAGAAGACTATTGAGCGTCATTACTGTGGTAAGATGGGTCATATGAAGAAAAATTGCTTTCAGCTGAAAAATGAGATGAGGAATGAGAAGAAAAATAATAATGAAAATAACGAGAGAAGAAATAATGGTAGTGATGATCGGGTGGCAACTTCTACTGATGAACTTGTTATTGTTTGCTATGATAATAATGTTAATTTTGCATGTGATGATTCAAACTGGATTATTGATAGTGGAGCTTCTCTTCATATTACCTCCAAGAAAAAGTTTTTTACATCCTATAGGTCAGGAAATTTTGGTACCTTAAGGATGGGTAATGACGGTTTGGCTGCTGTTGTTGGCATAGGAGATGTGTGCTTGGAGACTAATACTGGAGCAAAACTAATTCTGAAAGATGTCAGACATGTTCCTAATATTCGTCTGAATCTGATTTCAACTGGAAAGCTTGATGATGCAGGATTCTACAGTACTTTTGACAATGGTCAGTGGAAACTCACCAGAGGTTCATTAGTTGTGGCTAGAGGTATGAAACAATCTTCCTTATATTTGTTTCAAGCTAAAATTTCTAAAGACATGTGTAATGTTGTGGAAGATGAGAATGCAACTGCATTATGGCACAAGAGACTTAATCACATAAGTGAGAAATGAATTGGCTTGTTAGCTAAAAAGGGTTTACTCTTTGGAGTAAAGAGTGCAAGACTTGAGAAGTGTGCACATTGTTTAGCAGGAAAACAACGAAGAGTTTCTTTCAAGAGTCATCCGTCTTTGAGAAAATCAGAATTGCTAGAACTAATGCATTCAGATGTTTGTGGTCCAATAAAATCACTAACACTTGGTGGCGTAACATACTTTGTGACCTTCATTGATGACCATTCAAGAAAATTATGGGTTTATTTCTTGAAGACCAATGATCAAGTGTTAGATGCATTCAAGCAGCTTCAAGTTTTAGTTGAAAGACAGACTGGAAAGAAGTTGAAATGCATTCGTTCAGATAACGGTGGTGAGTACATCGGACCATTTGATAAATATTGCAGGCAACAGGGAATTCGACATCAGAAGACACCTCCTAAAACTCCTGAGTTAAATGGTGTAACGGAAAGAATGAATATAACACTGATTGAGAGAGTCAGATGTTTGATTTCAGATGCAAAATTACCAAAATATTTTTGGGGAGAGGCTTTGAGTACAGTGGTACATGTTCTTAATATTTCTCACATTGTTGCTTTAGATGGTGATGTTCCAAACAGAGTTTGGTTTGGAAAGAAAATTTCATATGATCATGTAAAGGTGTTTGGCTGTAAAGTTTTTATTCATGTTCCAAAGGATGAGAGGTCCAAGTTAGATGTCAAGACAAAAGAGTGCATCTTTCTTGGTTATGGTTCTGATGAATTTGGCTACAGGCTTTATGATCAAGTTGCAAAGAAAATTGTCAGAAGCCGAGATGTAGTATTCGTTGAGAATGAGACCATTTGTGATATTGAGAAGATGAAGAAGACAAACTCCCGTGATTCTGATATGTTAGTTGATACTAGCTCAATCTCACCTTTTGAGTTGCAGGAATAGTTGCATGATCAAGTTGAAGACGGTGTTCAAGGTCAGACTACAGATCAGCAGGTTCAGGATCAGACTCAGAATGATCAGCTCAGGATGATCAACATCATTCAGATGACATTGATGCTCAAGAGATTGCACCATTAGCTCCACCAACTACTACTTTGAGGAGGTCTACCAGAGACCGCACCTCATCTACTAGATATTCCTCTAATGAGTATGTTCCTGTTGATAGATGCAGGTGAACTTGAAACTTTTGAAGAAGCAGTAGAAGATAAGAACATGAAGGAATGGTTTGATGCAATGCATGATGAGATGAAGTCATTACATGACAATCACACTTTTGAGTTGGTGGCATTACCTAAGGGTAAAAGAGCTTTGAAGAACCGATGGGTTTACAGATTGAAGCAAGATGAGAGACTTCGCGTCCTCGATATAAAGCCAGATTGGTTGTTAACGGCTTCAATCAGAAAAAGAAAATTGACTATGATGAGATATTCTCACCAGTTGTAAAAATGTCTTCAATTCGAGTTGTTTTGAATTTAGCAGCTAGCCTTAATCTTGAGGCTGAGCAGATGGACGTGAAGACTGCTTTCCTTCACGGTGATTTGGAGGAAAATATATACATGGAGCAGCCTGAAGGTTTTCAGGTAAAAGGTAAAGAGAATTATGTTTGCAAACTGAAGAAAAGCTTGTATGACTTAAAGCAGGCGCTGAGGCAATGGTATAGAAAATTTGAGTCTTTTATGTGGGAGCAATCCTATAAGAAGACTACTTCTGATCATTGTGTATTTGTGCAGAAATTCTCTGAAGGTGATTTTATTATCTTATTGCTCTATGTTGATGATATGTTGATTGTTGGTCAGAATGCTTCTAGAATTGACAGGTTACAGCAAGATTTGAGCAAGTCTTTTTCAATGAAAGACTTGGGGTCGGCTAAGCAAATTCTTGGTATGAAGATCACTCGCAACAGACAGGCGAAGAGATTATGGTTATCTCAAGAGAAGTACATAGAGAAAGTACTTCAAAGGTTCAAAATGGACAAAGCTAAAGTTGTAAGTACACTTCTTGCTACACACTTTAAGCTTAGTCATAAACAATGTCCGTCAACTGAGAAAGATTTGAAAAAGATGGAAAAAGTTCCTTATACTTCTGCAGTGGGTAATTTGATGTATGCAATGGTTTGCACAAGACCAGATATAGCTCATGCAGTTGGAGTGGTTAGCCGTTTTATGTCAAATCTAGGTAGAGAGCATTGGAATGCATTGAAGTGGATATTGAGATATCTCCGAGGCACTTCTAGTTTGAGACTTTCATTTGGGAGTGATAAGCCGATTTTTGTTGGATATACTGATTCTGACGTGGCAGGGGATATTGATACAAGAAAATCTACTTCGAGTTATCTGATTACTTTCTCAGGGGAGCTGTGGCTTGGCAGTCAAGATTGCAAAAATGTGTTGCCTTGTCGACAACAGAGGCAGAGTTCATCGCAGCGACTGAAGCATGTAAGGAATTGCTTTGGAAAAAAGAGTTCACGAAGGAACTTGGTTTCAGTCAAGAGATGTATGTTTTACTTTGTGATAATCAAAGTGCTATGCATCTTGCAAAGAATTCCACTTTTCATGCCAGGTCAAAGCATATTGATGTGAGGTATCACTAGATACGAGAAACTCTGGAATCCAAAGGGTTAGAACTTGAGAAAGTACACACAGAAGATAATGCTTCGGATATGATGACGAAGGCTCTCACTAGAGAGAAGTATGAATTTTGTCGGCGTCAGGCCGGCATGGATTTCTGATGAATTCTTTTGTGTCGAGATCTCCCTCAATGGGCTGGAGGGGGAGATTTGTTGCGCTTTTTAAAAAGCAAGTCCAGCCCATTGCCCTTTGTTTTTAATTGATACCTAGGGCAGCAGCAGCAACTAGTAGAAAACACGTGAGATAGAGAGAGCAGCCACCGAGAGGAGCAAAAACAAAAACGCAGAAAAATACTGTAGTTTTTCTAGGCGTCCATCGAAGATCAAATCGACGATCGGAGGTCTTCCCGTGGTCCGATTAGGCTTAAATTTTGACAGCATCTTCAAGACTCGTTGTTCTTGATTCTGTACGGTTGGATCGTGAGGTTTTTACTGTAGCTGTTCGTGGGTATTTTGGGACTGCATATTTTGGGGGTGATTTTCATCCGGTTCTCTCGTTTAATGTGTTGTTGCTGCTTGATCTACACTTATAACTTTGAAATTTTATTGTCGTTGTATTCAGCGAGTTTGTGTACTCAAACGATTAATATATAGTGGAGATTTGGGTAGGCTCCGTGATCGGTCTTGTGGTTTTTATCCTTCGCATTGAAGGGGTTTTCCACGTTAAAATTCTAGTGTTGTTTTTCTTTCAACTCGCATATTTTCATTAGTTGTGCTCGAATCAGTTTCTCACAGGTTTAGTCAAGGAGGGAAAGTTTTATCCGCTGTCTGTTTTTTCCCAACAGATAGTAGGGGATTGAGGTAACAACTGAAGTAGATTAGTGAAGAGTTGAGAGGAGAGAGAGCATGAACAGCAGCATTGAGGAGTTGGTGTCGCCACCTAAAATTAGGTTAATGGATTATCAGGTTAATTTTGATGACTAACCTAATACGGACTCTCCCAAGTCCTACCAAATCGCAACTTAAATTAATTGGAAATGATTTATATTTAGAGTCGCCGCTAATTATTTTTGGTAGGTTGATTAGAAACCTAAGTAAAACAGTGGGAGAACCATTTTACTTTTACGAACCAGAGATTGTGGATTCGGCGACTTGATTATACTAGTTAATTAAAACTAATGCCATTTCGGTACCTTAATTCCATGAGATGTCCTAACTTGGCAACTTAGATTAAATCAATTCAAAGTTTAGAAGATGTGTGATTTTTTTGGGTTTTCGCTTTTTTTTAGATGAATGCATTGCATAGACAATATGAATGTTATGACATGGAAAACAACCTAAATGACGAGATGACATGCAAAAATATGCAAAAAATATGGCCATGTTTCCGTATATGCAAAAATAACTAATAAAACATGCAAGGTAAAAATGACATTTATGTCACGTGACATAACAAAAGTGTTATGCTAGCATGTGATGTTCGAAAGTCATGGAAGATAGGATAGGTGATAATAAAAAATTATGAATGGAAGCATGACATGGGATATTCGAAAATGCATGATGTGCAAAAATGTGATAACATGCAAAGAACGCAATGAAAACACATGAGAAAAATGCCACGAACGCATGAAATAATGCAAAATATCTTGAGCTGATTTTTTTTTTATCGTTTTTCAATGACATTTGCGGCCACTTAAAAACATACACGTGCGATTTTCAAAAAGTGTGGAGAGTGAATATGAGTGATACTCGAAGATCATGGATATGCAAAAGAGATGATAATCAAAACGTGATATGCAAAGATATGCGTGGTGGTACAAAATATGCAAGATATGCACGAAAAGTATGAAATAAAACAAGATATGCCTAAAATATGCTATCCTAAACTAAATGACAAGATATGCATGGATGTGATTTTTCTTGGTTCTTTTTCTTTTTTGAAATTTTCGGTCATGGTGGGGATTTTCTTAAAGATTTTGTTATCCTGATTTAATTTCCTAAAGTTTTATGAGATAAGGTTTCTAGAATTTCTAGGAAACCATATATTTCTAAAGTTTTTTTTTAGGAATTTTCAGGATATAGCACATTAAATCAAGATAACGCAATCTGTAAGGAAAGTCAATCAATGAGATCACATACATCTCCCCTTTTCAATTTTCAAAAATTTAGCCGACTCCCATTAGTGATAGATTTTCTAAAAATAGCAAATCGGACCTAAGTGGTGATATGTCAGATTGACTAAATCCAGAATTTTTTGAGAAAAAATTAGGTTTTATCATTATGAAAGTGTTCATTGAATCTTTCAGAAAGGTTCAGTTTTTCCTCTTCAAAGATCGACAAACAAGTCATCACGAAATTCACCCAAGACATGCATCAAACAATTATCCCATCTAACGTGCATGCTAGATAAAGATCGCTAATGAAAGATAATAACATCCAAACAAACATGTCCAAGATCAACGCAATTTTTCAAAATGAGCTATAGTGCCGAAAATCACAGATTTGTCGCTAAAACTTCTGATTCTTGCTCCACCCAATTTGCCCTTTCTCAAACAATTTCCAGATCACGTACAAGTTGAAAATCGGTCCAAAAATAGCACCTTTTGAGCTCGTTTTGCCGCCAAACTCCTCCTAATGACTGAGCACAAATAATAAAAGAGTTAGAGCTTTGAATAATGTCAAAACAGAAGCGAGTCAACCTTGAACCAAAGCTGATCGTTGACTGAACAGTAGCTACGCAAGTGGATGATAGGTGTATAGAACGGTAGAAGGACGACTAAGTTGGTATGCGAGCGACGGAGGAGCCTTGGCTGCGCTTGGGTACGGCGAGGACAGGGCTGGATGGTGGACAATGGCAGAGGCAGTAGGTCGGCGAAGCTGGATACTGAAGCGCGATCCGTGATGGAGCACGGCGGCCGCACGACGAACGCTAACGAACAAGGAAAAATTCTGTTTCAAAAGGTATTGTTCTTCTCTTCTCTGTTGACAAGAACGATAATCCTATCATGCCGAGAAGAGAAGACCTTTCTCTCTTTTTTTTGCTCTCAAAATTCTGTCGTGTCTTTGATGAATTCGCCTCCTGATTGTGCCTTATGTTTTCAATTTTTTGTGGCCTCCCCCAAAATCTGCCCACGATATTTGTATATATAGGCGCGAGGTTAGGGTTTCTTGCCCATATCTCTTTCCTATTTTAATTCAAAGCACATATTCTGATATTCTCGGTAATATTTGATATTATCATATCAATTTGCTCATATCCTTTAACATTGGAGATATGATAATATTGAGATTAATCGCCCACAAACTAATATTTTAAATTTAAATAAAGTTAATTGCTTCCGCCGCCGGTCCCAAAAAATGTAATGCATGCTAAAATAAACGTAAAAAATGATTTAATTATTTTTTTTAGGAACCAAAATCAATTCCTGATTTTTTTATGAAAAATTAAATGACTAAAAATGGTACTCAAAATTTAGGTGTCAACAGCTGGGTAGAGCCAGCACCAAACACAAGGTAGTTGCCATCTGTGATGGCATTCCCAACCAGGGAGTGCAGCTTCCTAAGGAGAGACTCAAGCTCTTTGAACAAGGTCTGGTCACTGAAGGAGTAGCTCATCCTCTGCCACCCAGCCACCACTACTGCACTGTCCTCTACATGCTGCTTCCAGAATGGCTCCAAGAACAGTGGATCTCCCCTGCAACCCCAATTTTCCCTTAATGGACTGGAATAATGAACTTTGGAAAGAAAACATCTTATTCCGAATCTAATTCGGGATGAAATTATTGGCTATCCTTTTTACAGTATCGAAACCAGAAGCTTGTGTGCACGTTCTAACAACGTTAAAAGCCCCCCCCCCCCAAAAAAAAAAAAAACAGGATTTTTATGTCCCGTGTAGTAAATGATTGACACGAGTTCAACTTAGAACAACAAATAATTGTGATTGTCAAGAGTGTTGTTCCCTAAGGGGTGGGGGTAGTTAGTTGGCCGTTGTCCTTGTCCTTGTCCTAACTTGTTGGAAACACATTCCTAATTTGTATACGAAATACGTGTGGAAAACTACTGATTAATGCCCACAACAACTTATTTGTATCACCAATCGGAATACGATCACACGAGTGTTGACACCTAAATTTTGATCAACTTTTTTTTATTTTTATTTTTTTGAAAATTCATAGAAAATCCATAAAAAGTTGAAAAATTGAAAAATCAATTTTGGTGACCTTAGCCAAGCTAAATGAACCATTTTGACCAAAAAAATAATTTTCATAATTTTCATTTTTTTATATATATTTTCGAAAAATACAAAAAAAAAGAAAAAAAAAGAAAAAGAAAATCAAGAAAATCAAGAAAAATAATATTTGAGGTCACAAAGATATATAAAAATAGTCGGTATTTTTATTTTTATTTTATCTATTTTCTAACCTCATAAATAGTAAAATTCAGGTTTGATTTTAGGTGTTCTCTGATCACCATAAAATTGAATTTGACAAAAATATTTGTAATGATTAAAAGGAAAAGGAGGGAAACATAATCATTTAAAAGGAAAATGGGACTAATGATTTTGTCTTCTCTTTTTGTTATTTTATTTTATTTTTACTTTTATTATTTTATTATTTTATTATTATTATTATTATTATTATATTTTTTTTCTTTTCTTTTTCTCTCTCTCTCTCTCCCCACTCCCTCTCTCCTTCCCGCTGCCTATTTATCTCCTCCCCCTCATCATCTCCCGACCCTTCTTCTCCCTCAACTCTCTCTCTTTCATTTTTCGATTTTTTTTCTCTCGCTCAGCCCGCCGCCCAGACCCAAAACCGTTCGGTTTTTCGACCATAACTCTTTCGTTAGGAATCGTATGGGAACGAGCCATATACCATTGGAAAGCTTATTCTCTTGCCGTTCTAATGACATATCGTGAGTCCAATTTGGCCCAGCCATTTGTCCCGTAGAGCTGTTTGAAGGAGCAAAGGCCAGACTGATCAGACTTGAGTCCGCGGGTGCCAAATTGGATTTTCGGGTTTGTTTTGGGTTCAATCTTGGTGGTGCCGTGAACATTGTGAGTGATTCAAGGGCTTGCCTTGCTTCCAATATTCGATAAGATGTCTCTAGCACCTAACTTAGGAATCGAGCAAGCTGAGATTGTAGTCTAGTTGAGTTTTGGATGGGTTTTAATGGTTGAATTGAAGGAGTTTTCTGGGACAGATTCTGGTCATTGGGCGATTGAAAACCGTCCGGTTTTTCGGCCATAACTCTTTCGTTAGGAATCGTATGGGAACGAGCCATATACTGTTAGAAAGCTTATTCTCTTGCCGTTCTAATGACATATCGTGAGTCCAATTTGGCCGAGCCATTTGTCCCGTAGAGCTGTTTGAAGGAGCAAATGTCAGACTGATCAGACTTGAGTCCGCGAGGGCCAAATTGGATTTCCGAGCTTGTTTTGGGTTCAATCTTGGTAAGACCACCTCTCACTCCTTACATTTTACCTATTAGACCCAGAATCGGAAGGCCGAGCCTCCTGTTGGTGTCTAAATATTTGCTGTGTATTTACTTTATGTCATAGCATTTCTATATTTCGCATAAAAGACCCAAAATCGGAAGGCCGAGCCTCCTGTTGGTGTCTAGATATTTGCTGTGTATTTACTTTATGTCATAGCATTTCTATATTTCGCATAAAAGACCCAGAATCGGAAGGTCGAGCCTCCTGTTGGTGTCTAAATATTTGCTGTGTATTTACTTTATGTCATAGCATTTCTATATTTCGCATAAAAGACCCAGAATCGGAAGGCTAAGCCTCCTATTGGCATCCAAGGTGTTTTATTTATTTATTTTCTGTAAATTATATTGTGCTAGCCCAGAATCGGAAGGCCGAGCCTCCTGCTGGTGGTTTATACCCCCCACACATTGTTGCACGAGCACCGACGGACTCCGACGTCGTAAAATTCACCGGATCCCATCTCCTTTGCTTATGTTTATGTTGTATAATGACTTAATATCTTCTTTATTTTTTGCATTGTGTTGCGTCCTATAAAAACAAAAACAAAAAAAATGCTAGATCGGACGTCTGCAGATGAGCCACGTGTCGTGATTAGGTGATTTTCAGAATAAAAAAAATTTCCAAAAAAATGAATTATTAAGGAAAAATTCAAAAAAAATTGAGAAAAATTGCAGAAAATTCCTAAAAAAATTCTAAAAATTTTTGAAGGCTGAAAATGACAAAAAAAATTGATTTGTTTCCATTTTTTGGATTTTCTCCCATTTAATCCAAAATGGCGATTTTACCCCTCAAAGGGTAAATCGTCTTTGATATTCCGATGAATTGTGGAAATTGCTTAGAATTTGGTGATGGGCCAGATAGGTGGCTAAACCTTATGTCTAAGATTTCCACATTTCATTCCCATTTTTAGAAAATGACGATTTTACCCCTTCGAATGGTAAATCGGTTTCTAAAATTCCAGAAAATCATGAAAATTGCAAAAAAAATAGGAAATTGGTCAATTGAGTGACCAAACCTATTTTTGACATTGTTTTACTCCGGATTCATTCCGAAATGACGATTTTTCCCTTTTTAGGCAAATCGTCCCTTTTGTCTCAAAATTACGACTTTACCCCTGATGGGTAAAATCATGTCTAAATCATTCCTAAGCTTGATTGATACTTATTTAGGCTAATAGAGCCTTATTAGGAGTGTCATGTTGATTTGATGTGATTATTTTACATATTTGGATTCATTGATTTGCGCATTTTATTATTGATTGTGATTGCTAGGATAGTCATTCATATTTGCATGAATTCCTAGATTTAGGATTCGTACTCCACTCATCTGCATGAAATCTTAGGTAAGAAAATTCAGTCAACTTAGGTACCGAAAGGGCGTCAACTCTGACAGTTGACGTAACTAAGTCCCCGAACCCATTTCTCTGGTTATCGCAGAATTGAATAGAAACTCCCGACTATTCAATAGGGTGGTCCAATCATACCCTCCAAAAAATGATTGGTGGCGACTCCATGGCATGCACACTTAGCACATGTCACCAGACCACACTGAAGGTCGACTACGCATACCTCCGTTGCGATTTGGGTAACGGGCCTTGGGAGAGGCCCGCGTCCGACCAGACTGGACGGCCCATTAGCCCTCGAGAGCCCACATGGCGAATCTCGAGAGGGTCGCGACAGACTGGCGACTCCACTGGGGACTTAGAGAACTTGAGCCGATTAAAAAGTTGATTGGTTTTTCTGACATGTTTTATGCTGATGCTCTTCAAGTTGAGGTACGTACTTTAACCCTTGAGGTGTTAAATGTTTTTGCAGATTGGAGAAATAAGGGGTGAAGTGTTCGTTAACTCTGTCTTATGCAGGTAGGAGTTTAGGATGTATGATTGTGTGGATGTTTATATTGAAGCGGTGTTTGCTAAATGAAATGCATGTTTATTGCTTTAGCACGACACAATGAACACACACAGCCGCGCCTAAAACCTCGGGCGCTCTCTTTAGGAAAATAATAGAAGGAATTGAAAATGGAATCTCCGTGAGGAAAAACACGGGGTAATCCATTTTTAATTCTGCTCATTTCGAACTATGGATTGGGTCCCAATGCAACGATAGTTGTGCAATGGAATCTACCCTTTCTAGAACTCGAAGTGGGAGCCTTGGCCTTAGGTTCCAAACCCTATTTTTGATTCTTAGAAGTCAAACCTCACTGGTCTCATGCGCATGTATGTGAATGATTGGTACACCTCGAAACCAAAAGGTCATTCAGCGCCGCTTATGAATCAAAATCCAAAGACTTGTGCGAAGAATCAGTCGCGTGTTTAAACGAACCAGGATGGCATGGAAAAGCGCTGGACCACCCTGGAGAGTCAACTGATGAGGGCAAATGCCTTTTGACCGGGGCAGCCGGGTCAAGTGTAAAGATGTGTCGTTCCTAATTGATTTTCAATCAGATACCGGCATAATATTTCCTATCTTTTCCTTTCAGGTGAAAAACAGGTACAGAAGGAAAATCCATTTGTGGATAGACACGAGGGACATGTTTTACATGGCATACATTTGTCAAAAATGTCCTCATCCGATCACATGCAAGATGATCATGGAACGATGGTGAAACTATAATCGTTCCAATAAGCCATTCGAATATTATACATGACGGGGACCTTTATGTCTTTTGTCTACAGGATAAGATGGTCAAAGACAAACGAAAGAAAATTTGTCTTCCCTATAAGACAGAAAGAAATGTGCCTTCAGCAGATGTCACCCATTGGGATTGCAATGACAAATTAAATCAAATTATGAAGAAGGAGCAACCTAATTAGGATTGGCTCTCCCTAAGTCGAAAAAGTTGTATCTGTTCCAAATCAGATTGACTGGTTCACGAGTTGATATGGTTTTTCATTCTTGCAGGTGATGACGAGAATGAATGGGACCACTGAAGAATTTCCCCCGTCTTGGACGCCAGAAGTGACCAGAGCGGGGATAGTAAATCCGTAATCGTTTCAATTAAAGCTCCTTACGCGGTGATTGACTCTTTCACTCCTTTCATCGCGCAGGTTGTTGAAGTACTCAATCACGAGTAAATCCAAGCTTACTGATGTCAAATAGCCTGAATGCATCAATGCGGTAGGATCAAATTGCCTACGACTAAATCAGCCAGCCCCAGACAAAGCATCCAGTGGCTGGGGACAAATCGCTTCGCTACCCGGAAAAGAGAAACATCAAATACTTCAAATGGCGACGATGATCGAGAGAATCACAAAACCGCCACACGAAAAATCCCAAGACCGTCAAGCCATCTAGATATGGATAAAAATAATTGAAGATTCTGACAATTGAGATAGAAGATCAGAATCGGCGAAACCCATGGGAGTGAGTTCTCCCATTTTCTTTGAAGAGGCCAAACCGGGGGCAAACTCTCATAAAGACGCATCGGACCAGGGTTATTAAATCCAGAGATAACAAACATCAAGACAAGCCTTACCAAGGCAAAATACTTGAAGAACACCGTCCCTTCAAATGTTGGAAACCCCGAAGGGAGTATCTCTTTCCTGAAATTTCAAATGAAGTCAAAACCTACACATGTTTCTTCATGTGCAGGTGCATGGACGTTGTCAAAATTGAATTGAAAATTGCCAACAAACACAGAAAGTGCTAAGGCATGTTGCCAGGACAAACGTCGCCCAACTGGGGCAGAACGGCTGTTAATCTCACGAACAACACCCATAAATACAGACGAGAGAAGACATTCCCAAAGTGGATGATGATTGCAGCAAAATGCAGGAATGAATTTAGTTGGGGCAGGCATGAAAAACCATGCCTAACTGGGGCAAGTGAATCATTTGTACGCCGGACGTTTCTTCTCTGGCAAAATCCAGGGACGCAATGACATAGTCGTCCGCATCAGAAGTAAACCCCAAGATACAAAATTGGGTGAACGGTAACTTTGTATCGTTCCAATTTGATCTCCAAAGATCCCACATGTAACATGAGTTTTTCCTCATTTAGCAGGAAGGCGTTGGCGCCGAAAGCCACAAAAGAAAAGAACTCACTAATTGGGGAGCGAACAAAATTATCGGCCTTGGAAGTCATGCACTCCAAGAAATGGTCTTTGATTATAAGATCGAGTGGAGAGTAAAAAGTATCGCTTCCACACATCATGCTTTGACATGCATTCTGATAACAATTTCCTTTTTCCTTGAATAAAAGGAACTTTGAAGAATGGCGCTGGAATGCGCCCAAAAACACAAATGGATCTCCTCTGGGGCAAATCCTCGAGAATGATTCATCGCCAACCAAACGGAGGGATCGTGGCCACAATATAGTTGGCCAATTTCTGCAAGCCGCGCGTTTGTGTTCAAATGAAAACGCCAAGCAAGAACAAGGCGGTATCGTTCCAATTTGTCTTGAATTTTGGAACGCAAACTGACACTTATTGTTTGTTTTTTACAGGGGCTCGCCATCAAGGCAAAACGGGTTTTCACATCCTATGTATTACCCGTTGGAATACATGACCAAGGGTAAATTGTATCGTTCTAATTTTTTGAAAAATTCGTGAACGTACAATAACATGTATCTTCCGCATTTTCAGGGATCTCCAGCCGCGGGGGACAGGTAAGTATCCCTTTCCCCAATCCATTGAAGATGTTAAATAAAAAACAGAGAGAAAAAGAAAAGCTTTCAGAATCAAATGTCTAGAAAATACATAGAATTCAAACTACAGTTGCATTCATGTTTTAAAACAAGAGGTTGTCTGAACATGAATAAGAACATGCATCGTGCATCATAAAATCCCCTCGACGGGTAAAATTTTTGGAGAAAATAAAAGAGATTTTTCCAATCAAAAGTGGTTCAAAACTTTCAAAAGGACGTTTTCTCAAAAAACGAGAGGCAAAGCCTAGTCCAAACACGTCCTACACACACTCGAGAGAAGTGGAGCGGATAAGACAGCAAAATCTGGACCTACGGAAGTAGGGACCATTCGCAGCGATTACACGGGTTGGGACGACGGAGGCATTCGTTTCATATCCCCCAAACACTACAGGTGACCGTTGATAACCCCTTTGAACGGCGGTTTTCATTCTTAACCCTATCAAGAACCACCCCACATCGGGGGAAAATAGAGGTGAGTCCAGCAGCATCAGGAGAAAATGGTTAGAAATTTTCTTGCTCGGACTAACATTAATCTTTGTGTATTGTTTATATGGTAATCCAAGTGCCATAGGATGATGAGAAGCATTCATTTCTCTATCCCACACACTGAATCCTTTGCACAGCCAACTTGAGCCTGCAAAATCATTTCATAAACCCATTGGTGATCATTCCAAGACGGATGCCGCGCCACTTCAAAAATGGAAGAGTTCAAGACTCAGGGATTACGAAGAGAATTCCCGGACTGATATTTAAAGCATTTTTAGACGATATGTCTAACATGATCCCATGAAGACGAGAAAAAAATGGGATTTCAAAAATGAATGAGAAAAATCCACGGCATCAAGAAAAAGTAAAGTGCCTGATAAAAGCAAGGCCGATGCTCGTGTAAGTTGTCTGATTGATCCCCAATGAAGCCTGGACGGGCAAAGAAAGAAAAGGCCTAGAAGGAGTCGGATCAAAGAGGCCGCTCCTCCAAATGATGTCAAGCGTGGAGCAAAAACACAGAAAGAGTTGTCAACCTCTTAATACCACAAGAGACGCTCTCTAAAGAGCTGGTGCACACCTCAAAATCTGTTGTGCACCTCAAAGACTAAAGATGCAGAAAGGAAATGACAGGAGGCAAATCAGCAATGGTCACCAATGTCAAACCCCTCATAAATTCTGGGCCAAAAACAAGCTTTTTTTTTCGGTCCCCAATCCTACCAACATCATAACCCTGAAACAGCCTTCTCTGACTAAGACACTTGGGTTAACATATAGCTTAGCTCGAAGAGGTACGAGCAAGACTATTTCTTTCTCATTTTGCAGGGTTCTTGACTTGTAAACCCGAAGCAGATGGTGAAAACTTTCGTTCAATGGCTTTGACTCAAAAATGAGTCCCCCTTGAAAACCAATACCAAGCCCAACATTACGGTCCCGTGGAAGACCTCCCGACCGATCAAAATGTATGCGCTGCGAATGAGCCTAAAACCTAGGCACAGGTTAATAGGGAATTGAGTGCATCCCCTATAAAAATCATTACCTCAAAACAGGTGAGATAGCCTCCTTGTCGAGAAATATTCCAATTGATGTTTTGAACAATCTCTTTTTGGAATTTTTCAAACTGTTGATCCAGATTTTCCATGCAAGGAATTTGTGATCACATCTGCATGTTGCAAGAATGCTTTGGACAGCCTCCGGCATCAAAATGCACATTTCATGATTAAAACTTAAATCATACGGTTTTGTCAGATGGACAACCGTCGTCTTCCCGAAGATTGCTAACGTTTTCTTGGTGAAGAAAAATTTTTCAGGCTCGAACTTCTGCAGGATCCATTAGAGACGCCAATCTCCCAGAAGAAGGCCTCGCTCTGAAGAGAAGAACGTACAAATCTATTTTTCTGCAGGATACCTGGAGAACCCAGCTCCCAGAAAAGTCACTTCCCGCATCATCAGCGTACCAGTGAAATTTTTGCCAAAATAAAATCTTTCACTACTTAAAAACTGAATTCCCGACAAACTTCGGGATCTCTAAAAAAAAGGGGGAAGAAAAACCCTTTTAAAAGAAACAGTCTCATCGGACGTGGAGAACCCTCGTCATGAGACCCATTTTCAAAAATCAGGCAGTCTCATCGGACGTGGAGAACCCTCGTCATGAGACCCCTTTTCAAAAATCAGGCAGTCTCATCGGACGTGGAGAACCCTCGTCATGAGACCCCTTTTCCAAAATATCAAACAGTCTCATCGGACGTGGAGAACCCTCGTCATGAGACCCCTGTTAAAAAATCAAGCAGTCTCATCGGACGTGGAGAACCCTCGTCATGAGACCCATTTTAAAAAATCAGGCAGTCTCATCGGACGTGGAGAACCCTCGTCATGAGACCCATTTTCAAAAATATCAAACAGTCTCATCGGACGTGGAGAACCCTCGTCATGAGACCCATTTTCAAAAATCAGGCAGTCTCATCGGACGTGGAGAACCCTCGTCATGAGACCCCTTTTCAAAAACCAGGCAGTCTCATCGGACGTGGAGAACCCTCGTCATGAGACCCCTTTTCCAAAATATCAAGCAGTCTCATCGAACGTGGAGAACCCTCGTCATGAGACCCCTTTTCAAAAATCAGGCAGTCTCATCGGACGTGGAGAACCCTCGTCATGAGACCCATTTTAAAAAAAAAATCAGGCAATCTCATCGGACGTGGAGAACCCTCGTCATGAGACCCATTTTCAAAAATATCAAACAGTCTCATCGGACGTGGAGAACCCTCGTCATGAGACCCATTTTCAAAAATCAGGCAGTCTCATCGGACGTGGAGAACCCTTGTCATGAGACCCCTTTTCAAAAACCAGGCAGTCTCATTGGACGTGGAGAACCCTCGTCATGAGACCACTTTTCAAAGCAAAACCAAGGTAGATACCGCCTGAAGGGTCAACACAAGATAGAAACCGCCTGAAGGGTCGATTCAAGGTAGATACCGCCTGAAGGGTCAACACAAGGTAGATACCGCCTGAAGGGTCAACTAAAGGTAGAAACCGCCTGAAGGGTCAAACCAATGGTAGAAACCGCCTGAAGGGTCAAATTAATGGTAGAAACCGCCTGAAGGGTCAGTCAATGGTAGAAACCGCCTGAAGGGTCAACACACCGGTAGAAACCGCCTGAAGGGTCAACCCAATAGTAAAAGTCACTTAACTTGCCAACTCAATGGTCCGATCCACCATACGGATCAAAATCCTTGGCAAATCACAAATGGGACGCGTCTTCCTTAGATTCCTACCAGTTAGGAATCCCATTATGGTTTGACTTACCATACAGGTCAGAGCTTAACCTCTCTAGGATACTCTAGTAACGAGTTCCTAGAAATTCTCTTGAATCCATCAAACACCGCGAAATCGCACAAACATCGAACAGGTAAGTGGCAGGTATGTCTCTCTATTATCTCACTCTCTCATGTCAAATGAATGTTTCCCCCTTCAAGAAAGAGCATACATGGACAAACATGAAGATTGTATGTCATGACTCCTTTTCCTTTAGTTTCCCGAGTCGAGTCGATCAGGACTCAGGTGTCACCTTATCTTTGAGAGAAACCTCCAACGAGATTCCTCACAAAGAGGGGCAGCTGTTGACACCTAAATTTTGATCAACTTTTTTTTATTTTTATTTTTTTGAAAATTCATAGAAAATCCATAAAAAGTTGAAAAATTGAAAAATCAATTTTGGTGACCTTATCCAAGCTAAATGAACCATTTTGACCAAAAAAATAATTTTCATAATTTTCATTTTTTTTATATATATTTTTGAAAAATACAAAAAAAAAGAAAAAAAAAGAAAAAGAAAATCAAGAAAATCAAGAAAAATAATATTTGAGGTCACAAAGATATATAAAAATAGTCGGTATTTTTATTTTTATTTTATCTATTTTCTAACCTCATAAATAGTAAAATTCAGGTTTGATTTTAGGTGTTCTCTGATCACCATAAAATTGAATTTGATAAAAATATTTGTAATGATTAAAAGGAAAAGGAGGGAAACATAATCATTTAAAAGGAAAATGGGACTAATGATTTTGTCTTCTCTTTTTGTTATTTTATTTTATTTTTACTTTTATTATTTTATTATTTTATTATTTTATTATTATTATATTTTTTTTCTTTTCTTTTTCTCTCTCTCTCTCTCCCCACTCCCTCTCTCCTTCCCGCTGCCTATTTATCTCCTCCCCCTCATCATCTCCCGACCCTTCTTCTCCCTCAACTCTCTCTCTTTCATTTTTCGATTTTTTTTCTCTCGCTCAGCCCGCCGCCCAGACCCAAAACCGTTCGATTTTTCGACCATAACTCTTTCGTTAGGAATCGTATGGGAACGAGCCATATACCATTGGAAAGCTTATTCTCTTGCCGTTCTAATGACATATCGTGAGTCCAATTTGGCCCAGCCATTTGTCCCGTAGAGCTGTTTGAAGGAGCAAAGGTCAGACTGATCAGACTTGAGTCCGCGGGTGCCAAATTGGATTTTCGGGTTTGTTTTGGGTTCAATCTTGGTGGTGCCGTGAACATTGTGAGTGATTCAAGGGCTTGCCTTGCTTCCAATATTCGATAAGATGTCTCTAGCACCTAACTTAGGAATCGAGCAAGCTGAGATTGTAGTCTAGTTGAGTTTTGGATGGGTTTTAATGGTTGAATTGAAGAAGTTTTCTGGGACAGATTCTGGTCATTGGGCGATTGAAAACCGTCCGGTTTTTCGGCCATAACTCTTTCGTTAGGAATCGTATGGGAACGAGCCATATACTGTTAGAAAGCTTATTCTCTTGCCGTTCTAATGACATATCGTGAGTCCAATTTGGCCGAGCCATTTGTCCCGTAGAGCTGTTTGAAGGAGCAAATGTCAGACTGATCAGACTTGAGTCCGCGAGGGCCAAATTGGATTTCCGAGCTTGTTTTGGGTTCAATCTTGGTAAGACCACCTCTCACTCCTTACATTTTACCTATTAGACCCAGAATCGGAAGGCCGAGCCTCCTGTTGGTGTCTAAATATTTGCTGTGTATTTACTTTATGTCATAGCATTTCTATATTTCGCATAAAAGACCCAGAATCGGAAGGCCGAGCCTCCTGTTGGTGTCTAGATATTTGCTGTGTATTTACTTTATGTCATAGCATTTCTATATTTCGCATAAAAGACCCAGAATCGGAAGGCCGAGCCTCCTGTTGGTGTCTAAATATTTGCTGTGTATTTACTTTATGTCATAGCATTTCTATATTTCGCATAAAAGACCCAGAATCGGAAGGCTAAGCCTCCTATTGGCGTCCAAGGTGTTTTATTTATTTATTTTCTGTAAATTATATTGTGCTACCCCAGAATCGGAAGGCCGAGCCTCCTGCTGGTGGTTTATACCCCCCACACATTGTTGCACGAGCACCGACGGACTCCGACGTCGTAAAATTCACCGGATCCCATCTCCTTTGCTTATGTTTATGTTGTATAATGACTTAATATCTTCTTTATTTTTTGCATTGTGTTGCGTCCTATAAAAACAAAAACAAAAAAAATGCTAGATCGGACTTCTGCAGATGAGCCACGTGTCGTGATTAGGTGATTTTCAGAATAAAAAAAATTTCCAAAAAAATGAATTATTAAGGAAAAATTCAAAAAAAATTGAGAAAAATTGCAGAAAATTCCTAAAAAAATTCTAAAAATTTTTTAAGGCTGAAAATGACAAAAAAAATTGATTTGTTTCCATTTTTTGGATTTTCTCCCATTTAATCCAAAATGGCGATTTTACCCCTCAAAGGGTAAATCGTCTTTGATATTCCGATGAATTGTGGAAATTGCTTAGAATTTGGTGATGGGCCAGATAGGTGGCTAAACCTTATGTCTAAGATTTCCACATTTCATTCCCATTTTTAGAAAATGACGATTTTACCCCTTCGAATGGTAAATCGGTTTCTAAAATTCCAGAAAATCATGAAAATTGCAAAAAAAATAGGAAATTGGTCAATTGAGTGACCAAACCTATTTTTGACATTGTTTTACTCCGGATTCATTCCGAAATGACGATTTTTCCCTTTTTAGGCAAATCGTCCCTTTTGTCTCAAAATTACGACTTTACCCCTGATGGGTAAAATCATGTCTAAATCATTCCTAAGCTTGATTGATACTTATTTAGGCTAATAGAGCCTTATTAGGAGTGTCATGTTGATTTGATGTGATTATTTTACATATTTGGATTCATTGATTTGCGCATTTTATTATTGATTGTGATTGCTAGGATAGTCATTCCTATTTGCATGAATTCCTAGATTTAGGATTCGTACTCCACTCATCTGCATGAAATCTTAGGTAAGAAAATTCAGTCAACTTAGGTACCGAAAGGGCGTCAACTCTGACAGTTGACGTAACTAAGTCCCCGAACCCATTTCTCTGGTTATCGCAGAATTGAATAGAAACTCCCGACTATTCAATAGGGTGGTCCAATCATACCCTCCAAAAAATGATTGGTGGCGACTCCATGGCATGCACACTTAGCACATGTCACCAGACCACACTGAAGGTCGACTACGCATACCTCCGTTGCGATTTGGGTAACGGGCCTTGGGAGAGGCCCGCGTCCGACCAGACTGGACGGCCCATTAGCCCTCGAGAGCCCACATGGCGAATCTCGAGAGGGTCGCGACAACGAGGAACTGTACCCACTGTCCACAGATTAGATGTCGCCTTCGCAGTCCCGAGAGTCCTTTGTCGCCTTCGATGCGATTCAATGTCGGAAGGGGGAGTGACATTCGTCGTTCTTTTCTTGAACGAGCTTCTGTCACTCTTAGGAAGAGAGAGAGAAGAACTAATGTCTTTTGTATTGACGTTGTTCAAATTGACGTGAATAGACACGTCTCTTCAAATTGCAGATAACCGCTATTGCGGTTATCTGTGGAGGCAGGTATGATTGCCCGCATGGGCGCACACCGTAAGTCCTTTTTTCAACATCTCCCACTCGCCCATGTAGGGCAAACAACTCTCACATGTCCACGGAGGACTAACAATTCACACTCGTTCACAAAGGACCAAGCATAACTCTCTTTATATCTGCAAAGTTCATATTGACAAATAATCCGTGCGACCAACATACACTGAAAACTCGTTGTCACACATCCGTTGGGAGTATATAACAGCTCAAAATGGATATAATCAAAAATATATTTTCGTATGCTTGTACCCTAGATCGATCAGTCACATACATATATCTCTCTAGATCTCATTTAAGTATGATATGTTATATTCACAATTATGATCATACTAAATAATCATAACCGGCCGGTCTGTGAATATAAATCTATAATGTGACTCAAAAACTCGAAATCGATCTTCCTCTTCCATTAGACCTCTCAATTTCAGTTCAGCTCGCTTTTCTAGAAGTGTCCCTTTAGATCGAATCAATTTCATGACCATATGCAACACCCTAAGATAGCGAACACTAAATAGAAATCTTGAGAATAACGAAGAGTCGTGAGGGCACCAAATGAGGAATTTTTTTATCCTTGAGAGTCTCACACGGCATAGAAAAGTTGAGATCATAACTTTTGCCAACTCTCATTGGTCGACAATGCATACGTAATATGAAGTATGTATTACGGTATTTTCTCCTTCCCCATGGAGCGTATATCTTTCTATTTTAATACCGTATAGATGATCACTTAGACATACTCAATATCTAATCAGAGTTCACGTAACAACTCCAACCATGAGTTTCCATCAGAACTCTCATCTGGCAATAAAGACAGATAAAATGAAATACGTAGGAGGGCTAATAATAATAATATTAATAATAATCTCTTTATTTCACTTTCGGACATTATAAATAATAAACCCTTATCTTAACATTCTGTTAAGGCGGCATAAATATTTTTAAGCTTCACCTTTCAATTATCACTTATATAATAAGTTTAAAATTGCCTCATCTCCATTCATCACGTAGTGAATAAAGGCGATTACCCGTGTGAGTGGGCTAATCTCTCATCTGTCCGACATACCTTCTCAAAGAATAATGTACTGAACATTAATATGCATAAATGTTACACAAAAATCATATACAACAATAATAATAACAAATATCATTAAAGCATTAACTGTCATAGGCATCAATAATGATAACAAATATCATTAACTCATTAATTGTGAACTTTGGGGAACATAAACATCCAATACTCTAATTTCTACGCCATTTTAGATATTCTAATTCAAAGAACTAATTTTTCTTGTCAACAAATGACCAAGTTAAAACATCTCCAGTAACACATTTAATCATAGGATCTGCTTTCATTCTATGCGTAGATATGCACTATGTGTTCACATCTTTTCATACAAACATGTTTTCCACAACATCATATTCCAAGTCAATACGTTTGGTCTTGCAGTGGATCCTTAGTGTAAGCTCTTGCTACTTAACTATCACGATTAACTAATAATTGGACCTGTAGCATTCTTGGTAACACTTTATTGATCTAAACATCTCTCAAGTCAAAGACCCTTTTATACTACTGCTGATAACACCACGAGAACATCTTCCATCGTGGAAAAAGCCATGCACATTTGCTTCTTACTTTTCCATGATATGGCGCCATTACTCAGTAAGAACGCAAATCCAGAGGTAAAATCCCTCTTGTTTATATCTCCCCCTCAATCAATATCAATATTCTTTCAAGGTGCAGATCTCTACCTTGAATATCAGTAAATTGATCAGCTGTACTTTCACATATCTCAGAATTCTATTGACGGCAATTCAGTACGCTTGACCTCTATTGGATTGGTACCTACTTACCATTCCAATTGAAAAACAAATATCAGGTCTTGAACATATCACAGCGTACATTGAGCTCCCAACAGCACTAGCATATGGATCACTTTCTATTTCTTTATCTCTTTATGGAGCCTGAGGACACATATTTCGGCTCATACTTTTACCACTTGCAATAAGAGTATATCATCAACATATAATGATAAAATCACAAATTGATTTTAGGATCTTTTGATATATATATATATATATATATATATATATATATACAATGGCCTTTATTAATTGTTACAAAATCATATGCCAATAGACATCATGAAAAAGTATATATATATATATCAATGTCTCAACGACTGCTCATGGCCATATTCTTGGCCTTCATTCATAAATCCTGCAGGTTGTTCCACACAGGTTTCTTCTATTAATTCTCCATCGAGAATTGCAGTCTTTATGTCACGCCCCGAACCCCGGGCACGTAATATCCCTACCGAATCGCCTTTGGTCATAATGATAACGTCCCAGGCATGCTAACAACCCTCGATAACATATTGCACATGCGGAAACGAACAAACTCCCAAACAGACAATACAACAGGGATAATCCAATATACACATCAACAACAGTAGGATATCAAAACACATGATTGTCCATTTAGTAAACAGCAGATGATCACTAACCCTACGGAGCTACAGTCGACTCTCTCTAGGACCCACTATAGAACAAAAAGGGATCAGGCAGGGTTAGGTCCTCATCTACTCCAAAAAGAACCAAAATTCTCCAAACGTCCAAGTGACAAGTAGATCAAAATCAGAAGTTAAAGGACGCTCGTCAGAGGCTCAGCATCACCATGGACCTGAAAAATATTCCCACGAAGGGATGAGATAAAATCCCAGTGAAGTCAACGCCTAAGCTCGGGTAGGGCGATGATTCGTTTAGATATCCTACCAGACAATCACACGCAACTTACCTAACGACACATCAAGTAGTAAGCACCGTGAATGAAACGTGCGACCATGTCAGCTAAACTATCATCAAGGCATTCAATGACCATACTGCACCCAGGCACATATCATGCATTAGACATCACACTATGTCCGTTTAAAAAAAATGATGATCTGCGACGTTTCATAATAACTACACTACCCCATGCCTATGGCACTCCAGGTAATGTCTTCTGTAAAACAGGCTCCGTCCCATATCCTATCAGCGACGGCATCTACAGGTTGTAACCCCATGCCCATGGCACTCCAGGCACAACAAGTAGGCTTCCCCAAAAGGGGTCCGATCCGTCACAAGCTGCGATCGACTACCGACAGTCTCTCCATGCTCCATGCCAGCTTCGCACCACACCAAGACTGCCGGGCATCTAACAAGTCGTGTGGTTATAGTCCCCAGTGCTATTGGCACCTCCAGGACACCAAACTTATTAGGAGTCGCCTCATCGTTACTATGTGACCACTCAATCCACAAATTCATATATATTTTTTTATTATAGCCAATAATCAAGTATAATATCAATATGAGCAATCAACCAAGCAACCATAGGAACTTCCAGTCATGATTATCATAATCAATCCACATCAATCATAGGCCAAGTAATTTATCATTCAAGAAATCATAAATCGACTAACCTAACCGATTAGGGCCATTTAACCTAACCCGAGTTCTAACCTATACCGACCCTAATCGACTACCTAAACACCAATTAATCTAAGCAAACTAATTCAAACGTAATTAACGACCTAATCGAGAATTAGAGGTCAACTCACAGTCAATTGCACGGATTAGGATTGGCGATGGTTCTCGAAAAATCATTCGATCCGAACCACGAACACAACCGGTTCGCAAACCTCAATTATCGCCCAAAACTCCAAAAGACTTGGTCCACGGCCCAAGACAAGACCCAAAATATCTAGTCCAATACCCCAATTTGCGGCCCAACTCAGAATGGGTTTCGGCCCACTCAGCAGCCCCTGGGCTTTTTCGGCGACTGGTGGCGGCCTGAGACGGTGGAGGGAAGTTAGAGAGAGAGAGAGAGAGAGAGAGAGAGAGAGTATGGGAGCTATATGAAGTGGTGGTGGTGACCGGAGACCACCAAGCAGCAAGAAGAAGCCGATGCAGTCTCTGCTCGAGCAGAGCAGCAAAGCTGTTCCAGCAGCTTTCCGCCGTCTCTCCGGCGGCCCTGGACGACAGCGACGACGACGGCGCTGGGGGTGGCGACAGACAGAGGAGGATGTGGTGAAGGACCGGCGATGGTCTGGTGAGGTCTCGATTGCTCGTGCACAGTGAAAGAGTGAGAGAGAGTCCCTCGGTGCAAGAAAAAATGGAGAAGAAGAAAACGTGCATGGGATGTTGTAGTGCACAAATAGAGGAGAGAGAGAAGTTGCAGCTGTCCACTTTTGACTCTTTGACCACAATAGTGTTCTAGAGATAAGGATGGCCCACCTCCATTAAGAAGATTGTCCTTTGCTCATAAAAATATCCAAGGGCTCTTTAGGAATTTCCAATCTTGGCCGGGGCAATTCCGTAATTTCACACTCAAGGGTAAATAAGACATTTGGCTATCTAATCGGGATAATGGATCCTTCGAGGTCGGCTTGGCTACGGCGGGGCTTGGACTCGAAAATTCAAATTCTAAGGCGAATTGACAAACCGATTGAAATCCAAGTCAATTCGATCAACGACTATCGAAATCATCCAATTTCCAATTCCTAAATCCTCGAAATAACTTAAGCGACCAAAATGAAATTCTTATTCATACTACTGTCGAGATTTCACTATTTACAATAGTCGGGGTTTCGGGGCGTCACACTTTACATCCTTGATGTAATTCTAGATCCATACTCATCATTATTACCAGAATAAGGTGAATTGGTTATTATATTTCACCATAAGACGAGCCTCCCATTTGTCAAACAAGCCATCAGCTTTACACTTTCTTTTGAGAGCACACTTGCTCCCAATGGCTTTGCGTCCATTCGAAAGATCAATCAGTTCTCAAAACTTCGTTTGATCTCATTAACTCCATCTATTTCTCCATTGCTTGTATCCACTTTTCCTTATCAAGGAAAATTGGAGTTTTATTTTATATTCCTTGACTTATTCTCTTCTTGTGGAGCAACCATGAAAGCTTTATTTTCATTGTCTAAATATCGACAATTTGACGGATAAAGCTTCTTGCGACTTGTTCGCCAAAGTGGAGATTGTACACTTAGTACATCATTGAGATCGTACACTTAGTACATCATTCTTCATTACGCTCCCACTTAGTACATCATTCTCCATTATTCTCTTCTTGTGGTTGCAATTGAGACTAATTCGAAACAAATTCCCCACTTCTCACATTGCTCCCACTTGGATAAGATGTCCATAAGAAATCATTGTCACTTTCCTAAAATTCAAACAGAGAATAGCCTTTAAATATCTCACCCTTTTTCAGAAATTCATTCACTAAGAATGTGACATCTCGTGATTCAAATTCAGTTACGCTCTCCACTTTCTCGCTCACCCATAATACTTACCCTTTCGAATTCTCTTAGCATTTCACGAAGATACTCTTTTTGCCTCTAGGGCCCAATTTCCTGTACTTGTGGGAGAATATGTGTGTATAGAAAGCACATCAATATCTGAGATAACACAAATCTCATTTTCAACCCGTCCACAACTTATATGGAGTAGAGGTAACTGATTTATAAGGCACATAGTTAAGTATCTAGACAGCCATCAACAAAATAATACCACAAAGGATGATGTGCACAATAGCATGTGCTATCATTGACTTAACCATTTTTATTAGGACTTGTTTCTTCTCTCCGCAACTCCATTCTGTAGAGGAATCGCTGGAATAGTCAACTATCATTCTATTCCTTTTTCATCACATGAACATCTGAAGTAATTAGATAAATTTGCTCGACCTCGATCGGATTTCAAATAAAATTTCTTGAAGCAACTTATGCCTCAAATTTATGAAAAATAATAAAACAATAAATCCGAATCGAGCGTAATCATACAAATGTGTTGAAACAAACAATCTCATGCCTTGTTATCACATTCACTGAACCACATATGTTTGAATGGATATCAATAAAGGAAACTTAGCTCTTGTTCCTTTTCTAAATAGTTTCCTCATTGGTCAACACCATCGCTATGAAAGTTTATATTGAAATCAAGTTTAACCCATATAAATACGAAAACTCAATTTCGTCATATTTTAGAGCATACATCACGTCATGTAAGAATAAGATGCGACCATTCCGCATTTTCAATTTGGCTAATGCCAATTCTTTAACTTTCGCTAAGAAATTGTTTCTCACATTCATTGACTTTGCTCCAAGTAGAACTCATTGAAATTCCACTAAGGTATTTCTATGATTTGCTAAACAGTTTGTGGCCCTAAGTCTATAATCCACAAAGGATGATATTCAGTTATAAAGACTAAACTGCAGACATATGCACATTCTCATGTGCACAAAGAACTTTTTAAACTTCTTTGGCTCGCCACAATCATAAGCAAAGTCACTTTAATTTCTATAGATAAAACACTTCACTTCTAAAATATTTTTCTTGAAAGGACGTTTTCCTTTCTCATGTAGGTTAAACTTTGATTTCTATCTTGAAGAATTTATTCCTCTATTCTATCCACTTCTTAAATCCACCTTGACGCTTCTGGAGCATAAAGCTCATTCGAACTAGAATCAACATTACAAATGTCGATTTTAGATTTTGCCACCAGAAGACAATACATCTCTAATTTAAGGCATCGCATAATATCCTTAAAAGTCTTTACTTATAATGTGGATCTAGTGGATTTTCATATGTACATATCTATGAAATAAAGAAAGACTACTGCTTGCACTTGCTATTTATCAGTCAAAATAGAGTTTGCATCTGACAGTTCACTTATTTGTTTGATATATGCCACATAGGTCATTTAATATTCTGCCCACAAGGCATCATATACGTATCAAACCTTAAAGTGATCTATTTCAAATTGGAGACCAATGTCTCACAAAATTTAATTTTGTTAATGCCTTCCACTTGACTTTAGCATTTAAAAAAAATGCCTGAACTCAGGTGTAAAAAATAATTTTCATACTTCAGCAACATAATGTGAGCAACAGAGTTCAACTTGTTTCTCGTTGCAAGTATCTCTTTGTACTTTCTTGATAATGCAGTAATCATATCTTCAGATTCTTCCATAACTAGTTCAAGAGCTCATAGTGCATCTTGCTCTTTCAGCACATATTGGATTCTATTCCAATTTTCATAATTTTGCCATCTAATTTCTCACTTTATTCAGACTTAACTACGATATCCTAGTAAGCTAAAGCCATTGTGTCTAAACACAAAGTTCAATAGACATGTACTCACGAACTATTGATGCCTATTCATTTATGCATCTATTTTACACCAACTAATTATATTAATGAATAATTTCACATAAGGTCTCAAAGTCGAAAGTTCACTATGTTCTCAATCATCGTCTGAGAATCCTCGCTTGAAATTACTATTAATATAATCATTTATGTAAAATTGAGTTCATGAAGTTACTAAAACCTTTTAGAACTCCCCACTTATCCATATACCACCAAGGTATTACAGAACATAAAAAAACTTCATACCATTCATAGTTAAATTTTATATAACATGAACGAGAATATTTACATCTATAGACATACATCAGTAAGATGTGAAATTCTAATACAACAGCATCATGTGATATAATGTATGCCAAGGACGGGAAAAGATTCAATGAACTCTTTAGGAAACTTCTTGACCCTAGAATGCGTCCTTATAGTGGCTCTTGGGAAACTCTCTGGTCTCAGCCAAGGAAACAAATCTCTTCGCCAAGGCGCATTCTGTCTACGCCATGACCCATTCATAGCAAGAGTCGATGTCTTCCTTGCCCCGACCTCTAAGAACTCTATCAAAAATCTTATTCCAAGTTCCTTATAAGAATAGTAGTAGGCAACTTTCCATAAACGGTCCAAGACCTCATGCCAATCAGGAAGAGTGGTTTTTAAGGCAACAACCCTCAGATAGCCTGGCATGACAAATCCATTACAAATGATTTCTAATATCATTTTGTTCACCGTTATGATGTGAGTCATCATGTCAACTCTGCCATCCCATCGATAAAGGGCCAACTCATTCCTCAGCTTCAGGAGTCTCTCATGTTCCTCGTCTGTCCACGGGAATATTGAGGTTCGCACAGTACTTTGTTCCATAGTTCCTGCAACGAATGCAGAACAATAAAAGGGATTACACATAATCCATAGTGCATAAAATGGTAAAACAAATATACCACATTGTAGGAAATTTCAATACGAACACATCGGCATCAAAATCACCTCAATTGGACTCTACATGCGCCCATAGAAGCCTCTGCGCGTGGGCTTCACGTGCAGGGCACGCGCCAATCAGCGCAGTCAACGGTCAGCGTTGACCGTTGACCCGGGTCGTGTCATGGGTCAAATCGAGTTGGATTTCGGGTCGGGTCGAGTCGACCGCCACGTCACCATGCCGCGTCATCGGACACGTATCCACCACGTCAGCGGCCACGCAAGCGCCACGTCAGCACACCGTTTCGGCCGTTCCAAGCACGCGCGACGCTCGTGGGCGCGTGAACTCCACGCGCAGAGCGTTCCGGGGGCGCGTGTCGCGTCTTCCGATGTCCATTGGTGGCGTTCTGCCCCTCAAAATGCTCGTATGATCATCCTCTTTCTAATGGTATGATCAAATCGTGTTTTAGTTTAGCCAAAGTTCATGAATCAAGCATTTTCTCGTCGGTCACCGAGGGGGTTCGCCCTGCCGCGGCGCGTGTGGCTCGTCCGGTGTCGTCCGGTCTTCTCCGGCGATAGGCGACCACTCCTCGGAATCGTATCGACGAGCCCATTCCGAATATGCAATCAAATTTTACTTTCACCGAACATAAAATTTCGAAACAGGCCTAAAAGTATTCTGATGAACCGAAATTAACGGGTTCCGAGTTTTGATTCTTACAGTGTTTTACGATCAGGAAAACAAGCATAACCTGGCTCTAATATCAATGTTGGAAACACACTCCTAATTTGTATACGAAATACGTGTGGAAAACTACTGATTAATGCCCAAAATCAACTTACTTGTATCACCGATCGGAATACGATCACACGAGGAACCGTACCCACTGTCCACAGATTAGATGTCGCTTTCGCAGTCCCGAGAGTCCTTTGTCGCCTTCAATGCGATTCAATGTCAGAGGGGGGAGTGACATTCGTCGTTTTTTCTTGAACGAGCGTCTGTCTCTCTTAGGGAGAGAGAGAGAAGAACTGACGTCTTTTGTATTGACGTCGTTCAAATTGACGTGAAGAGACACGTCTCTTCAAATTGCAGATAATCGCTATTGCGGTTATCTGTGGAGGAGGGTGTGATTGACCGCATGGGCGCACACCGTAAGTCCTTTTTCCAACATTGGCAAAGATTAGATTAATTGCTTGTTCGGGATTGATTGAGAGGTAGAGATTAACCTGTCGGCATTGGCAGAGCAAGAGGGCAAGAAGAGGGAGCAGTCTGGACCGCCGTAGCAAGTGTTGCACTCGCAGACTGGCCTCCTGTCGACCACCATCTCGTCAAGATACGCCCTCCCGTGGCCCGAGCACTCCTCCGCCGCAGCTGACTCGGCCTCCGCCGCCGCTCTTCCACTCCAACTCAGGCCTTGGAAATCCACCTCATTGTTGCTCCACTTCCACTTCCACACACCCCGACGACCCACATAAAGATTCACCCCAAAAAAGAGATTCACAATCGTGGAACACACCAAGCACAACTTATAGATTGAGCTCTCTGATCTGGCCATGCTCTCTAGTCACCAAGACTCTCTCCCTCTCTGTGTATCTCCAACCAACAAGGTTTTCAGAGAGAGAGAGAGAGAGAGAGAGAGAGAGAGAGAGAGAGAGAGAGAGAGAGAGAGAGAGAGAGAGAGCTTGTCCTGTTGTGGATCTTGAAACAGAGAAGAAGAACGAGGGAATCAAAGAGAAGAACAGAGCATGGAGAACAACGGGTGAAATAGTCTAAAGTTGGTGAATCTTGACTTTGTAAGTCCCACATTGCTTTAGAATGGGTCTTTGGTGCTCTTTATATACTTGAGGTCTCCCTCCACCTAATAGCTTAAGTTATTGGGTTGGACTTTCTAACATGGTATCAGAGCCAGTGTTTGCCCTTTCGCAATGTGTGTTTACCCAAAATTCCACGTGCGGCTCTTTCCCGGCTTGCACGTGAGAGGGGCTCTTGACTTTGTAAGTCCCACATTGCTTTAGAATGGGTCTTTGGTGCTCTTTATATACTTGAGGTCTCCCTCCACCTAATAGCTTAAGTTATTGGGTTGGACTTTCTAACAGTGAAAACCATTAGAAAATGACATGAAGGTGACGGGATTTACTCTTGCTCTGTGTCATCAATCAGGTTCCAAGCTCCAACAAATGGGAGAGCGCACCTGTGGACCACTCTATGAATAATTGATCCCCCCTGACGTTCCCAAGAAAATTCAATTTGTGCCTAAAATAAGAGGTACCATGTTATGATTTTTCTTATGTCATATGACATCATGGTATACGTGTGCTGATGTTTTTTTCTTTTCCCAAATTCTCTTTTTTAATTTACTTTCTTTTGGATGTTCTAATTTGGGCCTTTCCGAGTATGATTTCGAGATCTCACCGTGTGCGCAAGCGCATTAGAAGTCGATTAACATAAATCCATGAGTTCATTCTCCACACCGATGTTGGACCGACACAATAAACTTTTTTCCCATGAGCAAACAAGATCGCGATTTAACTGCAATCGATCACGTCAATTGACCTTGAGAACTACAATCAGTGGATCCGAATCCTCTACCTTAATGGTAGAGGATCATTGAGATCCCCACCCTCAATGTGGGGGGCCCCACTCACATGGAGGGTGGGGATTTCAATGGGAGAGGATTTCCTACCAAGGAAATCCTCTCCCACAATCAGTGACCGAATTCATTTAGTAAAAGTTAGAACAGTTTAAAGAATAGAATATTATTTCTTTTGCAAATACTAGATTTACCATCAAAAGCCTTAAACTATGCCCACTGTGATATATTTATCCAAAAAAAAAATTTGGCGACACAAAAAATCTCAAACTTGTACCAATGTGACATACTACCAAATACTTTTTCTTTTGACACCAAAAACTCTAAACTTATATTCGACATATTCACCTCAAAATTTTGAGGTAAATGTATCACATGCCTATAAGTTTAAGGTTTTTGATATCATAAAAAAAGTAATTTACTATAATTGTGTCACATGGATACAAATACGTGGCTTTTGATGATACAAGAAAAAGTTTGGGATAAATGTGTCACACTGGTATAAGTTTAGATTTTTGGTGTTACCCAAAAAAAAAAATTGAGATAAATGTGTCACAGCGGACATAATTGAGGATTATTTGTGGGTTTTTTCCCCTTGAACTTATATAGGTGCTATTTTCTCGTAGATTAGGCATCTGGATGTGCCCCCTTTGTGCATCACTATGCACTATCGTTGGTGCTGAATGGTTGAGGATTGACTACCTTGGATCCCTCATCCCTTCGATGGTGATGAATTGAGAATGAGGGTTGATAGACTGTGAATTTTCTTTAGGCATTAAAAAAACGAATTCGGCATAATGTTTTGCTCAGGACAAAGTTTCTATTAATTTTGATTTTTCGAGTAATATTTTATGGAAAATAATAAGTAAGAAATAAATCAAAAGCAAAAGTTAAAAATAGAAGGGAAAATTATAAGAATGGCCCATGAATTTTAGCCCAACATACACCGTTAAAATGTTAGAATTTGGTCAATAAAATATATGAAAATATCCGATGTTATCATTGATTCAAGTTCTGGAGCAACGTGAGATATTTTCCATATAATTAAGGAATTAAATTGTACACGTACCAACTTTTGAGAGACCACATTAAATTAATTAAAATTTCAGGGACGACATAGTACATTAAATGAAAGTTTGATGATCATTCGTGTATTTTTCCAAACTAGAGAGCCCTCAAATACCTCTCCAAATTGCTCCATTTCAGTTGAAGGCAAGGGTATTTTCTTATCGAGGGGGCAAAACAGACCCCCACAATCGATTTCTTGTCCCATGTTGGCATGGAACTCTTTTCTACTGTCTCTGTGCACTCATGGTTTCTAAGTCATTTCGAACTTTAATAGTACTTTTCGAGCAATGGGTAGATACTTAAGTTGTGTCGCAATCTATGCCCAAAAAAGACAAAGCTGTCTGAGCAATTTAACTGGGAACAGACTAGAGTTAGAGAGTGGATCCAAGCAAAGGGCAGAGTGAATGTGTGGAATGTGGATGCACATCTTCAGGAGGATGACAGTTTAATTTGAGTGAACCATACTATCTCGAGGAGGATGATCATCAAGCGCAGCGTATGAGTTCTACAGATAGAAAGGAAAATGTATAGAGTCTTGCTTTATTGGCAGGTATTCCACAAATGTCTGTGACAAGCTACAAATTTTAAGATCCACCAATCTAGTCATTCTTAAAAGAGGTCAATAGTCATGACCCTCTTCACTCTAGTGCACAGGAACTGTACATGCAGATCCCATGATTTAATCACTCTTATCCAGAATCGCAGATCAACGCAAGATTGACCCTTTTTTCTTTCTTCGCAATCACATGGCTTTGGCTCCGTCTTCCCCGGAGACTAGCTTCTCTAAACGGCCTATCAACAGATCGAAATCGTCATCGCTTCTGATGAGGCTGAGCCTCACGTATCTCTCGTCGTCGTGGAACACGCTCCCTCCTCTACCAAGGATTTTGGCAGCATTTAGGATCTCAAGGCAGTTCCTATCTTCCTCCCTCTCGCATTTCACCCATGCATAAGCTGCCATAAATGCACGAGTTAACTTGTTGAAAAAGAATATACCCGGAAAAAGAGAGAGAGAGAGAGAGAGAGACCGCACTCACATCGATACTCCTAGGAATTTGGTTAAAGCGCAAGAATAAAAGTCAGGCTGGTGGTTTTACAGTTATGCTGATGCATAACATGAGAAACGATTTTCTCCTAAATACATGTCAATATGATTGCAGAGGGCATTGCTACGCTATTCTTCAGACAAAAGCTGAAAGAAAGTGCATATTTCGAAAAGAATGATTCTGACGAGTCCTCATATGTTTATATCGATCTGTTGTCGTATCACCTTCACTCCTAGATCTTCCCATTTTCCAGAAGATCTCGGGCTCGATCCGGTTCAGTATCAAGGTGATTCTCTTTCTTTTCATATATATGGGTCGGTGCCGCATTTCCATGATATCGGTATGATCAATTAATGGGAATTGGCCTGACAATAATGAATAAGTTTTAGGATTGTGGCAAAAACTCACCTGGAGTTGGATCCCTGACTTTCTGGAAGAAGGTACAGTTTTCAGGTGGGATTTTCTGGAGAGAGAATCTTTTGGACATGGACAGTGTCTTCCTCAGTCTCTCCCAACGTTTGGTCATCGTCTTGTATCCGAACTCGAATATTTCCCTCCCTCCATCTTCGACGAGCACTTTCAGAAGCTTCAGAGCTCTTAACTGAGTGTCCCTCGACACGCCCATGGTGTTCAATTCGAGGTACCAGTACATCCTTTGGTACACCTCTTCATTCCTTATGAATGCCCATCTGTTTTTAGCCAATGTTAACAATGGAAGAAATGAAATCTAGAAGGTTTTACTTAGAGCTGTGATACAGTCAGCTAAATCAGCAACATCAAAGTACCATTTGAACCGTGACTGTATAGCAGGAAACATCAGAATCTGGGGGAAAAAAAAGTTAAAAGGGTTTTGGCATAGTTACCCGAATCTGCTACCGGCATGACCAGTGAGCTTAGAGATGGTGAAGATGGTGAGGTCCTCATCTGCCGGGGAAGGAATCCCTGTGAAATGTGGCCAGTAATAAGCACGGTCGTGAATTGTTTTGACATTAGGGCCACGGAGAACGGCCTCATTCAACTGTCCATCGGGATTGTTCGGTGCAGTCACGAACTCGATGATGTCCCCGGTGGTGTTGGTTGCGTTCTTCCACCGCGCCGTGTCTCCCCGAAAGCTGCAGCCTGCCGAGTCGAAGTACTCTGTTTGCATTTGATAAAGCTGCGAAGAAGAAAGAAAAACAGCTGACACACCCGAAAGGCGAAATTACCTCGAAATTGAGCAAAAGGATGGAGCAGGATGAGTCACAACAAGCTCACAAAAGGAAAATTGCTAACCGCATAGTAGGGGATTGAGGCCACAACTGAAGCAGGGAGTGAAGAGTTGTGAGGAGAGAGAGCATGGACAGCAGCAGTGAGGAGTTGGGTAGAGCCAGCACCAAACAAGATGTGTTTGCCGTCTGTGATGGCATTCCCAACCTGGGAGTGGAGCTTCCTGAGGAGAGACTCAAGCTCTTTGGACAAGGTGGTCTGGTCACTGAAGGAGTAGCTCATCCTGTGCCACCCAGCCACCACTACTGCACTGCTCTCTGCATGCTGCTTCCAGAATGGCTCCAAGAACAATGGATCTCCCCTGCAACCAAACCAAAAAAGAAAGAATGAACTTTATAGACTGAATTAAGGAATTCTCGAAAGAGTGGAAAATGCTGCTCCTTGATCTAAAACCTTAAACTGTTACGAGCACAAGGTGATTTATAGCCCGACAGGTCCATGAAAGCCTGAAACATGAAACTCCAAAACGTGCCGAGTGGGAGAACGGTTCCGATCCATAAGGGACACGTGCAGGTGCACCACTGATCCATGAATTTTTGCAAAATGTGGAAAGGAACAAAGAATCGCTCTCAAGGCCTATAACTTGAATATCGCACTGAAGATGGTGATGCTATATATAGGTGAACATGTCAATTTTCACAACTCGAATGATAAACTGAGGTGCAAAGTTACATGTACGCACCTAACATCTATCCGCGGAAGACATATATTAATCAAAAGTTACGTAGTCCTATCGTATGCGTATCCTTAAAGAAGCACAGGCACAGCTACCATAATATAGGATATAAAAAAAAATGGTCTTTTATCCCCCCAAAAAAGGAGAAAATGGTGGAGTTTCCATGCCGGAATTGTAATCCCCCAGCATAAAAAAACAAGAATCTAATGAAGTCCTCATCCATCTCATTGGCATTACGCGAACGACGGAGAATGTTTCAAAGGGCCAATAGCAATGTTGATTCTGTAAATTCCTCGGGGAAAACCTTTTATTTCGAATCTAATTAGGGACGAACAACTTAGGAAAACAAAAGGGATTTCATGTCCTGTAGTAAATGGCCGACATGAGTTCAACTTAGAACAACTAACAATTGAGATTGTCAGCGTTCTTCCTTGAGGGGGTAGTTGTCGTGGGTCGACGACATTAGTTTAACTGTTTGTTCGGGATTGATTGAGATGCAGAGACTAACTCGTCGGCATTGGCAGCGCAAGAGGGCAAGAAGAGCGAGCAATCTGGACCGCCGTAGCAAGTGTTGCACTCGCAGACTGGCCTCCCGTCGACCACCAAGCCGTCGAGATATGCCCTCCCGTGGCCGGCGCACTCCTCCGCCGCCGCCGACTCGGCCTCAGCCGCCGCTCTCCCGCTCCAACTCAGTGAGCCTCGGATGTTCACCTCATCACTGCTCCACTTCCACACGGCACGACGACCCACATAAAGATTCACCCCAAAGAAGAGATTCAAAATCAGGGAACCCACCAAGCACAACTTATAGATTTCGCTCTCTGATCTGGCCATGCTCCAATCACCAAAACTCTCTCCCTCTCTCTGTATCTCCAACCAACAGGATTATCAGAGAGAGAGAGAGAGAGAGAGAGAGTGTGTGTTTGTTCTTTTGTGGATAGTGAAAAAAGAGAACGAGGGAATAAAGCAGAGAAGAACAGAGCACGGAGAATAACGGGTGAAATACTCTAGAGTTGGTGAAATGAAAAGCAAAGAAGATGACACAAAGGTGACGGATTCTTCCTCTTGCTATGCTCAGTGGAATCCGAGCTCCAACCAAAGGGGAGAGCGCCCACGTGGACCACTCCATGAATAATTGATCCCCGCTGCCGTTCGCTCGGGATCCGGCTCCTCTGCCTTTTAAGGCAGAGAGGAGCCTTAGGATCTCCACCACATAGGGGGGAAAAATTTGCGCCTGAAATAAGAATAAAAGACACCATCCAAGATTTTTCCGTTTGATATACATGTGCGGATGTTGATTTTTTATTTATTTTTAAATTCTCTTTTTCTTTTTACCAAAAAAAAATTCCCTTTTTCTATCTACTTTCTTTAGGATTTTCTGCTGGAGTTATGGCTTTTCAAGTATAAAACCCTTTTTTCGACCAAAAAAAAAAAGAAAGTATAAAACCCTTTCGACCAAAAAAAAAAAAGTATAAAGCCCACGGATTCATTCTCTACACCGACAGTCGATTGATCAGATATATGCTCATAAACTTTTTTCCATGAACAAAAAAGAACAAAGTTTAACTGTAATCGATCACGTCGGCCGACCTTGAAAACGACAATAGAAAATCGAAATTATTGAATAAAAGTTAGAAGAGTTTAAAGAATAGAATTTCATCCCATTTGCAAAGCTTATACTTTTTTCCATAAGCAGAGAACAGTTTAACGGCAATCGATCACATCGCCCGACCGATCTTGACAAACGGCGAAAAGAAATCGAAATTATTGAATAAAAGTCAGAAAAGTTTAAAGAATATAATATTGTTCCTTTTTCAAAGCTTATAATTTTATGCGTGATTGGTAACGATCAGTTGATGCTGAAAAGTCGAGAATAGACTTCATTGATTCCTTATTTCTTTGATGACGCTGGATTTGAGAATGATGTTTGATAGATTATGACTTTTCTTTTGGCATTAAACAAAAAGAAATTTCAACATAATGTTTGGTTGAAAAGAAAGCCTATACTAATGATGACTTTTCGGTAATTTTTTTTTTTTTTTTACGAAATGACAAGTAAGAAGTAAATCAAAAGTAGAAGATAAAAATGGAAAGTCCCCAAATGACTCTCTAAAATATTTTAAAAAAAATTAAAATTAGTGGGTGGATATTTTCTTGTCGAGGCGCGAAATCGAACCTTCAATAAAAATATAGAAAAAAAAAATCAAAGCATCGTATTTGCTAACTTATGGAAATCATCAAAGCTGGAGAAAATGACATGAAAGCGACACATTTTCCTTTTTCTTTTGCTTTTTTCTGTCTTTAGTGAAATAGATTCCAATGCCTTTCTTTTTTTTAGATGAACAAGATTCAGATCCCATGGCTATAAAAAAAATACTACAGGCTATAGGATTTTTTTTATTACTTACATATCGTGATATTTAGGTATAAGATAACGAATGAACTGGACAGATGAATCATACCCAAAAAAAAAAAAGGTATAAGATGACTGAGTGAATAAATCTATTTAAGTTGAAATTAAAATAAAATAGAAAAAATCGAACTGATGCATTTAAAAAAAAAAAAAAGAGTATGCCTGAATTATGACCCCAGTAATTAATCTCATATTAGAAGAAGAGAAACATAGTTTTAATACAAACACATGAAATTCTCCGTGCAATAGATTTATGATTTTTTTTTTACTATTTTTCATGGGGAAAAGAGTCCAGACATTATAGAGTTCTACATGAACAAAAGTTAGTTTTGAGTGTTATTTCATTTCAGATCTTTGAAGCTATGGTAGGCACTCTCTGTTTCTTTCTACTTACTTATTTTGTCATTTATAAACAGGTGAACATATGGAAGAACTTCTCACCATTGACATGCGTGGGCTTCCCATGCATTCATGAGTTCCAAATGGATATATTTCTCGTCTCATGCTGATATGAAACTCCTCTGCTTCTCCAGTTTAGGGTTGCACTGTGAAGCCATCAACCACATGGCTCTTTTTACTGTCTGTACTTGAGATCTCTCTGCTGTGCTGTTCGCTCATGGTTTCCAATTCATTTTCAACTTTACTGTACTTTTTGAGCAAAAGGGTAGATAGTTAGGTTGTTTCGGCAATCTATGGCCAGAAGATAAAGTTGTTTGAGCAATTAACTGGGAACAGAGTAGAGTTACAGAGTGCATACGAGGGCAGAGTGCAGCACCCCCACTCCGGGTACTACCACCAGTGCCGTGACGTCCCAAGCCGTCACGTTGAAGTAATATTTTTATTAGATGAATATTCTCATGCAGCGGAAGATTTTAACTACTAATTAAGTTGAAATTCGCAATTGAATGGCTCAATACATATTTCTTTTTTAAAGTTCTTTACAACGGTTCCAATATTATAAACTGCGATGATTACTCCCATTCTATTGACGTCATCAATGCGTTTCATCTTCACCAACTTCTTCATGGCTTGATCTTATTCCTCTTCCAAGTATCTGAAAAGATAGTCCCAAATAGGGGTACGCTAACCATAGCTTAGCAAGTAAAACTTCTAGTCTAACGACTAGGCTGTTCATTCACTCGTTTAGTTAAGTGGATCTCGACAAACAGACAAGCAATAGAACCCAAGCAAATTGTCCATGGTTTGAAAACTAAAAGGGTTTTCAAGATAATCGATGTCTAATAGATAATCCTAATACAATGACCTTCGGATGCCATGAATTCTTCCCACGATCTTCGCGGCCGCCCGTCCAAGTAACCTCGATTCCATTCCATATCCAATTTATAAATTCTTAGCCAATCCCATGTAGATTTCTAAATCATCCACAGAACTTAGAAAGTACATCCAATCGCTTTAATACCCACTCGATACACCGTAACAATTAGCTGACAATTTATTGAACCAACGCAATAAACAAAATTCACATATTCGAAGAACATATGCATGATGTGATATGCATGTGAATGGATGCACTCTCATGCAAGGTATTCTCCCAAGTATTCCCATGTCTGAAAATCTCGCTCGGGATATTACACAAGAGTCAATTTTTCTTGTACCAATTCTCATCTCGGGTTCATGCCGAGACCCATGGCCAACTTCTATGCCCATGGAATCCTCACTCCGAGGCTTCGCGTCAACACGCGGTGCTCTTGGTGCCACTACCAGGCCATCCCACCTCCCTCGGGGAATAATTGAGCTCATATGATAATTCCGTGGCCTCAACCCCTTTCGCCAATGAATGCAATGCCATGCAATATGATTCAATGCATATGCGAAAGGATACACATGTCATTGAGTTCGAACACGTCAAGTATGAAAATATGATAGGAGGTATATTCATCTCTCGGCTCGTCCAATCCAAACATCCTCGTGTTCAAGAGTTACTTACATATCCAATCCCTAGTGACATAAAGTACAATTATATAATGAGGTCCTTTATTTCATATATAGCAGACTAGTATAGTGCAAACGATCCTCTAAGCTCACGGCAAAACCTCCATATATGTATATACATAATTCTACATCATATTGGTGACAATCCCGTGGTGAACTAGTGCATCAAGGTACTTAAGATGACTATCGAATCACTAAACCATATTTGAACCTCTAGGCTGACTATCAATATAATTCCAATTCATTCAGCTATGTAATCCTCATATACTTAATATGTAGTCGACAATACAGACAATAAATCATCATTTTGTCCTAATTTCCTAGCTCATATAAGACCATCCATGGTTTATAACATCCATCCCTAAACATCGACGATTCTAACTCAAATGAATGACGAATGGGCGACATAGTATTAGTAGTAGGGATAGAAGTTCACTTGCCTAGGGTCGTGTACGAAGAACAATGAAGCTCGAATCACGCCGGATGAGCTGTGGGTCTCCACGTCCAGCTTCTGTTCTGCTTAAATTGACGAAATTCTGTCCACTTCGATCACATTCTTATTACTCGCGTGAGAAAAAACGGAGCTCAATTTGACCCCCAGACGAGCTCGAATGACCCATTTTTTTTTGCAGCCCTGCGTTTAAAACCGAGAGAGAGGGATTTGCGAGCTCCTCTTCCGATTACTTCCTGAATTCCCAATATATAACGTTATTTAACAGCCTCTTATTCATTTGTTCCTCTAATCTAAACACTTAAAAAATGGCAGTTCCTTAAACGAGAACCACTGTCTATAATTTCTACCTAAGAAATCCCAGCCGTGCACTTCCATTTCCTACTCAAGGACCAGACATGTTCAGAAGATGCATGCTCCTCTATATTCAACACTGATGCATACCGACCTCCATTATGGTCCTTCGGATGACCTTCATCCTTATCTCAATTCAATCCGCCTCTTTCCACACGCATCTATGGATAAACTAAATGACGAGATTTGAAATGAATCCTTGCCTGAATTGTTTGAGGTGGTCGATTATCGCTGGTTTGCTCGTTTCCTTTGGTCGCTCGTCTCATTCGCCCCCCGAACAGAATCCAGCTTCTGTTCTTGCTTCTTTTCTCCCGAGAGACCCAGATTAGAGCGAAGAAAGATTGGCCAACCGAGACATGCGAGCCTTCTTGATGATTTCAGGCGAGTAGAGTGACGCTTAGTGAAGGATTGAGTCTTGCGACACCACCTAGAGACGAGTTGAAACAAGAAATCGTCACTTGGCTCTCATGCCTCTATAGGGTGTCCAAATGTTGATTTTTCTTGTCCTTGTCTTGACAAGTGTCTTCTCCCATGCGCTACTTAATAGTGCTCACCTTGAATTCCAACTCAAAAATTGTCGTGGCTTCCTTTAACAATACGAACTTCTTGCCAAATCGCATTTCTTTTCAACCTTCTCATGACACCTTCCTATTCTTCACCTCGCATGGGCACGCAGCCGTTTACTCTTTTCCACTTTCTTACTTGTCGTTCATGTGTGGTGATTCTATATTCCCCATGCCCATGTGTCCGAGTTTCTTCTTCATCATGCTAGCCGGATGGTTTTATTTCCCTCGCAATTGATACTAAAAATCATTACTTCCAAATGGCGATCAGGTGTTGTGGCATTGATGCCAAGTGTTCCCTTATTTCGCTCCCCTCTTTACACGACCATGCATGCTCTCTTTCTTGCATGGATATGGAGCTTCCCATGTGACACTTCATTTAACGTATCGCCCTTAGTTTAATGTCGCACGTGCCTTATCATAGATTAATTTTTCCTTGTGAAGATATATATTTTAATCACTTGAGCCATGAACTTGTGGAAATTTTTTTTTTTTTTTGGTCTATCTGCCTCGCACTTTAAAACTCCAATTTGGAGATTTTGCAGCCCACTTCTGGTTCATGGTTGAGCGGCACTTGTTATTATCATTAAGCCTTGGTAACGTGTCCAAACACTCCCACTATCTGTCCATTTCTTCCTCATGCAAGCAACACCTCATTCCCTTTTGTCAATCTTCGTGGCAGCTTGCGATGTGTCGTCTTCTTCTTCTTCTTCACGTGAAACCATGCTACTCTGATCTTAAGGTTATCATAAATTCTTGGTGACGCATATAGTCTCCAGATTGCTCGTTCTATATCTAACTAATTGTGAATATTTTTCACAATATATCCAAAATGACCTTCAATAGGGTAAAGGACTTATCAATCTCACCATATAAGGTCTTGAAGTTACTTTATTCCTCGAATGGACTATTAATCGATAAGATCATTTCCGCCTCAATTCGCAATTCATTCTGAAACTAGCTGAATTTTACCGTGAAATAGTCTAACTCGGTGAGCTGGTTTCTCAGGATGCTACACAGAGTGAATGCAGTTTGGATGCTCAACTTCAGTAGGATGACAGTTTGAGCAAACCATACATCTCGAGGAGGATGATCATCAAGGGCAGTAGTTCGAATCTAATATGCTGTCCGTTATTGTAGTGTTCTGGCTGAAGAGCATCTACTCTTTCAAGGAGAGCTTTTGCAAAACCAGACTTGCTCCTTTAGGCGTATGTCTCGGCAACACAAAATGAGGGCTTCGCTCGTTATAAGACTTGACGAAACAATCTCACAAAAAGGAAAATGCGTACGGTCTTGCTTTATTGCCTGCTATAAACCAAATGTCTGCAGTACACTTTGAGTTAAAGACCTGTAACATCTTTCTTAATGAGGTCAACAGTCATGACCCTCGCTGAGTACACAGGATATGTACATACAGATCCCGTGATTTTAATCGCCTTGTCCAGGACCAGAAATCACAGATCAACGCGAGATTGACCGTCATCCTTTGTTCACGATCACATGGTTTTGGCTCCATCTTCCCCGGCGACTAGCCTCTCTAGTCGGCTTATCAAGTCATCGAAATCGTCGTTGCTCCTAATGAGACTGAGCCTCGCGTATCTCTCGTCGTCGTGGAAGATGTTCCCTCCTCTACCGAGGATTTTGGCCGCATTTAGGATCTCCATGCAGTTCCTGTCTTCCTCCCTCTCGCATTTCACCCATGCATAAGCTGCCATAAATGCTCATCAACTTGTGAAAAGTACATAGCTCAATAAAGAGAAAACTCACATCTGACACTCCTAGGAATTCAGCTAAAGTGAATTATAAGTCATGCTGGTGGTTTTACAGTTTTGCTGATGCATAACATGAGAAAGAACCTCTTCTAACTCTATGTCTATAAGATCCTAGAGGGCATTACTAAGCTAGATTTCAGACGAGCTGTGTGACACCTGTTGTTGACTGAAGCTCAGTGCATACTTTGGAAGTATCAATGCTGGAAAATCTCCATACATTCATATTGATCTGTTGTCATATCCCTTCACTCCTAACGTTGGACATAAGTTCTAGGATTGTGGCAAAATCTCACCTGGAGTTGGTTCCCTAACTTTCTGGAAGAAGGTGCAGTTCTCAGGTGGGATTTTCTGGAGAGAGAATCTGTTCGACACGGACATTGTCTTCCTCAGTCTGTCCCAGCGTTTGGTCATCGTTTTGTATCCGAACTCGAATATATCCCTCCCTCCATCTTCAACGAGCACTTTCAGAAGCTTCAGAGCTCTTAACTGAGTGTCCCTCGAGACACCCATTGTGTTCACTTGCACGTACCAGTTCATCCTTTGGTACACCTCTTCATCCCTTATCAACGCCCATCTGTTAATAGCCAATGTTAACAATGAAAGGAATGATGCTAGAAGATTCCAATAGCATTTTACTGAGCAATTTGAAATTGAATGAGCATGGAGCAGCTGTGGGAAGTATGAACTGTGAATATATAGCAGTTAACATCGGAGTCTTCGGAGAAAAGAGTAAGGGTTTTGGCATATTTACCCGAATCTGCTACCGGCATGACCAGTGAGCTTAGAGATGCTGAAGATGGAGAGGTCCTCATCTACCGGGGAAGGGATCCCGGTGAAATGCGGCCAGTAATAAGCACGGTCATAAATTGTTTTGACATTAGGACCATGGAGAACGGCCTCATTCAACCGCCCATCGGGATTGTTCGGTGCAGTCACGAACTCGATGATGTCTCCAGTGGTGTTGGTCGCATTCTTCCACCGTGCCGTGTCGCCCTGAAAGCTGCAGCCCGCCGAGTCGAAGAATTCTGTTTGCATTTGATAAAGCTGCGAAAAAGAAGGAAAGCACCGATACTCCGAAAGGTGAAATTGCACAGAAAATGAGCAAAACGACGGAGCGGGATGAATATAGGGTCCACGAAAAGCTAACCTGATAGTAAGGGATTGAGGCCACAACTGAAGCAGGATGTGAAGAGTTGTCAGGACAGAGAGCGTGGACAGCAGCATTGAGGAGTTGGGCAGAGCCAACACCAAAAACAATGTGTTTGCCGTCTGTGATGGCATTCCCAACCTGGGAGTGGAGCTTCCTGAGGAGAGACTCAAGCTCTCTGGACATGGTGGTCTGGTCACCGAAGGAGTAGCTCATCCTGTGCCACCCCGCCACCACTACTGCACTGCTCTCCGCATGCTGCTTCCAGAATGGCTCCAAGAAAAATGGATCTCCCCTGCAACCAAACAAGAAATAACAATCAATCAACTGAATTAAGCTATTTTTGGAAAGAGCGGTAGAAAACACCGCTCTCTGTTCTAAAACCATAAACTGCTACGGACACAAGGGGACTTGTATTCTACGAGTTAACACCCACGCAGACTCGAAGTGTGGTAGCCAGATAGGGCCGTGCAAGCCAGAAACATAAAACCCCTATGCTGTGAGTAAGAAGAAGTATTCGCTGATTGTTAAATGTGAAAATGGAACAAAGAACCGCACTCAAGGCCTCTTAACTTCCCTATGCATTGAAGATGATAATGCTATAGGCGAACCTGTCAATTTCGAGGACTCGAATGATAAAGCAACCGAAAGAATTACAAGTATGCATCTAACATTGGTTTGTGGAAGACATTGATCAAAAGTTACATGTTCGAACCGAATGTGTATCCTTAAAGAAGCTCGGCTTTCATAATCGGATCTAGAAAATCGAACTTTCATCTCCCTCCCTCCCTCCGTGCCCCTTCTCCCAATCCATCACATTGGCATCACACGAATGACTGGAGAATGTTTCAAGGAGCTGACATCAATACTGATTCTGTAAATTTCTCAGGAAGTACTTTTTATTTAGAATCTAATTTGGGACGAGACTATCGGGTATCCTTAATACGGCAACGAATTCAATAACTTGTGTGTATGTTCTAATAACGTGAAAAAAGGTGGGAAAAATAAAATAAAAAAGAGGGAAATCTCATGTCCTGTAGTAAATGATTGACGTGAGTTCAACTTAAAAAACACCAAGCAATTGAGATTGCCAGGGTGTTCTTCCCTAAGGGGCGGGGGTTGTAATGCGGTCGTTGTCGTGACTAGACGAGATTGATCGAGACGTAGAGAGAGACTAACGAGTCGGCATTGGCAGAGCAAGAGGGGGAGAAGAGGGAGCAGTCTGGGCCGCCGTAGCAGGAGTTGCACTCGCAGACTGGCCGCCCGTCGACCACCATCCCGTCGAGATACGCTCTCCCGTGGCCCGAGCACTCTTCCGCCGCCACCGACTCGGCCTCCGCCGCCGCTCTCCCGCTCCAACTCAGTGAGCCTTGGATATTCACCTCATTACTGCTCCGCTTCCACGCGGCAGGGCGACCCACATAAAGATTCACCCCAAAGAAGAGATTCGCAGTCAGGGAACACACCAAGCACAACTTGTAGATTGAGCTCTCCGATCTGGCCATGCTCCAATCACCAGAACTCTCTCCCTCTCCCTCACTCTGTATCTCCAAACAAGAAGATTTTAAGAGAGAGAAGAGAGAGAGAGAGTTTGTCTAGTTGTGGATATCGAAACAGAGACGGAGAACGAGGGAATCAGAACAGAGCACAGACAATGACAGCGGGTGCGACAGTCTGAGGGTTGGTGAAAAGCGTTAAAAAAACGACATGGAGGAGACAGATTCGTCATCTTACCCATATTAGATGAAGAGACACTTTTGGAAAATGCACTGATGTCATCTCGATTCACACATTATTATCGTGTGTTTTGTATAAAGTATTCATTGATTGAAAGATTATGAGGTCAGCAATAATCCAAAAGCTGTGTTTGATCGCCCGAATTTTTAGTCATGATAGAATTGAATAGGATAGGATATGAAATCCAGGGATGTTGCCATATCCTATCATATGTTTGGTAAATCGCAGTAATAAAGCTGGATATGTTCATATCATATCATATTCATTGTTTGGTATATACGATATATTAATGTAAAATGAATTTGAAAAAGCGCAAGCGAAAAATATAAGAATCTATTATAATTCACTGTTGAATCTAGTAAAAGAAAGAAAATATAAACATTCGACTTTTGCTGAAAAGCTTTGTTTTTTTCGCGACATTTGTTAAATCTCAATATGAAACACAAGGTTATGGAGGAGAAGGAGCTTTGACTCTCTTTCTGCTTTTCTTAGACTTTTGATATGAATCAGAAAGCTAAGAAGGAAAGTAAGTTTCAACTATCTCGCTATTTTCGTGAAATTTTATAATCATGAAACTTCTACATGAACCAGAAGACGGAGATGGAGATGCTAATTTTTTTAGAAATTATATTACTCGTTCTCTTCAAGAATTAGAAAGATCATTTTCAAATTTGAATATATTTACTTAAAATCTAGTTTATTTTACTTAATTTTTATTATTTTTTAATTATAAACCTCCTTTTATCATTATTTTGACTCCCTTCCATCATTTCTTAATAAAAAAATTTCATTAAATAACAAACTATACTATTATACTTAAAATATTTAATGATATAAATACTATGTGTGTGTGTATACACATACAAACTATTTATTATAAAGAAGAAAGAAATCAAATTATAAATATGATTTATAAAAAATTAAAATAAAATAAAAATAAAAATATTTTTTTATTTTGATTTTTCTTTCTAACATTAGAATTCAAATATTTAAAAGTAATTATTATTTTAATTTTATTATATAAGAAGTTTGTTATTCAGAAAAATAGTTTTTATAGCATAAACAAAAAAAAAATCATATCCACCTTTATCTTACCTCCCCTCTAGGATAATTATATACAGGCTATATCACTCTTATATCATGTTATATCATATTTTGAGTAGAAACCAAACACAGGATATGATAAATTTTATCATATCCCGACTTATATCGCGACTGCCAAACGTAGCCAAAGTGTTGGACTTCCTTCTTTCTTTTGGATTTCTCGCACAAATTTTGGGCCTTTTCGAGTATAATTTGGAGATTTGGCATTGCACGCAAGGGCGATAGAAGTCGATTTTGCGGAAGCCCACGAATTCATTCTCTACACCTACGGCCACGGATCGACGGGGGACACATGCCCTCGCGAACTTCACGTGAGCAAACAAGAGCACGGTAAAAAAAAAAAAAAAAAAACTCAATGCTCCCGTCGGTTGACCTTGAGAACGGCTTCGAGAATCGAAAGCATTTAATAAAAGTTCGAGAGGACGAATAGAATACCATATCTTTTCGTAAAAAGCTCATTCATTCATTCTTGGTTGGTGCTGAATAATCGAGCAATAGACTTCTTTGGATCTCTTTATCTTTTCCGATGGTGATGAATTTAATAACGGCGTCGTGTTTGTTAGCTTTGAGAAAAAAATGACATGAAGGTGTTCCATTTTCCTTTCCCCCCCTTTTTTTTAAAGAAGATTCCATTGCAAGAAAAATCCAATTTTCTAATCAACAAGATTTAGATCCCCACGGCCATAAAGATTTTTGTATCGCCTAAACTGCGGTATTTTAGGCGTACGATTAACACGGCGAAATTCATTTAATTTGAAATTAACTTAAAATGGAAGTAGTGGAACGACTTCAAAATTTTAAATGAAAAGATAATACCCCGAACTATGATAAAAAAAAATCGACCGAAAAAAAAGTGCGATCAAATAATTGATCAAATATATAGAACAAGAAGAAAAAAAAAAGAAACATTGTTTTAATACATGTGAAAATAAGAATAAATCGTCGGAAATCAAACACACACAAAGAAAGTCCCTAGACAGACCATTGATATGGGCTTGCCAACCCAATGGGTTGACTTTTGTGGGCCTCTTTTTAAAGACGAAGAAATTCCGAAAGCCCATTTTCATTTAAACGGAAAAAATTCAAATTCTTTAAAATTTTAATAGAAAACAACTTTAAAAAGAAAATTCAATTAAGAAATTAAACCCTGGGAGTGGGAGAAGCTGCTGTTCGTTTTCCGACACTCACCTTCCGCGCCTCTCTCTCTCTCTCTCTTAAATCGGGTCTGACCGAATCGACGACCGGCACCCACCGCGCCGGCGACGACCAGCCGCCGAACGCCCCCTCGTTTGTGGTTTTTGCTTCATTTGCTGCGTTGAAGTCGAAGCTAGTAATTGGTTCTTGGTAAGATATCTCTTGCGGTTGGTCTATCGCCTTGGTCTTTCTTCTCCTTCCAGATTGCTGGCTGACGCGGCGATTCAAGATCGCCGGCGTCTGTTCACCAGCTCATTTTCCTCAACCGTGATTCAGTTCTTACATTGATTAGGAAATTAGATGGATTCGCTATCGCGGGGGGCTGATTGCGTCTCTGAAATTGCGCTTCGGTTCTTGTGGACGCGCTAATTCTTGTTCTGTATCCGCGGTTGTCTTGTGATCGTTTGGTCTCAATCTGATTGGGATGCCAGCTTTTTAAATTTCTTGGTCTTCCTCAATTTTCAATTCATGGGCAGCTGATGAAATCTCGAATGTACGATGATCTGATCTGATCATCAGGTTTTCGGCTAAGCCAGTGCTCGTTCTTTTTCGCAAACGATTTCTGTATCATTTGACGAGAGAGTTACCTACAGATCCGAAACGATTCTTTGTTTGGGAGTTAGCATTTTGCTCTCCTGTTCATAGTTTTGTTTTTCCTATTTTGTGGGGGATTTAGTAAAATTTTCCTTGTTTGATGACCAGTGTTAGAATATATGAACACCTTCCTGATGGCTATGTTTTGGCATATGGTTTCTGTGGCAGGTAGAAGCAATGAATTGGGTTCAACGCAAAATCTACCTTTATAATGTCACCTTTGGGCTCTACATGTTGGATTGGTGGGAACGCTATTTGTTCAGTATCCTAATTCATAATTTCTTTTCCCTCGATCAAACATGTTGTTCCATGTCTTTTTTCTTCGTCTGTGAATGCATTCAATGTTCTCTCACGGTGTTATACAGTTAGTTTATTAACAAAGTCCTGGAGTTCTACATTAGCCTTAATTAGGACTCTCCCTTTCTGGTACACATCGGGATTAATACAAGAATTTTGTTGCTTGCAATGACTTCCATCCTGTACCTCATCGAGAATTCTGGGCTGTTCAAACGAGTCGTGTTCTTTCAATGTCATTGTCAAGGCAAGCATGTGGGTTTAGTCAGGATTGTGAATTTCCTTTCTCTCGAAGTTATTATGTAAGCCATTTTTGAGAAATATGGTATAATTTACCCTTTCTTCATGTTTTTTTTGGTAAAGACCCTTTCTGCATGTTCATCTTGGGATTTCCTAAACATCCACAGATACTCTGGTAATTGTGTTGCTGTGGTTCATGCTTTACAACACTTCACGTTATGTAACTACGCTCTGCAAAAGGTAAACCAATAGTCCAATCCTTAGAATCTCTCTCTCTCTCTCTCTCATAGCCCGGCAATAATGTACTGTCGTGTATGGAGGGTCAGCTCTCCTTTTTCTGGATCTTGTCTCATGCACTTTTTCTAGTTTCTGAATTTCCTGTCATTAATCACCTACTTCCGTTTACCTCTAGTCGGGATATCTTACTTCTGGTACTTCTGTGAAAGTTCTTGTGTTGATTATGGCCTGAGCTTGGATAGTGCAAAAGAGAATACTGAACTTTACAGAGCATAGATACTTACTCAAAAAAAAAAAACTTTACAGGGCATAGATTGATTTATCTCAACACTCGTCCTCTGTTGCAATCAAATCAATGAATAAAGAGCTGATAATCAAACTTTTCTTTGCAATGATGTTTCAGCATGTATGGTGAAGCACATCAATTTGAGGGAGCTAAATGGGCGTGGCATTTTGACAGAACTGATCAACACCATAGGACATGATGCTCTCTGTTTCATACTTAGGCTTGGGGACTATTTTGGTGAAGTGCGCATGTGTCTCGTGCACCTTTCTAGCAAGAATTTTGTAATTGCGGTCTGATCGTCAACGGTTTTATCGGATAGGGACCAATCCCCATTATGTGAAGTTTAAATGATCTGCATTACCTGCAAGACATTTTCATGGCTAGTCCCGGATGCCTTGCCTTGCCTTTCGTCAAGTATTGTTATTCTTTTCGTACTTTTACCTTGACTATTCTTTGTGTACCACTACTCCTTTCAAACAAGCTTGGAATATTGGCATTTTGTAAGCTGTGCTCTCAATTCACTGGAAAGCGAAAAAATTCGGTTGTCCTGATTGCATCGAAAACCTAAGACCCCAATGTACTCGCTGAGTATGCTTCTAATAGATGCTTATGCGGCATGATTTATTGCTTCTTTCACTTGGATGTATAGGGGGCATAGACTTGTAGTCTAATCCTTTATGATATGGTTTAGTTATTATCAATGTTGATTTTGGGGGGGAAAAGATGTTTTCGTACGTGTGTTTGGGTGCGTGCTTTCTAGTGTTTGGGTGCGTGCTTTCTAAGTTTCTATGGTTTGATTGCTTTCTACTTTCTGGTTCCGAAAGACCCAATTAAAGCTGGACAGTCTGGCTTGGCTTCCGCACTTGGGTGATTTCAGAATCATGAAGGTGTTATCTGGCATGAATCAGATTTGTGTAGTTTTACATTGAAATCTGTATTAAAAAGTAAAAAAATTATATTATGAATCCTATCTGTTGGCTATAGAATTTTTTTTTTAATCCGAAGCAAGGGATGCATAATCATTAGATCTATTGGCTGGGTATCTGGTCTGGCAAGAATCAAACCAAAATGCAATATAAACTAATAGTCTAAAAACTTTGGTTTAGTTATTGAATTTGTCGTTGGAAAAGATATCGGTACTTAAGATGGAGCGACCCTGGATGGCATGTTGGGGTTCTCTTCTCTCATCATCCTTTCGAACTGGAACTTTTAGAATCAGTGATGAATGATGATATTGCGCTAAATGTTCTTGCAAATTTCCTCACATTTCATATACTTTCAGAAGCAGGGTTGCCGGTGACAGTTCAGTTAAATTCACGTGTAAACGTGAAATATGATCAATCCACCAATATTTCATTGTTGTGTTCAATGTATGAGCCTGTGTAAAAAAATTTCACGCCTTTGTTCCTAAGAAGCTCAAAACGAGGGCCTCTCTATCGGCCTTGGTGGCGCATGGGTCATCATCGAACGCAGAGAAATGATTCTACAATGCACAGAAACGTTACAAAATCAAATGGAATGGTAAGCTCACAGATTATATGAACTCGTTAATGTACGTCAAGAGATGGACGCACGTGCATTTGCATGTAAAACTTTCAAAAGTACACGAGAGAAAATAATCAAGTGTTGATATTTAGATCTCCACAACCAAACGAGCGACTGAATGCTTGTTGACATCGCGCAGCTCATAAAGGAAATGGCCGTCGCCTTCTCCCTACTCGATCAGTCACATTAAAAATACGTGTGTCAAAAACAGATGGCCTAAACTTCCAAAACTAGTCTCGCGTTGCAAGGAATAGGATCATAAAATACAAAGATGATGATTATTGAGGCTTTAAGAGTGCCTATCAGCTAGTATCTGCTTTGTTCTTTCAAGTATACCAAAGAATATTGAACCTCCAATACCGATCCAGAGTACCCTCGGTCCCATTCCCTGCAGCACATAAACTTCTGATTACTTCAACAAGTTCATAAATCTATACTTGGACTTAGTTATGTCCTGACACCTCGTATAACCTCAACTGGTATACAAGACTACATGGTAGTTCATCTATCCCTACCCTGACTCAAATTTGATTCGCCTTCATGTTAGGGTAGCATCTGTGGAATTTAAGACATACTAGCGGAGCTTGGACATGCCGGGATAGCATGATACGATGAATTCAGAAAGGAGCCGCTTACACAAGGCTAGTGCGGGTATATCTACATTGCTTCGGATAATTCCTTATATTAACAGGAGAATAGGCAATACCTCAGAAGCTCAAATGGCCTGAAGCGAGTGGTGAGACACAATGAAACCCTCAACCAAATGGAAAATAGATGAATCAACTAGGAAAGAAGAAAAATATTAACTTTTGGACTTGTGACTGCCCCTTAAAGTATTCCCAACGGACACTCAAGCTAGTATAAGACCTGAAGAAGCCAGTAACTAATTCTACGACGCGAATGCGCTCATGTAAAATAATCAAACCTTCATAAGAGCAGCAGGTCCTTCTTCTTGGACAATGTTCTTGACACAGTGGGCAATACTTCTGTATTGTTTTGTTGCTCCCTATATACTCAAAGAGGAAATAAAAGAAACATCAGGAATGACTGAGGACCAAAATGCAGGTATACCACAACAAAAGGAACCTAAACAAAGAAGTAAATATGAACACGCCCCCTACCTGAACCATTAATCTAGTTTTTATCACATCAAGAGGAGTTGTTATAGCTCCAGTAATCGCACCTACAAGCACCACAATCTCAATTAAGAAGTGTACATTGAGAGGAAAGTTGTCATCCACCTAATCATCCAGCCATCTTAACCAGGATTTTTATTAACAATTAATCTAAAATTTAGGCTCATGAATTCGGAAGGAATGAGCCAAGGAGAGAGTAATACTCCAAGATAATGCTCTGGGGCAGGCCCCAATCAATGCTGTTTACGAATTAAGATATCTTCGTATTGCAGTTAGCTTCTCAGCTAATAGGACGAGCCTGAATTTTACCTACAAGGTTGCCTCATTGGAACTGAAACCAAGAGGAGGTGTTACTAACAAACTAGCAGTACTTTCCTACTGAAAGTAAATGACAGATATTTTGCCAGGTGTTCTGATATTTTAGGACAGTGATTACAGCGATTGCAGTAACAGCTAGTCATGCATCACAGATGGAAAGCAGCTCCAACAGAATATCTGAATTTTAGACTGTCGATATAAATTAATAAGTAGCAGTATTGGAGTAGAAACAGATGCAGTACCCCTTTAAAAACTATAGTTGAGTACAAACCTAGTAGATGGTAAATCTACTATTGGTGTATTCCCTGCCGTCACAGTAATTCTGAAATCTGGAATCCCAGTAATTCTGATGGAGAGAATACTTCTCTTTTTCATCCCTCCCATTCAAAAGACATTACTACTTATATCGACAGTACTGAGGTTTCATCATTTCAACCTTTTAGATACATCTCTCTTGCATATCGATTTGATTTTTTATGGTAAGAAACAGTAACCACTTATTAACGACCAAAACGTTTTACTTTTTCAATTTGTAGCAATGTACACAGTTTATTATCTGTAGATAACCTCGATTAAGGGTTGTGTTCTCATTTTTTACCATGATAATAGTTTGCACTTGCATTCTGCAAATGCAGCTTAACTTTACAATCAAAGGTTTCAAATAAAATCAGCCAGATTGCAACTCAGTCTATGAGAATAAAAAAGATATTGATTAATAGTCAAGTACATCAGGTATTTGGGCCCAAAAAAACATGCACAGGCGGAAACTTTACCGGCAAAAGCACCAATGATAGCATTTTCATGATCTTTCAATTCTCTCTTGGCCTGCAATGAACCAAAAGAATTACGACATCACGAGAACAATTTGTTGCCCATGTACAAAAGATTTCTTTGGTTTCTGACATGTTTTATCAATTCAAAGCAAGTAAAACTTGAAGTTCCTTGAATAAGAATATTACAACATCCAAGACCATAGAATGTCCTATCGGTGCATGATGACAATAACAAACTGCTCTTTAATGAGACATACAGATATTTCATTTATTGCCAGCTAATAACAAGAAAATGTTTTCCTCATTCGCTTGCTTGTGATACAAAAAGGAGAACTTGTAAACCAAGGACTTCGATAAATTGGTGAATTATATATTAACTTGGGTAGTCTGGTCGTAGACCTTAATTAAACTAGAACTCTTCATAAGTAAATTGCTGAAATCAATCGTATGCTATGTACTACAGGAAAAGAGCTCAACTTACCACAAGCCTGTAGCCTATGCGAAGTTGCTCATAAATGCAAAACTGCATGGCATCAAATGGCAAATCTCGCAATAAAAAGGACCCATATCCCTACGTTGGGAATGACAAATTAATATTTATCATCTTGAAGACAAAACTAAAAAAAGATCTTTCGCAGACCTCAGAAATTACAAGCTTTTCAGCTCACCTATATTTCTGTACAGGCAAATTACTATACTTTGTCTGTTTCATTTCAAATAATACTAAGGGAGTAGAGCTGAAGATGGAAGACTACATTATCGATAATGATGAATACGTGACGAGTAGTCAGAAATTTGAATGATCTTCCAAAATAAATTGCAGTCTACATACTGCGTAAAGGCCCTTAAAACCCTCTCTGGCAATAATGAGACGGACAGCACTAGGGGCAGAAGCAAAATCCCGAGTTTGCATTCTTTGTTTAACCACCTGGAAATACACAGATATAAACACCAACTCAGAAAGAGCTGAAATGAAAATGTCAAAAAAACTTTTTATACCTCAGTGGGTACACGAACAATAGAAGAAGCAAGCCCTCCAAGAGCACCTGCAGTCTGAATCAAGGACATCTCAATACAATATACAGCCTTATCTAGATACCCGAGATAAAGTTTATATATGCATCAAACCCGAAAAATATATCCCATCTACAGAAAATTTGTGGCCAAACCAAGAGGAACCCCCTAAGTTTGTAGATGACAGGCATGACATATATAACTTGCCAAAAAGGAGGTACAAATTGGTGTTGCCTGGCAATGGAAAAGAACTAGAATATAGCAAGACACGTAAAAGACTAGCATCAAGGAAAATGTGTGTGCTCATTTTGGTAATTTCCTCTCTTTCTTTTTCTTTTATTTTTTTCCATTTGTACTTGGGTTTTTCTTTTTTCTTTTTCTTTTTTTTTTTTGGGGGGGGGGGGGGGGGGGGGGGTTGGTTGCGGTGCGATGAAAGCAAATCTAAGAAACTTCCATGCATAAACAACGAACTATAATGTAACGAAATTGAGGAACCTAATAATGAGGAAAATGTTTGAGAAAAGCTCAAATTGGAAGAGAAATAATCAATGAAGGGTTTCAACAATTACCAAATGAGCAAGCGCACTTAAGTTATCTGGAAAGGCCCTTAGCAATTTCTGTTTCGTTGGTTCATAGACACCAACAAATATTGCAGAAGCCCTGCATAGATCATCAGTTACTGTACATGAATTCAAAGACAGCCAGTAGAAAAACTTAAATTTCTGTTTGTTACTGTACATGACTTCAAATACAGCCAGTAGACAAACTTAAAGCTGCCAATATACTGTCAAAGAAGATGGAAATATCTTATGCCGTAAAGTTTGTATACATAAACCAGGACAACTTCTGCTTTTTTTATGTACATGCCTGTTTTGCTGCCTAAAGTTGGCACCCTAAAAATGCCCCCTAATCCATCATATAAGTAAAGAAATAAAAAAGGAAGCATTCTGTCACTCATCATATGAATAGGACACATATGCGACTCATATAATGAGGAGCTCCTGCAATGCAGTCGGCAAACAAGCCAAGATACAATTGTAGAAGAGAAAAAATGCCACATACAATTGTACAAGTGATAAACTCCGAGGGCATGCCCTGATTTCTTTTGAAACATCTTTACCAACAACAAAAAGTACTCTGAATACTATGTATCCTCCATCTGAAAACTCGAGGACAATGATTGCAAGGGTCTTGGGTCAAGAGTAACTGAAGGTTTTTAATATCCAGACACAAAGAAGGTCATGTCTGCAGCTGCCAATCGGAAGGTAAAAGATTAGAAGCCGAGCAATCCGGTGAAAATTTTTCATCTCATACTCAGCTGGCTGTGCAAAACCAAAAGGACATCAATCTAGATTAATTGCTCCAGGATTTCTCAGGTCAATTTTCTCTCAATTCGCGAGCAGGGAGGGGGAGGGGGAGACTACTCATTTTTCATGTTTATAATCTAGGAAGGTACAATTTTACATTTATTTGAAAGTGCAAACACGGTTCAAAGTTATGGAGCACCCATAATAAATTCCAAACTTCATATGAAGCATATGCTAGAAAATAACTTACTCCAGCAATAACATAATAAAGCTCAACCCACTAGTGGGGTGGGCTAATCTCTTCCAGAACATCCTTTATGAATGATCAATCCCTTGAAAGCCTAATGTGTTGTTTTGAAACTAGGGAGGGGAGGAGAATTGAGGGGTAGAGAACGAAAGTTACTAAAAAACTAAAATTTTCCCTCTGTCTGCTTCCCATAATAAATGTCATTCTGATTAAGTAATATGTGCAACTCAGAAACGCTTGTCAAAGGATTTCGAGTGCAACTGTTTAACCCTATCTCCTAACGGGTTACCTACAGGATAGCAACTAATATTTCTCTGCAGTTTTAGAAGGACAATATTGCATTTTTTAACATAAGTTTTCCTGCATTTGACTCTTCATCTCAGCGATGTAATTTTAATGTGTCTCAGTGTGGATATAATGGCCCCTTTTCTACCATAGCTTCTGTTATAGGATTATTGTTTCCTTTGATATGCAGCTTCAGAAGGTCAGAATTGCCTGTCAATTCAATTTGATAAGGAAAATGTTGCTTTCATCATTTATTACTTCATAGCCAAATGATGAGAAGATAGAGGAGACAATGGTCACATAACAAGCTTCGTGGAGAGCTAATCCTAGCTATTTGCTCTTTCCTCCTCCAAGAATATTCTAAGGCACTATTACAACTATGAATACTTACGGTAAAACACCAGCAAGATTTCCAGCCAGGCCAGAGTACAGGCCCTTCAATACAATTTTCCCGCCACCACGAGCTGCCTTAACATCAGAGTCATTTGTAGCCAATCAATATAATGCAAAGAACCAAAGTTAAGCTATTACAGTAAACTAATGACCAATACAAGGAGAAAACCGAAATAAGATATGCAATGATATAAATAAAGTAAAAAGTTGCAATCCAACCTACATCTTCCAAACAACTCTTCTGGCTAAAACACCTACAATTAGCCAAATGTCGAACTTTTAAATAATCAGGTGTTGAGTTTTGCATATCCAGATTCTCTATCTGCATTAGAAAATGGAGCTATGGTGCCCTACATTAGCTCATATATGTTCCAAAACAAGATGAATCACAACCGTCATGCATTGATAGCTTTAACAAGGATGAAGCATATATTTTTCAGTCAAAGAGGTCATCTATATGGTTTGCAAAAAATACAGGGGATTAAATTATAACTTTCCATCAGTTCAAAAGGTTTCAGCTTAACTTCTAGCTGTTTCTGTTGAGACTATTGACGTGGAAAGGTTTCGAGAGAACTTGAAGCGAACAGCCGTATTCAAACAAAATAAATCGCATTTGTCTGAAGCTAACAACAGTAAAATAGGGAGAACAACTGCAATAAAAAGGCAGTATTCCAGATAAACATATGCTGCTTGGTCAGTGGCAGCAAAAACAGCCCGATATTCATCAAAATAAAATTAACTTCAAGTCACTAGAGTTGCAGCAATTTGAGCTAAACAACACTATTTGTCGCAACAGCCTCCCAACTACTAATTTGCACTCGAAGTTTTGTGCATTGTGACAATTGGAGGACAGGCAAACAAAAGGATTGGTTGAGCACCTAAGGATTTAATCTTGCCTGAAGTCTAGTTTTGATGGTGTCGATTGGGTAAAGTGCTGCTTCAACAACAACGCCAGCAGTACCTCCAGCAATAACGCCCTCTGCAGAGTCAATGAAACACAATCAGACGATCAAAGAAAATTCTTCTTTCCTTCTGCGAGATTTACTAGCAAATCGAACGACGTTCTTTACAATGAATGACGTGAAATTTTTACCAGCAAATATAACGGGAGGAAATGTCTTTCTAAGGTCAAGAAAAACACACAGATAATGTGATGTCTTTCGCTAAATGGAATAATACAAAAAGAAGAGGACGTGCACAAAAGAAGGGAGAAAATTGATCAAAATGACCGTAAAAGAGTCATCCTTTACCATTTATGATGCTACAATTGAAGGAAGTAGTAAGAGAAAATAAATCAAAAGAAAAAATTTGTTAAAAATAATTAATTCAGATTTGGGTCGAATGAATAAATGGGACATACCATGTACTATACGCCAAAAATCCAAAGGCCGGTCTTCCCGGACACTAACTTGCAGAGACTTCCTTCTCTGGCATTTGCTCAAATGGCTGTCCACCCCATCTGTTACAAAAGGCATTTATCCAAATCATCCAAATCGCACAAGCACACCACAGAATGAACTTGTTCAGTCCCACACCAAAACCGCCCAACATTCACATAAAAACCACAATGCGATTCAGATAACACGAGCTCATGCCAGCGAGAGCAAAAGCGAGGTTTTGACTGATCTCAACAGCAAATGAAGTCCACGAAACAAGGACTTCTTCCCCCCTCCCCCCCCCCCCCCCCCCCCCCACAAAAAAAAAAAAAAGACGATTAGCTTACCGTGTTCAGCAGAGGCCTTCGTTGAGCTTTTGGCATCAAAAGAATCCATGAATTCGCAGGCGATTTCCAGCTGAGATTGAATGGACTTCGAGCTGATACGAGACGGATTGAAGTCGAACCCGCCGCGTGATCGGGAACTTGAATTGAAGCGGGAAGCAGCTGAAGAGGAGGAGCCTTTATGACCGCTCGGCTTGTCTCAGAAGAGGAGGGGCTGCTCTGTGACTGTGACGGTCGGGTCGGTTCGGATGGGCCCATACAGTCGGGTTAAATTGGGCTCTCAATCCGCCCAAAATCCATGACCAATTATGGGCCCTGGCAATTTACTCTTTTTTTTTTTGGTCAAATATTTGGTCCTTATTTAGATTGTGTATCTGCCCTTCTCTTAAAAGGGCAGGTACCTGCCCTTACGATCTGGGCCATCCATTTTTAAACGGACGGCCCAGATCTCCTATTTTTGGGAATAACTTTTTGGATTTTTTATTTTTTTATTTATTTTTTTAGTAATAATTTAGGCCATCCATTCATAATATGGATGGTCCGGATTCAAAGGACAGGCCATGCCCTTCTAAGGGAAGGGCAGACGATCCCTTCGCTATTTATTTGCTAATTTTGCCGTGATGGCATTTTATTTGGTCCATCAATTTTATCAATATTTCCTGAGAAATTCTAAGACTTGTTTTTTTTTTCCTATGCATGTTCCAACCTTAAATTCTTATTTTTTTTCCTAGATTCAAAGAAAATGAATCAATGGAACACACTTCTAATGACTATCCCGAAATTGGAAGACCAAATATTTGACAGAGAATTTCCCTATAATAATCTCGAGCAGTCAGCTCGGGTAGCGACCAAATTACCGCTCGAAGAATCTTATCGAATTTCGGGGAAAGAGAAAACTGTGTCATATTTTCCTAACTTGGGAAGATGAGATATTTGGAAGAAGATCAACAAAATGCAAAGAATCCTTCCTTCCGCTCTTCCCAAACAAATACAAATCGTCAAGAAAGCAAAAAGTCAAGGGATATTTTCACTGGAAGTAATGGGTGGGTCGAATCGGATTCGGATCAGGTCGACTATGATTCGATCCATATTGATATGTCTAATCCATTTTGACCCATATTCAATAGCACTTACTCGATCCGATCTGCAACTAACTCAGACCCGACCTGACCTGACCCGACCCATTTTGACCAATATTATTAAATCACAATTATATTTTAAGAAAATAATATTACTAAAATACTTCCATACAATAAAAAATCTAGTGAAATTTTTTAAGCGATCCGGACCGACGGCGGCGAACGAGACCGGACTGGGGTCGGCGACCGGGGCATCGACCCCGGCCTCGGGTCGGGTCCCGTCGTAGTCTCCGGTCCTGATGGCCGGTCCCAGTCGCCGGGTCCCAGTCCCAACCATGACCCCGGTCCCATTTGCCGGTCCCAATCGCCGGCCCTAGTCTCAGCCACGACCCTGGTCCCGTTTGCTACCCCGGGACGAGCCCCGGTCCCGGCCGATGGTCCCGGTCCCCTCGGTTTCGACCCCGGCCTTGGTCCTAGCCTCAACCCCAGTCGCAAACCTCGGCCCCGACCTCCGTCCTTGACCCCAGCCTCGGTCGCCGGGCCTGACCCCGGTCCCAGTCACAGCCCCCAGCCTCGGACCTAACCCCGGTAGATGGGGCCGACGCCAGGACTGGGGCAGGGGCCTGCAATTAGGACTGGGCCTACGACCGGCGACCGAGATCATTTGCAATTTGTGTAAGAAAACCGTCCTTATGGGTCGAAAATGGGTCTAGTATGAGTCGAAAATGGGTTTAAATGTGTGATACATTATTGACCCATTTAGTTTTTCTTCAACCTTTTAAACCCATTTTTAGTGAGCCTTTTTAAAAGTTAATGACACACATATAAAACTCTTTTTATACAAAATGTGGGTCAAATATGGGTTTATGACCTATATTGACAACTCTAACTGGAAGTTCTAAAACTTGTAATGAAAGTATAATCGAATTCTAAAGCTTATAAAAAGTGCAATTGAGTCTTGAAACTCGTCAAGTTGATGCAATCGAGTCATTCTGTTAATTTCGTCCAGCTTGACTAACAAATAATGATGACGCGGTCAAGGTCATTCGGAACCTACCTATTTTAGGTTTTAGAATCGATTTCAAGGTGTAGACAATTCCCCCTTATTCTAAAGTAAACTTTTGCGGTGAATTGTAACGTTTAATTATCACCATTTGTTGTTATACTTCACAGATCATAAGTCATATTCAAACACAAAAATGAAAATGAAGCATTAATAAATTAAAAGCGTCAATCATAAATATATATGAAAATGAAAGTTCAGACTAATGGTTCTACATTACACACTAATCATCGAATGCTTTGGAACATTGCAGGATTATGCAAAGACATATAGCGATAAAATCACAAAAACTTTTTGCAGGTTACAGGTTCCAGGATACCTACTCGTCGCAACAGGTTTCCCAATTTTTAGAACATGAAATCTACCCTGCATATATTGAAATCTAGAACCGAACAGGTTCCTTAACAATTCGATTTCAAGTTTTACCTTGGAACCATGCTCACCCTTACTGGATGATCCCCTTCAAGTTTACCAAAATGTGGCATTTATTTCGTTCCAATTGAATTGTTTTTTTTTTTTGGGGAAAAAAAATTATAACTTCAACCTCAAGCTAGTCATGGGAGCGTTTAAGCTAGTCTCACTCTTTCCTCCCTATTTTGTAACTTTTGTTTGAGTTTTCTTATTTTTCTCTTTCGATCTGGATCTGGGGACTATCTCCTCCCGGTCTAGTTCAAGATGCGAGAGTTTGAACTCTCCCGATGTGGTTCTAGATCTAGGAACTATCATCTCCCAGTTTTAGAATTGAGATAAATACGTTTTTGGGATTCTATACTCCTATGCTCTGTTCATGCACAGATCCTCTACTTCTAATTTCAATGGTGATCGCAGGAGCTATGGCTTCTCGCTACCACAAAGAATTGCTCTTCTGAATGTTAGACTTGTGTTCATTCAACCTATTTTAGTTATCTCCATTTTCGGTGTGTAGTCATCACCGGCAAAGAGACGAAATTCAATGATCGACCGCCCTTCATTTTGCTCGACAGATTTGTTCTTATGGAACCCGCGTGTGCTTAATCGATGCTCTGTGGATCCTCCTTATTTTCTGGATTTGACTTTGTTTTGTACTAACCTGGGCTTTACTATGCTCCCATCTGCTTTATTATGAAAGTTTAAGTACTTCTTATATATCATTTCGAATACAATTTTATTTTTCCGACCCAAAAAAAAAGAGAAAGAAAATTTTGCTCCCTGGATCACCATGTTTTTTTTTTTCTCTCGATTTCCACTTTTGCTTCCCCCAACACATCTTTCTTCCCGATCAGAAGCACCGTGGTGGGTCGCACGCGCGGATTGGATGATAAGCCTCACCGAGAGTCGATCACCACACCGATGCTCAGCCGACAACGTTGACAAATCCGAAACACTGCACGCGATTTCAACGCCCCCCTCAAAACGTGCGAAGATAACGAACCCCCCCAACTCCGATCCCTTTTCCACGTTCGGAAAAGTCCAAGTAGGCGCGTTGCAGCTTGAACCTGTCAAAACGCTCTACTTTTCAACGATAGTAATGGGGAAAAAAAAAATCATCTCTCAATTATTGGTGACGTGTCTTCCCCGTGTACTCCTCCACCATTTAAATTGTGACAGCTGGACCAAAAAAAACAATTTTTTTTTAGAAGCAAGGATAATTAAAATTGGGCCCCAGCCACTGCCGTTTACTTTTTTCTCACTTCTCCGTTACTTTTTTTCTCTCTCCCTCTCCTTTCACTTTCATCTTCTCTTTCCTCACATGGCCACGGGGGAGAAGCTCAACTTCATCACCTCCAGAACCTCCCGGCGTTCACCGGCAGGGGTCGCCGGCCCCCGCCGCTCCTTGCCCGGGGGCCGGCAACCCCCGCGGGTCCCTGGGCGAGGGCCGCGACCCTTCGAGGCCCTCGCCGTCGCGGGCCACGGCGAGGGCGTCGCGCCGTCGCCCGCCCTCGCCGCGGCCCCACCATGACCAGATCTGGCCCCGGCGAGGGCGGGCGAGGGCTGAGACGCCCTCGCCGTGGCCCGCGACGGCGAGGGTCGCGACCCCTCTCCTTCGGCCGCGACTCGCCCAGGGACTCGCGGGGTTTCCGGACGACAGTCTCCTTGGCGTAGCCAGAAGAGATCGGATCTCGAATCCGTCGTCGCCATGGAAGGAGGCAGCAGCCCTTCACCGCCGGAGTTTTTGTCATCCTCGCAAATCGAGCCACTCGATCTCACGGAAATGGAGTCGGGGTCCAAGCAAGCTCCCATGGCCAGATGCTTCGAGTCGTCGTCAAGGTTGAGCCCTTCTCCCTTGGCCAGATGCTTCATCAGCGAAGAGGAAGAAGATGGAAGTGAGAGGAGAGAGAGAAAAAGTAACGGGAAGTAACGGCAGTGGTGTGGGGCTTCTCAATTTTTTTTTTTTGTTATTCTTCGGTCCAGATGTTACAACTTAAATGGTAAAGGAGTACATGTAGGCAGTGCTCCCGGAGCACCTAATATTTTCTCCTCCTCTCGGGTACCAGGAAATCACACGTGGCGCTCTGTATCTCTCGCTGATGGCGAAAGACTCCGTTGACTTTCGGCCTCTCTCGGTTTGGATTTTTTCAAAGAGTCTGACTTGGCTAGATCGTCGATCCCGTAAACTTTCATACTAAGCAATCCGTTCAATTTTCCTCTTTTTTCGCCCTCACGGAATCTCTGGCAAGATTCAGCTAGCCGCTCTTCCGCGTCGACACGTGTCGTGATCCCATTGGGTGCATCCCAGCATTGGCGCGTTTCGCATTCGCAAAAGATCTGGTTGGCTTACGCCGGGGATTTTTTCCAATCCTTTTCTCTGTTTCTCTTCTGAAAATTAAAAAAACAAAAAGGATTCGGGGGAGAAGGCAAATCCTAGAATTTATTGCTTGCTCTTGCTAGCGGTCGATTCTGGGTTTCCCAGTATTTATATGATCTCGAGATAGCAACAATCGGGAGAGTAATCATTTCGCTTCAGTTCTTGGGTGGGTGGCATCTCTTTCGTTTTGGGTCTCAGCTTTTTCTTCTTTGCTGGTCACTCTCTGTGGTTCTCGTGTGAGGTTTGATTCCTTTTGCTCTTCTTTTTTTGGCGATCGTTGGTTGAAGAATTCTTCTGGGGTCTTTGATTCTTGTCTGCTTTCTTTGCCAAATTGGTTCTTTGGGGCTGTGTGCTCTCCCCTGAATTGTTTATCTTTGGGTATCTGTCAAATTTCGTTTGCACCAGGTGGTCTTCTCTGGTTCTTGTTTTGGTCAATAGATTCATTTCCCTACTTTATTTGATCGAAGATTGGTAAAAAATGTATATCTTCTGGGTCTTCGATTCTTACAGCTTTCTTTTGAATTGGGTCCCTCCATATAGCTTTGACAAGTGCTTTTGGTGAGACGAATCTGAACTTGCGATCGCGCTAATTGCTCCGACCCTCCTCTGTTTCTATATATGTAGGCGAGGACTTGCATCAAGCTTTCATTGTTGTGTTGGCAGGTACAATCTTGTGCGGATTATATAGTCTGAGAGACAGGATGACGGTGATAACGAACGGATTCCTGGAAGGTTGTTTGCCGGAGGAATTGAAGAAGGTGCTTCGGTCGGTGGCGTCCGAATTGGGGGATGTGACCGACGACATGGACTCGATTCAGATGATCCCTCTGAAGGGGGCCATGACTAATGAGGTGTACCAGATAAATTGGCCGTTGAATGATAAACGCGACGTCGTCAGAAAGGTTTTGGTTAGGATTTACGGTGAAGGGGTCGAGCTCTTCTTCAACCGGGACGATGAAGTGCGGACTTTTGAATGCATATCGAAGCATGGGCAAGGGCCTCGTTTGCTCGGCCGGTTCGCGGAAGGAAGGGTGGAGGAGTTCATCCATGCGAGGGTATGCAATTCTCTCCGATGTTAAGATCTTTGAAAGCACCTTTAGAGAAGTTTTTCCTTAAGTATCGTAATTGCATGACAGGCGCATAATAAGAAAGTTAATAGTATTGATTGTTTCTAACGTACCACGAGACTTCTCAGACTCTTTGAATTTAGGGGACGGAGTTCTGTCTCTGATGAGTAAAGACAACTGAAATCTGTTCTTTATTGTCTCTCGGTTCATTAGAACAGTTTCTCGGGAACACTTCGCAATGGACAAATTCATTGGGTGAGACACGATTGAACGCATTTTTTAATGTTAGTAATGGGGATTTTGTTGTGTTTCAGACACTCTCGGCTGCTGACCTCCGTGATCCGGATGTTTCTGCTCTAATAGCAAGTAAACTGAGAGAGTTCCACAATCTCGAGATGCCTGGTTCGAAGAATGTGGTCCTTTGGGACAGAATGAGGTGACTATCTAGATAGGTTTTGACATTAGTAGAAGCTAAAATGAAAAACAAAGCATCTTTAATGCCTCGTTTTTTGCTGTTCCCAGAAATTGGCTCAAAGAAGCAAGAACTCTGTGCACCCATAAAGACGCGAAAGAATTTCGTTTAGATGCTCTGGAGGAGGAAATTTGTGTGCTTGAGAAGGACTTGTCGCGGGATGACCAAGCCATTGGCTTCTGCCACAACGATCTGCAATATGGAAACATAATGATGGATGAAGAGACGAGATTGATCACCATTATTGTAAGTTTCCTGCCTTGTTTTAGTTATTCCTACAACCATCTGTCTCTGTGCAGTGATTAATCCTTCTTGCTTAAATGGGTGAATACTGAATACTGCAACCATAAGACTCTGCATAGGACAAACAATATTCTGGTTATGAGGACGGCATATCGTAATTACAGATAGAACATGATCTGTGCCAAAAGTACTCGTTCTTGTATTGGTATTTATATGAAATGATGGATGATTTCACCAGTCTTGCAGTTGATTGCATCGAATAAGAACAGTGATTAAAACATTATCTATTTGTTTTACAGGATTACGAGTATTCGAGTTACAACCCTATTGCATATGATATAGCGAATCATTTCTGCGAGATGACGGCAAATTATCACACCGAAACACCTCATATTTTGGACTTTGGGGCATATCCAGGTGATTGTCTCTTTCCGTTTTTAAACCGCTGAACATCACACCCTGGTAATAGGATGGTTCTGTGTATCTGCATCACTATTGTTGTACATTATTGGTCCAACCGTGCATCATAAAACTAGCTGGCACGTGTTCGTCACGAGGACTGAACTTCTCTATCTATCCATGAATTTGTCAACAGGCTTAGAGGAGCGCAAGAGATTTGTGCACAATTACCTGAGCTCTGGAGGTTAGTGCCTGTTTTCTCCTTGCTCATTTTTCTAGAGCTTGATTTGTACCTGGTTGATGTTTGATCTGCATTTGCTTATCCATTGCTTATTATACCTGTTGAATCTACCTACACTCTTTGGGCCACCTTATATTCTAACTCTGTAGTAAATCACGCTTTTGGTTTGATATGTGTATTAGGCCCGTGAAATCCTTTACTTGTTTTTAATCTGTATCAAGCGCAGATTGTGCTGATTTACTTAACAGAACATTTATCAATATAAATCGCAAGGCTTTTTCAAAGTACCAATATAAATTAATCAATCTCTTGTATAACTATGATTCATTAAGGTACATTTTAAGATTAGACCGAAATGCCTTCATCTTCAATCACATCACATGTATGGTTTGTACTCTGTGCAGGCGACCAGCCTAACGACGCTGAAATAAACCAGCTCGTTGAAGATGCAGAGAAGTACACTCTTGCAAACCATCTCCTGTGGGGTTTGTGGGGTATAATTTCGGTACGTTTGCAGTTCGCTATACATTTTCTTTTTCCTAAAGGCATTTTAATTCATCTAGATTTCATGTGTGATATTCATAAAGAAGTGCTGAGTCTCTTGTTCACTTACAGGGCTATGTGAACGACATCGACTTCGACTACAAGGAATACGCGAGGCAAAGGTTTAGGCAATACTGGCTGAGAAAGCCTGCTCTCTTGGGCTCGGGCCGTATTTGCAGTGAATAGATCTATATAGGCAGAGATGAAGAAGCTCGACCGAATAAGGCTGACACATGATGGTTGCTTCACCAGAGCCTTGCGTATACGTCGATGTTGGAAATGTATAGTCGGTCTGCTACTTGTGGAATGGATATAGAATGTATGTTAGGAAAGCCTCGATTTTTTTCGCGGGTGGTGTATTTGGTATTGACTTCAATATATAAGAGCAATGGTTCTTGCTGGTTTGTTTGCTAATGTTTCTGTGACATCTTGTTCTGTGCCATTCCAACTTTCTGCAAAAGAGACCTCTTGGCAATTTCTGGGTTCTTTGTCACATGAATTCAGGTTTGAACTTCCAATTGCCAGACAAAAATTTGCCTATATATCCACTTCTCTCTCTCCCTCTCTGTGTGTAAGCAAAGGCGATCTTGATCTCGTCGTATGAGACAACGATCGAGCGAAATTGACGACTGAGATGTATTTGATTGACAAATTAGCCTCTGTTACATTCCAGCTGGTAGCTAGAATGTCCTCCAATCCTTTCATTTGGTCTCGCTTCAATGTTACATTTCAAAGAAGCAAGAACTCTGTGCACTCGCAAAGACGCGAAAGAATTTCGTTTAGATGCTCTGGAGGAGGAAATTTTTGTGCTGGAGGAAGAGTTGCCTCGTGAAATTGATGATTGAGATGCGTCTGATTGATAAACCGGCCTCTGTTATGGAGAATTAGACAACTGGTCCTTGAAATTTGATCCAATGTGCAATGTCATCCATGAACTTTTAAGTCTTTTGATGTGATCCATGAATTTTAGTTCATCAATGTGAAATGTCATTTTAGTTTTTTCACATGGTTCCTAAACTTTTGATACATATTCGATATGGTCCATAAATTATGTGGGAACGTTCAATGTTGTCCTTTATTTAAAGGCATCGAACATTTTCATATAGTTTAAGGACTAGAGTGAACATGCATTAAAAGTTCAGGGACCTCATTGAAATAATTAAAAGTACAAAGATGACATTACATATTGAGTTAAAGTTCATAGATCATATTAAACAAATTAAAAGTTTAGGGGTAAAATTGCAGATTGAGTTAAAGTTGAGGGACCGTACTGAACAAATTAAAAGTTCAGGAACGACATTACATATCGGGCTAAAGTTTAAGAATCATATGCGTCATTTTCTCGACTCCGTTACATCTCAGATGGTAGCTAAGGGTGCGCATGGTAACACTTCTGGAAGAGAATTTCTGCTTCAAAAGTCAATATGGAGTAGAAATCCGTTGCACATTGAGTTAAAGTTCAAGAATCATATTGAATAAATTAACATTGAGCTAAAATTGAGAGACCGCATTGAACAAATTAAAAGCACATGAACCACATTACACATCGGGTTAAAGTTCAAGAATCATCTGTGTCATTTTCCCCGTTCCGTTACATTTCGGATGGTAGCTAAAATGTTCTCTAGTTCTTTCTTTTTTGGGTTTTGCTTCAACGGTTTTGCCGCGCAGCATCCCCGACGTCCCCGCAGAACACGCCAGCTTTGCTCTAGCACGGAAAGCCACTTAAGAAGCGTATGCACAACGCTATGAACTCCTTGGATAGAACTGAAAGCCAAGTGCAGAATTTTAAGTGTACAGAAATTAAAGTAAAAAGGTATTCGATAATGGTTGAATATTAAGTGCCCATTAATATTATTTTCCTGCCAAATTTAGAATTTTGAGCATTATTAGTAAGTTTGAAACGCATACTTGGCAAATTTCTAATTGCCTATTTTTTCGTCCATTGAATGAGTAAAGTGATCTTATCACTTCCTTACTTAAACTAATCAAAGTGATTTTGGAATTCACTTGAATGTTTCAAGTCAAACTGGATATTTTTTTTACTTGAGACATTCAATTGAAACAAGTGTTAACCCTATTTTTAACTTTTAGTAAGTAAGCCTTAACCCACTGAATTGTAACCGATCAAAGCTTCAATTTTCAAAAAGGTTGATTGCCGTCTCATCCCACGTGACAACGATGGCCCGGTAGAGGGAACATGTCTCCGCTGTATAAGCACTTTATAACGGAGACATGTCTCGTCAAAGTCACCCATGCAAAATTTTGTGTTTTTTTTTTGTGCCTTAACAAAGAGAGCAAATATTAAAACAAGTTAAATAACTGATATTAACGAAGATAAAAATATCCTGTCGTGCAAATGTTTTTCAATCTCGCTTTTTCAAATCTCCCCCAATTTAATTTTCTTTTAAGGGGGCAAAAAAAAAATTATCCCGGTATATAATCTTTTCAAGATTTTCTTAAACTTCCTTTTTCTCGTTATCAGAATTTAGAAGGAAACAACTCTTTTTCTGAAACAAAATAAGAAAAAAATATCTTATTGTGAGTCTTATTTAGTATAAACACTATTATGATTAGCTCAGTTGATTAGGACGTACTTGAGATTGTGTGGTTAGGTGCGCTGGTCCCAAGTTCAATTATTCCCTAGCTGAGCACTTATGATTTAAGTGGGGGGCTATGGTGATGGGCTGCTGTGCTAGTCTCCCTCGAGGAATAATCGAGGCGCGTGCAAGTTGGTCTGGACATCTCGGTTATTAAAAAAAAAAAAAGCCACTATTATGATGACATTCTCTATCTACCTGCGCAAGCACCATCCACGGGCCATACGTGGCACTGCTGGGTGGGAGTGTCATCTGACTGTTTCCCCAGGAGGAGGATTAACTCCATGGTTGAATACATTATTTTGTAGAAATTAATTCATGAAGCATGCAATAATCTCCTAAACACAATGTCATTAAATATGCAACAGTTGCATATCCAATTCACTATTTGATCTTATTAAAAGATGGCCTTTAGGGTTCTTATTCTTGACAAATTAAAATAAGGAAACGACTATCTTTTTTCATGACATGCAAATTCATTTTTTCGAAAAATCAAAGTTACTTTTTAAAGATTAAGAATAGCATCCAAAACTCATAGAAAACAAACCAAAAAAAAATTTGGATAAAGTATTGAAAGATCGAGTTTTCCAAGATTATATCTGATTTGAAAAAAGATAAATTTAATTATTATATAAAAAAGAGAAAGATATAACAATTTTAAGAATGTACAAGAGATTTAAAGATCGTGTCGTAATTGCTTCAGTTGATTTTAAAATCACGATATTATCCATTGTTTATTCAAAAACAATTTATTGCACCTTAAGAATTGGGCATGCATGAAATTTTGGTGTAAAAATTGGTGATATGAAAAATCCATGTTTAGACTGAAGGAGACATGTTTAACAAATAGCCATGGACACTCGCAAACACAACCGATATCATCCCTCACTATATGCAAAATAATGGTTGACATATATGATATTAATGCATATATATTTTTTTTGTTTCCAAATATTAATGCATGTTGATACTAGAACTGTATCTAGAATTTAATTATAGGTATCTAGCAGATTTCGGAAAGCAATTAATGAGAATAGGAGAGGGGGAAATCCTGTTGAGTGATGGGCTGGTCAACATGCTTATCCTTTGCTATAAAATTTTTTCCGGATTAAGGGAGATGCAAGAAAAAGAAGCCATCATCCCAGAAAACAAGTTCAAGAAAATCAATAAATGGGTTGAGATATCGAGTTTCGAAAGATGGAAAATAATCTTCAATGGGTCTCGAGGGCATTGACTAAAAAGCCCTCTCCCCGACTTTTGGCACTCCACTTGTTCACACTTGTCATTGCTGTTGCAGACACCAGTCACCATTTTGAAGGCTTGAAGAGGAGGAGGGCAGCTTCTCTTTTACAGTCTCTCTGTATCAGTCTGAGGGGGAGAGGAAAGAGAGAGAAGAGAGAGAGAAGAGAGAGAGAGGTTGAGGTTGATAACAATGGCGCCAACAAGTTGGGACTTGAGACTGGTTCCAGATTTGAAGGATCGGACGAACATGGAGTGTCTTCCTTTCTCAGTGATACCCACTGTTCCAGTCAAGGAGGTCCCTAGGGTATCTCTCTCTCTCTCTCCATTTTCTTTTCTGTTCTTTTCTTTGTTGAATAGCACATTTGTAGTTTTTTTTTTCCCAGACAGTGATTTTTTTTTTCCCTTGTGTCTCTCTAACGTAGATAGATCGATGGAAGAATGTCTTGTTTGAAATAATCACGTTCTCATAAACTCAAACTTTAATTAATTAAAATTTGCGATGCCTTATTTCGCGAACAACGAATAATTTAGAAAATATTTTTAAAAAATGATTGCCGCTTAAAATAATTAGTCAATGAAAAATATTTTTATTACATAATATATTTTTTGTTTCTTCATTTTTATAAACGATCCAATCGGTTGGTTGTAGGATAATATTTTTTAAATTATTTATTTTCGCGAGATAAATGAAGTCATATATTGTCTTTTTAAAAAGCAAACCCCACTGCCATTTATTATAAATTCTGGCATCGAACAAAAAGATAATAATAAAAGAATGAAATTGGTGCCAAAATGGTAAAAATCAATTTTGAATGCAAAGGCTAGAAAACCGGGGTTCCTTTCTCTAGGTGATTTCCAAAGATCTGTATCCAGAATAATTCTCATGTACTTATTACAGTACATTCAATTTACTTGTTTTGGTTTATTCACTACGATCTCGTCATGAATTTGGCGGGCATTAAGATTGTGCCTCGATTGTTCTCTTTCGTTTGTTTTAACGAAATAGAGAAATGCTTGGATTCACAACTCCAAAATGAAGAGATTACGTCGCGCAAAGCCTAGACCCGACGCAGCTAATTGTTTTCAAATGCAGTAATAAGCCTGTCGCGTTTTTTCGCACGACGATCCCCCGAATTTCCTAAGATTGCAACACAATCATGACGAGACCCTACATGTCTTAGGTTGTGTTGGACGTGACTAGAGAAAACTAGAGAAACAAATCCTAATGACGCAATTGTTTTCTCCACAGCCGAGCCACGGGGAGGATACGAGCGAATTGGATGAGAAAGACCCGGTGGACTCGTTTCGCCTCGGCGATCTTTGGAAAGCTTACGAGAAGTGGAGTGCGTACGGGGCGGGCGTCCCGATAGTACTGCCTTGCGGCGAATCGGTGATGCAATACTATTTCCCTTCCCTGTCAGCCATTCAAGTGTTCACGTACCAGAAGTTTCCGACCGCGCTCGGGTCTCTATCCATACTTACTTGCAGCTAAAGCTCTTTGAACGCGACCTTTCTTTCACATTTGCCAAAGTAGATTAAAAATTAGTTCTTAGATAGATCTAACGCAGAGATTTTTCGAGAACGGTCCTGAATAATCCTTTATCGCGGATTAAAATTTATGTCGAATGCTTGATGGATGAAGGTTTTCTGGGGAGGGCTCTTCAATGGAGTCTGAGAATGATGCCATGAGCGATGGAAGCAACAGGAGCGGATCCTCAGAAGTGCTGAGCACCGACTCCTTCGACAAAAATCTCTTTCATGGCAAAATCCCTATTCACTTTCTTGCTGATGGGTTTTATTTTTAAATTTAATTTTTTTTTGTTGGTTGGTCTAAAGATTTTTTTTTTTTTGGGGCGGGGGTTTAAATTTTTGTTGGGCATTTTCAGACATTGATTTTAGGATGCAAGAAGGGTCGGAGTCGGAGGAAACGCCGGAGTATCATCACGGGGAGCTATATTTTCAATACAATGAGGTGTTGAATCCATATGCTAGAGCTCCCCTCGCTAAAAAGGTGAGTAAACCTTTGGATATGCTAAAAATCCATGAATAAACATTGTTATTTGGTCATGATTTCAATATGATTTTTCCAAATGATGATTAGATTAAAGAGCTGGCAAAGAAGTATCCCGGCTTGACGACTTTCGAGAGCACTGACCTCACTCCATATAGTTGGGTGGCCATCGCTTGGTACGTATCGATATTCGTCTCTTAACTCGCAAGGAACACGAATTAGCAACTGCTAATCTAGTGTCGAGATACAAAGAAGAATTGGTCAATGAACTAATTATGTATTGAATGGTCCTTTTATGTTTTCAGGTACCCAATCATTCAGATACCGGTGATGAGGAACCAAAAGGAGTTGTCTGCATCTTTCCTCACTTATCACCTGTTGTCATGGTCTACTCAGGGTTTGTGTCCTCTCACGCTCATTCTTATGTTCATAATTAGTTTGATTATTCGGATACCGGCGACGAAATCCATAGCGCTTTTTTTGTTCTCTCGATTGTCTAGCTTTCGAGTCGCCCTCGCTTAAAGATATGGGCAATGCTACCTGCTAAATCGACTGGAAATGGTTTCATCATTCGATGTGACGATATCATGTTGTGTGCTTAAACATGCTTTGTCGAACGACATATGGGGATCACTTCTAACATCGCTCGATAAGTACGATTCGGATCCAATGTATCTAGCATTTGTCTAGAGAAGTATGCGAATCGAATGTCCTTATCAAAGTTAGATGTACGTAACGCCATTGTACTCTTTTTTCAAAGACTACAAGTTCATCTTTGTGTCCGTTTATTGGTACTGCGGTTTAAACATTTTGAAATAGTTCATGGCGGCTCCACGTACAATATTTGTACAATTTTTTCTGGGGTATTCCGAGAGGTTTACGATAAGCTAACTTGTAAAGTTCTTTTTCACAAGCTCTGCTCAATTGACAATTTCTTTGATGATGCATAGGTTTGGAAAATGTCATACCAGAAGGCAATCAAAGGCTTGAATGCATCGTCCCCCCCAAAGTCGAATCCAAAGCTCTGAAAAGCGGCGGCTCTAAGACGTACGAAATCAGAATCCCTCCGTTCGCGATGAGCACATACAAGATGCACGGAGCATTCTGGGTCGATCCGAGGACGTTTGATCGCAAGACGATGTTCTCGTACCAGCGCGCCGCCTGGCTCTGGTTGAAGGAACACAAGTTTCAGCACCACGACTACAACTTCTTCGTGTCTCGCGGTGTATGATTGGTACACAACTCCTGAGTTATGATGTGAGGTGCCGACGAGGTTTCGGCTCTTGTCCGACTTTTCATGGGCGCATTTAGGAGCTAGAATGTCCTTTCAAGTCATTTGAACCGGTCACAATGACTAAACTTTATAGAATTATTATGCTAACCCTTGGGAGAGCGACCGTTAGAACTATACATGTTACTATTGATCTTTTTTACTTTTTTCCAAAAAATATAGAACTAAAGCATGCCTATGCTTGGACCCAAAAAAAAAAAAAAGCATGCCTATGCAATTTTCTTTTTACTTCTTACGACCTACATCTTGCATGTTTGGATAATTTAAATGTGCAATCTTTTGATATGTCAAAGTCGATGCTTCATTTGTAATTTTTTTTCCTTGATGTGGGCTTACATTAATTGAATTGTAATTTACCGTTTTACAAGTTAGTCTAATAAGGTAAGATTTAAGGATTCTTAACTAGTCGAACATGGGTTTGGATTGTGTGGGTCGAGTTGAGCCCAACACCGTGATAAGAGGGCCTAGCTGAAAACTCTATAAATAGCGTTCAAGTCTCTCATCTAATCCTACGAACTTATGAACAAACTCACATAAGAAGTGTATATGGATTCGCATAGTTGAGGGGCTATTTCATTGAGCCAAAGACATAGAGGGCGATAGATGAGAGGTTTGAGTGCTATTTATAGAGATTTCAGTTGGGCCCTTTCATCACGGGTTCGGTTTAACTCGATCCATACAATCCATGTCCATTTTGACTGGTTAAGAATCATTATATCTTGTCTTATTAAATAAATTCATAAAGGATAAAGTATAATCTGCATTAAGGTAAGCTCATATTAGGAAAATTCTTACATCACCTACCACTTGCTCGGCCTTATAATTGTAGCCGATTCACATGTAAATAGACGAGTCAGTTAAGTAAAAATGCTCGTAAAAAGGTAAAAGTACTGCTAAATTGCTTTCAAAGGTACATTTATTAATTTTACTAATTGAAGTTGTCCCCTAAAAAATATAGCAAAACTGCTGCCCAATTGAGGGGAAAAATGTACTCTCTACACAAATTTGACCTCCATAGTGGGATTACACTTGTAAAATTCCTTTTATGTAAGAGCTATGAATAACGAATCTAATTAACAAGAAATGAATGCATATAAAAGTTTTATAGTAATCATTGTCTTAAAAACTCCTTCAGAAGTTAAGGATTAGTGGAATCGGTAAAGAGGTAGTAATCTTCTTTTATATTAATCTCATCGCTGGTTCTCAATTTCATGAAGCACATTAACATATTTAGAGTTATTATTAGTGAATGTGAAAAAATACTATGGAAGCCGAGGATAGGAATCTCCTAATCTGGATAGAAATCGAAGGAGCCGTATAACGCGAGAGCGTCAGGTACTTATGTTATAGTAGAGTAGACTAGCGAAGAAACGGGGCCTTGCCTCGGTCATCATTGAGATGACATCAAAATTGAAAACTAAAATATCATGTCTCCAAGAACATTTGCAATGGGCCGATCTTTTATGTAGAAACACCTCAAACACTAAAGGTCAGCTGACATTGTGACGATGATGATGATAACTTTTCATCTAGAGATTTTAATTGGGATGGCTCGTACAACGCCATAACTAATTAAAGAGGACTAGTCCAACTTCTTTTTTTCTTATACAAAAATATTGCCGGGTTTCAAATTATAACACGTGTGTTTATTCAATAAGATATGTTATTAGTTATCTAATTTTCGAAATTCTACTTTAACTAGCTGCAAGATCGATTGATATAGATTTACTATCAATATTCTTGTTCTTTGCACTTGTAATTTTAAGCTCAATAAAGAGGTAATTCGTCAACGTGTTTTTGTTCTTGTCATTTTATAAAATGTAAATGTAATGAGGAAACAATTCCGCACTTCAAATCATAAAAAATTAATAAAATATTTTATATCGATAACATCTAGATTTAATTTGATTAAATGGTAAACTGAGTGACATAATTGTTGATTGCACGCGACTTATGTGTAGACGTTAATTATTTACAATAGATTAATTTTTAAATAATGACACCACAAAATGTTAGAAATTATTTGAATAATCTTGTGAGAGAAGTAAAATTGACTAATCTACATGTCGATGTAATATGATTTCCCAAGGATTATATATAGCATTTTATGTTTTAAAAAAATAAATAGAGAATTTCTAGGTACGTTGCAAAATTTTTAAGATAGCTAAAAGTAAATTCCAAACGGACTCTATCGAATAATTCTTTGCTTCTATAAACAACAATTCTTTGCTTCTGCACACCATACATCACATTCTACGCAGTCTATCCACAAAAGAACGAAGAAGAAGAAAGAGCATTGCCTTGATTCAAAGCAAAACAGGTCACTGATATTCTTTGCCTTTGTCCCGTATGGTGCTTCTAAGAGAGACTAATGGTGATTCCTTCCTTCGCTCTTGGCTCAAACGATTCATGGATTTCATTTTCTGACTGATAAGATTCTTCGCGGCTCGACCCCAGCGAAGAGAGAAGAAGTAGAAAATGTTCCATTTCTGCTCTTGAAGTAAAAGAAAAGGTTCTTACGTCCTTTCCTTCGTCTACTAGCCAGAATAATAGAGACAAATATAGCAGAGCTTATCGAACTCCACCCAGTTCGCTGGCTTTCCGATTCCGACAATGTAATTGTAAACAGTCCATCCTTCCATCTCTTGTCCTGGAAAATGTCTATGGATTTCGCCACTTCTCTTTTAGAACTAGTCAAAGAGCTATGGGGGTTGGCCAGCAAACCTTTGGGCTACATTTCTAATCTGAAAGATAATGTCCAGTCGTTGCGGAACGAAACTGACAAGCTGAAGGCCAAGAGCAAAGATGTGCTGGCGCGGGTGGAACTTGAAGAAGGAGGAGGAGACATGCAGCGCACAGAAGAAGTGGCGCACTGGTTAGACACGGTGCAAAAATTTCTTGATCGAGTAGATCAAGTTCTTCGAGAAGCCGAGGAACGAGACCGAATCAAATGTCTCGGTCGCTGTCTTCCGCCCAACTGCTGTTCCAGTTATAAATTGGGGAAAAAAGTCTGCCAAACGCTCAATGAAGCGAGAGGGAACCAACCTAAAGAAGGAGAATTCGGCGTTGTGACGTCGCGGTTGCCTCCTCCTCCAGTGCTCGAGATGCCTATGGCCAAGATCGTGGGGCTTGACATTTCCAATCTTAATAAAGTGTGGAAATGGCTCTTGGAAGAAAAACAAGTTGGAGTGATTGGGCTGTACGGAACAGGCGGTGTGGGAAAGACCACCCTCATGAAAAGGATCAATGAGAAACTTTCCGGCGCAAATCATGGATTCGATGTTGTTATTTGGGTGGTGGTGTCCAGGCAAGTGAACGAAGATAGCATTCGAGACACCATAAGGAAAAGGCTGCACATTCCGGATGAGAGCTGGAATCAATGGCCTCAGGATGAGAAGGTCCATCGTCTGTGGGAAGCTTTGACCCGAAAGAAGTTTGTCTTGTTGATTGATGATGTATGGGCGACGCTGAAGCTTTGGGAAATCGGAGTTCCTCATCCTAGTCTCCAGAATGGATCCAAAGTAATATTCACAACTCGGTCGAAGCAAGTATGCGACCAAATGGGAGCCGACAAAACTTTCGAAGTACAGTGCCTGAATCCTGAAGAAGCCCAGGAATTATTTGAGAACAATGTCGGCAAATCGATTGTACATTCTCATCCAGAAATTCCAAAGCTTGCAAAGGGCATTGCTGGAGAGTGCAAAGGGTTGCCACTTGCCCTTATTACCGTCGGGAGAGCCATGGCTGGCAGAAAGAATCCCCATGAGTGGAAGCATGCGCTAACAACGCTCAGGAACAATCCACACAAACTGTCAGGTACGATGGAAGAAATGTACCACATACTAGAGTTCAGTTATGATAGCTTACCCGACTCTACCACTCAACGTTGCTTCCTTTACTGTTGTCTCTTCCCCGAGGATTACTCCATAAGATCGAATGATCTTATTGAACACTGGATTGGAGAGGGCTTGCTAGGAGACAACAATGATGTATACAGTCTGAGGGATAATGGAGAGTATGTCTTGGGGAGTTTAATGTCGGCTTGTCTATTGGAGAGTGATGACAATTATGAGAGAGAGACTGTAAAGATGCATGATGTCATCCGCGATATGGCGACCTGGATCGCTCGTGACCGGGGTAAAAGGGAGAACAAGTTGCTAGTGATAGAGAAGGAAGAAGACATGTCTACGGAGATGATCTCCAAATGGGGGGAAGCGGAGAGAGTATCTCTATGGGGAACACAGATTAATAATATCGACCGAACACCACCCAAGTGTCCTTGGCTCGAAACTTTGTTTGTAAGGGAAACTAATGTGACGCTCGTGCCGAGAGGATTTTTCGACTCAATGACGGCTCGTTTGACGGCCCTAGACTTGTCTGGCAATTACTCTATGAAGTTATTCCCAGAAGAGATTTGCGATCTCATTAGCCTACGGTACTTGAACCTGTCGAACACCAGTATCGATAAGTTGCCCATGGAAATAAATAAATTGACTCATTTACTGTGGTTGCTGTTAGACAATACAGCCGTCCCCTTCCTAATTCCGACAGGGGCAATTGCAAGCTTGCCATTAAATGTGTTCAGCATGTGGAGTATGTTAATTCGACATTCGGGTCTAGTAAAGGAAGAAGAGATTGTAGAGGAACTAGAGCGTATGCAGCATCTCATCGACTTATCTATTGAAGTGTTCGATTCTGGCTCCGCCCTGAAAATACTCCAATCCCCGAGTTTACAGAGAAGAATAAGGATAGCGGGGATCTCCGATTGCCCGGACTTGACCGGCATCCCAATAAGTTACTCACCCAGGGGCGGCGGCGGCTTCCCTCATCTAGAGAAGCTTTGTCTAGTGAACTGCGCCATGCTGAAGGAGATCGAGATTACACGAGGAGTAGGAAGAGCGCCCAACTGCTCTTGCTTTCCCAATCTCGTTGTGGTTGTCGTCAGAGCGTGTGGGCTTTTGGACTTGTCGTGGCTCATGCACGCTCCCAAACTCCGGGAATTGAGGATCGCCAATTGCAATTCGATGGAGAAAATCATTAGGGATGGAATTGCACCGGAGGAATTGGCTACTTCAGGACTATTCTCATGTTTGGAACGCCTCATATTGACCTCTCTTCCAAGCCTCAAGAGCATTTGCGACCATACTCTACCCTTTCCTCAGCTGGGCTCACTTGTTATAGAGGAGTGCCCTCGTCTCAGAAAGTTGCCGGTGGACTCGTGCAGCGCGCGAGGAAGCTTAAAATCGGTCCGTACGGACGCGGACTGGTGGAACAACTTAGAGTGGGAAGACGATGACGCCCGGGTCAATTTCACCGACCAAATCTCTGTAATTCCTCCTCCTTCTCGTTGGCTTGCTGGTGTGTGATTGTGAGTGTGTCTAATAAGCAAGAGAACTACTCTCTTTGCCAAATGTAGGATCCCACCAAATATGTCGTGTAACATTATTAACATCCCCAGTCGGGGAATTCTCTTAAAATAATATGGTAAAATTCATTTATTCATTCTTATTTCCGTCAAACCATTTTTCATTTGGCTTAACTGCTTAATGAATTTCCAGCAATATAATTCGCGCAGGCTTCAAAATTAGATGATGACCTTTCCACGCTAATTTTATTCGTTTATGATGAAGCGGCTCCTCCTGGCCAAGAAAAAGATTTAGGAGGAAGGGGGTGTATCCTTCTGGCGATCGGCCACTGACCTCTGGTTTATGTCAGCCGCCTTGCTCCGTTCTCTTAAGTGGGAAACAGTTAAGGGTGTAGGGGGTTTCGGCCCTCCTAGGCTGGACAGGGTTAAGAGCCCAGGTTTGTTAAGCGGCCGTCCTGTTTAGCCCTGTTTAACAAACCTGGGTTAAGAGCCCAGGAAAAATTATAGATAAACAATGGTAAGGGACCCAAATGAGATTTGGTAAATCAAAACAATTTAGTAACCTAATTAGATGAAATTTAATAAGCCACACAGATAGACTTTGGTATTTATATAAGAATAAAGCTGTGAGAATGACAAAATCAACGTTGGTAGTCAGTAACATAGTTGATAATTTTTTTAAAAAAATATCAGATTATTGCTGGTAAGTAGCCCAAACGGAACTTAGCTAACGATAAGAAATATTGACAATTCGAAAGTGGACCCCCCCCCCCCCCCCCCCCCAAAAAAAAAGGAATGCAGGATAAATTTTGCAAGCCGATCATCAATCATTTATAAACACAATCAAATAAAATTTACCTCTGCATGAACAAAATCAAATAATAATAATAAAAGAGGCCTAAGGAAACTATTTAGAATAGAAAATATGGTGCCAATTCAGTCCTAAACCTTTCGTATTGATCCAATTTAATCCTAAATATTTTATTGGTGTCAATTCAATCATAAACCTTTTGCATTAGTGTCAATTTAGTCTTAAATATCTTGTATTTATGTCAATTAAGTCAATTCGATCAATTTTGACAGCAAATCATTGACGAAAATATCAATTATCCTACGTGGCATGACCTACGCTAATGTGGATATTTTTGTTTACATTTTAAATAATTTTAAAAAAATATTTTTTTAAATACTAAAATATGATTAAAAATTATTTAAATTTATAAAATAATATTAAAAAATCCAAGTCAATGTTTGTTATGCCACGTACTCGCAAGACAATGATATCCACGTTAGCTATTTTTCATCAAAATTAGCCGGACTAAGTCAATTGACATAAATACAAAAGATTTAAGACTGAATTGACACAAATACAAAAGTTTTAGGATATAATTAACAGTTTAAGATTTAAGTTGTATCAATGCGAAATGTTTATGACTGAATTGACATTAAAAAAAATTATGACTAAATTGACAATAATGCAATAACAAATGAGTGGTGGGATTGCATCCAACGCGGCGGACGGGGAGACGCTTTAGGGTGCGTATGGTAACGCTCCAGAAAAAGTGTTTCTGTTTCCCAAAGTGTTTCTGGAACACTTTGGGAACAGAAACACGTACGGTAAAAAAATGTTCTCAAAATGTTCCGAGAACACTTTTAAGAAAAAAGAACACTTTTAAAGCATAATTGAGGAACAACAAATACTTATTTCTGTGTTCCCGGAACACTTTTTAAAAAAGGTTTTGGAACACTTTTGTCAAAAAAATGAAAAATTCTAAAAAATTCTAAAAAATTTCAAAAAATGGGAAATGACCACAATCAACTGGCCATGACTTGTTTCGGGTCTTTCGACCCCCGATCTTTTTAGAAATAACAATTTTTCCCCTTTGGCAAACCGTCCCCCAAAAAATTCATAAAAAATCAAAACAATCCCAAAAAATAGGAAATGGCAACAATCAACTAGCTAAGACCTATTCCGATATTTTGATCCTCGATCTTTCTTGAAAATGACGATTTCGCCCTTTCGACAAATTATCTCCCAAAAATTGAAAAAATTTCGAAAAAATTCTCAAAAATGGGAAATGGCCACAATCAGCTAGCCATGGAATATTTTGGGTAATTTGATATCCAAACCTTCCAAAAAATGACGATTTCGCCCTTTTGGGCAAATCGTCCTCAAATCTTCCCATTTTACCCATATCCTTTAATCACGGGTTCTCAAACCCCTAGGGCTATATTAGGAGACCTTTATTGTGAATTGATATGCGTTGACATGGTTCATTTATGTACTTGATTGTGCTTTCATTATTCGTGATTAATTTTTTATAGCTAATCTTGTTCATATTGTAATTATAAACCGTGCATAAAATTTGATTTACTAAATTGAATGAGATTTAATTTAATTTTAATATATATATATATATATAGTCGCCTTAATTAAATGAAAAAATTGGAACATATTTTTTTTTGCGGTTACTATACGCGTTTCTGTTCTTTTTTTGTTCCGAGAACAGAATTTTTTTGTAATTACCAAACGTGTTTCTATTTCCAAAAATCGTAGCCGGGAACAGAAACACAAATAAGTATTTTTGTTCCAAAAATTGTTCCAAGAACAAAAACGTTACCGTACACACCCAGGTTCATGGAACGCTGGAAGTTCGACTCCACATCTCTCACTTCACTCGCGATGTTCCTCCTCAAGGTACTTTCAGTTTCTTCACCACCCATCATCCCCTTCTTCCTCTTGAAACCGATGCGTTCGTGCATTTTCAAAGACTTGAACTTTTTTCCTTCTTTTTGGTTCTTTTGCACGGGCAGGCATGGAGGTCGACGGCTTTCGGGGTATATGGGTACCTCAATTTCACCAAGCCCGGCTTCATGTGAGTAGGATCGCGCCGATTTCATGCTTTGATTTTGGTTTTCGTTTGTCGCCTCGCAGAATCTTAGACTAAGGGGGAGTGAGGTGAAAAATAGACAATTTTGTGCGAGACAGAGAAATGTTGGGGGAACTGTCTCGGAATATAGAAATCAACTAACGTAATTTGCGCCGAACATACTCACAGTTCCTTCTGTAGACGAGTCTCCACATGGACAATGTCAATTGATTTACACTTTTTCTGTGAAATCCCTCTTATCTCATTGATTGACTTGCTCCAACAGCGAACATGCAAAGAAGTTCAAGTCAGAAGAGATGGAGGCTCCAATAGAAGGGAAGAATTGCATAGTTACAGGAGCTAATTCTGGACTTGGTTATGCTACTGCTGAGGGTCTTGCTTCGCGGTATTTGTTTTCAACTGTGTTGTTCATGCGCTTACTTTGCTTTCTCATGCGCGAATGCATGTTCGACAGTCTCTAAGGGGAACTTCTCATTTTATCTTAAATCGGCAATTAATCTCGAGTTCAGTTTTTTCTTTCAGTGGGGCTACTGTTTATATGATTTGCCGCAACAAGGAGAGAGGAGAAGCTGCCCTCTCTTCAATAAAATCTACGACGGGAAACCCGAATGTGCATTTGGAGGTATGTAGTAGTTTCCATTTGTTATTTTTTGTTTGTCTCGAGATATTCTTATGGAAGGATTTTTTATGTCTGCCTGTTGTAGGTCTTTAGAAGTCATACTTCTGGATGATCGAGTAGATCACCGGTTACATATACATCTGATTGCTTGTGAATTGATGCCTTACTAGTCTAGTGGTGCAGGTATGTGATCTTTCCTCTGTCAACGAGATCAAGTCATTTGCATCCAGATTCTCTTCAATGGATTTGCCTCTTCGTGTCTTGGTAAGTCTCCAGTTGGTTTTCAATCTCCCACTCTAATGCTCGTGTATTCATATACATATGAGTGTTTATATACACATACGTGATTGGTAAGAAAATGTACAGATAGTTGTGTCTGCCTGCACACTGACCCCTTGGTGCTTTGTTACTTAGGGTTTCTCAATTGTTTGATTTTTCCCCTTGCTCGTTCTTTTCAATTAGCCTAGTTGATATGCAATGAGAAAGCACTATGTGAATTACTTGGCAAGTTCTTTTACTTTTTCATTTTCACATCAATGGGGTGTCTGGGTCTCTTTGAGCTTTTCGATAATCCCCATTTAGTGTGGTAGTCCTCCCGCTTTACACATACTGGATAATTACCCGAGATACATAGGTCTGTGCTGCTGGGTGTAGCCCTAAGAGAATGCGTAAGTGTGGTGATTCCAACTCGTGCTAAATCAAGCATAAATATAGTGCAAGTTGTCGTAGCTATTTCTTCCTCAATTTTGTCAATAAAGACTGATACGTCTAATGTCATGATCAGGTCAACAATGCTGGCTTGCTTGAGAATAAGCGGATCACCACGCCAGAAGGGTGCATTTCCAAGCTTTTTCTTTGTAAGAGTTGATGAATTTATGTTATGGCCTCCTTTAGAAGACTTATTTTGTTTCCTACATTGTTTGGAAGTTCAGGTTGGAGTTGAACTTTGCGGTGAATGTATTAGAAACTTTTGCAATGACAGAATTAATGTTGCCTTTGCTTGGTAAAGCATCACCTGATGCTCGAGTCATCACTGTTTCTTCTGGTGGAATGTATACAAGTCCCTTGACCACTGATCTGGAGGTTAGCAACTCAGCATCTTTTGAGCACTTGGAAAATTATTTAAATTTCCTATTTGTTGGATGAAATGGCGTAGTGCATCAGGTTTTTTGTGTGATCGCAAAATCCCTCTTATGCTAAAAGGAAAATTTTATAGAACAGCCGTAAGACCCGCAATGCTATACAGAGCTGAATGTTGGCCAACACATGCGAAACATGAGCATAAGATGAGAGTTGCAGAGATGAGGATGTTAAGGTGGATGTGTGGTTATACAAGAATGGATAAGATAAGAAATGAAGATATTCGACAGAAAGTTGGAGTAGAACCAGTGGCAGAAAAGATGAGAGAACATAGGCTGAGATAGTTTGGGTATGTTCTTCGAAGACCCCTAGATGCTCCAATACGAACATAAGTTTGTTACCGGGAGCATGACATGAAGAAAGGAAGAGGTCGACCGAAACTAACTTGGGAAAAATAGTAAAACAAGATTTAAGGATGTGGGAAATAGATTGACGTATGGTTTGTTCTAGGACGAAGTGGAGGGAAGTTATTAGTATTAGAGAGGGGTAGATTTACTATGTTCCAAACTGACCTTTTTAGCCCTTAGTCCTTAGTCCCTTTTTCCCTATTTTTATTTTTATTTTATTCTTTTTTCTTCAATCGATCTTTGCTTTTTATTTTTGTTATATTCTATGTTATTCTATTTTTCTTTTTGGGTTCATCGACCGCCGACCCCAACTAGTTTGGGTTAAAGGTGTTGTTGATGTTGATGTTCCTATTTGTTGTCCTAATTGTAAGTGTTTTATCTGCAGTATAGTGATGCCAACTTTGATGGGGTGGGGCAATATGCTCGAAACAAGAGAGTTCAGGTTAGCAGCCTTACTCACTGGTCCATTCTTTTTTATTTTGTGTGATTTTTTTCCTTTTCTTTTTTCTTTTTTCAGTGTTACTCTTTCAGAACACCTAAGTGGGCTATTTGGGGAATATAGTCACACTGTTTTTTTCATCAGCATGTCAAAATCTTTTGTTAGTAGAAAATCTTCTAGTGATGAACCACCTTCTCTCTCTTGTGAACCAATATTCTGTTATCTAATTATTTCCTAATTGAATGGCCTAATATGAACGTATTGACTTCAGACCGTTGATACGTTTTCATTGCGGCTTGATTCTTTGTTGAGTTCCACCCAGTTCATGACTATGTCCGAAATAGTTGAGGTTAAGTATTGGCCATCCCTCGAGGTGCATGGGAGCGACCCTCCATGATAAATACCGGTGCTTGTGAAAATCCCTTATTAGGGTAGGGGTTTGCGATAGATCCTCGTCGTTTTATGAGATTCTGTGCTATTTCTATTGGTAAATTATGTTGACATCTTCGAGTTTTCATCAAGTTACTTGGGGACCTTCTTTGTTTTCATATATTACTCTGTAAGCCCTCCAGAGTTGCTCATATTCATTGCATAAGCTACTCAAACAGCTCATCTGTATATTCTTTTTTTTTTTTGGTAAAGTAAGTGAGTATATAACTAATCAACACGCCAAGTACAAAAGAAATGCCAGACACAAAAACCACGATCCCATCACGACACTTGAATGTGTCCTAAGGGGAAAGAAGGCGTAAGGCATTGCAAGATACATCAATGGCTAAGCCAAAAAGATGATAAAAGGCTGAACAATGCCCAGACACCTTGGAACCAAGCCAACGGGATAGAAACGGAGACAAACTCCATCTATAAATAACATCAAAGTATGCAAATGCTGGCTAGTGGGGGGCATGGACGAACCGCCACATGTGAACAAGCATCACAACAACAAGATGGGAGTTGAGCAGCAACCGCAACACCGGAGGACAAGTAGCAAATTCTTGCAGTTAAAGAGCCAACCAGGCATCCGCAACAGCAGAAACAGGTTTTGTGCATATCCGAGTAGAACGAGAAGAAGAAGAGATTTTCCAAGCCACAAAAAGAGGTTGAAACAGCTCGTGAGGGAGTGACCACAGCATCATCTCTAGATAACAGAACAATCGGCACTGCAGGGGCAGTAGCAGTAGCAGCACCAGAGGGGAAAACCAGCCAGCGACACTCATAACTACTCCAAGAACCGAGCAGACCAATGTACAAGCAGACCCAGAACAGATTAAGAAAATCGCAGCAGCGGTACACAGGTGAAGCATGAGGCCAGCAAAGAACGAAAAGAATTAGCAGGCCTGAATACGAGAAATGGAGCACCAAGCAAGCAGCAGCGCCAGCATAGGGTCTGCAAACAGCATCATCTCCAGAGGACATGGAACAAGGAACCGGCATCAACAATAGCTGCATACAGTAGCAACAGCAGCACCAAGCATGGGACTCTAGACTCAGCGAACTGATCAGAGCAGCCCATAGGAAAATATTGCACCGAGCAGACCAAAAATACATGAGTAGTTCTAGAACAAGAAGGAGAGGAAAGCAACAACAGGTGTAACATGAGGCCAGGATCAGGAAAACCATAATCAAGAATCAGATCGCCGGTCTTCAAAAATTCCCGGCGACAAACCCCAGTTGCTTTGCAAACTTCTATTACAAGGATTGTAATTGCTTGCCCTTTCGTGTAACTTAATGGCTCTTTAAATAGCCGAGTACACATATGGATATCACTTATAAATGGAAACTAATATAAATGGAAACTAATTGATGGTAATCCTTATAGATAGAAACTAATTGATAGCTATCCTTATTAATATTGATTACTATTGTTGTGAAACAGGACACCTTGATCGGTGTCGCAGCGGAATCGGATCGATGAGCGTTTGCAAAGTCGACAGAGAAATAAAAGAAATAATAACAAATGACACGAGATTTAAGTGGTTCGGTCCGAATGTCGGAACCTACGTCCACGGGGAGAGCAACACAGAATCCACTATAGAAAGCGATACAACGAGATCAATCACTCGAGCACTCAAACACACTCTTGGTGTTTCCCAAACCCCAATTACACCTCAAACTCACACAGTGTTTAGCCCCTCACAATTCCTAGTGTAACCTCACTCAAGGAATTATACAAATTCTACTCACGAGAATTTATCTGGCTAAAACACTCAGGTGTAATTACGACAAGCAAAACCCTCACGAGAAGAACTCTCTCTTCTCTCGGCCACCAAATGACTTGGCTTCGGCGCACTTCTTCAATTGCATCTTCTTCTCCTTATATAGCCATATGGAAGGAGGAAGCATGCCAAATTGTGCCCAACTTATGCCTAATTTCCAAGTCAAAAGAAAGAGGTGCCAAACTTGCCAAACTCTTGTCTTTCATACTTGCCAAACTCTTGTCTTTCATACTTGCCAAACTTGCCAAACTCTTAACTCCCGAGTCAATGCCAACTTGTGCCTAACTCCCGAGTCAATGCCAACTTGTGCCTAACTCCCGAGTTTCATTCGGGACTCAAATTCGAGACATGTTTTTAACAATCTCCACCTTGGCTCGACATTTGAGACAAGTCACAATCGCTTTAGTGGATTCATTCTTTCCTGCTACTCTCCCACAGCCCTCTTGGGCTCAACCGTCACAGAAATCATCCAAGTCCAAGCCCCGCTTGAACTTCGCCATAACCGAGGACCTCATCAGAACACCAACTGAACATGCACCTTTAACTACTCCACAAGGACTATCTGACACAAGCTCCATAATCACAGATAAAGCAAAACCTTCGTTGCATCCATATCTGTCAGGAGATTGAACACGTACCTTGTCAATATTAGCAGTTACAGCAACTGTTGGCTGTATAGACTCCACCTCGCTACAAGCACCATCTGTGTCGATTACTTCGCTAGTATCCGCTACCTCAGGAGTTTCTGGTTGCAACTCCACCTCAAGCTGAACACCGTCCAGATCCGTATAAACACTGCCACAAACACTCCTAGCTAGAAGTACTGGAGACTCGTCAAAGGTAACTTCTCTGCTGCAAACAGGTGAATCTATATTCGGGCACCACAACTGATCGCCACACTCACCTTGTGCATAACCATGGAATATGCACCTTGCCTCCACATCGAGCTTACCATCACTTACTCGATAATAACACGGGCAAGTAAACATTCTAAAATTAGAATCATTAGCAACATTACCTGACCATACTTCTTTGGGAGTCTGATATCCAATCGCAGTCGATGGGGATCTATTCACCAGGTAGCTCGCCATACTAAGCGCATCCGCTGGAATTTTCCCAGCCATACCAGCACTAGAGATCTTTTCACGGGCCGTCTCTAGTAACTCTCTGCTCATCAATTCTGCAAACTGTTGTGGTTTACTAGCATTAGTGCGATGTTTCACTATGCCCTTTTCCATGCAGAATTTATTTACCAGCTTCGAGCAGGACTCCATGCCACTGTCAGTTCGCACATGCTTGATCAACTTACCAGTCTCCATTCCGATCAAAGCTCTCGACTGCGTATTCCTGACAACAGCATCAAACATGTGCTTTCGCACAAACACCCAGGCCTTCCTCGAGTAGCCGTTAGACTCTCGAACAGATGTCGACGTCTCATGAGCAAAATTTATCAATTTCTTACCTTGAAGTTCATACAGGCCGCCATGTTTGATTCCCTTCATTATCACCAGAGCACCTCGAACAATTTTTAGGACTCCACCTCGTGAAAAATACCTGCATCCAGCTGAATCTAGAGCACCCAAGGAAATTAAGTTCTTTTTCAATTCTGGAACATGTCTTACCCCAGTCAATGTCCTCACAATACCATCATGCATTCTGATTTTAATATCACCAACACCCACAACATTGCATTCAGCGTTGTTTCCTAACTGCACTTTACTACTATCCATGCATTGATAAGAAGTAAACCAGTTCCTGTTTGGTGTAGCATGAAAAGAACAACCAGAATCCATAATCCATCCGTCAAACGACGAATTCTCAGTGACAGACAAGACATAATCGACATCATCAGAATTTTCAGCTACAACTGCAACATCATCTGCAGATTCAACTCCAATTTCCTAAGCTCTTTCATTTGTCAGCTTAAAACAATTTCTTCTAAGATGCCCTCTCTTGCCACAATTCCAACAGACATCACCGCCAGTCCTAGACTGACTGCATCTATTCATGTTCATACTACTTCTGCTAACACGTGTACTAGCTCTTCCTCTTTCACCTACTAAAGTAGTAGATACAGATTCGCCAGATTCTCTTCTACGAATATCCTCACTCAGAATTAAATCTCGAATCCCATCAAACGTCAAACTAGTTGACCCAGAAGAATTGCTAATAGCAGTAACGGTAGTATTCCAACTATCAGGCAATGAGGATAATAGAATCAAAGCACGTACCTCATCTTCAAAGTCAATCTCAACTGAACTCAATTGACTAACTATCACATTGAATTCATTGATATGATTAGCAACAGATGTACCTTCGCTCATCTTCAAGTTAAACAGACGTCGCATCAAATAGACCTTGTTGATCGCAGAGGGCTTCTCGTACATGTCCGACAAGGCTTTCATCAAACCCGCAGTGGTCTTCTCCTTGACAATATTAAATGCGACGTTACGAGCCAACGTCAGCCGAATAACACCCATCGCTTGTCTATCCAGCAATTCCCAATCGGGTTGCTTCATCGTTTCTGGCTTTTGCCCAGACAGGGGCTCATGCAGCTTCATCTGATATAAGTAGTCTTCTATCTGCATCTTCCAGAAACCAAAGTCCTTCCCCTCAAATCTGTCGATTTTCACTTTAGCTTCTGTCGCCATCGATTTGCTTCAACTCAAGCAAGCCTAGCTCTGATACCAATTGTTGTGAAACAGGACACCTTGATCGGTGTCGCAGCGGAATCGGATCGATGAGCGTTTGCAAAGTCGACAGAGAAATAAAAGAAATAATAACAAATGACACGAGATTTAAGTGGTTCGGTCCGAATGTCGGAACCTACGTCCACGGGGAGAGCAACACAGAATCCACTATAGAAAGCGATACAACGAGATCAATCACTCGAGCACTCAAACACACTCTTGGTGTTTCCCAAACCCCAATTACACCTCAAACTCACACAGTGTTTAGCCCCTCACAATTCCTAGTGTAACCTCACTCAAGGAATTATACAAATTCTACTCACGAGAATTTATCTGGCTAAAACACTCAGGTGTAATTACGACAAGCAAAACCCTCACGAGAAGAACTCTCTCTTCTCTCGGCCACCGAATGACTTGGCTTCGGCGCACTTCTTCAATTGCATCTTCTTCTCCTTATATAGCCATATGGAAGGAGGAAGCATGCCAAATTGTGTCCAACTTATGCCTAATTTCCAAGTCAAAAGAAAGAGGTGCCAAACTTGCCAAACTCTTGTCTTTCATACTTGCCAAACTCTTGTCTTTCATACTTGCCAAACTTGCCAAACTCTTAACTCCCGAGTCAATGCCAACTTGTGCCTAACTCCCGAGTCAATGCCAACTTGTGCCTAACTCCCGAGTTTCATTCGGGACTCAAATTCGAGACATGTTTTTAACAACTATCTTCATCATAAATGGAATGCAAATCTCCTTAGTCTTATTTAGGCATGTTCTTGTGCCGTGAATATACTTGCAGATCTTGGGACGTAACACTTTGTTTGAGTTGTCTTTCAGATGAGTTAATTGAGAAGGAAGATGGAGGAAATATTACATACGCTCTCTCCTGTTGCTTCCACTATGTGTCGTGCCTGCCTCATTTGCATGCAAAACACATACTAGTATCACCTATTTGAAGATTTTACTATGCTGAGACGTAGAGCGATACGCGTTTCGTATTTAGCTGCTCGAGGACTAAAATCAACAGCTTTTTCTCGAGATTCTTGATCACCCAGTGGAAGTTTGGCTTCCAAATCTTAGGCGATATTTGGGGTTTACAAATGGAAAAACATTTTGGTTGTCAGCTACGAACTCTAGCTAGAAAATTACTGGTCGGTGGTCTGCTTGCTTTATCTGTACTTTCACCAGCATGTAAAGGTTTATGAAGGGTTTTTTTAACAGGCAACTCTTAGGAAATAAAGCAATTAACTTGCTGCATCTGATCGATCTCATCTGCAGGCGAGTCTGCAAAGTGCAGTTTCTATCTAGGAATTCTATTTGAGTCATGATGGAGTATAGAACCATTGAAGACGTCTTAGCAAGTTCGTCGTCCAGGTCACCCTTTTGAATATACCCATCAGGTCATCTGTAAAACCAAGAGATAACAGCCGCTGATTCTACTGCATACCCCCCTTCTCGTTGACGAGAACTGATGTATTTCATGCATGAAATTGAAGAACTAAAACTAAAAGTGCCATGGACTCGAATTGATGACTAATCAGACCAAAAAAAGAAAAAGAAAAAAAAAGGTTTCCATTATAGGATTGCTGGAAGAAGCTTTGACTAGAACTGAGTAAGTCAACTGGAGGAGTACTCTAATCTAAGAAAGGGACGAAGTCTAGCTTAGGGGGACACCGGAGCTCCATTTCTCTTGGTGCATTAGTCGAAAGCCTTGCGGGTCTTGTCGAAAGATGTGGCTTCTCCAAGGTCGAAACTTCTTGGCCTCCACTTCGAGAGCTTGCGAAAGACATCCCGATGTTACAGAGCTTGCCCATCTTCACGAGTTTGATGCAGCAACCGTCCGTTATTTGTGTCGTCTTGTAGAACGTGGAGAAGATGCTGAGGAAGATGAACGAAGGCTTCGAGAGCAGTTCCGGGATATTAATATTATGGTGTTGGATTTCGATGTTGCTTGTCTCAATCTTAATACTGCCTGTAAAAACTGATTTCCTCATTAATTATCAATAGACAAAAACTCGTAATTGAAAATGAACTCGTCGCATAGAATTTAGAAAATGACAATAATTATAGTACGCATGCATGTGTGTACACCCGTGGAGAGGAGGTAGACAACATGTGATTAGAAGGCGAATACAGACGGTCATATAAAACGGTCATCAATACTCACTGCTTGTGATCGCCACCGTGTCTTAAATATCAAGAGTGTCAAAACTAAAATTGGTAAATAGTCAAATAGAACATTCCTCTTGCCGGACATGGAAGTGAATCCTCATCATATAATGCTCAAAACAAAAGCAGCCACACAGAATCTAGATTTAAGTGAAAACTACAAGGGGAAACACACATGGCAAATATAATAATTCAAGATACATTGGAGCCGATAAACGTCATATGTCCATCGGGAACTATGACGATCTGCATGGAACATCTCTTTATATAGCATAGAGAGAGACGCAATGAATGGTCATTCCAACTCCTCAGAGCATATTACGTAGCTATACATAGACAGACGATGGTTGTTTTATGGAGAATCTTGGCCATCGAAATCTGGTTCTTTTGCGTATGCATATGCGCCAACGTATATAGTTTACCCGACACGACTTTAGTGTACATAATTTGCAATGACAACAAGATTCCCCACTTTAGTGGTTACGGCCTTGATGTGGATCGTGTCATTGATGAGCTAGAAGACACGACGAATAGTCAAGGCAACAACTATTACACTCAAGCTCCGATCACGGGCCCCCAGATTGTTATGGCCACACGGCTTGCGTTGGGCACCATTCGAGATTCGATTGCCATATGTGCTTGGTAAATGTCGCGTCCGACCTCAGAAGTGGGTGCTTGCAAATTACCGTGGCACAAAAGTGTTGGGAAATTATATTTGATTTTGAAGGAAATAAAACTCACATACTTTGTTGAAAAGACTTTGATTTATACTTTGAGGATTTACTACAAATATATATCTATGTTTTTGTATGTAATGTGCTTAACGCTTTTATTTTGATAGAGGCAAAGGCATGCATATTTCATGGTAGAGGCAGGCTGATACGAGAATCATGACGAGATATATTTTGATCTTCGATTTATCCTCATTGTTTAATCAATCTTATTCTTGATTATCTTAGCAGATTATATTTTCCCACTAACGATCAATTATCTAGATACGATTGCGTTTCTAAGTTAAATTGATTGACCATCAATCACAAAGATATTCTCATTAGTTTCCATATGAGGACTCTTGATTGATTGGCAATCACCTTTAGATAATTTCTTTTATTAGAAGCTTGATTTATGGAGATAAGGATTTGATTGTATGTGCGAGCAAATCCTCTCAAATCTCTGATTGCTCTTATCTCAAAGACTCGTGAACTTTATTCAACAATCAACCAACGGCTAGTTTTGGAGCTTGATCTTCGGGTGATTCTGTCGAGTTGGAAGCTTGGAAGATGAGGAGTATATAAAGACCACTAAGTTCGAGAAGAAGGAAGAGAAAATCACGAGATCAATACTCATATATCAAGAGAGCTTCATTCGTTTCAATTATCTATTCATGCTCAAAGTGAGATCGTGTGAGAGGTGTTATACAAAGTCAAGTGTGTAGAGTGGAAAAGGCCTTGGTAGAGGCAGAGGTTGCTTTTGTTGGAAGTGCTTGTGTTCAAGCAATCACAACTTTCTATAATCTCTTACTTGATTACTTAGTGAAATCCAGCCAGTAGGCTGTTAGTGTGGGAGAGTGGACGTAGGCTTCCTAAAGCCGAACCACTATAATCTTGTGTGCATTGCCTTCTTCTCTCAACTCGCATCTATTTACTGTCTGGTAAAAGCACTGTGTAGTTCTGCTAATACATGTGCCTCTATCGAACTCGATATTTTCAATTTCGCTTTATTTATCAAAGTTTGATTAAATACACCTATTCACCACCTCTAGGTGTATAGCCTAGTCAGGAACAACAATTGGTATCAGAGCCTAAGGCTTGTTTTTGAAAGTGTATACTTCTAAGCTAACGATCTTCAATGGCTAGCATTCTTGGAGCAGGTATTATGGAAGGCCAAAGCAACACACGACCTCCATACTTTGATGGAAAAGACTACAACATCTAGAAGAACAAGATGAAAGCATTCATTAAATCTACAGATCCAATAATGTGGGATGTGGTGCAAAAAGGAACAAATCCTACAACATTTTCATCAAAAGAAAATGGCAAAGATGAATCAAAGGCTTTGGATTCAAAAGCAATTTATTCTTTCTACTGTGCTTTATCTCCGTCTCAATATAATCGTATTTGCTCATGTGAAACAGCAAAAGAAATCTGGGAAAGTTTGCAGGTCACTCATGAAGGGACTGATAGAGTCAAGGAGACGAAGGCAAATATTCTTCTTGGAAAATATGAATCTTTTAAAATGAAGCCTGACGAATCTGTTTCTAATATGATCAACAGGTTTACTAATATTGTGAATAATTTTACCATACTACGGCAAGCAGATCTCTCAAACTGAGAGAGTCAACAAAATTCTAAGAGGATTCACAAAGGAATGAAACAATATCAAGACTACCATTCGAGAGACCTCAAGGATCTCGCCTCTAACCGTTGATGAACTTGTGGGAATATTGACATCTTATGAGTCTGAACGATTGAATGATGAAGATGGCTTCAACGGTGAAAAGGAAATTGCTTTGAAAACAAAAATATATTATTCAACCAATGCAGATTCAAAGGAAGACGAAGATGATGAAGAACTAGCCGCGATGGTAAGGAAATTTAGAAGGATGGCTTGAAAAAGAAGAAACTTCAAAGAAGACGACAGAGCAAGCAAATTGAGAAATCTTCTAGCGACAACGAAGAAGGTAAGGAAATAATTTGTTTTGAGTGCAGGAAACATGGACATATCAAGACAAATTGTCCACTCCTGAAGAAAAATAAAGGGAAATTTGAAAAGAAAAAGAAAGCATTGAAAGATGAAACTTGGAGCAATACAGAGTGCAAAGACAGCGATGAGGAAAAACGTGCCACCATTTGCTTAATGGCCAAATCGAATTCCGAAGATGAAATAGAGATAAGTTGTCCTAAAATCCTTGATGAAGTCTCTGATTATATTGATGAGTTGTGTTTGGATTATAAGGTTGCTCTTAAGAAAATCTCTGAGTTGAAACAGGAGAATTTGAGATTAAGGCAACATGATTTGTCTAAAAATGAAAAGATTGTTTTTCTTCAAAAATATTTTTTTTGATTTGAAAGAAAAACATGATTTACTCAAGAAGGAAGTTTTGGAAGTTCAAGAATATCGTGATATTCTCAAAAACGATATTTTGGATATTCAAGAAAATCGTGATTCTCTTTTAAAGGAAAATGAATCTTACAAATCTCAAATTTGAGCTATTTGCAAAATTTTTTATCTTGGTTCAAAATATTGGAACATATTCTCTCTATTCAAATCCCATACTATAACAAGTGTGGTCTCGGTTTTGAAAAGGAAACCTCTTTAAAGAACAATTTTCCAAATTACAAAGAGAGACGAAAACAAAAATCATTTTAGAAAGCAATTCATAAAACCTATTAGCCACGAATTCTTCAAGTGTTCAAATTGTGGAGATAAAAATCATTTCAAAAATGATTGTCCTAAAGTTTGGAGACCAACCAGAGGAATTATCTTAAGAATGGCACAGTTAACTAACGTGAAAGGACCCAAGAAAATCTGGGTACCAAAGAAAGCGTGAATCTACTTATTCTTTGTAGGTACCAAGGAAGAATAAGAAGAAAATGGTACCTAGACAATGGTTTCACAAGGCATATGACAGGAGTTTCAAGCAATTTCACAGAACTCATTAAATTCGACGGTTGAAGTGTGTCTTTCGGTGTATGTAGACTCAAATGAGATCAGAATCAGAGTACAGTAGCAGAAGCAGAATAAGTGGTTCTACCATACGCATGTGGTTCTATCAAAGGCAAGTGATTCTATTGAATGACGTATCAAGTAAGTATATCTTGCTCGAAAAATTATATTTGGAATGAAATCAGGTAAGCATCTAAATCTTTTTCAAATACACCTGATTGTCTAATTGACTTGATTGATTGACTATGCGATTTTGTGATGTGATTTTATGAGATATTATTCCCAAAAATAACTATTGTAGTTCTCTTTCAAAATCTCTAAACTTTTTGACGGATTTCAAATTTATTCAGAAAATGCCTTAATTACAATTTTCTTTTTCTCTTATGTCTCAAAATCGAATATCATTGATTATCTGATTGTCTTGTTGATTGAATATCTGATTGATTGAAGATTTTTATCTCTCACTTTTTTATTAAAATAATTGTCCGATGCAATTTTATTTTAAATCCCTATAATCTCGGGCTTATCTTCGAAATTAAACCTTTTGTTTGAAAAGTATCTTCTATATCTCTCTCGTTCAAAGAATCAATCTTTTTTCTTCGAAATCATTTCAAATCTTCTAGTGGAATCCAAATTTGAAGGAGATCTTTGAGAATTGAAGATCATTATGAGATAACAGAAGAGAGAACAGTCTTGGAAAGAAAGAGCAAACAATCTCACATACAAAGAGCGAAAGCAAAGGCTATGGCAGAAGCTAACAGTAAAGCTGAAGCAGATGCAAAGGCACGAGCTGAGGCAAAAGCATTATCTAAGGAAGAAGCTCAAGCCAAAGATACTATTGCCATTGCTAGAGCAGTAGCAAATGAGAATACCAGAATAGAAGCTGAGCAAAAAGTTACAAATGAAGATTATGACAAAGAAAGAGAAGTTGAAATTCAAAACACCTTCTTGGAAAAAGAACCATGTGGAAGAGAATTTGATTACATCTTTATTGGTTGAAGGACTCCAGTGAATTTCTAGAAAGAGTTAGAACTTAGGGGGAGTCGGTTGATCAATACATGAAAGCTGGATAAGCATGAGTGAAAGATGAAATGGTACACAATGTTTGGTTTTATTGAAGGAAATGTAGAAACTCACATAGGTTCTTGATAAAAGACAAGGAAACATACCTTCATATCCTCCGGTCAAGATTCCTTGCGATATCACAAAACAACCACCCACTTCAGCACTTTCATCTTAAAAGTCCTAAAAAAGAACTTCATTTTTATTCTGTTATTTTTAAACACTTTCTGGCGTGTTTTGCTGGCTTGATGGTGTGTTTTTCATTATGCTTGAAACTTTAAGTACTTTATGCAGGTGTGTTTTTTCCTTGATTAAATAATACTTGATGATGATATGGAATTTATCTATCCTTAGTATTGTTTATGCCTATTTATGATTGTTGACACCTGATTTTTTGACCAAGTCTTTTTCAGTTTTATTTTCGAAAAATCACAAAAAATTCATAAAAAGTCAAAAAAATTACAAAATCAACTTTGGTAGCCTTAGGAACCATTCTTGACCAAAAAATAATTTTTCACAATTTTCATATTTTTTAGTATTTTTGGAAAATAGAAAAACACTTAAAAAATCAAGAAAAATAGCATTTGAGGTCACACAAATATGGAAAAATATCCAATATTTTTCCTTTTTATCCCTTGAATTTTTGACCTCACAAAAAATCCAAAATCAGATTCAATTTTAGGTGTTCCTTTGTAACCCGTACTATTGAATTTGAAGAAAAAATAACAATTGAGTCTTTTAATTTGCAATTTTGGCATTTTCTAGGATCTTGACATTCAATCTAATTGTCACCTATTTCAATTTGACCTAATTGCTCGGACAAACTGTTCAATTGCAAACATAATTGCATTTTAGTCCTTGAAATCGAGCATAATCGAAATTACTTTCAATTCAAGAACTATCATTACAAATTGAACATGCTACCCAATGGATTTCACCATTTTAAATCAATTGGCATAGGTGGTTTAACTCAATTTGATCATTTGCACCCTCAATTACACTATCCCCAATTTTCAATCAAATGAGAATTTGGGGATTTTGTAGAAATTGATGAAAACTTTTGGGCAAAACCACATTTCTAGATAGAATTCATGCTCTAGATTCGATTATGAGGTTCAATTGCAAAATTTTCCCATTAATTTGGGATTAATTTGAAAAGTCCTATTCGGGACCGGTTCAGACCGGTTAGACCGCCGGTCAGACCGGTCGAACCGGTCTGCTACAGTGTCATCGTCTTCCTCAGGTTCCTGGCGAGTGAACAGTAGAAGGACGAACTTTGACGGGGAAATTGACGGGCCAATCGACCTCAATTGAAGACGCAATGGTGGGCGTTTAGTTCCTTAGATCACTCACCGTCGATTGGAGCTAGAACGACGATCAATGGCCGCCGGAGCAAGGGGCAATCGGCCAGTCAAACCTTCGGACCTGCAAAAGTCAACAAAGGCAAAAACAGCTCAAATCCTTGCCAAATTCTTGCGAAATGAAGTTCACCGCGGAACCAAAAGGGACTAAACGGAATGCCCATCCTCCCTGACGTCGTTCTGACCTATTTGCACGTGACTACACGTGCCAAATGGAGTTGGTTGAAGCTCCACCGTTCGGCGCCAAAAATCCAACAGGCTATATAAGCCTACGTTGGCTTTCAGTTAGGAGGACGAACAGATTCAGTTGTAAAGGGCGAAACCAAATCGAGAGAGAAGGTGAAGGAGAGAGAGGGAGCTCGTCCTCCAACCGCCATTGTCGAGGACAGAGTTCGAATCCACAGAGCATCGGTCAGGCCTTTTCAGGCTAGACCAAAGCTCGGGGAGACCTCCAGGAGACCGCCCAGAGCGCCAGGAAGCGATCGCCGCCGGCCGCGCCCCGCGAAATCGTAAGAACAGGTGAGTCGCAGTCTCGAGTTCTTCCTTGGGCATTCATGGCGATTCACACATTCCATGATCCTTCTTTCAATTAGTGTGTGCCTTTCATTCCTTGAACGTCACTGACCATGTTCGCGTCTTCATTTTGCATTGATTTTGCTCACATACCCCGAATCGAGTCTTCCGATTTAGCCTCCATAGCCGATTCTTGCCCAGCCGAATCTAGACCGAGCGAGCTCAATCGGAGCTCGAGGTAAGTCTTCTGAACCTCCATTGGTGCTATTCTGTGACTGAATTTCTTTGATTTTGAGTGAATCGTATGATTGAGCTTCCATGGCCGTACTCGGCAATTCGCACGATGTTCTTGATTCTGTGAATAGGATGTTTCGATTCTTAGATATGTCAAACTAGAGCTAATCGCGAATCAATTGCCGTTGGTCTCGAGTGATTCCATTAAGATTTCACCGCACGATCATCGCCGGAGAACTACAGCCGTCCATCCTGCCGGAGTCGTGAGGTTGAAGACGAAGCTGACGTGGCGCGGTCAACGGGTCAAAGGTCTAGGTGGCAACACGTGATTGGTCCACGTGGATGTCGAGTCAGCATGGCCGTTGAGTCTGTTATTCAAATAAAAAGAATCCAACGGCCGAGAATAATCGAGTCTAATAAATGGTGACCGCCCGATTAGAAATTAGGATTATTCGAAAACGTTTTAAAATTGGAAAATTAAAACGAGCTGAAACGGTGTCGTGTAGGTTAGTGGCCGTGCGGCGTCGTTTAGGTAAGTGTGAATCAACGGTCTAGATCGAATCTTAGAATCTAATCGTGGCCGTAGGTTTAAGTAATCTGATCAGACGGCCCTGATCGAGTCTTCGCCTAATCTGAACCATAGATTCCAGTCAGGTTATCCAGTGGACGTGGAATAGCCACGCGGCGCAATGACGGCCGTCAGATCAAGTCCGACAATTCAAAGGAGGGGACGGCGTCGTTTTGGAGCTGGGGCACGCGCGGGTCCGGGTCTGGGCCGGGTTCCGACCCGAGTGGGTCGGGTCGACCCGGTCCGAATCACTTTTTTAAAAAAAAATAAAAAAAAATCAGAAAATGATTTTAAAAATAAAAAAAATCGGGAAAATTTCAGAAAATCCAAAAAATGCTAGAAAATGCCAGAAAATTCCAAAAAAATATGGAAAAATTATTGGAAAATCTTAGACATTCCAGAAACCCCCAAAAATCGAGGGTTGACCACAGACAACTGGTCAACCCTATTTTTGGGGGGTTTCTTATCCGTTCTTCCAAGACTCGACGACATTACCCTTTAGGGGTAAGTCGCCTCTACTGTGTATGTGAGATAAGGCCGATAATGCCAAGACAAGAATTAGGGTCGATTAGACGACCAATTCTTAAGTTTGGATTTCGAGTCCCGCCCCTTTTCTCAAAAATGACGATTTTGCCCCTCAATGGGAAAATTGTCTTTCTTGTTTCAATCGAGTTCTGAAAATTGCTTAAAGTTAGGTGTCGTGACCCGTCAGAAAGCGGACGCGGCTAATGGATTACCGATCACGGGTCTTGGATCGGCGCGGGCCCTCCCAGGCCCATACCAAATCGCGGCGGGAGTATTTTTCTGAGGGATTCGACGATAAGAGTCGATCGCTTTCGACCTTCAATGTGGTCGTGGTGGCATGTGCAACTTGTGCATGCATTTGGAGTCGCCACCGGTCTTTCTTGGAGGGTAGACCGGAAACCTTACTGACCGATTGGGAGAGGTCGATCAGTTCTGCGGAACCAGAGATTTTGGGTTCGGGGACTTGGTTACGCTGGTGTCATTACCAACGCCCTTTCGGTACCTAACGCGAGTGATTTTCCTAGCTAAGAATTCATGCAGGCGCAATTTTGGGTGGGTAGGTTTGATTCAGGATTTCATGCAGATTGGAAGACTATTCCTATCAATCCCAATCAATTTAAATGAAAGCGCAATCAAGTGCATAAATTAATCTCATCGATGCACATCAATTCAAGTCAATGGCTTCCTAGCATAGCCATAAGGGCTTAGGGAAGGTGTGATTTCGGTCAGGGGTAAAATGGGAAGATTTGGAGGCGATTAGCCCGAAGGGCAAAATCGTCAATTTTTGGGAGATTTGGATACCGAATTACCCAAAATATTCCATGGCCAGTTGATTGTGGCCAATTCCCATTTTTGAGAATTTGTTGGAATTTCTTGATTTTTCTTCAATTTTTGGAAGACAATTCGTCCAAAGGGCGAAATCGTCATTTTAATAAGGGTCGGGGTTCAAAACACCCGGAATGAGTCTTGACCAATTGTTTGTGGCCATTTCCTATTTTTTGGGATTTTCCTGAATTTTTTTAGATTTTTTTTTGAAAGACGGTTTGCCGGAAGGGCAAGACCGTCATTTCTGGAAAGATCGGGGGTCAAAAGACCCGAAACAGGTCGTGGCCAGTTGAATGTGGCCATTTCCTATTTTCTGGAATTTTTTTAGAATTTTTCTGAATTTTCCGAATTTTTTAGAATTTTTTTATGATTTTTCATTTTTTATTGAATTATTGAATTTATTATTATTATTATTATTATTTTTTATTATATATATATATATAATTATTCGGACTGGGTCGGATGACCCGGCCGACGCCCAGATCCGCGACCCAGACCCGGCCCGCACCCACCATGACCAAAACGGCGCCGTTTTTGTTTTATTGAAATTTGTTTATCATTTTCTTAATTATTCGAAAATCCCCGGATCGGACGGTCCTGCTTGTGCCACGTGGCCTCCTCTGGCACGTCCGATCTAGCCTTAGATCAGACGTCCCACAGAGTGCCACTTGGCACAATCTCACCCGTCGGATTATTTGACCGTTGACCGTTGACCGACGGCGACTTCGCCGGAGAAGATGATGAATAGTGCTTTTTCCGGCCAAAGTCGCCGGAGGCTCGCCGGAGGAGCGAAACCGACGTAAAAACGGCTGTTTCGACTCGCGATTCTCACACTAAATCAATCCCCAACAAACCCATAATCAAATGGAGACCTTTCATGGCAAAACAAAGGTTGAAAACCACCTCAAAAACTCAACGGCCGAACCGGCTCCGGCGACCGATTTGCAAAATTTTTTTTGTCGTCCAAAGCTCGTTCTAAACATTCGCAGGGGATCCTAGGGAGCTTTAGAAGCTTACCTGAAGCTAGCTAAGGGTCGGCGACCGCTTGAAGTCCTCGTCGAGCTCTCGGTACGGGTGATGGCCGGCGAAGCTCGGGCTCGCGTCCTCGGCGATTCACGATGCAAAATAAAGGGTAAGCCGGGATTAGTGACATATATAATGAAGCTTTATGGCAAGATTTGCGACCGGGAAGGCTCGGGACAGCTCTGCTGAGACCCCAAAAACATAACTCTCATTTTGGCATTTCATCGAACAGCTAGCGTGCGTAAGTGAAAACGAGGACCGTAGGAGATACCGACCTGGTTTGGGCTCACCGGCGGCGACCTTGGCTTCGATGAAGATCAATCTCGCGTGCTGCGGCTCCAGGGCGATCTTACTCCCCTCTGTTTCGCCCGAACACCTCCCCAAACTCCCTCGTCACCGAACTCTCTCTCTCGGCCTCCTTTTGTCGATGGCCGACCGGCCCTTTCACCGTGGCCGACCGGCCTTTTTGCCCTTCCACGACCACCAGCCTTTGTTCCCCATGTTGGCGGTTTTTTTTAACCAAATCATGCCCCCACCTTCGGTACCATTTTCCCCCCTTTTTTTTTGTTCTTGGTGTGAGCGTGCGTGGGTCTGCAACTGAGTTGCAGACCCGGTTCGGACCGGGTCGGGCGGGTCTGACCCGACCGGCCCGGTTCGATTCTCCTCACCTAATTGGGCCATAAATCGTCCTATTTTCATGAAATTGATGGCAAAATCAGACTCCTTGACAGGTTTTCTATCAAATATGGGTATTTTCATGAATCAATTGATTGAAATTTAGTGAAAACCCCAAATTGTCCCTAGGATCCGAAAATGATTTTCGCTTAATCGAGGGCCTAAACGATCGAATTAGCCAAAATTGAGGTCATCAATGGATTCAGCATGATGAAAACTATAGGGTAGAGGTGTTTAATTTCAATGGGTATGCCCGTATGAAATTTAATTTCAAAAATTGTGAAACCGGGGACTAAATTGAAAGAAAATTGTGCAATTAAGCCCTTTTGGCTAAAATTGATCAAATTGGAGGGCAAATTGACCTAATTGCACTTCCAGACTTTAGAATCCAATGTCATAGCTTATAAAAACCAAGAATTGAAAATTAAAAGACTCGAAAAGGAATTTTTGGGCTCGGTTCGGGTTTATGTTTGTTAAGGAACATAGTGACCCGAGCCGAATTTTTGAGATTTAAAGTGACACACTTGAAGAGGAAATTAAAAAAAAATTATTGAATATTTTTGTGTATTTTTCTGACCACAAATGGTATATTTCTGATTTTTTGGGTATTTTTATAATTAAATAAATTCAAAAAATATTATAAAATACCAAAAAATATTTTTTGTTCAAAATTGGTCCCCGAGGCTAGGTCAAGGCTTCCAAAGTTGATTTTGTGATTTTATGACCTTTTTTGATATTTTTAATTAATTTTAAAGAATAAAAATCACAATAATAGATGGTCAAAAATTAGGTGTCAACATTAGGGTTTGGGTCAGGTGGATGACTAACCCTAATATTTGAGGTTTTCAGTTCTCATCTTTGTCCAAATGACGACTTTACCCCTCTAAGGGTAAAATCACTTGAAAATTCCAGAAAAATCCTGAAAATTCCCGAAAAATAGGAAATGGATTGGATTGATGGCCAATCCTATTTCCATTGTCTTTTGACTTCCCAATTTGTCTAAAATGACAGGTTTACCCTTTTACAGGTAAATTTTCCCCGAATTGTTCAAAATTACGATTCTGCCCCTCATGGGCGAATCATGTCCAAATCACTCCTAAGCCTTGATTGATATTTCTCTTGGCTAATAGGGCCTCATTAGGGATGCCATGCTGATTTCATGTGTTTTATCCGCATATACTGGATCCTCGATTTGCGCACTTATTTCTATTGATTGTGAGTGATAGGGTAGTAATTCCCATCTGTATGAACTCCTAGATTTAGGATCTGTACATCACTCATCTGTATGAAATCCTAAGATCAGATAAACCATTCAGCTTAGGTACCGAAAGGGCGTCAACTCTGATAGTTGGCGTAACTAAGTCCCCGAACCCACTTCTCTGGTTTTCGCAGAATCGAATAGACCACTCCCAACTATTCGATAGGGTTTCCGATCGTACTCTCCGCAAAACGATTGGTGGCGACTCCTTGACATGTACACTCATCACATGTCACTAGACCACACTGAAGGTCGACCACGTACATCCAGCAGTTGCGATTTGGGTAATGGGTCTTGGGAGAGGCCCGCGTCCGATCAAACCAGCGATCGGGCGGCCCATTAGCCCGCTCCCCGCCTCCGCGCCGCGAGAGGGTCGCGACAATGATGTTGACAAAAAGGGGAAGAAAGCAAGAAGTTCTAGCAAAGGCATCGTAGTAAGCAAAAGAAGTTCAAGCAAGGGCAACGTAGTAAGCAATTTTTTCAATATCTATACTAATGCCTTTAATACTTGTGTTCTTCTTAAAGGGGGAGAATGCAAAAAAGCGCAAGCAGAAGCATTGCAGTAAGAAATTCGATTATTTTATGTTTACGCTATAGTACTTGCGTTTTTCGATCAGAACTGAAAAACTATCTTACTTACACAAGTATCTTTTTCATCAAAATATTTTCAAAGTTATATATTGCTTGAAAGGTTTGTCTCCATCAAAATAGGGGGAGATTGTTGGGAAATTATATTTGATTTTGAAGGAAACAAAACTCACATACTTTGTTGAAAAGACTTTGATTTATACTTTGAGAATTTACTACAAATATATCTCTATGCCTTTTGTATGTAATGTATTTAACTCTTTTATTTTGATCGAGGCAAGCATATTTCGTGGCAGAGGCAGGCTGATATAAAAATCATGACGAGATATATTTTGATCTTCGATTTATCCTCATTGTTTAATCAATCTTATTCTTGATTATCTTAGCAGATTATATTTCCCCACTAAAGGTCAATTATCTGGATAGGATTGCGTTTCTAAGTTAAATTGATTGACCATCAATCACAAAGATATTCTCATTAGTTTCTATATGAGGACTCTTGATTGATTAGCAATCACCTTTAGATAATTTTTTTTATTAGAAGCTTGATTTATAGAGTTAAAGATTTGATTACATGTGCAAGCAAATCCTCTCAAATCTCTGATTGCTCTTACCTCAAAGACTCGTGATCTTTATTCAACAATCAACCAACGGCTAGTTTTGGAGATTGATCCTCGGGTGATTCTGTCTAGCGGGAAGCTTGGAAAATGAGGAGTATATAAAGACCACCAAGTTCGAGAAGAAGGAAGAGAAAATCAAGAGATCAATACTCATATATCAAGAGAGTTTCATTCATTTCAATTATCTATTCGTGCTTAAAGTGAAATCTTGTGAGAGGTGTTATACAGAGTCAAGTGTGTAGAATGGAAAGGCCTTGGTAGAGGCAGAGCTCGCTTCTAGTGGAAGTGCTTGTGTTCAAGCAATCACATCGTTCTGTAATCTCTTACTTGATTACTTAGTGGAATCCAGCCAGTAGGCTGTTAGTGTGAGATAATGGACGTAAGCTTCCTGAAGCCGAACCACTATAATCTTGTGTGCATTGCCTTTTTCTCTCAACTCGCATCTATTTACTATATAGTAGAAGCACTGCGTGGTTCTGCTAATACATATGCCTCTATCGAACTCGATATTTTCAATACCGCTTTATTTATCGAAGTTTGATTAAATACACCTATTCACCACCTCTAGGTGCATAGCCTAGCCAAGAACAACAAAAAGCAGGTCAAAGATTGTTGAATGATATACGAGAACTATAAATTCAGGGAGTAGGTGGAGGAGGATCAATAAAGCTTAAAAGAGGACTAGAGTTCCAAGTTGTCTGGCAATTGAATGTGGTTCGCGTTGGAATACGTATCATGTATGGTTGTTATGATGCTTAAGTGTTATCAAATACGGTTGAAATCTCGTATGTAAGTTATGATTACCTGAATTAATGCCGACAAATCAAGCCGACATTTTCTGCGAGAAAAAGAAAAATTAGCTATTATGGTTTATACTATTTATGCCAATAATAATAACAATGAAAGTGATAATAACAAACCGTTGAACAAATAAATGAAGGGAGATCGGCCCATCTGGAGCAGCCCACGCATGAATAGGCCCAAATCCACACTCAAGTTGGGTCCAGTTGAACTCGTTCAAAGAAATTAGACCTATCGATTAGAGCTGGAGCTAACCTTACCACAGCCCCAAAAAAGAGGAACAAGCCCATAAACCCATCAAAGCAGGCGATCCTCCTCACATTATCGCCCCATACGTCGTCGTAGCCGGCGAGTGACGTCATTCGCTGCCTCCAAGCTTCGCCGACCGCTCCCCTTTCACGCTCTATTTCACGCCCGGGCGTCCGGATCTCGCTTGAGGTGCCTCCGCTGGTCCCGGTTGCAATCAGCATCGCTAGCGGCTTCGCTTAGCTTCTTTGACCAGGTAACATCTCTACTCTGTTATATGGAAGAGGAAACCCAAGGTCTCATCTTTTCTATCATGGTCAAATCGGATCACGTTAGAGTTCATTTCGTTATTTACATAAGTCCGGAACTGTCTTCGTATGAAACCCGATCCTAAAAGTTCGAGTTCATTATGCTTCATCTCATTCCCCAGTGGAACGGACGCAAGTGTTTGTTCATATCTCTGAGATATGGCTACGAGCAAGTGTCTACGTTATTGTCCAGATCTGAAGTTGTTTGAACATAATATACATCATGTCAGTTTTTTCAGTTTCTTTTTCTTTTCTTAACAGCTGCTGATTTCTGCTGCATGCCCTCTCTGATCTATTTCTCACCCTCACATTGTCAATGAAATAATTCCTTATATGTTAAGGAAAGGCTCTCACCGTTTCTCAGTCCTTTCTTAATATTCTTCACCATTCTCGTTGATGAGATCGGGGATTTGATTTACAATGGGCATCAAGTAGACCATTGAACACTTTGATTTCCAAACTGAAATGTATTTCACGCATGAATTTGAAGAACTGAAGGACTCGAATTAATGACTAATTAAAATGAAAAAAACAGAATAAGGTTTCCATTATAGGAGTTGAGAATATTGAGGAAGATAAGAATGGGGGATTTTTCATATATAGAAAATAGTACGTGGAGAGCCTATTTATAATTTTACTAAAAAACCACATATGCGTAATCGAACTCACTTGCTTGAGAACTCTAATAATATGTTTGATTTTAATGTTGCTCATCTCAATCTCTTAGTTCCGTCCTGTAAAAATTGATTTCCCAATTAATTATCAGTAGACAAAATCAATATGATAAACGAAGTCCTCGCTTATTCACAAATTGTGAAATTTGAAAATGTTGATAATTGTATCACCCATTAATACGTGTACGCACGTGGAGAGGACGCGGAATCTAAACGATTCTAATTATATTAGATAACATGTAATTAGAAGGAAAACATAGGCCAGTGTTTCCACCAGAAATGGATTATCGACCCAGATAGTGAGCAATTCTTCACCAAAGGTTTGATCATCGCTTTTTTTTTTTTTGCGTCAAGGTTTCGGCGGTGATTTCGGACATGAATTTGCAATTTGCGTAATCAAAAAGATAGAAGAGCAAATTCCAAGGGCTAAAAGAGATGGTAATCGCGGGGAAATTGAATTGACATTAACACTGGTTTAAAAAAAAAAATTACATTGGAAAGATAAATATAAATATTCATGATGATGGATTCTGATAGGATCCTTTACAAGAATTACACGCCGCCCTTTATACTTCACTAATCATAAGCGGTTAATTATCTTGGAATGCAATGTAAACACATTCCCAAGATTTTTAGCCTACTCTTCGCAAGTCGACCGCTGTTCATAAGCGGCTACAACTCCTGAGATGCTACTGCATTAATCGTCGGTCAGTATCCCCGCCTGCTGCTGCTATCGATATCTTCGCTCTACCGCCTTTCTTCTTTTCGGTGTGTCCACCACTTTAGGCAAATGTGGCAAACGATAATCGTCAACCAATCGTGACTGTATATCAATAGCTGATATCGCGGTCATCGATAATCAATGTTTATGGTCATTGATCGGTGTTTTTATTATCAGTGACATCACCAAGCTTACACGTACGATGCGATTACAAGAGACTTGTTTATTATTTTTTATTTTCTTTTTTGGTATAAGCAACTGATCTTAAATAGCGAGAATGTCAATGCCAAGAATAATAAACAAGTACACGGAAGATTCCTCTTGCCGGAAGTGAATCTTCATCATAAAATGCTCATAAACAAAGCAGGGGCATCTAATATTCATTTGAGTGATAACTACTAGGAGTCGGAGAGGCACATTGAAAAACATGATGATTGAGAATGAATTGTAAGCCGTAACACCCTATGTTCATTGGAAACTACGATGATTTGCATGGACCACCTCTTTGTATAGCACCATAGAGACACACTGAATGGTCATCCTAGCTCCTTAAATAGCAAGCTTACAGCAAATTAAGGAATATACATAGGCAAACAATGGCTGCTTTCTGGACAATCGTAGCCATCAAAATCTGGTTCTTTTGCATCTGCGTCAACGTATATTGTTTACCCGACACGACCGTAACATATAAAATTTGCAATGGGATCAAGATTCCCCACTAGAGTATATATGGCCTTGCAGTGGAGAGCGTGATTGATGATCTGACGGAGTCTATAATAGAAAATAGCTACAATTATTATACTCAATCTAGAAACTCGGTGTTGTCAATCTCGCCAACACTCACCCCAAGTTTGCTATGGCCACACGGCTTGTGCTGGGCAACTTTCGAGTTTTGACTAATGTCTGTGATTGGAGAATGCCGGGTACGACCTCGAAAATGGGTGCCCAGGGAATATTGGTGCACAAGTGCAGCTCAAAGATTGTAGAATGAGGGGTGAGAATTATGAATTCAAGGAGTGAATGGAAGAGGATCAGTAAAGCTTAAACATAAAATGCTGGAGATCGTATTTAATTCATGCCTAAACTTTTGCCAACAAATCAGTGGACAATTTTTGCGAGAATAAAAAACAACAATACTAATACCAATAATGAACAGTTGCACAAATAAAATATAGCGAGATCGGCCCATCTGGCGCAGCCCACACATTTCCAGGCCCGGATCCGTCTCAAACTGGGTCCAGTTGAACTAGAATAAACAAATCGGGCCCATCCATTAGAGCTGAAGCTCACCAGACCACAACTCAAAAAAAAAAAAAATGTAAAAAGGCCCATAAACTCATCGAAACAGGTGATCCTCCTTTTGCATATTTCCCCATGCGTCGTCACCGCTGGCGAGTGACGTCATTCGCCGCCTCCAAGCTTCACCGATCGGTCCCCTAAATTTTATTAGGTGTTTCTTCTTTGCCCAAGCAGTTAGATTTTGATTCAATTTTTTTATAAAAAAAAAAATTAGCTCACTGAAGGTTCACGTCTCGGACTCAATAACTGTGGTTGCTAATCGAAAGTGAGTCCTCTCATGTCTTGCTTGGCTCCTAGGTCCTAACTGGCCTTAATAAGGTAGTGGCAACTTGAAATTTAAATAAGGCTTTAAAGTTTGATCAATTAAAAGAACTTGCCAACATCGAGGGATAAGGGTTTGAGAGAAGCGGTCAAACGAGGACTGTTGGTCCTCGCTCGACAGTCGACATTACATCTAACCCCACTCCTGATCAATAAGGACCCCGCTTCGGGAGTTTCACAGCAACAAAGCGTGCAACTTAGCATATAACATTGCTCGGGATCATACCAGCGATTTCGTGGGTTGGAGCCTTATTTGGCACACTTAAACGGAGCGTTTGCATTGATCCTTGAGGATTAGCATGTCAAAAGTTTCAAATCCCAAAAGTTAGGGAGTTTGTAGCACATTAAGGCTCCGTTTGTTTCGTGAAAAATGTGATTTTTCTGGAAATTGTTTTCCAAGAAAGTGACGATATTTTTCGGCATTTGATTGAAATCTCAAAACAAATCGGAAATTAATTTTCGCCGTTTGGCAAGAAAAATAAAATTTCACCTTATACTTCTTTTAATACTTTTTTATTTTCTTAAATTGATTTTTTAACTATTTTCTTTTATCATTTTAATTAACTTCTTTTCTTTCATTTCTTTACTTTTTCCTTTCTTCTTTCACGTGACAGCAACCAGCCAAGGCGAACGGCCGCTGAGGAGTCGGACGAGACGCGAGATCATCATCACGGGGAGCTATATTTTCAATACAATGAGGTGCTGAATCCATAATGCTAGAATTCCCCTCACTAAAAAGGTGAATAAAACTTTGGATATGCTAAAAATCCATGAACAAACATTGTTATTCGGTCATGATCTCAATATCATTTTTCTAAATGTTGGATTTTGTTTTGTTTTGTTTTTAATTAGATTAAAGAGCTGGCAAAGAAGTATCCCGACTTGACGACTTTCGAGAGCACAGACCTCACTCCATATAGTTGGGTGGCCGTCGCTTGGTACATATTGCTATTCACCTCTTAACTTGCAAGAATCACGAATTAGCAACTAAATCTAATGTCGAGATACAAAGAAGAATTGGTTAATGGACTAATTATGTATTGTATGGTCCTTTTTATGTTTTCAGGTACTTGATTATTCAGATACCGGTGATGAGAAACCAAAAGGAGTTGTCTGCATCTTTCCTCACTTATCACCTATTGTCATGGTCTACTCAGGGTTTGTGTCCTCTCACTCTCATTCTTATGTTCATAATTAGTTTGATTATTCAGACACCGATGACGAATTCGGTAGCACTTTTTTGTTATCTCGAATGTCTTGCTTTGAAGTTGCTATAGCTTAAAGATATGAGAAATGCTAGCCGATGACTCGGACTAGGAATCGTTTCATCAGGTGCTGTGACAATTTCATGTTGTTGTGCCTAAACAAGCTTTATCGAACAATACATGGGGCTCACTTCTAACATCGCTCGATAAGTACGGTTTGGATCCAATGTATCTGGCGTTTGTCAAGAGAAGTATGCAAATTGATTGTCTTTATCGATATTCATTGTACTCTTTTTTCTTCCATAGATTACAAGTTTATACTCTTTGTTCTGCCGAAGGTTACAAGTTCATCTTTGCGTCCGTTTATTGATACTGTGGTTTAAACATTTTGTAACCGTTCATGTCGGTTCCAGATATAGTATTTGTACAATTTCTTGGGCGGTGCATTCTGAAAGGTGTACGATAAGCTAACTCGTATAGTTGTTTTTCACAATCTCTGCTGAAGGAATACGATTGACAATTTCTTTGATGATGCATAGATTTGGAAAATGTCATGCCAGAAGGCAATCAAAGGCTTGAATGCAAAGCTCTGAAAAGCGGTGGCTCTAAGACGTACGAAATCAGAATCCCTCCGTTTGCGATGAGCATTCTGGGTTGATCCGAGGACCCTCGATCGCGAGACGATGTTCTCGTACCAGCGCGCCGCCTGGCTCTAGTTGAAGGAACACAAGTTTCAGCACCACGACTATAACTTCTTCGTGTCTCGCGGTGCATGATCGGCGCATTTAGGAACTAAAATGTCCTTTCAAGTAATTTGAACCGGTCACAGCGACTAAACTTTATAGAGTTATTGTGCTAACCCTTGCGAGAGTGACCGCTAGTTTTACTTGTTTTTTTTTTCCAAAAAATATAGAACTAAAGCATGCCTATGCAATTTTCTTTGCAAATTTTCTTTTTACATCTTGCAAGTTTGGATAATTTAAATGTGCAATTTTTGATTTGTTAAAGTTGATACTTCATTTGTAACTTTTTTTTTTCCTGATGTGGGCTTACATTAATTGAAATTGTAATTTACCATTTTACAAATTAGTTTAATAAGATAACATATAAGGATTTTTAACTAGTCAAATATATGTCTGGATTGTGCGGGTCTAGTTGAGCCCAGCCCGTGATAAGAAGGCCTGGCTGAAAACCCTATAAATAGCATTCAAGTCTCTCCTCTAATCCTACGAACTCATAAACAAACTCACATAAGAATTGTACATGGATTCACATAGTTGAGGGGCTATTTCATTGAGCCAAGGATATATAGGGAAATGGATGAGAGGTTTGAGTGCTATTTATAGAGATTTTAGCTATGCCTTTTCATCGGCGGCTCTAAGACGTACGAAATCAGAATCCCTCCGTTCGCAATGAGCACGTACAAGATGCATGGAGCATTCTGGGTCGATCCGAGGACCCTCGATCGCGAGACGATGTTCTCGTACCAGCGCGCCGCCTGGCTCTGGTTGAAGGAACACAAGTTTCAGCACCACGAATATAACTTCTTCGCGTCTCGCGGTGCATGGTCGGTACACAACTCCTGAGTTATGATGTGAGGTGCCGACAAGGTTTCGGCTCTTGTCCGACTTTTCATCGGCGCATTTAGGAACTAAAATGTCCTTTCAAGTAATTTGAATCGGTCACAGCGACTAAACTTTATAGAGTTATTTTGCTAACCCTTGCGAGAGTCACCGCTAGTTTTACTTTTTTTTTTCCCAAAAAATATAGAACTAAAGCATGCCTATGCAATTTTCTTTGCAAATTTTCTTTTTTACTTCTTATGACCTACATCTTGCATGTTTGGATAATTTAAATGTGCAATTTTTGATTTGTTAAAGTCGATACTTCATTTATAACTTTTTTTCCTAATGTGGGCTTACATTAATTGAAATTGTAATTTACCATTTTATAAATTAGTTTAATAAGGTAAGATATAAGGATTCTTAACCAGTCGAATATATGTCTGGATTGTGCGGGTCTAGTTGAGCCCAGCCCGTGATAAGAAGGCCTGGCTGAAAACCCTATAAATAGCGTTCAAGTCTCTCCTCTAATCCTACGAACTCATAAACAAACTCACATAAGAATTGTACATGGATTCACATAGTTGAGGGGCTATTTCATTGAGCCAAGGATACATAGGGCAATGGATGAGAGGTTTGAGTGCTATTTATAGAGATTTTAGCTATGCCTTTTCATCATGGGTTCGGCTTAACTCCATCCATAAAATCCAGGTCCATTTCGAATGGTTAAGAATCATTATATGTTATATTATTAAATAAAATCGTAAAAGGATAAATTATAATCTCAATTATTGTAAGCTTATATCAGGAAAATTCTTACATCACCTACCGCTTGCTCAGCCTTACAATTGTAGCTGATTCACATGTAACTAGATGAGTCGATTAAGTAAAAATGCTCATATAAAAAGTAAAAGTACTGCTAAATTGCTTTCAAAGGTACAATTATTAATTTTACTAATTGAAGTTGCCCCCTCAAAATATAGCAAAACTGTTGTCCAATCGAGGGGAAAAATGTATTCTCTCCACAAATTTAACCTCCATGACGGGATTACACTGGTAAAATTCCTTTTGCGTAAAAGCTATGAATAATGAGTCTAATTAACAAGAAATGAATGCATATAAAAGTTTTATAATGCATGGTAATCACTGTCTTAAAAACTCCTTCAGAAGTTAAGGATTAGTGGAATCGGTAAAGAGATAGTAATATTCTTTTATATTAATCTCATCGCTGGTTCTCAATTTCATGAAGCACATTAACATATTTAGAGTTATTATTAGTGAATGTGAAAAAAATACAATGGAAGCCGAGGATAGGAATCTCCTAATCTGGATAGAAATCGAAGGAGCCGTATAACGCGAGAGCGTCACGTACTTATGTTATAGTAGAGTAGACTAGTGAAGAGACGGGGCCTTGCCTCGGTCATCATTGAGATGACATTAAAATTGAAAACTAAAATATCATGTCTCCGAGAACATTTGCAATGGCCCGATCTTTTATGTAGAAACACCTCAAACACTAAAGGTCAGCTGACATTGTGACGATGATAGTTAAAGTTAAGGAGGAAGAACGTAAACGATGGACTTTTGTGTATTTCATTCTTTATTTTACAATGTACAGAAGGAGCCTATTTAACATGGTTTACAAGAATAAATACAGTAACTAATCAATTACAATTAATTTGATTGATAGATATCAATCAGAATGATAATAATATCTAACATCCCCCCTCAAACTCATGGTGACATAGAAGAAGTCAGTTGGAGTTTGGAGAAAAGATCCTGAAAGCACCCGGGTGGATGTTCTTTTGTGTAGATATCAGCAACTTGATCAGTAGATGAAGTGGAAACAAGTCGTACTGTGCCACAGAGCACATGATGTCGTATGAAATGACAATCAATCTCAATGTGCTTGGTACGCTCATGGAAAACATTATTATGAGCTATTTGAATAGCGCTCCTATTGTCGCAGTAAATGACTGTTCCACCGATATGACGGACTCCCATGTCTTCCAATAACCATCGTAATCAAAGTAATTCCGACAACGTATCAGCAAGAGCACGATATTCGGCTTCGGTGCTTGATCGAGTGATAACGGTCTGTTTCTTGCTACGCCATGATATGAGTGAAGTACCAAAAGAGAAGTAGTAGCCTGTAGTGGAGCGACGATCAAGGGGATCACCAGCCCAATCAGCATCTGAATAAGCAGTTAACTCTAAAGTAGAGTCGGCAGAAAAATGAAGACCATGAAACAAGGTGCCTTTGACATATCGAAGAATACGAAGAACAGCAGCAAAATGAGTTATGCGCGGTGCAGACATAAATTGACTGACTATGTGAACCGTATAGGCAATATCGGGACGAGTAACTGTACGATAGACAAGGTTGCCAACCAATTGTCGATAAAGAGTAGGGTTCGGAAGAATGGTTCCATCGTTGTCATTAAATTTGGCATTTACCTCAATTGGAGTTGTAGCAACCTTGGTATATGTTAGTCCCGCACGAGAAAGAAGATCGGTGGCATATTTTGCCTGAGAAAGATAATAACCCGAGGAGTCTGAAGCAACCTCCAAGCCAAGAAAGTAACTGAGATGCCCAAGATCTTTCATTTCAAACTGCTGACTGAGATATTGTTGGAGTTTCGCGATACCGATATGATCATCGCCAGTAATAACCATGTCGTCCACATATAATAGTAGAAGAATAGTCCCACGAGATGTTTTCTGAACAAATAGAGCATTGTCATGAGGACTGGATCGGAAGCCAAGACGCTCCATGGTGGAGCTGAACTTTGAATACCATGCACGAGGAGCCTGTTTCAGTCCATATAAAGCTTTTCATAACCGACATACTTTATCAGAAGAAATAGAAAACCCAAGAGGAGGCTCCATATAAACTTCCTCAGTAAGATCTCCATTAAGAAATGCATTTTTGACGTCCATCTGGAATAGTGACCATCGCTTAATGGCTGCAACGGCAAGAAGGCTTCGAACCGAAGTAAGACGGGCAACTGGAGCGAATGTCTCATCATAGTCAATCCCATATTCTTGAGTAAAACCTTTTGCAACCAGTCGGGCTTTATAGCGTTCCACTATACCATCTGCCTTAGTTTTGATCTTATACACCAATTTACAGCCTATAACAGACTTTCCAGAAGGTAAATCAACCAAATCCCATGTATGAGATTTGTCTAAGGCGTATAATTCATCCGCCATTGCTTGCTGCCAAAGAGGGTTAGTTCGGGCTTCTCTGTAACTGTGAGGCTCGTGAAAAGAAGCAATGGTGGAATAATAATGATAGTCACGAAGTCGAACAGAAGGTTGACTTACTCGAGTAGAACGGCGAGTAGGAGAAGAAGGGATGACTAAATCCGAAGGATCCACAGATGGTGCAGACAAATTAGGAGATGCCGAAGTGGATTCACCAGAAGTACCTGCATTAAGATTAGAGAAAGACAACTCCAAAAAGGAAGATTCCGTGGATGCATCTTCAGGAAAGAGATCCACTGAATGATCAGTAAAGAAAGGAGGAGTAATAGAAGAGGAGTCAAAAGGACGAAGTGAAGAGAACATTTTGTGCTCCCAAAAAGTAACATGGCGAGATACACGAAGTCTATTGGAAATAGGATCCCAACATCGATAACCTTTGTGCTCAATTCCGTACCCAAGGAAACAACACAGACGAGCACGAAGTTCTAACTTCGTGCGCTCATTTGGAAGAAGATGGACAAAACAAACACTGCCAAAAACTCGAAGAAGATTATAATTTGGAAGACTGCCATACAACCGCTCATAAGGAGAGATATTACCTATAATAGAGGATGGAGTGCGATTGATGGTGTAGATAGCTGTATGAGAAGCTTCTCCCCAAAATTTTTTAGGGCAAGAAGCTGTGATTAGAAGAGTGCGTACAATATCTAAGATGTGTCGATGTTTACGCTCAGCTCGGCCATTTTATTGAGAAGTTCCTGAACAAGAACGATGAATGACAGTGCCATTTTCGAAAATAATTTTGAGAAACTCTGTATCTCTATATCCCATGGCATTATCAGTACGAAAGATCTTGATGCTTTTGGAAAATTGTGTTTTAACCATTGCAACAAAATTTCGATAAATATGAGTCAGCTCAGAACGATACTTCATAAGATAAATCCATGTAAAATGAGAATAATCATCCATAAAAATCACAAAGTAGCGAGATCCACCCATAGTGGGGATAGGAGATGGCCCCCAAATATCAGAATGAATTAAATCGAAAGAAGCAAGAGAAACTGATTCACTAAGATCAAAAGGCAAGGTGTGATGTTTTCCCAGCTTACATGGTAAGCAATCAAAATTCTTATTATCAACTGAACCTAAAAGACCTTTAGAAATTAAATGACTTATTTGAGAGGAAGAAGCATGACCCAAACGAGAATGCCAAGTTTCAGATGAAACTGTGGCAGCACAATTACTTGGAGCATTAGGAAGCTTTAAAGAGATAAGCTCGAATAGGCGTCCCACTTTACGGCTTGTCCCAACTATCTGTCCCGTCCGTGGATCCTGCACACGACAACCATTGGAAGAAAAGTGAATATCAAAGCCAAGTTCACATAGTTGACCCACTGATATCAAATTTAAAGAAAGCTTAGGAACAATGAAAGTGTCTAGTAATGATAATGTGGAGATGGATATATTTCCTATGTGGCTAACTAACATCTGTGAACCGTCAGCTGTATGAATAATAGGTGCTTGTGAAAGACCTGACATTGATGTAAACAAATTCTTGTTCGAAGTCATGTGATTGCAACAGGCAGAGTCAAAGAACCTTGAATCGAAAGTACCTAGAGTCACATACAAAGCAGAGGCACTAGAGACTGAGGGATTAGAGGTACCGGATTCTCGAAGAATGCAGCGAAGATCTTCTAAAGATAAGGTAACAGATGAGTTGCTTGGAGAACCCTCAATAGTAGCAGCAGTAGTGGATGAACGGGCAGGTGGACCTCTGTATCGGGATCGATTGGTTGCCCCTATAGGTTGCTTAGGTTGTCGTCGATAGCAAGTGGATGCAAAATGACCAGTTCGATGGCAATGCGTACAGTAGGGCCTGTTTGAAGAAGAAGAGACAAGAGTTGCAAGAACCGCTTCTCTAGGAGTAGACAGAATAGGGCGATGCGTCTTCAAGGTAGCAAGCCGAGTCTCTTCAGTCAATAGTTTTGAAACAACCACCTCAAGACGAGGCAACGTATCTCTATGCAGAAGCGAAGCTCGAACGGGTTCAAACTCATTATTAAGTGCCATCAGAAATTGCATAATACGCATACGATCGCGATATTAAGCAAATTTGAATGCATCAGTAACAGCATCCCATTTTGGCTCAGATAGAGCCAATTGATCCCAAATTGCATGCATAGAGGATAAAAAATCATTAATGGACTGATTTGTCCCTTGATGCATACGGTGTAAATTTCCTAGCAACTGATATTGATGAGCAATATCCGAGGTGGAATACCGACTTGCAAGCAAATCCCATGCTTCCTTTGCTGTATTTAGGCGACCATGTTAGAATCCGGTACGACCAAATTGAAGCCTGATGGAAGGAATCGAAGTATTTCGAAACCATGTTAGAATCTGATGATTCTTGCTGTCCCAATCCTCCAAACGCTCGTTAAATTTATCTTCTGTTTCCCCACCAGCTCTCTTAGGCAAGGGAATTTCGCTGGTAATGTAACGCCAGAGTTTACGCCCTCTCAAGAAACTTGATATTTCTTGAGCCCATAAAATATAATTGGTTCCATTCAACACAGTTTGAATGGGTACCGGCACATCCATTTTATCCATTGAAACTATTATTTTCGAGGATAAATATCAAGAAAATTACTGCAAGACTACAAAATTGAAGAAATATGACCCCAAAAATGGAATCAACACGTCAAAATACCTCGAGAGCTGAGCCAGTCAACTTTCGGTCAACGGTCAAAGTCAACGGTCTTGGTCAACGCTCGCTGGACTTGATCCAAATTAATGACGTGGCGAAGCAGCTGCAACAGTGGAGAATCGTCCACTCTCCAATAAAGTCTCCTGGTGAAGAATCCCAATAAAGAAAAAAATCCCAATCTTCAATAATGTCTCCACTCTCCAGTCCACGATAAAGAAATCCCAATCTCCAGTGCACGATAAAGAAACCCCAATCTCCTGAGCTTATATAACGCTTTTGAGGCCTGCTGCTCCTCGGGTTCCAGAAGGTCGGCTAGACTACCCACAGATGACGGAGAGCTATGGGTCTCTCGGCTGGATTGCGAAGGCTCGGATTTTGGCCGGCTGAGCTCGAGAGACGACGGTTGCGGGGTCACGGCTGCTCAACGATGAACGGCGAGCACGAGCGGGTGGATCTGGGAGCACGAGCACGAGCGGCACGAGGGTGGATCTGCGAGCGTGGATCTGCGAGGACGAGCACGAGTGTGGATTTGCGAGCACTAGCACGAGCGGTGAGCGGCGAGGGTGGATCTGCGGGCGTGGATCTGCGAGGACGAGCGGCGAGCTGGGTGGATCTGCGAGCACGAGCGGCGAGCTGGGAGGGTGGATCTGCGAGCTGGGAGCTGGGTGGATCTGCGAGCACGAGCGGCAAGCTGGGCCGATCGCGAGGGTGGATCTACGAGCACGAGCGGATCTGCGATGTCACGCCCCGAACCTGGCGAGCACGTGAGCATCCAACCTCCGCCGTTACCTTTGATTATCTCCCAGGAACCAACGGCCATTAACTTAAAGACCTATATGAAGCATGCACGCGAAAGCGATGACAACTCCATAAAAACAACTCAAGAAAGATGACTTAGGACAAGAAAGGGATACACTTCTCATTAAAGGCAAGTTAGGTACAATTCTAACTACAAAGAATATACAGTCTCTAAGGTCTCAATCAAATTAAATCTTCACATCCTCCAAAAATTTCTTCTTATGCCAGTCCATGGCAGGCTCATGTCTCCATCGTCTAGGACCTGAAAATGTTGTCCCACGACGGGGTGAGATATATAATCCCAGTAAGTCGAACCTAACCCTAAACTAGGCTGCCAGTACCTCCAGACACTTTTGAAAAATAGGGTATTTTGGTAATAAAAATCTTGGCATGGTAAAACGGGGTACTTTCCAAAACATGGCATTTAGTACTTTCAAAATAGCTTGACCCAGTCAAGAAAAATCATAATAACTCTAAGCTTCGTACAATGGCAGGGTTTTCAATCACAAGCAAATATTTGACGCCATCTAAAAAATGAGGATATTTCAAATGACATTTCATGAATTTTCAGAAAACATATCATTTTCTATCATGCCCTTCCAAGGCCATTCTTATCACATGAGGCAGACTTGAAACTCGCAAGACAACTTTCATTTTTGAGGCAAATTATTCAAATCATGAGGCATTTTCGATTTCTCAAAACCCATTCTTTAAATTTTCCCGAAAACAAGTCTTTTCATTTCCGCCCATCCTGGGCTACCCACTTTGGGGCTGCGAGATGATTCGGTCTCCATATGACCCGTCGGTATATATGAGACTCTCGCGTCCGAACCTAGAGATGATTCAGTCACCATACGACTCTCGACGCCCATTTTCAATCGAGATGAATCGAATCAGTATGGGACTCTCTAGCCGCACGACCTCGCCACGTCAAATGGGAGTAACTCCCTCCTAATGCGTTGGCCAAATTATAAATTCTCGGCTATCCCACACGCCAATGCACTTATAATTTTTCTCGGCGATCCCACACGCCATTGACGATCCCACACGCCAGTGCACTTATGATTTTCCTCGGCGATCCCACACGCCATTGACGATTCCACACGCCAGTGCACTTATGATTTTCCTCGGCGATCCCACACGCCATTTCTTCATAAAATTTTCAGTTATAAAGTAGCCTCAAATTTTCGTTCAAAATAAATCATGTCTCAAAATACTTCATTCAATAACAACTCATGAAATCAAGCAGTTCATCGCCTACTTGAGGCATTCATTTCAAACGTCCCTCACTGGACAAAACACGTTCCACGTTACGAAATTCCCATTAAGAAAATAACCATCATTCAGCCATTTTCACAAAACTCAAGCTTGACATCAATCACGGTTTCAAAATCTCCATTAGAGACTTGATTAGTCATCCATGCCCCTCATTACACTCAATTAAAACAGGAATTTTTATAAAACATGCCAAGAAGTTCAACCACATTCCACTACCAGATTATGACTTTTCAAAATCACCTTGATTTCGTAGTTCCTCATACCACAAATCAATCAAGCACAACTTGCCAAAACATGGCAGATTTGTTTCCTCACGCCTCTCACAAAATCAGTCCATAAAACCTTTCACTCCAACTCAAAGCTTCGTCCTTTAGTAACCTAACATCCTAATAAAGGTTTAGGAATAACTTACCTCAAGCAATTAGCAAAAATCCACACCAAACGAGCCTTCTCAATCCTCAAGATCACAGTCAAATGAGAACCGCGTGCTGTCCTAGGAAGTTCATCAATGTCGAGTCAAAATCCACTCAATTTTGGATTAGAAACAATTGAACTTTACTTTCAATAAAACCATTCTCTCGATCACCAAACAAATGGCAACCCAGGATGCCTTAACAATTGATCAAATACACGTCGACATCACCATGAACCCTTTATGTATTCGGTTCAAACAACAACTTATAAGGCAGAATATAACTCGAAGGTTTCGCGCCCAAAGTAGTCATTAAATCACTTTTAAATCCCAATCCACTTCACATACTTTTCACTAACACCTTAATCAACCTTATAGATAGTCCCTTGAGTCAATTTGAAGTCAAAACACTCTTATATCAGCCCCCAACAGAATCGGTACACAAAGAACATCATCCAAAACAGAACCGATTTTGTGCTCTAACTGCTCAATCGAGCCATGAATCAATTCTAATCCTCAAAACTTCAATAATCAACTTGCTAAGACATTCCTTTATGGGTTTAAGAAGCTCATCATGAGATTTGAAGCGGATTGATACCCCAAAGACGTCGAAACAGCCCGATCTCTTCAAAGTCAGAATCTGTCCATATTTGTACCACCCATAATCAGCCATAAAACTCATTCTAAAACCATCTATTTGAAGATATAAACCATCTGAACATAGTACTAGATGTTATGAAGCTTTCCTAAAAAAATTGAGGTCATTTGGAATTTCTAAGAGCTAGAACCAACACTTCTCCTCAGGTAGCTCAGAATCCGTCCGCTTTTCTTCCAAAAATCACCATAAATCAACAGACCTCCAAAAATCATGAAACCAACGGCAAAATGTCAAGGATATCTTGAACTAACCTGTGGTAAAAGGGCTCGACCAAAAGACGCCGGGAAGAGCCGCTAGACTGCACCGAACAGAAGGGTCAGAAACTGTTTTTCTGGGCAGTTTTCTGTTAGGCGAAGATGAAGAGGAAAATGAAGGAATTGGCAAGGAGGAGTGAGGGTGGTCGACCAGTTGAAGATAAGGAGGTTGTCCATCAAATAATTGGTGCCATTTTGTCAAGCTCACAATTAATGGCAATTAATGCTTGGTTTAACCATAGGATGACACTTGGCAACCTCCCATTGGTTGCTTCATTGACTTTGACTTCCATTGACTTTCCTTGCCTTCTTCTCTAAGTATTTTCAGCAGCCTCTAGGGATGGATAAAATGACCATTTTGGCCTTCTTTGAGTTCTTTAGGCGTGGGCAAATGGTCTAGGGCAAAACGGTCTTTTCGCACTTTCAGTCCAAACTTCACTTTTCCAATTCGAAATCACCATTTGGCGAGACATTGTCAAATTCCTATTTAGAATTGGAATTCTCTATTTCCAATTACCAATTTTGAGCTTCCATTTCATGATTATTCGTCCGTCGATCGTGATTCCAGTTTATCTCGAACTAACGGGCGGCTTTTGCTAACATTACGCATATCGACTTTGTGATTCTCATCACACAGAGGATAACTATCGTACTGAGGATAACTCAAGTTATGGCAGCTTTGGTTATCATGTAATTACGAGGGTTCATCGCTAGTTCCGACGGTTTCAATGGTCTGTAGTTCGATTTAGGAAAATTTGCAAATTATACATTGGTTAAGCGGCTTCACCCGCGATCCAATCATATAACGCTAGCATTGTATTCCTTAATCGTCATCTAATCGGCCTCATTGGATCTAAATGTTCCCTCGACAATCCTTATGGTCAAAGTGTCATTTCCTTTTTCGAGTTTCCTAGGTCCACGTACCTTGTCATGCGTTAGCCTTTCCCTTTTGGTCAGTTTACTTAAGATTGATCAGATCTGAGCGAGACAAGACTGAAATACATCGTAAGGTACATTCACATTCAACAGCCTCAAAATGGTAGGAAATTCAGAATGTCACATGCGAGGCTGAGTCGTAGACGAGCGGCTGCGAGGCGCGGATCTGGGAGGCGCGGATCTGTGAGCGGTTGAAACGAGCACGAGTCAGCAGCGTCGCGAGGCTCGGCTGGATCTCGAGAGGCTCGACGTCGACGGCGCGAGGCTCAACGACGCTGGATCTCGCAACTCGACGGCGCAAGGCTCAGGTGGTGGGTGTGCGGGCTCGGCTGGTCTGTAAAGAGAGAAACCCAGATTGACACGGCTCAGTGATGAAGATGAAGGCGTCGGCGAAGGAGGAGAGGAGACAAGGTAAAGAGGGAAACCTAGGTGAAGGCGTCGGAGAAGTGGCTTAGCTCATAGGACAATTCACCTAGCCAAGAAGGCTCTGATACCAAGTTAAAGTTAAGGACGAAGAAGGTAAACGATGGATTTTTGTGTATTTCATTCTTTATTTTACAATGTACAGAAGGAAGGAGCCTATTTAACATGGTTTACAAGAATAAATACAGTAACTAATCAATTACAATCAATCTGATTGATTGATATCAATCAGAATGATAATAATATCTAACAATGATGATGATAACTTTTCATCTAGAGATTTTAATTGGGACGGCTCGCCATAACTAATTAAAGAGGACTAGTCCAACTTTTTTTTTTCCTCTACGAAAATATTGTCGAGTTTCAAATTATAACAAGTGTGTTTATTCAATAAGATATGTTATTATTTATTTGAATTTCGAAATTCTACTTTAACTAGCTGCAAGATCAATTGGTATAGATTTACTATCAATATTCTTGTTCTTTGCACTTGTAATTTTAAGCTCAATAAAGAGATAATTCGTCGATGTGTTTTTGTTCTTGTCATTTTATAAATGTAAATGAAATGAGGAAAAAATTCCGCACTTCAAATAGTAAAAAATTAATAAAATATTTTATTTCGATAACATCTAGATTTAATTTGATTAAATGGTAAACTGAGTGAATTGATTTTATGTCATTTTAGTAATAGTATTCACCACAAGTTAAATTTATTCAAAAATCGTGTTTTACACACACACACATACGCATATATTTTTAAAATAAAATCCAAGGAGAGATCAAATTTGTGAAGTAACAAATCCATAAAAGAAAACATAATTGTTGATTGCCCGCGACTTATGTGTAGACGTTAATTATTTACGATAGATTAATTTTTAAATAATGACACCGCAAAATGTTAGAAATTATTTGAATAATCTTGTGAGAGAAGTAAAATTGACTAAGAAGGAGAGGGGTGACTAGGTAATATCAAGGATCCTCCCGGCATGAGATTAACTTTCTAGAGAGATTAAGTTTGGATACAAGATCCGTTCATGAAGAACTATTTATTACGTCCCAAAATTCATGAAATTTTTTGAGTTTATATTATATATTTGATATTCGCAGTGTGACATGTACATTTGAAGGGAGCTGAGATTTGCATATTGGATAGCACCAATCTTGAAAACCGAAATATCCGTAGGTGGCCGGTTGACTTAAGATAGCTAAAAGTAAATTCCAAACGGACTCTATCGAATAATTCTTTGCTTCTATAAACAACAATTCTTTGCTTCTGCACACCATACATCACATTCTACGCAGTCTATCCACAAAAGAACGAAGAAGAAGAAAGAGTATTGCCTTGAATCAAAGCAAAATAGGTCACTGATATTCTTTGCCTTTGTCCCGTATGGTGCTTCTGAGACTGACTAATGGTGATTCCTTCCTTCGCTCTTGGCTCAAACGATTCGTGGATTTCATTTTCTGAATGTTAAGATTCTTCGCGGCTCGACCCCGGCGAAGAGAGAAGAAGTAGAAAATGTTCCATTTCTGCTCTTGAAGTAAAAGAAAAGGTTCTTACGTCCTTTCCTTCGTCTACTAGCCAGAACAATCGAGACAAATATAGCAGAGCTTATCGAACTCCACCCAGTTCGCTGGCTTTCCGACCATGTAAACAGTCCATCCTTCCATCTCTTGTCCTGCAAAAAATCTATGGATTTCGCAACTTCTCTTTTAGAACTCGTCAAAGAGTTATGGGGGTTGGCCAGTAAACCTTTGGGCTACATTTCTAATCTGAAAGATAATGTCCAGTCGTTGCGGAACGAAACTGACAAGCTGAAGGCCAAGAGCAAAGATGTGCGGGCGAGGGTGGAACTTGAAGAAGGAGGACGAGGCGTGCAGCGCACAGAAGAAGTGGCGTACTGGTTAGACACGGTGCAAAAATTTCTTGATCGAGTAGATCAAGTTCTTCGAGAAGCCGAGGAGCGAGACCGAATCAAATGTCTCGGTCGCTGTCTTCCGCCCAACTGCTGTTCCAGTTATAAATTGGGGAAAAAAGTCTGCCAAACGCTCAATGAAGCGAGAGGGAATCAACCTAAAGAAGGAGAATTCGGCGTTGTGACGTCGCGGTTGCCTCCTCCTGCTGTGCTCGAGATGCCTATGGACAAGACCGTGGGGCTTGACATTTCCAATCTTAATAAAGTGTGGAAATGGCTCGTGGAAGAAAAACAAGTAGGAGTGATTGGGTTGTATGGAACAGGCGGTGTGGGAAAGACCACCCTCATGAAAAGGATCAATGAGAAACTTTCCGGCGCAAATCATGGATTCGATGTTGTTATTTGGGTGGTGGTGTCCAGGCAAGTGAACGAAGATAGCATTCGAGACACCATAAGGAAAAGGCTGCACATTCTGGATGAGAGCTGGAATCGATGGCCTCAGGATGAGAAGGTCCATCATCTGCGGGAAGCTTTGACCCGAAAGAAGTTTGTCTTGTTGATTGATGATGTATGGGCGATGCCGAAGCTTTCGGAAATCGGAGTTTCTCATTCTAGTTTCCAGAACGGATCCAAAGTAATATTCACAACTCGGTCGAAGCAAGTATGTGACCAAATGGCAGCCGACAAAACTTTCGAAGTACAGTGCCTGAATCCTGAAGAAGCCTTGGAATTATTTATTAACAATGTCGGAAACTCGATTGTACATTCTCATCCAGAAATTCCAAAGCTTGCAAAGGACGTTGCTAGAGAGTGCAAAGGGTTGCCACTTGCCCTTGTTACCGTCGGGAGAGCCATGGCTGGCAGAAAGAATCCCCATGAGTGGAAGCATGCGCTAACAACGCTCAGGAACAATCCGCACAAACTGTCAGGTACGATGGAAGAAATGTACCACATACTAGAGTTTAGTTATGATAGCTTAAGTGACTATACCATTCAACGTTGTTTCCTTTACTGTTGTCTATTCCCCGAGGATTACTCCATAATATCGAACGATCTTATTGAACACTGGATTGGAGAGGGCTTTCTAGTAGACAATAAGGATGTATATAGTCTGCGGAAAAAAGGAGAGTATGTCTTGGGGAGTTTAAAGTTGGCTTGTCTATTGGAGAGTGGGCATGATGACTATTTTGGGAGAGAGACTGTAAAGATGCATGATGTCATCCGCGATATGGCGACTTGGATCGCTCGTGACCGGGGTAAAAGGGAGAACAAGTTGCTAGTGATAGAGAAGGAAGAGGACATGTCTACGGAGATGATCTCCAATTGGGGGGAAGCGGAGAGAGTATCTCTATGGGGAAAACAGATTGATAATATCGACCGAACACCACCCGAGTGTCCTTGGCTCAAAACTTTGTTTGTAAGGGAAACTAATGTGACGCTCGTGCCAAGAGGATTTTTCGACTCAATGAAGGCTCGTTTGACGGTCCTAGACCTGTCTGGCAATAACTCTATGGAGTTATTCCCGGAAGAGATTTGTGATCTCATTAGCCTACGGTACTTGAACCTGTCGAACACCAATATCGATAGGTTGTCCATGGAAATAAATAAATTGACCCGTTTAAGGTGGTTGCTGTTAGACAATACAGCCGTCCCCTTCCTAATTCCGACAGGGGCAATTGCAAGCTTGCCGTTAAATGTGTTCAGCCTGTGGAGTACGATAGTTCGAGATTCGGGTCTAATGAAGGAAGAAGAGATTGTAAAGGAACTAGAGCGTATGCAGCATCTCATCGACTTATCTATTGAAGTGCACGAGTCTGGCTCCGCCCTCAAAATACTCCAATCCCCGAGTTTACAAAGAAGCATAAGGATAGTGCATATCACCGAATGCCCGGGCTTGACCCGCATCCCAATAAGTTACTCACCTAGGGGCGGCGGCGGTTTCCCGCATCTAGAGGAGCTTTATCTATGGAACTGCGACATGCTGAAGGAGATCGAGATTACACGAGGAGTAGGAAGAGCGCCCAACTGCTCTTGCTTTCCCAATCTCGTTACGGTTTGGGTCTTCGCGTGCGGGCTTTCGGACTTGTCGTGGCTCATGCACGCTCCCAAACTCCGGGAATTGGGGATCTTCAGTTGCGATTCGATGGAGAAAATCATTAGGGATGGAGTCGCACCGGAGGAATTGGCTGCTGCTTCAGGACTATTCTCATGTCTGGAACACCTAGAGTTGACCTCTCTTCCAAACCTCACGAGCATTTGCGACCAGACTCTACCCTTTCCTCAGCTGGGCTCACTTTTCATAGAGGACTGCCCTCGTCTCAGAAAGTTGCCTGTGGACTCGAGCAGCGCGCGGGGAAGCTTGAAATCGGTCGATGCGGATGCGGACTGGTGGGCCAACTTAGAGTGGGAAGACGATGCCGCCCGGGCCAATTTCACCGCCAAACTTGAGCGGCGATAGAAAATCCTGAAGCGAGTGGAAAGGACGCATGCAGGTTAATGTGGACGTTGCACTCGACCAAATCTCTGTAATTTAATCTTCTTCTTATTGTTGGCTTGCTGGTGTGTGAGTGTGAGTGTGTGTAATAAGCACAAGAGAAGAGAAGTACTCTGTCTTTGCCAAATGTAGGTTCAACATGAGCATGAACTTTTGCTCTTATTGATCCCACCAACTCCAACTATGTCGTTTAACATTATTAACATCCCGTCAACCAACCTTTTTTTTTTCTTCTTTTTTGTTGTCTTTAAACCATTTACTCGTTGTTTTCTAAAGCCTTTTTATTCGTTTATGATGAAGCGGAAAAAAATTATAGATAAAACATGGTAAGCGACCCAAATGAGATTTGGTAAATCAAAACAATTTAGTAACCTAATGAGATGAAATTTAATAAGCCACACGGATAGGCTTTGGTATTTATATAAGAATAAAGCTGTGAGAATGACAAAATCAACGTTGGTAATCAGTAACATAGTTGTTAAAAAAATATCAGATTATCGCTGGTAAGTAGCTGTGAGAATGAAATATTGACAATTTGAAAGTGGAAAAAAAAAAAAAAGGAACGCAGGACAAATTTTGCAAGCCGATTGTTAATCATTTATAAACACAATCAAATAAAATTTACCTCTCCATGAACAAAATCAAATAATAATAATAAAAGAGCCCTAAGGAAACTATTCAGAACAGAAAAGAAGGTGCCAATTCAATTCTAAACATTTTGTGTTGATCGAATTTAGTCATAAATATTTTATTAGTGTCAATTCAATCATAAACCTTTTGCATTAGTGCCAATTTAGTTTTAAATATCTTACATTTATGTCAATTGAGTCAATTCGATCAATTTTGACAGCAAATCATTGGCGGAAACATCAATTATCCTACGTGACAAGGCCTATGCTAATGTAGATATTTTTGTTTATATTTTAAATAATTTTTAAAAATATTTTAAACCAAAAAATGATTAAAAATTATTTAAATTTATAAAATAATATTAAAAAAACCCAAGTCAATGTTTGTTGTGCCACTTACATCGTAGGACAATCGATATCCACGTCAGCTATTTTCCATCAAAATTAGCCAGAGTAACTCAATCAGCATAAATAAAAAAGATTTAGAACTAAATTAACATCAATACAAAAGATTTAGGATAGAATTAACATCAATAAAATGTTTAAGACTTAAGTTGCATCATCGTAAAATGTTCATGACTGAATTGGTATTAAAAAAAAGATTTAAGATTAATTATCAATAATGCAACAACAAATGAGTGGTGGGATTGCATCCAACGCGGCGGACGGGGAGACGCTTTAGCCTCCGACGGCGGCGCAGTGGCAATGGAGCGCACTTCCCAGGTTCATGGGAACGCTGGAGGTTCGACTCCACGTATCTCTCACTTCACTCGCGATGTTCCTACTCAAGGTACTTTCTTCGCCACCCATCATCCCCTTCTTCCTCTTGAAACCGATGCGTTCGTGCATTTTCAAAGACTTGAACTTTTTTCCTTCTCTCTGGTCGTCTTTTGCACGGGCAGGCATGGAGGTCGACGGCTTTCGGGGTATATGGGTACCTCAATTTCACCAAGCCCGGCTTCGTGTGAGTAGGATCGCCCGATTTCATGCTTTGATTTTGGTTTTCGTTTGTCGCCTCGCAGAATCTTAGACTAAGGGGAGTGAGGTGAAAAATAGACAATTTTGTCAAATGTTTGAACTGGTGCGAGACAGAGAAATGTTGGGGGAACTGTCTCGGATTATAGAAATCAACTAACGTAATTTGCGCCGAGCATACTCACAGTTCCTTCTGTAGACGAGTCTCCACATGGACAATGTCAATTGATTTACACTTTTTCTGTGAAATCCCTCTTATCTCATTGATTGACTTGCTCCAACAGCGAACATGCAAAGAAGTTCAAGTCAAAAGAGATGGAGGCTCCAATAGAAGGGAAGAATTGCATAGTTACAGGAGCTAATTCTGGACTTGGTTATGCTACTGCCGAGGGTCTTGCTTCGCGGTATTTGTTTTCAACTGTGTTGTTCATGCGCTTACTTTGCTTTCTCATGCGCGAATGCATGTTCAACAATCTCTAAGGGGAACTTCTCATTTTATCTTAAATCGGCAATTAATCTCGAGTTCAGTTTTTCCTTTCAGTGGGGCTACTGTTTATATGATTTGCCGCAACAAGGAGAGAGGAGAAGCTGCCCTCTCTTCAATAAAATCTACGACGGGAAACCCGAATGTGTATTTGGAGGTATGTAGTAGTTTCCATTTGTTATTTTTTGTTTGTCTGGAGATATTCTTATGGAAGGATTTTTTATGTCTGCCTGTTGTAGGTCTTTAGAAGTCATACTTCTGGATGATCGAGTAGATCACCGGTTACATATACATCTGATTGCTTGTGAATTGATGCCTTACTAGTCTAGTGGTGCAGGTATGTGATCTTTCCTCTGTCAACGAGACCAAGTCATTTGCGTCCAGATTCTCTTCAAAGGATTTACCTCTTCATGTCTTGGTAAGTCTCCAGTTGGTTTTCAATCTCCCACTCTAATGCTTGTGTGTTCATATACATATGAGTGTTTATATACACATAGGTGATTGGTAAGAAAATGTACAGATAGTTGTGTCTGCCTGCACACTGACCCCTTGGTGCTTTGTTACTTAGGGTTTCTCAATTGTTTGATTTTTCCCCTCGCTCGTTCTTTTCAATTAGCCTAGTTCATATGCAATGAGAAAGCACTATGTGAATTACTTGGCAAGTTCTTTTACCTTTTCATTTTCACATTAATGGGGTGTCCGGGTCTCTTTGAGCTTTCGTAATCCCCATCTAGTGTGGTAGTCCTCCCGCTTTACACATACTGGATAATTACCCGAGATACATAGGTCTGTGCTCCTGGGTTTAGCCCTTAGAGAATGCGTAAGTGTGGTGATTCCAACTCGTGCTAAATCAAGCATAAATATAGTGCAAGTTGTCGTAGCTATTTCTTCCTCAATTTTGTCAAAAAAGACTGATACGTCTAATGTCATGATCAGGTCAACAATGCTGGCTTGCTTGAGAATAAGCGGATCACCACGCCAGATGGGTGCATTTCCAAGCTTTTTCTTTGCCAGAGTTGATGAATTTATGTTATGGCCTCCTTTAGAAGACTTATTTTGTTTCCTACATTGTTTGGAAGTTCAGGTTGGAGTTGAACTTTGCGGTGAATGTATTAGGAACTTTTGCAATGACAGAATTAATGTTGCCTTTGCTTGGTAAAGCATCACCTGATGCTCGAGTCATCACTGTTTCTTCTGGTGGAATGTATACAAGTCCCTTGACCACTGATCTGGAGGTCAGCAACTCAGCATCTTTTGAGCACTTGGAGAATTATTTAAATTTCCTATTTGTCGTCCTAATTGTAAGTGTTTTATCTGCAGTATAGTGATGCCAACTTTGATGGGGTGGAGCAATATGCTCGAAACAAGAGAGTTCAGGTTAGCAGTGTCACCTACTCACTGGTTCATTCTTTTTTATTTTGTGTGATTTTTTTCTTTTCTTTTTTCTTTTTTCAGTGTTACTCTTTCAGAACACCTACGTGGGCTATTTGGGGAATATAGTCACACTGTTTTTTCATCAGCATGTCAAAATCTTTTGTTAGTAGAAAATCTTCTAGTGATGAACCACCTACTCTCTCTTGTGAACCAATATTCTGTTATCTAATTATTTCCTAATTGAATGGCCTAATATGAATGTATTGACTTCAGACCGTTGATACGTTTTCATTGCGGCTTGATTCTTTGTTGAGTTCCACCCAGTTCAGGACTATGTCCGAAATAGTTGAGGTTAAGTATTGGCCATCCCTTGAGGTGCATGGGAGCGACCCTCCATGATAAATACTGGTGCTTGTGAAAATCCCTTATTAGGGTAGGGGTTTGCGATAGATCCTCGTCGTTTTATGAGATTCTGTGTTATTTCTATTGGTAAATTATGTTGACATCTTCGAGTTTTCATCAAGTTACTTGGGGACCTTCTTTGTTTTCATATATTACTCTGTAAGCCCTCCAGAGTTGCTCATATTCATTGCATAAGCTACTCAAACAGCTCATCTGTATATTCAAGAACCACTTTTCTCAATTTTACTATCTTTATTTCAGAAACTTACTAAGAGGAGTTCTTGAAAATACGATAAGGGGTGTCCATGCCTCAGATATATGAGTGTGAAAGGAAACTTATAAGAGAACTCTACTACTTTAGTCAAACAAACCCGGGCAAGTATCTTCCTCTGTTGTTTTTCCGTAGCCAAGGACGTTTGCTCTGGTCGCCATACTTACAGAGTCTTGCCCATCTGCTCTGGTCCTCCTCTTCAGGATAGAGGCACGTTCTAGGAATTAATTTTTGGGTTTCTAAGACTTCACTAGAGTTCCATTTGACTCAGATGCTAGTGATCTTAGTAAAGAATCTGAGCTGACAAGTTTCAACAGATTCAAGCACGATACAAATTCTTAAATTTGATGCAAATTTTTGAACATACAACAGTGGATAGTCCGCTGTTTTGGAAGAAAGATGTGGTTGTGAATTGCCAAAATATTTGAAAGAGGTTGTGCTTCCCGCATGAAGTGTCATCGAGACGAAGTTGCTGTTCATAGTCATTGTTAACTCTTATCTGTTCTATTAGGTAGCGCTAACAGAAAAGTGGGCTGAGGTACACAAGGAGAGAGGGATCAGCTTCTACTCGATGCACCCTGGTTGGGCTGAGACACCGGGTGTTGCCAACAGCTTGCCTGGTTTCTCTAAATCGTAGGGCAATCATTTTATTGGCAGTTACTTTCTTAGTTCAATACCTCCTATTTATGTGGCTTTATTTTTTTATCTGATTATGTATCATTCTTATTGTTTGATAAGGCTTTCCGGAAAGCTCAGAACTAAAGAGGAAGGTGCGGACACAATTATTTGGTTGGCTTTACAGCCGAAAGACAAATTGGTTTCTGGTGCATTCTATTTCGATAGAGCACAGGCGCCCAAACATCTTCCATTTGCAGCCACTGGAGGCTCTCATACTCAGATCGACTCGATTATTGGTAATCTACGTTCTTTATCTGGCCTTGCTTGATGAAGCGGCGTCATTTCAATGATATACCCGACCCTAGCTTTGAATTGTGGATTAAATTTCAAAAGATAGTGTATTTTTGTCCTCTTCAAGGTAACAATTCACTGTGGCGGTCATGGGCAACGTTCTTGGTAATGGAGTGTCTGTCTGTGATGACTCTCTTGACTTATATGTAATGTACTGTTTAAATATCGGCGTTGAACCTGTTTCCCAAATATGGGACGATTTGTTTGTTGTCTTTCAGATGAGTTAATTGAGAAGGAAGATGGAGGAAATATTACATACGCTCTCTCGTGTTGCTTCCACTATGTGTCGTGCCTGCCTCATTTGCATGCAAAACACATACTAGTATCACCTATTTGAAGATTTTACTATGCTGAGACGTAGGGCAATATGCGTTTCCTATTTAGCTACTCGAGGACTAAAATCAACAGCTTTTTCTCGAGATTCTTGATCACCCAATGGAAGTTTGGCTTCCAAATCTTAGGCGATATTCGGGGTTTACAAATGGAAAAACATTTTGGTTGTCAGCTACGAACTCTAGCTAGAAAATTACTAGTTGGTGGTCTGCTTGCTTTATCTGTACTTTCACCAGCATGTAAAGGTTTATGAAGGGTTTTTTTAACAGGCAACTCTTAGGAAATAAAAGCAATTAACTTGCTGCATCTGATCGATCTCATCTGCAGGCGAGTCTGCATAGTGCAGTTTCTATCTAGGAATTCTATTTGAGTCATGATGGAGTATAGAACCATTGAAGACGTCTTAGCAAGTTCGTCGTCCAGGGCACCCTTTTGAATATACCCATCAGGGCATCTGTAAAACCAAGAGATAACAGCCGCTGATTCTACTGCATACCCCCCTTCTCGTTGACGAGAACTGATGTATTTCATGCATGAAATTGAAGAACTAAAACTAAAAGTGCCATGGACTCGAATTGATGACTAATCAGACCAAAAAAAGAAAAAGAAAAAAAAAAGGTTTCCATTATAGGATTGCTGGAAGAAGCTTTGACTAGAACTGAGTAAGTCAACTGGAGGAGTACTCTAATCTAAGAAAGGGACGAAGTCAAGCCTAGGGGGACACCGGAGCTCCATTTCTCTTGGTGCATTGGTCGAAAGCCTTGCGGGTCTTGTCGAAACATGTGGCTTCTCCAAGGCCGAAACTTCTTGACCTTCTACTTCGGGAGCTCGCGAAAGACATCCCAATGTTGCCCATCTTCACGAGTTTGATGCAGCAACCGTCCGTTATTTGTGCCGTCTTGTAGAACGTGGAGAAGATGATGAGGAAGATGAACGAAGGCTTTGAGAGCACTTCTGGGATATTAATATTATGGTGTTGGATTTCGATGTTGCTTGTCTCAATCTTAATACTGCCTGTAAAAACTGATTTCCTCATTAATTATCAATAGAGAAAAACTCATAATTGAAAATGAACTCGTCGCATAGAAATTAGAAAATGACAATAATTATAGTACGCATGCATGTGTGTACACCCGTGGTGAGGAGGTAGACAACATGTGATTAGAAGGCGAATAGACGGCCATATAAAACGGTCATCAATACTCACTGCTTGTGATCACCACCGTGTCTTAAATACCAAGAGTGTCAAAACTAAAAATGGTAAATAGTCAAATAGAACATTCCTCTTGCCGGACATGGAAGTGAATCCTCATCATATAATGCTCGAAACCAAAGCAGCCACACAGAATCTAGATTTAAGTGAAAACACCAAGGAGAAACACACATGGCAAATATAATAATTCAAGATACATTGGAGTCGATAAACGTCATATGTCCATCGGGAACTATGACGATCTGCATGGACCATCTCTTTATATAGCATAGAGAGAGACGCAATGAATGGTCATTCCAGCTCCTCAGAGCATATTACGTAGCTATACATAGACAGACGATGGTTGTTCTATGGAGAATCTTGGCCATCGAAATCTGGTTCTTTTGCGTATGCATATGCGTCAACGTATACATTTTACCCGACACGACTTTAGTGTAGAATTTGCAATGACAACAAGATTCCCCACTTTTGTGGTTACGACCTTGATGTGGATCGTGTCATTGATGAACTAGAAGACACGACGAATAGTCAAGGCAACAACTATTACACTCAAGCTCCGATCACGGGCCCCCCAGATTGTTATGGCCACACGGCTTGCGCTGGGCACCTTTCGAGTTTCGATTGCCATATGTGCTCGGTAAATGTCGCATCCGACCTCAGAAGTGGGTGCTCGCAAATTACCGGGGCACAAAAGCAGGCCAAAGATTGTAGAATGAGGTGCGAGAACTATGAATTCATGGAGTAGGTGGAGGAGGATCTATAAAGCTTAAAAGGGGACTAGGGTTCCAAGTTGTCTGGCAATTGAATGTGGTTCGTGTTGGAATACGTATCATGTATGGTTGTTATGATGCTTAAGTGTTATCAAATACGATTGAAATCTCGTATGTAAGTTATGATTACTTGAATTAATGCCGACAAATCAAGTCGACATTTTCTACGAGAAAAAAGAAAATCAGCAATTATTGTTTGTACTATTTATGCCAATAACACTAACAATGATAATGATAATAACAAACAGCTGAACACATAAATGAAGAGAGATCGGCCCATCTGGAGCAGCCCACGCATGAACAGACCCAAATCCACACTCAAACTGGGTCCAGTTGAACTCGTTCAAAGAAATCAGGCCCATCGATTAGAGCTGGAGCTAGCCTCACCACAGCCCAAAAAATAGGAAAAAGCCCATAAACCCATCAAAGCAGGCGATCCTCCTCACATCATTGCCCCATACGTCGTCGCAGCCGGCGAGTGATGTCATTGGCCGCCTCCAAGCTTCGCCGATCACTCCCCTTTCACGCTCTATTTCATGCCCGGGCGTCCGGATCTCGCTCGAGGTGCCTCCGCCGGTCCCGGTTGCAATCAGCATCGCTCGCGGCTTCACATAGCTTCTTTGACCAGGTAACATCTCTACTCTGTTCTATGGAGGAGGAAACCCAAGGTCTCATCTTCTCTATCAAGGTCAAATCGGATCACGTTAGCGTTCATTTCGTTGGTCACATAAGTCCTGAACTGTCTTCGTATGAAACCTGGTCCTAAAAGTTCGAGTTAATTATGCTTCATCTCATTTCCCAGTCGAACGGACGCAAGTGTTTGCTCATATGTCTCTGCGATATGGCTATGAGCAAGTGCCTATGTTGTTTTTCAGATCTGAAGTTGTTTGAACATAATATACATCACGTCAGTTTTTTCAGTTTCTTTTTCTTTTCTTAACAGCTGCTGATTTCTGCTGCATGCCCTCTCTGATCTTTTTCTCACCCTCATATCTTGAGGTTCGACCATTCTCATCAAAGAATTCCTCTAAATGGTTTCCTCGAGGAGGATATCTATATGGAACAACCACGGGGTTTTGAATCTAGTGGTGAAAGTCGAAAGGTGTGTAGGCTTATGAGATCCATTTATGGACTCAAACAAGCATCCAGAAGTTGGAACATCCGTTTTGATGAAGTAATCAAATCGTTTGGCTTCATTAAAAATCCGGATGAATCATGTGTATATAAGAAGGTCAGTGGGAGCGCAATTGCGTTTCTAGTTTTGTACGTCGATGATATACTCTTGATCGGGAATGATGTACCGATGATATCATCGATCAAACTATTCTTGTCACAGAAATTCTCCATGAAAGATTTAGGAGAGGCAACCTATATTTTAGGTATCAAGATCTATAGAGATAGATCGAGACGATTGATTGGCCTCTCACAATCTACGTATATAGATAAAGTGTTAACACGGTTTAACATGCAATGTTCCAAAAGAGGATTATTGCCTTTTAGGCATGGAATCTGTCTTTCTAAGGAAATGTGTCCCAACACTCCTGAAGAAAGACATCGGATGGCAAAGATACCTTACGCATCCGCTGTTGGAAGCATAATGTATGCTATGCTATGTACGCGACTTGATATCGTGCATGCTGTAAGTGTTACTAGCAGATATCAATCTGATCCAGGGGAAGAGCACTGGATAGCAGTCAAGAATATCCTAAAGTACTTGCGAAGGACTAAGGATTTATTCTTGATATACGGAGAAGGAGAGTTTAAAGTTGAAGCGTATACTGATTCCGATTTCCAATCGGATCCAAATGACTTTAAGTCTACATCTGGGTTTGTTTTTACACTCAATGGTGGTGCAGTTAGTTGGAAGAGTTCCAAACAAAGCACAACTGCTGATTCCACTACTGAGGCAGAGTATGTAGCTGCTTCTGAAGCAGCGAAGGAAGCTGTTTGGATGAAGAAGTTCATTTCTGAACTTGGAGTAGTTCCTTCCATTGAGCAGCCGATTACATTGTTTTGTGACAACAATGGAGCTATAGCTCAAGCTAAGGAACCACAGTCTCATCAGAAATCCAAGCACATTGAGAGACGCTTCCATCTCATCAGAGAAATAGTTGGGAGAGGTGATATCGCCTTGCAGAAAATTGCCTCAGCGGAAAACGTGGCAGATCCCTTTACTAAAGCATTACCTCGGTCTTTGTTTGAAAGACACCTTGATAAAATGGGTTTGAGGTACCAAACTAGTTGGCTTTAATGCAAGTGGGAGATTGTTAGAAATATGCCCTAAAGCAATTATGTAATAGTTACATATTTGGGATATTAGTTGTAATTCTGATTTCTTAGCAGTGGCAAAGACGTTTTTATTCATTTGTCCAAATACATAAATGAATAAAATCCATAAGATCAGTTGTGACTGGACCTATTCTTAAGACGTTAAGAATATGTGTGACGGGTTCACAGTTAGACTGAATCTTTAAACAGTTCCCGATCGATGGATCATTAAATGGATATCAATAATCCTGTTGAGATCGGTGTGTTCTTAACTTCGCAAATAAAGTATTGGATGCTTAAGAGAATGACGAGTCACAAGTCATTGGGTATTGCGATATCCGAGTTAGAACACAGGTGCTTGTATCGGACAAGTTCACTGAACGTGACACACATTGAATGATTAGCGACATGGAAGCTTTTAGCGTGGTCAATGTCTAATCGTTCATGCTTTGGTCTTGTGTAAATAATCCTTAGATCTGAGGTACAGTGTTGACTTGTGTGATAAATGGCTATGGTTCACAAGTGCGCATATTGGCGGGTCGTTGATTCGTCTCTGTACTTGATGGTCGTAGCTCAGGCACATGCGAAGTCACATGTGTACGCAATATGGAATCTGTCTCCTTGCTATATGCAAGGTTTGATATCCTATGCGATTTAATCATGACAATGCATTGAAATCCTCGGCCGGGGTTGTAACCGAGAATAAAATGTTTATGTCTCGTTTAAATGCATGTCGATTGAATTTGTACATATGATCGAATTGGTGGCTTGACAAATATTCCATGGTCTTTGTTCGATCGGGATATGGTAAGACAGAGGGATTGAATTACACTGTAGCCAAAGCTGACAGGTTCATAATGTTCTTGAAGAATTCACACTGTCTGGGTAGTCATGACATATTGCTAGATGTCACTCATGGCTTGTTAGACCTAGAGATTAATCGGGACAATTGATTCTCTTGGAAGTACTAATGTGTTAGTACATGTCTTGCTGCCAGCTCGGTGATGAACCTAGGAATGTCACACACCTTAACCAATATATGACGACATTGAACGAAAAGAAAATTGTGCAAATATGTTTGCAATCATGGCTATCGAGATAGTCAGTCTGAAATTAGATTAAATGAGATTTAATTTAATTTTATTTTTTGGTCATTAACGTACGTACATATAATGATATACACGTATTGTTCGGACACATATTGATGTGCCCAAATTGCACACGTGAGAATAGTGTACCTTTTTACTTTTATAATAATAACAATTGTTGTTATTATTTATCTATCCCCTCAATCAAACTTGCCGTTTGCTTCTCCCCTCAATCAAATTTGCTTCTCCCCTCAATCAAACTTGCTTTCCCCTTTTCTCAATCAAACTTGCTTGCACAAAGTGGGTGTTGTGATTAGGGGTGATGATTGATCATTAGGGGTGATGATTGATCACTTTGTTTTTTAAAAAAGGTATTCCCATGATGAGATCTATGGGAGAGCTAAGGGAGTGTTCCGTGTGAAATTGGCAAAAAGTGGTGGTGACCATTTTATAATAAAAAACCTCCATTCCCTTGAAGAGAGAGGAGAGAGGAGTGTGCGTGTGTTTTCAAGATAGAGATCTTGAGAAGAAGAGGGAGAGCAGAAAATTGGTTTTCTCAAATTCCCTTGTGTGACGAGCGTGTGCAATTCTTCAAGGAGAGAAACATTCTGATGCTCTCTCTTTCGGGTGACCAAAAGTTCAACAAGTGAGAAAAATATCACCACGAATTGCTAGCACAATTTAGGTGACGTCTTATGCGTGTTCGTTCTTCCGTTCGTCGTCGCGATTGGTGGTGTGTCTGAACTAGAGGCCCGACACTTGTGGGGCTGAGATCGAAGAACATCGAACCGACACCTCCGTTTCAAGCACGCTACAAGAGGTAGTCTATTTACTCCCATTAATGCTTTGTGATTTTTCGATTGAAATGCACGAAATACGCCTCTGGAGATACATGTATGGGTTGTTATTTACTTCCGCTGCGTTTACTAATTTTTATTTGCCCGTACGTGTCACGTGGACATCAACAGTGGTATCAGAGCCAATCCTTAGGCGTTTTCGTGCATTTAATTGATTTTTTGTTCATAGTAATTTTTGCAATACTATGGCCAATTTGTATTAACGAATTGTTCGTCGTACATGGCTAATAGAAGTTGATTATTTTTATAAGATAAAATTAATCAACGTAGCAAAAATTGAGACTAAATCAATTTTGAATCGAAAATCTGTAGTGAGTTTTATGTTACGTATGCATTATGCAAAAATGATCTTTTTCTCACCCTCACTTCTGGATGCTTGTTTGAGTCCATAAATGGATCTCATAAGCCTACACACCTTTCGACTTTCAACACTTACAGCATGGTCGATCATATTGCATCTAAAGGAATTCTTTGATGAGAATGGTCGAACCTCAAGATATGAGATATCTAAGGCATTGTACCGCATGAGGATGGCTGAGAAATCATCAGTTAATGGTCATGTCCTGAAAATGATCTGACACATAGAAGAATTGGCTAGGCTGAATCTTATCATGGACAATGACTTAGCTGTGGATTTGATCCTCCAATCCTTACCTGATTCCTTCTCTAGTTTTGTTCAAAACTTCCACATGTATAACATGGAGAAAACTCTTGCTGAGTTACATAGCATGTTGGTAATTTATGAGAAGGAAATGCACAACACAAGGCCAAATATTATGGCTTTGGCTAAGGCTTCTTCTTCAAATAGTAAGACTATTTTGAAGAAAAGGAAATGGAAGAAGCCTGTGAAAGCTGTTATGCAATCAAAGCCCAAGATTGAAAAAGGGAAATGTCATCACTGTGGTGTCATGGGGCACTGGAGGAGGAACTGTAAGAAGTACCTCGCGAGCTTGAAGGTCAAGCCAAAGAACCAACCTTGCGAAGGTATAGTGTCTTTGATTATTGAAACTAATCTTATGGTTAGTGCTGAATCCAGCTTATGGATTCTAGATTCTGCTGCAACCTCACATATTTGTATGTCTTTGCAGAATCTGGAAATAAGCAGGATGCTGGGGCAAAATGAGATTGTCCTGACATTTGCAAATGGGGCAAAAGTTGCTGCATTAGCTATAGGGACTTTTCGTTTATGTTTGCCTTCAGGACATATTTTGGTTTTAAAGAACTGTTTGCATTATAAGAATGCTATACAAAACATCATTTCTATACCTCGTATGGGCAAAGAAAATTATGAATTTTCTTTTGCTGATGATGTATGTTCTATTTATTATAATAGAATGTGTGTTGGTTCTGGATTATTAATGAATAATCTCTATACCATTACAATGTCCGGTAATACGATTACCAATAAGAAAAATAATCATGATGTAAATGCCATAACCAATAAACGCCCTAGAGATACTCCAAATCCAAAGTATGTTTGGCATCTTCGATTAGGTCATATTGGAGAAGATAGGATTAACAAGTTGAGTAATGATGGATATATCGATCCGATTGGTTTTGAACCATACTCGACTTGTAATGCTTGTCTTCTAGGAAAAATGACCAAAGCGCCCTTTGTAGGACATAGTGCGCGAGCTGCTAACATACTAGGATTGATACATACAGATGTATGTGGACCAATTAATGAAACTGCTAGGGGTGATTATTCTTACTTCATTACCTTTACCGATGATTGTTCACGGTATGGCTATTTGTACTTAATGAAGTATAAATCTGAATCCTTTGAAAAGTTCAAGGAATTTAGGTATGAAGTTGAGAAACAAACAGGAAAAAGTATTAAGGCACTTCGATCTGATCGAGGAGGTGAATACCTTAGTACTGAATTCTTGGATTATCTTAAAGATAATGGCATTTTATCACAATGGACACCTCCTACAACTCCAGAGCATAATGGTGTATCTGAAAGAAGAAATCGTACTTTATTAGATATGGTGCGATCTATGATGAGCTACACCGATTTGCCTATGTCCCTTTGGGGATATGCCCTTGAGACAGCTACATATTTACTGAATAGAGTGCCATCCAAATCTGTTCCAACTACGCCTTATGAGATATGGCATAGTAGGAAACCAAGTCTTAATCATATCAAGATTTGGGGTTGTCCAGCTTTTGTCAAGAAGCTGAGAACAGAAAAATTGGAGGCAAGGTCTGAACATGGTCGCTTCATTGGATATCCAAAAGAAACTCTTGGATATTATTTCTATTTTCACTCTAACCAAAAAGTTTCGGTCAGCAGGCACGCTTCTTTTCTGGAGAATCAGTTCGTTCAGGAAGGTGGTGTTGGGCGGAAAATAGTCTTACAAGAAGATAATAATGAAGTATCAAATAACCAAGTTCAGACACCGATCTCTGATTCAGTGGGAGCTTCTGATACACAACCTCTTAGGAAAAGTGCGAGAACGTCTCGTATACCTATTCGCTATAGACACTCGGTTGAAAATATTGAGTCACTATTCATTATGAATGATAGTGATCAATTGAGTGATCCAAGCACCTATGGGGAGGCGATGTTGGACATCGATTCTGGTAAATGGCTAGAAGCCATGCAAACCGAAATGGATTCAATGTATTCCAACGATGTTTGGACTCTAGTTGATCTGCCTGATGGTATTGTACCAATTGGCTGTAAATGGATCTTCAAGAGGAAGATAAACGCTGATGGTCAGGTTGGAACTTACAAAGCACGACTGGTGGCAAAAGGGTATCGTCAAAAAGAAGGGATCGATTATGACGAAACTTTCTCACCTGTAGCCATGCTGAAATCCATTCGGATTATGTTGGCTATAGCTGCGCACCTTGATTATGAGATATTCCAAATGGATGTCAAAACGGCTTTTCTAAATGGTTTCCTCGAGGAGGATATCTATATGGAACAACCACGGGGTTTTGAATCTAGTGGTGAAAGTCGAAAGGTGTGTAGGCTTATGAGATCCATTTATGGACTCAAACAAGCATCCAGAAGTTGGAACATCCGTTTTGATGAAGTAATCAAATCGTTTGGCTTCATTAAAAATCCGGATGAATCATGTGTATATAAGAAGGTCAGTGGGAGCGCAATTGCGTTTCTAGTTTTGTACGTCGATGATATACTCTTGATCGGGAATGATATACCGATGATATCATCGATCAAACTATTCTTGTCACAGAAATTCTCCATGAAAGATTTAGGAGAGGCAACCTATATTTTAGGTATCAAGATCTATAGAGATAGATCGAGACGATTGATTGGCCTCTCACAATCTACGTAAATAGATAAAGTGTTAACACGGTTTAACATGCAATGTTCCAAAAGAGGATTATTGCCTTTTAGGCATGGAATCCGTCTTTCTAAGGAAATGTGTCCCAACACTCCTGAAGAAAGACAGCGGATGGCAAAGATACCTTACGCATCCGCTGTTGGAAGCATAATGTATGCTATGCTATGTACGCGACTTGATATCGCGCATGCTGTAAGTGTTACTAGCAGATATCAATCTGATCCAGGGGAAGAGCACTGGATAGCAGTCAAGAATATCCTAAAGTACTTGCGAAGGACTAAGGATTTATTCTTGATATACGGAGAAGGAGAGTTTAAAGTTGAAGCGTATACTGATTCCGATTTCCAATCGGATCCAAATGACTTTAAGTCTACATCTGGGTTTGTTTTTACACTCAATGGTGGTGCAGTTAGTTGGAAGAGTTCCAAACAAAGCACAACTGCTGATTCCACTACTGAGGCAGAGTATGTAGCTGCTTCTGAAGCAGCGAAGGAAGCTGTTTGGATGAAGAAGTTCATTTCTGAACTTGGAGTAGTTCCTTCCATTGAGCAGCCGATTACATTGTTTTGTGACAACAATGGAGCTATAGCTCAAGCTAAGGAACCACAGTCTCATCAGAAATCCAAGCACATTGAGAGACGCTTCCATCTCATCAGAGAAATAGTTGGGAGAGGTGATATCGCCTTGCAGAAAATTGCCTCAGCGGAAAACGTGGCAGATCCCTTTACTAAAGCATTACCTCGGTCTTTGTTTGAAAGACACCTTGATAAAATGGGTTTGAGGTACCAAACTAGTTGGCTTTAGTGCAAGTGGGAGATTGTTAGAAATATGCCCTAAAGCAATTATGTAATAGTTACATATTTGGGATATTAGTTGTAATTCTGATTTCTTAGCAGTGGCAAAGACGTTTTTATTCATTTGTCCAAATACATAAATGAATAAAATCCATAAGATCAGTTGTGACTGGACCTATTCTTAAGACGTTAAGAATATGTGTGACGGGTTCACAGTTAGACTGAATCTTTAAACAGTTCCCGATCGATGGATCATTAAATGGATATCAATAATCCTGTTGAGATCGGTGTGTTCTTAACTTCGCAAATAAAGTATTGGATGCTTAAGAGAATGACGAGTCACAAGTCATTGGGTATTGCGATATCCGAGTTAGAACACAGGTGCTTGTATCGGACAAGTTCACTGAACGTGACACACATTGAATGATTAGCGACATGGAAGCTTTTAGCGTGGGCAATGTCTAATCGTTCATGCTTTGGTCTTGTGTAAATAATCCTTAGATCTGAGGTACAGTGTTGACTTGTGTGATAAATGGCTATGGTTCACAAGTGCGCATATTGGCGGGTCGTTGATTCGTCTCTGTACTTGATGGTCGTAGCTCAGGCACATGCGAAGTCACATGTGTACGCAATATGGAATCTGTCTCCTTTCTATATGCAAGGTTTGATATCCTATGCGATTTAATCATGACAATGCATTGAAATCCTCGGCCGGGGTTGTAACCGAGAATAAAATGTTTATGTCTCGTTTAAATGCATGTCGATTGAATTTGTACATATGATCGAATTGGTGGCTTGACAAATATTCCATGGTCTTTGTTCGATCGGGATATGGTAAGACAGAGGGATTGAATTACACTGTAGCCAAAGCTGACAGGTTCATAATGTTCTTGAAGAATTCACACTGTCTGGGTAGTCATGACATATTGCTAGATGTCACTCATGGCTTGTTAGACCTAGAGATTAATCGGGACAATTGATTCTCTTGGAAGTACTAATATGTTAGTACATGTCTTGCTGCCAGCTCGGTGATGAACCTAGGAATGTCACACACCTTAACCAATATATGACGACATTGAACGGAAAGAAAATTGTGCAAATATGTTTGCAATCATGGCTATCGAGATAATCAGTCTGAAATTAGATTAAATGAGATTTAATTTAATTTTATTTTTTGGTCATTAACGTACGTACATATAATGATATACACGTATTGTTCGGACACATATTGATGTGCCCAAATTGCACACGTGAGAATAGTGTACCTTTTTACTTTTATAATAATAACAATTGTTGTTATTATTTATCTATCCCCTCAATCAAACTTGCCGTTTGCTTCTCCCCTCAATCAAATTTACTTCTCCCCTCAATCAAACTTGCTTTCCCCTTTTCTCAATCAAACTTGCTTGCACAAAGTGGGTGTTGTGATTAGGGGTGATGATTGATCATTAGGGGTGATGATTGATCACTTTGTTTTTTAAAAAAAGTATTCCCATGATGAGATCTATGGGAGAGCTAAGGGAGTGTTCCGTGTGAAATTGGCAAAAAGTGGTGGTGACCATTTTATAATAAAAAACCTCCATTCCCTTGAAGAGAGAGGAGAGAGGAGTGTGCGTGTGTTTTCAAGATAGAGATCTTGAGAAGAAGAGGGAGAGCAGAAAATTGGTTTTCTCAAATTCCCTTGTGTGACGAGCGTGTGCAATTCTTCAAGGAGAGAAACATTCTGATGCTCTCTCTTTCGGGTGACCAAAAGTTCAACAAGTGAGAAAAATATCACCACGAATTGCTAGCACAATTTAGGTGACGTCTTATGCGTGTTCGTTCTTCCGTTCGTCGTCGCGATTGGTGGTGTGTCTGAACTAGAGGCCCGACACTTGTGGGGCTGAGATCGAAGAACATCGAACCGACACCTCCGTTTCAAGCACGCTACAAGAGATAGTCTATTTACTCCCATTAATGCTTTGTGATTTTTCGATTGAAATGCACGAAATACGCCTCTGGAGATACATGTATGGGTTGTTATTTACTTCCGCTGCGTTTACTAATTTTTATTTGCCCGTACGTGTCACGTGGACATCAACAGTAAAAATTGATTTCCCCATTAATTATCAGTAGACAAAATCAATATGATAAACGAAGTCCTCGCTTATTTACAAATTGTGAAATTTGAAAATGTTGATAATTGTATCACCCATTAATACGTGCACAGACGTGGAGAGGACGCGGAATCTAAACGATTCTAATTATATTAGATAACATGTAATTAGAAGGCAAACATGGGCCAGTGTTTCCACCAGAAATGGATTATCGACCCAGATAGTGAGCAATTCTTCACCAAAGGTTCGATAATCGCTTTTTTTTTTTTTTGCGTCAAGGTTTCGGCGGTGATTTCGGACATGAATTTGCAATTTGCGTAATCAAAAAGATAGAAGAGCAAATTCCAAGGGCTAAAAGAGATGGTAATCGCGGGGAAATTGAATTGACATTAACACTGGTTTTAAAAAAAAATTACATTGGAAAGATAAATAAATATACATGATGATGGATTCTGATAGGATCCTTTACAAGAATTACACGCCGCCCTTTATACTTCACTAATCATAAGCGGTTAATTATCTTGGAATGCAATGTAAACGTATTCCCAAGATTTTTAGCCTACTCTTCGCAAGTCGACCGCTGTTCATAAGAGGCTACAACTCCTGAGATGCTACTGCATTAATCGTCGGTCAGTATCCCCGCCTGGCGCCTGCTATCGATATCTTCGCTCTACCGCCTTTCTTCTTTTCGGTGTGTCCACCACTTAGGCAAATGTGGCAAATGTGGCAAACGATAATCGTCGACCATTCGCTACCGTATATCAATAGCTGATATCCGGTCATCGATAATCAATGCTTATGGTCATTGATCAGTGTTTTTATTATCAGTGACGTCACCAAGCTTACACGTACGATGCGATTACAAGAGACTTGTTTAATATTTTTTATTTTCTTTTTTGGTATAAAAACAACTGATCTTAAATAGCGAGAATGTCAATGCCAAGAACAATAAACAAGTACACGGAAGATTCCTCTTGCCGGAAGTGAATCCTCATCATAAGATGCTCATAAATAAAGCAGGGGCATCTAATGTTCATTTGAGTGATAACTACTAGGAGTCGGAGAGGCACATTGAAAAACATGATGATTGAGAATGAATTGTAAGCCGTAACACCCTATGTTCATTGGAAACTACGATGATTTGCATGGACCACCTCTTTGTATAGCACCATAGAGACTCATTGAATGGTCATCCTAGCTCCTTAAACAGCAAGCTTACAGCAAATTAAGGAATATACATAGGCAAACAATGGCTGCTTTCTGGAGAATCGTAGCCATCAAAATCTGGTTCTTTTGCATCTGCGTCAACGTATATTCTTTACCCGACACGACCGTAACATATAAAATTTGCAATGGGATCAAGATTCCCCTCTAGAGTACATATGGCCTTGTAGTGGAGAGCGTGATTGATGATCTGACGGAGTCTATAATAGAAAATAGCTACAATTATTATACTCAATCTAGAAACTCGGTGTTGTCAATCTCGCCAACACTCACCCCAAGTTTGCTATGGCCATGCGGCTTGTGCTGGGCAACTTTTGAGTTTTGACTACTGTCTGTGATTGGAGAATGCCGGGTACGACCTCGAAAATGGGTGCCCAGGGAATATTGGTGCACAAGTGCAGCTCAAAGATTGTAGAATGAGGGGTGAGAATTATGAATTCAAGGAGTGAATGGAAGAGGATCAGTAAAGCTTAAACATAAAATGCTGGAGATCGTATTTAATTCATGCCTAAACTTTTGCCAACAAATCAAGTGGATAATTTTTGCGAGAATAAAAAACAACAATACTAATACCAATAATGAACAGTTGCACAAATAAAATATAGCGAGATCGGCCCATCTGGCGCAGCCCATACATTTCCAGGCCCGGATCCGTCTCAAACTGGGTCCAATTGAACTAGAATAAACAAATCGGGCCCATCCATTAGAGCTGAAGCTCACCAGACCACAACTCAAAAAAAAAAGTGAAAAGGCCCATAAACGCATCGAAACAGGTGATCCTCCTCTTGCATATTTCCCCATGCGTCGTCACCACCGGCGAGTGACGTCATTCGCCGCCTCCAAGCTTCACCGATCGGTCCCCTAAATTTTATTAGGTGTTTCTTCTTTGCCCAAGCAGTTAGATTTTGATTCAATTTTTTTTAAAAAAAAAAATTAGCTCACTGAAGGTTCACGTCTCGGACTCAATAACTGTGGTTGCTAATCGAAAGTGAGTCCTCTCATGTCTTGCTTGGCTCCTAGGTCCTAACTGGCCTTAATAAGGTAGTGGCGACTCTTGAAATTTAAATAAGGCTTTAAAGTTTGATCAATTAAAAGAACTTGCCAACATCGAGGGATAAGGGTTTGAGAGAAGCGGTCAAACGAGGACTGTTGGTCCTCGTTCGACAGTCGACATTACATCTAACCCCACTCCTGATGCATAAGGACCCCGCTTCGGCAGTTTCATAGCAACAAAGCGTGCACCTTAGCATAACATAGCTCGGAGTCAGCGATTTCAGAAGTGCTGAGCACTGACTCCTTCAACAAAAATATCTTTCAAGGCAAAATCCCTATTCACTTTCTTGCTGATGGGTTTTATTTTTTAATAAATGTTTTTGTTGGTTGGTCTAAAGAAGGGGGTTTTTTTTTTGGGGGGGGGGGGGGGGGGGGGGTGTGTTTACATTTTTGTTGGGCAGTTTCAGACATTGATTTTGGGATGCAAGAAGGGTCGGAGTCGGACAAGACGCGAGATCATCATCACGGGGAGCTATATTTACAATACAATGAGGTGCTGAATCCATAATGCTAGAATTCCCCTCACTAAAAAGGTGAATAAAACTTTGGATATGCTAAAAATCCATGAACAAACATTGTTATTCGGACATGACCTCAATATGATTTTTCTAAATGGTGGATTTTGTTTTGTTTTTGTTTTTAATTAGATTAAAGAGCTGGCAAAGAAGTATTCCGACTTGACGACTTTCGAGAGCACAGACCTCACTCCATATAGTTGGGTGGCCGTCGCTTGGTACGTAATGCTATTCACCTCTTAACTTGCAAGAATCACGAATTAGCAACTAAATCTAATGTCGAGATACAAAGAAGAATTGGTTAATGGACTAATTATGTATTGTGTGGTCCTTTTTATGTTTTCAGGTACCTGATTATTCAGATACCGGTGATGAGAAACCAAAAGGAGTTGTCTGCATCTTTCCTCACTTATCACCTATTGTCATGGTCTACTCAGGGTTTGTGTCCTCTCACTCTCATTCTTATGTTCATAATTAGTTTGATTATTCAGACACCGGTGACGAATTCGGTAGCACTTTTTTGTTATCTCGAATGTCTTGCTTTGAAGTTGCTATAGCTTAAAGATATGAGAAATGCTAGCCGATGACTCGGACTAGGAATCGTTTCATCAGGTGCTGTGACAATTTCATGTTGTTGTGCCTAAACAAGCTTTATCGAACAATACATGGGGCTCACTTCTAACATCGCTCGATAAGTACGGTTTGGATCCAATGTATCTGGCGTTTGTCAAGAGAAGTATGCAAATTGATTGTCTTTATCGATATTCATTGTACTCTTTTTTCTTCCATAGATTACAAGTTTATACTCTTTGTTCTGCCGAAGGTTACAAGTTCATCTTTGCGTCCGTTTATTGGTACTGTGGTTTAAACATTTCGTAACAGTTCATGTCGGTTCCAGATATAATATTTGTACAATTTCTTGGGCGGTGCATTCCGAAAGGTGTAAGATAAGCTAACTTGTAAAGTTGTTTTTCACAATCTTTGCTGAAGGAACGCGATTGACATTTTCTTTGATGATGCATAGGTTTGGAAAATGTCATGCCAGAAGGCAATCAAAGGCTTGAATGCAAAGCTCTGAAAAGCGGCGGCTCTAAGACGTACGAAACCAGAATCCCTCCGTTTGCAATGAGCACGTACAAGATGCACGGAGCATTATGGGTCGATCTGAGGACCCTCGATCGCGAGAGGATGTTCTTGTACCAGCGCACCGCCTGGCTCTGGTTGAAGGAACACTAGTTTCAGCACCACGACTATAACTTCTTCGTGTCTCGTGTCTCGCGGTGCATGATCGGTACACAACTCCTGAGTTATGATGTGAGGTGCCGACGAGGTTTCGGCTCTTGTCGGACTTTTCATCGGCGCATTTAGGAACTAAAATGTCCTTTCAAGTAATTTGAACCGGTCACCGCGACTAAGCTTTATAGAGTTATTGTGCTAACCCTTGCGAGAGTGATCGCTAGTTTTACTTTTTTTTTCCCAAAAAAATATAGAACTAAAGCATGCCTATGCAATTGTCTTTGCAAATTTTCTTTTTACTTCTTATGACCTACATCTTGCATGTTTGGATAATTTAAATGTGCAATTTTTTATTTGTTAGAGTCGATACTTCATTTGTAACTTTTTTTTCCTGGTGTGGGCTTACATTAATTGAAATTGTAATTTACCATTTTACAAATTAGTTTAATAAGACAAGATATAAGGATTCTTAACCAATCGAATATATGTCTGGATTGTGTGGGTCGAGTTGAGCCCAGCCCGTGATAAGATGGCCTGGCTGAAAACTCTATAAATAGCGTTCAAGTCTCTCCTCTAATCCTACGAACTCATAAACAAACTCACATAAGAAGAGTACATGGATTCACATAGTTGAGGGGCAATCTCATTGAGCCAAGGATATAGAGGGCAATAGATGAGAGGTTTGAGTGTTATTTATAGAGATTTCAGCTCTGCCTTTTCATCACGGGTTCGGCTTAACTCCATCCATAAAATCCAGGTCCATTTCGACTGGCTAAGAATCATTATATGTTATATTATTAAATAAAATCATAAAAGGATAGATTATAATCTCAATTAATGCAAGCTCATATTAGGAAAATTCTTACATCACCTACCGCTTGCTCAGCCTTACAATTGTAGCTGATTCACATGTAACTAGATGAGTCGATTAAGTAAAAATGCTCGTATAAAAAGTAAAAGTACTGCTAAATTGCTTTCAAAGGTACAAGTATTAATTTTACTAATTGAAGTTGCCCCCTCAAAATATAGCAAAACTGTTGTCCAATTGAGGGGAAAAATGTATTCTCTCCACAAATTTAACCTCCATGACTGGATTACACTGGTCAAAATTCCTTTTGCGTAAAAGCTATGAATAATGAGTCTAATTAACAAGAAATGAATGCATATAAAAGTTTTATAATACATGGTAATCACTGTCTTAAAAACTCCTTCAGAAGTTAAGGATTAGTGGAATCGATAAAGAGGTAGTAATCTTCTTTTATATTAATCTCATCGCTGGTTCTCAATTTCATGAAGCACATTAACATATTTAGACTTATTATTAGTGAATGTGAAAAAAATACTATGGAAGCCGAGGATTTGAATCTCCTAATCTGGATAGAAATCGAAGGAGCCGTATAATGCGAGAGCGTCACATACTTATGTTATAGTAGAGTAGACTAGCGAAGAGACGGGGCCTTGCCTCGGTCATCATTGAGATGACATCAAAATTGAAAACTAAAATATCATGTCTCCGAGAACATTTGCAATGGGCCGATCTTTTATGTAGAAACACCTCAAACACTAAAGGTCAGCTGACATTGTGACGATGATGATGATAACTTTTCATCTAGAGATTTTAATTGGGATGGCTAGTACGACGCCATAACTAATTAAAGAGGACTAGTCCAACTTCTTTTTTTTCCTGTACAAAAATATTGTCGGGTTTCAAATTATAACAAGTGTGTTTATTCAATAAGATATGTTATTAGTTATTTGAATTTCGAAATTCTACTTTAACTAGCTGCAAGATCAATTGGTATAGATTTACTATCAATATTCTTGTTCTTTGCACTTGTAATTTTAAGCTCAATAAAGAGATTATTCGTCAACGTGTTTTTGTTCTTGTCATTTTATAAAATGCAAATGTAATGAGGAAACAATTCCGCACTTCAAATCATAAAAAATTAATAAAATATTTTATTTCGATAACATCTAGATTTAATTTGATTAAATGGTAAACTGAGTGAATTGATTTTACGTCATTTTAGTTATAGTATTCACCACAAGTTAAATTTATTCAAAAATCGTGTTTTACACACACTCGCACGCATATATTTTTAAAATAAAATCCAAGGAGAGATCAAATTTGTGAAGTAACAAATCCATAAAAGAAAACATAGTTGTTGATTGCACGCGACTTATGTGTAGACGTTAATTATTTACGATAGATTAATTTTTAAATAATGACACCGCATAATGTTAGAAATTATTTGAATAATCTTGTGAGAGAAGTAAAATTGACTAATCTACATGTCGATGTAATATGATTTCCCAAGGATTATAGCATTTTATGTTTAAAAAAAATAAATAGAGAATTTCTAGGTACGTTGCAAAATTTTTAAGATAGCTAAAAGGAAATTCCAAACGGGCTCTATCGAACAATTCTTTGCTTCTATAAACAACAATTCTTTGCTTCTGCACACCATACATCACATTCTACGCAGTCTATCCACAAAAGAACGAAGAAGAAGAAAGAGCATTGCCTTGAATCAAAGCAAAATAGGTCACTGATATTCTTTGCCTTTGTCCCGTATGGTGCTTCTAAGAGAGACTAATGGTGATTCCTTCCTTCGCTCTTGGCTCAAACGATTCGTGGATTTCATTTTCTGAATGATAAGATTCTTCGCGGCTCGAGCCCGGCGAAGAGAGAAGAAGTAGAAAATGTTCCATTTCTGCTCTTGAAGTTAAAGAAAAGGTTCTTACGTCCTTTCCTTCGTCTACTAGCCAGAATAACCGAGACAAATATAGCAGAGCTTATCGAACTCCACCCAGTTCGCTGGCTTTCCGACCATGTAAACAGTCCATCCTTCCATCTCTTGTACTGCAAAAAATCTATGGATTTCGCAACTTCTCTTTTAGAACTCGTCAAAGAGTTATGGGGGTTGGCCAGCAAACCTTTGGGCTACATTTCTAATCTGAAAGATAATGTCCTGTCCTTGCGGAACGAAACTGACAAGCTGAAGGCCAAGAGCAAAGATGTGCGGGCGAGGGTGGAACTTGAAGAAGGAGGAGGAGGCGTGCAGCGCACAGAAGAAGTGGCGTACTGGTTAGACACGGTGCAAAAATTTCTTGATCGAGTAGATCAAGTTCTTCGAGAAGCCGAGGAGCGAGACCGAATCAAATGTCTCGGTCGCTGTCTTCCGCCCAACTGCTGTTCCAGTTATAAATTGGGGAAAAAAGTCTGCCAAACGCTCAATGAAGCGAGAGGGAACCAACCTAAAGAAGGAGAATTCGGCGTTGTGACGTCGCGGTTGCCTCCTCCTCCTGTGCTCGAGATGCCTATGGACAAGACCGTGGGGGTTGACATTTCCAATCTTAATAACGTGTGGAAATGGCTCGTGGAAGAAAAACAAGTAGGAGTGATTGGGATGTACGGAACAGGCGGTGTGGGAAAGACCACCCTCATGAAAAGGATCAATGAGAAACTTTCCGGCGCAAATCATGGATTCGATTTTGTTATTTGGGTGGTGGTGTCCAGGCAAGTGAACGAAGATAGCATTCGAGACACCATAAGGAAAAGGTTGCACATTCCGGATGAGAGCTGGAATCAATGGTCTCAGGATGAGAAGGTCCATCATCTGTGGGAAGCTTTGACCCGAAAGAAGTTTGTCTTGTTGATTGATGATGTATGGGCGATGCTGAAGCTTTCGGAAATCGGAGTTTCTCATTCTAGTCTCCAGAACGGATCCAAAGTAATATTCACAACTCGGTCGAAGCAAGTATGCGACCAAATGGGAGCCGACAAAACTTTCGAAGTACAATGCCTGAATCCCGAAGAAGCCTTGGAATTGTTTGAGAACAATGTCGGCAAATCGATTGTACATTCTCATCCAGAAATTCCAAAGCTTGCAAAGGATATTGCTGGAGAGTGCAAAGGGTTGCCACTTGCCCTTATTACCGTCGGGAGAGCCATGGCTGGCAGAAAGAATCCCCATGAGTGGGAGCATGCGCTAACAACGCTCAGGAATAATCCTCACAAACTGTCAGGTACGATGGAAGAAATGTACCACATACTAGAGTTCAGTTATGATAGCTTAAGTGACTATACCATTCAACGTTGTTTCCTTTACTGTTGTCTATTCCCCGAGGATTACTCCATAATATCGAACGATCTTATTGAACACTGGATTGGAGAGGGCTTTCTAGTAGACAATAAGGATGTATATAGTCTGCGGAAAAAAGGAGAGTATGTCTTGGGGAGTTTAAAGTTGGCTTGTCTATTGGAGAGTGGGCATGATGACTATTTTGGGAGAGAGACTGTAAAGATGCATGATGTCATCCGCGATATGGCGACTTGGATCGCTCGTGACCGGGGTAAAAGGGAGAACAAGTTGCTAGTGATAGAGAAGGAAGAGGACATGTCTACGGAGATGATCTCCAATTGGGGGGAAGCGGAGAGAGTATCTCTATGGGGAAAACAGATTGATAATATCGACCGAACACCACCCGAGTGTCCTTGGCTCAAAACTTTGTTTGTAAGGGAAACTAATGTGAGGCTCGTGCCAAGAGGATTTTTCGACTCAATGAAGGCTCGTTTGACGGTCCTAGACCTGTCTGGCAATAACTCTATGGAGTTATTCCCGGAAGAGATTTGTGATCTCATTAGCCTACGGTACTTGAACCTGTCGAACACCAATATCGATAGGTTGCCCATGGAAATAAATAAATTGACCCGTTTAAGGTGGTTGCTGTTAGACAATATAGCCGTCCCCTTCCTAATTCCGACATGGGCAATTGCAAGCTTGCCATTAAATGTGTTCAGCATGTACAGTGCGACAATTCGAGAATCGAGTCTAGTGGAGGAAGAAGAGATTGTAAAGGAACTAGAGCGTATGCAGCATCTCATCGACTTATCTATTGAAGTGCACGAGTCTGGCTCCGCCCTGAAAATACTCCAATCCTCGAGTTTACAGAGAAGCTTAAGGACAACGTATATCTTCGATTGCCCGGGCTTGACCCGCATCCCAATAAGTTACTCACCCGGGGGTGCCGGCGGTTTCCCGCATCTAGAGGAGCTTTATTTATGGAACTGCGCCATGCTGAAGGAGATCGAGATTACACGAGGAGTAGGAAGAGCGCCCAACTGCTCTTGCTTTCCCAATCTCGTTGAGGTTTGGGTCAGCAAGTGCGGGCTTTCGGACTTGTCGTGGCTCATGCACGCTCCCAAACTCCGGGTATTGGGGATCCTCAATTGCGATTCGATGGAGAAAATCATTAGGGATGGAGTCGCACCGGAGGAATTGGCTGCTGCTTCAGGACTATTCTCATGTCTCGAGCGCCTCATCTTGAACTCTCTTCCAAACCTCAAGAGCATTTGCGACCAGACTCTACCCTTTCCTCAGCTGGGCTCACTTTTCATAGAGGATTGCCCTCGTCTCAGAAAGTTGCCGGTGGACTCGAGCAGCGCGCGGGGAAGCTTGAAATCGGTTCGTGCGGACGAGGACTGGTGGGCCAACTTAGAGTGGGAAGACGATGCCGCCCGGGCCAATTTCACCGCCAAACTTGGGCGGCGATAGAAAATCTTGAAGCGAGTGGAAAGGACGCAGGTTAATGTCGACGTTGCACTCGACCAAATCTCTGTAATTTAATCTTCTTCTTATTGTTGGCTTGCTGGTGTGTGAGTGTGAGTGTGTGTAATAAGCACAAGAGAAGAGAAGTACTCTGTCTTTGCCAAATGTAGGTTCAACATGAGCATGAACTTTTGCTCTTATTGATCCCACCAACTCCAACTATGTCGTGTAACATTATTAACATCCCCCAGTCGTTTATTCATTCTTATTCTCGTCAACCCGTTTTTCATTTGAATTTCCAGCAATATAATTCGCGCATGCTTCAAAATTAGATGATGACCTTTCCACGCTAATTTTAGAATCTCGGTAAACCAAACTTTTTTTTTTCTTCTTCTTTTTTGTTGTCTTTAAACCATTTACTCGTTGTTTTCTAAAGCCTTTTTATTCGTTTATGATGAAGCGGAAAAAAATTATAGATAAAACATGGTAAATCAAAACAATTTAGTAACCTAATAAGATGAAATTTAATAAGCCACACGGATGTTATTCAGATGCTACCTAAGTAATTGGAGAAACCTTTTTTTTTTCCTTTTTTTCTTTTTTGTTTGTTGTTCTTATCCATTCTTAATTAGTTTTCCATATTAAAGTTACGGGACTCGATTAATGCTATCGAGTGCGCTTTTTAAGAAAGTAAATGCAGTCAATATGCTATGTTATTGTTATGGGCGTGATTTTAAATTTTTCTTTTATATAAGAATAAAGCTGTGAGAATGACAAAATCAACGTTGGTAATCAGTAACATAGTTGCTAATTTTTTTAAAAAATATCAGATTATTGCTGGTAAGCAGCCCAAACGGAACTTAGCTAACGATAAGAAATATTGACAATTCCAAACCTCTGCATGAACAATCAAATAAAATTTACCTCTGCATGAACAAAATCAAATAATAATAATAATAATAAAAGAGCCCTAAGGAAACTATTCAGAATAGAAAAGATTGTGTCAATTCAATCATAAACCTTTTGCATTAGTGCCAATTTAGTTTTAAATATCTTGCATTTATGTCAATTGAGTTAATTCCATCAGTTTTGACAGCAAATCATTGGCGAAAACATCAATTATCCTACGTGGCAAGGCCTATGCTAAAATAAATATTTTTGTTTATATTTTAAATAATTTTTAAAAATATTTTAAACCAAAAAATGATTAAAAATTATTTAAATTTATAAAATAATATTAAAAAAACCCAAGTCAATGTTTGTTGTGCCACGTACATCATAAGACAATCGATATCCACGTCAGCTATTTTCCATCAAAATTAGCCAGAGTAACTCAATCAGCATAAATAAAAAAGATTTAGAATTGAATTAACACAAATACAAAAGATTTAGGATAGAATTAACATCAATAAAATGTTTAAGACTTAAGTTGCATCAACGTAAAATGTTTATGACTTAAGTTGCATCAACGTAAAATGTTTATGACTGAATTGGTATTAAAAAAAAGATTTAAGATTAATTATCAATAATGCAACAACAAATGAGCGGTGGGATTGCATCCAACGCGGCGGACGGGGAGACGCTTTAGCCTCCGACGGCGGCGCAGTCGCAATGGAGCGCACTTCCCAGGTTCATGGGAACGCTGGAGGTTCGACTCCACGTATCTCTCACTTCACTCGCGATGTTCCTACTCAAGGTACTTTCTTCACCACCCATCATCCCCTTCTTCCTCTTGAAACCGATGCGTTCGTGCATTTTCAAAAACTTGAACTTTTTTCCTTCTCTCTGGTCGTCTTTTGCACGGGCAGGCATGGAGGTCGACGGCTTTCGGGGTATATGGGTACCTCAATTTCACCAAGCCCGGCTTCGTGTGAGTAGGATCGCCCCATTTCATGCTTTGATTTTGGTTTTCGTTTGTCGCCTCGCAGAATCTTAGACTAAGGGGAGTGAGGTGAAAATAGACAATTTTGTCAAATGTTTGAACTGGTGCGAGACAGAGAAATGTTGGGGGAACTGTCTCGGAATATAGAAATCAACTAACGTAATTTGCGCCGACCATACTCACAGTTCCTTCTGTAGACGAGTCTCCACATGGACAATGTCAATTGATTTACACTTTTTCTGTGAAATCCCTCTTATCTCATTGATTGACTTGCTCCAACAGCGAACATGCAAAGAAGTTCAAGTCAGAAGAGATGGAGGCTCCAATAGCAGGGAAGAATTGCATAGTTACAGGAGCTAATTCTGGACTTGGTTATGCTACTGCTGAGGGTCTTGCTTCGCGGTATTTGTTTTCAACTGTGTTGTTCATGCGCTTACTTTGCTTTCTCATGCGCGAATGCATGTTCAACAATCTCTAAGGGGAACTTCTCATTTTATCTTAAATCAGCAATTAATCTCGAGTTCAGTTTTTTCTTTCAGTGGGGCTACTGTTTATATGATTTGCCGCAACAAGGAGAGAGGAGAAGCTGCCCTCTCTTCAATAAAATCTACGACGGGAAACCCGAATGTGCATTTGGAAGTATGTAGTAGTTTCCATTTTTTATTTTTTTGTTTGTCTTGAGATATTCTTATGGAAGGATTTTTTTATGTCTGCCTGTTGTAGGTCTTTAGAAGTCATACTTCTGGATGATCGAGTAGATCACCGGTTACATGTACATCTGATTGCTTGTGAATTGATGCCTTACTAGTCTAGTGGTGCAGGTATGTGATCTTTCCTCTGTCAACGAGATCAAGTCATTTGCATCCAGATTCTCTTCAAAGGATTTACCTCTTCATGTCTTGGTAAGTCTCCAGTTGGTTTTCAATCTCCCACTCTAATGCTCGTGTGTTCATATACATATGAGTGTTGATATACACATAGGTGATTGGTAAGAAAATGTACAGATAGTTGTGTCTGCCTGCACACTGACCCCTTGGTGCTTTGTTACTTAGGGTTTCTCAATTGTTTCATTTTTCCCCTCGCTCGTTCTTTTCAATTAGCCTAGTTGATATGCAATGAGAAAGCACTATGTGAATTACTTGGCAAGTTCTTTTACTTTTTCATTTTCACATCAATGGGGTGTCCGGGTCTCTTTGAGCTTTCGATAATCCCCATCTAGTGGGGTAGTCCTCCCGCTTTACACATACTGGATAATTACCCGAGATACATACGTCTGTGCTCCTGGGTGTAGCCCTAAGAGAATGCGTAAGTGTGGTGATTCAACTTGTGCTAAATCAAGCATAAATATAGTGCAAGTTGTCGTAGCTATTTCTTCCTCAATTTTGTCAATAAAGACTGATACGTCTAATGTCATGATCAGGTCAACAATGCTGGATCGCTTGAGAATAAGCGGATCACCACGCCAGAAGGGTGCATTTCCAAGCTTTTTCTTTGTCAGAGTTGATGAATTTATGTTATGGCCTCCTTTAGAAGACTTATTTTGTTTCCTACGTTGTTTGGAAGTTCAGGTTGGAGTTGAACTTTGCGGTGAATGTATTAGGAACTTTTGCAATGACAGAATTAATGTTGCCTTTGCTTGGTAAAGCATCACCTGATGCTCGAGTCATCACTGTTTCTTCTGGTGGAATGTATACAAGTCCCTTGACCACTGATCTGGAGGTCAGCAACTCAGCATCTTTTGAGCACTTGGAAAATTATTTAAATTTCCTATTTGTCGTCCTAATTGTAAGTGTTTTATCTGCAGTATAGTGATGCCAACTTTGATGGGGTGGAGCAATATGCTCGAAACAAGAGAGTTCAGGTTAGCAGTGTCACCTATTCACTGGTCCATTCTTTTTTATTTTGTGTGATTTTTTTCTTTTCTTTTTTCTTTTTTCAGTGTTACTCTTTCAGAACACCTAAGTGGGCTATTTGGGGAATATAGTCACACTGTTTTTTCATCAGCATGTCAAAATCTTTTGTTAGTAGAAAATCTTCTAGTGATGAACCACCTACTCTCTCTTGTGAACCAATATTCTGTTATCTAATTATTTCCTAATTGAATGGCCTAATATGAATGTATTGACTTTAGACAGTTGATACGTTTTCATTGCGGCTTGATTCTTTGTTGAGTTCCACCCAGTTCAGGACTATGTCCGAAATAGTTGAGGTTAAGTATTGGCCATCCCTTGAGGTGCATAGGAGCGACCCTCCATGATAAATACTGGTGCTTGTGAAAATCCCTTATTAGGGTAGGGGTTTGCGATAGATCCCCGTCGTTTTATGAGATTCTGTGTTATTTCTATTGGTAAATTATGTTGACATCTTCGAGTTTTCATCAAGTTACTTGGGGACCTTCTTTGTTTTCATATATTACTCTATAAGCCCTCCAGAGTTGCTCATATTCATTGTGTAAGCTACTCAAACAGCTCATCTGTATATTCAAGAACCACTTTTCTCAATTTTACTATCTTTATTTCAGAAACTTACTAAGAGGAGTTCTTGAAAATACGATAAGGGGTGTCAAAGCCTCAGATATATGAGTGTGAAAGGAAACTTATAAGAGAACTCTACTACTTTAGTCAAACAAACCCGGGCAAGTATCTTCCTGTGTTGCTTTTCCGTAGCCAAGGACGTTTGCTCTGGTCGCCATACTTACAGAGTCTTGCCCATCTGCTCTGGTCCTCCTCTTCAGGATAGAGGCACGTTCTAGGAATTAATTTTTGGGTTTCTAAGACTTTACTAGAGTTCCATTTGACTCAGATGCTAGTGATCTTAGTAAAGAATCTGAGCTGACAAGTTTCAACAGATTCAAGCACGATACAAATTCTTAAATTTGATGCAAATTTTTTAACATACAACAGTGGATAATCCGCTGTTTTGGAAGAAAGATGTGGTTGTGAATTGCCAAAATATTTGAAAGAGGTTGTGCTTCCCGCATGAAGTGTCATCGAGACGAAGTTGCTGTTCATAGTCATTGTTAACTCTTATCTGTTCTATTAGGTAGCGGTAACAGAAAAGTGGGCTGAGGTACACAAGGAGAGAGGGATCGGCTTCTACTCGATGCACCCTGGTTGGGCTGAGACACCGGGTGTTGCCAAGAGCTTGCCTGGTTTCTCTAAATCGTAGGGCAATCATTTTATTGGCAGTTACTTTCTTAGTTCAATACCTCCTATTTATGTGGCTTTATTTTTTTATCTGATTATGTATCATTCTTATTGTTTGATAAGGCTTTCCGGAAAGCTCAGAACTAAAGAGGAAGGTGCGGACACAATTATTTGGTTGGCTTTACAGCCGAAAGACAAATTGGTTTCCGGTGCATTCTATTTCGATAGAGCACAGGCGCCCAAACATCTTCCATTTGCAGCCACTGGAGGCTCTCATACTCAGATCGACTCGATTATTGGTAATCTACGTTCTCTATCTGGCCTTGCTTGATGAAGCGGCGTCATTTCAATGATATACCCGACCCTAGCTTTGAATTGTGGATTAAATTTCAAAAGATAGTGTATTTTTGTCCTCTTCAAGGTAACAATTCACTGTGGCGGTCATGGGCAACGTTCTTGGTAATGGAGTGTTTGCCTGTGATGACTCTCTAGACTTATATGTAATGTACTGTTTAAATATCGGCGTTGAACCTGTTTCCCAAATATGGGACGATTTGTTTGTTGTCTTTCAGATGAGTTAATTGAGAAGGAAGATGGAGGAAATATTACATACGCTCTCTCCTGTTGCTTCCACTATGTGTCGTGCCTGCCTCATTTGCATGCAAAACACATACTAGTATCACCTATTTGAAGATTTTACTATGCTGAGACGTAGAGCGATATGCGTTTCCTATTTAGCTGCTCAAGGAGTAAAATCAACAGCTTTTTCTCGAGATTCTTGATCACCCAATGGAATTTTGGCTTCCAAATCTTTGGCGATATTCCGGGTTTACAAATGGAAAAACATTTTGGTTGTCAGCTATGAACTCTAGCTAGAAAATTACTAGTCGGTGGTCTGCTTGCTTTATCTGTACTTTCACCAGCGTGTAAAGGTTTATGAAGGGTTTTTTTAACAGGCAACTCTTAGGAAATAAAGCAATTAACTTGCTGCATCTGATCGATCTCATCTGCAGGCGAGTCTGCAAAGTGCAGTTTCTATCTAGGAATTCTATTTGAGTCATGATGGAGTATAGAACCATTGAAGATGTCAATCTCCCCCCTTCGGACACAACGTTCTCGTTGTGCCCGTACCGCACTGGGGTGCCCGTACCGCACTGGGGCTCACGGGCTCGCGGACTCCGCCGCTACCGCTAGCCAGCTATCGGGGTCCGCTCTGATACCAACTGTAACAGCCCGGGCCCACCGCGCACCGCTGCGCCACTACTTGCAAGAGATTGTCCGCTTTGGGCTTTGCAACCCGCACGGTTTTGCTTTCCGAGCACTCAACCCGGAAAACGCGTCTTGCTAGTCAAAGGGAGCCCAAGGCTTATAAGCCTATCCCAAGACCTCCCCCTAGGCAATGTGGGACTAAGGGGAGGGATGTCACAAGGTCACCCTTTTGAATATACCCATCAGGTCATCTGTAAAACCAAGAGATAACAGCCGCTGATTCTACTGCATACCCCCCTTCTCGTTGACGAGAACTGATGTATTTCATGCATGAAATTGAAGAACTAAAAGTGCCATGGACTCGAATTGATGACTAATCAGACCAAAAAAAAAAGAAAAAGAAAAAAGAAGTTGCCATTATAGGATTGCTGGAAGAAGCTTTGACAAGAACTGAGTAAGTCAACTGGAGTACTCTAATCTAAGAAAGGGACGAAGTCTAGCCTAGGGGGACACCAGAGCTCCATTTCTCTTGGTGCATTGGTTGAAAGCCTTGCGGGTCTTGTCGAAAGATGTGGCTTCTCCAAGGCCGAAACTTCTTGACCTTCCACTTCGAGAGCTCGCGAAAGACATCCCGATGTTGCAGAGCTTGCCCATCTTCACGAGTATGATGCAGCAACCGTCCGGTCTTTGTGTCGTCTTGTAGAACGTGGAGAAGATGATGAGGAAGATGAACGAAGGCTTTGAGAGCAGTTCTGGGATATTAATATTATGGTGTTGGATTTCGATGTTGCTTGTCTCAATCTTAATACTGCCTGTAAAAACTGATTTCCTCATTAATTATCAATAGAGAAAAACTCATAATTGAAAATGAACTCGTCGCATAGAAATTAGAAAATGACAATAATTATAGTACGCATGCATGTGTGTACACCCGTGGAGAGGAGGTAGACAACACGTGATTAGAAGGCGAATAGACGGCCATATAAAATGGTCATCAATACTCACAGCTTGTGATCACCACCGTGTCTTAAATACCAAGAGTGTCAAAACTAAAAATAGTAAATAGTCAAATAGAACATTCCTCTTGCCGGCTATGTAGCACCGATACTTCATATGGGTATGCGTATCGATATCGGATACGTATCGGATACCGATACTCGTCCGATACGCGTATCGGCGCGTTGACCAAGTATCAGGATTTCGATACTCGATCAACGCAACCGATACTCGCCCGATACGCGTGTCCGACGTCGGACACGCGTATCGTTGATTTCCGACGGGTGGATGGAGAGTTAAAGGAGAGGAGAGGGAGGGAGGGAGCAAGTGGGAGGGCGATAATTACGTGGGGAGAGAAAACAGGGGGATGGAAGGAGAGCCATCGGATTTAGGGAGGCTGGAGTTTGTTTCGTTCGGCAGGTGGGAGATAATACTGAGCTGGCGAGCACGTGGATGTGACCAGAAAAAGGAAGAGAGAGAGAGAGAGCGCAACACGGCCTCAATCGACATTAGTGCATTGTTTGTTTTGGCTTTATTTATTTTTTATATTTAAAAATATATATTTAATACAACGTATCCCCGACGTATTGAATTTTTCTATTTTTGAAAAATGACGTATCGCCGTATCGTGTCGTATCGTATCCGCGTATCAGTATCGGTATCGGTGCTACTTAGCTTGCCGGACATGGAAGTGAATCCTCATCATATAATGCTCAAAACCAAAGCAGCCACACAGAATCTAGATTTAAGTGAAAACTCTAAGGGGAAACACACATGGCAAATATAATAATTCAAGATACATTGGAGCTGATAAACGTCAAATGTCCATCGGGAACTATAACGATCTGCATGGACCATCTCTTTATATAGCATAGAGAGAGATGCAATGAATGGTCATTCCAGCTCCTCAGAGCATATTACGTAGCTATACATAGACAGACGATGGTTGTTTTATGGAGAATCTTGGCCATCGAAATCTGGTTCTTTTGCGTATGCATATGCGTCAACGTATATAGTTTACCCGACACAACTTTAGTGTACATAATTTGCAATGACAACAAGATTCCCCACTTTAGTGGTTACGGCCTTGATGTGGATCGTGTCATTGATGAGCTAGAAGACACGACGAATAGTCAAGGCAACAACTATTACACTCAAGCTCAGATCACGGCCCCCCCCAGATTGTTATGGCCACACAACTTGCGCTAGGCATCATTCGAGTTTCGATTGCCATATGTGCTTGGTAAATGTCGCGTCCGACCTCAGAAGTGGGTGCTCGCAAATTACTGGGGCACAAAAGTGTTGGGAAATTTTATTTGATTTTGAAGGAAATAAAACTTACATACTTTGTTGAAAAGACTTTGATTTATACTTTGAGGATTTACTGCAAATATATCTCTATGCCTTTTGTATGTAATGTGCTTAACGCTTTTATTTTGATAGAGACATGCATATTTCGTGCCAGAGGCATGCTGATACGAGGATCATGACGAGATATATTTTGATCTTCGATTTATCCTCATTGTTTAATCAATATTATTCTTAATTATCTTAGCAGATTATATTTCCTCACTAACGGTCAATTATCTGGATATGATTGCGCTTTTAAGTTAAATTGATTGACCATCAATTACAAAGATATTCTCATTAGTTTCCATATGAGGACTCTTGATTGATTGGAAATCACCTTTAGATAATTTCTTTTATTAGAAGCTTGATTTATGGAGTTAAGGATTTGATTGTATGTGCGAGCAAATCCTCTCAAATCTCTGATTGCTCTTACCTCAAAGACTCGTGATCTTCCTTACAAAAAAAAAAAGACTCGTGATCTTTATTCAAAAATCAACCAACGGCTAGTTTTGGAGATTGATCTTTGGGTGATTCTGTCTAGCTGGAAGCTTGGAAGATGAGGAGTATATAAAGACCACCAAGTTCGAGAAGAAGGAAGAGAAAATCACGAGATCAATACTCATATATCTAGAGAGCTTCATTCGTTTCAATTATCTATTCATACTCAAAGTGAGATCTTGTGAGAGGTGTTATACAGAGTCAAGTGTGTAGAGTGGAAAGGCCTTGGTAGAGGCAGAGGTCGCTTATGTTGGAAGTACTTGTGTTCAAGCAATCACATCTTTCTGTAATCTCTTACTTGATTACTTAGTGGAATCCAGCCAGTAGGCTGTTAGTGTGGGAGAGTGGATGTAGGCTTCCTAAAGTCGAACCACTATAATCTTGTGTGCATTGCCTTCTTCTCTCAACTCGCATCTATTTACTGTCTGGTAGAAGCACTGTGTGGTTCTGCTAATACATGTGCCTCTATCGAACTCGATATTTTCAATTTCGCTTTATTTATCGAAGTTTGATTAAATACATCTATTCACCACCTCTAGGTGTATAGCCTAGCCATGAACAACAATTGGTATCAAAGCCTAAGGCTTGTTTTTGGAAGTGTATACTTCTAAGCTAACGATCTTCAATGGCTAGCATTCTTGGAGCTGGTATTATGGAAGGCCAAAGCAACACACGACCTCCATACTTTGATGGAAAAGACTACAACATTTAGAAGAACAAGATGAAAGCATTCATTAAATCTACAGATCCAATAATGTGGGATGTGGTGCAAAAAGGAACAAATCCTACAACATTTTCATCAAAAGAAAATGGCAAAGATGAACCAAACCCAATGCCACAGAGATCTCCAAAAGAGAAGCTTTGGATTCAAATGCAATTTATTCTTTCTGCTGTGCTTTATCTCCATCTCAATATAATCGTATTTGCTCATATGAAACAGCAAAACAAATTTGGGAAAGTTTGCATGTCACTCATGAAGAGACTGATAGAGTCAAGGAGACGATGGCAAATATTCTTCTTGGAAAATATGAATCTTTTAAAATGAAGCCTGACGAATCTGTTTCTGATATGATCAACATGTTTACTGATATTGTGAATGGTTTAACGTACTACGGCAAGCAGATCTCTCAAATTGAGAGAGTCAACAAAATTCTAAGAGGATTGACAAAGGAATGAAACAATAGCAAGACTACCATTCGAGAGACCTCAAGGATCTCGCCTCTAACCATTGATGAACTTGTGGGAACATTGACATCTTATGAGTTTGAACGATTGAATGATGAAGATGGCTTCAACGGTGAAAAGGAAATTGCTTTGAAAATAAAAATATATTATTCAACCAATGCAGATTCAGAGGAAGACGAAGATGATGAAGAACTAGCCGCGATGGTAAGGAAATTTAGAAGGATGGCTAGAAAAAGAAGAAACTTCAAAGGAAGACGACAGAGCAAGCAAATTGAGAAATCTTCTAGCGACAACGAAGAAGGTAAGGAAATAATTTGTTTTGAGTGCAGGAAACATGAACATATCAAGACAAATTGTCCACTCCTGAAGAAAAACAAAGGGAAATTTGAAAAAAAAAAGAAGAAAACAATGAAAGCTGAAACATGAAGCGATACAGAGTGCGAAGACAGCGATGAGGAAAAAACGTGCCGCCATTTGCTTAATGGCCAAATCGGATTCCGAAGATGAAATAGAGATAAGTTGTCCTGAAATCCTTGATGAAGTCTCTAATTATATTGATGAGTTGCGTTTGGATTACAAGGTTGCTCTTAAGAAAATCTCTGAGTTGAAATAGGAGAATTTGAGATTAAGGCAACATGATCTTTCTAAAAATGAAAAGATTGATTTTCTTCAAAAAGATTTTTTTCGATTTGAAAGAAAAACATGATTTACCCAAGAAGGAAGTTTTGGAAGTTTAAGAATATCGTGATATTCTCAAAAATGATATTTTGGATATTCAAGAAAATCGTGATTCTCTTTTAAAGGAAAATGAATCTTACAAATCTCAAATTTCAGCTATTTGTAAAAACTTTTATCTTGGTTAAAAAACATTGGAACATATTCTCTCTATTCAAATCCCATACTATAACAAGTGTGATCTCGGTTTTGAAAATGAAACCTCTTTAAAGAACAATTTTCCAAATTACAAAGAGAGACGAAAACAAAGACCTTCGAAAGTTTCTTACAAAAATCATTTTAGAAAGCACTTCATAAAACCTATTGGCCACGAATTCTTCAAGTGTTCAAATTGTGGAGATAAAAATCATTTCAAAAATGATTGTCCTAAAGTTTGGAGGCCAACCAGAGGAATTATCTTAAGAATGGCAGAGTTAACTAACGTGAAAGGACCCAAGAAAATATGGGTACCAAATAAAACGTGAATCTACTTATTCTTTGTAGGTACCAAGGAAGAAGAAGACGAAGAAAATGGTACCTAGACAATGGTTTCACAAGGCATATGATAGGAGTTTCAAGCAATTTCACAGAACTCATTAAATTCGACGGTTGAAGTGTGTCTTTCGGTGTATGTAGACTCAGATGAGATCAGAATCAGAGTACAGTAGCAGAAGCAGAATAAGTGGTTCTACCATACACATGTGGTTCTATCAAAGGCAAGTGATTCTATTGAATGACGTATCAAGTAAGTCTATCTTGCTCGAGAAATTATATTTGGAATGAAATCAGGTAAGTATCAAAATCTTTTTCAAATACACCTGATTGCCTAATTGACTTGATTGATTGACTATGCGATTTTGTGATGTGATTTTATGAGATATTATTCCCAAAAATATCTTTTTGACGGATTTAAAATTTATTCAGAAAATGCCTTAATTACATTTTTCTTTTTCTCTTATGTCTCAAAATCGAATATCATTGATTATCTGATTGTCTTGTTGATTAAATATCTGATTGATTGAAGATTTTGTTCTAAAAGATTTTATCTCTCACTTTTTTCTTAAAATAATTGTCCGTTGCAATTTTATTTTAAATTCTTATAATCTCGGGCTTATCTTCAAAATTAAATCTTTTGTTCGAAAAGTATCTTCTATATCTCTCTCGTTCAAAGAATCAATCTTTTTTCTTCGAAATCATTTCAAATCTTCTAGTGGAATCCAAATTTGAAGGAGATCTTTGAGAATTGAAGATCATTATGAGATAACAGAAGAGAGAACAGTCTTGGAAAGAAGGAGCAAACAATCTCACATACAAAGAGCGAAAGCAAATGCTATGGCAGAAGCTAATAGTAAAGTTGAAGCAGATGCAAAGGCACGAACTGAGGAATAAGCATTATCTAAGGAAGAAGCTCAAGCCAAAGATACTGTTGATAGAGCAGTAACAAATGAGAATACCAGAATAGAAGGTGAGCAAAAAGTTACAAATGAAGATTATGACAAAGAAAGAGAAGTTGAAATTCAAAAACACCTTCTTGAAAAAAAAAAAACCATGTGGAAGAGAATTTGATTACATCTTTATTGGTTGAAGGACTCCAGTGAATTTCTAGAAAGAGTTAGAACTTAGGAGGAGTCGGTTGATCAATACATGAAAGCTGGATAAGCATGAGTGAAAGATGAAATGGTACACAATACTTGGTTCTATTGAAGGAAATGCAGGAAACTCACATAGGTTCTTGAATAGAAGACAAGGAAACATATCTTCATATCCTCCGGTCAAGATTCCTTGCGATATCACAAAACAACCACCCCACTTCAGCACTTTCATCTTAAAAGTCCTCAAAAAGAACTTCATTTTTATTCTGTTATTTTTAAACACTTTTTCGGCGTGTTTTGCTGGCTTGGATGGTGTGTTTTTCATTATGCTTGAAACTTTAAGTACTTTATGCTGGTGTGTTTTTTCCTTGATTAAATAATACTTGATGATGATATGGAATTTAATCTATCCTTAGATATTGTTTATGCCTATTTATGATGTTGACAAAAAAGGGGAAGAAAGGAAGAAGTTCAAGCAAAGGCATCGTAGTAAGCAAAAGAAGTTCAAGCAAAGGGCATCGTAGTAAGCAATTTTTTCAATATCTATACTAATGCCTTTAATACTTGTGTTCTTCTTAAAGGGGGAGAATGCAAAAAAGCGCAAGCAGAAGCATTGCAGTAAGAAATTCGATTATTTTATGCTTACGCAATAGTACTTGTGTTCTTCGATCAGAACTGAAAAACTATCTTACTTACACAAGTATCTTTTTCATCAAAATCTTTTCAAAGTTATATATTGCTTGAAAGGTTTGTCTCCATCAAAATAGGAGGAGATTGTTAGGAAATTATATTTGATTTTGAAGGAAACAAATTTCACATACTTTGTTGAAAAGACTTTGATTTATACTTTGAGAATTTACTACAAATATATCTCTATGCCTTTTGTATGTAATGTGCGTAACGCTTTTATTTTGATAGAGGCGAGCATATTTCGTGGCAGAGACGGGCTGATATGAGAATCATGACGAGGACGAGATATATTTTGATCTTCGATTTATCCTCATTGTTTAATCAATCTTATTCTTGATTATCTTAGTAGATTATATTTCCCCACTAAAGGTTAATTATCTGGATATGATTGCGTTTCTAAGTTAAATTGATTGACCATCAATCACAAAATATTCTCATTAGTTTCCATATGAGGACTCTTGATTGATTAGCAATCACCTTTAGATAATTTCTTTTATTAAAAGCTTGATTTATAGAGTTAAGGATTTGATTGTATGTGCAAGCAAATCGTCTCAAATCTCTGATTGCTCTTACCTCAAAGACTCGTGATCTTTATTCAACAATCAACCAACGGCTGGTTTTGGAGATTGATCCTCGGATGATTCTGTCCAGCGGGAAGCTTGGAAAATGAGGAGTATACAAAGACCACCAAGTTCGAGAAGAAGGAAGAGAAAATCAAGAGATCAATACTCATATATCAAGAGAGTTTCATTCATTTCAATTATCTATTCGTGCTTAAAGTGAAATCTTGTGAGATGTGTTATACAGAGTCAAGTGTGTAGAATGGAAAGGCCTTGATAGAGGCAAAGCTCGCTTCTGGTGGAAGTGCTTGTGTTCAACCAATCACATCTTTTTGTAATCTCTTACTTGATTACTTAGTGGAATCCAGCCAGTAGGCTGTTAGTGTGAGATAGTGGACATAGGCTTCCTAAAGCCGAACCACTATAATCTTGTGTGCATTGCATTTTTCTCTCAACTCGCATCTATTTACTGTCTGGTAGAAACATTACGTGGTTCTGCTAATACCTATGCCTCTATCGAACTCGATATTTTCAATTCCGCTTTATTTATCGAAGTTTGATTATATACATCTATTCACCCCCTCTAGGTGTATAGCCTAGCCAGGAACAACAAAAAGCAGGTCAAAGATTGTGGAATGAGATACGAGAACTATGAATTCATGGAGTAGGTGGATGAGGATCTATAAAGCTTAAAAGAGGACTAGGGTTCCAAGGTTGTCTGGCAATTGAATGTCGTTCGCGTTGGAATACGTATCTTGTACGGTTGTTATGATGCTTAAGTGTTATCAAATACGGTTGAAATCTCGTATGTAAGTTATGATTACCCTAAATTAATGCCGACAAATCAAGCCGACATTTTCTGCGAGAAAAAGAAAAATCAGCAATTATCGTTTTATACTATTTATGCCAATAATAATAACAATAATAATGATAATAACAAATAGCTGAACACATAAATGAAGGGAGATCGCCCATCTGGAGCAGGCCCAAGCATGAACAGGCCCAAATCCACACTCAAACTGGGTCTAGTTGAACTCGTTCAAAGAAATTAGACCCATCGATTAGAGCTGGAGCTAACCTTACCACAGCCCCAAAAAAGAGGAAAAAGCCCATAAACCCATCAAAGCAGGCGATCCTCCTCACATCATTACTATCACGCCCCGAACCCTGTGAGTACTTGAACATTCCACCTGGCCGTCGATCTTTAGATTGTTTCCCAGGATCTCTCGGCCCACAATGCATTTTAAACATCCATACTTATACGGAAGCGACAAACATCTCCACTCATCAATTATAAATTGAAATGACTTAAGACAAAATGGTACACTTCAATTCATACAGCGGTCGAACATACTCAAGGGTTCAATCTCTAATCCACGAAACCAAATACAATCCCTAAGACCACAAAATGTGAATCCATATCTTGTAATTCCATCTTCGAATACTCAACCTCGACAAACTTCCCGTCTCATCACCTAGGACCTGAAAAAGTTAAGCCCCCACTGGGGTGAGATATAAATCTCAACAAGTAAACCCTAAACCTAGACCAGACCGCCAGTCCCACCAGACCACACCATGAAGTAAATACAGAATCTCAACAAAGCATTGCACATGGCATTCAAATTTCACATATCACCACTTCATGGAATCAACCACCACACCTTAGTATATAATTAAACGCACAACTTCAGAAGTCATCTCATGTACTCATCGCCAAAGGCTCCCGGGCCGCGATGTATTTCTCAAGGGAACTCTGGCCAATTCATCAGCATCATGGCACTCTGCCAATTGCGATGCACAAGGGCTCTCTGGCCATTTCAAGTTCACAAGGGCTCTCAATTACGATGCACAAGGGCTCTTTGGTCATTTCAAGTTTACAAGGGCTCTCTGGCCAATTTATCAGCATCAGGGCACTCTGGCCAATTATGATGCACAAGGGCTCTCTGGCCATTTCAAGTTCACAAGGGCTCTCTGGCCAATTCATCAGCATTAGGGCACTCTGGCCAATTACGATGCATTCACACAGGGCATTCAAGCCAATTGATATCTTAGGGCATCAAGCCAATGCGATCTCCGGGGCACCAAGCCAATTGATCGCTGGGGCACTATAGCCCATTCATAAAACATAGGCAATTATATTGCAAACATCACACAACCAAGTCAATCCTCATCACAACCGAAATCATATAGGCATTCTAGCCAAATAATTTCACGTGGGCATTCTAGCCAAATCACGTCACATGGGCATTCTAGCCAAATCATTTCACACACTCATATTCGGTCATCATAAATCAAAGTTCAATCAATCCACTCATTGATCAAATCATCAATCAAACTCATCCAGTAGCGTCCTAACGTCCTAGTAGAGGTTTAAGGGACACTTACCTCATTAAGCAAGCTAGCATATTCCATCCCAATGAGCTACCTAGCTCAGTAAACTCATGGCCAAACATGGCTCTCACGGCGTGCTTGGGAAAACCACATCGAAATTCGATTATTTCTCAATCTCATGGCGCCAATTCCTTAACAACACCGATAACACCTTATTCTCAAGTATTCATAATGTTAATTCAATGTCCCTAAGCATGCCAATGTCATTCTATCAAGGCAAGTCCTCACAATTTCATTCCACCAAAATCTGCCCTTTTTTCTTAGCCCCACGACCAGGTTCATTCTCTCAAAAACTGTAATTTTTCTAATGACCTTTTCAGAAAAAAAAAATTGCAGGGTCTTAAACTTCAAGATCTTACGGACGCGTGGGCGAAAACGGAGCTCAATTTGGATACCGAATGACTTAGAACGACTCAATTCAAAATCAGTTTGCGCTGGGGGCAGATTGGACGGTGTCCCACTTTTTCACTTCAAACAGTTCCTTACTCACCTCTTAACCAAAATTCCTCTCAAAACCAACTTTCCAATACATCAAACATCAATTTTATGGGTCTCACCGAAAATTTTTTGAGCAAAATCACAACAAAAAGCTTTGAGCAGCCCGGTTTCCTCACGGTCCTTCCACGATCAGAATCTATCCGATTTTAACCACCCACAATCAGCCATGAAAACTCATTTTAAAATCATCTATTTGCAGCCATAGACCATATGAACATATTAATAGATGTTATGAATCTCTCCTAAAAAATTTGAGGTCATTTGGAATTTCTAAGAGCTAGAACCAACACTTCTCCTCAGCTAGTATAGAATCTGTCCGCTTTTCTTTAAAAAATCACCATAAATTAATCAGACCTCCAAAAATCATGAAACCAACGAAAAAATGTCAATGGAATCTTGAACTAACCTGTGGTGGTCGGAACATGGCAAAACAGCGACAAGATGGACCCCTCGAGTAGGCCGAACAGAAGGCTCAGAAACTGTCTTCTGGAGTAGTTTTGGCTAGAGAGGAAAAGAAGGAAATTTTGAAGGAAATGGAGGAGGGGAAGGAGTGCACGAATTTTTCATCAGCTAGGGGAGATGTCCTCAAATAATTGGGGCCAATTTGTCAAGATCACAATTAATGGCAATTAATGCTTGGTTTAACCATAGGATGACACTCGGCAACCTCCCATTGGTTGCTTCATTGACTTTGACTTCCATTGACTTTCTTTGCCTTCTTCTCCAAGAATTTTCGGCAGCCTCAAGGTGTGGGAGAAATGACATTTCGACCTTCGAAGATACTTAAGGCAATGACAAATGGTCGAGGGGTAAAACGGTCATTTGTCATTTTTCGTCCGAAACTTCGTTTTCTCTATTCTGAATGACCATTGGCGAGGCAACGTCAAATCCTTTTCCAAAATTGAAATTCTTCATTTTCAATTGCCAATTCGAGCTTCCATTTCATGGTCGATGTCTCGTCGATCGTATTTTCAGTTTATCTCGAACTAATGTGAGGCTTTTGTAGACGTTACGCGTATCGACTCTGTGACTCTCGTCACACTTAGGACGTCTCAGGATAAGACGACTTTGGTTGTTATGTAATTGCGAGGGTTCATTACTAGTTCCGACGGCCTCGATCGTCATTGTTTGATTTAGGAAAAACTTCGCAAATTATACATTGTTTATACGGCATCACCCGCGCTCCAATCGTATAACGCTAGCAATGGATTCCTTAATCGTTATTCGATCAGCCTCATTGGCTCTAAATGTTCTCTCGGCAATCTTTATGGTCAAAGCGTCATTTCCTTTTCGAGCTTCCCAGGTCTACGTACGTTGTCATGCGTTAGCCTTTCCCTTTTGGTTAGTCTACTCATGATTGATCAGATCTGAACGAAATAAAACTGAAATACATCGATAGATTCTTCTCATTCAATAGCCTCGAAATGGCAGGAATTTCAGAATGTCACAATTACCCCATACGTCGTCGCAGCCGGCGAGTGACGTCATTCGCCGCCTCCAAGCTTCGCCGACCGCTCCCCTTTCACGCTCTATTCGCGCCCAGGCGTCCGGATCTCACTCGAGGTGCCTCCGCCGGTCCCGGTTGCAATCAGCATCGCTGGCGGCTTCGCTTAGCTTCTTTGACCAGGTAACATCTCTACTCTGTTATATGGAAGAGGAAACCCAAGGTCTCATCATCTCTATCAAGGTCAAATCGGATCACGTTAGAGTTCATTTCGTTAGTTACATAAGTCCGGAACTGTCTTCGTATGAAACCTGATCCTAAAAGTTCGAGTTCATTATGCTTCATCTCATTCCCTAGTGGAACAGACGCAAGTGTTTGTTCATATGTCTCTGAGATATGGCTACGAGCAAGTGTCTACGTTATTGTCCAGATCTGAAGTTGTTTGAACATAATATACATCATGTCAGTTTTTTCAGTTTCTTTTTCTTTTCTTAACAGCTGCTGATTTCTGCTGCATGCCCTCTCTGATCTATTTCTCACCCTCACATTGTCAATGAAATAATTCCTTATATGTTCGGTGAAAGGCTCTCACCGTTTCTCAGTCCCTTCTTAATGTTCTTCCCCATTCTCGTTGATGAGATCGTGCATTTGATTTACAAAGACCATTGAACACTTTGATTTCCAAACTGATGTATTTCATGCATGAATTTGAAGAACTAAAGGACTCGAATTAATGACTAAGTAAAATGAAAAAAATAGAATAAGGTTTCCATTATAGTAGTTGAGAATAATGCGGAAGATAAGAATGGCGGATTTTTCATATATAGAAAATAGTACATGGAGAGCATATTTATAATTTTACTGAAAAACCACATATGCGTAATCAAAATAGATATAAAAAAATCAGGAAAATACCCTAAATATTTCTATAAAATGTCTAAAATATGGAAACTTTACATGACTAAGTCACCTTGAGTTTGAATCAATGTCCAACAGTGCTTCAACGCTCCGTGTGTAGAGATGTCAATATGGTTACATATTGACTCACTTTTTTTGCCTGTTGGGTCACATATATATGGTTAACTAGATTTAAAAAATGGGTCAAATATGAGTTGAGACTTATATAACCCATTCAAATATGGATTTTTAACTCAACCCATTTTCGTCCTATTTTCGGTTCCAAAGCATCACTTATAAATAAGCCTTAATTATATTAGTTTATATATTTTTATATGTTTATAAGTAAAAGAAAATAAAAGAATAAAATGAAAAATAGTAAAACTTGTTTTGGAACACGGTCGACAGCTGCCGCCCCCTTCCGCCTGCTGCTGACCACCGCCTCCAGCCACCACCGCCCGCGATCCTTGACTTGGAACTTTTGTGAACTTCAGAAGGTCAAACTTCCTTTTGTGTTTTTGTTTTAATGCTTTTCTCCTGAAAGAACCTCCGCTGATCAAAACTTGCTTTCTTTTGTATTGACCAAGCAATCCCGCTCACTAGCTTGGACAATTTAAACCCCACCCCCACCCCCCAGCGATCATATACTAACAAAGTAACAAGTCTCACCGCTTCACCATTATTTATTCATCGAGCGCATAGTTTGATCTCTTTCCCTGGTCCAAATTATGCGTGCGTTGTACACCTAGAAAAGTCTTGGATGATGAGACTGGGACTCGCCGCAGGAACGTTGCTAGGGATTTGGCAACAGCCGCAGGCTCGACGGCGAGGCCTCGGGCGTGACTGAAAAGCCTGCAAGAAAGCGAAGCAATATCGGCACAGAAAAGAGGTTATCGGAGGCATGTCAGACGAGGAAGCGTAGCAAGGATTGGTTTGGTGCAACGGTGTCGCTGGAATCAATGGTCGCAGGACTTGTCTGCTAGGCTGAAAGCTCGTTGATTGTTCACCAGGAAAACCTGCTAAAGAAACCGACCAAGAACTCGAGGAGTTCAGCCGCCCAGAGTTGAGGATGGCGGCTGTAGGCGGTGCCGAGTAATAATAAAATTTTCTTTTGTTCATTAATTTTATTTAAAAAAAATTGTAGAAAAATTAAAAAATTTCAATTGCACGTAGGTGTTTTAATAATATCGTTTTTCTTAATAAATTATGAGAAGTAAATATTCTTTGATTTGATTAAACATATAAGCATTTAAGTAATACGGATCGAGTCAGATATGGAATAGGTTGGAGATGAGTTGTTAAATTTATACCGTGTGAAAATGGGTCAATATGGATCGGATCATATTTGACCCGATCCAAACCCAATCAAACCCACCCGTTCCACAACTCTAATAATGTTTGATTTTATTGTTGCTCATCTCATGCAATCTCTTAGTTCCGCCCCGTAAAAACTGATTTCCCCATTAATTATCAATAGACAAAATCAATATTATAAACAAAATCGTGGCTTATTTATAAATTGTGAAATTTGAAAATGTTGATAATTGTATTACGCATGAATACATGTACACATGTGGAGAGGATGCGGAATCTAAACAATTCTAGTTATATTAGATAACATGAAATTAGAAGGCAAACATAGGCCGACCGGTGTTTCCACCAGTAATGGATTATCGACCCAGATAATGAGAAGTTCTTCACAAAAGGTTTGATCAAGGCTCTTTTGTGACAAGGGTTCTGCAGTGATTTTGGACAGGAATTTGCAATTTGTGTAATCAAAAAGATGAAGAGCAAATTCCAAGGGCTAAAAGAGATGGTAATCGCGGGAAAATTGAATTGACATAAACACTGGTAAAAAAAAAAATTACATTGGAAAGATAAATAAATATACATGATGATGGATTCTGATAGGATCCTTGACAATAATTACACGCCGCCCTTTGTACTTCACTAATAATAAGCAGTTAATTATCTTGGAATGCAATGTAAACGCATTCCCAAGAGTTTTAGCCTACTCTTCGCAAGTCGACCCTTGTTCACAAGCGGTTATAACTCCTGAGATGCGATTACAGAAGACTTGTTTTTTTTTTTTTTTTTTTTGGGGGGGGGGGGGGGGGGGGGGGGCGGTTTTATAAACAACTGGTCTTAAAGACCAAGAATGTCAATGCCAAGAATAATAAACAAGTACACGGATGATTCCTCTTTCCGGAAGTGAATCCTCAACATGAAATGCTCATAAATAAAGCGGGGGCATCTAATATTCATCTGAGTAATAACTACTGGAAGAGGCACATTGGAAAACATGATGATCGAGAATGAATTGTACGATGTAACATCCTATGTTCATCGGGTACTATGATGATTTGCATGGACCACCTCTTTATATGGCATTAAAGAGACGCACTGAATGGTCATCCCTAGCTCCTTAAATAGCAAGCTTAAAGCAAATTAAGGGACTATATACATCGTAGCCATCAAAATCTATTTTTTTTTTCATCTGCGTCAACATATATTGTTTACCCGACGCAATCGTAACATACAAAATTTGCAATGGGATCAAGATTCCCCACTGGAGTGTTTATGGCCTTGCAGTGGGGAGCGTCATTGATGATTTGGCGGAGTCTACGACAGAAAATGGCTACAGCTATTATAGTCAAGCAACAAGCTCAGCCCAAGTTTGCTATGGCCACTCGATTTGTGCTGGGTACCTTTCGAGTTTTGATTGCTGTCTGTGCTTGGAGAATGCCGAGTGCGACCTCGAAAATGGATGCCCGGAGAATACCCGTGCACATGTGCAATGCAAAGATTGTAGAATGAGGTATGAGAATTATGAATTTAAGGAGTGGATGGAAGAGGATCAGTAAAGCTTAAAAAGCATGGCTGGGGTTCCAAGTTGTTTGGCATTTCAATAATTGTTTTTGGTGCTGGGACATACGTCTTATAGTGTCGTTATGATCGTTAATTGTTATCAAATATCGTTGAAATATCGTATTTAATTCATGACTAAACTTTTTTGCTAGCAAATCAAGTGGACAATTTTTGCGAGAATAAAAAACAACAATACTAATACCAATAATGAACAGTTGAACAAATAAAATATAGGGAGATCGGCCCATCTGGCTTAGCCCATGCATGTCCAGGCCCGGATCCGTCTCAAATTGGGTCCAGTTGAACCGGGCCCATCCATTAGAGCTGGAGCTCACCACTCCATTAGCAAAAAAAAAAAAAAAGCCCATAAACTCATTGAAACAGGCGATCCTCCTTTTGCATATTTCCCCGTGCGTTGTCGCCGTCGGCAAGTGACGTCATTCGCCGCCTCCAAGCTTCGTCGACCGGTCCGCTTTCACGGTCTGTTCCGCGGCCGAGTGTTCAGAGAGGTGCCTCCGCCGATACTTTTTTCAATCATCGTCGATAACGGAAGCTTCTGTCATCGATCCTATGGCCCCTCGAGGTTCACTTAGCTTCATTGACGGGGTAACATCTCTACCCTGTTCAGTGATGGCGGAAAACCCAGATCTCATCTTCTCTGTTACTATTGAATCGCTCCCGTTTGAGTTTATTTCGTTGATCGCCTATGTTCTGAACGACTTCGAATGAAACCTGGCCTTAAATACGAGTTAATTATGCTTCATCTCGTTCCCCAGTCGAACGCGCGTAACCTGTTAGTTCATATGTCTCCGAGATATGGCTAACGAACAAGTCTATGTCACTGTCCAGATCTGAAGTTGGTTGAGCATGATACACACGACGTCAATCGTCCCCATTAGCCATGAAGCATGAATTCCGACCGAGAGTGAAACTGAGCATGCATTGCTTCTGTTCGAGTTAAGAAATCTCCGAGTGTTTGTAAGATTGGATTTCAGATGTGATTAGTTGTTCGTAAGGAAGAAGGGAGATGATTCAGAGTTCGTGTTTGTAGGAACTAGATGAAGAACCGAATAAGAAAATAGGGAGAAACAAGAATTGAAAAACAACAAAAATGTTATAAATTTAAAAAAAAAATCGGATAAAGATTGAAAATTTATGTCTCAATTAGTTTGTTAGGTTCTGTGAATAGATATATCGGATTGCTTTTAGATAATGTTCATATATTTCAGGAAATTTCGTTTTGTAATTTTTAGGGCGATTTGATTTTTTAGATAGTTTTCCCTTAGATTAAAAAAAATTAAAATTAAAACTTAAAAATGCATTGATAAATGGAAAAAGACCCAAAAAAAAAAGCTTTGGAGTGCATTTTAGGTTTACTTTTAGGGAGTAGTATTATTGTATTGTATCGGGGTTACATTCTGCACTTTTGAAGTGTAGTAGTTATGATTTCTTTATATTGCCTTTCTGTCGTGATTTTTTGTACGGGTCAAACGAGGATTGCTGGTCCTCGCTCGACATTCCCTCTAAGCTCTAACCCCACTCCTGATGCACAAGGACGATATTTTCCGGCGTTTGATGGAAATCTCAAAACAAATTGGAAAATAATTTTCGCCGTTTGGTAAGGAAATTAAAATTTCACGTGCGTGTTTATTTCAAGAAAAGTGATCTTGAGGAATTCGTTTTTTGGAAGTGGTTTCCTGAAAACCACTTTCTCGGAAAACGATTTGTTTTCATTTGTTTGGTAATATGTTATCGAAAATATTTTTCGATGTTTGATTCTTGTTTGGAAAACGATTTCAATCTCATCAAAAGGACTGTCATTAATACTGAGAAGAGGCAGATGGTCGAGAGAGTTGACGTGAACTGTCCCGGCTAGGCCCCGGCCCCGACCTTGATCCCCGGTCCCGGTCCCGGCCACGACCCCGATCCCTGGCCCCGGTTGGGAATTCCATCGATTTGATGGCTCCTACCATAAAACCATTTCTCTTGGAAAAGAAATTGCAAAATTGATAATGAAAATGAGATAAAGGGCAAAAAAAAAAAAGCAAAATAAAAAGAAGGTGGGTCATCCTAATGTGGAAAATAAAAAATGCCAATGCTTTCTACTTTCTAGCGTGCTTTTCTATGATGTCGGCCACATTTTAGTCAAAAGATTCCCTTTTCCCTTAAGGAAAAAAAAATCACCACAATGATTTGCGGTGTGGCAAGAAATTATTCGTTATTGCTCCTTTGCCCCTTCTTGTCCCATGTTACAAGTATTTTCTTTTCATAGTTAAATTTAAAATTAATACCTCAAAAAAATTCAAACTCACATATTTATGATAAATTTATTTTAATTTATTTTTATAATGAAAAATCCTAAATTGATACTTCTATAACAAATCTAGGCCCAAATTAATTTTTTACCAAAAAAATCTTAAACTGATGCATCCGTGACAAATTTACTCCGAACTACTTTTTCTACCATAAAAAATCCTAAATTGTAACAACTTTGACAAATTTGTCCCCCATTAATTTCCATTAACTTGGGTTAAAACTACAAAAAAAAAAAAATTCGCCGTTTGGTAAGGAAATTAAAATTTTCGAAGATAGAATCATATTGAATTATTAGCCGTTCTTTGCTTCTATAAACAATATTTTTTTGCTTTAAAAATTGTGTGTCGACGTATCGCATCGATATGGTAATTGCCATACTGTCTGAGATCAAAAGAGGGTGAGGATTTACTGCAACGAAAATCCCCACCCTTCACATATGTCCCCTCATGTGAAGGGTGAGGGTTCCAATAATACTCTGTCATTATGATTGGGGCCCCAAAAGAAAGAAACCTTCGAATGTACATCAAAATGGGCTCCAGCTCATTTCTTCCTCTGACTTCTCCACTCCGATTGTACAACTATAGTATAGTTGCGGTAAGCTGAGCCAACTGCCAAGTAAAGTAAGCCAGCTGCATTTCGCATGGCCCCAGTGGCAATTATTGCACTGCTAAATCGATGGACTTGGCAATTTGCTTCACGTGACTCGTCTACTCACTATCCAGTCAACAATGGATGCTGGAATTGTGGAACGGGGAGAGCTAAAGTGTGAGTGAGCGACCAAAAAAGTAAAAAATAAAAAAAGGACCGGTAGTTGAGAGACTGCGACCACATTCTACGCAGTCTATCCACAAAAGAATGAAGAAGAAGACGAGCATTGCCTTGAATCAAAACAATATAGCTCACCGATATTCTTTGCCTTCGTCCATATGGCGCTTCTAGGAGAGACTGATCGTGATACCTTCCTTCTTTCTTGGCTCTCAAGCGATTTGCGGATTTCATTTTCTGAACGATGAGATTCTTCGCGGACGAAGAAAAAAGAAGAAGAAAAGTTCCGTTTCTGCTCTTGAAGTGAAAGAAAAGGTCGTTCCTACATCCTTTCCTTCGTCTACTGGCCAAAACAATCGAGACAAATATAGCAGAGCTTATTGAACTCCACCCTGTTCGCCGGCTTTCCAACCATCTAAACAGTCCATCTTTCGATCTCTTGTCCCAGAAAAAAATCCATGGAGCTCGCAAGTCCTCTTTTAGAACTCGTCAAAAAGTTATGGGGCTTGGCCAGCAAACCTTTGGGCTACATTTCTAATCTGAAAGATAATGTCCAATCCTTGCGGAACGAAACTGACAAGCTGAAGGCCAAGAGCAAAGATGTGCTGGAGCGGGTGGAACTTGAAGAAGGAGGAGGAGGCGTGCAACGCACAAAAGAAGTGGCGTACTGGTTAGACACGGTGCAAAAATTTCTTGATCGAGTAGATCAAGTTCTTCGAGAAGCCGAGGAACGAGACCGAATCAAATGTCTCGGTCGCTGTCTTCCGCCCAACTGCTGTTCCAGTTATAAATTGGGGAAAAAAGTCTGCCAAACGCTCAATGAAGCGAGAGGGAACCAACCTAAAGAAGGAGAATTCGGCGTTGTGACGTCGCGGTTGCCTCCTCCTCCAGTGCTCGAGATGCCCATGGACAAGACCGTGGGGTTTGACATTTCCAATCTTAATAAAGTGTGGAAATGGCTCGTGGAAGAAAAACAAGTAGGAGTGATTGGGCTGTACGGAACAGGCGGTGTGGGAAAGACCACCCTCATGAAAAGGATCAATGAGAAACTTTCCGGCGCAAATCATGGATTCGAGGTTGTTATTTGGGTGGTGGTGTCCAGGCAAGTGAACGAAGATAGCATTCGAGACACCATAAGGAAAAGGTTGCACATTCTGGATGAGAGCTGGAATCAATGGTCTCAGGATGAGAAGGTCCATCATCTGTGGGAAGCTTTGACCCGAAAGAAGTTTGTCTTGTTGATTGATGATGTATGGGCGATGCTGAAGCTTTCGGAAATCGGAGTTTCTCATTCTAGTCTCCAGAACGGGTCCAAAGTAATATTCACAACTCGGTCGAAGCAAGTATGCGACCAAATGGGAGCCGACAAAACTTTCGAAGTACAATGCCTGAATCCCGAAGAATCCTTGAAATTATTTATTAACAATGTCGGAAACTTGATTGTACATTCTCATTCAGAAATTCCAAAGCTTGCAAAGGACGTTGCTGGAGAGTGCAAAGGGTTGCCACTTGCGCTTATTACCGTCGGGAGAGCCATGGCTGGCAGAAAGAATCTCCATGAGTGGAATCATGCGCTAACAACGCTCAAGAACAATCCACACAAACTGTCAGGTACGATGAAAGAAATGTACCACATACTAGAGTTCAGTTATGATAGCTTACCCGACTCTACCACTCAACGTTGCTTCCTTTACTGTTGTCTCTTCCCCGAGGATTACTCCATAAGATCAAACGATCTTATTGAACACTGGATTGGAGAGGGCTTTTTAGGAGACAACAATGATGTATACAGTCTGCGGGATAACGGAGCTTTTGTCTTGGGGAGTTTAAAGTCGGCTTGTCTATTGGAGAGTGATGACGATTATGCGACAGAGACTGTAAAGATGCATGATGTCATTCGCGATATGGCGACCTGGATCGCTCGTGACCGGGGTAAAAGGGAGAACAAGTTTCTAGTGATAGAGAAGGAAGAAGACATGTACACGGAGATGATCTCCAAATGGGGGGAAGCGGAGAGAGTATCTCTATGGGGAACACATATTAATAATATCGACCGAACACCACCCGAGTGTCCTTGGCTCGAAACTTTGTTTGTAAGGGAAACTAATGTGAAGCTCGTGCCAAGAGGATTTTTCGACTCAATGACGGCTCGTTTGACGGTTCTAAACCTGTCTGGCAATTACTTGATGAAGTTATTCTCGAAAGAGATTTGCGATCTCATTAGCCTACGGTACTTGAACCTGTCAAACACTTCTATCAATGAGTTGCCAATGGAAATGTTAATATGTCTTGAATATTTATGGGCTTAAGTTATGGGTCTTGGGCCAACATTAGGATTTGAGGGTAATACTATAAATATTGCTCTTGGCTCATTCTGTCAGAAAGAGTGAGAGCTTACGTTGCCTCTTTTGTAATCCCATTGATTCTCATAGTGGATTTTGCCTCTCCTCTCTCCCGTGGTTTTTCCCGCAAGGGTTTCCACGTAAATCTTGGTGTTCCGTTCTTCGTCTCTGTCTCAATTTCGTTTTAGTTTCCGCATTGTCGTAACAAACTGGTATCAGAGCTGAAGGTTCATCCGTCGACGAAAGAGAGACACGAGAGTTTGGGAATTTGGATTTCGTCTTCAGTGCAAGACGATTTGGATTTCGGAAATTTGGCATCCTCGAAGTGCAGCTTTCACCGCGGGTCTTCACGCGAAGCCACAAAATTGGTCTTCGGTGCAAGACGACGCCACGTTGAAGACGAAGCCACAAATCCACCGAAGGATTCTCGTTTTTCTTCAGTCAATTGTCAGAGGGTTCTCGTTTTCTTTAGTCAATTGTAAGTGGTTTCCTACAATTTCAAGTACTTTGGAGCAGATCAGAAGTGGAGCACTATCGTGCACCCGTTTGTCCTTTTCCTCTTGTGGCTGTCCAGCAATATCCAATCAGGAGCTAATTGGAGCACTATTGAATCAGGAGCGTGAAGATTTTTTTTTTTTTTGTGCGGCCGTGAAGAGAAACGACATCGCAGGTAGACGAATTTCAAGCAAAATTGCAGATTGAAGAAGAGGAGGAGTTCGTGCGCGTTTCTTCGACTCGAAATAAGTTATGGCTTCGAGTTCAGCAACGAAATTCGATATCGAAAAATTTGATGGGAGCGGCAGTTTCAACCTATGGCAGGTTCGTATGTTAGCCGTTCTTACGCAACAGGGTTTGAAGAAAACTTTGTTTACTAAAGGGAAGAAACCGGACACGACAGATGAAGCATGGGAAGAATTGGATGAGAAAGCTTTGTCCACTATTCAGTTGTGCCTCACGAACGAAGTTTTGCAGGAGGTACTAGATCAAAAGACAGCCGCATGTTTATGGACGAAGTTGGAGTGTATTTTTCTGACAAAGTCTCTCACAAATCGATTGAGACTCAAGCAACGTCTCTTCACTTTTCGTATGGTCGAAGGTACTTCTCTCAAATCCCATATTTCTGAGTTCAATGCTCTTATCGCTGAATTAAGAAGCATTGATGTTAATATTGAAGATGAGGATCAAGCTCTTTTATTGCTAGTTTCACTACCTGCCTCTTATAAGAATTTTAGAGAGACCATGATTGTTAGTAGAGAAACTATTGATTTTGAAGATGTCAAGACTAGTCTGCTAAATAAGCAGAAACTTGATACAGAATTGACTTCTGATGGTAGTAATAATCATGGGGCTGGTTTAGTTGCTCGGGGAAGGTCTGTTGAGAGAAGAAATAGTGGCAGGAGCAGGTCAAAGTCTAAGCATAGAGATATGATTTGCAACTATTGTAAGTCCCCAGGGCATATTAAGATCAATTGCCTAAAACTAAAGGCAAATGAGCAAAGAGAAAATAATTCGAATCAACAAAATCATGGGAATGTCAATCGTCATAACAATCGCAACCATCAGAATAGACAGAATAGGCGAAACGAAAATCCTGCTCAAGCTGATGTTGCTAAAGAAGAAGACAAAGATTGGCTTTTGATTGCAGATAATAAAGATAAATTCTGTGATAGTTGGATTCTTGATTCTGGCTGCTCATATCATATGTGTCCTCATCGAGATTGGTTCTCTACGTATAAAGAACATGATGGTGGAGTTATTCTTATGGGTAATGATGCTAGATGCAAAGTTATTGGGATTGGCACAGTTAATATTAAGATGCATGATGGCATGATTAGAACTTTAGATAATGTCAGGCATGTGCCTGATTTGAGGAAAAATCTAATTTCATTGGGTACACTTGACGCCAATGGTTGTAGATTTACTGCTGAGGGTGGAGTTCTGAAAATTTTGAGAGGTTCACTTTTGCTGATGAAAGGGCTTAAAATTGGTACTTTGTATCAACTGCAAGCCTCTATTGTTACTGGTTCAGCTGCGGTCTCTTCTGATATGACAGATTCAGATAATACAAAATTATGGCATATGAGACTAGGCCACATGAGTATTAGAGGGATGGAGGAGCTCAGTAGAAAAGGTCTCTTGTGTGGTCAGAAAATTGGAAAACTGGATTTCTGTGAACATTGTGTTTTTGGGAAACAGAAAAGAGTCAGTTTTAAAACAGGAATTCACAGCACAAAGGGCACTCTGAATTACATTCATTCTGATCTCTGGGGGCCTGCTAGAGTTCCATCGAAAGGCCTTGGTTCCAGGTATGTACTCACTTTTATTGATGATTTTTCAAGAAAAGTTTGGGTATTTTTTCTCAAGGCAAAGAGTGATGTTTTCATTACTTTCAAGCAATGGAAAATATTAATTGAGAATCAGACCGGTAAGAAAATCAAGCGGCTGAGAACAGGTAATGGGCTAGAATTTTGTGGAAGTGAATTTAATGAGTTTTGCAAGAATGAAGGAATTGTGAGACATCATACAACAGTGTATACTCCGCAGCAGAATGGTATTGCAGAACGTATGAACAGAACCTTATTAGAAAGAACAAGGTGTATGTTGTCTAACGCTGGTTTGGGCAAGGAATTTTGGGCTGAAGCAGTCAATACTGCTTGTTGGTTAATAAATCGTTCTCCTTGCATGCCTATTGAGAACAAGACACCTGAGGAGGTATGGTCAGGTAAACCCGTTGATTATTCTTCTCTTCAAATATTTGGATGTCCGGCATATGCACATGTTAGTGAAGGAAAACTAGAGCCTAGAGCGAAAAAATGTATTTTCCTTGGTTATGGTTCTGGTATAAAATGTTATAGGCTTTGGTGCTCTGATTCATCTAAGATTATAATTAGCAGAGATGTTACTTTTGATGAGTCTGCTATGCTTCATCCCGTCAAGAAATCATTAGATACTTGTCAAGAAAATCTGCAAAGTGCATCAAAGAAGGTGGAGTTTGAAGTATCTTCTTCACAGCCAGTTCAGTCAGTGACTGATAATATTGAGATTGAAGAATCTGAAGAAGAAAATTATTCCATAGCCAAAGATAGACCGAGAAGAACAGTAAAACCTCCACAGATGTATGGATACTCAGATTTTGTTGCTTATGCTCTTTCAGCTGCAGAGTCGATAGAATATGCTGAGCCTAAAACGTACAAGGAAGCTATTTCCTCCAAAGATTCAGCAAAGTGGTTAGTTGCTATGAATGAAGAGATGGAATATCTTGAAAAGAATCAAACTTGGGAGCTTGTCAAACCACCAAAAGGAAAGAAGATTGTGGGTTGCAAGTGGGTTTTCAAAAGAAAGGAAGGTATTCCTGGAGTTGAAGACATTAGATTTAAAGCACGTCTAGTCGCTAAAGGCTATAGTCAGATTGAGGGAGTTGATTTTAATGATGTGTTTTCACCTGTCGTTAAACACAGATCTATTCGGGTCTTTCTTGCGTTAGTTGCTATGCATGATTTAGAGTTGGAACAACTCGATGTGAAAACAGCTTTCTTGCATGGTGAACTTGAAGAGAAAATCTATATGGGTCAACCTGAGGGTTTTCAGTTTGAAGGTAAGGAAGATCATGTATGTTTATTGAAAAGATCTATCTATGGTTTGAAGCAATCACCTAGACAGTGGTACAAGAGATTTGATTCTTTTATGGTGCAACTTGGCTATTGTAGAAGCAAATATGATAGTTGTGTATATCTGTGCAAACTTCCAAATGGATCTTATATTTATCTGCTGTTATACGTTGATGACATGTTGATTGCAGCAAAAGATAAATTTGATATACAGAATTTGAAGGCACAGTTGAGCGCTGAATTTGATATGAATGATTTAGGTTCTGCGAAGAAAATTCTTGGCATGGAAATTCAGCGAGATCGAAAAAGAGGAAAATTGTATCTTTCCCAGAAAAGCTACATTGAGAAGGTGTTAGATCGTTTTGGCATGAAAGATGCCAAACCAGTGAGTACTCCTCTTGCTACTCATTTTCGATTATCAGCTGATTTATGTCCACATACAGATGATGAAATAAAATATATGTCAAGTATTCCATATTCTAGTGCAGTTGGTAGTATTATGTATGCTATGGTTTGCACCCGACCTGACATATCACATGCTGTTAGCGTGGTAAGTAGATATTTATCATGCCCAAGTAAAATTCATTGGCAAGCAGTGAAGTGGATTTTGAGATATCTGAAGGGTACTTCAGATTATGGTTTAGAGTTTGGGAAAACCTGTGAAACTCTTACTGGATATGTTGACTCTGATTATGCTGGTGACCTTGATAAAAGGAGGTCTTTGACAGGGTACATATTTACTGTTGGGGGTTGTGCAGTCAGTTGGAAAGCTTCTTTGCAGCATACAATTGCTCTGTCTACTACAGAGGCAGAATATATGGCTATTACAGAGGCAATCAAAGAAGCTATATGGTTAAGAGGCTTATTTGGAGAGCTCAATGTGGATGATAATGTGACTGTCGTGCATTGCGATAGTCAGAGTGCTATACATCTTACTAAAGATCAGATGTATCATGAGAGAACAAAGCACATTGATGTGCGGTATCATTATATTCGAGACATTCTTGCTGATGGCGATATTAAGGTCTTGAAGATTGGTACAAAAGACAACCTAGCTGATATGTTGACAAAGTCATTGCCCTTTACTAAATTCAAGCACTGCTTGGATTTGGTTAATGTTTGCAGCAGCTGAGTTTTATGCTGGTGGGAGGAGAAGATTGACTTAATGCTTATGTCTACTTGGGAATTCAAGTCAAGGTGGAGATTTGTTAATATGTCTTGAATATTTAGGGGCTTAAGTTATGGGCCTTGGGCCAACATTAGGGTTTGAGGGTAATACTATAAATATTGCTCTTTGCTCATTCTGTCAGAAAGAGTGAGAGCTTACGTTGCCTCTTTTGTAATCCACTTGATTCTCATAGTGGATTTTGCCTCTCCTCTCTCCCGTGATTTTTCCCGCAAGGGTTTCCACGTAAATCTTGGTGTTCCGTTCTTCGTCTCTGTCTCAATTTCGTTTTAGTTTCCGCATTGTCGTAACAGGAAATAAATAAATTGACCCGTTTAAGGTGGTTGCTGTTAGACAATACAGTCGTCCCCTTCCTAATTCCGACAGGGGCAATTGCAAGCTTGCCATTAAATGTGTTCAGCTTGTGTAGTATCGAAATTCGAGATTCGGGTCTAGTGAAGGAAGAAGAGATTGTAGGGGAACTAGAGCGCATGCAGCATCTCATCGACTTATCTATTGAAGTGTACGAGTCTGGCTCCGCCCTGAAAATACTCCAATCCCCGAGTTTACAGAGAAGAATAAGGATAGCGGGGATCTTCGAATGCCCGGACTTGACCCGCATCCCAATAAGTTACTCACCCAGGGGCGGCGGCGGCTTCCCGCATCTAGAGGAGCTTTATCTAGAGAAATGCGCCAAGCTGAAGGAGATCGAGATTACATGAGGAGTAGGAAGAGCGCCCAACTGCTCTTGCTTTCCCAATCTCGTTGAGGTTTCGGTCAGGGCGTGCGGGCTTTTGGACTTGTCGTGGCTCATGCACGCTCCCAAACTCCAGGTATTGTGGATTGGCAATTGCGATTCGATGGAGAAAATCATTAGGGATGGAGTCGCACCGGAGGAATTGGCTGCTGCTTCAGGACTATTCTCATGTCTCGAGCGCCTCATCTTGAACTCTCTTCCAAACCTCACGAGCATTTGCGACCAGACTCTACCCTTTCCTCAGCTGCGCAGACTTGTTATAGAGGGGTGCCCTTGTCTGAGAAAGTTGCCGGTGGATTCGAGCAGCGCGCGAGGAAGCTTGAAATCGGTTCGTGCGGACGCGGAATGGTGGGCCAACTTAGAGTGGGAAGACGATGCCGCCCGGGCCAATTTCACCGCCAAACTTGGGCGGCGATAGAAAATCTTGAAGCGAGTGGAAAGGACGCAGGTTAATGTCGACGTTGCACTCGACCAAATCTCTGTAATTTAATCTTCTTCTTATTGTTGGCTTGCTGGTGTGTGAGTGTGAGTGTGTGTAATAAGCACAAGAGAAGAGAAGAACTCTGTCTTTGCCAAATGTAGGTTCAACATTTTTTTTTTTTGTTCGAAATAATTTTGATTTTCATTAATCGAAAGTTCTTGAAAAGGAAACACAACTAGCGTCTAGATATAGTAGATCCCAAAGAGGTTTGGGGGGCTTAGATAGCCAATTAAGCGGAAGAGACCCGAGCCTATGAGCCTTGGCGACCCAATCCGCACAGCGATTTGTATCGCGAGGGGCAAAAACTACTTGAACTTCTTGCAAAAGATTTAGCATTTCCTTGCAGTCTTCAAGCACATTTCTGATGGGCCATGGGCTTTGGTCCACGTTGAAGAGGCCTTCCACGGTAGATTTGCAATCTGACACAAGTACACAAGGGATAGATTTTCTTTTCTCCTTAGATTTGTCTCTTACGTCACTCCCCCTACGCGAAGCTTCCCACAGGTGCAGCACTCCCTCGCGTAAGGCTAGGGTTTCGGCCATGACAGCTGAATCTGCGCGGATCGTCAAGGCAAAGCCATCGATCAGTGTTCCATCGCTTCCTCTACAGACGCCGGCGATCGAAGCTTCAGATTTTTCCTCCGACCACGAAGCATCCACATTGAGTTTTCGCCAACCACGATCTGGAGGTAACCATCTCTCTGACTCCGAAAGATTGTCCCTTGCCGCTGTTGATGGCTTCCCATAGCTTAACATTTCATCTTCGTGCATGGCTAGAGCATCTGTTAGGGTGGACATGGGGGAAACTCTGAGGCCTGCGAAAGTGCAAGAGTTGCGTGATTTCCAGATCTGCCAGAGCAAGCTTGCGAATACCTCTTTCTGTATAATCCGTGAGCGATCTGTGAGAATCTCCAACACCCATTTGTCAATTCTCGTTATAGTCCACGGTGAAGTGTCAATGTTAATTCTCGGATCTTCCCAGATGGTCTTTGTCCACTGACACTGCGTAAAAAGGTGTTCGATTGTCTCTGAGGTTTGGCTGCATACAGGGCAGGTAGGTTCATGTATGACTTTCCTCTTGTATAGGTTATCTGTCGTGGGGAGTGCATTTTGGCAAATGTTCCATAGGAAGAGACGAATCTTGGGGCTGGTTTTTAACTTCCATATAGAGGACCATAGGGATCTGGGGGGCTGATATGATGATGTAGCTTGCTCTGTTTTCTGGTTTGCTGTTGAAGTGCGAATAGAGTTGTACGCACTTTTTACCGTATAAATTCCATGCTTGTTTGCTGTCCACACCAGTCTATCTCTTTGCGGATGGGTACAAAGGGGAATTGTTAAAATCTCCTGCACCATATTTCCTTCGAACATCGAATTCAGCTTATGTGTATCCCATTCCCCTTTCTCTTGGTCTATGAGATCAGCCACCCTTAGAGGTTCACCTCCGCCTGCTGGGTCACAAAGTGGATCGGTAGATAGCCATTTATCTTCGTAGACTCTTATGCATTTCCCATCTCCGACGACCCATTTTACTTTCTCACTAACCACCTCTCTGCCGACTAGTAAGCTTTGCCATCCCCAGGAGGGTCTGGAGCCTTTTCTTGCCTTCCAAAAATCTCCTTTGGGAAAATAAATTCCTTTGAAGATTCGACTCCAGAGGGCTGAAGGTGATTGCGTTAATCTCCAGGCTTGTTTTCCTAGCATGGCCTTATTGAAGGAGATGAGGTCTTTGAAGCCCAAACCTCCACTATCTTTCCTGGTTTTCAAAATATCCCATCTTTTCCAGTGAATACCGGCATCGGAACCATTCCGTTTCCACCAAAAGGAGGCAATCTTTCTTTCAATAGCTTTGCAAATCGAAAGTGGGATCTTGAAGATAGACATGGCATATTGAGGTAAGGCTTGAACTACTGTTTTGATGAGGATCTCCTTGCCGGCTTTGGACAATAGCTTTTCTTTCCATCCATCTAACTTTCTATCAATTCTCGCTAGGATCCATGCAAACATATCTTTTTTTGACTTGCCCCAGTCCGATGGAATGCCCAAGTATTTCCCTGTTTTTTCAATGATTGGTACTCTAAGCTCATCTGCCATGTTACGTTTTAAAGCGTGCGGGCATTCCCTGCTGAAGTAAACACCTGATTTATTCAAGTTGATCGCTTGACCCGAGGCAAAACAGAACCGGTTCAGCAGATTTGCCAAATTTTGGCACTCCCTCACTGTCCCATCTAGAAAAAATACAGCATCATCAGCAAATAGGAGGTGAGAAAGAGTAGGGCATAACCTGTTTAATTTGATACCCTTGAGGCTCCCCTCGTCCATAGCTTGTCTCATCATGAAAGAGAGAACGTTTGACAGAATGATAAACAAATATGGCGACAAAGGGTCTCCTTGCCTGATGCCTCGGGTCGGTTGAAAATGAGGGAGTGGTTCCCCATTGACTTTGACACTAAAGGAGACAGTAGATAGACATTGCCTTACCATAGAGACCCATTTGTCATTAAACCCCATTTTAGACATGCAGGCGCAAAGAAAGTCCCATTCCACTCGATCATAAGCCTTTTGCATATCTAATTTTAGCAAAGCCTGGAATTTGCTCTTCTTTTTCCGGACCCTCAGTTGATGAATTACCTCCTGCACGATGAATATATTGTCTTGTATTTGTCTCCCTCCCACAAAAGCGCTTTGTTCAGCTGCGATAAGGTCGGGGAGCCAAGGCTTGAGTCTGTTGGCCATCACCTTTGTAATAATCTTGTAGCTAAAATTGCACAGGCTTATGGGTCTATACTGAGATAAGCTTTCTGGATTTGAGACTTTAGGGATAAGGGTAATGAGGGTCGTGTTGATGGAGGGGTCCAAGATACCTGTCTCAAAAAACTGGGAAACTAAAAGGAGCACCTCTTTCTGAATATGTTCCCAATGATGTCGATAAAAGAGGCCATTCAAACCATCAGGTCCCGGGGCTTTGGTTGCCCCCATCTGAAATACTGCTGTTCTGACCTCTTCTAATGTGATTGGGGCAGACAAGGAGATGTTCATGTCATCTCCTACTATAATAGGACAGTCAGTTAGGATAGGCTGAAAATCTCTTTGACCCACCGTGCTGTATAGCGATTGGTAAAACTCCACAATGTGTTTTTTAAGCTGTGTAGGTTCACGGCACCAATTCTGGTCATCTACTTTCAGCATAGAAATTCTATTCCTTACCCTCCTTTGGGCTGTCGTCGCATGGAAGAACTTCGTATTCTTGTCACCCCATTTTAGCCATTCAATTCTAGCCCTCATTCCCCAGTACATCTCCTCTTGTTTCCACAGATTCTTGATCTGTTCAGTGATGATCAGTGCTGTTTTTTTGTTGTTTCCATCATCTTTGTTGTTTGTGAGCTCCGTGAGTCTTTTTTTCAGACTTTCAATCTGCTTATAGGCGTTCGAGAATTTCCTTCTGCTCCATTTTGCTAGTGCCAAGGTCACATTCTGAGTTGTTTCCACAAAACTGTTACCCCTGCTGACCTGGTCGCCCCAAGTATTCTTGATTATCTCGCTGCATTCTGGATCCTCAAGCCAGTAAGCTTCAAATTTGAACTCTTTTCTTCTCTTGGTCCATTTAGGTGAAGTCGAGAGTAGGATAGGGCTATGGTCGGAGCCAATGGCTGGTAAAGCATAAGCCTCCGCATTAAGGAATAGAACCCTCCATTCAAAATTACATAAAACTCTATCTAGCCTCTTCTTTACTAGCGCCTCCCCGTCCCTATTGTTGGACCACGTGAAGGCGCATCCCTTACTTTCTATATCCATGAGAGCACAATCAGCTAGAACTTCACGGAATGCAGCCATTCTATAATATTCCTCCTCCCGTTTTCCCATCTTTTCCCAATGGTATAGAATTTCGTTAAAATCTCCAACACAAATCCAAGGCATAAGATTCATAGAAGAGATAAAGCGCAGCCTATGCCAAAGGTCCAAGCGCTCTTGGAAGTTTGTTGACGCATGTAGGAAGGTGATTCTCATACTCATGCCATTTTCTAAATCCTTACAGATTAAGTCAATCATGTTTCCCAAGCTTTCCCCTATCTCGATCGTCACTTCCTGGTTCCACATGATCGCAAGACCTCCCCCAAGACCCGTGGGATTGACTAAAAAGGAATTTTGAAACTGCAGCCTGCTCTTAACTTTCTCCACTACAGCTTCTTTATTTTTTGTTTCCATCAAGAAGATAAGGCTAGGTCTCTCATTAGCCACTAAGGCTCGAAGATGCTGGAAAGTCAGGGGAGAGCCTAAACCCTGACAATTCCAGCTGATAAGCTTCATATATTCCCTGGTGGCTTATTAGGGCTAGCCACCAAAGCCCAATCATTTGAGCCATCCTCCACCAAGATGGGGGTTTCGAGAAGTTGAGTCTCATCCAGATACTTTAAAGCTACCCCCATGGGGTTTTGAGAATTGCATCGGCGAATTTTTTTCAGCACTGGTGCCTCAGATTTCTTTTTTATCTTCCTAGATAGACTTGTCATATTTTTGAGACGTGTCTCTGACCAGGGAGAGTCCGATAGAAGCAAGGTTTTCTTCTGATAATGCCTTCCTGTTGGGGCTGTAGCCTCTTGCCTAACCTCCTTGCCCTTGCATTGAGTCGCCTCCGTAGCTACGATGACCTCCATAGGTTTATGGCACTGCTGATTGTCTGTAGTGATTGGGATAAGATCCTCGTCGATGTTCTCCTGAATTGGTGTTTCCGGAATGGTTTCATTGAGGTCCGAGACAGGGAGGTCTTTGCCAAAGAACACCTTCCAGAATGGGCTAGCTTCCCGTGCCTCTGCTCTTAGCCACGAGCCGAAGTTATAGTCCCTTATATCTCTATTTTCTATTCCTTTGTTGGGACCATGATCGCAGCTTGTCGTGAAGTGTCCAATCCTCCCGCATGAGTAGCAAAAGCGGGGAAGTCGTTCATATTTGAAATCAATCCATAACTGTTCACCTTCGTAATTTACAACCATTCCCGGTAGAAGTGGATCCGACAGGTTTAATGAGACCCTCACCTTCCCTAACTTACAAGGGCTTCCTTCCTTAGCATCCATTTTAACTTCCAGCACGTCACCAATATGGGAGCCCACCCTCCGCAACATAGTATCATTTATCATAAGGAGAGGAAGGCCAATAACTTGCACCCAGAAGGCACAGTGCGAAAATTCATGTTGATGAATGGGGATTAGTGGGTTGAGCCGTTGTAGAATGAGAAGGTTGCTAGAGAAAGACCATGGGCTTGCCTCAAGAACCATTTTCATCACCTCCTCTGATTTGAAAGTGAAAGAGAACAAACCCGACGAAATAAGATCACCCACAACATCCTCAGACTTCCATGCTTTCCTCATGGTTGTAAGGAAGGCTTGGATATTGACGCTCGGATTAGAATACAACATCCCTAGTAAGGTGAGATTGCACAGTTTTTTATTTTCCGCCGGCATTTCCTCAACCAGTTTGTCTGCATAGTCTTCCTTGAGCAAGTTTCCCAATTTTCTACAAAGGAAAGCTAACCTCAGGTCTTTACCTGAATCCTTGTCCATAATGAGCTTTGACTGTATGGCAGGTTCTTCAAAAAATGTCTAGAGAGTCCAACCAGAAGGAGAAGGTGCCGAAGAGAAGGGAGGGCGACCAGAGACCTATTCCTCCCAAGTTAGCCATGGGTCTCATAGCAAGCTGCATCTAGCATGAGGTGGTCTGGAGATTTGCCATTTGTGCGAGGCAGAGGGAAATGGGAGGAAGCGGTGATTCTTCTTCTTCTTCTTCTTCTTTGTATTTTTGGAGAAAGGCTTTGGGGTTTCTGTAAAGGGGGATTATGAACTGTAGAAATGGTGTAGAAAGGATTGTAACACTAAATAGAAAATATGTTCTATTGGGAGATTGATTTCTGGGAGAAGAATGAGTAATGGTTTATGGGGATGGATTCAACAGGTCGCCAGATCGTGCGTTGCACAGGGTAGGGTTAGTTTCGGGTGGAGTGAATGAGAAGATGGTTTGAGGAACAAAAAGGGCTCCATGCGAGGGAGAGAGAGAAAGAAGAAGAGGGAAGAACTCTTACTAGGGATTGGCTACCTCCATTGGTAGGGCAAACTCTTGAAAGAAGAAGAGGGAAGAACTCTTACTGAGAAGAGAGAGTGTCACACCATCACAAGTTTGCCGTTAATTGTGTGTGTGAAAAATGTAGGTTCAACATGAGCATGAACTTTTGCTCTTATTGATCCCACCAACTCCAACTATGTCGTGTAACATTATTAACATCCCCCAGTCGTTTATTCATTCTTATTCTCGTCAACCCGTTTTTCATTTGAATTTCCAGCAATATAATTCGCGCATGCTTCAAAATTAGATGATGACCTTTCCACGCTAATTTTAGAATCTCGGTAAACCAACCTTTTTTTTTTCTTCTTCTTTTTTGTTGTCTTTAAACCATTTACTCGTTGTTTTCTAAAGCCTTTTTATTCGTTTATGATGAAGCGGAAAAAAAGTATAGATAAAACATGGTAAGCGACCCAAATGAGATTTGGTAAATCAAAACAATTTAGTAACCTAATGAGATGAAATTTAATAAGCCACACGGATAGGCTTTGGTATTTATATAAGAATAAAGCTGTGAGAATGACAAAATCAACGTTGGTAATCAGTAACATAGTTGCTAATTTTTTAAAAAAATATCAGATTATCGCTGGTAAGTAGCTGTGAGAATGAAATATTGACAATTCGAAAGTGGACCAAAAACAAAAAAAAACAAAAAAAGGAACGCAGGACAAATTTTGCAAGCCGATCGTTAATCATTTATAAACACAATCAAATAAAATTTACCTCTCCATGAACAAAATCAAATAATAATAATAAAAGAGCCCTAAGGAAACTATTCAGAATAGAAAAGAAGGTGCCAATTCAATTCTAAACCTTTTGTGTTGATCGAATTTAGTCATAAATATTTTATTAGTGTCAATTCAATCATAAACCTTTTGCATTAGTGCCAATTTAGTTTTAAATATCTTGCATTTATATCAATTGAGTCAATTCGATCAATTTTGACAGCAAATCATTGGCGGAAACATCAATTATCCTACGTGGCAAGGCCTACGCTAATGTAGATATTTTTGTTTATATTTTAAATAATTTTTAAAAATATTTTAAACCAAAAAATGATTAAAAAAAACCCAAGTCAATGTTTGTTGTGCCACGTTTCGTAAGACAATCGATATCCACGTCAGCTATTTTCCATCAAAATTAGCCAGAGTAACTCAATCAACATAAATAAAAAAAAATTTAAAACTGAATTAACACCCATACAAAAAATTTAGGATAGAATTAACATCAATAAAATGTTTAAGACTTAAGTTGCATCAATGCGAAATGTTTACGACTGAATTGGTATTAAAAAAAAGATTTAGGATTAATTTATCAATAATGCAATAACAAATGAGTGGTGGGATTGCATCCAACGCGGCGGACGGGGAGACGCTTTAGCCTCCGACGGCAGCGCAGTGGCAATGGAGCGCACTTCCCAGGTTCATGGGAACGCTGGAGGTTCGACTCCACGTATCTCTCACTTCACTCGCGATGTTCCTACTCAAGGTACTTTCTTCACCACCCATCATCCCCTTCTTCCTCTTGAAACCGATGCGTTCGTGCATTTTCAAAGACTTGAACTTTTTTCCTTCTCTCTGGTCGTCTTTTGCACGGGCAGGCATGGAGGTCGACGGCTTTCGGGGTATATGGGTACCTCAATTTCACCAAGCCCGGCTTCGTGTGAGTAGGATCGCCCGATTTCATGCTTTGATTTTGGTTTTCGTTTGTCGCCTCGCAGAATCTTGGACTAAGGGGGAGTGAGGTGAAAAATAGACAATTTTGTCAAATGTTTGTGCTGGTGCGAGACAGAGAAAATGTTGGGGGAACTGTCTCGGAATATAGAAATCAACTAACGTAATTTGCGCCGAGCATACTCACAGTTCCTTCTGTAGACGAGTCTCCACATGGACAATGTCAATTGATTTACCCTTTTGCTGTGAAATCCCTCTCATCTCATTGATTGACTTGCTCCAACAGCGAACATGCAAAGAAGTTCAAGTCAGAAGAGATGGAGGCTCCAATAGAAGGGAAGAATTGCATAGTTACAGGAGCGAATTCTGGACTTGGTTATGCTACTGCTGAGGGTCTTGCTTCGCGGTATTTGTTTTCAACTGTGTTGTTCATGCGCTTACTTTGCTTTCTCATGCGCGAATGCATGTTCAACAATCTCTAAGGGGAACTTCTCATTTTATCTTAAATCGGCAATTAATCTCGAGTTCAGTTTTTTCTTTCAGTGGGGCTACTGTTTATATGATTTGCCGCAACAAGGAGAGAGGAGAAGCTGCCCTCTCTTCGATAAAATCTACGACGGGAAACCCGAATGTGCATTTGGAGGTATGTAGTAGTTTCCATTTGTTATTTTTTGTTTGTCTTGAGATATTCTTATGGAAGGATTTTTTATGTCTGCCTGTTGTCGGTCTTTAGAAGTCATACTTCTGGATGATCGAGTAGATCACCGGTTACATATACATCTGATCGCTTGTGAATTGATGCCTTACGAATCTAGTGGTGCAGGTATGTGATCTTTCCTCTGTCAACGAGATCAAGTCATTTGCGTCCAGATTCTCTTCAAAGGATTTGCCTCTTCATGTCTTGGTAAGTCTCCAGTTGGTTTTCAATCTCCCACTCTAATGCTCGTGTGTTCATATACATATGAGTGTTTATATACACATAGGTGATTGGTAAGAAAATGTACAGATAGTTATGTCTGCCTGCACACTGACCCCTTGGTGCTTTGTTACTTAGGGTTTCTCAATTGTTTGATTTTTCCCCTCGCTCGTTCTTTTCAATTAGCCTAGTTGATATGCAATGAGAAAGCACTATGTGAATTACTTGGCAAGTTCTTTTACTTTTTCATTTTCACATCAATGGGGTGTCCGGGTCTCTTTGAGCTTTCGATAATCCCCATCTAGTGTGGTAGTCCTCCCGCTTTACACATACTGGATAATTACCCGAGATACATGGGTCTGTGCTCCTGGGTGTAGCCCTAAGAGAATGCATAAGTGTAGTGATTCCAACTTGTGCTAAATCAAGCATAAATATAGTGCAAGTTGTCGTAGCTATTTCTTCCTCAATTTTGTCAATAAAGACTGATACGTCTAATGTCATGATCAGGTCAACAATGCTGGCTTGCTTGAGAATAAGCCGATCACCACGCCAGAAGGGTGCATTTCCAAGCTTTTTCTTTGTCAGAGTTGATGAATTTATGTTATGGCCTCCTTTAGAAGACTTATTTTGTTTCCTACATTGTTTGGAAGTTCAGGTTGGAGTTGAACTTTGCAGTGAATGTATTAGGAACTTTTGCAATGACAGAATTAATGTTGCCTTTGCTTGGTAAAGCATCACCTGATGCTCGAGTCATCACTGTTTCTTCTGGTGGAATGTATACAAGTCCCTTGACCACTGATCTGGAGGTCAGCAACTCAGCATCATTTGAGCACTTGGAAAACTATTTAAATTTCCTATTTGTTGTCCTAATTGTAAGTGTTTTATCTGCAGTATAGTGATGCCAACTTTGATGGGGTGGAGCAATATGCGCGAAACAAGAGGGTTCAGGTTAGCAATGTCACCTACCCACTGGTCCATTCTTTTTTATTTTGTGTGATTTTTTTTCTTTTTTCAGCGTTACTCTTTCAGGACACCTAAGTGGGCTATTTGGGGAATATAGTCACACTGTTTTCTCATCAGCATGTCAAAATCTTTTGTTAGTAGAAAATCTTCTAGTGATGAACCACCTACTCTCTCTTGTGAACCAATATTCTGTTATCTAATTATTTCCTAATTGAATGGCCTAATATGAACGTATTGGCTTCTGACCGTTGATACGTTTTCATTGCGGCTTGATTCTTTGGTGAGTTCCACACAGTTCATGACTATGTCCGAAATAGTTGAGGTTAAGTATTGGCCATCCCTCGAGGTGCATGGGAGCGACCCTCCATGATAAATACTGGTGCTTGTGAAAATCCCTTATTAGGGTAGGGGTTTGCAATAGATCCTCGTCGTTTTATGAGATTCCGTGTTATTTTCATTGGTAAATTATGTTGACATCTTTGAGTTTTCATCAAGTTACTTGGGGACCTTCGTATTTTCATATATTACTCTGTAAGCCCTCCAGAGTTGCTCATATTCATTGCATAAGCTACTTAAACAGCTCATCTGTATATTCAAGAACCACTTTTCTCAATTTTACTATCTTTATTTCAGAAACTTACTAAGAGTAGTTCTTGAAAATACGGTAAGGGGTGTCAAAGCCTCAGATTTATGAGTGTGAAAGGAAACTTATAAGAGAACTCTAATTCTTTAGTCAATCAAACCCAGGCAAGTATCTTCCTGAGTTGTTTTTCCGTAGCCAAGGGCATTTGCTCTGGTCGCCATACTTACAGAGTCTTGCCCATCTGCTCTGGTCCTTCTCGTCAGGATAGAGGCACATTCTAGGAATTAATTTTTGGGTTTCTAAGACTTTTCTTGAGTCCAATTTGACTCAGATGCTAGAGATCTTAGTAAAGAATCTGAGCCGACAAGTTTCAACAGATTCAAGCAAGAAACAAATTCTTAAATTTGATGCAAACTTGTGAACATACAACAGTGGATAGTCCGCTGTTTTGGAAGAAATATGTGGTTGTGAATTGCCAAAATATTTGAAAGAGGTTGTGCTTCCCGCATGAAGCATCATCCAGACGAAGTTGCTGTTCAGAGTCATTGTTAACTCTTATCTGTTCTATTAGGTAGCGCTAACAGAAAAGTGGGCTGAGGTACACAAGGAGAGAGGGATCGGCTTCTACTCAATGCACCCTGGTTGGGCTGAGACACCGGGTGTTGCCAAGAGCTTGCTTGGTTTCTCTAAATCGTAGGGCAATCATTTTATTGGCGGTTACTTTCTTAGTTCAATACCTCCTATTTATGTGGCTTTATTTTTTTTTTATCTGATTATGTATCATTCTTATTGTTTGATAAGGCTTTCTGGAAAGCTCAGAACTAAAGAGGAAGGTGCGGACACAATTATTTGGTTGGCTTTACAGCCGAAAGACAAATTGGTTTCTGGTGCATTCTATTTCGATAGAGCACAGGCACCCAAACATCTTCCGTTTGCAGCCACTGGAGGCTCTCATACTCGGATCGACTCGATAATTGGTAATCTACGTTTTCTATCTGGCCTTGCTTGATGAAGGGATGTCATTTCAATGATATACCCGGCCCTAGCTTTGAATTGTGGATCAAATTTCAAAAGATAGTGTATTTTTGTCCTCTTCAAGGTAACAATTCACTGTGGCGGTCATAAGCAACGTTCTTGGTAGTGGAGTGTTTGCCTGTGATGACTCTCTAGACTTATATGTAATGTGCTGTTTAAATATCAGCGTTGAACCTGTTTCCCAAAGATGGGACGATTTGTTTGTTGTCTTTCAGATGAGTTAATTGAGAAGGAAGATGGAGGAAATATTACATACGCTCTCTCCTGTTGCTTCTACTATGTGTCGTGCCTGCCTCATTTGCATGCGACACATACTAGTATCACCTATTTGAAGATTTTACTATGCTGGGACGTAGAGCGAAATGCGTTTCCTATTTAGCAGCTCGAGGACTAAAATCAACAGCTTTTTCTCGAGATTCTTGATCACCCAATGGAAGTTTGGCTTCCAAATCTTAGGCGGTATTTTGGGTTTACAAATGAAAAAACATTTTGGTTGTCAGCTACGAACTCTAGCTAGAAAATTACTAGTCGGTGGTCTGCTTGCTTTATCTGTACTTTCACCAGCATTTAAAGGTTTATGAAGGGTTTTTTTAACAGGCAACTCTTAGGAAATAAAGCAATTAACTTGCTGCATCTGATCGATCTCATTTGCAGGCGAGTCTACAAAGTGCAGTTTCTATCTAGGAATTCTATTTGAGTCATGATGGAGTATAGAACCATTGAAGACGTCTTAGCAAGTTCGTCGTTGTCGAGGTCACCCTTTTGAAGGGAAAATTACCAAAAAAGTCCTAAACCTATTGCTATTGTGTCAATTCAGTCCTAAACCTTTTGCAATTGTACCAATTCAGCCCATCCGGCGAGTTTTGGCCGGCCGGTGCTGACGTGGGCACCGGCCGGCCTGCGACCTAATATTATAATAATTTTTTTTACATTTTTTGAATTTTTTTGTACATTTTTTTTATTTTATTTTTAAAATTTTTCTTCCACCCTCCCCTTCCCCTTCGCCTTTTCTGTTCTCTTGTGCCCTACGATACCTTCCTCTTCGCCATTCTTGTTCTACCACCAGCTCCGGTACTGTACTTCTTTTCCACCGCCGAACTTCGGGACCGGCCAGACGACGGCCAACGAGGTTCTTGCCAGCTTCGCCATGGTCAGGTGAGGCTGACTTCGCCAGTCCAGATCTGGCGAGTATCGTCGACCCTCACCAGATCCGATGAAGATGGCCGAGCCTTGCACATCTAGGCTGGCGAGGCCAAGCCTCACTCACCCGACCATGGCGAGGCCGGCAAGAACCTCGCTGGTCGCTGGTGAGGCTCAGCCTTGCCTTGATCGGCCACTGCGAGTCGTCCTTCGTAATCGTCGCCGGTCGTCCTTCGTAATCGTCGCCCGGTCATCCTCTGTTACCCTCGTCGGCTGGCCACAGTATTGGAAACTCTCATGGGCTAGGGGAAGAGGATGAGGCACGGGAAAACAGGCGAAGATGATGGGAAAGTGGAAGGAAAAAGTCAAAGAAGAAAATAAAAAATTCAAAAAACATAAAAAAAAATTATTATTATAATATTAGGTCAGATGCCCACGTCGGTGCCGACTGACCAAAATTCATATGATGGATTGAATTGGCAGAATTGGCACAATTATAAAAGGTTTATTGTTGAATCGGCAAAAAAAAAAAAGATTTAGGACTGAATTGGCACAATTACAATAGGTTTAGGACTTTTTTGGGAATTTTCCCCCCTTTTGAATATATCCATCAGGTCATCTGTAAAACCAAGAGATAACAGCCGCTGATTCTACTGCATACCCCCCTTTTAGTTGACGAGATCGTCCATTTGATTTAAAATGGGGATCAAGTAGACCATTGAACACTTCATACCGGCCAAACTGATGTACTTCATGCATGAAATTGAAGAACTAAAAGTGCCATGGGCTCGAATTGATGATTAAGTGTGCGCATGAAAACACTTCATTTTTTTTCATTTCCCTGTCATCTCGTAGGGAAATTCACTTGGTAGAATCACTTCTGAAGCAGAAATGCGTTTGGTAAAAAAATTTGACTTCTGGTGGGATTTTCTACTTCTGGTTGGATTTTTGGCCAACTTTTAGAAGTTAAAATTTTTTACTTCTCAGCTCCAGAATCACTTCTTCGATTACACGAGCCTCGGCCGATCACCGCCGGTAGCCGCTGCCGCCACTGGCCGCCCGCCGCCGTTCGCTGCCGTCACCTGCTGCCGCCAAAGATTTTGTTAATAATGTTTCAAAAATAGAAATTTTCAACCATTACCAAACGAATTTCTTTGATCAGAAATGAATCTGGAATAGAAGTAGAAAAATCAATTTCTGCTTTTGAGGAGAAGCAAAGAAATCAATTTATAATCAAAAGTTGAGAAGTTGGTCAGAAGTGTTACCATGTAGGGGCTAATCAGACCAAAAAATGAAAAAAAAAAATAACAAAGAACAAAGGTTTCCATTATAGGATTGCTGGAAAAGGCCTTGACTAAAACTGATTTAGTACGTACATCTTCTGGTAATCTATATTAGAAGACTGGAGGAGTACACTAATCTAAGCAAGAGACGAAATCTAGTCTAGGGGGACACCGGAGCTCCATTTCTCTTCGTGCATTTGTTTGAAGCCTTGCGGGTTTTGTCGAAAGATGTGGCCTCTCCAAGGCCGGAACTTCTCGACCTTCGAGAGCTCGCGAAAGACATCCCGATGTTGCAGAGCTTGCCCATCTTCACGAGCTTGATGCAGCAACTGTCCGTTATTTGTGACACCTTGTAGAACGTGGAGAAGATGAATGAAAGGCTTTGAGAGCAGTTTTGGGAGATTATGGTGTAGGATTTCGATGTTGCTCATCTCAATCTTGTTACTGCCTGTAAGAACTGATTTCCCCATTAATTATCATTAGAGAAAAACTCATAATTGAAAATGAACTCGTCGCATAAAAATTAGAAAACGACAAAAATTATAGTACGCATGCATGTAAGTACACCCGTGGAAGGGAGGTGGAATCTAGATGATACCAATTAAGATTAGACAACATGTGATTAAAAGGCGAGTACAGACGGCCGTATAAGACAGTCATCAATACTCACTGCGTGTGATCACCAACGTGTCTTAAATACCCAAGAGTGTCAAAATCGAAAATGGTAAATAGGCAGATAGAACATTCCTCTTGCCTGACATGGAAGTGAATCCTCATCATATAATGCTCATAACCAAACCAAAGCAGCCACATAGAATCTCGATTTAATTGAAAACTCCAAGGAAAAACACACATGGCAAACATAATAATTCAGGATACATTGGAGCTGATAATCGTCCTAAGTCCATTGGGAACTATAACGATCTGCATGGACCATCTCTTTATATAGCATGGAGAGAGACGCAGTGAATGGTCATTCTAGCTTCTCGGAGCATATTACTAGTAACTATACATAAACAAACGATGGCTGTTTTATGGAGAATCCTAGTCATCAAAATATGGTTATTTTGCATCTGCATGGAAGTATACTGTTTGCCCTACACGACTTTATTGTACAGAATTTGCAATGACAACAAGATTCCCCACTTTAGTGGTTACGGCCTTGATGTGGATCGTGTCGTTGACGAGCTAGAAGAAGCGACGACAACTCATGGCTACAACTATTACACTCAAGCTCTGATCACGGGCCCCCCAGATTGTTATGGCCACGCGGCTTGTGCTGGGCACCTTTCGAGTTGTGATTGCCATCTATGCTTGGTAAATGTCGCGTCCGACCTCAGAAGTGGGTGCCCGCAAAGTACCGGGGCACAAGAGCAGGTCAAAGATTGTAGAATGAGATACGAGAACTATGAATTTAGGGAGTGATTGGAGGAGGATCGATAAAGCTTAAAAGAGGACCAGGGTGCCAAGTTGTCTGGCAATTGAATAATTGTGGTTGGCATTGGAATACATATCATGTAGGGTTGCTATGATGCTTAAGTGCTATAAAACACGGTAGAAATCTCGTACGTAAGTTATGATTACCTGAATTTTTTCGGACAAATCAAGTGGACATTGTCTGCCAGAATAAGAAAAAACAGCAATTATCGTTTATACTATTTATGCCCACGATAATAACAATGATAATGGTAATAATAAACAGCTGAATAAATAAATGAAGGGAGATCGGCCCATCTGGCGCAGCCCGCGCATGAACAGGCCCGAATCCACACTCAAACTGGGTCCCGTTGAACTTGTTCAAAGAAATCAGGCCCATCCATTAGAGCTGAAACTCACGAAACCACAGCCCAAGAAAAGAGAGGGAAAATAGCCCATAAACCCATCAAAGCAGGAGATCCTCCTCACATCATTGCCCCATACGCGTCGCAGCTGGCGAGTGATGTCATTCGCCGCCTCCAAGCTTCGCTGACCGCTCCCCTTTCATGTTGGAGATATGGTTGCCATTCTACAACGATTGTGTTAATCAATCTACGATTGAAATTGATTATGTGCATCGGAAATTGATTGTGTGTATTCTTTCTTTATTCTTTCCCTTCATTGTGCACACTTCGTATTAAATATTGAGTCCCGTACATGTAAAGAAAAAAAGATGAAGGAATACAATATACAAACTTCCCAACTTCTTCATTTCGTGTCATGGTATCAAAGCTTTGTTTCTGGCCTTGCTTCCGTAATTTTTTTTTTATTACCTCCCGTTTCCATCATTCTATCCTCGTTGTAGAAAAATACCAATATGCAAACACGATTAGCCGCACGGTGTAGGAATCAATACTTCAGCAATTCCTCAAAGAAATTTCTTCTCTTTACTGACACCATGTCGGAAAATAAGTCACCGATGTCTGAGACGAACTAGACTTCAGAAGAATTTACTTCGAATGAAGTATCTTGTTCACTTCAAGACCAAACTCAACCCATTCAGCCAAGCCAAGGACAACCCATATCGGCTCAATCCATCCAGTGGTTCCCTATCCAGGTTTCGCCTAACTCAGCCCCTTGGCAGATGGTTCCTGCCGGGTTAGGTACCTGGACATGATACATCAGGTTCGGGAATGAATCCCTACCAGAATCTCCAACCCGGGTTATTCCTTACCCGATTTCTTTCGCCAATGGTCTTCCGGCGCCTGGCGATTCCCTGTACACCTCCACGGCCGACATGTCGGAACTGTGGCTCATTGCCCAGCAACTGTCCGGTCCCGAAAATTACTCAACATGGTCCCAAGCTATTCGGCGAGCCCTAGTCATGAAAGATAAAGATGGTTTCCTTGACGGGACTGTTCCGCTTTCGACTGACGAGCGTTTCGCACAACATTGGAAGAAATGCTATCAACTTTGTCCGAACATGGATCAGGAATTGCATCGCCCCAGAGGTCGCAGTTGGACTTCCCTCAACAGAGGACTCGAAGACTATATGGGACAACATCAGAGAAATGTATGGGAAACTTGATCAATCTAAAATTTTCTCTCTCACGTAGGCACTATCAGAGTTTAAACAAGGGAATATATCCGTTGCGGCTTGATTTAACAAGCTCTCGACAATCTGGAATGAACTACAGATGCCTAAGGGAAACCCGAAGGACGAGATTCAACGCTACAACAGTATCGATCCATGAAGGAAAGAGAAAAGATGACCTGTTTCCTCTTGATTTTGAATGAAACTTACTTACCTTTCCGATCTCAGATCTTGGCTATGGATCTGATGCCATCACTTGGCCGGATATATCAACTCGCCGTCCAGGAGGAGAGCCAATGACTTGCTCCATCGAAGTATGTCAAAGTGGGGGAAAGTGTCTTGCTCGTAGCACAAGCGAACCCTCAACAAAGAGGAGTAGGAGGAAGGACACACTGTGAAGAATGGAGAATGCATGCAACAGGTTTTCTTGGGCAAGATCAAAAGGGGTTTATGAAAAGTGGATCAAACAATCCACGGATGCTTTTAACTGCGCTTGAATCATATGGTTCTTATGAAGCTACATCATCCCCCATATTCAAATCATCAAATGATCTTCCTTCTGCCACGTCAATGCAGAAAAGAAATGCGCAAAACTCAAAAGGGAATGGTAAATTATTTTGTGAGTATTGTAACCGCCCGCATCACACCATAGATACTTGTTGGAAATTGCATGGAAAGCCTCAGGAAAAGGGGAAGAAAGAAAAGGAATTTTCAGCTTATCAGGTTACCGGGCAAAATATTGACAAAAACAACCAATCGATTACTCATGATCAGTGTGAGTATACTATGAAGACTTTGAGTCAATTGGGTATTTCTGACCAAATTCCTAGCTTCTCAGGTACTTCGTTTTGCTTGATGAATTCCATTTCAAATGATGCATGGATAATTGATTCAGGCGCTAGTGATCATATTGTCTGTGATGAAAGTTTTTTTTTTTTTCATGTTCGCAAAAATCTAAGTTTGTCCAAATCCGTATGTCTTCCAAATGGGAATATCACTTATGTCACCAAAATTGGCACAGTAAAGCTTAGCCCCTTCATCACCCTTCAAAATGTCCTTTATGTTCCGGAATTTCAATTCAATCTCATATCTATTTCCAGAGTAATTCTTGTCGTGTTCTTTTCAATTCTAATAATTGCTTCTTTCAGGTCCTTTCGACTGGCAAACTGATGGACTTGGGTAACATTTCACAAGGGCTGCATTCTAGCTTCCCCAAAAAATCTATTTTATCATGTATTCCTTTGAATAAGAAACCTTCATGTAATGTTGCTGTCAATGATAAAATTCTCCTTTCCCATCAGCGATTGGGCCATAGTGCTTCTTTTCAGTCCCCTAAATGCCAAATTTTTCCTTTAGCAAAGCAATCTTGTGCACCTTTTCCAACGAGTAAATCTCGTACTACTAGAGCTTTTTCACTGATTCATGTTGATGTCTAGGGGCCCTATCACACCCCACATCGTGATGGATCTCACTTCTTTCTTGCTATTGTATATGATTACTCTCGTGCCACATGGGTCTTTCTTATGCAATCCAAGAGTCAAGTTTTTTTCTCGATTAAAGAATTTTTTCTCTCTATTAAAGAATCAATTTGAGAAAATTGTTCAACGCATTCGAACTGATAATGGACGAGAATTCTTTAATCATGAATGCGTAAATCTCTTCTGTTCTCATGGGATTATACATGAGAGTACATGTACCTACACTCCCCAACAATGGGATCGTTGAGCGTAAGCACCGCCATCTCTTAGAGGTTGCACGTGCTCTTAAATACCAGGCTTCCATTCCAGAAACTTTTCGGGGAGATTGTGTGGTCACGGCAGCTTATTTAATCAATCGCATGCCAACTCGAATTCTCGATGGACGAACTCCTTTTGAATTACTTTTTGGAAAGAAACCAGAAATTCATCATATGATAATTTTTGGCTGCTTATGCTACGTTACTACTGTGGGCACTCGGGACAAAATGGGTCCCCGTGCTTGTCGATGCATTTTTATGGGGCATCCGACTCTGCAGAAAGGTTATCTTGTCTTCGAACCATCCACGGGTGATTTCTTTGTGAGCAGGATGTTGTTTTCCATGAAGATATATTTCCTTTTCAGGATAAAGAATCTTCACCTAAGCATTCTGGGGCAACGTCTGATTATCGTCAATTTCTATCGGAAGAGGATTTATCTCCTAATCAACAATATATTGTTGTTGCACCTTATGATATTCCGACATCCTCTCCAGTAATAGAGAATGTTACATATTCTACATCAACCTTGGATAATTTACTTGAGGTGTTTATCATGCCACCTAAGGAGAATTCTGCCCCCTTTTCAATGTCTTCTCCTATGAAACCTACTGGCAATGAGTCATTCTCTCTAGTACCTGAGAAGAAAAGGAATGATTTGCCTTGTCGATCAGGCCGTGTTACTCGTCCACCAACGTAGACTAAAGACTATGTCTGTGCTTCCTTGAATTCACATGGTACTCACTATCCCGTTTCCTCGTATGTTTCCTTTAATCGGCTATCATCGGAACATATGTGTTGCATTAGTCGTATCTCCAGGAACGAGAGCCTTCCTCTTACAATGAAGCCGTCAACAACCCACGTTGGCAAAAAGCTATGGAAGCAGAATTGCATGCCTTAATGGAAAACCAAGCGTGGGATGTTGTACCCTTACCTCCTCATCGTAAATCGATTGGCTGTAAATGGGTGTACAAAATTAAATATAAGACAGATGGCTCCGTTCAACAATATAAAGCTCATTTAGTGGCCAAAGGCTTCACACAACGAGAAGGCTTTGATTATCATGAAACTTTCTCTCCAATAGCGAAGGAAGTCACGGTTCATCATTTCCTTACTATTGCTGCTTTTCGTGATTTGTCATTGCATCATATAGATGTTCACAATGCTTTTCTCCATGGTGATCTGGACGAAGAAATTTATATGGATCTTCCGCAAGGTTTACGGAGATAGGGGGAGTCTAGAGTATGTTGTCTCCGTAAATCCCTCTATGGTCTTAAACAGGCTTCTCGACAATGGTACGCTAAGTTTACTACTGCACTTACAAATGCACGTTTTCAACCGCCCAGACATGATTGTGCTATATTTACATGGACAAAAGGTACGTCATCCATCTATCTGATGATATATGTTGATGACATACTCATTATGGGAAATGATGAATCTGCTCTCATTAATCTTAAGGAATACCTGCACTCCACTTTTCATATTAAGGATTTGGGGCCTCCCAAATATTTCCTTGATATTGAGATTGCTCGATCAGACCTAGGAATCTCCCTTAACCAACGGAAATTTATTCGAGAAATCATTTCAGAAGCAGGTCTATCTGGATGTAAACCAGCTGTTATTCCTATCGAGTAGAATGGCAAGTTAACCACAGTTGATTATGACACATCGCGTACTGATGACCCGTTACTCAAAGATCCATTAAGTTATCAGAGGCTTGTGGGAAAGCTTATATACCTCACTTATGTAGCACCGACACAACACGGGACATAGGACACGACACGATACGATACGCCGACACGTGATTTCTCAAAAAATTAAGAATTTCGACACATTGAGACACGTTATATATTAAATGTATATTTTTATATATACGTAACAATTTTCATTTTTATAAAAGAAAAAAAACAACATTCTCAATTCATTCATAAAAGAAGTATGCTTTTTTGGCTTAAACAAGTACACAAATTCATTAGAAGTGCTACTGTCCATGCTTGATATCTCTCTACAAAAAAATACACATCAAATAGATATCAAATAATCAACAATGGCAATAATGTAGTTTAAAAGTAGTAGTAGACTGGGCAAAACCAACTACCCTTCGCGATATTCTAATTCAAGAGCATGCATCTAAGCTGTCGCATTCAATCTACCTCTCACAAAATCCACTCAGATATACACCACATTTCGTGTTTGTCCCAAATTAATCATAATCTCCAACCCTTACTGTCCCCATTTCATGATATCCCTTAATATACACCATTGTCGACCTCATATCCCAGATTCCCAGCACAATCGTCAACCGTAACATAAGGACATATAACGAAAAAATCAAGAAATTATCTGATTTTTGTGTGCAGCAAAGCAGACGCACAAAACTTGAGGCAAAGTGAAGATAAAAAATCAAGAAATTACCACTGTCGACCTCATAGTCATATCCCAGCCCTTACTGCTCCATATGAATATTAACACTTAATAGACAGAATAAAATAGTAAGGGCCACAAACTAGTGAAATCACAATTGGCGGCGAGCAGCGAACAAGGTCGAGCGGCAAGAGCGAGAGAGCTTGCAAGAGGCGAGGCGAACCGCGAGGCAAGATGAGGCGAGGTGAGCGACAAGGCGAGCTGAGGGCCTGACGGGAGGCCGGCGGCTGCATGGTGCAGATCGACGTTGAGGGGAGGCGACGCGACGTGACGGAGGGAGAGCAGTGAGGCGACGCGTCGGAGGGAGAGCAGCGATGCGAGGGAGCAAGAGATAGATGCGAGAGAGAGACTCAGCATCGGAGCCTCGGAGGAGACGAGCGACCAAACACAATCCACGAGTAAACTAGAAAAGAGTCGAAGATAGATGAGGGGAAATAAAAAAAATTAGGTCATACTTTTCGGACACGCGAGTCCCTCGCGTGTTTGTGAGTTTGACCCTGTGTCGACAGACGGACACGCGTGTCTACGCGTCGAAATAGCAAGTCTGTGCTACATAGTACCTCACTATGACCAGACCTGACATATGTTACGCAGTGCAGACACTTAGTCAGTTTATGCATAATTCGAAGCAATCCCACATGAATGCAACTCTGAAAGTTGTGAAATATTTGAAGGGATGTCTTGGGCTAGGAATACTTCTATCTCGAGATTGTAATGTGGATATGACCATATTGTGACACAGACTATGCCACTTGTCCCATGAGCAGAAGATCCATTACTGGATTTTACATTAAGCTCGGAGAATCCTTACTTTCGTGGAAAACGAAGAAGCAATCTATTGTATCACTGTCATCAGCTGAAGCTGAATATAAGGCCATGGCTAAGACTATTTGTGAAATATTATGGATACGAGGCTGCTCTTAGATCTCGGCGTACGGATTGAAGGACGGGCTATGCTATTTTGTGACAATCATGTAGCAATCAAACTTGCGGCAAATCCCATAGTCCATGAAAGAACAAAGCATATAGAAGTTGACTGTCATTTCACATGAGACAAGATCTAAGAAGGGATAATCAAAACAAGAGGGATTGGAACCACAGAACAGACTGCTGATATCTTCACCAAGCCTCTTTGTCAAAGACAACATGTATATCTATTGTTTGAAGGGGAGTGTTGGAGATATGGTTGCCATTCTACAACGATTGTGTGAATCAATCTACGATTGAAATTAGTTATGTGCATCGTAGATTGATTGTGTGTATTCTTTCTTTATTCTTTCCGTTCATTGAGCATACTTTGTATTATATATTGAGTCCCGTACATGTGAAGAAAACAAGCTGAAGGAATACAATATACAAACTTCCCAACTTCTTCATTTCGTGTCATTTCACGCTCTGGTTCGCGCCCGAGAGTTCGAATCGCGCTCGAGGTGCCTCTGCCGGTCCTGGTTTCAACCAGCGTCGATCACAGAAGCTTCTGTCATCGATCCGGTCGCCACTCTGCGGCTTCACTTTGCTTCTTTGACCAGGTAACATATCTACTCTGTTCCATGAAGGAGGAAACCCAAGGTCTCATCTTCTCTATCAAGGTCAAATCGGATCACGTTATGGAGTTCATTTCGTTGGTTACATATGTCCTGAACTGTCTTCGTATGAAACCTGGTCCTGAAAGTTTGAGTTAATTATGCTTCATAGCAGTCCCCAGTCGAACGCACGCAACCTGTTCGTTCATATGTCTTCGGGATATGGCTATGAGCAAGTGTCTTATGTTATTGTACAGATTTGAAGTTGTTTGAACATAATATACACGATGTCAGTTTTTTCAGTTTCCTTTCTTCGTTTTTTTAAACAACTGCTGATTCTACTGCATACCTCCCTGATCTTATTTCTCACGGTCACATTGTCAATGAAATAATTCCTTATATGTTCCGTGAAAGGCTCTTACTTTTTTTTAGTCCTTTGTTAATATTCTGTTGGAAAACAATGTTAAATAAATAATACTATTTTAAAGAATATGGAGGACACTTACAATTCGAATGACAATAATAAATGTAAGCAAACTGCCTCAAATATGAAAACACTAAATTGACAGAAGCACAGAATATGAGCCTTCAGAAGGACTGTTTAAAACCCGTCAGAAGCAACTCAGATGCACCCGTCAAAAGCAGTCCTTCTGGACCCGTCAGAAGCAGTCCTTCTGGACCCGTCAGATGCAGTCTTTTTAAACCCGTCAGAAGTAGTTCCTTCTGAGTCTCATTCTGACCTTCCTTCTGAGCCTCCTTCTAAGCTTCCTTCTGAGGCTCGTTCTAAGCTTCCTTCTGAGCTTCCTTTTGAGGCTCCTTCTGAGCTTCCTTCTGAACCTCCTTCTGAGCAACAAGATCCAAATGGAAATATGACAATATAAATAAATTGAATTAAAAAGAATACCGAAGCATGTGTCCAACACAGTTTCCTTAAAACAGATTCGTCCCCTCCAGTATGTGCTTTGAGGTTTCGTGAACGTCTGTCTCCCAGGATACAACGATCAAGCAGCGATAGAGGCAAGTACAGCACTCCAAAGCTATCGGCGAACGTGAACAACACGAGAACACTATCGAAAATAATGCAAATGTAGACAATTCAAAAGAGAGAGAAGTAGTTCTTATTTTCGTCTCTTGTGCCTTAGAGACAGAAGGGGAAGCCATATATATATAGACTAAGCGGGGCATTGCGGAAATAAATAATAACGAAAAAATAAATTCTGTCATTTAGAGCCGTTATGTATTTAATTCTGTAACCACAGAATTATAACAACCGTTACTTAGTTGATACCATTAACTCACCAGTAAATAACTTAAGAATGGTTAACGGCTTGAGTTGGAAAAAATTAAGACAGAAGGCAAAAATGGGCTTGTCGCGAGACCCACTTTCCTGTCCTGCATTCGCGTACGCAGGTCGTGCACTCACGCCCAAGTTTCAACTTGTCGGGCCTCCGTCGGGGTCCGGGATTTGCACCCCCCCTGCGCATGCGTGCGAAGTATAGTACTTGTTACAATAGTTACCACTCAAAATGAGTGTAACCACATATAAAGCACTTCAAGGCCTTCTTCCTTTCCTATGTGGGACTAGTGCTTTGTCACTTCCCACTTCCAACTCAATGGTGTTCTTTGAGAAAATAATTTCTTATTCACTCGCCCATCAAAATATCTCATATTTTCCAACAATCCCCCACATGAATGAAAATTATTTTGATTTTGACTCTGTGATAGTGTTCAACAAATGAAATCTGCATAAGATAAGTAGGTATCACCCTTTGAACCTTCCCTTATGAAAGTATATTTAATTTACCAGCTGTCCAATAGACATGATGTCCTTGAACTGTCTTGCTTTCTTAGTAAATGACCCATACACTTCACACAGAAATCATCTAAATGTTTGTTCAGTTCTCATGAGTATGTTCATTTTGGCCATGAACATCGTCCTAGTTCTGCGAGAGTTTCTAAAAAATTCAGCCCTCAATAATTCTCCTTTGAAGCGACCCACTTCTCTCTCACATAGATGATTACTTAATTTTGAGTAATTGGTTTACTCCACTTAAGAATCATTAAAGCATAATTGCTATCATTTTCCTGATAAACCCTCATTATAATTGGTTTTTCTCCATATATGTGGGGGATATCAAATTACTATTTCTTTTATAGGAATGGTTCGAGGGATAGACCCCCACAGTGATATCATTCAATTCATATAATTAGGTTGTCCCTTTGAACCTAGATCTTGGGATCTCCAGTCAGCTAGGTTGGGTTTTCCTTTATATCAACTTTTCTGTAATGGGCTTCAGTCCCATTCCTATTGTTGACTTTTCAACTAACTCTCTGTTTAACCATTTGGTTAGCGGATCCGTAATATTATCCTTTGACTTTATGTAGTCAACCGAGATAATTCCAGTTAAGAGTAGTTGTCTAATGGTATTGTGTCTACGACGTATATGTCTAGACTTTTCATAAAACATGTTACTCTGTGCTCTTTCAATCGCAGATTGACTATCGCAATGTATACAGATTGGTGGCATAGGTTTTTTCCATTTTGGAATATCCTTTAGGAAATGGCGTAGCCATTCAGCCTCTTCACCACATTTATCCAAAGCTATAAACTCGGATTCCATTGTGGATTTGGCTATAACAGTTTGTTTACAGGATTTCCAAGATACAGCCGCACCTGCCAATGTGAAAAGATATCCACTAGTAGATTTTGAGTCTTTTATATCAGATATCCAGTTTGCATCACTGTATCCTTCTAATACAGATGGATACTTGGTATAGTGCAGGCCATGATTTCGAGTATACCGTAGGTACCTGAGTACTCTCACTATTACTTTCCAATGGTCAGTACTCGGATTGCTCGTATATCTCTACTCAATCTACTAACCGTATAGGCAATATCTGGTCTAGTACAACTCATTAAGTACATTAAACTTCCAATAATTCTGAAGTATTCTACTTGAGAAATACCATCTCCTCTATTCTTGGATAGATGAAGACTATTGTCTAATGGTGTTCTAGCAATACCAAAATCATTCTTGTTGAATTTTTCAAAAATCTTGTCCACATAGTGCGACTGGTTTAAAACTAAACATTCTGACGTTCTTGTGATCTTAATCCCTAAAATCACATCAGCAAGTCCCATATCTTTCATGTCAAATCTTGAATTCAACATATTCTTGGTAGATTTGATTATTTTGCCATCACTACCAACAATGAGTATGTCATCCACATACAGACATAGAATGACATATCCATTCTCTGTCTCTTTAATGTAGACACATTTATCACATTCATAGATTTTAAAATCATTGGTAATCATTACATTATCAAACTTTTCATGCCACTGCTTTGGCGTTTGTTTTAGACCATACAATGATTTTACCAATTTACAGACTTTCCTTTCTTGTCCTAGAACTACAAAACCTTCAGGTTGTTCCATATAGATTTCTCCATCCAAATTACCATTTAGGAAAGCTATTTTTACATCCATTTGATGTACTTCTAGATTTCACAATGCACCAATTGCAAGTATCATCCTAATGGAGTTTATTCTCGTCACAGGAGAATAAGTATCAAAGTAATCTAAGCCTTCTCATTGTATGTATCCTTTGATTACGAGTCTGGCTTTATACTTATCAATGGAGCCATCTGCTTTCATCTTCATTTTAAAAATCTATTTGGACCCTAAAGGTTTACAAGCAGGAGGAAGATCCACTAGCTCCCAAGTATGATTCTGCAAAATAGAATCAACTTCACTTTTTATTGCATCTTTCCATAGAGGTCCCTCAGAAGAACTCACAGCTTATGTATACGTTAGTGGTTCTTTTTCTAACAAATAAGTTAGAAAATCGTTTCCAAATGATTTTTCCACTCTTGCTCTTTTGCTACGTCTTAGTTCATGATCTGAATCATGACTTTCATCATTCATAGTTTCGTTCGTTCGTTTAGACGAACTTGAACCATCATTGGATTTATAAGGAAATACATCTTCAAAGAATGAAGCATTCCTAGACTCCATGATCGTATTCTTGTGTATATCTGGAATCTTAGATTCATGCACAAGAAATCGATATGCATTACTGTTATGTGCATAGCCTATAAAGATACAGTCCACCGTTTTATGACATATCTTAGTTTTCTTTGGTGTTGGAACAATTACTTTAGCAAGGCACCCCCACACTCGTAAGCAATTATAGGATAGTCTCCTACCTTTCCATAGCTCATAAGAGGTTTTATCCTTTTTCTTTCGAGGTACCTTATTTAAAAAGTAATTGCTTGACAAAATAGCTTCATCCCACATATTTTGAGGTAAGCCTGAACTTAGTAACATCGCGTTCATCATTTCTTTCAATGTGCGATTTTTACGTTCAGCAACACCATTTGATTGAGGTGAATAGGGCGCAGTTACCTCATGTATAATTTCGTGTTGTGCACAGAATTCACCAATTGGTACTTCATACTCACCGTCTCTATCACTTCTCAATCTCTTGATTTTATTATCAAGTTGATTTTCAACTTCATTCTTATAAAGAATAAATTTCTCTAAAGCTTCATCTTTGCTTTTAAGCAAATACACATAGCAGTATTTAGTGCTATCATCGATAAAGGTAATAAAATATTTATGACCACCTTTTGTTTGTACGAATTTCAAATCACAAACATCACTATGAATCAATTCAAGAGGTACGGTACTTCTGTCAATCGATTGAATCCTTTGCGTTCAGAGCTTCTGTTGTCTTCTTCGATTCGAAGTCTAACAATCAGCTCCTCCAGATTCATTTCCTTTCGCTTGTGCTTGAGGTAGTTCTTGAAATCCTTCCACCCAAGAGGTAGCTTCTCAATAATCGCAGCCACTTGGAAGGTTTCACTCAAGTTCATTTCTTCAGCCTGAATCTCATGCAAGATCACCTGAATTTCTTGCACTTGACTGATTACAGCCTTAGAATCCACCATCTTATAATCAAGGAATCGACCCACAACAAATTTCTTTGCTCCGGCATCCTCTGTTTTATATTTTCGGTCTAAGGATTCCCATAACTCATTTGCCTTCTTTATTGCACAATATACATTGTAAAAGGAGTCATGTAAGCCATTCATGACATAATTCCTATACAGGAAGTCAGAATGCTTCCAAGCCTCAATAGAATTGAAGGCTTGCCTATCTGTTTCTCCATCGGATACCTTAGGAGGTTGCTCAGTCAAGAATCTCACAAGATTCAGTGTTGTTAAATAAAACAACATCTTCTGCTGCCACCTTTTAAAGTTCGATCCGTTGAACTTTTCAGGTTTCTCACCATGGTGAAAAGAAGGCGCAGCAGAAGCAGAAGATGATTCAGGCTGATGGACAACAAAGGCAGAGCTTTTGGTGATGTCATCAGCATGCACATCAACAACTTCTTTTCCAGTAGCCATTCGAATTGTAAGTGTCGAATAAAATCGAATCGAATCTGTTTTAAGATTGTTGGAAAACAATGTTAAATAAATATTACTGTTTTAAAGAATACGGAGGTTACTTACAATTCGAATGACAATAATAAATGTAAGCAAACTGCCTCAAATATGAAAACACTAAATTGACATAAGCACAGAATATGAGCCTTCATAAGGACTGTTCAAAACCTGTCAGATGCAACTCAGATGCACCCGTCAGAAGCAGTCCTTCTGGACCCGTCAGATGTAGTCCTTCTAGACCCGTCGGAACAGCCCTTCTGGACCCGTCAGAAGCAGTCCTTCTAGACCCGTTAGATGCAGTCCTTCTGGACCCGTCAGATGCAGTCCTTCTGAACCCGTCAGAAGCAGTTCTTTCTGAGTCTCCTTCTGACCTTCCTTTTGAGCCTCCTTCTGACCTTCCTTATGAGGCTCCTTCTGAGCTTCCTTCTAAACCTCCTTATGAGCAACAAGATACGAATGGAAATATGACTGTTGACACCTGATTTTTGACTATTTATTATTGTGATTTTTATTCTTTAAAAATTAATTAAAAATATAAAAAGAGGTCATAAAATCACAGAATCAACTTTGGAAGCCTTGGCCTAGCCTCGGGGACCAATTTTGAACAAAAAATATTTTTTGGTATTTTATAATATTTTTCGAATTTATTTAATTATAAAAATACCCAAAAAATCAGAAAAATACCATTCGTGGTCAGAAAAATACACAAAAATATTCAATAATTTTGTTTTAATTTCCCCTTCAAGTGTGTCACCTTAAATCTTGAAAATTCGGCTCGGGTTACTATGTTTCTTCACAAACATAAACCCGAACCGAGCAAAAAATTCATTTTCGAGTCTTTTAATTTTCAATTCTCACTTTTTATACGCTATGACATTGGATTCTAAAGTCTTAAAGTGCAATTAGGTCAATTTGCCCTCCAATTTAATCAATTTTTACCAAAAGGGCTTAATTGCACATTTTTCTTTCAATTAGTCCCCGGTTTCACGGATGTATACGTATGCTCTATGTATTTATACGTCATACGTATTTATACGTTATGCATATTTGTACTGTTTGGTAACCTCTTTAACTCTTGTAATAATAATAATGGTTATTATTTTTAACACCTTTGTTAGTGCCTTTTTTTTAGCATTTTTGTATTGTGAGTGCTATTGTTAGTGCTATTTTTAAATGACATTTATTTATCATAAATTGTGAGTGCTATTGTTAGTGCTATTTTTAAATGGCATTTATTTATCATAAATTGTGAGTGCTATTATTAGATAGAATTTATAATTGTTAGTGCTATTTTTAAATAGCATTTTTGTATTATAAATTGTTAGTGCTATTTTTAAATAGCATTTTTGTATTATAAATTGTGAGTGCTATTGTTAGTGCTATTTTTAAATGTCATTTATTTGTGAGTGCTATTTTTAGATAGAATTTATAATTGTTAGTGCTATTTTTAAATACAATTTATTGGAATGTATTTTTGGCTATAAAAGGATGGCAAGAGTTTTGAGGTTGGGAGGGAGAGACATTTTGTAGAGTGTGCAAATTTTTGAGAGCTTAGAGAGAAGAACACAAACACTCTCTATATTCTCATAATCTTGAGTGAGCAAAATATACTAAGTTCGGAATATTGATTCCGCATATTGCTAGCACAATTGTTGTGGAGTTATTAGTCGTCTCCCCGTTCGTCAATTGGTGGTGCGTCCGAACTAGATGCCTAACACTTGTGGAGGCTGAGATCGAAGAACATCGAACCGACACCTCCGTTCAAGCACGCTACGAGAGGTAATCTATTTACTCCCTTTGAGGCTTTGTGATTTTTTTTCGATTGAAATGCACGAAGTACGCCTCTGGAGATACATGTATGGGTTGTTATTTATTTCCGCTACGTGTTACGTGGATCCCAACAGTGGTATCAGAGCCAATCCTTAGGTGTTTTCGTGCATTTAATTGATTTTTGCAATTTTTGCAATACTATGGCCAATATGTATTAACGAATTGTTCGTCTTACATGGCTAATGGAGGTTGATTGTTTTATATGATAAATTAATCAACGTAGCAAAAATTGAGACTAAATCAATTTTGAATCGAAAATTTATGGCTATCTTATTTTACGTAAAAATTCTGAATATGATTCAACGTAGAATTTTTATTGTGCCTTCCTAAGTTTTAAATTGTGAATTTATTACTTACGTGGGAGGGTGGTGATCATGGAAAAATCCCTAATCGATGTGATTGATGTATATATGAATGTATGATGATTATTTATATATTTGGGGTTGTAATTATTAAATGGAGGCTGCGTACTCCTTTTATTTTTCATGTAATCTTTATTTTTAGCATAGTCAATTGTTGATGTAAATGCTACGAGGATTACGTGGGGGAACCTTTTAAGTCGGCGAGCTCTTTGGGGCCCAATTCTTGAAGAGTTCAAGAAACCAAGAAGAAGCGAAGAGCGGCTCTCCGTTATTAAAATATTAAAATGATTAAATGTGGTCTCATTGGCTCAAGACCCACTAAATCATAATTCCATGATCACCACGTAGGATAGATGTTTATGTGATTGACATCTATTTATTTATTATGATTACGTGAGCATGTTAAACTGGTTAATGTGCAAAGTCAGACTTACCTCACCCAAAATTGCGCCTGCATGAAATCCTAGTTAGAAAAATCACTCACGTTAGGTACCGAAAGGGCGTTGGTAACGACACCAGCGTAACCAAGTCCCCGAACCCAAAATCTCTGGTTCCGTAGAACTGATCGATCTCTCCCAATCGGTTGGTAAGGTTTCCGGTCTACCCTCCGAGAAAGACCGGTGGCGACTCCAAATGCATGCACAAGTTGCACATGCCACCACGACCACACTAAGGTTGAAAGCGATCGACTGTTATCGTCGAATCCCTTTGAAAAATACTCCCGCCGCGATTTGGTATGGGCCTGGGAGGGCCCGCGCCGATCCAAAGCCCGCGATCCGCACCCTTGTGGGGGGGAAGGCCCGCGATCGGTAATCCATTAGCCGCGTCCGCCTTCGGACGGGTCGCGACAGCTGGCGACTCCACTGGGGACCTTGTTCTAGAACCTATGGTTCTAGACCTCAAGTGGACTTAGGCCGTAATTAAAACGCTGAGTGATTTTTCTAACCATGCAGGCGCTCTTGAAGGTGAGGTAAGTCCGCTTATGATAGGTGTTATATGTTTTTGCAGATTGGAGCGATAAGGGGGGTAGTCTGTGATTAACATTGTCTTATGCAGGTTGGCGTAGGAATGAATGATTGTGTGTATGTTTTATATTGAAGCGGTGATTGTTAAATAAGATGCATGTTTATCGCTTTAGCACGATACCGAAAACACACACAACCGCGCCTAAAACCTCGGGCGCCGTCTATAGGAAATCAATAGAAGGAATTGAAAATGGAATCTCCGTGAGGAAAAACATGGGGTAATCCACTTTTCAATTCCGCTCACTTCGAACTATGGATCGAGTCCCAATGCAACGATAGTTGTGCAATGGAATCGGCTCTTTCTAGAACTCGAGGTGGGAACTTTGACCTTAGGTGCCAAATCCTTGGATTTTTAGAAGTTTTATCCTCACTTGTCTCATGTGCATGTCTTTAGATGGTTGGTATATCTAAAACCACCTAAAAAAAAAAATTGGTGATCCTGGAGTCAATCTCGAAGATTGGAACTGTGGCATCTCCAAGTGTTCGGACCACATTCCTTTGATTGATTTGACATTCTTAGTTCTCTTGTATAAGATTAATTTTGCTGAGATCCTCTCTATCTCGTCCCTTAGATTGATTGTATTAGGGATCTATTTGTATTGTATACATCTTGATAAGGCTCATTTCTATCGAAAATGGGGGCAAATTCCCCAAACCCGTGGAGCATAGTGGAATTCGTCCCTTTAGTGCAAAATACATTTGGCCGCAGAGCCACTCGTTTGGTGAAAGGACGTATCGTTCCTAATTGATTTTTAATCAGATCTGGGGATAAGTTTTTCTCCATTTTTTTTATCTTAGGTGATAAAAGAGACAATGCACCCAAAAGCTCATGCATTCAAATGACAAAACAGACGTCGCCCAGCTGGGGCAAATGAACCGTAGGCGTTGCAAATACCTTCAAGCACGGATGGAGGAATTTGATAGATGTTGTGCATATCAATATGCAACAGCAAAACGGAATGCAAATCAAGTGTAAAAGGACGTATCGTTCCAAAATGATTGTTTTCTTGATATGGGAATAATGCTTCCTTTCTTTTTCCTCTCAGATGATGATCAAGAGCAGAGGACGCAGGATGTAATGCTTTCAAATAACAAACAGGGAACATCAAATACCTCAAATGGCGACTGTGATCGAGAGAATCACCAAACCGCCACATGACGAATCCCAAGAATATCAAGCTGTCTTGAGACAGATAAAATTGATCAAGGACTTTGACAATCGAGATGGATGATCAGAATCTGCAAAAATCAATGGGAGCAGGTTCCCCCCATTTGCTTTGAGGAGCCAAACCGGGGGCAAACTCTCATGATCCCCCATGAAAGCGCATCAGACTAGGGTCATCGAATCCAGAGATGACAAACAGCAAAACCATGCCTAACTGGGGCAAGTGAATGATCTGTACGCAGGACGTTTCTCCTCTGACAAAGTCAATGGACGCAATAACAGAGTCGTCCGCATCAGAATCAAACCCCAAGATACGAATTTGGGTGAACGGTAACCTTGTATCGTTCCAATTTGGTCTTCGAAGACCACATGCCTAACATGAGTTTTTACTCATTTTGCAGGAAGTCATTGGCGCCGAAAGCCTCAAATGAAAAGAGCGTGCTAACAGGGAGGCGAATTGAATCATTGGCCTTAGAAGTCAAGATTCCAGAAGATGGTCTTTGATCATAAGACCTAGTGGATGGTAAAAAGTATCGCTTCCACACTTCATGCTTTGACATGCATTCTGATAAAAATTTCATTTTTCTTGAATAAAAGGAACTATGAAGAGTGGCGCTGGAGTGCGCCCAAAAACACAAATGGATCTCCTCTGGGGCAAATCCTTGAGAATGATTCATCGCCAACCAAACTAATGGACCAAGGCCACAAGATAGAGGGCCATATTCTACAAGCCGCGCGTCTGTGTTCAAATGGAAACAGAAAACAAGGACAAGGCGGTATCGTTCCAATTTATCTTGAATTTTGGAACACAAACTGACACTTATTGTTTGTTTTTGACAGGGGCTTGCCATCAGGGCAAAACGGGTTTTCACATCCCATGTATTACCCGTTGGAAATACATGATCAAGGGTAAATTGTATCGTTCTAATTTTTTGAAAAATTCGTGAACGTACAATAACATGTTTCTTCCGCATTTGCAGGGGTCTCCAGCCTCTGGGGACAGGTAAGTATCCATTTCCCCAATCCACTAAAGATGTTGAATAAAAAAACAGAGAAGAAAAGAAAAGCCTTCAGAATCTGATGTCTAGAAAAGACATAGAATTCTAACTTCATTGGCATTCATGTTTTGAAACAGGAGGTTGTCTGAACATGAATAAGAACATGCATGGTGCATCATAAAATCCCCTTGACGGGTAAAATTTTTGGAGAAAAAGAAAGAGATTTTTCCAATCAAAAGTTGTTCAAAACTTTCAAAAGGACGTTTTCTCAAAAGACGAGAGGCAAAGCCTAATCCAAACACGTCCTATACACACTTGAGAGAGAAGTAGAGCGGATCAGATAGCAAAATCTGGACCTACGAAAGTAGGGATTATTCGCAGCAATTACATAGATTGGGATGACGGAGGCATTCGTTTCATATCCCCAAACACTACAGGTGACCATTGACAACCCCTTTAAACGGCGGTTTTCATTCTCAACCCTGTCAAGAACCACCCTACATCGGGGCAAAATGGAGGTGAGTCCAGCAGCATCAGGAGAAAATGGTTAGAAATTTTCTTGCTCGGACTAACATCAATTTTTGTGTGTTGTTTAAATGGTAATCCAAGTGCCATAGGATGACGAGAAGCATTCATTTCTCTATCCCACACACTGAATCCTTTGCACAGCCAACTTGAGCCTGCAAATTCATTTCATGAACCCATTGGTGATCATCCCAAGACGGATGCCGCACCACTTCAAAAATGGAAGAGTTCAAGACTCAGGGATTACGAAGAGAATTCCCGGACTGATATTTAAAGCATGTTTAGACTATATGTCTAACATGATCCCATGAAGATGAGAAAAAGTGGGATTTCAAAAATGAATGAGAAAAATCCACGGCATTAAGAAAAAGCAAAGTGCCTGGTAAAAGCAAGGCCGATGCTCGTGTAAGTTGTTTGATTCATCCACAATGAAGCCGGATGGGAAAAGAAGAAATCCATGAAGGAGCCAAATCCAAAAGGGCTGCTCCCCAAATGGTGCCAAGCGCAGAACAAAGACATAGAGAGAGTCGCTCTCTGAACGCAACAAGAGACGCTCTCTAAAGAGTTTGTGCACACCTCAAAAGCGGTTGCACGCCTCAAAAATTGAAGATGCAGAATGGAAAAGACAGGTGACAAGTTTGCAATGATCACCAATGTCAATCCCCTCATATATTCTGGGCCAAAAACAAGCCGTTTTCGGTCCCCAATCCTACCAACATCATAACCCTGAAACAGTCTTCTCTGACTAAGACACTTGGGTTAACATATAGCTTAGCTCGAAGAAGTACGAGCAAGACTATTTCTTTCTCATTTTGCAGGGTTCTTGACTTGTAAACCCGAAGCAGATGGTGAAAAATTTCATTCAATGACCTTGACTCAAAAGTGAGTCCCCCTTGAAGATCAATAACCAAGCCCAACATTACGGTCCCGTGGAAGACCTCCCGACCGATCAAAATGTATGCGATGCGAATGAGCCTAAAACCTAGGCACATGTTAGTAGGGAATTGAGTGCATCCCTATAAAAACCATTATCTCAAAACAGGTGAAAAGACCTCATCGTCGAGAAATATTCCAATAGATGTTTTGAACAAACTCTTTTTGGAAATTTCAAATTGTTTGATCCAGATTTGCCGCACAAGGAATTTGTGATCACATCTGTGTGTTGCAAGAATGCTTTGGATAACCTCCAGCATCAAAATGCACATTTCACAATTAAAACTTAAGTCATACGGTTTTTGTCAAGTGGACAGCCGTGGTCTTCCCAAAGATTACTAACGTTTTCTTGGTGAAGAAAAATCTTTCAAGCTCAAACTTCTGCAGGATTCTTGGAAACCCCGAATCCCAGAAAAATATTTGCTCCATGGAGTGGAGCACACAGGTTTGAATTTTCTGCAGGATACCTGGAAAACCCAGCTCCCAGAATGTCGCTTCAACAGACTAAAGCGAGGCTTTGTCAAAATAAAATCTTTCACTGCTTCAAAACTGAATTCCCGACAAATTTTGGGATCTTTCAAAAGAAGGGGTGAGGATGTGACCCCTTTTCAAAAATATCAAACAGTCTCATCGGACGTGGAGAACCCTCGTCATGAGACCCATTTTCAAAATTCAGGCAGTCTCATCGGACGTGGAGAACCCTCGTCATGAGACCTCTTTCCAAAAAAATCAAGCAATCCCAGCAGACGTGGAGAACCCTCGTCCCGGGACCCTTTTTCAAAAATCAAGTAGTCTCATCGGACGTGGAGAACCTTCGTCATGAGACCCCCTTCTCAAAATTTAGGCAGTCTCATCGGACGTGGAGAACCCTCGTCATGAGACCCCTTTTCAAAGCAACACAAGGTAGAAACCGCCTGAAGGGTCAAAACAATGGTAGAAACCGCCTGAAGGGTCAAAACTAAAGGTAGAAACCGCCTGAAGGGTCAACTCAAGGTAGATACCGCCTGAAGGGTCAATCCATGGTAGAAACCGCCTGAAGGGTCAACTCAAGGTAGATACCGCCTGAAGGGTCAACTCAAGGTAGAAACCGCCTAAAGGGTCAAAACAATGGTAGAAACCGCCTGAAGGGTCAGCTCAAGGTAGATACCGCCTGAAGGGTCAACTCATGGTAGATACCGCCTGAAGGATCAAATTAAGGTAGAAACCGCCTCAAGGGTCAACATGATGGTAGAAACCGCCTGAAGGGTCAACTCAAGGTAGATACCGCCTGAAGGGTCAACTCAAGGTAGAAACCGCCTGAAGGGTCAAAACAATGGTAGAAACCGCCTGAAGGGTCAACTCAAGGTAGATACCGCCTGAAGGGTCAATCCATGGTAGAAACCGCCTGAAGGGTCAACTCAAGGTAGATACCGCCTGAAGGGTCAACTCAAGGTAGAAACCGCCTGAAGGGTCAAAACAATGGTAGAAACCGCCTGAAGGGTCAGCTCAAGGTAGATACCGCCTGAAGGGTCAACTCATGGTAGATACCGCCTGAAGGATCAAATTAAGGTAGAAACCGCCTCAAGGGTCAACATGATGGTAGAAACCGCCTGAAGGGTCAACTCAAGGTAGATACCGCCTGAAGGGTCAACTCAAGGTAGAAACCGCCGGAAGGGTCAAAACAATGGTAGAAACCGCCTGAAGGGTCAGCTCAAGGTAGATACCGCCTGAAGGGTCAGCTCAAGGTAGATACCGCCTGAAGGGTCAACTCATGGTAGATACCGCCTGAAGGATCAAATTAAGGTAGAAACCGCCTCAAAGGTCAACATGATGGTAGATACCGCAATAAGGATCAACACATTAGTAAATACCGCCATAAGGATCAACACAAAGGTCCGATCCACCATACGAATTAAAATCACTGGCGAATCCTCAAGCGTGGGATACGCCTTCCTCAGGTTCCTACCAGTTAGGAATCCCATAATGGTATGACCTACCATACAGGTCAGAGCTTAATCTCCCTAGGATATGCTGAATGACGAATCCTAGGCATCTTCTTGAAAGTCGTCGCAACCGGCAGCGTCCGACAGGTGAGCTTCAGGTAAGCCTCTCTCACTCCGGCCCAGGTTCAAATTGTTAGAGCAAACCGGGAATTAATTTGAGCTTTCATCAAAAGGCTTAAGAATCCGATGTCATAGCATTTCTTCTTTCATTTTCCCAGTTGAGTCGGTTAGGAATCAGGCGCCATCTTATCTTTGAGAAAAACCTCTAACGAGATTCCTCTCAAAGAGGGGCAGCTGTTGACACCTGATTTTTGACTATTTATTATTGTGATTTTTATTCTTTAAAAATTAATTAAAAATATAAAAAGAGGTCATAAAATCACAAAATCAACTTTGGAAGCCTTGGCCTAGCCTCGGGGACCAATTTTGAACAAAAAATATTTTTTGGTATTTTATAATATTTTTCGAATTTATTTAATTATAAAAATACCCAAAAAATCAGAAAAATACCATTCGTGGTCAGAAAAATACACAAAAATATTCAATAATTTTGTTTTAATTTCCCCTTCAAGTGTGTCACCTTAAATCTTGAAAATTCGGCTCGGGTTACTATGTTTCTTCACAAACATAAACCCGAACCGAGCAAAAAATTCATTTTCGAGTCTTTTAATTTTCAATTCTCACTTTTTATACGCTATGACATTGGATTCTAAAGTCTTAAAGTGCAATTAGGTCAATTTGCCCTCCAATTTAATCAATTTTTACCAAAAGGGCTTAATTGCACATTTTTCTTTCAATTAGTCCCCGGTTTCACGGATGTATACGTATGCTCTACGTATTTATACGTCATACGTATGCTCTACGTTATGCATATTTGTACTGTTTGGTAACCTCTTTAACTCTTGTAATAATAATAATGGTTATTATTTTTAACACCTTTGTTAGTGCCTTTTTTTAGCATTTTTGTATTGTGAGTGCTATTGCTAGTGCTATTTTTAAATAGCATTTTTGTATTATAAATTGTGAGTGCTATTGTTAGTGCTATTTTTAAATGACATTTATTTATCATAAATTGTGAGTGCTATTGTTAGTGCTATTTTTAAATGACATTTATTTATCATAAATTGTGAGTGCTATTATTAGATAGAATTTATAATTGTTAGTGCTATTTTTAAATAGCATTTTTGTATTATAAATTGTGAGTGCTATTGTTAGTGCTATTTTTAAATAGCATTTTTGTATTATAAATTGTGAGTGCTATTGTTAGTGCTATTTTTAAATGTCATTTATTTGTGAGTGCTATTTTTAGATAGAATTTATAATTGTTAGTGCTATTTTTAAATACAATTTATTGGAATGTATTTTTGGCTATAAAAGGATGGCAAGAGTTTTGAGGTTGGGAGGGAGAGACATTTTGTAGAGTGTGCAAATTTTTGAGAGCTTAGAGAGAAGAACACAAACACTCTCTATATTCTCATAATCTTGAGTGAGCAAAATATACTAAGTTCGGAATATTGATTCCGCATATTGCTAGCACAATTGTTGTGGAGTTATTAGTCGTCTCCCCGTTCGTCAATTGGTGGTGCGTCCGAACTAGATGCCTAACACTTGTGGAGGCTGAGATCGAAGAACATCGAACCGACACCTCCGTTCAAGCACGCTACGAGAGGTAATCTATTTACTCCCTTTGAGGCTTTGTGATTTTTTTTCGATTGAAATGCACGAAGTACGCCTCTGGAGATACATGTATGGGTTGTTATTTATTTCCGCTACGTGTTACGTGGATCCCAACAGTGGTATCAGAGCCAATCCTTAGGTGTTTTCGTGCATTTAATTGATTTTTGCAATTTTTGCAATACTATGGCCAATATGTATTAACGAATTGTTCGTCTTACATGGCTAATGGAGGTTGATTGTTTTATATGATAAATTAATCAACGTAGCAAAAATTGAGACTAAATCAATTTTGAATCGAAAATTTATGGCTATCTTATTTTACGTAAAAATTCTGAATATGATTCAACGTAGAATTTTTATTGTGCCTTCCTAAGTTTTAAATTGTGAATTTATTACTTACGTGGGAGGGTGGTGATCATGGAAAAATCCCTAATCGATGTGATTGATGTATATATGAATGTATGATGATTATTTATATATTTGGGGTTGTAATTATTAAATGGAGGCTGCGTACTCCTTTTATTTTTCATGTAATCTTTATTTTTAGCATAGTCAATTGTTGATGTAAATGCTACGAGGATTACGTGGGGGAACCTTTTAAGTCGGCGAGCTCTTTGGGGCCCAATTCTTGAAGAGTTCAAGAAACCAAGAAGAAGCGAAGAGCGGCTCTCCGTTATTAAAATATTAAAATGATTAAATGTGGTCTCATTGGCTCGAGACCCACTAAATCATAATTACATGATCACCACGTAGGATAGATGTTTATGTGATTGACATCTATTTATTTATTATGATTACGTGAGCATGTTAAACTGGTTAATGTGCAAAGTCAGACTTACCTCACCCAAAATTGCGCCTGCATGAAATCCTAGTTAGAAAAATCACTCACGTTAGGTACCGAAAGGGCGTTGGTAACGACACCAGCGTAACCAAGTCCCCGAACCCAAAATCTCTGGTTCCGTAGAACTGATCGATCTCTCCCAATCGGTTGGTAAGGTTTCCGGTCTACCCTCCGAGAAAGACCGGTGGCGACTCCAAATGCATGCACAAGTTGCACATGCCACCACGACCACACTAAGGTCGAAAGCGATCGACTGTTATCGTCGAATCCCTTTGAAAAATACTCCCGCCGCGATTTGGTATGGGCCTGGGAGGGCCCGCGCCGATCCAAAGCCCGCGATCCGCACCCTTGTGGGGGGGAAGGCCCGCGATCGGTAATCCATTAGCCGCGTCCGCCTTCGGACGGGTCGCGACAATGACAATATAAATAAATTGAATTAAAAAGAATACCGAGGTCTGTGTCCAACACAGTTTCCTTAAAATAGATTCGTCCCCTCCAGTACGTGCTTTGAAGTTTCGTGAACGTCTGTTTCCCAGGATACAACGGTCAAGCAGCGATAGAGGCAAGCACAGCACTCCAAAGCTATCGGCGAACGTGAACAACACTAGAACACTATCGAAAATAATGCAAATACAGACAATTCAAAAGAGGGAGAAGTAGTTCTTGTTTTCATCTCGTGTCTTAGAGACATAAGGGGAAGCCATCTATATATAGGCTAAGCGGGGCATTGCGAAAATAAAGAATAACGGCAAAATAAATTCTGCCGTTTAGAGCCGTTATGTATTTAATTCTGTAACCACAGAATTATAACAGCCGTTACTTAGTTAATACCATTAACTCACCAGTAAATAACTTAAGAACGGTTAACGGCTTGAGTTGGAAAAAATTAAGACAGAAGGCAAAAATGAGCTTGTCGCAAGGCCCACTTTCCGGTCCTGCATTCACGTACGCAGGTCGTGCGCTCGCGCCCAAGTTTCAACTTGTCGAGCCTCCGTCGGGGTCTGGGATTTGCACCCCCCTGCGCATGCGCGCGAAGCATAGTACTTGTTACAATAGTTACCACTCAAAATGAGTGTAATCACATAAAAACACTTCAAGGCCTTCTTCCTTTCCTATGTGGGACTAGTGCTTTGTCACTTCCCACTTCCAACTCAAGGGTGTTCTTTGAGAAAATAATTTCTCATTCACTCACCCATCAAAATACCTCATATTTTCCAACATATTCTTCACCATTCTCGTTGATTTACTATGTTGATCGAGTAGTAGACCAATTGAACACTTCCTCACCGGCCAAACTGATGTATTTCACGGATGAAATTGAAGAACTAAAAAGGACTCGAATTAATGACCAATTAAATGAAAAAAATAGAATAAGGTTTCCATTCTAGCAGTTGAGAATAATGCGGAATATAAGAATTGGGGATTTTTCGTGTATTTCGATATATAGAAAAGAGTACACGGAGAGCCTATTTATAAGTTTTACTAAAAAACCACATATGCATAATCAAAATAGATATAGAAAATCAAAAGAATATCCTAAATATTTTTAGAAGATATCTAAAATGTTGGAACTCAACGTGATGAGTCACCTTGAGTTTAAATCAATGTGCGACCGTGCTTCAACACGCCACATGTAGAAATGTCAATAAGGATTTTTAACCCACTTTTTGACTCACTTTTTTTCCCCCTCTTAGGTCACATATGGTTCACTAGATTTACTAAACGAGTCAAAAATGGGTTGAACATTACAAAATCTATTCAAATATGGGTTTTAACTCAACCTATTTTGACCTATTTTTAGCCCAGGTCCTGCAACTTCCCAAGCATCACTTATAAATAGGCCTCAATTATATTAGTTTGTATATATATATTTTTTTATTTTTATAATTAAAATAAATAAGAAGAATAAAATTAAGAACAGTAAAAACTGTTTTGGAACGCCGCCGCTCTCCCTCCGCCCACCGCCAACCACCGCCTCCCCCCTCCCGCTGCCCACCACCGCTGCCTGCGGTCCTTGACTTGCAACTTTTGTGAACTTCAGAAGTTCAAACTTCCTTTTGTGTCTTTTTTTTGCTTTTCTCGTGAAAGTATCCCCACCTTCTATCGATATCTTCGCTCTACCGCCTTGCTCACATCGAAGCAATGGCTTGTAATCGAGGATGACATTGTAAGCTGTAATGCCCTACGTTCATCGGGAACAATGATAATCTCCATGGACCACCTCTTTATATGGCACTAGAAACTAGAAAGAGACGCAATTAACGGAGCCAGCTCTTTACATAGCAAGCTTAGAGAAAATTTAGGGACTACACAGGCACAAAATGGCTGTTTTCCGGGGAATTCTAGCAATAGGAATCTGGCTCTTTTGCATCCTGTTCAAGGTACACTGTTTGTCCGACACGACCTTAGTGTACAGAATTTGCAACGGGATCAAGATCTCCAATAGGACTCCACTCCTTACCCACCCTCCCAACAAGTGGCTCCTGTCGTTAATGAGCTGGCAGTCGAAACATATATTAATGGCTACAACCTTTACACTCGGTCTACGGCCTCGGGCCAAGGTTGCTATGGCCGCGCGACTTGTGACGGGTGCCTTTCGCGTTTTGATTGCGATCTGTTCTTGCAAAGTGCCAGGGACAAGATCATAAATGATTGCCCCCACGAAATATTGGGGTGCGGGTGCGGGTGCGGGTCAAAGACCGTAGAATGAGGAATGAGAGTTGTCAATTCAATCGAGTGAATGGAGAATCAATATGACATAAAGACCGTGACCACGGGGATACCGAGTTGTTTGGCAATTACATAACTGCAGTTGGTGTCGCATTGAAATTCATGTAGTGTTGTTGAGGTCGTTTAATGTTATTAATTACTGTCTAATTCTGGTAGTCCCGAGACCAATAAGTCTCTTCGTCATACATCAATCCTGTTTTCTTTGCTCGGTAATGGCTGTCCATGCTTTGTTCGCCGCCGCCACTGCCGCAACGATGGCCCGTTCTCCCCCCTCAGCTGCCTCGCCTCCTTCGACCGCACTAGATTTTCTGGCAGGTGGCCCCAACAGCGACACGTGTGGCTCATCCAAATGAGCTTTTGTAAAATTACGTGGCACTACGGTTGCACATAACATTTCGTAAAATAACCCCAGGAGGTGTCGGTGGCCGTCGTGCTCCGGTTTGGAGGTCTCACGTGTGTTTGGTTAAAATGACGCTAATAGATGTCTTAAAAGGAATTCGTGGAAAAAAAAAGACGTTCGAAAAGTAAAATATTAATTTATTTATTTTTTTAAAAAAAAGATTCGACAATTCCACGTCGGCGCGTTGATGAGCATGAACGCCGTACTTTCTTTTCCCCCATCGGCGTCGTCATTAATGCGGCCGGCTTTCGATTATTTATATAAATGAGAGAATCGTCTCACACTTCACTGAAAAATCACAGAGGATAGAGGGAGAAATTGGCGCTTCTTTGTCGCTCTCTCGTTCTTAACCGACTCTTCCCCGGACTTGCCTGTCGCGATCTTCTCCTTGTCTTTCTCCAGATTTGGGTTTCGAAGAAAGGAGGCCTCTCTCAATCGATTCTTCCTTCTGGTTCGATTGATCTTTTTTCGCCCACGGCGACACCTACCCTCGATTGGAGATCCTCCGATGTCATTACGAAGGCGGACCTTGCTCAAGGTCATCGTTCTCGGCGACAGCGGGTGCGCTTCTAGGGTTTCCTCCGATCTCTCCCCGTTTCCCTCTTCTTCTTCTTTTTTGGCGCTTTCTTTGTTTCCCGTGTTGGGCTGGCGGCTTGGTTTTGCGTCTGATGATTTCGATTTTTGCTCTTGGTTTTAGGGTTGGCAAGACGTCGTTGATGAACCAGTATCCTTTTGTTGGTCCCGACGTGTTGTCGGTCGTGAATGGTGGATTTGTGGAATCTCTTTGTTTTCTTGTTTTTCCCATGGAGCTGTGAGATTCAGCCACTTTGGATGCGGGTTGCTCGTGTTTCCCCTAGTCGCTTTGTGGTTCGTCTTTTTAATCCACCAATCAGCGTTTTTTTTTTTTTTGTGCTTAGCATGTTTGAATTCCTGTGGACATGTGAAGCTACCATCTCCTTTCGCTTTTCGTTTTAACTTTGCCATCTTTTCAATCAGAAACTCTTGTTTGTTTCCAGTCGAGGAGTGATGGACGGGGACATTGACTTTTTTATTTTGACTGTACTGCATTGCGCGATATTCTTTGACTGTTTACGCAGATATGTGCACAAGAAGTTCAGTCAGCAGTATAAAGCTACTATAGGTGCTGATTTTGTTACCAAAGAACTCCAGATTGATGATAAGCTGGTCACTCTGCAAGTGAGTTCCAAGTCAAATGGTTGTTTCATCACCAATGAGTTAGTCACAGTTGATACATATCTTTAACATATACGGGGTGTTTTGCAATTGTAGATATGGGACACGGCCGGACAGGAAAGATTTCAGAGCCTCGGGGTTGCATTTTACAGAGGGGCAGACTGCTGTGTCTTAGTTTATGATGTGAATGTGATGAAGTCGTTTGACACTCTTGATAACTGGCATGATGAGTTTTTGAAGCAGGTTCGTGGCAAAGTTTTCCATTTTGGATCTTGGAGAGGTTCATTTCACTCATTTCTAGCAATAAAAGCTTAGATCACGTTCTTCTCTTTTCCCCCTGCATGCTATTTACCTTCACCTGAAGAACTCCTCTATACGACTTTCTATTTGAAAATCATGCTCTCTGAGATTACGCAGTGGAGATAACATGGTTTTTATTACTATTATCATATCAGGCGAACCCAGCAGACCCAAGGACTTTTCCTTTCATATTACTAGGAAATAAGATTGACATAGATGGTGGCAATAGTCGTGTGGTAAGCACTTGTAGTTGCACTTCTGGCTGAATTCATTTGCTTCCTGCTCCTTTGCTCAGAGATAGCTTCTGTAGGTTTCCGAGAAGAAAGCTAGGGATTGGTGCGCCTCGAAAGGGAACATACCTTACTATGAGACATCTGCTAAGGAGGACTACAATGTTGATGCCTCATTTTTGTGTATTGCTAAAGCTGCTCTTGCTAATGATCATGAACATGACATGTAAGTCGTGTCATATGCAATTGATTGATTCTGGTTTTTATGGTCATCTATTACTCAGATTCATTCAGTATATTATTACATTGGAGAACAATGACTGTAACTCTAGATCCAGGGAATCACCATTTGATTGTTTTGGGCACCAATAAGCAGGAAAACCTTGTGATGTTCTTAATGTTAAATATATGAAATTAAGTGGAAAGGAGAAAACGTCGGTGAGGAACTACAAAACTTGTCTTCCCTGTTCTCTGGGGAGGAGAAGAATGTAGGTAATCTGTTAGCTTTGTCAATTTCACTGAAACACATACAATCTTGAAATGATAAACAGATTTAATTTCAAGCTACGCTTATGATTTAAATCTTCTAATAGCTGCTACAGCCTTGGGCCACTTTTGTTTGGCTAATGTAAATACATAGGTAAGATATGTCATATACGGTATATCGCCAGAAATATGTTTGGCTTTGGACTTTTAAAGGAATCTTAAGGGGGATTTCTCTAATAAGGTAAATTGACCTTCTTCTTCTTTTTTTAGCCTTATCAATGGAATTGCAATCATATGATTTGTAGATGCAGTAATCTATGGCGTGGACATCTTACTGAATGATAAGGAATTGTCCTTCCATTTATGATATAATTACAGAGTGCAACTTGGACCGTAGATAATTAATGTGAAAGAGCTGTACATTGTGATTGTCATTATGGATAAAAGTTTGGAGTGTTCGTCAATCTTAAAGTTTTTATCATTTTTCTCCAATTCATATTTCTCCGCTCTCTTTCTAATACGTACTAGGTTACTAGGTACTTATGTGTTATACTTACTCTGTACCATGTGTTTAGTTTGTTTCTCTGATTCACTGTCCTTTTCCAGGATTTCTTTCTCTTGACTCTGCAAATGTTAGAGATTTTCTATGGTCTGCAAACACAATCTGGTTTTTCAAATAATTGGAGTATTATTGATGGCACTGTACAGGTGTAATTGTTTTTACAAGGTCAATTTGAGTTTAATCAATTAATCAAAACGAAATTTCTTTTTTGAGCTGTAAGGTGAAACAATAGCAATTTTTAGGTATAGGACACAAGACAAGATGATGCATGTGATGGAAGATATCATCATATGTCAATGCAATTAAACATGCATGCCGGTGCCATTTAGGTGCTATCATGACAACACAAGGAGATCAAAATTCTTTAAAAGGATGTGATGGAAAGCGTAGCATGATAGTGCGCAATTTGAAAGATCCGTTCGTAACTTTTCTTAATTTGTTGAACAAGTTGCTTGAAAGTGCTGAGTTCAATGGAATCTTCAATGAGAATGATATGTTTATGATTTTCCCTTAACCATTTACATGGGGCAAAAGTACACTAGAAGTGTCAATATCTTTGTACGAAGATCATTTTAGTGCCAATATTTTTTTTGGATCACTTAAAGGATCACTTTAATGTCAATTCCGGCGAAAAATGATCACTTTAGTGCCAAGTGCCAAGTCGAGAAAAAAAGGATCACTTTAGTGACAACTCGCCGGAATTGGCACTAAAGTGATCCTTTTTTCACCGGAATTGACACCAAAGTGATCCTTTAAGTGTTCCAAAAAAAATATAGGCACTAAAGTGATCTCCATACGCAAATATTGGTACTTCTAATGTACTTCTGCCATTTACATGGTATGCATATACTCTCTCATCTGTTATTAAATATTGGTTGATTTCTATGAAAATTAAAGTTGTTCTGACAAGGCTGATGCTTTGTGGTGTTCCTTCAAATTGCTTGCAGATATTTCCAGGGCATCCCTGATGCTGTTTCAGACTCAGAGCAAAGAGGTGGATGCGCATGCTGATCAAGAATGACTTGAAAAGAATATTATAAATTTTCTGTGAGAGCAGAATTCCTTCATTTTTTGGGATTCTGTTGATATCCCCTGTCATTCCACGCCCTTGGCAACTAATTTTCTCTACCAAGATATCCTGCATTAGCCGCCCTAGCTTTTGATTCCAAAATGTGTAGAATCTCGGCTTCTTGTTCTTTTTGGTTGCAATCCAAAACAGTTTGTTTGAATTTGGTGTATTGTTTAACCCTTTTTTGCCATCGAGATGCCTTTTGATTCAATGGGGAATCGTTATTGAATTGTATTCTATGCTGATATGAGGAGATTATCGGTCATGTGCACTCGTTAGGTATACATGAACAGGAATTGTTTGATGCTAGCTGCTGATATTGCACAAAAGGATTACTTCAGAACTAAGGGAAAAACTAGTTCGGTTTGATTTCTTGTTGCAAATCTCGCAGGACTGACCATTTCAGTCTTATCTGATGTGAAATGCTAGAGGATATTTATATGCATAACTGTATGAATTTAACATGAAAAATACCAAAAAAGTCTTAAATTTATTGTAATTGTGCCAATTCAGTATTGGATTTTATTTTTTGGCCAATTGAGTAGTAAGTTTTTTGGCACAATTCAATCCATTAGCCGGGTCATACTGGCGTGGCAATTTTAGCAATATCTTCAATATTTTTTTAATCTTTATTTATTTATTTTTTGCTGTTCTTTTCATTTTTGTTTGGGCCGGGGGAGGTCGCCAGTCGCTGGGCAAGGGCTTGCGACCTTGACGCGAAGAAAAAGACAGAAAAAAATTTTAAAAAATTGTCACATTAGCATCGGCGGAGTCACGTCAGCAGTAGCCGAAAAAATAAATTGAATTAACATAATTGCAAAAAAAAAAAAAAATAGGACTCAATTGACCCAAAAAAAAAGGATTTTTTTGGTAATTCTTCCTGAAATTAATATACATTTGACATTTTCAAACTTTCGAAGGGTCAGCCTCCACCAGGCGGGCGTAGCATACTAGCAGTGACAGCTTTGCAAGGAAGAAAGACTCCAGTAGCTCGTGAGCCACTCCAATAGAGTAAAGTTGCATAAGCTCATGAAGGTAGTTCAATTGCTAAGTAAAGAAGGTCGTGCTGCATGGATAAACACGTTATGCAGGACGATTCAAAGTAAAAAGAACAAGAAAATCAATGACGGACATGTTAAAGCTTTTAGGAAGCTGTGGGAAGGACTTGGATTACGAGTCGTGCGCTACGTCGTGCTGTTCTCTCCTCGGCTAGTAAATAGAATCCCTTAACCCGCTCCACTCTCAGCTGATATAAGAACAGCCATTCATGTAGAAGTGCCGGACGGGCGGATGGTTCATTAAAATGCTAACCTCATTTTGCACCGGAAACTATTCTAAAAGAGGTTCAAATCCGTACCGTTCATGTATTCATCGGCCTTGGCTTGACATGATTTACGCGTTACTGTTCCCAAAAGAGACCGGTTAATATCTCCATTAGCTAAGCCCTTTCTCAGATCTCTCTGTTTGCTTGAGGTACCGTAGACTCCTATCTCACTGCCTAAACACCTGACAATTCTTACCGAGGGTGTTCGGGAAGCACATAATCTTGCATGCATTGTCTGTTTTATCTTCTTGCAATTGTTGAATCATCCAAAAAAAACCATATTCTAGTAGCAATCAGTAGAATACTCTGTATTCTGCGGGGATATAAAACAAGGAATCACGGAAACATACTGAGAGCAGACATTATACGGAGCTATCCACATGCACAACTTATAAGTCCAACATTGTTCCGACGAAGAGGGGACGAGATAACCTCATGATCATGCACCTTATCTACGGAACCTCATGTGTAAAATTTAAATACAACATAATGACATGTAGTCGTAATTAAGTACACGAACATCGTAAGGTGTCCTAATTTTGATTTAGGACATTACGAACAATCGCCGTGACCCTTCCTGGTTTAGAACATTACGAACAATCGCCGTGACCTTTACCTTACCAGGAAAAAAAAAAAACCGCCGTGACCATGTGTAAAACAGTCGTAGAAAAGCATAGGGATATCGCACACTATTGTACTTTAAACATTCAAGTGTTACATCGTGCATCTGAACTGTGTACGAGTGGCACATCTTTTGCCTGCAAAATTTACTTCACTTCCAAAAAGATTTGTTTACTACCTGTTATTGCTCACTTCACTACAGGAACAAATGTCAAAATAAATCAGTCACCGGCACATCTTTCAAACGAGACGCGAAAACCAAACCAGCATTTGAATGCCGGAGTTGCGTTGCTTCACCAACCATACTTTTTCAGCAAGTCCTTAGTTCTCTTCCTCATGCGAGTGAAAACAATGACTACACATGCTAGGATCCATGGAGGGAAGTTACCGCCAAAGATGTTCAACTTGTGGAGCCACTCTGGATTTTCTTTGGAAACTAATGATATCAAGAGAGCCGTGACTGCTACGCCAACCAAGATCTTGGTAATGGGCTTGACCATAGAGTCCTACAATTGGAACAAAGTTAGTGCAGCGGTCAAACCAGTACATGGGAAATAGCTTGTACAAACTACATGGAGGATCATTCACTCGCAGGGAAACTGGATATAGCGATCTAGCATCATAAGTAACTTCAGTATGCCGTGCTTTTGAGGCAGAAATGACACGCATACATAACTAAAGGGCAATATGATAAGAAAACTCCTCAATCAGTTTGCATTCCGCACAGCAAATAAGCCACGGAAACAGTACTTTCAAATGAAAATGTGTACATGGCGGGCAGGTGGAAACACATGAAGCTCATTCTTTCCATTTCTAGCAAAACTTTTATTCCCGTCAACAGATATTAAGATCGAGAGAGAAAAAAAAAGGGTTTTCCAATCATTGGGATAATATCATCTGGACACCTGCAAGGATCAGTTATCCAAACTTCAACCATCAGTTAGTTCATGACATTTCACACGACTCCAATATTTTTGAAACTTTCCAAAGATCTCGAGTAAAAGTCTAGGGCTGCATTTGGTAGCCGGAATGTCAATTCCTGTTAGGATAGGATAAGAAAAACCCTAGACGGGTTACATGCTATGCTCTGTTTGGAAAAGGATAGTGAATAACAAAGGACATATATTCGGACAGTGTGTGGTGCATGGGATGGGACCGTTTAAACCTTGAAAGCATAAGATATCAATCCCTCTGCAGAGTAATCAAAACTTCAATATTCACCCCCACCTGAACAAAACAATCAGCCGAATTTCGATCTCTGCTTATACAGAAACAACGAGACGTCCACTTATAGCTGGAGATAACCATCAACAGTGCTCTGTTGCAATTGACATAAGCAAGACAGTGAAGTTATCAAAGTAAAGTCCCAAACTTTTCCTAGTAGGTCTGGTGGAATCATTGCATAGTTCCTTTTTCCTTTCTTCAAACAATTCCAAGTACAGACATCACAATTGAAATGACAGAACGTCACACAATTACAGCACCCGCATTCCCATCGTTCAAATTACTCCAAACCGACCCGGAATTGAAAGCCAATTCGAGAAAAACAAGGAACACCCAAGATTCCACAGAAACAGAGACACAAAAACAATAGCAAATCAAGGAACACGGGTGACCTCACCTGGGGCTCTCCGTCGACGTAGATGACGGCACCGTCCTTGTAGGGCAGCATGGAGCGGCCGTTCCTGGGGTTGAACCGGATGGGGACGCCGCGACCCGACTCGGGATTGAAGGCGAAGATGGACTTGAGGCCGTACTTGTCGAGGATGTCTCGGACCTCGAGCTGGTCCTGGTCCCACCCGCCCAAGCTGGCCTTGAAGACGTCGACGGGACCTTTGCCCTGCCGGTACAGGTGGATCTCGATCTCCGGCACCTTCGTCCGGACGCTCCTCTTCGTGGGTGTCGGGTTCCGGGGAGATTCGGTCTCGATCTCTCCGGTCACCTTCGATTCGTCGGAGTCGTCCATCGTGTTATGTTGATGCTTCGTTGCTTTCGTAGGCCGATCATATATGTAGGAGGAAGGGAAGCGCGAGGTTGACCTTTTCCTTTTGTTCTTTCCCTTTTCATAAATAAAAACAATTGTTCTTAAAACGAGAAGAACTTCCAATTTCCCACGTTGTTGTAAGCAGTTGTCATTGCTTTATTACTTTCACATGATAACGAACGAGGATGAAGATTGATTGTCCGTGTTCGTGTAGAGATAAAATCAACTTTCTGAAGCTTAATAAAAAAATTCCGAACTTCTTTTATTTTTTTTACCCCCCTCTATTGAATCTTTTTAGTTCATCCTTTTAATTATAGTAAGAATTGAAATACAAAAGTGAATTTCCTACTTCAATATTCTTCGAAAGAATCGGCTAACATGATATTAAAAATCGTAAGAACAAATAAAATGACTCATAAAATCGAGATCAAGAGATGAAGAGAGAGGGGGTCTAGTGAAAGAGAGAGAAGGTTGTCGACCATGCCGTCACTTATCCCGATCTTAGCAATGATCGTCATGAGTCATCCATGGCCTAACACGATGACAAGGGCACTAGTCTCACTAGTGGTGGTCAATTTCAGGATCGATTCATTTCGAGATTTTTTTTTTTAACTTATCATATCACAATTGATTCCGATTTTTGGATATAAGGACCGAATCAGTCCATCTCGAAACTTGCCAATTGTAGGCCGATTTGAAGGTCCACGTGGAACCATTCTACCCTCTTTTTTCTTCCTCTTGCTTGGAATCAAGTAAAGTTTGGAATTTTGATAAGAAAAATAAACATAACGCTCGGTATAACACTTCAACACATGGAAGCATGTAGTATATATATATATAGGTTTCAAGTTCCATACAGCTAGAATATGGAATCTACCCAATGGAATAGTTTTTTTTTTTACCCAAGACTATCATGCATACCTTGGAATTTAGAAACTACCTTATCGCAGGTTTTAGGATCTACTCACTTTCCACATGCATCCTTAATTGAACAATTGTAGTACATCATTACTTTTAATGACCATAATTTGCTACTACAGTCCACTAATCACAACTCATATTTAAAAACAAGAATAAATATAAAGCATTAACAAAGTAAAAGCACATATCACAAATATCGCTGGAAATGGAAGCTCATATGGGTGGTTTCTGACTGCACATTCATCATCGAATGCCATGAATATCGCCGAATCGTACGAAGACATATACCAAGAAAAACACAAAAATTTATTACAGGTTTTAGGTTCCAAGTTCTTGTGGTACCTAGATCATAGAAAAATACAAAAAAAAAAATTATTACAGGTCACCTAAAACCTGTCCGTCAAAATAGGTTTCTCAATTTTTAAAATCTAAAACTTACCCTACATATTTTAGAACCTAGAACCTGACTGGTGTTGGAGCTGGCAAATACTTCGGGGACTTTTATTTTTCATATGGGGCACGCCCACGTGAGCTTAGGGGAATTGAAATATGATCCGACGACATGTGACTCATGCGCATAGAATACGGGGATCGAGGGCAGCGCTTCCGAAACAGGTGTCCTGCTGCCCGGCCAGCGGAAATAAGCTAATCCCCATGGAATCATGCTCACTCATACTATTAGAGAAATAGCCTCGAATCAGTTTAAATTAGTTCTACTCAAGAACCGAATCAATCAAGGTTGGTTCCCAAATGTTTTATTTAGGAAATAAGCTAATCCCCATGTGAACCGTTCTAGCATCGATGGATAAGGCCGATTCTGCTCGATTTTAATTGAGTTGGTTCTATTATTCACCCCTAAGCCTCTCCATTTTGTGGTCCGAAGTCAAATGGGAGGCCAACCACTATCTCTATCTTTAGGCACAAGGGACCATTAGGGGTGAGCAGTTACTTTGTTCAATTTGGAACAGAATAAATTCTTCATTTTTTTGAAACTTAGAACCCACCTGTCATACCCTCGAACCCGAAACCTACCCCCGTAACAGGTTCCAGGATATTCGAAAATTTGCCAATTTATTTTTTCATTTCTAGTTAAGCAAAATGAGAGACAACACAGCAACTGCTGAGGGGGCTCGTAAAAGCGGATTGTAAAATCATAAAATCTTAATAACGGCCAGAACAACTAAGGAAAACATCATCCCCAGTAAGTAGTGACCCAAACAAAAGGCCATAATGCAATATCAATGATCATGAAGCTTGGCCTGTGGGTCCAACATTGTAGCCCAACAACAACAATCCATCTTGGGCCGTGAATCAAGTCTTCTTGGGCCAAACTCTAAGGCCCATCGAGAGCTCAGTATGCCGGGCGCCTCTGCACTCGCGAGGAGAGAAAGCGCTCCAATGCAGAGCAATGACAACTGCAGCTCGACATCCCTTACCCTACAGGACTTAACGAGAAGAGAACATTCCTTGACCAGGTGCTTCGTCCTCGCTCTTTACGTCTCTTGCCGGCTTCTGCTTGCTTCTTGTTGTCCGTTTCTATTGTCCCTAGCATTTACATGTTGTCAGCTCCCACACACTGCGTGCTTGGTTGGGTGTCCTCGAGAATCGGCATGTACCAGCTAAAAGTTCTATTTTCCCGGTGCCAGTTCCGGTGGTACTGAACCGGGAATCGGCAGTTCCTAAAACATTTGAAACTGAGAAGCGGACCTGGCTCATCAAAATTTGAAACCGGATCGGTGATCGGCAGACCGATTCCACCCTGAAATCACGGACACTCCTATAGCGATCAAGCAATCACTTTGCCATCCTTTGCAGCACCTCACAATGGATTCATTGGATTGTGGTTGCTCTTCTGTAGTTCCTAAATTCAATGCAAGCACGTACAATTGCGTCGCCCCATCACCACCGGGTTAGACTGGCCTCCACGCTTTCTCCTCCTTGGCTTTTCATGTCTCTCCTGAAGAATATGTTGGTTAGCCGTGAGACCTCCTTGCTTTCCCCAACATGGATCTGACGATGCATTCTAAAACATAGCAAGGGCCGGCGAACGGCCGCCAGGGAGGTGGCGGTAAACTCCCTTGCCACCTTCGACTCTCCCGCAATGTCTATGTAAGCAAGCACAGGTCGTAAGTCCGTTTCGATTCACATTTAATCACAGGTTGAAATCTAAACAAACAGCTTCGGCCGCAGAAAGAGGGAGAGGAGAAGCAGCTGCGAAAAGGCCTGAAAGAAGGCACGGACTCGCCCAAGGTACCAATTAATGAGCAGCGTCGAACATGATCAAAGCAGGACAAAATTGCTGTTCTTCAAATATTTTTCGCAGCTTGCTCGAGCCAATCTACGATCAATAAGATCACTTAAACGTATAAAAAGAAGGGTGTTCGGCAGCTCAATATTCGGAGGATTGCTGCGATGTTCCTCCTCTTTCTTCGCTCCTACCACGGCATCGGTTGTTCCACCATGACGATGTGTGGATCATGGCCAACACCGATCTTGCGAAATCGCACGAGGGGGACACCAGCGAGCACAACCCCACCAGGCACCCGATCGCACTCGCCTCTGTCTCCCTCATCAATCCATCAATTCCCCTGTATTGTAGAACATGTAGAGTTGCATAAAAGGCACGGTCGAGATTCGAACAACCTCATGCGAACATGCTTGAACGTGCGTAGTTTGAGGGATCATTCATAGATCACAACTGACTTTATCAATTACAACAACATAAAAATGACCCATGAAATGATCTAACACAGAGAGAAAGAGAGAGAGAGGATGTCAGGAAGATCAGCCGAGTGAAAAACAGATTGTGAGCATGTAATTTGAGGTCCGAGCCAGTCAATGGGAGCATGGATAATGGACAATGAATCAGCTCCCCATCCTCCTCGCATTTTGTGCACTCAGACAGAATCCTTCTGGGATGACGACTAGCAGAAGAGAGCTTGTCTTGTTCCTGTGCTTATCATCCCACGGGCCACCTATTCACCCCAAGAGAAACGTGGCGCTAGCCCATCACAGCCACGTGTAAAGGGTTCAGTTGAGTCAGTACACTTAAACTCCGATAAGTCCGCCAATTTGGGTGCGGTGCCTGAAAAAACAGGAGACAGAAAAAATGCGGTTTCACACGTATCATCGAACGAACGCGGGACCCAATCTCCAGATAAAATATCAAATAAAAGCTTGGAATGCCTTAATTTTCTCAAATAAAATTTCTAAACTTAACATCTAAAATTTCTTTTTTCTTTTTTAAAAATAATGACATGAGATGGATGTTATTTTAAACAAAGACCTGACGTGATCATATCAAATTAAAAAAAAAAAAGGATGAAGGGCATATTCATTCTTTATTTATTTTTTTCTAAACGATTTGGCCACTTCAAAGTATTATTTAATAATATATTGTCCTCTTGTTTGAAATAAGTATCAGTCTCTAGAGAATCAGGACATTCCATGTCTTTATTTCAGATTTTTTTTCTCCCAATTTCTTTAATGCACGGGAGCGATTCGATCTGGATCGAGCGAGAGGAGGAGGAGGAGGTGGGGGACACGCCGTGACCTGCCCGTGCTACACGCGAGGGGACGAAGAAGCGCAGCAGATCTGTACCGCAACGTGCAAGTGAAAAAGAACGTACGCAGTACTGTCTCGATCGACACTCAAGCCCTTATCCTGTGCCGTGGAATCCGGATGCTTCGGATCCAGCCAAGAATCGAGCACAGTACACAGCCCCATCCCCAAAATGATAGTACCGAAAGTCGCAGCTGTAGTACAATGGCGATTGGCCCAACCAACCCTCTATAAGTGTAACTCTGCAATCTCTTCCTCCCAGCTCAGATGACGTTGACCCCCCATCTACACAGCCTTATGATGAAGCTTGGAAAAGAGTTTTTTTCGCGTTGGCAGGGTCTGCGCAAGGCTCAGGGAAATGTCCATTACACGAGCTCCATCTCTTCTTAGCGGGCGAGAGTTATGTTTCATGCAATGGACATTGCCTTGAGCCTTGCACAGACTTGCCATCTTTCCTCCCTTCGGAATCAGAAGTTTAGCGTCCTGGGTTGCTGTTGCTGGTGGGTGTAGAAGATCTGGAAGGTTTCCCGCGTATTAGATTGAGTTCCGGCAAATTACTTGCTTTCGAGGCGTCCGTACCGGGATCACAAGATTCCTTAGCCATTGTCATTCTTATTATGATTATTGCCATGTTCTGTCACGAATTCCAATTGCAGGTGTAGAGACGATCTTGGACGACATGCTCAGAGGTCAGGTGGAGTATTCGGAGTAATGTCGGAATCTGAACTCCTCCTTTCGCCGGTGATGGGAAATCAAGCCTGGCGTGTGGATCACTCCCCTTCAATTTCGCGGAAGTTACAAAGGGCATCAGAGCAAATCTCAGTTTTAAGTTAGTTTATCAGATTCGGTCATCTATTATTCGATATTTGAGCTTTGTACTTTCATCTTTTCAAGTTCTGGTACTAGTACTACCACTTATACATATATATACTAGCAAGATCCTCTTACATCGTACTTGTACGTGCTCAAGACTATTTCAGTCTTACTATTCTAGATATTGCTGTCGACATGGAGTTCTAAAGTGTATCCAAACGCCGTGAAGGATATATCATTTTTAAAAGTCATTTTTCAATAAAATGAACATATTTTTTGGTATTTAACTGGAACACAAAAATGAATAGAAAAATATTTTTCATTCTTTGTAAAAATAACTTCGCCATAGAAATTTAAATTCAAATCCTTCCTTGACAACAGAATTGTTAACACCTAAATTTTCACTATTATTGTCAATAATTTATTTTTCATAAATAAAAAAATCAGGAACTAATCTAAGTTTTTACCAAAATAACTAAATCATCTTTCATATACGATAGCTTATTTTATGCGTTAATGCATTATATTTTCCATTGGATTGGCAGCGGAAGCAGACCCAAAATTGACACGTGAATGGGCCAACACTATGGGGAATTTCGGCTAGGGAAACTGATCAAAAAATTACAAGGTCTCGAAGCTTAATTTGAGCCCCATTTAATGTTTAATTTGGGAAAAATCCTTTTAATTAAAGATGCACATTAATTAAGGAAAAAAAGGCTTTATAGAGTCGAATATTTTAAACGAGAGTTGCGAAATCCTAGTTTGTTCTATATAAATAGAGAGCTTGATTAACAGTATACGTGGAGGCCAATTTCACTGAAAATACTCTGCCACTGGGGGAGAACAGATTTTTTTTTCCAGGCCAAGAGAGGAGACACGCCTCAGGCAAAAGAGAGGAGTTAGTCGAAAGCTCTTGGCCGAGTCCTCCTTTCGTTCGGGACCAATCAGCCCACCGTCGATGCTGAAGCAATCCCGAGGAGCTGCTGCCTCGCTGATCCAGCCGTAGTTCCTGGTCTGCTGCCCATCACCGCTGCCCTGTGTATCTTCAACGACGAAGCAACGACGAAGCTGCTGCCTCGCTGATCCAGTTGCTCCAAATTCAACTAGGTCTTGCAACGACACAAGTTGCAACCTGCTTTACTTTTGTTTGTGATTGCAGGTTTTGGCTTGTTAGGATACACGTGTGAGTTGTGTTAGAAGAGTTATACATTGGAGAATTAATGTGGTATACAGCAGTTGATATATCCAAGTTGGTCCATAACTTATTGGCTTAAACTTTTGAGTAAATGTGTGTCTAATTGGATATATTGATAGGCTTGGACTTGGGCTTTCTCTTGGCGGAGTATCGGACTTCCGCTGCGCGCTCCCAATAAATGATATCGGAGCCCATGTTTGATTGGTGGGTTTCCAATCTGTTCCGGTGGATATCTCAAGAAGGAATCTAAATAAATGGTATCAGTGCCGATGATTGATTGGTGGACTTCCAATCTATTCCAGTGGATATCTCAAGAAGGAATCTATTGACCAGCGCCGCGTTGGTGGATGTTGTGGTGTAGCAACGTGGGCCCGATGGGCGTGGATAGAGATTTAAGTTGAGATAAGTTGGTGCAAAATGATACTTGGATTAAGGGGGAGCAAACCTAACAGTGGAGCAAACCTAACCGTGGAACTCACACGTGAGGTGGAGATTGTTAGAATGCACGTGTGAGTTGTGTTAGAAGAGTCTCACATTGAAAAATTAATGTAGTGTAGAGCAGCCAATACACCCAAGTTGGCTCATAACTCATGAGCTTAAACTTTTGAGTAAATGTTGGTCCAACTAGATATATTGATGGGCTTGGACTTGAGCTCCCTCTTGGCTATCTCCCCAGATGAAAAGTATCGGACTTCCGCTACGCACTCCCAACATGGTTGATTTTTTATTATTATTCTAAGAAATAAGTACATCGTGAGTGCCATAACTTGTGTATGATGTTTACTTGAGTGCCATAACTTGTGTTTCATTTATTTGAGTGCCACATCGAAGTAAAAACTCTCTATTGAGTACTAATTTCGGCAAAAATCGTTCTTTTGAGTGTCACGTCAAGTTTTTTGGGCGTGCACGTGTACATTAAAATATTCAAGAAAATCATCTCACTAGTGCCTCGTCAACTTTTCCGGCGTCCACGTCGGCGATGACACTTAAGTGATGAATTTTTGAAAGTCAATTGAACGAAATGAAAATTATGACACTCAAGTGAAAGTCGTACACAAATTATTGATTAAAAAATAAAGGACTTCCCCGTTTTCATTTGTTGCAGCATTCTTTAGTGTTGACTAGAGCTATCCACTGCCTGCCACGACGAGTTGTCTGCGACTCGGTCAACAAAACCAACGGCGCTTCGATACCGACAGCCAAGCTGAGTAGAGACCCATCGCTGAATAGCCACTGAATCGTTTTGTCACTCGGGAATTTCACCGTCGTCCAATCTCGATCTGCAAGCTTGATCCGCAAGACATCCGTCAAAGTTCAAATTTGGAAAGCTATCTCCAATGAAAGTAAAAATTCTTATCGTGAAATATCTTGTTACCTAACTAGAATTAATTGCATAGCATATATATTTGCATATCTTGCATCAAAGTGGATTTTTTTTTTAAAAACAAATTGATTAGAAAAATTTCCTTTCCTAATCCGCAACTTACCATACAAGAAAGTCCGTTATTAGGATTATTGATGAGATGCTCGATAATGATTTGAGTTTAATCATTAATCATATGATTACGAATTAAAGATTGGATTCAAATATTCGCGAAATATCTTTAAAAATTGATTGATATATCTACTTTTCCTTGATTGACATTGATTAACTTATTCTCTTTCCTTATTTGAATTGGAATTGATTGATTGCAAATATGCCTTTATCTTTTAGAATATATCTGGCCATGTTCGCGTGATATTTTCAAATTCTAAAAGATAATTCTTGCATAAGGAATAGATTGCATCTTATGTAGATTAAATTTGCATTTTTAAGTCTGATTGCGATCTAGATAAGATTCCATTTTTAATTCAAATTGCATTTCGGAAAAAGGATTTTTTTTGTTAACTTTGCATCTTTGGACGATTTCCAGAATAATTTGAGATAAATATCATTCTAGGATTAGAACTTGCATATTTTGGTAAGATTACATGTTTAGAATTTTCATTTTTAAATAAGATAAGTTTAGAGCCAATTTCATGCATAATTTCAGTCCAAAAATTGCTTTCTTCAAGTGTTTTATCTTAGTTCTTCGTCAAATCCGAAAAATCATAAAAAAAAAAAAAAATCTCATCGTGCCATATCATCACGCATTTGACACGTCATTTGCTATGCCATTTAGAATCACATGTTTAAGTTAACTGATTAATTTATCATGTAGATTGCATTCTAGGATTGGTTTAATTTTAAATTGCATGTCATATAGAGTTAGTCATGTAGTCTAATTAAATTCATATGCATTCTCAGCACAGTTTACATGTCATTGCATTTAGAATAATTTGAGCATTGCATTTAGTTTATTTTCCGTAAAAAAAAAAAAGCGAAAACCAAAAAGAGAGAACATTGTCTGGCACATGCTCCTCGCTAATTATCTTGAGTGCTGAGTGTTTAATTGAGCTCCCGTTTGATAGCCCTTGTTAGTGAGTTAGGTTAAAATTTAATCAAACTTGCCTGTCAAATATTTTCATGAAATGGTACCACAAGGCCGTTACAGTTTTCCAGTGTAATCAAGTCCCGGACTCATTATTCTTGGTTTACAGAAATAAAATAGTTCTCCCACTATTTATTTAAGTTTATAATCAATTTACCGTAAATGATTAATGGCGACTCCAATTAAAATCTTGGCATGCTAAATATTGAACGCTAAATATTGAACCCTAAGTTGTGATTTAGTAGAGTTTGGGAGAGCTCGAACTAGGTTAGTAAAAATAATTAATATGATAATCCATCAATCTAAAATGAAATTTTTATTTTCAGGTTGCAACAAGAATACATCAGAAATTGGAAAAACAATATTTTTGGTGTCAAAAGTTGTGTATGGAGTTACGTTGATGTCAAAAGTTTCAATTGGATCACTTAAGTGCTAACCCGGAGAGAAAAGGATCACTCTGGTGCTTTCGACGAGAATTTTGGAGAACATTAATACATGGATTTTTGAAATTTAAAATTATTGGCTGAGCTGGTAAATTTTTTAAAAACCCCATCCACGTGAACTTGAGAAAACGACGTCCTTTCATCTGACGTGGCACCACGTCTTAAAACAGTGCCATTTTCTTCATCAGAAGATGTTATGTAGGGGGAGCTATTGGCTGCCGTTGGGAGAGATGCTAATCTTAGGTTGTTGTCAAGGTAGAGAATAAGTACACCTGGTCATGGCTCCTAAAGGTAATGTCATTGTAAGTTGTATGCTTTATGTTATTCAATTGCTTATTGCGTTTGCATATATATTTTTTTTAATTATTGCAGGGACTTAATCCGACATTAGCTGAGTTAATATCATATGCTGGACATAGGATGTGTGCAATGCACATATATGCAAGCTAGGCTAAGATCTTTAAGGAGACAAGTTACAGAGGCAATTTTGGCAGATAGCAAAAAGCGCAAATATGGCTAAATTTAGAATAACCAAGAAGGGATTGTTAGAGCTGGCAAATGGAGGTTTTGAGGCACTATTTCGAATTGACCCTAAGTGTGGGGAATTCTTCAGCAAAGAATTCAAGTGTGATATTTTCGACAACAACCTCAATGAAACATTTAATGGTAGAATACTTGAAGCCTGGTGCAACCCGATTATCAACATGCTTGAAGACGTACGAGTCATGGTTATGAGAAGGCTGCAGACATAAAGACATGAGGTTGTAAAGTGGACTAAACAATATGGTCCTAAGATTGCAAAAAAATTGGATGACAACCTAGCTGCCACTATGTTCAATCATCCAACATAGAATGGAGATGATGATTTTGAGATCATGAACAATAACAATATGTGTGTTGTCCATCTAGAGAGGAAAAAATGTTCATCCCAAGCTTGGCAATTAACTAGTATTCCTTGTGCACATGCCAATTGTGCAATCCAATCGAAGCAATAGAACCCAGAGGAATATCTATATGAGTATTACAAGAAAAACACATATCTCCGTTTTTACAAATTCATGATGCAACCTCTCAGATTGAGCAAATTTTGGGAGCCAATAGGTCGTGAAGCCCCCATACCTTTGCCACTGAAAAAGTTAATAGGAAGGCCAAATCGGAAATGAAGAATAGACGCGGAGGAGGTGTCAAGTAAGAAGATGAGCAGAAATTGTGGAAAGACGAAGTGCTTCTATTGCTATATGGAATGACATAATAAGAAAGGTTGTCATTTGAAGAAGCAATATCAACAACTGCCTATTGATGGACCAAATGTAGGGGCAGCTAACTAAATGGCCTACTGGAGAGGCATCTATAGGGCCAATTACTGAGCCGACAGTTCAATAGATGAAAAGGAAAAAATATCCAGTAAGTTGAACAATTAGTTTTATTTATAGACTTCACATTTGACTTTGTGACTTCTTTTTATGTCTTTCTTAGGTGAAAATAAGACAAACTACTTAGGTTGCTGAAAGTGAGGCAGTACAACAGACAAGAGGGGCTCTTGGTAAAAGTATTAGGCAATGCGGTTATGGCATCTATACAGATGAACGTACTGGAATGATTATTTTGAATGTAAGTTTTGTAAGACTCGTGTATTTCAATTATTGTATTTCATATCGTTGACCATGTGATTTTTGCTGTAGCATGGGCTGAATATCGTGATTTTTATCACTCAATGCGGCCTAACTCAAGAGTCCAGTGTTATGCCAAGGAAGAGTGCTCCAAAGAAGGAAAAAAAAACTGTTGCAACTCTAAAACAACCACCAACTAATAGAGCTCGTGTGAAGAAGGTGCATGTAATAACAAGGGCAGTTGAAGTACCTGCACCAGTTGAAGAACCTGCATGTGACAATGATGAACCACCTGCAACCTAGTTCCAGAACCTAGATGATGAGTTAGAAAGAGTGCAAGGATCATGAATCAAGTCAAAAAGCCATAAAAAAAAAAAAATCTGGGGGGATGGTGGATATTGACCGAGTTAATGTTATGTATTTTTTTGTTGCTTTTTCACATGTTTAATGGGAGGTGATCTTTTGTAAGTAAAGGATAGTTGACATGACGGATAGATGTTTTGAATTGTGAACTATCTGTTGAATGCCAATGGCAATGAAGTTTTTATCAATAGCTGCTGGTGTGATAAGTTGGCATGAATGATGTTTTTGTTTTGTTGTTCTTGGCTAATGTGATGCTGCTGATGTTGTGTCGCTGGTGTAATGTTGCTGGAGTTTTTGTCTGTGTAGTTAGGTTATGCTTGCTCTAAGCACTATTGGTGCATGTGCAGCTTCGAATTGCACACCAGCAGCAGCTGGTGCAAGCTATTGCAGTACCAATGCAGCTGCGCCAATCAGCAACAACACTTGCAGCTGCTATTGAAGTGCAAATAAAATTGGTTCATTTTTAAGGGTTCAAGTGGAATTAAAGTGGGTTCGAGCAGTAGGATGATTGAAGCAGCTACTGTAACAAGTTCGAGTAGCGTTGAAGTAGTAATTATATAAACAGTATTGGCATTGAAATGACCATTTTCACTAAAATTTGGTACTAAAGTGATCATTTTTATAAAAACTTGGTACTTAAATGATCACTTCAGTAAAACATTGACACTGTAATATTAAATTTTTGGGCATGACTAGCACTTGGCAAGCTACTACTTTTTCATTTGACCATCATTTGCAGCAAAAAATGCAAGGGGTGATTGGTTCCAGGATGGATGGTTTTCACCCTAGAATCGAGAACTGCCTATTGGGGATCAGTTCCACAAAACGTGAACCGTGAACCATTAGCTCGTTTCGTGGATTCACCCGAAAATCGAACCACCGATCCGGTTCCTAGTTGCATCTCGGTTACGGTCCTACTGAGCACCAACATCAATTAAAAAAATAAAAAGAAACCAATCTCTAGAGGTTGAAGGAGATTTTTTTTTAATAATGCAAGATAATAATGGGAACAACGATTTAATACCATCACTACATTAAAAAAATTTCAATATGCAAGATAACAAGCATTGTAATATTTACAAAAGTTAGTTCAAAAGAATATATATTTTTATAATATAAAATAACTGGTCCGAATGGGTCGGTTGGATGGTTCTCACTCGAAATCGAGAACCAAATCGATACCTGCCGGTTCCAAAAAATTGAAATCGGTATCCGGATAGTACCCGCCGGCTACCATCCAAAATCGACTAGTTGGGTACGGTCCGATACGGTTTGAGTGGATCATGAGTTTTTTTCTTACCTCTAAAAATTGCAGCTACTAGCAAATCACCAACAACTAATATCTTATTCACCAACAAAACAACGGAAGTTGACAATGCACAATAACTAATCTCAATAAAACTTATAAATTTGCTCATCCAATGAATTGCAACCTCAACTTCGACCAAAAGTAGATAGCAAGCTCTTATTCCATACAACAATTAGGGAAAAACATCAAATCAATAACACATCTATAAATTACCCTTCACAATGTTTCATTCATCTTCAACATTGTAAACTAAGAAACCTATTCTCATTGGGGCCTTTACATTTGCTCATGAAATAGGCTACACAACAGAACAATAAGACAATCAACACTCGAGAACAAATTCTTTCAATTTTCATGCTTAAAACTTCCTTCTTCAAATGGTTGGCCAAAGATGCTAAAACCTTATTTTCAGGTTGAGTGAACATCAACATTCTCCAACTTGTCCAGTAATGTAAGTAAATGTTGATGTCATCCTTCAAGAAGCTCCAATATCACCTCAGTTACTTATTCGGAGAATTTCGCATCTACCCATTTGAAATATTTGCATTTCAAGCCTTCTCTATACCTAACGCATCCATTGAATCATCTTCCCAAATTCAATCGAGTCCAAGATGTATTTATTGGACTTGATAACCTACAATAACAATCGCTTTCTTCACTTCAAGAAGAATTAGGATTAGGATTTGATGCGCTGCTAAAGTCGCTTGTGAAGCCCTCCATTTTCAAGTATGAGTGGTGATTTATTTGGGGCATATCGAAATTGGGCATAGGATTTGAAATTGTGGATTTTTTTCTTCAATAAGTTGATTTAGGGTTCTTATTTGAAGAAACATGTTCAAAACGTCGACGTGAAAGCTTCTGCTGTTGATTGGACTCTCCGGTGGCCACTTGAACTTCACTTATTAATAAAACAAGACATGTCGGTATTCCGACGGACCAAATCGGATGTGGCACTAAAATGATCATTTTTTCAAAACTTAGTACATGAGTGATCCGAATGAAATTTTTGACACCAAGATTACTTTGTACACAACTTTTGATGCCAAAAAGTGTTTTTTCCCTCAGAAATCAGGATAAAAAAGTCTCGAAGGAAACTAATGGTGCGTATGGTAACGATCCAGAAAAAGTGTTTCTGTTCCCAAAGTGTTTCCGAAATACTTTGGGAACAGAAACGCGTACGGTAAAAAAATATTCTCAAAATGTTCCGGAAACACTTTTCAGAAAAAAGAACACTTTTGAAGCATAATTGAGGAACAACAAAGACTTGTTTATGTGTTTCCGAAACACTTTTTAGAAAATGTTTTGGAATATTTTTGTCAAAAAAATGAAAAATTCTAAAAAATTCCAAAAAATTCCAAAAAATAGGAAATTGCCACAATCAACTGGCCATGACCTGTTTCGGGTCTTTCGACCCCCGATCTTTCTAGAAATGACAGTTTTGCCCCTCCGGCAAATCGTCCCCAAAAAAATTCATAAAAAATAAAAAAAAATCCCAAAAAATAGGAAATGATCGTACTACGATCAACTGGCCAAGACCTATTCCGGTATTTTGATCCCCGATTTTTCTTAAAAATGGCGTTTCGCCCTTTCGACAAATCGTCTCCAAAAAATTGAAGAAAATCAAGAAATTCAATTCTCAAAAATGGGAAATGGCCACAATCAGCTGGCCATGGAATATTTTGGGTAATTTGATATCCAAACCTTCCAAAAAATGACGATTTCGCCCTTTGAGCAAATCAACCACAAATCTTCCCATTTTACCCTAGGCCTTTAATCACGGGTTTTCTAAACCCCTAGGGCTATGTTAGGAAACCCTTATTGTGAATTGATATGCGTTGACATGGTTCATTTATGCACTTGATTGGGCTTTCATTATATTGATTGTGATTGATAGGACTAGTCTTCCAATCTGCATGAAACCCTGAATCAGACTTATCTCACCTAAAATTGCGCCTCCATGAAATCTTAGTTAGGAAAATCATATATGCTACTGGAGAGCGAGCAATAGGAAGAGGTCAAAAATTGATACTGTCGGATGATGAGGACAATTGTGAAGATGATGGTAATCATGACTATGGTGATCTTGTCTATGCATATGGGTGTACAGAAGAAGAGGTTGCTGATGATGTATTAGATGTGTAGGAAAGTGAGATGAACATGCTTAGGAAAAGCATTGCAAATAAAATGGCAAGTGACTACAATATGCCTGCAATTCTATGACTTTGTATTTTTCTATCATGTAATCATATTTTTAATTACTTGGGAACATTTATGTATGTCTCATAATTTTAATTTTTTCTATCAATGGAAAACATATTTGATATTCTCATTATTTAATTTCAAATTCAACTTGTCTTTTAATTTATTTTATAGATGCTCTTGTCCATATTGTATTTATAAATCGTGCATAATATTTGATTTACTAAATTGAATGAGATTTAATTTAATTTTAATATATATATAGTCGCCTTAATTAAATGAAAAAAATTGAAATATTTTTTTTTCGGTTACCATATGCGTTTCTGTTCTTTTTTTGTTCCGAGAATAGAATTTTTTTGCAGTTACCAAACGTGTTTCTGTTCTCAAAAATTGTAGCCGGCAACAGAAACACAAAAAAAGTGTTTATGTTCCAAAAATTATTCCGGGAACAGAAATGTTACCATACGCACCCTAAATGTTTTCACACAATTTGAGACCGGAAACGACAAATCTTGACCAGAAAACTTGTTCATCAAAATCCACCAAGAGAGAAGATGAAATCAGATGACACGGCTCATCGAGTAGGAAACAAACAACATACAGAAGATGAAATCAATATCTCGAGTGGTTCAGTTCAGTCCCACAAAGCCCATCCACCAAAATTCATTTTTCTTCGGTTTTAGAAGGACATTTTCGTTGACCGGAAAATAGTTTCTTTGATCACATATTTTTTGCCCCCCAAATACTAGAAATCAGAGAAAATGTTTTCCATAATAACTTTTTCCAGAAAAAAATGAAGCTTAAAATGAAAACCCAATATATTTACCAAAAAAAAAAATGAAAACCCAATATATAAAATTGAAACATTCAACCCATTTAGACTTTGTTTCTTTCGCGAAAAATCTCATATTTCTAAAAAATGCTTTCTAGCAAGTCATTTTTCTTGTTGTCACTTCCCCGGATGTTTTTTTATGTTAGTTAAAATTTGAAAATGAACTAAAAAAGATTTTTTCCCGTTTAATATGAAAAATATGATTTGATTTTCCTCATTGCATTCACTTTAATAATTTTTATATTTTTCTTTGAAAATCAAATTTTTAATTATTTGCTTTTTTTCTTTTTTTCTTTTTCCTTTCTTTCTATTTTGATTTCCTTCTTCATTGGCTGGTCGTCTTGGCCGGCAATCGGCCCCAGGTGAGGTGGAGCCTCGGGCCTTGTCGATATGGCGAGCTCGAGTCTCGCTGATTGGTCAGGCGTCAAGCTTCGACGTTTTCTAGGGAGGCTCAAGTTGGCCTCGCAAGATTCGGCAAGGTCAAGCCCACCCTAGCCTCACTCGCCGGCCTCGCCGCGCGCAAGCGATTGTGGCCGGTCAAAAATATTTGCCCCACTTTTGAAGGAGTTTTTCATGATTAGCTTATTTCCGCGAACGAAACACCGAAAATTTCATTAAATAATTTTTTGAAAGTTATTTTTCGCGCACAAAACTGAATGTAATATTTCAAGCACGTGCAATGAGACGAATTGGGGAGTGACGGCCTTTATTTAGAAATCTGATGAATGCCCCCTTGAGACTGCGCAGCGACAAGACAACCCAACCAGCGATTCAACTGGCAGAGAAAAAGATGTCTCGTTCACGCTGGAGTCCCGCTATCCCTTTCGGCACTTAATATCTGATAATCGCATCCTCATTCTTAGCACAAAGTGAGACTAATTCCGGGTCACCGGGCTATCGTAGAACAACGAAACACTCGATGTACACAGCCTACCAAGATGATCTAGTGATAGCTGATGCAAGAGGCCGAGAGGTGTTAGAAACTTAATCGGAGAAGAGCCTGATCTGATCCGTTTGGTCGTCGAAGGGCTCTAAATAAGTCGCGAAAGAGGCTTCGCAAGCCGGCATATTTGGAGGAGGGCTCCGGAGGCTCGTCTCTGGAGTCCCGCCGTTCTTCACTATCATCACCGTGCTCATGCCCCAACTCAGGTGTCGGTCCAAATGGCAATGCCAAAACCATACTCCTGTTGCATTTCATTTAGAAAAAAAAAAAAAACTTTAGCATCTCCGTTTGATACTTCAGTTTTCTACTGGCGAGAAATGTCGCAAGATGAACTCACCTGGGTTGCTTGCTTTGAATCTGATGGTAACCCATCCGTTCTTGGGTACTCCGATCGTGTTCACTTCCAAAGGGTCATCGTAGTTATATGTCAACGGGTCGGTGTTGTTGTCGAAGTTTCCGTAGCCCGATCCCATGACGTAGAAGCTGTACCCATGGAGGTGCATGGGATGGTTTTCCGACGCGTTCAACACCTCGGTCCCTTGGAATGTTATCTCCACTTCCTCGTTGTACTCCAGCATCTTCACTTTTGTCGCCTGTATCGGTACCGTCGTGTTGAAGGGCAGATCCGATTGCGTGAAGTTGAACATCGTCGGAGGCCAGTTGGGGAAATCCGGGGTGTAGTATCCGCTCAAGTTCCTGGTTCATTTTATTGATGATTCGTAGGCTTAAAGGATCCACCATCCAAGAAATTGAAGTTCTAGTAATAGTGTACGCATACCTGTAGTAGGCAAGAAGTACATCAGTTGAGGGGTTCAGAAAACTTATGTTGTTCAAGCTTGACGAGAGCCGATTCCCGTCAATCCCTTCGCACGATGCGTTCGGGCAGATGATCTGATTCATCTCGACCGAGATGTACATTTTCGTGGTCACGTTCATCGGCACGTCTACGGGGTGCTCCGCGCTGGCTAGGCTCCTTAGCTTCCCCAAAAATATGTCCGCTGCTATGAAGTCCTCGTACGTGGGCAAGCTACGAGGGAAGACGGGATTGGCTGGCGCGGTGTAGTTGCCACTGTACATGAAAATGGCGGTGACGTTGGTCTTGTCGTAGTCCGTGACGTCCGGCCGGGCCGAGTCGTACTGCCTGATGGCAAGGTAATAGTGGCCCGGGGCCTGGTTCATCGTGACCAGCACGTCCATGGTCTGCCCGGGGCTTATCACGATGAAGTCGACCGTCACGGGCTTGACATAATTGCCGTCCAACCCCACAACGGTCATGTTGTGCTCGGCGATCGCGAGGAAGAGTTCCGCGTTCAAGTCTGCGTTCACGATGCGGACGAGGTAGGTCTTTCCGTAATCAACCACCCTGCGGTAAGTCGAATCTGCGAGCCGGCAAAAAACAGCCGATCGTAGCTTAGTTTGGTTTCCGATCAAGTGCCCCTCGTGGTAATCTATTAGGACATTTCGAGTTTGATTTCATGGCTTACTTCTTGAGCAGTCGACAAAATCGCCGGGTTGACCGTTGATCACATAGGAAACGGAACGAGGAGTGTCTGCCCCAGTTACCATGTCCTCGGCGACTTCTTGGTTAACATCGATCTTGTACCATGATCCTAAGAGACGTCCGAGATTGCAGACAAGAACGAAGAGGATTCACAATTCAGATTGAGAATGCAAGAAAGATTCATAAGTTGAGATATCTCAAACTTTTTCGATAACACCCAGTCGACTCACCGAGAACGATAATCTCTTCATCATCGGGCGCTGGATATGGATAGGAGGTCCCGTCGCCCGGATAGATAACTATGGCTCCGTGGACGCTCGATCGGGTCCAATCACTATGCGCGTGCCACCAGAGAGTTCCTTCTTCCCTTGAGAATATGACCTCGTACGTGAAGTTACTCCCCGGCTGTATTGGACACTGGGTGATGTATTCCGGACCATCTGACCATGGATTCCTGGGTTGCTTCACCCCATGCCTGTAAAATAATTTGATTAAGTGCAAATTACCACAGTCGATGCGGAAAAATTTTGAGTTAAAACTGAAAAAGGTGGAGGGCATTACTTCCATTTAATAAAGTGAAATTGTCTCACATACATCGGACATAACAAATCACTCAATGACACACGAATTATTTGTATTGCGACTTGCGAGTACGTCATAAATGGAATATATGTTTGTTGAGTCACCAATCACCATAGGTCTGCGTCACCCTCGCCGGGTTCGCGGAAATTAGTGTTTCGGGTCTCCCACGTGGTAAATTGACATCAGTTGGTCATTACCAACATTAACTTAATGGTGTGAAGTGTTTAATCGTTGGTCAACGAACTTAAGTTGGTCTGACTAACGGTTGGACGTCTCCATCTTAAATTTCATCGTTTGATGCTCAATTTCAATGATTGACATTGCGGTTTCATTTAATGCTGAAACGTTTCTTGTAATAGTTAATTTCGATGGTTGATATTATACTTTTATTCAATAAGGACACCCCCCTTTTTTTTTGTTAATAAATTGCCCTTTGCGGTTCCCAATGGAAAATACTCATTATATACGGACACACACACATATATATGTAATAATTTTGGAATGTTGGTCGATCCCCTCGAAATGAAGGACAAAAATAAACTGTATGGTATCAATCGTCAACTATCGAACCCGTATATTCATCATCAGAGTTGCACGTGCTTACTTTTGGGCTACATGGGTCAATAGTGACCCTGAAGTCAATGCCGTGACTAGGGAAATTGATATATCACATACCCAAATCCCAAATCAAATGGAAATGAGATCAACTCATGTAAATCAAGCTATGGCTATTCCGAGGTTTGGATCCATATTCTGCCCGGTGGAGTTAAGCCCTAAATGGTCTATATGATGGATTGATACAAGTCGATGCTAGATGAGTGTATTGGTCGATAGACATCAATAGAATCCTTATATCTTTAACCTTACGATATTCAACCTCAACCTCACAAATGAAATATTTTCTATGAGGAACTTTTTCTGGTAATAACATTTTGCAAATGGATAATGTATTTGTCGAACGACCGAACCAGGCAGCCTGGCTTGCCGTTTGATTCAATATCCAAATCACATCAAAACAACCCCTGTTAGGAGCAGCATGGTCTGCTGATCTTAGTTTCTTTGGAACCAAGTCCAACCATCAAGACCGCACCAAATCAGTAATTAGAAAATATTATGTTTTTCTTTTTAGTGGTAAGTATCTTTTGATGCATGGCCAATTGACCAATGAAAACAATCGACTAAATTTTACCTCCAAAAGAACACACACACACACACAACAAACAAGATGGTGACAAACGAAAAGCGGGTCGGATTCAATGGATGGTGACCCCATAGTATAGAACGAGATCAGCTGAAGGTTCTTACCAATGGATGGTGACCCCATAGTAGCCCTGGTTGTACACGTTCACGAACACAGTGTCCCCTTTCTGGACTCGTATCGCTGGCCCCGGGAAGCTGTCGTTCACCACCAACATGCTCTTCGTGCTGCACAGCCTCGTGTAGTTTTTCTCTCTCAGCTACACAGTTCAACAAAACGCCCCCCACGGAAAAAAAGAAACAAACGATCGCGTTATCTTTCGACGGTGAACTTAAGGCACGAAGAACAGAGCACAAAAAAAAAATTAAAAACAGGGGAAGAAAAAACAGAGTGGTCAATGCTCTCAGTTCAGAAACGTGGAAACAACGGCGCATGCATGCAAAATCCGGGAATGCCGCTTACGACGAAATCGTAGTAGTGGACTTTGGCGTGGGCGGCGCGGAAGAGGAAGGCGGCGGCGACGAGGAGAGAGAGCAGGGCCGAGGCAGCGCGAGCACCGCGGCTCTCCATCTTCATGGGATCTCTCGCCTGTTTCCTGTGGCCGTGGGGGGACCAGGGAAGAGAGTGGCAACTTTAAAGACAGAGGACCTTCGAGAGTCGAAGACGATGTTGATGGGTGCGGGGGGAAGGGGGAGGTTGACGTAAATACGGGGAGGCGGAGGTGGTGCTGGAATCGCCATTTCAAAGCCAGAGGAGGGGAGGGCGGCTGATTCTCCTTCTGCTTCGGCGTGTCTGGCACGTGGGGGATGACTTCTGGTTAGAGAAGTTTAGATGAGGAAGGGAACGCATCGATGGCTGTGGAATTTTGTGGCTCCGGCATTCATCCCCCGTCTAAGAGTTTTTTAATATCTCGTTGGGCATCACGTGAGCGTGGCCGGCGTCCGTCTCGCCGAACCTAAGACGCGCACTTTGTGCATATGCTTTTTAGGAAATTGCAAAGAGTTTTCGGTTTGAAGGAAACATGACATCGTCCTTGAAAAATGTGTGTTTCTCTTATGTTTCTTTGAAAATCGTGTTTTCTTTTTTTTGGGTAACTTAACTGTGCCGAACCCAAGTGAAAATTGTTAGAATATATTTAATATTCATTGTGGGCTTTGTTAATTGTTAGTTTCCAATGCACCCATCTTTGAGTTACCAATGTCTACAACTTCTTTGGATCCTTCTGAATTACGCCCTGTAAGAACTTTGTGTCCAGTAGATCACAATAAAGGCATCTGCAGTAGTTGTATTAGTCCCTTCCTCAACAGCCGGTGCCTTGCCTTTGTCTGAAAAGTCTAGAACCTTTTGTAGATCAAACTCTCCAATAGTCTGAGTACGGTCTTCATCTGAAACTTTTTCAAACTCAACTACAACTCGTTCCTTCTCTTTGGAGATCTATTCTCTGACAATAGCAATTGATTCATTCAACAAGTTTTGCTCCCCCTGAGCAGTTGCATTATCTTCTGTGGGTTGCAAACTTTGAACAGTAGTGTGCTCCGTCTGAGCAACAAACTCATCCTGTCTTTGGCCATCATTGGAGGTTTCAGATTCTATTCTCTTCTCTTCTTGAATCTCTGTTGTTTGATCTGGAATCATTGCGGCAACTTTCATACCCTCAATGAGAAATCCTTCAGGCTTGTCAACCTGCATATTATTCTCTAAAGCCCTTGGACTAGGGATAGGCTCATTACCATTTGGGGCATGTTCAAGCTCATTCTGAGCAACACCTAACTCCTCATGCTGTGCCCCAAGGAACTCATCTTCCTTTCCTTCTGCAGATTTGTCTTCATCTACAATATCCTCTTTCCACATCTAAATGTACTCTTCTTGGGCATTATTCCTTTCTTTTTCTGCTCTCTCAACAAAAGTTTACTCCTCATCAACATCCTTGCTCTGTTCATGAGTCTTATGGAGGTCCTCTTCTTTGTCCTTAGGATCCTCCTACTTATATGTACCCTCAGCATTTCCAACAACATTTGCTGCATCCTTATTGACATCATCTATTTGAACTTCAGGTGCATCTGCAGATGAGATTGATGGAGTGCCTTTAGAGTCTGAATCTTCTGATTCAACTTCTTCTTCTTCAATATCCTCTTCTTCTGAGGACTCAACCACTCTGGCTTTTCATATAATATTTTTTCTTCTCTTGGCTGATCTCTTTGCAATCTTCTCCTCAAGCTTTACAAGAACAACATATTTGTTCTTATTTAGCCACCCACTGGCACTAGACTTGAATCCCATTTTCTAAACCATTGACGCTCCGGCAACCATACTTGAGCCTCGTTCTTAATGAGTTCAGTAGGGATCTTGACTTGTGGAAGCTCATAATTTGAAAAATTAACCCTACATAGGGTAATTGTCCTTTCTACTTTTGAACATTTCTGTACATGTGGAGAAGAACATGTGTGCCAGAGAGAACTTGTACCCTGTCAACAGACTCCACATCATCTTAGCCCATACTTTGAAATATCAAATTTTAATGCAGCCCAGGGTCTCAGACACTCAATAACAACCTTGTGCATTACAATATGCTTCAGTGGGAAGTCATTGTAAGCAATGCGTGCCTTTGATTCTCTAGAATAGTTCTCTCTTCTTCAGTACCTACAAGTAGAATGTAACTCACTATTTTTTTGGTATCTAGACTTTCTTGGGTCCATTTGAGTTAGTCGCAATTGATAACTTTCTATTGACAGTCTCCAGACTTTCAAATAATTTTTTTTTATTATGATCAAAATCCCCACAGATAACACAAGGTTGTCTCAGATAAGACCTTGTGAACTGCTTATGAAAATGTTGTCTATATGCGGTTCTTGAAGGTTTTCGCAAAATCCTGTAGTTTGCTTTGGAAAATTTATTTTTGAGAACCAGATCAAATTTGTCGTGGTACCTGTTTGAAAATAATATTTTCCAAGGTTGAACTCTGGAAAAATATTTTTGAAATATTTTCAATTTCCATTTTCAAAGAATCGTTTTCTTTTGAAATCAAATCACGATTTTCCTTAATATGATGAAATTCCTTCTGCAAGAATTCAATCTTATATTTTTTAGAAACATCTTGCTGTTTCAAGGAGAAAACTTTCTTTTTTAAACCAGAAACCTTTTTAAGAGCCTCTTTGTAATTTTTGCATAATTCATCTATATACTTTGCAACCTTATTAGGTATTTCAAAAGTACATATCTCAATATCTGGTTCTGAATCTGAGTCTACGTTTGAACCTGACTTTGCCATGAGGCATATATTTGCATAGTCATCCTCATTATCTTCATAATCACTCAAAGTTTCCGCCTTTAATGCCTTTTTTTTTTTGTATTTTTCATACTTGATTCTGTCTTTCTTCAGAAGAGGGCAATTCGGTTTGATACATCATGCCTTCTTACAATGGAAGCATATTACATCTTTGTTTTCCTATTTATCATTGCTTGATTGCCTTTGATCATTCTGTTTGAATGAATTCTTTCCTTTGAAATTTCTACCTCTTCGAGCCATTTTTCTGAACTTCTTTACCATGACTGCAATCTCCTCATCATCTTCATCTTCATTATCTGAATCAGACAATTCATGGCTAATTTCAAATTTTAATGCAATTCACTTCTTACCTTTAGAGTTTCTTGTTTTGTTTGCACGCTCTGTCTCATATGATTGTAGAGTTCCAACAAGCTAATCTACAGACAATGGTCTAATTGTCTGACCCTCTTGTATTGATGTTCAATATAATTCCAGTCATCTGGAAGTCCTCAAAGGATCTTCCTGACTTGCATTGGTTTAGCAGCTGGAGCACCTTACCTTGCAAGGCCACTTGCTAGTATTTGGAATTTGTCAATCATATCTGCAATGGACTCATTTGGTTTCATTTTGAAGGCTTCATAATTGCTCAGCGGAATGCTAAGATTAGTTTCCTTCACTCTATTAGTTCCTTGAAACGTGACATGAAGTCTATTCCATATAGTTTTTGTTGATTCTTCTTTTGCAATGCGATTATATAGAGGAGTAGATAAAGTACATAATAACGCATGAATAGCTTTAGAATCAAGTCCTTGTCTTTTGATTTTTTCAGCATCTGACAACGTTGTTGTAGCATTTGTACTGTTGTTCGTCTCATTTGTAGTAGATGGAGTTGTTGTGACAGCAGGAACTATTCCATTGACAACCACATCCCACATCAGATCATTTGATGCCTTGAAGAACTACTTCATTTTGTTGCACCACATGTTGTAATCCTTTTCGTCAAAGTATGATGGTTGTTGCCATAATACGAGTCACTTGTTTCTGATAAATTGTTGCTAGACATAGTAGGTCGTTAACTCTGAAGTATATCACTTCAATATAATAAGCAACCTGCTCTGATACCAATTATTATATCTATCAATATCATCTAGAGGGGGTGAATATGTGATTCTGAACAATTTTAAAACTTAATGCGGAATTAATGATAGTTTCAAAACACAATCTGAGTTGAATAAGATAACGTGCAATTGAAATAAACATTGTAATAAGAGTTCAGGGAAGAGAAAAACTGCACGTAGTATTTATAGTGGTTCGGCTTAGCAAGCATATGTCCACTCTCTCACAATGACAACCGATTGGTTGGATTCCACTATATGAGTCAAATAAGGTTACAAGAGATATCGCTCTCAATCACTCATACAAAACGAGTGTAGCTCTCTTGGAACATGTATGAGATTCTGAATAACTCAAGCACTTTGGAATAGTACATACTTGACATCCTCAGCTGGACACCATGGATCTCCCTTTTATACTCATTTGCTTCCAAACTAGTCATTGGACAGTTTTTCAAAGAATCGTTCTTCAATCATTGATTGGATGTCATCAATCGTAATTGAATGAGACTGAATCCCGCAAGATATAGTAATTGTTGGAATAGAGTCAGAACTCTTCAAATTCAGTCTCCCATACAATTGAATCATCAGTTTTCATAAGTAGAGTTAATTCATATATTCAGTACACCTTATCCTGAAAGGTATTGTCCAATCAAAGATATTCTCCTCATCTGACTGGAAAATAATCTTGTCAATAAAAAATTACAAACTTTCATAGGAAAAATCGTCAATATCGAAAACCAGCCAACGTGGGTCTTCAGAATCTGTCAAATAGATATTGCAGAGTCTGAACATTATTCAGAAGCAGTCTTTAGAAGAATAGACTCTATGAATCTAAACTGACTTTCGAGCAATGATTCTGAGCCTCAATAAAGTCCTGCTGACATGTCACATAAATCTTCAGAAGAATAATCCTTCAGAGGAAATAAACTTTTCCATCTGAACGACTTCAGAGCAAAAACATAACAACTGCCATTTGAGTCTAAATGTCAGGTTTGGATCAATATAAGCTTTGTTCACATGTTCATCCCAAATAAGTTTATAAGGATTAAACAGATTCTTTCATAATAACGATAGTTTTGTCAGAATCAAAATAATCAGAAGGAATGTTTTCTCAATAGAGTCTACTCCTCAAGCAATTTGGCTTCCTTAATCATGGTTCCGAAAACCGCCTAGTCGTTTCTTGACCTTAGAAAGCCTTGGTTCCTCCGCGGCGTAAGTTCAACCATGCAGTGGCATAAGATAATCCTCGCTCTACTCTTATCAGGACTGTGGTGGGACAACGGTAACAGACATTATTCATGACCCTAAACAACCATATTGTAGGTGAACGAAACTCTTGTAATAACGTTCAAGAAGGGTGGCACACTTCCTTAGAGTAAACAATTCCAGGTTCCTTTTAGATTTTACTTGGAACCTGAAACTAACTCGTTGGAATTGGTTCACTATTTTTTTTTTAACCTGAAACCTACTCTACAAACCCTAAAACCTAAAACTTATCATGTCAAAGTTCGAGGGTTGGTTTCAGGGTCTACCCACTGTATTCTTTAAGCGATTGCCAGTGAATTATCAACTTGACCATAAATTGTAATTATACGCACGAAAAAAAAATCAAACATTAACAAAGTAAAAGTTGCAGTCATGGATATCACCAGAAATGGAAGCTCAATTGATTTCAGATTACACACTCATTAGCATACGTCAAAGAAAATCGTAGGATCGCACAAAAACATAGAAGAAGAAAAACACAATGACTTGTTTCAGATTTCAGATTTCAGTTTCTCACGAAACTGGCTCCCCAATTTTTGGAACATGGAACCTATGACGCATACCGTAGTATTGCGCGAAAACACATAACAATAAACAACACAAAGGCTTATTTCAAATTTCAGGTTTCAGGTTTCGGCTCCAAGTTTTACCTAGAAACAGTGTTGTCTCCTTGCACTTTCCTCCCTTTTTCGTAATTATTAAAAAGGGCAGGATCTTGATCAACGGGGATGTTTTTTATTATTTATTCGAGCGTACACGTTGATTAAAGGATGGATATATAGATATTGTTCTGAGGAAAGATTAGAACGGTGGACGACAGCAGTACCCCGAAGTTAGGTGCCCAAATCTGGGACGAGCGGACACTGTTGACGACACTTTAATGAAGTCAGGATCGGTCCTCGTCGTGGACACTGTCCATGAACCAGGTCTTTTTTTTTTTTTTAAATCAAAAGGACCGGTGCACTCACTCGAATCTTAGGTTAAAGCAGAAGATGTGTTCTCTCAAATGCTTTTCATCTAGCAAGAAAGTTTGTTGAAGTGTCGATGTGCGAACCTCTCGTAAGAGTCAAATGAATGTCTTTTTACGACTTTCTCATCAAAACTTAGAATATCCACCAAATTTCAACCAAAAGTATCAGAAAATATTGTATCAATCTACATTTTTGTATAGTATCATCTTAAAGCTTGCAAGCTTAGGACATTAAAATCAATCGAAGTGCGCATGCGGCGGATTTCAAAAAAAAAAATCAAAAATAAAAGACGTTGCTCCTAACAGACAAAGCACTATAGATATTATTTTCAAGCATTTAAAGTCATTAGCTAGTCACGAATTAATTGTACTCTAGATGAGTTCTCCAATTTAAAATAACGATGATCAGTGACCGCGGGATTTTCACGGCGCAAGGACGGATCTAGAAGAACGTGGCAAGCAATTGAGATAAGTTGTAGTGATTGCACCCATTTGTAATAGGTAATGCCACTTCCGCGTTATCTTTGCGGAAAATTCTAAGCTCGTGACAAACAAGACCTTACTTCGAAATCGCCCTAGTGATAAGGGCGTTCCCAAATTTATAATTCGAGAACTTACGATTGTGGTTTCAATCCCCACCCCAGGGAGCTCAAATATTGAGCAGAGGACCATGGTGGGTTGGGGATGGGGGCCAAAGCAAAAAGCTAAATGGCGCAATTCCGATGAAGTACGAGACGATTGGTAACTAGGTTGCACCAGCCACGAAAAGAAAAGTGACCAAGAGGACCATGTTATTTCCTGGGATCGACGCTCGTCCGTGCACGGTCCCGGTCGTACGAGAACCATCCGTGCCGCTATCTTGGTGGATCTTTAGGCCTTGTTCCGCGGAACTATATCTTGTTGCCCATTGGACCTAACGATCGTGACTCGGGAGATCTGATGCAGATTCGTCAGCATTCGCTATCCCCCGGTCAAGTCGACCTGTGCAAGTACAGAGCGGGCGAAGCGTTTTGCAGCAAGCGGGTTAGAATATCGTTGTCTTGTCATCTTGCCTTCTACCGTGATCAACTTAGCCCACGGTCAGCACGCTCAATTGGAGCGTCGGAAAATTTCCGGTTCGAGATTTGAAAGTGGCCCGTTCGAATCCCACGCCATGGGTTAAGCTTGGGGATGGTACTTCTATTCTATAGAAACAGCTCGTGCAATGATGTTTCCTTTGTTCACGTTGAAGACACGCAATCAAAGTAAGGAATCCAAGCCCATCTAAATTGTTCAGTTAGATTCGCCTCCACTTAAAAATTTGATCGATGAATCATTCGACGCGGGTCTTTAGCCTAACAACCTCGCATGTGCATATTAACAATTTACTCACTTGTGTACATAGACCAGTTGGATTCCGCATTAACTTAAAGTACTGTCGATCATGGAAGCCCTGACTGCTAAATCTAGTACTTAGACATCACGTGTTACTTGTACTAGGCCCTTGCGAAGATTACGCCAACTTCCCCTAATCAGAAAAACACTGATATCTGCCAATCTCGAGTGCAAGAGTGCAAGAACAAATCTGAGTAATCCTTCTGTGAATGACCTGAGGCGTAGGTCGAAGCATTTCAACTCCAGGCTCGCGGCCGTCGGTTCAATCCATAGATTTCTCATTTGCAAGAATGCATATCACAGTAACTGCAGATTATTCTATACTTCTCATTTAGACATGTTGAAATGTGTCATAAGCCTATTCATTAATCAAAATATGACGAGCTGAATTATTATATCGGTAAGTTATATCCAATAAATGGATTATAAATAGCTTTAAATTTAATATGATTATTAAACAAGTCATAAATAGATTTACAACTTATTTAGACCCCCACGCACCTTAATGACTCTATTTTCATTCTCTTTCACCCTCACTTGATCTCGGGCTCACTCACTTTGTACTTTCACTCCAATTTGTGTATGAGTTTTCATAGGTTGGATTAAATATGAAAGTGTTTTACTGAATAATTTCCTTAATGTGTTGGATAATAAGCTGGGAACTCCGGTATAAGTCACTGTTTGGTGATTGTGCTTATTTAGGACTGAATTAACATAATCGCAGTATATCTATTACTTTTTTGGTAATTTACCCTTTTTCCATTGTACAAGGACATCACTTATGACTTGTCAGCGTTCAGTGACCCCTTCACGAGACATTTTGCCCATTGCTGTCCATAATTGAAGCTTCAATTATGAACTTGTATATAGTGGCCATGTAAGGTTCTTGAAGAGGTGGAAAAAGAGAACTAGGAGACAATCCCACTGGTAGATATACCAAAAAACTAGTATCAATTATTTTATCGAGGAGCAGGTTACATCCTAATTAATATAATAGTGGTCGGACTCCAACGTTCAAATATTGACAACTCAGTTCAAGTAAAGTCCCTTCACTTTAATGCAATTAAGCCGACACATTTCCTTTGTGTTGGAAAAACATCCATATGGAATTGCGATGATCCCGTAACTATATTCGATACTCTTATATGTCTCGAATGATTGCATATGATAAGTTAATTTAGATCCATATCCTAACAGTGGAATTAAGCCCTAAATGGTCTATAAGATGGATTGATTCAAATTCCAAACAACTGGATATAGATCGATGATGGCTTGATCAGGGTTCTCAAAGGTCTAATCCATGAGTGTTTTGATCGAGACGTCGATAGACTTTCAAGATGTTTAACATTAATTTGCCGAAATGTTGATATTCAATCTCGCAAGTGATTTTCACGGTCGATTGGTCACAGCTCCCTTCCTCTTGATGTGGAATCCATGTTTAAGCACGCAAAGCAAAGCCGAAGTTGGACGTACCTGAACAATGGAAACTGCCGGCCATCGGAACTCTCAAACTGCACACGGATGCCTCGTGGGTGGAAGACTGGAAGGTGAGTTGAGTGGTTCGGCGGCTACCGGAGCAATGGTCTGCTTGCTTAGCCGAAACAGTTCAGACCGCATCTGCTCTTGCCACCGAAGTCCTGGCAATCTGGGACGCTGCCCTGCTGCACTTCGCTGGAGAAAGCAGTTCCATCTTTGATGATAGATGCAGCATGGGAGATTGAGAATTTGAGACGGGCTGTACGCTGTAGAATTGTGGCAGCGATTCTAATGGGCAGAGGAGAAAGCCCATGGGCCCTGCTTCTGTTGTGGAAGATTGCAAGCTATCGTTGGCCAAAACAGAAGTACGCATTTGGATGGATGCTAGCGAATTTTTTTCATCGAACTTCTGATGCAAAAGATAAGGGATCAATTTTAACATATCCATAAACACGTTTTGACCAGCAAAGGTCTCTTTCTATAGCAGAGCTCGGCCGTGGCGGCATGCCGCGTTCCGGCCCCGAGCCAGGGTGATGACTGCGCCGACCCCCGTTTTTTCCTTTCTCTGCTGGGCATAACATCTGAATTTGTTGTTCCTATTCCCTCTATAGTTCAGTGCAGAGTAAGGAGCAATGTTGTGACAAGTGTCCAAAAGGTCTTAAACCTTTTACATTGATACCAATTCAATCTTAAACCTTTGCATTGTGTCAATTAAGTCAATCCGGCCAATTTTAGCCCAAGATCGCTAACGAGGACGACGTCTTCCTATGTGGCGTGACCAACACTAACGTAAACATTTGTAATATTATTTTTTTAAATAAAACTAAAGTGTTAACCTGCATGCCACTGGGCAAGGGCACAAATGCCCTTGACGGCTGCTGGCGAAGGCCCTCAACCCCTCACCATATTTGGGCAAGGGCCGCCTCATCCGCGGGAGAGGCCACGAAGGGCCTCCCCAAGATCTGGCGAGGGCCACTTCGCTAGACCGCAATGCCGCACGAAGGCCCCTGCCCATGGGTAACAATGCCGCAGATGAGGTGGCCCTTGTCGGCAAAAAAATAGAAAAAAATGAAAAAATTTATTGGAATTTCAATTTGTTTTAAAAAAATATTATTGAAACTGAGATCAATGCAAAAAGTTTCACGTAGGATGGACAGCGTCCGTGTCAGCGATTTCCAGTTAAAATTGGCCGGATGGACTCAGTTTTCACATACGCAAAAGGTTTTGGACTAAATTGGCGCAATTGAAATGTGTATGACTAAATTGGCATCAATGCAAAAAGTTTATGACTTTTTGGACACTTTTCTCGAGAAATGAATGTTGTATTTTGGAGAATAGTTGCTAGAGCCTATTTGCTTGCACGTCTAATAAAACTGAGATCCTAGTTTAATCTTCTCCAAAAGTTTCTTCCAATAATCTTAAGATAAGCCAAGCAAAGCTTCCTTCGATCCTTCTCTCTAACTTCGTCACGATAACAAAAGGTTGTGCACTTCTTTTCCTTTTGGACTTGGCCAACAAAGATGCATGTACTTGCTCGCATGCATGTGCTCAAACCTCTTTATTTTAAGCAATGAAGTCATTCCTTCGAAAATCCCATTTATTTCAAATAGCAAAAAGCTTTACAGGAGGAGGCTTTATGAAATTCGAGACTCTTTAATTGTCAGCCTTTCTATTCGACCGATGCCTTCCTGACTTGTAAGTCAAAAGGAGCAATGGACGTCGACTTAATTATCAGTCAATGTTTGACCAAAACGACGGCACGTTTTGATGTCTGATTAGCAATTCTTTTGTTTCGTGTGGTCCTACTCCCACTCAGATTTTAGTGCCCCACGCCACATGGATATCGGAAACGCATTCTTCCGTACATGTCCTTCCGAAGAAGATTCCCATGTGATGATCCGGAATAATTAACACGAGATTTCTTGTGAAAGGGAATGGGCAAGACAGTAGTATAAAGCACAAAGAAACGCACGAGATATACGGAGGCTCAACGATCAAATGCCTATATCCAGTCCACGACTGGAACAAAGCAATCTGTCCTTATAAGAGTATGGGTGGTGGGGATTCACTAGCGTCGGGATCCCTTGACCACATGGTCAGGGTGCCCACAAAATCCCAGCCGCCCACTAAACATTTCCCCCCTATAAAAAGGGGGGAAAAAATCTGTGGGCGGCTGGGATTTTGTGGTCCCCTGACCACGTGGTCAGGGGATCCGAATCCGATTCACTAAGGCACCTGGTTTTAAGGCCGGTGATCCTTACCCCACTTATGGTGCAAGGGCCAGATCACGTATTAATGACACTGCCAGCCACAAGCAACATGGGGCCCAGCCCAACTCATCTTAAACAAAGAATAAGAGATGGGGGGTTGTTTGGTCGGAGAAAAGAAAAATAGGGTTGAACAATCTTGAAAACAAAGAGAGAGAAATGAGTCATTGCAGAAAAAGAAAAGGAGAGAGATGGAGAGACCGTGCGTTCAGAGAAGATGAGGCAAATTTCTTTCGGCTCGTATTCAAACGTGAAATTTTGGAGTAATTGGCTAAAAAATCGGTTTGTTGTTCGTGAGATCAAGATTTACAAGTTGATCGGTTTGTCCATCGTGGTAATGGTGAGATGTAACCATACATTTGATGTGTTGAACCTCTAGCTATGTGACTGGCAATGAATTATTGTGTATCTTTCTATTCCGCGGAAGTTTGATTTTTCTCGCATCGTGTTTTTCACGTAAAGATCGTGGGTGTTGTTTTTCTGCTTCGTCTTTAATTGTCGGCACTATATTTACTAGGGGTGTCAACGGGTCGGGCCTTTATGATGCCCGACCCGACCCGAAACACAATAACATGTTCTTGACCCGACCCGAAAACAAGTCCAGATAAACATGAACCGAAAACTCGGGTCGGGTCATGTTCGGGTCCTTTTCGAGTCGGGTTCGGGTTTCTTTTTATTTTTATTTTTAAATTTTGGTTATTATGTTGTGCTTCTCAATTCATTAAACTGCAAATGAAAATCATAATATCGCAATGCGAAATTCGAGCTCTTATTAACGTATGGTTCATCTTCTACACTCTTTTCTCAACTTGATCACTTTTATAAATGCTTTGCCCCTTTTCTTCACCAATTGTTGCAAAACATACTTGGTCGGTTAGTCCTGTTGTAACTTAGCCAAGACATTGTCACAAACTAAAACTATCTAGGCCAAAGCCACCATCGCAAATATTCACCAAGATATCACGTACCAACACATAAAACCAAGGAAAGAACACTCATTTGGAGTGTGAACAGAGCTATCTCGGCCAAACCCATGGACAACTAAAGTCTAAATAAAACAGATTTATATGTAGTCATCCCAACACATCAGCCATCGGCACCGTGTGGCTTCTTAACCTTCAGCCTGTTTCTAAAGATCAAAGGCAAACATTCCTTGGACTTGTGCGGTCTAGAAGATGGCTTCAGCCCTTAGTGGCATAAGAGTGTGGCTTCTTAACCTGCATAAATAAAATAAGCATGGTCAATTGTGGCTTTCTGGAAATAAGAACTGAGGCATGAATCATGACAAACTTCAAGACAAGAGAATTGCTATAGCATGTACATCAATGCTACAAATACAAATGACATTAACTCTCTCATTTTTCTGGAAATAAGAACTGTCTTTGCAATGCAAGCTGTTTTATGAAGACTGCAACCTCAATGCTACAAATGCAGATGACATTAACTATCTCATTTTTCTTCTTTAGCGCCTCTTGACAACTTGACAACTTACACTATCCTGTCAACTATAATGCCCACAGTTTTGCGGAAGACACTTTTTTTTTAGGAAAAAAAAAAAGCTACTAGCTCATTAGGACGTAATGTTAGCGGCGCACAGCAAACCTGCTCAATGGTACAATAGACAAGCTAATAAATCTAAAGAGTGAAAGGATGCTTTGACTATAATACAAATTGCGAAATCCATGCACAAGAAACCATTAATATAAGGCCTAATGCTCAATGAAGTCATGTTTAACCTAAGGTGCAATTATCAACAAACTTTCTGGAAATCACAAGCTGCCCCATATGCAGATGCTCAATGGTACAACAGACAAGCTAATAAATCTAAAGAGTGAAAGGATGCTTGTTGACACCTGATTTTTTGACCAGGTCTTTTTCAGTTTTATTTTTGAAAAATCACAAAAAATTTATAAAAAGTCAAAAGATTACAAAATCAACTTTGGTGGCCTTGGCCAAGCCCAAGGAACCATTCTTGACCAAAAAATAATTTTTCACATTTTTCATATTTTTTAGTATTTTTGGAAAATAGAAAAAATACTTAAAAAATCAAGAAAAATAGCATTTGAGGTCACAAAAATATGGAAAAATATCCAATATTTTTCCTCTTAATCCCTTGTATTTTTGACCTCACAAAAAAATCAAAATCAGATTCAATTTTAGGTGTTCCTTTGTAACCCGTACTATTGAATTTGAAGAAAAAATAACAATTGAGTCTTTTAATTTGCAATTTTGGCATTTTTTAAGATCTTGACATTCAATCTAACTATCCCCTATTTCAATTTAGCCCAATTGTTTGTGCAATTTGCTCAATTGCACGGATTTGACAAAATTACATACTAAAATTGCATTTTAGTCCTTGAAATTGAGCATAATTGAAATTACTTTCAATTCAAGGGCTATCATTGCAAATTGAACATGCTACCCAATGGATTTCACCATTTTAAATCGATTGGCATAGGTGGTTTAACTCAATTTGATCATTTGCACCCTCAATTACACAATCCCCAATTTCCAATCAAATGAGAATTTGGGGATTTTGTAGAAATTGATGAAAACTTTTGGGCAAAACCACATTTCTAGATAGAATTCATGCCCTAGATTCGATTATGAGGTTCAATTGCAAAAATTTCCTGTTAATTTGGATTTAATTTGAAAAATTGCAAGTCGGGGCCGGCTTGGACCGGTCTGACCGCCGGTTGAACCGGTTAAACCAGTCCAGAACAGTGTCTTCTTCTTCCTCAGAGAACCGTACGAATGAACAGTGTCAGGGTCAATTTCAATGGCTAAATTAAGGGAGAAAACGACCATGATTGGAAGAGTTTGAAGAGGGGTTTTGTTCCTCGAATCATTGCCCATCGATTCGAACCAAAAACACGAGCAATGGTTGCCAGAGCGGAGAATAATCGGTTGGTCAAGGCTGCTGCACCTGCAAAAGTCAACGGCGACAGAACTCAGATGAAACTTGTCCAAATTCGTGCCAAATTCGCTTGAAATAGAGCTCGCCGGATGACTAAACGGGACTGGACAGAATGCCCGTCCTCTCCGACGCCGTTTCGACCTAATTGCACGTGATCACACGTGCAATTGAGGCCGGTACACAGTCTACCGTTCGGCACCAAAAATACAACGAGCTATATAAGCTCATGATCGTTTTCTGTTGAAAAGGAGAACGGATTCAGTTCGAGGAGAAGAAACTGAATCGAGAGAGAGAAAGAAAGAGAGAGAAAGAGCTCACCTTCCCTCGCGGTGGTCGAAGGTTGGAGCTCAAAATTGCAGAGCGCCGGTTGGGCCTTCCGAGGCAAAACCAAAGCTCCACGAGGTCGCTGAGAGATCGCCCAGAGTCCCCTGAAGCGATCGCCGCCGGCCGCGCCCAGTGAAATCGCAAGAACAGGTGAGTTGCAGTCCCGAGTTTTTCTTCAAGCTTCCATGGCGATTCGCGCATTTCTTAATCATTCATACAATTAATGTGTGTGTTTCATTCCCTGAACATCACTGACCATCATCGCGTATCTTGTTTGCATCGGTTTTGTCTTAACATGCCCAATCGAGTCTTCAAATCCAACCTCCATTGTCGAGCTACTGTTCATATTTCCCCAGCCGAATCTGGGCCGAGCGAGCTCAATCGGAGCTCGAGGTAAGTCTTCTGAACCTCCATTGGTGTTATTCTGTGACTGAATTTCTTTGATTTCGAGTGAATCGCATGATTGAGCTTCCATGGCCGTACTCGGCAATTCGCACGATATTCTTGATTCTGTGAATAGGATGTTTCGATTCTTAGATATGTCAAACTAAAGCTAATCGCGAATCGATTGCCGTTGGTCTCGAGTGATTCCATTAAGATTTCACCGCACGATCATCGCCGGAGAACTACAGCCGTCCATTCTGCCGGAGTCGCGAGGTTGAAGACGAAGCTGACGTGGCGCGGTCAGCTGGTCAAAGGTCTAGGTGGCAACACGTGATTGGTCCACGTGGAAGTCGAGTCAGCATGGCCGTTGAGTCTGTTATTCAAATAAAAAGAATCCAACGGCCGAGAATAATCGAGTCTAATAAATGATGACCGTCCGATTAGAAATTAGGATTATTCGAAAATGATTTTAATCGTAAAATCAATCAGGATAAGAAACGGTGCCGTTTAGAGGAAGGATTAGGCGACGTCGTTTTAGGTTAATGAAAATAGACGGCTCAGATCAGATTCCACGTTCTAATCGTGGCCGTAGATTTAAATAATTAGATCAGACGGCCCTGGTCGAGTCTCCATTCAATCTGAGCCGTAGGTTTCGGTAAGTCAATCCGAAGACCCTGAGTCAGCCACGCGGCGCCATGAAGGCCGTTAGATCAAATTCGACAATTCAAAAATAAAAAAGCATTAAACGACGTCGTTTTGGGCGCGGGTCGCGCGGACCCGGGTCCGGGCTGGGCCGTGGGTCGTGGGCCGGGTCACCCGACCCGGCCCGAATAATATTTTTTAAATAAAAAAATTAGAAAATGATTTTAAAAAATAAAAAAAAAATCAGAAAAATCCTAGAAAATCCAAAAAAATGCTAGAAAATTCCAGAAAATTCCAAAAAAATGTGGAAAAATATTGGAAAAATCCTAGACATTCCAGAAAGCACCAAAAATCGAGGGTTGACCATAGACAACTGGTCAACCCTATTTTTGGGGTTTCTTATCCAATTTTCCGAAACTTGACGACATTACCCTTTAGGGGTAAGTCGCCTCTTGTGTGCATGCTAGATAAGGCCGATAATGCCAAGGTGAGAATTAGGGTCGATTAGACGACCAATTCTTAGGTTTGTGTTTTCGAGTCCCGCCTTTTTCTCAAAATGACGATTTTGCCCTTTAGTGGGGAAATCGTCTTTCTTGTCTCAATCGAGTTCTGAAAATTGCTTGAAGTTAGGGTTTGGGTCAGGTGGACGACCAACCCTAATATTTGAGATTTTCAGTTCCTCGTCTTTGTCCAAATGACGACTTTACCCCTCCAAGGGTAAAATCACTTGAAAATTCCAGAAAAATCCTGGAAATTCCCGAAAAATAGGAAATGGATTGGATTGATGGCCAATCCTATTTCCATTGTCTTTTGACTTCCCAATTCGTCTAAAATGACAAATTTACCCTTTTAAGGGTAAATTTTCCCGAATCATTCAAAATTACGATTTTGCCCCTCATGGGCGAATCATGTCCAAATCATTCCTAAGCCTTGATTGATACTTCTCTAGGCTAATAGGGCCTCATTAGGGATACCACGCTGATTTCATGTGTTTTATCCGCATGTACTGGATCCTTGATTTGCGCACTTATTTCCATTGATTGTGATTGGTAGGGTAGTAATTCCCATCTGCATGAACTCCTAGTTTTAGGATCTATACCCCACTCGTCTGTATGAAATCCTAGGATCAGATAAACCATTCAGTTTAGGTACCGAAAGGGCGTCAACTTAGACAGTTGGCGTAACTAAGTCCCCGAACCCACTTCTCTGGTTTCCGCAGGATCGAATAGACCACTCCCAACTATTCGATAGGGTTTTCCGATCGTACCCTCCACGAAATAATTGGTGGCGACTCCCTGGCATGTACATTCATCACATGTCACTAGACCACACTGAAGGTCGACCACGTACATCCAGCAGTTGCGATTTGGGTAATGAACCTTGGGAGAGGCCCGCGTCCGATCCAGCCAGCGATCGGGCGGCCCATTAGCCCGCTCCCGCCTCCGAGCTCCGGGAGAGGGTCACGACAGACTGGCGACTCCGCTGGGGACTATTCTAAAACCAGAATCTCTGGTTACGAATTCCAGAGGACTTGAGCCGATTAAAAGTTGTTTGGTTTATCTGACATTGTTTTCTGCAGATGCTCTCGAAGGTGAGGTACGTATGCTAACCATTGTGTTAGATGTTTTTGCAGATTGGAGAAATAAGGGGTGGCGTGATTGTTGACATCTTTCCTGCAGGTTGGAGTTGGGAATGTATGTTTACTTTATGCATTTACTGAAGCGGTGTTTGATACAAACTGCTGTGCATGACTTTGCATTGTGATGATCACGACACATCGCACACACTGGCGGTCAAACCCCGACTGCAACCACCCTTAGGTTACCTTAGATAGGGAAAGGATGCGAAAAGGATCTTGTGTTTGATGGCACTTGAGACTTTCGTATTCGTTCCCGCCTACCATCTGCATTGGCGATATCTAGCCCTCTTGGGTAGGTACCATTGGGGAGGAATCTGCCTCGTGTGGATCGTGGGAGCCTGAGCCGTAGGTTCCTCACCTGACTTTCGGTTTTCTTTTTTAGAGTATACCCACTTGTCGCATGCGCATGTCCATGGATGGTTGGTATACCTAAAACCACCCATTGATACAGGGGGCATTCCACGTCCCCCAAAGTGTGGTTGGTAAGACATTTATCTCTAAACGTACTTTATTTCCTGCTTCATGATATGACTGATACATTACATACATCCATATGCATTCGCATCATGAAGATTACTCGGGTGACTAACGAGAACAACAATGATTATGGGGTAGGATGTCGCTGTTCCCTAAGAGCTCGACGGAGTTGGTGACCTTCGAGTACTTGAGAAAAGTTACTCGCCCCGGACCAAACACGAGGCTACACTTTACTAGATTCGTGTATGGTCGGGAACTGACTGGACGTAAGCTGGGGTATGCTGAGGACTGTCAAACCCGCTACTATGCTGATAACCTCAGATTCAAGCGACAAGCAGACGAAATGATGAAGGATTATCTGGAGATGAAGAGACAACGTCGCAACCAGCTGGCTAGGGAAGCGTACGCTCGCAGGAAGGCTGAATTGCTGGCCAAAGAGAACATACCCATGATTACTTCTTGGGGTAGGAAGAGACGCCCTGCGATCAAGACCAAGCCAAAGCGTATCACGATCAAGAAAGTAGAACCCGAGAAGGCTTCCGAAGTCATCCTACCCTGGACTAGAAAGTGGCCGGAGGAACTACAACCTCTCGACCAAACCACTGAAGATAACCCCCTACCCTAGATTAAAGGAGAATTTCTGACCGACTGTCATTTGGGTAGACTTCTGAAGGAAGAGTGATCTAGACCCTCACGTTCCATTGTCTTTTATGGCTTTCTTGTTTGAAAAACCTTTCTTTACCGTTCTTCTATTAGACATCTTGACTGTAATAAGAGTACATCCCACTTTGCTCCTTTGATGTGTTGACCAATGGAACGTGACATTGCTGTTCCCTTTAGTCACTGAGTAAACCTGACTAAATTGCATAATTCACTTCCCTGAAATGCAAATTAGGCTTTGAGTCAGGCTTTCAAGACCTGAAAAAGGGTCCTAATCTCCATTTCTTCAAATTGAACTATGCAATCAAGTTAGCTCATGCATGCTTCATGACATCTGCATATTCATACATTTAAAGTAATTTCTGGTGATTGACCTTTTAAAATCATTTGCATATTTTAGACTTGATGGGAAAGAATGATATTCAAGTGTTCAAGATCCCCCGAGCTGAACTCCAATCATGGTGGGATGGCATGGGCGAAGCCAGCCAGAAGTATGCGGAGTCACGACTAGGATACCTACTGGACCTACTGAAGATTGAGTGCCCCCGAGCTGAACTCCAATTTCTGCTTCTTTCCTACTGAAAGTTCTTTTTCCACATTCACCCACTACTCTTATCCAAAATCCCAATCAAATATCACCGTAATTAAAGCGAACCAAACCCTAATGACTAGACAAGGTCCGAGGATTTGAAATCCGGCGTGTCTGGACATACCTTGAAGAACTTGGAGAGGTAATAGTCCTCGAAATAGGTGTCCAAAAAGCCAGCGTCAGACCCCATCAAAAGTAAAATTGTTTTCTATATAAAGAGAATATTCACAAACAGACATATGTATATAGAAATCTAAATGACCATGAAAAGAATAGAGCCTTCTAAGTTCCCACTATGAACAAAGCATTCAGAACACAGTATATGGGCAATAACTTTGATTAAAGAAGCAAGTCATGCCAAGAGCCATGTTAAGAACTTTTATGAAATTGCTGATTGACCTGAAACAATTTACAAGGAGGCTATTTTGTAACCATCATTCAGAACACAGCATATAGTGGAATGCATGAGACATCCAACTTCATCAATCATCAAGAGATGCCAAGTTCGGCTCCATGGTCGAATTTGAAGACTCTGCAATAAATTCATGATCCAAGTGAATTCTAATAGACAAGAATATACATATTAAAACAATCATATTTTCTCACCTGCATCAAGATTTTCAAGTTCTTCCAAGCCCTCCTCAATCGAAAATGGAAGTGGTGTGGATCGTAGCCAGTCCTGACCACATACAAGAGCCTCTACCATGCTTAGGCTCAAGGAACTACGAAAGGCATCAAGTACACGACCCCCTGTGCTGAATGTGGCCTCTGATGCTACAGTCGAAATGGGTACAGCCAAAATATCTCGAGCAATGGAAGAGAGGATAGGATATCTCTAGTCGAAGCATTAGAGATTGCCCATGACATCCAGTCTACTAGTATGTTCCAAATGGCAACAGATTCGGTTACCACTTCTTGAAGCTACCATCGACCAAACTTACACTCGAATACTACCATACCTTGACCCCTCGATCATCAATGATTACAATCCCTACTATTATCACTCACAATTCTAACCGAAGTCCAATCCCAACTCACAATAGTCAGCGACTAAAAGCGACCAATCTGGACATCAAACTCCGTTTAAACTTCGGTTCCTACGGAATTGACCTCGCCTCACAACACAAGTCGATAATTTGTTCCTCACTCATAATGCCCACAACTCGAGCAAAACTTATCTATTCGGGGTCTCAACCGATAACGCCCATCCACAGCCACGATTCACCCCATAAGACTCCTCAAAATTAGTAAATATTGCCTCAATTCTTACGCTAGCAGATGAAAAGCACATCAATAGTCTCCGGACCTTTCCCTCCTATCAACGTAAACACCTTGATCTACTCCACTTTGTTGACACCTAAATTTTGATCAACTTTTTTTTTTATTTATTTTTATTTTTATTTTTATTTTTATTTTGAAAATTCATAGAAAATCCATAAAAAGTTGAAAAAATTGAAAAATCAATTTTGGTGACCTTAGCCAAGCTAAATGAACCATTTTGACCAAAAAAATAATTTTCATAATTTTCATTTTTTTATATATATTTTCGAAAAATACAAAAAAAAGAAAAAGAAAGAAAAAGAAAATCAAGAAAATCAAGAAAAATAATATTTGAGGTCACAAAGATATATAAAAATAGTCGGTATTTTTATTTTATCTATTTTCTAACCTCATAAATAGTAAAATTCAGGTTTGATTTTAGGTGTTCTCTGATCACCATAAAATTGAATTTGACAAAAATATTAGTAATGATTAAAAGGAAAAGGAGGGAAACATCATCATTTAAAAGGAAAAGGGGACTAATGATTTTGTCTTCTCTTTTTGTTATTTTATTTTATTTTTACTTTTTTTATTTTATTATTTTATTATTATTATATTTTTTTTTCTTTCTCTCTCTCTCTCTCCCCACTCCCTCTCTCCTTCCCGCTGCCTATTTATCTCCCCCCCTCCTCCTCTTCCTCTTCCTCTTCCTCTTCTTCTTCTTCTTCTTCTTCTTCTTCTTCCTCTCTCCTCTCCCTTTCCCGAACCATCTCACTGTTCCGGTCATAACTCCGTCGTCCAATATCAGATCGAGGCGAAACCACCTCCAATAGAAAGCTTATCGTCTTATCTTTCCAGGGATATATTATAAGGCTCATTTGGCCCAGCCATTCGTCCGATGGAGCCGTTTGAATGAGCAAAGGTCGCTGCTGACCCTGTAACGACCAGTTTCTGCCGCCGCCGTCGTCCTCCACGATCAGCCCTTCCGGCGACCTTTGCGCCTCCCTCTGACCATCACAGGTTAAGTTAAGATGTCCTTAACAATTTCCCGTTGGTTTCGTGAATTTTCGAGGTCTGGTTAAATTATGGTGATTTTTTGAAAAACAGTCGACGAAAATCGAGCGAATTGAGGTATTGTGGTCATATCTCACTCATTTGGACTCCTTTTAAGGTGAAATTTTCGGTGATGGCTTCCTAAGATGATAGGCTATGTTCTGGAATTTTAAGGTTGCTGAATATTTGCTGTGTATTTACTTTATGTCATAGCATTTCTATATTTCGCATAAAAGACCCAGAATCGGAAGGCCGAGCCTCCTGTTGGTGTCTAAATATTTGCTGCGTATTTACTTTATGTCATAACATTTCTATATTTCGCATAAAAGACCCAGAATCGGAAGGCCGAGCCTCCTGTTGGTGTCTAAATATTTGCTGTGTATTTACTTTATGTCATAACATTTCTATATTTCGCATAAAAGACCCAGAATCGGAAGGCTAAGCCTCCTATTGGTGTCCAAGGTGTTTTATTTATTTATTTTCTGTAAATTATATTGTGCTACCCCAGAATCGGAAGGCCGAGCCTCCTGCTGGTGGTTTATACCCCCCACACATTGTTGCACGAGCACCGACGGACTCCGACGTCGTAAAATTCACCGGATCCCATCTCCTTTGCTTATGTTTATGTTGTATAATGACTTAATATCTTCTTTATTATTATTTTTTTTTTGCATTGTGTTACGTCCTATAAAAACAAAAAAAAAATGCTAGATTGGATGGTTGCAGATGAGCCACGTGTCGTGATCCGATGATTTTCAGAATAAAAAAAATATTTTTAACATTAAAAGAAATAAATTTCGAATTTTACAACAATTAAAATGATTCGATTGTCACCGAGACGCCACGTGGCGAGTTAGGGACCGTTCAGTTGGGACTTATTTTCAGGAAATTTATAATAAAAAAATCAAATAAAAAAAATTCAAAAAAAGTGAATACTAAGGAAAAATTCAAAAAACAAATTGAGAAAAATTGCAGAAAATTCAATCAACTTAGGTACCGAAAGGGCGTCAACTCTAACAGTTGACGTAACTAAGTCCCCGAACCCATTTCTCTGGTTATCGTAGAATTGAATAGAAACTCCCGACTATTCAATAGGGTGGTCCAATCATACCCTCCAAAAAATGATTGGTGGCGACTCCATGGCATGCACACTTAGCACATGTCACTAGACCACACTGAAGGTCGACTACGCATACCTCCGTTGCGATTTGGGTAACGGGCCTTGGGAGAGGCCTGCGTCCGACCAGACTGGACGGCCCATTAGCCCTCGAGAGCCCACGGCGAACCTCGAGAGGGTCGCGACAGACTGGCGACTCCGCTGGGGAACTGGTTCTTAACCATTTAGTGGACTTGAGCCGATTAAAAAGTTGATTGTTTTATGCAGACGCTCTTCAAATTGAAGTATGTACTTTAATCCTTGAGGTGTTAAACGTTTTTGCAGATTGGAGAAATAAGGGGTGTAGTCCGTGATTTACATTATTTTATGCAGGTTGGCGTAGGAATGTATGTTGTGTGGGTGATTTGAAGCGCTGATTGATAAACTGTTATGCATGACTTGCATTGTGATGATCACGACACCTGAACACACACAACCGCGCCTAAAACCCCGGGCGCCCCTATAAGCAAACAATAGAAGGAATTGAAAATGGAACCTCCGTGAGGAAAAACACGGGGTAATCCATTTTTAATTTCGCTCACTTCGAACTATGGATTGGGTCCCAATGCAACGATAGTTGTGCAATGGAACCTACCCTTTCTAGAACTCGAGGTGGGAGCCTTTAAGCCTCAGGAACCCCACCATTTAGGTGTCAAAACTTCACAAGTTTACATGCGCATGATCGATGTGTTTGACATGTCTTACCCCCTTCAAAAGGTTTGTAAGTATCATTCCTTTCACCCCTTGAACTCAGTATAACTTTTTTCCATATGCTAACACGTCTTTCTACCTACCACAGGGCAGGTAGTTTTAATCACGGAACCAAGAATAACTCGTATTATAACTCGTCTCCGAGCCAGAATGGAGCAAGAGGAGTTGAGATCTCGCGTGAATAGTTTGGAAGGTCAGATGGCGTCAATGGCCACCATGCTAGCAGAAATGAAAGCCATGATGGTGGCTGCACAAGAAAGAAATCATGACCTCAGCCAGGATGCTCCGCCCGCACCCCCCAATGCTTCGAATGTGGCACGAACTCGGGAAGAGAATGTGGCCGAGAATGTTAATCTAGTGTTAGCAGCTGATGCACTACCGAAGGCCGTGTCTGCAGTCATCGACCTAGAAAAAGACAAAAAGGAGAAACCCCCGGGCAAAATCGAAGAAGGCGCAAAGAGGCTAGCGAAGATAGAGGAATGCCTAAGCAGCCAAGGGTATGAGCTGGCTCGATTTGACAAGATATCACCATTTGCAAAAATTGAAGCGCCGTTAGACTATAAAGAACCCGATTTCGTCAGAAAATACAACGGGACGAGCTGCCCCCGAGCCCACTTAAAATATTACCTACGCAAAATGGCACTTTTTTTCTGACTACGTTCCCTTGCTGATGAACACGTTTCAAGAGAGTCTGGCGGGTGCTGCTCTGGCTTGGTTCATCGAATTAGATTTGGAGGACTATGATGGATGGGAAGACCTAGCGGAGGACTTTTTACATCAATATAAGTTCAATACTGCTACAGCCCCTTCCAGAGAAGAATTGCTGAGGACCACTAAAGGGAGGAATGAGGCAATCCGTGCCTACGCTCAAAGATGGCGGGCCTTAGCAACACAAGTCAAACCGTCCATTCCAGAGGACGAGCTGGTCGACCTTTTCTTGAGAGCGTTGCCTTACGAGTATTTCGATAGGCTGAACACATTTGGTTGTCAAACATTTGTACACCTCATAAAAATCGCAGAAAGGCTGGAATGGGCGATGAGGGAAAGGAAAGCACCAGAAATCGCAACAAGACGCCAATATCCGGCCCGAAGGGAGAAGGAGGCTGAAGTTGATGTGGCCTTCGTACCAAACCCACCCAACCCTAAGCAGTTCTCCAATTCAAGTACGGTGCAAGGAAACTCGTCGATGTCGGTACAGAAACCATATGAACTAAGGAGGAAGTTGCCTCCCAAGCAGTTCACCCCCCTGCCAAGGCCGTTATCGAAATTACTTCCTATGTTACTAGAGGAGCACTTAGTGGCTAAGGAGCCTCCAAGGCCGAATCCGGTGAAATTTAACGGGTACGATGAAAGCCAGTCATGTGTCTATCACATGGGAGAGAAGGGCCATAACGTAGACAATTGCATTGTTTTGAAGCACAAGGTGCAAGCCCTTATCGATAATTGCATCCTTGAATTCGACAAAACAGAGCCGAACGTGCAAAATAATCCACTTCCTGATCACCAAACCGTGGGGGTGATCTTCGACAACAAGTTCGATCGGTTCTTCTCTGAGGATTCCAAATGGTCGAAGGACGAGGGGATAGAAACGACATCGGAGGAACTTGATTTGACCAGCTTGTCTTTGGGAGATTTTGTCAAATCACTCGACGGCGACGCTCCTACCATGGAGTAAAGAGATATCTGTCTCTCTTCGACGCATCTAAATCCACATTAGGTGCCTCGGGCTTTTTCTTACGTGTTGTATTGTAATATAAGTATACTAAAAAAAACCAAAAAAAACCAAAAAAAAAAAACCAAAAAAATCATCAAAAATCAAAAATAAAAAAAAGGGACGTGTGGGAGCCACAAATCGGTCAATGACGAAAAAAAAAAAAACTGAGACCTGATTTCCCACATGTCTCCTGGTTTGCAAAGTTTTGGGATGCGAGGATGCCCAATGATATGAGGGCTAGCTCCCATCCTACCCTTTCAATTTTTCTTAAGACGTCTCCCAAAGAAGTTTATCATTACATGAACTTTCTCTATTTTATAACCGTCTTTGTGACACTTCAAGCATGCCATTCCAAGCATACATAGCAGTTGTTAAATAACTCAGGTTCCCGAGGTGGAGCTTCCCTCCTAAATGGGGAATAAAACGATGCGGAGCCATCCATTCCAGCAACGATCAAAAGCAGGGGAATCAGATGGCAGTGCTTCCAAATGACGAAACAAGGAGTACCCATTTTCATAACATGAGTCTGACTCAATGTTTTCAAGAGCGTTCTAATGGCTCAATTTGTGAACAAAATCTTTGAGAAAACCTGAAAAAGTTTCTCATCACCTGAAAATCTCTGTGAAAAGAATGCTTGAAAAGAAAATCTTAAGTTTTATCAATACCTTCTTTGAATAGAATGAAAAGCACGAATTCATAGATGACCAGGATTGGCAAAACTCGTGGGAGCAAGTCTCTCCCTTTTCTCCGAGAAGCCCAGCCAGGGGCAAACTCTCATGATCCCCCCTAAAAGTGCAATAGACCAGGGTCATCAAATCCAGAGAGGACAAACAGCGAAACCGGCCTCACCGGGGCAAATTGCTCGAAAAGCACGAAAAGACGAAACTTCGGAGGGAGTACCTCTTTTCAGAAATTCCAAATGAAGTCAGATAAAAACCCACGTCTATTTCTTCACACGCAGGTGCGTGGAATCCTTCAGATGGGATTAGAAATCTCCAACAAAAGCGGAAAGCGTTAAGACATGACTGGGGCATGCGAATCAATTTTGCCCTGGGCAAAGAAAGACGTTTCTTCTCTGGCAAAATCCGTAGACGCAATGACAGAGTTATCTGCATCAGAAATAAACCCCAGGATACAAACCTAGAGGCGGTAACTTTGTATCGTTCCAATTTGATCTCCATAAATCCCATGCTTAACAGGAAGTCGTTGGCGCCAAAAGCCACAAAAGAAAAGAACTCGCCAATGAGGAGGCGAATAAAATTATTAACCTTTGGAGTCAGCGCTCCAAGGAAGGGTCTTTGATCAAGTGGAAGAACTATGAAGAGTGACGCTGGAATGCGCCCAAAAACACAAATGGATTTCCTCTGGGGCAAATCCTCGAGAATGATTCATCGCCAACCAAACGGAGGAATCGTGGCCACAATATAGATGGCCAATTTCTGTAAGCCGCGCGTTTGTGTTCAAATGAAAACACCAAGCAAGAACAAGGCGGTATCGTTCCAATTTGTCTTGAATTTTGGAACGCAAACTGACACTTATTGTTTGTTTTTGACAGGGGAGTCGCCTTGGAGACGAACAAGTTTTTACATCCCACGTACTACTTGTTAGGGTACATGACCGAGGGTAGGATGTATCGTTTCGATTTTCAAAAAAATTCGTGAATATACAATGATATGCTTCTCTTACATTTTCAGGGGTCTGCAGCCGCGACAGGTAGGTAAGTATCCCTTTCCCAGTTAGCTGGAGATAAAGAATGTTAAAATCCTTTCAGTCGTCATGAAAATTATCCAATGCATCGATGTTCATGATTTAAATCGGGAGGTTGCCCAAAGCATGAATAAAACATGCACGATACATCACAAGATCCCCTCAATGGATAAATTTTGGGAAAGAAGGGAGTGAATTTTTCCAAATATCATTATTTGTCAAATCATTCAAAAGGAAGTTTACTCAAAAGAGAGGCAAGCCTAATCCAAACATGTCCAACACACACTTGAGAGATGAGTGGAGTGGGCAGATAGCAAAATCTGGGTCTACGATGGTAGGGATCATTTGCAGCGATTACATGGGTTGGGACGACAGAGGCATTCGTTTCATATCCAAACACTACAGGTGACCATTGATAAACCCCTTTGAACGGCGTTTTTCATTCTTAACCCTATCAAGAACCACCCCACATCGGGGCAAAATGGAGGTGAGTCCAGTAGCATCAGGAGAAAATGGTTAGAATTTTTTTTTTTTGCTCGGACTAACATTAATCTTTGTGTGTTGTTTATATGGAAATCCAAGTGCCATAGGATGATGAGAAGCATTCATTTCTCTATCCCACACACCATATCCTTTGCATAGCCAAGTTGAGCCTGCGAATTCATTTCATAAACTCATCGGTGATCATTGCAAGTTCCAAAACAAAGGCAAATCACTTCAGGAACGGAGAAGTTCAAGACTTAGGGTTTACGAAGAAACTACTAAGTTGATACTCAAGCGTGCTAAGAGCCAAGTCATATATCTAGCACAATTGCCAAGCATCCCACTTGCGACAAGGGATTAAAGAAATCCCCAGCATCAAGAAAAAGCAAAGAGCCTGGTAAAAGCGAGGCCGATGCTCGGGTGAACAATTTGATCGATCCCTAAAGAAACCTGATAGGGAAAAGAAGAGGGAAAAACCCCTAATGGAGTCAGATCAAGAAGACTGCTCCCCAAATGATGTCAGCCGTGGAGCAAAAACACAGAAAGAGTTGTCAACCTCTTAATACCACAAGAGACGCTCTCTAAAGAGTTTGTACACACCTCAAAAACGGTTGCACGTCTCAAAAATTGAAGATACAGAATGGAAAAGACAGGTGACAAGTTTGCAATGATCACCAAGGTCAATTCCCTCATAAATTCTGGGCCAAAAACAAGCTTTTTTTTCGGTCCCCAATCCTACCAACATCATAACCCTGAAACAGCCTTCTCTGACTAAGACACTTGGGTTAACATATAGCTTAGCTCGAAGAGGTACGAGCAAGACTATTTCTTTCTCATTTTGCAGGGTTCTTGACTTGTAAACCCGAAGCAGATGGTGAAAACTTGCGTTCAATGGCTTTGACTCAAAAATGAGTCCCCCTTGAAAACCAATACCAAGCCCAACATTACGGTCCCGTGGAAGACCTCCCGACCGATCAAAATGTATGCGCTGCGAATGAGCCTAAAACCTAGGCACAGGTTAATAGGGAATTGAGTGCATCCCCTATAAAAATCATTACCTCAAAACAGGTGAGATAGCCTCCTTGTCGAGAAATATTCCAATTGATGTTTTGAACAATCTCTTTTTGGAATTTTTCAAACTGTTGATCCAGATTTTCCATGCAAGGAATTTGTGATCACATCTGCATGTTGCAAGAATGCTTTGGACAGCCTCCGGCATCAAAATGCACATTTCATGATTAAAACTTAAATCATACGGTTTTGTCAGATGGACAACCGTCGTCTTCCCAAAGATTGCTAACGTTTTCTTGGTGAAGAAAAATTTTTCAGGCTCGAACTTCTGCAGGATCCATTAGAGACGCCAATCTCCCAGAAGAAGGCCTCGCTCTGAAGAGAGGAACGTACAAATCTATTTTTCTGCAGGATACCTGGAGAACCCAGCTCCCAGAAAAGTCACTTCCCGCATCATCAGCGTACCAGTGAAATTTTTGCCAAAATAAAATCTTTCACTGCTTCAAAACTGAATTCCCGACAAACTTCGGGATCTCTAAAAAAGGGGGGAAGAAAAACCCTTTTAAAAGAAACAGTCTCATCGGACGTAGAGAACCCTCGTCATGAGACCCCTTTTCAAAAATCAGGCAGTCTCATCGGACGTGGAGAACCCTCGTCATGAGACCCCTTCTAAAAAAAAAAAAAAATCAAACAGTCCCAGCAGACGTGGAGAACCCTCGTCCTAGGACCTCTTTTCAAAAATCAAGCAGTCCTAACTTGACGTGGAGAACCCTCGTCCTAGGACCCCTTTTCAAAAATATCAAACAGTCTCATCGGACGTGGAGAAACCTCGTCATGAGACCCCTTTTCAAAATTCAATCAGTCTCATCGGACGTGGAGAACCCTCGTCATGAGACCTCTTTTCAAAAATCAGGCAGTCTCATCGGACGTGGCTCGTCATGAGACCCCTTTTCAAAGCAAAACTATGGTAGATACCGCCTGAAGGGTCAACACATGGTAGATACCGCCTGAAGGGTCAACTCATGGTAGAAACCGCCTGAAGGGTCAACACAAGGTAGATACCGCCTGAAGGGTCAAAATGAGGGTAGATACCGCCTGAAGGGTCAACACAAGGTAGAAACCGCCTGAAGGGTCAAAATAATGGTAGAAACCGCCTGAAGGGTCAATCAAAGGTAGAAACCGCCTGAATGGTCAATCCAATAGTGAAAATCACTTAAATGGTCAACTCAATGGTCCAATCCACCATACGGATCAAAATCATTGGCAAATCTCAAATGGGACGCGTCTTCCTTAGATTCCTATCAGTTAGGAATCCCATTATGGTTTGACCTACCATACGGGTCAGAGCTTAACCTCTCTAGGATACTCTAGTAACGAGTTCCTAGAAATTCTCTTGAATCCATCAAACACCGCGAAAATCGTACAAACATCGAACAGGTAAGTGGCAGGTATGTCTCTCTATTATCTCACTCTCTCATGTCAAATGAATGTTTCCCCCTTCAAGAAAGAGCATACATGGACAAGCATGAAAATTGGATGTCATGACTCCTTTTCCTTTAGTTTCCCGAGTCGAGTCGATCAGGACTCAGGTGTCACCTTATCTTTGAGAGAAACCTCTAACGAGATTCCTCTCAAAGAGGGGCAGCTGTTGACACCTAAATTTTGATCAACTTTTTTTTATTTATTTTTATTTTTATTTTTATTTTTATTTTTATTTTGAAAATTCATAGAAAATCCATAAAAAGTTGAAAAAATTGAAAAATCAATTTTGGTGACCTTAGCCAAGCTAAATGAACCATTTTGACCAAAAAAATAATTTTCATAATTTTCATTTTTTTATATATATTTTCGAAAAATACAAAAAAAAAAGAAAGAAAAAGAAAATCAAGAAAATCAAGAAAAATAATATTTGAGGTCACAAAAATATATAAAAATAGTCGGTATTTTTATTTTATCTATTTTCTAACCTCATAAATAGTAAAATTCAGGTTTGATTTTAGGTGTTCTCTGATCACCATAAAATTGAATTTGACAAAAATATTAGTAATGATTAAAAGGAAAAGGAGGGAAACATCATCATTTAAAAGGAAAAGGGGACTAATGATTTTGTCTTCTCTTTTTGTTATTTTATTTTATTTTTACTTTTTTTATTTTATTATTTTATTATTATTATATTTTTTTTTCTTTCTCTCTCTCTCTCTCCCCACTCCCTCTCTCCTTCCCGCTGCCTATTTATCTCCCCCCTCCTCCTCTTCCTCTTCCTCTTCCTCTTCTTCTTCTTCTTCTTCTTCTTCTTCCTCTCTCCTCTCCCTTTCCCGAACCATCTCACTGTTCCGGTCATAACTCCGTCGTCCAATATCAGATCGAGGCGAAACCACCTCCAATAGAAAGCTTATCGTCTTATCTTTCCAGGGATATATTATAAGGCTCATTTGGCCCAGCCATTCGTCCGATGGAGCCGTTTGAATGAGCAAAGGTCGCTGCTGACCCTGTAACGACCAGTTTCTGCCGCCGCCGTCGTCCTCCACGATCAGCCCTTCCGGCGACCTTTGCGCCTCCCTCTGACCATCACAGGTTAAGTTAAGATGTCCTTAACAATTTCCCGTTGGTTTCGTGAATTTTCGAGGTCTGGTTAAATTATGGTGATTTTTTGAAAAACAGTCGACGAAAATCGAGCGAATTGAGGTATTGTGGTCATATCTCACTCATTTGGACTCCTTTTAAGGTGAAATTTTCGGTGATGGCTTCCTAAGATGATAGGCTATGTTCTGGAATTTTAAGGTTGCTGAATATTTGCTGTGTATTTACTTTATGTCATAGCATTTCTATATTTCGCATAAAAGACCCAGAATCGGAAGGCCGAGCCTCCTGTTGGTGTCTAAATATTTGCTGCGTATTTACTTTATGTCATAACATTTCTATATTTCGCATAAAAGACCCAGAATCGGAAGGCCGAGCCTCCTGTTGGTGTCTAAATATTTGCTGTGTATTTACTTTATGTCATAACATTTCTATATTTCGCATAAAAGACCCAGAATCGGAAGGCTAAGCCTCCTATTGGTGTCCAAGGTGTTTTATTTATTTATTTTCTGTAAATTATATTGTGCTACCCCAGAATCGGAAGGCCGAGCCTCCTGCTGGTGGTTTATACCCCCCACACATTGTTGCACGAGCACCGACGGACTCCGACGTCGTAAAATTCACCGGATCCCATCTCCTTTGCTTATGTTTATGTTGTATAATGACTTAATATCTTCTTTATTATTATTTTTTTTTTGCATTGTGTTACGTCCTATAAAAACAAAAAAAAATGCTAGATTGGATGGTTGCAGATGAGCCACGTGTCGTGATCCGATGATTTTCAGAATAAAAAAAATATTTTTAACATTAAAAGAAATAAATTTCGAATTTTACAACAATTAAAATGATTCGATTGTCACCGAGACGCCACGTGGCGAGTTAGGGACCGTTCAGTTGGGACTTATTTTCAGGAAATTTATAATAAAAAAATCAAATAAAAAAAATTCAAAAAAAGTGAATACTAAGGAAAAATTCAAAAAACAAATTGAGAAAAATTGCAGAAAATTCAATCAACTTAGGTACCGAAAGGGCGTCAACTCTAACAGTTGACGTAACTAAGTCCCCGAACCCATTTCTCTGGTTATCGTAGAATTGAATAGAAACTCCCGACTATTCAATAGGGTGGTCCAATCATACCCTCCAAAAAATGATTGGTGGCTACTCCATGGCATGCACACTTAGCACATGTCACTAGACCACACTGAAGGTCGACTACGCATACCTCCGTTGCGATTTGGGTAACGGGCCTTGGGAGAGGCCTGCGTCCGACCAGACTGGACGGCCCATTAGCCCTCGAGAGCCCACGGCGAACCTCGAGAGGGTCGCGACACACTTAAACTACTCCACAGATTCTAATCAAGGTCAGGACGAACTCATGCAAGAACAAGAGACAAATGGGCAGATTAGTGGTAAAGATAGATGTACACTTGCCTGAGTTTACATACGAAGAGAAACGAAGCTTGAATCACTCCGAAAAAACAGCAGGCTTCCTCGCCTAGATTCAGTCCAGCTCGAACTGACGAATTTCAGTCCACTTCCTAGACAATCAGACCTTAGAATCATGCTCCTCATGAACCCGTGTTGATAATGCAATCCCCCGAAGAACCCAATTCTCAAAAAGCTCCAAAACTGCGCCGGAGCCGCCGTCCTCGCTAGAGCCGCGGTTTCCTTCATCTTTAGCAGCGAGAAATCTGCGGCGAGATCTGATCCTCCTTCGACAACTGTTGGAAAGGAGCAATGTCCGAGTCTTGAAGAGACCCAAGGACAAGCCTAGGAAGGCCAAGAATCCCAGCACTCGCCGTTGACGAAGCTCCTTGAATCGGACCCCGAGTCAGTCGACGCAATGAGAAAGCTTTTGCAGTAGAAGCTCGAGAATGGAAGGCGTCGGAGAGGCGATGGCGTGGCAGACGTCGGAGAGGCGATGGCGTGGCAGACGTCGGAGTAGGCTACAGAGGAAGGTGAGACTGTCGGGCGTCGAGCACGAGAGGGAGGCGACAACTTAAGAACGACAGCTTAGGGTTTAGGCATCAGTTTTCTTGACATGTGATGGGCTTGTTTCACCATTTGGGCTCAGGCCCGAGCCCGAACAAGTAAACAATAATAATAGGCAATACCCGAACACGAAGCAAGATTAGCACGTGATACCCGAAACATGTTAAGACCCGAACAAGAATGTGTGTAAATTTTCGGGTCGGGTCGGGTCGGGTCTTGTTTCAGGTCGGGTATCTTGTTCGGTATGGACACCCCTAATATTTACTGGTTGTGGTTGACATTGCTGGAATATTCCCGCTTGCTTCTGCTAAGATTGATTTGATATTAGTTTGTCATGTTTTGGAGAAAATACTAATTATGGATAGATTGCAGGAGTATTTTTTTATAATCGAGGTTTTCCACGTGCAACGGACTATAAAACAATTATGCTCCTCACGTGGTGTCTTCTATGAGCTTGATTAAAGAAAAAAGGTTGCTCAATAAGAAACTAGGAGAAAATGCATCAATTAGAAACTCATAAGAGACAAGTTTGAGAGATTGGCTAAATCAAGATTAAGGAGGAATTTGAAGTGTTTACAATTGTGTGGGGATGAAATATTATGCTAAAGAATACATCTCAGCGACGAAGGGTAAACAAATTAGTAATTACAACACAATCTAACTCCATCTCAGGTTGCCTCCAACTTGCTCAATAAATCCAGAGAAAAAACCCTAGAAGCGACTTAAAAGGTCGAGTCACCCGCTCATGTAGAATCGACGTTGTTCAATGATTTCGTGGGGCCCACCGTTGCTCGCCAACCACGTACAAATGACTGACTATTGTTGGAGTTGGCGATTATTTCGGGGACTCTTGTTTTTCACACTGGGTACGCCCACATGAGCTTAGGGAAACCAAAGTGTTATCCGACGACATGTGACCCATGCGCGAGGGATGCGGGGGTTCGGGGGCAGCGCCCCCCACACAAGTGTCCCGCTGCCCGGTCAGCGGGCGGGGGTTCGGGGCAGCGCCCCCGAAATCTCAACGGGCTTGGACTTTTATTTAAGTTAACCCGTATGTTGTGGACTTAATAGAGGTTTCACTAGATTTAGGTTTTGAACCCGTTTAGGGCATATATATTTTGCTCATTTATGCTGATCATTGTAACGAGTTGAGAGGCTGTAAACCGAATATCATAGTGAAATCTCTTGCAGGACGTAGCCCTATTCTAGGGTGAACTTGGGTAATCTCGTGCGTCATTAAATTTTTCTTGATTTCTGTGTGATCGTTCTGATTCGGTATGCGATAAATCCCATCAACTATGACAATGACTTGTCCATGTTTTGTGATTGTACAAAGGACCACAAATTACAACTTTGTCAGCGTTGAGTGATTATCGGACTATGCACGGGACATCTACCCATGTTGAGCAACCAAGAAAAAAGCATTTAAGTAGAGAAACGAACTAGCAGACACCAAGGAATTAGTATGAATTATTCCACCAAGGAGTGGCGGGGCTCAAACTATCAAGTATTGGCAATTCGCTTCCTCGTGAAAAAGCAATGCTGTAGTAATAACAAACAACATTATCGTAACCCATCTCTATATATCCCTCCCCACACACAAGATAAGAATGATCAGTTTCAAGAACCTAATATCTAGAACCTAATATCTACCTTCTTATAACCGATTCTTAATTTTTGAAATCTAAGACCTCCCGTGTTTATCATGAAATCTATTTTGATACCTACCTTATTTTTATGGTTCAAACTAAAATATAGATAGTGAAAAATCCCTAAGATGGGCAATATAAACTATTATCCACAAAAAAAGCAACAATTCAAAATATAGCAATAGTATAAACCATCAGAACGCTAAATCAATATGTGCAAGTCTTCCTATCGCACTACCGCCAAAATCCGCTAATAATATCTCCTTTTTGTCTTGCAAGTCAAAACCGACTTTCTAGCTTGCAGACTTAACTCCTCCAAGAGTGAATCAGGCGAGCCAATCCAGTTGGCACAAAATAGAGACCCGAAATCACACATAAAGAAAAATGCTCGCACTTTTTTCACTCCCCTTATGCATTAGACACCCCCTTTTTGAATGTGTTTTGACCACCATATCCCTTATGTGTGACCCACCAAATCTGATACAATTTTATATGATTCTTTTTTTAATTATTTTATTTTGTTTCATTTTTCCCTTGCGGATCCCACATTCCTCCTTTTCTTCTTCCTCCTCCTTCCCAAGCCTCCCAAACGTCTCTTTTTTTTTTCCCTGCACAACTTCGCTTCGACATGTCTCTCTCCTTCCAAAAATCCCGAAAAGTTTCGCCACTTTACCATATTCTCCCAAAATAGGATAAAGGGAAGGAACAAACGCATACAATAACATTGTTTCTAAGTCATGAGATGGTACCCTAAGAACCATCCGGTGTGGATGCACCCTAAGAATTTCATATTGTAGCAAATAATCTGAGATAAAAATTAGGATGAAATATCCAATTTTGCATCATCACCCATGTTCAATAGTAAATCGTGACATGTTCAACATGGTTCAATGTCACATGTCTTCCTGTAAGTTCACAACCTTATGTTCATGAAAATAAAGAAAGGAGCAAGCAAATCTCAAGTGTTCAACCTATTTATAAAGCAAGTAAACATCCCTCACGTGATTTTGATATAGGCAAAGACTATAGTGGACAAGATTGACGTCTGTAAGGGTGACCATCTAAAGTTTAAAGTATTGAGTCAGATGATCTCCAATATGCATAGCGGATGCTAATTACATGATGAGTTTCTCCAAAAGCAGCATAAGTTTGTTTCAGTAGTTTTTGAAGTATGGTTCTTTCTTGGGTGATATAATATGAGATAGAGATGATTGTTCCTCCCGTAGTGCGCGTCTTTTGCATTAAAAAATGTGGTATGTTGTATTGGAACCGACAAGCAAATGAGGCATCAATTCACAGTTGCAGTTCGTAGTTACAAGCCTCCTGAAGTTTACAAGGCAAAGATTCTAGCGTACATTGATGAGGTTATCAAGGAGAAGGCAGGGAAGAGAACAAAATAAGTGTGTAAATGAAAATTGAAATAAGATTAAATCACTAATTCAAATCTCGCTTCCTATTACCTGTCAAAACAAAACTCGTCTAATATTACCTTCGTGCAAAGAAAAGGGGATGTTGAGGAGGCTGGCAAAATTTTTGAGGAGGACGGGACTGACATAGTAAAGTCGAGGTTTTTGGAAGGAGAGGGAGGCGTCGAAGCGAGCTTCGTGCAGGAGGGAAAAAAAAAAGAGACGACTGGAAGGCATAGGAAGGAGGAAGAAGAATAAAAGGGAAAAGGTGGGACCCGCAAAAAATGAAATAAAAGAATTAACAAAAATAGAATTATATAGAATTGTATCAGATTTGGTGGGCCACACATAAGGATAGGATGGTCAAAACGCACACAAAAAGAAGTGTCAAAGATATAATGGGAGTGGAAAAAGCGCGACCCAAAAGAAAAAAAATAAAAATTTTCATAAATTTTTATTAAAAAATCATAAAAATTATCCACGTCAGCGCCGATCGTCCTACGTGACACTACCGATGTCTACAACATCAATTTCTGGCTAAAATTGACCAGAAAGTAAATTGACAAATTGTCAAAAGGTTTATGACTGAATTGGTATGTATAATAAATTTAGGATTTTTTTTAAAATTTTCCCACATTTGGAAGGTAGCATGAAAGTGGATCATGTGCTCTAAATGGTGACATTATATATTATCTCACCTCGCATGATAAATGAGTCCTATATATTTTTTAATTACAATATATTTTCTCCTATCAGTTTAAGCTTATATAGGTAGAACTTTTTAATATGATATCAGAGTCTATTCTATTTCCTCGCCTATATGTGTCCACCACCATCGGTCATATTTTGGGTTGGTCCCGACTTTGAGTCGACTCCACATAACCTGTTCAATTTGTTGGAACCCACGTACAACCCACTACGTTATTTCTTCAAAGTACATATATTCATCAACAAAGCCTGTTGTGCCATATCAGTACCCCTTTCTGATCTTTTGAAAATGTTGTTATTTATAGGATAAGTTTCCCTCCCCAGAGACGGAATTTCAGTGAAATGTGCAACCGTGTACGACATATGACTTCAATTATTCAAGAGAAAATGACACAAATGATTCCTGAATTTTAAGTCAATCTGTTTCTGAACTTATAATTTGTTCAATAAAATCCATGAACTGTAGCCCAATATGAAGTGTCGTCGCTGAACTTTTAATTTATTCAATGTGGTCTCAGGACTTTTATTACATGTTCAATTTAATCCCTCAACTATAAGAAAATATTCAATATTAACATTGAACATTTTCTAGTAATTATGGGACTAAATTAACCATATTTCAAAAGTTCAGGGACCATATTAAAAGGTCAAGGACCACATTGCCATTGGGTTAAAGTTTAGGGACCACATTGAATGTTGGAGATAATTAGGGATTCTCTAAGATAATTTCTTATTCAGAAATATTTCTGTTGATTTTCTGTATCTCTCAAGATTGTGCATAAATCTTTGATTATGTGCATCTTGATTGATATATATTGTCTTTGATAGTGATATATTATAAAGCCTATAATTAGGGTGATGTAATGTACATTGTGGTAAATTGAATTACCCCGTGAATTCCCCATTTCTTCTTCTACATTATTGTTTTCAACTTTGAACAAATTGAAACTTTATGGACCGCATTGCACATTAGGACAAAATTCAGAGATCGTTTATGTCATTATCCTATGATCGAATGCCGACCTAAAGCACCCTTTGTTTTTGCTTTAACTTTCACCCCTTCATTATTGTTTCTTCTTTTTTGGTCAAACATTGGTTAGCGTTCAATCTGTTCTCCATCGCGGATGAACGAATGTGAGCATTATTATTTAGTATCTAAGGACAATTTTTAGGCAAGATAGAGCAAGTGTTAAGAGTCTTTCAATATATCCATGAACACGTTTTGACCAGCAAAGGTCTCTTGCTATCAATAGTCCTCTACACAGCCGGGCATTGAGCCAGCCACCCTAATAACAACGAGCCACACTGTCCGGTGCCAATCCCGTCACCCACGCTCTTGACCTCACCCCCTATGCTAGCGTCTTTGCGACAGAGCTCTGCCATGGCTGCCCGCCACGATCTGGACCCGAGCCACGCAATCACTGTCGCCGACCTCAATTCTTACGGTTGGTAGCGGTCATGACACCGTTCGAAGGAGCGTAGGCAGCATGCATGGTTGAGAGGCGCTGTTGGTCCTGTGGATTTGAGCTTGTCGGGTGAGCGGTAATTGATAGAGGATGGTGGTCAACGTCAAAGGGGGGTGCACCACCAATGTCTGCATCCCTGAAGGCACATCTCTGTTCCATGAAGATTCGTGACATGTGAAGCCTTGATAAGGTTATTCACTTTACATCGAATAAAATTAATGCTGTGTCCAATATGAAACTTGTCATTGATAATAAAAGATCGGTTTTCTTCTTGAGACCTAATGCGACTTTCATAGATTTTTTTAGTTATTTTCTAATGATGTTTTATCATAGCATCAATAACTGCCTCTGCTTTTGGAAGACGGCCTGGTAAATAGAAAACACTCATTTTCCTTAGTCGAGATACAATACATGCATGAAAGAGTGCCTGATTTCCCCTCTTTTGCAATCAATTTGAAAAAAAAAATTTGATCCTTGTTTACCAACAATGCTGAATTTAGTTGGATGAAAATAAAGATTTACTTTTTTGTTTTTGGGCGGGGATAAATTTGGAAAAGAAAGTGACAATTTGCAAATCATGGTTAGGCGGCATATGCAACTTGAAATCAAATAGAAAAAGTGAGAATGATAATTATAGATTGATTATTGCTAGCATAAAATTTTTTAGGTGACTGATAAAAAATAATATATTGTGAACTAAAAATTCTTAAAACGACAATTAATTTTAATTATTTGTTATGTTTTTTTAGTTCGAAACAGACTGTCAGTCTTACAGTCACCCAAAGACTGTTACATAATCAATTTTCTTACGGCTTTTGAAAATGGGTACAGCTTTTGAAAATGGGTCTTGAAATAATACTTGGAGTAGGAGATTTAATTGATCGAGATTCAGAAGCGTAAATTTCCCCTCGACCATCAATAGGTTTGGCCAGGTTCGCAAGGGCCAACTTGATCCTCTTCCCCAGGGATCCCAGATGAGGGAACCCTAAGAGAGCCGCTGGCTCTAACTACTGTCCATGTACGATCCTCTGAGTGGGGTCGAGAGTGGTATTTGCAGTTTTCTTTTTCTTTCATTTTCTTTTCTGTCGATGTCCAGAAGAGAAAAATACGTGATTCGACCGCCAGCCCAGAAGAAAATTCCGGACATGAGAAACGACCAAGTCAATTGATTCTTTACTAAAACTAGCTTGTGAAAAGAAAATGCGAGATTTTGCCCTCCACATTTCAGGTTATCCTTGATTTTTTCAGTACATAAGAGTTCTATTTATCCAATCAAGTCACTTCACAGCTGTTGCATTTCTACACGATCAGTGCTCGATGTTTGCATTGATATCTCGTAAGATCCCGTGTCCATACATGGCGGCATGTAAGCAGGTGGTGGTCGGAGACTCGTCTCTAAAGTCCCTCCATCCTTCACTATGAAGGCCGTGTCCATACCCCAGCTCATGTGTCGGTCCAGATGACAATGCCAAAACCACACGCCTGTCCAAATCAAAACCATAAGATTAACATTAATTGATGCGGTTCCAAACCAATACTTCTAACAGATGATGCCTAGAGAGATAAAAGATATACGCACCGGGATTATTAGCAGTAAATCTTATTGCTAGCCAACCGTTTTTAGGGACACCGAACGTGTTCACGTGGGGCGGGTCGATCAAGTTGTACGTCTCGGGATCCGTCTCGTTGTTGAAGTTTCCGTGGCCAGTTCCGACGACGTAGAAGTTGTGACCGTGAACGTGCATGGGATGGTTCATGGAGCCTTTCAACACGTTTGTACCTTGGAAAACAATCTCCACCGTCTCATTGTAGTTCAACACTTTCACTTTCGTTCCTTGGTACGTCATATCAACACTATCCGGCAAATCATCTCCCGTGAAATTATACATAGATGGAGGCCAATCCGGGAAATCCGCTGTATAACTTCCACTAAGATTTCTGCCCAAGAAAATGAAACCCATTGACGAGAATTCCATGCACATTCACTCATTAGTATCGAGGGTTTGATCCATCGAGAGATCGAGATCGAGATCGAGATCGAGAGAAGAAAGAGGGAGGGGATGATGTTACCTATAGTAGGCCGATAGCACATCCAAGGATGGGTTGACCCAACTTACGTTGTTCAAGCTTGAGCCAAGTTTGTTGCCACTCACCGAAGTGCAAGAGCTATTGGGACAATAAATCTCACCCATAGACACGGTTATGAACATCCTCGTACTTACATCTCCTGGAACATCAACCGGATGATCCTCACTCGCCAAGCTTCTCAGCTGATTCGTAAATCTCAATGCGGCTCCAAAGTCCAAATAGAGAGGGAGTGTGGCGTTTGGGAAGACCGGTGGCGATGGCAAGCTATGGTTCCCTCTATATTGCAAGATGGCAGATCCGATGCTATGGTCAAAGCCGGTGACTTCGGCGTCTTCACTAGAGTATTGCCTCGTGGCAATATAGTACCTTCCGAGAGGTTGGTTAGCCGTGAGTAGCACATCCATGGTCTGTCCCGGACTTATCATAATGTAAGTCGTGATGATCGGCTTTATGTATCCTCCATCCATCCCGACAACCATGAGGTTGTGGTCGGCGATGGCGAAGAAGAGCTCAGCATTCATGACCGCGTTGACTATTCGAACGAGGTACATCTTCCCGTAATCAACGTACCAATGATGCGTTGTTTCTGCACCAAGAATTTCGATGAACCTTTATGAGAGAAATTTCCATGCATTATTCCTTGGTCATGCCGAAATTAAATTTGTTCTATCAACTCTATGTCAAAACAAGGTTATACATCATTGCGTGCACATAACGATGGGAGAACAACATTAACCCTAATTTTATCAGTTGCACGAGAGTTGTAATCTCACAGAGAAAAGATGGTATCAAAAGGGGGTCTACATAATTGATTTATTATGTGACGCATTCTTATCATGTGCTTGATCTTCAATTTGGGCACCCACTTTTAAATTGATTTCATAAATTGAGATTCATGTCTCTGAATTTACTCTTTTTTCTAATAGCATATGTGTTGGGCTAAGAGAGGGTGCGCGCGCGTGCTAGATGAGCTAGACCCATGAGTTGTAACTTAAGCCCATGGTGTTATATTTTGTCTGTTTAAAAGATAGTTTCTTGCTCGTCGTTAAATAGGGTATTGCAAAATTTGAGACATAAAAGAGAGAAGAGATAAAAGAGGGGTTAGCGTTTCTTATACATCCAAGGTTGCATTCAAGTTGATGACAAAAGATTTAGGTTGTATTCACTATTCTTCTATAAGGTTGTACAAGCTTCAATTATGTTGTCTTTGCTCCTAGAGAGGGGGAAAAGTACAAAAAAAGTCTTTAATCCATTGTGGTAATTTCAGTTTAATCCTAAACATCTCAATTGACCTAAGTCATTTTTTAACATTTGGGCCTATCATTCCATTTGAGCAATTTTGGTCGGCAATTATTGACATGGACGTCGGCCATCCTACATGACACAATTGGCGTTAACGTAGACAAATATTACAATTTTCAATATATATTTTTAACTTTAAATATATTTCATGGAATTTATTAATAATTTTTTTTATAACTTTGGCCGGTGAGGGCTAGTGACCCTCGCTTGGTCTGGGCGAGGGCATCAGGCCCTTGCCTATATCCGGTTGAGAACGGACACCCTCGTTGGCTACGGCGAGGCCCTTGCCAAGATCCAGCCGACAATGTCGGGCTCTCGCCTAGATCCATGTCAGTGATTTCCAGCCAAAATTGATTGAATGGACTAAATTGCACAAATGGAAAAAAAAAATAGGACTAAATTGGTCCAATTAAAAGATTTAAGATCGACTTGGTACCAAGGCAATAGGTTTGAGATTTTTTTTGGTACTTTTCCCACTGGAGAGTGATAGCACACGCTTTGTAATTTGGAGTTTAGGGTGTAGTTCTTGTAGAAGGGGAAGATTGAGTCTTTGTAGTTCTCGGCCTAATTTAGACCCCTCTATCCTCTTAATTCAAACTGGTAAGCGGATTCTGTCGCCTCATAGTTCTTTTCACTTCTTAAGTAGCTAGAAAAGCTTTCCACGTAAATCTTTGTATTGCCATGTTCTTTGAATCCTCTTTTATTGCTTCCGTTGTGTTATTATGGTTGTTCAATGTTTGCCTTGGTTGATTGCCTTCATATCTCACCTATGTGTGGAATGTTCTTGCTTCCTAACAATCTTGTATCAAACTCACTAGAAATGTCACTTTTTTTTTTTCCACTATAGGTAACCCAATCCAAAATCAACTTGAAATCCACTAAAACTAAGATTAAGTCAAAAGACATTATTAACGAAAAAAATTGTCAAGAGATAAAATAAAATCTGTAATTTTCAATGTACCATTTTTTTTTTAATGTTGTGCGTGATCAATTATTTGAAAATTGCAATACTTTCTGGTGAATATTTATTTAACGGGCAATCTAAAGAAAAATTGTTAAGGTTGGTGGAAGTACCTTGGGAGCAATTACAGAAATCCCCAAGCTCGCCATTTATGGTGTACCCATCTGAATGTGGCAAATCTTTTCCATCTTTCATTGCCTCGTCCACCAATTCCTTCAAGTCCCCCGCGTACCAAGCAGCTATTCATTTGGCCAAGCGATAGCGATATGTCAACCATACGCGAAATAATACTTTTTAAGATAACTATAGCCTTTACGTGGAATCATAGGATAATTAAATATTGAATCGTGCTTTCATCTATCACAAAATCTGCATAGTATCAGAACAGGTGACCCTAAATTCAAATATTTTTCAGGCTCCTAATTGCCTCTCAAAATTACGTATTTTCACGCTTTAGGCTTAGGCAAAAGTCCAATTTAAACGCGAGAGGAAGGGATAAAACAATTATATACTATACCGCACTTTCTTTTACAATAGCTAATAGTGGTCACACAAAATCTTATCAGGATCGACGCACGATCACAGCGAAATAAAACAAGCGAGAAAGAAAAAATAGAGAGACGAGATTTCACCCTAGTTCACCCTTAAATTAGGGCTACGTCCAGCAGAGGATTCCACTATATTTAGCACATCGCACCACTCGTTACATCACTCAATTACAAGTGAAAAAGAGTATATATAACAATAGCTATTCATGAGCGCAAGCCCAAACTACTAATAAAAAATTACAAGCTTAAATCGTAAAATCCATCTGGTCTCAAGGGTGCGCTGCCCCGTTGAGACCCCTGCTGAGGTGCGACCCCCGCTTGCTTAGCGAGACCCATGTGCTTTCCTATCGTAGGGGACTATGAACTATACACCAATAAATCTCACGTCAATTAAGGCTAGCCAGCTTAAACATTACGGAATTATTTTGAAAATTCGATGCAAAATCTTCCGATGTGGACAGTTAGGTGAACGTTAGCTTGTGCAATTTCGTGGCTCGGAGTCGTTAGGAGAAGATACATGCATCAAAATCTTCTACACCAAATTCAACATACTTGACTTACCAAATTTGTCTTCTTGACCAAACCAAAAAAAAAAAAAATCTGCGTTCTTGACATTTCTAAAGTCGCAAAGAGCCTCACAGCATTTACCTTAGTGGTGTTGGCTGGGTCCGCCTCTTTGTGGGGCCCAACCGATTTTATTTTATTTATTTTAAAAGAAAAACAAGAAAAAATAAAAGAAAAAAAAAGTCAAATAGAAAACAAAAGTGTGCTGTTTTTATTTCATTGTTGCTTCGGGCATTATCCTAGGGAGAGAAGTCAGAAGCTGAGAGGAAAAAAAAAACGGAACAAGAGTGCTCTCGGTGAAAAAGAACGCAGAGGAGAAAGAAAAACGACGATTTTTTTTTTTTTTGTGATCCTGTTTCGTAGGCCAAACATTGACGAATTTGGCTCAAATTTCAATATGTTGTTCGGGAGGCCAAGCTCTACGATTTGATCGATTTCGTTCGTTGAGATTCGTCTTCAAATTCTCATATTGCAGCTAGGGTTTTCTTGCCCCATTTTGTATTATTCCACCTTTGTGGAGAGGAAAGCTCTTGTAATGTTGATGTTGAGCCTCTAGTGTGTGACTAAAGAGAAACGCTTTCCTGTTATTCTTTGTGATTAGTGGAATTTTTTAGTCGTCCGTGATTTTTCCCGATTCTGGTTTTCCACGTAAATCTTAGTGCGCTCTTCTTTATCATTCTGCTTCATATTTATATATTATTGGTTGATGCTAGATTGTATTGAACTAATGTCGGGAGCTATTGTTTGATCCTGGATTGGCTTGCCATGTGCGGAAGTGCTGTCCTTTTTTTTTCCCAACAAAGTGATATAAGAGCTAGAGTCGAGATTATAATATTAGATGGAGGATACGAGTTGCACTATGTTTAAGTTAAAAGTTAAATGCCTCGAATTACATTATCAAAAAAAAAATGCCTCGAATTACTCTATATGAAGCCTCGGATGGAAGACGTGTTTTATTGCAAAGATTTATTTGATCCGGTCGAAGGTGATGAAGCTAAAGGAGATAAGGAAGATAAAGAGTGGGAGCGAATGAATCGAAAGACGGTTGTGTTTATCCGACAATGGATTGATGATAGTGGGTTTCATCATGTTGCTCAAGAAACGAATGCGGATATTTTGTGGAAGAAATTGCAAGATCTCTATGAGAAGAGAACTCCACAAATAAGACTTTTCTAATTAAACGACTTGTGAACTTGAGATACAAGGAAGGGAGTAGCAGGACAGAGCATTTGAGTAAATTTCAAGATGTGGTCAATCAACTAATAAATCTTGAGATTGACCTTGGTGATGAATTACAATCATGTTTGTTGCTTGGTACTCTTCCCGATAGTTGGGACACCTTGGTTGTGGCGCAAAATAATTCGACTCCTTCTAATGTGCTTTCTATAAGCATGGTTAAAGAAAACTTGTTTAATAAAGAAATAAGGAAAAACAGTTTGAATTATGCTTCCAAATCGGAGGCACTTGTCGTAGAACACAGAAGGAGAAGTTTGTCAAGAAAGTTTCAAAGTAATGACAGGAGCAAGTCAAAAGGAAGATCGAAGTCAAGGCCGAGCAGGACGATGAAGTGTTACAATTGTGGCAAGATGAGACATTATGCCAAAGAATGTTGGTAATCGAAGAGATAAATCTCATGATAGAAATGTGGATAGAAAGAAAGAAGAGAATCGGTCTACAATAGCAGTTGCAGCCGACGGTGATATTGTGTTCATTTGTGATGACGGCTATGTATGTAAATCTCACATGTCAAGACTCTAGCTAAGTTATCGATTTTGTAGCTTCTTATCATGTCACCTCACGACGTGACTTATTTACATCCTATCGCAATGGTGATTTCGATTGTGTTAGGATGGGAAACAACGGTGTCTCTAAGGTTATCGGCATGAGAGATGTTTATTTGGAGACCAATATGGGATGTACTTTGCTTCTGAAAAATGTGAGACATGTTCTAGATATTCGATTTCACTTGATCTCCACAGGTGCCTTAGACGACGATGGTTATTACAATTCCTTTTGTGATGGCAAATGAAAATTGACTAAAGGCTCTATAATAGTGGCTAAAGGCAAGAAGACATGTACTCTCTATACTATGCATGCAAATTTGATGCGACAAGAGGTAAATGCAGTGGAGGATTCCTCAGTTGATCTATGGCATAAGAGACTTGGTCATCTTAGCGAGAAAGGGCTTGAACTCTTGTTAGGAAGAATCTTCTACCATTGAAGGAGAAAAATCTGACGGAATGTACTCATTGCCTCACGGGTAAGCAACATCGACTTTCATTTCATAGTTCGTCTCCACACACAAAATCTAATATACTTGATTTAGTTCACACTGATGTTTGTTGCATGGATGCTAGAACACTTGGTGGTGCATTGTATTTTGTGACATTTATCGATGATTGCTCTAGAAAAGTATAGGCTTTTTCTTTGAAATCAAAAGATCAGGTGCTTGCGGCCTTCAAATAATTTCATATCAGTGTTGAAAGAGAAACAGGGAAAAAGCTGAAATGTGTTCGAGCTGATAACGATAGTGAATATAGAGGACCGTTTAAGCATTACTACATGGACTATGGTATCGAGCTTGATAAGACTGTTCCGAAAACACCACGGTAGAATGGAGTAGCAGAGAGAGATGATTAATGATCGGATGTGGTGTATGCTATCTCATGGGAAATTGCGTAAGCCATTCTGGGGCAAAACGATGAGAACAACAGTTGACTTGATAAATCTTTCTCTATCAGTTCCTCTTAAAGGGGATGTTTCGCAAAGAGTTTAGAGTGGGAAAGATATCTCCTACAGTTATCTGATGGTGTTTGGTTGCCAGGCATTTGTACATGTTCCAAGAGATGAGAGGTCCAAGTTTGATAACATGTCTAAATAGTGTATCTTCTTTGGTTTTGGACATGAAGAATTTGGCTACAGGTTATGGGATCCAACTACAAAGAAAGTCATTAGAAGCCGAGATGTGGTGTTCTTTGAGCATCAGACCATTGAAGACATAGACAAGCTAGAGAAACCAAAGAATGCATTTCAACGCACTGTTAGTTTCAGCCCAAATCCTCCTATCGTATTGGGTGATAATCACGAGGGAGAAGTGCACAAAAATCATGAAGAAGGTGAATCCTCACAGAATGTTGATTCTTCAGCTGAGACATGTAAAGTAGTTGAGCCACAACAATCAAATGAGCAAGAGCAAATGGTTGAGCCAATTGAGTAAGAACAAGCAGTCCAACCTCTAGTTAGAAGATCAGAAAGAGATCGTTGACCCTCACAAAGATATCAGCCACATGAGTATGTGTTACTTACTGATGCATGAGAGCCTGAAACTTATGAAAAGGTTATGTCATGCGATCAAAAGAATAAGTGGCACGAAACTATGCAAGATTAGCTCAAATCTTTGCATGAGAACCACACATTTGAGTTGGTGAAGTTGCCTAAGGACAAGAGAGCACTCACAAAAAAGTGGGTGTATAAGTTAAAGATGGAAGAAAGTAGTTTGAAGCCACGATACAAGGCGAGGCATGTTGTGAAGGGCTTTCGCCAGAAGAAGTGAATTGATTTTAAAGAGTTTTTTCACCAGTTGTGAAAATGTTTTATATTAGAGTTGTTCTTGGGTTAACAGCCAGTTTGGATTTGAAAATTGAACAGCTTGAAGTAAAAATAACTTTTCTTCATGGAGACTTAGAAGAAGAGATATATATGGAGCAACCGGAGGGTTTTAAAGTTAAAGACAAGAAACATCTTGTATGTAGGCTAAGAAAGAGTCTATAGGTCTTAAGCAAGCGCCAAGACAGTGGTATATGAAGTTTTATTCATTCATGGAAGCTCATGGATATGGTAAGACCACTTCTGATTCTTGTGTCTTTATGAAAAGATTCTCAGATGATAATTTTATTATCCTCCTGCTCTATGTAGATGACATGTTGATAGTTGGGCATGATGCTAACAAAATCAAGACCTTGAAAAATGAGTTGAGCAAAGCTTTTGCGATAACGGATCTAGGGCCAGCTAAGCAAATCCTTGGCATGAGAATCACTCGTGATAGAAAGCATAGGAAACTTTGGCTATCTCAAGAGAAGTATATTGAAAATGCGCTTGAAAGATTCAAGATGAGCACATGTAAATCGGTGAGTACTCCACTGCCGGTCACTTCAAGTTGAGCAGTAATGAGTGTCCTTCGAGTAAGAAAGAGAAGGTAGAGATGATGAAGATTCCTTATGCATCCGCCGTGGGTTGCCATGATTTATACAATGCCAAATATTGCTCATGCAGTTGGTGTTGCGAGTAGATTTCTTCCAAATCCAGATAAAGAGCATTAGAACGCTGTGAAATGGATTTTTAGGTATCTTAGAAGTACTTCCAGATTCTGTCTGTGTTATGGAAATGGAAAAACTAAGTTAAAAATGGCATTGCGTTGGCCGGATCACCTGAGGATCCTGTGGTCGCCCCCAGCTTGGATCGTCCTGAATGGGTTCTTCCTTAATACTCGGATTCCGATTATGCCGGAGATGGTGATTCCCAAAAGTCTTCGAGTTATATGATGACCTTTGCAGGGGGAGTAGTTTCGTGGCAATCGAGATTGCAAAAATACATTGCTTTGTCTACGATTAAAGCGGAATACATAGCAATCACTGAAGGAGGCAAGGAACTCTTGTGGATGCAAAAATTCTTACAGGAGTTGGGTTTGAAGCAAGAACGGTTTTTTCTTTATTGTGATAGCATGAGTGCTATCTATCTCAGCAAGAATCCAGTGTTGCATTCAAGATCAAAGCATATTGATGTGAAATATCATTGGGTTCGAGAGAAGTAAGAAGAGAAGTCTTTTGTTCTTGAGAAGGTACGACAACGGATCCGACATGATGATCAAAGCCTTGCCCATAATGAAACTTGATTCATGTAGAAGCAAAGCAGGTATGATGGAACTCCCCACATGAGGTGGAGGGGGAGATTTGTTCGCTGGGTCCGCCTCTATATGGGGCCCAGCTAATTTTATTGTATTTGTTTTAAAAGAAAAGCAACAAAAAGATAAAATAAAGAAAAAAAAGTCGAAAAGAAAACAAAGTGGGCTGTTTTTATTTCATTGTTGCTTCGTGCGTTACCCTAGGGAGAGAAGTCAGAAGTCAAGAGAAAAGAAAAAGGAACGGGAGTGCTCTCGGTGAAAAAGAACGCAAAGGAGAAAGAAAAACGGTGATTTTTTTTTTTTTGTGATCATATTTCATAGGTCAAATGTTGACGGATTTGGTTCAAATTTCAATATGTTGTTCAGGAGGCCAAGCTCTACGAGTTGATCGATTTCATTCGTTGAAATTCGTCTCCTAATTTTCCTATTGCGGTTAGGGTTTTCTTACCCCTTTTGTATTATTCCATCTTTGTGGTGAGAAAAGCTCTTCTGATGTTGATGTTGAGCCTCTAGTGTGTGACTAGATAGAAACGCTTTGTGCATCCTGCTATTCTTTGTGATTAGTGGAATTTTTGGATCGTACGTAGTTTTTCCCGATTCGGATTTTCCATATAAATATTAGTGTGTTCTTCTTTATCATTCTACTTCATATTTATATATTATTGGTTGATGTTGAATTTAATTGAAGTAATGTCGGGAGCTATTGTTTGATCCTGGATTGGCTTGTTTTGTGCGAAAGTGCTGCCCTTTTTTTTCCCCAACAAGTGGGAACAAGTTGCCCCAAACACAAAATGTTGTTCTAATTATCAGCAACTATAAAACAATAGAAAAATGACGAGAAGTCTGTAATTGCTAATTCATGTTAGTGTTAACTCCATAATGTTCTTTGTAATATAGTTACACCCCGTTGCTTAACCAACTATTAAGCCGATTTTATGCATGACATAGTTATTTTTTCCATAACTAGAGCATGTAGAGCGTAGGATCTCGACTCACATACCGATGATGATAACCTTGTCGTCGTCGGGCTTTGAGAAGGGATACGATTCTCCCGGTTCCGGCGAGATAACAATAGCACCATGAACCGTAGCTCGTGTCCAACTGCTGTGAGCATGCCACCAGAGAGTTCCTTCCTCATCGGAGAAAATTACTTCGTACGTGAAGTTTGTTCCGGGTCCTATCGCACATTGGGTGATGAACTCCGGTCCATCCGACCACGAGTTCCTCGGCTGCTTTACCCCGTGCCTGCATCAAAACATGGCTATTAAACAAAATGACGAGATGTCTCAAAGTATGCTCCAGGGACCATTTCCATCGAATCGATACTCCATCAACCTGTTAAATGGGCATTTTTAGCAATACATTCATCATATTTGCCCAAATTTCGACAGACCAAATGACGAACAACGTGAGATTTTGTTGCTTGTTGTTTTCTTGACCGTCGAGAAAATTATTGGATGCACCAGTAGCTGCAATCTTTGTTGAATTAAATCAAAAAATCTCAAGATGAAATTTGCAGGGACCAGGATAATCGGATGCTCTATTGGTACTTAAAGCATAGAATGACAAGTGACGGTGGAAGTTTGGTACCTCGTATTGGAAGTTTGAAAGGGTAATTCCACTTTCGCGAGAAATTAATAATTTAGAAAAAAAAATCTTAAAAGTGATAATTTATATCATTTACACGGATGAGTGAACGAATGAAAGATATTTTCTATCGTCCACAAAATGTTTAGACATAAATTGTTATTGATAGTGAAGATATTTTCTTCATTAGCTCATTATTTTAAGCAATATAAGCTATCAATATTAAGAAAATATTTATCAAATTATTCAATTTTTGCAAAATAAATGGACCCTTAAAAGATATCTTTTTAGACCGGATTTCAATCGAAATCTTAAATTAATGGGCACGTGTCAATTACTAAGCTTCATTTGGTCTTTTTTTTTTTTTAGTTTTCAAAATTCCCTACATAATCCTAGTTTCGATTTTGGAACTGGGATCAACATGATTTCAGGGTAGAACCTGAAAGTGAAACCGGACCAATGGGGAAACTATTTGGTTCCAAGTTCCATGGTTTGCAACGTAGGTTCCAAGTTCTAAAAATTGGGGAACTACTCCGGTGGGTAGGATCCCGGTTTCTAGAAGGGTAAACTTAAAACCTCCCGAAACCTAAAATTATAACAAGTTTTTTGTGTATTTCTTGATATGTCTTCGCCTGATACTGCAGTATTTTTTGGCATCCAATAATGAGTGTGTAATACGGAATCACTAGTTTGAGTTTTCATTTTCGGCAATACATAGGACTGAAATTTTTACTTTCTTAGTATTTATATGTCTAAATATGCGTTGTGATCATTGAATTGTAACAGCAAGTGGGGGTTATTAAAACTAATGATTCACTATAATTGTTCAATTAAGGGAAAAGTACACTTTTAGTGCCAAAAGTTGTGTTCGGATATCACTTTGATGCCAAAAGTTTCAATCGATCACTTTGGTGCCAAGTTTTTTAAAAAACGATCACTTTGGTGCCAAGTCCGATTTGCTCCGGCGGAATTCTGATGTTGCACTTTTTTTTTAATATTTTCGGCTGACATGGCTCATCGGTGGTCCACCGTGGCATTATTTTTAAAAATTTTAATTTTTTATTTAATATAATTTGAGAAATAAGCTGAAAAATTAAATAATGATGAAAATTAAATAAATAAATAAAAACATTGTAGGCGGTAGCGGGTTGCTATTACCCTTGCCGCCGCCGCCCCCACCATTGTTGGCAATGGTCGGCGAGGTGGGGCATGGCCGAAGGGTGCAGACCCTTGCCCGAATCTGGGCGGCCAAGGCATGGCTGGGTCTCGATTCCAAGAGGTTTCGGGTCCAAAGGGGGGGCTCGGCTTCGGTTGGGATGGCAATGAAGCTTGAGGCGGCTGTGGGGTAGCTGGACGACGGCGATGGAGAGCCAACAGTGGTCAAGCGAAGCTTGGCGGAGCAACGATGACGATGGGTCGTGGACGAGAGAGGAGGGTCGCGGGTAGGGGCGTCAAGCTCGGACAAGGGGCTCAGTTTGGCATTGGGGGCTGAACTTGTGGTGGAGGGCTCTGGTCGACGAGGCTCTTGGCCGGCCTCATGGCTGGATCAAGCTCGGCGGTGGATGGTGAGGGGCCGCGCGAGGCTCGAACGCAGGGGGCTCGGGTGACGAGTCTGGATGTTTTCAACGGGGTTGCGACGGGCCCGAGCCTCGGCTGGGTGAGCTGGTGGTGGCTGGTGTTGTCGGGGTGGTGGCACAATGAGTAGACGACGGACTGTGGCTAGGTTGGGGGTGAGAGCCAAAACTGGGTTCTTGGTGCAGGGAGGTTTTCAAGGCGTTGGTGGCTAAAGGTAATGTGAGTCAGGCGTCAGGTGGAGGGGGCTAGCTCGACAGACGAGGGGACAAGAACGAGCGGTGGCAGTGGTGTCCAGCAGATGTGGGGTTGCAGCTAGGAGCAAAGAAGATGAAGCAGAAGAGGGATCCGAATCGCCTGACCTTCAAAAGGAAGGTCGGGCGGATCGAGACGCTTCCCCCTTTTTATAGGGGGAAAGGTTTTGGAGAGAGAAAAATTGAATGATGGGGATTGAAAGGTTAGGAAGGTTTGAGGTTAGGTGATTCATTCCCAGAAGAGGGGAAAAAGCATCACGAAGCAGCAAGAGAGAAGGAGAAGAAAAAGAGGAGAGAGACAGAAGAAAAAGAGGAAAAGAAAAAGAGAAATACAAAGAGTTAGTTTTTTTTTTTCTGAATTTTGAAGTCAACGATGGAACCAACGTGGACTTCATTTTTTTTAAATGCCAATTAAAATTTTTTTAAAGATAATTAAAAATGCCACATGCCAATTTTGGTCGGAATTTTTGGTTGAAGGCACCAAAATGATCATTTTTTTCTTCGACTTAGTATTAAAGTGATCCGATTGAAACTTTTAGTAGCAGAGTAATCTCCGTACACAACTTTTGATACTAAAAGTATACTTTTGCCGTTCATTTAAGAATACAGGTGGAACCTTAGTAGACCTTGGAATCGACTCTGGAACGGGTATGTTCCATATTTCAGATATGCAAGGTAGTTTTCAAGTTTCAAAAAAATGAGAAACATGTTTCACGGGTATGTTTCAGGTTCCACTTGGAACTTACACGGAATTTGGAACCGCTCGGTCCTATTTGAAATTGCATGGGTCGTTTCAAATAGGGGTGTCAATGGGCCGGGCCGGGCCGAGAAACATGTATGTTTCAGGTTCCACTTGGAACTTACACGGAATTTGGAACCGCTCGGTCTTATTTGAAATTGCATGGGTCGTTTCAAATAGGGGTGTCAATGGGCCGGGCCGGGCCGAGTCTCGGCCCGGCCCGAGCCTGCCCGAATTGAGCAGTACCATGCTCGGGCTGGGCCGGATTTGGGCCGAAAATATTTTTTTCTTTCTTTTTTTAAAATTTTTTTGAATTAAAATTAATTAACAAACCATCAAATGAAAAAATATAAAAATAAAATATAAAATTAAATTAAATTTAAAAGAAAAAAATAGGTATTTACAAAAGTTCGGCGTTGGGCCGGCCCGGCCGGGCCCGAGTACTAGACCCGGCCCGAAAAGGCCCAAAAATGCAGAAAAATTTCGGGCAGGGCCGGCCCGTCCGGCGCCGGCCAAATTGACAGCCCTAGTTTCAAATATATAGCTCCAGCACCCAAATGAAGTCTACCCCAATTAAGTTGACCATCGGGTGGTGTTATTACTCTTGGATTTTGCACCTACCCTTTTATTAACAGAATTTCTCAGCAGATGGAAGACTTTGTGTTTCACCCACATGGGAAACCAATCTTTCAAATCGAGTAAGAATCTAAGTTGCTCGACTCTTTTCCCCTATTATAGTCAGAACAATGCAAATGCACCACCAAACAATTTGAAAATGAAATGCAAAGGTGCACAAATCCTTAGGGTCATGACTGTCTTCGCCCACCTATCTATCTGATCTGACCAACGATGGATCCAAGTGACGGCACTGAGTAAGCAATATAGCAGATTAAAAAGTGCAGACATGATTCAGCTATACTTGGACTTCCATGAAGAGAAAATTAAAAGAGAAACAAAGCTAATCACTATGAAACCACCACCAAAGTACTGGATTATAAAAGAAGCAAGGCATAGGAAGAAAAGAATGGCCAACCAGTGAAGCGTGATCCCGTAATCTCCTTGGTTATGAACGTTCACGTACACCGTGTCCCCTTTGTGCACTTTAATCGTCGGCCCCGGGAAGCTGTCGTTCACCGTCATGATGCTCTTCGTCTCGCACAGCTTCGTCACGTTCGTCTCCTTCAACTGCACGGCACCCAAGAGGGAAAAATGGCGAAAAGAAAACCCAAAAAAAAGAGGGTAAACGACTCAGTCGGAAAGCACATTCTCGTGCACGAAACGGCGGCGACAATCAGAGCCACAGGGATTGAAAACTCACGATGAAGTCGTGGAAATGGGCTTCGGCTCGAGCCATCCAAATCAATTGGGCAATGATGAGGAAAGCTGAAAATAATAAGGCCCCTGTCTCACGAGTGCTTATCAAGACCATTTTTCGATGCGTGCAACGACGGTGGCGAACCGCGGACTCTTGTTCTAGATTTTCAACGTGGAGAGAGGTATTGGACCATCGTGTTTATTATTTGTAACGAACCAGATGGTCAGCCCCCTAAAGCTGAAAGCTGCGATCACATACATGTCTTATTCATCTTCCGGTCAACCTTTCAGACCGAAACTGTTCTAACCGAAGGCACTGGCTGCATCTTTTTTCAATCATTTCGCCAAGCTATTCGAATGAAATGGTGCTCTTTCATTACATCATAAAGGGAGTCTGAAAAAGGAGGAGCAACGAGGAAGTGTCAAAACCTCAGGGTATGCAGAGATACTGTCACCATCTTATTCATTCCGCAATCCAAATATCATTCATCTGGTCTCATTTGAAAGCTGTCGCTGCAAACTGTGTTAGATTAACATCAGAGAACCAGTGTTTGTTCCCTGATATTGAATCAGAAATCGTCGTAATTTTCATTAAGCTAAAAATAGGTATTTATATATCCAAGAGTACATTCCAAAAGATTTACTAACAAAAAGGAAAATACATAAAATAGAAAACTACGATCCCAAATCAATCAAACTAATTGCACTATCATTGATTGATATCCAAAGATACAATTCCGAATCTTCTAAAAACTGCATATTCGGTTGATACATGAGATCATCAGTCTAGACGCTTATTTTGAGAACAAAAAAATATGAGAACCTTGTTTGGTATCGTAAATAATTTTGATTCTAATTCAGTTCCTAGAATCAGTTTTTGAGAATTAGAATCAGTTTTATAGCAAAATCCAGAACAAAAAAAAAGAATCACTTTTGAGAATTACCAAACAGAATGAAGTCTCATATCTCTCACTTTTCCCTTTCAGTTATCTCATCACTTTTCCCTCAACCAAATAAAATAAAAATAACAAATTTGAAAAAAAAAGAATTTTTTTTTTAAAAAATCACAAAAAACTTAGAAAAATCCTAAAAATAGAAAAAAAAACTTAGATTAGGCTAGTTTGACCTCATTTTCATAAATTTGGGCCTAAATTTCTTAGATTTCACAATTTAAACTCTTTTGCAAAAAATATTGCAGAAGATGGGGGCATCCAACATATGAATTACAAAATGTGACTATCTACATGAGAAGCTGAAGTCAAACACCAACTTGAATTTAGGACAAAAGCTACAAAATGAAAGTGAATGACTTTTACTTCGTATCAAGGAGGATATTTTTTTTTGTCAGTGGATAATTTGGTTATTTGGCTGCTATGTTTGTATATATTTTGGACAAAGCAACATTTAAAGAAAAAATAAGTTATTAATATTAGAATTATCCCATGCTTCAATCGAACTTCAAACATCATATATTAAAATTTGTGTTTCATTTATGACATGCTAAAAAAATAATATATTTTATATTATTTTATTGTGTATTGAAAATTAGTTTTCAATTTTGGATGAAATTTTACAAAGGTTATTTGACTTAAATAAAAAAAAATAGGAAGAGAAACAGTTTTTCTAAATAGGAATTTTGTGCAGTTATCAAACGTGTTTTTATTATTTTGGGTAGTTATCAAACGCGTTCTGATCCTCCAAAACTCGTCCGAGAACAGAATAAAAAAAATCATTTCAATCGAAATTAGTTTTTTCGAACAGAATAGTTACTATGCACAGCCTTAGGGAAATCATCTCTTACTTGTTCAATTCTTCAAGAAACTACGGTGCACGATTAGTAGGTGAGCCCACATCCATTATTATACGGGTCGATATGGAATCGTACTGACGTGGGAAATTACAATCACAAAAAATGCAAAACATATTTATTGAACTGTGAAGATTCGTACGATCGCGTCGATGGGGATGGGGTTAAAGGAGACGAGGAAGACAAAGAATGGAGAGCCACTGAATCTAAAAACAATTGGCTTTAGTCGGCAATGGATTAATAATAGTGTTTATGATCATGTTGCTCAAGAGAAAAATGCCAAGACATTGTGAAAGAAACTGCAAGATCTTTATGAGGAGAGAACCAGCACAAAATAAAGTATTCTTGGTTAAAGGCTTGTAAATTTGAGATATAAAGAAGTGAGCAGCATTTCTGAAAGCTTGAGCGAATTTAAAGACGTTATAACTCTGTTGACAAATGTAGAAGTCGATCTTGGTGATGAATTGCGGGCATATTTTTTATTTGGTCCTCTCCCGACAGTTGGCATATATTGGTTGGGGCATCACACAACCATAGTCCTTACCTTGTGCTTTCTATGATTATAATTAAAGAACAGGTTGTTCATTGTAGAAACTTGGAGAAAATGCATTAATTATGTTTCTCAATTAGAATCTCTTGTCATGGAAAACAGTAAGAAATCAATTAGGAAATTTCTAGAATTATGATGAAAGAGGTAAGCTAAGAGAATGTTCTAAATGAAGGCCGTTGAGGAATGTGAAAAATGCTATAATGATAAGGGTGAGCATAGCTCCTAGGGTAGAAAGAGAATCAAAAACCCGAACATGCGAAAACAGGGTAGGTTTCAGATTTTAGGGTATACACGGTAGTTATACATGGTAGTTTTCACGTTCTGAAAATTGGGGAACCAATTCCGACAGGCAGGTTCCAAATTCTAGGCTTGAAAATTGGGAAACCGATTCTGACAGGCAGGTTCCAAGTTCTAGGCCTAGAACCTAGAACCTAGAATAAGTCTATGTGTTTTTTTTTTGTTCTACGTTTTTTAGTAATCATGCAATATTCCATGGCGTTCGATGATGAGTGTGTAATCTGAACCCATTAATATAAGCTTTCATTTCCAGTGATATTCATGATTGAGATTTTTATTTTATTAATGTTTTATGTTCTTCATGTATCTAAATATGAATTATAATTAGTGAACTGTAACAGCAAATGATGATTATTAGATGTGATAATTCACTGTAATCATTCAATTATTAGTACATATGGAACCTGTATAGACTCTAGAATCGACCCTAGCTAGCATGTGGCAGGGTAAGTTCAAGGGTATGCGGGGTAAGTTCTAAGTAAAAAAAAAAAAAAAATAGAGAACATGTTCTAACGGATAGATTTCAAATTCTACTTGGAACCGCTTACCCATATACAATGGTGATTGATGCAGCATTATGCTAAACAGGTTAGCAAAGATAGATAAATTTCAAAATAGACCGAAAGAAGAGAAACAAGATACAACCACAGCTGCATCGGATGGGGATATTCTATTCATTTGTGACGATACTTGCATGAACCTTATATGTCAAGATTCTAATTGGCTTGTTGACTTCATAACCTCAGTCCATGTCACCTCACGGAGTGACGACTTCACATCCTATCACAACGATGATTTCAGTTGTATTAGGGTGGGCAATAGTGGTGTTTTTCAGATTACTGTCGTGGGAAATGTTCATTTAGAAAGTGATGTTCGATGAAATTTGCTATTATGTGAGACATGTTCCGGACGTTAGTCTTCAACTGATCTCCATAAGGGCCTTAGATGATATTGGCTAGTGCAATTCTTTTTGTGATGGCAAATGAAATTGACTAAAGGTTCAATCGTGGTGGCCAAGAGAAAAAAGGCTTGCACTATCCAACCAGGAGACCGTGCGTTTAGAGGAGAAGTGGCAGATCTGCCCCATATTCGATAGTGAAATTTTGTCGAAATTGTCTGAAGTTTTATTAGTATGTTGCTTGTGAGATTAGTTTGTCTGTTAAAATCCTTCTCCAAATCGTCTCTTGTGGTTAAATTTTTCTTACTTATTTGCGTTAAATTCACATTTGTGGTGATGAGATGTGTTGAGCCTCTAACTATGTATCTAGAGATGAATTATTGTGTATCTTGCTATTCTTTCTAATTAGTGGAAGTTTTGAGTGGCCTCATGATTTTTCCTGTAATGGGTTTTCCACATAAAAATTGCGGGGTTGGTATTCTGCTCTGTCTTTAGCTCTCAGCCCAATATTCACTAGTTGTGGTTGATATTGATGGAATAAGACCGGGTGGTATTTGATGCTTCTCTCCTGAGCTATATAATTTCGGAAGTCTTGAAAGCACCTCCATTAGCAAGAAGAAACAGATAAGGGGGACAAGGGATCTCCCTGTCTTACCCCTTGCTTCCCAGCAGAGAAAACTTCCAAAGATCCAGGGGTAGTAATTCATGCTGAAATCCAAGAAACAAAAACATGGAGAACTCCGATTGCCTGCGAGATCTCGATTATAAATTCCCGATTAAGAGGATCGAAAGCTCGTCGAAGATCAGCTACCTTAGGCACAAGAGAAGTGGCATTAGCATTATTTCTCTTAAGCAACTTAGAAAATTAAAGAAGAATGAAACAGCTTCACAATCACAGCCAAAGTTAATACATGCTGAATTGAAGGAAAAGGCTGAAAAATCCTATGACCCTAGGGCATTTTCCCTGTTCTTACTTCTTAGACCCCAACACCTCCTCAGTCTCATCATAAGTATGTGGCTTTGCAAGAAGAGCATGCATCCCAATAGAAGGTAGCAACTGCAATGTTCCTGAGGGAAGTCAAATCAATACCATTAAAGGCCAGCATCAGGGCAATCAAGAAGATCCTCATAATATAAAATAGCCTCAGCTGCAATGTTCCTCAATCTTAGAACCATGCTCTATTCTCAGAGGAAATATTCCTCAACCTCCTGAAGTTTCCAGCATTTAGCTATGAGAATAAACTCACCTTCCAGATCTCGAGAGGATGTAGAAAAGAGTACTCTGCTGCAAAGAAGAAAAGCTCATCATTACCTGATGGACTTGTTGACAAATCTAATTAGAACGTTCCTTGTTAAGCTTCTCTAAAGCAACCTTCACATGCATACAGAGAGCCACTCCCTGTTCACCACTATGCCAAGCCTTCCTTAAAACCTGCAAAAATTGCAAATTTTACCAAATCTTAAAGAAGTTGAAAAGTTCAAGAAATGACAACTCAGGCTCCATAAACCATACAAGCGCCGTGCGACGATCAGGTATATCGGAGGGCACAAACTCTGCATAATGGTACAGATGAACATCAAGTCAGGCACCATTTACCATAACTGTATCCATCTTCCCAAAATAACACCAGGAGAAGTAACAGCAGCAGCAAGACTACAGAGAGATTCCCATATAGCAATGTAGCAAAGAAACAAATATCACCCTTGGTAATAGAGCAATGAATTAACTGAGAGCGTGCTGATACGATTGTGATACGAAATCGTAGTCATCATACAGCAACCAGACCCTACCAAGATGATGATGGGACTGTCAACCATCTATCAGCAATAGACGAAGCCTTCAATTCCTGAACTCTAGATTCTTGGAAACCAATTATATGCACGTCAAATTAGAAAACAAGGGAATGGACTTCCTGTTCAGACGCACGTGTGAGTTGAGTTTAAAAATTTCCATATCGGAGAATTGATGGGGTGTGGAGCAATTAATATATCCAAGTTGGCTAATTGCTCGTTGACCTAAGCTTTTGAATGAAGGTGGCTTAACTTAATTTGACGGGCTCAGGTTTGAGCTCCTTGATCTCACCGGATGAAAGGAAACGGGCTTTTGCTGCATGGTGCCAACAAATGATAGCAGAACGCATAGTTGATTGGTGCTCTAGCATCAATGTTGTACAAATGGTGCCAGATGTATCGGTGCTCTATCTTAATGTCAATTACTGAGATTTCCAGCAGCAACCAGAAGTATGAACAATCGGCTTTTTCTTGGTAGTCTCAACTCCGCCAACAGGAACATCAGCACTTACCATGGGGTCCTTTACTTTAGGAATCCATTGCTTGATAATAAACTTCTTTCTGGCTCAACATTCATCAGCAACAGCCCAATCTCAGGACAAGAGGAACACATAAGCCCCATGTAGACACCTAATTTTTCACTTTAGGATCGATCAAAGTTAACTGGGAATATGATGTTGACATCTCACACCAGCAATATCTACTCGTGCTAGAATACATAATGTTTGTAAAGCTCTTGAGGAGTTCAACTCCTTATGCTTACCTGCACTATTCATTGATACAACTGAATAACATCTTGCAAACGATCTTGCTGAACGTGCATGCGTCTTACCGTCGGATTATTAAGTGCTTGAATCAGCCGGTGTAATACTCGTGACCGAGTACAGTACACACCACACGGTACTTTGAATTGAGCCAACGGGCCGGGCAGGCGAAAACATGTCAGTCTCTTTTATTGAACATTAGTTTGATGTACAAGTAGTAAATTTCACTCTGTCCGGAGATCATTGTAACTAAGAAGCCTGTCGTCTAACATTGCAAAGGCACTTTTTTATTCAGCACCATAAGCTGAGTGGGGGACTATAATTTTCTTTCCTTCCAAAAAAAAAAAACATCAAGCAAGGGGAAAAAAAAAAGAATCGACAGGTACCCTGCACTAAAATGCGGTCTCTCTGTTTCCGAATGAAAACTTCCCAGGACAACTACACCATGCAGTGAAAATTGATTAAGCCTGCTGCCGTAAGTAAGAATGAAGGGCGCTCAATAGCGACGAGTCCGTCTCGCAAGGAGGCATGTACACCGGAGGCTCCCGGATGCTTGTCTCGGCCGTGGTCCCGTTCTTGACTATGAACACGGTGTCCATACCCCACGTCATGTGCCGATCGAAATGACAGTGCATGTACCATACGCCTGCCGGAAACAAATTCGAGTTAGGAACAATCGATCTTTTCTTCTCTCTGTTCTGATGTTTGTATGATCGAATTCATTCATGTGCTACATGGCACTCGGGTCGGCCAGTGAACTTACCGGGATTGTCTGCCCTGAATCTGATGACAGCCCACCCGTCCTTAGGCACCGGGACAGTGTTCGCTTCGGGCGGGTCGTACAGGTTGTAGGTTTCCGGATCAGTCTCGTTGTCGAAATTGCCCCCGCCCTGTCCGACCACATAGAACCGGAACCCGTGCAGGTGCATCGGGTGAGTCTCGCCCGAGTTCATCACGTTGGTCCCCTGGAAGATTATCTCGACCGTCTCGTTGTAGTTCAGTACTTTGACCCTCGTTCCTTGGTCCGACAGCGTCACGTTGTCTGTCAATAGGTCGTCGGACGTAAAGTTGAACAACGTGGGGGGCCGATCAGGGAAATCCGCCGTGTAATACCCGGCGACATTGCTGCAAGAAATCAAAGACAAGGAATTAAAGACGGTCAATTATATATTATCTATATTAATTTGTGCAAATAGCAGGGGGAGTGAGCAGCAACAAGTTGTACCTGTAGTATGCTTGGAGCACATCCAAGTCAGGGTTTGCAAAAGAAATGTTGTTCAACGCGGACGCAAGGCGATTTCCGTCCGGCCCCTCACACGAGGCGTTCGGACATCGCATCATGCTGATCGAGACGGTGATGAACATCCTGGTCGTGATCTCGTCGTCCCCGGGAACGTCGATGGGGTGCTCCGCCGAGTTCAAGCTTTTCAGTCGCTTGATGAAGGAAGTCGCGGGCTCCACATCCTCCCATCCAGGTAAATCGCTCGGATAGGCCGGCAATCCGGCGTGAGAGTAGTTGCCGTTGTACTGGAAGATCGCGCTGGCGATGCTGTGGTCGAAGTCGTCGGCTTGACCGTCGAAGAAAGGCGAGAGGAGGATGTAGTACTCGCCGAGCGGCTGGTCGGCCGTGATCAAAATGTCCATCGCCTGACCGGGGGTTATCATGATGCAACTTGTGACCACGGGCTTGACGTAGGCTCCGTCCCATCCGACCAACGTCAGGGTGTGGTTCGCGATGGCGAAGTACATGTCGGTGTTCTGCACCGAGTTGACTAGACGGAGAAGATAGGTCTTGCCATAGTCAACGGATATTCTATGCGTGCTGTCTGCGACAAATTAGAATCAATTCCGAGACTCAGATTTGATTCTAGAATCGATTTACAGTACAAAAGATTTCCTCTCCATAGCTAGGCATGATGGTAAAATATTCCTACGTATTGGAGTAAGTTTTACCTCTGGAGCAGTTATAAAAATCACCAGGCTGACCGTTGATGCAGTAAGCACTTGATAATGTCGTCAATCCACCTTCGGACAGTGCCTCCTTCATCAGCTCCATCACGTCCTCCTCGTACCACGATGCTGCCAGCAAGAATTTCACAATGCTAAGTGCTTCGAAAATGCACATCAAAATGACCATCGTATGGCTTCATTATTTCACCCTACCAAACGGGGGGACATACCAAAGACGAGGACCTTTTCGTCGTCGGGCTCGGGGAAAGGATAAGTCGTGCCGAGGGCGGGCTTTATGACGATCGCGCTGTGGACGGTGGCGCGGGTCCAGTCGCTGTGCGCGTGCCACCAGAGGGTGCCCTCCTCCGAAGTGAACAGAACTTGGTAAGTGAAGTTGGTCCCCGGAGGGATCGGGCATTGCGTAACGTATTCAGGGCCGTCGAACCACGGGTTCCTCGGCTGCTTGATGCCGTGCCTGCGCTTGCGGGAAAAAGAGGGCTAGCTGTGTGAGCAGATTCGCGAATATTGACAATCGATTTCTCGCAATTGAATATTACATGTTAAGCTCCATTTGATTGGAGTCGGTAAAGAAACACGCCTGGCTTTGTAACTATTCTAGAGATGTTAATTTCGTACATTAAAAATTACTTATTAAGTGAAACTTATGGGTCCAATAATACTATACTGGAGAAGGAATTACTAAGGTCGAAAGGTCAGACGGTCGAGATTTAAGGATATGAAATTGTGGTCCAATGGCCGTCAGAAAAATCCTACCTAACTATTTTGAACTACCCTTCATAAAACCTCTATCCTTCCCATGCTTGGGCCTCACAACCCCGACATAATAAGACAAAGTGGATCCGGACGCTGCTATTCCCAAAAAAATCATAATAATAATAATAATAATCCGTCTCCCAAACTTGTATCAGCATAGCAAAGACAACATCCCAAACTTTAAACTTTTTGTCTGTCGTAACACTGATGCCTCAAACTTTTATTTTGTGCATTTGATATAGCCCAAACTTGTATCGTTATGACAAAAATACCTTCATTTACTATGATAGATCCTAAACTTTGACTACAATAATACCAACAACATGCAAAATGATTAGATGATCTTTCGTGTGCTAACGTTCAAATACTCCTTGCTCATGTTTGAATGTGGAAGAGGCCAGCGATCTTAAACATCTCTCATCCTAAAAATTAGCTCACTAGACCAGCACGGAAACTCCATCGGCCACCAAACTTTCAACTCTATTTGCATTTGACTTGTGAAAACAGAACAATGCCTGAGGGCTTGGCTTACCAGTGAATGGTGACGCCGTAGTACCCTTGGTTGATGACATTGACGTAGGCCGTGTCTCCCTTGCGGACGTACAGTACCGGCCCCGGGAAGCTTTCGTTCACCGTCAACATGCTCTTCGTCGCGCACAGCCTCGTGAAGTTGGTCTCTCGCAGCTACACCCACGCAGAGTCACAAAAAATCCATTAAGCCGCCCCCGAATGACAGAAACAAATGGCAACGATGGCGTCGAAAACGAGCCGAAAACGGAGGAGAGAAAGATAAGCGAAATGCGAAAACTTACGACGAAAGTGTAGTAATGGTCCTCGCCTTGAGCCAGAGGGAGGAGCGACGACAGTCCGGCCAGTAGAGCCAGAAGCCATCGGAGATCGCACAGAGAAGAACCCATTTTCGGCCGCCCCGCGTTGTTTCGGCGGCTGTTCCTTCAAATGGTTTCGAATAATGCCATTGACAGAAGCGGCTCGGTCGCTCCTTTATAACTCAAAAATCTCTCTCTCTCTCTCTCTCTGTACTGGTGCAGATATCTCCATGGCGAGGGAGGGAGATTTGAAGTACGGTTATAGCTTATAATAGCAGCGTGTGTTAGCTAAGGGCAAAGGGAGCTCACGTGGCCTTCTTCAGTGGCATTCATGGCACGGTTGAATGGTCAAGACCTTTAGGTACAACTTAATGCTTGGCTTCGAAGAAAGTGAGGAAGGAATGTTGAACTCTCGGTGACCCTGTTTTGTACAAATCTTTCAAATTCTGTGCCCCATTTTCCAGGGGTAAAGTCCAATATTCAGAATTTGGTACTAACTGCACGTGACGAGGAGTCTGCCTTCTCCACCATCACTCCTCTAAGCTGAGAGAAAGCAATTTTTCCCCCTTCATCTAAGGGAATACTCCCGAATTTTTACGTCATAAAGTTCAAGTGACGCGGTGTAATGACTTTACTCAGGTCCAACCACCTAAAATCTCTATGCTTTACTGAAGTTTCTTCTCTTCCTCTGGTTGAACAAGCGGGAAAAAAAAAGGAAAAAAAAAAAGATAAGATAAGACAAGAGAAGAGAGACGCCCATTGAAAACGCAGGAAGGGGAGACCGTCGCATTAACTTTGTCGAATGCTTGACCGACAGATGAGCGATTTACAGATCGCCCGCCCCACTCCCCTTTATTCCACCCATGAATTAACTTCTTTCCTGTCTTGGCTATTCGCACGTGCTCTTAAAACTGTGGAATCCACGATGGAGATCGTGGAACTCTCTGTCCTTTTTCCCTCTTTTTAAGTGTCTTAATTAATTCGCCCAAAAAAATAGAAGTGTCTTAATCAGAAGGAGGGTTGAAGTTGCTTTGCGGTTATATGAAAACCCTTAAAAAAAAAAAAAACAGATGCATAGAATCGATATGTGTATCGATGTCATAGACATTAGACGAGGACTGGAACGAGCCCTGTTGTGACATTGAAGCACGTTTAGCTTCATTTTAATTCGTTATCCCTGACAGCGAAATATGGTTAAGCTTACGAGTTCAGGTTGGAAACGGCTCTACTTAAATCGATGAAAACAACGGATGGAACACCGTGCCAATCTTGTGGAATCAATACAGCGCAGAAATTCATCCCCAAGGTATTGCCATCTTAGGTAGGTACCCTAGCGTAGCAAAAGGGCACAGATATAACCTTTTTTTATCTATATAGTAGGGGTGAGCATGGTTCCAGGGTAGAATCGGGAACCGAAGAACCGAACCGACGGTTCCGGTCCGGTTTCCGGTTCCAACGTGCCAGGGTCCGATTCTCGATTCTGGATTTTTAGGAACTGCCGGTTCCGGTTCCAGGTTCTACCCTGGAACGGAACCGAAACCGGAACTTCTAAACAGTAAACCCTAGGTTTTTAGTTTTTAATTTCTACTCCTTCCGCGCCTCTTCTCTATTCTCACTTTGTCCTCTCACTCCCAGCCCTTCCCTCGACAACGATGATGACCCTTTCCTTGTTGTGCACCGCCACTTCCTCGGCACCTACACCTCCGATGGCGTTCTCTCTCTGACGGCCTCTCAGCGCCTTCCCTCGACGAAGACCTTCCCTCACTTACCGGCAAGTTCGGTTTCGCTCTCGCTTTCCGAAGAGCCTCCCAGCTCAAATCTCTCCTCCTCCGACACTCTCCGGTCAGATTTCAGTTGCATCCGACGCATCCATGGCTCGTCACTGCGGCGCATCCGCATCGGACTTTGTCTCCGTTTGGAATTGGGAGCATCGTCAGGTAGCGTATTGCGCATTTTTGTGTTTTACTACCCGTGCGTGCGTGCGTGTAGACTGAACTGGCTTGTTGGAGCGATTTACTCGATGATTTTGATGTTGCGAGTGGGGTCCATGAGAGGCGTTTGGTTGGTGCTAAGTTGGAGAAGCTTGCCGAAGGAGAATCAGGTGCATAGAGTTTAATTCGATTCTGATAAAAAGAGATGGATTGAGCCCCGGATGAAGATGGAGAGCAAGGTCTCGGTTGTCTACTACCTATCGAGAAATGGCCATATTGAGCATCCCCATTTCATGGAAGTCCGACTGTCTTTGCCTAGTGGGCTCTTTCTCAGAGGTAAACGAAATTTCATGAATCATGTTTCAGAAATCCTTTTCCCTCTGTTCTGTTCTGCTTTTTATTCTCTGTTTGATATATGTTGTTGATTTTGGTTGAGATGGTTTCCAAGTGACTGATGATCTTCTGCCGCAATTTCCAGATGTGATCAAGAGATTGAATTGTCTGCAAGGTCAAGGCATGGCCAACATGTACTCTTGGTCTTCAAAGAGGCACGTGACTACTCATAAACAAGCACTCTCTGTCCCCTCCAATTTGGTCTTTGTTTTCTAGGTGTCGTATAGTTCAGTGCATGATTTTGCTTATTTTTCCCTCTGAATTGAGAAAAGGTAGAGGGATGGAACAGATGAGAGAAAAGCTTCTTTAGTTGCGGCAGATGGCATTGGTTGTGCAGGCATTGCTTTGGATGGTATTTGGAAATTGATCGCAGCTTAATGGTAGCAGTAGCAGGAATTGTCTGATTAAATGAATCCGCAATTGATTTTGATGAATTGATTAAGTCTGACCTCTCCAATTCGAATTTCCTTTTTTATGAATGTCCATATGTTTCATCCATCCATCCAAAACATTAGAATGTACATACAAAGAGTTGCGTGTGGCAACTGAAGGCGATCCTGCTTTCAAATTTAACCATCGGGAACTAGATGTGCCGATCCTGTTTTCAGTCCAAATGTTAGACTTTCTTCTATTTTGGTGTAAGGGAGTCGTATTCACAGGTTCTCGGGTACCCTGGAACCGGAACCGGAACCTGTGATAGGGTAGGTTCCAGGTTCCAGGGTATAGATGGTAGGTTCCAGGTTCCAAAAAATAAAGAGCCTGTACTAGCGGGTAGGTTCCAGGTTCCAGGTGGAACCTACCCGGAACCTGGAACCGCTCACCCCTACTATATAGATTAGCAAAACGATCGTGCTTGGGCGGGCCAATCAAGTCTCTATGGACCATCCCGAGCCCAAGAAGGAAATTGCTTGGGTGAATTGGCCCAACTTGTGCTTTGGGCCATATTGGTAGGCCCATTATTATCAAGGTCTAGCTAGAAGAGCGCAGAAGACACTACCCTTAAATACAATGACATCGAATGCCACCAATGCGCAAAAGGACCAACTTAGATTTACTGATTTAGATCTTACTCATGTAGAGGGTAGAACGGCAATCTTTAACTTGTCACTTCCAAAGTTGACAATTTCAACAATTAAATCAAACAGCGGTTGAGAGTCCATATCCATCCATGAAGGATCCACCATATTCGCTGAGCCAATCTTAACCATTTTGTACGCAAGGAAATACTTAACATGGATCATATTATAAGTGGCGATCAAAAATCTTAAGTGAAGATACAAAGTGACGGCATTTCCTTATATGGAGACTAGCGACAAGGAGGCATATAATGAGGCGGCGGCCGCATGCGGGTCGCCGTGGTGTTGCCATTCTTCACGATGAGCACAGTATCCATCCCCCAACTCGTATGTCTTTCCAAATGACAGTGTTGGTACCATACACCTGCGAATTCAATTCCTCGCGTTATAGCCCCCAATCTATCGGCGCCATAGACTTATGTTAATGCATGAAAACACCCACACACAAAAAAAAAAAAAAACTATTCGCAATTGCACTCTTCAAATAGTAGCCTTTGAAAGAATACGCCCTTCTTTATAGAAAAATTGTCCAAAAAGTCATAAACCTATTACACTTATATCAATTCAATCTTAAACATTTTTATGTTTTGTTAATTGAGCCCATCTAATCAATTACGACTAAAAATTGCTAACGTGGACACCGACAATCCTACATGGCACAACCGATATTAATTTCAATAATTTTTAATAATATTTTAATATTTTTTAAATTTTATACTTTTTTTTCCCTTTTTCCCTTCCATTACCAGCCTCAAGCAAGGGACTGGCTTAAGCAAGGGCAACCCTCGCCTGGGGCCGCCGAGGGTAGCCCATCGCCGGATTGGGTAAGGGTTGCCCTCACCCTTGCCTAAGGCCGATGACCTCCGCCGGCCATTGACGAGGCTCGGCAATGGTCGGTGAAGGGAGAAAGGAAAAAAAAAAGTAAAAAGGAAAATAGAAAAATGAAAAACATCGATAAAATATTAGATAATTGGTAAAATTTATCAATGACAGCACCAGTCGTGCCATATAGGACGATTAGCGTCCGCGTCAGCGGTTTTTGACCAAATTAGCCGAACGAACTCAACTGGCTAAACTTGAAAATGTGTATGTCTCAATTAGCAAAATGAACTAAATTGACAAAAGTAGATTATGTTTGGGACTTTTAGACAATTTTCCCTTCAATACAATATATTCGAATAGACACGAATTTTACATCTTAACAATAATTTACATCGTGTTTGTTTCAAAGTAGTGTTTTCGTTATTTGATTAGCATTTTCTTCTTTTTAAGATACATACACACAAACCACGTTAACTTCACCACGCTCACCCTTACCTTGAAGCATGTCTCTCATAGGCAAAAATATCTTCTCTAGATAATGGAACAGTCTACTACACAGACAGGATCATGAGCTTACCAGGATTGTCTGCGACGAATCTAATCGTGAGCCATCCATTCTTAGGAACTCCGAACGTGTTCACCTCAGGCGGGTCGACTAAGTTATATGTCTTCGGATCGGTCTTACTGTCGAAATTCCCCCATCCCATCCCGACCACGTAGAAGCTATAGCCGTGCTGATGCATCGGATGGTTCTCAGCAGCGCCGACGTTGGTCCCTTGGAATATTATTTCAACGGCGTTGCCGTACTTTATCTTCTTCACCTTCGTTCCCAGACTCGGATACAACGTGTTGTTCCCGACATCTCCCGTGAAATTGAAGAAGTACGGTGGTTTGTCCGGGAAGGTAGCCTTGTAAACTCCACGCAATCTCCTGCTCAATATTTAGTTATTGTCCAAAGACAAGCACAATTTAGCCCTTAGAAATGGGTAACTCTGAGAAAAGACAAGCATAATTAGCCTTAGTCAAGTTAGTCAATACCTGTAGTAGGCTTGGAGTATGTCGATTTTTGGTGTCTGGAAACTTATGTTATTCAAGCTTGCAGCTAGTCTGTTACCGTCAGCTCCTGCACACGATTCGTTCGGGCAAAATATCTGATTCACAGACACGGTAATGAAAATTCTCTTGTCGATCTTCTTCGGGACATCAACCGGATGGGCTCGGCTCGCGAGGCTCCGGAGCCGGACCGTGAAGTTCATGGCAGCGTACTTGTCGTTGTAGACGGGAAGTGCCGGAAAAGAAGGCGACGGTGGGGGCGTGTAGTTGCCTCTGTATTGGAGAATCGCCGTGGTCGTGGTGTTGTCGAATGGGGCAGTCGTGTCAGCAAACGGGCTTCCGGCCATGTAGTAGTGGCTCCGCGCCTGGTCCACCGTCACTAGGACGTCCATCGTCTGCCCCGGAGTGATCATAATGTGGCTAGTCTTCAAGGGCTTCAAGTATGCCGCATCTATCCCGACCACCGTGAGGCTGTGGTTGGCGATCCCGAAGAACATCTCTTCGTTCATGACAGCGTTAATTATCCGGAGGAGATAGGTCTTGCCATGGTCGACCATTAGACGATATGTACTGTCTACAAATCAAGAAAAGGACTGACTATGTAACTATAGCAGCCACTTCAGTTCATCTTCAAGAGAAAAACCGAGTCAACAACACTTGGAGAATCAATTCACAATGATTTCTTACTACTGGAACAATTATAGAGATCTCCAGGTTGGCCATTGATGGTGAAAGCGTTCGACGTGTTAGGATCGCCGCCAGATGCGAGGGCCTCGTTGATTATGGCCATGACATCTCCATTGAACCAGGATGCTGCAAACATTCACTAACCGTAATAATTAAGAAAATGAAACTTGAACGAGGTGACTTGCTTCGTAGGTTTTGTCGATGTATTTTAGGATCACTAAACTTCAATTTCTACTACCAATACACTGAAACTTTCTATTGGGTATTTGCCCCCAAAGTACTATGACCATCTATCTACTCGGGATTCGAACCTGGATTTGAGTGTTTAACTTCTATGGTAGATATAGACAACGTTGTGAAGGAGAGAATAAGTTAAGAGGGGTAGTACCAAGAACTATGGTATCTTCAGCATGAGGCCTGGGATATGGATAAGTGGTACCGATAGCCGGCAAAATGATGATGGCACCATGGACGGTGGCTCGCGACCAATCGCTATGAGCATGCCACCACAGTGTTCCTTCTTCGGTCGTAAAATCGATTTCCTGCAGAAAGCTAGTCCCGGGTGGAATAGGGCACTGCGTGATGTTTTCTGGTCCATCTGACCAAGGATTTCTCGGTTCTCTAACTCCATGCCTAGAATTCAAAGTCAGAGAAACGCAACCTTTAATTCATGTACATAGAATTCATCCAGTTGCAGTCATAGCTAACATTTAATCGAACTGTCTGTCCAATTTGTTTGGTCTCGATTCCGAAAGAATCCCAGTGGATAGCCCATAGAAAAACATTGATCAACCCAATTTATCCGAACATTAAATTTCCGCTTCATGCATATATGGTGACTTTTTTAAGCAATTGTCAATAAAGCACTACTGAATGCATCATATGCGTGTAATCCCATTATGGTCACACCCTCGCATCAAGTGCATCCTACTCGAATTTTATATTAACTAAGCCAGGGCACAGCATAAGTATGCGCTAGGACTTTCTATGCGGCGAAATAAATGCAAAAATTCGAGACGAAAGACTGAGGAATTGATTCATGGGCTGATGTCGAAATCAAGCTCAATATACAAAAGTCAGGTCACGTGGTCTGAACCAAGAGCACAGAGAAGAAATAGGTCAAAAGAGACTATGCCGTCCATAATCAACTAGTTTGACTCATGGATGCTTTTGCGCGTGACTGGTACTTAGCTTGGTATAATCAAATGGGTCGATTTCGCGTACCAATGAATGGTGACACCGTATTGGCCATGGTTGTGAACATGGACAAAGGCTGTGTCTCCCCGGTGAACTCGAATCTCTGGCCCGGGGAAGCTGCCGTTGACCGTCAACATGCTTTTCGTGCTACACAGCCTCGTGAAGTTGGCCTCCTTCAGCTACACGTTTTCCATCCCGTAGAGCAGCAATTAGGGTTTCAAAGGTCATCACAGATATTGAATTATGGGGGCATAAACCGACAATTCGAAAACTTACAGATACTTCAACAGTTTACCGAACAATGAGGCGCATTAATTAAAGCACGATTACATCAATTTTCAAATCAATCCACGTATCACCGGTATTGTCCTATTTCAATACGGCACACGTACTTGTAATGTTCAGATTGGTTAAGTAGAATACACAGAATACACTAGTCTAGACGACCCCATCTCCACAGAGATCACATTTTTCAAAATCATCTTTATTCCTGACTGTGATTATCAAAACATGAAAGAAAGAACAGAAAGAAAGGTGAGAGAGATAGAGACTGACCACGAAATCATAATAGTGGACCTTGCCTTGAGCCATGCCAAGGAGCTCTCCGCTTGCTAGAACCAAGCAAAGTAAGAAGATAACCCTCTCCTGCGACCCCATTATGATCTCGATCGACTTTGAGCTCGAAACCATTCGAGCCTTGTTGTATTTTATAGTGCTGTTGTGTCTATTTCAAGGAACCTTTTTACGTACCTAGAAGAATGTGGGAGGAAAGGACTCGAGCGGGAGCTGCAGCCACGTTCCAACTTGCGGGACCCTTCAACCACTTTCGAATCCACAGGAATTCACAGGAAAAGCTGTCATTCCATCTCTTACTTGGTAAGAGTTCTACTTAAGCTTTGCTTCCGCGTGGCAGTATTGGTCGTGCCGTGATCCTCATGGATTAATTACTGTCACATTTTAATATATGGGCATAATGATGACGAAAAACTTGTCATTTACAATACCTCGATTAGGTAATGTTATATATAATTCGTGATATCTCTACGGAATCATCGAAAACTACACGGAATCATAGGTAATCGCACCTAAGCCGGCGCCACACGAGCTCTCTCTCTCTCTCTCTCTCTCCCCTTAGAGATTTGAGATAATCGACCACTAATCTTAGATTTGACCAGATTAACGACTATCATCAACCTGAATTAGTGTTTGTGCGTGTCTGTGTGTAGAGAGAGGGGGGCAAGGTTTTTGTGGTGCATTTTTCGTCTAATTCAAATTAACTTGAAGGTGACTCGGAGAGGATATAAATGAACGTCATGTCATTGAGAAATAGAGTTGGCTTTGCTTATCCCCAGCAGGCTAATGCATTGTATGTGAGCTGTGAAGGGAAATTTATCCAAGAAAGAAAGGGTGGGAACTCGACGGCATTTCACTCAGATTCTGACCGTCACTTACTCTTCTTGCCAAAGAACTCCTCACACGTTTGAGGTTAACACAAAGTTCAGCTGCAAAATCAAGGGAATCTTGACTTATCGCAGAGCTTGCATGACTGGGGTTTGACTTTAACATGTACTAGGGCATTCCTATACATTCTTGAATTCCATTGTTGGGTTGACGATAAAGCTGAAAACGAAAGGTGGTTTACTTGATCAGATCGTTTTCAAGAACACTTGCGAACCCAGGTAATAAAAAGGAGACCGACCCGAAAGAGATTACCAGTCGATGACATAAAAGAACAGTCGCATGCCATTTCAATAGAGTAAATTACGCAAGACTTATGTTATTCACATGCGGCACCGCACTTGCCGACTTCGCCTAGTTAAATGCCAGATTGGGACATCATGGGCCCTAGCTTTTCGTATAAAACTAATGTTAGCTTTTGGCCTGTGAAGATCTGTCTCCTCTATAAGGAAGCCACGCGACCCAATGCTGGGTTCAGTTGGAGAACACAGAAGAGACATCTTCGAACGTATGTATCTGTCGAATGTCCAGCAGATCCTCTCGGCAAAAACGGACTGTGTTCCCGAGTCATCGCCTGAGAGAGAAGATAGGGACGCAATTAGTTTCTTCTTGCGCTGATTGTCTTTGGCATGGCGAGATGAGGCACTCGTGATTGTTGTGTCAAACATGAGAAGCCACTTTCACATGGTTTTTCGAGAAAGCTGTCTTCTCCAAAACGGTGGGGTTCTTCATTACGAATCCTCTTGCTTAGGTTCTTGAGAGAGCTATCACGGTGAAGTCGGTGAAGCATCACCATACGCAAGTCATTAAACTAATTGGCCATGTCGGCTTTTCTAATGGTGGAACGAGCAGTTCCAGTACGTGAGCTGGGTTCAGAAGCTCTTATTTTTTGAAACTTTAGTCGCGGCTTATATAGGCGAATCCATGAAGGGTCATCATTGACTCGTTTGAATTTGAAACTTGCTCGAATTGGATCTTTTCGATTTAGAATCGAAAGTAGACTAACACTTACAAAGTTGTTCCAACTAACCCTAGATCCTTGCCCTAAGAAATGGATCAATACTTTCTACTCGAGGGGCATCTCTATTTGGAGGAGTACGTGAACGAACGGAGCTCTACCAACTAAGCTATATCCCCCCGCTTCTTTCTTGTGTCTACATAAGGTTTTCGATCCTGTTTAACTCACTAAAAAGAAATCTTTTTGGATTAAATTCGACAGAAGTTATGAGAATTCAAGAGAATGTCACAGCGATTTTCGTATCACAACGAATAATTGTTCCAGAAACCTTCTCCCACATCAATTTCGAGTTGATTTCGCAGATGAAGACACTCCAACAAGAGCGTTACAACAATCAGACTTGATTTACTTGAGCAAAGCCTCTAAGAAGAATACTTCAAGTAACCATAACCTAAAGTCGACGATTTGGTGATGCGCCTTAGGTATGAACCACTGTGCTAAAGTCCCTTACATCCGATTTGGAATTTTGGGATGTTACATGCTCCCCACTTGAAGGTGACCATTTGACTATGGTTCATGATAGTCACGAACCATCTTACAAAGCCAATCCCATCAAGTGAGTGATTTTTCAGACCTTACAATCTCCCCCACTTAACTGATCACATCCTCGTCGTTGTTGGCCCACACTAGCTAGTGATACTCCACTGATTCGAAATGTGATGCGGTCTTTTTATAACCCTTCCGTCGTCATAAAAGCTTTCTAAATATCTGGCATTGTCTAAACTTTCTAATCTCAGGGATCACTTCATCGGATCAGGTATTGACCTATGATAGTCCACGAACCACACATTTACTAGAAGTGGTCATGCTCTTTCTGCAAATATTGAATTTTGATTTTTGGTTTTGAGATTTTAGGCTTCATCTTCGCATTGCTTCAATTATTATCTTTGTACGTGTGGAAGACAATCAAATGACTATATTGAAAGACTTCGAAAATTGCCTCTAATAATGTACATGTCTAAATTCGCCTTTACTTGAATATAGGTCGCCATACTTTTAATTTTTTCAATTAAGTAATTAACCTTTGACATCATATTCAATTAGGTGGCTTCATTCACGTCCTAGTCATACATTATATGCAACATCATATATATTACTGTTTATTGAGTGTTCTTTACATATGCGTAATCAGAAAACACAAACTTCTAATCCTTATTTTTTTTTCCTTTTACAAACGTTTCATAATGATTAAAAACTCTCACTGAAGAACTTATCGTAGTCCACAAGTCTTTAAATTAGTTCCATTACTAACAAGTGGAAGATTTTGTACACATTAATTGTTTGCGCATGGAAGAGGGAAAAAGAGAATTGAACCTGAAAATTAGCACAATGTCATTTGAAAAACACATACTAAAAAATTGAAGAAATTACCTAGCCAGTTCTAAACATATTATATATACGCTAATTCAATCATAAATTTTTCAATTTTACTAATTAACTCCTAGACCTTTGCATGAAATTTTCAATGTACTCTCTTTGGCCAATTCTCACAGGAAATCGCTGACGTGACGATATGCCATGTAGATCGGCTGATGATGATTGAATCGCCACATCAACAATTTCCGAGAAAAATTGACCACGAGTTTTAAGGCTAACAAGGCGTTACATCTACATAACTTTCAAAAAAGTTTTAAAAAAAATCTCAAGTAAATTTTAACATCAAGAAAATCCCCTTTTTTCATCCACCCCGTATTTTTGTGGGAAAATTCTTCTACCAAACAGGAAAAAAAAAAATGGTGCCGCTACACAAGTTACCTATCCAGAGTTCAGAAAAGCTGCAAAGAATCCAAATTCTACCACTACTGCATTCCAAAGGGAAAGGAGAGCTCCCACGGTGCGGTAAGAAGTCACAATCGCAAGAACTTCAGTTTCCACTAGTTACACAATTTACAACTTATGATAATCCAATACCCTTCAAAAATGAAAAAATTAACGAAAAAATGATACACAAAAAAAATAGGATAACCTACGAAAATATAGTTAAAAAGAATTACATTCGATGACTAGAGTAAAGCACTAAATTACTAGCAGGAGCTATGTCCAATAGATACAAAATGCAGATTCCACCAGGACTAAGTCAACTTTCTCCATAAAGAACCCTTAGAAGATGCTAAAGACTTCACCTTGGGGAAAAGAAAACCTGCCTTGGGGGGGTTCCCATCAACGAGTGAATTCTCATAAATCTCTTTACACTCTTGAACAACCTGTTCCACAAGAAAATACTCATTGGATCACACCACAGGAAGTTTTCATGCATAAATTTAGCGTCATGTAAAAGCAGAACTAAACAAAATCTGTGGATTGGAAAGAAGTTCGATTAGATGCTCAAATATTGAATCTTAAAAGTTTCCGTAGCTCCCTATGATTTTCCTCCAATAAAGCGAAGAAAGGACGACCGAAGACAAACTTCTGAGCCAGCAAGTTAATTGTTTTTCCCAGATATAACCTAACAACAACACATGCATGCAATCTCTACTGCTATGACATTCTTCTTTTGGTTATTCACACAACCACGGACCAATCGTGTAGCTTGTCCATTACGGAGAAACTTTATGGAACACAATAATGGTGATCGGTGAAATACATATGCACGAATTAGATGCATTCAGTATTACCATTATAATGGTATAAAACGATCAAGAATCTGTGCTGCTTAAAACCAGAAGATCAAGAACTGAACCCTCCAAATTATTAGCTTTCTAAGGACTTAAACAATAAAAACCAATTGCATTTGAAAGAACACATTCAAGAACCCTATATCAGCAGTCGGCACTACTACCCCAACCCATAACTCAGCTGGAAAATGGGAACTCGCACTGCGTTTTTGGGAAAAATTTACAGTTGACGGAAAATGAAGAGAGTGAAAGTGCAAGCGAAGAAATTTGTCTTCCTTCCTATTGGAAAGAAAGGAAAAGAAGATAAAGAAGAGAATTGCGCTTTCGATTGTTTGTGAAAAGAAGGAAAATGAATGGAAAGAATACTTTTTGAAAGTATATAATCTCTCCTCCATTTGCTGCCTCCTACAAAGAAAATCAAAATCCCTCCCCCTTTCTCTCTTTGATCTTTCTTCTCTTCTCCTGAACATAGTGGTAGAATCCATGTCCCATTCTTAAATGAGCCCCGCCCTTCTACCAGAATAAGCCAGTTTCAATTTTTTCCCCGAGGCACAGAAGCAACAAATAGCCTCTGATGCAACAGTCTGCAGTCAAAGTTGTTTACAATGGTGCTATTCAACTATGCAACAGCTACTGAAGAATAAATCATTGGAAGGAAAGCTTCCAACTGTCCAAAATAATTTGGCACGCCGCTTACCCATCGACACTAGAGGAGTGATAGATTTCAATATCTGCCTAACCGCTTTTCTATTCTCTCGTGTTCATAATTGGATGACCATCCATAGAATTATTTTGAAAGCACATCCTCTGTACTTTGTCTTATTTGTATAGTAACCAGTGGCACTCTGTTTGCATTCCAATCACTTCCAGAATTGGTGAGACTCCGCTAATTTTAGATTCAGTCTTTTAAAATCGACATTTTCAAGTTCTACACCACCTTTCGACCAAAAAAAAAAAAAATTCTACACCACCTATATTGACCTATATTTATTTACATGATTGCAGCTTAAGTTCCCTATATAAAGCTAAAATATCTGTTAGTTATCTAGTTATCTCTCACCATTTGCCCTTTCTTTTTCACTATTTCATATGCATTTTGTACGACAACCACTACAGGTGATTGCATAGGGTAAAGAGAAGCCATGATGATCTTGTAGATTTGATTATGACAAAATATGTACAGAGACCAAGCAGAGGAGCCTCTCTTAACAACTCTGGTAAAACAAGGGACTAATCTGCCAAAAAATAGTACGGGGTTCGCTTCACAAGGACACAAAGTCGAGAGTAGAAGAATGAGAAATGAATGAAGATAAGTTCCAAAGGATTTGCAATTTTCCTTTTCAGGTTGCAACTCTTCCTATCTTTATACTGTCCTATTTTTCTAAGGTAGGTAATTCTATACTAGGAACTTTGACCGCTTGAAGTTGCAAACTGATGTCAATTAATTAGTTCACTTCATCAGATTATTCACATCAGGTTAATGGTGAATAGTGTAAGTCTAATAGTTCATCCATTCTTACTAGATGTCTACTCTAGAAAACTTAACCAAGACAAAGAAATCAACAATCGATGTCCCCTAATATCTCAAGACAAATTAACTGAAAATCTGGGCATACCTCCTTAGCATCCTTTCTTGGTATCCCTTCTCGGAGACCGACAAGCTTCTCCACCACCTCCGGCTGTCATTAAGGAATGAGAACATTGCACATACAAATTCAGCAAGTTCAATACACATCATTGCAGACAAAAAGCAAATCAGCAAGTCCTGTTCAAATATCTCTTCATAAAGCGTCGCATTACGTAATAAAAATCAAACTGGGTTCTCCAACTACGCCAAAATAGAACACATGTCGAAGCAACATACCGGACAGTCAGGTTGATGTTCGAGAATATTGGTGTAGATGAGAGTGAAAGTATCAAGGCTTTCAGCAGATGCAAGTTCTCTCAAATCACTCAGTATTCTGACTCTGTTCTCAACTTTCTGTAGCAAATTTCAAAGACATCAGGGGTGGAAGCATTAGTGAACAAAATAATAAAATGCAAAGGCAACTACACTACAGGAATTATAGATGTTGTTAGAGATATAAAAAGGGTAGAATGGTCTTTTGGTGTCTAGGGTTTATTTTGTGTGTGTATATATATATATATATATATGGGGGCTTTTATCAATAAAATCATTATGTTCTCTCTTTCTACATGGTATCAGAGCCTCTCTCCACATACGACTCCACCTCATACAACTCCTCCACATACGACACTAGATCCAACACCTATCGGGGCCGGCAACCCTCTTCCCGGCGTCATCCAGGCCTGGCGGCCCTCTTCCCGGCGTCGTCTAGGCCCGGCATCTCCTCGTCCGTCGCTTAAAGTCATCTAGGCCAAGCAACCCATCTCCGGCGTCTTCTGGCCAAATTCTGACTTCGTTGGTCCTGCGCGATCTCCTCTTGCGATCGCTTGAAGTCATCAAGGCCACCCAACCCACCCATTTGACACTCCTAACCCTCACCAATTGGTTAGGGGCATTTTTGTCATTTTTTTTCAAAATTTTTCTTTGTTTTCTCTTTGAAATTTTTTTTTTTTTAAAGTAAACACAGACCGGAGGCAGGCAGCCTTTTGGCTATCAGGGCGTTTGCCATCGGGGTCACCGGCTACCCTCTCCTAGATTTGGGCACTACGATCGCTGTTGTTGCGATCGCGGTTGTGGCGAGGACTTGATGGGCTTGCTGGGCCTTGTCGATCCTAGCACTTGGTCGATGGGTCGCTGGCTAAGTGACCCCGACGGCAACCGTTACCATCCCATCGGCAGTGGGGTGGTAAGGGAAAACACAGGCAAGAATATTTAGTCGGCAGACGAGGTTAAGCCCAAATTTGAAATAGCTATAACCACTTTTAAGTCTTTGTTTGGATCAAGAAGGGCACTTCAGGCTCTTCATTGAGATTTTCTCGAGAAAACTAGCCTCGTCCAAAAGGTAAGAGAGTAGGAGGATCGAAATTATGCAGTTGGGCTTGGGCTAAGGGTGAGAAAAAAACGGGAATAAACCCAAATTGAATCGGCCCGTGCACATCTTCTGACCTCGCTGGTCGAGACGCGACCTCCTCATGGTTGAAGTGTGTCGCTGGTTGAGGTGAGATCTTCTCGTGGGTTTGAATGGGTGGTCGCTAGAGATGAGGTAGAGTGTTCTGTGTGAATGGGTGGTCCTGTGACATTCGACCCCCTCCTTTTTAGTCTCTCTGATGCGCAAATGACCAATGAATCTGCTGATTGTTTTATTACTGTGTTAAGGATTTTTGCTTGATGAGTGAATTTTGTGTTGCTGAAGTTCTGGTTGTGGTGAATTCTGGTGTTGGATGTGGTGTCAGAAAGGGAGCAAATTTCATGGTGTTGGCTTGGCTGAATTTGTGTTCTGATTGTGATATTTTGGGGCATTTCATGGTTGAGTAGGTGAAATTTGGTGGAGCTTTTGCTGATTTCGTGATTGGGTTATTAAGTTGTTGAGTTGATTTAAAGTGGCCATCCATTATAATGGCTGATCCTCAAAAGAGTGGTACAATGACGACTGAGGTAATTTCCTCTTCGTCTTCTCGAATTACTAATAAGAAACTTGAGGGTATTACCAACTTTCAGCAATGGAAGAAGCTTGTTAATTTCGCCTTGACAGGTAGAAATGAACACACACACTTGACGAGAACTAAGCCTGCTGATGATGCAACTTGGGATGTTATTGATGCACGTCTTGTGGATCAGCTTTTAAACTCTATGGAGAGTAATATACAAAATTTGGTAATTCAGATTAATACAGTCAAGGAATTATAGGAGTATTCAGATGTATTGTATTCTGGCCAGAATAATATTTCGAGGATATATGAACTTTCACAGGAGTTTCACTGACGTGAGGTCAAGGAGCGTTCCATTGATCAAAAGTTCGCTGATTTTAATAGAATGTATGAAGAATTGAATGCTCTCCTTCCTATTTCTTCCAATGCTGAACAAATGCGACTTCAAAGGGAACAATTGGCTGTAATGAATTTTTTACGCAGTTTTGGTCCGGTCTACGATTCCATTCGATCTCAGATTCTTGGAGGAGAGACTATTGCATCACTTAGGGATACATATGCTAGAGTTCTTCGGGTATTCCGTGGTCCTTCTCAAAGCACCACGTCTATGGTTGATAGTTCAGCTCTTGTATCTCAATATCGAACTGCTGGAGGTATGGGTAATGAAGGAAATTGTGGAGGATATAATGGTCATGGTGGCCGTGGTGGTCGAAGTATAGGAATAGGAAGAGGTCAAGGACAAAGACAGCCTTATGAACAATCCCAAACTTCTACTGAGAGCTCAAGGACTATTTGGACTTGTCATTATTGTGGAAAACCTGGCCATATTCAGAAATTTTGCTACAAGTTGCATGGAAGACCAGGACAACAACAACAGTTTGCGAATTCTGCATCTGGTACTGACTCTGTCCCTACCACAGTCTTCCCAAGGTAATGTAGTGGTTATGTCTGATGAGGAATATGCACGATACAACCAGTCTCAGATTTCACAGACTACTTCTTCCACTGCTACTCTAGTCTAGATAGGTAATGCTACTGTATGCATTTCAGCTAATTCTCGCCCATGGTTCATTGATTCAGGTGCATCCGATCATATGTCGGTCTTTCAGGTATATTTTCCTCTCTTACTCCATCATCATCCACTGTTACTTTAGCTAATGGTTCATTTTCTCAAGTTCAGGGAGTTGGTACAGTTAATCCCACCCCTTCTTTATCATTATCCTCAGCACTTTATATTCCAAAATTTCCTTTCAATCTCATGCCTGTCAGTAAATTAACCAAAAACCTTCGGTGCTTAGTAACTTTTTACCCCGATTCTTGTATTTTTCAGGATCTGGCTACGAATAAGACGATTGGTAGAGGACGAGAAATTAGGGGGTTGTATGCGCTTGAAGATGCTCCTTCCATTGCCTTCCCCAGTATTGCTTCTCTACATCAGATTCATTGTCGTCTTGGACATCCTTCACTGCAGAGTCTTCAAAAATTGGATTCTAGTTTTTAGCCTCTTTCTAGTTTAGAGTGAATCTTGCCAACTTGGCAAATTGCATCGTGTAAGTTACCCGCCTCGAGTCAATAAAAGAGCGGAGTCTCCTTTTTCCTTAGTTCATTCAGATATTTGGGGTCCTTGTCATTTAGTTTCCAATTTGGGTTTTAGATACTTTGTTACCTTCATTGATGATTATTCCAAAGTTACTTGGTTATATTTAATGAAAAGTCGTTCGGAATTGTTTTCTATATTTCGAGCCTTCATTTTTTAAATTTATACTCAATTCGGTGTGCATGTCAAAGTTTCGCGTTCTGATAATGCTAAAGAGTATTTTTCTGCAGTTTTTTCTGACTTTATGACTCAACATAGTATGATTTGTGAATCTTCTTGCTCTTCTACACCTCAACAAAATGGTGCAGCTGAAAGGAAGAATAGGAATTTATTGGAAGTCACCAAGTCCATGTTATTTGAGAAGAAGGTTCCCAAAAACTTTTGGTCTGATGTTGTTCTTACTGCATGCTATCTTATTAATCGTATGCCTTCTTCAATTTTACGAGGAGGTATTCCTTTCTCCACTTTGTTTCCCAATTAGCATTTGTTTGCCTTGCCACCCCGTACTTTGGTTTTGTTTGGTTTTGTTTGTTTTGTTCGTGATCATCGACCTGGAGTGTCAAAACTTGATCCTAGGGCCATTAAATGTATGTTTTTGGGCTATTCTCGTACTCAAAAAGGCTATTGTTGCTATTCTCAAACCTTGAGGAAATACTTTATAAATGATGTTTCATTCTTTGAGTCTACTCCCTATCATGAAGTTCCAATCATTATTTCTGAGATGGATGAAGATTTACATGTGACCATTATTCAATCACTTGCTCAAATTGTTTCACCAGTGCCTACACAGGAATCTCCTCCTCTCAAGGTTTATACTCGACGTTCTCGAGCAATCACTGACCACCCCAATGCTCCCGTCACTACTACGTCATCTTCAGCTCCAGATCTACCTTTAGCTGATCCTCAGGTAATATCTGACCTTGATCTTTCTATTGCTCACCGTAAAGGTATACGAGCCTGCACTCAACACTCAATTGCAAACTTTATCTCATACACTCCACTGTTGATCAATATCCTGTCCCCAAGTCTGTAGCTGAGGCATTACAAAGCCCTGGCTGGAGGACAGCTATGGAAGAAGAATTAAAGGCATTACACGATAATGAAACTTGGGACTTGGTACCTCTTCCATCAAGCAAAACTGCTATTGGCTATTGTTGGGTGTTATACTGTGAAAGTCAATCCTAATGGCCCTTTTGCTCGCCTGAAAGCGAAACTTGTTGCAAAAGGGTATGCATAGGTATATGGGGTTGACTATCTGGAAACTTTTTCTCCTGTTGCTAAGCTTATATTTGTTCGTATTTTGATCTCTCTTGCTGCCACATATAACTGGTCTTTGTTTCAACTTGATGTCAAGAATGCTTTCTTGTATGGTACTCTTGATGAGGAGGTGTATATAGAGCAACCTCCCGGATTTGTTGCTCAGGGAGAGTCCGGTGGATTGGTTTGTAAGTTAAAGAAATCATTGTATGGCTTGAAGCAATCACCACGAGCAAGGTTTGGAAGTTTCTCTGAAGTTTTACCTTTATTTGGATTGTCCAGATGTGAAAATGATCATTCTTTCTTTTATAAACAGTCAGGGAGAGGCGGGATTTTCTTGATTGTATATGTTGATGATATTATCATTACAGGAGATGACTTGACTGGTATAGCTGAATTAAAAATCTATCTCCAGCAACAGTTTCAGACCAAGGACTCAGGAAAGTTGAAGTATTTCCTAGGAATTGAGGTGGCACGGTCAAAGAAAGGTACTGTACTGTCACAGCGGAAGTATGTCCTGGATTTGCTCACTGAGACAGGTGTGTTGGGGTCCAAGCCTCTTGATTCACCTATGGAACAGGGAGTTAAACTAGTAGCTAATGCAGGAGAAATTCTTGATAATCCTGAGAGATATAGGAAACTGGTAGGTAAGCTGAATTATCTCACAGTTACTCGACCACACTTGCCTTTCCATTTAGTGTGGTAAGTCAATTTTTGTCTTCTCCTCGTACATCTCACTGGGATGCAGTTATTCGAATTTGAGATACATGAAGAAGGCTCCAGGGAAAGGAATTGTCTATCAAAATCATGGTGATAGTAAAGTTGAAGGATTCTCTGATGTTGATTGGGCAGGGTGTCCAAATGATAAAAGATCAACTACTGGCTACTGTACCTTGGTTGGGGGAAATAAAGTGTCGTGGAAGAGTAAGAAACAAAGTATTGTTGCTCGCTCTAGTGCTGAGTCAAAATATAGAGCCATGGCACAAGTGACATGTGAACTAATGTGGATTCAGCAGCTTTTGACTGAATTGAGCTTTAAAGCTTCGGCCCCAATGGTTCTATGGTGTGATAACAAGGCAACAATACATATAGCTTCCAATCCTTTGTTTCATGAAAGAACAAAACACATTGAGGTCGACTGTCATTTTATTCGAGAGAAGCTCCAGAGTAGAATGATTTTTCCTAGTTATATTGGGGCTAGCGAACAACTTGCAGATATCTTTACTAAACCTTTGGGAAATGGGAGGATAGGATATATTTGTAACAAGCTGGGCATGATTGATATTTATGCTCCAGCTTGAGGGGAAGTGTTAAGAGATATAAAAAGGGTAGAATGGTCTTTTGGTTTCTAGGGTTTATTTTGTGTATATATATATATGAACTTTTATCAATAAAATCATTATGTTCTCTCTTTCCACAGATGTATTTGACAAGATTGAAGTCACACTTACTGAAACATTTATGTACTCCCTAAAGAAGTCCATCAGAACCTCTTCATCCAGCCTCATCCGTTCGATGGTTTCTTCCTTGATATAATTTCTCTACAATCACAACCATTCCCAATTCGTCAGACTACAAGGAAAGCATACCACAAGCATTGTTGATATTCATGCAAAAATGATCTATGGACAATGCCCAAGAACCTTTCCAGGACACAGCTCCATCAGACAAGAATTTTATTACCTAGATTAGTTCCATGGAAAAGCATATTATCATAAGAAAGAGTCAATGCCCAACCTGTGTTAAAAGATGGTCCACATAAAGAACCATTGTTTCCTCCAAGCAAGATTCAACAAACCTCCTAAAAGATCTCTCTTCAATGTACCTTGAGTAAATAGAGCAACAATCCAGCACAAGATCAGCCTTGGAACTCAGGCCACATCACATGATGATTTTGTAGATATGAATGACTAGTAATTGTTTCTAAAGTGACATGACCAAAATAGGCAGCCATCGGCACATTTACAACCGAGCAGACAATTCATCGAAAGTTATTAAACAACACAGCAAACCCATCGAAATATTCATCATTTATCCAAACATATTGAGATTAGTGGCAATGTACCATGCTTACTTAACAGAAAAGCAAAGAATCTTCGATTTGGGGCATCTAATGTTTCTGCATCAGATCAAACGATCATTCATCTGTCTTACCAAGACTGTGACATTAAGGAACCGAAGAAAAACACTTCTCATATATCACCGGTGCATTCAAGCAAAGAGAAATGCCATTGGACATCACCAGACAAGAACTTGACATTAATGTCACCATTGTCTGTTTTCCATTAGTAAAACGAAACAAGAAAGAAGCATGGACAAAAGGAAATTAGTTATTCTGATTGAAGCGAGTTTGATCTTAACAGAGTGAACTCTTGAGTAGGAATAACTCAGTACAATTGAAGGAAGGGAAGATAGGTGGTTAGTGGCAGCATGATCTCAAACGAGCAGAAGTTAAAGATATAGTATGATATTTCAGTCATTGATCAATTAAATAATGAGCACTCATAATAAAGAAGAAAATAACTTAGTATTATCGTTATTTGTTTTAGTTTGTCTTTCTATTTTTGTTATTTTTTCAACAATTTTATGAACTAACAGATTCTCTTTGAATTTATTACTTATCAAGTAATATTTTTAATATCTTGTAACTTTTGAAACCCACAATTTCAACCAAACATTCTTTACTTGAAGATAGAAACAACAATTTATTGTCCAGAGAGAAAGCAGTGAATACATTTGACATAATAACAACACATTGTTGATCAGCTGCCACAACTGGACAATTTTTTCTTGCATCTTGTAAACCATGTGGTTTATAAAAGCCTATATAAATAAATCCACTAACATATTCTATTCGTTTCAAAAAAAAAAAAAAATTGTGAGATGGATGATGTGCATTATTTTTCAATGTTTCATCACCTTAACACTCAAAAGCATTCTTGATAGTTACGTAATTGACAATCACATAACTCAAAAAGTGTATTGATGACAAATTAACTTTCTCCGCAGTATTGTGTGAGATCTCATGCTAGTATAAGCATGATGCCCCAATAATGCTTGAAGCATCCAAGAATGCTTAAAGCATAGCAAAACCTACGTACTTTAAAGAAAAGAAAAACCTTATAGCAGCACAAGCTCAGGTCATGAGACCTGCGGATAAAAATTTGATAGAGAAGAAACTCCTCTTAATACTGCACTGCATTGCATTATGTAAAGTTAAGCATCAATACTGGATGCACGCCAATGGGACCCTACAAATAAGTAGAATGGCTGTTCTTAGATTTCTAAGGGTCGCTTACATGAATTCAAGGCACAAATGTTGTCTGTTCCAGCATAGAAAACTAAGCCGACTAGCCTTATGCTTATTTGCTATTAAAGTATCCCACATGGTTTGTCTATGGGGTTTATAATGAGCCTTATTTTCATGTTGTCTCTATCCGGTTATTGGCTTAAGATTTTGATTTGGACATTCTAACATGTTATTCGAGCCAAGTTTCGCCCCAGATTATTTCGCGCGTAAGGTTACCCATTCATCTATTTGACGTGCCGTTGACAAACTGATTTGCGGGTGAGAACGGGTGTTAAAATATCCCACAAGCTTGTCTATGTTGTTTATATGGGCCTTGTGAGATTATGTGAAACCATTGCCAACTGTTCTAAAGGCTTAAGCGGTTTCATGAAGGCATGATTTAATATTTAACTATTCTATCACTCCTCACGCTTAGTATGGTCTATTTGCCTAGTCCTAAGTGTGGATATTTGATTGGGAAGGCAAATGGAGCATGGAAAGATTTGAACTCGGGACCTCCTGCTCTAATACCATGTGAGATTATGTAAAATCACTGCCAACTGTTCTAAAAGCTTACGCTGTTAGATGAAGGCATAATTTAATATTGAATTATTCTGTCAGGCGTTATATTTGTGCTTGTCTCGCTCAACATATTGGCTTAAGCTTTTAGGTTGGACACTCTTAACATTTGCAAATAACAAACAATCACGAATTGAGAACAAAATCAGCTAGAGCAAACTAGGGTGCTGCTTATATCCCAGCAAAATGCAACTCCACTATCACAATCAGCAGCGATCTCGCAATAGACAGGATATTAATAGAATTCAGTGGCATAAAAGTATTCGATCAGCTCACTTCACTTAGATAATGTTTGTTGCGTCCTTTCTTTTTCAAAGAAGAGAAGAAACAATTACTGCTTTGTTGTTGCTGTTGCTGCCCAGACAAGATAAGAACTACTTACTTAGACAATGATGGAATAAGCTCACTGAATCATATTGACCTATTGGCTCTCAAAAAGAGTCAAATTGGGCTAGGAAAACCAATTTGTTTGTGCATTTTGGGTTATCCACTATATATGCATCTGCAAATAGAGAATAATGACGTTTGCTTGTTCTAGTCCATCTAATCCCGTAATTTAGTGCATTTATCATTACATATTTGTAGTATAAGAATATTTTTAATGACCTATGAAATTAACAATTTCAGGCAAGCTCAAACTGAAAGAACTTACACCTTACCAAAAAAAATATTTAAAAACCTTACCCAAAAAAAAAAACTGAAAGAACTTACATCTTTACATCCGTGAAATAATCACCAAATGTGGCCACTAAACACTCGGTAACCTGTCCTTCATACCACTCTGAAACACAATCACGAGAGTACACATAAATATGAAATCATAAGCCATATAATTTGAAGGATACATCAACAGGGATTTAATTATCAGTAGAAAAAGCACCAGATCTCCCAAAAATACCAGAACAGTAGTAAAGCTTATTACAATAAGTACTACAGAGCAATGGTTTGGCCAACCACGCAGTTAATGGGACGACAGTGGCAGCGACGAAATTAAAATGCAGAGGAAACGAATATTTTAAATGGATAGCTGCAGCATGAAGAGATGATTGAGGGATAACAAATAATGACAAGGCACTAGAAATTAGGATCACGAAAACTGAGACTAAAATTCACCAAAAAAAAAAAAAATTTGCCCGAACAAAGCTAAGGGTTTGAACTGCACCAAGAGGAAGACAGTGAAAAACACACAAGAAACAAATTGAGAAAAAAATTATTACAATGGATATAAGACCCCTGTTGGAGTAAATTGAATTGATAAGCTGCTACGACACAAAACCATTTAGAGAGTCCGTCAAGATAGCAAACTCAAATTCACAGTGATCGCCAAGCAAAATGCAAATAAGGCCTGCTGAAATTAATAAGTGAAAACTTTATTTTCAAAATGGAGAAAGGAACTCTGACAAGTAAAATTTGTTGCATGACATGATTTGTAAAAAGGAAAATAGCGAAAACCAATTCCAAGTGCTTAATTAAAACAAAGTAACATTTGATAGATTCATTATGATGGTGGCAACTACTTTTCGCACCAGAAGCTTAATATAGTGACCGAGTAATTACGCAAAAGAAAAAATAAAGAGAAAAAAGCTTAGACAACGTAAAAGTATATTGAAAGCTTTCAGAAAACTTCAAGAGAATTGGTAGAATTTCCCAATTTATGTTGCCTAACATTAAAAATTGCCAGACAAGTCACCTAAACAATCTCTCATCCCCCAAAGAAAAAGAAAATCAACAAGCCCCACAAGATACTCCATGATGTACGGGAATGGAGTAACACATATGTTATGGTACGCTGGCAATGCTCTTCTGCACTGAGAATTTCTGGGGTGTGTTTGATCTTCCGAAAGTTGCTTTGTGCTATCCACAAAAGTAGTTCTTTTAAAACTAATGGAATAATTACAAAGCAATTCTAGCTGTCAATAGTAAACAGTAGATATACAGTTACAAGATAATTTCGAAGAGCTAGAGTGTTCAATGCTAAATAACATGCAACCTGAAATGCTACAAGAAAAGTTTAAAGCAAAAGGCTAAAAACAAAACTCACTCCAAACACACAGTTATGATGCAAGTAAACAGTTCGTAAACTACATAATCAAGCTGATATATTTATTTTACCTCTCTGATAAAGCTTAACAAGCAGTTCTTGCACTCCAGGATCTTCAAAAATAACACCAACAGTTTGATGGACAGCTTCCTGACATTAAATACAAGCCTTCAGTTGGTGGCTTCAGAAGTCCAGAAAGATGCATCACAAATTGCTACTATACCCATAGTAGCAGGGAAATGAATCATACAATAGATTATAGTAGCAGGAAATGAATCATACAATAGATTTATTCTAAGATATGCAGAGTGATATAAAAGAATCTGTCAAGCCAAGTATCAGAATCAATTATATACTAATGCAGCACAAACATCAACCAGGTACACACACAGAGCAAATAAATACTTTTTCTAAGTTGTAATATAGGGGTGAATATTTATACATTGCAGGCCATATACTAGTTTTCCTTCTTATTTAATAATTATTTCCACGATATTAATATTATGATGGTTTGGGGTGGTAAATGTTTTGCACCAGGATGTAATAGTGGTAAGTGTGAGTTCAAGACGAAGTGTATGCAAATGCACGCTCATGCCATATGACATGGTATGTGACCTCAACAGAAGTGTCAGGGTAATAATATTCATGAGCATCAGTATACCTTTGCTACCTCCAAGAAACCCTTGCATGTGTCCTCAAAATTGACCTGTCCATGCATTGAAAAGGTTAGTAATTACCAGAGAATATATCAATCAAATACGACACATCTTTAATGCACAAACTAATATGGAGGCAAGCACATTTCATTGTGGGTGCATATTACCACAATGCCAAGATTAATCAGGTAATGTTATACTTGGAATGGATCTACCATTCTTCAGAAGATTGGCAAGCGGTCAGTTCCTTTCAATGTACTCATACTGGATTATCTCATTATACGCACTTCATAATTTTGCTGGTGAGCTGGCTGATGTAATGACTATCATAGTTGAAATGCTATAAAGGATTGATCGCCTGTCTTGTGTTCAATTTTTTCGCATTGCACCTAGCAATACAACCTTCTAGGCATGTGCTACGACAAGCAACAATCTATCAAGCTTTATAGTTTATACATGCACAAGTTGATCTGCTTACAACGTATATGAAGCACTTTTTCCCCTGACTTCTGGTACAAAGATATATGCAGCCAATATGCTAACATTTTTGGAAGATTGGCATCAACCTGGAGTTGTAATGACCATTGGCACGACATTGAAGCATAAAACCTACATTATCCCTAATATTGGGTTAAAACATGCAGCATGGAGATGAAGGCCAACCTGCTCTGCATAATTTTGTGGAAGCGCTTCCAAAGTGCTGTTGCTTAGCTCCAATGCAAGGTCATAGCAGCGCAAATTGTTGTTTATCTGTTAGAGAGGAAGGGGAACCATACGCTGTTGTAACAACATCTGGAGAGAGGAGAAAAGCCAAATTGCCTTAAAGGGGACCAACCATCGCACACAGTGATTCCAAGCCAATTTCAGAAGCCGGTTCCTCAAGTCTTTGTCTTTCCGCCGCTTGAAAATCAATCATAACCTGCAGTAAGAGATAAAGAAGACAACATTTGCAACATCTACAAGTCAACAAAGATGATTAGCTAACTCACATGGCAAAACTATAAAACCATATGAAGGAACAGAAAAGAATCCAAGATTGAATGCAGGATAGGAATCATTTTGGTGATAAACTTAATGGCATAAACGTTGAGGTGAACAAACCATTGAAACCAAAAGGGAAAACCTGAAATATGATATGCAACAATAGCAGGTTCCTGTCCAAACATTATGGAAGTTCACATGGTTTTAGAGAGTAGGCATAGCACAAAAGACATCAACTGACATTATCCTATGTACATAAGAGTCTCCTATTTGATCTCCCTAATTCCTAGTTGCAAGGAAGTCAATATGCCTAATGACACCATTGCATATCTATGCCAGCTTCTAATAGGCCCACATAGTTTTATTGACTTCAATTTATCTCTCTGAACCACCAATTATCATGCTTTAGTTCTGCAAGAGTTACAGCTTCACTTAATAATGTCTGTCTCAAGGTGTAGACATAGAGAGAGCGCACACCTCGTAGTCTAAGAATTATCACATGTTTAAATGGTCCAAATGGAATGAAAATTGCTTAGTTATGCATGTTTTACTATGATGTCTCAACTAGAGATCGTTTGAGATGATGACCCAAAAAGAGCGACAAATCATACCGTGGTTGCACATATACATAAATAATCACTTAGCTATGCAGTTGCACAAATTCAATATCTTTCTTTAGACTCTGTCTTGTCCAACATGGGCTGTAGAAAGAAACTGCAAAAAAGTGACACTAAAGCAACCTATTTAAAAACATTTCAGCCAAACTTGCCTGAATAACAGCCAAAGCAATTCTGTATAGCATTAGATCAGTGCTATTGTCTCGGACAATTTGAACTTGCTCTCCTAGAATCCTGAACAAATCAACAGCAGCTGGTGTATACAACTTCCCATCTTCAGTTTTCTTTGGTGGATGCTTCTTATCAGCCTCGAGAATATTCATATACCATTTCTGGAAAAAATCATGAAGTAAACCATATTTCAAAGATGCCGTGGCTCCTGTAAGTTAAAAAGACTAGTCCACAATCCAAAAATAAGGAGTGCCAGACGTAAACTCACCCGTGTAGTAGCTTGCATTCTTTCAACATATGAGTTCATAAGGGGATCCATGGAACCACTCTCAGAACAAACTTGTGCCAGGGACTCATCAACACCAAGCCCAATCATATTATCTTGGAATTCAACTACCCAACCAGTTACCTAGAAGCACTTTATCAGCATCACAATCAACTAATGAAAGAATAACAGGTGATTTGTCCATACAAGTCATATCACAGTCTCTCTAAAAAGAACCTTACTTGCATTGAACTCGTAAGTAACAAAAGGTGCAATAATATGACCCCCTATGTGGGACTGAACTACCCCTCCCACTATGTAGTGTTGCTACCAGAAAATTGCCGCTAATTTCCTGCATGAAATTACAAACAAGTGTTTCAACTGAATGGAAGCATTTATTCCCAAGTAGACTATCACATCTACCTCTTATGTGTTCTTGGGAGTCCAGGGATGAGGCAAGTATAGTAACTTCTTCAGGAGTTTGATTTTACCGAGGTTGCTGGAAAAAAATTATGAGTTTTTACAGATTGATTACACTGGTTTTTAGTACATTGACGTATCTCTGAGGTAGATGTGAAAGTCTACTTGGGAATAAATGCTTCAGGAGTTTGATTTTACCAAGGTTGCTGGAAAAAATTATGAGTTTTTACAGACTGATTACACCGATTTTTAGTACATTGACGTATCGCTATTGTGCAATTGCTTTCCCCAAAAAGAGAGCCAAAAAGGCAGCACTTCATATTTAACCAACCACCATCACAAGCTGAAGTTGTTGCTGGAGATTCCTTAATCTGTTGAAAGTGTTGTCGACAAAAAATAAGTACTGAAAATAACTGTCTGGTGGTAGCTTGTATTCACTGAGGCCAGAATCTTAAGGATTGGTGATAATATTAAGTGCTGATTGAGATACCCTTTTCCAAAACTAAAGCTTTCTGCTGGTTTCTTTAAAATTTGCTACATAGCTAGAGCAATATAAATGAGATTTGGAATTGGACGACCTAGTCATATCAAATTTCAGTTATTCTTCTCCTCTTTGAAGAAGATCCAACAAAAAAACAAATTCTTGAATTCATTAAGTTAAGCCTCACATGTTCGACGCTTTTAAAACAAAGTAATGATCTATGGCCACATTCCAAACTTTAGGGGCATACTGCTACAACTCCCATATTTTAGGGTCCTAGGCTGTGGATGACCCAACAAGCAAAAGACATTTATCATACCAAAACGACAACAAAAAAGATAAAAGACAGTTCGATTAAGCACATTTGTCATACATGTGTATTTTTTTTATTTTTTTTTTTTTGGGGGGGGGGGGGGGGGGGGGGGGGCAACTAGAACTCCAGAAAATGTCAAATTTCTGTGATTCAAATTTCTGTGATTCTTAAGCAAAAGATGATAATTTGATGCTAACAGAAAAGCATGTGATTGATCTTTTTGCAGAGAATATATGAATAACCGGAAAAATGAAGCTTTTTTGCAGACTAGTGGGGATGAAAAAAGTTCAATTTAAGGCAAATTGTTCTGTCCTGTCTTGACTATAAAAACTAAGGAACATGCATATGATTATGTCGTCGTGCATGAGAAAAGAGTACCTTTAATATCTCTATATTTGTTAATTCATTTGCCCGGTCGCTGAGCAATCTAAGCATCTGAATGAACCGCTCAGTGTACAAATTCACCATGAGCTGGAATATTTCATATCTGCCAATAAGAAGAAAATAATGACAATTTATCTCCATAGAAAGACATCACGGAAGGAGAAAACACAACAGACTTGTAGTTGAAACACATTACAGAATCCATTGATGTGTACAGAACTAGTCTTCCAAGCAAGGGAGAAAAAGGCAGTTTTGCACATGGATAGATTGGTTTTGAGGCTCGGTGAATATAAATAGCACCAGCATTAAAACCTATAACCAACATCATAAGATGATACTTATGCGCGTGGGGTCACATGCAAAAAGGTGCCAAAAGTCATTTATAAGCACCAAGCACATGAATCATAACTTTGCAACCAATGGCCTAATACACAAGAAAGCAAAATTAAAATCTAGCAGCTGAATCTTGCACATGTTATCTGATCAGAGAGATTAAAAGATTTCTGGTGAAGAAAACAGGTCACGCGTAAATCTCTACTTCATCCAGCAAATGACAATTGAGTAATGTTAGGTATGCCAAATGCATCTTTGTACCTATAATATTCATTTTACATAAAAATCGAGCCCCAGAAGTCAAAACAGCATCAAGTTAAACTTATACATTGCAGTCTTTATATTGGTTAGTTGGCCATGAAAAAAACATGAGGTGATCTCCAAGAAGAACCATTGTAATCTCAACAAAGAAACGTTATACGAGGAAAGTTAACTTAACATACATGATACCTGACATTTCATAACTAAGCAAAAGATTTCAGATCTTTTATTCGTACTTACAATGATCTGGTATTCCAACTCGTATATTAAAGGGGAGTACTCAAGTCTATTGGACAGGACATAGTGTAGGTGTGAGCATGGGACACTACATCTCAAGCTCAACAATTGCAAGTCCATGTCCTATTGCAGAACTGTGCAAGTTTTGCTAGTGAAAATGCACTTAACCTTAAGATATAATGTAATAAAGTGCTACAGCTGGCCAAAAAACATGAAAATAATAAAGTTCTGCCAAGTTTTCTAGATTTATACAACAAGACCACTTATCCTCATCTTGATAAATAGACAAGTCAGGCCGAGATCCATACCCCAATATGCACAAACTTTACGATTGAAAAGATGTATTAACATAATCATCGAAATAAGATCAACCATAATACTGATAAAGATAAGCTAAATTGTTAGAACACAAACCTTGGAGGAAAACAGGGAGCCACATAGTCATATATATCCCCCAGCTCTTCTCCAATCTCCACATGAAAAGGAAGCGTCAAATTAATAATTAAAAACCAACTCAAGTAGGAAAAAGAACAGAAAGAACACTTATCATCTGAGCATGGCAACATTATAAGGCTACAAACATCACCAATGATCTAAGCAATAATCAAGTGAACAAGGACACTTGTTTGGCCAAACGGCCCTTATCAAGTCTGATCTCATTAGGTTAACCAACTCCAATGCTGCGATAAGCAAAAATTAGCTAAAGACCACGTCATAAGATGAACCTAACCACGAAACACATCAAATAATTATCAGTTCTTTGATTGAGCAGATCAGATTAGCATACCATACGAGCTTCTTCCAGTGCTGCTTTCAAGTCCTCAAACACAAGCTGATGGACATCAGACAACACAATAAGATATTGCACAGCTGAAATATTTTAACATCTCTACTTTCTTAATGACAAAATACAGGCATCTTTGAAGTACCACTGTCAGAAGCTTGTTGAAACGTTCTTCCACAGTTTTTCTAATCTGATCATAGCATTTATCCTTGTACCCTTTTCCCTGAACCTTCAACTTCTGCTGTGTAAGGTTTCGGGAGGAAGCCATTGAATTGGTAGATTTTCTGCAAGCAATGAGGAACCAGATACCCAAATGTTACTAATCACCATAATTGTTACAAGAGTACAAGTTCCTGTTGAATCAAGTTAAAATGCATCTAACTTGATAAATCAAAGAGCCAATGCTGTTTTAAGAAGACCAAAAAATGAATACTGGATGTAAAACACAGATAATATCATGTAAAAAGAGTTACTTGGCACTTCTACGTGGATTTGCAATTGATGCCATTGCTCCACCACCCTCAGCCTCGGCTGCTTCCTCAGCAAGTTGTTCGTCGAGGATCTCTTGCATTTCCACAACCCTATGTGACACACATCAGTGAAACATCATTAGCTTCATATGTAGGGGTAAATTGCGTAAGAAATTGGAGAGAATCGCAGCTCATTGCTCTTGCTCAAGAACTTTTATGTCTGCAACATGTTGCACAAGAACCTGCTTCAAGTGCACCTACCAATTTCTATTTGCAAATTGCATTAGATTGGCCAGCTTTCTTATTCGCCATCATATTAGATTGGTCAGTTTCACGTTACTATCGATTATAACTGACTGCCAAATCTTGCCAACAAATTACTTTCGGGTTATCATAGACTCATGTTGAACTGCCTATCTTAGATATGCAACAAGTCAAAGCAGTCTTGCCACCAAAGCAAATGACAGAAAAAGATTACATAAGTGATAAAATGGGAGGCAACAGCCTTAGATCAAAGACATTGATAAAGCATGCCCTCCCGGAACATACCTCAAAGCACGGACCAGAGTTTGTGGGCTGCAAAAGACAATAAGTACGTGATCAATTCTAGATCAAAGAGGCATAGGATGCAATGTATGTATGTTCAGTTTTTGAAAGCTGAGGAATGCAAGCAGTAATTTGTCAGCAAAGGCATCTATTCCTAGGTCCCATATGCAAAATGACTTCAAGGACGTAAACACAGAAAAGGCCTCTTTGTTATCCATCTTTCTCGCTTGAGGCAATTATCAATATATCAAATAGACAATATCATACTATCTTCCAAATATGGAAAGCCTATATTTATGCAGGTGCAACATTAATGCAATCTTGTGAAACCTCCAGGGATGATATCTTTAATATTTTTTCGTACTTGACTGACCTAAAGATCAACAGTATATTTGGAGTGAGTTCTCTTTTTAGCTTTTAGCTTTTAAGTTTTACTTTTAGCATGTGGGACTTTTAATACAAACTCCCTATAACATTGAAAGTCATGAAACTAATGAGCGCGCGCAGTAATTTGAGGGCAAAGGTATCTAAAGATAGTATTCAAAAATATAGGTAGCATTTACAAAGGTGTCCTCAAGGAGGCAACAGAATCACAGAAAAGGCCTCTTTGTTATCCTTCTTTCTCTCGAGGTAATTAACAATATGTAAAGTAGCTAATATGCAACAATCTTCCAAATATGCAAAACCATATTCTCCATTGTAATTCATGTAAATGCTACATAAATGCAATCTTATAATACCTCCAGGGATGACATCTTTTTCATTACTACCGACAATATTTTGCTATTTGAATGACCTAAAGATCAACAGTATCTTTGGAGTAAGTTCTGGTTTTAACACGTGTTACTTTTTTTTTTAAACACGTGTTACTTTTATACAATACAAACTCCACAAATCCTTTCAGGCGCATAATCATTAAAATTGGAAGTCGTCTAGAATTATTCCATTATTTATTACCAACCAAAACATCTTTCTAGTTATTACAGGAAAGCCAAACTACAATAGCATTGGACATCATATCATAAGTTTCTCTAATTAGAATCCGGCATCAATCAAGTTAATCTCCACCATTAGCCTAGCCAGCATGGGAACATATGTGCTTATCAAGCAGAAGTGGGGAAAAAAAAGAAGCAGAAACATCATCATTTATCTCATTCAGCCAAGAGTAGGAGGAAACTCTCCGCAACCGCCCAGACCCAGAACTCTTAAATGTCTCATTCAGCGCAATGTTCGTCACACTAATGCATGTTGAACTCTTGGTCGGAGTCAAATGGCAAACCAAATGGAATGTCAGTAAATTCCATTAAGCCCATAATATATCAGGCAACACACAAACTCTCAAGTGCAATCCACAACAAAAAAAAGGGTAACTTTAAGTAAATAGCTTAGCACAATTTATATAAATCATGAACATGAGCACCAAATGCGTGAATAACCACTAGTGTCTGGGACAATAGACTATCCACACAGCATAAAAGGTCCTTCTAATCTTTAAGTAATAGAAACCTACCTCTCTTTCGAGAGTTTATAGAAGTTAGAAATATGTCCCCATAATGTCTTCTCAAATGTCTCCCATGTGCGATCTACATCTTCAAAATATTCTCTGGTATTAAAAGAGGAAATCAGAAAAATCATTGCATCATAAGAAAGTCATTCACAAGCAAAAACCAAGATGAAGAGATTCAATACTTTTCTCAAGGACCAAAATTAACTTAGAAATATTTTCTTGCAATCAGCATAACTTAGAGAACCCTTAACATAATAGCAATCATCAAGAATGAGGCAGTATTGAATAACAAATTATAGAGATCATCAACTTCTTAAATTGATTGCTTTGAAATGCCTATGCCACCATTTAACAGAAAGTAAGCAGCTTCCCTATTTTCAATATCGACTATATGGGCAGCTATAACTTATTTCTGTGTTTGCAAAAAGCAATGGAATGATAACTAAGATTGAAGTACTTGATCCTCATTCCCAATAGAAATGATCATTTAAAAAATAAATCCAGAGTAGAAAAGACCTCTGAACTTGTTGCTTTTGACTAGTATTTCCCATATTTATCTTAAAAAACCATGATGAACAAGAGAACGAAAGACAACCTCAGTCTGCCAACCTCATCTCTATGTGATCCTGCCGCAGCTAATGCGAACCTTCGCTTCCCATCTAAAGCAGTTAACCTCTTGAAAGTATAAATGAGCACGTAAGCACATTTTCACATAAAACCAAGTCATTGCACTTGAAATTTATTGAAAAACACTAACTTCATAAGTGTTAATCAGCTCTTTATCATCACTCAAAGAATCCCGGGCCTCAGCTGCTTCAACAGAAATGGACATCATGCCCTCTATATCCTGCATTAGCCAACAACTACATCAGTTAGCCAATAACTATTGAAGGGATGGACAAAGGTCCAAAGACAACAAAAAATGTAAATTGATAAAGATTGACGGTATTCTGGTTCTAGGACAGTAGCCATCCGTGTATTCTAGATGGATATTTAATGACATTCTTTATCCAAACTCACCTACAGGTTACGTAGCAGCAATATATATTTATTTATAGAGACCGTAAGCTTTCCATAGTAAAGCTGGTATAGGAGTAGCTCAAGCACAAACACTATTGGACAACAGCCTTCTAAAAAAAGATCCTTTAAGCTAGTTAAGTAGCCGGATCCTTCCATCACTGAGATGGCAAGTAGGAATATAAACTATTGAAGGGATGGACAAAGGTCCAAAGACAACAAAAAATGTAAATTGATAAAGATTGACAGTATTCTGGTTCTAGGACAGTAGCCATCCGTGTATTCTAGATGGATATTTAATGACATTCTTTATCCAAACTCACCTACAGGTTACGTAGCAGCAATATATATTTATTTATAGAGACCGTAAGCTTTCCATAGTAAAGCTGGTATAGGAGTAGCTCAAGCACAAACACTATTGGACAACAGCCTTCTAAAAAAAGATCCTTTAAGCTAGTTAAGTAGCCGGATCCTTCCATCACTGAGATGGCAAGTAGGAATATAAACTATTGAAGGGATGGACAAAGGTCCAAAGACAACAAAAAATGTAAATTGATAAAGATTGACGGTATTCTGGTTCTAGGACAGTAGCCATCCGTGTATTCTAGATGGATATTTAATGACATTCTTTATCCAAACTCACCTACAGGTTACGTAGCAGCAATATATATTTATTTATAGAGACCGTAAGCTTTCCATAGTAAAGCTGGTATAGGAGTAGCTCAAGCACAAACACTATTGGACAACAGCCTTCTAAAAAAAGATCCTTTAAGCTAGTTAAGTAGCCGGATCCTTCCATCACTGAGATGGCAAGTAGGAATATAAGGCAGTAAAAATTCTGCGAAATCACGACCAACTGACATGAAAGCATAAGTTGCTAGATGGATACGTGATTTAGCGTGCAAATGTTACAACACTCCATGCAGAGGCTGGACTTTGGCGGGAGACTGAAGAATGGACATATAAAATTAGGGAGGCAAACAAAAAGCCTCGAAAGATGAACTCAGGTCCTCTTACTCCAATACCTAAAAATATTTGTGAGGCCACCACAACATGCTCCAAAAGCTAAAAATGTTCGATGAAGGCATGATCTAATAGTTGTGACAAAGGCTAAACTTAGTCTTTTAACTGGTAAAGCAAGGGAAGAAGAAAGTCTTTTGGCATTCATGACTTCACTCTCATCAGACCTTGGAGTCCGGGAAGGAAAAAAAGAATGAGCATGGTGGCTGCCTGAGTCTACAAATGACAACGATTGATGATCTTATCATTGTAATGCCAAGAAAAGGACTGACCTTCAGGGTTGTAGTTAAGTTGTTCCTGGTATTGCTCAGAATCTTTATTTGATCGTGATTCTCAATCAAAGTTTGACATTCTTGACATAACCTGAGACGAGAGGCCAACAACCAAAGGTTTGAAGCTAAAGATACACTGAAAATAGGATGAACTAGCAGATAACAGACAACAAAACTTCTCCTAGAAAGACCGCCAAATCTCTGCTTTATTTATATTCCACATATGGTAATAGACAATCTGTTCCATCGGCAAAAAGAGACTCCATACTGTTCAATAGAAACGAAGTTCTCCCTCAGCTGGCCTATAGTCTTCTGAGATAAAGAAAGAGACTCGAGCCCAGACTGCGCCTGCTCAACCTGTAATCAATGAGTGGAGCATAATCAGCATATGCTCAACTACACCACAGACCATATTAAGATCCCAAATGACAACAGAAAACAACATGAGGTAACCAAAGCGAGAGCAAATTCCGTATATGAGGAATGTACCTGCTCGGCAACCATCGTACTGAGCTGCGCATCATTTGCCTAGCAATGTGGAAGACAACAACATTATACAGCAAACAACGGAACCAACTTTCTCGCGTTGACAAAAGGGTTTCAAAAGGGACGAAATCACCACCCAAATTGAACAAGTAGTTCCAATTCGGATTTGGATACGGATACTTCGAATTTGCTAATAACCTGTTGCCGCGCGATGTAATCGGCTTTGATTGAGGCGATGGACTGCAAGAGCTCGGGAAGCGGCAACAGCTTGGCGACCTCACGGACGGAAGCTTCCTTGGCCTCCACGCCCAGATCTTCGGCCATCATCTTCGTCGATCAATCCCCTGAGGACTGCACAGTGACGCGAAGCTCAACTACAGCTCTGGAATCGCAACCAGACGACCGGCAAACCGTCGCCGGAACCTCGTCATTCTTCCAGCGAGAGACAGGAAAATGAGAAGATTTACCATGAAATTCGAGAGTGGTTGCGGGTCCTTCAGAGCAACCAAAGTCCGAACAACAATGGCGATCCTCAAGACGACGTTGAATCTTCCCGGTGAAGTGAAGCGAGTTTGGATCTGAGGAGTTGTGTGCCGGTTTGAACAGGGAAAGATTGGGATTTTGCAGGGTGTAGACTTGCGGTTTCAGGGAAGATACGAGAAGGAGAAAATTCTCCGGTTCATGTTTTTATTGTTTTACCCTCGAATTTTTCTTTACCTTCATAGGGGGACAACAGTAAGATTGTGCGAAACGATGAAAATTGTTTTAGTGAAAACAAGTAAATTTGTTTTACGAAAAAAAAAATTGTCAAACGAAAAATAAGTTATTGGCCCTATTGAGCATTAAGGCTCTAAAGTCTCTTGACCAAATACAAATGATATTTGATTATTTTTTTAACTCGTTTTAGATAAATGCAATTGCATCTCAAATACTCTCTAAAGTCATTTAACCCAAAGTACCTCGAGGGCTGTAAATGACTTTTGCGAAATGCAACTAATTTTTTTTTAACTTTGTCACTATCGCTTGCCGCCACCCATCGCCGCCACGGCCCATCGGCCACCGACCGCCAACTACTGACCGTCGCTTTTTTTCAAAAAGTAAAAACACTTCACAAAGCTCATTTTTCACCAAACAGCATTTACGCCAAAGTTGTTTTCCGATGTGTTTTTAAAATATATTTTACTAAACATTATATGCATTTTGAAAAAGGCATTTAGCTCAAAGGTATTTACATTTTCTCAAAGTCCCTTGGCCAAATGCTGAATCAAACATGGCCATTATAAAAATATATTTTTATAAGATATCATTTTAAATAATTAGTTAATCGATAATAATTCATGCCAAATATTTCCATTAACAATAAAGAGTATTTTTTTTTTGTTCATTTCTCTAGGGCAATGTATTTTATTCAAAAATATTTTTTATATTATTTATTTCTCTCAAAATAAACTCGTTCAGCTGGAGTTTGGATATGGTTTAATTTTATTTTCATTTACAATTGATAATATTACTAAACATGTTTTCAGTTTATTAATTAAAAGGATGTTTTAACCGTGGCTAATAACAATCATTAAACAACGTTTGTTAAATATAACTAGTAGGTTTTTTTTTGTCAAAGATATAACTAGTTGTTAGCTTTTTATTTTATTGCTCCTTAATACTTTTCACTCAAACTGTATGGTTGAATAAAAATATCAGTTAATCATAATAAACAAAGAAGCACGTTTTTGCATTAATATTTATATATGAAAAAGCACAATAAACACACAATACACCTACATAAATTAAAGAACGAGATAAACATGAAAAGGAACTAAAAGAAGTGATACAATTGCATGGATTCTAGGATTCTTACAACTTTAAATGAGTTGTTGTTTATAGAGAAATTCTTTTTAGTCACTTTTTAGTGTCTAATTATTTTTTAAAACACAAGCAATTATTTTTAAAAACATATTTTTTTTAAAATCATTAATTTTTATTAAAAAAGCGAAATCATATAAATTAATTATTGAGAAACAAAGCCATAATAGCGAACATGCATATCTTTCCTAATTAAATTTAAATCCTGATTTCTTGGAGAAATATGACATACATAATACTGGGCTGATGATTTAATAAATAGTGCAAGACAAAGTTTAGGGCATGTTTTGTAACGTTTTTGTTCCTTTGTTTCTATTTCCCGAAATAAAAAAGAATCAGAAATATGTTTGGTAACGCAAATGATTATGATTCTAATTCTACTTTTGGGAATACTGACCGACAACAACTTTTTGACACCTCAGGGCCAATTATTGAAAACATACATAACAAAACACTTTTGAGAAATAAAAAAAAAAGTCGTTTCTCCAACAACAACAACAAAAACACTTTTGAGAATAAAAAAGTCAACGATAGTCTTCTTTCACTTTTATCGAGCGCGCGCAAGTCATGGACAGCGTCAACTGATTCAGTCCGGATAATTTTTTTAATAAGAATTTCGAAAATTATTAAAAAATAATAAAAAAATCAAAATCAAAAAACGATTAAAAAATCCATTAATAAAATTTTTGAAAAAAAAAATCAAAAATACCCAAAAAATCAAAAAGTAGGATATGGATCATTTCAACTGGTCAATTATATTTTTGACAATTTTGCCTTTCGATTTCTTCCAAATGACGATTTTGCCTCCTGTAGGTAAATCGTTCAAAAAAATCCTAAAAATTCTAAAAAAAAAAATCAAAAAGTAGGAAATGGGTCCATTCAACTGACCAATCTTATTTTTGGTGATTTTATCTTTCTATTTTTCCTAAGCCTTCGCTGATTTTTTGTCAGAGTACCATGATGCATCAGCGTCAATTGCTCAGGTCTACCATCCACATGGTATCAAATGTGATTATATAATCATTTGGTTTAAGGGTTAATATCACAAAAAGCCTCAAACTGGTACATTTGTGACAAATTTACCCCAAATTATTTTTTTACCATAAAAATCCAAAACTGGTACATTTCTGATAAATTTACCCTAAATTAATTATTTTTACAATGAAAAACGCTAAACTGATATACCTGTGACAAATTTACCATCAGTTAAATTGGATTAATGCCACGGAAAATCTCAAATTGACATACATGTGACAAATATAGGGTTAAAATCCCAAATTGATACATCCATAAACTACACCTGTCATTCAATTCAACAATTTGACTGTTAGCTTTTAATAAAAACTAACGGAGGGTAAATTTATCACAGATATACCAATTTAGGATAAATTTATCACAAGTGTATCAATTTATGATTTTTCATGGTAAAAAAATAATTTAAGGTAAATTTGTTACAATCGTATCAGTTTAGGATTTTTTTTTTTTGGTATTATCCCTTGATTTAAATGACAAATTGAGAAAATAAATTATTTCTCAGAACAGAATTTTGTGCAGTTATCAAATGCGTTTCTGTTTCGAGAACAAAAACGTTAATTATCAAATACATTTTGATTCTTTAAAATTCATTTAGGGAACAAAATCAAAAAAATTGATTCTAATCAGAATCAATGAAAAAGCAAATTTAATTTATCTGAGAAGCTTTTGCTCATCCACTTTTCTGGGTAAATAAAGAAGTAAACCAGCAAAGAAAGGGGAAAAAGCAAAAAAGAGTATACAGAAGTCGCCGGTGGACTTTTCTCGTGCCGCGACTGACTGACTGACTAACAGCAAACAATGTTTGACCTCTTCCTCTGTTTCATCTTCCTCGTCCAATGTCTTCCTTCCACAGAAGGAAAACGGAGACGACCACCCACCACCGTCCAACACGAATTCTCGCTCACTCCTCCCTCAAATGCTCCGCCAAAAAGACGACTCGCGTGCTTCTCCATCATCCCCACTGATGAACGAATTGCAGCAAATGATCTCCTCCACCATCGGAACGCGTTCCCTCCTCCTCTTCCTCCCGCTCCTCTTCCTCTGTTCGTCGGCCTCTGCTCAAATCTCCCCTGGCTCGACCCTCCACGCCTCCAACCTCAACCAGTCCTGGTCCTCCCAGAACAAGACCTTTTCTCTGGGCTTCGTCCAAGCCGCCGCCAACCCTTTATCCTTCCTCGCCGCCATCACCTACGCCGGCGGCTCCGCCGTCGTCGTCTGGTCCATCGGCTCCGCCGTCGACTCCTCCAGCTCCCTCCAGTTCCTCTCCACCGGCAACCTCCGGCTCGTCAATGGGTCGGGCTCCACCGTCTGGGAGTCCAACACGACCGGCAAGGGAGTGACCTCAGCTATTATTGATGATACCGGCAACTTGGTGCTCGGGAACGGCACGGCTTCGGTCTGGTCGTCGTTCGATCACCCGACCGATACGATCGTCCCCTCGCAGAATTTCGCAGTCGGTCAGACCCTGCGAAGTGGGCTGTACTCCTTTAATCTTTCGAGCTCTGGTAATTTGACCCTTTGGTGGAATAATAGTATCGAGTATTGGAATCAAGGGTTGAATTCGTCGATCCAGGCGAATCTGACTCATCCCACCCTGGGATTGCAGTCTGTAGGGATTCTGTACATATCTGACCCTTCTTTGAGTAGTTATGCAATCATGTATTACAGTAGTGACTACGCGGAAGGGAGCGACATCTTGAGGTTTCTGAGGTTGGATTCCGATGGGAATTTGAAGATTTTTAGCTCGGCGAGGAATAGTGGGATTATGACCTTGAGGTGGGAAGCTCTTGATCAGTGCAGGGTCTTTGGGTACTGTGGGAATCTGGGTATTTGCAGTTATAACGACTCAAGCCCGATGTGCGGGTGCCCAAGCCAGAATTTTGAGCCAGTCGATCCGTACGATAGCAGAAAAGGGTGTAAGAGGAAAGTAAACATAGAGGATTGTCCGGGGAGTGCGACGATGTTGGAACTGGATCATGCTATGCTCTTGACCTACCCGCCTGAGCTGTCCTCACAAGTTTTCTTTGTGGGTATATCTGCATGTAGGTTGAATTGTCTTGTGAGCGGTTCTTGTGTGGCTTCAGCTTCATTGTCTGATGGGACAGGGCTGTGTTACTTGAAATCTGTGGATTTTGTCAGTGGTTATGAGAATCCGGCATTGCCGAGCACGTCATATGTCAAAGTTTGTGGACCAGTAGTTCTGAACCCATCGTCACTGGAGGGAACCGGCAAAAACAAGGGATGGAGACTACATACTTGGGTGGTAGTGGTGGTTGTTTTGGCCACAGCTTTTGGTTTAATCCTCTTGGAGGGTGGTCTGTGGTGGTCATGTTTCAGAAATAGTACCAAGTTTGGTGCATTGTCATCTCAGTATCAACTCCTCGAGTATGCCTCCGGGGCTCCAGTCCAGTTCACATACAAGGAGCTTCAAAGAGCAACGAAAGGGTTCAAGGAGAAACTGGGTGCTGGAGGATTTGGGGCTGTTTATAGGGGAGTCCTTACTAATAGAACGGTCGTTGCGGTTAAGCAGCTAGAGGGAATTGAACAAGGGGAGAAGCAATTCAGGATGGAGGTGGCAACCATAAGTAGCACGCACCATTTGAATTTGGTGCGGTTGATCGGCTTTTGCTCTGAGGGACGTCACAGGCTCTTAGTCTATGAGTTCATGAAAAATGGTTCTCTGGATGATTTCCTCTTTGCTAGTGAAGAAAATTCAGGGAAGTTGTTGAATTGGGAGCAACGATTTAATATTGCCCTTGGGACTGCAAGGGGAACCACATATCTTCATGAAGAATGCCGAGACTGCATTGTTCATTGCGACATAAAACCTGAGAATATTCTTTTGGATGAAAATTACAATGCCAAAGTGTCGGATTTCGGCCTCGCAAAGCTCGTAAACCCCAAGGATCACCGGTACCGCACCTTGACGAGCGTGAGAGGCACAAGAGGGTATTTGGCACCTGAGTGGCTTGCGAATCTCCCGATAACTTCCAAATCAGACATCTATAGTTATGGGATGGTCTTGTTGGAAATAGTGAGTGGGAGGAGGAATTTTGATGTTTCTGTCGAAACCAACAATAAGAAATTCTCCATGTGGGCTTACGAGGAGTTTGAGAAGAGCAATGGCGAGAACATTATAGACAAGAGGCTGTTTGGGGCTGATCAAGATTTAAACATGGAGCAAGTAATGAGGGCAATCCAGATTAGTTTCTGGTGCATCCAGGAACAACCATCGTATAGGCCGACTATGGGAAGAATTGTGCAGATGCTTGAAGGGATTACAGAGATTGAGAGGCCACCTCCTCCGAAGGCAGCAGTTGATGGTTCCCATAGCAGAAGCAGCACCAATGTCAGTAGCAATATAAGCGCACTCTCGACATTCGCAGCTTCAGCTCCTCCTCCTTCATCTTCGTCTCTCCAAACTTCTGGAGTTTCGCCTGTTGCTTCAGGGAGAGATATGGAGAAGGCATCTTCATCCCATCTTAACTCAGATTCAAAGTGAACCAATCAATAGCACGTGATCATTTTTATAAGATGGAATGAGCTCTGGAAGGAAGTTATATCCAATTTGTATCTTAGTTGTACACTCTTTCTTTGGAAAATGCCTTGTTATACCAGCAAAGCTGGCTGTGGGTAGATGAGCATCTTAAGTCTTGTGTACGTATATTTCCTACGTTACCTGAAGCTGTGTATTCCACGTTGATAGCTATAAAACTTTTGGGCATTTTGTGTCTTTCAAAAAGGTCAGAGTCTCTTTAAGATGGTGACAGGCCAATTTGATAGTCCTGTGCTGAAGGAAGATTCTTAAAATCAAGCACCGTTACTCATGAGGAGGATGCTGGGAACTTGCTGCGGGAAGCTGCTTTGGTAAGAAAGTTGCTAATGGAAGTATTACACAGATTGATACTAAAACTGCTGCAGAATAATGAAATGAGTAGAGCACAACAGCACCAGAAATGCCCATAACACTTGCTCTATTTATTAAAGAAAACTATAGAAATGCGCACTTATTTCAGGTAAGTAGAGGGTGCTGTGTTGAGTAGATACTTTGTAATGTGATTTACCTTCTAAGTAAGCAAAGGGTTTACAGTTGCTGCTGCCTATCCACTGTGATGTTAGTTTGATCTCATGGGATGCTGTTGGATCGGGACTATAAGTTTCTTTTAAATATAATGATCAATGAGCTTTGTTAGTTCTAGATAAGTTTGCGCTGCTATTAATTGTTTATTCTTAATGGTGAAACTGCACTGTTCCTTGATCGTATCATCTAAATTATTATAATCGGCCATAATATCACAACTGTGATTCATCTTTTCTTCCCCAGTATGGGTGATTCTTCGGATGGTGCCGTTGCATTCATGCTTAATTTTTCATCTGATCCTTGGTTCTTTGCACGATCGACAACCTTGTTTCCATCAACCACCTGTTTTCCCTCCCTCCTGTGCTCGGCGTACACAGTTATACCCGAGTCTATGTTGTGAACTGGTCGTACCTGCTTCAATCTGGGTGCATGTTTGTCCCATTTTGCTTATGATAAGAACACGTGATGGCATAAATGTCAAGTTTTTGTCTGATAATGTCTGATGGGGCTATGTTTTCTTTGATCCTGTTAGATGCTTCACAGAGCAAATGAAAGAGGTTCTGTTTGATGCGGAGCCTTCTACTCCAGTTCTTTAATGACTCATGATCTTCAGTAAATGATGCAGTCTCATGTCATGCAAACGCATGAGGTGGCTCCAGGAAAATTGCTTATCAATCCTTTTATAACGGGTGGTTTTGTCCCCTATTCCCCTATTCTTTGACTAGTAACTACATTCTCTTGGGCTGTTAAATGCTTTTTATGGGGTTGCTCTTGTAATCTTTAAACTACAAATGGGTTCTTCGGCACAATTTTGTGAAGGTTACATAGTTTTCTTTTTAGATTTTGGGTTGGATTCGCATGATCGGGGCTGCTAATATTAGTACAATCGTTTGCATTCATATTGAGCATACCGTCAAATAAACGCATTATAATCCAAGTTCAAACACTGACAGCTTGCTGATTTCGTTTTTGTATTTATTTAGGTGGATCAAAGAGATATCATTTAGGAGACTTGCCAAACCTTGCCGCGAGGAGAACGGTGGCTGTTTAAACTGATCATCTCTCGCGGCGGGTTTCTCCACTTTAAGACGAGCCCTCTGGTGTCAATTTAATATGCTTTTGCACGCCATTGATATCTTGAAAACAGTTCCAGTCTGGTAGAGCAGGGTTAAGGAAAGCCCGGTACCTAAATCGATTCTGCATCGTTTGCTGGTCTTTGAGTTGGTGATGTTTGCGATTGTGCAGAACAAGGTTGAATCGGAAGGGCTGACTCCGCAACCTGTCAAAGACACTCCACAGCCAAAGCTCACAGTTCCCTGAGAAATTGCTAAACAGGTCCATGGGAGTTATGATATTGAAGTGGCACCTGGTCTTTTTGATGGGACAGGTCGTGAAGGATATCCGAGTCATCCGTCGTGTACTAGGTTGATGGGTATTGCAAACGAATTTTGACACCTTGTCTCAAGCCCCTCATCACTATAACCTTGGACTCTTGTGGAAAGAGACATCAGTTGCATTGTAATGGTAGACTTTCTTACTACGATATGTTATTCTTCAAGAGGGGAGAGAGAGGGGGGGCAAAATTAATATATTAAAAAAAAAGGTGATGGGCCTTACTTAAAAAAAAAAAAATTAGGGAAAAAATTTTCATATCAGAAACGAAAGCGAAAATCCACCCAAGAAAACATTCCTACTTCCTTCTAGAAAAATCAAAAAAACACACTGCATTTTCCACCGCACGAAGGACACCAGTCAAGTCAAGACAGCGCCTGAGGAGTTGTGTAGCCCGGCAAGATTGGTGCACATGCATAAAGCTTGTTTGACCCGAAGAGAAAATGCCACTTTCCACTATTTTTTTAGCAACTTCTCATCATTGCAAAAGGCCATTAACTTTTCAATCGGGTCCCTCCACCCAATGTGTGGGGATCGTGATGTTTTTGTTCCTTGTCTTCTTTGAATGTTCCCCCCCAATTAAGTTTGTGATGGACCTTTAGAGCAAAAATGACACCCCCTCAAAGGAATCCCCCCCCCACCACCCAATCGAATAGAAATATCTGTATATGGTGCCATAAATGTCGGAGGTTTGCCCAGTACTATCTGCTAAATTGTCTCCTAGTGCCTATAATTAACTCAAACGTAGATAAAGAGAAAAGCGAATACAAAGGGTGCGTCTATTTCGCGACTCTCGCAAGAAACAATTCGACAATTTTTTTTTTTTTATCGATGATGCAACATATCGTATAAACGAAATGTATTTCCATCGTTTACAAAAATATCTAGACAGAATTTATTATCGATAACGAAAAATACCGTATGAACGATCGTTCTAGGATAAAACCTCGCCACGTTATTTCCGAATGCTCTTACAAACCGGACTACATATAGAATATATATGTAAAAAAAAGAAAAAAACAAGTAAAACAAAAAAAAAATACCGGTTTGATTTGTGTATTGGAATTTTTTTTATTGATATTGAAATTGAAATACGCCATTTTTTCGTAATTTCTATTTATATATAACCATCAGTATTTGATTCCTGGGGACATGGAAACGCACGTGTGTGAGGAATTGGATATGCCAATGGTCGCCCCCACCTTTGAAAAGGAAAGGATGTTATGCTTTTCATAAGCAACTGGGTTATAAAAATTAAGCAATCTGTTCTGTCTGACGGACAAGAGTTGGAATGTGTAACAGGTTTTATCTGAAACTACTAGTCTGATTTTCCATTTTCAGCTATATTTATAATTGAGATTTTTACTTTGTTGTGTGTTTAAATATGAGTTGTGGTAAGTGGATTGTAGAAACAAGTGGTGGTCATTCAATGTGATGATTCAATGCAACCGTTCAACTAAAAATACTGGTGAAACTTAAATAGGCCCTGAAACTTGTGAAAGGGTAGATTCCAGATTCTAAAAAAAAAATGAGGACCTTATACCGATTGGAAGATTTTGGATTTTCAAGTGGAACCTGTACGAAACCTGAAACCACGCATCCCTAACCTTTCGCAATGAAAATTAGATTGTTCTCAGTCAACTTCCCAGGAAACGAAAGAACCTTGCGGTGATGATTAAGATTCATAACCAACTGCGGTATGCATCATTTATAAAACAAATATAACTAGAATAAGTAACCGTGAATTGTCACGATACTTAAGATAATGAGTATTTCTAAGACGTACATCTCGAATTTGTCACCTTTTTTTTTTTTGTGAAAATCCTGTTTGAGGGCTTACGTGGGGAACTCGACCAAAAGCCAACATAAGAAAAACCGCAATCATTTTATGCGAGAATGGAAATCTGCAAACGACAACTTGGGCTGGCAATGACTAAATTTTTTAAGGATAAAATGGTGTTTTTTTTTTTTATAAGTTATTGACTGGACAATGCAATAAAAGGGACACGTACGAGGCCAGCACATGTAAGAACAGGAAGAAATGAGACCAACTTGAGAAAACTGAGGGATGCGTAATTGGCAGGGACGTGAAGATTAGACAAATTGGTACAGTGTTTTGATGATGAGACTGAAATACATTGATGAAATTGAGAGCTAAATTAACTGTGGCAAGGGTTGGCAGCGGTGGCAAAGACCCTTGTTTGGTTTTTTTCTCTTTAATTTAGCTTACTTGTTAATCTAATTCAAATGTCAGGCCATACAAAAAAATCTAATTTAAACGAAATTTGGGTCTTAAAAAAGTGACCAAAATAATGTCGTTTTAGCCTTACATGTCTTGTTTCAGCTACGTCAAGCGCCACGTAGAAAAGATGAAACGAAAAGAAAAATCACATCGCTATTTTTCGTTCGCCAAGTTAGACGAAGTCAACGGAATGACTTGGTTGCACCAATTTGACAAATTTCATGACATAATTGCACTTTAAAAAAAATTAGAGCTCAATTGCATTTTCGTAGCAAATTCTAGGATATGTAGTATACTCGTCCCCCAAAAAAAATTCAAAAACTTCAAATAATAATTACAAAGGAGAGAGAGGCTTTCAAAGGAAGCCAAAGTATTTTGCGTCAAATGTAGAAAGCCCCGGCCACGTCAAACTGGAGTGCCCTTTGTCGAAGAGGGATGGAGCAAAATCTGTAGATGTCTCACTGAAATTGGGTGTTGACCCAAATAGTGAATGATTTTTCACTAAAGGTTGGTCTTTGGTTTTTCGGTGCCGGTTCGGTGACGAGTCGGGCAGGGATTGAACTGCGTAGCAATGATGAAGAGCAATAAATTTGAAGGAGAAGGAACTACAAATACCTAAGTTTTGAAAATATATTGATAAATCGGGTATACATGGAGAACTTGTTCTTCATAAATCCTGATTTTATGGTGCATCCTTCGGACAATGATTACACGCTACGTTTTGGGGAAAATTCCAATTAAGGGCCCTTGTTTCAAACAAGAGCCTGAAGTGGTTATGCATGTTTCAAGTAAGGGGTTGACATCGCCTTGTCGACTAAATATTCTCGTCAGTCAAGGGCGTTTTCGTTAAGATATGGTTTTAATCCGATTTTTATTTAGATTAAAGTAAAAGAATTAAAAATCAAAATCAAAATACATAAAAAAAAATTAAAAATAGAGGAAGCACAGGTGGCGGCGAAGGGGGCGACGGTAGCCATCGGGGTCGTCGACCCTCGCCTAGGTCCAAGGATAGCCGCAACGTCCACAGGCAGGAGGGGCTGCCTCCCTCCTATGCTTGTTTTCTTTACTTTTTAAGAAAAAAAAATTAGAAAACAGATAGAGAAATAACTAAAGAAAAAATAATTGTTTTTTAAAAAAAAAAAGAAAATGGCGAAAATGCCGCTAACCAACTGGTGAGAGGCTTTTTTTGAGATTGATAAAGCCGCTTCATGCCCTTATTTGAAACAATGAGGTCGCTTCATGCCTTTATTTGAAGCAAGGCTCATTTCGCATCATCATTTGCGAAAATGAATGCACTTCGGGCTTTTATTTGGGATTTTTCCTAACATTTTATAATCTACTAAAAATAGCTGCCTATAAATGATTTAAATTACGAGTGTGATTACAATCGCAATGCCCCGATTTCGGGCCCCACGATCACACGCCAACCTTATCCTTGAGTGGTTACAACTCCTTGAGTACCGCAGGACTTACGGTTGGTATCCTTGTCTTCAATCGGCATCTTCACTTTGTCCCCTTTCTTCATTTCCCCGCATCTAGAGCACTCAGCCAAATTCACTACGACATTGGCCATGTTGGTTTTATCATTGAATCAATTTGTTTGTTGACCTTTCGCCATCGTGTGTGTCGATAGATGTATTTCATGGTCATCGATGAATCTTACCGTATGTCGATAATTGCATCATATAGCCGCCGGTGGCTGTCGCGTTACCCGGCCAAATCGACCTCACGCCAATTATAAAGAATCGGTCGTTCTTTTTTGTGTAAGCATGCAAAAGGAAGAAAAAAAAATGTATTATGAGCTTGAGAAGGAAAGTTCGTTTTGAACTGGGAATAATGATTTGCAAAAGGAAGAAATTCTAGTGCTGTAGAGAGAAACGAGATTCCATGTGGCAGAGCCAAAAGGGAGAACTGAAAAGATTCTCTACTGGCTCAGGAACTTTGAAAAGGATTTCATTTCGGTTCATCGAATTCCTTCGCATAACAAAAGTAGGCTTTGACCGAAGCAAAAGAAGAGAACAGATCCGATTTCAAAATACAAAAAACTCATTGTCGCTCTCATTCCTGCTAAATCTAAAGGATCCGTCCTCCATGCCCCTTTTTTCCTAAACAGGAACAAAAAAAAACAAAAAAGAAAAGAAATTTGGCAAAACTTCCTTTTCGTAGCCTAAGTTGTCTCGTCCTTTGCCTCTAACAAGAACGGACCCGAGTTTGCGTGGGGTACCAATAAGATGAAATAAGTAACATCTTTGACAGTAAGTGCACACTGCACATTGCATATGATCTAAACCGAATTCATCCATTTCTCCATTGATGTATTATCGGTCAACTAGCGGTTCGTTACCCGAGTTCGGTGGTGCCACCATGCTTGGTCGCGTTACATCATCCTTTTCTTGCATGTCGTGTTGGGAGCACGCGGCAGAAGTCCGATACTTTCACCTAAGGAGATCTTCAAGAGGGAGCCCAAGTCCGAGCCCGTCAACATATCCAGTTGGACCTACCTTCACGCAAAAACTTAAGCTCATGATTTATGGGCCAACTTGGATATATTAATTGCTCTCTCCCCCACGTGTGAGCTCCAGTGTTAGGTGTGCTCGCCCATCGGGCAACGTTCACCGGCTCGAAAACCGTGTTAGCCACAAGATTCCTTTTTTAAGATTCATCTCAACTTGAATTTTCATCAACGCCCATCGAGCCCGTGCTGCTACACCACAACGCGCACCGGCCCGAAAACCGCATTGATCACCAGATTCCTTCCTTGAGATGTTCACCAAAAAACGGTACATATTGAGAGTGAGTCACCAATCAACCATCGGCTCTAATACATATTGTTGGGGTTGTCCCACATCGGTTGTGGAAGGGGCTGGTGGTCGGTTTATAAGAGTGAGAAAAAGTCTTAACCTTTGAGTTAGCTTTTGAGATGTGAGATACCAGGTTACCAACAAGTCTGAACCCAACAGTTACATGGGAGAGATACGAGTTGTCGCTACCTCCGATCCATGACCCGATGTGTGAGGGGGAGATTGTTGAAGTTGTCCCGCATCAGTTGTGGAAGGGGCTAGTGGTCAGTTTATAAGTGTGAGAGAAAGTCTCAATCTTTTAAGCTAGCTTTTGGAATGAGAGAAGCCCAAGACCATCCAATACTAGTATCAGAGCCTAGGTTACCAACAAGTTTGGACCCAATAGTCACACGGGAGAGATATGGGTTATCGTTGCCTCCGACCCATGGCCCGATGTGTGAGGAGGAGATTGTTGGGGTTATACCACATCGGTTGTGGAAGGGGCTGCTGGTTGGTTTATAAATGTGAGCGACAGCCTCAACTTTTGAGCTAGCTTTTGGGATGAGAGAGGCCTAAGACCATCCAATATGTCGATGTTATTCTTATCATTTTGACAAGTAAAAATATAATGTAAACTAAGAACTTCCTGTGTTGTATTCCACGAATCGTGACCCTCTTTTGATGACCAATTACTTTGTGTTTATTGCCACGAAGTTGCCTTTTGGAAATATGATGAATGAATAGGAAGAAATGAAATCATACTTTGTTGCGCCATAACACTCTCTTTAAAGAATTACTTGCTTCGCAACGTTGCTAATTAGGGGTGATCGGTTCCCGGTCCGGTCCGGTTCCCCTCAAGAACCGAGAACCGGACCAATAGTTCCGGTTCCCATTTTTCGGAACCATGGACCGAACCGGCCACCCCGAGAACCGGGAACCAATGTCAATAGAGAGATTTCACAATCTAAATGTGAAAGATTATTTATTAATGCTTGTCTTTAACGAACATCATATAGATTCCAACACAAGCTACTCGGTTAACATTTTGGGCTATTGCTCCATAGTTACTCGAGATCGATCTCTCCAATTTTAACTTGTCCAGCCAAGTTTGAACACTGCCAATTCTCAACTGATCAGTTTATGGTGAGTCCACTAATCAGTTTCTTTCATGTCGCAATGCGAGTGCGAAAGCTTATGCTTTTTCTGAATCCCACCCACCATCATAGATATCAATAGAGATAAACCCCTAATAAAATTTGACCGGTCCGGTCCGGTTCGGTTCTATGGCCCTAGAACCGGGAATCGGGAACTGGACCGCCAAATCACTGGTTCCAATTTTAGGAACCGAGAACCGGACCAGACACCTCTAGATTTGGGAAATGGACCATCGGTCCGATCAGATCCCGATCCGGTCTGGTTTGGACGGTCCGATTTGCTCACCCCTATTGCTAATGATTATTGAAAAAAAAAATTTAGGATACAGCTAAGTCTTGAAATGAGAATATCATATAACAGTTTTGATATTTCCCGAAGAACTCTCAAAGGGAAACAAAAATGGAGAGAAAAGTGTCGAAAAATTCCCAAATCTATTGCGTGTACCAATTAAGTCATAAACCTTTTAATTATACCAATTTAATCTAAACATTTTATATTTGTGCCAATTGAATTCGTCTTGCTAATTTTGGTCAGAAATCGCTGATATGGACGCTGGTCGTCCTATTGGCATGATCGAAGCTGATGTGGGCTTTTTTTATATAATTTTTATTTTAGATAATTTCTCTTGGCTTTTCCTTTTTCTTTTCTTCACTTTTTATGTTTTTTTTTATTGAGGTTGGTGAGGGCATTGCAGCCCTTGCCCAGACCCCCACGAGGGTGATTGGCCCTAGCCTTTGGCCGGCAGGGGTCTCGTTGGCCCTCAGTAAAAAAAAAAAGAGTTAAGAAAAGAAAAAGAAAAAAATCAAAAAAATTATTGACTATTAAAAAATAAAAAAATTCATATTAACATTGGCCATGCCACGTAGAATGATCACCATCTACATCATCCATTTTCAGGTAAAATTGATTGAATGGACTCAATTGGCACAAATGCAAAATGTTTATGGCTAAAGGGCTCAATTAAAAGGTTTAAAACTGAATTGGTACTAATACAATAGGTTAAAGATTTTTTTCACACTTTGAAAATGGAAGTTGAAGTAAGAAAATATCGGACATAATCGTTTGATATATGAAATCACGTCTGAAAATAATACAGCTCAAACCTGTAAATTCGAACACAATTCTTCATGTCCGGAAAAAAGTATTAATTCGAGCACAACTTTTCATGTCTGCAACTGTCATGTCTGAAAAATTGCACACTTTCAAAGGTTGAAAGAGCGCCTAAATTCGAATTCTATAATCATAAAACTTAATTGTAACTCCTTTTGTGAATCGGCAACACAACAACTATTTTATAATTATCAAAATTAGATTTTAACATGTAACAAAAAATAATCGTTGATTAGCGTCTTCATTTGGAAGCCTTGAATATCTTTTTATTTATATATTGGCTCATTATCTCCCATCTTTCCTATGTGGGACAAGAAAAATGCGACATTTTATTTGTTTTACAAACAAACAATCAACAGCTGAACTACGTAAGGTTTAGGGTTTAAGGTCGTGTGCTAGCATGAGTAAGAAAGATAATGTGATTCATTAGACTTAGGTACCAATCAAGTGCTTGCAGATCTCATCGAGAAAGGTATTATAACCTAAGTACGTATTTGAAAGACTAATCTGTAGCCAATGCAAATGAGTAAACAGAATGTTGATCCAAGCCCGACGAAATGACGTTGTGTCATTAAGACAAATTTGCCCCCTCAATCAGTACCCGAGGACCTTGGACAATTATCTCCCATGATAGAACGGACCGCGTTCCTCTGAAGCGGTACTTCTTCGAAGGACTCATTCGAACGCAAGTTTGCAGAACAATCGCACAGATGATGAAGACGAGTAATGAGGGGTGGAAAACAAAAATTCCAGTAGTCGAAATGTGACGGTCGGGTTTGTATTTATAGACAATGATGTGAAGAGTCGCGAATCATTACTGTTGATGAAGGAATGCGAACCAACAATTCTGTTCGAACAAACATGTTCGTTCGTTTTATTCCAAACGAATATGTATATTCGACGGACGAACTTGTTCGAATAAATATGTTCGTTCGCTTTATTCCGAACGAACATGTATGTTCAACGGTCAAACTTTCATGTTCGCTCAACGTCGAGCAAACGTATTTGTTCGGACGAAAAAGAATGTCCAGAAATTTTCGAACATGTCTATTTCAAATCGTGTCCCTTCAATTTAAAAAGAATAAATAAAAAAATGATGGTGTAAAAATAAATAAGCGCGTGGACCCGGACTCGGCGGTGGCGCGCGTGTGGACCGACCTAGCTTTGCGTAGGTCCTCCCCCGTCTACAAAAGTGCGGTGCCCCTTGGGGCCCAAAACCATTTGTGAAGTTCCAATATTTAAACACATCCACTATCTACTCTTTTTCCTATGTGGGACTATCCTTCCTTCATTTCTCATTCACTTCTTATGGGATTGTACATTAAAATCCCAACAAAAGGGTCATGAAAAATCATGGTAGAGGAAGGGGACTATTACTGGTTTTCAGAGATGATCTGAGTAGAATCCTACTCCATTACAATGGTGTCGGTCGAAGCCTTTTATTGTTTTTTCCCCTTTGGCTTTCATGATCATGTCTTGAGAGTTCAGTGGTTAGTTCTAGTACGGACCATTGGAGAAATGTAGGACATGAATTGGTGCATTATGTGTCGGAGGAATAGTGGTTATCAATTCCATGATTTTGTGTCCCATATCCGGTTACTGCATTTTCAATTGAGGCTGGATTTTTGTTGTCAATAGTACCTCATCGCTTTTAGGTTCTGTTTTGTTTTCGTGAAAAACGAATAATTTGGAAAATATATTTTTTTCCACAAATGATCGCTTGTAATTCCTTTAGATTATTAGTCAGTGGAAAGTGTTTTTCCTTATCGACAACAATTCATGTGAAACATTTTCTTAGGCAACAAAAATATTTTCCTTCCATTTATTTTTCTACGAGGTACAGATATAATTGCTTTTTAAAATGTCTTTTAAAACATTAATTTTTCGTGAAACAAACTAAACCTTAAAAGTGACCATGGACGCTCTTGATGGCAAAAAAATAAGTGACAGGTCGCTTTCTACAGATTATCCCGATAGATATTATAATTGTGTTTGGTCATTCGTGTTCAAATTGGGACGGATTCGTTACAAGTGTTGTGATTGAGAGTATTATGAACTCGCGTATGGTGTGAACATGGAACTTCTAGTTTTATTTCCAACCCAAAGGTTCAAGCCAAAATCGACATCTAAGCACGCATATATAAATAATCCATCTTATTTGTGTTTATTAAGTGGGAGCGCATCATCGTATATTGAGTCTATGCGTGCTTATTATTAGCCAATAAGTAGAGGCTTTTGGTCAATACATATGATATCGTAAAAATAACTAGCGATATGTACTATGATCGATTTTAACGTTAGAATAATTAAATATTAAGTCACGCATTCATCTCACATTTTATATTTCACAAAATATATTTATATAGCATCCAAGGCAGACGCCGTTACTACGGTTTAAAAAGGTAGGAAATTTTCACTTCAATCTACAACATTGGATTAAGGTGATTTATTCGGCTATATAACATGCACTAGAAGTAAAGAATCTGATAATCCATAAATTTCCCGAACTTCTCTTGCAAATTTGGTTCACATACATTCATGGAAAGCCTATAGCGGTGCCGCGCCGGATAATGCTTGAAATATTTTAACCCCAGAGGTTGGTTTTAGGGAATTTTTTTTTAAAAAAAAGGCCTGAAGTTATCTTATTTTCTCAAATAAGGGCTTCAAGTGAACTCTGCTTCAAATAAGGGCTTGAAATATTTTTATTTTCTCAAATAATGAAGTGAATATTGTTTCAAATAAGGATCTGAGTGACCATAAAATCTAAAAAAAAGGCTTGATTTCAAAGATATTATGGTCTTTTTACTTATTTGATTTTTTTTCTTTTTTACTACACTTTTTTTTATTATCTATTTTCTCATAAGTTAAAAAAAACACCACATACACGCCTGTGGTTGTCGCCCCACCCGCGGGAGTGGCGAAGGCCGGCGGGGTCGGCGGTGAACTTGGCGACCCGCCGGCCAGAGGCGAGGACCTCTGGCCCTGGTGAAAATCGGGAGAGGGTCGGGCCCTCTCCGGGATCTGGGTGAGGGTCGGTAGCCCCTGCCCAGACTAGGCGATTAGGTGACCCCTGCCCAGTTCCGAGCGACGGTTGGCTCGATCCTCTCCTAGCTCTGGCCCTCGCCTTTGGCCGACGGGGTCGCCAGGTTTGTCGGCCTTTGCCGCCCTCGTCGAGTCGCCGACCCCCTACTAGCGGTGGGCCGGCGGCCAGCCTTCCTGTCTGTGTGGCCCTTTTTTTTTTTTAAATCAGAAAAAAGGGAAAAATAGAGAAAAATGAACAAAAAAATAAAATATGAAATGACGAAAATGCCCTTCTTGAAAATGCTATGGCTACTTTAGGCCCTTAATCGAAACATATTATGTTACTTCGGGCCCTTATTTGAAACAGAGTTCACTCGGGGTTCTTATTTGAAAAAACAAGAGGACTTCATGCCCTTTTTTGGATTTTTTCCTTGGTTTTATATTGCGTTTGCGGTAAAAGATTGGGTTAATACAAAGATTCTATTTAGTCTATCTATCTCATAGATAGATATATTTATCTCGATACACAAGATAAAAAAAAATCTAAATAAACAATTCAAATGCCTATGTTGTTTGTTGTGTTGGATCCACAATTAATCTTATGAGTCTTTAGGGTTGGTGCATTTTTTGAATCCTCTGTTTCGAATCGTGAATGGAGCCAAGTATCACAACGTCTTCTACTCACCTTGTATATTGTCCTTTTCGTCCTGCGGATTTTACGAAAAATGTTTTTGATAGAAGACAACAAATATTTCATTTGTTTTTCCTATGTGAATTTGACACAAGGTGTAGGATTGGTAGTGACTTGGATGATGGCTATGGTTCCTTTAAAAAAAAAAAAGAGCCAAAAACGGAGGAGAGAAATTTTATTTTTTTTGTGGGAGGAGACGAGATATAAATTCGCTTTCCGGCCGAATCTGACATGGCCACCGGTGGGCCCCCACCCTTGACCGGAAAACGGGGTTAATCTCACGGTCACGTCACTTTCCACGATATAGCGCGAAGGGGCGTTTTGACTGCGTTCGGGCAAACGGGCAGGGCTCCGCTTCGGGCAGTCTCTCCCCCAAGCAGTAAGCACGCCTTCAACGCACACACTCAAAAAAAAGAAAAGAAGAAAAAGAAAGCGAGAGAGAGAGAGAGAAAAGGTTCTTAAACAAAAGATAACACAGCACAGCGCGAGACTCTCTTCCCCACAAGAACACTTATCGTGCAGGTGAAAAAGTGGCACGGCGAGAGGAAGAGAGCGGAGAAGAAAAGAGTGGAATCGAAAAGGGAAAGGGTTTATTTGAAATGTAAAGTGAAAAAAACGCGATTTTTCTGAATTTTGTTCAGTGAAATTTTCAGTCTTAGCAACTCCCCCTCCTTTTGGCCTCGGCAGTGTTTTTGGCTGTAATGTGATGCTTCTGGATCGAAGTTGTGTCTGGGGATTTTCGTGGGTTCTCTGCTTTTCGGCGATGGGTGCTTTCTGCGAGTGATTCCAAGCAGTTCGGTGCGAGATTCGAGTTGGTGGTGGAGCTTTTTGGGTTGTTCTTGGTGATGGTGTGTTGGACGCGGGTTTGTTTCTTGGATCTGGGAAGATCGCTTCGGTGTTAGTTCTGAAAATGGAGAGAGAGTTTTGCATTTCGCTCTTCTTGGTGCTTTGTTCGTCATGGATGGTGCACGCCAACATGGAAGGTTGGTTTGTACCTCTCTGCTGTTTTAGCTCAATTTTTTGTGCTGCAAGAAAACTTTGATCTTTTTCTCGTTCTTTTGGGTTCGTTCGTGATAATGTTTGTGGCTTTTTTTTTTTTTTGGTGGGGGTGGGTGGTTCCATCTCGCGCTTCTTAGATTTTGTGGGTTGCGAATGAGTAGAGCGACCACTAAGTGGTCACTGTTGAGGATATTCCAAAACTGTAATAGCCGTGGTTATGCTTTTTTCTACTCTTGTTAAGTTTTTCCATGACTAACCTTCTACTCGTGGACTTAAATTGAATGAGTTTGGTGGATTGATATTCTCTTTTTGGTTTTGTTGCCCTCATTTAGTTGATGCACTTTCGGTAATGTCTAGAAGGCCACTTGAAGCACTGCTATTACGGAATGCCTTCTCTTTATAATGCCGGTTGCTTGTCTAGGGGGATAATTTCAGGTCTTGCTGTGTCAAAAGTAGAATGAGGCCACCCAACCTCTGCCAGTAAGTAAACAGACTCTGCCAGTAAGTAAACAGACGTTAGATGAATTTGGGTTGACATGATTCATGAACTAGTGCAAGTAATGAAGAAGTTGTTTTCTGGAGTACTCTTATTACCTTTTGTGAGGTTTGGTATGCTATTCACTTCACATTGCATGGTTCCCTCTTCCGTGGATATCTGTGAGCTGCCTACTTTTCATTACAATGGTCTTGGAAATTGGAAAGGAAATACCCTTTTGCTTAAAACAAAATTAATGCTAATGGTGACTGTCTGATATTGATTGATAGGTGATGCTTTGCATAGCCTGAGGACAAGCTTAGAAGATCCCAGCAATGTCCTGCAAAGTTGGGATCCCACCCTTGTCAACCCTTGCACATGGTTTCATGTCACGTGTAACAATGACAATAGTGTTATAAGAGTGTAAGTTCTCTCCTGTTCTTTTTTTTTCTTTTCTTTTTTTATCTTTTCAGAGGGGTTGATGTGATTATTACTTTTCCCCTCAATCGGTGTTGCTTTATTTTATTTATTTTTTCATCGACAGCCGACTCCAAGTAGGTTGGGATAAAGGTGATGTTGATGTTGATCTTTTCAGAGGGCTTGTCATGCATACTGTGGTGCAGTTGTTAAAGCTTTATTCTGTGGGGAGTTATTAATGAGGTTTATTCATTTTGACAGTGATCTTGGAAATGCAGCTTTATCTGGTCAGCTAGTCCCTCAGCTCGGTCTTCTTAAGAATTTGCAGTACTTGTAAGTTTGTATGAACTTTGAAAGATTAAATTTTACAACTGAAGTTCATACAGCCTTGATTAAAAAAAATGTTAGGAATTTGTTTTTCATTAATTTGTTTGATGTTTTTCACTCCTTGCTAGTTTTTCCAAGTTGTTGACTGCCTGTTTAGCATGTTGTTGTATGGTTACTGTAGGCCATTGTACAACTGAAACATGCTATGAGTGCTTAAGTGGAATTTCTTGAGATAAATTTCCTGTATAAGCAATAATTTGGTGGTCGTTTCTGATATAACTGTGAACTTTCCTATAGCCTAGATGCTTGTCACAAGTAGCAAACAAAAATATTAATCTGAAAGCATTTGGGCCTGGGTTTCCATGCTGTCAAGGACAAGAGTCTCGTAAAAACTCTTCTAGTACTTGTGCTACCTAGATACTTCGAACATCTGATCACCAATCCAATTGTTTTTGACAGGGAACTCTACAGCAATAATTTGAGTGGACCTGTTCCTAGTGACCTTGGTAATTTGACCAGCTTGGTGAGTTTGGATCTTTACATGAACAGCTTTACTGGTCCCATCCCAGATACATTGGGCAAGTTATCCAAGCTGCGCTTCTTGTGAGTTTTCATCTCCTCCCCCCAACTTTCTGAAGTATAGAAGCAACAGAAGATCATTAGCTACTAAGTTTAAACGCTCTAATATATTTTGTGCTTTTACTCCTGTTAACTCTTACTTTATTCTTATTGAATTTTGTTTTTTATGCTACTGGCCGACCGGGGGATTGAATTGGTAGGTGATGAAAAGAATTTTCTGTTTTTTATTAAGGAAGTAATGCCTGTTAAATGATTAGAATCCAACAGTTTAAGCTATTTCGGGTAAAAGCAACATGCAAGCAGATGGACTTTTTGAAGGGGGTCGAAGGAATTGAAATTTGGCCCGGATGCCATGTAGGAGGAGTCACTCTAAAGCTTAAGAGAATAGGTCCAACAGGGTACATCTGTATATTGGCCAGGACAACCCTTTCTAACAAAAAATTTGTCAGAACTTTAGTATGAGTTAGATTGATGTAGAACTCTACTTTATAGTTTTCCTCTCACCTCTAATAAAATGACAAAGGATTTGCATTGGACACAGTACTCAATTCCATCTACCTCTATCAAGGAGGTTGCCTTTGTAGCTTTACATTTTCTTAACTATTATTTTCCAACTGTATTCTGATCTTTAAGAAAACCATAGTGAGGCATCAGGAAAGGAAATACCTTATTCTATTCGGGTATAACTAGTCGTATTTCTGAAGATTGCACATTGTGTCTTTTACTTGAAAATAGAAAAATGAAAAGTGATTGAACTGAGCAATGCGTCCTTAAAATCTACTTGGTTGCTAAGTGAGCTCCAATCATGTGGGCTATGTGATAACTGGTTTTCTTGCTTTAATGCTTTCTAAAATGAAGGGCACATCTTGGACTCAATGATTTGTTATTTGTTTTTTCTGATTTTATTTAAAGGTTTCTTTTTCTGGATTTAACAATGTGCTGAGAAGAATTTTGTGGAATGATAGGCGACTTAACAACAACAGCCTGACAGGTCCAATTCCGATGTCTCTGACTAATATCTCTACCCTGCAAGTGCTGTAAGTGATCTTAATACTTGTGAATCAGTAGCGCGAAGAATGCTAGACATGCACTGAAAAATAATGCGTCTTTTTCGACTCTTTGTAGGGATCTATCAAACAACCATCTGTCGGGAGAAGTTCCAGATAATGGTTCCTTCTCCTTGTTCACTCCTATCAGGTTATTGAATGAAATTTGCTCTGAGCTGTTATAATGATTATCTAAGAAATCCACTTTGAACTTGATTTTGTTCATGCAGTTTTGCCAATAATTTGAACTTATGTGGGCCAGTTACTGGACACCCTTGTCCGGGTTCTCCTCCATTCTCTCCTCCTCCTCCATTTGTACAACCACCACCAGTTTCTTCACCAGGTGATTGTCGTGTTATTGTTTCTTCCAATTTCTTTCAAATCATGAAGCCCATTTTAATTGTATAGCTGCAGTTTGCCCTGGATTTTCCCGTAATAGTATAGTCGGCTTTTGCCGACCCCAACTAGGTTGGGATAAAGGTGATGTTGATGTTGAGCATAGTCGGCTTCTCTCAGAGCTACTGTGAACCAATTTAGTGGTGCAAAGTTACCAATTCAAATGCCATATGAATTTTTGTTTAATAGCTTGTTCCTTGTCTGACTTCTTACCATTAATTTGACTCTGGATGGGTATTCAGTATTGTTTAGTGTACCTTATTATAGCATCGATTGAATCACAGATTGAATCACAAATGGATTTAGTAGCTTAGATAGATCGAAAAAGCTGTGAGTAGGGCTTCAGTTCTTCTTTTCCCAAGGTAGTTCTCGGGGGAGACTTCTCAATACAATGGGTTGCTCAAGCTGATAAAGAAGCTCAAACCAGGCAGCCTAATCCAAGAATGTCAAATCCTGAATGGGAGAATAGGTTCCTCTGGAATATGATACTTGATTATCTTAATTGGGGAATTGTTTATTTGTTTGGCATTGCTTAATGAGATATACATGCTTTGAATGGTAATACTCATATTCTTGGAATGCTGCAGGAGGGAACAGTGCAACTGGAGCAATTGCCGGGGGAGTTGCTGCGGGTGCTGCCTTACTCTTCGCTGCCCCTGCAATTGCCTTTGCATGGTGGCGCCGAAGGAAGCCCCAAGAATTTTTCTTCGATGTACCGGGTTAGTGATTCGGAAGGAGGTTATTATTTTCCTTTTAATGGATGTGCAGGGTTCTCATTATTTGCCTCTGAATTTTCTTTTAACAGCTGAAGAGGATCCAGAAGTCCATTTAGGACAACTAAAAAGATTTTCACTACGAGAACTGCAAGTGGCGACAGATAGCTTTAGTAACAAAAACATCCTAGGCCGTGGCGGATTTGGTAAGGTTTACAAAGGACGTCTAGCTGATGGTTCTCTTGTGGCTGTAAAACGGCTGAAGGAAGAGCGGACACCTGGGGGAGAGTTGCAGTTTCAAACAGAAGTAGAGATGATTAGTATGGCAGTCCATCGTAATCTCCTGCGGTTGCGTGGGTTTTGCATGACTCCTACTGAGAGACTTCTTGTTTATCCCTACATGGCTAATGGAAGCGTTGCATCATGTTTAAGAGGTAGCGTTCTTATAACATTCTTAAAACATCTAAGGGTGGATACCGCATGTCCTAGTTTAACTTTTTTTCCTTGTAGACCTTCAGAATGTAGGGTATTGCCAGGAAGTGCCTTATCTGCAGTCTTGCATATATTTCATTAGGATGATTTGTTATCCCAGACTGCATTTAATTGGACAACTCGAACAATGTCAATATTACTTTTGTTTATTTCTTTGTAGAACGGCCTCCGTCTCAGCCACCTCTTGATTGGAAAACTCGTAAGCGAATAGCATTGGGATCTGCAAGGGGTCTTTCATATTTGCATGATCATTGTGACCCTAAAATCATCCATCGTGACGTAAAAGCTGCCAATATCTTGCTGGATGAGGAGTTTGAGGCTGTGGTAGGTGACTTTGGGTTAGCTAAACTTATGGACTACAAGGACACCCATGTTACAACTGCAGTCCGTGGAACTATAGGGCATATAGCTCCTGAGTACCTCTCTACAGGGAAGTCTTCAGAGAAAACTGATGTCTTCGGTTATGGTATCATGCTTCTAGAGCTGATCACAGGGCAGAGGGCTTTTGATCTTGCTCGGCTTGCAAATGATGATGATGTCATGTTGCTTGATTGGGTATGTGTTGGATATGACATTTATTGTTTGTCTGTGCTTTACTTGGTTATCTTTTTCCTAGTGGCCAACAGTTTTATAATCTTTTTCAATTTTGCAACATTGAACTTCTCTTAAATAACATCCTGTTTAGAGAGATGTCCTCTTTTTTCAACTTCAAAGGACCTATGGAAGCTAAAGTTAGCTGCACTCCTTGAACGAACGAGACCTTTATGATTGTTATATCAGCTTCTTTAATTAGTTGACTGGTTATGTGGAGAAACAGCGAATTTTCTTTTTCCTCTTTCTGTTATGAACATAAATAGCCCAACTAGTTTGGGATAAAGGAGATGTTGATGATGACGATGTTATGAATATAAATGGATGTAGCAATATCTTCTTATTGTATACAGATGAACTAACAAATCCACATACTGATTTTGATTTGTGTTGCCATTTCCTGTAGAGGGTACATAAGTGACGCTGTTGATTGATTATTTTCTATCTGGACCGAGATTTATGTTATCGAACTAGGCATTTCCTACACTACACAAATCGACGCTAGATGAATTATGTTGCTTAGATTTGGCAATAGTAACCAATTCTCAAGAACTGATGAGAATGATTTGCTTTTTAACTGTGTATAGCCCTGAAACCTGTTAACTTTGCTATAGAAGCAAAGTTCCAATATAGTACCTCCGAGCGTTATAGAGTTTCGATTAGTTAAAAGGAACTTCTCACATGCTTTCATTGTGTATTTAATTCCTGAATCTTTTTTGACTTTGCTAGATAAGGAAGGTCCTAGTACAGCACCTCCAAATGCTTGAGGCATTTGTTGGTTCTCTTTGAGCCATGCCTTTTTGTTTTGTCTCTGCTGTCTCTTTTCAGTCTTCCATCCTTAAAAGTTTGATGATCCCTCCAGGTGAAAGGGCTTCTCAAAGAGAAGAAGTTAGAGATGCTGGTCGATCCTGATCTCCAGAACAACTACGTGGAATCGGAGGTGGAACAATTAATCCAGGTTGCTCTTCTATGCACACAAGGCTCTCCTGGCGACCGCCCCAAGATGTCTGAAGTGGTAAGAATGCTTGAAGGTGACGGCTTGGCTGAGAAGTGGGACGAGTGGCAAAAGGTGGAAGTCCTTCGTCAGGAAGTGGATTTGGCTCCGCATCCTAGTTCTGACTGGATCATTGACTCAACAGAGAATCTACATGCGGTTGAGTTGTCTGGTCCAAGGTGACCCCTGCATAGTTCAAGTAAAGAAGGCAATTACTTACTACTTTACTATTTTTTTTTTTTTTCAGTTTGAAAGTTTTTCTTTTTCCTGCTTAACAACCATCTGCTGATTTGTCTGTGTAAGCCCAGGGGCGTTATATTCATTACAAAACTTGTGCATATGAGCTCATCTTGTTTGAGGTGCATTTGCATCATCTCATCTACTGCTGCTCTGCTGATATGATTTTGATCTACACGAGCAGTTTTGCCATTTGGAAGACTAGTCAAACTCCTATATTCACATGGTTGGGATGGCGGCGTGAGAGAGAGAGAGAGAGAGAGAGAGAGAGAGAGAGAGAGGGTCCTAATTTCTTCTTAGAGTCACACTTAGAACTTGGCAAAGTTGCCTAACTTGGATTTGGAAAATCGGTAGCCTCTTCCAGCTATGGATCAGAGGAGGTCCCTCATTGGAACAAGATCTTCCTTCCTCTTAAGATGTTTTCCTGAGCTTTTCTTCAATGATATGTTCCTTCTCAAAGGCAGCAAAGTGTGGGAATCATTAAAGAAATGCTCAGACATTTCGGACACTCGACTTACCTTCTCTGGGTAAAGCGGCTTCCTGGATTCTAGAATGTCCCCGACCACGATTGAGCACGATATCATCCCATGCCAGCACTATTTCCTGGGTCAAAAGTGGCGTCTGGATCCCCTGCATGTAAGGCAGGGGATCATGATTTCCCTCACCATTGGATCTTTCCCCCTCTATAAAAGGGGGGAAATCCAATGGCCCAAAAAATCAAAAGTGTGGTTAGTCGTACGAATTTGTCTCATAGGGATGAAGAAACGTCAACACCTAAATGGATTCAAAGAAGTTACTTGAAAATTTCTTGTCGACGACATTTTGGTTCCGTTTGTTTCAGTATTGAAGATGAGCATTTGGACTCTAAAGTCCTTTGGCCAAATGCAAATGTTATTTGGTTTAAGGGCCTGTTTGGTTCAGCATTTGAGATGAGCATTAGGGCTCTAAAGTCCCTTGGCCAAATATAAATGTTGTTTGGTTCATTTTTTGGCTCACTTTGGACAGATGCAATTGCATCTCAAATGCTCTCCAAAGGCCTTTAGGCCCAAGTACCTCTGGAGGTACTTTGGGAAGTTGCATCTCAAATGCAATTAATTTTTTTTTAACTTTATCACATTCACTTGCCGCCTCCGCCCGCGGCCGACCGCCGTCGCTCATCGCCGTCACCGCCGGTGGCAGGCCGTCACCGCCGCCAATCGCCGGATGCCGGTGTCGATCGCCGATGCTAGTCGCCGGTCGCCACCGCCGCCGGTCGCCGCCGTCGCCACCGGTCGCCGGCCGCCCGTCGCAGCAGCCGCTGGTCGCCCGCCGGCCGCTTGCCGCAGCCGCGGCCGGTCGCCCGCCCGCCCGCCGCCGCCGCCGCATCCGGTCGTTGGACGCCCGCCGTCGGGCATCGGCCGTCGCCGCCGACGACGCCGCCGGATACCGGTCGTCGGGCATTGGCCGCCGCCACCACCGTCGGACACCGGTTGTCTGCCGCCGCCGCATTCGGTCGCCGGCCGTCATCGTCGTCGAAGGTCACTGGTCGCCATCGGTCGCCGCCGCCGTCGAAGGTCACTGGTCGCCATCGGTCGCCGCCGCCGACGCCACTTTTTTATTATTATAAAAAAGTAAAAATATTTTACAAAGTATATTTTTCACCAAACAGCATTTACGCCAAAGTTGCTTTCAATTGCATTTCTAAAAAATATTTTGCTAAACACTACTTGCATTTTGAAAAAGACCTTTAGCCTAAAGGTATTTGTATTTCCTCAAAGTCCCTTGATTAAATGCTGAACCAAACAGGCCCTAATTTTTTACTCATTTTGGTCAGATGCACTTGAATTTCAAATGCTCTCTAAAGTCCCTTTGCCCAAAGTACCTTTGCGAAATGCAATTATTATTATTTTTTATTTTAGCTTTGTCACCTTTGTCGCCGCGGCCCACCGCCACCCGCCACACCTTGCCGGTCGTCGCCTCGCTGATTGCCGGTGCCCGTTGCCCTGCTGGTCGCCGATTGCCGCCGGTCTCCACCGTCGCTTTTTTTATTATTATAAAAAAATTAAAAATACTTTACAAAGTTCATTTTTCACCAAACAGTATTTACGTCAATGTTGCTTTTCAATGTATTTTTAAAATACATTTTACCAAACACTACTTGCATTTTACAAAAGGCTTTTAGCCCAAAAATATTTGCATTTTTTCCAAGTCCCTTAACCAAATGCTAAACCAAATAGGCCCTTTGAACAACGGGTCGACCGCCCCCATCATTACTTGGGCAAAAGATATGAACTTTCGTGCTGTCACATGATTAAGTAAAACTAGTATCAACTTTTGAAGCTGGGAATGAGACTTTCTTCCCACTACTTGTTGAACCAGCTGGCGAGTGGTATAACCCCTCTGGTTCTCTAATGACACCAGGAGAAGATCGTGCAATCAGATTCTGGATTTCTAGGATGACATTTTAGAAGAGCCAATCTACGATGGTTGCAATGGATCACCAGCTTTAAAGTATTTGTAGAATGCTGTTGGTACTCGTGGGTCGTCAATATGCAAAGGAGTCAGGTAAAAGCAAAACAGAAAGGTGAAAAGTAGTACCGATTAAAGAGATTCGGCAAGAACCTGGCTTGCGCATCCGCAAGCTAAAGCAGGAACCAACTTTGTGCAGTCATAAATCAAGGAGTACAAGAGCTCAAACAAGCTCCTTGTTCATCACGGCCCTTCAAATCTTTGACATTGATTCAGCCGAGACAGTTAAACAAATCGAAGAGCGATGAAGATCCTATAGCATCAGCCATAACAAACAATACTTAGGTAACAATTCAAACAAGAAGGGGGGGGCGACACCACCTTGGACCCCTTGGCAAAAATTTATCCAAACATTAGTTACTAGCGCTCAGCCCTGCTATGCGAAACACCGCGAGTAAGATGAGCATGCGTATCAAACGTCATGTGATTCCCAATGACATTCAATTTACATGGCTTAAAGCAATTGTTATCATCAAGTACTCCTGCTATTGGATGCTCCTATACAGAAAACCTCAAATACCAGTCCGCATTGATGAGTTTAAAGGAGCAATTATCATCATACGGCAACAATTTTCACAATCCTCAAGTACTTCCCTATACAAAAGACCGATGAAAGCTAAACAGTGAAAGAATATGCAACAAGGAGTGAACTCAACAGTAGCATATAGTAATATCTCACCACACTTTTTACAGACAAATTCACTCACGGATCAAATTTTGGCAGGGAACTATCCTTGAATGAATGGGCACCGGATCCAACATCGATGCTCTGCGATGAGAACAAGTTTGGGTACGAAAAATATGGTTCATCCATTGAAGTGGATCTCTCAGGCTGGTGATATTCAGAGTTATGCTCGTGAACCTTGTGATTGGACACTAATGACTCAGTATCAAACTTAACCGCCTCAGGCGGTGGCTGATTTGACACACCGGACTCCTCCAGGTCTTTATGAACCCCTTGATCATCCAACGAATCAAAGCTCTGGTCAGAATGCTCCAAAGATCTTTTGTGTTCGAGTTCAGGAGTTGGCACATTAGCAGACTCAGGTGTGGCCGCATAAAATGGGTTATCAGAATCATCCAGGACCGATTTTTTCCTGGTGAGCTCAGTGATTCTGACTTGTGCAAGGCTAGCTGCAGAACGAGCAGCAGCTGCTGCACGCTCAGCAGTTTCAGCAGCAGCTTGAGCAGCAGCAAGCACGTCTTGAAAATCCACATCCTGTGCGTTGCTCTTTGCCCTTGGAAGAGAGGATGGAGGAGCCACATCCTGGGCGTTGCTCTTTGCCCTTGGAAGAGAGGATGGAGGAGCACTTTCTCTTGCACAGAACGACGCGGATGAAAGTGATGGGGGAGAAATAAATGGCAGGAACTGTTTATCTTCCTTGACATCAACAGAACTGTTAGCAGTTTCATGTATGTGGTCTATAATATTCTCTTCCACTACATCATTGGGATCCAAATGCTTCTGAAGGGGCAAAGTTTCCACAGTTCCAGAGAGCTGTGAAGATTCATCACCAACTTTGTGGTTGGCAGGGCTCGCAGCAACTGGATTGGGTGGAATAATCTCTGGTGCTGAGGCTGCATTTGAATTTGGCAGTACTGAAATCTTGGGAACCTCAGGAAAATCCAATGAATCAAAGCCTGTATCAGAATCGGGCTGTTCATTAAGGGCATGATCTGGTGTTGAGTACAGTGAATCATCGTGCTTCTCTTTAGGCAGGGGTAATTTAGATCCACTTCCAAACTGTGTGGACCCATTCTGCAATAGAGAGGATACATATGTGACGCCAAGCTAATGTAAGCAATGCCAGGAAAAATTTGAAAAAAGGAAAAACGCTATTCACCAGCAAATCTTCATGGGTTTTGAAAAGCTCAGCTTCTGAGGCAGCAGGATCCCATTCTAACCCATGCTCTTCAGCAATTTCTTTAAGAAGCTTTAGTTTGGCTTCAGGTGAGGGGGCTCGAACTGATAGCAGCTCAATTAACTACAGTAAAAGATAATGTATTTCGAGATTAACCAACTGAAAAAGCAACAGATTATTCGTAATTAGTAAAATAAACTGGAACTTTAAAGAACCTGTCGATTAACACCACAATCTGGCATAAGTTCAGTAGCAGCTGCTACAAATTCTTTCCCATACTTTGTTGCAAATAACATCTGAACCTGTAGCAGCTCGGTTAGATCGGCACATCTAGGGGCAGCAAAGCACACACTGGATATTGCTTCTTTTAGGTCAATAGGACATTCCCTGTAAAAAGACCAAATTCAAAGATCAGTTAGGGCCGGTTGGCCAAAAGAGAAAAAGATCAGGTAGGCCCATAGATGCTACTTATAACACCACTGCATAGCAAGTTACAGAACAAGCTACAAGAAAATGTAAGGGCTAATGAAAATGCACTTGAAAGATCCAAAGTTAATAGTGAACCACCAACTAAAACAAGGAAAGACCAAAGCAAAAATATACTGAGTTTTGGAACTTGAAGCATTGAGTGTTCCATTCAATTCATGTTGCAAAAGATTGATAATCAAATTCTATACTGGCCATACATATATCTCATGGGGTGGCGTTGCATTGCGTTGCGTTGAGGGGGCTTTAGAAATAAAGTAAAAAAGAGACAAGCAGGAGCCATAAAAACATCCTCCGGCACGTTGTTCAATTGGAGAACTACTAATGAGCAATACACACTTTGATTCTACCCTTCCAGTAAGCTAACTGAACTTTTTAACTTAGTCAACCATTGCCATCATTCCCTACACCAAGCTACGCATGAAGTGAGGAACGACCAAGCCGAACCACACGAAGTTTCATGAAGCTTAAGCAACTACATGAATTTTGCCAATGGACTATACTTTCTCAAAGGTCAAACTTTAGACATTATCTTCAACATGTCATCTTTCACACAGCAAAAGATTTTAACCATAAGTGAAGCTTCCCCAGATAGTTTAGAGATTACTAGGCTTAGCCACTCATTCTAATCAGTCTGAACATACTAAAAGAGAACAATTTTTTAACATCACAACCTCTGTGCCTCAATGATTGGAAGGCGAACGGAAATGAGCTCGCAGAAGAGCTCTAGGATCTCTTGAGCTGCCATCATTTTCTCTTCTCTTATGATATGCTCCACCTGAAAAATTACGAAAAGAGAAAAGATGAAATTTCAAGTATGAACAGAACTTTCAAAGTCTTTCCATCTGCAGACAACAGGCATATCCCAAAATTAGGATCAATAGTTCACTAACTGAAAGTCGTGGGTTTAGCAAAACAAGAAAATACCCTAATACGAGCAGTAGCTTCTTGACCGGTTTCAAGCAGCTTCGCAATGTCACGGCGCATCTGCCTTATCTGAATCTCCCTCCTGTTCCTCAGCAACTTTATCCGAGGAATGGTCAACTTCAAAAGGGTTTTACTGCAAAACACAGCACGAAGTACAAACATCAATAAACTATTCAATGCCAAAAGGCTATAAACCAAATCCACATGGATAGAATCTTCGAACTCGGCAGCATAGAGGGCAGATGAGGATATCAGCCAAAGAGAAACAGGAGTCGGCATCCGAATTTCAAATCAACTGAACACAAATCCCATTTAACCCACTTGAATGCAAAGTTCCAAGCAATAAAAGAAAAAAACTTGCCCATCGAATCGAAAAAAGAAAACAGAAACAAGATTGAAGACCATAGCTCACAACCCAGTCACATGAACACTAAAGGAGAAAAATTGAACCAGCTAGAGAGATCGAATTACCATTTTGCAGCTTTGAAGCCCTTCGCGAAGAAGGAATCCAACATCGACATGGTTAAAAACCAAGATCACTGCAGACCCAGAAAAGAATTCAATCAAGATACGCAAGCAAGTGGGGAAAATCTGTAATCGGCCGCTACTTATAACATATCCAGAATCAAGCGATCTCCACCGACGCAAGCGCGCAATCAATCAATTAAAAAGGAGGGAGAAGGATGACGAGAGAGCAAGATACGACGAAACCTGCCACGCTAAATGAACGCGCAAGGCGCCAGTTTCCTTATGCAAGAAGGTTCCTCCGGAGGGTCCGTGTGTAGGCTTTGGGACTTTCGGATTGCGACTTATAAACTCGATCCATTACAGAGCGCAGTGCGACGGCAAGAAGCCATAAAAGAAAATCTGGCTCCTCCTTTGGTTTAATTTGGCCGTTTATTTTACTTTGGTTTTTCTCCACTGAATTAGCGGACTAACGTATTCTTAACTTATTGACAGTCCATACAAAATCTCTACGTAGGCATTTGGTACATCGTAGAATGTCTGATTCGAGTCATAATGAATCAACCCCGTGTTAATCCACACGATCTTGGTCTACCCCGCCCCCGCCCAAGATCGATCGGACCAAAGAGTCGATTGGGACAGGCCTGGACGAGCAATTCGTTTCTTGCGCTTGGTCCGTCCCTGGCTCACCCAGCCTCGTTAATTTCGGATTACCGAATTTGGGAGTTTTTTTAATCATGGGCGAGTTTTGGCCATAATTTTTATGCTTGGTATTAAGCCAACTCGCTCGTAATTATGCAGTGACGTCAGTTATATCGTGATCAAGCCTCAAGTTGGATTAGATAGATAAGCACATCGTGCTTGGAATGCAACCCCGAAAGCACTTTGGATGTCGGCAAGATGATTCGGTGATGAAGGCAAAGGGTACGTGATTGCGCTACGCATGGCAAGGTCTTGGGGGGTCTTGTCCGAAAGTCGAATTTTTTTTGGGCTTTTTACCAGAGCGAAGATTTTGAGGAAAGTATTTTTCCTTGAATGACTCAGGATAAATGAAAATATTTGTCATAGAAATCATTTTCAAAGAAAAACGGTTCCGTTTTAATTTGTTTTGTTGTGTGAGGAAAGTATTTTTCCTTGCGAGAAGAAAGAAGTCTTTTCACCCCAATCTAAACTTGTTGTTTTTATTTTTCCTTTCGAGAGAGAGAAAAAAAAAAAGTCATTTCACCTCAATCTAAACTTGTTGTTTCACATCAGTAGAAAATCGTTTCATGTTAGATCAATTAGTATTATGTTATCCAAACATTGAAAACTCGAAAAATAATTTTCCTTTAAACAAACGGGCCCTAATAACAGATTTGATCAGGAGAGTGGAAGTGCATGATTCATACATTTGGCCAAAAAAGAAAGAAAGAAAGAAAGACACTTTTGGCTGAAAAAAGAAATAACACGCAAAAGGGTCGAGGCCATTACTAGCTCTCCTAGGTCCGAGGCCAATGTTTCCGAAGTATAATAAAACCAAATTGTCATGGCAACCTAGAATTCGACTAGATTAAGAAGCATGCGATACCACATTTCGTTGCTGCTTTGCGTAAGTTTTTCATTAATCAACATGGTTATGTCGTTTCAATTAGGTAAAGAGGCAATTGCAAGTTCTTATGGTTCAATCGTTTTTGGTTCAAACGATGTTTTCTCTGCCAACTCCCAACAAAATTCCTTTTCAAAAATATCTGCCGTTTAGAATGTTGCTGCTCGATTCCTTCTAAAGTTCCCGAAGCCTCCTAAGTAGAGGAGTATTTTTTGGAGGCTCGTATGAATTTTCAAATGGTCAGAATCTAGTTATCTACTAACATCGTCTAAAAGCCGATGAACAGGAACTATTTCTTCTCACCCGATTTAGAGCGGCTTATATGTTTTAGTATTTCTAGCAGTCCTCTCTACTACTTGTTGAGACCCTGCAACAGAAATTCAATATCTTTGACACTGGAAGATTGCCAAGAGGCAGCCCAAATCCGAGCCCATCAACATAGCCTGTTGGACCTACTTTCACTCAAAATGTTAAGCCAATGAATTTTGGGTCAACTATGATATATTAACTGCTCAATACAACACTAAATATCCGATGTGGGACTTCTCCAACACAACTCATACGAATCTCCCCATCACTTGTGAGCATCGATATTAGGTTTGTTCCCCCTCGATCCAAGTATCCTTTCGCATTTACTTATCTCAAGTTGAATCTCCATGTCATTGCAATGCACCACAACCAACCAACATTACCTGCTGACTTGGGATTACGTCACCCATAATCGCCATGGTCATTTTTCGCCAGAACAACAGTGGAGGCCCACCAATCAACCATCGGCTCTGATATTATTTGTTGAAAGCTTGCAACATAAGTTTGATACCTTTCGCAAGGGGAGATTGCCAAGAGGGAGCTCAAGTCCAAGCACGTCAACATATCCAGTTGGACCCACAGTCTCTCAAAAGTTTAAGCCAATGAGTTATGGAACAATTAGGATATATTAACCGCTTAACATCACACCAATTATTTGATGTGATACTTTTCTAACATAATTCACACGTGCATCTTAACACTACTTAGATGACATTGTTGTTGTTGAAACTGGCGTAGATAGTATTACTCGGCCAGGAAAAAAAATTGCATCAGCAATTTCAGATTAAAAGTTGACTTTTTGTAGGTATTAAGGTTGAAAGTTCTCTCAGTTGGGTATCCATGTTCGTGAGAGGAACTACATAACTACATTCGTGAGAAGAGATGGATACTGTCGAATCGAAACCGTTCGATAGTCTCACTGATCCAGACGTGAATTTAGTCCCACATTAGGTAGATGTCACTGATCCAGACGTGAATTGAGAATCGAGATCCACTAGTTGCTAGACTAAATTATCTTACTCATATTCAGCCAGAATACGTGCACTTACTCGGTCCATAGATTCATCGATGCATCAGGATGCAACGGTTAGCGTATTTAGATATACCAAAGTTGCTAGAGAAGAAGAAGGAGAGAGAACCCACCCATGCATGGCCGAATTGGTTAAGAGATTGACTATCCCTTGTTGGGTCCCCTAGTTCAAATCTCTCAATTTGCGCTCCATGACTTAAGTGTGGGTCGCGGCTGGTGGTTGTCGTGCTAGTCCCCTCGAGGAATAGTCGAGGTACGCGCAAGCTGGCCCGGACACTTCGGTCATAAAAAAAGGAGAGAGAATTACTAAAAAAATCCATAAACCTATTACAATTGTGTCAATCTATGTTGCACCGACATGACATGCCGGCACGTAATTTCTCAAAAAATAGAAAATTTTGACACGCTGAGACATGCTATATATTAGATTTATATTTATATATATAATAAATTATTATATTTATGGTTTCACAAATAAATAACTAATAATAATAAAAGCCTTAAAATGAATTTACACTAAAAACAAGGAGATTAGGGGCGTATTATTGCAAAAGACGTCCAAGGCAAAAAAGGAGATTGGGGTTCTTATTTGGATCATAACCAGCACAAAAGTCTCACGTCGGCCAATAACTAGAGAAAAAGAGAGACAATATCCTATAAAGTGGCGGCTCAGTCATTGTTGCAAACTACTGGGGTGGACGGGATTGATGTGGGGCCATTAGAAAGGCTCATCGGCCTAGTGCAAATTTGGGTTTTGTAGGATGAAATTTTGCCTGAATTACTCTTTGGACTCGCGAGTCTAAGCCTGTCCTATTCATTAACAGCGTGTCAGAAATTAGGACAAGTGTTGACGACGAGTCGAAGCGTGTCCGACCGTTGTCCCAGTGTGTCGCGCGTGTGTCCGACACCGACACGTGTCGGACACGCGAAAAATGGCTTTAGGGGCATGCCCATGTAACATATGTGTCAATTCAGTCATAGAATTTTTTTTGCTAATTCAGTCCATATGCCCGGCTGGCACAGATGTAGCCAATTTCAGATAATATTTTAATATTTTCTAAAATTATTTATTTTTATTTATTTTCTTTCTCTTTCTTTTTATTTCCTTCCTTCTTCCTCCAGTCGACCACGTGTCAGCGTTGATCAGTCAAATAGACTAAATAGAAAAATTCAAAGAAAAATATAAAGATATTATGAAAAATTAGTAACGTCAGTACCGGCCGATCAAATGAGCTGAATTTACAGAAATGCAAAAGATTTAGAACTGAATTGACAAAAAAAAATATTTAAGACTGAACTGATGTAATTGCAATAGGTATTTTTTTTTTATACCTTTTCGGAAAAAGGGCCGGTTGTATCGAGATCATGAACACAATGTCGGAAATCAAAATGGAGTCAGTTCTGCAAGAAAGCTCCAAATTAGATGGCGATAAGCATGTGGACTACGTCGTTCCACCACTCATCTTCCAAATTAGTCATGTGGCGCATAATTGCCGGTGACTTCTGGTCCAAAGCTAACGCAGTCATTGCAATTGTACCTGATCGATCTAAAGTCGCAACGTTATGCACTCAAGGAGGAGCAACCCTGTGATTTGCTGTTTCTGATTGCAGAGTGTACTAAAAACATGTTCCCAGAGCTGTTTTGGTTCAATACCTTCTTGCCATTTGGATGATTAATTCGCTTCGCCGCTTCGTCGGAGGATCTGGGATGGACCGAGTCCATCCATCCAAAGTGTGATCGGAACCGGAAGTGGGTTTGGTGGGATCTTTCTAGCCAACCTGGTCTGAAATCCCCGGAGGGGTTATGTTTACTTCTCAGGCGAAACTTGTCGTGAAAAGCGATCCGAAGACGAACGGCAAAGACTTCATAAAAGTTTCAAGGTTGTTCAGAACGTTTAGCAAATTTTCGACATGATCAAAAGTAACAGATAATGTCATGCATCTATTCACGCTCGAAATTCAATTCCGTTCTCTGACCGTCAATTTTTCAATTAAATTGCTTTCACAATGCTAAGTTGAATGTTAGAGCCAAATTTGTTCCTAATCTAAAATCTAGAACCGAACTGGTTGATTGTCGAACCATGGACTTTTTAGCCAGCCCAATTTTTCAGTTTAAAAAACGTTATTTTTTTTTTTATATAATAGATATAAAATTGTACCATTTCACCTTAAAACCACGTGTTTGTTAGATGATTTATATTGCTATTTTCCTTTGATAACCACATAAGTATATATTTGTTTTTTTTAAAATAGGCTTGAAAATTGAAAAAGGTCCGCACAACTGGAAACCGAATTGGTTCTCAACGAAACCAGACCGACCTCCAACTTGTCTGTCGAGACCAGTTCGGTCCAATTATTGAGTTGGATCGAACCCGATACTCACCCGGATACTAACGTGGACAATTAGAGCGATAAAAAAAGAGACATGTAAATAGAAAAAATTAGAATTTCCCCCATTTAAATGGGCTAGGATTTTCTACCATAAAGGTAGGAAATCATAGCCTAAGGGGAAGATCCAAGGGCCAAAAACTTAGGGCGCGCATGGTAACACTTCAGATGCAGGATTTCTGCTTCTGAAGTGCTTCTGAAGCTGAAATCAGTTTGGTAAGGATGCTTCAGAAGTGCTTCTGAAGCTGAAAATTGTTTGGTAAAAATATTGAGAAATCACTTCCAGAAGTACTTCTGGAAGTGATTTCTACTTTTGGTTGGATTTTTGGCCAACTTTGAGAAGCTAAAAATTGTAACTTCTAAAAAAGAAATCACTTCTTCAACTACACCGGTCTTCGCCGACCAACGCCCGCCTGCCGGCACCCCCCGATCGCCGACCGTCCGCCCGCCGCCGGCCGCCACCGACAGCCCGCCCCCGCGGTCGCCGGTCACCTGATGCCGATCGCCGGCCACCCACCGCCGGTCGCCGGCTGCCCACCGCCGATAGCCGGCTAGCCGCCTCGAGGCCGTCGCCGCTCGCCCGCCACTAGTCGCCGGCCTCCGTCGGCCACCGTCCTCCACTGACCACCACCGCCGGAGATTTTGTTAATAATGTTTAAAAATTAAAAATTTCAGAAGTAGAAATTTTATCATACAGCTTTCTTTGATCAGAAATCAACTTTTGATGGAGAAGTTGAAAAATTAACTTCTGCTTCTGATTGAGAAGTTGAAAAATCAATTTCAGCTTCAGAAATGATTTCTTTTGTAGAAGTGTTGCCCTTAGTGATCCCAGGTAGGGGATCCGGATCCCATTTAAACAACTACAACAATATCATATATTGGCATAGATAGGTATCTAATTAACTCTTTGCCCATTCGGACAATTAGTGCACCCATTTCCAATTTCCCAACATCAGTCGCATACGTAAGAATTAAAAACCGAAACCAAGAAATGAGGAAAAACAAAAAAACAAAAATTCGACGACAAACTATATAAAACGAAAATAAAAATTGAAAATGAAAAATACCATCGACATCGCCGTCGTCATACGGTCAATTGGATGTCCCCCAAATCGAGCTGAGCAGCGATGTCCTCGAGCTGCTTCTTCACGCTCATGTCGATCAGCTTCGACCCGGAGCTGCCGTACCGGATCGTGAACCCGGCGACGAGGCTCGGGTCGATCACCGTCTTGATCCTCACGTTCTTCCCCCCGGTCAGCTTCTGCACCTGCTTCGCGATCTGCGCCAGGTGCTGCGACTCCAGCTTCACCACCGAGGTCACCACCGCCAGCTCCGTCTCCGTCAGCCTGTTGTACACCGTCTCGAACTCCTTCACGATGTCCTTTATCAGGTCGATCCGCTTCGCCTCGATCAGGATGTTCAGGAAGTTGGCCGTGTGCGGCTGCAGCTCCGACGAGGCCGATATCTCGTCCACGACCTCCCGCTTCTTCTCCAGGCCCACCGTCGGGTTCGAGAAGAACTCGAACACGCCCGCCTCCGAGAAGATCTTCTCGACCTTCTCCACGTCGGCGTTCGTGGCGTCCAGGGTGTTGTTCGACTTGGCCACGTCGGCGAGGGCAGCCGCGTAACTCGCGGCCGCCGTGGCGGACATGCGGGCGCCGGAGGCGGAGGCTGAGGCGGAGGGGCGGAGGCGGAGGCAGGCGGGGGCGAGCTTGAGGGAGGGGAAGGTCGCGGAGAAGGAGAGATTGGAGGGTTTATGGGTGAACTGGGTCTTTGGGGACGGGATTTTGGACTGAAGGGAGATGGGTATCTGTTGCAGAGCCGTCATTGTCGTTTGCTGCTCTAGGGAGCGAAGGACAGAGCGATTTGGTAGGAGGAGGAGGAGGAGGAGGAGGAGGAGGAAGAGGAGGAGATGGAGAGGAAGAGGGAGGAGTGGATTGGGGTTTTGAGGGGGGAGAGCGAGGGAATCGAATTCATCTTATCTTCTTCGTTGTTGAAAAATATTGGTGGAGGAGGAGGGGGAGCCAATTTTGTCCGCGTGGGATAAGGAGTTGCCACGTGGATTTTTCATTTTCCTTTGTGTAGTTGTCGTTCGTTTGTTTATCTACCATTTCGAATGGCTTTGGCAAGTTTCGAGTAACGGAATCGGATCTAACCAATCGAATTTGGGCGGATCCCAATTCCTAAAAGTTGAAATTGATGGATCGATCCTCTTTCCGATTTCAGGTGTGGATTCACTCACTCGGATGGATCTTTTTTCATTTTTATTTCATATTTTCAAAATCTTAATTCTCACTTTTTTTTTTTTTTTGTCTCCGCTCGTCTTAGACTTAGTTATACTCAACCATGCTTGTTGCTCTCGGCTCTTTCCTCTCACTCTCACTTTTCTCGGTATCACTTCCAGTCTTGCATGGAAGAGGGAAAAAAAACAAGAGAAATGGCCGGTTCTCGATTCCAATGTGAAAATCATCCCACTATCTGAAATCGATCATCCTTAGACAAGGCTAGTCAGTGCGAGTGCATCTATTTTCACACTGGCTTTCAAGTCCTCAAGAAAATGGGAGTGATGGTGCGAACGGACGGCGCACCTAAAAATGCATTCTTTGAGAAACCCCAACACTCATAGTTAAACCTCGGCAACGACGCTCATGGCTCAAACGCCGAGGATTCGAGTCAGGTAGAACGACTCCAGAGGAGAGAAAGAAGTTCGATCAGTTCACCGTCGACATGGAAGCAACATGTTGTACAACAACACTTTTGACACGCAACAATCGTTCTTGAAGCATCCAGATCGACATGGAGCCCGTACGATTACATCGATATAGCATTGACATGTGAGACTCGTGACTTGAAAAACTTCTCAACTTCCGACAAATTTCAGGGCTCATTTTGTACCTTGTACCTTGTACCTTGTACCTTGTACCTTTTCCTAGAGAATAACAGTCCTTGGGAGTTGCGCTTAATAGTCGAGGCCAAGAACTGTCAATCAACCAGACATCCTCAAGCAAAGTTGCCGATCCAATACCACCTAAACAGGAAGACAATGGAAAGAGTTGGCAAATTCTTGACTAAAGAAGCTTGGAGATTCTTGAGTCCCTGGTAACAAAATAACACAATCTGACAGTTACCCCGATGCCATTTTGAACCTGAAATAAGCACACTCGTGCGCGCGCACATACGCATAGAATCCACAAGGAACTGCTCTGAAGCCACAGGGAACCAAAGGAAATTAGGGAGACTTTTAGGGATGATGACACTGCTAGTCTGTAAGCTTTTGTTCAATGTGTATTTGTCATCTTAAAATATGAATAGGTCAATTAGATCCAAGAATACAGCAAGGTCATGAATACATACAATACAAAAGGCAAATTCTGAGCGTCATTAACTTGAAAACTGCCATTCCCACGAGACGGGTAGTCCTATGAAGGCTGCTTTTTTTTTTTTTATCCCAATGATAATTACTTGTCTGCAACTACTTTGAGACATCTACAGAAGCAATTCTCGGAAAATATGAATACTATTAATCACAGTTAAACCTACCAGAGAGGAAAGCCAAGAAATGTAGATAAAGTTGGGCATTTACTACCGTCACAACGTTACAACTAGCAAATCTGAAGCAATTCTCGGAAAATATGAATACTATTAATCACAGTTAAACCTACCAGAGAGGAAAGCCAAGAAATGAAGATAAAGTTGGGCATTTACTACTGTCACAATGTTACAACTAGCAAATCTGAAGCAATTCTCGGAAAATATGAATACTATTAATCACAGTTAAACCTACCAGAAAGGAAAGCCGAGAAATGTAGATAAAGTTGGGCATTTACTACTGTCACAACGTTACAACTAGCAAATCTGAAGACCCTCCCCAATAGAAATTTCACTTTAGATATCCGTAGCTAATCTACGTGGAAAACAAGTAGTATAACACAGTTCCAAGGTAAAAAGCACCTGCTATCCTGACATCGACGCGAAGTATCTAGCGTTCCATCCTAGTCACGACCTCATCAAAGTTCCAGTCCCTCACAATATCCCTTCTAACGGCATGACTCCGTACAAGCCGTGGTGTACCAGTAATTCCAGCAGGCATATTTGGCTGAGGTGTCACTTTGGATGTTGCTATGGCAGATCTTCTTGGAGGCAAAGGAAGAGATGGCTTCATGGTCAAGCAGTTGGCAATCGCAGAGCACCTTCCATCATTTTCTGAACTAGAAACAGAATAACTCCTAAAAGAATGTGATGGACTTTCAGAACTGTGGCATACAAGGCATGCCAGACTCATACTTGGGAGTTGCAGCAGTAGCAAAACCTGTAAAAATTGCTGCGAAGTTGTAAAAAGTCAAGATACGAGTATATACCAATAAAAGATACATGTACATATAACGAAAATCACTCTTTTGCAAACAGAAACGCACATGGAGAGAGAGAGAGAGAGAGCACAGAAAATGAAAGACTACCAAGCAGATATTTGTAGGATAGAAAAAGTTAACAAGTTGAGACATTATTTATGATTAGAAGCAAGAAGAGGTCGGAAAATAATGGGAGACTACAAGCAGATGTTTTGTAGAAGACGAATGTCAAAAAGTTAAGACATTATGGGTAGAAGAAGTAAAAGCTTCTCTTCATATCCTACAAACAATATTTGGAGTTCCATCTTTTCTTGTCTTGCGTAAAAAGGTTGAATTCCCACTTACTTGCAATGTCTATTAAAGAAGTACGTTGAGCATTGTTAATACTGTTCCCTCTACCTTATGGAGACAGTTGAATGTCTTCATTGATTTCATGCGAATAATGACTAACCCCTTGGTCACTGAAAATTCTTATTTGGTCTAAGCAAAAGTTTAAGATACAAGAACTGCAACATGTTGCGCTTAAGAAGAACTAATATAAATGCAGGCTAGTCTGAGTCATGCATCATTTAAGATAAAAAATTCCACTTGCTTGAAATAACTAACTCAACTAAATATACTTTCCTCCTGTACTGCGATGTTAGCAATCATCTAATCAACATATAAAATACAAGATGAGAATCTAGAACCTGAGGCAGAACAACATCACAAACCATGCACACATGAGGAAATTAATTTAGAGATCATACAGTCCAACGACATTGCTGTGATGCAGAGAAAAATCCTTACATAAGAAAGCTTTCAGAATGAGAGCAAAGATTTTTAACTTTTATTCCTCAAAATTGCCTTACTCCATCTCAGATACCTTCAGGCAACCTTTTCCAAAAACTTTGATGAACTCCCAGACTTGATCCATCAAATATTAACCCCCTACTGTCCAATGGTGTTCACAGCCAGAAACAGTACCTCCAGATCTTATTTCTATCCAATAGAATGTCCTAAGATGGAATGCACATTCATACATGTAACAGCCCCACCCAAACAGTAAACCCTGAGGATTAGACAACTCAAGCATCAAAGAGAGAAGGATGACAAGAAGAACTGAAATGGACAAGGCAAACAGCCCTATGATTTCGCTGGCCAAAAAAGAGAAAGACAGCCCTGTGATTTTAATTAGCTGACAGAACTGGAAACGTTGATTATTTCGAAGAAAAATTCTACAATAAAACAACTATCCTCAACAGGCTAGATAAGTAGTGCTTCATCAACGTAATGCTCATTGAACTCCACAAAGTATTGCATGCCAAGCAAGGGAGAAGTAATAAGAACCAACTATATGAAGAGGTCATTGCCAATAGAAACAAATTCTCATGGACGTTACACAACTAACATCAACTTATTTAAATAGCACCAGCATCCCATGTTTTTATCTTTTGTCTGTTGCTGGACAGAGATGTTCAATCCAAACACAACCTGGTAAAGTTTCAACATTTGAGTTATCAAAAAGAAGGCCCCATGAGCTGTTGGTTGTCCCTGTCCCTTCAACTTCTTCTAAGCTTTTGCTTTTGTTTGTTGGCAGATTGTTTAACGGGAATTAAAACTGAAAGTTGAAAATCTCTAAAAGTCGGTGTAGTTTTGAGTTGAGCTTTTGATCATGGGATAAAACAAGGAAGGAGGAAGAAGAGGGGGGGGGGGGGGGCACATGTCGATATTGCTCCCATAGTATTAGAAGTATTAAATTTTGTCATCTGTTTACACATGAACAAATTATCTGCATAAAAGCCAATTCAAACACTCTGGCACAAACCTCAGTTCCTAAAAGCTTCAGCACCATAAAGCCAAAAGAAAGCCAGCCAAGCAAAAGCTACAAACACTATCCCATTCCGATGGGCATAAGCAAACATATCCGTCGTTTTATGGCTTGAGGTTCAGACTAGTGCTTTCCAAATCATGGATATCGAAAATGATTTGTGTAATGCACAGGAAATTCGCGCAATCTGAAACACGTCTTGGGAGAACTCACCACTACAAACTGGTCATTAGGATGAGAGAGCGCAAGATCTTATCAATGCACTCAAAGGTTCAACCCTAATGTAGTCGTCTTCCCTCTTTCGAAGCCCACCAGTAATTCTAAGGTAGTTTAGAGTAGGCCTTCCTAAGATAGATGCACTTCAAGGAGACTGCCCAACCATAAGCCCGCCCTTGAAATTTGTCGGTATCTTACCCATATGCTCGAGCCCAAAATTACAGGCATTGTAATCTAACCCTCTACATATCCTTTTCGAGAGTCAGTTGGGAGCAGAAATGGCCTCTCACACCATTCACATATTTTGTCCACATCTTTAGCAAGTTTACGGACAGATATTCAGAGAGTAGCAAAAATTACGGAAACCATTTGGATTGCATGACGGCGTCCACAACCTCCGGTACGAATCCAGAACACTTTGTGAACAACCGCAATGCCCTATGCTGCTTGTTATCAGCATCCCGACAACACGAAAACAACACAACATTGACCCTGCACAGAACCCTGGAATCCCAACACTTACCATTTAAAAGAAAAAGAAAAAGAAAAAGAAAAAAAGAACCGAAACCTTCGACTATCAATCCAATCCGACATGGAAACGGCAGCAGCATTGCACGTCGCTCAAACAAAATAGAAAACCACGAAGCCATGCTGAAATTCCAATCCCAATTTCGGGAAGATCGAACACCCAACACGGGAGTAATCTGGGAAACAAGGAACCGGAGACAGAGATCTGAGCGGCGGCGGGGAGGGGGAGAATACTTACGCTCGTGATCCTCAATTCGATGCGGCGCGACTTCGACTGAGCGGATGATGGTGGGTTCAGTTGCTCGGATTCATGAGTCGTTGAAAGAGGATCTGCGGAAGTGAGCTCTCCGAACTGAACCTCCTCAATTACAGCCTCACAGTCACAGTAACGAGTGGGAGAATATTTCAATTTTCACTTTTTTTCATAAATAAACATAATTTTCTTTTTTCTTTTTTGGGTCAAGAAATATTAAAAGGATTTGAGAGAGAGAGAGAGACATGATTCTCTGGGCGCGGAACAGGGGAAGGAGAAAGAGTTCCCACGTACGGCGATGGGGGATTGGTAGTACTGGGCCAATCATGTCTTACCACGTCAATTGCCTGAAAATTGTAGCGCCTTAATAATAAATGATGATTTGGATCAATAAAATAATAATAATATATGATGATAATAATGACCAGCGCTTATTTTTCCCACAATGAGAATTTCCTCGAGAAAGCAAACACGCGAAAAAAATGGAAAATTTTAAAAATGTATTTCTTCAACAAATATGATCACATGCATCAATTATAAAAGCGAATATTGATAATGAACATATTTTTCATTAATAAAATATTATAAGTTATACAAATAATTATTTTAAATTATTGATTTTTCACGGAACACACAGAGCCTACATAAATATTTTGCAATTTCATATATAACTAAATAAAAAGGAAATCAAAGAACACAAAGATTTTCATAAATTTTCGCTAAAATGTCCGTAGGCCACTAACCAAACCTATTGTATCCTAAAGGTCCAAAATTTTTCTCAACATTTAGTTCAATTTTCGTTTAATAATACTAGCTTTCACGAGCAAAAAAATAAAATAAAATAATACTGGCTTTTTTCCGGAAAAGAAGAAGAAGAATCAATTAGATATACAAAAAAGTACAAAATGAAGGCGACACCTGGCGTTTGCACCTTTTCCAATCGAATAAGAACAAACTTCCACATTAAATTCGTATCTACTTTCACACTCCAAACAAGCACACACCGTATAGCAAAGCAACAGAGACAGAGAGAAAATCGGTCCTCACGTCATGAATTCAAAGTTCAACAAAGGGTCTTTCAGTCTGATTTTGCCCCCTCTCTTCCCAGTATCCTGCCCGATTTCCCTTAGATTTCCTTCATAAAGTCGCCCAAACCGCATATAGAGAGAGAGAGAGAGAGAGAGAGAGAGAGATTACATGGACATGGAAACAGAGCATATCAAGCAGATGCAGCTCCAAGCTCTCATCTTTCTCTGCACCATCACAGTTACCTCATCGGATGTACTGCCGGGATCCGCTCTCCATGCATCCGAACCAGCTCGAGCCTGGTCGTCGCCGAGCGGCACCTTCTCTCTTGGCTTCGCACCTACCAAACCCACGACCAATCCCCCGACATTCGTTGCGGCCATCGCGTTCTCTGGAGGAGTGATTGTCTGGTCTGCAGGCCATGGCGCCACCGTGGACTCCGCGGGGTCCCTCCAATTCCTTCCCTCGGGTAATCTCTGCCTCGTCAATGGCTCGGGAATCGTCATTTGGGAGTCCAACACAGCCGACCACGGAGTCTCCTCTGCGTCCCTCGATGATTTCGGGAGCTTCTCCCTCAAAACCGGCAATGTCTCCGTCTGGTCCTCCTTCCAAAATCCCACTGACACCGTCCTCCCGGGGCAGAACTTCTCGGCGGGCATGGTTCTGAGATCTGGGTCCTACTCTTTCGCTCTCCTCGGGACAGGCAATCTCACCCTGACGTGGAACGACAGCACGGTGTACTGGAACCGCGGGGTGAACTCGTCCGTCGACGGAGACCCGTGGAAGATATCGAACCCGAGGCAGGTTCTGAATTTCTCTGTCAATTTGAGTTCGCCTAATTTGGGACTGCAATCGATAGGGATCATGTCGGTTTCCGATCCGATGCTCAAGAGTCCCGCGATTATGGCTTATAGTAGTGATTATGTAGAAGGGAGCGACATGTTCAGGTTTCTGAGGCTGGATGGGGATGGGAACTTGAGGATTTATAGCTCTGCCAGAGGGAGCGGAACAGCCACCATGACTTGGGCGGCTTTGCCTGATCGATGTCAAGTGTTTGGTTATTGTGGACAGATGGGGATTTGCTATTACAGGGAATACGACTACGAGCCTTCCTGTGAGTGCCCTTCTAAGAATTTCGAGCCGGTCGACGAAAATGATAGCAGAAAAGGGTGCAAGAGGAAGATGGAGATTCGAGATTGTCCTGGGAATTACACTATGCTGGAGCTGAACCACACCCAGTTCCTGCAGTACCCTGCTCGAGATCCTGCGGAAGCTAGTGGATCGCAAGAAGTTTTTCCGGCTAGCTCGTCATCTTGTCGGATGCATTGTCTTGGAAGCAATTCTTGCGTGGCGTCGACTTCCATGAACGATGGAACGCGCGACTGTTACACCAAATCGCTCGGCTTCCTCAGCGGGTATCGTGCTTCGTTGCTCCCAAGCACATCGTACCTCAAGGTTTGTGGACCCGTGCTCTGGAACTCACCAAATAGCGACAAGAGAGATTACTCGAGATTGTCCGCTAGTGTTTTGATTCTTCTCGTTTCGGCTTCCCTTGTTGGGTTCCTTATGTTCCAAGGTGGAATATGGCTGTGGTGTCGTGGTAATGCCGCTGAGTTTGGGCGGCCATTGCCGCGTTATGCTCTTCTAGAGTACGCGTCGAGCGTGCCGGTGCAATTTTCCTTCAAGGAGATACGGAGATCGACAAACGGTTTCAAGGACAGAATAGGAGCAGCAGCAGGAGGATTTGGTGTTTACTACAAAGGGACGCTGGCAAACGGGACGGCTGTCGCGGTGAAGCGGCTCGAAGGAATCGGGCAGGGCGAGAATGAGTTCCGGGTTGAGGCCACAAAAATCTGTTGTACCCACCATTTGAATTTGGTCAGATTGATTGGTTTTTGCTCCGAGAGGACTAATAGACTCCTGGTATATGAGTTCATGAAAAATGGTTCCCTCGATAGCTTCCTCTTCATTGCAAAGGGAAATCCGGGCAAGCTACTGAATTGGAATCAGAGATTCGGCATAGCCATCGGCGTCGCGAAGGGAATCAGGTACCTTCACGAGGAGTGCCAAGAACCCGTAATTCATGGCGATATAAAGCCGGAGAACATCCTTCTGGACGAGAGCTACAATGCCAGGGTATCGGATTTTGGCCTCGCAAAGCTTTTGAGTCATGGCGACGGCACCGGCCCGGCTTCGCCCAGCGTCGGAGGGACGAGAGGGTACTTAGCCCCTGAACAGCTTGCCAACCAGCCCGCGACGCCGAAGTCGGACGTCTACAGCTTCGGATTGGTGCTGTTGGAGATGGTGGGCGGCAGGAGGAACTTCGAAGTCTCGGCGGGAACGGACGGGAGGAAGTTCTCGGAATGGGCTCGCGAGGAGCACGGGAAGGGCAACGCGAGAGGAATCATAGACGAGAGGCTTCTGGAGGACGATCCGAACGCGGCGGATTTTGAGCAAGCGAGAAGAGTCGCCGGGGTGAGCTTCTGGTGCGCTCAAGATCAACCTTCGTTGAGGCCAAGGATGGGAAGAGTGGTGCAGATGCTTGAGGGAGCCATGGAGGTTGAGAGACCACCCCCACCATCTCCAAAATCTGCTGATGAATTTCGTCTGTCCTTAACGTGATGTCAGCAAATCAAGGGGCAAATCATGCGAAGATTACGAGGTTAAAGCATCAATTTATATGGACCGGTCTGTTCATGCTCTTCAAGAGAATGTGTGTAAGTACGATGATTCGAATCACTAAAAGAAATTAAAATGTGTTAAAACTTATTATGGTTAAAACTTATTATGGACCAACCCTTCTATTCAAGCAAAGTGGGCAAAGGAAGATTATTTAACTGGGAGATTACCTTAAACCACATCTTAAGCCGCGAAAATTCAAGAGCACTTCGTTAAATTATATGATTATAAAAAGTTTATCGTTTTCAATGCGCGGTCTATTTGGCGCATGTTAATTATAATCATTTCATTGAAAAGGAAATGGTTTCTTAAATTAAATAGGCATGTTAACGAGTGCGCGGAGTGTTTTTTTTTTTTTTTAAAACAAAAAAGAAGCAGCATAAAACGACATCTCCCAGCTGGCTCGGATATAAAGAAACGAAATCACTAGCCCATAATTGCTCGGAGTTCAACAGACCCAATTCACGATCTCAACAACCGAATCGAATCCCCTCCGTGCGAAGCTGAAGCCGGAACCATTCGCCAATCAACAAACACCAAACCTACCCCATCAAAGCCACAATCACGAATCGGGCAAAAAGTAAAGTTGAAATCGATCCGGCCCACTCCACTACGCGCAACTGGGGAACTCCGTCTCTCGCCGCTCTCGCCGCTCTCGCCGCCGCCGGCAGCCCGCCATGGCCGAGCCCTCCGCCGCGGTCTCTTCCCGCAGGCCTCTCGATTTCTCGCCTGATTCGCCTCCGAAGCCTGTTCTCTCGCCCGATCAGTACAAGTTCTGCGCTGAGGCCCTGAGAGCGCTCAAAGAGAAACTCCAGACGCCCGAGAGGATCTTGCAGGAGTTCGGTCACTTGCAGGTTCCATTTCTAATTCCTTTTTCTTTCTTTCTTTCGTCGTCTTATTTCATCAGATTCCTCTTGCTTGGGATGAGGAATGTTAGAGAACTGTCGAACCGAAAGACTCTTCGGTTGCGATTTCCAATTTGTATGGCTATGTTATGCGCTTTGTGGAAATTTTCGAGCTGAACTAATTTGGCGGTTTCCTATTGTGGCTCTGTTGTATGTATCCTTGCAAACTAAAGTTATTTATTTATTTCCCGGAGCTGATTGTTGAGCTTGTTATGCGTTTGCTCGAGCGATTCATGTAATTGTTGGCGGCAGGCAAACAGAATAAGGTCATCTGAGATGATGAGGAGCTGTACCGTCGCTCTGGATGACGTCAATTTGAGCAAAAATCGCTACACAGACGTTGTGCCATGCAAGTATCAACCTTTTGATGTTAATACCCAGTCGTGGATTTATTGCATGTCCTTTGCAACGTGTTAAGGTTTTTATGTTGCTTTCTGGTGTATTGATTTCAGTTGACAAGAACAGAGTTGTTCTGGACCCATGTAAAGATTACAGACCTGCTGCGAGGGGTTACATTAATGCAAGCTTCATCACGGTGAGTTGGTGTTCGGGAAAGTCCATCAGGATCATTGCATAGTCTTTTTATATTCAGATTTTTATGGATCCTCGTATCAGGCTTCATCAAACGAAAACGTTAGTCGATTCATAGCCACACAAGGCCCATTGCCGCATACCTATGAGGACTTTTGGGAGATGATACTCCAGCATCGTTGCCCGGCAAATGTCATGCTTACTCGGTTGGTTGACAGCTACAAGGCATTTAATTCCGCAGGTGTCAAGGTAGTTTGATTTTGCTATGCTAGCTGTGCACTCATTGCTTTTCTTATGTTCTTTACGTGTATCATGTGTACTCGTTTTATCTACTTTCAAGAGGCCTTTGATCCATTAGCCATAGGTTCATGTTCATTTTTGAAGAATGAAATTGTGATATAAGACAGAAACGAGCTAATCTATCTTGTTTTTGGATTTTTCCATTGATTTGTCCAGCCATAATGGTGCTTTATATTTAATTTCAGGAGGATTGCACGGTCCCAAAAAGTCTGAATGGTCTTTTAGTTTAGTCAACGAGCTTTCAAATCCAAGGCACCAGAGCCTAAGTTTTCATTTCTCTGCATTCTGGGTCCGATTCCCTAGCTAAATAATTGAGAGAGTACGAATGTGACCCAAAAGGACACTAGAAATTTAGGGCAAATGCTGAGTTTATGCCCCAAAGACTGGAGTAGATGCAAACTAGGGACCAAGATCACAAAGCAAAGTATAAGGGACTAAAGCCTCATGGGCTAAACTTTAGGTACCACAGCTATTTTCCATTTTGTTAACCACTTCCTCAGCTTGCTCACACCCCGATCCACCCTATATCCATATGTGCAGGTTCAAGTTCTCTTGACGACGGTTGATGCAAAGAAGTGACATATCATGGAGTTGAAAAGTCAAAAGAGTACTATTATACAAGGGAGGGGTAACAATGAAGTATTACTCAACAGAAATTCAATTTCAATTAGAGATGATTCTAATTTACTATTGGCTTCTGTTAGTTAACAACCATCCTAAAAGCAAATTCAAGAATGTGCAATTCCAAAAACCTTTCCATGCGGTGACATTTGAATACTTTCAGGTCAAATGTACTCTAGAGTTGATGTATTTGTTAGAATTGCCCGATTCAAAAACTTAAGTTAATAGGTGTAGGGAGACTATGTGAATGTAAGGTCTACTAAAATCTTGTAGACATGCAATGTGGGTATTGTAACAACCCCTCTTATGTACAAGTGGGATAAGTAAGGATTTGTGAATTGACAAACGAGAGCCCGCATATGCAAGATAAATCGGGGTGGAATCAAGCTCTAATACTACTTTAGAGTGGCTAATCCAAGAGCTTAAATTATTAGCTGAAGGGGGACCACGTGGATATAAGGCCTACTGAAACCCCGTAGACAAGCGGATTTGGATACTTTAACAGCGGTCTGCTTCATTTCTTTCAAGAAAGAATTTGGAACATTGATTGATCGATTTGGAGTGTAGTCTGGATGATCATAATTGCTTGTGCTTATTATAGTACTATGGTTGATACAAAACATAACTAACAAACAATTACCAGACCTAGTTTCAATGCATATATTTTTAAAATGTTCATTAATAAAGTATAAGAAAAGTAGTTTTACTAAAGATATGTTATTTTTCGCCTTTATGTTGTGGCAAATGGGGAAGGCTTGTTTTAGCAAAGATAAAAAAAATTGAAAAGGGAAGGCTTCTGCATGTTAACTCCTAAATTCCGTTTTTCAGGTGACATTCATAATGTTAATGCATGCGTTTTATCATATTGAAAGTTGGAAATCATATGACTTGCCTTTCTTTTTAATAACTTCTTGTGATGGGTAGCATGGTTTTGCAAACTTCATCTTATTCTGATATAGGGTAACCTTTGTTTTTAACTCAATTTACAGATGGTCAAATGTGGAGATTATTTTCAGGCAGAAGATGGTCCGAGAGACTTTGGAAATATTTGTATCACAACTAAATGGATAAAGAACACTGATACTTCATTGGTGTTGCGTCATTTGGAGGTGAATTACAAAGAGGTAGGAAAAATTGTTTGAATGAATTTGCTGAACCAATTTGAGTTGATGATCAAGTCATGCCACAGTGGTGGGACTCGGCTATGATCCAGTATTGCATTGCTTTTCAAGTCCTGATAAAATTTTGGAAGTTTAGTTCCATTTTGAACATAAATACCCTATTTATGACAGCTGTTTCACAAGCCTTTGTTTTGAATGGCAGTCTGCTCAATTTTTTACTACTAACACCACTGGTAGATTTCATCTCATTAAATATTGTAGCTGAGATTGCTACTTCTGCTTTTATTTTTGGTTAATCTATCCATGACCATTGGATGTGGGGCATAAAACTAACATATGGTGGTTCGGGTAACTTTTCGTATTGGCAGAGGATACATAAAGTCAGTAATTATGGAAGGGCCTTGGTCCAAGCTTCCAATGGCCTTCGACCGTTACTTGAGTCAGGCCCATGTTACCAAGTTTGGCAGTTGTCTTAGATTACTTAAAAGTGTGTTATATCTGATTGCTTTTGGGTCTGGCCGACTGGGAATTCTCTAGAGTATTATTGTGTAAGTTTGGTTCAGATTTAAGGTCTATAGAGGTTAGTAGGCCACATGGTACCATTCTTGTTTAATTAACGTTCAACTCTCAACTTTTTTTTAATCAAATAAGCTCATTATTTATGTTAAATAGAGCAGATAAGTGGAAACTGACGTTGTTTTGTACCTTCGAAAGGAATGAACAATTGTTTTCCTTGGCACGCCTGTTCTTTTGCTATTATAAGGACCACAGTGACAGTACATCTGTGCTCTATTTTTTGAAGTGAGCTCTTGTTTGGTTCTAATGTCTTTTACGTTTTGGTGTTATATTTTGTTGTAGACCGATGAGCCACCTATGTCTGTTCTTCATATTTTATACCCGGATTGGCCTGATCATGGAGTTCCGGCAGATACAATCGCCGTTCGTGAAATTTTTAAGAGAATAAATGAGATATCACCGGATATTGGCCCAATAGTCGTGCACTGCAGGTTGTGGTCATATTTGATTCAGAGTACTCCATTTTCAATAGCTGCCTTTATCTGATCCAATGTTCCTCTTTTTTTTTTTTTTAATTTCTCAGTGCAGGCATAGGGAGGACTGGAACATACTGCACAATTCACAATACTGTGCAAAGAATTCTTGTTGGCGACATGTCTTCTTTAGATCTAGTCAATACCATAACCATTTTTAGGTCTCAGCGAATTGGAATGGTTCAAACGCTGGTAAATTATTCAACTTGACTCTGAGCTCTTATCATCTTTTACGCTTTGTACATAAGCTGGTATTCTGCTTTAAATCCTGTATTAATCCCTCATTAGTTATCATACGCCTATTTGTGTCCAAAGCTCAAGTTGTGTTGAGTTGACTGAGAAAGCAAGTAAAGACAATGTTCAAGCTTTATACTCTCGATTAGTTCCTGCAATAATGAAATTGTTTCTGATTGACACTACCACCTTGAAAGCAATTCTTTCTGCTTTATTTTCTTATTAATTTATAGGCAATCTTGTGTTTTATCTTAAGAAGAAAGGGATTTTATTTCTTCATTCCTCTTTTTTATGGTTGGACATCTCATTTTGGTTGATCATGTTGTGTATTTGCTTTAATTTTAGGAGCAATACATGTTCTGCTACAAAGCCATCATTGATGAATTGGAAGATTTGATCTCCTAGGTCAACTACAACTAGCTGAAAGTGGTATGCCTGACTTACATGTCGTAAGTTTGTGTTCTTCGCCAACTTTTTCATTTACAGAATATTCTAGATCGATTTTTTACCCAATTGTTGTTCATTAGCATTGTTAAATAATTTTTGTTATTGTCTAGATTTTTCAATTTGCTTTTCGGAGACAGTCACCTGGAAGATGGTCAACTGCTTGCTGCTTTCTTGAGAAGTCGAAGGCAATTCAGGTTTAACTTTTTCCTAATCTGCTTCTGAATGGGTTGAAGCACTATCCCCCGGGAGTAGAGCCATTTTCATTCCTTTCTCATGGTCCCTTGGTCATTAATCGTATGAAGGTAGTGGCTATAACTCATTGGCTGCATTGTTGTGTCGTACTAACTTCCTGGTAGATTTTAGAATTACCGCGCTGTTGTCTGCTGTGAGTTAGATTTTACTGTATATGCAGCATATTCATCGTGCGTGTACATGTTTCTGTTACTTCCGTGGTCCCTGGGTTGTTGTCAGCTGGTAGTGTACTGAAGGTACAGACTTTCAGAGCCAATGGCTTATTGTTGTGGATATGAAAATCAGAAGCAGGGTTACGACCATTTTGAGTCCTCCATGTGTGTTGTTTAGTGCTTGTTAGTCCTCTTATCCTTTTGTTCCGATGTAGTCATATCGGTTCCGGGATCCTAGAACCAATTCTTCCATTGTTTTCCATTTTCCATTTTCCACCGAAATCAAGTTGATCCATTTCTATCCTAGACAAGCGGTAGTACACCACGTCTCTATGGATAGGTTTTATGGTTTGAGGGGTGGAAAATGGAAGTAGATGTTTATAAAACAAAAGAGACGGTAACCACAATTCAGCATACCAATTCAGTGGAAAAAACGACGCGCACAATGCTTCCTTTTCCCTTTTTTTTCCCCCTTTCTCCCAAACAGAGATGTGCAGAAAGGACCGAAAAGTCGCCGTCTTAGACCAAAGTAATGCTTGAATGAAGACCCTACCTGCTTCGTATTTGGTGATGTTTAGCGCTTGTGATCTATCATTAGTAACAAGTATTTGATTCAGGGTATGGTCAGGTCGCAAAGAAGTATATTTTTCTTTGCGAATTCCCTTATTCTTCCAACCTGAATGGCCTTCTTTTTGACCGGACCTGACCAAAACGGGCGCACTTAGTCTAACGTGTCCTCAAGACAGCTTCTTGACCTCGAATTTTAGACTTCGTTTGCTTCGTCCGCCAAATGTTTAGATCTATATTGTTGTTTATTATTTATTTTTTGTTGGGGATATGTTCCGGAAAACGAGTGATTGGGCCACATCGTCGTCGTTTTCGCATTGTCTCACTCACCTTTGGATGATTCCCCATTGCAGACCACTTAACTTCACTCAAGTTTCAGAGGCTAATTTCAAAACAAGCCGAGCGAAATGCCGCCTAAGATCCCCAATTTTTGTTTTTTTTTTTGGACTTCTGAGACTCGCCTCCGAACTAAGTATGTGCTCTTCTTTAATCTTTTATTACTTATAGTACATGACGCATGCAGAAGACTAATACAGATCAGGCCATCATCCAAGCGCAATCAAGGGATAGACACGCGCTTACAGGGCATGGCCAAGATCATTCAAGAAATTATGAAATTACGTATTTTATATATTATAGACAATTTGTTACATCTTCTTTTAACCAAAAGAAACATCAGGGAAGCAAATTAAAATGTTACTACTCTCCGTCTAACTAGCAGCTGCACCACTGTCCATGGACACCACCACCGCCACGCTTACCCATAGCACTGTCTAAGAATCTGAAAAGAGGGCAGCAAACGACGGTGATCCGAAGGTCAGCAAAAACAAATGTAACACATTGACAAGGAAACGCATCATCCACATGATGAACAAGTCATAAGTTGGATAACAACCAACCAGGTAAATATCAATTTGAACACACCAATAGCACCTCATTAATCAAGAAATGTCTTTTTTTTTTTTTCGGTCGAAAATCAATCAAGAATTTGAGACATGAAAGGAATTCGTATTTTCCACGCCCAAGCCTTCATTTCGGTCACCCAGGCCAAACCTCAATCCGTCGTCTTTCGCGACTATCAATCCACAAATCTAAGCTTATTCGGCCCTCAAGGATGAAAACCCAATCAAAATTTGTGGCATGCAACTACTCCAAGAGTCGTTGCGCACTAACGTCACCTATACCGAACCTCACACACGGCAATCCTCAATTCGCCGTCCAATTCGACGATCCGTCCCCCAACTTCATTAACCCGACGCTCCAGGATGTTAATCGCGCTAATAGGAACAACATACAAGATACTCCAGTCCATTGCACACCCAAATCGAACCTGTCCTCTCTCGGCCGCAACTATTCGCCACTCGTTTTCAACGATCCATCTCACAAATCCTACCCTCAAGGGTGTCAATTACACCATCCGAAGCACAATGCAAAGGAAATAGCGAGACCCCTACACAGTCGCCCATCATTTTCCGTTCATTTCGATGATAAGAACTCAAATCTTGTAAGAAGTTTGTCAAACCAACAGCTACGACATGCAACCTTGGACGGTAATTTCAGAGTCGATGGGTTAGAGGTATACTTGCCTCAAAATCGTGCGCGAAAACGAGCCCTAACCTCCACGCCGCAAGCTCGAGCCTTGCCTTCCTCCTTCACACGGACAAGAACGAGAGACGTCGCGGCGGGAGGGAGGTGAGCGAAAGATTGAGGGAGCTTCGGCCGAAAGGGAGGAAGAGAAGAGAGATTTTCTTGAGTTTTCTTGCAAAATGAGAGGAGATAGAAAATGGCTTATGGAGGGGTTGGGTGGGTGGGCTCATGCATTCCGCCACGTGTTGAGCATGCGTGGCCCCACATGTCCTTCGGCCCATCATGTGTAATTTTCACTAATTTCTTCAAATTTTACGTAATTTTTTTTTTTTGGGTGATCCAGGATCCGCCGGTCGGCCTCGAGAGCAACACAACACAGCGACTATACTTGGAGGGGAGCTAGCCCAGTAGCCCACCAGCCAAGGCCCTCCACTTAAGTCACGAAACGTAGGTTGGGAGATTCGAACTCGCGTTCTTTTAGACGCACGAGCACGGTTCAACCAACCACGCCATGCGTGGGTGGGTAATTTTACCTAATTGAGCTCTATTGAAACGAAAAATTAAGGGCGCACATGATAACATTTCTGTTTCTCTATTTTTTTTATTTCGGGAAATAGGTTTGAAATAGAAATGTGTTTGACAATGCAATTGAATTTTTCTATTCTCGAGCTAAATTTTTGGCTCAGAAATAGTTTTGGATGAGAAATGAGAAGTAGACAAAAAAGCTGCTTTTTTGTTTCTAAAACAAAAACTAGAAACAAGTTCCTCCTCCCTCCTCACCGCCGACCGCCTTCTGCCGACAACCTCCATTGACCTCCACCGCTCGTTGCTCTCCTCGCCTCACGGTCGGCCACCGACCGCCGCAGGAGTAAAATATAAATAGTATTTATTTTGTAATAATAATTTTTAAATAGTAAAATAATAAAAATTTTGTGCTGTTATCAAACGAATTTCTATTCTAAAAATAGAAATTTTATATCGTTATCAAACATATTTCTTGGCCAGGGAATAGAAATGCAAAATTTTATTTCTGGCCAGAAATAAAGCCAGAAAAAAGAATGATTGCCGTGCACAAGTCCTAAAACTCGTCATCTTAATACGTTTGAGTCCTAAAACTTGCAAAAAATTCAATTGAGTCCTAAAACTTGTCCAATTGTTTAAATTGAGTCATTCCGTTATCTAAGGCTGACATGGCAAGACGGAGTTAGTTGACATGGCATTTTTAAGCCATTTCTCTCTCTTACGTGTAAAATTTGCTTACTCAACAGACCACGTCAGCAAAAACGACGTCGTATATGATACCCCTCTCTTTTTCTCTCTACCACCCAAAACGACATCCCTTCCAAACCCCAAAGCCACTCTCTCTGTCGAAGACAACTGAGGCAAGAAGATCGATTGAGGACGACCACTGTCCATTCGAGGGAGAAGATCGAGTGAGGAAGAAGACCACTAAGGCGAGGGTGCTCTCGCGCGCGATTGAGGTCGAAATCGAGCTCGAGACATCAGATTCAAGGTGGTGCTCGCATGTGTGATTGAAGAAGATTATCGTCGGCTTCTGTTCGAGACCCTAAAGCCCTGAGGTGCGATTGTAACTTCCTCCCTCCCCCCCCTCTCTCTCTCTCTCTCTCTCTCTCTCTATGGGATGCAATTGTTCTCTTGTTCAAAAGAAAAGATGATGTTTCTTGAAAAGTTTGAATCTTTCGTTTGAGTTTCTTAGGGAAATTTTTACGGCAAAACACTATAAGCTGAACATGCATGTCTTTAGCCAATCTATTGAGCGTCGGATAATGTGACTGGTAAGAAACAACATTCGACGGACTCATGGGCACTCAGTTTTAGAGTACTTTTTGGCTGATATTTGAATGATTTGAATGACATGTTATGGGGACAAAGTGCTGTTCTGATCAGTATAATATTCGTATCTATTATTGAGTATACCTCCATTGATTGCATTTGATTGATTCATGTTAGTTTTCATGTTGGTAGTAATGATTTTGACACTGTGATATTCTGCATTTAATTTGATTGTTCATTTTGCTGGTTTATAGCCTATACATGCTTTCTTGATATGGCGATGAGAAGAATTCGAGCGCCAACATCTACATCAAGTGTTGCAACTCCTAATGAAGTCGAGTCAGCGCTAACTTGCTATTGTGGTATTCGATCACCAATCCTTATTGCAAAAATAAGAAAAAATGCTGGAAGAAGATTTCATGGATGTGCTAAGTTTGATGGTCCGAGTTGTTGCAATTTCTTCATGTGGGTTGACCCGAAAATACCTGATGGAGCGAGGGACATGATAGTTGATCTCCTTGAAAGAAATCAAGCACTATGTGAATCAAGCCAATCGAGGTGCAACGAGGTTGATGTGAGCTCACTGACAGTTGAAATGAAGATAGTAAGGGCAGAAAATAGACGTTTAAAGGAGGAGCTTGTGCGAGTGAAGCAACAAAATATGCTATATCAATTGGCACTTTTTCTATGCATATGCAGTATAATTATATCAATCGTATGTAATGTGAAAATTAGTGGGAAGTTTCTAAGTCTTCCAGAGTGTCATGTTTTTAAGTTTGTAAGACTCATTATGGTTAATTAAAATAAATGTGTACTTTTTTGGTTATTTGTAGTTGAGCTGAATTGTTCCTCTCCTTTGTCATGTGACTATGGTCGGATTAAATTTCTCCTCAGTTTTAATCATTTCCATATAAAGAACTAGAAGTGGAACCAATAAGTTTCACAAAAGTGAAATTCTCAAACAACATGATGATGGTTCGTTATGGTCAGTATACGGTTTTTACCTCCGATCATACGACATGAAACTTGGTTTATTTTTCAATTGTGCTCAATTTTTTCGTTTGTCATTTGTTTCGGTAGAGTTGAATTCAGCTGAAACTGTTGGTCTGTTCCTTTATAGTACTGATGGCAAAGTGGGGTGGATTAGCAGACCAGTTCTTTTCCCCATCAATTACTGAGGATCGACTGCTTTGCTTTTGCAAATTTTTCTCTGTAGTAACAGATGACCATTCCCATCTCTTTACACATTTTTTTATTTGTAAGTTTTCACAAAAGTGAAAATGGACATGTTGTCAAGGGATGACTTATATAACTTTTTAAGCCTCCAAGGAAACCTAGCAAAATGATTTACAAGGGGTAGACAAAAAACTATGCAAAGAAACAGTATGATCTGCACAATTCATTCAAGGTTAATAGAAACGTTCACAAAATGTCAATGCTCTGTTTTTCCTGTCAACAAAAAACATCCACATAACATTTACAATACATGCTTTGTTTTTCCACAAAACGTCTACAAAACGTCAAGTCTCTATCTCTTTTCATGTCAATACTAATTCAGTGAATATGTAAATATTCACCGAGCAACTGCAGCAAAGCACGACTTATGTTTACATTATTGGTCATGCAAAATACAGAAAATCCCAGCTCATAACTGATATAAAAGATACAACTACGTTAAGCAAATATGTCAATCCAAGTCTACGATCTCTAGTGGTCCAGCAGGTTCGGCGTTCACTTGATTCACTTGATTCGTCCTTGTATACGGTGTACCTCTTGTGACACTTTTCCAAGTAGGCTTTAAAGGTGCTATTGTATTGTGAGATGGCTGAGGTTGACAACTCGCTTGGGATTGTGATAGTGACTTTGGCTTTATGGCAACATGCTTTCGAGGAATTCTAAATAGCTGAGGCTTAGAACTCTTATGGGACTGTGATGTTGCTTCGGAACTCGCATGGGGTTGAGATGATGCTTTTGGCTTCACAACAATATGTTTTCGAGGATTAGCTCCCGAAACTACTCCTTTGTCTAGTAGTTTCAACATTCTTGCACCAGTTGTGCCTGGCTACATAAAAATGGACATGTTGTTGGCTGAAGAAGATGGTCAATTACTATTATAAAATGTAATGTTGTTTCAGAACTTTCCTGGGGTTGAGATGATGCTTTTGGCTTCACAACAACATGCTTTCGAGGATTAGTTCCCAATGAGTGAGATTGTTCACTTGATTCGGGATGTGTCTTTGCCATTGAAGCACCCGAAACTACTCCTTTGTCAAGTAGTTTCAATATTCTTGCACTAGTTGTGTCAGGCTACATAAAAACGAACATGTTGTTAGCTCAAGAAGATGGTCATTTACTATTATAAAATGTAATGTTGCTTCGGAACTCACCTGGGGTTGAGATGATGCTTTTGGCTTCACAACAATATGCTTTTGAGGATTAGTTTCTAATGACTGAGGTTGTTCACCTGATTCCGAATGTGTCTTTGGCATTGAAACCCCTGAAACTACTACTTTGTCCGGTAGTTTCAATATTCTTGCACCAGTTGTTCTAGGCTACATAAAATGAGACATGTCATTAGCTCAACAAGGTGGTCAATTACTATTATAAAATGTAAAAACATTACTCACATTGAGGATTGAAGGTTTATGCTAGGATTTGTATAAACACCATAATCTATCATTCTCTTCTTTGGTTTGAAGGTGATTGTCCTTGTAGCTGATTGTCCTTGCATCATTCGCATATCAATTGCAGGCCTTTTAAACTGGAAAAAAGAGAGAGAGAGAGAGAAGAAAACATTGAGCACGAGAATGTAGTCAAAACATATGAATGCATGGGGATTGAGGTACTACTAACCGGGATTTTCTGAGGTCTATCTCATATACTACAGTAGCTTGAGCCAAAAAAATTCTTTGTTTTGTTTTTTTGTTTTTTTTAATCATAATTCGCTTCAGTAAAAGCATTGGCTTGTCCATTACATGCACTTACATTAGCACTAGCCTTGCATCCTCTTATATTTGCACTGGACTGAGCAAAAGCATTGAACTGGCCACTATTATTTTGTACACTTGCACTGGCTTCTACAGAAGCACTTGCTGAAGCATTGGCTGAGCCTTTAGGCTGAATACATACTACTGAAGCACTTGCTGAAGCAATGGCTAAGCCTTTAGAAAAACTTGCAGAAGCACTTGCTGTTGCAGTGGCCGGATGTGCACTTGTTGTCGCTGTAACTTTAGGCTGAATATATACTCATCATCATTAAACTGAAACCTTCATATTTAAAACATAAAATACATGATTATACAACAACTTTCTTGTCCTTTTTTAGGCCTTGATCCAGCAGAATTGGCTTGAAATTGAGCAGAGCTTCAGCGCTAGCCTAAGAAGCACATAATAAGCATTAATTGATAACACATTAAGATAACAAGTATATAATCTGCAAAATCAATTAGTTCACGAAATACCTTTTTTAGAGGACATCCCTTACAGTTATGTCGAACCACATTGCAAGTAGAACAAGTCATTCACTTACCCTCTTTAGTCATCCTGTTACCTCTTACAAGCTCAATTGGTTGCTTTCTTCGGTTCCTTTTTGGCCTACCAGGCATCTTTTTCATTGGTGGGGGCCGAGGAGTTTCTTTGTTGGTTTTCTCCCAAAATTTCTCTCCTCTCACAGGAGGCATCATGAATTGATAAGAACTTAAGTATTTATCCTTGGTGAAGCACTCGGCTAAGTAGTCACCTAGATCATATTTCTTGTAGTGTATTGCACAAGTGGCATGGCAACATGGAACTCCGCTACCTTCCCAAGATCTACAAGAACAAGTCTTCAAATTCGAGTCAACTACATATGTGTCACCTCCTTCCACAATCTCGAATCCGTCATCTCCATTTCACACCAAATGGCAATACCTTCTTGCAATTGTATTCAAATGTAACTTATGCACAATCCTTGGACCATAATTTCTAGTCCACCTAGCACATGCATCCCTCTGAGTGTGCATTCTATTTATAACCGTGATTCTAATATCCTCCAGCATACTCACGATAGCCTTGCATCTAGCTTCCACGCACCTCCCATTGAAAGTTTCACTAAGATTATTATCAACAACATCGCATTTAATGTTGGTGTCAAAGAAGGCCTTACGCCAATGTTTTGGCTCAGTATGGAATAGGTCATCATGACCTTATGGAGACATTTCCTTCAGCCTCTTTCTATGCACCTCAAAATCTGTCATGTTAGTACTCTTAGCACATTTTCAGAATTGTCTCATCAACCTCTTTCCCTTGTATTTGTGACCCCAATTAGAATATATGTGCCTTGTACACATCCTATGTTCTGCATTTGGAAAAAGCTCAACCATCGAAGGGATGAGACCCTGATAAATACGAAAAAAAAATGAGCAAAAGATTAATACTAATAGTCATTGCATATACTGCTATAAAAAAATTAAGATGAATGATAATACTATTACATACCTTTTGTTGGTCACTTATTAAAGCCCAACCATTACCATCACCCATGTCGAGGTCTTCCTTCAATAAGTTGATAAACCAAGACCATGTGTCCTTATTCTCAATTCTTACAACTGCCCATGCCACTGGATACATTTGGTTGTTGGCATCTCACCCTACAGCACACAACAACTCACCCTTGATCAAGCCTCTCAAGAAACATCCATCTAGTCTAATGATCTTTCGACACCCTGCTAAAAATCCTTTCCTGCAAGCATCTAAGCAAAAGTAGGCCCTGTCAAATAATGGCAGGGAATCTGACAGTGGCCTTTCAACTTGCATCTTAAACGTGCTTGTGCGGCTTGTAGTGTAGAGCTCTTCTAAGTAGTCATACATCTGTCCATACTCCTTCGTGTAATTGCCATGCAGTTCCTTGAATACAATTAGCTTTGTTCTCCTGCATTGACTCAAAGTGATATTTACCCCAAGCTATTCCCTAACTAGCTTCTTCAACTGAGGTGCATTGATTTTAGGCATAGCAGAAATGAGAATCATGAAGTGTTTAGCTAAATAAGAACTTGACACTCTCTTATTCTCAAAAGTAATACTACAAATATGCTCATCCTTGTACTTTTTCAGATGGAATGATCCGGTGTTTTTGTCAAGAGCGCCATAAATTATCCTGTTACAATTGGTCTGGGCACACTTGGCTCTTACAAATCTAGTAGTGTTCTTGGTGTATTTAATCGCTCTTTGGTCGGCCACAGAATACCTCATAATTGCATCTTTAAAGTCAGCTGCATTCTCGAATGTCATGCCAACAACAAATAGAGGATTACCACATTTTCGATCATATGATAGAAACCTACTCTTCCTCCTTGAAATGACATCATCTTCCTCCTCTTCACTTGTATCATCGAAACATGAATGAAGACTTTCTTCTTCATCTGAATCATAATATTTTGTTTCATATCCAGAAGCATGCACAGTCAGAGGATTCGTTGCTAACTCTATTGGAGAATCAACTTCTAATTGGGAAGTACCAGCTATCACAATGTTGGTTCCAGTTTTCAACCTATGTCTAGCTGAAAATTTCTTTAAATTTCTCCTAGCATCAACCAATCCACAATCATTGTTGTCACTTGAATGTTCCGCATCCTCCAAGTGACATGCATAGTCATCATCACCACATCCCTATCCATATTACCAACATCAAGCCGATTCTAGTTTTCATCAATATCCATAATCATATTTTCGAAAAAATAACCACCCATACTATCCACGCTTTCCACATTCACATCATACAGATTTCCAATTTCCATCTCAACCCCCCTATAGCAGTAGTTATCTCTTTATCATCGACATGCTCAACATACAATTCCACATTTTCAAAATGTAGATAATGATATAAAAGATCTGTCACACTGGAGTTATCCCATAAATACCTAAGAGTTACCCCATCTTCAAGAGTACTACTTCCAGGAACTCCATAAAACAGTTTCTCTATTTTACGCCTGGTCAAAGCCTTAGCAGCTTCAGTTATATTACACAATGAACCATTATTTAAGTCTATTTCAACCATATCAACCCTTCCACCTACATATTCTAATGGTGATCCAACTTGAAATTTACCTCCAAAGTAAACAGTAACGTAAAACTTGTTGTTGTCGGCCATCTGACCTACAAGGGACGAAAAACAAGAAGACTTTCATTCATCACATTTTAAGTAGAAGATATTAATGACTATAGTCGTAAAAGGAAAGTAAAGGTAAACATACCACCCTAAACTAAAGGAGACGAATCACTCGTGCCTCGCGATCCACCGCTGATCTTGTCAATAGGTATTATAAAGAGGGGACCCAACCTCACAAGTCCCACAATTCCATCCAATATATGTATCTATTTGATCCTGGATAAAACATTACTTCCTGATGACAAGAACAAATCACTGGTCAGTAAAGGGTTAATAACTAGGCTTTGAACAAAAAACTAATCAATTCTCTTCTTTAATTGAATTGTGTTGGTCTCAAGCAAAACTGTTTTTTAGCTTTACCATAGCAAGTGAAGCCAGGAGGAAACTCGGCATGAGCCAGAAAGAGAGAGGACCATCTAATGGACTACTCTACAATGGAGGTATACTCAATAATAGATATGAATATTATACTGATCAGAACAGCAATTTGTCCCCGTAACATGCCATTCAAATCATTCAATATCAGCCAAAGAGTACTCCAAAACTGAGTGCCCATGAGTCCGTCGAATGTTGTTTCTTCTCAGTCACATTATCCGACGCTCAATATATTGACTAAAGACATGAATGGTCAGCTTATAGTGTTTTGCCGTAACAATTTCCCTAAGACAATCAAACGAAAGATTCAAACTTTTCAAGAAACATAATCTTTTCTTTTGAACAAGAGAACAATCGCATCCCATAGAGAGAGAGAGAGAGGGGGGGGGGAGGAGGGAGGAAGTTACAATCGCACCTTAGGCTTTTAGGGTATCGAACAGAAGTCGATGATAATCTTCTTCAATCACACATGCGAGCACCACCTTGAATCTGACGTCTGAGCTCAACTTTGACCTCAATCGCGCACGAGCACCCTCGCCTCAGTGGTGCGAGCTCGATTTCGACCTCAATCGTGCGCGTGAGCACCCTCGCCTTAGTGGTGCGAGCTCGATTTCGATCTCAATCGCGCGCACGAGCACCCTCGCCTCAGTGGTCTTCTTCCTCACTCGATCTTCTCTCTCGAATGGACAATGGTCGTCCTCCATCGATCTTCTCGCCTTAGTTGTCTTCGATAGAGAGAGTGGCTTTAGGGTTTGGAAGGGATGTCGTTTTGGGTGGTAGAGAGAAAAAAAGAGGAGTATCATATACGACGTCGTTTTTGCTGACGTGGTCTGTTGAGTAAGCAAATTTTACACGTAAGAGAGAGAAATAGTTTAAAAAATGCCATGTCAGCTAACTCCGTCTTGCCATGTCAGCTTCAGATAACGGAAGGACTTAATTTAAACAATTAGACAAGTTTTAGGACTCAAACGCATTAAGATGACAAGTTTTAGGACTTGTGCTGAACATATCCCTAATTTTTCGTGTCATTTATTGAAGTCTCCAAAATATACTTTCTCAACAATTATCGCCAAAATAATCCAATTATATCAGTTAATCAGATTGCGCGAAATTCAGGTCATCATAACTTCAATCCATAATAAGAATTAAAAAAAGAAAAAAGAAGAAAAAGAATGGGTTTTAACTAGGGACAAAGTTTATACTGATTTCAATGGATGGAACAGGTTAATTTCATTTCCCATTGCCTCTGGCGTGGCCCCAAAAGTGACCTATTTCGGCCATCCCTTTTGTCCCACGACCCAGACTCATTTATCATCCTAGAGGGTTTCTTACATATGCGAGAGAGAGAGAGAGAGAGAGAGAGAGAGAGAGAGAGAGAGAGAGAGAGAGAGAGATGCTAAATGTAAACATCATTTGACATTCTCGACATTTGCAGAGACATTTGCAGGTGTGGGTGGTGGAGAGACTTCGGGAGGTGGAGTTGGAAGCAGAGTCAGGGCAAGAATGCCGCTCGCAGCCGCCGCAACCGCTCCGACCACGAACGCCGGCAAGTTTCCTCCCCCGAGGAGTTCATCGAATGGTCCGCTCGTCACCGATATCAGCATCTGTCGAGCAACTCAAAGACAAGCAATCCAATCATTCCTAGTAGTAACTGAAGTACTCTGTTGTCTTTGAATTCCAACATAGCGAGTTCAAAACGAAGTTGGGTTCCCATGGAGAAATTATTAGATTTCAAGTTCTTCACAAGGATGGTGTCCACTGTCCTATACATGAAGTTGGGTTCTTCCAACTAGTGATACTGGGGAACTTCAAAGTTCAAACCATACCTGTGGCATCACAATGGCGAGATTTAGCACCCCCAAAGATAGCCCTGAAATCATTCACCATATGTCAACTTCCCTATCAGATTCAAAGCATGTATGACTTAGGATTATTTATAATCGGGTCACAGCGCACGCTTCTGTACCTTGACCTGTGCCGGAAGCATTGGAGAATATAGATGCCAGAGCAAAAGGAACGCTGCAAGTGACCTGCAATTTCAAAACCGCCGCGGATCCTTGATTAGGCTCGATCGGATTGTGCCATCGCCGATATCTGGGCTATCTAGCTAGAGAAGCCTAGACCGGCTTGAGATTTGTGCATGATATTTGTGCGAGTTCAGGCAACAAGTTAGACCCGACCCGGTTTGATCCGGCTGTGCGTGGTAGTTTTCGTGCTCAGAGTTCGAGTGTGAAATCCCATGAAATGTCTAAGATCTAGCTTTTAAAGGGTTACATATTCTGTAGAGTGATCGATCGTCTATCTAGTGGGTACTTACCTATCCTCTTATTCTTTTCTGGCACACGCTTCAAATTTTAGTTACTAATGAGTAATGACGGTACATGCTATGATTATTTCTTGTCCAATTGATCCAACTGATGTAAAGGGCAAGAAAAGAATTAAGAAGATGAAACAACTTACAGCGAGCGGAATGCCCATCACTGCGAAAAGCACCAATGCAGCAATCTTCACCCTGACCGCCGGAGGCAAGGCTTCGCTAATCGAGCACGGAGGCAAGGCTTCGCCATGCAAGACGCTGCTGCCGCCACCTCCGGCCATGTCGGGCGCGAACGTCCGCTGCCTCTCGGCCAGCTTGGCGACCAAAATGGTCAAGCACAAGCACAGGGCCAACAGGAAATTCACCAACCCCCAGAGCCTCTTCACACCGCCAGCCCCGCGCGCCAAGTGCTCGATGGCCAGCGACATCAACCCCGCAACGACGGAGTTCAGCATCAACCCCAGCGCGCCAGCCCTCACCCCCATCCCGTACAACCGCCCCTCGTTGACCGTCCCTCCATAGATTTCCCGTCCCATCCAATCCGTGTCGAACAGCAGGAAAGGAAACCATGCGATCCAGTTGAGGCACGTCACGATGAGTAGTGTCCACATTGGCCTCTTCATGCTTCGCAGCGCCCCGAATATCTCCTTTAGGAACGGCCCGCGACGCCGCTCACTGCCTGCCGGCTCGCTGGCCGTGTCGGCGTGGAGCTCCGACAAGGGGGGATCGTGGACGGTGGCGAGGGCGAGGGCGGTGAGGGAAAGGAGGAGGGCGATGGAGACGAGGAAGCAAGTTTTGAGGTTGGCGCAGTAAACGTCGCAGGCGGTGGTCTTGGTGAAAGGGAGGAGGTGGTGGAGGTTGGGGTAGGAGCCAGCGGCGTAGCCGAGGATGTTGCCGACCGCCATGAAGAAGGAGAACAAGGCGTTGGCCGCCCGGGTCTTCTTCTGGCTGCCCGCCGAGAGGTCGGCCAACAGCGCTCGGCATGGTCCCTGTCGATCAGTTAACGCTATTAGTTTATTTTGAAAAATGGTCTTATTAAGAAGTGCTTCGTGAAGCATACATATTATATGAGAAAATACTTTGACTTGTCAGCACGATTCAGGCTTCTTCAAGGACCTTGACATAATATCAGGGGATCCATAGCATCCCTACTCTCCATAGAGGGGGAATTCAAATGGAGGGTGGGGATGTGTGTATGTCACGTGACATACATGCAGGAAATTCCGATCCGTTTCTTCATGGCTCAAGTATATGTTTCACATTTCTGATTTACAAAATATGATGTTCACGTGAAGACATTTATAATTGAAGATGTGGAAGGAGGAGGAGGCGTAATCACTGTTCACCTGCAACAGGTTGTTGGCCACGTCGAGGATCCAAAACCCGAGGACGAACACCGTGATGGCGCCGGGCTTCAGGGTCCGGTTGCGGGAGTCGCCGAAGAGGTGACCGAGGTCGGCGGCGTAGCCGATGAGGAGGACAGCGAGGGCGACGAGGGAGGCGCCGCCGGCGATGAAGGGGCGGCGGCGGCCGAAGCGGGAGGTGTAGCGGTCGCTGTGGTAGCCGGCGACGGGCTGGACGATCATGCCGGAGATGGGCCCGCACAGCCAGATGAAGGCGGCCCACTTGTGGCGGATGCCGAGCAGCTGCACGTACGGCGTCAGCAGCGACAGCTGCAGCGCCCACCCGAACTGCACCCCGGCCGCGATGGCCGCCACCGTGACCATCTTCCTCATCGGGCTGGGACGCCGCCCCCGCGGCTGCTGCTGCGGCTGCTCCTCTTTGTTCGCTGCTTCCACCTCCATTGTCTCTTACGATTCTCTCTCTCTCTCTCTAAACCTTTCTTCCTCGCTTTCTTCACTCCCTTTGCGTTGCTTGGCTCTGCTTGCATGGGGGTTGGGGGGTTTTTATAGGGGGAGGCAGGGGGAGGGGGAGGGGGGGTGGAGCCGACCGGCAACCGGCGTCAAACCCTTTTACCTTCTTCCCTCAGCCTTATCCAGAATGTTATCTTGGCTCTTTTTACTGGGGGTTTTCGAAATGATGCTCCGTTGCAGAAGTCGCGTGTCTGGTCTCACCGAGTACGACGTTGTCTTGACAGGTGTGGAGGTGAAATGAAGCTGCTCTTCCAAGTGTAAGAGGATCGCCATTAATGAAACGATACTCCAGTCAAGCTCTCTCTCTCTCTCTCTCTCTCTACCAAAACTCACCCCCATTAATAACTCCTGCTGCTCGTGATAAGGTATAAGGATAAGGCATACTTCAATGCGCTCGTCCCTTTCGGCTTATCAAAAGAGGGAAAAAGAGAGAGGGGGGCAAAATTTGACATTGGGAAGATTAAATGATATTACGTCAGAAGTAGAGAGGGTGAAATAAGGCAAAGTTTAGCCTAAAGTTTACGCACATGGCCACATTGCACGAAGTTTGTTACACCCCGATTTTTGTGTCCAACACATAAATCTCTACATCTACGTGGGTATTTTGTCATAGATATGTATGCTTCTTCATAAGAAACTTCATGAATAACTTGGCAATTTCTTATGGAGGAAAGTCAGGTTTCAGGTGTTGGAAGCGCGCAGCGGAAGTCCGATACTTTTTTGTCGAGGAGATCGTCAAGATGGGGCCCAAGTCCGAGCCTGTTAATGTATCCAGTTGGACCCACCTTCACTTAAAAACTTAAGCCAATGAGTTATGAGCCAATTTTGGTATATTAACTAGCTCAGTACCACATCAATTCTCCTATGTGGGATTTCTCTAACACAACTTACACATGCATCCTAACAATCTCCCCCTCATGTGTGAGCTCCAGTGTTAGGTTTACTCCCCCTTAATCCAAGTATCATTCCACACTAACATATCTCAACTTGAATCTCCATCAACGCCCATCGAGCCCGTTGCTACACCACAACGTCCACCGGCCCGGAAACCGCGTTAACTCCATCTCAATCTCAATCTCCATCAACGCCCATCGAGCCCGCATTGCTACACCATAGAGACCACCGGCCCGAAAATTGCGTTGGCACCAGATTCCTTCTTGAGACGCAATTACTAGATTCCTTCTTGAGATATTCACCGGAACAGATTGGGGCCCACTAATCAACCATCGGCTCTGATACCATTTGTTGGGAGTGCGAATCTTTGAAGAGAAGAAAAAATAGAGAAGAAAAAGACAGGAGAATTTTTTACGTGGAAAAACCATTCTAAATCAGAAAGGGAAAAAATCACGGTGCCGCACTAGGCAATCTCTCCACTATCAGTTTTTAGCGTTACGGATACAAAAGATATCGCCCCAATATATAACAGGAGTTTAGGGCATACAAAGTTGAGAAGTAAATTACAAGTATGCCATGTAGAATATCTACGCAATATCTATGCCTAATATTATTTTTTATTTTTCTTTATCAGACCCCACAAAATCCATCAATCCGGTGTTTCATTCAAGGACAAAGCATGTTGAGTTGAAGTATCATCATATCCGTGAGTTGATAGATGATGGGACATTGTAATTGAAGAAGATTCTTGGTGCAGAAAATCTAGCAGACATGTTAACAAATGTTGTCACCATTGAGAAACTGAGGCTGTGCATTTCCTCAGTTGGCCTCCATGGATAGTGATGAGGAGGGCCGCCGCACTAGGACAATTTCGGTTACAAAGATGAATGAAGACTATGAAAGATTATTGCCGTGTTGAAAATTAGCCTCCAAGTGGGAGATTGATGGATTTTGTGGAGTCTGATAAAGAAAAATAAAAATAAATATCAAGCGTAGATATTCTACGTGGCATACTTGTAATTTACTTCTCAATTTTGTATGCCCTAGATTCCTGTTATATATTGGGGTAATATCTTTTGTATTTGTAACGCTGAAAACTGATAGTGGAGAGATTGCCTAGTGCAGCACCGTGATTTTTTCCCTTTCTGATTTAGAAGGATTTTTCCACGTAAAAATTCTCGTGTCTTATTCTTCTCTATTTTTTTTTCTTCTCTTCAAAGATTCGCGTTCCTTACATCAGAGAGCCGCAAAAACTTTTCCTGAACCGGTTACTTAATAGGTCCTCGTTGCGGCGCTCTCTTTGACATTTTCCTCCCTGATTCTAGTCATATTCATAAGCTCTAAACGGCTGCATGAAAAATTTGAGATACATAACCACTCGGTATTTGGTTTGCCGTGACGCAATTCCATGGGAACGCGTCAAGAAATCTCGGTACAAAAATTGCAGGCGGCTCTAATTTTATCTTGAGGGATTAAGGCCGTCACGGAGCATAATGTGTTCCACGCAAGCTCATCGCATCCCGGCCAAGATCACGTACGATCACTTACTGAAATCAACCGCGGTAAATATGTTGGCGTGAGCTGTATTTCCGTTAAATTAGGCAGTTTTTCCCTGTATTATAGTCTTTCCTGATTTATTGATATGCTAGGGTTAGCACATATATTGTATAATGCTGTAAAGATTCATATTGAATATAGAGGAAAATATATTTCTTCATGGTATCAGAGCCCTAGGGTTTGATCCTTAGGGTACTGTACGTCAATCACCGACTACGTCAATCACAACGTCGCCGTCTCACGCCGGTCGACTTCGTCCCATTCGAGCAATTGTGAAAACTGACCAAGCGGATGCTAGTGCCTCTGCTACTGCCATTTTGGCAGACCTGACCGCTGCGATGAAGCAGCTCTTGACCCAGCAGGCCGCACCGCCGCGCGTTGAAGCTCCTGCTGCATCGATTGCTGTCAAGCTTGATGGCAAAAATTATGGCGTCTGGTCCCAGGTTGTTGAGATGTATGTCTCGGGCAAAGACAAACTGGGCTATTTGAACGGTGATTCTCCTGAGCCCCTTCCGACTGATCCATTTTTTCGACAATGGAAGACCGATGATTCAACGGTGAAAGGTTGGCTTATCAATTCTATGGACCCAGCCTTGATACCAAATTTTATTCGATTTCCTACTGCCAAAGCCGTCTGGGATGCTGTGGCAACGACTTTTTTTGATGGATCTGACACCTCCCAAATCTATGATCTTAAGAGGCAGGTTTCTCGATTGAAGCAAGGCGGTGGACCCATCGAGAAATATTACAATGATCTTCAAGGGCTCTGGCGTGAGATTGATTTCCGACGTCCTAATCCTATGCAATTTCCGGTCGATATTCAGAGGTACAATGCTATTGTCCATGAAGATCGAGTTTATACTTTTTTGGATGGTCTCGATGACCGCCTGGACAATGTTCGTGCTGATGTTCTGAAGATGGATCCATTCCCCACTATTGAGCAAGCCTACGCACGCGTCCGCAGGGAAGATGTGCGCCAAACCGTGATGTTGACCAATGCTGATGGCTTTCCTACGGGTGCTGCAATGGTCTCACGGGGAAATCGAGGAGACTCATCTCTACAGATGATGGCTGGCAATTCGGCGGGTAGAGGTGGGCGCTCTCGATCTTCTGTCAAGGCCAAGTCTCAGGTGTTTAGCGGCTGTTCTCATTGTGGAAATTCCAAACACACTAGGGACACTTGTTTTAAGCTACATGGATTTCCAGATTGGTAGGACGATTTTCAAGCGAAGAAGAAGAAATCTGAAGCAGAACTGGGCAAGAGTACAGGGCAAGCATCATTGGTGACTGTGAGTTCATCTCTTTCCTTAGTCCCGATGGTATCTTCAGCTAATACTTCCAATCTTCCTCATGAAGGTAATTGTGGTTCTGGTTTTATCATTACTCGTCATGGTGGAAACAATGGATGGATTATCGACTCAGGCGCTACCGATCACATGACACCTCACCTCGATGACCTAGTCAAACGTACCTCACCACGACGAGACAGTGTGTATAATGCTAATGGAAATTGCCATCCAATCACCGGGGCTGGGAGTGTGGCTCTCACGCCCTCTCTTTCTTTATCTCATACATTACTTGTGCCATCTTTGTCCAACCGTTTATTGTCTATTGGACAAATTACTGATGAGCTGAATTGTTGTGTTCTTATGTACCTGAATTTCTGTTTGTTTCAGGACATTCTCACGAAGGAGATTATTGGGCGTGGTACTAAGAAGGAAGAGCTATACATTGTGGATGATCTAAGCTTTGGATGTGCATATCACACTCCTAGTCAGTCTGTTAGTAAGGAGAATGATGTTTGGTTGTGGCATCGTCGGTTGGGACACCCATCATTTAGATATTTGAAGTATTTATTTCCTGAGTTGTTTCGTGGTTTATCAGATTCTGTTTTTCAATGTGACACATGCATTATGGCAAAGAGTCATCGTGTTTCTTTTCCTTTGAGCTCTAATAAAAGTAGTAGGCATTTTTGTCTGGTTCATTCTGATGTGTGGGGTGCATCTCCAATTACTACAATGGCTGGAATGAGATGGTTTATAACCTTTGTTGATGACTGCACACGTATGACGTGGTTGTATCTGATGAAGCATAAAGATGGGGCCTCTACCATATTTCGCATGTTTCATAAAATGGTTGCTACTCAATTTGGAGCTCGTATTCAGATTCTCCGCACGGACAATGGTGGAGAATATATCAATCAACACCTTACCTCTTATTTTAAGGAACATGGTCTCATCCATGAGACCTCTTGCCCTCAAACCCCTCAGCAGAATGGTGTGGCCGAACGAAAGAACCGCCACATTCTAGAGACGGCAAGAGCTCTTCTTGTCGGCGAAAATGTTCCAAGAAGGTTCTAGGATGCAGCGGTAATCACAGCCGTTCACCTGATGAATCGTATGCCCTCTCGCGTGTTGCAATTTCAAACTACATTACAAACTCTATCTCAGTTTATGCCTCTCCCTTCAGTCTTGATAATACCTCCTAAAGTGTTTGGGTGTGTGGCTTTTGTGCATCTTCACAAGAACTAACGCACCAAACTTGACCCATGTGTAGTAAGATGTATATTTGTTGGCTATGGAGTTCATCAAAAAAGGTATCGCTGCTATGATCCGAAGACCAAGAAGACACATGTCACCATGGACGTGACTTTTCTGGAGTCCGAGTCTTATTTTTCTCCACCCCAATGTTCCTTTCAGGGGGAGAATTACAGTGAAAGGACAAATTGGTGGGATATTGGCATGGAGGGTGCGGAGTCAGGAGGACATATGGAGTCCGGGGTGCGATTGGGTGGGGCTGGACCATTAACCAGCTCACAAAAAGTTTCAATTATGCAGTTTAATGAGGGGAAAGGTGCACTGACAGAAGATGAAGGGGAGGGTGTTCGTTTTTAGCTGAAAGTGGGGATGATCAGCAGCCTATATCTACATCTAATGAGCGAGATCAGCCTGCTCCTTCGCAAATTGCCCCTTCTTCAGTACCCGACCACTCTCCTGAGAATGATCCTGAGGTAAGCTCTCTTTCTGATCTTGAGGTTTCTGATGATTCTGATTTGGTTGTTAGATATAAACTCCCTGACAGGCATAATCGAGGCAAGCCTCCTAGTCGGTATTCACCGGATGTAGAGGAACGAAGGTCTAAATATCCCATTGCCGATTTTGTGTCAACAAGAAGATTGTCGAAATTTTGCAAGGCTTTTGTGTCAAATGTATCAACTGTTCAAATTCCGAATAGGGTAGGAGAGGCCTTGAAGGATCCAAAATGGGTCCAAGCTATGAAGGAGGAGATGGAAGCACTAGAAAAGAATCAAACTTGGAGACTTGTAGAGTTGCCAAAAGGAAAGAAAGCCGTAGGGTGTAAGTGGGTGTTTACCATTAAACACAAGGCAGATGGAACCATTGAGAGATACAAGGCTCGATTGGTCGCAAAAGGATACACACAGACTTATGGTGTGGACTATAAGGAGACTTTCTCTCCAGTTGCAAAATTAAATACCGTGCGGGTTTTGCTATCGCTTGCTGCAAATCTGGATTGGCCATTGCATCAGTTTGATGTAAAGAATGCATTTCTTCATGGAGATTTGAATGAAGAGATTTACATTGAGATTCCACCTGGATATAGGTGTGTTAATAAGCCAAATGTTGTTTGTAGACTGAAGAGGTCGTTATATGGTTTGAAGCAATCACCTCGTGCCTGATTTGGTCGGTTTAACTCAGCCATGAGAAAGCATGGTTATTCCCAGAGCAATTCAGATCACACTTTATTTTTGAAGCGAAGCCAAGGTAAGCTGACTGTCCTGATCATATATGTTGATGATATGATCATAACAGGAGACGATATTGAAGAAATTTTGAGGCTTCAAGAGAAGTTGGCAGAAGAGTTTGAGATGAAGAACTTGGGAGGACTAAAGTATTTCTTGGGTATTGAGGTAACTAGGTCTAAGGAAGGAATTTTCTTATCACAGAGTAAATACGTACTTGATTTGTTGGCTGAAGTAGGAATGTTAGACTGTAAGCCTGCTGATACTCCTATGGTACAGAATCATAAACTTGGAGAGTATTCTGATCAAGTGCCGACTAATAAGGAGAGATATCAAAGATTAGTAAGAAGATTAATTTATTTGTCTCACACTCGCCTAGACATTGCTTATGCAGTAAGTGTTGTGAGTCAATTTATGCATGCTCCTAGTGAAGAACATATGAATGCAGTATATCGTATCCTTCGATATTTAAAGTCAGCTCCAGGGAGGGGGATAATTTTTGCAAAGAATGGTCACCTTGTAGTGGAAGGATATACAGATGCAGACTGGGCAGGGAACGTAACAGATAGAAGGTCGACGTCAGGTTATCTCACATTTGTAGGAGGTAACTTGGTCACGTGGAGGAGCAAGAAGCAAAAAGTTGTGGCTCTGTCCAGTGCCGAGGCAGAATTCAGAGGAGTAGCGAAGGGGTTGTATGAGTTATTGTGGCTTAAATGACTATTTTCCGAACTTGGGTATCCACCGGAGTTTGGGATGAAGTTGTTTTGTGATAATAAAGCTGTTATAGCTATCTCTCACAATCCGGTTCAGCATGACCGAACTAAACATGTTGAGGTTGATAGACACTTTGTCAAGGAGAATTTAGATGCTAAAGTAATTCAGTTACCTTTTGTCAAATTTGAAGATCAATTAGCCGATGTATTGACCAAAGCTGTGTCAAGTCGAGCGTTTCAGAGCTCACTCATCAAGATGGGTATCGAAGACATCTTCTCACCCACTTGAGGGGGAGTGTTGGCGTGAGCTGTATTTCCGTTAAATTAGGCAATTTTTCCCTGTATTATAGTCTTTCCTGATTTATTGATATGCTAGGGTTATCACATATATTGTATATAAGGTCGATTGTAATGCTGTAAAGATTCATATTGAATATAGAGGAAAATATATTTCTTCAAAATACACAAAGAGGAATCGCACGCATCCGATGCATCTAAGTACTATGTTTTTCTTTTCCCTTCAGGAAAAGGGAGGACAAGGAGGGTGGCGAGGAAAATGCGGTAGGCAACAGAAAGAGGAGAGGAGAACTGCCAACCTTTCTCTCTCTCTCTCTCTCTCTCTCTCTCTCTCTCTCTCTCTCTCTTTCTCTCTCTCTCTCGGTTTCGTCAGTTCCCACCGCCCTTCCTCCTCTTTTGCAGGAGTAAGGAAGTAAAACTGATGCGAGCAGAGCTCGAGGTTGCTTCTTTCCGTGACGTCATTTCACCACGATTTTAGGGTTTTGCTAATGTTTTGGTGATGATCATTGATTAGCTTGGCCTTAAGCAAGCTCGGATCCATGCTAGATTGGAAAGAATGAACACTCTATTAGATTCAGATCGACTTCGTCGGGAGTTCACTGAAGTTTTTGATGCAGTTGGCGACCGGATTGTCGCATTTCGATTGTTGTCGCCCGATGGACTGAACATTTCGACGCGATTGATTAGAGCACGCAAGCTTTAATTAGCCTATTTGATGGTGAAAAAGGATCAAACTTGAACTATCGGTTGTCCCCCTTGCTAAATTTGGTGAATATGTGTGGACATTCGCCGTTATTCTCAGAATTACGGCGACAGTTAGCCTAGCGGCACTCAGAAAATAATGTGTTTTCGTGAACCTACGAGAGTTACGTCCGTAGATCCCGCGTGCAAATGACATTCCCTCGGCACGAACAAAACAATATGGTCCGTCAGTATCTTTTGAAAAACACAAGATTCAAACAATGCCGAATCGACAAACCAGCAATATCACGTCATGCCACCAAACCAAAGTATTAATCATCACATCATGACCGTATTTATGACCGTATTTTAGTCGAGCGTTAAACAAAACATTAGGTCAAGATCGAGGTCAAGGTCAACCTTGTGTCGGAGCTTGGCAATCGAGAGTCGTACGTACACTTTGTCCCGTTTCATCGTGGGTAAATGGCGCAAATGACTCCCGAGATTTGATCCGTTGTATAATGTGATACCTGAACTTTAGCTAAATGTGTAATGTCATCCACGAGCTTTTAACTCGTTGAATGCGATCCCTATACTTCTGGTACATTTTCAATTTTGTTCACATACCATAAGAAAATGTTTGATGTTATTCCTGAACTCAACATGAATATTTTCATACTGTTCATTGTTCAGGGATTGAATTGAACATGCACAAAAAATTCAGGAACCACATTTAATAAATTGAAAGTTCAAGGACTACATTGTACATAGGATTGAAGTTTATGAATCACATTGAACAAATTTAAATTTTAGGGACAACTTTGCACATCAAGCCAAAAGTTCAAGAATTATTTGCCTCGTTGTCCCTTTCATTATCCAATAATGGTTAATTTCCCTGCTACATATGCCAGGATACGAATTCCATCAATAATCTCATTATCGAGGGAAAACTTCACCTAGAATCATTGACTTTATGTACCCGATATGAACTCAAGAAACATGCATGGTGTATACATTGAAGCTAAAAAGAAGAAAGAGAAAAGGAGAGACTCTAGTCTCTAGCCATGCTTTTCTAGTCCTCTGCTGAATATCAGAATGTGTCTTCCACCGCCATGTCTCATGGCCGATTCTCATGGCCAAGTGACATAAGAAAGAAGAAATGCAGCGACGGTTCAGCTCATGGGCGGCAAAACAGACGAGAAGCCACTCCCTCAATTTGTGTTCCGAAACCGAACTCGTCCATGGTCGGGCGGTGACAGCCCAAACTGCAACAGATCCTCTCTCTCTCTCTCTCTCTAAAGCCATAACTGCTGCAACGTGATCCTCTCTCTTGGTTTTTCGGGAAATAAATTAGCAAATTTGAAATAGATTTTATCAGCCTGACAGTACTGTCATTATTTTTGACCCCACGATTTTCCAATTAATTAGTGTTTTATGCAAAACGCACAGTGATGATGTGTAAATCTACGATCAGAAATAATTGGCAGTACTGTCAAACTGTCAGGAAAGCATTTCCCAACTTTAATTTCTTCAATGAAACTTTGCAAAGTTTTTGTCCGGTTTATGCTCTGAGTGCTACACCTTCCTTTTATTTGTTCGTTTTTGGTGCTATAAACCTTCTCTTTCTGAAGTAATCTCTCTGAAAATTTATTTTATTTTTCCCTTGAAGTCAGATAAACTTAGTGAATTTGTACAATGAACATTTTAATCCTCTCATTCATTCAAAATTTTTAAAAGCTAGTTTTCTTTTTAAAAATTCCTGACATATATGAAAGCTTACTAAATTATATGATACACATCTAATGCAAGTATATAAGTCTATCAACCATTGACCCAAATCTATTGAATTTTATGTGGTGTTCGAATAAAGATTAGGCGTTATCACAAACATTTGACAAATGGCGGATTACTCACTAGTTGGAGTGGCCATATCTGTTATTTAATAAGATAAGATATTCGGAATGTGCCGTATTATTTACTAGATAATCAACATGTTCTGCTCTAATTTGATCATTCCGACATGATTGATTCTAGTAGGCTAGCTTTAATGGGCCTATTTAATTGTGAAATTAGCTTAACACAGTGTGGAACCCTGAACAAGAATTGCCTCTAGCAGTTGTAACTCATATCTTCGGAAATATATGTGTGTGTGTGTGTTCATAAATGGGTTAATACCACAAAATATGATCCCAATCTGGTACATCTGTGATAAATTTACCCCAAACTAATACACCCGCGATAAATTTACCATCCGTTAATTTTCGCTAAATTTTAACATCAAATTGCTGAGTTAGATGACATGTGGCAGTTGATAAGTGTACACATTTAGAGTTTTTACTCTATGTTTATCACAAATGTACTAGTTTATAATTTTCTGTAGTATTAACCCAATTTAACGGGAATCGATGGATGGTAAATTTGTCACAGGTGTATCAGTTTGAGATTTTTGCGATGAAAGAATTAATTTGGGGTAAATTTATCATAGGTATATCAGTTTGAGGTTTTTCGTGATATTAACCATTTATAAATTCAAATATTACATTGACATAAAACAAGCAGTATTCCAAATTTTTTTGGGGCGGGGGAGTTCTTTTATAGTAGCGTATCTATGTGAGGTGTGTCTGATTTTCTTTTTCTCGTTTAAAATGGGTGTAAAAAATTATTTGCACGTAACCGAAAATAAATTTTTAAGCAAAAAAATAAAATAAAATTGGCTAAGCTAAGACAAAAAGGATCAAACTTGAACTATCGTTGCCCCTCTTGATAAATTTGGAAAATATGGCCGGACATTTACCGTTATTCTGAGAATAACGATGACAGTGTCTATTGGCCTAGCGTTATGTCCGTAGATACCGCGTGCATCACGAGAGCGAGAGCACCATTCCCTTGGCACAAACAAGATAATCTAGTCGGTCATATCTTTAGAAAGAACGCAAGATTCAAACTATGACGAATCGAAAACCAACAATGTTGCGTCATGCCACCAAGTCAAAGCACCTATCACCGCATGACGTGACTATATGACTATTTTTTCAGTTGATCGCGGATATAAAACATTAGGTCAAGATCGAGGTCATGGTCAGGCCTTTGTCGGAGCTTGGCAATCGAGGGTCATACACCTGCGACGGGATCTCCTGCCCACTGTGGGCAGAGAGACTACTCATCTCTCACCGTTCCCCAAACATTTTCCCCCTATAAAAAGAGCCTAATTCCAAAAAAAACCCCAAACTTTGACGTTTGTCCCAAAAATATCCATAACTTTTTTTTGTCTCCTAAAAAACCATCAACTTTTGATTTTGTCCCAAAAAAACCTCAAACTTTGGTCTTTGTTGTTGACACCTAAATTTTGACTTTTCCTTTTAATCATTTATTTTGCATATAAAATCAGGAATTAAATTTTAGTTCCTACAAAAAATAACTAAATCATTTGTCATGTAGGATAGTTTATTTTATGCATTCATGCATTACATCTTGCATTGGACTGACGATGGAAGCGGACCCAAAATTTGACAAGTAATCGACATAGCATGAGAAATTTGGCTAAGGCATGGGGGTTGTGTCAAAATTCAAAGCGGGCTTGGATTTATTTTCATATTTAATTCAGCCCACTAAATTTTAATTCAAGAAAAGGCCATTAAATTAAAGTTTATTAATTGAAATAAGGCCAAAGCTTAGGCCCGCATTGTCAGGATTTGACCTACGCGTTTTCTATATAAACACATCTAGGTCACGTAACAATGGGGGCCACAAAAAATTCATATACGGCATTATTGAGAGAAAAAAATTTTGTTCGACGGCCAGAGGAGGGCAGAATTCGGGAGGCCATGGACGCGAACTCATGGAGGAATTTTGAGGCCACACTATCATAATACAGGGCAGAATTTTGAGAGCATAAAATAGAGAGGGATCGTGAAGACAACGGGGGGAGGAAACAAGGCCAAAGGAGAAAATTCATGAAGGAAAAGTGGAAGTGGTAGCTGTGATTTTAAAAAAATCACATGGAGACAAAAGGAGAGTCCATGCAGAAACATCCAAGAGAGGCACACATGAGGAGAAGTTTTCCTTTCTTCGTTTGTTTTCTTCTACTTTGATAATTAATTGTGCAATCCCTTCCGTAAAGGCTTTTTCTTTTGATCTTTATTTGCATTGTCCATGAAAGAGACAACTCAGGACTTTCAAGGCTCATTGAGAGAACGTGTACGAGAGAGGATAGGATGAGAAACGGGAGTCCTAGCTTGCACCTGATGCATAACGAAGCACCATCCTTCGCGGTCCCTTTCCATAGACGCTCGACGTCCTCCAGCAGCCGACGGTCCAGTACGAGCATGGCTGTACATCCGACGACCAGCTATACCTCGACGGCTGAAACTTCATCTACGAGTCTCCCCTGACAAGTATCCATGCTTTCCTCGATGACTGCCGCTCCATCAGCTCCATCTACGACGATGAATCTATGTCAATGGTTATGGATCACTTGTGGCGAAGATTGTGTCGAAGAGAATTAGACGGACAAGGCTGCTAGCATCCCCAGCTACGGTGCCTACATCCCGTAAAGACAAGTGTTCGGAGGCCCAAGGAAAGTAAAATTTTGCTTTGTTCTTGATCATCAATCCTTTTTTATTTGTCTAGCAAAACTACTTGGCAACCATCAAGGATTTCAAGGTGCCTGGCAATTCTCCACACATCCGCATTTTTTTTCCCTGATAGCATTCGGTGGTCAAATGGTTCAGCGAGTTTTTGGAGTCAAAAGGATACAAGACCAGCCTACGTTTGATTCTAGCATCTCCGTAGTGAGCCTGTTTGCATTGTTGAAATTGTCTCAAGTAGCTGTTCACAGAACACACACTACGTCTATGTGTCTCGTTTCTTTTCGCAGGTCTAATTGACAGTACGTACTGGGACTGTATGCAATCTCCCTGCTGCTAGTCAAGAGCTGGTTTTTCATGAGCCATAGTTGCAAACCGCCGGTTTCATCTAAGATCGGACCATTCTTCAAGTTTGGTGCGCAAATTTTGGAGCGAACTTCGATTTAGAAATTGCAGCTCGCACTATAAGGTAAAATTCTATCTTCGGATATCAAGATTACATTGTTTTCCTAATTTGACTTGTTTGAATTATTGGAGCATATCCATGAGGTTCTGATTGCTTAATTTGGATTATCGAAATTTGAAGCGAGTTGTGCATATCTCACATATATTTTTCGAAATTAGGGTTATCCGGAGATTTTAAGTAAGCCCGATGATATTGTGCATATTTGGCATATCTTGTGGATGATATTTGAGTAAATGGAATCTTGATGATATCTGGAGGATAATGGGCGTCTTGAATTTTGAATATATTTTCGGACTTTGGTCATTTTTTGGATATTCTGATTGGATTTTAGACACTTGATTTGAATTGTGAGATAATATGAATCTTGATCATTATTTTTAAAAGATTGAGCACAGTTTTTCAGAATATCAAATGGTCAAACTTGAATCTCTTCTCTAAAATCAGAACTTTTTGGATAAGATCGCATCCCGATTGAAAGTTTCAAACATATCTTTAAAATTTGCGGAATTATCTAAACATACTTTGAATATCTCAGGATGATAATTTTCCTAAATTAAAAAGATATGATCCTTGGTGGATAGGGGCTTATCCCCTTGACAATTTCGACCACCCTAGTGGTTCTCGAAAATTTTTAAATATTTGCACATTTTTAAACAAGCATGCCTATAATATATGCTCCCCTTGTGCCTATGTCCCTTCAGAAAATTAAATCATATACCTTACTCATGATCTTATGAGGTGGGATGATGGTTTAGTATAAGACTTCGTATTCTTTCCCTCTGGCAAGAGGGACGTTGTCGTCTTATACATATACTCGCATACTGACTCGAATCTTCGAGAATGTAGCGTTAAAAATTCTACTCTAATCCGAATCTTCGGAAATGAGTGAATTATCGGAAATTCGGATATCAAGGTATATTATGGGCATTCTTGTTTAATTTTGTTCAAATCTTTTTTTAAGAAATTCGAAAATCCAAAAAAATAATAAAATCGAAAACACAAAAAAGAAAACATTTCAAGTCCCATAAACCGATCAGAAATGGCATTTTCATGAAATTGGTACCGAAAGGGCATTAATTAATTTTTAATTAATGTAACCAAGTCCCCGAACTCGTTATCTCTGGTTCGTAGAAATAAAATAGTTCTCCCGCTATTTTATTTAGGTTTCTAATCTACCTACCAAGAAAAGATTAGTGGCGGCTCCTAAATTTAAAAAAAAAATCATTTCGATGAATCCTAAGTTGCGAATTGGTAGGGCTTGGGAGAGTCCGCATTAGGTTAGTTAATTCATCTAATTAACCTAATAATTCATTAGCCTACCAATTTTTTTTAGGTCGCGACATTTGTCCCAAAAATATCCACAACTTTTTTTGTCTCATAAAAAACCTCCAACTTTTGATTTTGTCCCAAATTTACCATAGTTATTAAAAAAAAAAAGAATGTTTCGCGCCCAGTTGAACAGAACCCATGATTGTTCGACAAAGATCAAAATGTACTTCCAATTGTTTCAAGGAAAAATGTTTGACACATTGCAGCCGCATTAATTTATTTTGAGACATTATTGAGTTACCCGAGATTCTCATAAAAATTTAAGTGGGAACAAGATATTAACAAATCTTTTTCTTATACTTCGAATCTTTACCGAAACGATGATCACAAGAAAGCATTGGAGGCAGCAGCTTTTCGTCATAGAGGCATGGTCGACAGCAGCTTGTTGTCACAGATGCAAGGTCGACACGATGGTCCTCGGTGGAAGGCTCGATTGGCATCGAGGACTATCAACGGGTAAAGAGCCGATGACGAGGGTTGCTATTGTCTCGGGATAAGGCTACACCATCAAGCGACGGTTGAGAATCACTTGGAGTTTCGACAGAAGCTAAACGGCCAATGTCGGGTCGTCGGGAATTCTACGAGATGGGTTTTGAGGGTTTTTTTGTGATCGGACTAGTAGATTTGGGACAAATTCAAAAGTTGAAGGTTTTTTAGGGGACAAAAAAAAAAGTTATGGATATTTTTGGGACAAATACCAAAGTTTGAGGTATTTTTGGGATTGGATTGGTAGATTTGGGACAAAATCAAAAGTTGAAGGTTTTTTATGAGACAAAAAAAAGTTATGGATATTTTTGGGACAAAGGCTAAAGTTTGAGGTTTTTTTTGGGATTGGGCCCTATAAAAAGGGGGAAAAAATTCTGGGGAACGGCCCAGATCTGTGGTCTCCCTGCCCACGTGGGCAGGGGATCCGGATTCCATACACCTTGCCCCATTTATCATTTCCAACAATGGGTGTGTAAGGATTGCTCTACTCTCGCAGTTAACCGATTGATTGTCCTAAAAGTAAAAGCCTTTCCATATTATCGATTCCGAGATGCAATTTCCATCAACAATCTTAGTATCGAGGAAAAAGTTCACATGAAATTATAAAAATTTATGTAGAGAACACCATCGACACCCCTTATTTGATTTACAATCAGTGCAACTGCGTATCTAAGTCTTGCACAACAATATTTGAGCGATTGTGAAAATAACTAGATAGCCCATAAATTCTTGAAGGATTGGATCCCCAAAACAATTGTTATTTGTCCTTTTTTGTAGCCCATAATGGGTTGCTAATCTCAGAGCGAATTAAGATCAGTCACATAGTCATTTCTCATTTAAGAATTCTACATTTTTTTCTCCTTTTTTTTTTCTGGTAAAGTTTTAGGATTCTGAGTATGTGAGATTCTGAGTATGTGAACTCAAGAGACATGCATGGCATAGACGTTGAAACTAAAAAGGAGAAACTCTAGCTATGCTTTTCTAGTCGTCTGCTAATATCCGAACACGTCTTCCCGGGTCTCATGGCGAGTGACCTAAGAAAGAAGAAACGCAGCGAAGGTTTGGCTCGTGGGCGGCGAAACCGACAGCAAACTAACCCTCAGTTTGAGTTCCGAAAACAACGCATCCATCGCTCGGGCGGCAAGAGCCATAACCGAGCATCCACGGCTGGGCGGTGACAGGCTGACAGCCAAAACTGCAACAGATCCTCTCTCTCCCTCTCTCTCTCTCTCTCTCTCTCTGAAGCCATAACTGCTGCAACATGTAGTTCGTGAAAGAATCACGATTGAGAAGAGGTGGTCGCCATTCCTCTCAAAGTACAAAGCATGAGAGATTCGCGACCATCGCGATGTGCTGTTCGATTACTATGAAATTAGGTCAAGCTATTTACAAGGAGTTTGGACTCGACTCATTGGTTATTCGTGAACGTCTAGTCTAATTTGTAGTCGAACTCAGAACAATTTGAGTTTCTTTTGAGTGAAGCTCGAGGTTGCCAATGCTTAACTCAAGGGGAAATCTGAGCTAAAAAAGATGTTATGAACCCATTTTTCTTCCCCTTTTATAATGGGTAATACTAGATTACATATGAAAATTAGTTTGCCAAGGGATGAGATAGATTTGTTGACATTGAACGTGGCTTGAAATTAGACCTCACATGTTCAAATGATAACAATTTCATGTCATTAAGGGAGAAATAGAACATGGTTATGTTGAGAAAATTTGATTGCTGACGAAGATAGAGCAGTAATTTGTAGTTGTTTGATGCTTTGATATGTGATGACAATTACTATTTTTAGGGAAAATTTCAAAAAAGAGCCCGAAGTCCTCTCATTTTCTCAAGTAAGGACCCCAAGTGAAACTTGTTTCAAATAAAGGCCTAAAGTGAAATAATATACTTCAAATAAGAGCATAAAGTGGACATATAGTTTCAAAAAAAGGGCCTGACCTAAAGGGCATTTTCGTCATTTCTCATTTTGATTATTTATTTATTTATTTTCTCTATTTCCTTTTTTATGATTTTTTAAATTGGAAAAAAAATGAAAAAAAATAGCCACACCAATGGGAGGGCAGCCCCTCCCACCTATGGCAGCCTAGGTTACACCGACACCGACACCGACACGACACGTCATTTCTAAAAAAAATAGAAAAATTCGACACGTCGGGGACACGTTATATTAAATATATTTTTTAAATATAAAAAAAATAAATAAAGCCGAAATTAGTATTATATGCACTAATTCAAATAGTAGATGGCAAACTTTCACTTATGTCAACAATTTGACAAACTCAAGAATTGTAAAAAACATAAAGATATTATATTCTAAAAAACTCAATGGTAAGTTAAAAGTATGGTACCATCAAAGGATACCAAACGAGATTAGAATGTTTTATCTTTCATAAAAGATCTAAAAGTTAGCATTGCCGAATAGTTAAGGCTAAATTTTTAGAAGACGAGTCAGTCCCACAACTTAAAAAGAAGGAAAGGGAAAAGCATCGACGGGATCTAGGGGTGTGCAAACTGGACCGGACCGGCCCGAGACAGGCCCGGACCGGCCGGGTTGGTCCGATCCTTGAAGTGGACGGTCCGGTCCCCGGTCCCAATAAATGGAACCGATGATTGGGCAGTCCGGTTCTCGGGTTCTTGTGTCAAGACCGGCCCGGCCCGGACCGTCAATAATATATATATATATATATATATATATATATATATATATATATATATGATATAAATATATATAATGACGTATAGGTTGTTTGTTGAGGCGCAGTGTGCAAGTGTTGTTCATCGCACAGGGTTGGTGCAATCACTCATTCACAACATAGGTACACCTTGGAACATGTATAAAACAAAAATTATCATTTATATTTGCTGCACTTGATGCCAACATCAAAAGCATTGGATTTGAAGATTAAGTAAAGTTTGGACTTTTTGCGGTGCTCTGCTGTCTACTCATTTGTTGAGGATGAGGAATACGACATCATTGGCCACAGCTATCATGCTCTTCTGTGAGAAAATATGGCCACAGGGGAGTTGTAGCTTCACAAATATGTCACGAGTTTTTCTCATAGCTTCATTTGATTTTTTTTAAAAAAAATTTAACGTAGTAGTAGGCTTTATAGCGGTTGGGCCAGGACCGGGACGAGACCGGACCGCCGATCCTGGTCCCGGTCCAGTCCTTGGTCCCGAAATTATGGGGACCGGACTATTGGTCCGGTCCTCGGGTTCATGCCGAGACCGGAACGGCCTGGACCATGCACACCCCTAACGGGGTCGCAATTCTATGATATATAGGGTTCCAAAGTCCAAACTGTCGATATTAAGTTTTTTCCACTTTTTTAAGGAGTTTCACGTGTCCGACACACCGAACATGGCTGTCGACCGCGTTGACCAAGTGTCGAAATGCCGACACGAGATCAACGCGATCGACACGGGTGTCGGGAGGTGTCGGACGGGTGCCGGTGTCGGACACGGTGTCGGACACGACACTCTCACCTAGGAGGAGTGTCGGTGCAACCTAGGTGACAGCCGGTCCACCGCTAGTGGAGGGTCAGCGAGGGCCAAGGTCGGGCCCTATCTCAAATCTGAGCGAGAGTCGCTGCCCTTCCCCTGGTTAGGGTGGGGGCCGGTGACCCCCTGCCCAAATCAGGGAGAGGGCTCGACCCTCTCCTTGTTTTGCGAAGGCCAACTGGCCCTCACCTCTGGTCAGCGGGGTCGCCGGCGACCCTGCTGGCCTTCAACGCGCCTCGCCCCAGCGGTGAGGCGGCGGCCAAAGGCGAGAGGGGCGACCCCGCTGGCCTTCACCGGCCTCGCCCCAGCGGTGAGGCAGCGGCCAAAGGCGAGAGGGACAGCCTTCCTCCTTTGTATGTTTTTTTAATCTTTTGTTAAATTAAAAAAAACATAAAAAAGAAAAAAAAATCAAATATAGAAAAAGATCGACATGCCCTTGAAATCATGCCCTTTTTGGAAATTTCATGGCCACTCCAAGTTCTTATTTGAAACAACGTTCACTTCAGATCCTTATTTGAAAAAAAAAAAAGGACACGTGAGGCTCTTATTTGAAACAAGATTTACTTTGAGCCCTTATTTGAGAAAATGAGAGGATTTCGAACCTTTTTTTAGAATTTTCCCTTATTTTTAGAGAATATGATAGCTCTTAACCAAAAAGAGAAATGATGAAGGGCGGGTAGTCTACTGTGAGAGTAACGATCTGTTTCTGGCTATGAATTTCTTCAAGAAAACCTATAAACATTTTTGTGTAGTTTCCTCTCTCAGCTCTACACCTTTTATTTGTTCGCTTTTGGAGATATAATGTAACGCCCGAAATCCCGACTCCTGTAAATAGTGTAATCCAGACGATAGTGTGAATATGAATTTCATTTTGGTCGCGCAAAGTATACTTCGTGGATTTAGAAATTTGAAATTTAAAGATTTTCAATAATCATCGATCGAATCGAGTTGGATTTTTATCGGTTTGTCGATTCGCCTTAGGATTTGAATTTTCGAGTCGAAGCCTCGCCGTAGCCAAGCCGAGCTCGAAGGATTCATTATCCCGATTGGATGGCCGATGTCCGATTTACCCTCGCAAGAAAATTTCAGAATTGCCCCGGCCAAGAATGGAAAATACTAGAATGTCCTTGGATAGTTTGATGAGCAAAGGACAAGAGTAATGATAGAAGTGGCCCCCACCTTTTCTCTATAGCACTCATTTGGTCAAAGAGTCAAGTGGACAGCTGCAACTTCTGCCTCTCTCCTCCAGCTATTGCACGACACCACATCCTCACGTTTTCTCTTTTGCTTTTGCTTGCTCCCTCAACCGACTCATCTCTCTTCTTCTTTCACTTCGCACGACCACATCTTGCCGGATCCTCACCAGACCATCACTGATCCTCCACCACCTCCCCCTCAAGCCGTCGCCACCCCCCAGCTCCGCCGTCGCCGCCCAGGGCCGCCGGAAACCGGCCGGAGGCAGCTCGAGCATATTTTCTGCTTTGTCCGAGCCGTGGGGTGCAGCAGCTCCTCCTTGCTGCACGGTGGTTTCCGGTCACCACCACCACCTCACACGACTCCCTCACCCTTCCTCCGACACTCCTCTGCCGCTGCAAGCCGCCACCAGCCGCCGGAAAAGCTTTGGTAAGCCAAAAACCGAACTCAACTTAGTTTTGCCGGTTTTGAGCAGTTTTTTGTTCTTGAGTGGGTTAGTCGCCCTTAGCTTGTTTCCTTGCTTGGCTCCGGCCACTACACACACCCCGACACCCCTAGGGACGTTCCCTATCAGCTGCAAGAGGTGTCGTTACCGTTAGAAGTCCGAACGACCCCAAAACCCGAGTTTTTCCTTTGCTGGTTTCTCTGCTGCAGCTGCTGTGTTGCTGCTGTTTTGGTGTTGCCGGCGACTTCTCCGGCCACCACAGGTCGCCGAAGACCACCCCCGACCTTCGTGAACCTCCACCTTCGACCTTAGACCCAACCACCACTCTAAGTCGCCCAAAACAGAATCGTTTAGCCACTGTTGTTTCTCACGTTGCTGCTGTCCTACTCTGTTTTTGGGATTGGGCTGATTTGTGGGCTTGTTATTTTAGGGCTGTTGGGTTGGGCCGAAGTCCATTCTGAGTTGGGCTGAAAGCTGAGGTGTTGGGCCACGAAATTTGGGCCTTGTCTTGGGCCCGTGGATCGAATCTTTTGGAGTTTAGGCCCGTTGGACGATATCCGTGGTTCGCGATCCAGTTAAGTTCAAAGTTTGGATCGAAGGTTTTACTTCAAGGAATTGGCGGTGAGTTGACATCTAATTCTCGATTAGGTCGTTAATTATGTCTGGATTAGTTTGCTTAGATCAATAGGGGTTAATTTCATTAGGGTCGAATAGGCTAGAAACTCGAGTTAAGTTAAATAGCCTATTTGGTTGTGTTAGTCGATTTAGAAATCCCTGAATGTTAATTGCTTGGTTCATGACTGATGTGGATTGGTTGTGAGCGAATGGTTATTTTAAGCGAGCGCCTGTTCGATGTGTGAATTAAATTGTCTAAGGTTAAAGCATGGCGAGGATTGAATTTCTTATCGTTGCTTGGGTGATTGCTCATATTGAGATTGTGTTTGATTATTGGCTATAATCAAAATATAAATTTATGGATTGAGGAATGGATTGAGTAGTCATAAAAGTAACGATGAGGTGACTCCTAACAAGTTCGGTGTGCCTGGAGGTGCCAGTGGCACTGGGGACTAATCACACGACTTGTTGGATGCCCGGCAGTCTTGGTGTGGTGCGAAGCTGGCATGGAGCATGGAGAGATTGTCGGTAGCCGATCGCAGCTTGTGACGGATCGGACCCCATTTTGGGAAGCCTACTTGTTGTGCCTGGAGTGCCGTGGGCATGGGGTCACAACTTGTAGATGCCGTCGCTGATAGGATATGGGACGGAGCCTATTTACAGATGGCATTACCTGGAGTGCCATAGGCATGGGGTAGTGTAGCTATTTTGAACCGTCGCGGATCATCTTCTTAAAAATAGAGATGGTGTGATGTCTAATGCCAGTTATGTGCCTGGGTGCATTATGTTTATTGAATGCCTGGATTCTAGTTGAGTTGGCACGGGCGCATGTTTCATGTTTGGTGCCTAATGCATGTGATTGTCTGATAGGATGTCTGGACGAGTCATCGCCCTACCCGAGGCTTAGGCGTTGACTTCACTGGGATTTTATCTCACCCCTTTATGGGAACATTTTCAGGTCCGAAGTGATGCTGAGCCCCTTGGCGAGCGTCCCTTGGCTTCTAATTTTGAGCTACTCGTCACATGGACTGTTTTGGAGATTTTTGGTTCTTTTTGGAGTAGATGAGGACCTAACCCTGCCAGATCCCTTTTTGTTCTATGGTGGATCCTAGTGAGTCGACTGTAGCTCCGTAGGGTTAGTGATCATTTGTTGTATTCTATATAGGCGATCATGTATGGTGATATCCTACTGCTGCGGATATTTATATTTGACTATCCCTGATGTTTTGTATGTATGGGAGTTTAATCGTTTCCGCATGTGCGATATGTTATCATGGGTCGATAGCGTGCCTGGGACGTTATCATTATGACCTCAAGCGATTTGGTAGGGTTGTTACGTTCCCGGGGATCGGGGCGTGACATATAAACTCTCTCTTTTGGACCAATGTGCATTGGCTAAGTTGGTGAGATCCCTGGATCTTAGACAGTTAAACTGATGAGATCCCAGGTTTGAATCTCCCCAGCCGCGACTTGGGGGCTTACCCGGTGGCATTGGTCTTGTTATACCCCACCACCTCAAGGATTTAGTCCATTGCACATGGGAAATTTTGGTTAAAAAAAAAAACTCTCTTTTGGAAGTTGTCTCTCTGAGATTTCTTTCCTTTGAAGTCTACGGACATGTATCGACCAAAAAAAAAAAGTCTACAGACGTTATATAGCGATTGTCTAAACAATTCATACGATGATATTTTCATCCTTTGATTCATTGAAAGTTTTTCAAATGCTAGTTTCCTTTTGAAAAAGTTCCTGACACGTATGAAAACACACTAAAACATCCTTCAGTACACATCCAATGTAAGTATATCTATTTATCAGCCGCTGACCACACTCTATTGAGGTTTATGTAGTATTCGAGTAAATCATATGATTTTTTCCTCCTGTTTGGAGACTTTTCATAAATTAGATGTCGTCACAAACATATCCCAAATGGCGGATCCCTCACTAATTGGAGTGACTTTACGTATTATTTAGTAAGATTAAACATTCGGAATGTGACTTTATGTATTATTTAATAAGATAATCACTCTTTTCTGATTTGATCATTCAGACATGATTAATTATAGTCGGCAAGCTTTGGTGGGCCTATTTAGTTGTGAAATTGACTTAACACGTGTGGAACCTGAATAAGAGTTGCCTCTGGCAGCCGTAGCTCATATCTTCTGAAACCTTTGCATTACATTTCAATCTATATATAAATGTATATAGTCATAAATTCAAATTCTCAGGCTGACATAAAACAACCAGAATTTCATTTTATTTTGGGGGCGGCAGAGTTCTTTTATAGTAGCAATTTTTATGTGTGGCGTGACTGATTTTCTTTTTCTCCGGTTTAAAATGGGTGTCGCATAATATTTGCACGTAACCAAAACTAAATTTTTAAGCCAAAAAAGTGGCTAAAATACAACGAAAAGGATCAAACTTGAACTTTTGGTTGCCCTTCTTTGCTAAATTTGGTAAACGAATAACGATGACTGTTAGCCTAGCGGTACTCAGAAGATAATGTGCTTTCGGGAACCTACGAGCGTTACGTCGGTCGGTACCGCAGGCAAATGAATGTCTCGAGAGTGAGAGCACCATTCCCTTGGCACAAACTAAACAATCTAGTTTGTCATATCTTTTCAAAACACAAAATTCAAACAATGATGAATCGAAAACCAAACAACAGCGTGCCATGCCACCAAGTCAAAGTATTAATCACCGCATGACGTTACTGTGACCGTTTTTTAGTTGATTGGTGGATAAAACATTAGGTGAAGATATTGAGGCCATGGTCAGCTCTATGCCGGAGCTTGGCGATCGAGGATAAAAAATGAATGTCTGTATCAGTGCTTACACTGGTTGTACCACATAGGGTAGCCGGCATCCACAAGCAATTTTGGCCTAAATTAACCTGATGAACTCAATTGGTGCCAATTAATATGTTTAAAAACTCTGTCGAGTTTTTCTCACTAATAAAATATTGCTTATACCATATGAAGAATGGCCAGAGCTCTAGTTTTTTGTTTTTTTAATAATACTTATTCTTATGTTGGCTAGTTCGGTATGTAATTATTCTCCGGACTAAGCATTGCCCAGCTCACGAGGATGTAGGATGCATGTGTCAAGATGCATTTTTTTTTTCGAAAGTTCAACTAGAGAAATTGACTTACAACACTCTTTACCAAAAAAAAAAAAAAAATTGACCTATAACACTGAATGAATGGCCTATATATCTTTAAGAGTATGGTATTGTGAAAACCCCATGTTTTGGCTCCTACTTGTCGGCACTAACAAGGGAAAAGTGGTCCAAATAAGTAATAAACCTATTACAATTTTGTCAATTCAGTTCTAAACCTTTTAATTTTTCCAATGGAGCCCCAAACATTTTCATAATTTGCCAATTGAGCCCATCAATTTAATTTTAGCTGGCGAGGGCGCATCGACCCTCGCCCGCCACAATCGAAAACAAAAAATGAAGAAAAGATAAGAATAAAATATAAAAAAAAGCATAAAAACATTGTGAAAAATTGTCCAGATCAGCTAAGAGTGAGCAAACTGAACCGAACCGACCAGATTCGTCCAATCCTTGAGGGGGGCAGTCCAGTATCATGTCTCAATATATGGGACCGGTGACCGGGCGGTCTGATCCTCGGTTCCATGGTGGATGGGACCAGGCCAGATCAACCCGAATCAGACTGGACCGGTCGGGTTGGTCCGGTCCTTGAGGGGCAATCCGGTCTCCCATCCAATAAATGGAATCGGTGACTGGGTGGTCCGATCTTCCGTTTCATGGTAGATGAGACCGGACCGAGCCCAAAATATATATAATCATATTATTCAATTTATTAAAGAACTAGTTAACCTAATTTTTCCACATTATGCTCGACATTCACTCCTTTCCTCTCACTCGACGCTCGTGTCTCACCTTCACAATGCAACTTTGTTTGGCATTCTCTCCTCTCGCGATCCTGCCTCTTGTTTGTCGGCATCATCGATTTTCTCATGTCTCGCAGCCACTGGCGAGACTTATCACAACCACTTGCGTTGTCAACTCGTTGCCTTTCTCACCGCTTCCTTTCCTCGTTTCCATCCTAATTTAGTATTTTCTCATTATTTTAGGATTATAAGTGCTCATGTGATGGTTGTACAATGGTCATCTGTATAATTTATTAGGTTGGATGGTTGAGATTGGAAGTTATTAGTTTAGATCCATGGGTTAAGATTTCTATAAGCAGCTGGTGTTAGCGGTCCCGGTTTAATCCCCGATTCCACACTGGGACCGGACCGGCCTAGACTATATACACCCCTAAGATAAGCGCCTACAACGCCACATAGGATGACTAGCGTCCATGTCAGTAATTTCAGGTCAAAATTGACCGAATGGACTCTATTGATAAATCATGAAAATGTTTAGCAATCAAATGGAAAAAAATTGAATTTTTTTTTTAAGAACTAGTTAACCTAATTTTCCTACAATCTGCTCGACACTCACTCCTCTCCTCTCGCTCGACGCTCGCGTCTCACCTTCACAACACAGCTTTGCTTGGCGCTCTCTCCTCTCGCGGTCCTGCCTCTTGCTTGTCGGCATCGTCGCTTTTCTCGTGTCTCGCAGCCACTGGCGAGACTTAACACAACCACTTGCGTCGTCAACTCGCTGCCTCTCTCACCGCTTCCTCTCCTCGTCTCCATTCTAATTTAGTATTTTCTCATTATTTTAGGATAATAAGCACTCATGTGATGTTGTACAATGATCATGTGTATGATTTATTAGGTTGGATGGTTGAGATTTGAATTTATTAGTTTAGATCTATGGGTTAAGATTTCTATAAGCAGTTGGTGTTAGCGGTCCCGATCTAATCTCCGGTTCCACACGATGACCGGAACGGACCGGTCTAGATCATGTACACCCCTAAGATCAGCGCCGACAACGCCACATAGGATGACCGGCGTCCATGTCAGTGATTTCAGGTCAAAATTGATCGGATTGACTCGATTGATAAATCATAAAAGTGTTTAGTAATCAAATGGCAAAATTAAAACGTTTAAGACTGAGTTGACAAAAATGCAATTCTCATTCTTTTTGGACAATTTTCCTGCTAACAGTTTATTTGGTAGAAGTTTTTCTGCGGTAGTTTCAGTTATAAAATGAGGCATTATAAATTTTAGATAACTAGATGCGTGATCATGAGCTGCTGCCCCAACCGCCAAAAAAAAAAGACAAAACCAAAGAGGCCCTGGACAAGAGCCCAAGTTATAAGGACTGGCCCGGCCCGATTGTGGTTGAGCTAGGCCCACCTATCTCGTGCAGCGATGAGTACTAAAAAATAATGCGTAATTTTTTGCAAATAGACCAATAAAGACTTAAGATCACGTGTCAAAAACTTGATGAATAACTAACTTGAAATATCAGTAAATGCAAAGTATATTAATAGCAAACTGTTGGCAAAGAAATTTTCACAAGAAAAGGAAGAAATATGTGAATATTTTGTCCTGAGAATAAATCAAGGCAATTCTAGATATGTATTTTTTGGGATTACAAATTTCGTGTAAACTGTAATATATTACTTATTCTTTGCACTACATGCAACAATTGTTTTTACCATACATTATCATGTATCATGACTTATAATCAATTCATATCGAAATGAAATATAGAAATTAAATGGCTACTATATATAAAAAAAATGCTTGTTTATATCGTTCAGAAAAATGAATCAATGAAAACGGCAGAAGGACAGTAGAAGTGCCAATATTTGTGTACGGCGCTCACTTTAGTGCCATTTTTTTTCGTCGGCTCACTTAAGTGCCAATTTTTTTAAAAAAACGATCATTTCAATGCCAAGTCCGACGTGGCTTGCCGGAAAGCATATGTGGCACCTACGTGGCTTGCCGGAGCTTCCACGTCAGAAAAAAATAAATTAAAAATCAGTGAAAATACTTAATATTAAAAAACTTAATATTAAATGAACTAAAAAACTAAAAAAAAAAACCAAAATTTTAAATAAAAAAAGGGTTTGCAGCGGCGAGGGGCGTGACCCTCGCCGCCGCCGCCCCCGCCATGGCCGGCAATGGCCGGCAAGGGGTGGGGGATGGCCGAGGGGGGTCGCCGGGGCGACGGACTGAGCAAAAGGGGTGTAGAGGCCTCAGATTGTTGGTTTTCCGGTGGCGACGAAATGAGCAAAAGTCGGAGTGGGTTGCGTGGGCGTCGGGTGGCTTTGGGTTTCATGGAGCGGCAGCCGACTTGAGGAGTCGGAGCTGATGGCGGCTTCGGGAGCAAGTCGCCGAGCGGCTGAAGGAGCTCAGCCGAGAAAGCTTAGGCAGAGGACAGAGGTGAATAGCCGAAGGAGTCGGTAATCGCCGTCGGGACGATTGGGACAACGTCGGGTCTTCGAATTCGCAGATCTGAGTTCTCGGATCTGTGGGTCTTGGTCGGCAAGTCGCCGAGCGGCTGAAGGAGCTCAGCTGAGAAAGCTTAGGCAGGGGACAGAGGCGAATGGCCGAAGGAGTCGGTAACCGCCGTCGGGACGATTGGGACAATGTCGGGTCTTCGAATTCGCAGATCTGGGTTCTTGGATCTGTGGGTCTTGATGGGTTGTGGGTCGGAGGAATTTCGGGCGTCTCGCGACTCGAGCTCGGGGCGGCGAGCTCGGTAGGCGTCCAGGAAGACCGACGGCTGCTGGTAGTGGCGGAGGGACTTGAGCAGCGAGTGGGTCTCGCGCGGTTGGGGCTCGTGGATCTCGGCGTCACAGGGTAGCGGCTTGGTGTCGAGTCGATGAGGCGCGGCGATAACGACGGTGAGGCGAGGCTCGGTGGTGCAGGTGGCGCTGATGGGGCTACAGGGAAGACCAAGGAAGAAGAAGAAGAAGCCAACAGAAGAAGAAGAAGACGATGGCAGAAGGGGGAGACGAGTTTTTTTTTCCTTTCATTTTTAGGGTATTTTATAATTTAAGTTTTTTTTAAAAAAATAACTATTGTAATGGTTGAAAATCCACGTGGCATCCACGTGTATTTGATTTTTTTTAAATGACACGTAATATTAAAAAAATAATAAAAAATGACACGTATATTATTTGGCCGGAATTGGCACTTAACTAATCGTTTTTGGCCAGAATTGGCACTAAAGTGATCGCGAAGACAAATATTGGCACTTAAGTGAGCCGACGAAAAAAAATAGCACTAAAGTGAGCGCCGTACACAAATATTGGCACTTCTGTTGTCCTTCTGCCCAATGAAAACCATATTGATTATCTAGGAAAATGTATAGGTATAGATTGTTATGGATAATGGTAACCTTTTTCATTGAGTAATTATTTCAAACACTATAAATAAGCCATTAATTCAAAGAAATTATATTTTGATTTATTTATTTTTCGTCAAAACAAACGCATTTGTAATGGAAATGTGAAATACATGAAGGGGATTTCTTTAGGTTTCTCTGGGCGAGGGATGTATATAAGGGCGTGTTTGGCAAGGTTTCTAATTCCAAAAATAATTTCTGAGCAACTAATTTTATTTCTAGGAACAGTTTCTGAACAGAAGAATACGTTTGGTAACTGCACAAATTTTATATTCCTGGAATAGAAAAAAAAATGGCAATGAGTTTGGTATGACCCTAAAAGTTTCTAATCCCAATTTTTTTATTTAACTGTAAAAATATCAGTGGCGGGGGCATCGGCCTGCAATCGATAGTGGGAGCGGTGGACTTGTGATTGTAAAGATGGTTATTAAGTTACACTGAGGTTGTTTTTCTAAAATAACATCATTTCTCTTTTTGTTCCCTGTATTAAAGAAGCTACTTTTTTTTTTTTTACTTATCGTTTCTGTTCTCAAGAACAACCATCAATTTACATTTTCAAACGGGTTTCTGTTCTGAGAAACACAAGAACATTAGAAACGCTACCAAAAACGCGCCAAGTGTATACTCGCAAGTCGCAAGAAAGGGAGGAAGCTGACGTTTCCTGCGTAAACGAGTTGAAAGTATAAATATGCTTGTCATGCTTAAATTTTATCCTCATTTTTGGCGTTAAGCCTGCATTGCTATTGATGTTACTTCTCTTTGCGAACCACTACTTATGTTAATCAAACGAGGTTGCACTCGATGGGGAACAATATCATATCATGGGATGCTTTCCATTTCTCGATGGACAGGACATTGCATTGGCTCGAGATTTCTGCAGTTGTAGCAGGGGAGAGAAACAGTCGTATCTCTAAGGTGCACGGGAACAGTATGACAGGGTAGAAGCCATTACGTACGGTCACTATATACAGATCACAACAAAATTCGACATTACATGTACATCCTAACAATCATTACCCAAACGGTTAACCGTGATCATACACTTCCTCAAACCCGGGCGATATGCAAAAGCAAAGCGAAATAAACTCCATGAATATCCCAATTAGACTCAATTCACTTTTTGAGCAGCTGCAACATGGGTACTCGCATGGCCTTGCAAGACAGAAACTTAGATACCCTTCTAACGGTATCAGCACGAACTGGCTATGTGGTATATCGTTCTGGCATCCGCTAAGTACCCGAATGATGTTTTACAGTCCTCTATCTCACTTGCAGCTCCAAGGTCCAAGGGTAGATGCACCCTCATTATTCTATCAAACTGTCGCTATTGCTTTTATCTTAGTGATTGCTAGAAAACTTCAAGGGGCGGTAATGCCATCGATGACATCCAATGCAGTCATCATGTCTATGCCAAAATCCATAGATAATGTTTTCAGAATCGGAGCGGAAATCCCTGGACTTCTATTGGTGGAAGAATCACAAATACCCGCACACGGTAGATGGTAATAGCATGAATAGGGAGTTTCTGTTTCAGTTTCAAGAGTCTCCCTTGATCTTGGCATGAGCTTCCTATTATCTACATCATTAAGCAAACGGTGAGAAGATAATCTAATCACTTCATCGCTTAGAGAAGAAACCATCGAGTCAAGTGAACCCGTGACTCCATTGTTTATAGCCCTTCTTTTGCCGACCAGTTGGTGAAGCCAGAACAACAGTTCAACGATGTAGGAGTCAGTTTTCTCCTTATCAGCGTGATATAGAGTATTGAATCTGACAAAGTCATCCTTGCCAGTGCGTCTCTTGTTTACTCTGGACCTGAAAAAGAACATCACTTAGGAATCTTGATGATGTTTAAAGGCAAGAAAATTCGAAGGTGAGCACATGAAGATTTAAGCTTAAGTACCTCATATTCGGCCATTCTCCCAGTCTCGCAAAGCCATAGTGTGCTCTAGTTCAAACAAATTAAAAACGGAGCTAAGCAATATGTGTTAAACATGAGTCGAAACTTCAAAAAGCAAATAGTATGAGGCAGAATTATTCGCATTAGAAGTCCAACCCAAAGGCTAAAACTGTTTGATAAAGGGAGACTACGTGCATACAAAACACATGATAAACCTTGTAAACAAGTGGTGTGAGATGACAACCAATGGTAAAAGCACATCATTTCTCAATTTTTTTTTTTTTTATAACCGAGGTTCCGCGCGGCCGGCGAGCTTATATCACAGTTTGTCATTTCTCAAGTTTATATCACAGTTTGTCATATACCTGCAGATAATTTTGCAACTTACTTGATTGTGTTAGCAGCAACTGGAGCAAGCCACGACAGTGTCTTCTCCATTTTAGCTTTAATAATTGGAATTGTAGACTGCACAGTCACCAACATAATGGATACCCCAGATGACGAAATATATTCTGCTTAAAAACTGATCCGTTGCAATAAATACGTAAAAATATTTAGTTGCATTCTGTTAAAACCATTTCATAATAAACATAAATACCTCTTCCTGAATCTGACCTAGCCGCAGCCAAAAGCGCAGAGCTGACTTTATACCTGGTGGCAGACTTTGGTACAATGCATTTGTCATTGTTGGAGGTACAGGGCCCAAATGAGCCACCTAATTGGAATAGATGTTAAATGGGTAAAAAAAGACCATATCAAGTCCACGTATTAGCTTTCACCAAAAAAACAAAAATTCCATCTTTAGCATCAAAGGGAATTAGTAATGGATTCCTCTCACGCTTTTCTTTCTATTTCACCAATATATTCTTTGCAACAGCACACAGTCCATTGTCATTCTATGTGAGCTAGTTTGAATCGATAAATGACAGTTTGTAACCACGTTTAAAAAGTCTTATCTTCATGTCTACGAACTTGTGATCATAGGCTTCATATCATCAAGCCATTTGACAGTTTTCCCAATCGCAGAACTCTTATGCCATTGAGAAAATGGAATTTTAATGCGAAAAGAGATTAATAAAGCATATTAGATCATCTCGACAAGTTTCAGGAAGACAATCAGATTATTCTCTAGAGGCTAAGTACCAGTATCAGTATGCAGTAGTTTTTAGTCACATGAATGTTCCTTACTGTTTCAACAATTAACAATTTGAATAAATATTAGAAGATCTATATGGTCGCTTTATAGCAGAGGCCAGACTCCAAATAAAAAGAATATAATTGATAGAAAGCTCAAGAGATCACATGGAAAGCTATAACAAACGCCAAGTACTCAATGACAGATTCAACAGCTTCGAGTCACTTTCCCGTTCTTCTCTTTGGTGGTTTCAGGTTGAGAATTTTAGGATTCTGGTAAGCAAATGATGTCTTTTGCATATATAAAGTTAATACGGGTATGTTCTAGTCAAAACTTGAGAGAGCTTTGGATGGCTGGCAGCCTGCTTGCCAGTTGCCATAGATTGATCTGTATTTAAGAACGGTTTCGTGGTGGTATATAACTGCACAAAAGTTTCAAGCCATTTTCCTGTTCTAGTCCACATGGAATTCAGGTTGAGAACTTTAGGATTCTGGTAAGAAAATGACGTTTTCTTTATGTTTATTTTTAAACTATGCATGCATAAATTGGTCTTTGCATTTTCCAGGTCAGTCCACAGTACAAGATATCTGATCCAGAGTGAATGGACGCAGACTGCAATTTTAGTGTTTTAAGAGTGATAGGTAATGAAGTATTCTACAGCTACTACACGGGCTTTTTCTATCATGATTAGTTCAAGAACCCAAATGAGGATGCACACAATTGAACAAAAATGGAAAGGAAAAAATAGACTAGGAAAAGAGAACTCCGGAAGAGTCAAAATCAGACATATATGGACTCACAATATTGTCAATAAGAGTTATAATGATTGCATAGTGCAAAGCCATGCCAGAAGATCCCAATTTGCTACCGTTGCTGGCAGAACCTCCTGCTTCCCTATCAAAATCTGTATGGTCAAAGATAAAAAAAATGTTACAAAGGTTTCAATAAACAGACCAATATTCCATTCATGAACTTCAATAAATTAATCGTCAATAGGACGAAAAATAGATATGATGAATGGTCAACCAAGTAAATGTGGTGGACGACAAGGGACTTGATAAAAGTTCATTCGTAAGCTCAAAAACTTATGCAGCAAAATAATAGCAACACTTCAGTCATTTCAGCACATCTTATTCTGAGTTCTTCTTCGTATAGTTCATATTTCTTCTTTCCAACATGAAGACAGATTTTAAGGGGAAGAGGATCTTTGCATTTCACAAAGCATACCAGTACTACCAAAGGCTTTAAGCACGTCCAATTGGAGGCAAAGGATAATATCCACAAGTTTCTCCACCACCTAGAGAGCAAATAGTAAGCATGTCGGATCAGCAATTGTTTCAATCATACTTGATAAGAGACTAACTGCTTATAAGCTGGGCATTCTAAGTACTGAATTAATGTAATGGGTGAACTCACCTAACGGCTTGTCATTTTGTTAATTTACCAGTTTTCGGTAGTTCCTTTTTATCTTCAATCTCATTTCCGTTAAAGTTCTGCAAGAAATATTATCCATTGCAGTTTTCCCAACTACAGCAGAATTTACTTCTAGAGTAGTTTTGCATCAAATGCAGATTAAGTCTGCAAAAACTGCAGTAAATATTAGACAGGGAAAAGGATTTCTTTTTCTTTTTTTTTGTGAATATAGAAGATGAAATTATCTCAAAGTTTCTGTTCAAAGCTTATTGAATAGAACATAAAGAGATTTTTCGGGAAAAGCTGTTTCTATTTCCTCCTAAATTTATACAATTTGCAAGTCTATGCAATTGAGAATCTATAGACATGAACAAAGTCTAGGAAAAGCTGGAAGAGCAGAATTAACTAGGTACCTCTTCCAGAGCCCTTGACCAAAGTGATTTCTTCTTCAAACTTATCACATGCCTCATCTGACTCCTTAGCTCCGACCTCAGAATTGGAAGGCTCTCTTTCACCCATCAAAGTGAACAATAAGGACAAGCCTTTTGCAAAATATGAAAACTATACAAGGAAAAAGTTAATTAGACACACTCTGTAGAACATGAGGAGTTGCAGTTTCCTCTTGGGTCCCCGTCCCTGGATACATGTTTTCTAATGCAACCACTAACACGCCAACCTCAAACTAAGATTAGAGTCGCAAAATCACTGTAGTGACTCCGAATCAATAGGGCTCTCCTTTTCTTTCTCACTTTGTTTGAGCAATTAAAAATAAATTAGACCGATCTGTTAGAAAGTCCAACCCAAAAGCTTAAGGTGATAGGTGGAGAGAGACCACATGAATATAAAGAGCATACAAGACCCATTCACAATCGATGTGGGACAATAACAACAACAACTTTAACACCCCCTCTCACGTGCAAGCCGGATTACGAGCGGCACGTGGAAATTGACTAATGAGGGTGGGCCCACATAAGCGGAAAGGAATAATACTGGCTCTGATAGGATTGGATTTTCTAACATGGTCCGATCCATGTAAAGAGGAAACAAGGTGCAGACTTTGAATCACCACAAGGATGAAAGATAAAACAAGCAGTAGAAACCAATAAAATAGACTCAAGGTCATTAAGGCCCAGACAATGATACACTGGTCACATCGTATATGAAAATGCCTGGACTCCAAAACAATCCAATGAGTAACTGTGTCAAGGAAATGATCTCTTTAGCATATAGAGTCACTATCCAAGGAGATACTGACGCAAACAATTTGGAAGCTTTGACAGAAGTCCCATAGTCTGTAACCAAGACATCATGTCTGAGAACTCACCATCTTTATCTTTGGCATCAAGGCTAATAATGTCTTGCAGCTTATGCTGATACTCTTGCTGACATCTGTCCAAGGCATGTAATTTGTGATACAACTCCTGTCATTAATAAAGACTAGTTGTCATTACTTCAATGAAAGAACCTGATATTCCAGACACACTGGTGGTGAAAAAAAAATAGTAGCTAGTCATCGAATGTATTCATTACACTCTTTCTTTCAGTCATAAATAATCATGATTTTCATCCTTTTCCGATAAGGTGACCGCACCGCTTGTACTTTTGGTGTTAATGACGTTGTTAAGGATAAGGGTAGAATAGTCAGTTGGTGTTAAGAGGCTTTTATATATATACTTGTAATCCCTCGCTAATGAAATAATATATCGTCTTTCTCTTAAATCAAACATGGTATCAGAGCAGACTAAAACCTAAACACTCCACCATCAACCGTTGCCGTAGATTACCAATCGTCAACCACTCAACACCAGACCCGACGTCAGAATCCTCAGATCTGACGCCGTCCAACGTCATCTAAGCCAACACCACCCAAAATCCAACGTCGTTCTAACTGGGCGACACCAAATCAGGTGAACTGGTAGAGGTTCCGTTATACTTCAAATTCAAAATTCCCTTTCAGGATGGACAATTAGATTTCACAGATATGACAAAAAAGAAACGAGGAAACTTGCGCTACATTCTGCTACAAACATGGGAGGATGAATACTTTTGGGACCACCATATGTCGTTACCAGATACAATAGTGTTACTTGCATCTATTTGTTCTTGATTTTACGTTTGTTATGAAATTTCACTGGTGGGTGTCCACACGTATGCAAGATTGTAGTCAGCTAGTGTCATTTTTTGGAAGATGTCCAGAGATGCCTCTTTTTATTTCTAAATTTGCGTTGTCCTCCTACTGGTGAGTATCTTGACCAACAGAAAGTTTGAGGTTATTGAGTAAAGCCTCCAAAGGGTTACATCTGCAGAGTAGAAAACTTTAGAAGTAGCTCCCGTGTTAATAATGTTACTGGTATGGAAGATTGCGAGACAGAGAATAATGCAAGTGGCCAGTCACATTGATGAGACACCTCCTGACTTAATACTGAGGTTTTTAAGTCATGAATGCTTAGGTCCTGAATTTCTGTGCTGCCCTTCCTCACTGACAATATCTGAATGAATCCTGAGACCTATCTCTACTAGCATCATTGAATCATTCCTTGCAGAAGTGATGTCTTGAGGACCTAATAAGTAGGAATCTATCTGCAGTTTCAAGGACAACCCTAATTGCAAAAGTCATCAGAACGAAGTTCCCAAACTACTTCGGCAGAAGGCCTTCTTACACAATCGAGATTTCCAGATGCATGGAAATGAATTTTGGAAGATAGGGTGGGGTAACCTTTTATTGAAGGCATGATTTTTCGTTTTGATTACAGGTGGTAATTTCTGACACAAAACGATACTTGAATATGATGTGAAGACAAGATAAATTACTGAAAGTTCATCTAAAGGGTAAAATGAGACAGCAATAAGATAGAAACAATCTTTGAAAGACTAAAATAAGAGAGAAACAAACAAACAAAAAAAATAATTAAAATATCCTCCTCCTCCTAGAGGATGAAATATCAAAACAAGAAAATTCCCCCTACCTTAATGGCTCTGGGTAATCACCCAAACAAAACAGAAAGTGGTTTCTCAGCAAGAAACTTTGCCATAAGGTGCAAATTACCTCCAGATTTGCAATAGAAAGAGATTAACTAAGATGCCATAACCACTCTCTTAACCAAAGCATAATGCATGGCTAGGTTACTGATGCAAATAAAGTTGGCGATCTCCGTAATATTGCGTAATTTAAAGATTTTAGGCAATTTCATGATTTTAGTGATATTTTCATAATATTGTGTTTCCTAGGTTAATTAGAGTTAGCACCTTATATAACGGTGTTTAGGGTTCGCTAAAGACTTGGACTTTACGGACTTTTGATATTTCGTTGATTTTGATAAATCACAATTGAGTAAACAGATTGTTTCTCGTATTTATTCAAGTTCTTCTGTTTAACTTATTTTCTATCGCGCTTCGGCATCAGTTACAAAGACTCACAGCCGTAGGCCGAACCAGATTCATTAATGGCAGCATTACTGCCCATGCGTCTTTCCTTAACGTCGTCCCTGATGCAGGTCTCGACTCCATCCTATGAGACAATAGAGGGAGAAGCAGGTGCAAGATCAGTTATTACCCGGAAAGCTGTGTTTAGGCAGAAGCAGTAATAAAAAAAACTCAATTGCTTACCTATCGAAATAACGGTCCAAATTGTGGAATTGATGATCTTTACATTGATTCCCTAACCGCACCACCTCTTTTGTAAACAATTGCAATTCCTTCCTGTCAGACAGCAAGATAGTAAAGTTCCATGCATCCTAATTTAAAGTAGCACATTTTCTCATGTATAGCTTAAAGGAAAAAAAGTAGCAATCCTGTGTTGACCACCTCTGGTCAGCAGCAGCAATTCTCAGTAGTTCATCCATATCCGTTGATACTAGGTATTGCACACATTCTGATGGAAACACTTCTTCTTTCAAATATACAATGTTTTGTTCCGCGAGGGATTGCATAAGGTTGGCACCCTTTGTGATAGTATTTGCAACTTCAAAGGCCAAAATTTTTATCTCGTTTGCTGTACTTCTTGACATGATACTGTTGTTCATGTTCAAGTTTGTCATACTACCACCTATTGCATCCAGAACTCTAACTGCCTTGCCTAAAAGGCTGACTTCCTTGACCTGTCCGACAAATAAACTACATCAAGCAACAAAATTAACAGGTTTTTTGAATCTTCAAAAAGGAACTATGCCATGTCCTGACATCATCAATACCTAAAGAGAATCTCTGGGTTGTTTACAACAAAATCACAAGAAAACCATGGGGGATTACAGCACTTTTTAAGCTACAAGACGTGCTTTGGAAATGTAGAATGCTGATCATCTGGGACCATGTATTTCTTGCTTTAACATAAAAGAAGCACTCCATTTTACTTTACTTCAGTGTTGTGGACATACAATTTTCCTATATATAGCAGCTCTTAAGAAGTGCATTCAGCCTTTGCTCTTCTAGCTGGTAAAAGCTCAGTTAAAGTGACAGCATAATGAGATCCAACATTTATTAAAGTACGGGGAAAAAAGTAGTACAAACAAGTCATGAGGGTAAAGGCATGTAGAACACAAATCACCCCCCCCCCCCCCGACTTCCCAACCCTCCCCACATTCCCACTACCCGACTACCCATTGGCCAACAAGTTCTTGTTTCTGTTCATTCCACATCATTAAGATTAAGCATCCACTACACAGAAAGACCACTAGAGTTCTAGGATCAAATTCACACTAAAATGATAAAATTTCAGATCTAGTATGATTTTTGCAATTCAAAGTTCAATCTGTAGGCTCATAAAATGCGTCTCTGAAGAGTGGACAAACAGATGACTGCAATTCTGAACTCCTTAACATTATTTTACAAAAAGCACAAAGAGAGAAACAATGATTTCATCAGGAGAAAGTCCCATGAAGATCAGAATACGAACAAAGTGATCTTCCTTTAGCAGCCGCTCGCATACATTCATGGTTAAAGTTCAGCAGTAAATGGAAAAACAGATATTATGACATCGAGTTAGCTTCCATCAACTTACTCTAGAGATAGTTGTTGAACCATACCACATAGTTCCAGCAACAACAAAAGCTGCCAAAAAAATAAAAATAAACACCCAGCAGCAATACTACTGGAAAGGACCGTTTCAATATTGCCCATGCGCAATCCTTTATATAGACGTTGGGGCGCGGGTTGCTGAATGTGGACCCATGCTTGAAGGAAGGAAATAAAATTTTAAACAGTAGAGAAATGGAAGGGCCTCAAAGCTTCAATTTTCATGTGGACATCCCTCTGCTCTAATAAGTAATAGCAAATTGGAAATTTGTACACCATTTTATACAACATAAGCTTTTACCATTGAAATCCTCTTGACGCACTGCAAAAGAGCACCATTTGGGAAAAAAAAAACACACACACACACAACATTTAGGGGGAAAACCTACAAAGAATTAAAAAAGTCAGAGAAAAGGAAAGAGAACCGGGACTTCCGGAGAAGGTGATTGACTTATATACTGCTTTCAGCTCCGCCTTCACTCCTGGCTCACACAAAGCTTAGATTTTTATGTGAGACCTCAAAGTGAAAGGACACAAGCCACCAACAGCACCTGCTATGCTAATGAATTGCCACTCGGAGGCTGATTTAATAATTCAGAACAATCGCGAAAGTTGAAGGGCCCGTTAATTGCAAGGACTGCTCGAAGGCCTAACCTGCTTCTTAGCAATTCGGTTCGCTTTTCCTGCCGAACCGTTCCTTCCCCCAGAATCCTCGTCCTGCATCTCCTCCGCAGCTCCTCTGTCTCTGGCACACAAAATCGATATAAAACGTGAGTTTTCGCAGGGAATCAGACGATTTCAAGTCAGAATCAGGGACGATGATTAGGTTTTCTAGCAATAACGACCGAGAGGGACCGTACTCGAGCCGACCCCGAAGTTGCGACTCGTCGAATCTGCTGATGACTCCGATGCAGCCATTACAAGCTCGAGGAGAAGCCAGCGACGGCGAAGGGAAGAAGGCCGGCGGCGAGCCGGGGCTAGTGTTGACGGAATCATCGTCGAAGACGGAAGTCAAGTTAAACACCATGGGAGGTGGAGAGGGATCGGACTGCGGATTGACCGAGCGAGAAGGAAACCAGTTCGTTCCCGACTTGGCATTTTGAAGTTCGAAGTCAACCCGAGCTTGTTGACTCTCTCCGTCGTCCCGGGAAACGGTCGCGAGCCTGTCTTGGAGGGAAACTTCCGCGTGGGCCCCACGTTCTTTTACGGGATATTCACATCAATAATTTTTAAAAGTTGGACCAGGTTCATCAAACGGCAGCATTACCGTCCACGTGTCTTTCTTTACGTCACGCTGATCGGTCGCAAATTGTTCTTTGATGAGCCCGAACCGTGACACCATGTTAATACATCGACTCGGATTCCATGTATTTTCTTCTGTGTTTTTTTTTTTATCAGTCGCAATTATTCACTTAAATTATTTTTATTTTTCAATTTAATTATTCAACTTTCGAAAATCCACCCGATGATGTTAATTTTAGTCGCTATGCATCAAGAGGCTTGTAAGTCCCTTGATTTTTTTCCAGAAATTCATCACAACCCCAACAATCTGCGCCATTATCTTTTCGTTTGAATATGATTGAAATGGTTGACAGAGGACTTCATGAAATGGTAAATAATCAAATGCAATAAGTACTTTAGAACAATAGAATTAAGGTCATGCGCTTGACAAATGATGATGAAGAAAATATACATGCACAATCTTACAATCACCCCAAACAAAATAATAGCATGAATGGTTCAATTTAATAATAGACAAATGACCAATTATCTAACAAGTTTGGTAACTTTTAGAATATAAATAAATGTTTGTATTCTTCATAACCAAGCAAGATAAAAACGTTGGTAAGCGACAAAAATACGTAAACTTAATTCAAGAATGTCGGTAAGTCAGTCAAATTAATATTGGTGAGTGCATATTAAAGTTAGTAACTTCAATAACAAGCCGTAAAAATAAATGTTTGTTTTTGTATTTATGGAAGAAAAAAAACGTTGATACTTTTTAAAACAAAACAAGATAACAACTTCAAAGAAATGTAACATTATTGGGTATCCTAATGTAATGAACTTTGGTACATTGGTCAAATTAAAGTTGAAATTTTGAATAAAAGATACTTAGTAAGTCGCGAAAAAAATTGTCGATTGCTTATTACGTAAGTTTGTAATTTTTGCCATATGAAGAAATATGGGCATTTTTCATAATTAAGACAAAATAAGTAAGTGTCTAAAATAAGATAGTATTTAATGCAACGAACATGGATATATCAGTCAAATTAAATTCTGCAATTTGATATAGAACTCAGTAACTTTAATACGTGGATAATTCACCAAATAGATATAGAAAAAAGAAAGTTGTCTATTTGCAATGGCGAAAAGGAAGTAATTAACAATAAACTTAAAGGGCTCTCCAAAAACAAATGCCCGACCAGATCCGACTCGAAGTGGATATGGGTCTTTCCGATCTTCTTCAGTTCGGATAAATGCCTCAAGATCCGGGTCGGGTATTGTGGCAGTTCTTGTTTGGTTCGGGACAAGCTGTTTAAACCCTAGCTGCACCGATCGCCGCCTCTCTGCTCGAAGGATCCGTCTCTTCCGCCCGTCGTGGTCTCCCGTCAGCCCCGATTCAGCAACTCCCCTCGCCGGTCTCCCCCTTCGTAGACGATCCCATCGGCGTACACGCTCTCGCTCGCATCAATCTGTTCGTGTCTGCGTTCGCTCGCAGGCTTCTCTGAAAATTTCTCCCGCGATTTCTCTCGAGGTTTGATCGCTTCTTCCTTCTCGCCTCTCTTAATCTTAGCATGTTTCTGCTTTGATTTCATAGAAAGGGTTTCATTTTTTCCGTTGCTTGTTAAAGTGGACTAGGTTCGACCAAAAAAATAAAGTGGACTAGGGTTCTTATTTTCTGTGTTTGTTCCTTTTTCCCGCTCTTTTGGATTAACTACTGGTGAATTCGCCTCTTTATTGGTTGATCTGTGCACTTGAAATGTCGATCTGATAGTTCTGTAAGTATGCCTTGACATCTTCGTGAATTTGCTCAGTTTTTACCATTTGCCATGTTTTTGTAGGAACTTCTAGTCGATGGTTTTTGTTTTTTAGATCTGCGTGATTGTGCGCTTGTGCTTGTTTCTATTTCTATGCGAATGGCCATTTTCTGATAGTCTGCGATCAGTATTTGCTTGTGATAGTGGTGTTGATAACTTGATGTAGCCACTTGGAAACAGAATTAGAATCAGGTCAGGATGAAAAGTTTCTGCCGTTTATGAGCTGATCTATGCATTTTCTGTTAAGGAATTCGGCATATACCGTTTACTGATAGAAAGCTGTATTTTGGGTTTATCAATGTAGATGTCGTACAACACTTTCTGAATGTGATCCTCCAGTTATTTGTCAGGAATATGTAGAGGAGTACAGCTTATATGTGACATACTTCTTTTCTATGTGATTGTGGAGGAAAATTGGTCCGACACATTATATCTGATCGTAATAATAATTTGCAGGTTCTAAGATTTATATACAGAAGGATTGCTAGATGTCTTCGACAAGTGATCTAAATCCTATAGATAGAGACAGAAAGACGAGATCCGTCGTGTGGGAACACTTTCAAAGGATTCCTTGTGTAGACAAGGGCCAAGAGAAGGCTGAATGTTTGTATTGTGGGGCCATAATTGGTTGTTCTAGTAATCAAGGGACCAGTTCCATGCATCATCATTTAGCTAGATGTAAGGGATACCCATATGCGAAAGTGGAGAAAAGGCAAAAAGTCGCCTCAAGTCAACCTGTTGCGATTGGTAGTTCATCTAGTCTGTGGAAATTTGACCAAAATGCTAGTAAAAAGGAGCTAGCGATCATGTTTATTCTTGGTCAATTACCTTTCAAGTTTGTAGAACATGAGGCATTTCAGCGATTCGTGAATAGACTCCAACCAAAGTTCTTAATCCCATCTCGTGATGGTTTGAGGCATGACTGTTATGAGTTATATGTGGAGGAAAGAAACAAATTGAAGAAATACTTTTCCGATACTTCTCCTAGAGTTTGTATTACTACCGACACATGGACCTCTTGTCAAAACTTGAGTTATATGTGTCTCACTGCTCATTTTGTAGATGCGGATTGGAAGTTGCAGAAGAAAATCTTGAATTTTTGTCAAATCCCGAGTCATTCTTCCGAGATAATAGGAAAAGCAGTTGAGAAATGCTTGACTAGTTGGGAGATTCAAAAGGTTTTTTCTATGACTGTGGATAATGCGAGTTCAAATGACTTGGGAATTCAATACTTGAAAAAGAAACTTAGCTCTTGGGATTCTTTAGTATTGAGAGGCGAGTTACTCCACATGAGGTGTTGTGCTCATCTGTTGAGCTTGATTGTAAGAGAGGGGTTGAAAGACATTGATGATTCTATTGTTAGAATACGTTCAACCGTGCGTTATGTGAGGTCTTCCCCTACGAGGCTAGAACGGTTTAAGAGTTGCATTGAGCAAGAGAATATTGAGTCCAAGAGTCTTGTATATTTAGATGTGGAGACTCGTTGGAACTCAACATACATGATGTTGGAAGCGGCTTTGAAGTTACAAAAAGCTTTTGGCTTATTGGAAATTCAAGATAGCGAATATGTTAGAGAGCTCTCCAAGGCAAAATGATTGCCTACTAGTGATGATTGGGAGTATGCCCGTCAATTTCTTCCTTTCCTAAAGTTGTTCTTTGATACAACTTTAACAATTTCAGGTTCTTCTTATGTCACTAGTAATGATATGGTGAAGCATGTCTACGGGGTTTATATGATGATTGATGCGTATTGTGAGAATCAGGACAAAAGATTGCAGGAAATGGCCAAGAGAATGAAGACTAGATTCAATAAGTATTTTGGCAATGTGAACAACGTCAATCTTTCTTTGTTCATTGCTTGCATACTTGACCCTCGACATAAGTGGGAATATGTGAAATGGTTGATTAATGATGTTTATAAAAGTAAGCAGGCAGAAATTTTGCGAGATAAAGTAAGAACGTCTTTGACGTCATTGTTTGAACAATACCGCACTGGTGTATGTGCCGGAGGCAACTTGAGGTTAAAGAGTATAGGGACAGTAAGTGTGTCAAAGTTTCCCGTAGTTGATGCTGACATTTTGACTGCAAAGTACCTTAAGCAAACGGGACAACAATATTTGGAAGAAAAATCCGAATTGGATAAGTATTTGGAGGAAGAATGTGAACGTTATAGCCCCGACTTTGATATCTTAACTTGGTGGAAAGTGAATGCTTCGAGATATCCTATCATCTCTTCCATTGCTCGAGATATTTTGGCCGTGCCCGTCTCGACTATAGCATTAGAGGGCGCATTTAGCACAGTAGGTCGTGTGCTTGACATGTTTCGTAGCTCCTTGACTCCAAGTATGGTGGAGGCTATGATATGTGCTCAAGATTGGCTTCAATCCACTCCACTTTCATTCTTCGTTGAAGAGGACTTAGAAGAACTCGAAAATTTTGAGTCAGGTGATTTTTTTTTTTTTTGGGTAGAATATTTATGCCCTTCTATGTTATAATGGATTCTTCGGTTCTCATTTTCATTGTGAATGTAATGCAGAGTTGTCAACTACGACCATGGAGCCGAACTCGATGTTGGTTTCTCTCGATGATTGATGAAATTGGCGGTTGGTATTTGTTAATCCAAACTTTTTTTATTGCAAATTTGCTTCATAATGTGTAGACATTTAGTGATTGCTATGTTCATTTCCTAATTGCATCTTAACCTTAGTTGAGCAACGGTTGACTAATTGCTTTTTTGAAGAAAAGGTTGATTGTTTGCTTTTTTCCCCCTTTCTTTGTGGTCTTTGCAAGAAATTTGTTCTTTTGTTTGGACGATGCTGATTAAATATGTACTTAAATATGTTGTCAGACTGGACTAACTTTGGGATTCTTGTTGGATGTGATATTGTAGCTTTTGAGTCAAAGAAGTGGTTTTTCTTTCTTTAATTTTCTCGCTGGGTTTGTTCTGTTGAAAGCAAGAAACACTTCACACGTTCTTTTGATTTTCTAAGAATGCTATACAACTATGCTTAAATTTCTCAACGAACTGGACTTGAGTTGGGGACTGATGCACAGAATTTTTATCAATGGGCAGTTTCCAGGGCCTCAAGATAATGCGATCACTAATGACGACTTGATTATTTGTGTCTACAACTACTTGAAGGAGCGATTCCTGTTTATTTTGGTAATAAATATGTTGCTTCTGTGGGAGTCCCTGTCATTTTTTCCCCTTTCTGTCTTTTGGTCGTTGCTCTGTTTTCTCATATTAATATTTAATTTGTAAATGCTGGAGAAAATAGTGTGAAATAGTATAATGTATAAGTTCCTTTCTGTTTCTTTGTTTGCTGACTGATAGAGACCATCAATTTGAAGAATGGCTAAGATATTCTTTCCTTGTCTAGATTAATCCTCAGAAAGTACCATGGTGAGCTTGAAAGTACTATGGCTAAGATGGCATTGGCTGATAGTTTCCTGTAGCTGTGGACCACTTGATCCTCCAAGCTGTCTTGGAAGTAACAGTAGACATTTGCAATTCCTATTTCGGCCAGCGAGCAAGCAAAATCGATTTTTTGCTTAGAAGAATCTCCTCGAGAAATAGTGAACACGAGCAGTTGAAGTGGATTTGCTTTCAATCCCAGATGAATATATCTTGAAATGAAGTGCATTAGGATTTGCTTTCAATCCGAGATGAATATATCTTGAAATGAAGTGCATGTAATGCGAAGAAAGTTCTCAGCATCCTCACCTCGTCTTTGCTCACAAGCTCACCCTCCTCAAGCATACCGATGTTCACGACATTGACAAGGTCTGTCACAATGAGGAGGGCCTCGCTCCCATCAAGTCTGACAATAATAACTCCGCTTGATTTGCTCCAACATTTCTCTTCATCAAGCCCTAGTGGACGAGTCGGTCCTGGAGGTGGATCGGGGGCTTTAAAATTTGTTCCATTTAATGTCAGACATTCGCAGGGTATCTAAGTGTTAGCTTAGCGCTTGAGCTGGGAATGTATGTCTTGTCAATTAGATCTCTCGGATTGTGTTTACTAGTCCTATTTGTAATTGTCTTGCTGTAACCTAAGATAGCATTTCATGTTATTGTCTTGCTCTTGCCACCTCAATCCCATAATCACCTTTAGTGTTTTAACAGATAACTCTGATCCTTGCATGGTAGAGCTAGCTTCGATATTGACATTCGAGGAACATCTAGATTCAAAATTTTGAATCTCCAAAACCTTTTACTTCCCTGAAGCTGGTTGAGTTTTTATCCGTTGCTTATACGTGAGCTCGCAACTTCGTTGATTCAAAAAAATACAAAATAATAATTAAAAAAAAAAAAAGAGGAAGAAGAAGGAAAACCTGAAGACCCGAACCTCGATCTTAATTCAGGTTAATGTGGTTCGGGTCTTAGGTTGGGTTATGACAAAAACACTTCCATAAAGTTTCGGGTTGGGCATTGGCTGTTCAAAAGTTGCTGCCTGGTAGTCTAATAGGAAAGAAGAGTTGCATAAGCGAACATAAACGAATCATCCAATCAAGAGAGTTCTTTCTTCAGGAGGGATACACTTTGATTAGGCCATGGTATCGAGTTCGATATGTTATGCGAATTCCAATGCTCAATAGATCATCAAGAAGAATATTAATGAAAAATGATGTTATGCGGCAGATAAATTCTGCTGCATATGCATTCGCGATAATGACATAAATGATTTTTTGAATTTTGGCAGAATGTGCAATATGGTCTCTGAACTTTTAATTTGTTCAATCTGGTCCTTGAATTTTAGTCTAATGCTCAATATAATTCATGAACTTTTAGTTTGTTAAATGTGGTCCCTAGATTTTTGCTACATGTTCAATATAGTCAGTGAACTATAGAGAAATGTTCAATGTAGTCCTTTTATTAATTTAAGATCAGGGACAACAATGAACATTTTCGTATGATCCAGTGACTAAATTGAACATGTACTAAAAATTCATGGACTAAATTGAACAAGTCAAAAGTTTATGAATCAAATCGCACATTGGGCTAAAGTTCATGGACTATATTAAATAAATTAAAAGTTTATGGATCATATTGCACATTCTGTCAAAGTTCAATGACTGTTTGTGTCATTTTTCCAATGCATTCTGTAGTGAACTAAAGTGGTGGCAAGCAAGCATCCTGAAGCTCCAAGTTCTTAAGTGTGTCCCTTCTGTGAGGTTGTCAACCATTTCCTGTGCACATCTGCTTTGAGAGACACCCAGACATGGCCTTTTTCTCTTCATTGCGTTATCATTAGAACCTACATGATAGGTTGAAGGATTGGGTTAGGCTTGCACCCTTAGCACCATTAATGACTAGTTTGAACACCAGGAACGGTTTGATCCTTTATTTTCTCAGGGAGACTCCCTTAGAAAGATTGATTACTTATGGGGCCTTTTCTGCTCAAATGATTTCATAGTCTTGAAACTTAAGCTATCGGCACTAGCTCCCTACTCCGAAAGGTTCCAACATCTTATCAACTAGCGATGCTTAGTCAGCTTTACTGATCGGAATGGAACAATTTTACTCATGCAGACTGAGCACTTTTCGATTTTTTATGGGCACGATGAAAGTTCTTCTGAGCGGCATTATGTTAGTCAGATATCTTCTGATTCGTAAAGATCGCGTCGAAAATTTCTTGTGCTACGCTTTACAACAAGTTGGCTTATGTCCTTACTAATTTTACCGTTATTTGCAGTGTTCTCTTCACAGGAGCACATAGGGTGCCTGGTGGTTTTCGCTATATATGGGGCTACCGTATTGAACCGGGTATTTCATATTCTTGCGCAGAAAGAAAAATTATTGATTGCTTATTATGATAGTTGGTGCCTGGTGGTTTTCGCTATATAAAGAAATACGGGTATTTTTCAGAATTAAGCAAGACATAAAAGAAAGCCCTTTTGTTTTCTATGGCGAAAAGAAATTCAACCAAAACAAAAAGTAGTAATAATAAAAAAATGACTGTTAAAAAAAAAACGACCTAATCCGACCCGAAGCGAACGGGTCTTTTCGATTCGGATCTTTTCCGGCTCGGATAAATGCCTCAAGATCCGGGTCGGGCATCGTCATAGTTCTTTGTTTGGTTCGGGACAAGCTAAACCCTGCCTATACCCATCTTCTCCTCTCTGTTCAAAGGATCCGTCTCTTCCGCCCATCGTGGTCTCCCGTCGGCTAGGGGTGTGCAAACTGGACCGGACCGGCCCGGGACCGGCCCGGACCGGGCGGGTTGGTCCGGTCCTTGAGGTGGATGGGTTGGTCCCCGGTCCCAATAAATGAGACCGATGACTGAGCGGTCCGGTCCTCGGGTTCTTGTGTTGGGACCGGACCGGCCCGGCCCGGACCAGACCGTCAATAAAATATAATTATTTATATATATAAATGTATATAATTACAAAAGAAATTGAAAACAAAACGGAGGACAGACTCCTTGGTCCTCTTCCGATGGTTCTTGGTGAGGACAACGATAACTTTGGGGTGGTGAGGCCTAGTTCGTCGACGTGAAAGTGATGGGAGACGGGATGGTGCGTTGTGGAGTCGTCGTGAGGTTAACCGACAATAAATTTTGACATATTGTTTCATCTTGGAGGTTGTCTTTTGAATCTCGCTTCCCAGTTGTAAACTCGTTTGTTTGAGAGAACATGTGTGGATTGATGTCTAATTGTTATTCATGTCTCTGTCGATGTATGCATTTGGTTAGTATGGCATGCCTTTTGCCTGCCGATCTATGTTTTGCCAGGGTGTCATTGATGTCTTACGCACTTGTTTGTATGGCTTTGTAGAGGTTGGGCCGGGACCAGGACCGGACCGGGACCGGACCGGACCGACGGTCCTGGTCCTGTTCGGTCCCGGTCCGGTCCATGGTCCCGAAAGTATGGGGACCGGACTATTGGTCCGGTCCTCGGGTTCATGCCGGGACCGGACCGGCCCGGACCATGCACACCCCTACCGTCGGCCTCGATTTCAGCTGCTCCGCTCGCCGGTCTCCCTCTTCGTAGGCGAGCCCATCGTCGTACACGCTCTCGCTCGTATCAATCTGTTCGTGTCCGCGTTCGCTCGCAGCCTTCTCTGAAACTTTCTCCCCGACTTCTCTCGAGAAGTTTGCTCTATTCTTCCTTCTCGCGTCTCTTGGTATGTTTCGGCTTTGATTTCATAGATTGCATTTCGATTTTTCTGTTGCTTGTTAAAGAGAGCTAGGGTTCTTATATTTTCTCAGTGTTTGTCCTAGTTTTCTGGCTCTTTTGCTGGTGGATTCGCCTCTTCCTTGGTTGCTCTGTGCCTTTTGGAATGTCAATCTGGTATTTTTGCGAGGAACTTTTAGTCCATTGGTTTTGTTTTTCAGATCTGCATGATTGTGCGCTTGTGCTCATTTCTAATTTTATGCTGATGGTCATTTTTTTTTATAGTCTGCGATCAGTATTTGCTTGTGATACAGAGGTGTTGATAATTTGATGTAGCCACTTGGAAACAGAATCAGTTCAGGGTGAAAATTTTTATTGATGCACATCCATACATGAGACATTGGTGACGTGTATGAGCTGATCTATGGATTTTTTTGGCATATATTGTTTGCTGATAGAGCTGTAATATTAGTTAATATGATTTTCTCCTTGCCTAATCCCCCGACTTCACTCAGATTTTTGCATTTACATCATGGATCATGATTCTGTTTGTGATTGTGTCATGTGTATGTGCTGCCCATTCACTAATGTCTTGTTCATAAGTAAAGGGGGAGTATTTCGGGTGTATGATTGTTGATGTTGTGCAACATTTTCTATGAGTGTGAACCTCTTGTTATTTGCCAGGAATATGTAGACGACTGCAGCTCAGATGTGACATACTTCTTTTTTTATGTGAATGTAAAGGAATATTGGTCAGGCACATTATATCTGATTGCTATAATAATTGCAGGTTCTAATAATTATATATATAAGGATTGCTAGATGTCTTCGACGAGCGATCTTAGTCTCATAGATAGAAATAGAAGAACGAGATCCGTAGTGTGGGAACACTTTCAAAGGATTCCTTGTGCAGACAAGAGCCAAGAAAAGGCCGAATGTTTATATTGTGGGGTCAGAATTGGTTGTGTTAGTGGTCATGGGACCAGTGCAATGCATCATCATTTAGCTAGATGTAAAGAATACCCATATGGAAAGGTGGAGAAAAGGCAAAAAGTTGCCTCTGGTCAGCCTATTGGGATTGGTAGTTCATCTAGTTCATGGAAATTTGACCAAAATGCTAGTAAAAAAGAACTAGCAATCATGTTTATTCTTGGTGAATTACCTTTCAAGTTTGTAGAACATGAGGGATTTCAACGATTCGTGAATAGAATCCAACCGAAGTTCTTAATCCCGTCACATGACGCTTTGAGGCATGACTGTTATGAGTTATACATGGAGGAAAGAAGCAAATTGAAGAAATATTTTTCCGTTACATCTCCTAGAGTTTGTGTTACCACCGACACATGGACTTCTTGTCAAAACTTGAGTTATTTGTTTATTTTGATTTATTTGTTGCCACGGACACTGGACGACTTATCCGGTATTGACCCTCCGAAAAGCCGTACATGGATTTCAATAATCCATGGACAACATAAGTAGAGATAGATAATACCATTTGCTTGCCCTGGTTTCCTCAATCGACAAAAAGAAGAGGGAAACAAGAAAAAAAAAAGTTGCAGAAAACCGCGTGACGATCTCTGAAAGCACACATACAGAATCAACCATGTTCTCCTCCAAAACCACCTGGTCAACCTCCCTATAAAGACCCCAACTTCGACAATATCCTTTCACGTCTCAATATCATCAAAAACAGCTTCGGTTTTCTCGGTCATCGTCTCTCCCTACTCCTGTCCGAGCTAACTATATTCCGTCAATTCTGAAAACCTCAACCATGTCCTGTGTTGTGGACAAGTGGACCAGGAAGCTACGCGAAAGGGGTCAAGCCATATTCTCAGCTGGCTCGGCAAACTTGGCCGGCGAAGCCTCTCAAGTGGAGACCGGGAGCACCTGCCGGCTGTGTCCAGTTCTCAGCCGAGTCAAGCTAGTCAGCTCGCCAGCTCTCCTCCGCTCCAAGGCCTTGGTGTGCATGCTCGTCTGAGTGTTTCAGCCCTTGAATGGCAGACCCTACTCGGCTTGGCTCAGTCGACGTTTCGCTCCATCTTGGGTTTGGAATTGTCTATGTATATACTTCCTTTTGCAGAAGTATGTAACAAGTAACGCGCTTCCCGTTTCTAACAAATAACGTCAATTGTTCTCTAGATTTCTTATTACATTTCCTGAAAATTACAAGTAGATGAAGAGTGTCTCATCAAGTGCGTAAGAATAGTCACAGCCTCCACGTATTAATCACGTGTAGGGATCGCCTTTATAATTTCCACCTCCCCACATTTTCAAGAAGATAGAATTTCATTGTCGCCACATCGGAGGGGTGTTCCTTTCAGAGCATGTTGTGACATTTTGAAGAATTTCATCCTGATCTAAACGATTTCTCGCAATTTTGAAACAGGGGACAGGACGGATGAGGTCAACCATCTGAGTCAGTGGGTCACATTGTAAATGCGCGAATCCGGCTGCTCGTAGCTAGTCCCAAATTGAATTGGGTCCACTTTTGTCCTGTGGATTAAGCAATTCCTGTGGGTTGGGACTAGGCACAGGCATGAGATAGCCAGAATTAAGTGTAACCATATCTCCTTTTCATCTGAAAAAGACACATGAATTCAATCAGATATTCAATTTGCGAATGACCAACTATCTATGACCGAAAATCATGGACTAATGGCTCGTTTGTTAACGTTTCTGTTTCTGTTTTTTGAAACAAAAAGGAATCAGAAACATGTTTTGTAAGTCAAATAATTTTGATTCTGATTTTTGATATTGCTCCTGACAACATTTTTAGACTAAAAATAAGAAACAAAAAAGTTGATTTTCCAAAAAAAGAACATTTTTTAGAATAAAAAAGGCAACATAATCTTCTTTCACTTTTGTAGGGGGCTCACAAGGCATGGACTGGGACAACCCAACCTGGTTTCGATAATTTTTTTAATAATTTTTTTTGAAATTATTAAAAATAAAAAAAATGATGAAAAGATAAAAAAAGAAGAAGGAAAATTCTCAAAAAAAAACTAAAAAATTCTCAAAAATTAGGAGATGGGTCATTTCAACTGGCTAATCCTATTTTTTGATAATTTTCTCTTTCGATTTCTCCTAAATGATGATTTTTCCCCTCATGGACAAATCATTCCAAAAAATCTCAAAAATTTCAAAAAACAAATCTCAAAAAGTAGAAAAAGGTCCATTCAACTGGCCAATCTTGTTTTTGGTGATTTTGTATTTCCATTTTTCCTAAGCCTTGCCTGATTTGTTATCAGAGTGCCGTGTTGCATCAATGATCATTTGCATGGTATCCAATGATAAAACTAACCACCTAAATGACATAGATGGATTTTATTCATTCTGAACAATAAAAGATAATCAGACTCACCTCTTTCATCCTTGGAATATGCATAGCCTTGAGAGAAGCATGGAAAAATAATAATTTTAGCGTATTATCCTTTTAAGGAGCAAATATGAAGTATCCCTATTTTGCCCATAAAGATATCATGGTGCAAGAGGATCGCAATTGTGAGATCTAACGAAAGTCATCAAATGTAATTATATAATTATTTGATTTAAATGACAAATTGAGACGATAAATTATTTACCATAACAGAAATTTTGTACAATTACTAAATGCGTTTTTGTTCCGAGAATATGAATTTTATGTAGTCACCAAATGCGTTTTAATTCTCTAAAACTCATCCAAGGAACAGAATAAAAAAAATGATTCTAATCAGAATCACCTTTTTGGAACAGAAACATTACCGGACATGGCCCTTAGGGCCTGTTTGGTAACGTTTATGTTCCTAAAAGGTGATTCTGATTAGAATCATTTTTTGTGATTCTGTTCTCTAGATGAGTTTTAGAGAATCAAAACGCATTTGGTAACTACAAAAAATTTCTGTTCTGAAAAATAATTTATCTTCCCAATCAAACAATTACATAGTCACATTTGATCACTTTCCTCAGACCTAACAAATGCCATTCTCTTGCACCTTGACATCTTTTTGGTTAAAATATGGATGCTTCAGATTTGTTTCTTGAAAAGATAATATGCTGAAATTGTTATTTTTTCCATGCTTATCTTGATTCTATGCATATGCGAAGGATGAAAGTGGTAACTTTGATTATTTTTTATTGCTCAGAATGAATAAAATTCGACAACAAATCAAGCAAGGCTTAGGAAAAATCGACAAGTAAAATCACCAAAAACAGAATGGACTATTTCCTATTTTTTGAGACTTTTCTTGAAATTTTTGGGATTTTTTAGAACAATTTGCTTATGTGGGGAAAAATAATCATTTGGGAGAAATCAAAGGACAAAATCATCAAAAATAGGATTGGCAGGTTGAAATGACCCATCTTCTAATTTTTGAGATTTTTCTGGAATTTTTCTATTTTTTTCCATTTTTTATGAATTTTCCATTTTTGGATTTTTAATTATTTTCTATTTTTTATTTTTATTAATTTCCAAATCTTTATTAGAAAAATTATGCTAACCAAGTCAGGTTGACCCGACTCAAGCCTCGTGAGCGCCCGACAAGAATGAAAGAAGACTCTCAAAAGTGTTCATTTTCTTGAGAAACAACTTTTTTTTTGCTTTTCAAAAGTGGTCCAAAATTGTTCCTGGGAGCAAAATCAGAATTATTTGTGTTACCAAACATGTTTTTGATTCTTTTTTGTTCCTGAAAACAGAATCAGAAGAACAAGAACATTACCAAACAGACCCTAAATGTCCATAATTGGTGAATTTCATAAAGGCCATAGTAAATTTTTCGAATATGTTAGTAGCTATCAATCTGCATCATTGCCTTCCAAACTAAGAAGGTATCACTATATGGCTGATCTCCTAACTGAATAGATGAACCCGACTGCTAGGACAACCCTAGATTGGAATTTTCTCAAAAATCTTCCAAATGATATTTCTCCATTTATCAAAAATGCTTCGTCGAATAGTACCAAAAAACTTATCAAAGTATCAAAATTGGGTTCACACATGTACTCTGATTTGGCATTCACAATCCAATTACGTACCCGCCCCCACAAGTTAATTTAGAATATTCTCGAGTTATATCCTTCACCTTGTCCCTCACGTTTTGACAGTATTCATGGCCTCCGATGGTCATCAATCATTGTTTCCCACGCGAACCCTGACATTTTTAAGGTCTTCTTCAGCCAACCCATCACTCTCCCTTCTTTTATTAATACCCATTTGCTCCTCTTCTAGTATCGATGCCCCAAGATTGGTAAAGATCCAAACTTTCCATCCCATCAAGAACTGGTGCCGTTTTCGATCAAGAAGCGTTCCTCTGGTCGTGCTCAAAATGTCTGCAATGGTGGAGATGTGGGAGAATGAGCTGGGAATGCTGAAAGAGAAAGTCTGGTTCAGGAAGTTAATCTTCGAAGCATGAAGAATGTGAAGTCGAAGACAAGAAAGGCAAGGTAGAAGGCAAAGCCGTCCAGAGAGAGATCACATTGTCCGAGGACACTCTCTGTTTGCTTATGGATCGTTTTACACCCTGCTAACCATTGTACAGATGTTTTATTCTGAATGAAGTTTCATGCATGATTTATACGTATAGAAGTTCAGGTTATACGCCAATCAAGGCCCTTTGAAAATGTAAACCGCAACTTTTACGTGGCTACTTCTCTTATCACTGCAATTAGAATTCATCTACAACCATAGCTAGCTAAATCAAACCACCTGACAGATGAAGAAATTGTAATTCCTGGACTCTTTCAAGTGACGCGAAGCCGACTTTTTCACCCATTACAAAATGAGGCTCCAATCCAGAGTCGGATTGGAGCCTCATTTACGTGAGTACATCTTCTGAATGCAACACAAGAAAGAACAAAAAATCGAAGCTATTTCATTTCACATGATTTACCTACGTGCCGTGTATATCGGCTAAGGTTTATGAAGCCACGACTTCTCAATTAGGCATAACCAGATTGTCGCCCACACACGCGCACACAAAAAACTAAAACGAGCTTGCCTCCGAACTTGCAGAAGATTCCTCATTGATGATAGTGAAATATTCTTCGTCCCAATTCATAATCTCCCTCGCGTACTTAAGAGATTCATCTACGCTATCCTGCTCAAGTCCTGTAACTACGGAAGCATACAGCTTGCGTTCCGTAAGTGAATGGAAGAGCCGTTTGAACTTCACCGCCATGTAGTGGAAAGCACATTGCGCCAATGAAGGAACCAGATTGACATAAGTCCCGACATAGTGGTTATGCCTGATGACTGGATCGAAATCGCAAAACCATTCACATTGAGTTAGAGGAGACTGTTCAATCTTTTTTTCGAGCAGATCGAACTTGTTCATGATCAAAAGGAAGTCCTTTTCATAAAAGGTCGGATGAGTGACGATGCTTTCGAAAAGCTGCATGCTTGCCATCATCTTGTTTATCAGTAATCCTCTATTGTCCTCATAGAACTCGTCATAGTCTGTCAATGAGACGCAGAATAAGACGATATTGACATCCTCAAACATCTCCAACCACTTGCAGTTATCCCCTAGGCTTCTGGGAGGCACCCTGATGAGTTGGTACCTACAAATTCAAGCAAGTTATGTCAGATGGAGTATAGTTAACCAAAATTCTGCAACCTCTGCCAATACAATCCTGCCAAGTCAAGTAAATTGCTTGCTTAATTTGCAAAACATCATATAAACCTGGTTGACCATACTTTGATAATTTGATGAATTTACAAGAAGCAGCAGAAGACTGATTTTCTATCGAGTGCATTTTGCTGCGACATTTGTCTGAGGAGCGACAGTGAAAAAACAATTAGGTCCAGCACACAAAAACGCCACTTAAATCACCCAATTTCTCTGATAACTGTTCTTTTGGGTTATTAAGAGAACACAGAATTATTGTTTTAGCTACTAAAGTTTTTGGCTGTCGTCTCGGATAGTAAACACTGCACGCTCATTTAGTAGCTTATTATTGATTGCTAAACAGGCTAGTCCTAGCACTTCATCAATTAAATTTGGGATGGAAAAATAGCTGATTTACCAAATTCACTCAAACATCGACAATCAATGTCTAGTGAAGAAGATTGTACCTCATCATGCTGTAGTGCTGATCAATGGAGTCTATGCATCCATCTGATTTTGCTGGTGTGGGAAATGAAAATTCCATGCTTGCAAGACCATTAGAAGAGGTGATTCCCTCTGCATACAGAATATCCATATCAGAGGGCTCGTACTCTTCTTTTGAAACCTTAACAGCCTGACAAGAAAGAGAGCGTAATTTAGTGAGACAGAGCAGTCAAATTTCTGACTATATTATTATCAGCACAGGATACAAAGCTGGAATCAAATATGTCTAGGCCATTGAGAAAGTGTCTTTTTTATATTAGTTCTTAAAAAAAAAAAATAACTTTTGCAACGTAGGTGAAATCGTGATTTTGTCATCGACTCTGGAGTGAAGCGTAGAAAAAATGGCAAACCTACAAATTAATAAAGGTGTAAGGACAGTAAAAGTATCTGAGTTAAGGCTATAACTGCAAGACAATTGGAACAGAGATCAAGATGTGTGACCTCACCCGCTCCAGAAAATATTTAGCCACTCCAGGGAGCTTTTCTAACTCGTTCATTCGGTTGTATGTGGCTTGAATGGCTTCATCCTTCCACAGTTCCTCAATAAGAGGTGAGTATGCCTGACTGGCAGGAAGAATGATGGCTTCTAGACTACCAGATGCTATAACCTTGAGAAGCCAATCTGAAAATCCTTTCAGCTTTGAGCCCATAGAATAGGTCAACTTAGTTTCCTTCAGATACAGTTTCTCTGTCAATTGATTGGTAATTAGTCCAGCTGATCCAGAAGAAGAAATACGTAGGAAAACTAGTCAGATTCATTTCTGTTAAGACATATTAGAGCATGTAACTTTCCCATTGCCTCACATCCTATCGTTCAGTGCTCTAAAAGAACCCAGACTAACAGTTCAAATTCCAGGTAATGCAGTTAAGAGAGAGGTTCAAAAGATGCTGTCGTTCTTTATATAATACCTGAAGAGCAGCATCTATCAATCATCATTCCTTTTCCCTTCTCCCTTGAGCTTCCTCTTTCAAACTGTTCATGCCCTACAAGCGATATGCCAAGATCTGACTATGACTATTTTCATCATCACAGAAGAACATATCAAGAGACGAAGGCAGCTTTCCTCACAACGTACCCGAAGAACTGGGTTGGCCAATCAACAGGGTTTTCCCCTTCCCCTTCAAAGTTTCCTCTTCAAATCTCTCACGTCCTTCGAGCAGTATGCCCAGATAGCAGTATAGATTGCTCTGGATCATTAACTTAATTTTTTTATGTTCATTTTCAGAAAAGGGGACGCCATACAGAATCTTGGCCTGAAATCAGTGCATAATTGACTGAAGTCACATAGACAGCATTATATCCCTGAACTTAACACTGTTTCACTTGACATCAAGATTAACAAAGCTGTTGGATATACCTAGAAAAGCACATAATGGAGCATGAATCGCTGCTTGTCTAAGATTGATCAAAGCTTAGAACTGTTCTAACTAATCTAACCTGCTTGAATATAGTGCTTGTGCCAGATTTATCAAAGCCAACCAGAAGCAGTTTGTGATGAAGATCATTCTGGCCAGGGCTGTCTCTGGTCGTTTCTTCACCAGATTTTGCATTATCCAGAGGAAATGGCAAAGACAAGATTGCACAGACTAGCTTTTTCTTAGTCTGTAGATGAAAACCCCAAGCATCGGCAGAAGTTCATTAAATAAAAGAAGATAGAGAATCACTATAACAAAAAGTCCACATCATCACCAAGGACTCACCTTGTCCCATATACCGCCTTTAGCATTTTTCTGTCCCTCTTCCTGATAGGATCCATCTGCACTCACCCAAAAATGAGGTTTTCCTTCACATGGAATTCCAGCTGACTGCAAAAATTCAAGAACAAGCTTTCAGTTGATTATCATAGGATGTGGATTGCAAAAATTCAAGAACAAGCTTTCAGTCGATTATCCTGACATTATCAATACCTAAAGAGAATCTCCAGATTGTCCACAACAAAAGCACAAGAAAAAATCATGAGGGATTACACCATTTTTTACGCTACAAGATGTGTTTTGGAAATGTAGAATGCTGATCATCTGGGATCATGTATATCTTGGTTTAATGAAAAAAAAAATTACTCCATTTTACCCAACTTCAGTGTTGTGGACATACAATTTTCCTATATATAGAAGCTCTTGAGAAGTGCGTTCAGTCAAAAGTCAACAACACAAACAAAAGACAAAATGCAGGTTACCCCTCCACATTATCCACAAGGATTTACTCGTGTCTCTGACACAATATCCTATTTGCGACTTCACTTGTCTTTTCTCTTCTAGCTGGTAAAAGCTCAGTTAAAGTGATGGCATAAGGAAGATCTAACATTTATTCCAGTACGGGGAAAAAGGTAGGACAAACAAGTTGTTGATGTATGTCCCACATTGCTTGACAGCGGATCCTGAATGCTCTTTATATTCATGTAGTCTACACCACTTATTAGCTTAAGCTTTTGGGTTGCGTGGTAAAATTTCACGTGAATGTCAAAAATTTCATGCACTGCTCATAATCTAGCTTGCACGTGAGAGGGAATGTTGACTCACATTGCTTAACAATAGGTTCTAAATGCTCTTTATATTCATGTAATCTCCCTCCACATATTAGCTTATCTTTTTGGGTTGGACTTTCTAATAAAAGTCATGAGAATAAAGGCATGCAAAAGCATGATGAAGGCAAGATTTTAGGCAGACAAAGTATTCCCTGACTTGCCAACACTCCCCACATTCCCACTACCCGACCACCCATTGGCCAACAAGTTTCCATTTCTGTTCATTGCACATCAACATCACATTTAACCCAAACTGGTTGGGGTCGGCGGTCGATGAACCTAAAGATAAAATAAAATAAAATAATAAAATAAAGTAAAAGCGAAAGTAAAGATCGATTGAGAGAAAAGAAATAAAATAAAAATAAAAATAAGGAAAAAAAAAAGGACTAAGGACCGTCTGGAACATAGGAAATCTACCACTCCCCCAATGCTAATAGCTTTCATTGCACATCAATAAGATTAAATATTCACTACAAAAAGACCACTAAAACTCTAGGATCAAATTCACACTAAAATGATGAAATTTCAGATCGATTATAATTTCTGCAAGTCGAAGTTCAATCTGTTGGTTCATGAAATGCCAGTCTAAAGAATGGACGAACGGATGATTGCAATTTTGAAGCAACTTAAAATTATTTAACACAAAAGCACAAAGAGAGAAACAATAATTTCATTAGGAGAAAGTCCCTTTGAATATGTACAAAATGATCGTACTTTAGCACTCGGTAGGGTACAATCGTTTTTTTTTTTTTTTGGGTAAGTATCGGTAGGGTACATTCATTGTCATTAGCGTCAGCTGTAAATGGGAAGCAGCTATTATAACATGGAGTAAGCTTCCATCAACTTACTCACACGGGTGCTAAACGTGGATCCATGCTTGAAGGAAGGAAATAAAATTTAAATGGGAGACAAATGAAAAGGGCATCATGTTAGGAATATTATAGTTGATTTTGGAGGAAACAAAATTATCATGCATTGATGAAAAGACTTTTGTTTGAAATCAGAGGATTTATATCTTCGTTGCCTTTAGTTTCTAATGTATCTATCTTGACAGAAGCAGACAAGACTCGTGAAGAAAGTAAATTCAATTCTGGAGAAAAATTAAGATATATTCTGTGAATTATCCTCTGTATCAATTCAAACTAAATCTTTCTTATTTTGGACAGATTGGACTTCCCACTAACGGTCAACGATCTAGACAGGATTTCGTGTCTAAGTCATATTGTTTTATTGTCAATCAAAAAGATCTTCTAAAGGCTTTCCTTAATGAGAGATCTTGATTGATTTTCAAACCTTTAGACACCTACCTTATTTTGATTCTTTGTATAAATGTTTTAAGATTTGTTTGAATGGGCGAATAAATTTTTCCAAATTTCTGGTGTATCTCACCGTAAACGATTAGTGATCTTTTATCAATCAACAAACGGCTAGTATTGGTGATTGATCCTCGGAGTGGATCTATCCAGGAACACGAAGTTCAAAGAACGGGGGACAACCAAGAAATCATCAAACCTTATCGAAAGAGAGCTTCATTGTTGTCTATGAGCGCACCATCTTGAGATCTTGTAAGAGAGTTATATAAAGAAAAAGTGTGTAGAGTGGAAAGACCTTGGTAAAGGCATAACTCACTTCTGTTGGAAGTGCTTGGAGCTCAAGTGATCACTCTTGTTCCTATAATCTCTTATTTGTTTATTTAGTGGAATCCAGCCAATAGGCTGTTAGTGTAGAAAAGTGGACGTAGGCCTTCAAAAGTCGAACCACTATAATCTTATGTGCATTGCTTTTCTACTCCTTCTACTTCTATTAACTGTCTGGCAGAAGCACTGCGACACTTTACTGTTACTTGTGCACCCTCAAATACGATTAATTTATCAATTCTGCATTATTTATCGAAATTCGATTAATACACCTGGAAGGGCGAGCCTTGGCGCAACGGTAAAAGTTGTTGCCGTGTGACCTGGAGGTCACGGGTTCGAGTCGTGGAAACAGCCTCTTGCAATGCAGGGTAAGGCTGCATACAATGGACCCTACGTGGATCCCGACCCTTCCCCGGACCCCGCTTCGCGCGGGATGCTTGTAGCACCGGGCTGCCCGATTGATACACCTATACACCCACTCTAGGTGTATAGCTTAGCCAGAACAACACCTCAAAGATCCAATTTTCATGTAGACATCCCTCTGTTCTGGTACCAAATTGAAAATCTGTAAACCAGTATATAAGACATAAGCTTTTACTATGTAAATCCTCTCGACGGACAGCAAAAGAGCATTATTAGGGGAAAAAAACACCACACAACAATTAGTAGTTAAAACCTACAGAGAATAAAATAAGTAAGAGAAAAGAAAAGAGAACCGGGATTTCCGGAGAAGGTGATTCACTGATACATAAAGCTTGAATTTTTATGTGAGACCTCAAAGTGCAAGGACAGAAGCTACAAACAGCACCTGCTACGCTAATGAATTGCCACTCGGAGGCTTATTTAATAATCCAGAACAGTCGCGAAAGTTGAAGGACCCGTTAATCGCAAGGACAGCTCGAAGACCTAACCTGCTTCTTAGCAATTCGGTTCGCTTTTCCTGCCGAACCGTTCCTTCCCCCGGAATCCTTGTCCTGCATCTCCTCCGTAGCTCCTCTGTCTCTGGCACACAAAATCGATATAAAATGTGAGTTTTCGCAGGGAATCAGACGATTTCAGGTCAAAATCAGGGACGATGATTAAGTTTTCTAGCAATGACACCCGAGAGGGACCATACTCGAGCCGACCCCGAAGTTGCGACTCGTCGAATCTGCTGATGACGCCGATGCATCCATTACAAGCACGAGGAGAAGCCACCGACGGCGAAGGGGAGAAGGCCGGCGGCGAGCCGGGGCTAGTGTAGAGGGAATCATCGGAAATATAGTTAAACACCATGGGAAGTGGAGAGGGATCGGACTGCGGATGGACCGAGCGAGAACGAAACCAGTTCGTTCCCGACTTGGCTTTTTGAAGTTCGAAGTCAACCCGAGCTTGTTGACTCTCTTCGTCGTCCGGGAAAACGATCGCGAGCCTCTCTTCTCTTGGAGGGAAACTTCCGCATGGGCCCCACGTTCATTTACGCGGATATTCACATCAATAATTTTTAAAAGTTGGACCAGGTTCATCAACGGCAGCATTACTGTCCACGTGTCTCTCATTACGTCACGCTGATCGGTGGCAATTGTTCTTTTGATGAGCCCGAGCCGTGACACCATGATAGTACATCGACTCGGGATTCCATGTATTTTCTTCTGTGTGTTTTTTTTTTTAATCAGTCGCAATTATTCACTTAAATTATTTTTCTTTTTCAATTTAATTCTTGAACTTTCGAAAATCCACCATATGATGTTAATTTTAGTCGCCATGCATCAAGAGGCTTGTAAGTCCCTTGGCTTTTTCAGAAATTTATCACAACCCAACAATCTGCAACATGATCTTTTCGTTTGAATATGACTGAAATGGTTGACAGAGGGCTGTTACACTTCTATCACAAAAAGAAGACTTCACGAAATGGTAAACAATCAAATGGAATAAGTACTTTAGAATGATAGAATTAAGGCCATACACTTGACAAATGATGATGAAGATAATAAACATGTACAATCCTACAATCACCCCAGACAAGATAATAGCAGGAATGGTTCAATTTAATAATAGACAAATCACCAATTATCTAACAAGTTTGGTAACTTTTAGAATATAAATAAATGTTTGTATTTTTCATAACCAAGCAAGATAAAAATGTTGGTAAGCGACTAAAATAAGTCAATAACTTAATTCAAGAATGTTGGTAAGTCAGTCAAATTAATAGTGGTGAGTGTATATTAAAGTTAGTAACTTCGAGAACAAGCCGCAAAAATACATGTTTGTTGCTGTCTTTATGAAAAAAAAAAAAACTTGATACTTTTTAAAACAAAACAAGATAACAAGTTTGAAGGAATCTAACATTATTGGGTATCATAATGTAATGAATTTTGGTACGTTAGTCAAATTAAAGTTGATATTTTGAATAAAAGATACTTAGTAAGTCGCGAAAAAAATTGTCGATTGCTTATTACGTAAGTTGGTAATTTTTGCCATATGAAGAAATATGGGTATTTTCAGAATTAAGTCAAAATAAGTAAGTATCTAAAATAAAATGGTATTTAATGCAACGAACATCGATATATCAGTCAAATTAAAGTTTGCAATTTGATATAGAACTCAGTAACTTCAATACGTGGATAATTCCCCAGATAAATATTGGCTTTTTTTTTTCGAGTATTACTATCACCTATAGATAAAAGAAAGTTGTCTATTTGCAATGGCGAAAAGGAAATAATTAACGATAAAGGACTCTCCAAAAACAAATGCCCGACCAGATCCGACTCGACCTGAATGGGTCTTTTCGATCTTCTTCAGTTCGGATAAATGCCTCAAGATCCGGGTCGGGTATTGTGGCAGTTCTTGTTTGGTTCGGGACAAGCTGTTTAAACCCTAGCTGCACCGACCGCCGCCTCTCTGCTCGAAGGATCCGTCTCTTCCGCCCGTCGTGGTCTCCCGTCAGCCCCGATTCAGCAACTCCCCTCGCCGGTCTCCCCCTTCGTAGACGATCCCATCGGCGTACACGCTCTCGCTCGCATCAATCTGTTCGTGTCTGCGTTCGCTCGCAGGCTTCTCTGAAAATTTCTCCCGCGAATTCTCTCGAGGTTTGATCGCTTCTTCCTTCTCGCCTCTCTTAATCTTAGCATGTTTCTGCTTTGATTTCATAGAAAGGGTTTCATTTTTTCCGTTGCTTGTTAAAGTGGACTAGGTTCGACCAAAAAAAAAAAAAGTGGACTAGGGTTCTTATTTTCTGTGTTTGTTCCTTTTTCCCGCTCTTTTGGATTAACTACTGGTGAATTCGCCTCTTTATTGGTTGATCTGTGCACTTGAAATGTCGATCTGATAGTTCTGTAAGTATGCCTTGACATCTCCGTGAATTTGCTCAGTTTTTACCATTTGCCATGTTTTTGTAGGAACTTCTAGTCGATGGTTTTTGTTTTTTAGATCTGCGTGATTGTGCGCTTGTGCTTGTTTCTATTTCTATGCGAATGGCCATTTTCTGATAGTCTGCGATTAGTATTTGCTTGTGATAGTGGTGTTGATAACTTGATGTAGCCACTTGGAAACAGAATTAGAATCAGGTCAGGATGAAAAGTTTCTGCCGTTTATGAGCTGATCTATGCATTTTCTGTTAAGGAATTCGGCATATACCGTTTACTGATAGAAAGCTGTATTTTGGGTTTATCAATGTAGATGTCGTACAACACTTTCTGAATGTGATCCTCCAGTTATTTGTCAGGAATATGTAGAGGAGTACAGCTTATATGTGACATACTTCTTTCTATGTGATTGTAGAGGAAAATTGGTCCGACACATTATATCTGATCGTAATAATAATTTGCAGGTTCTAAGATTTATATACAGAAGGATTGCTAGATGTCTTCGACAAGTGATCTAAATCCTATAGATAGAGATAGAAAGACGAGATCCGTCGTGTGGGAACACTTTCAAAGGATTCCTTGTGCAGACAAGGGCCAAGAGAAGGCTGAATGTACGTATTGTGGGGCCATAATTGGTTGTTCTAGTAATCAAGGGACCAGTTCCATGCATCATCATTTAGCTAGATGTAAGGGATACCCATATGCGAAAGTGGAGAAAAGGCAAAAAGTCGCCTCCAGTCAACCTGTTGCGATTGGTAGTTCATCTAGTCTGTGGAAATTTGACCAAAATGCTAGTAAAAAGGAGCTAGCGATCATGTTTATTCTTGGTCAATTACCTTTCAAGTTTGTAGAACACGAGGCATTTCAGCAATTCGTGAATAGACTCCAACCAAAGTTCTTAATCCCATCTCGTGATGGTTTGAGGCATGACTGTTATGAGTTATATGTGGAGGAAAGAAACAAATTGAAGAAATACTTTTCCGATACTTCTCCTAGAGTTTGTATTACTACCGACACATGGACCTCTTGTCAAAACTTGAGTTATATGTGTCTCACTGCTCATTTTGTAGATGCGGATTGGAAGTTGCAGAAGAAAATCTTGAATTTTTGTCAAATCCCGAGTCATTCTTCCGAGATAATAGGAAAAGCAGTTGAGAAATGCTTGACTAGTTGGGAGATTCAAAAGGTTTTTTCTATTGACTGTGGATAATGCGAGTTCAAATGACTTGGGAATTCAATACTTGAAAAAGAAACTTAGCTCTTGGGATTCTTTAGTATTGAGAGGCGAGTTACTCCACATGAGGTGTTGTGCTCATATGTTGAGCTTGATTGTAAGAGAGGGGTTGAAAGACATTGATGATTCTATTGTTAGAATACGTTCAGCCGTGCGTTATGTGAGGTCTTCCCCTACGAGGCTAGAACGGTTTAAGATTTGCATTGAGCAAGAGAATATTGAGTCCAAGAGTCTTGTATATTTAGATGTGGAGACTCGTTGGAACTCAACATACATGATGTTGGAAGCGGCTTTGAAGTTACAAAAAGCTTTTGGCTTATTGGAAATTCAAGATAGCGAATATGTTAGAGAGCTCTCCAAGGCAAAAGGATTGCCTACTAGTGATGATTGGGAGTATGCCCGTCAATTTCTTCCTTTCCTAAAGTTGTTCTTTGATACAACTTTAACAATTTCGGGTTCTTCTTATGTCACTAGTAATGATATGGTGAAGCATGTCCACGGGGTTTATATGATGATTGATGCGTATTGTGAGAATCAGGACAAAAGATTGCAGGAAATGGCCAAGAGAATGAAGACTAGATTCAATAAGTATTTTGGCAATGTGAACGTCAATCTTTCTTTGTTCATTGCTTGCATACTTGACCCTCGACATAAGTGGGAATATGTGAAATGGTTGATTAATGATGTTTATAAAAGTAAGCAGGCAGAAATTTTGCGAGATAAAGTAAGAACGTCTTTGACGTCATTGTTTGAACAATACCGCACTGGTGTATGTGCCGAAGGCAACTTGAGGTTAAAGAGTATAGGGACAGTAAGTGTGGCAAAGTTTCCCGTAGTTGATGCTGACATTTTGACTGCAAAGTACCTTAAGCAAACGGGACAACAATATTTGGAAGAAAAATCCGAATTGGATAAGTATTTGGAGGAAGAATGTGAACGTTATAGCCCCGACTTTGATATCTTAACTTGGTGGAAAGTGAATGCTTCGAGATATCCTATCGTCTCTTCCATTGCTCGAGATATTTTGGCCGTGCCCGTCTCGACTATAGCATTAGAGGGCGCATTTAGCGCAGTAGGTCGTGTGCTTGACATGTTTCGTAGCTCCTTGACTCCAAGTATGGTGGAGGCTATGATATGTGCTCAAGATTGGCTTCGATCCACTCCACTTTCATTCTCCGTTGAAGAGGACTTAGAAGAACTCGAAAATTTTGAGTCAAGTGATTTTTTTTTTTTTTTGGTAGAATATTTATGCCCTTCTATGTTATAATGGATTCTTCGGTTCTCATTTTCATTGTGAATGTAATGCAGAGTTGTCAACTACGACCATGGAGCCGAACTCGATGTTGGTTTCTCTTGATGATTGATGAAATTGGAGGTTGGTATTTGTTAATCCAAACTTTTTTTATTGCGAATTTGCTTCATAATGTGTAGACATTTAGTGATTGCTATGTTCATTTCCTAATTGCATCTTAACCTTAGTTGAGCAAAGGTTGACTAATTGCTTTTGTGAAGAAAAGGTTGATTGTTTGCTTTTTTCCCCCTTTCTTTGTGGTCTTTGCAAGAAATTTGTTCTTTTGTTTGGACGATGCTGATTAAATATGTACTTAATATGTTGTCAGACTGGACTAACTTTGGGATTCTTGTTGGATGTGATATTGTAGCTTTTGAGTTAAAGAAGTGGTTTTTCTTTCTTTAATTTTCTCGCTGGGTTTGTTCTGTTGAAAGCAAGAAAAACTTAACACGTTCTTTTGATTTTCTAAGAATGCTATACAACTATGCTTAAATTTCTCGACGAACTGTACTTGAGTTGGGGACTGATGCACAGAATTTTTATCAATGGGCAGTTTCCAGGGCCTCAAGATAATGCGATCACTAATGACGACTTGATTATTTGTGTCTACAACTACTTGAAGGAGCGATTCCTGTTTATTTTGGTAATAAATATGTTGCTTCTGTGGGAGTCCCTGTCATTTTTTCCCCTTTCTGTCTTTTGGTCGTTGCTCTGTTTTCTCATATTAATATTTAATATGTAAATGCTGGAGAAAATAGTGTGAAATAGTATAATGTATAAGTTCCTTTCTGTTTCTTTGTTTGCTGACTGATAGAGACCATTAATTTGAAGAATGGCTAAGATATTCTTTCCTTGTCTAGATTAATCCTCAGAAAGTACCATGGTGAGCTTGAAAGTACTATGGCTAAGATGGCATTGGCTGATAGTTTCCTGTTGTTGTGGACCACTTGATCCTCCAAGCTGTCTTGGAAGTAACAGTAGACATTTGCAATTCCTATTTCGGCCAGCGAGCAAGCAAAATCGATTTTTTGCTTAGAAGAATCTCCTCGAGAAATAGTGAACACAAGAGCAGTTGAAGTGGATTTGCTTTCAATCCCAGATGAATATATCTTGAAATGAAGTGCATTAGGATTTGCTTTCAATCCGAGATGAATATATCTTGAAATGAAGTGCATGTAATGCGAAGGAACTTCTCAGCATCCTCACCTCGTCTTTGCTCACAAGCTCACCCTCCTCAAGCATACCGATGTTCACGACATTGACAAGGTCTGTCACAATGAGGAGGGCCTCGCTCCCATCAAGTCTGACAATAATAACTCCGCTTGATTTGCTCCAACATTTCTCTTCATCAAGCCCTAGTGGACGAGTCGGTCCTGGATTTAAAATTTGTTCCATTTAATGTCAGACATTCGCAGGGTATCTAAGTGTTAGCTTAGCGCTTGAGCTGGGAATGTATGTCTTGTCAATTAGATCTCTCGGATTGTGTTTACTAGTCCTATTTGTAATCGTCTTGCTGTAACCTAAGATAGCATTTCATGTTATCGTCTTGCTCTTGCCACCTCAATCCCATAATCACCTTTAGTGTTTTAACAGGTAACTCTGATCCTTGCATGGTAGAGCTAGCTTCGATATTGACATTCGAGGAACATCTAGATTCAAAATTTTGAATCTCCAAAACCTTTTACTTCCCTGAAGCTGGTTGAGTTTTTATCCGTTGCTTATACGTGAGCTCGCAACTTCGTTGATTAGTATGTGCGATTTTTGGATCTATGACAAACATTTTCGACTTCACCTCAGTATTTTCGGTCCTCCCCTCTCTCTCTCTCTCTCTCCCCCCCCCCCCCCCCCCCCCCCCCCCCCCCAAAAAAAAAAAGGAGGAAGAAGAACGAAAACCTGAAGACCCGAACCTCGATCTTAATTCAGGTTAATGTGGTTCGGGTCTTAGGTTGGGTTATGACAAAAACACTTCCACAAAGTTTCGGGTTAGGCATTGGCTGTTCAAAAGTTGCTGCCTGGTAGTCTAATAGGAAAGAAGAGTTGCATAAGCGAGCATATACGAATCATCCAATCAAGAGAGTTCTTTCTTCAGGAGGGATACACTTTGATTAGGCCATGGTATCGAGTTTGATATGTTATGCGAATTCCAATGCTCAATAGATCATCAAGAAGAATATTAATGAAAAATGATGTTATGCGGCAGATAAATTCTGCTGCATATGCATTCGCGATAATGACATAAATGATTTTTTGAATTTTGGCAGAATGTGCAATATGGTCTCTGAACTTTTAATTTGTTCAATCTGGTCCTTGAATTTTAGTCTAATGCTCAATATAATTCATGAACTTTTAGTTTGTTAAATGTGGTCCCTAGATTTTTGCTACATGTTCAATATAGTCAGTGAACTATAGAGAAATGTTCAATGTAGTCCTTTTATTAATTTAAGATCAGGGATAACAATGAACATTTTCGTATGATCCAGTGACTAAATTGAACATGTACTAAAAATTCATGGACTAAATTGAACAAGTCAAAAGTTTATGAATCAAATCGCACATTGGGCTAAAGTTCATGGACTATATTGAACAAATTAAAAGTTTATGGATCATATTGCACATTCTGTCAAAGTTCAATGACTGTTTGTGTCATTTTTCCAATGCATTCTGCAGTGAACTAAAGTGGTGGGAAGCAAGCACCCTGAAGCTCCAAGTTCTTAAGTGTGTCCCTTCTGTAAGGTTGTCAACCATTTCCTGTGCACATCTGCTTTGAGAGACACCCAGACATGGTCTTTTTCTCTTCATTGCATTATCATTAGAACCTACATGATAGGTTTAAGGATTGGGTTTGGCTTGCACCCTTAGCACCATTAATGACTAGTTTGAACACCAGGAACGGTTTGATCCTTTATTTTCTCAGGGAGACTCCCTTAGAAAGATTGATTACTTATGGGGCCTTTTCTGCTCAAATGATTTCATAGTCTTGAAACTTAAGCTATTGGCACTAGCTCCCTACTCCGAAATGTTCCAACATTTTATCAACTAGCGATGCTTAGTCAGCTTTACTGATCGGAATGGAACAATTTTGCTCATGCAGACTGAACACTTTTCGATTTTTTACGGGCACGATGAAAGTTCTTCTGAGCGGCATTATGTTAGTCAAATATCTTTTGATTCGTAACGATGGTGTCGAAAATTTCTTGTGCTACGCTTTTCAACAAGTTGACTTATGTCCTTACTAGTCTTACTGTTATTTGCAGTGTTCTCTTCACAGGAGCACATAGGGTATAAGATATGAGGCTACCGTATTGAACCGGGCATTTCATATTCTTGCGCAGAAAGAAAAATTATTGATTGCTTATTATGATAGTTGGTGCCTGGTGGTTTTTGCTATATAAAGAAATATGGGTATTTTTCAGAATTAAGCAAGACATAAAAGAAAGCCCTTTTGTTTTCTATGGCGAAAAGAAATTCGACCAAAACAAAAAGTAGTAATAATAATAAAATGACTGTTTAAAAAAAAAAAAACCCGACCTAATCCGACCCGAAGCAAACGGGTCTTTTCGATTCGGATCTTTTCCGGCTCGGATAAATGCCTCAAGATCCGGGTCGGGCATCGTAATACTTCTTTGTTTGGTTCGGGACAAGCTAAACCCTGCTTATGCCCATCTTCTCCTCTCTGCTCTGCTCAAAGGATCCGTCTCTTCCGCCCGTCGTGGTCTCCCGTCGGCCTCGATTTCAGCTGCTCCGCTAGCCGGTCTCCCTCTTCGTAGGCGAGCCCATTGTCGTACACGCTCTCGCTCGTATCAATCTGTTCGTGTCCGCGTTCGCTCGCAGCCTTCTCTGAAACTTTCTCCCCGACTTCTCTCGAGAGGTTTGCTCTATTCTTCCTTCTCGCGTCTCTTGGTATGTTTCAGCTTTGATTTCATAGGTTGCATTTCGATTTTTCTGTTGCTTGTTAAAGAGAGCTAGGGTTCTTATATTTTCTCAGTGTTTGTCCTAGTTTTCTGGCTCTTTTGCTGGTGGATTCGCCTCTTCCTTGGTTGCTCTGTGCCTTTTGGAATGTCAATCTGGTATTTTTGCGAGGAACTTTTAGTCCATTGGTTTTGTTTTTCAGATCTGCATGATTGTGCGCTTGTGCTCATTTCTAATTTTATGCTGATGGTCATTTTTTTTTATAGTCTGCGATCAGTATTTGCTTGTGATACAGAGGTGTTGATAATTTGATGTAGCCACTTGGAAACAGAATCAGCTCAGGGTGAAAATTTTTATTGATGCACATCCATACATGAGACATTGGTGCCGTGTATGAGCTGATCTATGGATTTTTTTGGCATATAGTGTTTGCTTATAGAGCTGTAATATTAGTTAATATGATTTTCTCCTTGCCTAATCCCCCCGACTTCATTCATATTTTTGCATTTACATCATGGATCATGATTCTGTTTGTGATTGTGTCATGTGTATGTGCTGCTCATTCACTAATGTCTTGTTCATAAGTAAAGGGGGAGTATTTTGGGTGTATGATTGTTGATGTTGTACAACATCTTCTATGAGTGTGAACCTCTTGTTATTTGTCAGGAATATGTAGAGGACTGCAGCTCAGATGTGACATACTTCTTTTTTTATGTGAATGTAAAGGAATATTGGTCAGGCACATTATATCTGATTGCTATAATAATTGCAGGTTCTAATAATTATATATATAAGGATTGCTAGATGTCTTCGACGAGCGATCTTAGTCTCATAGATAGAAATAGAAGAACGAGATCCGTTGTGTGGGAACACTTTCAAAGGATTCCTTGCGCAGACAAGAGCCAAGAAAAGGCCGAATGTTTATATTGTGGGGTCAGAATTGGTTGTGTTAGTGGTCATGGGACCAGCGCAATGCATCATCATTTAGCTAGATGTAAAGAATACCCATATGGAAAGGTGGAGAAAAGGCAAAAAGTTGCCTCTGGTCAGCCTATTGGGATTGGTAGTTCATCTAGTTCATGGAAATTTGACCAAAATGCTAGTAGAAAAGAACTAGCAATCATGTTTATTCTTGGTGAATTACCTTTCAAGTTTGTAGAACATGAGGGATTTCAACGATTCGTGAATAGAATCCAACCGAAGTTCTTAATCCCGTCACGTGACGCTTTGAGGCATGACTGTTATGAGTTATACATGGAGGAAAGAAGCAAATTGAAGAAATATTTTTCCGATACATCTCCTAGAGTTTGTCTTACCACCGACACATGGACTTCTTGTCAAAACTTGAGTTATTTGTGTCTCACTGCTCATTTTGTAGATGCGGATTGGAAGTTGCAGAAGAAAATCCTGAGTTTTTGTCAAATCCCAAGTCATTCTTCTGACATGATAGGAAAAGCAGTTGAGAAATGCTTGAACAGTTGGGAGATTCAAAAGGTTTTTTCAATCACTGTCGATAATGCAAGCTCAAATGACTTGGGAATCCAATTCATGAAAAAGAAACTTAGCTCTTGGAATTCTCTAGTACTGAGAGGTGAGTTACTCCACGTGAGGTGTTGTGCTCATATATTCAGTTTGATTGTAAGAGAGGGGTTGAAAGACATTGATGATTCTATTGTTAGAATACGTTCGGCCGTGCGTTATGTGAGGTCTTCCCCTGCGAGGCTAGAACGGTTTAAGAGTTGCATTGAGCAAGAGAATATTGAGTCCAAGAGTCTTGTATATTTAGATGTGGAGACTCGTTGGAACTCAACATACATGATGTTGGAAGCGGCTTTGAAGTTACAAAAAGCTTTTGGCTTATTGGAAATTCAAGATGGCAAATATGTTAGAGAGCTCTCCAAGGCAAAAGGGTTGCCCACTAGTGATGATTGGGAGTATGCCCGTCAATTTCTTCCTTTCCTAAAGTTGTTTTTTAATACGACTTTAACAATTTTGGGTTCTTCCTACGTCACTAGTAATGATATGGTGAAGCATGTCTATGGGGTTTATACTATGATTGATGTATATTGTGACAATCAGGACAAAAGATTGCAGGAAATGGCCAAGAGAATGAAGACCAAATTCAATAAGTATTTTGGCAATGTGAATAACATCAATCTTTCTTTGTTTATTGCTTGCATCCTTGACCCTCGACATAAGTGGGAATATGCGAAATGGTTGATTAATGATGTTTATAAAAGTAAGCAAGCAGAAACCTTGCGAGATAAAGTAAGAACATCTCTAACGTCATTGTTCGAACAATACCGCACTGGTGTATGCCCAGAAGGCAACATGAGGTTAAGGAGCATAGAGACGATAAGTGCATCAAAGTTTCCTGTAGTCGATGCTGACATTTTGACTGCAAAGTATCTTAGACAAAGGGGACAACAATATTTGGAAGAAAAATCGGAATTGGACAAGTATTTAGAGGAAGAATGTGAACATTACAGCCCTGACTTTGATATCTTAGGTTGGTGGAAAGTGAATTCTTCGAGATATCCTATCCTCTCTTCCATTGCTCGTGATATTTTGGCCTTGCCTGTCTCGACTATAGCATCAGAGGCCGCATTTAGCACAGTAGGTCTTGTGCTTGACGTGTTTCGTAGCTCCTTGACTCCAAGTATGGTGGAAGCTCTAATATGTGCTCAAGATTGGCTACAATCAACACCACTTTCACTTTCGATTGAAGAGGACTTGGGAGAACTCGAAAATTTTGAGTCAGGTGAAATTTTTTTGCAGTAGAATATATATGCCCTTCTATGTTACAATATATACTTTAGTTCTCATTTTCATCATGAATTTAATGCAGAGTTGTCGAGTACGACCATGGAGCCAAACTCGGTGTTGGTTTTTCTTGATGATTGACAAAGTTGGAGCTTGGTACTTGTTAAACCAGTTTTTTTTTTTTTTCGAATATACTTCATATTGTAGTAGACATTTAGTGATTGCTGTCTTCTTTTCCTGCTTGCGTGTTGACCTTAGTTCATCAATGGCTGACTAATTGCTTTTGAGAAGACAAGGTTGACTGTTTGCTTTTTTTTTTTCCACCGTTCTTTGTGGTCTTTGCGAGAAATTTTTTAATTTTGTTTGGACAATGCCGAAATAAATATATACTTAAGTATGTTGATGGACTGGACTAACTTTGGGATTCTTGTGGGATGTGATATTGTAGATTTTGAGTCAAAGAAGTGGTTTTCTTTTCTTTAATCTTCTCCCTGTGTTTGTTCTGTTGAAAGCAATAGAAATTCACATGTTCTTTAGTTTTCCCAAGAATGCTAGACAATTATGCTTAAATTTATCGAAGAACTGGACTTAAGTTTGGGACTGGTGCAAGGAATTTTTTTGATCAATGGGCAGTTTCCAGGGCCTCTGGTTGGTGCGGTCACTAATGACAGCTTGATTATTAGGGCCTACAACTACTTGAAGGAGCCATTCCTGTTTAGTTGGTAATAAAGCTGTTGTTCTGTGGAAATCCCCCTCTTGTTTTTCCCTTGCTCTGTCTTTTGGTCATTGCTCTGTTTTCTTATCGTAATATGTTAATGCAGGAGAAAATAGTGTGAAATAGTATGCTGTATAAGTTCACTTCTGTTTCTTCGTTTGCTGAGAAAGACCGTCAACTTCAAGAATGCTAAGATTTTGTTTCCTTTTCTAGATTAATCCTCAGAAAGTACCATGGTGAGCTTGAAAGTACTATGGCTAAGATGGCATCGCCTGATTGTGCCCCGATGCTGTGGACAACTTGATCCTCCAAGCGGTCTTAGAAGAAGTCAGAAGACATTTGCAATTCCTATTTCGGCATATTCAGCGAGCAAGAAAAATCAAATTTTTGGTCTCTGTACTAAAAGTAGGAGTCGTGTGCTCAGAAGAATCTCCTCAAGAAATAGTGAACACGGGAGCCAGCGAAGTGGATTTGCTTTCAATCGCCGAGATTAATATATCTTGAAATGAAGTGCATGGAATGTGAAGAAGGTTCTCAGCAGCCTCACCTCGCCCTTGCTCATGAGCTCTTCCTCCTCAAGCACCCCGATGTTCACGATATTGTCAAGGTCCGTCTCAATGAGGACGGCCTCGCTCCCGTCAAGTCCGACAATAATAAACCCGCTCGATTTGGTCCAACATTTTGCTTCAGCAAGCCCTAGTGTACGAGTCGGTGCTGAAGATGGATCATTCGCAGGGTATGTAAGTGTTAGCTTAGCGCTTGAGCTGGGACTGTATGTCTTCTCAATTAGATCTCTCGGCTTATTTTTACTAGATAGTCGTGCTGTGACCTAAGACAGTATGTCATGTGATACTACCTCTTTAATATATCCAACCACATCTTTCCACCGGAATCTGAATTTGGTTTGAAACATGACTACACCTGACTAAAGAGCGGAGCCCCCGCAGGCGTAATCCAAAAGGGAAATAGATGATATTTACTAGAAAGAAGGTATCAAGAACTCATAATTCATTAGATACTTTTTAAAATGCCAACTCAACATCATATAAAAAAAAAAAAAGTTTGCTCCTTTACGACTGTTTGATTGATATATCGATATAGAGATAATATTATTAAGTACTCGTCATGTTATCAACTGAGGAAAGATTTTAAAGTTAGAATCCCAACAATGACAAATCTAGAATAAATTAAAAAAAAATTATTTGGACAATTAGAATCATATACGGTCGAGAAATTGGTAAGTTATAAAAAAGAAAAATGTCTCATAACTCATTTGAAAGGTCCAATTGAAACACGGAAGAGCCAAAACCATTTTCCTTGTGCTAAATTTCCACATTTAAAAGAACATTTTCCAGCAACGTCCAATTGGAACGGTGGAATTGGAAAGCTACCTTTACTCCTCCCTGATTTCGAGATCAGAAAGTGCTTTGTTTGAGGTGACTAAATAGTAAATTTAGAATGAGATGTTTGGATACCTTGATAAAGCAGAAAAAAATCAAAATTATGTCTTTCCCACTCTCTTTTTATCGACAGTTTTTGGATAATCCATGAACTTTAACTCAATATATAATTTGATCTATGAATTTATAATTTGTACAATGTGCAATGTAGCACATGAACTTTCAATCTGTGATTCCGACAAAAAAAAAATTTTAATTTGTGCTGTACGGTCCTTAAATTTTTTGTACATGTTTAACTTAGTCCTTGAGTTTTATAAAAGTTTCCAAAATTGTCATTCGATTAATTCAAGTTCAGAGACAATGTTGAACATTTTTTTTAATAATTCAAGGAATAAATTAAACATGTACCAAAAGTTCAGGACCATATTGAACAAATTGTACATTGGGCTATAGTTCATGGACTACACTGAATAAATTATAAGTCACGGATCACATGACACATTGAATCAAAATTCAAGAATCAATTGTATCATTTTTCCAAAGTTAAATGCTAGTAATGCCGATCTTTCGTTACCATTTTGACGGTAGATGATTGTGACGAATTCAATTGGCCCAAGATTTATGACACATAGATTAAAGATAACGGATGACACATACATCGGATTCATGCACCCATTTGTCAAAGGGAGAAGTGTCAAAAAAGGCCTAAACTATTGCATTTGTGTCAATTTAATCCTAAACTTTTAGTTTGTGTCAACTCAGTCCTAAACATTTTGCATTTGTGCCAATTAAGTTCTAAACTTTTTATTGGTGCCAATTTAATCCTAAAACTTTTGAATTAATGCCAATTTAGTCCTAAATCTTTTTGTGGTGCCAATTCAGTCCTAAACCTTTTTTGCATTTGTGCCAATTAAATTCTAAATCTTTTATTGGTGCCAATTTAGTCCTCAAACTTTTGTATTAGTGCCAATTTTGTCCTAAATATTTTGCATTTATGCCAATTGAGTCAATTCAATCAATTTTGATCGGAGATCACTAGCGCATACATCAATTATCATACGTGGCACGGGTAGCACTAACATGGATATTTTTTAATATTTTTTTTATAATTGTTAAAAAAAACCAAAAATACCTTAAAATTATTAGAGTAATATTAAAAAAAATCTGAGTTAGCATTTGTCATGCCACGTAGGACAATCGATGTCCATGTTCTCCATTTTCGATCAAAATTGGCCGGATTAACTCAATTAGCATAAAAACAAAAAAAAAATTAAGACTGAATTGGCACAAATGCAATAGATTTAGGACTGAATTAACACCAATAAAAAATTTCGGACTTAATTGGCATTAATGCAAAAGGTTCAGGATTAAATTGGCACTAAAAAAATATTTGTGACTAAATTGATAAGCAATAGATTTATGACTTTTTTGACACTTCTCCCCGTCAAAGTTGATGAACAACTTAGGTTTTTTTTTTCATTTTGAATTATCACAATAAAAATCATTTATGTTCATTATGACGTCAATACTTTATTGTTATTTTTTTCGTGTCACAAAAATCCATAATCTATGCTCATTGTGAAACCAAACTACGAATTTTTGTTACACAGGTGCAGGTTTGGGGGTATTGATCATATTGAATATAAAAGTTCACTGAACAAATGGTATAGTGGGCAAAACTTAGGGTTTTGGTAGTAGGTGGAGGGTATTTTCTCATACTGGTACAAGTTTAGATTTTGGTGATTGCGATTTATTCATGTTTCAAATAAAGATTTAAAGTGGTCAAGTTAGTCTTAAAACAAGAGCTAAATAGTGGTTAGGCATTCAGTAAATATTATCTCAAATAAGGATATGAAGTGGTCAACTTATTATAAAAATAAATGTCCAAACTCACATGACGGCCGAACTAACTTCATTCGATCGACTTACAGGGGTGACTCGTGTTCATATGCCGGCGGCAACATCGGGGAGCCAAGAACGATAGACACGATCAAAACAGAGAAGTTACATCAGTAATATTAAGAGGAAAATTGCGCTCAGGAGAACCCTCCAAGAAACTTAATATCAATTTGGGGCTTCTTCAAATTGGGCAAGAGCAGAAAATTTAGAAATTTTTTTGCCTGTTGTCACCTTGTTGACAGAATAAGCACGTGAGTCCAAAGTGCATCCCACGTGCGACTCGATTGGTGAAAATTTGCCCAATCGGTGAGCTTGGATTCTTATTCGAGACTAAGTTTGTCACTTCAAACTCTTATATGAGATGATATCGATTTCGAGCCCTCTTTTGAAAAAAAAAAAACAGATCACTCTTTCGTCCTTTATTTGAGACTCAGTTAGCCACTTTATGCCTTTATTTGAGATTACTTCTATTATTAATTCTCTTTAAAAAAAATCAATCCCATCTCAGACTCTTAGTGGAATTTCTCCAATAAAACGTAGTATTTTGAACGCGAGCTTTTTTGTCCCCTAGTTTTAAATTGGAAAGTTGGGTTGTGCATGGTAACCATTTTGGTTCTGATTTCTGATTCTGATTAAAATGACTTTTCTGATTCTGTTCCTGAATGAGTTTTAGAGAATGAGAATGCGTTTGATAACTGCCTAACATTTCTGTTCTTGGATGAGAAACGCGTTTGATAACTGCATAAAGTTTCTGCTTCTAAAAACTGTTTCTCTTCCTAATTTTTTACATTTAAGTCAAATAAATATGTAATTATCATAAATTGAAGATTAATTTTCAATGCATACTAAAATAATTAAATATATATTATTTTTGAGCATATTATAAATGAAACACAAATTTGAATACATGACGTTTAAAGTTCAATTGAAAAGAATAATTTCATTTTTTCCCTTAGATTCAATTTGTAGCGTGCTCACTAAAACAAATGAAATCAACATTAGGTAAGCCAAGTCATTTGCTCAATTATTTCAAATGCGCACACGGATGAACAATTTGATGGATTTAATGAAAGGTGGATGCAAGTTCTTTGTTTAGGTTATTCGACTTTTGGCGTCGTGCAATTACGTTTGTATGTCCGCGACGCACATATTTTCAAACCATTTAATCTGAAATGCAGGTCAAAGAGTTTCATCGAACGTAAAATTCTGTGCTAGTATTGATATAAACTATTTCCAGAATTATGGACCCGCGTACCTCGATATCAACGAGTATTGATAGAACGAGAATATTGTCATACCTGATATGGATTCGTCATAAGTTCACACGAGTTGAGAGTACCCGAAAAATTAGTCTGCAACACTCTTGGCATACATTCCTTCAATTGCTTTCTACATGATAAATATGGCTAATGATGACACTAGAGAGAACCTTCATCTTCTATATTTATCAAGAACAAAGATATCACGGTTCAACATAAAATGTAAAATGAAGAAATGGACATGTTATAATTAGGGTACAAAAGCTCTCTCCCCCCTCTCTCTCCGCATTTCTCGTCCCAAACAATTCACGCCACAAAAATAAAGAAAAAGAAAAGCTATTCTAATCACTGTTTCCTTTCAATTTTCTCCTCTGCTTCCTTCACTGGTCATGTAAACCTGCAAGAAATAGCGACAAGCAAATAAGGTAAATCAGCGTCCAATCCCAACTTCCCAACAAAAAGGAATGGAATGGCATCATCGAAAAGAATTGGTATAGTTTTCGAAGAATACGTTTTTTCTCTGCTTTTCTTTCTCTCTTCCAAGTTTCAATGCCTTTTCTCTTCTCTGCAGTCTCCTTCACATCGTGTCGAATCTGAGAGAAGCTTAGAACATTCAAATGGCCAGACGATAGAGATAAAAGCATAGCATTATTCCATGAAGCCACAAAGTAAGAGAAGAAAATTCAATCAGTACGTGACAATGGCAAACTTGCGCTCAAGATACACTCGAGCAATGAAACAAATGCCAACTCAACATCATCAATTTCAATTGGGATGGAAGGCAAGGATGAAACACAAGGAATGCACTACTCTGTGTCTCCGCCATGGACTACACAACTAATGCAGATTCAGTTCTCTAGTAGACCAAGAGATTACACAAGTCTAAATGATAACAAAACTGTAAACTCAATGCATATGGAGCTTCCCTCCAGCAGTCATCAAGAAACAAGCTGGGATTTAACTACCAATTCCAATAAACAGTATTGTCTGCCCAGCATTAAGCTTTGCAAACAATAAGTATATTGCTCACTCATTACCTCATCACCAGCATTACGGAGTGCCCGGAGTGGCTCTACCAATCCTGACCATTGACCACTAGCTTTCCTTTTTCGTTTCTGCTGGACTATGTACTTTCTTTTGATTTTTGCTTTGCTATTTGTTCAAATTGAAGTTGGAGCAGAGGTGCAACACCAGCCTAAGCGAAGAAAATCCATTGAGTTTATCCAAAACTATCTGATATCCTACACATAGCCCGAGAACACAAAATATGCACTGCAGCCCTTTAAGTTCTCCAAAGAACCACTTCACGAGTCTGTTTCTTTCTGGAACCCCTCCATTAGATGCATAGCTCCGGCTTCAAACATTCAACTTAAATAACAAAGATGGGAACAAAAGTGAAAAACCAAAACATAAAAATTGCTCCCGATTTTCCAACGCGTGCTTGCCCTCTGCCCAGATACGCGAAGGCAAATGCGAGGCTCGGCCAAGCCGATTAGGGCGACTCTCGCCCAAATCGGCGAGGGCGATAGAGCCGCCATAGCCCTCGCCGAGCGTCACCCTCGCCGATTTGGGCGAGGGCCACCCTAATCGGGCTTGGCAAGGAGACCAAGGGGCATGGAGACAAAGGGTCCTGCGAAACTCACCGGAAACATGCTCGAAGAGGTGGACGACGGAGGTTGAGCTAAGGCGCGGCGGATGCAGGAGTGGAGCTGAGGCGTGGCGGATGCAAGAGCGAGGGAGTTGCGTCGAAGCGAGAAGGAGCGAGCGAGAGTCTATTGTGTTTTTTTTTTTTACGTGTAGAGAATGACTATATTAAAAGTTGGATGAGTTTTAAGAAGCTACTTTTTTCTGCTTTTTTTGTTTAGCTTTAAAAGTGATTCTGGTCCAGAATGAGAATCACTTTTATTTGCGTTACCAAACGCCATTCTCATTCTTTTTGATTCCAGAACCAGAATTACAGAATGAGAATAGTTACCATGCAGGCCCTTGGCGGCCAAGGAGATCAACCAAAGGACAGAATCAAATCCATTCGGACGGGGACACATTTGTTCCCGGGCCTTGCTACCGTGACAATATGATAGTACTGTCATTATTTCTATCCCCATGATTTTTCAATTAATGAGTGCTTTACGTAAAATATGCGGTGCTTGTGTGTAGATCTACGGTCAGAAACAACAGACAGTACCGTCAGACTGTCATGTAAGCTTTTCCCTTTGTTCTTTTCCTTTAATTTGCAATAGGATTATGGGACATCATATGTTAAATTAGGCCTTTGTCCAATAAAGTTGTATTTGTTTGTTCTCCTTTATATTAGCTAAGATATTGGGGTTGATTCTTGACTCCAGGTAATCTAATAGAATTTACTGCTCATATGGCGATTCGAGATGGCGTCCAACGCCTGCAGCTACTACTACAATCTCCGCGGTCCTAGCCGAGCTCGACTTGCGTTGGACGAATCACGCACGACGATGGGTCCGAACACACGACCGCTGTCGAGCAACAGATCGTGGACGAGTGTCCCAAATCAATTGGGGCTCACATTCAGCTCGCGGATCGTAGAGCCAGGCACGGGCGGGACAAGATTAGCGAATAGGCCAGTTTTTTAATCATCTGATTAATAATAATGGGAAGTTAAACATGTTATTATAATTTCGATAATGTGATCCCACATTCAGATTGTTGCCCACATTTATAATAATGCCATTGAAGTTATGTTGCCCACATTAAGTTACGTGGTAACTATTCATTAAGCCCAACAACGTCTTGATGAAAGACGTTACATGAAGGAGTACTGCGAATGGAATGTATATATAAAGGTCTTCCAAGCCAACTTCTCTCTATTCGGAAAATACATCATTGACAGTTTTGAGAGGCGATTGGCTAGAGGCATCTGTTCGTGTTCAACGCCCTGCGAATTCCGATTTGTTAATCGATTTCATCAATAGCTAGAGATAAGTACAGATTTCTTCACGCTTTCGCACTTGATCTTGATTACACACGATTTTTGTTCTTTCATATGTAATCCGGATACTCAGTATTTGCAGATTCTAACAAGACACTCCCATGCACAAGTGAAAATAGCATGAAATGGTCTGAACCCTAACATGCCAAATATGGCCAAAGCGATTTGAAGGCCATGGACTCGGGAAAAAATATTGCTTACCCTAATTGGAAAATCTCACACTAGGTGGGTTTCTCTAAAATCCCAGGAGATTTCATAATATAAGAACATGATAAATTAAATGAATGTATAGCTAATTTTTAGAACAAATTAAATATAAAAATGTAGATAATGACAAGCAGAACAATATTATCTCTAGCAAAATAAAAATAGTCAATGTCATTATAAATATTAACTCAAGTTTTAAGATTAGAAAACACAAGAAATATTGACAACTAATAATGAAATCATTGTGCATTCAAATGGTTTTTTCACTTAAATCAAGTTGCTTTGGAGGATTCTCGAGTGACTAGAATTAAGATCGGTAACATTATGGATAATAACGTATGAAATAAGAAAAAAAAATGAAAAGGTGAAATAATGAATTAGTAAACGAAAAAATAACCCTGCTCATTCGAATCTCATATAGGAAGATGTGCATGCAAGGACCTAAAAAATTACAAGATCTATCTTAGGATCGAATGAGTCACGGCTATACTTAAAAAAAAAAATAGTTCAATAAAATACTATACAAAATTTACCTGATATGGCTTCAATATTCGGTTCGTAGAGAAATTGACATAATCATGTGCATGACTTTTGATCCATTTCTAATGGATCAAAAGTCAATTTACAGTGGATTATTATTATTATTTGTTGTTCTTCAAAACAAAATAATAATGAGTACTGGTAACGATTAAAAACACCGACGTCTTCTGTGATTGCAAATCATATTTTGAGAATAGGTACAGTGACCGGTCCGACGTCCAAGCCAATTTCCCAACTGAGGGAAAAATCATCGAAATTCTCTAGACCGCCAACGTGGGTCAAGTGGTCACAGGTTGTTCTCTTCTGTATTTGTAATGTCTCATTGTAAAAAATATATATATATATATATATAAGGTTTTGAAAGTAAAGCTAAGACGCCACGTCAGCACCACATCACAATTTAACATTGGTGACCAGCTAGCCGACCACATTAGTGCTTCCATTTACATTTTTCTTTGGCTTCCTGCAAGGTATGTGCATCCCATGAAATCGACATTTAAAGTTGAAACCGGCTGGCCATGAAACTAACACGTGGTCAGATTTGGATCCGGAACTAATTGTAGACAACGGTACTCTCTTCTTAGCAAAGTCAAACCCAAAATTAGCTCAATGGAGAGAGTCACAATGATCGATGTGAGTGGATGTCCGTCGCCCTCTCGGACATCTCTCATCTCGCCCTCCGATTCTTTTGCCCTTTCCATCGGATCCGAATCATCCGAGTTCAATTCGAGCTCTGAAAATGAAGGTATAAATAGAGGGTCTGGGTCTCTCTCTCGATGTCCAGTCCGCCCTGCAGCTTCCTTCCCCCTCCCCGCCGAGAACAAGGACGAAGCCGAGACGACGCAATAAAGTGGAGGAGCTCAGGGAGGGCCATCCATCTACTACGACGGTAATTCCCAGGTGATAGCGAGTGATGGAGCACCGAGGTAACAATGAGGCGATGGCCCCGCTGTGGAAGATCATCGCCGTGGCGTCCATCGCGGCCGGCGTTCAGTTCGGTTGGGCCCTGCAGCTCTCCCTGCTGACCCCCTACGTGCAGCAGCTCGGCGTCCCGCACATGTGGGCATCCTTCATCTGGCTCTGCGGCCCCATCTCCGGCCTCCTGGTCCAGCCCATCGTCGGCTACTTCAGCGACCGCACTAAAAACCGCTTGGGTCGCCGCCGCCCCTTCATCATTGTGGGTGCCATGTTCGTCGCCATCGCGGTCTTCCTCATTGGCTTCGCCGCCGACCTCGGCCACATGGCCGGCGACCGCCTCGACCAGGAAATGAAGCCCCGTGCCGTGGCAATCTTCGTGGTCGGCTTCTGGATCCTGGACGTGGCCAACAACATGCTCCAGGGCCCCTGCCGTGCCCTCCTGGCTGACCTCTCCGCCAACGACCATAAGCGGATGCGCGTCGCCAACGCCTTCTTCTCCTTCTTCATGGCCGTCGGCAACGTCCTCGGCTACGCGGCGGGCTCCATCTCCAACATCTACAAGTTCCTGCCCTTCACCACCACAATCGCCTGCGATGTCTACTGCGCCAACCTCAAGACCTGCTTCCTCATCGACATCGTCTTACTCGCGGTGGTGACCACCAGCGCGGTCGTGTTGGTCAAGGAGGTCCAACAACCATCGCAGAAGGAGCTGACCAAGGGAGAGCCCGAGCCTATGACGCCGTTCGGCAACGAGGTGACCTCGGCGTTCAGGAACCTGTCCAAACCAATGTGGCTGCTCTACCTCGTGACCGCCCTCAACTGGGTCGCATGGTTCCCGTTCATCCTCTACGACACCGACTGGATGGGCCTCGAGGTGTACGGCGGCAAGGCGCAGGGGACGACCGCGGAGAAGCAGCTGTACAGCCGTGGTGTTCACGCTGGCTCCTTGGGTTTGATGCTCAACTCCGTGGTCCTCGGTTTCGCCTCCCTAGGTGTCGAGCCCCTGGGTAAGATGGTGGGCGGCGTCAAAAGGTGGTGGGCGATTGTCAACTTCATCCTGGCTATCGGCTTGGCCTGCACCGTCCCCGTGACGAAGATGGCCAAGGCGTACCGGGCAGCCCACGGCCTGGTCCCACCCCCCGCCAACATCAAGGGCGGCGCTCTCAGCATCTTCTCCGTCCTCGGTATCCCACTCTCGGTGAGCATTCCTTCTCTATTTTCACTTCATTATTAACAACGAGATCAAACAGGAGCAAAGCAACCAGGTCACTAACCTTCCACCCAACGCTGTGTAGGTCACGTACAGTATTCCATTTGCTTTGGCGTCAATCTACTCATCCAGTGCTGGCGCCGGCCAAGGTGAAGGATTCATCCGACTTTTGTGTCAAATAATTTCATCTCTTTTCTTTTCTTTTTTGTGTTCTTCGGCTAGATTGAAACTGATTAAATCGTCCTGATCATCATCAATTGCCATACAGGGCTTTCTTTGGGTGTTCTCAATATGGCCATCGTCATCCCGCAGGTAATATCACCACTACGCAATAAAAAGTTCTGCTCTGAATTTGTTACTACGACTATCAGTATTGACCGTTTCGTACTTGAAAGAAAGAGAGAAGACAAGATGAAGAAACCCTTCGGCAAGACGTTCATAATTCTGCATGAGCCCACGTGCAGAAAATCAGTCGTTCTCATAACACACTTCAATGACTTCATGATACCGACATACTAACTTTTGGACCTTCCTCGTAGAATTACATGTCGAACACCTTACAATTACCGTCCTTCTTATAATATCCCAAGAAAGAGACGTCGACGTCCCTCAAAAGTCCATTCACCCCGTACCCAAAAGAGGAACACGATCAGTTGATGATCCGATCCGATTAGATGCCCCGGAAGATGATTAATTCAGATGTTCGTCTTTCTTGTTTTCTCATTTGGTTTTGTAGATGATTGTGTCCCTGGTGAGTGGGAAGCTCGATGAGGCCTTCGGAGGAGGGAACTTGCCGGCATTCATCATGGGCGCCATTGCAGCAGTGGTGAGCGGCCTCATGGCTCTGTTCGTGCTCCCAAACCCGCCCTCACAGGCTTCCATGCCCGCCCTCATGGCCGGTGGTGGACATTGATCGGAATAGCCAGAGCGTTTTTGACGTGCCTTTCGAGCACAGAGTTTGCCTGTTCTAGCTCCACTGAAGATTGCTAGTTGCGGTTGCCGACGACATCACTCTCAGAGATAAAAACAGAAGGATCCCGTCATCCAGTTCGATCTAATTATCCTCTTGAGAGATCGACGGCATCCCTCTGCAACGGCGAGTCTGTTGGGAAATTTTGTTGAATGAGATGAAAAATAAAATCAGATTTTGAAGCGTTATAACACTCTCTTTAAAGATTTATTTGCTTCACAACGTTGCTAACGGTTTCCGACAATACAACAAAATCTCAATGAGAATAGCATATAGCGATTCTGATATTTCTCCATGATCTCTCTAGTAAACGATCGGAAGAGCGGCTATTTTTCTCATTCGATTAGAAAAAAAAAATGAAAGAAGAAGATGTTATGAAATTGAATAGAAACAATTAGTAATTTATAGAGAAATCATTTGAAGAGATACGATCTTTCAAAGGTTAAGAAATTATGTCCGAACAGACGCAACCTTTCGAAGTTAAAAAGTTATATCCGAATAGACACAACCTTTCGAAAGATTAAGTAGTTATATCCCGAACAGACACAACTCAGATGCATCTCTTCAAATGTTGTAAGAGCTCTTTGTGATGAACAGTCGCACAGTTTCAATAGGACGCAATAGTTATTGTTGACAGTGTCAAATCTAGTCCACGTGCACTCACATTTTTTCGATGTGGGACAAGACACATCTTAATTTGTTTTACAAACAAATTACCAACATCATGGAATGTTTCGCAACTCATTTGAAAAGTCCAATCATTTCAAGCGACTTCCAAATTTAATCAAATAAGAAGATCTTAGACTTAAGAGTACCACAGGCCCAATTTCGGGTTTTTTCCAAAATAATTTTAAAAAATAAAATATTTACCAAATTAGATTTGTAAAAATTTTATTTACAAATTTGGGTCTCGCGCGCCAACTAAGGTAGTGCGCAAACACTGCGCGCTGTTGAGGTTAGCACGCAAGCATTGCGCGCTGGTGAGATCAGCGCGCAAGCACTTGCGCGCTGCTGCCTTGTGCAGCAAGCATTTTTTTTAGTTTTTTTTTTTGCTCGGCACTCAAAAATGTCGAGAAAAAGTGCAGCAACATGCCATTTTTTATTATTTTATTTTAATCATTTTTTACTTTTTTTTCTTGTTTTCTTTTAATTTTTTTATTATTCAATTTGTTTTTAATTAATCATTTTTTATTATTTCTTTTTCTCGTCGTTCTGCTGCCCCATTGCCTCGCTCGTTCGTTCGTTCGATGACGCGCCTCGATTCCATGGACCGTTGCCTCGCTCGCTCGCTCGTTCGTTCGCTCGCTCGCTCACTCATTTTTCTTTTTCTTGTTTTCTTTTAATTTTTTTATTATTCAATTTGTTTTCAATTAATCATTTTTAATTTTTTTTATTGTCGTTCTGCTGCCCCATCGCCTCGCTCATTCGTTCGCTCGATGACGCGCCTCGATTCCATGGCCATGTTTTGCTAACATGCCCGGACCGTGACTGCCTGTCTTTCTGTGCTGACTTTTGAAATAGAGAAATAGCCGGAGATCGAAGAACAGTATTAGATCAATTTATATTGCTTTCTGCTTTCCTGGTGAAAAATTTCTTCCTTTTTGTAACCGAATGATTTTTAGTCTTGCAATGTTCGAGGATGGGAAACTTCTTGGTGATTTACAGGACAAGCATATGCATAAACTACGCAATAACTCGTATAATCTCCCTCAAACTTAATTGTGCCTCGGCTCCACACAAAAAAACAAAAAACAAAAAAAAAAAACAAGTGAGTTGAAGCGCGTTATCATGTTGCACGAGCAAGCGAATGAATGAGAGAGCCGATAGGGCTGTGGAGCCGAGGCACGTCATCAAGTGAGGTGACGAGGCCGCGGAGTGACGAGGAAAAAGAAAAACGAGTGAGCGAACGAACGAGCGAGGCAACGGGGCCACGAAATCGAGGCGCGTCATCGAACGAACGAACGAGTGAGGCAATGGGGCAGTAGAGCGACAAAAAAGAGAATGTTGCTGCACTTTTGAGTGCCGAGCAAATAAAAAAAAACTAAAACAACTTTAAATTTTTTTAAAAAAATTGCCTTGTGCAGCAACAACGCGCAAGTGAGGTCAGCGCGTAAGCACTTGCGCGCTGACCTCACCAGCGCATAGTGCTTGGCGCACTACTCGAGTTAGCACGCGAGACCCAAATTTGTAAATAAAATTTTTACAAACCTAATTTGATAAATATTTTATTTTTTAAAATTATTTTGGAAAAAAAAAAAAAAAAAAACCCCAATGCCACCCCCACGGGAATTGAACTTGAAATGTCCCGATCATTTTTAAACACCTATGACGACACTCACTCTTCACATGCCCACCGTCCATCCACGGGCCATAGGCCCATATGTGCCCACTGCTGGGCGGAGCATTAATTCCATGGTTCAATACATTTCTCTTGTTAAGAATTAATTCATGAAGCATGCAACAATCTCTTGAACACGAGGACAATATGCAACAATTACATAACCAAAATACACTCTTGCGACTTCATTAGTGATGTTATTAAGTACGGGCTTTAGGGTTCTTTTTACTTAACATATTAAAATAAGGGAACACAATAATTTTTCGATGCGCTAATAACTTTTCTTGTGACATGCGTTTTCACTATTTTTAAGATGTAAAGCTTCTTGTTAAGTATTAAAAATAGAGGCGTATGAAAGTAAAAAAAAAAACTCATAGCAAAAACAAATTTATATAAAACATGGAAAAGATTGTGTTTTTTCAAAGATTTTCATCTTATTGTGAAAGATAAATCTAGTTTTTCTATAAAACGATAGATACATATCAAAGTCGAGAATGTACGAGAGATTTAAAGATCGCATCGGAGTTGCTTCGGTTGATTTAAATCGTGATGTTTATCCACTATTTATTAAAAAGATATAATTAAAACGCATCTTAAGATTTACTCACGCATGAAATTCTGGTGTAAAAATTCGAGATAAAAAAAAAATCCGTCTTTGGATTGAAGGAAACATGTTTTAACAAATTCCCATGGATACTCCCAAACACATGGCCGATATCATTCGACCTCATAGGAAGGCAACTGCGAAAATCTTAAGATATGATATGTAATGCATGTTTTCTTTTTGTTGGAAATATTAATGCATGTTGATATCAGGACTGTTGTCTAGAATTTAATTATGTATCTGCAGATTTTGGGAAATCCAATTAATGAGAATTAAAGAGGGAGGAGGGATCCTATTCAGTGATGGGTTGGTCAACATGTTAATCCTTTGTTTGACCACAAAAAAAAAACATGCTTATCCTTTGTCATAAAATCATTTCCGTATTAAGGGTGATGATACGAGAAAGAGAGCCATTATCCCAAAAAAAAAAATCAATAATTAAATGTGTTGACATATTGAGTTTTGAAAGATGGGAAAATAATCTTCGAAGGGTCTCGAGGGCGTTGACTAGAAACCCTTCACTGACATTTGGCACTCCACTCGTTCACACGTGCCATCGATGTTTCAAGAGTCAAGACACCAGTCAACCATTTCGAGATCAGATCTTGTTTTTTTTTTTTTTTTTTTTTGAGGTTGATAGTTTGAGGATGAGATGTTCGGATTCCTTAAGAATGCTGAAAATGAAAATGAAAATGAAAATGAAAATGAAAATGACCAAATGAGATTATGATTCCCTACTCCTACTCCCTTTGACCGCAGCTTTCTTGGAAAGTTAAACGCTAGTAATGTCGATTTCTCTTGACCCATCTTTCATTAGATTGACGACGACGACGAGTTCATTTGACCCAAAATTTATGACCCGTGGATTAAGGATAACGGACGGACACATTCGTTGGACTCGATGCACCCATCTAAGACAATTGAATGATGAACGAAAATGGGTATTTTCGTTTTGGATTAGTACCAGGACAAACGATAAACTATGCCCTAGAGTGCCACTAACACCTCCCAACTAGTTTTTTTGCCGTCAAGATCCCTAAATTATGCCCCTTGTCGCAACAATGCCATAATTTTTTTTTTTATCACACTGATGCAATTTTGGGTATCAATTACATGGGGAAAAAAATTAGGTTAAGTTGACATACTTCACACGAGAAACAAGACAACGCCTCCAATCCCTTAATCTTTTCGTAATCAAGATAAGATTGAACCAAACTAAAATAGATTTAGAAAGAACCGTGTCGCTCAAATCATAACTTATTACCATAGTTAAAAAGTGGGTAAAAAAAAAAAGGCAAGTTATTTGGATTTGGACTGACGTGCACATGAAACATGGGATGGACGCTGCGTAAAGTTTTTTTTTTTTTTTGGTCCCCAAATTTCAAATTGGAAAGGTTGGCAGCAAAGGAAGGGGAATAAGATCAGCCGGGGACGGAATCAAATCCATTTGGAAATCGACACATTTGGCCTTTTACCTTCTCGTTTCGTTTTTTCTGATCTTATCTTAACCTGATTAGGTACGTGTGTTGTTGTCATCTCGTCTGATTACTAAGCACGTGGCTCGTTTAATTAGCCCGAAATTGATTAATTAACGCCCCCGGCAAATTAACTTAAAATACACAGGGACAGGGGCGTTACCTTTTCCTTTCAGGGTTTCAGCTAATTTCATCCATTTTTGGCAACGCTAAATAAATTTGTTTCATTTTACGATAAGCACTACCGATCGAAAAAAAACGTCAAAAGAATTCTTAAAACTATTGTATTGATACAAATTTGATCCTAAATATTTTGTATTTGTGCCAATTGAGTCCGTCCAGCTAATTCTAGCATGAAATCTCTAATGAGAATGGCAGTTGTATTCACCCCCTTAATACGTCCGCCTTATTCAACCCCCCCCCCCCCCCCCCTTGGCAACGCTAAATAAATTTGTTTCATTTTACGATAAGCACTACCGATCGAAAAAAAACGTCAAAAGAATTCTTAAAACTATTGTATTGATACAAATTTGATCCTAAATATTTTGTATTTGTGCCAATTGAGTCCGTCCAGCTAATTCTAGCATGAAATCTCTAATGAGAATGGCAGTTGTATTCACCCCCTTGATACGTCCGCCTTATTCAACCCCCCCCCCCCCCCCCCCCCCCCCCCCCCCCCCCCCCTTTAATAATAAACCATCGGTTCCATTAGACCATCTAAGTCGGGAATCCGGAACCGGTCTTTCTAATCCAGCTCTCGATTCTTAGGTGGGACCGGATTTGAGCTGCAACCGATGGCCTCTAAGGCAAATGGCGACGGTTACAGAAATTACACGCGCGGGACGTTACATTTCTTTGGTGGGAGTGGGGATTCAGCAAATTGTCATCTCCTTTTGGGCTTCTTTAATGCCCATGCCCCGACAACTTTCTCAGTCGTCTGACAAGGACTGTCTGATTCGTGCGACAACTGAAACGAACTAGACACACAAAGGAAAGACGGAGGGGCTAATTGGGACGGCAAAAATGCCTCCCCCCGCCCCCAACAGCAGGAATTTCCACTGAGAAGGGGGGGCGCGAATCCTAAAGTGCCAAAGATGGCCAGGAGTGATTTGAACGGCAGCGGCGGAGTTGGTCCTTATCCCCTTTGCGAGATGGCCTTCCAAAATCAGCGCAATGGGATTTAATTTAATAGACCCACAATCAATGGCGGTGGATCTCTCTTCAATTCCTTGCCTCTATAAAAAAGAAAAAGCTGGTTTCCATTGGAAGCGAATCCCTTTAAGTTCGACTTCCTGCACTGCATAAAAGGTTTTTCGGGGCTGTCCAGCCACGGAGGAAGGATACCAATACTTAAGCCGAAGTTCAGGGAGAACTGTACCTCCGCTGTTTATGTTGGCCGTGGCCACGACGACGAAGAGGAAGACAGAGACCAGCGAGACGACTCCGGTGAACCCCCGGCGGTCGGTAGCGAGCGATGGAGCAAGGTGGTAATGGTGAGGCCATGGCGCCTCTGTGGAAGATCATCGCGGTGGCGTCCATCGCGGCCGGGATTCAGTTCGGGTGGGCACTGCAGCTCTCCCTGCTGACCCCGTACTCGCAGCAGCTCGGCGTCCCGCACGCGTGGTCGTCCTTCATTTGGTTCTGCGGCCCCATCTCCGGCCTCCTGGTCCAGCCCACCGTCGGCTACCTCAGCGACCGCACCACCAACCGGTTCGGTCGTCGCCGCCCTTTCATCATCGCCGGCGCCGGGTTCGTCGCCATCGCCGTCTTCCTCATCGGCTTCGCCGCCGACCTCGGCCACATGGCCGGCGACAGCCTCCACACGGTGATGAAGCCCCGGGCCGTGGCCATCTTCGTGATCGGATTCTGGGTCCTGGACGTCGCCAACAACATGCTCCAGGGACCCTGCCGCGCTTTCCTCGCCGACCTCTCGGGCGATAACCACAAGCGGATGCGCATCGCCAACGCTTTCTTCTCCTTCTTCATGGCCGTCGGCAACGTGGCCGGCTACGCGGTGGGCTCCATCAACAGCCTCTACAAACTCCTGCCCTTCACCGCCACGGTGGCCTGCGACATGTTCTGCGCCAACCTCAAGACCAGCTTCCTCATCGACGTGGTCGTCCTACTGGCGGTGACGATCACCGCGGTCACGTTGGTGAAGGAGAACGTGGTACCGTCGCAGAAGGAGCTGGCCAACGGCGATGGCAAGCCGACGACACCGTTCGGCAAGGAGTTGGCCGCTGCGTTCAAGAACCTGTCGAAGCCCATGTGGCTGCTCTACCTCATGACCGCCCTCAACTGGATCGCGTGGTTCCCGTTCCTTCTCTACGACACCGACTGGATGGGCCACGACGTGTACGGCGGGAAGGCGCAGGGGACGAGAGAAGAGAAGCGGGTGTACGACCACGGTGTTCACGCTGGCGCCCTGGGCTTAATGCTCAACGCGGTGGTCCTCGGTTTCTGCTCTCTACTGATTGAGCCCTTGGGCAAGCTGGTGGGCGGCATCAAGAGGTGGTGGGGCATCGTCAACATCATCCTAGCCATCGGCTTGTTCTGCACCATCCCCGTCACAAGGAAGGCCGAGGCGTACCGGGCAGCCCACGGCCTGGTCCCGCCCGCCGCCAACATCAAGGCCGGTGCTCTAGGCATCTTCTCCGTTCTCGGTATCCCACTCTCGGTGAGCATTCCTTTTTTTTTTTTTCAATAATTCTATTTGCACTTGTTCATTTGCAAATGAGATCGAACAGGAGAAACCAGGTCGCTTAATCTTCCACCCAACGTTGTGTAGGTCACATTCAGTGTTCCATTTGCTTTGGCATCAATCTACTCATCCGCTGCTGGCGCTGGCCAAGGTAAAATATTTTGTCTTCTTTCTTGTCCCGACTTCTTCAGCTAGGTTTGGAACTGATCGTGATAATCAATCTATCTTGCAGGGCTTTCTTTGGGTATTGTCAACATTGCGATCTGCGTCCCCCAGGTAATATAACAAACCCAGTCAAATCTCGACCAGCATTACTTGATTCGGTTCGATTCGATTAGATGCATCGGAAGATCAACTCGTGCTTTTTGTTCTAATTTGGCTTTGTAGATGATTGTGGCCGCGGTAAGTGGGAAGCTCGACCAGGCGTTTGGAGGCGGGAACCTGCCGGCGTTTGTCATGGGCGGCATTGCGGCTTTGTTGAGCACCCTCATGGCTCTGTTCGTGCTCCCGAACCCGCCCCCACAGGCTTCCGTGCCCGCCCTCATGGCTGGTGGAGGACATTGATCCGAAACCGAAGCGTTTTTTGCGAAGCTTTATCTCGATCTCTCCCCCCCTTAGCAGCCTCGCATGCTCGCATTGTTCCTCCGTCTTCACCCGGCTTCAGCACCCTATTTCTAGATTCAAAATGAAGTCTGCCGCCAAGGTTTAGTTTTTTTTTTTTTTATTCTCGTATTTTCCCGAATTCTGTAATAAATTCAAAAAGAAAAGAAAGAAAGAAAGAGAGAGAGAGAACATGCGAACATGTAATCTCTTTTTGATGTCATGAGTGGCCAATATTCTCTCCTAATTGTATTGTCTATTATAAAAGTTTGTAATCGTCAAAGCTTTTCGTACATGATATGCACGCACCGCACTGATACAAGAGACCGACGCCACGCTACTGCTCGTGCTAGAAAGGACTCGTGTGAAGCAGCCGACTTAGGGTTTTGACTTATTTTCACAAAATGACAACCCATAAAATTAAAGTAAAAATTAATTAGCCTACCATAAAGTTCACTATTGTCCTTTTTGGCCTTTTGGCCTTTTGGCCTACCTACTCATGCTCCTCGCTAGAAGTGAATGCCAAGATTGTGGTCGTCCAGCAGAAAAAACATAAGCCGATTTCGAGCGTTAGTATCTATTGTGTTCTTACAACTCTGTCTAGGATGTTGTATTTTTTTCTTTCATCTCAATCTCATTCCGAGAAATTGGTATCTTGCTATCAAGTCTTCCCGTCACTGCCGTTAAAATCGCTATAGAGTGTTTACTACTTCTCTCTTCTTCTTTTTACACTAGGGACTTATGCGGGTGGGTTGGTGTTTTATGTTGCTGTTGTTCCTTCTGCTGAAGAAAACACTATTCTCTGATCTTTCCTTGTTTTGTCGAACACCAGTGCAAGAATCTCAGTCTTTAACATCTTTCATTGCGGTGGTGATTGCCTTGCTCTGATATTTATGTCATTGGTTTCCATCTTTCTGGCGATCCTGCGCGGGAGATTCACTAAAAAAATTTACCTTCTGGAGGAGGTGAGCTGCACCGGGAAGCTCTTTGGAACGATAAATCTCTTTTGAAAAAAAAAAAAATCGTGGTTATATCACTCTTGCAAAGAATGGCATCTTCTGTGAAGAAATTGAAGCTTTCCATGTGGTCTTCTTGATCCCTGATGGCCTAACAAGTGATTCTTCTTCTTCTTCTCCTTCTCCTGTAAGTAGTCTAACACCCTTTTTGCACCTTCTTTAATATGACTTAGTTGCCGCTCTGGTTCGTTTCAGGAAGATCTCGCTTAAGGCTCCAACAACCTCCATTGAGATATTTTTGGGATTTTGCGGCATTTGGTTCGTGGAAAATAAGCTAGCTAGACAAGCAAAATATTTCTCGCCCATGAAAAAACTCCTTCAAAAGTGGAGAAAATACTTTCTTCTTCATCATATTTCCTTCCTCCTCTCTTTCACGTCCTTTCTTTTTAATTATTTTTTTCTACTTTCTTTTCATTTTTTTTATTTATATTTTAAAATATTGAAATTTGTAGTTTGTTATTTTATTATGTTATATTTTATTTTATTTTTCCTTTTCCCTTCTTCTCCGAGGCCGAGGCGGCCAGGCGAGGCTTGGCAGCATAATCTAGCGAGCTTGAGCCTTGCCAACCGGTCGAAGAAGAAAGGAAAAAAAAATCATTTTTTTAAAGATAAAAAAACATGGCTGTGTGACCATGTTGGTGAAGGCAGCGAAAAAAATGTGATCGTCGTCTTTGAGCTCTCCACTCACGAGCATTGAATGCTAAATTAAATAGGGAGGGTCCTTCCATCGTATATGGAAGAATGCAATACAGAAGCAATGGCGTTGTGAGAATGACTTATTTTGAAGGTAGAGAGAAGAGAACTAGCGCCCTCCTTCCTTCTTCGATACCCTGCATTTCATTTCAGTCCTCATATTTGAAAAAATTACACAATTGGACTAAAAGTACCAAAATGCACATATATTTTTCATTTTAGTCTTCGGTTTCTCTCAAAGTGCTATTAATATTTTTCTTCGGGACCCCGCTTCAAGGTAATCATATATTTAACTATTCAAGAACATTTATGTGTGACTTATAATTGTAATTTTTTCTATCTATAGAAAACATATTTGATGTTCTCATTGTCCAATTGCAATTCGCGTTCTCTTTCATATTATTATTTTTTAATTGATCTCATACATATTGTAATTTGATAAATTGTGCATAAATTACTGGTCTAATTTGATTTAATAAATCGAACAAATGAGATTTAATTTGATTTAGTAAGTTAAAAATATAAAGACATATTAATTTTAATATATATATATATATATATATATATATATAATCTCCTTAATTAAATGAAAAAAAAATAGGAACAATTTTTTTTGTAGTTACCAAATAAGCTTCTTTTCTTTTCAGGAACATAAATTTTATGTAGTTACCAAATACGTTTCTGTTCCCAAAAATCGTAGCCCGAAACAGAAACACAAAAAAATATTTCTGTTCCAAAAATATTCTTAAGAATAGAAACGTTATGATACGCAGCCCTAAACACATCTTCACGATGTAATTCGGTGGTTCAGTTCATCCGTAGAACTTAATACGGGCCGGGCCCTAGAGTTGGGCCATATTAAACTTTTTCATGGCCCACGAGCTCCACCGGGGCCGTCTGGATCTAACGAAAAACGGTACTTGGACTTTTCATCCGCCGCTACTAAACTGAACTCTCTGTCTTGCGGGATCGATCTGCTGCTTCGAGAACCTCCACGGGCCATCGCCATTTTCGCCGGTAACCCTCTCTGTCCCTCTCTCTCTCTCTCGTGTATTTGGGAGCTTCAGGCACGAACAAATCGTCTTGTTAACCTCCGCGGTCGGTGCTACGTAATCGAACTGCAATGCTGATGAAGTCGTGCGTGTAGTAAAATCTCACTTCGGTGTTTTGACTCTGCATTCCTCTGCGTCTCAGCCACTTGTTGCATTGTCGGGCGCTCTCGAAGAAGCTTCCGACTCCTGGTTCCCCCCCGGCGAACCCGGCGTCGCGTCGTTTTGAGTGTAGGAGGAGAACAGAGGGAGGAGGGACAGATGGAAGAACTAAGTAAGGCTATGGACCAGCACATGGACCAAATGGCGGATCTCCTCCAGAAAATCTCGGCTGAGCTTCGATCTGGACTTGGACCTGCTTACGATAACTTCCTTGGGTTTTTCCATGCGGTTGATTGGAAGGTTTCGGTTTCTGCTTCCTTTTCCCTATTTTCCCATTCATTTGCATTACTTACTTGAATAGAAAAACCATTATGATTCTGGTCGACCGACACAGTGGTGAATTCGTTCGGCCATTTGTAGTTGTATTGCAGAGACGGAAAGGAATTACATTTTCTGTTTCTGATTTACTTTTACCAATTTAAGATCGTGGGTCTTCGTATATTGTTGATGTAGGTGCTTTTTATTTTTATTTTTTTGGTTTGTTTTTAATCACGGGCAACTTATACTTTTGTGTCATCTTGCCTCCTAGACATTCACAACCTATGTCAATTTGCTATAATCCATAAAGTTATCATTTTTATAGAGGCCGAATTCAATTCCTCTTGAGCAAATTAGACTGTGACATATAGCTTTGGAGATGAAATGGCTATAACTGTCCAGAAGAACTGTAGGAGGCAAACTAATATGGAGTGCAAACTTTAGGTGGCAAACTAGGTATGTCCCTTTTATCACTGTGCACAACATGCTGCTGCAAGCTTGTCCTTATACCCTTGTTTGTAGATTTTTGTAAAGGCAACCTCTATGTAGCTGAGTTTAAGTGGCAAATTGCATTTCTATTTTTAATAGTACTACTGGTCTGGAGGATGGTCACTGGTTTTATTATTGGATTAGTGTATATCTAGTAGGCAATTTGGTGAAGACTTTTGTTTTCCATAGCCTGAACAATATATGTTCTTGTAGATATCCGGCTATGCTATCTTAGAAATGCTGGACACGACACCACATATTGGCCCTAACATATTGAATGCTTAAAGCAATTGATTAACTACATCTTGGATGAGCTAATATTTGGCCAAAGTTGGTGATTAAAGCATTTTTATATGATATGTCAATCTGTATAGTTGGTGTTAGACCCTCTATATGTTGCTAAGGATATAGAGCATGTGAATTTGCTCAGGCAGAGTGCTCTTGATACAATTTATGTCGTTATGGTCGTGCCTAAAATTCACTTCTGTCAATGTTTATTTGTGGAATATTGTTGTAGTTCACTCGGTTTTGATGGTTAAACTTTGTCATTTTTTCAGGAACCTTGGTTAATTTGCTTAATCTCATTCCATATAGTGTTGCTGATAATAGTAATCATCTCAAGGAAGAGTGTCAACTTCCAAATGTGTTTATTTCTCCTGACATGTGAGTGTTCTAACCACCTATGAGTTTTTATCAGCACTTTTGTGCTATTATATGAATGATCAGCATCAAGTGTACTTTGATTCTTCATTTTCTGATCTTTTTGCCATAAGTTGATGTTTCTGTACCTTCTCTCCTTTCAACGTGGGGTTCTTATACATCGCAAAGCATTGAATAAATGGCATTGACATCGGTAAGAATATGACTTGCATGGGATTGTAAAACAGTCAATGCTCTTTTGAAAACTATTTTTTAGGTCAGCTTTGTCCTGGTATAGAATCTGCAAAGACAGAAATCACAACGCTCCTTACCAGTATGTTCTTGGTCTGGTCTGAAACAACTGACCCTGGCTTTACCAAATTCGGAATAATCCTGACTATGTTGTACCCTTTAAGCCATATCTTTACTGGTGGAGGATTCTCTACACCCCAGGAATATTTGTTGGAATGGAAATGCATAGACATAAGTGCAAATACAGATTTACATTACTAATTCTGTTAGTTCATTCTAGAGGCCAACTGTCCATGCTATTGTTGCTCCTCTTATAATCCACGTCAAGGGTAGCATATTCTGAACTTCTTTAATTGTTCAACAGGTTCTGCCGGCTTGAAATCTTTGCACGTATTTGATGTATCTCCTGTTTTCTGTTATGGCTGAATGGTAGTAACATAAGTAGGGCTGGCACTTATATTTCTGTTCTTATGAGGGATTCCGTCCTTAATATTCGTAAGCTTTGCCATTATGCAAAGTACGGACGCATGAACTTAAAGATGCTACTTGATGTATTTCTTTTTAACATGTCTAAGTGAAGTTACACCTTCGTCACACAACTTCTTTATAGCTTGTGCGGGATCAACTCTTTTTCCTCTCTTCTAGAATCTTTTGTAGAAGTTCTCTTGAAACCCTGATATATGCTTTCACTATATATATGTTGTCATCCTTCCATTGCTGATCTTCCTATCATAAACCTAATTTGGTTCTTTGAAACATGCATTTCTTGCCCAAGCCTGCCTCCAACTTGACAGCATGACTCATCTGCTCATTGTCTTCATCATTGGCACAATTGTCAATGTCATGTGAGCAGTATTCATATGTATGAGGTGCCAAAGCTCTTTCCCATATTCACCGAGCACTTTTCTCAGTGAAACTTTTCTGAAAAACATAGTAACCCATCTCCTCCATAATCTTAAACTGTTTTACCATGGTTAAAGCTGCAATTTAATCTGACCATATTTCCATTCATCTTTTCAATGCCTTAAAATCTTCATCCTCAGAAAGCTGTCCACATAAAGTAATCTTGCAAATTACTCTATAAGACTATCTACTTGGTACATTTTTTTAAAATGAGATGCTCATTTTATGCTTGTGCAGCTATTGTTATGTGCACGGTGGAAGAAAAGATATGATTCCTGTAGTTAATCCCATACTAAGTCTGTAACTGATCCTGTGTAGTGAGTGGCGTTTATCTTGCGGAGAGGCTGAATAAATTTTTGGGAGACAACTGGAAGAGCTTTGCAACTCAGAACTATTTTGATCCGCATGGACTATTTCTTTCAACACTCTGGTCAGGGCCTCTACTGGTTATTGCAATCGTGATCTTGGTATGTGTCTGCTCATCATTTCCCTCCTACACAAGTATTATATGATTCTTGTGGCAGCTGCATCTGTCTGATCAAAATTTTACTTATATATTGCAGGTAAATACGCTTTTTTCGTTGTGCCATCTGATTGTTCGGTGGAAAAAAGCTGAGCTGAGACATAGAGCAAGGCTTTCTCGTAATAAGCAGGACTGACGTTTTTATTCTGCGGTAGTTACTGAGGTAATTCGTGGCATGAACCATCAGTCTCCCCTGATCTTGCCATATAGCTCAAGCACCCCCAATGCTCAACGTGCATGACTTATGATCATAACATATGGGGAGTGAATCTTTTATCACAAACCTCTGTCTGAGGTTCTCTTCATGCGGAGTTAGTCTTGGTCGAAGCTTTGTATACTTGGATCTCATTCGGTTTTGGATAGTAGAACATCCTAATTTGAAAAGTTTTGTGCTGACATGGTGTTTCTTTATCAGTGCTGTCAAGCGTTACACCTAAATAGCTGTGCTGGAACTACTACGTTTTGGGAATAATATAATCAGGAAATCTGTCTCTATCTCGAACTTAATCGCGGTTCTTTGCTTTTCACGTGACTTTTTGTATGGTTTACTTATATCAATGGTGCATTTTGGCGAAATTTATGAATATTATGGGAGGCAAACGGGCATTTACTGCTTCCAGTTCCTTCTTTTTCTTTCATTGTCAAACAACAGCTGTTATCAGCCTGACTATCGACGCCGTGAAAACATGACTTACGGGGGGTGAAATTTCAAACTCTGAAAACTTGAAGGTGAGCATGTTGAACGAAACTTCAAGTGTGGTATTAATCGCTCCCATATTTTCATTCATTGCGGTCAAACGCTAAGATCATGGTTATGTCACCTTTTTCGGGTCTTGAAACCAAATTTGAGGAGCTGTTACTGGACCTTTGGTTTAGACAGCTCTTCAAGGAACATAATCAGATAAAACTTCCATCAATCAATCTTTTTATTGTGTATTATATATATGGAGATCATCCACTTTTTTTACTTATTAAATGTACATGTGGGTGATATTCATTTTTGTGATTTACAAACCTGAGGATGCGAGGACAATATATATGCTGCTTTATACGGTCGCAAGGGCAACTTGCGAGTGTTTTATGTTCATCTTGTCGTAGGTATCGTGTATTGCTTTGTAAGAGCATGCGACAAGCCTACTAGTACATGTTCAGCCGGTATCTTTTGACTGGAAATTATACCTGATTCCCATGCTGCAACCGCCTTTCGATGTATATAGCCATCGTAACCAACATAAATTCCGTATCGCGCATGCCCCAGTTCTCATCATTTTCTGAGGCCTCCATGATAGCGTCGCCAAAGTGAATATCTTTACAGTGAAAAAGAGAGAATAACAAAAGAACTTGCGAAGAGAAGGGAGTAATAAAATAAACGGCTGTCATCACGCTAGACATAAATAAGGGGCTGCTCTCAAACATGAACATGGTTTCCTTTGGGCTAAACCGGACTGAAGAAACAGGAAAACGCGCTGGGGTACGCATATTAATGTGGCCATAGATTTCTTCTTATGGCCGGAAAGAAGACGGCCAAAAACAAGTTAGTAGGAAAGAAGAGATACTTCACATCTATATCTAACTACTGTCAGTAGCTTTTAATTATACTGAATATCAAGCTCACCTTCCTGTTCCTTGGTAACACATGCACCATTCGACAGCACAAAATCAATGGATAACTGGACCACAATGACGTCACTTGAACCAGATGAAATCAACTGAACTACATGACTCTCATCTGTCAAAAACTAGTTGCTCCTCCATGGAAAGGTATACTAGCCTCATGAGGAAGGCGACTGCAGGATCAAAGAAAATCCCCCCTATACGTCTTTTGGTTGGATAAGTGGAGTTTGACCACAGTGTACTTCGGAACCAGATTGCTCCACCAAATTCATCTTCTACTTCAATCTCTCCCTTGAACATACCGTCTTCCATTATGCCAAGTTGCCAACAAGATGTTCCTCAATTCTCAGCCTCAACATCCTCTATCTGAAGGAAGTATAATGATAAAAAGCAAGAAATCAAGCACTGAAGCTGCAAATTTAGATATGAACTGAATATCCTAGAAGAGATGGAAACTTGATAATTATAGGTTAATGACTAGAATTTGATGACTCGTTAATTGGCACGTCTTGATACATGCATACATACGATGGACACAAGTTCATTGGTATGAAAACAAGAGGATTGCCAGTATCCCTTTTATCTAGAAACAGAATATATGGCTCTCGTCTCGGTATTACTAATTGCGGAAGAGATGCCTTGTTCCACCTTTATTAGCTAATGCAATGGGGCTGACTGACTTGAAGTCTAGACCAAGATAGATCGATTGCGAAGTCTTGTTGAAATGACACGTAAAGAAAACCAGTCTTTAGTAGCACTAGAACCTTGAAATTGAAGGTCTTATGCGTTATATTGCTAACCAAAGCACCAGACAAGTCTCCAATCTTTTCCCTTTCTGGTTCTAAGAACATGGGCCAACATCTACAATGAAACATCATCCAAGAATAGGCCAAATCTGCAAAAAAGATTATAGAGTAACTCTCCTAGAGAGGTGCTAACCTTCTCAGGTTAAATTCTTTGGAGGATGATGTCTATTGTGATGATTGAGCTTCGCCTCTCCCAGCAATGTGAGGAAGGTAGATAAATTTCTTGAATCACCAGCTGAATTTCTTTCAACCAACCACTCCTCTTGGAGAAAAACATTGACATCCCTGTGTATAAATATCGTTTTTCACATCCAGGAGCATAATAACCTGAAACAAAATACTGAAGACACAGAAGAGGAACAGAAAACGCAAGAAAAAGTTTACCTCCTCAGAGCTAGAACTTCATAATTTCTTCGTAGATAATTTGCATACTTTGTAAGGGCTTCTTGTGCATATTGTTTTCCCACAGTTCTAACTGCTGCGGCATCTAGTAAATTATCCAATGATCCATGTTTCTTTAGCAGCTTGACAGCAGTTTTCCGACCAAATGCCGGAACTAAGTGTTGGATTCCAGGAACACCATCAACATCATCACCCAGGATGCATCCTAAGAAGTTTTTTCCAATAATAAGTTTCCAGAAGCCCGAGAAAGAAAAATAGGCCGCGTTAAACGGAACGGCTGTGCGGAGATTATGGATCCCATTGTTGTTACTCAGTAGAACATAACCATTCATCTAGATCATAGTGTTATCACCTGTACTGAAGGATGACTAGTGATCCAATTCTATACTTAAACACACAAAAAAAAAAGGGCTGCAGAAAAGAAGTTTGATTCACGGTTGATTATCGTAAACTCAAAGCCTGCTTCTTTCCATATTTTAAAGCAGAAATTAGTCATCTACTGCACATACTTACTAAGGCTCAGATCGGAATCCGGATCACAGTTATACTGCTCGACATAGTGTTTCAGAGTGTAAAAGGACCAGCGATGTAACTCATCCACAGGCATAACAATTTGGACATCTTCAGAAATCAGCTGCTTAAAATCTTTATCGGGAGAGGCAATGACTACTCGATACCCTTTTTGAAGAGCTTGCCCCATGAGAGTAGCCACGACATCATCTGCTTCGTGGTCTTCAACCTTAATGACCTGAACGACTTCATGTTATCACCAACTGAATTACTGAAATATTATTTACTCAAGAAAATATTAGTAACTATTCAGATGATCAGGAGACAACCCGGTGACACAAAAAAGGCATCCCTTTACATCTCTGGTACTAATGCCTTTTGATTACCAAATGAGACTATATTCAGTTTGTCATAATTAGATTATCAATCCCACACAAGATTGCTGCTCTAATAAGTTGATGATATTAACTTTAAACAAATGAAATAGGCGACCCGAATTCATCAGGATCTTTGTACAAGTCCATCAAATAATAGAGTGAACAATGCTAAATTCCACAAGGAATGCATAACACATCAATGTTCAATAGACGGTTGCAAGTTTGTTCCTTTTGGTCGAGAAGGAATCACCCAATCAGAAAAAGAAATTCTAGAGACTTGAATACTCTACTTTGGTGACTATGGGTGGATAAATTTTTGAAATGTGATTGCTGTAGGTTTAACACATCGAGCAGATGGCTCTTTTTCTCTTCACTTATAGATCATCAACCTAGCATAGATATGGGATCCAACATAACAGTTGCGTTATCAAAAACATTCTCGTCAAATTCTGCCCCAATACTAATCCAGTATTATCTGGACATACAATGGTTGCAAAAGTTCCAACAGTTATTGCTACAATGCAGATGATAAAAATAGGTTCTAAGGCTTTACAAACCGGCACATTGCATTCCTTAAGAAAATTTATGACGACTTGATGAGATGTTTCCACTGAGCTCCGTGAAGATCTCAGCAAAGGTGGTACGTGCCTTGAGAATTTCCTCCTTTGAGCTTTGTACGAAGGCAATAACCGTCTTCGATGCTCACTGCCCCTTTCCCCATCAAGAACCTGCAGACCAACAAGCTCAATCAAAGTTGGGATTGATGTTAGAGTTAGATAGAGGGGGAGACAGAGACTGGTGGCTCACAGCAACAACAGGGTCGCTGTGGCTGACTTGAGAGAAGAAGAGAGAGATCCAGCGAGCAAAGGAGTGCAAGCTGGGAGTGCTTCCCTTGTAGCACAAAGGGTTCACGTCCAAGAAGAAGACCCTCTTCTTCCTCGCCTTCATCTTTTTCTTCCTCTCGCCTCTCGTCCCGTCACCAACACTGCTGGGTTCGCCTCTCGAGGAAGATTGCTCATCAGCTGTTTGACGGAATGACACTGAAGGAGAAAAGGTCGCTTGGATGCTCCGCGTCTTGCTCGCCTTTGTCGCAGCGTTGGTTGCATCTGCTCTGATCTTCAGGCTCGCGGAGAAGGGTAAAGACGACGGCCATAGCGTCACCCTTGGTCGAGGCCTCACCTGCATCATCTCCATCATCTTTCAGCTCAAGCACGCTGAGCCGTGTTACTTCAGAACGGAAGCACAAATGCGTATAACCGCTCCAAGAAATTCTCTCATCTAACCGTTTTTTTTACATTTTGCCCCCATATTTTGGCACTTATTAGAAATTATCCCCTGACTTTTTCAATTTCTGCGATCCAGTTGCAATTCCTCTAATGTTGACTTTCGCCATTTTTCAACCGGAGCTCCGTTGTGCTTTGCCACGTGACCAAATAGCTCCTTTTACAAACAACAAATTTATCCAACAATAAAAGTGAATTGCATTTTGCCCCCTAAAGTTTGTACATATGTAATAAGTTGCTCCTTTCCTTTTTTATTTGGATTAATACCACGAAAAATTTCAAACTGATACACCTGTAATAAATTTATCCAAAATTATTTTTTGACCACCAAAAATCCCAAACTAGTACACCTGCAACAAATTTACCTTATGTTAGTTTATGTTTAATTTTACCGTCAAATTGTTGAGTTGAATGACACGTGACAATTGTCGAGTGTACACGCTACTCTCAATTTGTTATATGTATATCAGTTTGGAATTTTTCGTGATATTAACTCGATTTAATTAAAATTAATAAATGGTAAATTTGTCACAATTTGAAATTTTTTGTGATAAAAAAATTACTTTGGTCAATTTCCCTGCTATGATGCCCTCCCTAGTGTTGACTTTGGCCAATTTCTGTAAAAGGCAACTTTGAAAAGTTTTCAAATTTAGCCCACACTTTAAAAAATGATCTATTGAATAACCAAACTTTGGAAATTTGTTTCGATTGTGGTGTCCAGACTCCGTCCAGCTTTCGAAATTACCATGTAATCAACCAAAATTGTGCGTCATTTTGGAAGATGACCTCTTTACAATTTGCAATGTAGGGTAGGATAGAAAGCAAATAGAGAGATGCGAAGAACAATCCTAACATCACATGACACTATACAATCACCAAATTTTATTCATTAGCACAAATTAAAGTGTTACCTATGTAAGACAATTCTCTTTCTTGTCAGATAGAAGATACAGATGCTTCAATTTTACTATCGCTTCATGGGAAACGAAACGCGAGTATCACTTTATCGATGCGCTGATGTGCACAGAAGAAAGAGTCGTTATTCAAAGTACCAAACTTTTAAGTATATCTTACTTCAATGAGTTATTGTGTGAACAAAATACATATAAAACAATATTCTAGGGGGAATATTAAGTGCAAACGGATATTAAAATTTGTCACGAAAAAGCAATCGAGTCCTAAAGTTTTCTTATCTTGACAAGTTTTAGGATTTGATTGCACTTTCAAAATAGATTTCAGGACTCGATTGCACTTTTCGAATTTTTTAGGATTTAGTTGCATTTTCGTGACAACTTTTAGGATTTTCAACGCAGTTATTCACAAAAAAAAAATTGAAAAGTTAGGCAGCAATTTGCTACATGTGCCAAAACCCGATGGTAAAATGTAATTCACCATGTTCTCCAACACAGATTTATCATTCATAAGAAAGGGAAAAAGTACACTTTTAGTGCAAAAAGTTGTGTATGGAGATCATTTTGGTGACAAAAGTTTCAATCGGATCACTTTAGTACCAAAAGTCATAAAAAAAAAATGATCACTTTGGTGCCTCCAGTCAAAAATTTTGAACAAAATTGCAACGTGGCATTTTTAATTAATTTTTAATTTTTAATTGGTATTTTTTTAAGAAAAAGAAGTCCACTTTGGTTCCATGTGGACTAAAATAAATAAATAAATAATTAACATAATTTTTTTTTAAAAAAATATTTAAAATAAACTGAAAAAAAAAAGGAAAAAAAAGCAGCCAGCGAGGGTTGCTAGAACCCTCGTCGGCTGCTTTTTTTTTTGAATTTTTTTAAAATTTTCATTTTATTTATTAAATTATGTTAAATAAAAAATTAAATTTTAAAAAATAATGCCACGTGCACCGCCGGTGAGCCACGTCAAATGAAAATATTAATAAAAAATTACCACGCCAGAATTCCGGCAAAGCAAATCGGACTTGGCATCAAAGTGATCATTTTTTTTATAACTTTTGACACTAAAGTGATCTACATACATAACTTTTGACACTAAAAGTATACTTTTTTCCCATAAGAAAGCTACTTAGTCACGGGATAAGCATGTGAACAGAACTCCAATTGGAAAAATGATTGGCCAAAGGAGACAGTGCAATCGATTTCAAGACTTCAAGAGGAAAATAACAACAACAAAAATCCAAATAAAGGCATGAAGTGAACCTTATTTCAAATAAAAGCCTGAAATGCTCTCATTATTTCAACAAAAAAAAATGTCTAATCAAAGATATTTTTGTTATTTTGTTATTTTGTTATTTTTCTTTTTTTTTTGTCCCCATTTTTCCTCGTTTGGCTGGCCTAGCATGGACAGGACTATCAAGGTTGCCATTGAGGCTTGTGAGGGCCTCGCCAGCCGAGGGCTGCCCTCACCGGCCATATCTTGCAAGGGTCTTGCTTGGGCGAGGTGAAGGACGGCAGCACTCGGCTCACGCTGGCATGAAGCTAGGGAAAAAAAAAAAGGGGAAAAAGAGGAAGAAAAAAGATAGGGAAACAAGGAAAAAAATAAAAAATGACGAAAATGCCCTTGGTTGGGTTTTTATTTAAAAAAAATTAAAAAAAAAATCGAAAAGTAAAGGGAGGAATGTTATACAAAATGAGGTGTTAAAAAATTTTCCGGACGGCTTTTTAATACAAGAACTTAGCGGATTAGTAGTATTATTTGCTCGAGTTACATAAATTTAATATTAGAAAATGAGAGAATCTGGTGGTGTGGAAAAAGAAAAAATAAAGAAGGAGAAGGAAGAAAGAGTGTTCAGTGTTCACAAGGGAAGAGGGGACAAACCAAACATGAAGAACCAGACCACCCGCCATCATCACCATCACTTTCACCGGTAAGGTTGTTGAAACCTTCGCCTGTTTTCGATGCTTTCGATGACAACCACGACACGACGACTCTGGACATAAGACCCACTTCGCACACTCCCATCGCGCGCGCGCACCACCCTCTTTCCATCTCTCTCTCTCTCTCTCGCGAACGGAAGGCCAAAAGACTCACCTTTCACTGACGCATTTATTCGAATGGCTCGCCTTCTCCAAACCACCTTCTTACCTTCTTCGCCGTCCCTGTACATCGCCCGCAAGAGCTCCCTCCCCGGCCACCCCCGCAATGGACCCAGAACCGCCCCAATTCAGTCCAAGATCCGGGAGATCTTCATGCCCGCCCTCAGCTCCACGATGACGGAGGGCAAGATCGTCTCCTGGGTCAAATCCGAGGGCGACAAGCTTGCCAAGGGCGAGAGTGTCGTCGTTGTCGAGTCCGACAAGGCCGACATGGACGTCGAGACCTTCTACGACGGTTACTTGGCCGCCATCATGGTGGAGGAAGGTGGGGTCGCCGCCGTCGGCTCCGCCATCGCCCTCTTGGCCGAGACCGAGGACGAGATCGCCGAGGCCAAGTCGAGAGCAGAGGATGACTCGTCATCGGCGCCGCCTGAGCCTTCCACTGCTCCAGCTCCGGCGCCGCAGGTCGAGACCGCGTCCCCCGCTGCTCCTGTCGTGAAGGCAGCCGTGACAGTGGCTGCGGCTGTTGGTTCGGCCGTGCACCCGGCTTCCGAAGGGGGCAAGCGCGTTGTGGCATCGCCGTATGCGAAGAAATTGGCGAAAGAGTTGAAGGTTGATTTGGGAATGTTAGTGGGCAGTGGCCCCATGGGGAGGATTGTGGCTAAAGATGTGGAAGCAGCGGCGAACGTGGCTGCAGATGCAGCAAGTGCGGCCACAGCTGGTGCTGCAGTGGCTGCACCAGTGGCAGCTCCAGAGAAGAGTTCTGCAATTGAATTGGGCACGGTAGTTCCATTCACAACGATGCAGGGCGCAGTGAGTAGGAATATGGTGGAGAGTTTGAGCGTGCCTACCTTTAGAGTTGGGTACACTATTACTACAGATGCGCTTGATGCTCTTTACAAGAAGGTAATGTTATGTCTATGATAGTGATAATCTGCTAAGCCATTCATTTTGGATTGCCGTTGACAGTTTGTTTGACAAATTAAGCATTTTTCTGCATGAGCTATGAGTTGATCTTGGAATGACTATTCAGATGGCTGGAGCAAATTTTTGGATTAAATTCATGATTCTACCTGAGCTAATCTTATTTATGCAGTGTCGCATTACTTGTAGTATGGTGCCTTGTGCCTCGCTGGTATATAGCAGGTGAAGTGCGAATGTAACTTGATGGATGATTACACGGTTTCTCTTGTTTTTGAGTGGTCTATTTTGGTATTGTTTGCCAATAGATACATGTGTTGTTGACGATGGTGTTGTCATGTTGTGTGTCTTCTAGATCAAGTCAAAGGGAGTCACAATGTCAGCATTGCTCGCCAAGGCAACGGCACTTGCATTGGTTAAACACCCGGTCATCAATTCTAGCTGTAGAGATGGGAACAGCTTTACAAACAACAGTAGCATCAACATTGCAGTTGCTGTTGCTATAGATGGGGGCCTGATCACACCTGTGCTTCAGGATGCAGATAAAGTACTTGTTATATGCTATTATCTGCCTTCTAGTGGTTTTCTTTTTTATTATTGCATTGCTGGAAATTTTGGGAGAGCTTATGGTAATGTACTGGTTTAGGTGGATATCTACTCTTTGTCAAGAAAGTGGAAGGAGTTAGTTGACAAGGCCCGAGCCAAGCAACTGCAACCTCATGAATATAATACTGGTGAGAACATAAATCATTCCTTCCATGCATCATCTTATCTTTCCGTTATTTATGTGCATGATTTTTTCTTTAGTTGTAGCGCCTATTAATCCAGGTGGATCTTCAAACTTTTAGAATGCTTGAGTTTCTTGATTTGAGATAAATTTATTGAAATTGAAGTGTTGTTGAAGCCAAAGACTTCAATTATTGAGCTCAGTATTTAGGGCAGTGGCCATAATGAAATGAACTGCACAATAATTATTCCGGAGAGACTTTTCATGCTGGGATGCAGTCAAATAGATGGACAGGGATCTGAGTGTTTCTTTTACTGTTGGATTAAAGTAAGTTCCAAAATCTGAAATTTGGCTGACAGCTCCACTGATCTTAGTTTGTCTTTAACATGATAAAGAGCTAAATATTTTAATGGTGTGCTTATTAACTCAGACTGGATATTAGAGAAAAGACAAATCTAAATAGTAGTCCAAATACCCAGAAAGATGCATTGACGAATTATGCTGCATGACAATCAACTTATATAAGCATGGATATGTTATTATAGAAGCATTCAGGAGTTCAGCCCATATCAACAAGTTTTTCCTGCTATTTTAGCTTATTTTGTAGAACAATGCCTACTCCAGCATTTTGCAAGTTTTACCAAATATTGAAAAAAGCATTTGTGATGGAAGAATCAATTTCTTCAATACTTCTGGAGATCAGGATATGGTTGATGTTGCTAGATGAATTTCGTGGTGAATAATTGTTTCATTTGCACAATAAGAGGGTATTCATTCCCCCACCATGATAAAGAGTGTTGTGGCACCTCACTATATCAGTGTTTCACATTGAGAGGTTTTATTCATCATAAAATGCATCTCATAGAGAGGATAGATCATTGTTGCATTGGTCTAATGGCATAATTAGGGTATTGATGATTCTCTTTTGCTTGCCTTTGCGTGCTTGGTCATAAGTTGTTCTCACGTGCTGTTGCACTTGCTTCAGCCCTAGTAGGACTATACAATGAGAAAGAGGTAAGAACAAATGATGAGAATTCTCTTTTGCTTGCTTTTGCGTGCTTGGTTATGAGTTTTTCTCATGTGCTTATGCATTTGCTTCGGCCCTAGTAGAAGGACACAATGAGAAAGAGGCAAGAACAAATAGACCAGATACCGATATTTGTTAGCTTGATGGCAGTTTTTCTGAGATTAGGGTCTGTTTAATTTTATGTCTTGATTACCTTAGCAGCTGAGAAAAGTTTGTGATTGTCCTTACGATTCCGGTATCTATGGACTCAGCTTATTGTTAGTGGTCTGTGCCTGTTCTGAGTTCCCAGAAGGTCCTTCTTGTCTCTTGGCTAGCTCAGGCTTGGAGCATTCCACATTCCAAGTTTTCCTCTTTTTTATGTTTTGTACTCAGACTTGAACGTGGGGTATGCCATGACCCCCAATTTAAGTTGTCACATCGCTTGTTTCCCTCTGGTTTATTTTCTAGTCTCCATGGTGTCAGCAGAACTGTTTCACTGCCAGACTGCAGTATGCTTGTGCAAACTGAGTGGGCTGAATTTTCATATTTCACTAAGAAGTTTTTAACTTCTTTGCACCCTCTTTCATGCCAGGCCCTCCACAGTTATTCTTGGTCAATGGCCTGCTTAGCGTTCTATCTTTGTGATCTGTTTCTTATCATTGTTGGTTTTGTTGACAGGGACCTTTACTCTATCTAACCTTGGAATGTTTGGTGTTGATCGGTTCGATGCCATTCTACCCCCTGGAACTGTAAGTACTGTACCTTAAATCCCTATGGCTTTCCAGGAAATGCATTGAATGGTGTAAACAATTGATACTTGCATCTATGCAGGGAGCAATAATGGCAGTTGGTGCATCCCAGCCCACAGTTGTGGGCACAAAGGATGGTCGGATTGGCATGAAGAATCAGATGCAGGTAAAGCAGACATCTGCTTATTATTCTTATGAATGGATGTTCATGTGTGAGTTCTTCTAGCTTCATGCAGTGTTTCTAACATTGGGCAAAACTAAATGACATCAGGTAAACGTCACAGCAGATCATCGGGTAATATACGGTGCTGATTTGGCTCAGTTTTTGCGAACTCTGGCCAAGATTATCGAGGACCCAAAGGATCTTACCTTTTGATTGAACATGATTTAAAAAAACAAAGGCTCTATGTTGTCTCATCCAATTTTCTCAGAGAATGTTGGTTGCCCTGGAAACTAGTTTTGTCCTCCTTTGGTTTATCAAATTTTGGCATCAACTGAATCAATTCATGCAGAAGGTGAGGCTAACTGCTTGATCGAAGTAGATTCCACTGGAGCAACGACGTATGGAGTTGCGTCACATGGATGTGTTGAACAAGCTTTTGATCAAGTCATGCTTCTTCAATTGTTGTCTCAATGAATAAATTTCCCTATTAGTTGCGCTGCACAATGAACCCTGTCTTAGCTAGGTTTACGATGCAGACTGGTTAAGGTTGACATAATGGGATATGAGACCTGCATCTGAATTCTAAGATGATGCATATCGCTATATGTATGTGGCAATTGTGCAGAAACATGTTTCCGGGAAACACGAAATAGGTATTTGCTCGAGTTTCTATTAAGGCAGAACTTCTCCGAGCTGGACAGCCGTCTCAGAGCGCTTCTTTCCTATAGAGACCCACTTATTTGTGATGAATAGGATGGGCACAACACTGGAATGGAAGAAGGTCCTACCTCCTCGTGGGTATTGTGTAACAAAATGTGTATGGTTGCCACACATTATTACTTGGAGAAATCCTACGTCAGTCGTCAGAAACCATTGCAACGTGCTAAATGAGTTCGGTCCTTTTAAAGTACAATACCATGGCAAAGTGGAGATGTCCAAGGGTAGGGCTAGTGACTATGATGTTTTGAAACGAGTGGAACTCGTGCCGGAAAGTGCAAGCTACATGAACCATCTCCGTGTCTGGCACGGTTTTAGTCAAGTCGACGGACAATTTGTTTCGTAGTCAACAAGCAATTGTGAATTGAATCCCAAAAGTTTTGGGCCAATAACAATGACCTCCACTTTTGGTAAAAAGAACCCAAATTCCGCACGTACTGTTGCCACCAGCGGGAGCAGAACCACGGACCCCCGCAGTCAGACGCACCTTGAATCCAAAGGCCGGACCAACTTTCGTTTTTTGGGGGGACCCGACCCGGGCTGTTGGCAAGCTGACTCGAGACATCCGAGGCTGGACTTGGGAACCGATGGCCAGCCGCGGGGACCCTACGTGGCCGAATTTGAGCTGCTGTCAGCCTGCCTTTATTTATGAACTATGGGTGTGTATGTTTTAAGGAAAGTGGTTTTCAGGAATTCGTTTTTTGGAAAATGGTTTCCTGAAAATCACTTTCTCGAAAAATAATTTGTTTTCCTTTGTTTGGTAATATGTTACCGAAAATATTTTTCGGTGTTTGGTTCTCATTTGGAAAACGATTTCAATCTCATCAAAGGGACTGTCCTTGATACTGATGAGAGGCAGAGATGATGGAGAGAGCTGGCATGAACTGACCCGGCCAGGCTCCGATCTTGATCCCAGCCCCTGCCTCGGCCCCAGTCCCCTGTCCCAGGCCTCGGCCCCGGCCCCGGTCCCGGGATCGGTCTCCGAGATCGGCCTCAGTCCCGTTTTCAAAGAAAGTAAGAGACTCAAATTTGAAAAAGTGTTTTCACTTTTTTATTTTGGGAAATTCACTTTCCTATTTTAATGAATAAAATCTTTGTTGACTGGAAAGTATTTTCCATTGACCAAATCATTTTACGCTAACCAAACAGACGAAAGTCCAGAAAACACTTTCCCCAAAATAAACGCACCCTATATTTCTTTTAAAACCTCGATGATTTCTCAACTATATACATGCTAAATAGAAAAATAGGAACATAATTTTGTAAACTGTTTTCTAAGAATAAGCATTGTCCAACCGAAGAACAAGTTTAGGGAAACAGACAGACTTGGAGAGAGCTCGTAGCAATCAACTTTTGCATTCATTCTAGCGATTTTGTAACAATTTTTTTAAGGGTGGATGCAACCGGCTTTGTTACCCAATGTCAGACTATCCTTTGTTGTTAGAACTGATGTCGATTTCATTTCATGAGGGATTACTCAAAGCATTCCTACTAATGCAGTAAGTGTACCTTAGAGAATAATATTGCAGACCGAATTCTCCCGTACTCACATACCCTTATGAGTGGAGCTTTGCCGTTTCGGTGTGAAGAGTGAGCGATGTAGAAGGGACAAATACAACCGATGCATCGAGGTATTTGTGCTAGGAGTTCTAGGTTAAAACGATTATAACACTAAGAAGCTCTCAAAGTAGAGGTGGCAAATGGGTAGGTTGGGTCGGGTCGAATATGGTCCGACCCATATTGACCCAAACCCAACTCGACCCGCGACTGACCCATACCCGACCCGTTTTGACCCATATTATCAAAACACAACAATATTTTAAGAAAATAATATTACTAAAATACTTCCCGACCTTGGTCCTGGTCCCGGTCCCAGCCCCGGGACCCTCCCTTGGCCCCGATCACTGCCTCGGGACAAGCCTCGGGGTCCGGGGTCGAGGTCCGGGGTCCCGGGGCCGGCCTTGGGACTCGGCCCAGATCCCGATCACGATCACGGCCCCGGGACCCGGCCCCCGACCCCAGACCCCGGGGCCGGGCCCCTGGGTTCGGGCCGGGGTCCCCAGGCCAGGTCCAAGGGCCGGGTCGGGTCCCGGGGCCGGCCCGAGACCCGGCCCCGATCACACCCCGACCCCGGACACGGCCCCTGCCCCGGCCCCGGGACCCGGCCCCCTGCCCCTGCCCCGGACACAGCCCCTGCCCTGGCCCCGGCCCCAGGACTCGGCCCTTGCTCGGACACGGCCCCTGCCCCGGCCCTGGCCCCCCGGCCCCCAACCCCGTGGCCGTGACTGGGGCCGGGCCCCGGGGTCGGGGCCGGGGTCCCCAGGCCAGGTCCAAGGGCCGGGTCGGGTCCCGGGGTCGGGGCCGTGACCGGGACCCGGCCCCGGCGCCATCCCGGTCACACCCCAACCCCGGCCCCCGACCCCGGCCCTGGACTCGGCCTCGGGACCCGGCCCTTGCCCCGGACACGGCCCCGGGGGCCGGCCTTGGTACCCTGCCCCGATCCTTAGACCCTGCGCCGGGATCCGGCCCCGGGACCCGACCCCGGCCTCAGTCTCGGCCCCGACCCCTCCCCCTCCCCCTCCCCCGGGACCCGTCCCCGACCTCGATCCCGGTCATGGCCTCGGCCCCGGCCCCGAACTCGGTCCCGGCCCCGGGGCCTGACCCCGGCCTCGGGACCAGGCCCCGGTCACGGCCCCGACCTCGACCCCGGACCCGGCCCTGGCCCCGACCCTTGTTACGGCCCTGGGACCCGGCCTCGGCCTCGGCCCTGGTCACGACCCAAGTCCCGGTCACGCCCTCGGCCCTGGCCCAGGCACCCGGTCCCGGGACCAGCCTTGGCCTTGGGACCCGACCTCTGGACCAGGTCCCGGGACCATTGGTAACTTGTGGAAGGATATTGTCCTTATGAGTCGAAAGTGGGTCAATATGGGTCTAAAATTGATTTAAGTGTGACACATTGTTAACCCATTTTTAGTGAACCTTTTAAAAGTTAATGACCTATATTTGACAAATATGGGTCAAGTATAGGTTTGTGACCTATATTGCCACCTCTATCTCAAAGCAGGATTGACATCCTATGCACAAACTAGTCGATGCCAATATCTCGCTCGAGGGACTAAATACCCGAGCTAAGCTACGCGGGGTACGATTCCACACGAGGATGTTCGTCATGCTGTTCTTATGAACAACTACAAAAGAAAGGTTTGCATAGTGTTCTCGACTTCCCAGGCTCCCGCATGGGCTATTCCACGGACAAGGATCGTTTGGCCCGTGACACTAGCATGTAATGGTGAATGCTGCAAGCAGAACTCTCCAATAGAGCCTTGTTCATCAAGAATTCGGTTACTTAGAAAATCAGCAACGAAATTCTGTCGTGTAATTTTCATGGAAACAGCCTTGATGCTACATATGATGCTGAGAAAACAGAACTGAAACAGTTCTTTAAGAAGCTCTCCCATAAGATAGAGAAGGCTGAAGAAGGCTAAAATCACCTTAATAAGCTGTAAATATCATCAACTACAACACCAAAATTTTGCCTCTGCCTTCCATGAGAACGTCCTAAAACTTTTTACATGACATGACGGGTTTACATCAAAACAGGTATGTAGCTGCAAGAGAAACCATACTTCCATCTCATTCTTCTCTATTACAAACCTTATCACACAGGACAGAACTTATTGGTTTACAACAAAAATGAGATTAAAAGACCATGCTTCTTTTGGTCACCTCGTTTACATGAGCAGTAGTTTATTACCTAGACAAATATTTACCTTGCATTGAGAAGCATGCGGAGTACACTCTTCATTTTCGGCCTTGAATCAGGAGATATGCCGACACATGCCAGAGCAACTCTTAGAACTGCAAGCATCTGGCTCCTCACATTGAGGGATGTTCTACTCACACTGAAATCGAGGATGTGGTCCCACTTATCTTGCTTCAAAGTGTTGGTCGACACCCACTTTGTTAACTCGTTTCCCTGGCTACATGCTGGCTTCCCAGTGAGCAGTTCCAGCAGCATGACCCCGAAGCTATACACATTCCCGGCCATCGTTATTCTCATTGTGTAAGCATACTCTGCAAGCCACCGGATGAGAACAACTAATGGTTAGCCTAAAGGCCAAAAGGCAACCATGGCACGGCATGAACCAGATTGACAATGGATAAACTATCGATAAGAATAGATTAATGAGCACAATCAAGCAAATCCAGCACAGTAGAGAGAAAAAAAGGTGCCGACTATTTTCTTTTTATAATCCTTAATGATGTTTAACTTTATCGAGAAAACGGGGTCACCTTGAGAAGGTATAGCAAATTGCTGATTCATGAAAGTAATGTCTAAAGAACCAAGTAAAATTCAGAGTAAATCACCTGGAGGTATGTAGCCAATAGATCCTGCAACAGTAGAAAGACTGCCTGTGCTCTTTGATGGATCGATTACCTTACAGAGCTCAATATCTCCCACCTGAGGTTCCTTCAAGGACTTGAGCAGAATGCTCCTACTTGAGAGGTCGAGCAGGAGAATTGGACCGGAGGAATAATCATGCAGAAACGTAAGACCCTGAGCCACTCCAACGGCAATACTGTAACGGCTCGCCCAATCCAATTCATTTGAGCTGTCATGCAAAACGTCGAAGAGAGTACCCTTTTGCGCGTACTCGTAAAAGAGATATCCACTATCAAGAGTCAAGACATAGGCTAAAGGGGTCATGACATTCGAGTTGTTTAACTTTCCCAGGACTTCTAGCTCTTGTCCAAACTTGTCGTGGCTACCCAATTGGAATATCTTGTCACTCCAGTTAAGCTTCTTGACGTAGTAGCTTGTTCCAGATGGCATGGTTGCTTTGTAGTAGGTTGAAAACCTGGTCTTCAAAACGATTTTCGTCGGATCGGAAACTTCTTCCATGGCTTTGGCGAAGTCTATACTTGATCTGTGGATGCCATTTGAAGTCAACAAGCCACTGTCGATGACTTGAGGAAGAGGAAGGTTCTCACCTAATTGCAAGTGCTCATTGTTGACGCGGTAAAAGCGTTTTGATACGGACATAACAACCACCGAAACGACTAACACAGCAAAAACAGCAGATGCCAGTGCAGTAAGAACTGGCACAGCAACAGAGTTTCTTTTCTGTATGACAGGAGCTGTCTCATTAATGAGGTTCTTGTTTCCACTATATTCCACTTTGACCATTTGCCTAAACTTCGGAATAACACCCGACAGGTTATTATTGGAAAGTATTATCTGTGTCAGGGCCGCCATCTGAACAAATGACGTGGGAACGGAACCTGAAAACTGGTTATTTGAGAGATCCAAAATCTCTAGGTTGTTTAGCTGAGAAAATTTATCCGGGATAGACTCATCGAAAAGATTATTACTGAGGTTTAAAACAATCTGCAAACTCAGTGGCATGGTTGGTATATTCCCACTAAGTTGATTTTTCCCCAGCTGGAGTTCCAATAAACTGTCTAATCTCCAAATTGCAATGGGTATTGAGCCACTCAGACTGTTGTGCTGCAAATTCAAGATAGCAAGGTTCTGCAAGTTTGGAAGGGAAGATGGAATGGAACCACTCAGGAGGTTCCAACTGATATTCAACTGCTCTAAATTCGCTAACAGTGTAATTTGGCCTGGGATGCTCCCGTCAATCTTGTTTAACTGAAGCTTCAAGACTTGAATACTGCTGAGATTTCCCAACTCTGGTGGTAAGGGACCAGTCAGTTTATTCTGTGCCAAATTCAACAGGGCCAAACTTTGACATTTGCCCAGTTCAGGAGGGACTGATCCTGTCAAGTTATTACTTTCCAGTTCCAAGTAAGTCAATTTCTCGAGACTTCCCAACGAATGAGAAGGGATCGTACCATTAAGCAAATTGCTACCCAGTCTCAACCTGAACATGCTAGACGACAGATTGTTAGGTATCGGCCCCTCCAACCGATTGTAAGACAAATCCACATACTGCAAATGTGGCTGGGACAAAAGGTCGGGCGGAATAGACCCACTCAGCTTATTGTAGCTAAGATCCAGACTTCTGAGAAACCTCGTTAACGCTCTGGGAATTGGGCCACTGAAGTTATTTTGATTCGCAGAGAACCGGGAAAGTGTTTTGATATTAGCTAGACTATCCGGGATTTTCCCACTGAGATTATTGGAAGACAGAACCAGCACTTCCAACTTTGGGAGCTTCCCTAGTCTGTCGGGGACAAAGCCTGAAAGACGGTTCTCGCTAAGATCAATCAGTGTCAAACTCTGATAATATGCGAGTCCCTCAGGGATTCCACCGTCGAATCTATTCACCGAAAGCTCGAGCTCCTCCAAAACCCCGGACAGGTTAACTGGAACTGACCCATTGAAATTATTCGTACTTAGATTCAAAATCCTCAACTTGACTAACCCATCTAATTCTGAGCCAATGCTTCCCCATATATGATTATAAGACAAGTCCAAGAACTCCAACCCAGGAAAACCAGTAAAAGAAGGCAAAGGACCTACCAACGCATTCCTGCTGAAGTTCAACCGATGGAGCCCACCAATTTTCCCACAAGAAGTGATGAACTCATCAGGGAGCGAGGTCAATTGGTTGTCGGATAGATCAAGATCCTGCAAAGAACTAATCTGGCAAATCACAGGCAAAAAAACGGAGGAATTGAGAGAGAGCCCAGAGAGAGAGAGTGCGATCACGGAGGAGTTATCCGGACTGCAGGTGACCCATTTCCAATTACACGGGTCGGGCTCTCCGGTGCTGTTCCCCGGCAAGTCAGAAGTCGGGATTCTCTGGGAGAGATCGATCATGACTGCTGTTTGAGGTGAAGACAGCTTAGAGAAGGCCAAAGGGTAGAAGGAGAAGGAGGAGAAGAAGAAGAACAGAAGCGGGACGAGCAAAGGATTGCTAGGTGCGCACCAGCCCATGTTTCGGTTTCTTTCCGCTATGGTAAAAGCCAGAATGGCGCAGGAGAGATGTCCGCAGCTAGAATCGAAAACCCAAGAGCACGTATATAAAGAGAGAGCAACAACACACCCAATATCTGATTCAGATAGTGGGAAAAGGAGAAGATGAAGCGGCAGAAGGAGCGGGGAAAGAGAGAGAGGGGTCAAGAACAAGAAAATGGAAGCCTATCACTATCAGGAACGAGAAAACAGAAGAAAAGAGAAGAGAGAGAGAGAGAGCTTTAATGGCGTAGGTTTTGGGTTTGGGAAAGTGGAGTTGACTGATGCTGCAAAAGGGGAGACTTTGACTGAGAACAGTTCTTCTTCTTCTTCGCTTGGTTTGACTCTTCACCGTAAAATACACTTCGCCGACGACCCACTTTACGAACTTTGGCGAGTCAGGCGACACTGATGGTCGGGTCCCCCTCGTGGACCCCACTCTTGACTCTCTCTTCACCCCGCGCATCCCTCGTCTTGTCCGCCGGGCGAAATTGGCAGGCCACCCGCTCCGGCCCTCCAAAATCCGACCACGTGATAATTCCGGATAACGAGCGATATAAATTGTTGCTGAGCATTCCTTCCACTTTTGATATAATTTGCTAACTTTTCTTTTAATTTGGTTATTAAACTTTTTACAATTCACGCAATGGACTCCTCTGGTTCAACACTCTAGCGAAGCTAACTTATAGCGGCCATAAATTTCGTTAGGGAGAGTTGTAAGATTCGCCGTATATCGTTCATGTGACTTTGGAATCATGTCTTTCGTCATTGCCATTGCAGCAAGTAACTGCCCGGAAAGAAAGGGGAAAAAAGTTGGTTGACTTCGAAAAACGACGCGACAATTCACGTTATTAATGTGACCTAACAAACGATGACGGTAAGACAGTTCGCATCTGAAGAGTGAAGACCACGTTGAAAGTTCAAAAAAGGAAAAGTTGAAGGTCCACAGAGTAAGTCGAGACTTCTTGCTTCGAGCCCATCGTGGACGAGATATGATGATTGATGTCGGATTTGTGAAACTCACGAGATCGAAAAATGCGATTGATCTGATCCATGCAAATCTCGATTAAGTCGAGATATTTCCCTAATAAGGTATAGAGCAGAGATGATGATCTCAACAAGCTCGAACCTCAGGTCTTGATCACGATCTTAAAGTCATGTCCATTCGCGACATGTGGTTCGAGGTTCATTTAATGGACGATTGCGGAACCTTCGAACTTCTTTCTACCGCGACGCCAAAATCCAAACCTATGCAATCTTTTTGAACTTCGAAAACGCTTATTTCTCTCGTCTACATTTGTTTACTGAGCATAACTTGTTGGTGTGGTCATTACTTCGTCCGTGAAGATTCAACTTCAAGACACTGTTAGAATTATTGGTGGAGATATTTCAATCGACGCACATTCACCACCGATCGTCGTTTGAAATCGCCGTCGAAGAATCGATGCCCGCCGCCGACCAGGAGGCCAGGGGCAACGAAACTTCGCCGCGGACCTAAAAACTAATCCTTTAAATCGCCTCAGACGTCGCCGGGAACGCCCATCCAAGCAAATCCCATGGTCATCGGGGATGAGTTGCGACAAGACTCGAGGTGTTCGGCTTCATTGTGGACGACGAAGGAAATGATACGAGGAAGATGAAAATAGGAAATTGCGGGGAAAATTACCAAAAAAGTCCTAAACCTTTTGTAGTTGTGCCAATTCAGTCCTAAATTTTTTTTTGCGCCGATTCAGTCCTAAACCTTTTGTAATTGTGCCATTTAAGTCCATCCGGCGAATTTTGACCGGTCGGCACTGACGTGGATGCCGGCCTGCCGACGACCCATTATTTTAATATTATTTTAATGATTTTTTAAAATAATTTTTAGGAGTTTTTTTTTTCTTTTTCTTTTTTCCTTTCCCTCTCATCTTCCCTCCCCTCCCCTCTGTGCCTTTCCCTTCCCTGCAACTCAGCCGTCCCCCTCCCTACAACTCAGTCGTCTCGTCCCTTCCTGCAACATGGCGACCGGATAGGCCGCCTTGCCCGGCCATGGCTGGGGTCAACCTCACCGTCACCGGGCGAGGCGGCGACGAGCGAGGTCGAGCCCCGCCATGGCCAGTCGAGGCTCGACCTCGGCCAGCCATAACGAGGAAGAGACGGGACTCCTGCCTCGTTGGCCTCGGCAAAGCTCGCCGATCTGGCAAGTCTTGAGCTCGCTGGCCATGGCCAAGCTCGAGCTCGCCTAGATTTGGCGAGCTCGTGGCTTACCGGCCTCGGGCGAGCCCGAGATCGCCGAAACCAGTTGCCTTGAGCTCGCTGGGCCGAGTCATGCCATCACCGGGCGGCCGGAGGAAAGAGCGGCACCGGACTATGGCGACCGACTGAGTTGCAGGGAACGGAGGGGAGGGGGAGAGCGAAAGGAAAAAAAAACCTAAAAATTATTTTTAAAAATCATAAAAATATAAATATATAAATATATATATTAAAATAATGGGTCGCCGGCCGATCAAAATTCGCCGGATGGACTTAAATGGTACAATTATAAAAGGTTTAGGACTGAATCAGTAAAAAAAAGGTTTAGGACTGAATTGGCACAATTGCAAAAGATTTAGGACTTTTTTGGTAATTTTTTCGGAAATTGCGAGTGGGAACCACGGGAAAGCGAGTGAATATTCAAGCCCAACTCGGATTTCAAGCCCACCATCGACGTAAGTGTCAGACTCGTTTGGGAAGAAAAAGCCATTGCCCCCTTTTCAGACGGTGGAAAAGGATTTCCGAACTCATTTTCAAGGAACACCGAATAATACCATTATTTTCCCTGATAAACGACTTCTCCTGAAAGTAATTTTTCAAAAGCATCAAATTTTTCTGCAAAAGGAACGGGGATTCGAATTCTTTACGCGACTCTCCTGCATCTTCGTTTGGCAATTAAAAAGGATGCGCAGAATAGAACTTAGGAAAAATTTCATAAAAAGGGCTTCAAATTTCCTCATTTTCTCGAATAAGGGTCTAAAGTGAATTTTATTTCAAATAAGAGCTTGAAGTACCATCTTTGTTTCAAAGAAGGACCTAATCAGGGATGTTTTCGTCTTTTTGCGCTTTCTATTTTTTTTTCCTTTTCCATCATCATCCATGTCTTCCTTCTTTCTTTCTTTCTTGAAACCTTCAGATATTCCCGAACTCAGTCACGACATCGACGTCTTACTTCTTTCTTTTCTTGAACCTTCAGACTTTCCTGAACTCAATCACGGATTCGTAACTCCATTCTACCAACCTCACTCCTGTCGCTTCCTCTAGCGTTCCCTTCTCTTGGGAAGCGATCCCCGGAATCCCCAAGAACCAATCGTCCCGAAAAACGGCAGCGCCATCTCCGTCCACCTGGCTAGGCGGCATCATCGGCCATAGGTGAGGGCTTGCCTCACCCAGCCCAAGCGAGAGCCAGCCTCATGGCGGTCTGCGAGGGGAGTCCTTGCCAGATCAAGGGAATTCTCCTTCTGTGATCTTCATCTCGCCGGCCAAGTGAAACTCATGTTTTAGAGCTACCGCAAGGCAAAACCCACGTTTCTGTCAGTCCCTTGTAATATGCTGTCAAAAGAATGTGATACAAGTATGTTTTAAGTGTTGAAAAGACATAATTTTTTGAGTTTTTGCAGTACTTGAGTCTCAAACGAGCTCGGAGTCGGGAACCCAAACCGGGCTAGGGTCGCAGTTCTGGCAACATCGTCACTTGCTATTGTTGAAGTGGTTATCATAGAAACGACTCTCTTCTGCTTCCATCGTGTCCTAGGATACGTTTTTAGCAATGAGAAGCAAATGGTGCATTATATTGGAGTCGTGACTCCTCTTATTTGTGTCGCCATTTTCATGGACATTAAGAGGCATTCATATTTGATTATCTCTTACACTTCTCTATTCCTTCCATTTTCCTCCTCAACCCTGCTTAAAGTTTGAGAAATTGTACCCAGTCACATCTCGGCGACATTATTTGAGGAAAATTTTTCTCCTTGAATGTGGTTCGATGCTGATTACACATTCGGAATTTCAGTTTTTATTATGGCCCTGTTTGGTTCAGCCTTTGAAATGAGCATTGGGGATCTAAAGTCTCTTGGGTAAATGCAAATGATGTTTGGCTACTACTTTGACTCACTTTGGGGAGATGCAATTGTATCTCAAATGTTCTCTAAAGGTCTTAAGCTCAAAGAAACTCTAGAGGTGCTTTGGAAAGTTGCATTTACGGAATGCAAGTAATTTTTTTTTAACTTTGTACCACCGCCACTGTCTGTCGCCGCCCGCCTCCATCAATCCCCGTTGACAACTGTCGCCATTCATAATCGTCGACGATCACTGCCGCAGGCCACCTCCGCCAACCGCCGCCGCCGTTGCCGACCGCTGCGACCGACTATCGACGCCACCCCAACTGATGACCGACGCAGCTCGCCGTAGTCATCGCCGCCACCAGCTGTCGTTGCCCGTCGACCACCACTACCGGCCGTCGACCACCGCAGTCGCCATCAGCTGCCGTTGCCCGTCGACCACAGCCGCCGACCACTGACAACCGCAAACAGCTGCCACGGCCGCCTGCCGTAGCCATCGTCGCCTCTCGCTGATTGCCGCAACCGCCAGCCATCGCTGCCACCGCCCATCTATCGTTGCCGCCTACGGTCTCCCCTGACCACCGCCGTCGACCACCGATCGCCGTCGTCTGCTGCTGCCCACCATCGATCGCCACATTATTTTTCAAAAAGTGAAAATACTATACAAAGTGTATTTTTCACCAAACAACATTTACGTCAAAGTTACTTTTCAATGTGTTTTTAAATTCACTTAACCAAACACTACTTGCATTTTGGGAAAGGCCTTAAGCCCAAAAATATTTGTATTTTCTCAAAGTTCCTTTGTCAAATGCTGAACCAAACAGGCCCTACCACCAATTAAAAATGATTTGATCATGTTCCATGAAGGAGAATTCCCTCAATCTGGCGAGGGCTCCCCTCGTCGGTGGTTGCGAGGCCAACGCTCCCTTGGGCTGGCCAAGGTGAGCCCTCGCCCGGCGAGGTCGTCTAGCTAGGTGGATGGAGATTGAGCCGCTGAGACAATTGGTTCTCGGGGATTCTCGTGATCTTTTTCCCAGGAGAAGGGAAAGTCGGAGGGGGTGACAGGAGTGAGGTTCGTAAGAATGGAGATACCAATCCGTGATAGAGTTCAGGAAGTCTGAATGTTCAAGAAAGAAGAAAGACGTCAGATGATGGCAACCAATGGGGATACTTGAAGCCCTTTAAAAAAAAAGGAAAAGGAAAAAAAATTAGAAAACCTGAAAAGACGAAACTCTCTGATCAGACCCTTATTTGAAATAAAGTTCATTCTAGGCTCTTATTCGAGAAAATGAGGATACTTGAAGCCCTTTTTAAAAAAATTTCCTAGAACTTAAGCACAAGACATCTTTGACAGATCGAGGTTAATAATCGAGTTTCGCAAGGCTTGTAAGAGAGAGTTGCGCCCGTACTTAGCGACAAAAAGGTTGGAAAAATACGAATGCAAAAAAAGAAAAGAGGAAAAAAAAACAAAGAAGATGTAGAGAGATTTGTATCGTTCAGAGCAATGGTTTTGAATCCTCTTCTGATTAGTGGCAACGATGGGTACTTTAGATAGGGCTTAAATGAGACTTGACTCCAAGGAAACATATTCTGTCACACCCCAATTCCTACAATGAATTGAAAATGACACGGCTGTTCTTGTACCTAAAGGACGCAGCCTCAGATAGAAACCAACATAAGCCTGTTATAGAATAAATATATCCAACTATATATATATAGACATCTGACTAAACATAAAGTTGGTTCCTTCATCAGAGTTTCTACAATCCTCAAAGATATATACATCTCGCCATTCAGCTATACTCGACAACTAAAAACATACATGTCTATAACTCTCCTTAGATCATGCCCAAAATCCGACTCCCAAGAGTCCTCGACATTTGCGCTCTCATTCTACTTGCTGACGACTAAAGAGCCTGAAAACATGTAAAAGGAATGGAATGAACAATCACAGCTCAATGAATAGTATTCATTGAGCTGTTCGAGTATTCACTATGCACATACAATCATAACATATCTCACAAAAATATTCTGTTAATCAATAAAAATCATAACAAAAATCAATGGTCAAGTTCATTGATTAATCTCAAATCACACATCGATGGTCCATCCATCGACAAATCTCAGATCACATGTCAATGGTCCATTCCATTGATCAAACTTGTGCTCAAATATCTAACCATGGTCACGTATAACGCCTCGTGACAAAGCGATCAAGATTCCCCTCTTGGTAAGGTCTTCACCTATATCAACCGGTGGTTCGGCCCCAAAGGATATCCTAATTAATATGCGTATACCCAAAAACCCTTTACTAAGTTCACAGCGATAGTGAGCATCAAAACCAACATCTGTGAATAATCCACAAATCCAATCTAGAAATCATTTTGCAAACAAGAATATATTCCACAACCATTTCTGATAAATTAGGTTCACAAATCGAGCACATATTTCACAATTCATTTCGTAACACATTTCTCAAATAGTTCGCAAGTATCGAAACGCAGTAATTACCCGATCCAGATTTTGATGCAACAAATATGCCTTTAGCATTCATAGTATATCAAATATGTACTGCTTTCAAGATATGACTTTATAAATTCATAGAAGAGATAAGCATCACTCACCTGATATAGCCTAACTCAGATCTCGAAAGCTAATTCAGGCCCACGAACTCGAATCCTATCAATTTAGCGAAAATCGATATCACAACTAAGTAAAAATGCTATCGTAACTACGAATCGACTAAGATAAGCTTATTCATTATTCAAACTATTTCTATGAGTTAACAAAACGCTAATCCGAATCGCATAATCTAAACTATCCGTAACGCAGAGCCTAAACGTAGCGTAACTTCAAAAACTATTCCGACGATATGAACGAGGGGCTCGAATTCTTACTAGACGCTGAAGAACACGATTGATTTGGCTCGATTCTTGACCGAAGCGAATTTGTTTTCCTATCTTTCTCCTTTCTCTTTTTTGCCCTCCCTCTTTCTATTACTATTCTGACAACTGAAGCTCTCTCTCTCTCTCTCTCTTTCTCTCTTTTATATCCGTAGTTGTGCACGAAAACTTGAGGCGGTGGTTTCTCTTTTTTTTATTATTATTTAATTGTTGATTGGTCAAACAATCAACAGAACACATGTCACTGCACGGTCAAAGTGCAAGGCCAGCAGTGCATGTGTTTCACCGCATATTACATCCTATCATCCTTAAAAGAAATTTCGTCCTCGAAATTTAAACTCACTTCAACCATTGAACAAGTCAGGGTATTTGCATCTCGCTTCTTACTCGATTTCCCAAGTAGCTTATCTTTCTGTATGGTTTTCTCATTGTATCTTTACATAGAGAATAATTCGACGTCGCAATACTTGATCCTTCCTATCTATGATATGAATGGGTCTCTCATCATAAGTCAAGTTATCCTTTAGTCTCAAAGGTGTAAAATCTAGTACATGTTCTGGATTCAGCACATATTTTCGTAATAGAGACACATGAAACACATTATGTACTCCTGATAACGTTGGTGGCAAGGCCAATCTGTAAACAACTTCCCTAACCCATTCTAAGATAAGGAATGGCCTTACGTATCTTGGACTCAACTTGCCACGTGTACCAAATCTCATAACACCTTTCATGGAAAAAACCTTGAGGAATACATGATCTCCTGTATCAAATTCCGTGTTACGCCTTTTAAGATATGCATAACTTTTCTGACGACTTTGAGCCGTTTTGATGCGCTCCCTAATCAACTTGACTTTTTCTTCTAACTCCTGAATAAACTATGGGCCAGTTAGCCTCTTCTCACCAACATCATTCCAACAAATTGGAGTTCCACACTTTTGACCATATAAAGCTTCAAAAGGTGCTTAATGCTGGAATGATAACTGTTGTTATAAGAAAATTCTGCCAAATATAGGTGTTCATCCCAAAAACCACCAAAGTCGATGACGCCGGATCTTAACATATCCTCTAATGTCTGAATAGTTCTCTCTGACTGCCCATCCGTCTATGAGTGAAAAGCTGTACTAAAGTTGAGTTTGGTGCCCAGGGCTCCTTACAAGCTCTTCCAAAAGTTGGATACAAATCTAGGATCTCTATCAGAAACAATATTCACTGGAACTCTATGAAGCTTCATTATCTTATTGACGTATTGTTTTACCAAATTTTCCAGTGAAAGACCAAAGCGATATGATAAAAAGTTAGCAGATTTAGTCAATCGATCAACAATCACCCATATAATATTCTTATCACTTGGTGTCCTCGGTAAACCGACAATAAAATCCATGGTGATATACTCTCACTTTCATTTGGGTATTTCAAGTGGGTGTAATTGTCCGCCACACTTCTGATGTTCAATTTTAACTTGCTGGAAAATTAGACATTGATCGATAAATTTCACAACATCCTTTTTATATTAATCCACCAAAAGTTTTCTTTCAAGTCCCGATACATTTTAGTGCTCTCCGGGTGAATTGAGAATCTAGTACTGTGAGCTTCTTGTAATATCTCATCTTTCAATTCTAAATCATTAGGAACATATAATCGTCTACGAAACGTCAAAGATCCATCTACGTGAACATTAAAATCTGTTTGACCATTAGCTTCCATGCATTCTCTAATTTTCTGCAACTGAGGGTCCTTATTCTGTTTAGACTCGATCCTATCAATCAATGTTGGTTGCACTCGAATATTAGCTAATCGAGAACCAAGCTGATGTACCAATACTTTCAGGTCCAATTTTCTCATATCTTCAAGAATAGACTTTTGAATAGTGAGCAACACTGCCATATTGCCAGAAGATTTACGACTTAAGGCATCTGTTACCACATTAGCCTTACATGGATGGTAATTGATAGACGTATCATAATCATTCATAAGTTCTAACCATCTCTCTGGCGCATGTTTAGTTCTTTTTGAGTGAAAATATACTTCAGGCTTTTGTGATCCGTAAATACTTTACATTTCTCCCCATACAAGTAATGCCGTCATATTTTCAAAACAAAACAACTGATGCTAATTCTAGATCATGAGTGGGGTAATTCTTCTCGTGTGGTTTTAATTATCTAGAGGCATAGGCAATAACTTTATCACTTGCATAAAAACACAACCTAAACTTTCTTTAGAAGCACACAATAAATTGTGAAGCCACCAGTTCTTGAAGGCAAGGTCAATATAGGAGCTGATACCAATCGCCTCTTTAACTCTTGGAAACTAAGTTCACACTGATCATACCACACAAATTTAACTCCCTTCTGAGTTAGCCGAGTAAGTGGACCGGCAATTTTAGAGAATCCCTCCACAAATCGTCTATAATAGCTAGCTAGCCCAAGGAAACTTCTCACTTCTGCAACATTAGAATTGAACAACTGCTTCAACTTTCTTTGGGTCAATTGATATGCCATCCTTCGAAATTACATGACCCAAAAACTCTATGTGATCAAGCCAGAAGTTGCATTTACTAAACTTAGCATATAACTTCTTTCCACGCAGGGTCTGTAGGACAAACCTCAAGTGTTGCTCATGTTCTTCCAAATTCCTTGAATATACTAAAATATCATCGATGAACACTACTATAAATCTGTCTAGATTCTCTTTGAATATCTGATTCATCATATCCATGAAAGCAGCAGGCGCGTTTGTTAATCCAAAAGGCATGACAAGAAATTCATAACGGCCGTATCTTGTTCTAAAAGCAGTTTTAGGCACATCACTCGTTTTTATCTTCAATTGATGATATTCAGAATGAAGGTCGATCTTAGAGAATACCTTTGATCCCTGAAGTTGATCAAATAAATCATCAATCTGGGGCAAATGATATTTATTTTTTATCGTCACCTTGTTAAGTTATTGGTAGTCTATGCAAAGCCTCATGCTATCGTCTTTCTTTTTCACAAATAAGACTGGAGCTCCCCAAGGTGAAACACTAGGTCTAATGAAACCCTTATCCAAAAGCTCTTGAAGTTGGGTTTTCAACTCTTTCAATTCGGTAGGTGCCATTCGATATGGTGCCTTAGAAATATGAGTTGTACTAGGCATCAATTCAATACATAATTCAATTTCTCTAGCAGGAGGTAGGCCTGATAAATCCTCAGAAAATACATCTGGAAACTTTCTGACCACATGAATGTCTTCCAATTTTACAGTATCCACTCTTGTATCTTTTACACAAGCCAAATAACCACAACAACCCTTTCTCAAAAGTTTTCTCGCTTGCATGGATGAAATTAATGTAGGAAAAGTACCCTTACAACTCGCTGAAAAATAGAGTTCAGGCTAATTCGAAAGTCGAAAGAATATTTTCTTCGAAAAACAATCTACAGTAGCACGATATGTGGACAGCCAATCCATTCCTAATATAACATCGAAATCTCGCATATTCAACTCCACTAAATCTACAGGCAATGCAGCTCTGTTTATCTGGAGTTCATAACTCTTGAACACACGATCGGCAATCAGGAAACTACCAATAGGAGTATTAACACATAGTTCACATTCAAGAGGCTCCGGCAACACATCAAGCTTTCTTGCAAATTCAGTAGAAATAAAAAAATGTGTAGCACCCGAATCAAATAATGCATAAGCATATTGCGAGGCAACAAAAATATTACCTGCAACAACTGCATTAGATGCCGTTGCATCTTCTTCTTCACAGAAAAAACCTTTCCCGTTGTCTTTTGTCTTTGCTGATTCTCCGGTAGTTTACCAACTAAAAGGGCATCTCTTCGCATGGAGCAATTGCTTGCTATGTGTCTCGATTTCCCACACAAATAGCATGACCTACTGTCAATTGTAGCATCCTTTCGTGTACTGCAATCTCGCTGCATGTTCCCCACTTTCCCACATAAAAAGCACGCTCCAATTTTTCTGTAACACTCACCCCTATGATATTTTCCACAGGTATTACAAGGCTTCTGAGTTCTAAACTTCATCGATTGACTACTACCACTTCGCATATTACTATCACTTGTATGGCTCTCTTGAGTGACACTGAACTTGGACCTCTTTTGTTGGTGAACACCAGTTGTGTCACGCTCCAAATGGTCATGTTCTACCCTGATTGCTCGCTCTAAGACATCGTTATGTGTCATCAATGCAAGAGGTGTAAGCTTGGATCGAATATCAGGTCGAAGTCCCCTTTCAAAATGTTCAGTTCGTACTTTCTCATCAGCTATAAGAGTCTTCGCAAATCTACATAGTTGATTAAGGTGACCTGTGTACCTCATAACAGTGGAATCGCCTTGAGATATTTGCATAAAGTCACTCTCATCTTCATTTGGAAGGACACCGGAAAGAATTGAGCAAAGAATTTCTCAATAAAGTCTTTCCATGATACTATAACATTCTCATCCCCTAAAGTTGGTCATGTCCCCTCCCACCAATACTGAGTTTCACCTATCAGACACTGACTAGCAAAATCAACCTTTCGATTTTCATGAACTCTATCAGCTTTGAAAATACCTTCCATCATTCTAACCCATCTTTCAGCTACAAAAGGGTCAGGCTTCCTATCATAGGTGTGACGCCCTAGAAATCCGATCTCGGTGAAGTTCCTGAATTCGATAAAATGGATTAAGATTGAAATTCAGTCGTTAAATTATATTGGATCGAAAGGACTAAAGGGACGATGTTTGGACGAATTTTGAAATTCAGTCGGTTTAGATTAGGTTCGAAATTCCTAGTCGCCGTAAATTAGGATTTCAATCCTTGCGACCCGAGCCTAATCCCGACCCAGCCTAGCCTATGAAAATTACCAAATTACTCTTCGTTCGTTATACCAAAAATTTGTTTCAGTCCCGAATCGCCAAAAGACCGTTTTGCCCTTGGATATTTACAAATGGGACAAAATTGCCCAAAAGTCTTCCTAGGGCCCCACCCCCAACTCCATCAGCTCTCTCTCTCTCTCTCTCTCTCTCTCTCTCTCTCTCTTTCTCTCTCTCTCTTCCCTTTTCGCGCGACGCCCCCCCTCCCCCGACCGAACGCCCATCCCCCTTCTTCCTCCTCCTCCCGTCCGATTTGTGGCCGACCACCACCCACCACCTTCGACCACGACCTCCAACCACCTCCAGCCGTCGCCACCAACCTCGTCCCGCCCGGCGTTGGCCGTCGGCAGCCGCGAAACCGCCTCAAGAACCCAGCCCCTGTTCGGCCCCCCTGCTGACCCGAGCACGTCGGGGCTTCCCCCGGTCGCTCGCGGCGCCACCGCCGCCACCCACCACCTCGGCCAAGTCTCTCAGCTTCCCCTCGACCAAGCCGAAGCCACCCCCACCGCCGATTAGCCGCTGGAGCCTCCGTGGGAGCCGCCCGAAGCCACGGTGCCCTGTTTTAGGGCTCGGTCCGATTTCTCTTCGATCCGGCCGTTCCACCGCGCATGGTGGCCGGTAAGCCGCCCGAAATCGCTCCCCTGTCTCGGCCGCGCGAAGACCCTGTTTCGCGGCCGGTTCTGTTCGGTCGTCGTTCTGCCGCTCCCGGCCGCCGCCTTTGGCCGGTTCCGAAGGTTGCCCTCGACCCCTAGGGCCCTAGGTGAGATCTCCGGTCTTGGCCGGCCTCGTCCCGGCCCAAAGGGCAGTGAATCGCGAGAAAACAGCCCGGAACCCTGTTTTTGACCGCCGCCCGATTCTGTTTTCAGGCCGCCGCCGCTCGCCGGAGCGTCGCCGTCGCCGGCCACCTGTCCCAGTGACCTCGCGAGACTTCCCTGAGGCATTCCCGAGATTTTAGGTTTTTGGGCTGCCGCCGCCGTTCGCCGTTGAGACTGCCCGAGCTTAATTTGATTGTGAGTTGACCCTAATCCTTGGTTAGGGCGCTAATTGCGCCTAGGATTAGTCGTTTAGTCAATTGTGGATTTTAGGTACACGATCGGGGCTGGTCTAAATAGAAATTGGGATTAGGATAAATGGCCGATCGATTTGGTTAGCCAGACTGATTAAATTGTCTGTGGCTAGTTGTTGTTAGAGAATTTATTGATTGATTGATTGGGAAATGGATTGCAGCTGTTTGATCGAGAGCGAGCGATAGGCTAGAGACGAGCGAGCGATCGACGACGTTAAGTCGAATTGACTAATAAATAATTATTGCATGAACTCGAGCCTTTATGTGGCCTAATCGGACTGATTGTTCGTGTTTGTGTTGATTGCCTCGTTGGATGGTGTGATTGATCGGCTGGAATGACTGTTTGGCGTCGATCGTTGATTGGGGGTTAATCGCCATGTGTGTGGTGACTAGTGGATAGTCTGCATTTGCATATAACTGTGTGCGAAGTCAAAATACATATTTTAGCATGAAAATGGCATTTGGCCAAGATTTTTACATGCCTGAGTGAGCATCCGGCCTTAACCAAGATAATGAAATGGGTTGATTGCTGGATGTGGATTGTATAGTCGTATGACGAAAAACGATGATGTTCCTGGCAAGCTCGTGTTCTATGATTTGGACGGAACCATACGACTTGCCAGAAGCACGACAACTCTGATTCGGTGTTAACTAGTACGGATGCAGAGTTGGTCGGATGCCGGTCGCAATGGATGTTGGACCGACGCCCCGTATAGGGATGCCTACTTGCTGGTGCCGTGCCAGACGCACTGGATACACCACTTGTAGTAGCCGTTGCCGAGAGTAAAGGAACGTAGCCCGGTTTTACTGGTAGAATGCTGGATCACACTGAGGTGTTGGATCGCGTTATGTGTGAGAGTCGAATCACGCCCTCTTTCGCGTAGATCCTCTCATGTGCCGGTGGCACGATCATCGTTAATAAAAGAATTAAGTGCAATGTAACTTCGTACATGGGTAAGTATGAACATATCCCGACTACGACTTTTGGAATGAGACGAATGGAGTAGGAAGACGGAAGTTCATACTCATTTGTGTTCGAGTTATTATTGTGTTGTATGCATTGTCCTGGTGAATGTCCTGTGCATACTGGTGGATGTAATACTGTGATTGAGTGACTGATTGACGTTGACTGCTGAGTCATGTCGAGCATTGCATTATGTATGGCTGAAGCTGGTAAGTATGCATGTGGATGATGGTTATATTGTTAACTGTGGATAGTTGCTATATGTACATGTGTGATTTGTGAGCTTCGGTTAGGATGCCCTGGGCGAATCAGTTTCCTAACCGAGCTTAGGCTTGATTCACTGAGATTTATTCTCACCCCGTTGTGGGATAAAATTTCAGGTCCCAAGTGACGAAGCCTCGTGGACGCCATGGATTGGCTGTTGGAGTAGTCTTTTGAAGTAAGTGAGAAGTTGACCTTACCGCACCAAGTGACCTTTTGAGGTTTTGTCTAGTTGCCCCGAAGTATGGGGTTGTGTACATTCGTTAGTATTAATAAGGTCTTGATTGGTTTGTTGGTATGTATGAATTGGGATTTTCATTTTGTGAATGTCGATTGTGACTGCCTACTTGTCTATCCCTGTTTGTTTATGCTGTCAGGGAGTTAGAACGTTTCCGCATGCGTAGTTAAGTGATAGGTCGATAGCGTGCCTAGGAAGCTATCTCTATGACCTCGTGGCGATTTGGCAAGGGATGTCGCAGGCTCGAGAGTCGGGGCGTGACATCCCCGCCCAAGGTGGTATCAGAGCAAGGTCAGCCTGATTCATCTGGTCATTGGCTTGGAGTGATAAAGAGCGTTAGGATTTGGGATAGTTAGTTGGATTATAAGCTTTTGCATGTGCTTGTTATCTATGCTTTTGGCTATTTATTGGTTATCTCATTACGTGTTGCCAGGGGTGGACAGAACTCCGTAAGTTACCTGTATAATGAGCGACCGTAATGAGATGGTGTCTAGTGGAAGGATAGTTCAAGAAGGTCCCAGAGTGGACGGGATCCTGCAGACATTGGAAACTTTGAGAGCTGTAACTGGACAGCAAGGGTGTAGTCAAGCGAATGTTACTGCCGTTTCGCATGAAGACTCATTGACTAGAAAGGAGATTGGTACACGACCAATACCTGAGTTGATGGAAAGGTTTCTAGACCTAGGACCGCCGAAGTTTGAAGAGATAGGAGATCCAGAGGCTGCAATCTGGTGGATTTTAGAAATAGATAAGGCATTCGCCCTGCTGAGATGCTCCGAAGAGGACAAGGTGACGTTAGCCGGTTACCAACTTCAAGGTAACGCTCAGGCGTGGTGGGAAGTAACACAAGAAAAGATCTTTCCCGAAGATATGGTACCGGTATGGGATGCCTTTGTGGAAGCCTTCTATGGAAAGTACTTTTTGGACTGTAGGCGAGAGAAAAAGATGATTGAATTCCTGCAGCTTCGTCAGGACCATTTGACAGTAGAGCAATATGAAGTGAAATTCGCCGAGCTGTCTGAGTTTGCACCATGGACGATTAGGGATCCTATGAATAGGATGAGAAAATTTTATGATGGATTGAAACCTGAGATTAAGGATCGACTGGTGTCGCTAGACATAAGGAGTTATAGAGAATTGTTTGAAAGGGCCAAATCTGTGGAGAAGAGCATGACTGACAGAGCAATCGCGTCTAGATTGCGATTCGCGCTTTCTTCTAGGGATAACCGTCGGATAGAGAAGAGGCCGATGTTTGCCAACAAGTATCACATTTCGTCTAACCGGAGGAGTGCATTCAAGAAGCCGATGTTCCGCCAAAGCGAGAAGTGTCGCCTGTGTCGTCTAAGGCATGGGTCTGGTCCCTGCCCGTCTAGAGGTGGAGAATGTTTTAAATGTTACCAGCTGGGACACCAAGTGAAGGACTGCCCGATGAGAAATAAGACAGAGCAAGCACCGCTGCCGCAAGATAGACAAACTCGAGGAATTGTTCAGCAGGACAACCAGGATTGACTCTACTGGGAGTAGGGTAACTTGTGAGATAAGATGTTCTAGTACTGATTAGCATTAGCTAGTTGAGTTTGAAAAGACTTTTTTGTGGATAAGGCTTATGGATATGGACTTGTATTAAGGCACTTAGTATTTTGTGGATTGTATAAGTTTGAAGTGTTGTTTGGCTTGGATTGTCTTAGCTGTTGTTTTTCTGTGGATCCTAATTAATAGCTAGATGAATATTCGCAGTGGAGCGAACGTGAATTGTGATATTGATCTTTAAGGTATAATGAGCTCCCAATTAGTCAGAAGGTACCATTGATAAGATCGATGTGAATGCAGCTAATGGGTGATGAGTAATAGGGAAAAATCTTTCACTACACATGTTTGAATTGAGATGTCATGGGTAAGTGAGACTTATGTGCTTTGCATAATCGGTGAAGGATGGGTTATACCTCCGAATCTTGATCGGAGAAGGCCTTGCTGCATGGCAAAGGTAGTCTTGAGAGGACTTGAGGCCCGTATGGTCCAGTGGGCTTGTAACTTAATAAGGTCATGAAGAAGTGTACACTGCCTGAAGACTATATTTGACGAAACCTTAGACATGTGTATAGAATAAGGACGGTAAAGACGAACAAGGAAAGTTCGTAAGGACAATCTGGGGATAGACGACATGGTAGGTCGCCAGTTGGTTGCTTAGGCTATGGAGATTGGTGATACCCCTGAATCAGATTAAGATTGCGAAATGTGACAATTAAGGTTGACTAGTTATCAGAGTGGCGCATCGGAAGCATCGTAGGGCCACGTGATTTCTTGGGACAACGACCATAAGGGTCATGCTTTTGGTAAAATAGAAAATCGATCGGAACTCACCATAGTAGTTTCAGTGTTGGTCCGAATAGCTGGATGAGGCACCAAGATTTAAAGATAAGGTCACTAAGGGATTGGCAGAAAGATTGATACGGCCAAGCTTGTGGCGAAGAGCTAGCATATCGGTAAGTCGAAGAGCAGCATTACAAGCCTAGCAGACTACTGCAGTCTTTGGGAATTCTAAGGTCAAGGTAGGAGAAGATCACAATGGATTCGTGATGAAACTTCTTAGTAGTCGAAGGGTAAATGACTCAGTTTGGAGTGCAGTAAGCAGATTGATGATACAGGTGCAGATTTTAACAGTGTGAAGAGATTCAATTTGGTATGAAAGTGATGCTCCAAGATCTAGAACCCACCCAAGCTTAAGACTCGGACTGTTCGCAAACAACGACCAAGGGTTGAGGAAGCCACCGAGAGTTTAGAGGTCGCCCTCGATGTGGATGATGGCCTGATTTACCAGTTGGCTGTGCTGATTGAGGTTCGACTGTGTGACGATATGAAATCAAGCACGGAACGATTTGGGTTGATCTGGCTCAGTTGTAAGTCAACCATAGAATCACCCTGAAGTCGACCAGGGATTGATTTGTGGCATGATTTGCGAGCTGACATTGATCGATATTCAGGATGGCCATGGACCCAGTAAGGACGATTTGTACTAGAACCATGTACCAACCGCGCACTAGCCGAAGGGCTGATCACCCTGAGTCATGTGACGTGTTGTTGGAAGAATGCGGGTCGAGTTGAACCAATCCTGCATCAATTTGAGTTGGTCATGAGAGGTAATCTCGATAGTATTCGATTGTACCACCGGTCTAGGAACGGGTGATTCCAACCCTAAATCGGAATATTGAGGTGGTCCTCGACTCGCCAGTCGCTTGTGAGTTGACACTGTCTGACAGAAGGGATGGCCTAATTCTTAGTTGGATTTGGAGTCCGAGTTCGGTTATTCGTCAGATGTTTCTAGAATCGACAAGTGATAACTTCAGACCACAAGGAGTTGACGGATAAAAATGCGAATCATTAGTCGACCTTCTTCATGTAAACAAAATGCCCAAATTGCCATTAGTGTTAGTCATGATTGACATCTTTGGATCAAGAGGGGAAGTAGCGTTAAACTCTGCTCATTGGAAGTAAGAAATAGTTAATCGAATTGTGGGGAATGGATAATTATTGCGGTTACTAGGACAATCAACAGTTGAATGGGACAGTAAGGTTAGATGGTCACAGTCGAGTTGAATCCTTAGGGTTGAATGGTTCACCCTGCTTAAACGAATTGTGGATATGGAATTGCGGCTTATTGATAAATGAGGATCGTAAGTTTGAATCTGACTTGGATTCGTTAGTCGCATTATGGTCTTGATTCTTTCAGTGGAAATAAAGATTTATTTGAAGCTAACGTAGTGTGAACTCTGGGGTGATGAAATTGTGGTTCAGTATGGCTTATCATCCGAAGATGGATGGTCAGTTTGCAAGGACAAATCAGACTTTGGAGTACAGGTTTAAGACATGGAGTTGGATTTCAAGAGTAATTGGAAGGAACTGTTACACCTGTTGGAGTTACCTAACTAACAGACAGTAGCGAAGCATTAAAGTAGTGCTTTTTGGGGCATTGTGTGGTAGAGTGTGTAGAAAGCTAATCTATTTGGACGAAGTTGGGAAAAAAGAAAAGAAGTTACTGAATCAGAATCAGTAGATTAGTCATTAGACGCTATCAGAGTTATGAGAAACAGATAGAGGACAGTGTAGAGTCATCAGAAAAGTTACGCCATTAAGAGGCGAAGACCTATGGAATTCTAGATGGACAATTATATCTTGTAGAAGGTGTCGCCTAAGAAGAGGGACATCTCGTTTTGGAAATAAAGGAAAGTTAAAGCCAAGGTATGTCAGATCTTTCGAGATTTTGGAAAGAATTGAGAATTTGGCGTACTATCTGGTGTTGCCGCTGAGGCGTACTCAAGTGTAACATCTTCCACGTGCCGATATTAAGAAAGTGCGAATTGAACCCGCTTAGGTACTGAGTCGAGAAAATTGATCTAGATGAGTGAACATCACATGTGGAAAGTCCAGTCAGAATCATGAATAGGAAAGAGCGAGTAAGGTGGAACAAGACGATTCTGTTAGTCAAGGTGGTTTGGTAACACCATGAACCCGAAGGAACTATTAAAAAGATTGAGGAAGTTTCAAGAACCGAAGTAGTGAGGACTAAGTATTTTTATTTGCTTGAAGAGTTGTAGCAGTACTTCAATTTCGAGGACGAAATTTCCTAAGTGGGGGAGAGTTGTGACGCCCTAGAAATCCGACCTCGGTGAAGTTCCTGAATTCGATAAAATGGATTAAGATTGAAATTCAGTCGTTAAATTATATTGGATCGAAAGGACTGAAGGGACGATGTTTGGACGAATTTTGAAATTTAGTCGGTTTAGATTAGGTTCGAAATTCCTAGTCGCCGTAAATTAGGATTTCAATCCTTGCGACCCGAGCCTAATCCCGACCCAGCCTAGCCTATGAAAATTACCAAATTAGTCTTCGTCCGTTATACCAAAAATTCGTTTCAGTCCCGAATCGCCAAAAGACCGTTTTGCCCTTGGATATTTACAAATGGGATAAAATTGCCCAAAAGTCTTCCTAGGGCCCCACCCCCAACTCCATCAGCTCTCTCTCTCTCTCTCTCTCTCTCTCTCTCTCTCTCTCTCTCTCTCTCTCTCTCTCTCTCTCTCTCTCTCTCTTTTCCCTGTTCGTCGCGACGCCCCCCGCCCCCCGACCGAACGCCCATCCCCCTTCTTCCTCCTCCTCCCGTTCGATTTGTGGCCGACCACCACCCACCACCTTCGACCACGACCTCCAGCCGTCGCCACCGACCTCGTCCCGGCCGCCGTTGGCCGTCGGCAGCCGCGAAATCGCCGCGAGAACCCAGCCCCTGTTCGGCTCCCTGCTGACCCGAGCACGTCGGGGCTTCCCCCGGCCGCTCGCGGCGCCACCGCCGCCACCCACCACCTCGGCCAAGTCTCTCAGCTTCCCCTTGACCAAGCCGAAGCCACCCTACCGCCGATTAGCCGCCGGAACCGCCGTGGGAGCCGCCTGAAGCCACGGTGCCCTGTTTTAGGGCTCAGTCCGATTTCTCTTCGATCCGGCCGTTCCGCCGCCCACCGCCGTGCACCGCCACCATCATCGAACTCCCAAGACCCCTCTTCACCTTCCCCCAGCTCGGCCGAGCTCGCCGCCGCGCGTGGTGGCCGGTAAGCCACCCGAACCGCTCCCCTGTCTCGGCCGCGCGAAGACCCTGTTTCGCGGCCAGTTCTGTTCGGTCATCATTCTGCCGCTCCCGGCCGCCATCCGCCGCCTTTGGCCGGTTCCGTAGGTTGCCCTCGACCCCTAGGTGAGATCTCCGGCCTTGGCCGGCCTCGTCCCAGCCCGCGGGGCCGTGAATCGCCGGAAAACAGCCGGGAACCCTGTTTTTGACCGCCGCCCGATTCTGTTTTCAGGCCGCCGCTGCTCGCCGGAGCGTCGCCGTCGCCGGTCACCTGTCCCATTGACCTCGCGAGACTTCCCTGAGGCATTCCCGAGATTTTAGGTTTTTGGGCCGCCGCCGCCTTCGCCGTCGCCGTCGCCATTGCCGTCGCCGCCGTCGCCGTCGCCGTTCGCCGTCGTCGGCCGTTGAGACCGCCCGAGCTTAATTTGATTGTGAGTTGACTCTAATCCTTGGTTAGGGCGCTAATTGCGCCTAGGATTAGTCGTTTAGTCAATTGTGGATTTTAGGTACACGATCGGGGCCGGTCTAAATAGAAATTGGGATTAGGATAAATGGCTGATCGATTTGGTTAGCCGGACTGATTAAATTGTCTGTGGCTAGTTGTTGTTAGAGAATTTATTGATTGATTGATTGGGCAATGGATTGCCGATGTTTGATCGAGAGCGAGCGATAGGCTAGAGACGAGCGAGCGATCGACGACGTTAAGTCGAATTGACTAATAAATAATTATTGCATGAACTCGAGCCTTTATATGGCCTAATCGGACTGATTGTTCGTGTTTGTGTTGATTGCCTCGTTGGATGGTGTGATTGATTGGTTGGAATGACTGTTTGGCGTCGATCGTTGATTGGGGGTTAATCGCCCTGTGTGTGGTGACTAGTGGATAGTCTGCATTTGCATATAACTGTGTGCGAAGTCAAAATACATATTTTAGCATGAAAATGACATTTGACCAAGATTTTTACATGCCTGAGTGAGCATCCGGCCTTAACCAAGATAATGAAATGGGTTGATTGTTGGATGTGGATTGTATGGTCATATGACGAAAAACGATGATGTTCTTGGCAAGCTCGTGTTCTATGATTTGGACGGAACCATACGACTTGCCAGAAGCACGACAACTTTGATTCGGTGTTAACTAGTACGGATGCAGAGTTAGTCGGATGCCGGTCGCAATGGATGTTGGACCGACGCCCCGTATAGGGATGCCTACTTGCTGGTGCCGTGCCAGACGCACTGGATACACCACTTGTAGTAGCCGTTGCCGAGAGTAAAGGAACGTAGCCCGGTTTTACCGGTAGAACGCTGGATCACACTGAGGTGTTGGATTGCGTTATGTGTGAGAGTCGAATCACGCCCTCTTTCGCGTAGATCCTCTCATGTGCCGATGGCACGATCATCGTTAATAAAAGAATTGAGTGCAATGTAACTTCGTACATGGGTAAGTATGAACATATCCCGACTACGACTTTTGGAATGGGACGAATGGAGTAGGAAGACGGAAGTTCATACTCACTTGTGTTTGAGTTATTATTGTGTCGTATGCATTGTCCTGGTGAATGTCCTGTGCATACTGGTGGATGTAATGCTGTGATTGAGTGACTGATTGACATTGACTGCTGAGTCATGTCGAGCATTGCATTATGTATGGCTGAAGCTGGTAAGTGTGCATGTGGATGATGGTTATATTGTTAACTGTGGATAGTTGCTATATGTACATGTGTGATTTGTGAGCTTCGGTTAGGATACCCTGGGAGAATCAGTTTCCTAACCGAGCTTAGGCTTGATTCACTGAGATTTATTCTCACCCTGTCGTGGGATAAAATTTCAGGTCCCAAGTGACGAAGCCTGTGAACGCCATGGATTGGCTGTTGGAGTAGTCTTTTGAAGTAAGTGAGAAGTTGACCTTACCTGACCAAGTGACCTTTTGAGGTTTTATCTAGTCGCCCCGAAGTATGGGGTTGTGTACATTCGTTAGTATTAATAAGGTCTTGATTGGTTTGCTGGTATGTATGAATTGGGATTTTCATTTTGTGAATGTCGATTGTGACTGCCTACTTGTCTATCCCTGTTTGTTTATGCTGTCAGGGAGTTAGAACATTTCTGCATGCGTAGTTAAGTGATAGGTCGATAGCGTGCCTGGGAAGCTATCTCTATGACCTCGTGGCAATTTAGCAAGGGATGTCGCGGGCTCGAGAGTCGGGGCGTGACAATAGGTGGGTCGATTTGTCTTCCTGAACTAAGCATATGTACATTCTCTATCATCTTCAGATTTACCCATTCCACTTTTGGAGTTCTTGAAATCACGTTGTAATTCAAGCACTACTTGACAAATTTCAGATAAATCCTTTTCAATAATAGGTCGATGGGGCTCATCCCTTACTTTCTACAAGTCCGAACTTTTATCAGAATCTTCCTCTCGTTTATTCGTTGATACCATACTTCGAAAATCTTCTGACATGTCCATGATATCAAAGGTGCCACCTCGCTTACCTTTAAGGTTCTTACAAAATGAAGCTAACGTTTCTGAATGAGAACTCATGATTACCTAAACCTACAATAAAATATAATCTTAACTCGTGAAAAAATTATTTTACTAGAAACTACCACACAATCTCACAACGTCCCGAAAATCTACCCCCAAACAGATCATAACCTAAGCTCCGATACCAACATTTATCACACCCCAATTCCTACAATGAATTGGAAATGACACGGCCTTCCTTGTATCTAAAGGACGCGACCTCAGATAGAAACCAACATAAGCCTGTTATCGAATAAATATATCCAACTATATATATATATATATATATATATATATATATAAACATTTGACTAAACATAAAGTTGGTTCATTCATCAGAGTTTCTACAATCCTCAAAGATATTTACATCTCACCATTCAGCTAAACTTGACATCTAAAAATATACATGTCTACAACTCTCTTTAGATCATACCCAAAATTCGACTCCCAAAAGATCCCAACGTTTGCGCTATCGTTCTATTTGCCGACGACTGAAGAGTCTGAAAACATATAAAAGGAATGGAATGAGCAACACAGCTCAGTGAGTAGTACATATCTCTTCTAAGCAGATCGAGTATTCACTAAGCACTTGTAATCATAACATATGTCACAAAAATATTCTGTTAATCAATAAAAATCATAACAAAAATCAATGGTCAAGTCCATTGATTAATCTCAAATCACACATCGATGGTCCATCCATCGACAAATCTCAGATCACATGTCAATTGTCCATTTCATTGACCAAACTCGTGCTCAAATATCTAACCATTGTCACGTATAACGCCTCGTGACAAGGAGACCAAGATTCCCCTCTTGGTAAGGTCTCCACCTATATCAGCCGGTGGTTCGGCTCCTAAGGATATCCTAACTAGTATGCGCATACTCAAAAACCCTTCACTGGGTTCACAGCAATATTGAGCATTAAAACCAACATCTGCGAATAATCCGCAAATCCAATCCAGAAATCATTTTACAAATCAGAATATATTCCACAACCATTTCTAATAAACCAGGTTTACAAATCGAGCACATATTTCACAATTCATTTCGTGACACATTTCTCAAATAGTTCGCAAGTATCGAAACGCAGTAATTACCCGATCTAGATTTTGATGCAACAAATATGCCTTTAGCATTCATAGTATATCAAATATGTACTGCTTTCAAGATATGACTTTATAAATTCATAAAAGAGATAAGCACCACTCATCTGATATAGCCTAACTCAGATCTCGAAAGCTAATTCAGGCCCATGAACTCGAATCCTATCAATTTAGCGAAAATCAATATCACAAATAAGTAAAAATGCTATCGTAACTACGAATCGACTAAGATAAGCTTATTCACTATTCAAACTATTTTTACGAGTTAATAAAACGCTAATCCGAATCGCATAATCTAAACTATCCGTAACGCGGAGCCTAAACGTAGCATAATTTCGAAAACTATTCCGACGATATGAACGAGGGCTCGAGTCCTTACTAGACGCTGAAGAATGCGATTGATTTGGCTCGATTCTTGATCGAAGCGAATTTTTGTTTTCTATATTTCTCCTTTCTTTTCTCTGCGCTCCCTCTTTCTATTACTATTCTGACAACTGGAGCGCGCTCTCTCTCTCTCTTTTATAGCCATGGCCGTGCACGAAAACTTGAGGCGGTGGTTTCTCTTTTTTTTTTTATTATTTGATTACTGACTGATCAAACAGTCAACAGAACACATGTCATCGTAGGGCGAAAGTGCAAGGCCAGCAGCGCATGTGTTTCACCGCATATTACATATTCTACGTTCCGATGGACTGCAACGGCAATTTTTTTGTCCTCGCATGATCCGTCAGAGGTTCATGTTTTTCTCTTGACAGCAATGCCCTTTTTTTTTTTTCTTCCTTTCCCATGCCTGCTAGAATTTTGGGGGAGGGGGGAGGGGCTTTCGTACTTATTTATCTCGAGATGGACTAGCAAGGTTTGGAATGCTAAACATGAGCAAGAGCCGAGAGCCGAAGATTCGAAGAGGCCCAATGCCCGTTCGGATCTCTACATTTTTTGGTAGGGTTGTGAAAAAACCCGAGCAAGACCGACCCGAAAATTTAGGGTACTTTAGGATCGGGCTTTGATCTTCTTTTGATAAGGGTTAAGCGTTTAGGGTATTCCAAACCATTAGGATTAGAGCAGCGGAACAAATCATTCTCCCTCTTATACAAACCTAATAGGAAAATAATATAATAGAGCAACATAAATGCCAACTACGCACGAACACAAAGCAATTTTACGTGAAAATCTCCTCGGTGCGAGGAGATCAAAACCACGGGACCGAAGTCGACATAGAATCTTTTTTTTTTTCTTTTGGTCGAATACCCAAAATTTTCACTATCAATAAAATTGGGTTAACAAAGTTCTTCTCCAGTTATACTACGGGTACATGGAAGCAACAATATCAAGATCATTATAATAACATGAACTCCAAAAGAGATCGAGAATATATCTCACCAAAATGCAAGTTCAGTTCAACCAACAAAAAAAAACCTGACATAGGGACCACGAATCAACCACCGAACATCACCTTGATGAAAATGGGACAGCATCATCTTTCTCAAATTCCCTTCTCTCTTTTTCCATCTTGCTAATGCGTCTATAAAAAAAATGTTATTTTCCGGCTATGACATGATAATAGCGAGAAACTCTAGTTTCCCCATGAGGATTAGGGCTTAAATCTTTAGGTTTGCAATTCAACTCCACAAGGGAGTGAACTCAGCCAACATCAAGCGCGTTGGTTTGGTTCGTTTCGTTTCGTTTCGTTTCTCAACTAGCTCAAATCTTAGGTCTTGATCACGGTCTTAAGATCCTGTCGATGATTCACGACATATGGTTCGATGTTCCATTAAAGGATGATTGCAAATTTCTTTCGACTGTGACTCACTTGGAAAACACTTGCTCCTCGTCTACGTTTGTTTTCTAATGTTAGCTAGTATAGTTTATCGTGCTCGGCGATGCGATGTCATGTGTGATGAAATGATGTCGACGCATGTTTTTTTTTTTTTTTGTGGTCGGAAAATGATGATGCATGTTGGTTGAGTTAGCTAAGTATCACTCAGTGATCGTAACTAGAGGTGGCAATATGGGTCATTAACTTTTAAAAGGTTCACTAAAAATAGGTTAACAATGGGTCACACTTAAATCAATTTTTGACCAACATTGACCCACTTTCGACCCATATTGACCCACTTTCGACTCATAAGGATAACATCCTTCCACAAGTTACAAATGGTCTCGGGATCGGGACCCAGTCTCGGGGCCTGGTCCAGAGGTCGGGTTCAAGGGCCAGGGCGGGTTCCCGGACCGGGTGCCGGGTCTGGGGGCCGACTCCGGGGGTGGGTCCGGGGCAGGGGCCGAGACCGGGTCCCGGGGCCGTGGCCGAGACAGAGTCCCGGGTCCGGGGCCGGGGCCGGGTTCGGGTCCCGGGTCAGGGGCCGAGGCCGAGACAGGGTCCGGGGCCGAGACCGGGTCCGGGGCCGGGTCTCGGGTCCGGGGCCGGGTTCCGAGGCAGGGGCCGGGTTCCGAGGCCGGGCCCAGGTCCAGGGATCGGGTCCGGGTTCAGGGCCGGGGCCGGGACTGGGCCGAGGCCCGGGGCAGGGGCAGGGGTTGGGTCGGGGGCCGGGTCCCGGGGCTGGGGTCAGGTCCCGGGTCCCGGGCCGGGTCCGGGCCCTGGTCCCGAGGTCGGGTCCGGGGCCCGGGGCCAGGGGCATGGTCAGGGTTCGGGGCCGGGTCCCGAGGTCGAGATCGAGGCCGAGGCCGGGGGTCGGGTCCCGAGATCGGGTCGAGGGCCGGGTCCGGGGCTGGGTCCCGGGGCCGAGTCCGGGTCCGGGGCCGGGTCCCGGAGCCGGGTCAGGGTCCCGGGTCCGAGGCCGGGGTCGGGTCCGGGGCCGGGTCCCGGGCCGGGGGCTGAGTCCCGAGACCGGGTCCGGGGCTGGGGCCGAGTCCTGGGGCCGGGACCGAGTCCGGGTCCGGGTCTCGGGGCCGGGTCCCGGGGCCGGGTCCGGGTTCGGGTCCTGAGGCCGGGGCAGGGAGCGGGGGCTGGGGTGGGGGCGGGGGCTGGGGCGGGGGCCGGGTCCCGGGGCCGGGGTCGGGTCTCGGGACCAGGTCCGGGTCCGGGGCCGCGGCCGGGGCCTAGTCCCGGTGCCGGGTCCGGGTCCCAAGGCCGGGGCAGGGTGCGGGGGCCTGGGCCGGGTCCCGGATCCGGGGCCGAGAGCCAGGTCCGGGGCCGAGAGCCAGGTCCCGGGGCCGGGGCTGAGTCCTGGGCCGGGGTCGGGTCTCGGGACCGGGGCCGAGGCCGGGGCCGGTGCTGGGGCGGGGGCTTGGTCTGGGTCCCGAGGCCCGGTCCCTGGGCCGGGGCGGGGTCCCGGGGTCGGGGCCGTGACCGATGCCGGGGCCGTGACAGGGACCGGGGACAGGACCGAGGTCGGGAACTATTTTAGTAATATTATTTTTTAAAAAAATTGTTGTGTTTTGTTAATATGGGTCAAAACGGGTTGGGTCGGGTATGGGTCAGTCGCGGGTCGGGTCGGGTTTGGGTCATTAAATATGGGTCAATATGGGTCGGATCATATTCGACTCGACCCAACCCACCCATTTGCCACTTCTAATCGTAACAAGATTAGAATGGTCTCTCTTGATTTTTGTATACGAAATCAGACATGTTCGAATGGTCTCTCTAAAAGTTTTAAGCACACACGATTATCGCCGCACGACTGCCGTTGCCGGCCGCCACACGTCCTTGAACCTCCATACTAAAATTAAGCAAAACTACTTACATTGCGTTGTTACACCTGTCATCATCTCGATCTTACTGAAGTCAATTAACTTTGCATTTGCTTGTCTCAAAATTGAATCTCTTTATTGCTCAATCTTATTACAAGAGCATTCTCCTTTCTAGAATCTAGGGTTTCATTTGGAAATGAATTTGGGGAAAAAAAACCGGCTATAACAACGTTGTTCTTCCGGTTTTTTTTTTTTTTGGCCACGCTAATTGAAGATTATCTATGTTGGACTTAATTTTCTTTCAAAAAAGCCACGTACGCAATAAAAATTTAAATTAAGATGCCACATGGGTCGGTTCGCGGAAATAGGTGCTCAAGTAAACGATTTTTCGTCGATGTGAAATTTAAGTGATCGAGAGAAAGTTATGGTAGTCAGGTTGAGGACACGAGGTTATAATTTCAGCTTTTCCAAAGTGGCAGCTCAATGATGGCTATTGGCTCCCCCTTCCAAAGAAAAAAAAGCCTTCTTTGCCTACCACTTAAGCTGCGCAGGAAAGACCCAAAGCCGATCCTGAGGGAGCAAACCCCTTATGGATATCCGGATATTCTTGCACAATTTATAGCCGGACAATTAAAGAATTGAATTGAATTTTTGGGTATTCCGCCATTAATAGGTTGATTGTTTTCTACGGTAGCACCATGAGTAGCGCATTAGAGAAGGAAATCTGAAATTGCGAGTTGGACCACAAACCCAAACTAGATTTCCAGCCCACCATCAGAAAAATAAACGGAGGTCGTGATTCTTCAGCATCTTCTTTTGGGAATTGGAGAGGATGGGTCGAACAGAACTCACATATATAAGGTATCAATTATGTCAACACATCATTCTTTATTCTTTATTATTTGTTTCTAGGATCAAATTACGAAAGTGTTTCTTTTTTATTGCAAAAGCTCTGTTTATAAAAATTTATTTTTATAAAAAATAGTTATAGAAACGATAATTTATTATATTAATATATTAAAAAAATATATAAAATATAACGTGGCCTAATGTGTCGGAATTCTCTAATTTTTCGAATTGATGTATCGGCGTGTCGCGTCACGTGTCGCGTGTCCGTGCTACTTAATTAATCGATTAGCAACAGTACAGGTCCTTTTTTATAGGCTTTGATTTGAATGACTCCAATAAAAATATTTTCCTTCCTAATGGGCTACAAGGACTTTTTTTTTTTTCAATCATCGTGCAACATTGATGGCGATCGATAAAAACCTCTTCGTATAAGGACATCATCCGTGTCCGTATTTCCTATTTTTCTCTTGACAGTAAGGCATAATTTTCCACAAAATTATACGTTTCAAGTAGAAAAATTCGTCTGACCAAAAAAAAAAAGGTAGAAAAATTCGAAGTGGGCCATCCCCCCGCCCCTTCCCTCTCTCTCCAATCTCCAGTCTCCACCCTCCCCAAACCTTAGCCGCAGGGCGTGCATGGTAATACTTCTCTACCAAAAATCAATTTTTGATCGGAAGTTGATTTCTCTACTTCTCCTCAAAAACAGAAGTTCATTTTTCTATTTTTGCTTCAGAAATTATTTTTTATCAGAGAAATTCGTTTGGTAACGGTTGAAAATTTCTACTTTTGAAACATTATTAAGAAAATCTTCGGCGGCGGTTTTCGACGTTCGGTGAGCGGGCAACGGTGGTTGGCGATCGGCAGGCGATGGTCGGCAGTGGAGGTCGGTCGGTTGGCAAAGGCGGTGATGGTGACGGTCGTCTATCGGCGAGCGGCGGCAGCGGCGGGGACGGTCGTCTATTGGCGGGCGGCGGCAGCGGTGATCGGCGGTTGGGGACGGAGGTTGGCGGAGGTGAGTGTGGTCTAAGAAATAATTCTAGAGCCAAGAAGTGAAAATTTCTCAAACTTGGCCAAAAATAGCTTAAGAAGTGATTTTTCACTTCGGAAGTTAAAAAAATTACCAGAAGTAAATTTTTTTACCAAACAGATTTCTGCTCCAGATTGACTTATGGAGTAGAAAGTACCTTTTAAAGTGTTATCATGCAGGCCCGGTCTTCCTCCCTCTCTCCCTCTCACTCTTTTCTTAAGTTGAGTTGATCTTCTTCTTCTTTTTCTTTTTTTTTTCCCTTTTTCTTACTTTCCTCCGGTTTGGGCGCTTTTATTTTCCTTTATCTCATTTTTTTGAAGATTTCTATCCCAATGTAGTTTAAATTTAGGATTTTGTGCATGTATATTTTTGGGTTTCGCTCTCCTTGGATTTCATTGGTGAACAAGTCCAGTTTCGAAGAAGACCGGAGGAGTTTCGTAAAAGTTTCGCTCGTGTGAAACCTATGCTTGCTCAACCTTTTTACTTTACTCGGTGATTGTGTTAGGGACATCAAATCTAGGCGCGCACCGTCGAAAGGCAAAGACGTAGCAGCAGATGTAGTTCTCGGTGTGTGCTCATTACTGAAGACGAATTTTGATGAGAAGAAATCATTGATGTGCTCTCTGAACATATAACCCATATTCTTGTTCTGATGATTTCTCTTATTATTTGGAGCTTGTTTTGTTTCGAAGTTGTTTAGCATGATTTGGTTTGCAGTTGAACTGCGATATTTCTCTCTTGTATTATGAGGAAATGAATGAAATGAAATGTTAATTTTGATATAAAAAAAAGTAGAAAAATTTTGTCCTCGGTTGAAATAACCTTTTTTCCACGCCTGCTAAAATAGAGGTTCTAGTAATTATTTTTCCCGAGATGGATTAGCGAGGTTTGGGTTGCTAAATGACGGTAGCCATTGCCCACGGACCATTATTGAACGCGCCCCGCTGACATTTTTTACGGTCATACCAAACGAAGAGTATTTTGACCCCATCGGTTTTGGGAAAAATAAAATAAAATAAAATAGAGGACTTTAAATATATATTTCTAAAAATGAATTCTTATTTCGTCTACAGATCATTCTTAGAAAAACATGGACCGGACCGCACAAGAACGCTCGGTCGAGTCACGGACCTAAAAATCCTATGTAGCATCCATAATGAAAATTCAAGTATTGCGTACGTCATTTGTCCGATGCTTTCTAGGAATTACCCATGATGTTAAACCCGTAAAAATGGATCAGTTTATCGTAAAGAGATCTGCCGTTCTCAAGCCCTGCTTTTCACTGGCTATTATTCGATCGGATAAAAGCGCCAGTATTCCCTCTTTTAGGGCCTGTATGGATCGTAGCCAAGGAAATTATTTCTATTCCAAAAATATCCCGGGAACACTTTCGGAACAGATACGCGTATGGTTAAAAAATGTTACAAAAGTATTCCGCGAAACATTTTTGTGCCAGAAAACACTTTTGAAGAAGCAAAAACACTTTTGGAACCACCATCTATCGCCGCCGACGCAGCCATCACCAGCCAGCCGCCGCCGTTCTCCGGAGGGAAAAAGTGTTTTTTTTTTGTATTTATCAAACGAGTTTTTTTTTTCTCAAAAATTGTAGCTGTAAACAGAAACACAAAAAAATATTTCTGTTCAAAAACTGCTACAAGGAACAGAAACGTTACCATACACAACCTTATTTGCCTCGTCTCGCTCATTTTTGGGAACCCCCCTTCCTTTTCTATTTGCATGGCCAGAAACCTCCTAATCGTAGTTGCTCGTCGCTGAGGCAGTTAAAGCGTTTGCATACCGATAAAAGAACCGCCGAAACGACCGACGCGGAAAGGACATAAGATGCCATTGTAGCAAGAACTATCACAGCAGTAGAGTTCCTTTTCCGTAGGACAGGAGCTGTCTCATTAATGAGGTTCTTGTTTCCACTATATTCCACTTTGACCATTTCCCTAAACTTCGGAATAACACCCGACAGCTTGTTATTGGAAAGTATTATCTGTGTCAGGGCCGCCATCTGAACAAATGTCGTGGGAACGGATCCTGAAAACTGGTTGTTTGAGAGATCCAAAATCTCTAGGTTGTTTAGCTGAAAAAAACTAGCCGGGATAGGCCCATCGAAAAGATTATTACTGAGGTTTAAGACAATCTGCAAACTCAGCGGCATGGTTGGTATATCCCCACTAAGTTGATTTTTCCCCAGCTGGAGTTCCAATAAACCGTCTAATCTCCAAATTTCAATGGGTATTGAGCCACTCAGACTGTTGTGCTGCAAATTCAAGATAGTAAGGTTCCGCAAGTTTTGAAGGGAAGATGGAATGGAACCACTCAGGAGGTTCCAACTGATATTCAACTGCTCTAAACTCGCTAACTGTGTAATTTGGCCTGGGATGCTCCCGTCAATCTTGTTTAACTGAAGCTTCATGACTTGAATACTGCTGAGATTTCCCAACTCTGGTGGTAAGGGACCAGTCAGTTTATTCTGTGCCAAATTCAACAGGGCCAAACTTCGACATTTGCCCAGTTCAGGAGGGACTGATCCTGTCAAGTTATTATTTTCCAGTTCCAAGTAAGTCAATTTCTCGAGGCGTCCCAACGAATGAGAAGGGATCGTACCATTAAGCAAATTGCTATCCAGTCTCAACCTGAACATGCTAGACGACAGATTGTTAGGTATCGGCCCCTCCAACCGATTGTAAGACAAATCCACGTACTGCAAATATGGCTGAGACAAAAGGTCGGGCGGAATAGACCCACTCAGCTTATTGTAGCTAAGATCCAAACTTTTGAGGAACCTCGTTGACACTCTGGGATTTGGGCCGCCGAAGTTATTTTGATTCGCAGAGAACCGGGGAAGTGTTTTGATATTAGCTAGACTATCCGGGATTTTCCCACTGAGATGATTGGAAGACAGAACCAGCACTTCCAACTTTGGGAGCTTCCCTAGTCTGTCGGGGACAGAGCCTGAAAGACGGTTCTCGCTAAGATCAACCAGGGTCAAACTCTGATAATCTGCGAGTCCCTCAGGGATTCCTCCGTCGAATTCATTCATCGAAAGCTCGAGCTCCTCCAAAACCCCGGATAGGTTAACTGGAACTGGCCCATTTAACTTATTCGCACTAAGATTCAAACTCCTCAACTTGACTAACCCATCTAATTCTGAACCAATGCTTCCCCGTATATGATTATAAGACAAGTCCAAGAACTCCAACCCAGGAAAACCAGCAAAAGAAGGCAAAGGACCTACCAACGCATTCCTGCTGAAGTTCAACCGCCGGAGCCCACCAATTTTCCCACAAGAAGGGATGAACTCATCAGGGAGCGAGGTCAATTGGTTGTCGGATAGATCAAGATCCTGCAAAGAACTAATCTGGCAAATCACGGGCAAAAAACCGGAGGAATTGAGAGAGAGCCCAGAGAGAAAGAGTGCGATCACGGAGGAGCTATCCGGACTGCATGAGACCCATTTCCAATTACACGGGTCGGGCTCTCCGGTGCTGTTCCCCGGCAAGTCAGAAGTCGGGATTCCCTGGGAGAGATCGATCATGACTGCTGTTTGAGTTGAAGACAGCTTAGAGAAGGCCAAAGGGTAGAAGGAGAAGGAGGAGAAGAAGAAGAACAGAAGCGGGACGAGCAAAGGATTGCTAGGTGCGCACCAGCCCATGTTTCGGTTTCTTTCCGCTATGGTAAAAGCCAGAATGGCGCAGGAGAGATGTCCGCAGCTAGAATCGAAAACCCAAGAGCACGTATATAAAGATAGTGGGAAAAGGAGAAGATGAAGCGGAAGAAGGAGCGGGGAAAGAGAGAGGGGTCAAGAACAAGAAAATGGAAGCCTATCACTATCAGGAACGAGAAAACAGAAGAAGAGAGAGAGCTTTAATGGCGTAGGTTTTGGGTTTGGGAAGGTGGAGTGGACTGATGCTGCAAAAGGAGAGACTTTGACTGAGAACAGTTCTTCTTCTTCGCTTGGTTTGACTCTTCACCGTAAAATACACTTCGCCGACGACCCACTTTATGAACTTTGGCGAGTCGGGCGACACTGATGGGTCGGGTCCACGAGGTGGACCCCACTCTTGACTCTCTCTTCACCCTTCGCTCGCCGGGGGAAATTGGCAGGCCGCCCGCTCCGGCCCTCCAAAATCCGACCACGTGATAATTCCGGATAGCGAGCGATATAAATTGTTGCTGAGCATTCCTTCCACGTTTGATATAATTTTCTAACTTTTCTTTTAATTAGGTTCTTAAACTTTTTACAATTCGCGCAATGGACTCCTCCGGTTGAACACTCTAACGAAGCTAACTTATAGCGGCCATAAATTTCGTTAGGGAGAGTTGTAAGATTCGCCGTGTATCGTTCATGTGACTCCGGAATCATGTCTTTTGTCATTGCCATTGCGGTAACCGCCCGGAAAGAAAGGGGAAAAAGCTGGTTGACTTCGAAAAATGACGCGACAGTTCACGTTATTAATGTGACCTATAGTTCGCATCCGAAGAAAATAGCGTATGATAGAAAAAGAGCAATGGATTTGAAGCCTCTTTGGATCTCTGCATTTTTGCAGGGTTGTAAAAATGGGTACTTTTAGGATCAGGCCTTGATCTTCTTTGGGTAAGGGTAAGTGTAGGGTATTCCGAACCATTAGGGTCGGATCGGGCGCATTTTAGGCAAGAACATTTTTTTTTTTGGATTATCTCGATTTGAAAAATACAAGCCCTAACCCTAATCTTCACCAATCGCACCGGTCTCTCCAATCTAAAAAGTAGGAGCCTTAAATCTTAATCTCGGCTATCGACGCCCCAAGCCCTCCTCTTTGAATTAGGTCAAGTCGGACTCCACGGTCTCCACCCACCGGATGCTCACCCCTAGCGGTTGAGCGAGCCTCACGTCTCTTCTGGATTAACTTTTCTTTATAGAGCTTGCGATTATCATGCAACTGGTGCCAACTCTTTCTGTTGAAAGACAAAAGTGATTTGAAGGGTTAGTTGGCAGGGAATGGTGGTGTGGGCTGGGGTTTACGGATTCGGCACAAAGGAAGAAAAAAAAAAAAACCGAAACAGGAGTTCAACAAAAGTAATTTCCACGATCCATTGACACCCCTAGTTTTTGACAAACCCCGCTTCTGTCCCATTTTCAAGGAAAAAACATCTCAGACGGGAATCGATCACCCATGCCATCGTCAGAATCTAGGACCTAAAGCCATGGCATCAATCGAAATCGGACCATAATGCGTGCAATTCTATCGTCTTCCTCTTGCCCAAAGTCATTGTGAGTATCTCTCCGTAGAGCCTAATAAGCACTCGAGAGAAAGGTGAAGAGCGTGAGAATTCGTGAAAGTCGTTGAAGGAACCGTGTCGTGAAAGTACACACGTGTTTTGATGAATCCTTTAAATATGATGGATGATCGATTTCAGGGTGGATTGATTTTCACCTTGGAACAGATATTGAAACTTGGACCCGAATTGGACATGATTTATTCTCCATTCGAAGAATCGAGAATCGACCCACCTGATTTGGGATCAGACCGAACAAACTAGTCTAATTCGATCGGAGAACTGGGATTTTATTTTTTATTTTTTCCCCTTTCTTATTGTTCCTTACAAGTGAGAATTTCTCAACAATTTAAGAAAAAAAAAAGAACTTACTAATTAGGTGTTTGCTTCAAAATTTACAAAAAAAAAATGAAGAAAAAGAAATCTTGATCGGTCAGTCTGTTCCGTTTGGTTCCTCGCATGAAAGTGGAAACCGTAGCGGGCCCTCTGAAAATCACCCGAGCTGGCCGATTCTGTTCGGTCCGATCCAGTTCTTGGATTCGATCAAGACGGATGCACACCCCTGTCAAATACGAGGCGATCACGCATCCGGCCCTCTTTGGCCTTAGCCATCGCTTCGGTCTTAATCTTTCAACGAGTATGGCCATCGCGACGATTTAGCAATTTTGCCTTTCCGTTTTTTTTCAACGCGCACACATCATTCAAGGACTCAAAAACACTCCTGCCCGAGTCTCTAGGTTGCCTTTTGATGGAGAAGTCGGGCGGCGAACCCGGCGAAGAGATTTTAGGATTTTCACCTTTCTGGACAATTGCGGGAAGAGATCGGATCGTTAAGGTTTTGGTTCATCGTGGGGATCCTGTAGAATTTGTTACGATTTCTGTTTTGGTCGGATGGGGGAAACATGCGAGAGGAAAGTTGACCTCGTGATCCGGGACGAGGCGGGTCGCCAGATCGGATGCGGGTTGCTCCGAGTGGGGGCCGGGGCTTTGGATTTTAGGTGGCAATTCCCGATTTTATCCCAATTAATTTATACATAAAAAAAAAAGAAGGAAAAAAAACCAAATTCCGGAGTTATCTCCTGCAGTTCGTATCTGTCTCTTTCCATTGTCTTCTCTCCTTCTTCCACCGATTTATATACAAGAGTCGATTTCCCAGCGACCACTGTGTTTTTCTTTTCTTTTCGCCTTCTCTCTCCACATCGGGATCTCAAAAGGAAAGAACTTTAGCAGCTCGGAAGAGCTCATTTTGCTTCCTTCGCTTCGCTTGGTATCTTCCCCTCTTCAGATCTCACAACATTGCATCTCTCTCTCTCTCAATCCTCGCATCTCTGTCTCGCTCGCGAACGCCCTTTACTGGAGTACCGGGAGGGCACAATTCAGGGGCGCGCATCGGGCGATAATACGATGTTGATTAGAAGAGAGTGACAATGGGTTGCACTTGCATGGATCTCGGGGCATGGAACTGCTAGGGTTGCGGGGTGTCGGTGGGATTTCGGGGGCTTTGGCGTTCGTTCAGGCATGGACTCGTACAAGGGGATGTCTTCGGACAACATCAAGGGGCTGGTGTTGGCCCTCTCCTCCAGTTTGTTCATCGGGGCCAGCTTCATTGTCAAGAAGAAGGGCTTGAAGAAAGCTGGGGCTTCTGGTGTTAGGGCAGGTAAGATCCATCGATTTGGCTTGGGTTCTGAGGTGGAGGGCTTTTGAGTTCGGTTTCGATTAGGATGTGATTCGTTGCGGTAGCTCTTTGTTTGCAATGGGGTGTGCGGATGTGGATTTACTGGAGTATTGTTCATCTTTGGCACTCTAGGGTTTTTATTACTTCAGGGGTTTTTGCATGAAATTAAGTGGCATGCTTACAGGGGATTTCGATATGTGTGTGAATTGAGTGGATGATTTGATAGTTCTTTATGGGATCTCCGTTCGGGTTAAGATGTGTAAGGTTGCTGTGAACTTCATAGCCCTAAAACTGGGGAAGCAAGTCTCCTACTGGTTATGCTATGGAGAACATTTGTTTTTTCCGTCGCTTTTACAGATTACGTGTCTGGAATAAGTTAATTGACAAATCATTTGTTGATCTGAGCTCTTGTATGGAATGCATCTTGCAAAGGCTGCCACTGAACTTAAGGAACAGATCTAGTTCTTTTTTTTCTTCCTTGCTCTTTTCTAGTTGCTGTTCTGTCTTTTGATGAGGGCGGCTTCTCAAATGGCTTGAGCCTGCCACAGGTGCCAGAAGTTTGCTTCCTTTTTTTTTTTTTCTTTCTGAGTCCTGCTCATTCTTGTGCTGTGGCTGCTGCTGGAAGCTACTTATTATGGCGTTGCTTGAAAAGCTTTTTACTTATAGTTCTATCTACATGCTTCTGTACCAGATGAAATGTGATTTGAATACAGGATATGTTGTTCGTTTTAGTTTATCACACTTTGGTTATCTTCCTGCTTTTTGTGGGATGGGAGTGGGGGTGGGTTAGGGCAGTAAGGAAATTGCGGCTGCTGCTGAAGAAATTTGGTTCTAGAAAGTTGGGGCTGCTGCTGAAGGAATTTGGTCCTAAGTCTTCTGGCATCTTGTACAGGGATTTGGAGGTGCTCCAATGCATATGATGGTTCTCCAGCTGTGGTTGGAAGAGAGTATGTTTATGGTGTTGGCTTTCGTGTTGCTGGTGATGTTCATAAGTGACTATCTTGCAGGATGTCTGTTGAGGTGATAAAATTTAGAAACATATTGGAAGGTTGTTTTATTGGAACCTCACAAATATTGAAAGATGGACAAGCAACTCCTGTATACACTGAGTAAGTACGAGCTTGGTGTGATCTCCTGCGTTGGACTGCAAAAGACTGTCCCTGAAAGATAGTTTCCGTGTCCAATGTGCTGGGATGGAAAGGAAATTATGGCACTTTTAAAAAAGAAAAAGAATAATGAGGCCTTTTGTGAAGGTCAAGTGCTTAGATCTGCCAATGTGCAGATGTTACTGATCCCATCCATTTGGGGACACAGGTTGTCTTCTCTGGAGTTATTAGTGCTTTGCATTAGGTACTCCGTGTGTTACATGGTGTTCCTGATTCAGCTGTTATTCAAGTCCTTAGGCAATTCTATGACATTTCACATAGTACTGGCAATAGTTGAGTGCAGAGGTTGCTTCTTGCACCATTTGTTTTGTTCAAGTGTTAGTTTTGCTAAATTGGAGGTATTCCCTTCTTGGAGTTTAAACTCCTGTTTGTTTGGCCATAAAGTGGATGGGTATCCTTCCTTCTATAATCTCCCCGTGGAAGCCATTTCTGGAATTCTTTTGAGCTGAGCCTAGGGCTTCTTTCTTCTCTTAACACCCTCTTTTTGGTATTGTGATTCATTTCACAATTGGGCTGTAGTGATCAAATTTTTCTTGAAACTTGAAAGTTATATCCACGTCACTCCGACTTTTGTCGGGGAGGACGACTCATGATAGTACCTTCTTTGTTATACAAATAAGTAGGAAGGAGATCCATCTTCAGTGTATTGCCAGTGTCTTGACTGTTCTAATTTTTATGGAAGAGTCTGCCTTTATATGCTGAAGCCTGGAGGTGTGAACTATAAACGGTATGGATGACTCATGGAGCTTGTGTACGCTTTAGGTGATTGTGAATGCTCTTAAGAAAGCGCCAGTTCCTAGGAAGCAGATTATTATCACAAATTCTACGTCGATCTTGAATTATTATTTGGCCAAAAGTTTCGAAATTATCCTTACCTGCAAAGCAGATTTGTTAGTTTGCTCACAGCTATGCTGTTGGTTAATATCTTTATGCTCTTTCTCAAATGGCCCTCTGTTTTTCAAGTGTTGGAAACAACATATTTTTAATGCTTTAATCGCATAGTTGGAGTCGTAATATGGATTCAATGACGTTTCTCTGTTGGAATATTTGCTCCTTGCCAAATCGATCCTGAAGCGATCTGATTGGCCCAATTTATAGGAGAGAAACAAAATAGGAAAGCAACCCACCCGCGCATGGCGTGGTTGGTTGAGCCGTGCTCGTGCGTCTAAAAGAACGTGAGTTCGAATCTCCCAACCTACGTTTCGCTGACTTAAGTGGGGGGCCCTGGTTGGTGGGCTGCTGGGCTAGCTCCCCCTCAGGTATAGTCGCTGTGTTGTGTTGCTCTCGGGGCCGACCGGCGGATCCTAGGCACCAAAAAAAAAAAAAAAAACATAATAGGAAAGCAGAGTTTGGTAAAAGATTCGAAGAAATAGCTTTTTGAGGGATAAATTGCCACAAGTACAGTAAAGGAGAGGACAGAAACTAATGGAGAAAATTCACCATTCACGAGCTCAAAAATCATTTAATAGCAGTCAACACTGCTAGATCAACACTTTATAATCTCTGGTTGGTCTCATAAAGAAGTTTAGCTTTGTAATCTTGTTTGCGGGAAATTGAAGTGGACTTTGACACTTACTATAGCGGTCATGATTCGGCTACAAGTTGTTTTAGCAACGGCAGATTTGAAATCTATTACAGTTTGAAGAGGAATAGTATTCCTCTTCACATTTCAACTGCAGGATAATGTGTTTTTTCCATGTATCTTCCTACTAATTATTTGTTTCAATTGTACGAATATGCATGCGGATGTAGTTTGTGAATCATTTTTCCCACTCCCTCAAAAGGATGTGCTATATGTGAATTATTGGTTAATTTAGACTTAACAGACAGTTATCTGTTGCAGGTGTTGGAGGTTATTCTTATCTGTATGAGCCTCTTTGGTGGGTCGGCATGATTACAAGTGAGCTTTTCTTGATCTCTACTGGTTGAAAACATAATGCTAGAAGAATTAAGTTTGCACCATCAAGTTGTGGTCTATGTGCTGAGATTTTTTTTACTCCCTGACATGTATTAGGATTGCTTTCATGAAGTTCATCAGTGAAAATATATTTATATGATGCTCCTACCTTTCTTTATTTTTTTTTTTTAGTTCTTACAAATTCTGGTTTTCACGTGGAATTTGTTGGATAATGTGGGCTTCAGAAGGTTTCATGAAGCATTGGTTGGCAGGCACCTCCTACCTTTCTTTCCGTTGACCCAATTTTCATTTCATTGAAGATGAATGTAGATGAACCTCTTGAATGTAGATGAACCTCTTGAATGTAGATGAACCTCTTGAATGTAGATGAACCTCTCCAATAACCAAGTGCTTGTTAGTCCTTATTATCCAACTACAGGTTAGTGTAGCTTCAGGATGGGGACACTAGAGGACAATATTTTATGAGCATAAGTACCCGCGTCCTGGTCAAACTGATCGCTGGTTGCCCTAGTTGGAACTAGTACTCAGTAGTTTCCTAATAGATCAAAATTCTTGGGCACAGGAATTTGGGGTGCTCATTCATAGGTTATTAGATCTCCTAATTGACTTGTTAATATCTTGCAGAAAATCGTCATAACAAAGTTGTTATGGTCTACCTATCTAATTTTTTTTTACCTTGAATCTCTTGATTATTGGACTAAATGGTATACTCTTCAACTCTTTTATGTTATTTGGCACAAATTTTCTTCTTCGATCTTTCTTTCATCGGAAACCTCTTTGAATACATTCAGTTGATAGGTGCAGCCATTTTAAATTGTTGATGCTTTCAATGCAGTGGTTGTGGGAGAAATTGCGAATTTTGCAGCTTATGCATTTGCGCCGGCAATCCTGGTTACTCCTCTCGGGGCACTGAGTATTATAATTAGGCAAGTAGGTTTTATCGAGAACCAAGCTTTTGAAACTCTGTTGAATGCTAATTCAGACTTCTTTTGCAGTGCTGCACTTGCACATATTATATTAAGAGAAAAGCTACATATCTTTGGGGTTCTTGGTTGTATACTATGTGTTGTTGGATCAACAACGATTGTACTTCATGCTCCTCCGGAGCGGGAAATTGAGTCTGTTGCGGAAGTGTGGGATCTTGCTACAGAGCCAGGTATACAAACAGATTGCGTTTTGAGTTTTACATTGTTCGTAAAACTATCTAGTTTTGAGTTTCTTCGTATATCAATCAATTGCTTTATTTCATGCTTGAAAATTAATCTATTGCAGCCTTTCTACTGTATGCGGCTTTGGTAATTGCAGCAGTCTTCATACTCGTTGTCCATTTTGTACCACAGTATGGACAAACACATGTGATGGTCTATATTGGTGTGTGTTCACTTGTGGGGTCGCTCTCAGTATGTAACCAACTGTTTTTTTTCTGTGTTCCAAGTTCAAATTTCATATTTTATTTTCTTTGTTATTATTTGTTCAACAGTATTATGCTAATTGCAGGTCATGAGCGTTAAAGCGCTTGGAATAGCTTTGAAGTTAACATTCTCCGGAACGAATCAGCTAATATATCCTCAAACATGGGCCTTTATCATGGTTGTGGGTACCTGTGTGATCACTCAAATGAACTATCTGAACAAGGTAATGCAGATCTAGAGCTCATGCAATTGTTCAAATTCGTAAACATGAATCTTGCCTCTTTTTTTTCCTGGGGTCGAATCTTGCCTTGTTGACATTCTACCTTTTTGCTTGCAGCTCTTGATATAATTTCTGTTTGAGGTGGTAGAGAAATACAGAATATTAGGAGTCGTGATTGTAGTTAAATCGTCTTTTTCTGTTCATACTTAATGCTCTAAGTCTTGCTAGATTTTGTTTTGAGCTCTTTGTTGTTATATGCTTACATTTGATTCTTGCTATGATAAATAGTTCATACACCAGTTATTAGTTTAAATTCTTTTCTCTTATCGTATACCACCCATTCGGATAGCTTAATATTTAACTGTTCATGGACTTGGTTTGACTTTTTTAATTTTGAAAGACTAACCTTCCTTAGTTCTTTTATCATTGCAGGCTCTTGATACATTCAATACTGCTGTTGTATCACCAATATACTATGTGATGTTTACGTCACTAACTATTTTGGCTAGCGTAATTATGTTTAAGGTAAAACATTGGGTTATCTTCTCTGCATATCTGTTGTTTGCATCATGACATTTGATGCTTGCATAACTGTGTTGATGGATCCTTTTAGTCATCAACTTGGCTTCAGTGGTGGCCGTATATGAAAAGGATCATGTGAGATATCTTTGGAATTTTGTTGGACAGATTCCAATATTAAGCGGTCTATATTAACCATTTTGTTATCTATGTTTCATAGATGATGTTTTCGTGGTGGATTTTGATTCTTATGAGACCATTGGAGAGTATATATTAAATCTTGGACAATATAAGAAGAAGTTTCTAGGTTCTGTTGTCATTCTGTGAAGAGACGACTTTGACTGAGAAAAGAATCTCCTTGCTAGTTGAATGTCATTTTAAGCATTGACGTTAAGTAGTATGACTTGCTGGACTTTAGATAATTTGTTTTTCAGGTAGTTCATCATAGGGTTAGTTACCTTGATATTAGGCTTTTGCTTTACTATTTATTTTTTTTGGTCGAACGCTTTTGCTTTACTTAAACATCAGTCATTGCACTAATTAATTGTATATAAAAAATTTACAACAGGACTGGGACCGGCAAAATCCAACTCAGATAGTGACGGAGATGTGTGGTTTTGTGACAATCCTTGGTGGTACTTTTCTTCTCCACAGAACAAAGGACATGGTGGATGGTGGGCCCTTATCGAATTTTTTAGAAGCTTTGGAATGTTTCTCAAACAGAAAGTAACAGAAGCTAATGTTGTGCTGCTTATTTTGCAGGCTCACCATCTTTAAGCTCACGGCATTCTAAGATGGCGGAAGAAGACAAGTTTGACATAGAAGGCATTCCACTACGCTCAGCTGAGTCCTTGAGATCGTCATAGCTGTTTACCCTGGAGTTGAACACATTTTGGGTAAGAATATAAGGCCGTCCTCTGTTTTCGTCCATTTTTTGGATGACCCTCCATTTGATTCCAATGATGGCCAAGAAAAAAGAAATTCTTTGTCGAGGGTCCAGTCAATACGATGAAGTTTCACATGGCAGCGGTCATGATCCTTAAAAAGCTTCCACATGATGCTGTTACTGGAAAACATTATTCGCATTGTAATAGCAAGCGCAGAGTTCTTGTATACTTGTATTTCCATCTCAAATTTGCAGAGAAAGTGGAATTGTCTTGATTGACTTTTATCAACTAGATTTTTTTTTTTTGGTCTCCAAAAGATTTGACTGGACGCGTGAAATTCCCGGAACACTGTTGTCGCCCCGCCGGGGCTCACCAACCCTGAAGCGGCCATCTCCGATCGGGATCCGGTAGCCACGACGAGCGCTTCTTGACCGCTTTCGCCGCCCTGCGCTCATCAGCCTCTCCCGGCCGCTGCTGCCCGTCGCCGAAACTGAAGACCCTGTTGATAAACGACGCCACCCTGCCCCTCGCCCTCCGGCAGTCACTGCCCGCGACCCGGAGCTGCCGCGGTCGGTGCTGAGTCTCATGGACTTCGACAGTCGCTCGTAGCCGGCGATCCTGGCGCATTCGGGGGTGATGGACTCCGACAGGAGGAGGGAGCTGTTGGATCTGCGCAGCTTCGAGAAGGACCGTCCTCCTTGCGGCCTGAAGCTTCCCCTGCGCTCCATCGTCAGATCTTCGCGAGAGAGAGAGCTACGCAAGGTATGAGGTGGAGGTGATGAAGGTGAATATTTATTTGTTTGTTTTAAATTTTCATTTGGGATTAATTGACAGATTAACGGATGGGATTAACATTTGATTACTTGCTTCCCGGAACTGTCCAAGTCATTTCCTAACTTTTATATTGATTTTTGACAATTCCGAGGAAACTTTAGATTACATTCCTAAAATTGACGAGTGAAAGGTTAATGAAGTCAAGAGGAAAAAAAAATTAATTAGACATTCTGGTAATGGCCTGTTATAATTACAGATATGCTAATTGAATCAGCTTTCCACGTAATCCACTTCATTTTAGGAATGTAATCTAAAGTTTCCTCGGAATTGTCAAAAATCAATATAAAAGTTAGGAAATGACTTGGACAGTTTCGGGAAGCAAGTAATCAAATGTTAATCTCATCCGTTAATCTGTCAATTAATCCCAAATGAAAATTTAAAACAAACAAATAAATATTCACCTTCATCACTTCCACCTCATACCTTGCGTAGCTCTCTCTCGCGAAGATCTGACGATGGAGCGCAGGGGAAGCTTCAGGCCGCAAGGAGGACGGTCCTTCTCGAAGCTGCGCAGATCCAACAGCTCCCTCCTCCTGTCGGAGTCCATCACCCCCGAATGCGCCAGGATCGCCGGCTACGAGCGGCTGTCGAAGTCCATGAGACTCAGCACCGACCGCGGCAGCTCCGGGCCACGCGACGGCAGTGACTGCCGGAGGGCGAGGGGCAGGGTGGCGTCGTTTATCAACAGGGTCTTCAGTTTCGGCGACGGGCAGCAGCGGCCGGGAGAGGCTGATGAGCGCGGGGCGGCGAAAGCGGTCAAGAAGCGCTCGTCGTGGCTACCGGATCCCGATCGGAGATGGCCGCTTCAGGGTTGGTGAGCCCCGACGGGGCGACGACGGTGTTCCGGGAATTTCACGCGTCCAGTCAATCTTTTGGGCATGACAGGAGTATTGTCTATATTGATGAGCCTTTTCGAGGAAATAGATGTCGAACAGCCACTGCTAGTGCTAAGGGTAGCATTTGACTGATGAAGCCCATAGTGCATGCGAAGCTGCAGATGCTACATTGCGTTTTAGTTCCTGTTTCTGGACTTCTGAAGTCAGGCCTTAAGCATACATTTGTTCTTTCTTTAGTTTTTTTTTTAAGCTCATTTGAAGTTTAATTCTATCGGAAGTGCTGGATTTCGGGTCAGGATCTCCTGCCTTAAAGGCAGGGAACCTTAGTCCCTAGACACCATTGGATCTTCCCCCCCTATAAAAAGGGGGAAGATCCAATGGCCTAAAAGCTATGGTTCCCTGCCCTTAAGGCAGGGGATCACTGGATTTCGACTTATGTTCAATTTCACGGTATCTTATGTGTCAAAGGACCCCATCCTGTGATATGAACTTCTGTCTACAACGCTTTCTATGCTGCATGTTGGAAAGAGCTCCCAACTGTAGACTAAATGCCACGCTGAGTACACGGTTAATTTAAGAATAATACAACTCGTGGGAACGGAGAGATCTTCAAAATATGCTCCTTCTGGCCCGATAGTTAATGCCGATTCAGAGTTGGCTTTTGGTTTTTCTGCCCTCCTGTACATGTCCTTTGTTACATGTTATGCGTGTGGCACTTCAATTTGGTGAAACAGCCTCGAATGTGGATTGGGTCGGGTTGAAAGATGGCTGTATATCGGCTATGATCCATCTGGTTTACATTTACATGGCAATGATTGTTCATGTCCAGATGGATCGGCTTTAGGCAGGCCGAGTCCGAGCAATCTCCCAGCCTTCCGATCATCCGACAATGAACAATGACGCGAAACATGACCGTCATATGACGACACGATCTTTAGTAACGATCCAAAAGTCCACTTTGCAAGTCTTGGGAGTAAGTAACACTTCGAGGCCGTCGCTTTCTCGGTGGAGACGTGATCGACCCAAGGGCCAAGGCGCACACACAAAAACACTTCTTTTTTACGTTCACGAAATGAAAGCAGTGAGAAAATCAATATCAGAGTATAATCATCCCTACCAATCCGGCGGTGGATAAGATGTCATTTGTTTTTACATCTTTTTCCTCTCTTTCTTTTTTTTCACCGTTTAAATGAATTTTGGTGCTGTCATCGGTCGACGCTTGTCGTTTGTTAGAAAGTAGCCATCCATTTGTCTTTCTAATGGCAATTTCAGAGTTGTCTAATTAATAGCTCTCGCTTGTAAATTGCTTGATTAAATAGCCAAAAAGATTCCCCCCCACTACTAAACTAAGAAATTAAAACTTTGTAGCAGTTGAGCTACGTCTACAATTTCATGGTCTCATGGCCAATTAGCCCACCAAACCCAAATACCTTCAATCATTCTCCTTCTAGTCCTCTCTTTGTTTTCCACATCCCATACCGAGAATCATCTCAACTCATGGCAGAGGAAGGATTCAGCTTTCCCGGAATCCCGGACCCGTCGGCCTGCTCTATCTGTTCGCCCCCGCTTTGGCCCGTTTCGCCCCCTCCGGCGCCTCCTCTCCGAGACAGATCGTCCTCGGAGGGCTCGGACGAGGGATTCCTTGGCGGCATGGTGGGCTGCAAGGCTGGTGGTCTGCGTGAAGAGGAGGAGGAGGAGGAGGAGGACAAGATGGACATGTTGTGGGAGGACTTCAACGAGGAGTTTTCGAGGAGCCGTGGGCATCCCGACGTGTCGTCATCGTGGTCGTCGGCGTTGGCATCGGCCTCGATGTCGTCGGAGCGGGAGACGGCGGAATTCGGGGGTGCCTCGGCACGGGCAGTGTCGAGGTCTAATGTCGCGTTGGTGTCCGCTAGGAGGACGCCGACCCCGGGTGTGGTGGTGCTGATCAGGGTGTTGAAGAAGCTCTTCTTGCTGCATCACAGTCACAACACGACTGGTTCCATGAAGAAGCCATGCCCATGGTGATCCCGATGAAGATTCCTCTGGGTTGAATAATTCAATTCCGTTTTTTTTTTCCCCTTTTGCCTTGTAATTTTGTCTCTAATGGGAGCTAATTTGTTAATTTACTTCGTGTATATTTTAAGGGTTGCCCAAAGAGGAGAACCAGACAAAGCAATCAACGTGCGTTGTTTGCACATGTAGATTCTTCAGATCTGTTTGTTGCTGACAACGTTTATGTTTGGCGTCTTTTTCTACTCCCCGCCTGACAATATAAACAAAGGACTCTTTATGGCTAAGTCCAGAGCATTTTTCCCCCCTTTGGACATTATACTCATGAGATCAATCCCAGAATCCATGAATAATGTTTTATGATCTAGACTTAGGTCAAAAACTTTTAACTTCCCCAAAATGGCTGGAATTCTCGGAATTTACTTTTTGGAGGTTTTTCAAGCTTCTTTTTCACATAAGTTGTTCCATGTCTGGACTCTGGACAACATTTATAGAAAGAGAGCTTACACAGTGCCCAACCTCAACAGATTATTTGTAACCCTTAGCTAAGCTAATGGACAATTGTCAACAGATCAGCTAGGAGAATCAGAATCGTCCTGTCCTATATGCTGGCTTTGGAGCAGCACTACAAAAGAAAAAAAAAGGCGAATTCATGAAGTTTGTGAGTAAAAAAGACGTTGCATCTTGATTAGCCTCTGTGGATATAGGCAAACCATCTCGTCCACGTGCATCAGATAAGACTCTAAGGTGGCGGGTGTCCCTTCCAAGATTCGTATTTCTTTCCGTGGAGAGTACCTAAACATAGTTTTTGCAGGAAAACAGAGCAAAGAAACAGGGTTTATTACTAGGGAACAACGATTAAGTAGTGTGGTGCTAAGAAAGGCTTCTAGTTCCCTTTGGCAATGTCTAAAGGTGCCTTCCTTTTTGAGTTCTCCCTCATTCACTTGTTCAATTCGCATTCCCTTTGTCTAACTCGGTTCAAAGTTAAGTTAGCTTTAAGACCACTTGCTAAGCATAGTGATCGGAGAAGAGATCTATGAGCAAAAGTACGGTTGTATGGTCGACAAGAAGACCACTTGAAGAAGTAAATGGCGATGGACTCAAAGAAGATACTGGAGAAGAAGATAGGGAGTGATCTTTCAAATCCATTCCTGCTGGAATCAACATTCGCTTCAACTTTTGCGTCTTCTCACACGCCTTTCTCGTCGAGCTTGACATCTTTGCTTTTATACACTCGGAAACTTTTATACACTCGAACAATGTCAGGACCAAATAATTTATAGGCATTGGAAGAAGAGTCATGCCCGATAAAATTAAGCTTTTTGCTCTCATCTTCCAATTTCGGTATTTTCTGATTCGGGACATGAGCATAGGCGATGCTTTCGAAAATTCTCAAATGCAAAACATGAGGTGTTCTCCCTCTCCTTCTAGTGAAGTTATGCCTTCAAGTCCATATGTGGGATATCTATTTCGTAGATAAATCCGTCCACATGACAGCTTCATCCCAAAGCTCCTTAGGCAAATTTTTGCTTGTCAACGTGCTTCGAATCTTGTCAAGAACGGTTATGTTTTGTTCATTCAGTCACGCCATTTTGTTGAGGAGAATATGGAGCCATCAAGAAATGCCAAATAATTTGATTCTCTCAGAATTTGTTGAATGTGGTTGAAGTGAATTCTCCTTTAGGATATGTTCTCATAGCTTTAATTTTAAAAAAAAAAAGTCACCGATAAGTTCTTGAATTGCTTGAAAGTATCAACCGCTTTTGACTTTTCTTTAAAAAAAATACACACAATTTTTATGAATAAAATCATCAAGAAAAGTAACAAAATATCGATGATTAATATATGACTAATGAGTGATTGGCCGCACACATCAGAATGAATCACTCAAGTGGCTTCTTTGCTCGATAAGTTGCTTCCTTTGAAAATCTAGTTTTGGAATGCTTGTTAAGAACACGTCATTCACATAACTTATCAAGATGATCACTCAAGTGGCTTCTTTGCTCGATAAGTTGCTTCCCTTGAAAATCTAGTTTTAGAATGCTTGTTAAGAACACGTCATTCACATAATTGATCAATATGTGGTAAGCCATAAACCATTTTCTTGCGGAAAAGCAAATTGCGTGCACAAAATTGAGATGGCCGAACCTCAAATACCACAATCATGACGGATCATCCACACATGTCTTCAAGCATAAAGTCATTCCAATTTGTTAAATGGAGAGTAAACATCACGTTCTTTGACATCTTCAAATTTGTAATTAGTTTATTATTTTGGTCTCTTAGCATAAGGCTAAGATCTTTCATGTGGACAATAAATCCTTTTTTCAAAAGCTTTCCCAAACTCAAGATATTACTTGACATTTTTTATACATAACAAAAATTAGTAATAAATTGATAGACATTACTCTTCAAACGAATCAAAATTATACATTTGCCTTCGACATGAATTTTGAAACTATCACCTAACGAGAGGGATAAGTATACTAGAAGTACTTTAACTTTTGTACAGCGTACACTTAAGTGCCTTAACTTTCAAAACATTCACTTAAGTGCTACATCGGAGAAAAAACGTTCAGGTGAGTGCTAATTCCGGCCAAAATTGTTCATCTGAGTGCTATTTTCACCAAAAAAGTTGACGTGAAATTTTCATTATTATTTTATTAATTTTGAGAATGCCAGGTGGATTTTCTTTACATTTTTTAATAGTTTCTGAATTTTTTTATTCAAATCAAAAAACAAAAAAGCCAAAAAAAATCAATGAAAAAAAATAAACCCTAAGAGTTTTTCGGTGGTGGCCGGCTATTGTCATCGCCGGCCACCAACGGCCAGCCAGGGGCTAGGGTCGGCGAGGTCGCGACGGCCCCAGTCGATGATCGTCACGGCTTGGACTGGCGAAATCAAGGGCTCGAAGCCCTTTCCAGATTCGAGTGAGGGCTTCGCGCCCTCAATCGTCGCTATCAAGGCCGTAACGACCCCAGGCGATGGCCATCATGGCCTCAGGTGGTGCAGGCGAGTGCACGAGGCCCTTGTGCCCTCCCTTGCCGCTGTCGAGGCCGCGCCAGCCGTCGGGGAGGGCCGTCGTGGTCTCACAGCCCAGGGCAAGCCGACCCTGGCCCCTCGGCTGGTCGGTGGTGGCCGGCAGCGACCCTCGCCGGCCACCATCGAGAGTAGCAGTGGTTTGGCCTTTTTTTTTTTTTAATTACACAAATTAGAAAAATAAAAAATGCAAAAAATAAAAAAAAATTAATGGAAAATGCCACATGTACATTAAATATTCAGAAAAATCGGTTCGCCGGCGCCACGTTAGCATTTCCGGCGGCCACGTCACTTTTTTCGGCGGCCACGTCAGCATTGGCACTCAAGTGAACGTTGTTTTTTAAAAGTTAATATACTTAAATGAACGTTTTAAAAATTAAAGCACCTAAGTGAACGCCGTATAAAAATTAAGGCAATTCGAGTGTACTTTTCCCCCAAACGAGGCTTTCCCCCTTTTTTGTCTCATGTAAGCATATGTGATTGCTTGCACAAGTGTCTAAGTATCACACGTCACTTTGTCCACATTCATATTCTTTGATGCCAATAAAAGAACTTGCTCTGCATCATTCACCAAATTTGCGTTTTCATCTGCTCTATTACTTTCTTAATACCAACACTCTGAAGCATAATGGCCAAGTTTATGACGATGATAACACTAAATTTTAGATTTACCATACCATTTGCCTCTTGAGTTCTTTCCTCTTTCACGAACACTTTTTTGATTATGGTACCTATTGTCATTTCGAGCAATAGCTCTTCTGCTTCGTCCATGACCTCTACCTTGAAAGCAATCTTGACCACATCTTGATTAGTCCCTCAAACTTGCATGGGATCTCTACTTTGGTCCTTCTCATTTCAGATTGTCAAGATAGTTTGGAGTACTTCCTCCACTGTTTCATGCTTGTTTCTTCTAAATATTTCTCCATGGGCGTGCTTATGAACCCTGAAGCTCATCGATCATCATTGCATCCACATTTTGGACTCTTTGATTGCAACGCCAATGTGATCGTACTTCTTGTCTAAGGACCGAAGAATCTTCTCAATTACTCGAACACCTAAAACAACTTCACCATTTTTTTCATCTGGTTGACAATCGCCAAAACACTTGTACAATGATTAGCAATCGATTCAAATCCTTTCATATAGATTATTCAAATTCGCCTTTTAAAGTTTGAAGCCGAATCTTCTAAACTTTTTTTATTCATTGGTGTGTATTATAAAGAATCTCCCCTTCCTCCTTAGAAGTAGTAGCGTTTGAAATCCTCTTGAACGTAAAACCATCTAAAGCTTGATAGATAATTGACAGGGCATATTGATCTTTTGCTTGAACCTTTTCCAAGGTAGTCTTCTGATTTTGACTCAAGGCGTCTTCGTTCTCTGGCTCATCATAGCATGTGTTGACAAGTTCTCATACACCATAGGTGCCAAATAGCACTTTCACTCTAACAACCCAATTACCATAATGTTCTTAGGTAAGACGAGGTTTTGTAGCGGAAGTTGATTCTTTGTGGAGGCCATAATTACAAACTGTAAGCTCTGATACCAATTCGATGGAATAATTTGAAGGTGAAACACTTACAATTCACATAACTTAAGGAAGAAAATGAGATGAAGAGTCCTTTTGATTTTCACCTTAAATAAATGATCACAAGACTTACCTTTAGGCTTATATATGACTTTTGCTCTTACTCTTAAATGACTCATAAATTTATCAAGCGTTAAACTAGACCTTGAAACACGAACTTTGACTCTTGAAATTTACAATATACTCATGATTCATCAAATTCATTCACCATCCTGGGCAGCTTAATTGACATCAAACTTCTAAATCGACAACTAGGTATATGATTGACAACCATAAAATCGACAACGACAACTGTCCACTAAATCAACTGGTCCCTCCTGTAACTCAGACTGAAACACGAGCTGTGACCGGCCCGATACTGTTAAAGGTGGCCACAGTCGAACTGACTATGACCTGCCGAATCCCTGAAGAAGGCGGCCATAACCAAAATACAAACGAGCTTTACAACCAGGGAAGATGTTTCGAACATCTTGTTCTGAAGATAAGATTGCGTGGACAGTTTGATTAGCCTCATTCTCCTTTCCTTTCCGTATTGATTGAGCGCCTCCTCATATTTGTCCATAGTACACTTCTCAGATATCGTGTTTCTGTCGGATTCTGGAATTTTCTGTGCCAAACATCTTGCAAGGACTACCGCATCTTCTAGACTCGCCGAGCCGCCTTGGCCTATGAACGGACTCATAGCGTGTAATGCATCACCTGCTACCGTTACAGTTCCTTTTCTGAAGCTTCCTAGCATTAAATCCCATGGGGCGCGGTATCTGAATCTCGAGCAAGATAACGAACTTTGGTCGCTGTTCTTTATCATCTCTTTCATCTCTTCTGGGAAATCCTTGATGGTTTCGAGGCTCGACATTTTAATCAACTCTTGGTTCTTTGATATCTTTGAATCTGCACGATGCATATGACAGTAACTCCAGTAAGCACGCTGTCCTATAAAGATTGATGTATTCTTTTCACCATTCTAGGTGAGTTCCTAGTCTGTTAATTACTGCTTATTTTCCGCAGTTATTTCCTTTTTCTTTCCTTGTTTGTTGAATTCAGACTTTGCTAGCGAAAATAAGCAAGATCTGACATAGAAAGACTGTACCTATAGATGTCCAAAGGCGAGTTACGAACCAATAGACCAATGTGTTGTTGACTGGTACTCGTCCAAGCAACACTTGCTCTGTTCTTGCAATTATAAAGAGGTTTCCGAATTCATGACCTTCTGGATAGCTCGTGAAACCTCGAATCGCAGATGTATCGGAAAACTTTGTTGGGTTCATGTGAAGATATTTCAAAACAGCGGAATTTGCCCCATCACATCCTATCAGAACCTGTCAAGTAAGGGGGAGAAAGAGAAACTCTTCAAGACTGGGAAAAAAGAATGGAACTCTTGGTTTTCTTGAATTAACAGTGGGACTAAATCGATGAAGAAACTTGTTAACATGTACAAAATAGTGACATCAATTTATCTTAGGAGTTACCATATGCAGATTGAGTATATGGACATTCAGTTCGCATCAGGATTTTAGTTTAGGAAGATTATCGACTTCATTTGCAGCATTGCCGACACCAATTATATCGCATGTAATGAAAACTGAGATCCATATAGTACCTTGGCCTTTATGACAAACCCATTGTGAAGTTCTAGAACTGCATAAGAAGTCACTGGATCCGATTTCACCGAGATCACATGGCATCCGAAGCGAACTGTGCCTTGAGGCAGATCCTTGGCTAAAGCTTCAATAAGATCACTTCGTTTTATGCACCGTGCTTCCCCCTTGCTGCGAAACGCCCGTAAAATCAGCACTATGGATTGCTTCGAGTTTCACTGAGTATTTGCAAAGGGTTTATTCCGTACCTTAGTGGCCAATTTTCCAGCTTTGTTCCTCCATCGACCTTCATGATTCCGCACCTGCCATTGGGAACTATTGTAAAAGGTGGCGACCGGCCATGACAAAAATGACTACATCCATTGCCATGTTACAGCTTTCCTTGAAAGTGAGCTGACACTGGTCATGATTTTTCGTTATGGCTCAAAGGCGGGATAGGCAAAATTGATCAAGAAGTAAATATTTCAAATATCAAGAAAGAATGGTTAGTCAATGGAAGTTTGTCCAAAAGGGAGCATCGACTTGTGAAAAATGTTAGGACAAATTCAGCTTCATTTTGATGGTTTGCCATTGTGATCAACCGAAGACTAGTACAAGAGAGGCGACAATGATCTGTGACCTACCAGAGATTATCTCTCCATTCTCCTCTCATTTGATCATGCATGATATAAGAAGTTCAGAGTAGTTTGCATATTGATGATGCATAACATAAAAATTTGTTCATCTAAAGGAAACATGCCATATTTCCTAGACTGATATCACTCATGAACAGAATAATGCCATTGAGTGAGAGAGAGAAAGAGAGAGAGAACCCATCAATATGAAACGAGTCTTTTCGGAGCACTGATCCTAGTCCAAGATGGTCCAAGGCGTGCCATCCATTGGCTCGAATGGTTATGGCCGCTCCGGTTGCACGCAAACCCTCTGATCTCTCCAAGACCAAACTCCTGATGCCCTTCCTGTAAAACCATCCTCAGAAGAACGCCATATCATAAACTTCTGGTGTCACTGCTCCAAATGATCTCGAAACTTTTCTCCTGAACTTAAAACCCTGGAAAAGAACGTAAAGAACTGACCTGTGTAGAGCAAGAGCCGTGGCAAGGCCACAAATGCCCCCACCCACAATCACAATGTCTCTCTCTTCAGCATTCATCTTTTCTGTGACTTGCAGTGAAAAACTTTGGTTAGCTTTCGACGAACTAACCTGTTGGGTTCGACACCTCATATAAGAAAGCAAGGAAAGACCGAGTTGGACTTTGGTCCTGACCGACTTTGGTAAAGAACATTAAATTACGGATTCCATAAAGGATCTATACAGGAACGGTCAATATATAAATATATTTATGCATACATATGTATATATATTGTTGAGAGGCCGGAGCATACAAAACGGGGGAAAAGTACCAAAAAAAGTTCTAAACATGCTGTATTGATATCAATTCAGTCTTAAATATTTTTCATTTGTGTTAATTCAGTCAATTTGGTCAATTTTGGCTAGAAATAGTTTACGTGGATATCGGCCATCCTTCGTGGTACATGTTAAGATGAACGTATGAGTTGTTTTAGAGAAGTTCTACATCAAATAAGTGGTATGGTGTTAAGCAGTTAATATATCCTAATTGGCCTATAAGCCATTGATTTAAGGATATGTTGACGTACACAGACTTTGCTCCCTCTTGGCGATCTGCTGCGCTGGCCCGATACACTATCGGTGTGCCTCTTTAGAAGTTAATATATCCTCCTGGACATTTCTCCAATAATATTGTAAGAATTTCTTAATTTTTTTACGTATTTTTTGTTTTGTTTTGTTCTTTTATTTTTATTATTATTAATTTTTCTCTTTTCCTTTTTTTTTCCCCTTTCATTTCGGCCGGCCTCTTGTTCTTGGATGTCTGGATTCCAGACAATATTTATATACAAAGAGACCTTTTTTTTTTTTTTTTGTCGAATACAAATAGACCTTTGACTGTGCTCAACCTCGACAGGTTATGTATCGCCCTTAGCTAAAGCTAATGGACAATGTGCCGACTGCCGAGGGATCAGCGAGAATAATGATAATCATCCTGTGGGCTTGGACAACATACCGACAGGAAAAGGACGTTTTTGGCCGGCGCGGCCTCCAAGATTAGTGCTTCTTTCCCTGAAGAGTACTGAAAAATAAAGTTTGCAGGAAGACAGAGTCAAAGAAAACAGGGTTTCCTAGGGAACGACGATTAGCTTTCTGATCTCTTCCTTGTTCATTCTGAATTGACCCTAGAGGGTGTCCCCGACACCAGACTAGCCAATGCTTTCGTGTGGATGACAAGCAACTAGTCGCCTGATCATCTGCACTTATTACAGTTGTCGCCTAACCCACATCCCAGTGTTAACTATTAACATAAACTTTATGCGAAAATTTATGCATAGACGGATCTGTGAAGCATTTCTTCATATCCATATATGAATGTAAAACACCATAAGTTATGCGCAGCGAAATTAAAGCGTACCTATTTGTGCCATTGCTTTTCTCGAAGAAAAATAGATCAACGATCTATTGGAATGCCGATCTTCCTCTCCATGACCTATTTCGCTATAACAGCTCTCAATGGGATAAAGTAACCAATAGGTGTAACCCTACCTTTTCATAGGCTAGAGAGGGGACCTAGCAAATCCTAATCATTAGTGTGTTAACTGGGCCCCTCCCATCACGGGCTTCAGTTAAACACAATTGGTTACACTTTGCTGCTCAACTAGGCCTATTATTCATAGATGTCAAAACCCAATTCAATAAGATCACTAAAGGGTCAAACATATATATATTGGAATATCTATTAACCCAATTATTTGAAAATAGAAAATCAATTAATTAATGTAAGCCCATATTATAGAAAATTTTCCAACATTCTTCCACTTGGGCTACATTAATTAACTTCCCTTTTATTTTCGAAAATGATTTTATTTTGAAAAATGACACTCTCGGGTTAATAACTGAAATTTGTTTTATGTGGCCACAATTTTAAAATAAATAATATTCCAATAATGGCATCCCAAAATCAACCCAATCCTTTATAACCTCAACATAGGACTATGGCGATCAAAGTGTTAAGGAAATATTGCAACACATGACCTTCCATAATCACATACAATGAGTATTATATTTTCATGGATTATAGGCCTAGTAGTGTAATAAGAAATAGTGCCAACATGTGATCAAACATACATTATTCCTTATCGGTCCTCAATGCAATTTCTCAACGACATGAAACAGCATCATCACAATTTCTAAACAACATGAAATTGCACAACTATGTCATAATTCAACATGAGATCTCTAAATTAGTGACATCCAGTCATCTTTAAACTAACATATGTTTAAAGATACTGTTTTATTCTTCCATCTCTCAGTCGACATGACAAAAACTATAACAACAATAAAACTAGTAACGATGATCATTAAATGCTTTAATAAAGGTCATAAAAATCATTATCAGTTTGCATATAATTACAATATCTAGATAGACAAGCTATGCAAAACTCCCACTAACAAAAAAGATCAAAATAATCGAAAACACTCATATTATTAACATGTTCTTTAAACAAAATAGGTCGTAAACCTTTTGTTAGAGGATCAGCTAACATGGACTCGGTTCTAATATTCTCAATCACAATATCTTCGTTTTTGACCAAGTCCTTAACAGTATAATATTTGATCTCCATGTGTTTAGACGTATTGCTGATTTTGTCATTCTTAGAATAAAATACACCTGCAGTTTTGTCACAGTAGATCACCATAGGTCTAGCAATAGAGTCCACAACTCGCAATTCTGAGATCAAATTTCTGAGCCAAACAGCCTGAGTTGAAGCACCATAACAAGCTATAAACTCAGCATACATTATAGAGTTCGTAATCACGGTTTGCTTTGTGCTCTTCCAAGAAATAACACCTCCAGCCATCATAAAAATATATCCAGAAGTTGATTTTTTGTCATCTGAACAACCAGCAAAATCTGCATTTGAATATCCAATCACCTTTAGATCATCTACTCTGCTATACACAAGCATAAATTCTTTTGTTCTTTGCAGATATCTCATTACTTTCTTAGCTGCAACCCAATGTTCATGTCCTGGATTCGATAGATATCTCCCAAGAGTATTTACTGCAAAAGCAATATCAGGTATGGTACATACTTGTGCATGTATGAGACTGCCAACTGCGCTAGCATAAGGAACATACTTCATTGCTTCTTTTTCAACATCATTTTTGGGGCACTGTTCAATGCTTAATTTATCTTCTTTCACAACAGGAACTTCATCAACCTTGCAGGTGTGCATATTAAATCTCTTCAAAATGCGGTCTATATAGCTTTTCTGAGATAATCCCAGAACCTTCTTAGATCTATCACGATTAATCTCAATGCCTAAAACAAAAGAGGCTTCCCCAAGATCTTTCATATCAAACTTTGAAGATGGAAAACCTTTTGTGTCATTCAACATATCAACATCACTACTAGCAATCAAAATGTCATCTACATAAAGTACTAAGAAAATGTATTTACTCCCACTTACTTTCATGTAGATGCATTGATCAAATTTATTTTCTTCAAAGCCAAACGATCTCACAACTCCGTCAAATTTCAAGTACCACTAACGTGATGCTTGTTTGAGACCATAGATAGACCTTCGAAGTTTGCACACCATATGCTCCTTTCCAGCTTCTTTAAACCCATCAGGTTGTTGCATATATACTTCTTCATCCAGATCTCCATTTAGAAAATGTGTTTTGATATCCATCTGATGAAGCTCTAAATCAAAATGAGCCACCAATGCTATAATTATCCGAAAAGAGTCTTTAGTGGATACTGGAGAAAAAGTTTCAGTGAAATCAATGCCTTCTCTCTGTGTGAACCCCGTCGCAACCAATCTTGCATGGAATCTCTCTATGTTGCCTTTATTGTCTTTCTTGGTTTTGAATACCCATTTGCAGCCAATAGGTTTGTGCCAATCAGGTAAATCAACGAGTTCCCATACTTGATTATTTGACATGGAAGTCATCTCATCCTTCATTGCTCCTAACCATTTATCTGTCTGATCACTATCAAGAACTTCTTTGAAGGTCACCGGATCAACTATATGTCTAATGTCAAAATCAGTTTCTCCAATATAGGCATGATAATCATTCAAAAGCGTCGGTCTTCTTTGTCGTTGTGATCTTCGCACAGGCACTTCTGGAGCTAGATCATTCATCTGGGGAGTTTCATCCATAATAGGATGGTCTACAGTCATATCGCCAATATCTGCTTCTTATTGGATTTCCTCTCTGCAAATCTCTCGCATGGAATCATCATTCAAAATGGCCAATGGAATAGAGACTGTATTGTTTGATTTTTCCCTTTGAAAAGATTGAGAAGAACTTTCTTCAGCAACATCCAACTCCAGGAATTTGGTGGTCCGTGACTCAACGATTCTAGTGCCACGAGTAGGACAATAGAACCTATACCCCTTAGAATGATTAGGGTATCCAATAATGTAACACCTAGTATTCCTAGGTTCAGTCTTCTTCAGTGAATGATCATAAATTTTCACCTCTGCAGGATACCCCCAAACTCCAAAGTGATTCAAGCTTGATTTTTTCTCCGTCCATAATTCAAAATGTGTTTTTGGCACTAATTTGCTGGGTACACGATTCAATATATAAACTGATGTTTTAATTGCCTCATCCCATAAGTATTCAGGCATATTAGATCTGCTCATCATACTTCGTTTCATCTTCATGAGTGCCCGGTTTCGCCGCTCAGCTACACCATTCTGTTCAGGACTCCTAGGCATTGTATACTGAGCGACAATACCACAATCCTGTAAATATTTAGCAAACGGTCCCATTTGCTATCCAGTCTCAATATACCGCCCATAACACTCACAACCACGATCAGATCTGACAATCTTGATGATCTTTCCCAATTGTTTCTCAACTTCAGTGCGAAATACTTTTAACATATCAAGAGCATCAGCATTCTCCTTAATCAAGTAAACATAACAATAACGGGAGAAATCATCAATGAAGGTGATGAAATACTTATTTCCACACAAGGTGGTTAAATATGGCCCACTAATATGTGTATGAATTATCTCCAACAGATTGTGACAGCGAGTAGCGCCTTTCTTCTTGATTTTAGTCAACTTTCCCCTCACACAATCAATACAAATCTCAGCATCATCTGAGTCAAGAGGAGGAAGAATATCACTTTTAATAAGCCGCTTTACCCTTTCTTTGGAGGTATGCCCTAATCGTTTGTGTCATAGGAAAGAATATTTCTCCTTGATCAAAGATCTTTTAGCCACATTATTCTCAACATTGAAAGAACAATATGGTCTATCGGGAGATAAAGATAATCGATATAATCCATCGGACAGAATGCAATTCCTAATATTTCTAGAATCATAAATCAAATCCACCCTATTATTGGCAAAATAAAGACAATATCCAGCTTTGTCAAGCAAAGAAAGAGATATCAAGTTTCTCCTAAAACCAGAAATATAGAAGACATTATTCAAAACTAGCTGAAAGCTAGAGTCTAAATTCAAAACAACTGTCCCTATATGCTCCACATCAACTCTGTCGCGACCCTCTTGAGGTTGTCGAGCTCTCGAGGGCTAATGGGCCGTCCTGTCTGGTCGGACGCGGGCCTCTCCCAAGGCCCATTACCCAAATCGCAACGGAGGTATGCGTGATCGACTTTCAGTGTGGTCTAGTGACATGTGCTAAGTGTGCATGCCATGGAGTCGCCACCAATCATTTTTTTAGGGTATGATTGGACCACCCAATCGAATAGTTGGGAGTTTCTATTCAATTCTGCGAGAACCAGAGAAATGGTTTCGGGGACTTAGTTACACCAACTGTCAGAGTTGACGCCCTTTCGGTACCTAAGTTGACTAAATTTTCTAGCCTGAGATTCATGCGGATGAGTAAGGTATGAAACCTAAATCTAGAAATTCATGTAGATAAGAGTGATTATCCTAGCAATCACAATCAGTAATAAAATGCCCAACTCAAGGAATCTAGATATGCAAATAAATCACATGGCATTCCTAGTAAGGTCCTATTTATCAATCACAGCTCAAGAATGATTTAGCTGTCCTAGCCATTCTACACACGATCTAACCTAAGAAAAGCATTAGGAAGCATCGAAGGAGTTCGAGAGTACTCACATGGGGTTCGCCGTGCCCTGGTTTGGTCTTGGACGAGCTATCGAGCTCATGCCGACCCGATTATATTTGGGGATCCACTCGGCGTTTTACACCATGAAATCATGTGAAACAAAAACGAAAATATTCAGCAAGGGGCATTTATTGTAGATGGTGGTCAATCTAATTGGACGTCAAGACTAAAAAAGATGTAGAAATTTACAAATTAAAATACTCGAATGACATTTTTTTGCCAAATTCAACTCTATGCGTCGTGAAGAAACACATGCAATTGAACTTGAATTTTGACTATTTATGAGTTCAAAATGTAAAAGAAATTAAAATAAAAATATTGACTATTTTTCTATATTTTTACGACATCGAACGCTATTTTTCTTCATTTTTCATGTATTTTTCTATTTTTGGAAAATATTAAAAAATATTTAAAAATATGAAAAATTATTTTTTTTATCAAAAATGGTTCCTTTAGCTTGGTCAAGGCTACCAAAGATGATTTTTTTATTTTTTTAACTTTTTATATATTTTTTATGAATTTTTTAAAAATAAACTATGAAAGACTGATCAAAAATCAGGTGTCAACAAACTCCGATATTATTTCCAGCTTTAAGCTTTGACTCCCTCAGACTTGGATTACTGAGATTTGTGAGACCCTGTAAGGTAGTAGTCACATGTACAATAGCACCAGAATCAGGCCACCAAGAATCCAAAGGAACATCAATCATATTTGATTCAAAACAAACCAACAACTCACCTTGGCAACTTTCTTTCTTTGCTTTCAGCCAATATTTGAACTTATAGCAATCGGCTCTCTTGTGACCCTGCTTCTTGCAATGAAAACACTTAAAATCCTTATCTTCATGTCTCCCATTATTGCCAATTTTCTTGAAGCATTGGTCTTTCTTAGGGGCATAAGCATTCGACCCTTTAGACTTCCATTTTCCTCTGAAGAAACTCAATTTGGCATTAGTAATCAAATGTGCAGACTCATTCTTTAACTTTTCTTCCTCAGTCACACATTTAGTAATCAAAGCACTAACACTCCAAGTCTCATTCTGAGCAATATAAGCAGTTTTAATCTGACTAAATTCAACAGGCAGAATATTTAAGGCATGATGCACAACCTAATCTTCAGAAAGGGCAATATTATGGGCCTTAAGCTTGGATTGAATATGGACCATCCTCAATATAAATTCTCTAACACCCATTGCAGCATCATATTTCATACTCGTTAACTCATTCAGCAAGTTCCCAGCCTCAGCTTTGTCTGAGACTGCATATCTTTCTCCCACTGTTGCAAGGAACTCTCTCGCATTTGCTTTTTCTGGCAAACCACTAATGAGATGCTCAGCAATGGACCTCTTCATAGCAATGAGACTTAGTAGGTTGGATTTTTCCCATCTAGCATAATGGGCATTTTGATTTGCAGTACTTTGATCATTGGGCTTGGAAGGTTCTTCCTTACGCAAAGCCAAGTCCATATCCACAATTCCCAGAGCAAACTCTATGTCTTGTTTCCATCTCTTGAAGTTCAATCCAGTTAACATTTCAACAGTGGCATTATTGTTGTTAACGGCAAAAGTAACTGTTTGTGACATACAATGCGACAAGATCAGTTATGGGCAATGATCAATTCAACAAAATAATTAGCACACTACAAACTCCCCTTTGGGCATAGTATATAAAGCACCACTAATTTCCACAGCATGAAGCTTACAACAACAAGGAGAATTACACATAATTGTCAAGGACCCATCCCCTTTAGGCAGACAAATCCTTTAAATTATACATCTCCATTTATATCACTATAGAGGGGAATTACACATAACTTTCAAAAGAAAAAATTATCTCCTTGAGCAGATAAATCTTTCGAGTCATACATCCCCATCTTTTAAATTGGGTATTTATCTTCATGCAATTTTCAAATTAACATACACAATAACCCCTTTGGCCAGGTGATTGTATATACTAATTCTTATTAATAAGGAACTTTTGAAGTTCTTTCAAACAATGCCCACAATTTCATTAGATAATATGAAGCACTTTACGACATGTGCTTCTCAAGATTACATTGCATTTACCAAACAATATTTTTTGCCACATAATAATAACCCCCTTTTTATAAATAAAATATATACTAATTTTTTTTTAATAATTCTTTGTTTGGCAAGGGAGCATAAACTGATAAAAAAAATTCACGGGAATGAACCAATCGGATGAAATTAGAAGGAACCAAAACCATTGACGATTGCGACAGATGTATATAGATGAATAAGTATATCCAGAGACTCGTCTCCTCTTCAGCACATGGGAGAACTATAACATTGAATAGCAAATCTTTGAGTTGTGACTTGAAACCACTCAATCATATAAAAGCGCTTCTGAGATGAAGCCCATCTCATCTACAGTGTTAGTAGAAGATCTAAAATTTTCACCAACATGGACTACCTACGAGTTTCTTGTTGGATTGAGTGAACCAACTGCAGAAATCTGCCGTGAAAATGAGAAAGAATATATATATATATATGCTGCAAAATGACAACTTGCCTCTATAACAAAATATTCCTGACAAACTTCTCCAACCGAAAATGAATTTTGCTTGAACATGAACAGGGAAAGTAGCTAAGGAAGCAGGAACTGATAGATACAGAGTGTCACACCCCGCATCCTAACGAGCACGCCAATATCGCCCTAGCGTCGTTCCGTGTTACGAACATACCCAGGATTGAATGACAAGCGATAAACAAGTAAATACAAATGCGCATGCGGAAGCGACATACATAACTCCATACCATAAATTAAAAACGAGATGACTTTAGGAGAATAGCATTGATACTCAACATAAAATAGATTCAGTTTTACACGATAAACATAATTGACATACATAATAGGGATTAGGGGAAATGTGGTCAGCCTAAACAAAAGGAATCATCAGGCTAGGTCAAGCGTCACTGTCCTAGGGGCTTCAAAAGTCAGGACTACTATAACACCTACTGGTCAGGCTCACTATCGTCAGAAAGGTTCTCGTCTGCCACTGGGTTGTACTCCACCCAATCACCCGGCTGTACTTCCCTTGGGACTTCTTCTTCTTCTACTTCTTCTTCTTCTTCTTGCTCGGATTCATAATACACTGGGATATCTCCCTCCTCGGGGTCGGACTCCCAATCCATGGCCTCGTCTTCGGCGTCCGTAATCTCTGGCTCAGGTCCTACTGCATCCAAAAGGTCATCATCGGCATCATAGGGCTCGACAACTTCACCATCGACAACAGGGTTCTGGGACTGCACCTCCGGAAAACCCACACCTGGCTCGGGATCGGTCTCCAGATCAGAAATCTCGGCGTTTGGAGGGTAAACGTTCATCGGATCCTGCTCGCCCACTACATCCCAAGGCACGTCTAAGGTCCTCAAAGGGCCGTGAGTGGTGTCGCCATCCCGTTAGAACCATGTTGCGTACATGTCCGGCCTCCAGTGATCTGTCCCAATGTCCACCCAAATAGTACTGCGCTTCCTAATATATGCCTTGCCCTCCCTTGCTGGATACTCAGTGACATACTCTTCGGCATACATGGGTACCCCAAAAAACTGGTGGCTTCATGGTCAAGGTTTAAGGTCTGAAAAGGTTGGTCCCACGACAGGGTGAGATAAATCTCAATAAGCTAATCCTAAACCTAAACCATGCACTTAGTACTTCTAGACACTTCCTAATACATGCAATGACCAATTAATTAAGAACAAGGCAAATGGCACATAATAATTCAATCAAGGCAAAGTCATAGTAAGATTCTCAATTCTAGACTAAACTTCGTACTTTGGCACTTAATCATTCATAGTATATAGGATAGTATTTATACTTGATACGATTGCACTTTCCATGGCTAGGCCCGCGTCATAACGCCTCAGACAGCCCTCGTAATAACGCCTCAGGCTTAATGAATCAAGGAACCCGCGTTAGTACACCTCAGGTTTCCAATGCCATGTATAAGACCTGCGTTAGTATGCCTCAGGTCAATCCCGTGATTATCGCCTCAAGATGTATATAAACCCCGCGTTAGTCGCATCAGGGTACTATATGCTCATAAGCTCATAATTCAATTAATTATAGCTATACACATGTAATTGAGCATTTCACCAATTCAAGGCATCATTCGACCATCACATTCCCAATCTCATGCCACGGAATCACATTATAAAGTTTACTCAAGGCGGCACCATTTTATTACTTCATGATCGAATATAATTAGATTGAATAAATTATCATTCATCATCAACACCATTCGGCCATGTCAAGGCAATAAAGTCATTCACTCAATAAAACCATTCAAGGTACCAATTTAACACATAAGGCCGAATCATATAGTTGTGGTATCATTCAATCCTTTAACCATACATTTTAGTTCACGGCTAGAGTAGAAATAAGGGCCATTAGGCCATTCCCGTGCAATGTATTATCAACCACCCTATGGCCGAATACATATGAACATAACCAAGTGTTCCATCATTCCAATCAAGCTTAAACAAGTTCTAGTCTTCTCAATGACACACATAGGCATTCGGTTCATCCATGAATACGCCCACTAGACCATCACAACCATGGTTTTCAACAATTCAAGTGTCATAAATCAATTTCCTCATTCGGTCCAATGAACTCAAATTTCGGATTTCCTAGAGTTCTAACTAAGACAGCCCACAAAATCACTCACAACCACATCTAACTCGGTCCTTCCGTCATCCAAGGTCCTAACAAAGGTTTAGAGTTAACTTACCAAGTCGAAGAGCCAAGGAAAATCCACAAGGAGCGACAAGAAGTCCACGGTTCAAATTGTCCAAAGGGGGCCGGTTCGGTTCCAACAAGAATATCACAAGTCAGCCATGGTTTTCCACTAAAATTTACACTAAACTTCCACCACTTAACCAAAAATCAAACCAAACTCTCAAAGTCACTTACCTTGCTCTAACCAAAGGGACTCTAACGAACAGCTCTTTAAGAACCTTCGATCAAGGCTGGTCGGCGGTGGAGTCGGTGTGAGCAAGAGAGAAAGAGAGAGCTTTGAAAGGAAGAAGGAAAAAAAATGAAAGTGAGAGTGAGGGAGAAATGAGGGTGGTCGGCCGAATAGAGAATAAGAGGGAGAATGAAGAGTATTCTTCAACCATTGAAAAATAAGGAAAAATGGAGGGAAAGATGAGTAGGGTGGTTGAAGGGGTTTATGATAATGAATAGTTCTCTAGAATGACTAGTTGGTGGGGAGTGGTTCATGGGGAAAGAGTCAAGTCAAGTGGTCGAGTTCATTCTTGTCACTCTTGTCAACTCACAAATTAATGGTCAAATGACCAAGCTACCCTTCAATTTTCGGCCAAGGATGGCGGATGGCAATTGTCCATTTTGCCCTTACTTAATTCTAAGAGAAAAGGCATTAACCTAAGGGTATAAAGGTAATTTTTAAACGTCGGTTTGAATTTCACTTTTCTAAATGCTAATGGGTGAATTCTAATCTTAATGGTTCCCGATGAGGCGACGTCCAATTTATTACCGTTGGAATCCTCGAATAACCGGCCTCCAATCTCAAAGTCCAATTTATGGCCAAATTCAGTCGTTTGTCATTCTGGCGTATCTTAGACTAACGGGCGGCTCTTAGGAGTTATGCGTATCGACCCGCGACTAATGTCCCGTTTAAGAGTTACTCATGCCACGGCGACTTTGGTTGTCATGTAATTGCGAGGTTTAATTGCTAGTCCCAAAAGTTGCGACCGTTAGGAATCGGTTTAGGTTAATTCGCAAATCATACTATGGTCATCCGAAATCACCCGTGGACCAATTGCATGACACTAGCAAATTGTTCTGAAATCACTCTTAGATCGACCTTTAGTGGTCCAAAATGTTCCCTCGGCAATCCTTATGGTCAAAGTACCGACTCGTGGTTGAGTTTTTTAGTCCACGTACTTAAATCCTAGTTAGCCTTTCTCTTTTGGTTAGTTGACTCAAGAGAGATCAATTCTGAGTGAGATTTATTGAAATAAATCAATAGGCATTCATTCATTCATAAGTTTGAGATAGGGTCAGAAATCAGAATGTCACACGGAGTTTTAGACTTTTGGAAATCCACTCAGAATCGTTACTCTTGAAGTCGCATTCACCCAGCGCCACCAATCCCTATTCACCACTCAGAAGATTCATCGTGATTTTCGGCAATGGACCGATCAGCAAGAGGAAAGCAATTTACGAAAACGGCAGTCCACGAAAAACCTCACTGAAAAACACACCGAATTGAAACGGCAGTACATGAACAGCTAATACCTTAAAAATTTTGGTTTCGAATAATTGAGGTTCTAATGAATTCAACCTTCTGTTTGAATATTCGAATCTAAGAGACACGCACAGAAAAGGATTTCATTAATTTTATGGATTCTACAATCATACATGACCATGTTTTGATACTACGTATGAAGCATTTCTTCAGATCCATATATGAATGTAAAACACCATAAGTTATGCGCAGCGGAATTAAAATGTAACTATTTGTGCCATTGCTTTTCTCGAAGAAAAATAGATCAACGATCTATTGGAATGCCGATCTTCCTCTCTATGATCTATTTCGATATAGTAGCTCTCAATGGGATAAAGCAACCGATAGGTGTAACCCTACCCTTTCATAGGCTAGGGAGGGGACCTAGCAAACCCTAATCATTAGTGTGTTGACTAGGCCCCTCCCATCATAGGCTTCAGTTAAACACAATTGCCTACACTTTGCTGCTCAACTAGGCCCGTTATTCATAGATGTCAAAACCCAATTCAATAAGATCACTAAAGGGTCAAACACACACACACACACACACACACACACACACACACACACACACACACACACACACACACACACACACACACACACATATATATATATATATATATATATATATTGGAATATCCATTAACCCGATTATTTGAAAATAGAAAATCAATTAATTAATGTAAGCCCATATTATAGGAAATTTCCAACAGGATCTTCAATCTTTATGATTTTCATGATCAATAAGATGAAACACACCTTTATTCTTTGCGATACTTCAAGAAGGATTAATGCATCTCCCTTAACCCTGTGTACTTTACGTTGTTTCTGATAGAGAGAGAGACAATTTACGTTATGTAAATAACGTCTGTTGGTTGGGTTATAGAGAAGACCACACTTCCTTTAAAAAAAGAAACGTTATTCAAGAAGTGCCTTCCATCAAAGCACAACAGATTCACACCTTTTCATTTATTTTTTGAGTAATCAATATAAAATAATTATAACATGAAATTATTATTAAGCCATTATTATAACATCATATGAGCCATATTTATTTTTACATTCTCCCATTTGGCCAATATGAGTTTGCTTTCATGGTTTAATAAATACCATAATGTGCACAACAACGTCATGCTATAATCCTTTTTTTAATTGGCTATCATATAATAATCACAATAAAATAAAGAATACTAATCGGAGTCATAGCGGTTGAGCGTCATTAACCGATACAGTCTCTTCTATGTAATACAACTATACCTCTCTATTCATCATGATTCATGAATACAAAATATATCACTGGTTCAACTATAATGTCTCTGTTAGAAGCTATCCTGTCAAGCATTCATCTACTTTCATCATATATACTAGGTAGAAAACATGACATATCAGAAACACACATAAATGAGTTCAGAGTGTCAAATACATAAACTAAATAGAGTCATAATACAATATCATTAGTGACGTCCAATAATGTCCATCATTTCAACATGTTCATTAAATATTTTTGGGTGGCAGTCCTTTTGTTAATAGATCTGCAATCATAAGATTGGTGCTAATTTGCTCAATTGACACTATCTGTTTCTAAACTTCTTCTTTGACGGACAAGTAATTGATTTCCATATGCTTAGCACCCAAAGAATACTTGTTGTTCTTAGAGAAGAAAACTGCTGCAGAATTACTATAGTAAATTTTCTGCGGCCTGGCAATACTATCGACAGTCATAAGCCCCGAAATAAATTTTCGCAGTCATAACCCATGAATAATGGCCTCAAAGCATGCCACAAACTCAAATTTCATAGTGGATGCAGCAGCGACTGATTGCTTCGTACTTTTCCATGAAATTGCACCTCCAGCCAAAAGGAACAAATAACCAAATGTTGATTTCCTTGTATCGGCGCATCTGGTTAAATCTGAATTTGAATATCTAATTACCTCAATATGATTTGATCTTTTATAAGTAAGCATGTGACTCTTTGTTCCTTGCAAGCATCTGAGAACTTTCTTTGGAGCTTTCCAATAATCAAATCCTGGATTACTATGCTACATGCCCAACATTCTGACGGAAAAACTGATGTCTGGTCTGGTGCAAGTCCGAGCATACATTAAACTCCCAACAACAAATACGTAAGGAATACTTTTCATTTCCTCTAGTTCCAATTCACTTTTCAGACATTGCATAAGGCTAAATTTGCCCCTTTTCTGAATTGGAACTATTCCTGCTGAACATTTATCCATATTGAATTTCACTAAAATTTTATTAATATAGACATTTTAAAATAACCTTAACAATCCTTGTGATTTATCACGGAATATTTATATTCCTATCACATATGTTTCCTCATTCATATTTTTCATTTCAAAATTTTTAGAGAGAAATTTCTTGGTTTCATGTAAAAAACTAAGATCATTAGCAGCAAACAAAATATCATCAACATACAGAACTGGAAAAATAAACTTGCTCCCAAAAGAGTTTATGGTATCATCGAACTTGAGATACCATTGTTGGGAAGCTTGTTTAAGTCCATGTATTGACTTCTTTAATTTACACACCATGTGTTGCTTTCCTTTAATCGAAAAGCCTTTAGGTTGATCCATATAAACCCCTTCCTCCAAATTTTCATTAAGAAAAGCAGTTTTCACATCCATTTGGTGTAACTCTAAATTGTGATGAGCTACCAAAGTTAAAATGATTATAAGTGAGTTTTTCTTAGAGACTGATGAAAAAGTCTTATTATAATCAATGACTTCTTTCTAAGTAAAACCTTTAACAACAAGTCTGGCCTTATATCGTTCAATATCACCTTTTGAGTCGCATTTAGTCTTAAAAACACATTTACACCCGATTTTTTTTACATCTTTTAGGCAATTCAACAATATCTCATATTTCATTCTGATCCATAGATTTTTACTCTTCTTTCATGGCATCAAGCTGCTTTGCCAAATCACTATATTCAATGGCCTGTGAAAATGAACCTAGATTATTACCAATTCATAAGCCAATTTCAGACTATTGTAGATAAACTACATAGTCATAAAAAATAGCCGACTTTCTATTCATTTGAAATCTTCTTAATGCTATTTCTGGTGGCTCAACTATTGCAGATTCATTGTTGACATGTTCATTATGGAGTGATGGATCATTCATTTGGTGTTCTTGATTATTGTTTGGATGCACAATAATATCAGGAGTAACAACCTGAGAAGTTTTAGATAAAGGAACCTCGCCGTTACTTTTTGAATGCAAGCATCACACATTCTTTCACTCTCGCTGATGTCGCCATTCTCAATGAACATAACGTTTTCAGATTCAAAAATTCTCGTATTATGATTAGGACAATAAAATCTATATCCCTTGGATTTTTCTGCATAACCAATAAAATAACCACTACTCATTCTAATATCCAATTTCTTTTTATGTGGATTGTAAATACGTACTTCTGCTGGACAACCCCAAATCTGTAGGTGTTGCAGACTAGGTTTCCTACCCGTCCACAGTTCAAAGGGAATCTTTTGAACTGCCTTACTAGGAACCCTATTTAATACATAGAAGTTTTTAATACATACATCAACATAAATAAGGGTAAAGATGAATAACTCATCATACTTCTAACCATTTTCATTAGTGTACGATTACGCTTTTCTGCTACACTATTTTGTTGTGGTGTACCTGGCATTGTGTATTGAGCACAAATATCATGTCTTTCAAGGAATTTAGCAAATGGACCTGGACATTGTCCTGATTCATCATACTTTTCATAATGTTCACCACATCTATCCGACCTTACTATTTTCATCTTTTTATTTAATTATCTCTCGATCTCTTTAATATACACCTCAAATGCATTCACAGATTGAGATTTATGATGCAATAGATAAACGTAACCATAATGTGAAAGATCATCAATAAATATGATAAAATAATTTTCTCCATCAAAAAATGGGACATCAAAAGGACCACATATATCAGTATGTATAATTTCAAGAAGCTCTTTGCTTCTTGTGGCGCCTTTCTTAGTGTGTTTTGTTTGTTTACCCTTAATACAATTACTACATACTCCAATATCAGTAAAATTTAAATTTGGAAGAATTTCATTCTTCATTAATTTTTGTATCCTTTCTTTAGATATGTGACCTAAACGTTTATGCCACAAGTAAGAAGAATTCTCATCAACTAAACTGGGTTTAATGCCAACTTATGATGCAAGGTCATTATAGTTTCAACAAATTTAAACTTGTAGAGACCATCACATAAGGTTCAAGTTCTAATAAAATTCTCATTCTTAAACAAATTGAAAGATCCACAACCAAACTTAAAACCTGCTACATCAAATTTTGGCAAATAAACTAAATTGTGGGAGAACGCAGGCACATAAAGGGTTCAAAACAAATCTAAATAATGTATAGTATCAAAGATTAAACGATAAGTGTAAATGCCTTCAATTGGAGCTTTGTTTCTATTCCCCGTGTACACATTCTCATTTGGCTTTAAAGCTTGGATCGTAAAGAATCCATGCATCGCATTGGAAACATGAGTGGTAGCACCCGAATCAATCCACCAAATATTATGAGAAACTTCAGTAAAGTTTGTTTCAAAACATACTAAAGCCTTCTTTTCGAATCAAGCTTTACGTTTTAGACAATCTTTCTTCAAGTGTCTACTTTTATTACAAAAATGACACTTAATAAAATTATGTTCCTTCTTGTGAATTTGAGAAGCCTTAGTCATTCAGGATGTGTAATCCTTTCTTCTTTCTCTTTCTACCTTTCCCATCTTTTCACTTGGAATTCTTTTCAGGCTCTTGGTAATTTAAGAGATGAATAGAACGAGCCTTTTGATTCTTTATCCTTGTTTCCTCTTGAATAAGCATACTGACCAATTCATTTACACTCCACTTATCTTTTATAGTGTTGTAATTCATCTGAAATGGCTCATATTGTTCATGAGACAAGGAATTCAGTATAAACTGAACTAAAAAGTACTCGTCCACTTTCATTCCCAAATTCTTTAACTTTGCGGCTAGATTTGTCATCTCAAGTACATGTTCATGCATGGTACATGAACCATCATATTTCATGGTGGTCAAAGTGCTCATTATTATACCAGCAAGTGACTTGTCAGTAGTTTGAGAACGTTCTTTCACAAATTTCATAAATTCCTTCACACTTTCAATTTTGGGACGAGTGATCTTCAAATTGTTCACTACTGTTATTTGCATGAACACTAAGCTTAGTCCGTTCGATCTTTCCCAAGCTTTATGGAAAAGACATTTCATCTTCGCTACTTTCATCAATAATAGCAGCTGGTATCTCAACTTGAAGTGCTAAATCAAGATCCTAGACACCTAAGTGAAATTGGACTTGCTCACTCCAATCAGAGAAATTCATTCCATTGAATAATGGAACAGAAGAAGCGTGCGAATAAAGAGGAACATGTACAGATACTGCAAGGATGCGAGCAAATACTCATACATTAACGCTTTGAGAATATCACATTATCAGATTCAAATTAAAACAACACATGTATATCATAGTTCTCATTTGAGAGATCCTATGATACACAAACATATTAACCATAATAATGCTAATAAATTTTATTTAGCAATTACGAATATATCTCATTAAATTTTATTTGTTATCTTTGAATATACAAATAAATCTAATACGACATTTGAATAACCAATTATTACGTTCATGAATTATAATAAATTAATTAACCTTTGAGTTAATCCCTAAGTTTTTATAATAAATGAACTTCAATATATCCACGATATCAATAAAGATATTTTAATATATCAATTTCAATCATAGCATCAAATAATCATGGATAATTGAACAAAATTTTATGAATTTTAAAAACTCAATAAACTTAAGATTCGGCCACTTTGGTTACTAACAAACCTTTAATTTCCCAAACTTTATTAAATTCATGTGTGTAAGGGCAAAAAGATAAATTCAACATTTAAAGGTAAAATAGTAAATTTATGCCCAGGGACAAAATCATAAATAACCCAAAAGCATAACGGGCAAAACTGTAATTATATATATATATATATATATATATTGCAAGAAGATAAAATAAGGAAAAAGAACGAAATAGGGGCAAAATTGGAATATCACTCGCGGAAAAAGACAAAACAATTTCCTTTGGTGCGTGCACACATCAAGAGCACGCTGACTTGCGCGTGGGGCTCCGTTGGCCAAGCGCGTGGATTCACGCGCATCTCCTTCTCCAACGCGAGTTCCTTCCTTTTTCTCGCCCCTGCCCATCCCCTCGCCGTTTCTGCCGCGATTTCCCACTCCATGGGTCTTCTCCGAAAGCTAATATTATACCGAATTGACACATGTATTTCAGATATTACGACAGTTCGAACAGAGAGATCCAAGGAATTTGCAAAAATGGCCAATAAATAGGCCGGAATCAAGCAAAGAACTTTGGACGCAAAAACCGTAAACCACGAAAATTCTCCCGCCTAATTCTCCTCCAGCGATCACATAATGCCAAAAAAAAAAAATTAGGGTTTTTGTTACCCATGGAGATGCGACCCTACTATACAAATTTCGGGTGATGGGTTGCCGTAATTTGATCGGAATCGGCGTTTCCTTTCCAAAATCCGAAAATTGCCCAATATTTCGAAACCTTCAAAAACCCCAAAAAATTCATCCATAAATAATTCACATGCCCCACAATTATATCTAAGCCACGAAGATTTATCGAGCCTCGATCCATAAGTACGGAAACTTCATATAGGCATGTCATCCAAAAATCATGAGATCGTAAACTATATGCTCTGATACCCAACTGTTAGTTATTGACTGACATAAACTTCATGCGAAAATTCATTCATAGACGGATCTTCAATCTTCATGATTTTCACGATCAATAGGATGAAGACATACATTTATCCATTGCGATACAAAAAAGATGAGGACTTAATTTCTCTCCCTTAACCCTCTGGACTTTACGTTGTTTCTGATGGAGAGATACAATTTATGTTATGTAAATAATGTCTGCTCATTGGATTGAAGAGATAACCAAACTTCATTTGAAAAAGAAACATTATTCGAGATGCCTCTTTAACAAGTGCCTTCCATCAAAGAACGTCCGATTTTATTTGTTTTTTGGTCGAATCACATCAGATTCACACCTTTTTCAATTATATCTTTTCGTAACAAATATAAAATAATTATAACGTGAAATAATTATCAAACCATTATTATAACATCATAGGGACCACATTTAATTTACACCCTGATCATAAAAGATGGAACTTACAGAGAATCTCTACGTTGCGCGGAGTCTCGGCATTGCAATTTGCTGCAAACACTAGTTCGCAAAAGAAAAGTGCAGCCAATTTCGCCTGTCTTACTATCCTTGCCTCCTTCCATTTTGCTTCACTCAAATTGCGGAAGACGAGTAAATCATGAAGGCATTGTTTTTGTTGTACTGTTGTTATTTGTTCGAAAAACAATACAAAATAGTATCTTTTTTTTGTCTCCCATGTAGGATAGAAATGAGAGAGAAAATCTTTCTATTAGTTAGAATACTACTATAGTCTTTTAAATAAAGAGAAGTAAGCAAGTGGGCTAGACCCCATCGCACCCATGTGATTTATTAAATTTATTTTAGAATCTATTATGTTAAAGAGTTGCAATCTTTCAAACAAGACAATTTTCGGACAATGAAGAGTTGCGAATAAACAATTTTTGGACAACGAAGAGTTGTGTCTGCATGAATTAACCGTTCTTTAGACGTGAAGTGGTGTGTCCGAAACTGTAACTCTTTACACACGAATAGTTGTGATTAAATAATACCTTTTGGGACATGAAAAGTTATGTTCTTTGATGTTTTATATATTGAATGACTTTGTTCGTTTTTAGATACAACTTCTAATCTTCAGTTTTCGTTTTTTTCTCAAAAAGGCACACGATCACTGTTTCCAATTGTTTCCCTTGAGAGATCCGGGAGAAATAGCAGATATATCATAATTGCTATCTGCTATTCTCATTGAGACTTTGTTGTATCTTGCATGATATTTACAGAAACCATTAACAACGTTTTGGGGGAATTAAATCCTCAAAGAGAGTGTTTTTCACGCCTCAAAGTCCGATTCTGTTATTCATCCCATTATACCATATATTTCCAACAAAGACACGAGCTGTGATGTGACCGGCCAGATAGGTCTTAAAGGTGGCCACAGTCGAACTGAGTGTGACCTGCCGGATCCCTGAAGAAGACGGCCATAAACACAATGCAAAAGAGCTTGACAACCATGGACGAGGTTTCGAACATCTTGTTCTGAAGATAAGATTGTGTGGATAGTTTGATTAGCCTCAATCTTCTTTCCTTCCCGTATTGGTTGAGCGCCTCCTCGTATTTCTCCATTGTGCACTTTTCAGATATCGTGTTTCTGTCGGATTCCGAAATTTTCTGTGCCAAACATCTTGCAATGACTACCGCATCTTCTAGACTAGCCGAGCCGCCTTGGCCTATGAATGGACTCATAGCGTGCAATGCATCGCCTGCTACCGTTACAGTTCCTTTTCTGAAGCTTCCTATCATTAAATCCCAAGGGGCACGGTATCTGAATCTCAAGCAAGATAACGAACTTTGGTCGCTGTTCTTTATCATCTCTTTCATCTCTTCTGGGAAATCCTTGATTGTTTTGAGGCTCGACATTTTAATCAGCTCTTGGCTATTTGATATCTCCGAATCTGCAGGATGCAGATGACAGTAACTCAAGCAAGCATACGGTCCTAGAAAGATTGACTATTGTTTTCAGCATTCTAGGTGAGTTCCTGGTCTGTTAATTACTGCTTATTTACCTCAGTTATTTTGCCTTTTCTTTCCTCGTTTGTCAAATTCAGATTTTGCTAGCGAAAATGAGCAAGATTGCGGACATAGAAAGACTGTACCTATAGATTTCCAAAGGCGAGTTACGAACCAATAGACCAATGTGTCGTTGACGGGTACTCTTCCAAGCAAAACTTGCTCTCTTCTTGCAAGTATAAGGAGGTTTTCGAATTCATGACCTACTGGGTAGCTCGTGAAACCTCGAATCGCAGATGTAGCGGAAAACTTTGTTGGGTTCATGGGAAGATATTTCAAAACGGCGGAATTTGCCCCGTCACATCCTATCAGAACCTGTCAAATAAGGGGGAGAAAGGGAAACTCTCAAGACCTAGGAAAAAAGAATGGAACTCTTGGTTTTCTTGAATTAACAGAGGAACCAAATCTATAAAAGAAACTTGTTAACATGTACAAATTATTGACCTCAGTTTACGTACATATTATCTTAGGAGTTATCATGTGCAGATCAAGCATATGTCCAAATTCAGTTCGCATCAGGATTTCAGTTTGGGGAGATTATCCACTTCATGTGAAGCATTGCCGTCGCCAATTGTATAGCATGTGATGAAAAACAAGATACGTATGGTACCTTGGCCTTTATGACAATCCCGTTGTGAAGTTCTAGAACTGCATAAGAAGTCACCGGGTCCAATTTCACTGAGATCACCTGGCATCCGAAGCGAACTGTGCCTTGAGGCAGATCCTTGGCCAAAGCTTCAACAAGATCACTCCGTTTTATGCATCGTGCTTCCCCCTTGCTGCAAAACGCGCCTAAAAATATCAACACTATCGGTTGCTTCAAGTTTCACCGAGAGTTTGCAAAGGGTTTATTCCGGACCTTAGTGGCGATTTTACCAGCTTTGTTCCTTGATCAAGCTTCATGTTTCCGAACCTGTCATTGGTAACTATTATAAAAAGTGGCCGTGACAAAAATGACTACGCCCGTGACCATGTTACTGCCTTCCTTCTAATGGGGCAAGAGCAGGGGAGGCGAAATTCATCAAGAAATAAATATTTCAAATATGAAGGAAGAATGATTTGTCAACGGAAGTTTGTCAAAATAGAACATCGACTGCTGAAAAATATTAGGCCAAAATCAACTTCATTCCATAGTTTTGGCCATCGTGATCAAGCCGAAGATGAATAGAAGAAGAGCTCACGGGGAGACAATGATCTGTGACCAACCAGAGTATCTCTCCATTTTCTTCTCATTTGATCAAGCATGACATAACAAGTTCAGAGTAGTTTGCATATTGATCAAGCATAACAAAAACATTGGTTCATCTAAAGGAAACATGTCATATTCCAATAGAATCCACTTCCTAGACTAATCTGACTCATTAAAATAATTATGCCATCGTGAGAGAGAGAGAGAGAGAGAGAGAGAACCCATCAATATGGACAGAGTCTTTTCGGAGCACTGATCCTATTCCAAGATGATCCAAGGCATGCCATCCATTGGCTCGAATGGTCATAGCCGCTCCGGTTGCCCGCAAACACTCCGATCTCTCTAAGACCAAACTGCTAATGCCCTTCCTGTAAAACCATCCTCAGAAGAATGCCATCTCATAAACTACCCTGGTGTCACTGGTCCAAATGATCTCAAAGCTTTTCACATGAACTTAAAACTCTGGAAAAGCGCAGAAAAAACTGACCTGTGTAGCGCAAGAGCGGTGGCAAGGCCACAAATGCCCCCACCAACAATCACAATGTCTCTCTCTTCAGCTCCATTCATCTTTTCTATGACTTGGAGAGAAAACTTTGACTAGCTTTCAAGAAACACCAGCCAAGGTCTACCTGTAATGCAATAATTGGCGACTCCATGCGACACACTGTGATCTAAACACATGGTAAAAAAGTTGCATGAATTCTTCACTTGTTAAAGACGCTTACTTGTTGAATAATAGACTTGGTGCTACTTTGCTAGTCAAGCCAAATGGGACCAAGTGCTTTGGCTCCAAACATTCAGACCCTTTGTTGGATTCCCCGGTCATTGAAGTTATGGCTGCTTTTATAATGGTCTGTGACGTGTTCAGAGGCTTTCTCTCATCCTTCCGATCATCGCCGATAATTGTTTTCGTCTGCTCTCTTGAAATCAACGGGAGCATTGATTTGCTGCTCGATTCAGCATGAGAAAATTGACCAGGAATTTTGTGCCCACCTGTCTTAAGCTTTCATGGTTGATGAGTCCATGATGATTGTTGACAAGTTAATCGCCATTAGCCAACACATTACTCTTCCTAGGTTGATCTCTCTCTTTCTGATATTTGCGTACCATATCAAATAACTCTTTCCAGGTCTCATAAAAAACTTCGGTAACTTGAGATCCGTCTTGACTTGGCATCTCATTTGAAACTTTCTGATTATCGAAAAGCGAAGTCATTATCGCACATTAATAGCTAGACTAATCCGCATGTCTTCTTGTCCCTTTTAGCTCTGATGGGAACAGATCAAAATTTCTCGAGTCAGCAGTCGTCGCCCCCGTTTCTTCAAGATCCTTTGGCAGTGCTTATTTTCACCTTGACTAGTAATCTCATGGATTTGGAATATCGTCTTCGTCTGTCAATTCAACACCTTTGAAAGGGTGGGACTGGGATGGCTTGTCAAAAGGAAAAATTCCTAACAAAGGGTGGCATGACTTCATCCATTCGTTCATCGCCTTTCTTATTTTACACGAATCCGGTGCATACAGTCCGAGTCCAAATCACGTGGGAACCAGTTTTCGTCGGGAAAAATTCCCTTTTTTCCCTCTCTATTAAGTGCCTTTCTTCATCACAGAGATGAGATCTGTCAATTATTCCTCATGCATTAGCATCCCATTTGATTTGCTTACCAAAATGAATACCAGCTTTCATTTTTCTATTCCCGGCTTTATCTTTCGGTATTCAATCTCTATCTTGTAATCACTGCGGAAAAATCAGGGGACGGACCAGTTGGCAGTCTTGCCAGGCATAGCAAGAATTATCACCAGCAGGCAGAAATGTCAAGATTTGCAACTTCTTTCTGTGCTTTAAGGTAGAAAGTTTTGTCACGCGATTGTTCCTAAGTCTTGACTTTTGTTTTGTTTGGTCCAGAATGGTTGTTTTGTTACTGGAATCAGATCATGCCGTCGAAAAGATTTGCAGTTTATGTTTTCTCCATCCCAGTAAACTACAGCAAAAATGTCCGCAAAAATTATTCTTACACCTAACTGCTTGAGTTTTAGAGAAAAAAGTTGGACGATCCATGCTTGTCTCTTACCACCGTTACGTCTAGTCTCGGTGCATTCCTTCTCGTTTTTGGGGTAAGCAAATAATTTTCGTCTACCTTGGCCAGTTCAAGCCCTTATTTTAATAATATTCAGTATAAGTACTCTTTTGAGAAAAGGGTTAATGCCACAAAAATCCTCAAATTTATACACCTATAACAAATTTGCCCCAACCTATATTGTAAATAATGAAAAACATCAAACTAGTACACTCATGATAAATTTACCTCATACTATTTTTTTTACCACCGAAAATCCTTAACTGGTACATATATGACAAATTTAACCTAAACTAACTTTTGTAATCACGAAAATCCTCAAATCGGTACACCCACCTGTGACAAATTTACCATCCGTTAAAATGGTTAATACCACGAAAGCCCCAAATTGATACACTTGTGACAAACAGAAGATAATAATCTCAAACTGATACAGCTGTCGACTATAATGTGTCTTCCAACTCAACATAGCGAAACCTAATGGAGGGTATATTCATCACAATTGTATGAGTTTTTGAGTAAATTTATCATAATTGTACTAGTTTTGAGTTTTTTGTGGTAAAAAAAAATAATTTGGAATAAATTTGTCGCATGTGCACCAGTTTGGGGTTTTTCTTGATATTAACCATTTGCGAAAATGAGAGCATTTCAGTCTGACCACTTTTTTTCTTTTTGTTGAGAAAAATGAGGATACTTCAGGCCTTTATTTAAATTTTTTTCTTATAAAAATCACTTCACACATCATTAAGAGTAATTAGCAGGAGCTTATATTCAAAAAATAAAATAGGAACTAACTTCGAAAAAGATATCCTTAATAGATAAGTCAAAGCCTTAACGTAACGAAGCACAACGACAGGTCGGATAGATGAAGGTAACATGTATGCACAATGCACATTATCAAATTATATGAATGAATTACTACGTCCCTGAAAAGACTTGACATAATTAAAAAATTCAGTGGTAAACTTATTTTACAGCTAATATCAGAAGCCAACTCTTTATACCATTCTGTTTCTTTAGCACATTTGAGAACAAAATAAAATAACAAAAAGATTTTGTTATTAATATCAAGAACAAACCCAAAATGATACATTGATGACAAATTTATGATAAACTAATTTTTTATCACCAAAAAATCCAAATTGTACACCTATAACAAATTTATCATCCATTAATTTTCATTATGTTTTGCCGTCAAATTGCCGATGTGAATGACATGTAGGAGTTTACACATATACCAGTTTGAGATTTTTACCATCTACTTATCACATAGGTATCAATTTGGGTTTTTTTTTTTTGTAGTATTGGCCAAATTTAATAGAAACTAATAGAGGGTAAATTTGTTACAAATGTACAATTTGGAGTTTTTGATGGTCAAAAAATTAGTTAGGCGTAAATTTATAACATGTATACCAATTTGAGATTTTTATGGGTTAAAAAATTAGTTTGGGGTAAATGTGCAACAAGTGTACCAATTTGGAGACATGGCCGCGGGCCGAGAACAGTCGATTTCGGTTCATGAACCGGCGGTTCCAACCGACGGTTCCGGTTTGTGGCCATGGGGGAACCGGAACCGAGCCCTTAAGGGGCGGTTCTGGTTTCGATTTTGAATTGGCAGTTTCGGGCTAATTTCGGGCCCGGTTTCAGTTCAAAATCGAAAATACCGATTTCGGTTTTGGCTTTTTAATTTAAAAATTAAATTGTAATCAATTTTGTAATAAAATTGTAATAAAATTATCAAATAATGAATTATGAAATAAAAGAAAATAATGAATTAAGAAATAATGAAATAATGAATTATCAATACAAATTGTCATCAAATTTGGGGAGAAAAAAGAGAGGGGATGAGACTTGAACTTAATGAATTATCATTTAGCTCTTATATATTTTCTTGGAGATCGAAGAATCATATCTCAGGTAGTTTTTTTACCTTTGATAACCCCATATTTAACTTATCATCAGTCGTCACTACTCATTCCGATACCAGTACTAGTGGTGATGGTATCTTCGTCATTGAAGCCTATCTCTTGTTGTCTATATTGAGCATTTGTCCACACAAGCTTGAGCCTCCACCAAATTCGGAACTAATCTTGAACGTCGTTCGTCCAAAATATTACCTTCAGTGCTAAATATTTGTTCTATCGTAACTGTCGAACAAGGGGTTGCTAAAATTTGTTTCGCAATGAGAGCATGAATTAGGTATTGGGCTGAATGCCTTTTCCATCAATCAAATATTGTGAAATATGTGCTGCCTTCGGATTCATCAAACTCAAAGGAGACGATTAGATAACTCTCTATTTTATAAATATTTCTTATTATTCCCTTTTGCTTTTTTTTGCTAATGCAACAGAAGTTGGTACCCTCTATAATTTTACTTATGTTCCCACTTTGTATGTCACTAGGTTTAGAAGATCCACTATCACCTAGATTATATTTACTACAAAATTCATTATATAATTTTATTATCGGGTTTTTAATCATTGTTTGTATAGTTCTAATATTTACCTTATCAATTAAATGAAAACATTCATAATACGTATTCAAATAATCACCTAAACCATCTAATTTGTAACGTGAATAAAAAACACAAGCAACTAAATAAATAATAGGAATTTCACTATAATAATATTTCCATTTTGTTCGCATTGCTAAAATAGTATCACGTAATTTATCATCATTTTCATTTTCTTCAAAAACTCAAACAATATTAATACACTCTATTAAAAATAAATGCGTAGCGTGATAATAAACACCGAACAAAATATAAGTTGCATCATTAAAAACTGTTAAAATATCTAAAAACAGTTTGCAAATGTTCCACTCTTGTGGGTATAAATTAATTTGAGTCATATTATCCGAAACAAAAGCACATAATAAATCTTTATATACAAAATATTTATTAAACAACTTGTAAATAGAATTTCAACGATTTGGAACAACTCTTGAAAATCTTTTTGGTCTTTTTCCATTAATTTTACAAAATTTTAACCATTCTTTCATTTTTTGGGAATGTTTCCATAAAAATTAAATTGCTACTTTTATTGGGTTGAGAAAAATATCAAGAGTTTTAAACCAACTTGTATACATAAATTTAAAACATGACACACATCTAACGTGAAAAAATTATCCATAAAAACGGGTTTACAAATCTTTTCTAAATCAACAATTGAAGCGGTATTTGCCGCGGCATTATCAAAACCAATTGAATTTTTTTTTATTAAGCAAATGATATTATTCTAAAATTTACCTAATTAATCTATAAATATTATTTTCCGTATGTCTATCATCAAAAACTCTAAATGCAATAACTCTTTTTTTAATATTTCAATCATCATTTATCTAATGACATGTTGTATCCATATAAAAATGAATTTGCCAGTGATCACTCTAAATATCTCTATCTATATGCACATGTCTATTAAAATTCATAAAAGAGTTTTGTAAATCTTTTTTTCCTTTTTATAAAGATTTTTAACTATGCGTTTAAGTGTATTTCTAGGAACACGTTTTGCTCGTATAACACAAGCATTTTGTACAAATTGATTAAAACTAAATCTTTCACCAAAACTAAATGATAAATGTACCACGAAAAAAAATTTATCTAATTCTTTTTTATAAGTTTTTTCATTATAACGAAATAAATGAGAAATGTTAGGATTGACGTAGCCGAAAATTTGTCGTTGCTTGTTGTCAATTCCTGCTTGGGTTGGATATTTTGCCTTAAGATGCCATTTAAATATTTCATAACCGGCTCCACCTGTATATTTATATATTACCCCACAATGTCTACAAATTACATCATACTTTTTTGGACCTAAATCAAATCTTTCCATCTTCGCGAAGTGGTCTCATAAGTCGGATGTAAAATCCTGCTCCAGCTCCTTTGTTGTTGACATTTTTTCGATACCGATAGGAGGATGAAGACTTTCTTGCATTTGGACGTGCTCCACATTGGGAATAATGTTGATTTCATCATCAACATCGATTCCCCAATCTGCATAATCACGAGGAGCAAGAGGATAATCGGATTCACCCATCTTATTCTTGTCTTTGTCACCAGTTCTACTTTCACTTATCATTTTTTAAGAGAATTGAGCGGAAAGTGAATTGAGATAATTGAGTGGATTGAGAAAATTTGAAAGAAATTGTGAGGAAAAAATGAGAGATGAAAGGGGTATTTATAATGGCTAGAATTAGAAACTTAGAAATTAGAAATAATTAAAAAGGAAATGGGGGTGGGGGGGGGGGGGGGGGGGGGGGGAGTGACCATTGCCAATGGCAATAGAAGCAACGGCTCTTTCCCCTTTTTAACTTTTTTTTTGTCCTTGTTCAACCTTGGGAGGAACCTCAACCATGCCTGTATGTCACGGGTCGATTTCGATTTCGAACCGCAGGCCCAATCAATGGGCCGGTTTCAAGTTTGACCTGGGTCGGTTCCGGATTGGTTTCAAACCCAAATCGGCCCGTGACCATGCTTACCGATTTGAGATTTTTTGTGGTATTAACCATTTTATTTTTTGCTCTTACATATCTACATCAATGAAAATAATACATTTCCATTCTGCATAATCAAATGAAATTTTTAGTGCATATATATTATAAATCGCCATGGATTTATCGATATTTTGAAATAATATTTTCTATGGATAACTGTTGTTCCAAGTTCATTTTACAATTCAAAGTCTATAATCCAATAAAAATATTTTTAATTATATTGAGATTTTAGAAGATATCCTACAATTTTCACCCTCACTTAACAAAATTTGAAATTTCATTTGCAGAAAACATGCTGCTCTCCTCAAATTTAAATGTGTTAAATGCGCTAAAGTCTCTTTTACTGCTTACAAAAATTTTAAACTTTTATCTTCGGAAAAAGAAAGGCTCCTCTCATTAAATGAAGGGACAAATGCATTGAAATTTCTAAAATTTATCACCAAAGTGTAATTGAGTTATAAACTTACAAAAAAATATAATTAAATCTTAAAATTTGTCAAATTGGTGCAATAAAATCTTTTCATTAACTATGTCAATTTTTAGACTTATAAAAAATACTGACATATTTTTTTAATATTTTATCTCTCCTAATGAAGATAATGTGGCCTAAAAATAATAAACATAAGGCTAAGCCTAAATTATAATTTTTTAATCAAAATATAATAAAATAAAATTATAACATTTAAAAAAGATATTTAAAAAATACACAAAAAAAGTCAAAGGCACTGGCAGGCCCTTGCCACCACCGCCCTTGGTGCCGGGGACTAGGCGAGGGTTGACAAACCTTGCCGATTGTAGGCGAGGGCTGCGGCCCATCACTCGGAATTGGGCGAGGTCAGTAGGGGTCGTCGGCCTTGGCCGAGCCCGAGCCCTCGTGTGCCCTTTTTGGCGATGGGGGTAGCGACGGCATAGCGACGGCAAGGGCCTCCAGCTGCCTTGGCCTCCCCCCCCCCCCCCCCCCCCCCTTTGTGCTTTTATAAAACTTTTGAAATTTTTAATTTCATTTAATTGACATTTTGGCTCAAAAATGATAATTTAAGCCAAAATAACGTCATTCTAGCCTTATGGTTATTTTTTAGCCACGCCATCACCACGTATGAGAGAAAAATATTTAAAAAGCTACGTCAACATTTTCTGTTAGTCTAAAATGGCGGAATTAATGATTCAATTGCATCAATTTAACATGTTTTATGACTTGATTGCATTTTTTTTTATAAGTTTTAGGACTCAATTACTCATTCATGACAAATTTTAAGACTTTCAGTGCACTTATGCCTTAAATTAAAAGCTTTAAGATTCGATCTGCTTCTATGATTCAATCTAACGAATAATTGAAGTGATCTAGCGGTCAAATGGTGTTTAAAAAGATACAAACTCTCGACAAACTTTTAACATGATAATCGGTTGGATTGTTTTACAGTTCAAACATCCCTATTTAGCTAAACCAAATTAGTCATATTGTGTATGCTTTCTTAGATAATGTCAAGTGGTCTTTGGTTAGTTGAATCAAAATGCGCTCCGATTTCATATCCTCATGGGATCTACTCCTCAACTTTATAACTTCTTATGTGTTTTTTTCTTCAATATAAGGTGTTAAACGGTTTAAATAAAATCGGCTAGATAAAATTGGCAATTCAAAATATTAACTCGAGAATCGAATCAGCAATGGCGGATTTCAATGTTTTACACCAAATACTGGATTAATTTGAGAATCGGCATCCGACCAAAAAAAAAAAAAAAAATTTGAGAATCGGCCGATTCAGCCCGATTCTGGATCGATTTTCATCTCTTGACATTATCGATGATGAGGATTATTAGATTCAGTACTGGTACAAAAGACATCATACATATTAATTATTAGATAGATGACACGTGTATTTAAATAAATTATCAATTAAAAAAAATGAAAAATTATATTTTGAATCGTTACAGAACTAATAAAATTCCTAATATTTATGAAAATAGTTCAATATAATATAATATGGACCTTATATGTGAAGTAGGTCCCACCTTCGCCCCATCTTTGGCGCCCCCTCCTGCGAGCCAGGAGTCGCAAAATCCATGGTCCAACCATCGGAGGACTCGACCCCCTCTCTCTCTTCCCCCAGAGCTTCTGAGCAGAGTGACCCTTGGATTCTGGTATTGTTTCTGGTCTTTTCCTCATTACAGTTTTCTCCGACATTACAAGAAGCCATGGGTTTCTCTTGGATTAACACTAGATTTCGTGCTGTTTTGTTTGACGCTGAAGAGTTAAAGCAAACCCAGATCGATGCTTATACATTTTTAGATGTTCAGAGTTGTTCTTTAGGTCAGTGACGTCACTGGTTAAGTTCGCTTCAGGAACTCGATACTTGAGACCCAATTGTTGGAAAAGGAGGACGACCCTTGTTTAGATTTGGCCTATAGCAGCTAGGGTGTTTGTATCGAAATATGAGGAAAAGCTAAGAGAGATTCAAAGGTCTCTTCTTGAGATGATAATATTTTCGCCTAAGAAAATGGAAGCAATGCTGGTTTAAAAAAAAAAATGAAGTTGATGCTCTGTGTAATTACCTTTGGAGGACATGTTCTTGCTACTGCGTGTAGGATTTAACTGGGATTCACCATAAAGTAGTTGTTGGATCAATTTTTTTTATTTTTTAGTATTGCGATTCTTCTTTGTATCCTGTGATTTTTTTTTTCCTTTGTTTCCTGTGATGGCTTTCTTTTAAATGGCTGTTTTTTTTTTCTATCTCTAAATGTAGGGATGGTTGGGAATTCCTTGGCTTCACCTCTGCTCTACCTTAAACCTGTAAGTTAAATCTTTGTTCCTTGTCTGTATCGAATTTCGGGCATATGGACGAAAATCAAAATGCCTTTCCTTTTCTTTGGCATTGGGAAGCACATGTGTGTGCTTCAAGATTAACCGCCTTCTGTGAATTAACTTTTACTATACAAGCTGCGAGGAGGTCTTTCATTGGTTTGTAACCACCAGAAAGTGATATGAAGAAATGTATTACTTTCATGAATTTCCCCAAAATACAAAACCACTATTTTATTCACCTGATCGGCTAACGAATTCTTTCGAACATACATTGCTGAGGATATACCTGAATTTTTCTGAGTTTCTTGTGAAATCTTATATATATGGCCCTTTTACTTGTGGATGAGTTACACCTTGCAGTTTTGTGAATGGAACGCTTCTCTTACAAAAAATTGGACATGTACAAGGGGTTGATTGATATCCAGTTATCAGTCTCTCCAAGCTCCAATGTCCTGCCGTTAGATTCACGGCTTCTTCATTTAATATGCTGATTAATTTGTATCTTGTGACTTGATTATTGCGATTCACTTTATTCTGAAAGTGAAAACAAGAGTGAGGGTGACCAGATTTAGAGATTATCACGGGTGTTGAAGTTGTTGTTTCACATCGCCTGACAACGAGTCTATATATATGCTCTTTATATTCATGTGGTCTCTCTCCACCTAACAGCTTAAGCTTTTGAGTTGGACTTCCTGTCATGAAATCAGAGCCAGTGTTGTCCACGCATTAGTCTAATTCCACGTGCCGCTCATAATCCGGCTTGCACGTGAGAGGGGGGTGTCGAAGTCGTTGTTATCTCACATCGCCTGACGTCTTTATATTCATGTGGTCTCCCTCCACCTAACAGCTTAAGCTTTTGGGTTGGACTTTCTTGGGGCTCACCTAGGTTGTAGATTCCTGGGTACATATAAAGTTATTCTACGTTGCTACTTAGGTCGTTCCCTGCAAGAATGGATACTAAGGAAGGGTCGGTCTTCTTCTCCTCCCCATCCTTAATCGCATCCTGTTTTCCTGCCTACTGCCTTGTTCCCTTCTTCAGGCATACCTTACACCTACAATTCACTTAACTCCCGTCCCACTTGATGTATACGGTCTTTCAGAACACCTAAAGAAAAAAACAAAACATTCAAAAATTTATGGGTTGAAGAACCTGTGAAGAGAGATGAGAGAAGCAGGTTCGCAGGGTAAGTCTCCTAGATATGTGGCTTAGTATTCTTGACCCGTCCGCACTAAATAAAAGCCACCCTAACATCTCCCCCCTCTCTTCCAACTCGAGAGATGGAACAAATGCAGGAAAATTATTTTAGTGATGTTTGGTTGCTTTTTACGGCTTATTGCTTTTCAACAGCCTACCTGGCTGTAAAAGGTACATGCAGAAGAACTAGGAAAACATCCTTATTGGACATGTAGATGCTCTAATGAGAAGGTGGTATTATAGGATGAAGACACAAGTTAAAGGTTAAAGGAAGATCTAAAAAGACACGAATGAATAAATATTGAAATATGTGAGTGTATTGATCATACATCAGGCTTGACCCATAATATGGCACAATGGCAAGAAAAGATATATGGCCGATCTCAGGACAGGATAGGATAAGGCTATGCCATTGTTGTCCTCATCCCATTAGCAGAGTAGCTTACGAAATAATACTTCCCATGTATTTAAGATTGAACTTTTGCAATTATATGACCTCAAAGTACCTTGATGATGTCTACTTTGCTAGCAAATTAAGCTTTGTTGATTTGAGCTTATTAAGAAACGACATTCCTGCGCATGGGCATGATTTAAGAGTTGGATTGGCAATTGGAGAAGGTAGTGAAATCCAAGATATCACTCAAACTTCTAGTAACAGTTGCGGTATCGTGTGCTGGAGGAACTATAAAACTTAAGTGAAACAAAGAAATTCCATGCATGCACAACCTGTTCAACCTGTCGTGACCCTTATTTTCCAAACTGGTGAATTGATCTTTTTTCACCATTGAATCTTTGTGGGCTAAGTCGAGCACTCTCACTATTCTATGGAACCTCTTTGATAGTAATTAATACCTGCAAATTACACTCCTAGAGATCCATAACTTTTTGTCCTTGCTGGCTAACCTTTGTTGGCAATTACGTCAAGTTACAGAGCAGGTGGGTTTTGTTTGTGCTTGCTGTCTAGACTGTGGTTATAAATTAGGCCAAGTACATTGCGGGTGGGTTTTGTTTAAACTATTATCTGCATTTGACGGCGCTTTCCTATGTTAGTTGAACACTCGGTATACTTAAGTGTTTGTTTCTGTTACTATTCTGTAACATATGGTAAATATGATAACTATGTCTGTATTATCAATGAGTGAAAAGCTTGTCATAGGCATGTGTTCCAGAAGAGCTTCTGCGACACATGGTAAATATGTTATCAGCAGCACTGCAGCAGTGCAGCAGTGCAGCTAGTGCACATTGCATTGTTATTCTTGAGAAATTCTTAAAACAGGTTCATTCTGTTGTTGGGGTCTTACGACTTTGCAGTCATATAACATATATCAGGTAAAGAACACATCTTTCGAATTGTGCATGATGAATTTTTTCTCATCCTAACTGAGAAATTGAGAACTAAGATATCAGATTGTCTAGTCTTGGTTACCGGAATACTTTGTATAGTTTGAAACTGGCTACTCTGGATCATCCTAATGACTATCTACCGAAGGTCAGATAATTAAATTCAAAATATTGTGGACTATTACATACATAACTAAGCTTCTCTCATTTCCCTGATTTAGGGAGAAACAACGAACATTTGGGATCATCTTGGTTTTTAGGAGGACTTCACATACTTAGAACCTGAATGGAATATCAGAATTCACATCCCAAAGTCTTGGAGCGAAACTTCTTAAGGATATTGCGAGTGTACTTGAAATCTCATTGTCATGTTTGAATTTACTATCTGAAGTGTGTCGAGACATCTGACTCTCGGATGCATCTCTTTAGGGGCAATAGGAAACTTGGGGCAGGTGGGATCAATTGTTTGAGGAGCGAAAGGCATAAGGATTTGATGTCACTTCTTTGAGCACAACGAGAGCCGTGATGTTGTATATATGGCTCACAGACATAATTTGCTTCCCGCTTCTGCAGTTTAATTTCCTTGGCTGACATCTTTTGTGCTTGACATTGGCTTTGTTCATTGCTACCTCTCAAATGAACTTGGACAGCATTAATAGCAGAGTTATCTATGACAAGTCAATGTAATTCATACTTCAGATCTTGGACTTTCCTTTTCTTTTGAAATATTCAGTAATCACATCAAACTATGTGAATTCTGTTGCAGAGTGATACTGTGACTGTTGCACTTGCTAGTGCTGCTCCAAGCACATCTTTCTCCAATTTGGCCACATCTAAAGTGACCAGCGTAGCTTGGCCACCAAGTCTCTCTGCTAAGAAATGGGTAGTACGTGCAAGTGCTGTAACTGTCGATTTAAGCGAAGAAGAGAAGAAGACATGGGAAAGATGTAGAGATGCTCTTTCTCTGTTCAATTTCAGCAACGAGGAGGAGGACAAGATACTTGCTAAAGCATTTGGCCAAATTCATTCCCCTTACTGGGGTGAAGAACGTAAAAAGGAAGTCCCTACCTACGAAGCTCTAAGTGAAACTTTAGATTATTTGAGGAGTTTAACCCTCTCGGACGAAGATCTTTGCAAGCTGCTCAAGAAGTTCCCTGAGGTTCTTGGATGCGAACTTGAAGACGAAGTGAAGAACAATGTCAAAGTCCTGGAAAAGGATTGGGGGATAAAGGGCAAGTCTCTACGCAATCTTCTGCTCCGAAATCCAAAAGTCTTGGGTTATAACATTGATTGCAAGGGAGACTGTATGGCACAGTGCACCAGATGCTGGGTTCGATTTTAAGCTGTTGAAGATCATTTCTCCAGCACGACGCCTCTATAACTTTGCTGTGATTCTTTTGTATGTAGGTTAGATAGTCTTTTACATATGTCAAATGAAGCATAGCACTTCATACTTGTGTAACTTTTGAATGATAATTATCAGAAACTTTGTAAAGGACGTTCCTTTTTTCTATTCTTCCTACGTTTAATGTCTTGCCCTCTGTAAACAAATTGTCATAAACGTTGCGACGTACTTGTGGGCAATCTAAACTCGGCTAAGCAATTCTTTAGTCAATCTCATCGATGAATCTTTGGTATTATCGGGCAACAGATTCTCTCCACATTGACCCCCCCCCCCCCAAAAAAAAAAAAAAATTCCTCAAAGCGAGTACAAAAGCTTTTTCCTTCCATTGCTGTAGTGGTTGGTGCCATTGAACATCATATGACATCACTCATATGACCCAATGAGGCCAATCCTTATCCTCTTCAAGATCTGAAACCATTTACAGCTAATTGAATCAAAGAAAATGTAACCTAAAGTTTCTGATATAGAGGCTAAACTTTAGGGTTGGTAAACAGATCCATAGGTACTGCCAACTGCATACGAGCAACACCACAGAAAAGAACCCTTCATAGTATATCATTCAATTCTTTGCTGTCGTTAACCAAATGGTTGACCAGGAAATCGAATATCCATCAATGGATAAATGTAGGTGATGGACAAAGCTAGAAGACAAAGTAATCGTCGATTCTTTGATGTCGTAATGGTCCATGCAGTTTTGGTTCTACAAAGTCTTTGTCTATGACAAGGTTTCGTTTTCCTATCACATTGCTTCACTGGAGTGCACAATGTTCAGGACTTGCGCTGCCAATTGAATCCGCATTTTGTCGGGATGCATGACAGGACTTAAACGAACTTGACGCATATATCTATACATAAGAAAAAAGGACAGTCAATCTCTTACAGTTAATGTATCAATAAGACTGAAAATCTTATGTTACCAGCAAGGAGGTAAATATAAGAAGGTTTGGAGTCTATACCGTCATCTGTCGTGGCAATCGCATCCCGAAAGATTCTCAAACACAGCAACAGTTCGGTTCGGTATCATCCTTAACCAATCGAGCAGTGGCTCGCAGACCACTTGTACTGCACCGGAAACCCGTGTCGTGACCAGCATTTGCTGCTCGTGTCGTGATAACATGCTGGATATCGGCGAAAACGTACAAGAAGAACAGGAAGAAAGGGTACGTATCATCATCACTTATGTTCTGTAAAGCTGGGGCTCTGTTAATGAAAAGTTAACCTTTCGGCTGTGATCCTGTGATTATGTGGTTGTGAGTCTGCATGCCATGTCCCAAGACCTCACCTGGAAAGAAAACTTTCCACCTGATGGCCGCTTTGAATCACTGTCTCAGTTTCTTCCCCGCACGTCACATTCTACTGAGAAGATGAAACGTCTCCATATCGTCCTTGATCTGAGGGCAAGTTGTTCATTCGTGGGATGTGAAATGCATGAGAAGGCTGGTTTTTCGTAGGCTTGTAGGGAAGATGGTGTACAGTTGCTGAAGCTATAAGATAGAATAGGACTAAGATTACCTCAATTATAGATGTAAACAAATCGAGGGAAACCACAAGATCTTCCATAGGGTTTCAACCGATTTTGTGCATCCGTATCATCAAGAGTATAATTGCCATTTGAACTGGAATTTTAAAGTTAAGTTTGCAAAAGTTTCACTGAGAAAGAAGTCAATCTTTTCATTTCTATCCATAATGTTATTCCAAGCATAGCGAGGTGGTTTTTGTTCCATATAAATTTCGTATATCAGGGGAGGTTACATCGTGTAGTATGTTGACTCTGTATTTCCATTGAATCAAGTGTGTTCACGCTTTCAAGATATGTTTGACATCTTGTTCGGAGTGCAATAAACAATAACACCAAATTTGTCGGTGATGTAGTTTGTTTGTCACATAGGATATAGACATTGTAAATTAATCTCGAGCGATGATAGAGATATTAAGACTTTTTATCGACTCTTGCTAAATGTTGTAAGCGAAAATTCCAAATAAGGGATGAAATGCCATCATTGGTGAGCATGGTTTTAGGGTAGAACCGAGAACCTGGAACCGGAACCTGTAAGAACCAATCTGGTTGCAGGTTCCAAGGTATAAATGGTAGGTTGCGGGTTCCAAAAATCAAGGAACCTGTTCTAACGGGTAGGTTCCAGGTTCCACTACCTGGAACCTGAAACCTGGACCCTGGATCTTGATTGTGTTTTTTTTAGTATATATTTTTGTACAATCTTACAATGTTCTATGGCATTCGATGATGAGTATATAATCTAGGGCCAAATAAATTTTTATGTTCCAAGTTCTAAAAAATGAAGAACATATTCCAACGGGTTAGTTTCAAGTTCTAAATGTGGAACTTAAAACCGTTCACTTCTACTTCTCCTTAAGTGTTGTAGTATTTACTCTCATTTTGCTTAACTAAAAATGAAAAAAATAAATGAAAATAAAAGAAATTGATAGGTTCTCGGGTACCTTGGAATCAACTCTAGAACCTGTGATAGGGTAGGTTCTAGGTTCCAAGGTATGACGGGAATGTTCTAGGTTCCAAAAAATGAGGAATCTGTCATAACGGGTAGGTTCCAGGTTCCAAGTGGAACCTGTAAGGAACCTGGAACCGCTCACCCGGAATCATTTTCTCAAGGGCCTAGAGTGCCCTCCTTATTTCAAAAAGGGTCTCATTCAGGGCATTTTTTCCTTTGTTTATTTCCCTTTATTTTCACCAATGACCGGTCTCATAGCTGGTCATCGGCGAGGGCTAGACGGCCTCACCCTACCTAGGCTAGGGCGGGTCGTTGTGGCAAGGCCGCCCTCAACGGCGATGAGGGATGGCCTCGTCCAGGCGAGGCGAGCCTTCGACCGCCACCAACAAGGCAACTCTCGCCTAGGCAGGGCGAGGCCACCTAGCCCTCATCGGTGACCAGCCACTGCGACTGACCATCGGCGAAAATGAAGAGAAAAAATAACGAAAAAAGAAGAAAAGAAAAAAAAGGAAAAAAAATCCTCGTCTTGATTATTGAGATACACGTGTGAGTTATGTTAGAAAAGTCCCACATTGGAGAATTAATGTGGTGTGTAGTAGTTAATATATTCAAGTTGACCCATAACTCATTGACTTAAGCTTTTGAGTGAATATGGGTCCAACTGGATATATTGACGGGCTCGAATTTAGGCTCTCTCCTGGTCATCTCTCCCTAGATGAAAGTATCGGACTTTTGATGCGTCATCCCAACAAATGGTATCATAGCCGATGATTGATTGATGACCCACTCTCAATATGTATCGGTGTTTAGTGAACATCTGAAGGAATTGAATCTGGTGGTCAATGCGATTTCTAGGCCAATGGACGTTGTGGTGTAGCAGCGGTGTTTAGTGAACATCTGAAGGAATTGAATCTGGTGGTCAATGCGATTTCTAGGCCAATGGACGTTGTGGTGTAGCAGCGCGAGCTCGATGGGCGTTGATAAAGATTCAAGTTGAGATGAATCTCAAAGAAGAAATTTGATGGCCAACTCGATTTCCGGGCCGGTGGGGGTTATGGTGTAGCAACGCGGGCTCGATGGACGTTAATGAAGATTCAAGTTGAGATAAATCTCAAAGAAGAAATTTGATGGCCAACGAGATTTTCGGGCCGTTGGGCGTTTTTTGTGGAATGATATTTGTATTAAAGGGGAAGTAAATCTAACAATAAAACTCACACATGAGGGAGAATTTGTTAAGATACACGTGTGAGTTGTGTTAGAGAAGTTCCACATTGGAGAATTAATGTGGTGTGGAGAAATTGTTAGGATACACATGTGAGTTGTGTTAGCGAAGTCCCACATTGGAGAATTAATGTAATGTGGAGCAGTTAATATATTCAAGTTGGCACATAATTCATTGGTTGAGTGTGGGTTTAACTGGATATATTGACGGACTCGAATTTGGGCTCTCTCTTGGCGATTTCCTCAAGTGAAAGTATCAGAGTTCTGCTGCGTGCTCTCAATATTGACAGCCCCAGGCGAGGCCACTCAGCCCCCTTTAGTTGTAAGCCATGAGATTGGCCACCAGCGAAAATGAAGGGAGAAAAATGAAATAAAAAAAAGAAATAAATAATAAATAATAATGAAAATGCCATTGGTTAGGCCATTCTTTGAAATAATATCCTCTTCAAGCCCTTATTTGAGAAAATGAGAGCACTTCAAGCATTGTTTGGAAGTTTCTCATTGATGTAACGACAAAATATTGTTTGAAAAAAAGTATAAAAAAGTCTTAAATCTATTGTATTATTGTCAATTCAGTCAAAAATATTTTGTATTTGTGCCAATTAAATTCATCCTGTCAATTTTGGTTGAAAATTGCTATGAAGACCCAGTCATCATATGCAGCTGGGCTGTCGTTGACATAGACATTTTTCAATAATGATTTTTTCAAATTGAAAATTCAATTTTATTTTTCTTTCTTTTCACTCTGGTGGGGGAGACTAGAAAGGCCCTTACCAGATCTAGGCAAGAACCACCTCGTCGGCCTTGAGCTAGGCCGACCTCGCCTAGAACCGTCACCCAGGGCCTTCGGGCCCCACCAGCTCTGGGCGAGGTGACCATCGACAGCCAAAATGAAATGAAAAATAAATATAAAGAGAAAAAGAAAAGACAAATTATGAATTCAATTTTTGTATAAAAATGTTATTTTAAAATACCCACGTCCCAAATGTCATCAAAATCAAACAGCTATGGTCGTATCTCACGCCACCAACCGATATGATGTGCAACAATCAACGATACCATCTGAACTGCATGTACATATATAGCGGAATCCGTCTTCAAAATTGCCGAGAGAATGGAGGCGGGTGAGGTATAGGCGGTCACAAGACAACACACGGCATTCTCTCACAAGCCGGAGCAGATCGTATAACATATGTGGATGGCATGATGCGTGGCGACGTCTCGATATTGTCTGTAAAGAGGCGTGCAGCAAGGAGGAGGTCCCTCCCCCCCCCCCCCCCCAAAAAAAAAAAACGACGACCTAATCTAATTCATGGGATTTCGATTTCACCACATAATAATACCGGCAAATTGAAGCTTCATGCGTTACTCGGTCATTCACGGCGAGTTTGACGAAATACGTGGTATTCAATGGAGTCACATTATGCGTTGCGCGGGAAACTCTCCCCATCAAGAGCCTCCTCCCACTAGTCTATAAATACTCTCGCGAGCTCTCAGAACTTCATGCATTCTGCTCATATCTCTCTCTCTCTCTCTCTCTGATCTACGGTCGTCGCGCATTCGTGTGCTCGTGGGAAAGGAAATGGCGAGTTCGAAAACGAGCATCCTCTTCGCAATCCTCTGCCTCGTCTTGGTACATGAGGTACGCTCATACATTCATGTGCCGTGCTTCTTAAGCGTTCGTACCCGGCATCATTTTAGACGGTTCTAAACAGATTCAAGTTCAGTTCTTAGATGGGTTGAAAGAGATTCGTTGAGAGTGAAAGTCTTGACTTGAAGTTTCTGTCTTGTTTGGGTTTGCAATGTCAGCTGCTGGTTTTGGGTGGAGAACAATTCCACGCGGAAGCTAAAAAAATTGGTAAGGTCTTCTGCGGATTTTGATCGGCGAAGCTTCGCGCATACTTCCGACCTCCCAAAATACAGACACGTATAGTAGATGGTTACATTATTGATTTTGCCATTTCTGGTGATCCTATGCAGATTGCGAGTCCAAGTGCAACTACAGGTGCAGCAAGTCGTCAAGGCACAAGATGTGCATAAGGGCGTGCAACACGTGCTGCCAGAGGTGCAACTGCGTGCCTCCCGGTACTTCCGGGAACGAGGACGTCTGCCCTTGCTACGCCAACATGACCACCCACGGCGGCCGCCACAAATGTCCCTAGACCGCATCGTACATCTGGAAGTTCGACTCGGACATTGGATGTAATAATCTGTGCTGTGCTGTGTGTCCCGATGTACCTGCGTTCATGTCATGTCTAAAATCTAGATGTAATGCATGCATTTCATGCACGTGTGTGGGAAGAAAGTAAAGGTTGAGTACATTTCCAAGTAAGAGACCTTTCACGTTAGTTAGTTGAGGGCTTTGATTAATAGCAAGTGTATCTTGAATTTCCTGGCAGAATTATGTATGGATGTTATATGCTACAAAAGATTAAATAATCCATCAATGTCTATAGATTGTAAGCTTCCTTCTTTAGTAGGGTATAAATGGAAAAAGAAGAAGAAGGTAAAACTCGATTCTATTCCTTGTTTCGGTCGATCTTGCATGGCTTCTATTTCTTCGCGAATGCTCAAGAGGCGATTATCTAGGAACAAGTCTCATCTTTCACAAACCATCTCCTATTTGACGTGGGGATTGAGATGCTACAGCAAATGTCGAAGTTAAGGACATCATTTGCACGAACGAAGGTAGTCGAATCTGGTTGATGGCCGGTGTCATTACTTGCTGGGCCAATTCTAACTTGAGGTTGAGATGAACAATGGCCGGAATCATTAAGTGGGATACTCTCTTTGTTGTGGGATCGGATTGAAGGAGCTTGAGGTGATTAATGGCGGTTTCACTTTCATTGATGAAGTTAAAGCCTAGGGGATTGATACGAAATCTGTTGGGCCTTTCAAAACTTGGGCTTTGTAATTCATATGAGTAACCCGAAACGTAGAGAATCTTTTCTTTGGCCCAAAGCTGGTGGCTTTTCCCGATCTCGCGCGCGCGAGAACAGCCGGTGACAACTGGTGGCCATCGGCCGGGTTTGCATCTTCGTTTCTCTCCCGCCCCCAAAAATTATGGTGAAGCGGAGGAGGAAATCATCGCGGCGCTCGGACTCGGAGGCGGACACGGGGACGGAATCGACGTCGCCTTCTCCTTCGAGCTCTGATGGCTCGGAAGAGTCCTCCGGGAGGCGGCGACACCGGCGCCGGAGGGAGCGGAGCAGTTCTAGGAGAGAGAAACCCAAGAAAAGAGAGAGGAGTGGCGGCGGTAGTAGCAGTAGGAAGAAAGAGAGGGGACGCGTGGATAGAGAGAAGGAGCGGAAGAGGTCGAGGAAGGATGAGAAGAGGAGCAGCAGGAAGAGCGCTCGCGATGGATCTTCAGGCGGTTCGGATGAGGAGACGGAGAGAGTTCGTGTTGATCCGGAATCGGTTCTGAGGAATATGTTGTTGGAGTTCCCTAGTGTGGCGAGTGACTTGAAGCAGGTAAAATTTTGTTCTTTTGCTGGTTCTGTTTGGTGGAATGTGATCCTGTCTGAATAGTTCTTGTCTATAGCTCTGCTTTGATGAGTTCTGAGTTTTGAAATGAGAATAGTTGAAAATAGAATCGCAACAGACTGAAATTATCAGCACAAGTTCTGGAAAATCTCGTTTCTTTGAAGCGATCATTGGCTATGGAACTTCTGTCCCTTGTCCGTGCAGCGAAGGTCAGTTGTCTTTTTTAGAATCTAAGCTGTCGCAGAGGTACCTCCTGAAGAACTGTGGGAATTTTGAGTTGTGGTAGCTATTTGTTCCATCATCTTTTCACATGTTTATGTCCCGGGGAATACGAATGTGGTTACCGTCTCCTGTTGGTTATTGCGCTCCTTACATAGCTTATTTTGGACGAACCTCATCTGTTAAGCTATTGACTCCTTTTCTGTCTTCTCCAATAGCTTCTGCAAATGATTGATAGTGGACAAGCAGTTGACATCAATGGCATATCCGAAAGATTGTTGGTTAGGCATTTGAAGCAGCTTTTCCGTTCACTTGACCTTGAGGAAAAAGATGAAGTATTCTTATTGCCACCAAGTAGCCGTCCAGTTCTGCAGGTTGTTGGATCCATGATTGAATCTCATATGGAGCATAAAGAAGATCATCTTAAACAGTCTGAAGTTGTGAAGAACTCACAGCTGGAGTCTAACCATCGGGAGGGCATAAGCGGTGATGTTCCGGAGGAAGGTTCTTCAGCTCGTAGAAGGTATTATGTCTTTTGATCTATTTGACTGGATAATAAATGAAAAAAAATGAAATATATTGCTTGAACTTTTAATTTGACACTAGCTCAATATCATCTCTGAAATCCAAACATCTGAAGTTGATATTGCACAGGTAGTTCCATTTTTCTTTTGTAAAGTTAACTGCTGCTATCCATATAAACAGTAGATTGCTGAAATATGTTTGTGTAAATTTTTGGTAAATGTGGTTTATTATAAATTTTTCCCTGTTACGGTTTTTTTCGAGTACACTTGAATGCAGTTATCTCCTACCTTTGCTTTTGGTTAATAGTCCAGAAGGCTCTTCTGACCTTAATATTGAACAAGATTATCCAAGTGCCCATATGGTTGGAACATTATCGAAAAGCGCTGAATGAAGCTATTTTAGAATGGATTTCAGTTTTCAACAGGATTTTAAGCTGGGCCGGGAGTAATTAATACCACACTCACTCTTCTTGACATCATCGAACATTGTAAAGCTGCTTGGATCAAATCTTCAAGACAAATACATTCTCTTAGTGCTCAAAATGGAAATACCGTGAGGAGGTCACAAGTTGATCGGGTGCTAAAGATCTGAGCTGTCTTTAGATGTAATTCTTGCTTGCCGAATACTCTCCTTAGAGACTACGTAGCCTCATATTAGCAAAGGTTGAGGAGAAGAATGTTTAAGAGCTCAAGATAGAATTGTTTTAGAAAAATTGCAGGATGTTAAAAGCTTTGTCTCTATAGGTGGAGTGATTTGTCAAAGTTCTTATTTTGTATAGAAGCTCTTTGGTATAGGACAGGACATTTCATTGTTCAAACGAAGAAATAAGGCTGATTGACAAATGAATAGGAAGTTGTTATCAAATTCAAAGGGACATATTTCCAATGAAAGATTGGTGGAACTGACCTTTGTATAAAATTGGGCTGCCTCAGACTTTTTACAAGGACAACATTCAAGCCGCACTCTAATGTAGTTAGGCATGAATCCTGATAGGAATGGCGTAATTGATTATTGTTGTATTCTTGTGTGTACTTGTTTTGCATTTTGAAGCTTATTCATGTAAGTGCTCTCTGATTGTAACTGCGGATATTGCAGGGTCATTGGTCCAGAAATGCCGTCGGCCGAGTTGTTGGCTGCTGCAGCTAAATTAACCGAAGCACAGGCTGAGCTTAGGTGTTCCTTTTTCCCTCTAACCCCATGTGGTCCGCAGCAGTGCTCTACTTAGGCACATGTTTAGGAGCAATGTTTATTTCCTAGTTTTAGATCATTATTTGTGAGTATATATGTGTTCATGTGTATAGTCTTATGTAATACTGTGTATGGACCCTTGCATATTCTTAGGGATGCTGAGTTGGAGGAAGATACTGAATTATTCATTGGACCTGCACCACCAGCTGTGGTTGCTGAAGCTGAATCTGCAAATGAAGCAGAGCGTTTTGAAGAGGTTTGTTATTCTTCTATGCACCATGGTTAATGTACTTTGTTGCATATCAGTCATGCTGGATTATGGAATATGTCATATAGGCTCGCTCTATTACTAACGGTGGCATTGTAAAATGACTAAGGTAGTAAGCATGATAAGGATGACATAGAACTCTTGTCAATATGAGGAATATATCTGGCTTACCATTTGACTAAGAGGATGCTTGCATTTGAAAACCATTTTGGCAATGAGCATGGTATGCAACGAGGACTATAGGGCAAATCAACTGATAACATGAGGCTTGTCTAGCTCTTAGAAGGTGTGAGTCGTTAGTAAAGGCTATCAATGAGATTCTCAACAAGATTTGCTTGAGACTCCCATTGAAGCCTGACCAAGAAACTGCTAACCATCACCTGCTGCATTTTCATTTGAGTACCTTTGGCCATCTCTTGCTTTGTTGGACTCAATTGGTTCGTGGCAGGAGTTCCCTTCCATTTTCAATCGTTTATGGAGAGGAAGAGAGGGGCCTTTTTAAGAATTGAATTTGTTACTTTTTGTTTCCTGGGAGGTAGTTGCAGACTTTGAGTTGTCGTGTATAATAGCAAAACTTTTTATGAAAAGTTTGTATAGATTTGGATGTAAATCTCTTGATTGTAGTATTTTTTTTTTCTTTGTAGCTAGTTGATTTTATTTTGTGTATTGGTACTTCCTTTGTTCTTCTTGATCAATGAAAGACTTAATATTTATTCTGAGATAAATTCTTTTAACATAAAATAAACCTGCGTACATAATTTATTCTATTGAATAAGTCATACGGTGTAATAAGATATAAAAAAGAAGCTCGTATGGTTTACTACTCAGACAGCCACTGACAGGAGAGCTGAGTATTTTTCAACTTCTCATGTAATTATTATGAGGATCTGTTAATGTGTCTTAAGATATGATTTTTTTGGTCACTTGGATATTCAAATATCTCATCAGCTACTCAATTTCCATTTTTTCCTTTATTTATTCAGGTGACAAGAATCATGGGAGCTGAGGTTGATAACCCTTATGATGTAGTGGGCGTGAACCACAACATGTCCACAGATAAGGTGAAGAAGAGGTAAACTACTTGCCTGTGCGTGGATCATCTCCTCTCTTTGGAACAATTTTGAGACCTGGACATTGATTCATAAATATTTGAATTCTTGCTTGTGAAAAATGAAAAGTAAACTGCTAGATCGTTTGACCTTTTTTTATTTTATTTTTTTTTTGCTCCGCCTGATTTAAAGTCAATATAGTAAACCAGTGGTACCTCTCTCTATGTTATAGATGTAAACATGTCAAGAAACTTTGGATGTGAGTTTTGAGAGGAGTTGTGATAAATATTTATAAGTGAAATTTGTAGAACTTCTATGTTTCTGTCCATGGATACAATTCAAGAATGGAAGCAATAAAATATAATGGGAGTTATAGTAGCTGAGATAAAAAAAATTTGCACCTTATTGATGTTTAATAGTGAATTTCTCTCGACTTATTGACGACATAACCAGCAACAGTAAACTAGTCTCCTCCTAACCAAGGTTGGTTAGATAAATGTTACTATGCCATTCCGCTCAACTTCGTCTGATGTATTGTGTAAAGTCTAAATGTTCCATATCTCTTCTTATTATCTCCTTGCACGTCCTTTTGGGTTTTTCCCTTTACTCCTTTAAACCCGAGTCCCCGATCCACTGATCACATCTCAGTGGAGTACGGAAGGTGTTCATTCAGTGTGACCAAGTCATCTAGTACAAGCCTTTCCTGTTATTATACTCAATTATTAGCCACATGTACTTTTCCTCAAATAATTTCATTTCTAATTCTGTCTTTCCTTGTGTGCTCGCACATCCTACACTCATTCCGAATGTTCTCACGACACTTCGTGCCATAAAGCATGTTGTTCTTAATTGTCATCCTATGGAACTTTCTCAGCCGCTTAACTTGCATCCAACAGCTGCACATAACACTAGATAAACTTCTCCACTACACGTATTTTGCTTGTACTCTTTTACTCTGTCTTGCAAACATATAGGTTTGCAATTACTCTTTGGGACTTTGTTGTCTTTCAAACCTCACCAATGATTGCTGGCACTTTAGCCTGAATGAACCTAGCCTGTTTCCATTCTATTTGTTAATTACTGCGAAGTAAAACCAGATCTATGCTTATAATCACTCTACTATCCTGACGTCTAATTGTCATGTATCCCCTAATTGTGGAGAGAATTACAGTCAACAACCTAATCTTGTTTTCAAAATTATAGTAGGTTCGATATATTTTGAGTAGTTTATAGGCTATGTATTTGACAGGTGTCTGCATTTTCTGAAATCTTTTTTCTCACATGTTAAAATCATTATAGGTACTGGAGGTTGTCTCTTTTGGTGCATCCGGACAAATGCTCTCATCCACAAGCTCACCAAGCATTTATCAAACTGAACAAAGCATTCAAGGATTTACAAGATCCAGATAAGGTGAGATAAATTTAAATACACAATTAAAGATACTTTATATGCTGTTGTTCCATTGAAGCCAGTGTTTTAATGCCTTGAGTATGCTGCAGAGGGATGACATCACATTGATTTGTCTCAGTAAAGAGTGCAAAGGAGTAGCAGTCCGCTGCTCTTTCTAGTCATTCGATTGACATTTACTTATTTTTCCACCTTTACCAATAGTGCTTTGTTCTAACTAGTAAATCTGAGGTTGCTCTGGTCCTTTTTCCCTTGACAAAGGCAGTGTTGAAGATACATTTAATAGACACTACCTTGGTTATCGGTTTCTTAGTTTAGGCAGAAGCAACACTCCAAGACATATACTTGCTCCTAACCACATTTTCTTTGCCTGTACATGTGGTCTTTTTATCAAATAGAGAGCTTAAATTTCAAATTTGTATTCAAACCTTTGTTCCCAGACTTTTCTGGACTATTGGTCCTTCCCAATAGGAGGGAGTGTCTTTAAAATTGGAGTTGTGTGCGAAGATGTTAGCCCATGTGCATATATGTTGTTAAAAGAGCAAGTGGAGGAACACTGGAGACCATTCTGGAGTTCTATCTGCCTTTTTCGATTAAAATTTTTTATCTTCTTTGTCCAGCGAAAAGTATTGGATGACAAAATCAAACTGAAGGAGGAACAAGAGGCATTTAAGGTGAGCACTTTGTTATGGATCAGTATCATTGAGGCAATAGATGAGGAATATATCTCACTGGTCATAAGACTGATGGAGTTTCTTTTACCTTAGATTGAATTGAAAGCAATGCGTGAGGCTGCCCAGTGGAGGAGATTGCAGGGTATGCTATTTCTTCTTATATGCTGTTAATCCTTTTCCCTGAAGTCTCTGATGCTCAATTGAGACTTATACTACTATGGATTGCCTTAGGTAGAATGAGATGGATTATATGGTCCAAATTCTTTTCTTTGGAAAACTAGATAGAAGAAAAATACACTAGTTTAATGCTTTGACGAGTCAGTACGTTTGTTGATGTTAGAGAAATATGAAAGAGTGTTTTTTTTTTTAAAGGTGTATGCCACACTTTCAGTATTGTCTTATTGTACTGCATTTTTGCCAACTACTACCACCAATCATATTTAGTCAGTCATGGCTATAGCGCCTAATCACTTGCCAATAAATGTTGTCGGGTGCAATGCTGACGAGGATCTTTAACTGTCACCACCAATGGGAGATTGTTGTGGGGTGCAATGCTGACAAGGATCTTTAACCGTCACCACCAATGGGAGATTGCTGTCACCCATAAGAGTCTTGAGTCGTGTCTCAGTCCCAAGGTAGCTGATCAATCCTCGATCGACTACCACTTGTTGTTATGTACAAATCCTTTGGCACATTGACATATAGTCTTCTAGTTTATGTTCGAAAGTCCAACCCAAAAGTTTAAGCTGATAGGTGGAGGAAGACACATGAATAAAAAGAGCATATACAATCCATTCACAAGCGATGTGAGACAACAACAATTTCAACACTCCCTCTCACGTACAAGTCGGATTACGAGCGGCACGTGGGACTAATGGGGAGTGGACCTACATACGTGGAAAGAAATAGCACTGACTCTGATACTATGTTAGAAAGTCCAACCCAAAAGCTTAAGTTGATAGGTGGAGGGAGACACATGAATATAAAGAGCATACACAACCCATTCACAAGCGATGTGGGACAACAAGTTCAACAGTTTCTTTTATTAATCTTTTTATGCATCACTTTTATATGGAAAATGATCAACCAGGAAGTCCTGAACGTTCTTATTTTCTGTATCTGGCTGTGAAAAGAATTGAAAACATTTGATTATATTCATTTTCAATTGGAGGTGTCCTGAGGTTCTGCATCGTCATGTAACTATTTGACTTGTTAGTGTGTGGGCATGAGTGAACTGATGTCAGAATTACTTTCATTGGAAGAAGTAAAGCAAATACTCGCTGGTCTATTATTAATTATTAGTTTTGTCAGGTATATCCATGGAAGGTGATGATGAGCTCTTAGCGGACATACAGGTTAAAGAGATGCCCAAAAGAGATGAGTGGATGACAACTCTACCTCCAGAAAGGAAAGTAAGATCGCTCATCCTTTCTTGATCTTACTAAAATTCACAATTGCATTTTATGTCTACTCTCATGTTAGTTCACAGTGCCACATAAATTTTAGTCCCCAGTAACAAATAGAGTTTATTGGTTAACAATGGATACAGGAGGGGAGTTAAATATTTCAGTGAGCGGTCTGTAATGTTCTGATGCATCACTCGTTACCAACTTGATTAGTCGGGCAATGCTGAAAAATCCTTGTAAGGTCCATATCATACTTACAGTTTGATAACCAGTGCATGACTAGTGGATTTTCATCTATTTACCCCCTGAATGGTGGAAGACCCTGGAGAGTTGTTGTGGCCTCTGACAGTCATTGAGTTTGTCTGATCATATCGCAGTTAGCCATGCCATGTGATTCATTTTAACTAAGTTACGGTAAAAAGTAAGACGCACATCAAGCAAAGGGTGATTTTTCACACTCAAGACTGTTAATCGCAATCATTCCTCTAATGATAGTAAGGCCCACAATAATCTAAATCACCTCTCAAAAGAGTTAAACAGCACTACCTTTTCTTCTAGATAATTTCATCCAGCTTCTTTTTGTTGCCAGGCCGGTGTGTCTATGCAATCCACAAAATTTAGCAAGGGCTCGAAAGAAGGCCGTGGTGACACCAGTGTTTGGACTGATACGCCATCAGACAGAGCACAGAAAGCTAAGATGACGTATGTGTCTTGTTTTGCAAAAAAAATTGGAAACTCCAGCTTTGCTGTTTTCATTCTGCTCAGCCGTACAATTCACTTTCGACATGGCAGTTATCTGGAGGCATACAACGAGGCTACGGCACTTGCTTCAAATGAAGAGGGAAAGAAGAGGGTCAAAGCAGACGCGGACTTGGTGGACATGTACAACAAGGCCAAAAGATCGAAATCATTGGTTCAAAAGCACCAGGAAGAGTCTACAAGCCGTTCAAAGAAGAAGCAGAAGCAGCAACCACAGGAGAAAGAAGATTGGCTGGGGAAACATCCATGGAAACCGTGGGATAGGGAGAAGGACCTAGTTGCTGGGCGCCAGAGTGTAAACCTTGACTCCGAAAGTATGACTCAGGGATTGACTTCTAGGTTTTCCTCTGGAAATTTCCAAAGGAACTTCCTCTAGGTCCTGGCTGTATTATTACCGGACGAATTTTGTTTCTTTTTAATATAGAGTTTGCTTATTCAGCAAGATACTAGGAAGAAAAAAGATGTTTAACATGTCTTATAGTGTGCTGATAATGTCAACCACTCCCGAAAATCGTCCTTTCTCATGAAGAAAGCAACTTGCGATTGGTTGAAAAGATTGAAGAGATTATAAAAGTCGGACTGTTCACTTCCTGTTCAGATGGTCATTTCTACAAATCTCGAGGATCCTCAGACATTTGCGGCGGTTGACTCACAGGACAATTCCTAATGGTTGTTAATTGCAAAATCGTTTTTGGGTGCTCGTGCTGTATTACAATTTGTATACGAACTAAGATGCATGACAGTGTTTAGGACAGTCGATCAATTCTTCGATTGATCATAGAAACCCTTGGTGCAGAATTTCAAGAACCAGCCCCTTCAAGGTTGATTCCAGATTGTTCAAAAAGGTTGATTCCAGGTTTCAACCCCATGGATGCATCCCCAATCTTCTCTGCAGAAGAGGCTAGAGGGTTGTGTTCTTTTCTGGGAGATGTTGATGCCAAGATGCATCCCCAATCTTCTCTGCAGAAGAGGCTAGAGGGTTGTGTTTTTTTCTGGGAGATGTTGATGCCAAGCAGTAAAGCACTCACATTCTTCATGGTTTAGGCCTCTCCTGATAGCATAATATAGATAAGAACCAGAACTTGCTAAAACACACTAACACATCCTTTTCCATAGGGACGTAAAACCAGCACAGGAAAAAGAAATGAATATCAATGAACTTCTCCTCTCCCATCTTCAAGTTTGGACAGAACCACCATGTAGGACTTGTGCGACGATTCAACCACGGATTAATTCAAGGGTTTCGACACAGTACATATACACAAGATATCCAAGAACCAGTCCATTTCATACGATACCTGTTTAGATGCACGTGTCTATTGAAAATATCCAGAAATGCAGATTCAGGTCAACTCAAGATGTCCACAAGGAGTGCATGACATGCAGCTGACTGAACTCAGTAGACTTCAAAGACATCTTATATAATTCTTTGAGCTTCACAGCATCTCCAGGCTTGCCGGTAACTGCATGCGTGGGAGACTTGCTGCCACTTGCAGCAAGTGTTGACGCCAGCATATTCTTCAAAAGCATCTGCAATTGCCCCCAAAATTTGGCATGAATTCCAGGATGACTGGCCTTTAGAGCATTTGAGGTTGTTTCGGATATGTGACGGCCATCTAGCAGACGAGACAGGGATGCTTCCAGCATCTGCAACAAGAATAATCAATCTGGATCAGTTGCAGACTTGCCTTTTTTTTTTTTATCATGAAAACTGAAAAGGACTCAAGGACTGTTGTCATAAGTTCAGGTGAATATCCAACCCAAAAAAAAAAAAAAAAACTCAGGTGAATAATATCTCTGGAATTACGGGGAGTTGAATTTAACAATTCTTAACCAAGTTGACAATCATAGCTGGTTAAGAAGTCAGATCATACTAATGAGTCAAGAGCATGAATCCTGGTATAACTGTGATTCAAGCCCCACTCTTTTCAAGTGAACAATCTGGCTAACAGTCTTCACAGTGCACCGAGACTCGAGCAAATTTCTACACGCTATAAGAAGGACCAAGAGTGCTTTTAATATAGTCGCTGCAGGCAAGAAACTCCCGACTGTTCTTGATCTTAATTTCTTTAATCTCGCATACATAATCGTCATTCCCACATCATTCCCACATTATCTACTGAGTGCACCCAATCACGTAGCATTTTCTACTAAACAAAAGCACCATACTGAGTCTTAACTCAAGCTCAATGAAAACAAAATAATCAATTCGATGTCGTAACGATGAATCTGCACAAACTTAGTCTAAATCTGTAGGATATTGTGTTCATCGTACAAATAGAAACACCACACCTATGTTGATTAAACAAAAAGCAAGAGAAGCAAGAAGCGATGAATCTTGCATGTTAAGTTATCTAAAGATAATTGTCATTCAGTACATTCCCACAGCCGATCATAGTGATCCGAACTTGCTTAGGAATTAATCTTTTCAGCCACAAGAAAGACAAGATCGGGCCGCATTCCTCCCAGAAAAGACCCACTTTCTTCTTTAAGCCTACTTTTAGGTCCATTCGAAAGACTAGGCATGGAGAATGACAAAATCCCTACGGGTGAGGCTGAGCTATGGCAATTGACTTTTTTTCAGAAGGACCCCAACTTCTACGTCAGCATGTTGCCTAAACGACATCTTCTCTTGCTTTTTCTCTCTTTCCTTTTTCCATTTCTTCATCAACCCACTCGACCGACACATATTTAGGCTTCAACTTTACATTTTCCAACCTTTTCACGTCAAACTGTATTGGTCATGCCATCTATGTTCTGTTATTTTGTCTTTATATTTCTAATACTCTCGTTTCTAGTCCTTTTTTGGGTGCTATCTCAATTTGGTGAAGGAATATTTTCTTTCTTCATTTTCACTCTCAGATTGCTTTCCTTTTTTTGCAGTATATGGTCTAGGTGCCCGTAAACTATTAATAATGACTCCTTACCAAAAAAAACTATTAATAATGATAACTGAATTGCATAAATTATGTGTTCTAGTAGTTTCTTTTAAATAATGATGTTAGTGGACGTTTACTAATTGCTTCTATGGAACACATTTCTGTTTCTAACATGGTTACTTTACATTGTATTCTCAGATGCTGTTCTATTCTCTGTGGAATGCTAGAGTTCAAACCCTGACCTTCTCTATAGCATATATTAAGCTTCATTTCTTTCTTTTGAAGTTACTATGTATTTAATTATGTATGACAAGGGAAAAATTGCACAACTTAAGTCTCAATTATGTAAAAAAGTAGGATCTTATGAACCTTGATCTGATCCTCAGAGACTCAGAACGGTCGTACTTAAGATCCCGACCCTGACAAATGTATCAAAACAGAAGTATGTAGTCATGACCAAGGGAAAACAAAGCGATCTGGCTTGATAAGATGACCACACATATCGTCTTATGGTAGCTAAACAGGTTGATGAACTGGTGGAAAAATATTTCCAAAGACATACCGCATTTGAGTACAATGAACTTGAGAGGGCCGATGAAAGATCTGATCTCTCCATCAGTATGGTGAGGTACATGGCTGGATGGCTCTGGGGGCCATAAAAATCTGCTGCTTTCTGCCAGTTCCGCTCAGCCAATGAAGCATACTGTTTCACTCGCTGGAGAATGCTATTCTCACCTTTAGAGAATCCTTTCTTATGATTTGAATTCTGAAATTTCACACAGCAATCTCTCTGGTAGCAAGCAAGCTGGAAATATGCATATGCAGCCTCCTGTTTACGCAACTCACCCAATGATTCATACACAGACAACGCCTCTCTGATGGCCTCATTCGCCGTGATTTCATGCTTTCTCAAGAACAAATCTTTAGCTCTTCTAGGAATATAACTAGAGCGAGCAAGTGATATTTCTTCCAAGGCTGCATTTTCATACACATCAGCAGTTGTATCTTCTTCAGCCAAAAACATACCGAGCCTCAGATGAGTGTGGGCATACTGTGTATAAACATCATTTTTCAAGCTCTCGGAAACAGAATCTTCATCTTCCTCCACAACCCTGAGCTCTGACTTTGCTGCCCCGTAAAATTTAAGAGCTTCACAATATTCAAGCTTTGCAGTTACCAATGCCTGCTTATATGAGTCATGAAAAGCTGGATGTGATTTAAGATGTCCGATTTTGGCAACCATCTCCTCGGCTAATGCTCGTCTCCCATGACCCATATTGCAATTAATTAATATAATGTTGGTGTGGTCAGAGACTTCTCTAAATGCATTTATAGCATCAGCAAAAGCAACCTCAGCTTCACTCAACTCTTTCCTCTCCAGCATGTTTCTACCTATTTCATTGCAAACCCATCCTTTCTTTTTCATAATAGATTGAAGTTCTGCTGAGCCAGCAGGAACTCCACCTAATGCCTTTCTAGCTTCTTCATAGCAGCTTAGAGCAGATAAAAGATTGCAGTCTGTGTCTTCAGCTGCAGCACCCACGACGTATCTAAATATTCCACCAGTCTTTTTAGGTACTTCTTTCCAAGATGAACCTGTTTCAGAAGCCACTTTGGATGCAACAGCATGCTTTTCGGAAGAATCTTCACCATTGTTAGAAATAGCAGCAGCTGATGAATCCAAATCCACAATACCTCTAGTTATATCAAAAGTCTCTGGTACAGTGCCAGTAGTTTTCTTTTTCCGCCTACCCTTGTCCACTTTCTGGACAGTGCTTTCATCTTCAGTGTCTGCAAAATTTGACAAAGAGCATTGCCTACTATGCGACTTTCTACCCTGTCTTCTGCTATGAGCGATGACATGTGAATCTCCAGTGCTACTGCTTGCGCTGCTACCACTGCTAGCCCTATCACTTTGACAGCTGCAATTCACCAGGGAGCACAAACTGCAGTTCTGCTTAAGTTGTCCCAACTTCTTCTTTAGCCTTTTGACTTCCTTCACAACCTCAGATGACATTCTCAGCTCTTTCATGGATCGCTTCTCAGCTGTTTGAATTGAAACCTCTTTGCCCTTTATCATATGAAACTCAACATAAACATCTCCAACCAAAGTCCAGGCCTTGGCCCAAAAGAGGTAAGTGAAAGAGAATTGCTCAGAAGTAAAATGATCATCGTCTGTGGTGGATATAACATCTTCACCAGCATCGAACTTTGATTTTTTCCTTCCATTTGTATTGTTTAGCATTGAAAAGGATGTTGCACAGCTAACCATTGAGGAAATAAATCGTGTATCTTTAAGATGTTGGGGCATTGATCCATAGACAGAACAAGCTAATTCTACAACCTTCAATGCTTGAAACAACTCACCTTCCTCTTTATATGCTTGTGCAAGTGCCAAGTAAGATTCTCCAAGCAACAGAATAAGTTTCCACAGCTTATGATCCAATTTTGATGTAGGAAGCCATTCACGAATATCACAAACTTCAATACAGTCAGCATCACCACATGCACAAACAGAGAACTTCATTGGCAATGGTGCTCCATCAGCAGCTCCAGTGCCACAGTCAACCAGCTCTGCCTCATTACTTTGCAATTGGCGCATCCATCTCAGTGATTTAATAGCTTGAGAAACATGATGAATTGCAGCCAGCTTGGAGGAGATAGGATCTGCAACAGTTTGAATTACTTGTGTAGATACAGGGGACCTTTTGCAGATTGCAAAATGATCATTGCATCCAGAACTAGAGACACCTTCTTCTGAAACTGTCTTCTCAATGTCAGATGATGTTATCAATTTTCTGGAAGCAGATATACTAGCCTCTAAAGACATATTCAATGATGCTTCTGATGCTAAATCTTGAAGACCCTTTTGCACTTCACTGGACTTTTCTGTTTTCAAAACAACAGAGGCATCATCATCCTGGACATTAGAGTCAGAAATGCTTCTCCAAAAATCGAGAGATTCTTCTTCAACGTCGGTGACTTTAACTTCACATTCTTCCGGGACAGATTCAGATGCCAAATCAACATCTTCATCATCATTGTTCAAAATAAGTCGGGCATATTGTTCGTGAGCAAGAGCGCGTACAACCTAATATAATAAAACAACACAAAAGTGAAAACAAATTGTACTAAAAAAATGGGATTGAAAACAAATTAATAACTCATACAAGCTGATCTGGCTCATCCAGTAATTCCAAGCACTTCCTAATGAAGCTTGCGCATTTTGCCTTATCTTTTGGAGTCTGCAGTAAAATCATATATTGTCATCAATAGATTGTAGCTAATATGGCAAAAAAGAAAGTTGCTGCGCAGTTCTAACAAGAAAGTTCTGACCACTGATAAGGAAAGTCTATGAGCAATGCGGTAAAGCAGAGTGCCCAGTGAAAACAAAGAGTCACTTCTTCCTCTATGCATTGGAGAAGGCAAAGAGCTTGAGCTATCGTCACTATTGTCAGAAGAGTGATTCTTAGGGATAACAGCAAGATCAAAAAGTTGAATTACATCTTCGCCAGCACCTTTGTATAGCTGTTACAGAGCATGCCCAAAAAAAAAAGGAGGAGAAAAAATTAACACCCACAATTTTCGCAAGAAACTTATAAAATACTGATTTGTAATATTACCCAGATGAGATTTTTAATAAAAACTTACCCAGTATGCCCCAGGATCTTGCTTGCAATTATCTTGAAGGAACCTCAATACAGAAAGGCCATTTTGCTGCACAACATGGGGGTTAAAAGCAGGAGTGCCATCCTCAGAGATGCCTTTCAATAGAAATATGTCTTCTGTCTTAAGAAGCTCATAGCCCTGAACCACTCCATTCTGATGATAACAAATAGCCAGTTCTGGTGCACTAGCCATGATATTATCAAGCCAGGCTTCAAGCCAAGTCAATGGAGTGACCTATACAGTATAGAAATATAGTGAAAAATATGGTTATACCAGTGTCAGAAGCTAGGGATTTTTTATAACTGAGAAAAAAACAAATGATTTATTAGCTGAACCTGTCTTGTAATGTCCCATAGATGCAGACTCACAGCAACATATTTTTCATTACTAAAGAGAAGCAAGTCACTGCCCAGAAGCATACGGAAATTGTGAAATTGCCAAAACAAGACCCTCAAAAATCCATCATTGGCAACTCTTCTATGCCTGTCAGACTCTTGCATCACATTCCGTTTCTTTTCACTAACTTGTGTTGTCTTTTTACCAGGATCACACCTTTTATTCCTCTTGGACTTACTTTCCCATAAGAAACCAGTCTGTTTTATTTGCGGATACTCTGAGCATTGTCTTAATTGCTCTTTCTCAGCAACGTCGTCATGCAGACCGAAAGAGCTCGAAGTATCTATTCCAGGAAGAACAGAGGAACTCGATTGGTCCTTCGATGATGCAGCATTATGTGTTGGTGGACAATCACACGCCTCCACTCTAACAGAATGCATGGCAAAATTAAGAAATAATGCCTGCTCTGCACATTGTGATTGACTATGTCTTTTAATCAACTTCTCTCCCTCTTCCACATCAGGCCTGCGTCACATCGGAAACATAAGATTAGAAGTCTAGAAGTAATGTTAAGCCAAGACAAAGCCAAGACAATCGGTTCTCAAACAGACCCCATATTCAGAACAAGAGTTTGCCCGATACGATGGACAGCAATGGACAAACGAGCTTTTGAGTAAGGCATTTTAAATATCTGCTTCAATATATCTGCAGGAGCGATCACGTCAATCTCATCACCATACTCTACCAAGCCAGATACGGCAAGCGCCTCACATTTCCTACTAAAGCTTGATGTGATAGCACTGTCTTCCCAAGGTAAATCTGTCAATACAAATACCACAGAACCATCTTCAGAAAAGGAGCTTTAAGATGAAAATAACAGAAGGAAAGAATTATCTAATCAAGTTGAACTGAACGATCAGTTTTTGTAACTAACAACTCGACAGCATCACGTATTATTAAATGTTACAATGCATCCACCAGATAACTATGCCCTGAAAGGACAAAAGAAGAGCCATATGATACACTGATCAATTCCACGAATAAGCATTTTAATAGTTCTTAAACTGCAAATCTTTCTATTTATGAAAGTTCATTTTGGTGCGAACAGAGTTGGAGGTTCAGCTCTTTCCTAACCTAAAGGTTTGGGAAGAACGCTCTTTGCTTGTGAGGCCCTTTTAGATAATTTTCTGTTATATGAGGCATTCCCTCAATAAATTCCCTGCTCATTTTCTTATTGTACTCTCCACACCTTCAGGGTGCATATTTCTATTCTCTCTTTTCCCATTAAATGAGGGGTTTCAACAAGTTACTAGTTTTTTATTTGGAATAAAAATATTGCTAAGTTTTTAGTTACATCAACAACACTTTTATCCCAAATTAGTTGGAGTCAGCGGTCGATGAACCCCAAAGATTCATAAAATAAAAGTAGGACCGATCGAGGGAAAATAGATAAATGTGTAAAAAAAAAAATAAACACAAAAAAAATATAGATAATATATATATATATATATATATATATATATATATATATATATATATATATATATATATAGGGAAAGGACTAAAAAGGACAGTCAGGAACATGGAAATTCTGTTCCTCCACAATACTAATAACCTTCCTCCATTCCGCCCTAAGACAAATCGCACGCCAATCTATTTCTCACTCCATTAAATCTTATTTTACTACTTTCCCCCAAGTAAGCTTCAGCCTACCTCTTCCTTTCTTCGTGTTATGCTCTCAATAGCAAACTTCTGTTCTTACCGGAGCATCTAGGGGCCTTCAAAGAATATGCCCAACATCTCAATCTATGTTCTCTCATCTTTTCTGTCACCAGTTTTATTCCAACTTTTCGTCGAATATCTTCATTCTTTATCTTATCCATCCATGTATGACCACGCATCCACCTTAACATCCTCATATCAACTACTCCCATTTTATGCTCATGTTACCTATGTGCTAGCCAATATTTAGCTCCGTATAGCATGACAGGTCTTACTACTATTCTATAAAACTTTCCTTTTAACCTAAGAGGAATTTTGCGATTACACAAAAATCCTGATGCACTGCGTCATTTCCTCCAACCTGCTCTAATTCTATGGCTTACATCCTCATCAATCTCTCCCCCCTTTTGCAATATTAATCCTAGATATCTAAAAGTGTCTTCCTTGGGTACTTCCTATTCGAGCATATTGACGACTTCTTGATCTCCTCTTCCTACCGTGTTGAACTTACACTTCAAGTATTCGGTCTTACTTCGACTTAACGTAAATCCTTTAGCCTCCAACGTGCTTCTCCATAATTCTAATTTAGCGCTAACCCCAGCCCTTGTCTAATTAATAAGCACAATATCGTCTGCAAATAGCATAAACCACGACACCTCATCTTGGATATATTTTGTTAGCTCATCCATAACCAGGGCAAAAAGATAAGGACTCAAAGCAGAACCTTAATGTAAGCCTACTATGATTGGAAAATAACTTGATATGCCATTACAAGCCTTTACACAAGTAGTAACACCGTCATACATATCCTTGATTGTCTTTACATACTTTGAAGGTACTTTTTTCTTCTCAAGGACCCACCACAGAACCTTTCTTGGAACCCTATCATACGTCTTCTCGAGATCAATAAACACCATATGGAGGTCCTTCTTTTCTCGATGTCTCTCCATCAATTGTCATATCAAGAAAATAGCCTCCATGATAAATCTCCCTAGCATAGATCCAAATTGATTGACAAAAACCTTAGTCCATTTTCTCAAACGATGCTCAATAACTCTCTCCCACAACTTCATTGTATGGCTCATAAGCTTAATGCCTCTATAGTTGGAGCAATTCTAGATATCTCCATTGTTTTTGTAGATAGGCACAAGTATACTCTTCCTCCATTCATCAGGCATCTTATTAGTTTGAAGGACCTTGTTAAAAAGGCTAATCAACCAACTTATTGCTACATCCTCTAAGCATCTCCACACTTCAATAGGGACACCATCCCAAGGCTTTACCAGTCTTCACCTTCTTCAATGCCTCCTTAACTTCCCTCGCTTTAACTCTACGCACAAATTTTCTGTTTAAATCATCAGAAGCATCTACCAAATCCACCTCGCTTCTATCGCTCTCTCCATTAAAAACTTTGTTAAAACGGCTCATCCACCTTCCGTTAACTTCTTCATCTCTTACCAAAAGTGTTTGATTTTCATTCTTGATACATCTAACCTGTGTCAGGTCTTTACTTTTCTTATCCCTTGACTTTGCAAGTCTATAGATACATTTTTCTCCTTCTTTGCTCCCAAGTTTTTTGTATATATCGGTGAAAACCTTGCCTCTAACCTCTCGCACAGCTTTCTTGGCACTTTTTCTCGTCAATCTAAACTTTTGCAAATTCTCTTCATTAGAACATTTATGTAAACATCTGAAACACTCCTTCTATTTAATTGCCTTTTGCACCTCTTCATTCCACCACCAGGTTTCCTTTGTTTGATGTTCATTCCCTCTACTTTCCCCTAACACCCCTCTTGCCACTTTCTGGATGCAATTAGACATCTCTTTCCACGTCATATTTACTTCGCCCTCTAGTCGCCACGGTCCTTCCTGCAGCATTCTTGCCTTGAATTCTATTTGTTTCTCCTCATGTAACTTCCACCATCTTACTCTAGAATGCTGAGCACTTCTCTGCATTTTTTGTACTTTGTTATATCGCACCTCTAAGACCACCAACTTATGTTGCGTAGCTACACATTCTCCAGGGTATACTTTACAATCTAGTTAAGACGCTCTATCCTCTCTTTTGGCAAGGAAGAAATCAATTTAGCTACAATTTTAACCGCTGCGAAAAGTAATTAGATGTGACTCTTTTCCTAAAGAAGGTATTTGCCAACATTAAATCATAAGCTAATGCCACACTCAAGATGTCTTCGCCAGCCTTATTTCTAGGCCCATATCCAAAACCTCCATGAACTCTGTCAAAACCTCCATTACTCTGACCAACATGTCCATTTAGATCTCCTCCTATGAATACCTTCTCCTCATGTGATATCTCCCTTAAAATCTCTTCCAGATCTTCCCAAAATTTACTCTTATCGGATGCTTGCAGTCCAACTTGGGAGGGTATACACACCAAGGATATTCATAATCAAATCACCCACTACTAGCTTAACTAAAATAATCCTATCTCCTATTCTTTTAACATCAACAACTCTATCCTTGAAACTTCTATCGATCAGAATCCCAACTCCATTTATACTCTTTTTTGTGCCTATGTACCATAACTTAAATCCGGTGCCTTCCACTTCCTTAGCCTTCTCTCCTACCATTTAGTCTCTTGCAGGCAAGCAATATTCACTCTCCTCCTAGCAAAAGTATCTGCCAACTCCCTCAACTTACTCATTAAGGTTCTACGTTCCAACTCTCCAAACGAATCCTTACCCCCTGGGCCTTTCTTGCCCCCCACACTCGCCCACGAAAGTGTGAGGACCCTTGCTCACTTATCACCACATCTGAGCACCAATGTGGCGCATCACTCTGGAAATGATAGCCCAAGGCTAGCTTCCTTACCCCTTGCACCCACCTATCTTGGTGCAAGGACCCTTACTCATTTTTCGCTAAAACCGGGCGCCGATGCAACGCGTCGCTAAGAAGAGTACGCTCCAACAAAATATCATAAGGGTTCATCTCATAAAAATAGCTCTTTTTTACAACTAGCCCGCTACGCCTGACGCAACCCTCCTCCTTTACCCTGGCTTAGGACAGACTATGCAAACTACATAGGCAGAGTAAACTACATAGGCTAAGTTTTTAGTTACTACAACTTTAATCAAAAAGACACCAAGGGGGTGCGAACCATAAGCACAAAAGATTAAAGCCCAAAAAGAAGCTCTTTCGCCAGAAACAGAAACTTCAGTGCCAGTTGAAGCACTTCATACAATACAGTACGAAGTTTCGATCTAAAGGATGAAAATACTTTCCATTGAAAGGCCTTTTGTTCCTCTCTTTCCAAATAAAAACTAACAAATCTGTGCTAACGTACAAAACTGACAACTTTCTCTTATTAACAGGACTCTTAATCTGTACCAGGCCCAAATAACTTGCTGTAATAATCATATTATGGCCCAAGCCATCTCTGTGCACAAACAGTTGACCAAGTGTGCCACATCCAAATGTTGTGTAGAAAGATGTGAGCAACATGTTTTCTTCTTTCTAGCACAATAGCATGAAAGATTTGTACCTCCACCTTTTAGGTTTTCCTAAACAAAGAGGAATATACTTTTCCTAAGACATTTCTTTTCCAAATCATCTCCCGATGGAGCCTTTTGTTCCCATTACTGATAATAAATAGAGTTAATACCACGAAAAACCCCAAACTGGTACACCTGTAACAAATTTGCCCTCAAACTATTTTTTTGACCACCAAAAACTCCGAACCGGTACACTTGTGACAAATTTACCCCAAACTAATTTTTTGACCACCAAAAATCCTAAACTGGTACAACTGTGACAAATTTTCCTCTTTTTACCACAAAAAATCCCAAATTGGCATGCATATGACAAATTTACCTTCTATTAATTTCCGTTAAATTGAGTTAATGCCACGAAAAATTCCAAACTGATACACATGTAGCAAACATAGGTGGTAATGTGTACACCCGACAACTACCACGTGTCATCCAACTCAGCAATTTGATGGTAAAATTTAACGAAAACTAACAAAGGGTAAATTTGTCGCAGGTGTACCAATTTGGGGTTTTTCATGGTCAAAAAAATGATTTGGTGTACCAGTTTGGGGTTTTGGTGGTATTAATCCTAATAAATATTCTGTGAGATCTACAATATCATTAGATTGTTAACACGATATAAGCCATAGGCCATGAACGGCATCTTTTGTCTTTCCTGCTAAAGTAACTTGGATATATTTCTATGCAAAAGTTAGAGAAGGTTCCAATTCCCTATCTCGGGCTTGCTTGGAGAGAAATAGAACCAGACATCTTGTCATCATAATGCACATAATAGATGCTGCCAAAGCCTCTTTGCTCCTAGGAACAAGATATTAAGGAATCAATTCTTTAGAGGTTCATTTGAAATAGCAGGTCATGATCAGTAGTGTTCCCCTCCCATTCCCAACTTGAGTGTCAACTGAGTTGAAGTATGATGCGGATAAGGATGCGATCTACGAATGATGCAGATAAAGTTGGGATTTACGCAATATAATTAAATTGCTATTTACGTAATATTACGTGATATTGCGTAATATTACGTAATCTTTATTTTTAGGCATTTTTATTAGTAAATTGTAATTTTGGAATTTTGCTATTTAGAATCCTAGTAAGGTTAGGTTTAGGGTTAACACCCTCTATAAGGTGTTTTATGATGTTTGAGCAGATAGAATATACCTTTTGATATTAAAAATTTGAGATTTCTCTTTCAAGCAAGATTTGCTTGTTTGTTCTATCGCTGAACGCTGCGTCAAGTGGTATCAGAGCCTATGGCGACTGGCGGTGGTCTTCGCGACGATGCTCGGAAGACTGGAGCCCCAATCCTTGGGGACGGCACGCTGCAACGTTTGGAGCGGCGTTTAATGGAACGCATAGATCGTTTCGGAGCACGATTTGACAAATTGGCGGATCGATCCGACGGTGTTGGCGTTGATGTGAACCGGAATCGGCGGAACGACAGAAGGCCGGGTGCAGATCTTGCTCGCGGTGACCCTGTCAGGCCTGTTCTTGTCCGCAGGCAGAATAACCATTTATTTTCAGAGAATTCTTTCGATGAAGGACGATCTAGTTATGATGGCAGAAATCGTTATGAAGGATTTCAAAGGGGATATCGAGACGGAAGACGGCATTACGACGATCGCGATAGAAGAGATGGCAGACGACGCTACTACGATCGTGAAGGTAACGACTTTAAATTAAAAGTCGATATACCTTATTTTGATGGAAGTCTTGATATAGAAGAATTTCTAGATTGGATTGCTGGTATTGAAAAATTCTTCGATTATATGGAGATCCCTAGTGAGAAACGGGTAAGATTAGTAGCCTATAGATTGAAAGGAGCTGCGTCTATATGGTGGGAGAGGTACTGTTCACAGGTTCCTAAATCCATTAAATCTGTGGGCACTAATTTTCCATATGATAAAAGGCGCAAGAAGTTGTCCGCGGAAGTTTGTACGGGTACTGTGAGTGCGATGGCCACGTCGAATTCTCCGAAAGTGCGTGAGCCTGAACTATTGGATATTGTTAATATTCAAGAAGGTGACACTCCCAGTAGAAATCGTTATTGTCTCAGTCCTGTTTTCGAAGGTGTCTCTTTTGATAGTGATTTCTCTGATTGTGAGGTTGTGAAAGATCCCTTCGGGAAGCTTCGTGAACAGTGGGAAAATGCTTTTTCTAAAAGAAAACATGATACCTGTAATGGGCATCTTCATTCGGAAGATGAAGTTAAGGCTTTTGGCTTACATACTGATGCTTGCATGAGTGGAGAGGACTATTACTCGTCTAATCCAGCGTGTTCTAATTCACGCAATGCAAAAGCAAAAGGAAACTTCTTTTCTGGTGAGGATTTTCCTGTCAATTTAGGAGTCGGACAAGGTCACGAGGAGTCATGGCTGAGAATCGTGCATAGGGATGTGAAGGCCAGTAATATTCTGCTGGACTCTGATCTCTCACCTAAAATATCAGACTTTGGTTTGGCGAAACTTTATGATGATAAAAAGACTCATATCAACACCTGTGGGGCGGGAACCATTGGGTATCTTGCTCTCGAGTATGCAATGCGGGACCACCTTACTAAGAAGGCTGACGTAATTGCGTTTGAAATAGTAGCTCTAGAGGTTGTCAGTGGCAGGTCTAATTCAGACCCTCGTTTGAAAGGAGAAAAAATATATCTCCATGAATGGGCTCCAGAATGTCCAGAGGGAAGCACGAAGAATTTCTTGGGGCTCAAATTGATGTATTATTTGATTCGTTGGAGAGGCCGTCCTGGGCGAAGCAAATTTCGCAACAAGATCCGAGGACGAATCTTTTTCCTAGCAGGGGAGAATGATGCGGATAAGGATGCAATCTACGAATGATGCAGATAAAGTTGGGATTTACGCAATATAATTAAATTGCTATTTACGTAATATTACGTGATATTGCGTAATATTACGTAATCTTTATTTTTAGGCATTTTTATTAGTAAATTGTAATTTTGGAATTTTGCTATTTAGAATCCTAGTAAGGTTAGGTTTAGGATTAACACCCTATATAAGGTGTTTTATGATGTTTGAGCAGATAGAATATACCTTTTGATATTAAAAATTTGAGATTTCTCTTTCAAGCAAGATTTGCTTGTTTGTTCTATCGCTGAACGCTGCATCAAAGTACCCACAACCAACTCCGTCCTTCTCATAAACTGCCGCTCAGGGCCTCCTTTGTTGTTTGAAACCTATCGTTCTCCTTCAAGACGAAATTCTACTATCGCCTCTCACCAAACATCATCATGATCAGTATTAAAACACCAAATTCATTTCCCAGCAGAGCTTCATTCTTCAAATGAGAAAAGACTTGCCTTAAACACCCTACAGTAACAAATTGTTCAATCAAGTTCTAGCTACTAACTAAATAAAACCTCTTTTTTTTTTTATTGGAACACCAGATCCTACAATGCATGAACCCTAATCTTCTGAGCAGATAACTAAAGTAATCCTAGCAAAAATCATGATGAGAGAGCCAGAAGAAGCAAGCACACTGAAGATTCAATACTTTCTATGCAAACCCTACGACTGGTCCAAGAACTCCCAAGGTCACAGTCAAAATGAATGTTGCATGCACACAGGACAACTCAGTCCATACAATCATCAAGTAATTTCACAATCTGCTGCCTCAATCATCATGTACTGAGACAGCCAATGAACATACACGGTGAATTCCCTGAAATTGTAGAATGCAGGGAGGAATACATGGATGCCAAGCGCCAATCAATCCATTCAGAAGAACAATTAAGAAGTAAATGTCCATAACACTACGAGAACAATATTAACTGCATATTTACATGTGCATCTTATTCCAGCATTTAACACAATCCCAAAATTACCTCCGGCAGCCATCCTCGACAACAGTGCACCGGTAGGGAGCAACTTCTCGGAAAAATTCGGAGCAACAGGAGGCCTATTGAGGTCGGTCTCCGTCGGAAGCATTTGATATCGTGGAGCACTCACCCTGAATCAAGTAAGATAGGAATCATCAGCCAACAAGAACCGACAGCTCCCGAATTCCAAACGAACAAGACGATCGTGTAGACGAATACGATCACAAACGCAATTAGGGACGAACAAGGGAAAAGAACCGAATACGTTTGGCGCGAAGGGACGAGAGCAGAGTTGAAGGCGTGGAAGGCATTGTCGGTCAGGACGGGTATGGAGCCGCAGAGAAAGCCGACGGGCTTGGGGTTGACAATCTCCAGTTTGCCCACGCACTGAAGCTCTCTCGAGCCTTCACACGGTGGCGGCGGCGGCGATCTTTCCATCCTCTATCTACTTCTACTCCTCTCACCGTCGCGAAAGTAACAACGCGTCAAGTCTCCAAGGGAGTCGGTCTTAGCTATGTCATCCATAGCAGAGTTGCTCGATTTGTCTTCATGGAGCTCGCCAGAATGTACCAGAAATCTCTCTCTCCCTCGCAAAGGGATTCAACCGAGGAGGAGCGCTAACCAAGTGCGTTGGAAGCCTTGCAATTCATTATAAGAATATAATTCCATTCTAAAATTCATCTAAATTGCAAATAAAATTTGTAAAAAGTATAATCAAACCTTAAAATTTATCAAATTAGCAAAGCCAAGTCTTATGTTGAGTGCCCTTTTTTTTTGAAAGTTTGGGAATTTAATTATACTTTCGTGATAAATTTTTATACTTGATTGCATATTTTGAAAGTTTTATGACTCGATCACACACTTACGATAAGATTTAGAAATGAATTACAATTTTGTAATAAATTTTAGAACTTACAATTCGATTATCTTAAAAATCAAATGATTTTGGTAGATACTTTGGTCACGTCATTTAGAGGTGAGGGTGGATCGGTTCACGGCCTAAACCGATCCATTCTTAAATTGGTCCAATCGGCCAATTTTATGGATATATGAGTGACTTGGATTTAGAAGGTAACAAATTAATGAAAGGCCAAATATTTAATATATTCTTAGTGATATTGATGAACGTATGCAATCTTAGGAAGAAAGAAGTTCTTTGTAAAGAAAAATTTCGGAAAAAAATCTAAGATAAGGGTAAGAGCAGCGTGTTTACCGATTTCACCATGGCGAAATACATATTGATTTGACTCCATAAGCAGGATCATAACCCAATAGCTAAAACATAAGATGGAAGAGCAATACAAGCGGCGTGCCGCTGGGAGAAGTAGCATGTTGTTCTTCATTGTAGATAATGAAAGCATTCCATTACTACCAATCCAAAGAAATACATCCTCTTTGAGACATACTGTTTATGCCGGAAAGGTGGAAAGTTGGACTAATTTGGTCCGACCATAAACTATTCTATAGATTTTTCAGGTTGATAATATAAATATGAATTCAATCAGATTCTAGTATTTTTTTTTATTTTTTAATCTGAAATCAAAATAAAATATTTTGAAAAAAAAAAAAAAGGCAGGCTGTATGTAATTCATCAAAAAGGGGGAGCCTAGATTTCAATACCACTAAGAATATGAAGATTGCTTTCCAAAATCGATATACAAAGTCAGGCAAATGACAACATTCCTGTCCCTTTAGTCATATCAATCTCCTAAAAGGCATCGATTGTGGATAATCGGTTTCAGGGTTGGTAGGTTCCGATTTTTTAAACCTAATGGTTTTCAGGGTGCGTTTGGGAACAGCATTCCCAAAGCCCCTTAGACCCCTAAAGCCCATTGGGGAAATGCAAATGGCAAATGTGATGTTTGGCAAATTTTTTTTAAAACCCCCTTGGCTCAAAGTGAGCCTTGTGAAGGCTGAAAGCCCAAGGCAGGTTGAAGGCTGCCTTGGGCTTTCAGCATTCTCGAGATGCAAGTGGTACTGTTCATGTACCCAAATTTTCTTCCGAAACCACCCTCGTCTATTTTTTGATTTTCCGATTTTGGCCCCGCACTTCCACTGTTCATCGTCTTCTTCAATACATCGCTGGCGAGGAACACAACGCGCGAAGTAGGGCGAGCACGACGACGCGCAACCTCGACAGATCTGGCAAGGAACGACGCCGCCCGGCCATGGCGAGGCCTCGCCTCGTCGTCCCTCGCCCGCCTTGTCGTCGTTCGTCCCGCCTCGCTGAGCCTCGTTGTCCCTCGCCTAGCCTCAACGAGGTCGCGCCTCACGCAAATCTGGCGAGGCACGACCTCGCCCGGCCATGGCGAGGTCTCGCCGTCCTCGCCCCACCTTGCTGCGCCTCGGCATCCCTCGCCCAGCCTCGGCGAGGTCGCGCCTCACCCAGATCTGGCGAGGCACGACCTCGCCCGGCCATGGCGAGGTCTCGCCGTTGCTTGCCCCACCTCGCCGTCCCTCGCCCTGCCTAATTAAGTGCGTGGTTCCGAAGTTTCTCAGATTTGAATCAGAGATGGACAACAACAAAGACCACAAGAATCAAACTCTTGACATTTACAGTTTCGAATCGCGATTGAGTGCGTGGTGATGAAGGTTCTGCTTGGGAGGGTTTCAGATCGCGATTTGAAGCCATTTCCCTTCCGATTCGTGCGAGCTCCATCTCACTACTCAGGAGGGAGGGAGTGAAAGCAAGCGTCGATGGCGGTCGGCCGTCAAGATCGCTGGCAACCGCTGGGCCAATCTTTTCGATGTCCCGCTCGGCTGGCCTCGGACGCAGCTAGTTCCATTCGCCGGTGGGACTTGTCGGCGGTGACCGGCGACCTCGATGGTGTGAGGTGGTGTCGTGTGGTGGTTTCGAGCGTTCGGGTCTTGCGTGGGGCCAAGACAAGGCTTGGATGTTGGAGCTTCAATGTTTCGTGTCAACGTTTGCAGTCTCTCGCCCCGCCTCGCCGCGACCTCAGACGACGGTCGTCGGCGCCAAATTTGGGTTGCCGGTGGCCGTGTGCCCTTCACCGGGTTTCAACTTTTTTGTTGGACAAAAAATGAAAAAAAGTGCCTTACAAGTATAATTTTTCCAAACGCTATTTTACCCAAAGTTGTTTTGTAATGAATTTTTAAATTACAACTTACCAAACAGCTTTTGCATTTCACCAAACCCCTTCAGGCTAAAGGCATTTGCATTTTCCCAATGACTTTCCCCAAAAGTCTTTCCAAACGCACCCTTTGTCCAGTCCGGTTACACAGTATATTAGGGAATCGGTACCTCTTTTTTCTTTTTTTGCTTCATTTTTTATTAAAAAAAAGGCAAGATAAATAGCAGTTACAGAAAAGTAAAAGTAGCATGATCGGTAAAATGGCTCAAGGTGAAATATCGAGACAAAACGTACGGAACGTAAAGCAGTGCGAAAGTTGAGATAATTCAAAAAGGATAAATCATTCTCTTCAAACGTCATGAAACAAGTTTTAACCGATCCCCGAGGTGGGTGCCGCATCCAGAACCAGAAACCTACCCGCACAATATTGATTTCAAATTTTTGGAACCGAAAATCGATTTCTATAACCGATTCAATTCTATTCCTGAACAGAATTAGACAGATTGCACAACCCTAGACTAGATTTATACCCAAAATCTAAGATGGAGCAACCCTTTCAGTTTCGGTTATGGAATGCGCCGGCGTTCCTAGAGCTTGTCAAATATTTCCAAAAGATAGGATGGGCTAGAATTTGCATCTTACAAAAAAAAAAAAAAAAAAAAAAAACACAATTACATAGTACCGTACAGAACGTTACGGTATAACACAAGCACAAAATCGTAGCGCTAAGGGCCTAAGGCTATGTTTGGGTGTTTGGAAAACACCCGGGAAGGAAAATGTAAACGAAATTCCTCTTCGTTTTTTTTTTTCCTCACGAGAATTTTAGGCTTCATTTATTTTGTGATTTTTTTTTTCAAAAAAACATTATCACAATTTTTCGGTATTTAGTTTACTTAGGAAAAAGCCAAGGGAAAATATTTTCCTAGTCAATGAAAAATCTAAGCAGAAATTTAGAAAAACGATTTCCTCTTTAATAAATCGGGAATCATTTCAAAATATGGCTAGGTATTAACGCTTGACTCGAAATTGTACGCTTTTGGCACAGAAATACCAACTCTAGTCCATCGAGGCCGGACCCGGGACCTAGGTGCTTGTGCCTCGAACCCCTGACGCCCTTGGTCGGAGTTCGTCGAGGCTAGACTTGGGACTCAAGTGTCCGTATCCTGTTTCGAGCCGGCCATGCGCAATTTATCGGCGCCCAAGTAGTGTACGTCTATTTAAAAAAATCAAATGAGATTTTTCATATAAACGACGAAAGATATTGTCCAATTCATTTTCAAGAAAAAAAAAACACCGAAAAATATAGTCATTCTCGTAAAAAATGACTTCATGAAGAACATTTTTTAGAAATATGAACCCTGGAAATTTTGCATCTTTTTCCACTCTAATTTTCCGTCCTCACTATCTTTCCACGTTTTCCAAACGTGGGGTCAAGGTACTGTGCCTGTGGTACCACGGGCGGAACATTTCCAAAAGTAGAAATCGCATAAAACAAAATCATGAAGAGGTGTCAAAGCCTTGGCCACAAATTTTGGGTGGCCCGGGTGCATTGCACCCTGGCCAATCAGGAGGGGACACGTCCCCTCCAAGTGACATGTGAGAGGTGAGGAGAGAGGAGAGAAGAGAGATAGAGACTCATGAAAGAAAGAGAGAACACATGTCCTCTCTTGATTGGGTCGGGTACATTACACCCGGCCCACCTAATATCGTCTCCGGACGGAGCCGGGCCAATTCAAACGCATCAACTTCTTTATGAAAATCACATAAACACCAAAGCCTTCTCAAGTGATAATGGGAATTCATTGTGTAACAGTTTTTTGAACTAACTATTATGCTAACGATCTATTTTTTATCACAAAAAATAAATAATAATTAATTTTAAAATATTATGGGATTCGTTTTTCAAAAATTTATAATTCACAATATACTGTTGATCATCTAAAAACGGTTATACTAGCAAAGTACAATATTAAATTAAGTCTATAATTTACATCTTCAGACAACTCGTATTTTGACCATTTGTAGACGCGAAACATCTCGTACAACTACCGCAGACGTTAATCCACATATAGCTGCTGCTGCTTCTTCTTCTTCTTCAGATTTAAGATGGTACTTTGAACTTTGGGAAGAAAGCTAAAATGGTTTATGCTTGATCGATTCAAGGATCACAAGAGCTGCGGCGAATGCAAAAGTTACTTATCTGTCGAGATCAAGAGACGATGACCCCGCGACAATAGAAACCGATCGGCGATCGCGGCTCTTTAAGTTTCACAGTAAGTCGTCACCTCATCCTGCTCTGTCAATCTTCGGGAACGTGCTCTCTTTAGGCCTAATTATTATTATTTTTTTTAGCAGTCGAGTCTCGTTTGAAGCGCACGTGATATTACAGGACTAGCCAATTTCAAGGAAGCAGGCCTTGTTGCGACCATGGTAATCAATCGCATTATCAAATCCGAAAGGCATAATCTTTGTCAAATGGCAGCAAGTGACTTAGATTTCAATCCTCGTCATGCAATCCTGTCTATGGCGATGGGTGTGCGATTAAGGTAACACTCGCACTCATTTTTCGAACGTTGGAGAGGTTGGAGTGAAAGCGAATTAAAACAACATCAAAAACTTGCACGTGATCTCACATGGAAGTTCAAGATTCTCAAAAGACTTTCGATTGGAGCGAGAATTCGACAAGACTAGATTGTTTGTTTTGATTTTTAATTGCGCTAAGATCACAGCCACAAGAGGCTCGTTATATGGCTAAACTTCATTAGCGGGGCCTAATTAAACAAGGCATCTGTGGATTAGACATGGACGTCCCATAATTCTCTCCATTTGGTCCGTGAAATAAATGATTGATAATTTCTCTGAAAACGATGACTGGGTCGAACCGAAAGAATTGGCCAATCAAAATTGTTCTTATTGTCGACGATAATTTAAGTCTTAAATATTTTGCATCCGTTCAATTTTTTTTTTTTTTCAAATCGGCTCGGCATAAAAATTGTCATTTTAAGAGAGAATATTCATTCGAATCTTGTATTTTCGGCGAAACAAACGTAGACGGAGACAGTAACTCGAAAATAATTTATTGTCGAAGTGACGTCAGCAGCCGTCATGGGAAAGACGAAAGAGGTGGGACCCAATGAGTTTCACGTGCGAGTAGCAGACAAAAAGCCTCCGTCACGTGCACGGGGCTCGTGGGACGTGGGGCGTCACCCCGCTCAACAGAGCATTAGCGATGCGAAAGCCTCTTTTGTCTTAACATTTCCTTGGCATAGAATTCCCGTGCTCCTTGACCAACGTGAAAGATTTAGATGTACCGCCACACGTACATCATAATAATAATAATAATAATAATAATAATAATAATAATAATTCCTAACTCGATTTGATATGGGCATGATAAATAAAATAGACTTTGTTAATCATAGCATATAATCTTTTAACGGGACATAGATGAGAGTTTTTTTTTTCTTAGGTTCCGTTTATTTCACGGAAAGTGTGGCATTTCTAGAAAATGTTTTAAGCAAGTTATTTTCTGAGAAAATGACAGATACTTTCCAACGTTCGGCTAAAATATGAAATTGTACTGGAAAATATTTTTCCGTTGTGGAAAACTTGATTTGATTTTCCTCCATGCACTCATTTTAACAAGGCAAGCTCGAGCCTTGCCATAGGTCGGCGAGGCTGGTCTCGCTCACCTGTGGCCAGTCATCGGTCGAATAGGGAAGTGAATGAAAAAAATAAAAAATAAAAGAAAGTTATGAATTTTTTTAGAAATAAATAAAAAAAAGAAAAGAAAGCTAAAAAAAAATTAAAATAAAGGGCATGTGAAAGAAGGGAGGAAGGAAAGATGAGGAAAATATTTTCCCCACTTTTGAAGGAGTTTTTTTTAATGGGTGAAAAACTTATTTTCCTCTCTCCAATCCGGAGATTTTCGGATCCAGCTAAATATTTCCCAAATTTTTGCTCACTATTTCCGCGTAGTAACCATCTTCGCCAATGTGGTCTACTGTCATCGAGGCTGGAGGGGGTTCGTTAATCGTTAGGTTAGTTAAATAACGTCTCCTCCGTCGTCTATTTTTCTTTAATTCTTCCTCTTCCTTTTTTCCCTGTCCAAACGCCTGAGAGATGACAACATCCACCGGCTCAGGCTGAGCTCATCTATATATACACTCAGCAGAGATCGACGAAGAGAGAGAGACAAATGTAACAGAGCCCCTCTCTCTCTCCCCCATGAACACGATGGATTTCTCAGCTTCTCTGGTACCACTAAGGTGTTCATCTTCTCGCAGAACTCCTTCACTTTCTCCCTCAACATCCTCACTTTGGTCGCCGTCGGGGTCGTCTTCTTCTCTTCTTGAACCTTCAGACTTCCCTGAACTCTGTCACGGGTCGGTGTCTCCATTCTACCCCCTCGCTCCCGTCACCTCCTCCCGCGTTCCCTTCTCCTGGGAGAAGATCCCGGGAATCCCCAAGAACCAACTGTCCTGGAAGACGGCGCGGTCTCCGTCCACCAGCCCCCTCCTTCCCTTACCTCCCGCCGCCTCCGCTGCTTCTTCTCTGTCCTCCAAGAAGCAACGGCTCAGCAGAACGGCCTCCGCCTCGAGATGCAGCAGCAAGAGAGACCCTTTCGTTTCGGCCTTCGTCAAGTGCTCGAAGGACGACGGCGGCCGAGAAATGAGCGGGAATCGCCGGGCTGTGGCCAGGGTCTCGAGGAGGATAACCGATGGCTTGGGGCTTGTTAATCTCGCATCTTGCAAGCAAACCTGCGCGGTTTCAGACTCCGTGGTCTACATCGCGGGATCGAACAGAGCATCTTCCGATCTGTTTCGCCGCCAAATCAGTCGAGCATAATCAGGTGGCCATGGTGATCATCAGTAGTCAGTAGTTCACGGTTTAGTAATTCCAGCTCTAGCTAGCTATGTGTTTTACTGATGATCCTTCCTTCATGTTCACCGTGGTATTTCTGTGTAAGTAGGGTGTGCTTCTAGTTCTGGTGTGTCCTATGTGAACCCTATCGTGTGAACCAAAATGAAGAGGGGTGGTGGTGTCGGTTTTTTTTTTTTTTTGTTAGTCTTTTCAACTTTTAGCGGAGTGGTGTCGCTGTCTTTGTCTTAATGGGTGGGATTGAGCTTCTCACATGGAAACTTGCTGTGTCTCCTGTGCTTGTCTCAACATGAAAACGATGCCTAATGTATCATCCCATATTCCCACGTGACAATCGTCCAAAAAAAAAGAGCAGTGGCCAGCTGCAGTTTTCTCCATTAACAACTCTGTCTAGGAATTTCACCACGCACACAGCTACTCCTCAATGTCGTGATCTTCAGCATATATGTTGATGACTCTGCCGGACCTATAGGGGCTTATCGTCGTAATGTAGCAATCAAAAAAGGCCGATCGACCCTAGTATCGAGGGTAACCCTCAAATGCAGCAAAGGGCGGGTCCATAAGTCGACATTCTCGGTAACGGGAGCACTAAACGTGTGCCGACTTGTGATACTGAATTGGGCGATGCTGATACACGTGCGGAAAGCTCATGAAGACGATGGACAGTAAATAGAATCTAGGTCGTGCGCCAGTATTCAAGTCCTAAGACCACGTTCAGTTTGCACTGACCTAAGAATCAGACGAATGGTCGGCATCTCTTAGTTACACGACGACGCATGGAGAAATTCCAGAGAAGAATTAGAGGGAGGAAATTAAATCCACAAAAACACATCTCGAAGCAAATGTCTTTCATTATCAACGACGGCTGAGATGCATTCGATTCAACTACGATACAGAAGCTATGGACGAGAATTGACCAGGATTATAAAGTAGCAACGCCAATGAACATTCAAACTACCACTTTGTTGGGATGATGTGCCTTATACCTACTAATGATTCATAAGGTGATGTAAGTCACGTACATTGTAAACGCCTACCTTCTTTTGTGAAGAGAAATGCTGCCTCGCAACATCTCCTCTCTCTAGTATGGAAGGGGCTGAATTTAATACTTTTGACCACAAAGTGAACATGAGGAGAAAAAGTCCCATGGGTGATTGCATAGAGTAACATAGTTTCTTCTTTCTCATGTATCTGAGAAGCCCTCTCATGAAAGCCTGATTCAGCAAGAATAAGGCACGAGGCAAAAATGTAGCCCCGACTCATGTGCAGAATTCCATGCTCATACTATTCATTGGGCACTGCGGGTAATGAAATTCTCATTCCCGGCACCTTGTTCGTATGCACAGTTTTCCTTGATGGTAATACAAAAGTGAAATCAGATAGCGACACTGATCAAAAGAGATCATCCTAGTTAGTCACAAGCCCGTGGATTGCACGCTTTTGAGTCGAATAACTTCTGCCCTATCGTAGCCTAATAAAGAGAAGGGGCCTAAAATATAACACTAAAAGAGTTCAGCAAGATCCAAACATAAGCAGCACATTTTCATTCCTTAAAAAAGTGTGGATTTCGCGTTCTGGCCAAAGAAACAAAGGATTTAGTGCTCATAATTTGCTGCAATCGTTCAAACTGGAACACAAATCCACCTTCTGTCCAATACAATTAGGCTTTTCTGACTTGTCGAAACCTAAATGTCCAGGCTACAGTACTTGTCATGCTAAATGCACAGAAGCACCCATAGGATGTACCCGGACGTCATCCACTGGTATATAAGAATAAACCAAGTTATTCCACTTCTGCCAAATAATCGTCAATTTCGGCTGAAGTCAGCACCCTGCATGGGACAATTTGTGCTCAAGTTACCTATGCATGGAAAACAGAAATCTGGAGTTCTATACCTCATTAAACATAGGCAGCAATCCCAATCTTGGAAGCATTTTAAGCAAGTATTGTGCCAATAGATTATGTTATTATCGACAAGGACACAAAGATTATCTTTTGTTCCAAACAAATTCTGGATATCTTTGATTTTGGACATCTTATAGGAGAGAGATTTGACTGTCTAGATTTGTCCCCTCTTTTGCAGCATGAGAAGCATGTCACGAAATGTAATAAACAATGTCCATGCATATTATAGAAAAACAGAATTTGTTGTTCATATTTTTTCTCAATGGTAAAGAATCACATGGAAGCATCAAGAGATCAATACCTCAAGCATGCATTAAACTTCATTTTGTTGTGTATAAAGCATAAGCATTAATATTTTCACATCAAATCACAAAATAGTCATCATTTTCTTTCAAAAAAATGTTGATTTATTGGTTACAGAATTCTCAATGCTATGCCTCTTCTAGCATTCCAAACTCTAGTGACAGGTTCAGCTTCCAATATTTATGTTTATGTTTGCCTGAAAATCTTACTTGACCCATCTGCACCAATGTTGTACTACAGAAATCACTACATGCTCGTGAAAAAAAAAAAACAGCATATTCAATGCGAAAGTTTGTGGCATTTTATCGTAAAAGTTGGTATATGTTCAGATGTAGTGCAAAGTTACTGATGATTATATGCCAAGAGAAAACTTTTGGTATTATACTTCCAAAACTCAATTCAATTAGAAAACATGCCAGCTACCCAATATAACTAAAACTCTTTGAGCTTGGATTCAATCAAGAAAATCTAATTAGGATCTTTCGAAGATGAGCGAAACGACTTTTCTTCAAGAATGTTGAAGTTCGTACTGCTTCACATCCACAATAGATAAACGTACCAAAAAGTCTAGGCAATCATGAAGAAACTTATTCACCACTAAAATTTCAGAAAACTTTAAGATTTCCCCCCAAATATTACAGAGAAGTTCACTAATGCGATGTTACCTGAACTTCTTGTCAGTACCGATTATTCCAATTTCAATGTTCTTTCCTGAAATTTGACCTTCAAATCTGCAATCCACAATAAATGTTGTTTTATGTGTAATATCAGCATTTGCTAGTAAAGTTACATCAGCTATGTACGGATCACAAGAAGCAAGGTGGAAAAGAAGAACCTACAATCCATCCAACAATAATGACTCGAAATTTCAAGCAGAAGGAAAAAGTTAACAAGCAAGCCCAAGTAGTCGAGCAGAATTAGCAGAATAGAATAAAGGAAGCCAAAGCCAGAGGGATTAACAAGAATTGTCACAGCTACTTCCTGGCTTCATGTAAACCAAAAGATCTATGATAATAACCATCCACTTGGCTTTAACGTATGCCCTGGTTAAGCAATTAACAATTAAACATCTCATCACCCACCAAATTTATTTTGGTACTTGCCATGCAACCCAAGTTTACAGGCGCCTACCAAAGTAAACGCAAATGGCCAGAGTCTGGAACCATCTACTGACAATCAAAGCATACGTGGCAAAAAGATGCCATATTTCATGGCGTTTTCTAAATATTCAACCAAAAACACTGCCATTGCACAATCAAACAACTCATGCGTAGGTCATAATAAGTACCTGCACCCATTGTTTAGCAAAAGAAAAAGTCCCACCATGAATGGATATATTTGATTCCTAACAAGTTTACTTCTCCAGCCGGAGCATTTCTGACAGCAAGATTCTGGATACGCTTTATTCTAGTTGAATATTAAGCCAGTTGTCCAAAATGCAGCTTTTCAAATTCTAAAGAACACAAAAGAATGCAAATGCGGCTTTTCTCATTCTAAAGTAGTAATCCCAACCTAGCCAATGAAGTGAAGTTCTAAAGTCCCTTAATTCTGGGTTACAGATGCAACAAGTTAGGCTCAGCAACTGCATAACTGCAACACATTGCAGAGGGGCATTTGCCACCATAGATATAGACTACATCAGTCACCGACAAAGTAACAAAGGCATCATTAGGCTATCTGCAAATCAACTATTAAAGCCCCTTAAAAATTTGCAGCCACATGATAGGGAAGACCTATGTAATTCGACAGAGAGGCCTCTTGCAAGCCCACCTCTAAATTTCCACTAACGCACAATGAATGCAGTGGTAAAGAAAGAGGAGTATTTACGCAATTTCTCTCATTCTCGTAAACATTAGTCTGTGAAGCTCCATAGGTTTTATAGTCTCCAGTATCATAAAAGGACCGGAAGAAACCAAAAAATTATTAGATCAGCACATCTAAATGCCTTAACAGTGAAAAGAATCCCATTGTCGGCCTTAACCAATCAAATGAATCCTAGCCAAAGGAATCGAGCAGAAAGACATTAAAACAACTGCCATCAAGGAAATTGAAAGTGACAAACAGAATTCAACAGAAACATTCCCCACAGAGTATACGCACTAAACACTATCTCTAGAATCATAAGAGATTGCATGTTAAACGAAGCCTCAAGGTAAAAAAAAAAAAACAAAAAAGAAAATCACTTACCCTTCCTTCAGTGTAAGAATAGCTGTGTGAACGGCATCATCAAGCTCCATATCATCAGTGTACCTACAATACCCGAGAAGGAGCTTACTCTTGTCATCAAGGGAGTCCAAATAATAAAGTGACATCATCAGAAAACAGATCTTATGGGGTGTAATTTCAAGAAAGAAAAGAATCCTCATCAGGACATTCACAAGTCCTTTAAATTAGTACCAAAGAGGAATGTGAAACGACCATACTTTCGCAAAATGCGGCACTTACAGCGCACTTATTCAGAACTAACAGGAGTGACAACACGATAAGACGTTGTTCCTATTCAAAAGTTATACATTGAGTGGTCCAAAAGTTTCTGAAAGTGAACCTTTCAACCGCATACTCAATTTCCAAGATAGTATACTGATCAGTGGACATGATTTACTAGAATCTATTGTTGGGAACGAAAGCAAGATTCGCTCGATAATACGTTAACACAGCTCTAATAATCCAGACTGTTGATACCATCTCCTCATACATCACTGCTGCGTGCCACTCTATTTCAATAAGCTTTTGACAGAATCTCTTTAGAATTCCTCCTTAACTAACCACCTACAGTAGCAAGCTGATATTTTAACAGGAAGAAGGAAATATTAATATCAGTTGACATCTTCGGCCAGGAGCCAAAACATTTATCTAAAACCACACAAAGGGAACCTTCGTCTGCCTCTTGATGGCCATTGGAAGCAAATTAATTCAGAATATATGAAGGGAGAGATGAAGCAAATTAGTTCAGAATATATGAAGGAAGAGATTAAGCAATCAGAATAACCTATCAGGATTCAGACAAAAAACAGCTGTTAACTCAAGGGATAGAAGACAGACATTAAATAAGCACATGTGGAGGGGAGTGGGCAAGAGTTGTATTCCTCTTGACTTAAATCACGTCAATCATAGAAGTTTACATTAGAAGGAAATAGATAACGATAAACAGATCTTTTCAACCTTCTACCTCTCCATGCCACAGTGCAAAGATCTCATTTTTGCATTGTTCATGCAGTGATATAAAGCTTAGCTAAGTATCAAGAGTCGCATGACGAATGAAGACTATTTGCTGTTTCTTCCAGTGTGCAATTCTATGACATTAAATAATCAAACATAAAGTCAGAAGAAGTCAGAAGACATTCCAACAGCTACTAAATTTTTATTACCTCTTCTCAAGAAATGTCTTTGCATTTGAAACATTCTTTCCCATTGCTGAAGCTTTCCATGAGAAATATGAACCCGATGGGTCGACCTATAAATGTACAGCAACAAGTATTTCATGATAGTTCTAATTATCCACATACAATGTAAAAAAAGACTGTTGTTTAGGTTTAAAACAAATAAGGTCAGATGGTAAATTCAGCATTCTTTTATGCTTCTAACTCTGATTGTTGGGATATCCATATTTCAACAATGGTTGTCTTGATCCTTACCCAAAAAAAAAACAATGGTTGTCTTGAAGTTAAAGAAGTGGTACAAAGCTCCCAAGATTGGGAGAATATTATGGAAGGAAATACACTAGAAGTGTCAAAACTATTGTGCAATGCTGACGTTAGTACTAACAATTTTCCACCGATCACTTTGGTACTATAACTTTTAAAATTTGACCATTAAAGTTACTCCAGCAACTTGGCTCACCGGAAAATTCTACTTGGACTTATTTAATAACAAACGTGTCCTGTGTAAATAAAGATCCAACATAACAAATCAGAGAGGAAATATGTCCAAAACAACACGGTTCACCAAACCCTAATCTCCCTCCCTCCCCCTCCCTCTCTCCCTCCCTTCATCTCCCCCTCTCCTTCTCCCTCTTTCCCCCCCTCTCTCTCTCCAGAGTTTACTGCGATCACGTTGAACTCCAGTATAGATAAGATATTGAAAAAACATAGGATCAAAAACCCAGTACATACTTGAAAACAAAATTGCCGTGATGTATGGAAAAGTTCTTTGACGTATTCTAATTAAAGTAACACCTTCAGAATTATTGTTTGATGTAAGAAAAATACAGAACACTGCCAATCTTGTCATGAACAGAATGTCAACCTAGACCCCCATTACAACATATTAAACTTGACTCACATGTTAATTAGATGTGGATCAATGATGAGAGGTGTTCATCCATCATATTAAGGGGGTATTCACACATCCACTTTCCCAGTCGAACACTATAAAGCAGATTAACTAAATATATAGTCATCATTAAAACACTGCAGAATCTCGTGAGAGTAGACAAAATACCTGATACAATTGAGGACCATTATCATCAAATCCAGCAACCAGAAGAGATACTCCAAAAGGCCTCACACCACTTCAAAGAGGACAGAAGAAAAGGGAAGGCCATGTAAGAAATGGCATTCAAGATAAAAAAGAGCAGTGAAAACTTTGCAAGGTTGATTTTCATTATAAAATCAACAAACATACATTCTTTTACGGTACGTACATCATGCTAGGCTTGACTAAACCTTCCATTAAACAAAAACAAATATGAAAAATAACAAATACAGCATCACTCTATAAAAGCTCATTTACCCCGACTGAGTAAACTCCTGCATGACAGCTGCAGTCTCCCTCACTAGTTGTGTGACGGGTATGGGTTCCTACAGTAAAATAAGAATGGCTTATGATAGCTGAAAATTGCAACAAAAACTTATTATCTTTTCCACGGATATCTATTTAGGAGTGCTTTACAATCATACTATGAAAAGTTAAAGCAGCGACAATACTGCTGCTGATGAACTTGCAAAAGCAGAAGGCACATAAAACTGAAGCAGTCAAATACATTCACAAAACAAAAGCAGAAACATTCAATTAATAATTCTCAAGAAGCAGCTCGATAATAATTTTCTATCTTGTGAATTAAAAGGTACCATAATTGTGTTTGCAAGATTATACTGATATATTTTCGGCAATAATTAAGACAACTACACAAATGTACAGTTCCACAGTAAATACTGAATATTCTCTCTTATGTGTAACCCCACAAAAAGAATAAAAGATGAATAACCAACTAACAAAAAACAAGAATGTCCTCCTATGATATTATGATCCTTAGATTTCGTGTGAAATGTGGATTGTCCTTCTACGAAACCACACTATACTTGCTTAGATTACCTATGAACCAAACATAGGTCAGAACAACCTTTGGTCTCAACACAAGAGAATGGCTGGCTTGCCAACTATATTGATCCAACAAAAGAGGATCACTGTTCAGAATGCAAAGAGGTACCTTATATAACCTGTGATACTGTTCCGCCTGTTTCCTGCTTTTCCGAACTAAGACTCTAAAATCTGGACCCATGCCACTGCAACATGAATGGTGATGAAAAGACCATAAATAAATGACCAAAGAGAGTAACATGAAGAGCATTTCTAGTAGTAAAAGGAATAGTGAAAAATACTTTCCAAGTGTTACTTGACTGGAGTTGTAAAATTCAGATATACACTAATTTTCAATTACATTAACAAAGAAGGGAAACAGTGCAATTCTGGCATTTTTTTCTTCCAAAAGCCCACATTTCTTCACTGTATTGTATCTTCTTTTGCTTCATTGTAAAAGCATGTTATATACTATATTTTCTCCAAGGTGCCAGAGAAGAGCAGCCAAATCGGCTTTCCAGAGCAGAACTGGAAGGCTCAAATATCTTTTAGCAGATTAAGTATCTTCGCGGAAAAGTCAAAATATACCATTCCATTTCTTAATCTTCGTAAAAAAACAATACAAGTGTAACTTGAGAGATTAAAGTCCCTGAGCTTTACATTGGTATGACTTTCACGCTAAAAAACTAATTCTCATATTGCCCCTTCCACTTTAAGGAAAAGACTCATATTGCCACGGAACGGGATGCCCAGTGGTGATAGTCCCATCAGAAATAGGGCCCACAAAAGTATGCTTGCAACAATGTAAAAGAATAGGGAGAAAAAAACCTGTAAACAACTCCAATATTTGGTGTCAGGCACTGTATCTTTTGAACCTGAAAAGAGTAAAATTGATAACATTTAGTAGAAAAATGGTTAGACAACAACTATATAGAATTGACTTAAAGAATGTGAGGTTCAGACTTAAAGAATCAAGGAACTAAATGCAAACACATAAGGCAATAATAGCAATTACAACAGTGACAAGAACAAAACATATAAAATTCACATTATCAAAGGTGCCAAGAAGACAAGCCCTTCATAAGTAAAGCATTAGAGGGGAAGCCCTACACAGAGAGGAGACATTAACCAAATGCAGGACATAGATTCTAGTGCCTTGCATAATCAGACAAACTAAATATATAAATTAAGTCCTTAGGAGTTGGGACCAATTATCACTCTATAGTATTCGAAAGCCTTGAAACCCGTCTGCAACTTCTTCGCATAGATTCTGTATCTTCAAGAAAGTTCTTTAGCTACCAACTTACTGATCAGAAAATTTGCAAGGACCTATTATAACCATTTAAAGAGGCAGATATCATCGACGGTACATAAAACCAAGAAGAAAACGGAGACAAGTCCAAACATAACCAACAGGCATGATACAGATATTTCTTGGATCAAAATTCAGTCCTTCAAAAGAAACAAAAAGAATACAAAAGGCGTGCTAAGAGTCACTTACGGAAGTTTCATCAACCAATATAGAGGGAAGCTTCTTCTCTGTCGCGATGACAACACCATTAGCAGCTGCCATCAAGTAAATCAGATTAAGCCATTAAATTATTACATAGTAGGATTTAAAAATAAAAAATAAAAAATATCCACAGATTTCGGCCACAGAAGGGAACGAGAGATAGAATGAATCTTAAAGAACTTGATCCTTCTGGTGCTATCGACTGCCGAGAACTACTTATAGCCCCCAATATTCAGGTCAAATGGCCTATCTTGAATTGATCAATCACGTGAATATTGGTCAAATGGCCAATCTAAAATGCAAAATTTAACATCATCGGATCTTTGTCCCAGTGAATATTGCACAAACAATACATTATAAATTCTTCAATGCAATACCTAAACGTAGCAACTTGTTTACTGACGTCCACGAACAGCCAAGTGGCGTTTACAGTTTTCTCTATGCTGAACATTGGGACACTACATAACTAATCAAACAAAATGGTGTTACAGCTGAACCAAAGTGAGTCTAGCAGAACCCTAGCTAGAAAGCTACCCTAGACTCCGTGTGGGCCTGCTCACAATGCTTAAATTCCTACGGCAAAAGATTCTCACACACCGAAGAAAAAGAGCTCAACCTACATGACAAACATAAGGACCTGGGGAACTCACCTTTAATTCCGAGAGACGTCTGACCAGAACCCACCGCCGTCAGGGCGTGCTCAATCTGTACGAGCTTGCCGGAAGGGCTGCTCCATCGCAACACAGAACAGAATAAAATTCGACGAAAAAACAGCGAAAGACACAACCAAGTGCAACAAAGAGAAAACCAGTGGTGACTAGGAGTTCCGGCATCACCGGCTACAGGGACACACCTGAAGGTGGTGAGCGAGAAAGAGTACTGACTGTCTCCCATTGCGAATAAGCGAATCTGTGAGGCAAAAGGGAGGAAAACCCGTCACTCGCAAGCCAGAGAAGAACTACGAACAGATCCATCAATTGCTATCAATCGGACTTACACACACGCACACGCACACAAACAGAGAACGAGAGCGAGAGAGAGAGAGAGATAACCAGAGCTCGGCCTCGAGCGAGAGAGACGAAGACGATCAGGATCGTGATCACAAGCTCAGAAGGATCGGGAGGAAGCCAATGCGAGCGCGCGAGGAAAGGGGAAATGTGAGAATTGACTGAGGTAGCGTCTTCTGCTTCTGTGAAAGCCTTCCTCTGCGCAGTTAAAGCATCCGAGAGGTTTCTTGTTGGCAAAGAAGGCATAAGCCCGGGTCCGGACCGGGTTCGGAGTCATTTCACCCATCTCGGGTTTTGAACCGGAAAACCCAAAACGCGGGTCCGGAGTTCTTTTGGGCTGGGCCGTCTTTAGCATATCCGATGAGCCTAGCAATCATCTCCATCCTATCGTAAGCTTTTTCCGAGGAGGAGCGGAAAGTACAGCAATCTCAACTAACTTCCTTATCCACATTGTTACACATAGGTAGCAAAATGATGAGAATTAGGAAAACAAACAGCATAAATCCACACACATGGTACACTTGTAAACCGTCCAAGGCCTACCTCCATACACCCATGTACAATGGCTGATCTTTTGAGTTATGGAAGCCGGAGCATTGGCCGGTGTGCGAAAGCATGGGGAGCGAACGCCGAACGGGATTACCTATCTTTCTCCCCTTCTCTCTCTAGCCCCATCCCCAGTAGTACACTTGTAAACCACAGTAGAGCAAAGTCAGATAAAGATCTTCCGTTAAGGGGAGCTAGCAATGTACCTTGTAATTCCAGAAATGCAACATAAAAGGTTTCCATGCACACGACAGAGTTTGCTCCATGGAAAAATTTCAGGCACTTCAGAATGAATGTTTTTAATTCTCAAATTCATTCCGAACTATCAATTTTGATTTTTGTGTGGTTCCCATTTATTCTATTTTGCTAAAAATGATCGTTGTGGTTGCGTATGGACTCATGGAGTACAAAAAGGTTTACTCAAGAAGTATCCTGGATTGCTCTGCTTAACAGTCCACACCAATGAAAAAGTCCCTAGTCATGGATTAACAAAGCTAGAAACCGAAGACAACCCGAATGATAGGGCAACAATCCACAAGAAGCCGAACGAGGAATATACATATTTCTATTTTCTTTTGAGAACAAAGTAAACTGAAACACCAAGGAAAACTGGAAAATGAGAATCCTCACGGACATTTCGTCGGATAGGTTAAGTGCATGACAAAATTCAATCCTGGCAAACTCAGAAATCCTCATCTTTTTTTTTTTCATAAAAAAGAGTTGTATATGAGATTCGATCATACCTAGTTAATGAGTGAATTAGAGGCCTCAAATGGCCAGTGTTCTGAAAATTGAAAACACATGCTGAAAAGACAAAATTTTTCCAAATTGAAGCTCGAACTCTGATGAAGCTTGAATTTATCATATTAGAGCGGAGTAGACCGTCGACTGTTTTCCTCAATGAAACAAAAGCAATGTGAGATGAGTGGCACCGTGAAGAAAATAAAGGAGTCTTCTCCCTTGGATTTCTTTATCCCACATATCTGACTGTATCCTATCTTGGACAGCTACCAAACACAGGATAGGATAAAATATCCTGGTTTTTATTTGAACGACCAATCGCTGCCTTTATGTCATTCAAATCCACAAATCGACATCTCAAGGAGTTTTGAGCTCAACGCTTTCATTGATTTGCGAAAAATGTGACGTTTTATGTAAATGTTTTCAAGAAAGTCATTTTCTAGGGAAATGACAATATTTCAAGATGTTTGGCTGAGATCTGAAAATGAACTAACAATTTTTTTTTTCACATCTAGTAAGGAAAATCTCATTTGATTTTTAGTATCGTCGTTTAATCAGAAATTATTGACGTGGATTCGATCGTTTTACATGGCACAGCCTATGCTAATGTGGAACAAAAAATTTCACATTTTTTAACAACTTTTAAAATTTTTAACAACTCTTTTATATTATATATTTTATTCTTTCTCTTTTTTTTTTCTTTTCTTTCTTTCTCTGCCATCCGCCGACAATGTCGATGGCCAACGACCAAACACGAACAATGGACGAGCTCACTGTGCTTGGGCGAGGCCTTGCCTCACCTCGCCGGTCGTCAGCTGTCACTTTGGCCAGCGACCAGCATAGGACGATACAAAGAAACAAATATTTGGACATGGAATAAAAAAATCAAAAATAAAAAGGAAAGAGAGAAAATAAAATAAAATGAAAATAGAAAATAACTTTTTTTAAAAAAGTGAAAGAACGTAGGGAGGAAAGAGGGAGAATCCTAGAAATCATTCTCTCTCCTTTGACTAGTTTATTTTCTATGAACCAAAAGCCGAAAAATCTGAAAATGTTTATCCTAAAAGTTTTTTTTTTGTGAAATAAATGAATCCTAAGACTGAAGCTTTTCTCTTGGAGCTGAAATACACCAAGCATTTGGTTTTGATTTATTTGTTCGATTGACGATGAGTTGGTTTTCATTGTTTTATTTTTCCATCGGACGACAGTCATATGGGACAAAAATTTGAGATAGTTTTCATCATTTTCCTCATTTGTATTCCAAGACCATATCAAAATCAATTGAAAATTTGTTTCCTTCCCGGTAAGCAGATGTGGCAAAATGGGTCTAGAACCCACATTTGACCCATATTTAATGGTGGTGGGTCAAAAATGGGTTGGCTTAAGTACTTAAATGGGTTATAAATGGATTGCTTAAAACTTTATGGGTCATAAATGGGTTTCAAATGGGCCATAAATGGGTTAGCTAAGAAAACTATCTTAAGGCAATCATAAATAAGTTTTGTGAATATTTTTTTTAAAAATCTAATTATTTAAATATTTAAATAATTTGTTTTTTATATAATTTTTTTCATTTATTTTTATTTTCTTTTTTCTCCTGCCTTGGCCGTCGCTCTGCTTTGACTGCCAATGGTCGCTGTTGTCCACCTCCGATCGCCACCGCCAACCACCACCCTCCGCCGCCGCCAGCCGCCGGCCGTTGCCACTGTGCGTGTGCAGTTGCCTCTACAAACATTGCTTTACGCCATTAATAGAGACGACGACAAATTCTGTTTTTGGTTTGGGATGAGGAGTACATGTCGGCGCTGTATATTTCCATATCGACATCATCGACATAGCGTTGCGTGGAAACAAATCGACCCACGCTTCGTTTTTCCCGATCGATTCATCCGAACATGACGAGCTAGGGTAGGGTGCAGTTGAGCCGACTTGGACAAATACAGTGACAACCCCCCATATACACTTGATTGAGTATTTGAATAGAAATTTTTGAATACCGTAGCTTAACTCAACTCGATCGTACAATCAAATTGAAGACCGGCACAAGCTTGGATCGTAAGAACTCGGATTATTTTATTATTTTCTTGGATATGAGGTTAGCAACGCAAACTATAAAGATTTCGATGTCTGATTTGGGCAGCTATAGATATTTTGAATGTAACTAACGTAAAAGCTCAGTTAGTATCGAAGTCTTTTAACTTAACTCGGCAAGATAAATCGGAATCGGGTACGAGTCAACGTCGAAACCCGCTGGAGCATCTCCCTTCTCGAGCTCTGATTACGCCCCCTATGCCTTCAGAAGCGACAGCCCGTGCGGGGAGAGCTACAACTTCGGCAACGGAGGTGGCGAGCGGCTGGTGGCAGAGGTGGCGGGCAGCAGATTGCGGGGACGACGATGGTAGGAAGCAGGCAACGGTCAACAGCAACAAGCAGAGGTCACAAGTGGCCGGTTATAATAAAAAATATTTTATAAAGAAAAAATTCAATTGCATGTTTTAGCAATATAATTTTTCTTAATAAATTATAAGAAATAAATATTTCATAATTTAGCTAAATATATAAGTATTTAAGTAATACGGGTCGGGTCGGGTATGAGTCGGGAATGGGTTGAGTCGGGTATGGGTCATTAAATTTGTATTGGATGAATATGGGTCAAAACGGGTTAAATGGGTCAATATGGGTCGGACCATATTCGACCCGACCCAAACCCGACCCGACCCACCCATTTGACACCTCTACCAGTAATGTAGTGGAATCATCGTATTAGTCAAAGCCCATTAATGTGTAATGTGCATATCAAGGTGGACAAGGTCTGGTATGCCTTAAGAACAGGATACCATACCTAAGCTTTAATTAAAGTGTTTATGCTGATTCGAGGAGATTTTCAAGAATCTCCCGACACTTGAGGCCCGTCAAAAGCAGAAGATAGTATTCACACACAACCTAACATGATTAATAAACTATTCGTCTTCTTTGCTCTCCATTTCCACTCCAGCTCAAAGCTTAGAGCTCGTCCATTAGTTTATACTTTCTTGAGCAGCATGTTTCCTTTACAACCCAACAACGATCTGCTCCATCTCCCACTGAATCACTACCCGATCCCAGAGGATCGGATCATCCATGATGATGAGGATCTTTGTGGCCTTTGCACCACCGACAAAAAGGACAAGAACAAGGGCTTAGGCAAGTCTGCACTCATATCCTGCAGCGGAAGCAGCAAAAGGGATAAAGATTGGGATCAACAGAAGAAGACGCATCGAGAGGTCGAACGGGGGAGGCGGCAAGAGATGAGAACCCTTTGCGCGTCTCTCAGATCGTTACTCCCTCTCGAATATATTAAGGTAATTTCTCAGAGAAATTCTCTTTTTTTGTTATCATGATGTTTTCCCCTAAATTAGGGTTTTTGTGCATGGGAGTTTTAGGGGAAGCGAGCGACGTCGGATCATATGGGCGGGGCTGTAAATTACATAAACCATCTCGAGAGGAAGATCAAAGAGCTAGAAAATAGAAGAGATGAACTGAAGAGCAGTAATCTTTCAGTGAGAGCTTTGAGTGTAAGGCCTTGTCTGGATGGAGTGGAAATACTGATTCAAAGTGCTAGTTCCAGTGACCAAGACCATAATTTTCCATTATCGAAGGCGTTGCAACTCCTACTTGAAGAAGGAATTAGTGCAGCAAGTTGTGTTTCCACTAGAATTAGTGAAATGACATTCATCCACACCATCCAATCCGAGGTATAACTCTCATGAAGTAGTGCTGTAGAATTAGGGTTTATGTGTTAATTTAGTTCAATGAAAAATGATCTAAGTGCTAAAAATTTATCCTGTTATTTTCTCGTCATCTTTCTCAGGTTTGCCATGCCAGGTGCCTCGATATAGCTCAGCTGCAATCAAAACTTGATGAAGTGCTTGCAGACTACTAAGTGAGATACATAGTTCTCTGCTAATTGATTGCTATGAATGATGCAGGACAACTGTCGTACAATATCCAGGAAAACGTAATATTACGATTTTAAATAGAGTTTTAGGCATTTTTCTATTTTAAGAATTTTAGCGATAGATAATCGCGATATTTGATTTCAATTCCATTTGATTAGATTAGATTTGTTTTAGTGTTATCTTCTAAAATCTTATTTCCTTTTAGGAGTCATATCTATATAATGGACGTCCGCTCTTTGTAATAATGAGACATCTATCAATTCAATTACAGTTTATCTGTTGGAAGAGTATTCCAGTTATCGCTACCCTGCGCTTACCCTGCGTCATTTGGTATCAGAGCGAGGTTTCTCCTGGCGATGATGTCTCATAACGTGAATCGATATACTTCCGTAGCTGAGGGCCATCTTGGTGAGCCTATTACACGGAAGGTGTTTACCCAGTTTGCCGAGGAAACTCGACGAACTCTGCAAGACCGCCAACGGACGATGCAAGACTTACTTGCCGCTACCCAACGGTTGTCTGCAAACTACCCTAACCCCGGCGTTCTTCCAGCCGAGCGAATTCCTGTCGCTCGTGATCCCGAAGTAGCTGTGGAGCGAAGGGCGAATCCCCGACAAAGACGACAAGGCTATGTCGAGGATCCTGAAAAAGAAGACGAAGACGAAGATTTCCAAGATGAACATGAATTTGTTCGTGGAGGCCACCGACATGAGGAATTCCGGGATGAACATGTTAACTGCGTGGTGAGACGATTGCTATTAGCCCCACGAAAGGAAGATTCGGAGCGAAATAATCTTTTCCGCACTCGTTGCACTATAAGCGGAAAGGTCTGCAACGTCATTATTGATAGCGGAAGTTGCGAGAATATTGTATCGCAGGCACTTGTCGATCATCTCCAACTGAAAACTGAAGCTCATCCCTCACCCTATACAATTGGATGGATTCGTAAGGGATCGAAATTAAAAGTAACTCAAATTTGTCGTTTGCTTTTTTCAATTGGAAAAACGTACAAGGATACGATAATCTGTGATGTTGTTGAGATGGATGCGTGCCACGTCTTGCTGGGACGGCCATGGCAATATGATGTTAATGTTACTCACCGAGCGCGTGACAACGTTTATTCGTTCGTGTGGGGAAGGACGAAAATTACCATTCATCCCTTGGATGAAGCTGCTCATGTTTCACGATCTGCTCAAAAACCTAAAGGGACGGCTCCCGTCGAGAAAAAGGACCAACTTTTCGAGAAATTAGAGGAGGAACCGAAGGTGAGAGAAGAAATGGAGCAGAAAGATCCGAAGATCGCTCCCGAAGCCGAGGCTTCCGTCGAGAAACCGGGTGAACACGAAGGAGGTGAGCGAATTGAAGAACCTGGAGGATAAGGTAGAACAGAACTTGAGAAGTTGCCGCTCACCAGCAGAATTACCGCTCCGTGCATCCGGGCAGCTATGTCGGAGTTGCCCAAGCCGGACGCGGCCTTGGCTAATCCAATACACAAGAAGTACTCAGGATGGATTAACTGGTATGGATTGATACCGGAACTTTTCCCAAATGCTAAGTACATGTATGAGATCATGAGGGGATCAATGGAGCCTTATTTGAAAATTTTGAAAAAGTTGAGGCACCATGCAGGGGAACCACCTCTATTAAGTACTGACTATGGTGCATCCGAAGGGTGGATCAAGGCAAATGTTAATCCAAATTTGCCTCCTGAACATGCTACTTTCGTTGTACTCCCTAATATTGAATATTCTGAGTTCATTCCCTTACAAGAGTATGCCGATATGCTGGAGCCGAGGCCATTGAGTCTAGCTAAAGTGCAGGTTGGTCAAGAGTATGAGATGCTCGTTACCAATTTTGTAAAATTTCACAGGTATAGACTCGGAGACGTGGTGAAGGTGGTGGGCTTTCAGACGACGAGGCATTGGAAGTACAAGAGGAAGCGGATCAAGACATGACGTTATAACTCGAGGACGAGTTTTTCTAAAAAGGAAGAGAATGATGCAGGACAACTGTCGTACAATATCCAGGAAAACGTAATATTACGATTTTAGATAGAGTTTTAGGCATTTTTCTATTTTAAGAATTTTAGCGATAGATAATCGCGATATTTGATTTCAATTCCATTTGATTAGATTAGATTTGTTTTAGTGTTATCTTCTAAAATCTTATTTCCTTTTAGGAGTCATATCTATATAATGGACGTCCGCTCTTTGTAATAATGAGACATCTATCAATTCAATTACAGTTTATCTGTTGGAAGAGTATTCCAGTTATCGCTACCCTGATACCAAATGACGCAGGGTAAGCGCAGGGTAGCGATAACTGGAATACTCTTCCAACAGATAAACTGTAATTGAATTGATAGATGTCTCATTATTACAAAGAGCGGACGTCCATTATATAGATATGACTCCTAAAAGGAAATAAGATTTTAGAAGATAACACTAAAACAAATCTAATCTAATCAAATGGAATTGAAATCAAATATCGCGATTATCTATCGCTAAAATTCTTAAAATAGAAAAATGCCTAAAACTCTATCTAAAATCGTAATATTACGTTTTCCTGGATATTGTACGACAGTTGTCCTGCATCAGAACAGCTTCCTTATTCTTTTCAGATTTCCATTATCATCAGTCCTCTTGGACAAAGAATTGTGTAATTGATGTTTCTCATGTGTGCACAAGGAGGAGGTTTTCATTCCCACCGGACTTGGGTTTTCAAGAACTTTTGAAGGGCTTGTTCTCAATTAGCTAGGCGGCATTCGGGCTAAATCATTTTACAAGTAGCGCACCCAAATCGCCATAATATAATCTGAGTTATCCATGTCTATACTTTGATTGTGTACATAACAATCTGATGATGCAAATGAGGCTTTCTTCCCCATGCATTAACTTGTAATTGACTGATATAAAGCTGCTTGAAATATTGGAATCACCAAGTGTAAATAAAAAAATGAGATATTTAAGTAGAAAGGACAGTTAGATTGGATGCTACATGGTTTTTCTTGGTTACCAGGGGATCCTATATAGTAAGATAGCTAGAGGAAGTAGCAGATTCCATATATTTGGAGAGGGCTGCTACTGTTGCCTTTGCTGATTTCATATCCAGACTTAGTACGTGTGTGCAAAAGAGAGAAGTCACTATGTCAATACATTCACTTGGAAGCTCTGAGGATCTATGCTTCTTAGGATGGAGGCAGGCAGGTTTCAAACCTATGGTTTGATTCCAGATTTACACTGGATCACATGCTTCTTAAGCACAGTGATCCTATGATTTGTAAAGTAGCATGTGATGGTGGAATTAGCGCGCAAATCAAAAGGTCGGTAACGGGTTAGTCTTATTCGTGTTCTCCGTTAAAAGTTAGATGGTCATTGTATGCACATAGAGGTGGCAAAATGGGTCTAACATCAATATTTTAACCCATAGTTAAGGATGTGGGTCATAATACATTGTCTTAAGCTAAAAAAAAGGCTTAAAGGGATCATAAATAAGTTACTTAACAACTTAATGGTGTTAAATGAGCTTTAGATGAGTCATAAATACGTTACCTAACTATTTTAAGTAAGTCATAAAGTATTTTCTTATTTTTAATTTTCTTTTTTTTATATTTTTAATTTTCTATATTATTTCTTTCTTTTCTTTTTTTCCTTTTAGGAAATCGGCAAAGGTCGTCGGCTCTTGCCTGTGGTCGACGAGGGTTGGACTGGCCTCGCCAGTCTTAGAATTTTTTTTTTTAAGATTATGAAAATTGTCCACAATTTTTTTTAACAACATAATTTTTCCAAAAACTTATAAGAGACAAGTTTTCTTATATTTGATCAAAAATATGGAAGTGTTTTAGCCATATGGGTTAGGTATGATTCTAGAAATTTGCATAGCAATAAACGAGTTATAAATAGGTTACGATAGGGGTCGATTTCGGTCGGATAATTTATGACCTGACCCTATCCGCCCGCTTGGTAGGTCTATATGCATAGTGGCATAGTTAGGTGCATCTATCATTTAAAAGTTATCATGTAACCCACTCTATGGAACATGTTTTGCTAACCATACACGTCTTGAAATCTTGCGCGTTGGTTTGCAAATGGCGAGTGCAACTGAGCGAGCTATACTCGTCGTTCAGTTTAGCGATGTGCATGCGTTAAAACTTCCCGGTGATCATCTTGCCCATGTTTTACAAACTAGATGACTCCTTTTAAGTTGTTGATCATGAAGGAATCGTCTTGCTCCAAAGTCCATGCATGTTCTTGCCTATTTCGTAAACTCATAAGGATAGAAACTCAAATGTGCCAGACGAACTCATTTAAAAACAAATTGATTGATGTGGTCCAATGCTAACCAAATTTGTCTTCAGTATAATGCATGTGATACCTAGAAGAGTTTGGTTCGATTGAGCTATGAAAAAAGGTATCTCCCTTTTGATTCTTACATTCTCGAAAACAACAATATTCAACATAAGATGTGCGCTCCTTTTTTCTGCATACGCAACCCACTTTCATCGCCATGGATTGTGTAGTTATAGTTCGAAAAAAAAAAAAAGTTCGACCAAATATCCAAATCAATAGCAATAGACGCGATTTGTGTGAAAAAAGAAGATTACACGAGCTATGTATGTAAAGTTTCGGTCTTTTCCATTTTGATAAATTCGCTTCTAAACTTTTCTTTTCGCTTTATCATATAAGTGATTGACTTTGAAAGTGCCATTTTGCCGACACGGACCCAGTTTAGTCACTAATCAATAGGCTCTACCTTGACAGGAGATCCCGACGCCTGACAGGAGCTATAATTCAGATGAAAATCAAAGAGCTCTTGGAATTTCTAATGAAAATCGCTACTTGACAGTCTGACAGTACTGCCAATTGTTTCTAACTACACGATATTCTAATTATTAAATCGTTTATGCGAAACACGCGGTGATAGTATGTAGATCTACAATTGAGATTGTACCGTTCCTGACAGCAAAAGCATTTCCCATTACTAATATAGATGTGTCACGTTGTCAAAAACTTCACTCACTTTCGGAACTTTTGATCACAAAAAGCAGCCGAAACTTCGATAGGTAAAGTGATTCTCAAATATCCGACCAAAAGAGAGAAAAATATATGATTCCCGGACAAAATAACGATGTGACCTTATTACCTCTTCGGATAGTTCCTTTCGATCAGTTAAAACAAGCAACCAATCATTCATCCTAAAAAAAATTGCTCTCTTTGCACTGCGTTTGGATCCCCTACCTTTATGGTTGCACTTTAACATCAGCACCCCAAAACGAGATACCTCTCCATTCACTGCATTCGAAAAACATGTGCTAAGTGTATTCAACTTTATCATCGATGGGGTATACAGGGTTAGGTCTCAACCTTCTTTTAGAGAGGTTCCCAAGCCTCATTACAGCATGTTTCCAAAGAAAATGTTTAAGCTTTGGTCTAGCATTGCAAAGTGAGAATTGGAATGGAATGCGAAATTGACAATCGAGGATGAAGTAGGAAGGACACGATGCTTGATGCGGGATGGTGGATTTGATCGGCAGGACTGGAAGGTAGGGAAGATAAGATGATGTAAGAGGAAAGAATTAATTAACGGCGAAAACGAACGCCGCCAGACAGTGAGGATACCGTAACATGATACTTGAAAACCAAAACCATTTCATGAGTAACCACATGAGTTCGTTGCATTATCACGACAATCTTGTTTTCAAAATCATTCTTAATCATCGTAGACTCCAAATTTTATGTGCACCTAGGATTCTTATCATCGCGTGTGGGTTTAAGTGAAATTAAGCGTTTCATATATCATTAGTCATGCAAAATTGAGCGGGAAAAGCCCAAGAAGTGGAGAGCAAACTAAACATACGAACATGGGCTACGCCAATATCGTTACATGAATGAAATGGAAAGAAGCTCTGATCCGCTTCTAAGCCGAAGTAAAGCATAATTGACAATTCTTCTCCTAATGAAAGCAACGCAATCGGTCTTCACACCTTCACTGTCGTAACATGCTTGATCAACATCCCGGTTATGTCCTCTGATACTTTCGAAGCCGATTCTTTCAAGTTCTGGATCTTCGCACCTGTTTCTTCTTCGAGCCTCTGTACATTCGCTCCGGACGCCCCGCCGGTCTACGAGTTACAAACGGCGAGCATCAGCTCACACAGACGACTACACAAATTAACCGAGAAGAGAAGGTTCTTTTCAGCTGCAAAATAAGCAGAGACTACCTCAGCAATACTCTTCTGGTACTCAGTCTCTAGATGTGATCGATATGTCGCAACATCCTTTTCCGCTTCTTCCTTCGCTTGTTTCAATCTTGTGATCTTCACTGTTGAATCGAACAAAAGGAACAGCCGAACCAATCGATGGTTAAGAGCGATGAAAATATATGACTGGAGGAAATTCTCTCACCCACACGATAAACTTGTTCTTCCGAAACGGGAACATTAACGTACACGACATCTTAAAAAAGTTAAAGAAACGTAATTTGCTGATCAATCCTTACGATTCTTGGCGCTCGAAATGATCTGTTGAGCCTCCTGTTCTGCGGTTAACAGCATCTGAATCCCGCCTTGTCCCTTCATGGAATCCATCGGAAATCCTCACGACGTTGCCGGACAAAGCTCGATAACTAATGAAGCGAAGACAGATCGAAGTCGCGATAAGAAGACGAACGCGAGTAGGAAAACACCTGAGAGTGGCAATGGCAAAGCGAGACTCGTAACGTGCAGCGATTGATGGGAAAGAACGAATTCTAAGTGCATGAGACAACAACATGTTCTCCGACGTTCTTGCCGAGATCAGCTCCTTTCATTCCAACAACATGTTTGACAGATTCTCTCAAGAGAGAGAGAGAGACGTCGTATTGGCTTCAACAATCCAAAAGCGATGTGTCGTATTGGCCTCAAGAATCCAAAAGCGATATTTAACGGGTCTTTATGTACTTTGTTTTTCGAAAGTTTTTTTCTATGTATAATTTTTCCCCGGCAAAAGAACACTTTGATAGTAATAATTTTTTTGGTTCATTTAAGTGTCAAATAAAAAAAAATTACAACTACTTTAGTGCCAAGAGCGAGAAATTTCGGCTAAAATATATACATGGCATTTTTATTTAAAATTTTTTGGTGACACGTCATTTATAAGTCCACCTGCCAATTTTTTTTTTTTTTTTTTATAAAAATCAGTCCACATAGAAATTTTATTTAAAAAAAGGTTCATGTGACAATTTTTATTAAAAAAATTCATTCTTAAAATTAAAAATAGCTTTAAAAAGTAAATATCCAATGGCAGCGGCCAAGGGCTATGCAAGTCCTCAATGCTGCCATCTTTTCTTTAATTTTTTTTCTTTTTTTGTTATTTAGTTATTTTAGCTTAATTTCTAATTTCTAATTTTTTAGTACAAATTAGGAAGTAAATTTTGATGTCTTTGCAGATAAAAGTGATGGAGATCACATTAAAAATTTTCGTATACAAATGCTGAAGTCCTGATGCTTTTTTAGCAACTGTTTAACTATTTTTAATTTTTTTTAGTTTTTGTCTTATTTTAATTTTGTTAATATCATGTGGAATTTTTTTATTAATTTTTGGATTTTTTGTTGCTGACTAAGATCCTTAGACGCCACGTAAGATTTTCGACGATACTCATAGGGGTTGGCACTCAAATAATCATTTTTCAAAAAAAAAAATTGATACTTAAGTGATCCCCCAAAAAAAAAAAATATCGGCACCAAAGTAAGCGCCGTATGCAAATATTGATACTTCATGTGCCCTTTTGTCATTTTTTCCTTTCTTACATTTAACAAGTTTGACTTTTAGTGCTGTGTTTCTTCATTGTAGAGCAGATGAGAAACCTGTGAATTGAGATGAAATAAGGTTTGGTTGAAACAAAAAATTACCAGACTACAAAGTGACAAAAGTATAAAGTACATCCGTATTTTATAATGCTTCATTCATTCCGTGCAAACTGAATGATTTGGAGAATATTTTTCTAAAAATCGATAACTTGTATCACTTGAAATAATTGATCGATAGAATATTATTTTTTATCATCAGCAATAATTTATGTTTAGAAAATTTTAAGTCTTAAGTATAAAGTGACTACGTATATTCCCGAGCCTAATTATTCATCACAATATGTCATGTTATTTGCTTGCATTTGAGTGAATAATCTGGTACGAGTTCATGATTTTCATCAACGCGACATAATAGTAAATTAATGCATGCATTATTAAATTGTTTCTCATAGCTATGTTGCATGTGATTGGGATGGTAGTGTTGTGCATGCACCGGGCTAAGGGCCTGTTTGGTTCAGCATTTGAGATGAGCATTTGGGCTCTAAAGTCCCTTGGCCAAATGCAAATGCTGTTTGGTTCATTTTTTGGCTCACTTTGGACAGATGCAATTGCATCTCAAATGCCCTCTAAAGGCCTTTAGGCCAAAGTACCTCTGGAGGTACTTTGGGAAGTTGCATCTCAAATGCAACTAATTTTTTTTAAAATTTTATCACATTCACTTGCCGCCTCCAACCGCCACCGTTCATCGCCGATCACCGTCACCGCCTCCCATCGTCGGTGGCCGACTTCGCCACCGGTCGCCGGACGCCGCCGCCGGACTCCGGTGCCGGACGACGATCGCCGGACGCCGGCCGTCGCCTCCACCGGTCGCCGGACGCCAATCGTCGGACGCCGCCCGCCGCCGGACGGTGAACACCGATTGTCGGACGTCGGCCGCCGGACGCAACCGCCGCCGCCGGTCGCCGATTGCCGGATGCCGCCGCCGGTCGCCGGACGCCGCCGCTGGACGCCGCCGCCGGTCGCCAGACGCCGCCGCCGGTCGGTCGACGCCGGACGCGGGACGCCGCCGCCGGTCGCCGGACGCCGCCGGTCGCGGGACGCCGCCGCCGGTCGCCGGACGCCGCCGGTCGCCGGACGCCGCCGCCGGTCGCCGGACGCCGCCGGTCGCCGGACGCCGCCGCCGGTCGCCGGACGCCGCCGGTCGCCGGTCGCCGGACGCCGCCGGTCGCCGGACGCCGCCGGTCGCCGGACGCCGCCGGTCGCCGGACGCCGGACGCCGCCGGTCGCCGGACTCCGCCGGACACCGGACGCCGGATGCCGCCGCCGGTCGCCGGACGCCGCCGCCGGTCGCCGCCGGACGCCGCCGGTCGCCGGACGCCGCCGCCGGACGCCGCCGCCGCCGGACGCCGCCGCCAGTCACAGGACGCCGGATGCCGCCGCCGGACGCCGCCGCCGGTCGCCGGACGCCGGATGCCGCCGCCGGTCGCCGGACGCCGCCGCCGGTCGCCGGACGCAGCCGCCGGCCGCCGTCGATCGCCGGACGACGGTCGCCGGACGCCGCAGCCACCGAACGACGGACGCAACCGCCACCGCCGATCGCCAGACGCCGCCGCCACCGCAAGTCGCCGGATGCCGCCGCAGCCGGACGCCGTCGCCGGTCGCCGAACGTCGGTGCCGGACGTCGATCGTTGGACGCCGGCCGTCGCAGCCGGACGCCGTCGCCGGTCGCCGAACGTCGGTGCCGGACGTCGATCGTTGGACGCCGGCCGTCGCAGCCGCCGATCGCCGCCGCCGATCGCCGCACGCCAATCGTCGGACACCGGTCGTGAGATGCCGGTCGCGAGACGCCGGTCGCCGAACGCCGGTCGCCGGCCGCCATTCGCCAGCCGCCGTCGATCGCCGGACGACGGTCACCGGACGTCGGCCGCCGCCGCCTTCGCCACCGTCGTCGAAGGTCACCGGTCGCCGCCGCCGCCGCCACTTTTTTTTTATTATAAAAAAGTAAAAATATTTTACAAAGTATATTTTTCACCAAACGGCATTTACGCCAAAGTTGCTTTCAAATGCATTTCTAAAAAATATTTTGCCAAACACTACTTGCATTTTGGAAAAGATCTTTAGCCTAAAGGTATTTGCATGTCCTCAAAGTCCCTTAGCCAAATGCTGAACCAAACAGGCCCTAAGTAGTGCAATAATATCCTACCTTAGACTCACGGATTTCATACACATTGAGTTGGATGGTGGTTTGCTCTGTTCTCTCTCTCATCCACTCGCACCTCAACTTCCTCATATTATCGTTTCATTTTCCCTTTCGATTCACGCGTTTCCGCTCTCGGAGCTTCTTCCCTCTACACATTCTCTTTCTGTCCTCGCATCTCTCTCTCTTTGACAACAAACGGAACCGATGCTCGATTTCGCTGTAACTCGCTTCCAACCACACGTACTTACTGAAGCAGCTCTTATGTCATCGCGTCATGTTTGAGTGTTGATTGGTGTCCATGAATGCGTCTTGGTGTTGCTTTGGTTTTTCGCTCATTCGTTAGTGGTAGTCAATCCTCACCTGAGGCGGGTGAGGGCTGGCGGAGGTCGCCAGCCCTCCCACAATGGGTGGCGGCAGGGCCTCATCAATGAGGCCCTGCTCCCTTGTTTCCATTTTCTTCAAATAATTTTTTAGCTTTTTTTCAATTTTAATCCAATTTAAAAAAATATTTTTAAAAATGGAATAAAATTAAGGAAAATTTCCAATTAAAGGCCTCAATGCTCTCATTTTCTCAAAGAATGTCTTGAAGTGAATCTTATTTCAAAGAATGATTTGTAATCATAGTTGTTAAAGCGACAAAACGAGCAGATGCCTCTAAAACGCCTAGGCGATTAGGCGCCCGCCTAGTCATCCGCAAGACGATAAGGCGACAATATAGCTAAATTTTTAAATATATATGTATAATTATATATTTTATATTTGTACTTCAAAACTTACATTCATGATTCAACAGAGCAAATATATACATGAAAGATTATTAAAAATAAATAACTTTTAATATAGTAAATATATGCATGAAATATTATTAAAAATAAATAATTTTTAATATTTATACTTCTCAAGGAGCCCAAGGCGTCGCCTAAGTGCCCAAGGCGTCCACAAGGCGACGCCTAGGCGACCAAGGCACCTGCCTTGAGGAGAACCAGCAAGGCGTCGCCTAGGCGTCCAAAGCGCCCAAGGCGTCCACAAGGCGACGCCTAGGCGACCAAGGCGCCCGCCTTAAGGAGACCTAGCAAGGCGACAGGACGCCTTGGTCGCCCAAGGTCGCCTTGTCGCCTAGGCATCGCCTAGGCGACGCCTTGACAACTATGCTTGTAATACTCTCTTTGTTTCAAAGAACAGCCTAGCTAAAGGGCATTTTCGTCTTTTACCGTTAAAATTATTTTCTTTTTCTTTCTTTTTTTTTGTTTTCCTTTCTTTCTTTCTTTCTTTTTTCCTTTTTCTTGTTCCTTTCCCTTCCCCTTCCCCTTCCCCAGCCAACGATGGCCTCAGGTGAGTGCCACCCACGCCGCTGTCGTGCAAGGGTTGCCTCCGATTCGCCAGCCCTTTTCACTAAGTTCAGAAGAATGTGGCCAGTGATTCAGACCCCTTTGTCATCCTCAACTTCCCCGGAGAAATCACATTGTCCAAGATGCCACTGTCGGAATTTTTCAGGGAGGAGACCGAGTTAACCAAATTCACAGCGTGGTGAAGGAATCGGAGAAGACGAGCTTTGGAGTCATCATGAACAGCTTCTACGAGCTTGAGCCGACTTACGCTGACCTTTACAGGACTTTCCTCGGGAGATGATCCTGGTTCGTCAGCCCGTTCTTGCTGGGCAACAAGGAGATTGAGGACAAAGCAGACGAGGCAACCAAGCATCCATTGACCAGCACGAGTGCCTCAAGTGGCTCGATTCCAAGCAAAACCAAACTCAGCGATTTACACTTGCTTCAGAAGCATGGCGAGTTTCAATGCTGCTTGTCGCGATCCGTTTTTCTTCAAGCTAATGGATTACCAAATCGGGGCCCGGCTCTGAAATGTGGATCGCGGGCTTGTTGACACCTAAATTTTAATTTTAAGAAATTCATTCATTTATTCACAAAATGAGAGTTATTTATAATTCTCGCAAAAATAAAGTCCAATGCATTTGCATATTTATTTTTCTGTCATGCATCGGCATTCAGATGAGGGCGAGTCATTTGAGCTTAGTTTGACAGATGATTCGGGCCGAGCATAATTCGAGAATTTCAAGAAGTGTTTTGAAATATCTATGAGGGGTTTGGACCTATTTTTAATTCAGCCCATTTCGCTCAATTAAATTTGAAAGGGGGCTTTAATTAATTGTCCAATTGTTCGAATAAAGCCTGTAAGCCCACAAGCATTAGGGTTGGAGAGCAAGAAACCTCACGTACACTATAAATAGAGCATTTAGGTTTCACAAAAGAGGAGGCCACAAATTTTTACACACACGGCAGAATAGAGAGGCCACTCAATTGACATATACGGCAGATCATTTTTGGAGACAGAGGGAGGCGTCGCTCATCGTCCTGAGCATACAAGTGAAGGCCACTTCATTGAATACACGGCCATAATTGAAGCAACAAAAATTCTGGACGGCAGAGAGAGAGTGTGGGAGAGGAGGTCTTTCTCTGGTTTTCATGGGAGCTCCGGAGAGAGAAGGGAAGAGCTTTTCGCGTTGACCAAGAGAAAGTGTCCTTCCACTTCATAGAAAACGCCAAAAAACGAAGAAGAATGAGAACTTGGAGCAATATATTCCACCGTGAACAAGACAGGTAAATCTGGTCCACTTTGCTCTCGTCCTTATTCATTACCGCGGATTTCCTTGGCAAATCCTTGATTGCGGGGATGGTACCATTACCTCCGCTGAGCCGATTGATCCCAACTCAAGTGTCCACCCACAAATCCTCACCGCACCAAAGCTGTCCTCGTGGAGTAGTCATCAAACTCCGTAATATGATTCGCTCATCAGCTTGACGTGGTCTGAAGTCCAAGCCATGCCTCACAATGTCCTGAAGATCGACGCCATGTCCTTGAGGGTCACTTCACTAGTAGACTCGGAATCCAAACTGCGAGTTGTTCCAGCCCTTTACACCCACATCAACGGCAACCGTTCGACGGGGTTGGCTGCCTTTAAGGTCTCGACCTTCGACGACAGGGCAGTCAGACGTTTAGCGAACCAAAAAACATGAGCGTTCTGACTAAGAGACTCAGTCACCGTAGTAAACATCTGACAAATTCTCCATGATAGTTCTAACATCTCTGGTGATGCAGGATTTCTTTGTGTATCTCTCACAGGTTTCTCGGTGATAGCGTGCCCTTCGATGAACAGATTAGTCTTGTCGTGACATACTCCTTGGCGTTCGACATATCTGTCATGCAAGTTTCTTTATTTTTATGGCTAGCGGAGTCAACAAGTCTTGCATCAGTTTAATTTTTTTTTAAGTCCAATTTCCATCGAGTTTGTCCTGTTGCAGCTTTCTATTGGCCTTCACACAAGTATAACTTTTCAAATTCTCCACTAACGTTTGGAGGTGCAAGAATTTTTCCTTGTGCAGGTTCATTTTCCTTTACGAATGCTGCAGGATTGTCTTAGGGGCTCTATCGTGTACAACTTGCGGACCATTATCGCGCCGATATTACCTTGATGAACACCACATCGTGATTCTATTGTGAATCACCCATTGGAGTCCTCCGTCAATCTTGATCCCGCAAGCCGATCCACAATCCACGAGTCGATCGCAATCCACAAGCTGATTTGATTTCGTTTCAAATTCGGAGAAGTTATTTGCAATTTAGGTAACAATCTTTATCGGAGAATATTCTTGATCTTCGTTGCCTATTTTGGTTGATTTGTTATCAATTGTGAGATAAAAAAATTCTGATTTGGATGTGTAATCTTTCATGAATGAGAAAACCCTAATCTAAATTAGGAAAATCTTTTTTTCTAATAGGCAACGTCTATGTTAAGTTGGACAATCTTACCTGTTACCATTCGGGTACGGCCTTTCCAACTCAGTAAAGACGGGAAGCTAGCTAATCTGATCTATCGCCATTTAGATCTGATACGCTATCTTCATGAGCCGATTTTAGATTTTGGATATTATAATTTTCGAAAAGATAATCCATGATTTCTTTCTATTGATTGTTATCTTTTCGTGGATAGGGATTTTCTTAGACCTTGAATGATATCTTTATTCTCGATTGAATCCCATGAATATTAAAATTTCATAAAAGATTTAGTAAGATATGGTTTTCCTAGAAAGCCCTATCTATTGAATTTTTAGGAAGATAAGGATTCCTAGAAGCCTTATCTTATTTGATAATGTGGGATAAAATTGAATAATGAAATCCTTCGTGCATATCTCATTTGGCAGAAAACTGGAAAAAGGGAAGAGCATTTCTCATGTCATTTGTATATCAAATTTTCGAGTTCCATCTATTTCCTTGCCATATTTTATTGAAATTTGCATTGCCTCTTGCATATCTTATTCTTATTTTTGCATTATCCATCGCATATCCTGCATATCATATTTTCGAGTATCATCCGTTGCATTCCATATCTTTTCAAAATTCCCAAGCATATCTTTAAGTTATATTTTTTCTGATGGCCGAAAATAAAGAAAAAAGACAAAAAATCTGCTCATTACCTTATCATAATTTTTGAAAATTACACACATGCATCACCTTTTTTTTTGAAATTACGTGCATTACATTATCATTTCGCATGCCTCATTGTCGCATGTCATTATCGCATGTCCATGTCGCATTCCTATGCCATGTCATTTCGCATGCCTTAATTAATTAGTTAAATTTTGCATATAGGGAAACGTTGCCTTAACTGTGTGTGTCTTGCACTGCGTCCCTTTATTTGGTCATCTATTCAAGTCATTGCATCATTTAGATAATTTCACATCATTGCATTCATTCTCATTCATGCATTGCATATAAAAAGTGAAAATCCCCAAAAAAGAGAAACACTTCATTTGAGCTTCAAATTGATTCAATCCGAGTCGTCAATTTAGGACATCTCATATGGAATTAAGGTACCGAAAGGGCATTAGTTTTAATTAACTAGTGTAATCAAGTCCCCGAATCCACAATCTCTGGTTCGTAGAAGTAAAATGGTTCTCCCGCTGTTTTACTTAGGTTTCTAATCAACCTACCAAAAATGATTAGTGGCGACTCCAAATTCTAAATCATTTCTAATTAATTTAAGTTGCGATTTGGTAGGGCTTGGGAGAGTCCGTATTAGGTTAGTCATTAAAATTAACCTAATAATCCATTAACCTAGAAATAATTTTTTTTTAGGTCGCGACAGCTTGGCGACTCCACTGGGGACCAAAACTTTAATTTTTCGAAAAAATTTAAGACTTAACTGGTTCACATGATTTTTTCAAAAAATTAAAAGATTTAGTGGACTTAGGCCTAAAGAAAATTCTATGGATGTCTCGCCTTTGGCGACCTTGATTGAATCTCACATTTTAAGGTGTTAAATGTTTATGCAGGTTTGGAGTGATAAGGGGCGAAGTGTTTGCTAACCCTTTTTCTGCAGGTTGGAGTAGGAATGTATGTTTTGGAGATTATATTGGAGCATTATTTTGATATAAACTCTTGTGCATGACCTCTATTCTTTTGCATTTACACATAGCACACACAACCCGTCATTGGACCTGAATGGCTAGGCTTAGGATGGTATTTGATTAGGGACACTCTGGCCATCACCATCTGGCCTGAGTCTCCCTCTTCAAGTCCCGAACTCTTTCAAATCGATGCCATGATTCATCACCCCTGTCATTCGCCATGTGATACGGGTCGATACTTGGCTGAGCCGGATGTCTACGGGGGATCCTGATTCAATCACAAACCAGGGTGGTTCAATCTGGTTATCCTTGGGGCTCCATTTTTGTAAAGCCTTGATAGATAGAAATCGAACCTCACGTTATATTTCATCTGCATGTCTATGTGATTGGTCATTTCAGACGTCCCAAAAGGCGGTACTCTCTTCAATCATTATCCTCCTGCTTACTTATATTTTCGGGTCGGTCCATGACTATATTTAGGCGAATACTTTGCATAGTTGGATTTTTTAGAGTGCATTCTGGGCATTTTCGAGTTCTAGTGTCTAAATGGAAAATGTTCCGAACATTTTGAGCTATCATCGTTAAAATTTTGAGACTGATCCATGGTGTTTTCCATTTATTAATGAATTTTCATTAACGATCATGTAAGCTGGAATTTCGGCAGTTTTCTAGCACTCGTATTGTTTTGCCGATTACCAATTTTGAATGACCTCCTTTGCCGAACCATGCAAAATGAAAGTTGTAGGTTGATATCTAAACTAGTAATCTACAAACTTCCAGACCTTAATTCTCATTTTAAGGGGGATCTTCGTTCGTTTAATAAAAACCGGACAGAACAGTTTTTTGGGAAAAATATTTCTAAAGAAATATTAAACTGTACTGATCAGTTCACTTTTAGCCTTAAGTCCAAAACTAAAAGTTTTTCATCATTGTGTCCCGTATCAGCTCGTAAAATTTGGGAATTTTTGGATCAGTGTGAGAATTATGACGAATTTTATCGTGATGGTCGATGAAACCGCAAAAAAAAACTGCCGGATTCAACTTCTTGCGCATATCTGCCTTGTTGAGTCTAGAGGGTTGTCATGGACCGGCTCATTAGTCTCGCTCATTATACTAATTTTTGTATGATCATTCCTTAAAGGTGGTATATCATGAATTCTTCTCACTCCCATAATATTCGATTTGGAGCAAGGAGAATGACTAGTCAAGCTGATGTATAAGTCATTACAACTATATCTGAGGATCCCGTGCCGACTGATGAAGCACCAGATGAGGAGCCTAGCATGACACTTGAATCCCCGAAGTTGTCTGTTGAAGCCATGGTTGACGATCCATTGGAGGGTTCAGAAGTTAATTCAGGGGCAGGGGGCAGATTCTTAACTCTGACCATGCATCAGCCCAATGAAAATCCTTGGGGCAATCCTCCGCAAATCCTTTGATCGATTCATCAATCGCATCACATCAGCTAGCTCAAACATTATTCCATCAATCAATTGAGGCTGATCCATGCCTTAACCTCAACTGATCCATTAATCATGCCATGCCAAGAGATGGGGCAAGACCAAAGTCACTTGATTTCAAAAGGGAGTATCTCTCACATTACCTGATCATTATTGGAAATGACTGTTTATTTTCCTTCTTGCAGGTGCGAAGCTAGGAAACATGTCTTGAAGCAGATAGACAATCAAGAACATCCCGAATTTTTGTTCATTTCATTTTCTTGAGGTTCTTATTCATGAATGTTTTTCCATGCAGGATTAAACGTGGAAACAAGTCATATGCCATTGCTCGAAACTGAGTTCCCAGCACTAGCCATGTCTGGGGCAATCTCATATCTTGGCGAAAGCTATACTCGTGTCCATCCTGACTGAAAACGGGGGCAAGCAGACCCCGACTTGGAAAATGGAGTATATATCTCTGTTTCACATTATTTTAAAGGTGACACTTTCCTTTTGCAGGAACATACGACCGACCATGACGGTCATCGCCATTAAATTGGGGCAACCAGAGCATCTCAAGTCTTACTCGACTCCTTCATGCATGTGTTATTCGCTCTAGGGCAAAGACGAAAATGGGCTGATCCTCAACCCAAGTATTAGATTCCCTAACCTGATTTAATCATGTACATGTTCTGAGGCAATTCACATGTTCTTGCAATGTCTGATTCTTTAGCAAACGCAAGAGATTTTCGTGACACATGATATAATGCTCGAAGTTGCCATGTTCACATACTTGAAAATGCTCACAGCCCAGGTTTATGCATGACTATTCTTCATGTTTAATTTACCAACTCTGAGTAGGGGACGTGACCTATATATGATGCATCAAATGTACAGAATGGAACATCACGGGATGATGAAAGGCAATCCATTTCCATACATGTCCTACATTTTAACCCCCAGTGAGTTGAGTGGTATTATTCCGCATTCCTCAAGGTGATGGGTTTTCTTGCAAAAGGTACAATAGCCGAAATGACAGAGGCATTTATTTCTCTATCCCAAACACTACAGGTGACCATTGTTAACCCTTTTGAGCGGCGGTTCCATTTCTTATCCCTGTCAAGAACCATCCCATATTGGGCAGAACGAGGTAATTCTAGAAGCAGAACAAGGTAAATGGTTAGAAATTTTCTTGCTCGGACTAACGTCAATGCACATCAATTCAAATCAGGGGCCTCTTAGTATAGCCTTAAGGGCTTAGGGAAGGTGTAATTTAGGACCAAGGGTAGACTGGAAGATTTGGAGACGATTCGCCCGAAGGGCGAAATCGTCATTTTTTTGGAAGTTTTGGGTGTTGAATTAAACAAAATAGGTCATGGCCTGTTGATCGTGGCCATTTCCTATTTTTGAGAAATTTCTTGAATTTTTCGGAATTTCTAGAGAAACGATATGCCTAAAGGGCAAAATCGTCATTTTTGAAAAGATCGGGATTCGAAAGACCAAAAATAGGTAATGACCAGTTGATTGTGGTCGCTTCTTATTTTCTGGGATTTTTTTGGAATTTTCGAAATTTCTGCAATTTTTGGAAGACGATTCGCCTAAAGGGCAAAGTCGTCATTTTGGAAGGATTAGGGTTTGGAAGACCCAAAATAGGTCATGGCCAGTTGATTGTGGCCATTTCCTATTTTCTGGAATTTTTCTGGAATTCTTCAATTTTTTGGGAAGTCGATTTGCCAAAAGGGAAAAATCGTCATTTTTGAAAGATTCGGGTTTCAAAAGATCCAAAATAGGTTATGGCCAGTTGCTTGTGGCCATTTCCTATTTTCTGAATTTTTTGGAATTTTCAGAATTTCTTCGATTTTATTTTTGAAGACAATTTGCCTAAAGGGCAAAATCGTCATTTTTTGAAGGGATCGGGATTCGAAAAACCAAAAATAGGTCATGGTTAGTTGATTGTGCCATTTCCTATTTTCTAGAATTTTTTTTGAATTTTCGGAATTTCTTTGATTTTTTTGGAAGACGATTGGCGTAAAGGGCAAAATCGTCATTTTTTGAAGGGATCGGGATTCGAAAGACCAAAAATAGGTCATGGCCAGTTAATTGTGGTCATTTCCTATTTTCTGGAATTTTTTGGAATTTTCTGAATTTCTTTGATTTTTTTGGAAGACGATTTGCGTAAAGGGCAAAATCGTCATTTTTTGAAGGGATCGGGATTCGAAAGACCAAAAATAGGTCATGGCCAGTTAATTGTGGTCATTTCCTATTTTCTGAAATTTTTTGGAATTTTTTGAATATCTTTGATTTTTTGGAAGACGATTTGCCTAAAGGGCAAAATCATCATTTTTTGAAGGGATCGGGTTTCAAAAGACCAAAGATAGGTCATGGCTAGTTGATTGTGGTAATTTCCTATTTTCTGGAATTTTTTGAGAATTTTTTCGATTTTTTTCAATTTTTTTGGATTTTTTTAATGATTTTCCATTTTATACACATTTTTATTGAATTTTCCCGAATTTTATAAATTTTTTGATTTTTTTTAATTAAAAATATTTTCCGGACCGGGTCAAACCCAGCCTGCGCCTCTCGGGCGCCCGGCCCGACCGTACGGGTTGAAATCCGGTCTAAACGACGTCGTTTTTGATTTTTTCGAAGTTTTTTTCTATTTTTTTTTATTATTTTAAAACCATTTTCTAATTTATCCGAATTTCTGAAAAATAAAACCAATTGGACGGTCCCCGCCTTGCCACGTGGCACTACCCTAGCCGCCAGATCAATTTGATTTTGAAAATATCGGATCGCGACACGTGGCACATCCACGGCCGTCCGATCTAGGGTATTTTGAAAATACCGGATCGCGACACATGGCACACCCATGGCCATCCGATCTAGGGTATTTTGAAAACATCGGATCGCGACACGTGGCACACCCACGGCCGTCCGATCTAGGATTTTTGTCATTTACGAAAATACCATTTATTATTATAAAATCATTTATTTATTTTGAAAATTTATAGATCACGACACGTGGCACCTTCCCAACCTTCCGAACTAGTTTTTTTTTTTGAACCGCCCGAACGAAGCCGACGTGGTTGCCTACGTGGCACGCCACGTCAGCTTTGACCGCTGACCGGGTCTTCCCTAGCCGGAGAAGATGACCGGCGCCTCGCCGGAACAGTGATTATTCCGACGAGGTCGCCCGAAAACTCGCCGGAAAATGCGAATCGAGCCCGAATCTCCATGTTTTTCGACGATTCTTGCGCCATTCGACTCCTTAAGCACCAAACATCAACATATGTCAACATTTACAGCCACAAACACGTCGGAAACCGGCAAAACGAGCTCCCACAGATTCGGTTCCGGCAAGGTGTTTTCCAGAAATTTTTTTTGTTCCAAACTTGATCTCAGTCGTTCACAGAGTATCCCCCAAGATTTAGAAGCTTACCTGAGGTCGCCTAGGGGTCGGCAACCTCCGTCCTCGCCGGACCGAGCTCTCGGCTCGGGTTAGGACCGCGGAGCTCCAACCACCGTTTTCGGCGCTGATCGATGCAAAACAAAGGTCAAACCGAGCTTAGAGTTGGTTCTAACAGAGTTCTATAGCCAGATTCGCACCAACAAAGATCGGGGAGGACACGGCCGAGAGCCAAAAAATCAAACCTTCACTCAGACATTTCGTCGAACGGTTGGCATGCGCGATAAAAAACTACATTCAAATGGGGTCCGAGGAGCAAACGAGCCGAACCGAGGCAAAATAACAAGTAGGCATCACTAGAAAGACTCCAAATGGCGTCGGTACGTGTTTGGTTTGGCTCGGTTTGACCAAAAATCAAACCGAGCCAAACTTACAGTAGCCAAGAAAAAACAGGGTGCAAATAGGGCGAGGAAACCGACCTTGACTGGAGGTCACCGGCGGCTTGGGGAGCTTCGACGATGATGCTTCGGGTTCACTGAGGCTTGGGGAACGTCCGGTCGCTCACTTTCTCTCTCACGGCTCTCTATATCTCGCTCGGATCTCCCTCTCCAATTTCTAAAAAAAACCCGAGCCCCTTCTCTCTCTAATGGCCGACCCTTATATTCCGACCCATGACGATCCGAGAGGACGATTGTCGCGACCCGTCCGAAAGAGGACGCGGCTAATGGATTACCGATCGCGGGCCTTCCCCCGCACAAGGGTGCGGATCGCGGGCTTTGGATCGGCGCGGGCCCTCCCAGGCCCATACCAAATCGCGGCGGGAGTATTTTTCAAAGGGATTCGACGATAACAGTCGATCGCTTTCGACCTTAGTGTGGTCATGGTGGCATGTGCAACTTGTGCATGCATTTGGAGTCGCCACCGGTCTTTCTTGGAGGGTAGACCGGAAACCTTATTGACCGATTGGGAGAGATCGATCAATTCTGCGGAACCAGAGATTTTGGGTTCGGGGACTTGGTTACGTTGATGTCATTACCAACGCCCTTTCGGTACCTAACGCGAGTGATTTTCCTAACTAGGATTTCATGCAGGCGCAATTTTGGGTGAGGTAAGTCTGACTTTGCATATTAACCAGTTTAACATGCTCACGTAATCATAATAAAAAAAATAGATGTCAATCACATAAACATCTATCCTACGTGGTGATCATTGAATTATGATTTAATGGGTCTCGAGCCAATGAGACCACATTTAATCATTTTAATATTTTAATAACGGAGAGCCGCTCTTCGCTTCTTCTTGGTTTCTTGAACTCTTCAAGAATTGGGCCCCTAAGAGCTCGCCGACTTAAAAGGCTCATCCACGTAATCCTCGTAGCATTTACATTAACAATTGACTATGCTAAAAATAAAGATTACATGAAAAATAAAAGGAGTACGCAGCCTCCATTTAATAATTACAACCCCAAATATATAAATAATCACCATACATTCATATATACATCAATCACATTGATTAGGGATTTTTCCATGATCACCACCCTTCCACGTAAGTAATAAATTCACAATTTAAAACTTAGGAAGGCACAATAAAAATTCTACGTTGAATCATAATCAGAATTTTTACGTAAAATAAGATAGCCATAAATTTTCGATTCAAAATTGATTTAGTCTCAATTTTTGCTACGTTGATTAATTTATCATATAAAATAATCAACCTCCATTAGCCATGTAAGACGAACAATTCGTTAATACATATTGGCCATAGTATTGCAAAAATTGCAAAAATCAATTAAATGCACAAAAACACCTAAGGATTGGCTCCGATACAACTATTGGGATCCACGTAACACGTAGCGGAAATAAATAACAACCCCTACATGTATCTCCAGAGGCGTACTTCGTGCATTTCAATCGAAAAAAATCACAAAGCCTCAAAGGGAGTAAATAGATTACCTCTCGTAGCGTGCTTGAACGGAGGTGTCGGTTCGATGTTCTTCGATCTCAGCCTCCACAAGTGTTAGGCATCTAGTTCGGACGCACCACCAATTGACGAACGGGGAGACGACTAATAACTCCACAACAATTGTGCTAGCAATATGCGGAATCAATATTCCGAACTTAGTATATTTTGCTCACTCAAGATTATGAGAATATAGAGAGTGTTTGTGTTCTTCTCTCTAAGCTCTCAAAAATTTGCACACTCTACAAAATGTCTCTCCCCTTCAACCTCAAAACTCTTGCCATCCTTTTATAGCCAAAAATACCTTCCAATAAATTGTATTTAAAAATAGCACTAACAATTATAAATTCTATCTAAAAATAGCACTCACAAATAAATGACATTTAAAAATAGCACTAACAATAGCACTCACAATTTATAATACAAAAATGCTATTTAAAAATAGTACTAACAATAGCACTCACAATTTATAATACAAAAATGCTATTTAAAAATAGCACTAACAATTATAAATTCTATCTAATAATAGCACTCACAATTTATGATAAATAAATGCCATTTAAAAATAGCACTAACAATAGCACTCACAATTTATGATAAATAAATGTCATTTAAAAATAGCACTAACAATAGCACTCACAATTTATAATACAAAAAATGCTATTTAAAAATAGCACTAGCAATAGCACTCACAATACAAAAATGCTAAAAAAAAGGCACTAACAAAGGTGTTAAAAATAATAACCATTATTATTATTACAAGAGTTAAAGAGGTTACCAAACAGTACAAATATGCATAACGTATAAATACGTATGACGTATAAATACGTAGAGCATACGTATACATCCGTGAATCCGGGGACTAATTGAAAGAAAAATGTGCAATTAAGCCCTTTTGGTAAAAATTGATTAAATTGGAGGGCAAATTGACCTAATTGCACTTTAAGACTTTAGAATCCAATGTCATAGCTTATAAAAAGTGAGAATTGAAAACTAAAAGACTCGAAAATGATTTTTTTTTTAGGCTCGGTTCGGGTTTATGTTTGTGAAGGAACATATTGACCCGAGCCGAATTTTTGAGATTTAAAGTGACACACTTGAAGAGGAAATTAAAACAAAATTATCGAATATTTTTGGGTATTTTTCTGAAAACGAATGGTATTTTTCTGATTTTTTGGGTATTTTTATAATTAAATAAACTCGAAAAATATTAAAAATACCGAAAAATATTTTTTGTTCAAAATTGGTTCCTAAGGTTAAACCAAGGATTCCAAAGTTGATTTTGTGATTTTATGACCTTTTTTGATATTTTTAATTAATTTTAAAGAATAAAAATCACAATAATAAATGGTAAAAAAAATCAGGTGTCAACAGCTGCCCCTCTTTGAGAGGAATCTCGTTAGAGGTTTCTCTCAAAGATAAGGTGGCACCTGATTCCTAACCGACTCAACTGGGAAAATAAGAGAAGAAATGTTATGACATCGGATCCTTAAGCCTATTGATAAAAGCTCAAATCAATCCCCGGTTTGCTCTAACAATTTGAACATGGGCCGGAGTGAGAGAGGCTTACCTGAAGCTCACCTGTCGGATGCTGCCGGTTGCGACGACTTTCAAGAAGATGCCTAGGACTCGTCATTCAGAATATCCTAGGGAGATTAAGCTCTGACCTGTATGGTAGGTCATACCATGATGGGATTCCTAACTTGTAGGAACCTAAGGAAGGCGCATCCCACGCTTTGGGATTTGCCAAGGATTTTGATCCGTATGGTGGATCAGACCTTTGTGTTGATCCTTACTGCGATATTTATTAATGAGTTGACCCTTATGGCGGTTTCTACCAATGAATTGACCCTTATGGCGGTTTCTACCATATGTGACCCTTTAGGCGGTTTCTACCATTAATGTGATCCCTCAGGCGGTTTCTACCTTGGTTTGACCCTTCAGGCGGTTTCTACCTTGAGTTGACCCTTCAGGCGGTTTCTACCTTTGATTTGACCCTTCAGGCGGTTTCTACCTTGTGTTGACCCTTCAGGCGGTATCTACCATGTGTTGACCCTTCAGGCGGTATCTACCTTGTGTTGACCCTTCAAGCGGTATCTACCTTTGATTTTGACCCTTCAGGCGGTATTTACCTTTGATTTGACCCTTCAGGCGGTATCTACCATCTTTTGACCCTTCAGGCGGTATCTACCTTGATTTGACCCTTCAGGCGGTATCTACCTTGATTTGACCCTTCAGGCGGTATCTACCTTTGAGTTGACCCTTCAGGCGGTATCTACCATATTTTGACCCTTCAGGCGGTATCTACCTTTGATTTGACCCTTCAGGCGGTATCTACCTTATTTTGACCCTTCAGGCGGTATCTACCTTCATTTGACCCTTCAGGCAGTATCTACCTTCATTTGACCCTTCAGGCGGTATCTACCTTTGTTTGACCCTTCAGGCGGTGTCTACCATCAGTTTTGACTTTGAAAAGGGGTCTCATGACGAGGGTTCTCCATGTCCGATGAGACTGCCTAAATGAAAAGGGGTCTCATGACGAGGGTTCTCCACGTCCGATGAGATTTCTTGAATTTTGAAAAAGGGGTCTCATGACGAGGGTTCTCCACGTCCGATGAGACTACCTGAATTTTGAAAAGGGGTCTCATGACGAGGGTTCTCCACGTCCGATGAGACTGCTTGATTTTTGAAAAGGGGTCTCATGACGTGGGTTCTCCACGTCCGATGAGACTGCTTGATTTTTGAAAAGGGGTCTCATGACGAGGGTTCTCCACGTCCGATGAGACTACCTAAATTTTGAAAAGGGGTCTCATGACGAGGGTTCTCCACGTCCGATGAGACTGCTTGATTTTTGAAAAGGGGTCTCATGACGAGGGTTCTCCACGTCCGATGAGACTACCTAAATTTTGAAAAGGGGTCTCATGACGAGGGTTCTCCACGTCCAATGAGACTGTCTGATTTTGAAAAGGATTTTTGTTTTTTTTAAGGGTTTCTCTTCCCCAAGAAAATATTGGTAATCTTTGAGAAGACAGCAATTGTCCAATTGACAAAATTTTATGACTTAAGCTTTAGTCATGAGATGTGCATTTTGATGCTGGAGGTTATCCAAAACATTCTTGCAACATGCAAATGTGATCACAAATCCCTTGCATGGAAAATCTGGATCAACAGTTTGAAAATTTCCAAAAAGAGTTTGCTCAAAACACCAATTGGAATATTTCTCGACAAGGAGGCCATCTCACATGTTTTGAGGTGATGATTTTTAGGGGATGCACTCAATTCCCTACTGACCTGTGCCTAGGTTTTAGGCTCATTCGCAGCGCATACATTTTGATCGGTTGGGAGGTCTTCCACGGGACCGTAATGTTGGGCTTGGATATTGGTTTTCAAGGGGGACCCGCTTTGGAGTCGAGGCCATCGAATGAAAATCTTCATCATCTGCTCCGGGTTTACAAGTCAAGAACCCTGCAAAATGAGAAAGAAAGAGTCTTGCTCGTACTTCTTCGAGCTAAGCTATATGTTAACCCAAGTGTCTTAGTCAGAGAAGACTGTTTCAGGGTTGTAACATTGGTAGGATTGGGGACCGAAAAAAGGCTTGTTTTTTGCCCAGAAATCACGAAGGATTTGACATTGGTGATCATTGCCAATTTGTCACATGTCTTTTCCATTATGCATCTTCCATTTTTTAGGCGTGCAACCGCTTTTGAGGTGTGCACAAGTCCTTTAGAGAACGTCTCTTGTGGTATTAAGAGATTGACAATTCTGTCCGTGTTTTTGCACCACGGCTGACATCATTTGGGGAGCAGTCTTCTTGATCTGACTCCTTTATGGGTTTTTCTCTCTTCCCAACTAGGCTTTATTGGGGATCAATCAAACAGTTTTCACGAGCATCGGCCTTGCTTTTACCAGGCACTTTGCTTTTTCTTGATGCTGGGGATTTTTTTCTTTGTTGAAATCCCGCCTTTTCTTTTCCTTTGGAACTACGATGTTCAGAAAATTGTGCTAGATATACAACTTGAATCATAGCACATTTAAACGCCGATATGAGATTTTTCTATAAATCCCATCTCTTGATTTCTTCCGTTCTTGGAGTGATGCAGTTTCCATCTTGAAACATCCCATGATCACCAACAGGGGTTTATGAAATGAATTTGCAGGCTCAACTTGGCTGTGCAAAGGATATGGTGTGTGGGATAGAGAAATGAATGCTTCTCGTCATCCTATGGCACTTGGATTACCATATAAACAACACACAAAGATTGATGTTAGTCCGAGCAAGAAAATTTCTAACCATTTTCTCCTGATACCGCTGGACTCACCTCCATTTTGCCCCGATGTGGGGTGGTTCTTGACAGGGTTAAGAATGAAAACCGTCGTTCAAAGGGTTTATCAACGGTCACCTGTAGTGTTTGAGGGATATGAAACGAATGCCTCCGTCATCCCAACCCATGTAATCGTTGCGAATAATCCCTACTTCCGTTGGTCCAGATTTTGCTATCTGATCCGCTCCACTTCTCTCCAGTGTGTGTAGGACGTGTTTGGACTAGGCTTTGCCTCTTTTCTTTTGAGAAAACGTCCTTTTAAAAGTTTTGAACTTTTGATTGGAAAAAATCTCTTTCATTTTCTCCAAAAATTTTACCCGTCAAGGGGATTTTATGATGCACCATGCATGTTCTTATTCATGTTCAGATAACCTCCTGTTTTAAGACATGAATTCCAATGAAGTTTGAATTCTATGTCTTTTCTAGACATTAGATTCTGAAAGCTTTCTTTTTCTCTTTGTTTTTTATTTAACATCTTCAATGGATTGGGGAAAGGGATACTTACCTGTCCCCCGCGGCTGGAGATCCTGAAAATGCGGAAGAAACATGTTATTGTACGTTCACGAATTTTTCAAAAAATTAGAACGATACAATTTACCCTTGGTCATGTATTCTAACGGGTAATACATGGGATGTGAAAACCTGTTCGTCTGTAAGGCGATTCCCCTGTCAAGGATAAATAACGAGTATCAATTCATATTCTCAAATTCAAGACAAATTGGAACGATACAACTTTACTCTTGGTTCTCATCCCGTTCTGATATTGCGTATTGATATGAACAACATCTATCAAATCCGCCTATCCATTCTTGGAGTGTTTGCAACATCAATGGTTCATCTGCCCCCAGTTAGGCAACGTCTGTTCTGTTATTCGAACAAATGGCTCCTTGAGTGATTTATCCACGTTTATCACCTGAGAAGGGAAAGAAATGAGACATTACTTCGGTATTCGATTGAAGATCGTTTAGGAACGATACATCGTTTTACCAAATAGGTGGCTTCGCGGCCAAACGTATTTCATATTGAAGGGGTAGATCCCATTATACTCCGCGGGTGATAGTCATTGTTCGGGGAACTTGCTCCACGGATTAAGCAATTAATCCACGGCCCTCGGCTTGAAGATGCTCAAAGGGTGATGTTGACACTCACGCGCAATTAGTTCTAGACATTAATGAAAGATGTTCCCGTGGGAACCTTACAGTGCGATCAACAACATATTCAATAGGAGTGTTCCACCCCTTTCGTCTAAGCATTTTTCATCGAGTAACCATGCCTTGCATCAGACGTTTGGTCACCTGCCTTGCGTCACCACTGCGATGGCCCTCCGGCTCCAAATTGATCGAGCCAAAGATTGAACTCATCGCCAAGGAAATTGCTCGGGTCTTCGAGCCATTGATGTTCAAGTTGGGTATCAACAATTGTTGGGGGCAGATTTCCTTCATCGCCTTCATTGTGAGGAACTGGAGTCTTTGAGCTGGAACCTTCATCATTGCCCTGTTGGGGTCGAGACATACATTCCTGAAGAGTATTGATCCAAGTGTCCAGCTCCTCCTCAAGGAAATCGCCTGTTCTTTCTAGCCCTTGGTGCCCAGATTGGCTGTCGTCGACTGCAGGCGAGGGATTCCTCTCTTTGCTCTCGCCGTGAGCAACTTGACCCCTCGAATTGGAACTTCCTCCAATGACCGGCAGGTTTATATGTGCACTCTCTACCAATGCCAGATCCGCTTCAGGGACAGCATTAATGACCGAATCGCGCTCAAACTGAGGAATCCCTATGTGCTGGAACTGCGGTATATACTCTTGAGGAGTATTGAGATAGCTCGGCGGAGCATTCTGATTTGGGTTAGAGGAGTCGCTGACACGACTGCTGGTCCCGTCATTGCTGAAACACGGTTGGGTGCTCTCGGCTCTCCAATCATCGTGGTTGTAACTCTGCCCGGCACTTGAGCTCCAACTGGCTTTATGATGGTTTAACGCTATCCTTCCATCCCTTAGCAATCTCCTATAGTACTTGAGGTGAGACTCGACGTTAATTCTAGAGAGCCCCGGCACATTCATAATCTCGAGTATGCGTAGTGGGCTAGCCGAATCAACTCCCAGCTCTCGAATTGCATCAACAAATTTGGTGTGAAGTTCATAGGTCCAGTAAAACCTTGTTCTCTTATCACCCAAAATATCGTCAATACTTCGGTAGCTATTCTCTACGGGATCTAGTCGTTTCAAAAGTTGTCCAGGGAGGGACTCACCGACTTTGGATTGGCTGGCTGTGACAGCGAGTTCGTCATTGAGAGAACTCCCCCTGTGATGATTCATATCCCATTTCTCAGAGGATGTTGGTGTTGATCCTATGGTGTTGACTTGCTCATGCAGATCTCCGGCGATATCTGGCTGTGTCGGAAAATGCTGTGGAGAATACGGTAACAGCTGAGCGTTATTCGTCAACAGGGACGGTTCATCGAGGAACACCTCGCCGAGGACAACAGGATTACCACAATTAAGGCAGGTGGCCTTGGTCAGAGCTTCCTTATATCTCGCGCTTTCAGCTTGAAGCTTCTCATTCTCTTCCTTCAGGACCAGTAACTCATGGTCTGCGTATTGCTGTTTCACCCGGGTTCGTTTGTTGGCGAACCAAAACTTGACCTTCGAAAGCTCCAATCCTATTTTTCGGCTCAACTCCATTTTCTGTTGTCTGCTTGGAGTGGGGCATTCATTGAAGAAAGCTTCGAGCTCTCGGATTTGGCCTGGAGTGTGGCGTTGTAGTTGCTTCCTTTTCCGACTCCGGTCATCATTGTATATTCCTTCTTCGTAGCTGAAACCTAGAATTTCATCGCTGGAGGAGTCAGTCTCCACGGCCTTCGGGCAGGATTCAGCTCCAGGATCTTCAAAGTCTCCCAGCAGTTCGTGCTCAGAAATGTCCAGGTCGGGCGTTTCTAGCAGATGGGAATAGCTTTTAAACATGATGGATCGAAGTATCTCGGGCTGATCTAGTTCACTCAGCTTTCTCTATTCGCTCTTACGTGTTTGCTCACTCTAGAAATTTTCTCAAGTGATTGTGCGTGTCCTAGAACCATCCTTCAGGCTGCATATGAAGACCAGCAAGCAAGCGCTCCTCCCGAGATCCTGTAATTACTCATCGTCTGTATTCCCCTTTCTTTTTCCTCGTGATAGGATCACAAACTCTCTTGCATTGATTCGGTTTCATCGAGCATTGCGCTCGTCCCCTAGTTCAGTCTTCAAAGTGGTGGGTCTACAATCTTTCGGCGCCTTTTATGATTTGCTAGGCCCGAGAACGTGGGGAGCAGCGGTGGGCCCGCAATTAATGACTCCGTTTAATTCATTTAGCTCCATGGGAATTAACGCTATGATCTTCTCTCAACCCCTTTTCATCGTTCAAACGAAAGTGGCATTTTCCCTGTGCATGCTGTTACTCTTCATTTCAGCATCTCGGGCGCTTGGTGAGGAATGAGTTCGTGGCCACTCAAAATTTTAAAGACCGTCTTTGGTTTCAGACTTAATCTAACAAGGGATCATCACAACTGAGCATGACGATGTTCGTCGATAGCGTTGGTTTTAATATAAAATTAACTATAGTCATTAAAGAAAAATGTTCCCGTAGGAACTTTACAACGGATAAAATGAGTGATATACTCGTGAACATGTTCTTCTTTCTATGGGTGTTCGTGGTGACCGACCCATCGTGCCCCGAGTCAAGTGCTAGATCATGGCTGTCCAAGCATGCCAGCTTCCCACTGATTGAACAAGGCATCGAGCCCCTCATCAAAGAAATCGTCTGTCGTGGGTTGACCAGCGGCAGGCAGAGCACCAGCCGACTGCTGCTCGAATGGAGGAGTGCGCACTCGCTGTACTTGTGACACGCGCTCTTGAGAAGTGTTGAAATGGCCCGGGAGGACATTCTGATCAGCTTTCAGTTTGCCGGTGGTCGGGCTGCTAGCTTGATTGATGCTTAGATTTGGCCGGGTATCTCTTGATGCCTGAGCATTACAATGGCGGTCGCCCCTAGCTTTTGAGCTCGAGACGGATTCCTCCCGGTTTAGCTCCGCTCGACGTTGTTTTAATAGCTTTCTGTAGGCAGCAAGGTGATTCCTGACCAGTTCCTTACTAAGCCCCGGTACATTCATGGCCTTAAATATGCGCGTCGGAGTTGCTGAATCGATCCACATTTGGTGAACCACGTCTAGGAATCTGGAATGCAGTTCAGGGGGCCAAGCGAACCTCCTCTTATCGTGGCCCAAAATTGCATCGATGGCTTGACGACTGATTAACTCATCTCCAGCGGGACCCGACCCTATCGAAAATTGTTGTGCATGAGGCTGATATGCTTTGAGCTGGTCGGCGGTAACATCCAGCTCCTTGAAACTGTAACTCCAATCAAAGCGATGCAAATCCCATCCCCCAAGAGGCATTTGTATCGTCTTCGTAGGATCATCCTGCCCATGCGTGACTCCGGCAAAATCTGGGTGAGCAGGAGATGCCCCGAGGGAGTAGGGTGGTAAGTGAACATCTTCAATCATTGCGTGAGGCTTATCGGGGAATATCTTACCGCGGGCGATGAGGTTATCGCAATGAGGGTAAACGGTAATATTGAGAGCTTTTTCATACCTCATGTTTTCTGTTCGCAGCTTTTGGTTTTCTTCCTTTAAAATCTCGACCACCTGACGTTTGCGTTGAGCCCTCGATTTGGATCTCCTATTTTGAAACCAAAACTGGATCCTCGACTGATTAATCCCCAACTCCCGGCTCAATTCAATTCTCCACTTCTTTTTCATGTAATGGCTTTTACTGAAAAGGGTTTCCAGCATTTGGGTTTCCTCCTGAGAGTATTGGTGAGGACGTCTTCTTTTCCCGAGTTGAGCATCGTGGATGTCGTTGTCGTCGTCGCCGTGATCTTGATTTCCGTTGCTAGAAGTGTTGGGCTCCATGGTTTTGGCGTTAGACTTGATCTTGGAATCTTCGAGATCCCTCTGTGGTTCAATTTCTGAGATTTTTGAGTCAGTCGCCTCTAGCAGCTGACAGTAACCTCTTAAATATGTTGGACTGAGAAATGTTTGATTGGTTCTTGCCCATTCAGAGTTCTCCACTCTCTCCTGTATGCTCACTCCCTATAAAGTGACTTTGCATGTTCAGGAGACGCTCTTCAAGCATCATTAGGCAAACGTTCCCCCTCAAGACCTTGAATTTCTCGCTTAGCTTTTCAACGTGATGGGACTGCCAAATCCTGTTAGGGCTCTCTTCGATAGTTGCGCTTACCTCCCACCTAACTCTAATAATGGTGATCCCGACAAATCTTTTACATTTTTTAATTGATGAGCCGGAAATCGCGGACCGAAACGAATCCAATGGTTCTCGTGAGGGGACCTCCTGCTTTACCCCCTAACTGGGCTCCACCAGCATTATTACTGAGACCCTTCATCATCCTCGAGTTGCTATAAAATGAGGAATTAATGTATGGAAGGTTAACGTTCTCGCATAATCAGCTTCTTCCTTCTAATCTCTCTATTAGCCTCGTCTTATTCTCAAGCCAACCCAACGCAAATGGCCTCCTCTCCCGTGCGCACTTTTTCGACTGATATCTTGGCCCAGTGGGAAAAGCTTTATAACCTATTGGGTCGCGGTTACGCGTACATAACCGATCATTCTGCAACCGCGGATGAAATCCGTGTCCTGCTCGAGGACTTAGATACCACTTCCCTCGAAGGTACTACGTTGGGGAGGGAATATAGAACTTTCCCGACCCTCTTTGCACACTCCTTAGAGGCCTACCGTGTTGCTGATCGGGAGGTTCTCGTGGCTCGCGTCTTGCGGGCTCGTTACAAGGATCGGTCTGATCATTTGGTGCTGGCCGATAGTCACAAAAAGGCCGTCGAGTTTGCCAATGAGAGGGTCGCGACGTTGCTTCGCGAGAGGAGAAACCTGGTGGATCAATTGGCCATATCCCTGACCGCTGGCGAGCACGACCGCCACAATGTCCTATTGAGGCTGCAAAGCGACTGGCAAGAAGAACGGCTCGACAAAATAACCGCAGACATAGCTCACGGGAATGGATTAGTTCGGGACTTGGAAATAATCACCGAGGAACACGAGGTCAAGGTCACTGAGGTTAAGGGCGAATGCAGAAACCTTCTCCTCAAGCTTGCGGACCAGGACATGCGAAGTCGTGAGTACGGGCAGAGCATTAACAACATGGAGGGTCAGTTGGGCTCCTTTGTGTCGTTAATTAGGGCTCACTTTGGCTTTACTTTTCCACCCCGAATTGTATGACCTGCTTTTGAAAACCCTCCACTGAGCAAAATAAATGTGTGTGTTTTAACTTATGTATGGTTCATTTCTTCGAGCATCCGAACATTTTCAACTTGGGTGAGCCGAACCATAATATCAATAAGCCGAGCAAATATGTCCTGATTTTATAACTCGCTCATGATCAGATGAGAGAATAGCCTCAGACTTATCCAGGAGAAGATTTCTCTCTATTACCTATTTTTTCACCTGCAAATGAAACGACTGAATCAGAAGGAATAATTTGAAAAAGAAAGCATAAACCCCTTTCAATCTTATGCTTGCTCGTGATTAATAAGGACAAAAACTTTTACAAGGGTTTTAATCTTGCGCAAAAAGTTTTTTATCAGTATTCTTCAAAGGAAAGCATATTATTGAAAGGAATGTAATTCACGATAATCGCTTTTGATTAATTTCGAGGAGAACGAATTAGTCAAAAGCGCAAGACATAATAATGTGTTTTAAATTCAATTGAAGATATGGCATCCAAATTAAGGTCGCTCGCTAAGAACGAAAGTAGTTTGGACATCTATCTCGTCATTAAATTTGAAACTACGCTGATATTCTTGATCAATTATCGTGAATTACCAGTAGTGTACAACATGCATGAACCAATTCAAGTGTGTAGTTCCTTCTAGCGAAATTGGGGTTGGATTACCTCACACGACCAAAAGGTCGTGCAAGACTTCCAATTTTAATTTCCTCTAAAGGAATTATAAACTTGACTTGGGAGTATTCGGATGATTAGAAAAAATGCCACTATCACATTCCAATGACCCGTTAAAAGAAATACAACCAAGTTCCATCTGAATGTATACACCAATAGACCCCTAATACAATCGCTCTAAGGGGTGAGATAGAGAAAACCTCAGTAAAAATAAACCCTATACAAGAGGACTAGTAATGGAAAATGACATAAAGGAATGTGATCCTAACGTTTAAGGATGCCCCAGTTTTGATCTGTGCCTTCAGGATCACTTGCCCCAACTCGTCATCTTCATTGGATGATACCTTAATAATGTCCATAGTATGCTCCTTATCGCACACTCGGTGTTCGTCGTGGGATATCACCCTCTTCGTATTCTATCAAGGACGTTAGGGACAAACGCACATATCTATCCTCGAAATGGCATTTAATCTAATCACCAGAATGCAATAAATGAAATGCCTATATTTATATGAACAGTGATAGATTTAGGGGGATAGAGAGTCTTACCAACCCAACTCGTCGACTTATGTGCGTTTTTAGGTGTACCAACCGCCCAAAGACATGCGCATGAAACAAGTGATAGTAAACTTCTAAAAATCAGAGGGTTTGGCACCAAAGGTTAAGGTTCCCACCTCGAGTTCTAGAAAGAGCCGATTCCATTGCACGGCTATCGTTGCATTGGGACTCGATCCATAGTTCGAAGTGAGCGGAATTGAAAAGTGGATTACCCCATGTTTTTCCTCATGGAGATTCCATTTTCAGTTCCTTCTATTGTTTTCCTATAGGGGCGCCCGGGGTTTTAGGCGCGGTTGTGTGTGTCTATGTGTCGTGAACACCACAATGCAAGTCATGCACAACAGTTTATCAATCAGCGCTTCAAATCATCCACAAAACATACATTCCTACGCCAACCTGCATAAGACAATGTTAATCACGGACTACACCCCTTATTTCTCCAATCTGCAAAAACATATAACACCTATCATGAGCGGACTTACCTCACCTTCAAGAGTGCATGCAAGGTTAGAAACATCACTCAGCGTTTTAATTACGGCCTAAGTCCACTTGGGGTCTAGAACCATAGGTTCTAGAACAAAGTCCCCAGCGGAGTCGCCAGCTGTCGCGACCCGTCCGAAAGAGGACGCGGCTAATGGATTACCGATCGCGGGCCTGCCCCCACACAAGGGTGCGGATCGCGGGCTTTGGATCGGCGCGGGCCCTCCCAAGCCCATACCAAATCGCGGCGGGAGTATTTTTCAAAGGGATTCGACGATAACAGTCGATCGCTTTCGACCTTAGTGTGGTCGTGGTGGCATGTGCAACTTGTGCATGCATTTGGAGTCGCCACCGGTCTTTCTTGGAGGGTAGACCGGAAACCTTATTGACCGATTGGGAGAGATCGATCAATTATGCGGAACCAGAGATTTTGGGTTCGGGGACTTGGTTACGTTGATGTCATTACCAACGCCCTTTCGGTACCTAACGCGAGTGATTTTCCTAACTAGGATTTCATGCAGGCGCAATTTTGGGTGAGGTAAGTCTGACTTTGCATATTAACCAGTTTAACATGCTCACGTAATCATAATAAAAAAAATAGATGTCAATCACATAAACATCTATCCTACGTGGTGATCATTGAATTATGATTTAATGGGTCTCGAGCCAATGAGACCACATTTAATCATTTTAATATTTTAATAACGGAGAGCCGCTCTTCGCTTCTTCTTGGTTTCTTGAACTCTTCAAGAATTGGGCCCCTAAGAGCTCGCCGACTTAAAAGGCTCATCCACGTAATCCTCGTAGCATTTACATTAACAATTGACTATGCTAAAAATAAAGATTACATGAAAAATAAAAGGAGTACGCAGCCTCCATTTAATAATTACAACCCCAAATATATAAATAATCACCATACATTCATATATACATCAATCACATTGATTAGGGATTTTTCCATGATCACCACCCTTCCACGTAAGTAATAAATTCACAATTTAAAACTTAGGAAGGCACAATAAAAATTCTACGTTGAATCATAATCAGAATTTTTACGTAAAATAAGATAGCCATAAATTTTCGATTCAAAATTGATTTAGTCTCAATTTTTGCTACGTTGATTAATTTATCATATAAAATAATCAACCTCCATTAGCCATGTAAGACGAACAATTCGTTAATACATATTGGCCATAGTATTGCAAAAATTGCAAAAATCAATTAAATGCACAAAAACACCTAAGGATTGGCTCCGATACCACTATTGGGATCCACGTAACACGTAGCGGAAATAAATAACAACCCCTACATGTATCTCCAGAGGCGTACTTCGTGCATTTCAATCGAAAAAAATCACAAAGCCTCAAAGGGAGTAAATAGATTACCTCTCGTAGCGTGCTTGAACGGAGGTGTCGGTTCGATGTTCTTCGATCTCAGCCTCCACAAGTGTTAGGCATCTAGTTCGGACGCACCACCAATTGACGAACGGGGAGACGACTAATAACTCCACAACAATTGTGCTAGCAATATGCGGAATCAATATTCCGAACTTAGTATATTTTGCTCACTCAAGATTATGAGAATATAGAGAGTGTTTGTGTTCTTCTCTCTAAGCTCTCAAAAATTTGCACACTCTACAAAATGTCTCTCCCCTTCAACCTCAAAACTCTTGCCATCCTTTTATAGCCAAAAATACCTTCCAATAAATTGTATTTAAAAATAGCACTAACAATTATAAATTCTATCTAAAAATAGCACTCACAAATAAATGACATTTAAAAATAGCACTAACAATAGCACTCACAATTTATAATACAAAAATGCTATTTAAAAATAGTACTAACAATAGCACTCACAATTTATAATACAAAAATGCTATTTAAAAATAGCACTAACAATTATAAATTCTATCTAATAATAGCACTCACAATTTATGATAAATAAATGCCATTTAAAAATAGCACTAACAATAGCACTCACAATTTATGATAAATAAATGTCATTTAAAAATAGCACTAACAATAGCACTCACAATTTATAATACAAAAAATGCTATTTAAAAATAGCACTAGCAATAGCACTCACAATACAAAAATGCTAAAAAAAAGGCACTAACAAAGGTGTTAAAAATAATAACCATTATTATTATTACAAGAGTTAAAGAGGTTACCAAACAGTACAAATATGCATAACGTATAAATACATATGACGTATAAATACGTAGAGCATACGTATACATCCGTGAAACCGGGGACTAATTGAAAGAAAAATGTGCAATTAAGCCCTTTTGGTAAAAATTGATTAAATTGGAGGGCAAATTGACCTAATTGCACTTTAAGACTTTAGAATCCAATGTCATAGCTTATAAAAAGTGAGAATTGAAAACTAAAAGACTCGAAAATGATTTTGTTTTAGGCTCGGTTCGGGTTTATGTTTGTAAAGGAACATATTGACCCGAGCCGAATTTTTGAGATTTAAAGTGACACACTTGAAGAGGAAATTAAAACAAAATTATCGAATATTTTTGGGTATTTTTCTGACCACGAATGGTATTTTTCTGATTTTTTGGGTATTTTTATAATTAAATAAACTCGAAAAATATTAAAAATACCGAAAAATATTTTTTGTTCAAAATTGGTTCCTAAGATTAAACCAAGGCTTCCAAAGTTGATTTTGTGATTTTATGACCTTTTTTGATATTTTTAATTAATTTTAAAGAATAAAAATCACAATAATAAATGGTAAAAAAAATCAGGTGTCAACAACGATCACGTCCTCAACGTTGTCTGAAAAAGATGGCCGTGCTCTGGGTTCCTGTCGCGCGATGCTCCCTCCATCCCTGTCGCTCGTCCTCTGCTTTTTCTTTCTGTACGTGAAGAACGGCAACCTATTGCTTTGGTTACAGACCCGGTTCGGTCGAGTCGGGTCGGGTCTGATCCGATCGATCCGGTTCCTAATTTCACCCAATTGAGCCTCTAATTGACCATTGTTCATGAAATTGATACCGAAATCGAATTCCTCAACATGTTTTCCATCTAAAAGGGTATTTTTGTGCGCAATTGAGTTGGAATTTAATGAAAATCCTAAATCGTGCCTAGGACCTGAAAATAATTTTTGCTTAATCGAAGGCCCAAATGATCAAATAAGTTCAAATTGAGGCCACCAATGGATTTCGCAAGATGAAAAATATAGGGTAGAAGCGTTTGATTTTCATAGGTGTCTCCAGAGAGAATTTAATTTTAAGATTCGTGAAACCGGGGACTAAATCGCAAAGGAATTTGTGCAATTAAGTCCTTTTTGTCAAAATTGATCAAATTGAAGGCCTAATTGACCCAATAGCACTTCAAGATTCTAGGTCAAAATGCCATGGCTTATTGGGAGTGGAAATTGAAAATTAAAAGACTCAAAGAGAAATTTTTATGCTCGATTCGGGTGTATGTTTGTGAAGGAACGTAGTGACCCAAGTCGAATTTTCAAGATTTAATAAGACCAGCTTGAAGAGGGAATTAAAATAAAATTATTGACTATTTTTGTGCATTTTTCTGACCACGAATGGTATTTTTATGATTTTTTTGGGTATGTTTATAATTAAATAAATTCGAAAAAAATATTAAAAATTATGAAAAATATTTTTTATTCAAAATTGATTCCTAAGGCTAGGCCAAGGCTTCCAAAGTTTATTTTGCAATTTTATGGCGTTTTTGCTATTTTTAGTGAATTTTTAAAATAAAATCGACACAAAAAATAATTGAAAATCAGGTGTCAACAGCTGCCCATCTTTAAGAGTGAGCTCGTTAGAGGTTGCTTTCAAAGACAAAATGACACTTGAGTCTTAAACGACTCGATCGGGACAGGAAATTGCCATGATATCGGACTCTAAGAAACCCATAGATGAAAGCTCAAATTAATCCCCAGTTTGCTTTGCTAACTTGAATGTGGGCCGGAGAGAGAGAAGTTTACTTGAAGCTCACCTGTTGGATGCATGTGGAATTTGAGGGTTCGTCGTTATGCCCCTGGGGTATTGGAATCGTGGGCTTTTTTTTTTAACCTTCGTGGCTTCTGACTCGCTATACCAGGTTTTTATTCCTCCCTTCGTAGCTTCTGATTCGCTATACCAGGGCCTTCAAAAATCTCTTCCGTGGCTACTGTCCTGTAAACACTCATAGAAAGATTTGTCAAAGTTATCGTGCTTTCGAAACAGCAAGCGAGTTTTTTGGGCTTCAGTCTTGGGTCAGCTTCTAGGCACCTATTTGTTTTAGGGGGTCCCATGACGCTGACTAGCGGGGTCAAAGGGGATTTCTTACTCTAGAGGGGTTCCCATGGCGCTGACTAGTGGGGCCAGAGGGGATTTTCTGTATTTTGTTTGAAAGGGGACTTCCTTGACAAGCAGAGGGATTTTTCATTTCTTTTTGAAAAGGTTTCCCATGACGAGGGTTCTCCGCGTCAAATGAGGTTTTTGTCTGATTTTGAAAGGGTTTCCCATGACGATAACTCTTGACGTCCATGGGGACTTTCTCTTGTTTTGAAAAGGATTTCTATAACGAGGGTTCTCCACATCAGGAAAATTCTCTTGTTTTGAAAAGGGTTCTCCCATGATGACGGTTTTCAACGTCAGATTGGGTTTTTTTTGTCTGATTTAAAAAGGTTTTCCCATGACGATGGCTCTTGACGTCAGCGGGGATTTTCTCTTGTCTTTTTTTGATGACTTTTTGAAAGTCCTGAAGCTTAACGGGAATCTGGTTTAATGTTGTCAAAAATTTCATTTGGACAAAAATTTTATTTGGGCATGCTAATGATGTAGAGGTCATTCAAAACATCTTGCAACATGATGTGACAATCAAAGCTCCTTTTAGGGAGAATATCAAATGATCTGAGATCGTCAAAAGGGTTTGGTTAAAATGCCAATTGAAGTATGTTCATCAAAGAGGGCTCCTTACCATTTTTCAGGAGGTTTCTTCTCACTTCCTCTTTTTTAGAAACACTCGAATTCTCTCTCGAACCTATGTTCAAGGTTTCGAAACTATTCGCAGTGTATACCATTTGATTGATCGAAAAAGGGCTTTTAAAGGACCGTAATGTTGGGTTTGGTCAACGGTTTTCAAAGGGGACTCATTGTTGAGTCGAGGCCAATGAATTGGAAATCTTCATCATCTGCTTCGGGTTTACAAGTCAAGAACCCTGCAAAAATGAGAGAGAAATAGTCTTGCTCGTACCTCTTCGAGCGATGCTTAAAATCAGTTCAACTCTACGTTAACTCAAGTGCCTTAGTCGGAAAAGACTTTCAAGGGTCATAACGTAGGTGAGGAATGGAGACTGAAAAAGGCATGTTTTCGGCTCGGAATATATGAGAGGGGTTTGATGTTGGTAATCATTGCAGATTTACCACCGATCTTGACCCTTGGATTGATCTTCAGAAAGCACCTTCGCTGCTCAAGGATAGTGTGGTTGTCACTTGAATGCGCTCCGGCGGGGGATAACTTTTATTATTTGATTCCCGTGGGGATTTTCTTTTATAAGCAGATTCCATTGGGGATTGACATCTGGATATTCTGAAATCCTTTGGATGATTTATAAGTGCACAAAAATTTGAATAGGCATTGGCCTTGCTTTTACCAGGCACTTCGCTTTTTGATGCCCGGGATTGGCTTTCGCTCTTTTTTTTTTCTTTTGGGCAAGATTTTTTTAGATTATGCTAGACCCACATGCAAACGAAATCTTAGCACATTGAAGAATTAATTTAGAACTTTTCTATAGACCTAGTTCTTTTAAGTTCTCCCAATTTGAAGCGACGCCGTCTTCATCTTGGAATGGGCAATGATCACCAACGGGGTTTATGAAGTGAATGTGCAGGCTCAATTAGGCTGCACAAAGGATGAAAGTGTGTAGGATAGAGAAACGACCGCTTTTCGTCGTCCTGAAGCACTTGAATCATAGTACGAGTTTAAATGTAAAGAAACACTCGAAGATTGATGTTGGTTTGAGCAAGAAGATTTCTAACCATTTACCTCATACCACCACTGGAATTCCTTCTGATTGGTCCCAATGTGGGGTGGTTCTTGATAGGGTTATAGAAATGAAACCTCCGCTCAAATGGGTTAACAATGGATAACCTGCGGTGTTTGAGATGAATGCCCTTCGTCTTTTCAATCTAGGTAACCACTACGAATGATCCCTACATCTGCGAACATGGCCCCTATTCTAATTCACTCATCACTCAAGTGTTTGTAGGGACGTGTTTGGTCGTGGGTTGCCTCTCAACGTCTGATATACTCCTTTTGACAATTTTAAACATTCCCTTTTGAAAATCCATTTCTTTTTATCCAAAACGTCCCTTATCGGGATCGTTGATACAAGATGCATGTCCCAGTGCATGTGTTAGATGACTCCGGAAGCTTTTAAATGTGAATGAAAATGAAAGGATTTCAATAATTTCACACATTTTTTGACATGGGCGCAGATACCATTTTCCAAGAAGTTTCGAAAAGGTTTGGGGTTCCCATTTTTCCTCTCATTTTTTCTGCTTTTGTTGACGGGGTACTCTGCTTTGGTTGACGCCAGCTCCGGCGATCGTAGAAGTGCCTATAAAAATGAAAATGACGACATCAATGGTCTCTCAAATTTGAAAGGGTTCGGGTTACAACCGATTCTCCTCCGTGTGATCTTCTGACGTGTCTTGTCTCGTGAGATGACGATCGGGGAATCGTCTCTCCGGCTGATCATTTCTCCTGGAGATTTCCTGCATAGAAATGCATATGTGCATGTATGTATGCATAAGATGTATGCCGCTTGGGGCTTCTGATTCAATTATGGATAATACTTCTTGATTGCATCGGCGTTTACAGGGAATCCCAACTCCTCCCTGTCCATGTTTACAAGAATTAAGGCCCCTCTAGGTAGAACATTCTTAACCACATACGGTTCTTCATAATTTGGAGTGAATTTGCCCCTGGGTGCGACACATTCGGGAGGGTCTTCTTGACGACAAGGTCGTCAGGTTCGAACGTTCTCGGTCGAACTTTTCGATTGAATGACCTAGCGACTCTCTTCTGGTACGCTTGGCCATGGTAAATCGCTTTTAGACGCTTATCGTATATCAGATTCAACTATTCATGTCGCTGTTGGACCCATTCTGCCTCTGTAAGCTCAGTCTGGGATAGAATCCTCAGCGATAGAATTTCTGTTTCGATCGGCAGGACTGCTTCCATACCGTACACCAGAGAATAAGGCGTTGCCCCGGTAGAAGTCTGAATCGAGGTTCGATACGCCATCAGCGCGTAGGGTAGCCTTTCATGCCAATCCCGATAATTCTCTGCGGTTTTGGCCAAAATCTTCTTGATATTCTTATTTGCCGCCTCTACAGCTCCATTCATTTGGGGCCGGTAGGGTGAAGAATTGAGATGCCGGACGTTGAAGCTATTCAGAAGATTATCCACCGTTTCGTTGTTCAGATTCGAGCCATTATCAGTCACAATTTCCTAAGGAGTCACATATCTCGAGATGATATCCCGCCTTATAAACTTTGCCACGTTCTTCGAGGTAACATTCGTGTACGAGGCAGCCTCTATCCATTTCGTGAAGTAATCGGTTGCCACGAGTATGAATCGATGTCCGTTTGAAGTTTTAGGATTGATTGGCCCTATCATATCTATTCCCCACATCGAAAATGGCCAAGCCTCAAACATCTGGTGCAGCTCGTTCGGGGGTGTATTTATCCTGTCTCCATACACCTGACATTGATGGCATGATCTCACATGTTGATTACAGTCAGACTCCAGGGTCATCTAATAATAACCCAGTCGCATTATCTTCTTGGCGAGGAGATGGCCATTCATGTGGGGGCCACATTCTCCCTCATGTATTTCGCTCATAAGTGATTTGGCTTCATTGGCGTCCATGCATCTAAGGAGCACCGAGTCATATGATCTCTTGTAGAGAGCTTGGCCGCTGAGGAAAACTTGCCGGCCATTTTTGCTATGTACTTCCTATCTCCTGCTTGAGCGCCCGGAGGAAATTCCCCTTTTGCCAGGTAGTTCTTAATATCATGATACCAAGGTTGATCGTCGAACCCCTCTTCGATTGCCATGTAGTGCGCTGGTTCTTTGATAATGCCGATCCTCAATGGCTCGATGTCCATGCCGCTCGATGTCCATGCCGCTTGTTACCTGAAGCATAGAAAACAGGGTAGCCAGGGTATCTGCGAAGTGGTTATGTGTTCTCGGCAAGTATTCGAAATCGATCATTTCGAATTCTTTAATTTCTTCCTCCAGGAATTTGTGGTATGTGGGTCTGTAGGATGATCAACATCGAGTCCCCATAAACTTGCAACTTCCGTATTCCCATGCTGATGGCCAACTGTAAACCAAGGATACAAGCCTCATATTCCGCCATGTTATTGGTGCAAGGAACATTAATTTCGTAGCCACAGGATAGTGTTGACCATCAGGGGATATCAAGACTGCCCGAGTACCTGCCCCAGCTAAATTGACAGCGCCGTCAAAATACATGGTCCACTTCTCATCCAAGAGCGTTAGAATATGGTCTTCGGCTTCTTCTTCTTTCGGGGTGTCATACTCCTGTGAACTTTCAGCTAGCATGTCGGCGATGGCTCGTCCTTTCACCGACTTCTGATTCGAACTCCTTACATCAAACTCCGAGAGAAGTACCTGCCATTTTGCCAATTTCTCTACTAGTAATGGCTTCTCCAGCAGGTACTTGATCGGGTCATTTTCTGAGACTAATAATATAGTATGATGGAGGGTGTACTGCCTCAACCTATGAAGCACCCAAACCAATGCAATACAGGTTTTCTCAACTGCCGGGTATTTCGCCTCTAATGTGGTGAACTTCTTGCTCAGGTAATAAACGGCTCGCTCCTTTCCATCATCGGAGTTTGTCTGGGCGAGTAGAGCGCCTAATGACTCTTCATGAATTGTGAGGTAAAGAGTCAACGGAATGCCAGGAGTTGGCGGTACCAAGACCGGGGGATTAACCAAGTACGCCTTAATTTCATCGAAGGCTTGCTGACATTCTGGATCCCACTTAATCTTGGCATTCTTCTTCAGGAGTTTAAAGAGAGGCTTGGCTGCTTCCGAAAGCTGGGATATGAAGCGGGCGATGTAATTCAACCTGCCCAAAAGACTTCTTACCTCCTTAACTGTGGAAGGGGGTCTTAGTTTAAGGATGGCTTGGACTTTCGTGGGGTCAACTTCGATGCCGCGACTACTAACCATGAATCCCAATAGCTTCCCTAACCTCACCTCGAATACATTTGGCGGGGTTTAGCCTCAGCTTATACTTCCTGAGGCGTTCAAACAGCTTTCTCAACACAGCGATATGATCCTCGCCATATATGGACTTTGCTATCACGTCTTCCATGTAGACCTCTATCTCATTATGCATCATATCGTGGAACAAGGTAACCATTGCCCTCTGATAAGTTGCCCCGGCGTTCCTCAGATCGAACCGCATGACTTTGTAGCAAAACGTTCCCTAGGGTGTGATGAATGAGGTCTTGGCCTTATCCTCCTCCTTCATGCGGATTTGGTTGTAGCCAGAGAACCCATCCATAAAGGAAAACCTCTCGAATCCGGCCGTGCTGGCGACTAGAACATCGATATGAGGTAGAGGGAAGTCGTCTTTGGGACTTGCTTTGTTCAGGTCTCTATAATCCACACGGATTCGAACTCTCCCATCTTTTTTCATGACGGGAACGATGTTAGTGATCCATTCTGGATACGCAATCACTTCGATAAATCCTACTTTGAGGAGTTTCATCACTTCTTCCTCGATCTTCTTTGATAGTTCAGGTTTCGTTCGCCTAAGTCTCTGCTTCTTAGGTGGAATGGTAGGATCGGTCGGCAACGTATGCTCCACAATGCTAGGGTCTAGTCCTGGCATATCAGCGTAGGACCACGCAAAGACATCCTGGAACTCCCTAAGGAGCTCAGCTAGCCTAAGCGTTTCTGTCAATGAAAAACTTTCACCAATCTTCACCTCCCTGACGTCTTCTGAGGTTCCTAAGTTTATTGGGACAGTGCCTTCTGCTGTAAGTGGCTCGGATTCTTCGTATCGATCCCAACTACACTTAACCCCACTCTGATCCTGATTCTCGTCTTCATCTTCAAATTGAAGAGCGGATCCCTCTTGGGAACCCGAGTCATCTAGTAACCTGCCATGCATGCTTGAGATAGTATGCCTGAAATGTCATGCAGATGATTAGTCAATGTACAATATGGAAAGTTCCTGCATGAGAAATGTCTTTGGGAGGTAATTCAGAAAGAGTTATGATTTAAAAGAGAGAGAGAGAGAGAGGAGCTAGTCCTCATATCATTGGACATCCTTACTTCCCATAAGTTTTGAAAAACCAGGAGTCGTATGGGAAATTAGGCCTTAGGAACCTTTTTTTTTTGTCATCATTGACTGATTTGTAACTCCCACACGTCCCCCTTTTTTTTACCAGCCTTTTTTTGTTTTTTTGTGGAAATAAAATAAATAAATAAATAAATAAAGATAATCGTACAAGGCATCTAATCCGCGACAAAATCAGATGCATCATAGGGAGATAGAGATCTCTTTACTCAAGGGCGGGTACGTCGCCGTCGATCCATTCGATGATGACGTTGACGTAATTGTCCTGAAACAGATTGGTTAGGTCTGGCTCCTCTATCACGTCTTCAACCTTTTCATCTTTCAGCCATTTGGATGCTTCTGTGAAAAATCGACTTAAAGGGGTCTTTCCCTTGCCCTTCCAGGCACCCGATCCCAGAAAACGACGGCCTCGACCTCGACCGTACTTACAACTGTCAAGTTTGTCACATGGCTCTCCTTTGAAACCCAGTCCATTTCGACTCTGTACTGTGACCAAGGTGATCGACTCACGGATCCCTTGATGTCGCTTGCTCAACCCCAATCTAGGGATGAATCCATGTCGACTTAATATCATGCCCGCCATGATTGATGATTTGGAGCAATTCGGTGCCCTAACGACCATGCATGCTGGCACGTGCATGATGTACATTCTCTCTAAGGCGTGGAAGCCTGATTCCTCCTCAGTGGCCGGCTCTACTCGAGGAATGGTGTTTACTTGGCCTGTCAGATAATCAGTCTCCGAATGCACGGTGACTAGCTTGTCGTTAATCACCATTCTGACCTTCTAATGTAAGCTAGATGGGACGGCTCCAGTTGTATGGATCCATGGCCTTCCCAGTAACATTCCGAACGACGCCGGGATATCCATAATCTGGAAGTTGATTAGGAATTCGGTTGGGCCCACAGTGACAGTTAGCTCGACCTCTCCGATTACTTCGCTTTTTGCTCCATCAAACGCTCGAATGGTGGATTTCGACGCCTTGCTCGAGTCTTCCTTCACTCCCAACCCTCTAAGTGTAGTCATAGGACATATGTTAAATGTTGACCCATTGTCTACTAATACGCGCGATACCCGCTTGCCATGACATGTTACTGATATGTATAGTGCTTTGTTATGGTTCCTGCCTTCTGTCGTGAAATCTTCATCTGAGAATGAAACTTGATCCTTCAGAAGGATAGCGCCCACAAAATCTTCCAATTGAGTCTCACTGATAGTCTTGGGTACATGTGCCTCATTAAGTACTTTCAGAAGAGCGTCTCGATGTTTTTCATAGGTCTTGAAGAGCTCTAGGAGTGAAATTTGAGCGGGCATCTTTCTCAGCTGTTCGACCACTTCAAATTCACTGGTTCGGACGAGGGACAAGACCTGCATGGCGCCCTCCTCGGTTACTCCTTTCTTCTCTGCGACATCATCTTTGTGAACTAAACACCCTCCAGAGCGGGTGATAGCGTCCACATCGCCAGTGCCGTAATTCCAATGAGCTGCCTTAGGGTTATAGGGTTCCGTTGCGGGGAGAACGATTACCAAAGGATTGTCCTTGGTAATTCCGATGCTGGGGGATTTGTCGGTCTCCTCTGTTGTCTCATTGTCATCTTCAGACACCGCGTTGAATTCAGCAAGGTTAATCACGAGCGGGTTTACCCTTTCCAATACACAGATGGACCCGTCTAGATAAAATTCTTCTAAGTTATACCCACCTCTTGGACTAGGAGGGCATGCTTCAAAAGATCTGGGTTCAGACTTGGAGAGTTGAAATTCTTCATTCATCATTTTCACGAATTGGATGGCGCTTTCCGTTCTAGCGACCTTTGATCCTCGAGCTTCATCTTGTTGTCGGGCCCATTCAACCTTTTTCTAACTCGTCCACCAGATGGGAGAAAGAATGATACCAGTAGGATCCCATGGATATCGCGGTCTCACGAGGCATGGTTTTTATGAAGCATTCTATCAACTCCTCATCAGTCAAAGGAGGATATACCTTCGCTGCAACCTTTCTCCATCTGAATGCATACGATCGAAAATCCTCATCTTTTCCTTTTTCCATGAAGGTTAGGTCTTTGCGGCTGAAACAAAATGGTTGATTAACATCGAAGCGCTCGAGGAATGCTAAGGCCACGCCAATCAAACGTGCGGAACTAGGTAAGAGCTGCTCCTTCCAAGCTTAATTCAAAATTCTGAATAAGCGTCTTCCCATCCTTGCCGAGCCCAAAAATCGTTTTCAGGTAGGACAAGACATGCACTCTCGGACATCCTTCCCCGTTATAGGTCCGACGGAAGGTGAAATTACTGACGGGCCTTGCTGAGGAAGTTTCAGCTCGGAGATACAGAAAGTTTGTCAGGGCTTTCAATTGGGCGAGGCCATGAGCTAGCTCATGGTGTCGTTCCTCTAATTCGGTGAGCTTGCAACCCTGCCTATCGATCTCTTTTCGGTGTTCCATTAGCGTAACGATACTCTCTTCAGATTCCTCAGCTGATATTTGCTGAACTAAATGAGTCAGTACGTCTACCAGATCAGACATTCGTGCTTCCATCTCAGCTAATCGTGTAGACATCCACCGGTCGTTTTCCGCTCCCTGGTCCCTTGTGAGGGTTGCTTCAATAACTGCCCATGCTGTTTTCGGTTCTTGGGGATCATCCATACCCCCCAACCATCGGGAACTACCTCTTCTGGATCCATGAAAAAGCTTGGGGGGACAGAATACGACACTTTAAAATTGTAACCACCGCTATCCTGCCCCAGGTTATCAACAATTTCTCCTCTTCAGAGGGCCTCTTTGACAAATCTTCGGTCATCTTGACGAGTCTTCTTCAGGCGTTGTCGCGACCCGTCCGAAAAGCGGACGCGGCTAATGGATTACCGATCGCGGGTCTCGGATCAGCGCGGGCCCTCCCAGGCCCATACCAAATCGCGGCGAGAGTATTTTTCAAAGGATTCGACGATAAGAGTCGATCGCTTTCGACCTTCAGTGTGGTCGTGGTGACATGTGCAAATTGTGCATGCATTTGGAGTCGCCACCGGTCTTTCTTGGAGGGTAGACCGGAAACATTACTGATCGATTGGGAGAGATCGATCAGTTCTGCGGAACCAGAGATTTTAGGTTCGGGGACTTGGTTACGCTGGTGTCATTACCAACGCCCTTTCGGTACCTAACGCGAGTGATTTTCCTGGCTAAGAAGTCATGCAGGCGCAATTTTAGGTGAGGTAGGCTTGATTCAGGGATTCATGCAGATTGGAAGACTATTCCTATCAATCACAATCAATTTAAATGACAGCACAAACAAGTGCATAAATAAATCTCATCGATGCACATCAATTCAAGTCAATGGCTTCCTAGCATAGCCATAAGGGCTTAGGAAAGGTGTGATTTCGGGTCGGGGTAAAATGGGAAGATTTGGAGGCGATTTAGCCCGAAGGGCAAAATCGTCAATTTTTGGAAGACTTGGATACCGAATTACCCAAAATATTTCATGGCCAGTTGATTGTGGCCATTTCCCATTTTTGAGAATTTTTTTGGAATTTCTTGATTTTTCTTCAATTTTTGGAAGACGATTCGCCCGAAGGGAGAAATCGTCATTTTTAAGAAGGGTCGGGGTTCAAAACATCCGGAATGAGTCTTGGCCAGTTGTTTGTGGCCATTTCCTATTTTTTGGGATTTTCCTGAATTTTTAGAATTTTTTTGGAAGACGGTTTGTCGGAAGGGCAAAACCGTCATTTTTGGAAAGATCGGGGGTCAAAAGACCCAAAACAGGTCGTGACCAGTTGAATGTGGCCATTTCCTATTTTCTGGAATTTTTTAGAATTTTTCTGAATTTTTCGAATTTTTTTGAATTTTTTTAGGATTTTTCAATTTTTATTGAATTTTTGAATTTTTTATTATTTAATTATTTTCTGGATTTTTTTAATAATTAAAATTACTTCCGGGCCGAGTCAGATCCGGTCCACGACCCGGACCCGCGACCCAGGCTCGCACGCCCACAGCCAAAACGACGCCGTTTTTGGTTTTCTTTTTTTTTTTATCATTTTCTTAATTTAGCAAACGGACGCCCCAGATTTTGCCACGTGGTTGCTCCTGGTGCGTCCGATCTTGGACTAGATCGGACGATCCAGAGATAGCCACTTGGCAGATTCTTGACCGTCGGATCATTTTTAATTAATATCCGAAAAATCATTTAATAAAACCGAAAAAGCCGAGATCGCGACACGTGGCACACTCTCCACCGTCGGATCTGGTCTTTATTTTATTCGAACCGGCCCCACCGCTGACGTGGCTGCCTACGTGGCATGCCACGTCAGCATTTGACCGTTGACCACCGGCGACCTTGCCGGAGAAGACGATGAACAGTGGAATTTCCGGCGAGGTCGCCGGAAATCTCGCCGGAGAAACACGAACCGGCCCCAAAAATAGGTATTTTTCGCCCGTTCTCACGGCGATCGACTCCCCACCGGCCCGGCATCGATACTCAACAAAAACATGGCATATTTTACGTCGGAAAACGGCCAAACTGACCCCACCCGAATCGGCACCGGCGAGGGGATTTGCAGAAAATTTTTTTTGCTCCAAAATCGATTCTGCTAGATCATACGGCATCCAAATGGAGTTTAGGAGCTTACCTGAGTTCCCATTGGTGTCGGCGATCGCACGAATGTCGACGTCGAGCTCGCGGTCCGAGTCTTGGCCGGCGAAGCTCGGAGGCTCGGTTTCCACCGTGATTTAATGCAAAAACAAAGGCAAGCAGAGCGGAGACTAAGCTCTAACAAAGCTTAAAGGTAAGTTTCGCACAAATAAGGCTCGGGGACAGTTCGGCCGAGGGTCCAAAATGAAAAACCCATTGAGGCATTTCGTCAAACATCTAGCATGCACAGAGAAAGAGGTAGGAGTCGGGGAGATACCGACCTTTTTGGAGCTCCTCGACGGCCGCCAAGCTCCAGTGATGATTCATCAATGTCGATGAAGGTCTGGGATCGCCGTTCGTCCGTTGGTTTTCCCCCAACTTTCTCAGCCAAATTTTTTTCTCTCGGCCCGCTCTCTCCCTCAACCGAGAAGATTCCCCTCGCCTTTTGTCCGTGGCCAACCGTCCTTTTTGGTCGTGGACTGTCCACCCGCGTCCACCACCCATTGGCATTTGCTTTTTACTAAAAAAATGGCAGCCTCCCCCACGTTTGATACCCGCTCTTGGTGCTTTCGGCGACGTGGGTCTGCAACTTTGTTGCAGACCCGGTCGGACCGGGTCGGGTCGGGCCTGACCCGACCGGCCCGGTTCGACCAAATCGGTCCAAATAGGCCCCAAATCGACCCATTTTTATAAAATTGATGGCAAAATCGGATTCCCCAACATGTTTTCTATCGAAAATGGGTATTTTCATGAATCAATTGATTGAAATTTAATGAAAACCCCAAATTGCCCTTAGGATCCGAAATTGATTTTTGCTTAATTGACGATCCAAATGATCAAATTAGCCCAAATTGAGGCCACCAATGGATTTGGCATGATGAAAAATATAGGGTGGAGGTGTTTAATTTCAATGGGTATGCTCACATGAAATTTAATTTCAAAAATTGAGAAACCGGGGACTAAATTGAAAGATTTTTATGCAATTAAGCCCTTTTGGTTAAAATTGATCAAATTAGAGGGCCAACTGACCTAATTGCACTTCAAGACTTTAGAATCTAATGTCATAGCTTATAAAAACCAAGAATTGAAAATTAAAAGACTCGAAAAGGATTTTTTTTAGGCTCGGTTCGGGATTATGTTTGTGAAGGAACCCCATGAATCGAGTCAAATTTCCCTAATAAAAAGTGAAAATATTAAAGAGAGAATTAAAACAAAATTATTGAATATTTTTGTGTATTTTTATGACCACGAATGGTATTTTTCCGATTTTTTGGGTATTTTTAATAATTAAATAAATTCGAAAAATTATTAAAAATTACGAAAAATATTTTTTGTTCAAAATTGGTTCTTGAGGCTAAGCCAAGGCTTCCAAAGTTGATTTTGTGATTTTATGACCTTTTTTGATATTTTTAATTAATTTTAAAGAATAAAAATCACAATAATAAATGGTCAAAAATCAGGTGTCAACAGGCGTTTCTCGCATTCATCCCACTCTTCCACCTCTTCGACGCCATCTACGTTCAATAAATACCCTGTAGGAACGTCCCAAATTTTTCCTCTTGTGGCTTTCAGCGAGAATTGGTTTGAATCTAGGTTAATCATTGCGTAATATCCTGAAAAGTGATAACTACCGGTCCTGGCGATAACACCCATGTCGGCCAGCTTAGTTAAACAAGCTATTTTTTGGTCCTTTGTGACTTCGTCCTGTCTCGGATATTATGAAGTTACGGCTAGCACTGCCTTCATCCTGGGTACATTTACCAGAAACTCTAAATCACCCCTCAAGTCGACATCAAATACCGCGTTGACGGAGTGTTCAGGTAGGGGATTCTGCTGAACATTCGGACTTGCCCCGTCAAACTCCAATAGGTTATTTTCGATGAGAGCATGTACGTCGTACTGCAGGACCCGACAATTATCTACGTTATGCCCCTTCTCACCCATGTGGTATACACATGCTTGATTTTCATCGAATCCGGGGAACCTAGGTGGCTTTGCCCTTGGCGATTTCTTGGTCAGTAATCTCGCCTCAAGAAGTTTGGGGAGTAATTTTGACATTAAAACTAGGAGCGGTGTAAATGAGGGAGGCCCCCTCCTCTTAGGCTCAGGATTCCTTTGATTTGCCCAAGAAGTGTTTCATTGGGTCGTGGTCAAGTCTTCAAACTTTTTTGGCTTCAGAGGGTTGGAGACAAAGGCTACTTCAGAATTTATTTCGTGCGCTTTCTTTATCGAAAACTGTCGCTTAGGGACTGCTTCTAGTGCACGCCTTTCTCGCACTGCCCATTCGTGCCTCTCCGCTACTTTGATCAAGTGCGCGAAGGTCTGACACCAAGAGGTGTTCAGTTTCTCGAAGTAATCGTAAGGTAAGGCCTTCAAAAAGATATCTACTAACTCCTCCTCATGGATCGAGAGTTTGACTTGGGTGGCCAGTGCTCTCCATCTTTGCGCATATAAGCAAACGCTTTTGTTTCTCCCCTTGGCAGTCCAAAGCAGGTCCTCCCTCGTGGGGGCTCATCGTGTTAACCTTATATTGACGTAAGAATTCCCCCGCGAACTCATCCCAGTCATCGTACTTTTGAATATCCAGCTCCACGTACTAAGACAGAGCGGTGCCGGCCAAGCTCTCTTGAAAAGTGTTGATGAGAAGTGGTATGTGGTCTGAATATTTAGTCATCTTATACAGATAATACTTTAGGTGAGGTTTGGGACAACCTATCCCGTTATATTTTCTTGAAAAATCCGGTTCCTTGTAGTATGTCGGGACCTCAATCTTCACAAAAGGTGTGATTTTGTCATACTTGGATAATTCAAATCCCTGACTGGTTAAACATTCCTCTATTTTAGCTATCCTTTTGACCCATTCGTCAACTCTGGTGGGCCCCTCCCTTTGCCTCTATTCCATATCGATAACCACGGGGATGCCCTCGGTGGAACTTCGGGATTAATTGTCGGATTTGCCCTGATGGATGCCCCGCCAACGTCGAAAGTAGTGGGCGTTTGAGGGTTAGCAGCTTAGTTGAGATCCAGGGGCGGAGTGGGCCTATCATTATCCGTGACCCGCGCAACCCTCATTTCGGCCATCATCTCCGTCATCATTTCAGTCATCCGATCCATTCGTGTTTCCAGGTTTTTCAGACGCGAACCAACTTTCTCGTGCTCCATGCGGCCTTGTAGGCGAGCCTGAGCTCTAGTCCTCGTGATTGAGAATCACCTGTTTGAGAAGATTAAAGTCAGGTTTGTCTAAATGAAAGAGGGATCATATGGTGTTTAACCTCCCTAGCGACATGTCGTGATGCGGACGACAGTCTAGCCATGAGTATGTTCCCTTGCCCCAGGCTTTTTACATTGTCCGTACAGACAAGCATGTTGTTAAGCATTGAGTAATCCAAGGTAATTTCGATGGGGATTTTGAAAAGATACCTTGATAATGCATAAATTAAAAGCGTTCATTACAACTAAAAGGCTCTCGAAAGAGTTTGATTAAAATACGATATGAAAATGCTTCAACATTCTAAACTCAATGGGAAGTCACGCTCTCCATGTCTGGCTATTCACTCTCTGTCATCTTCCGGCATTGTCGAGAAAGTGCAGTCTTCACCGGTAAATCACTTCGTCTTCAGGATAGGTGGATGGTCCTACATCCTCTGGTATGTATGGTTCCACTCCTGGTACGTACGGGAACACGTACTCTGGGACATACGGCTCCATAGGAGTCGGGCGGATCCTTTTGAAAGCTCGGATGTATTCCTTAGAAGCCCGATGGAGGTCCATCTCGAGGCTCATCTGATTTGGCCACTCCACGACTTGAGGGGGGAGTCCTTTAGTGCTTGCTCAATGTCATCAATCATAGCCTGGAGGCGCACCCTAGTCTTCTTGGTGATCGGCCATTGGGGAACGTCGAAGGCGAACTCATCAAGAGGGCTATGAGGTGGGATTTTCTGCAGCATACCAAACTGTCTGACAACTCTAATCGGGTAGTACGACACAGCTCCGGTAAATCCCAACAGCGGAATCGGTCCTCCATCTTCAGTAGTGATGCGAGCTTTGCACATCTTCGATCGTCTCAGCCGCCATCAAAGCTGTCCAGGTTCTAGTTTCTCTAGGATTTTGTACCAATCGTTGAAAGAACGATCGGTAATGAGTGATTGGCATTTGACAAAGGATTAGATGGGGTGGATATCTTCATCGATTCAGTGGCAACCCGCGTGAAGATTGAGACTTTTGAAATGAGAGGTGAGCCACATGAAGAGAAAGCTGTTGGACGCTTGGAAAGTGGTCTTTCGAGCGGACTTAGAGTGTTCAAGAGCGATTTTGTAGCGGTTTAGGGAGAGGAAGGTCTCAGCGAGGATCATATAAGAGTAAACTAATTGGTCACATGCCTGCTGGACTATGTGAACGATGAGAGGGTTGAATGTGGTTTTAGACGTAGGAAATAGGACGAACCCAAAGAAGGCTAGGATGAAAACCTTTCCAGCTCTATGACCAGTGTCGATAGGTAGGTTGGAGTAGTTCTCAAACAGGAATGAAAAGGGGAATCTGTTAGAGTAAGCCTTGAAGATTCTTCAACCTTGGGAATCTTGAGGCAAAGAAATTTCGAGAGTAGCTTGGATGGATCGAGGCCCAAAAGAGGCTGGACTAGTTTGTCTCTGAACTTCACCTCGATGACGGTCGCGTACTCTTCTAACGTGGGCGTGATCTCCAAGCCCTCGAAATTAAAGGTCAGTGTGGTTGGGTCCCAGAATCGCGTTGCTGCCTGTATGAGTGCGGGTTGATATTTGACCTTGAGAAGGTCTACAAGGTGCCCCAGCCTCTGCTTGACGTAAGTCTGATTGGTCTCGTTGAGGCGCCCCCATCAAATCAGCAACTCTCTGCGTGGGACGGGCGTGATCTGGATGTCGTCTCTCCCCATCGAGTCTAGAATATGAAAATGTCTTCCCCAAATTAATTACCATGGATTACTCGGTTATTAAATTCGTTCAACTCTTGATGCGACGAGGGTTAGGATCCCTTATTTAATTAAAGGGAATATTGAATAAGGGTTCCAACCCAAGTCCCATCAAGGTGTATAATGAATTGGACGGAAATAATGATGCGATGCAGATGATATGCTTGTGCAAGATATGGACCGGTTCAATTCCATGTCCCCAGCGCCATGAAACGAGGATTAGATTCTCATACTTGCGTTAAACACGTCAAGTGCGAGTTCTAATGATAATTTCATCTGTATGAGACATGTAATTGAACCAGAAAATCCGAATGGTTGAGAGAAATTCAGGCATCGCGTTCTGATGTCAAAACCCTTAGATAAGACCCAAAGACCAAAATGTCGAAGGTAGAAGGGAGCTCCACAGGCGGATACTCCTCACAGACTCGAGGACTCGGATAGATAAATAACTAAGAAGAGACAGTCAGAATGCGATCCTAGAGAACCTAAGGAGTTGCCCCAAGTCGGATCTTTGGGGAATGCCATTTGTCGTCTTTGCTCCGGCTAGCTCGGATCGCCTTCTTCACCTGACGAAATGTCTATGAGGTTGAAAAGGGGTGGCTGACTTTCGGGAGACTCTTCTTCGTCCGACGAAATTTCGATAACTTCTAGAGGGGGTCTTGGATCGGCTATGGCCCTTCGAAACGCCTTCTTCCGCTTTCGGTAGAGGTTCATCATCCCTTCCCTATTGTGCTCGTGTTTGTGCTTGCACTCAAGTTGCTCGGCGGACTTGGTGTAGAAGCAATCTGTCCCTCGGATGAGGTTTCGTCCAGTAAGTGCCCTCCCTTGGATAAATCGGAAGGAGTGGAATCTGTTGAATGCCTCGGTGGCTCGATGACGGATGATGCGTCGCTCATATTCGAATATCTCTGGGATCTTGGATCGACTTGGGGAGACCATCTCTACTCTATCCGTACTATAAAATGGAATTGGACTCAACTATCGGATTTGATGAATGCAGCATGTAGCGTGAAATCAAAGATTGCAGGCAAATTAAATAAAAATGGAATGACCTTACCACAAGCGGTACCTAATGAATTTTGATTTTAGGTATACCAACCATCCATACACATGCGCATGAGACAAGTGAGGCTTGACTTTAGAAATCAAAATGGCTCGGGTATGGAACCTAAAGGCTTCCCACTATTCGAATCGATAAATTCGTTCGTAAGCGCGATCCACAACAAATGAATAAACGAATCGACTTGAATAGTGAGTGGGATCAAATATGGTCAACTCAAGCACAAATCCACGCTAGAGCCTCGCATATCGATTCCCTATCTATGGCTACCTAAAAAGGTGATTTCGCGGCCTGGGTTTGGGCGCTTTGTGCAAAGTGTCGTGATCCTCAAATATGCAGGTGAATCATGCACAACAGTTTATATCAGTCAACGCTTCAAATCATCCACATAACATACATTCCTACACCCAACCTGCATAAGACAATGTTAATCACAGACTACTCCCCTTATCACTCGAATCTGAAAAAACATTTAACACCTATCATAAGCGGACTTACCACACCTTCAAGAGCGCCTACAGAAAACATGTCAGAAAAATCACTCAACATTTTGATTACGGCCTAAGTCCACTTGAGGTCTAGAACCATAGGTTCTAGGGTTCGATCCCCAGTGGAGTCGCCAGTCTGTCGCAACCCATTTTTCTTCGGGCTAATGGATTGCCGAATCGGGCCCCCACTCTAAAATGTGGATCGTGGGCTTCTTCGACGCGGGCCCTCCAAGCCCATACCAAATCACGACGGGAGTAAATTTACGTGGGTTTTTCGACGATAAGAGTCGATCAGATTCGACCTTGGTGTGGTCGTGGTGGCATGTGCTACGTGTGCATGCATTTGGAGTCGCCACCGGTCCTTCTTGGAAGGTAGACCGAAAACTTCACTGATCGATTGGGAGAGATCGATCAGTTCTGCGGAACCAGAGATTTTGGGTTCGGGGACTTGGTTACGTTGGTATCATTACCAACGCCCTTTCGGTACCTAACGCGAGTGATTTTCCTGACTAAGATTTCATGCAAGCGCAATTTTGGGCGAGGTAAGTCTGATTCGAGGTTTCATGAAGATTGGAAGACTAATCGTATCAAATCACAATTAATATAAGGAAAGCACAAACAAGTGCATAAATGAACCACGTCAACGCACATCAATTCAAATCAGGAGCCCCTTAGTATAGCTTTAAGGGCTTAGGGAATGTGTGATTTAGGACCAAGGGTAGACTGGAAGATTTGGGGACGATTCACCCGAAGGACGAAATCGTCATTTTTTTGGAAGTTTTGGGTGTTGAATTAAACAAATTAGGTCATGGCCTGTTGATCGTGGCCATTTCCTATTTTTGAGAAATTTCTTGAATTTTCCCAAATTTCTAGAGAAACGATATGCCTAAAGGGCAAAATCGTCATTTTTGAAAAGATCGGGATTCGAAAGACCAAAAATAGGTCATGGCCAGTTGATTGTAGCCGCTTCCTATTTTCTGGGATTTTTTTGGAATTTTTGAATTTTTTGCAATTTTTGGAAGACGATTCGCCTAAAGGGCAAAGTCATCGTTTTGGAAGGATTAGGGTTTGGAAGACCCAAAATAGGTCATGGCCAGTTGATTGTGGCCATTTCCTATTTTCTGGAATCTTTCTGGAATTCTTCAATTTTTTGGGAAGACGATTTGCCAAAAGGGCAAAATCGTCATTTTTAAAAGATTCGGGTTTCAAAAGACCCAAAGTACGTTATGGCTAGTTGATTGTGGTCATTTCATATTTTCTGAACATTTTGGAATTTTCAGAATTTCTTCGATTTTTTTGGAAGACAATTTACCTAAAGGGCAAAATCGTCATTTTTTTGAATGGATCGAGATTCGAAAGACCAAAAATAGGTCATGGTCAATTGATTGTGGTCATTTCCTATTTTCTGAAATTTTTTGGAATTTTCTGAATTTCTTTGATATTTTGGAAGACTATTTGCCTAAAGGGCAAAATCGTCATTTTTTGAAGGGATCAGGTTTCAAAAGACCAAAAATAGGTCATGGCCACTTAATTGTGGTCATTTCCTATTTTCTGGATTTTTTTAGAATTTTCTGAATTTTTCCGATTTTTTTCAATTTTTTATTTTTTATGATTTTCCATTTTATACACCTTTTTATTGAATTTTCTCGAATTTTATAAATTTTTTTATTTTTTTAATTAAAAATATTTTTCGGACCGGGTCAAACCCGGCCCGTGCCTCTCAGGTGCCCGGCCCGACCGTAAGGGTCGAAATCCGGTCTAAATGATGCCATTTTTTTTTCGAAATTTTTTCTATTTTTTATTATTTTAAAACCATTTTCTAATTTATCCGAATTTCTGAAAAATAAAACCAATCGGACGGTCCCCGCCTTGCCACGTGGCACTACCCTAGCCGCCGGATCAATTTGATTTTGAAAATATCGGATCGCGACACATGGCACACACACGGCCGTCCGATCTAGGGTATTTTGAAAACATCGAATCGCGACACGTGGCACACCCACGGCCGTCCGATCTAGGATTTTTTTTCATTTCCGAAAATACCATTTATTATTATAAAATCATTTATTTATTTTGAAAATTTCTAGATCGCGACACGTAGCACCTTCCCAACCGTCCGATCTTGATTTTTTTTTTTACCCGCCCGAACTAAGCCTACGTGGCACGCCACGTCAGCTTTGACCGCTGACCGGGTCTTCCCTCGCCGGAGAAGACGACCGGCGCCTCACCGGAACAGTGATTATTCCGACGAGGTCGCCGGAAAACTCGCCGAAAAATGCGAACCGAGCCCGAATCTCCATGTTTTTCGACGATTCTTGCGCCATTCGACTCCTTAAGCACCAAACATCAACATATGTCAACATTTACAGCCACAAACACGCCGGAAACCGGCAAAACGAGCTCCCACAGATTCGGTTCCGGCAAGGTGTTTTCCGAAAAAAAAAATTGTTCCAAACTTGATCTCAGTCGTTCACAGAGTATCTCCCAAGGTTTAGAAGCTTACCTGAGGTCGCCTAGGGGTCGGCGACCTTCGTCCTCGCCGGACCGAGCTCTCGGCTCGGGTTAGGACCGCGGAGCTCCAACCACCGTTTTCGGCGCCGATCAATGCAAAACAAAGGTCAAACCGAGCTTAGAGTTGGTTCTAACAGAGTTCTATAGCCAGATTCGCACCAACAAAGATCAGGGAGGACACGGCCGGGAGCCAAAAAATCAAACATTCACTCAGACATTTCGTCGAACGTTTGGCATATGCGATAAAAAATGACATTCAAATGGGGTCCGAGGAGCAAATGAGCCGAACCGAGGCAAAATAACAAGCAGGCATCACTAAAAAGACTCCAAATGGCGCCGGTATGTGTTCGGTTTGGCTCGGTTTGACCAAAAATCAAACCGAGCCAAACTTACAGTAGCCAAGAAAAAATAGGGTGCAAATAGGGCGAGGAAACCGACCTTGACTGGAGGTCGCCGGCGGCTTGGGGAGCTTCGACTACGATGCTTCGGGTTCACTGAGGCTTGGGGAACGTACGGTCGCTCACTTTCTCTCTCACGGCTCTCTCTATCTTGCTCGGATCTCCCTCTCCAATTTTCTAAAAAAAAACTCGAGCCCCTTCTCTCTGTAAGGCCGACCCTTTCTGAAAAAGATGGTCGTGCTCTGGGTTCCTGTCGCACGACGCTCCCTCCATCCCTGTCGCTCGTCCTCTGCTTTTTCTTTCTGTACGTGAGGAACGGCAACCTGTTGCTTTGGTTGCAGACCCGGTTCGGTCGGGTCGGGTCCAATCGATCCGGTTCCTAATTGAGCCTCCAATTGACCATTTTTCATGAAATTGATACCGAAATCGGATTCCTCAACATGTTTTCCATCTAAAATGGGTATTTTTGTGCGCAATTGAATTGTAATTTAATGAAAATCTCAAATCATGCCCAGGATCCAAAAATGATTTTTGCTCAATCGAAGGCCAAATGATTAAATAAGTTCAAATTGAGGCCACCAATGAATTCGGCAAGATGAAAACTATAGGGTAGAGGTGTTTGGTTTTCATGGGTGTCTCCAGAGAGAATTTAATTTTAAGATTCGCGAAACCGGGGACTAAATCGCAAAGGAATTTGTGCAATTAAGTCATTTTTTGTCAAAATTGATCAAATTGAAGGCCTAATTGACCCAATAGCACTTCAAGGTTCTAGGTCAAAATGTCATGGCTTATTGGGAGTGGAAATTAAAAATTAAAAGACTCAAAGAGAAATTTTTATGCTCGATTCGAGTGTATGTTTGTGAAGGAACGTAGTGACCCAAGTGGAATTTTCGAGATTTAATAAGACCAGCTTGAAGAGAGAATTAAAATAAAATTATTGACTATTTTTGTGCATTTTTCTGACCACGAATGGTATTTTTATGATTTTTTGGGGTATTTTTATAATTAAATAAATTCAAAAAATATTAAAAATTACGAAAAATATTTTTTGTTCAAAATTGGTTCATAAGGCTAAGCCAAGGCTTCCAAAGTTGATTTTGCAATTTTATGGCTTTTTGCTATTTTTAGTTAATTTTTAAAATAAAATGGACACAAAAAATGATTAAAAATCAGGTGTCAACAGTGCTCAGCTTCACGAGATCGCAGTCGAACTGGAAGCATCAGGGAAACGGTTCATCTAGGTGTTGAATAAGGATCCAAATGTGGAGGAAGGCGGAGAAGAGTGGTTGCTCGATGGGTATGAATCAAGAATCCGAAACAAGGGCCTCATCATCAGGGGCTGGACTCCTCAGGTGCTGATTCTCAATCACAGAATGATCGGGAAGTTCGTGACACATTGCGAGCGGAACTCAATCCTGGAGGCGATCACAACCGGCGTTGCCCGACGGCAGCGTGGGTAGCCCTCTGCCTAAGGCCGGCTATGGCTGGGGAGAGAAAAGAAAAAGGAAAAAGAAAAAAGAAAAATAGTGAAAATAGTGAAAGTAAAAAATGTCCTTCAACTAGGCTCTTCTTTAAAATAAGGGATAAGTGCACTAAAAATGCCATAATTTTTGTACGGCGTTCACTTGAGTGCCATAACTTTCAAAACGTTCACTTAAATGCTATAACTTTTAAAAAGCGTTCACTTGAGTGCCACGGCTGATGTGGCCACCGGAAATAATGACGCGGCGCTGGCAAACAGTTTTTTATTAATTTTCTAAGTGCCATGTGGATTTTCTTTATATTTTTAAATAGTTTTGTAATTTTTTTATTTTTTATTCAAATCAGAAAAATAAAAGGCAAAAAAGAAAAGAAAAAATTAACGAAAAAAGAAGAAGAAAAACCTAAGGGTTTCTTGATGGCTGCCAGCGAGGGTCGTCGCCGGCCACCACTGGCCAGCCCCGCTAGGGCCTCGCGCCCTCCATTGCTGTCGAGGCCGCGACGACCCTGGCAGGCCAGCATCGAGAAACCCTTAGGTTTCTCTTTTTTTTTTTTAAATCATTTTTTTCTTTTGTTTTTCTGATTTGAATAAAAAATTTAAAAAATTGCAAAAACTATTAAAAAATGTAAAGAAAATTCACGTGGAACTTAGAAAATTAATAAAATAATAGTAAAAATTCAACGTCGCCTTTTTCGACAAAAATAGTACTCAGATGAACGATTTTGGCAGGAATTGGCACTTACCTGAACATTTTTGTTCCGATGTGGCACTCAAGTGAACGTTTTGAAAATTATGGCACTCAGGTGAACGCCGTACAAAAGTTATGACACTTCTAGAGTACTTATCCTTGAAATAAAGAAGGCATTTCAAGCAGCAATTTGAAAAAAATCAGAGTAGATCCTTAATTAGATTTTTCCTAAAATTAATTTTAAAATGTCACATCAGCACTTTTCATTAGAAAAATTGACTGCATTAAGAAAAAGACTCGATTGAATTAATTTAATAAATTTTAAGATTTAATTTTACTTTGGGAAAATTCCAAAAAAGAGTCTCAAGTCCTCTTATTTTCTCAAATAAGGGCCCCAAGTGAACTTTGTTTCAAATGAGGGCCTAAAGTGGCATAGAATGTTTCAAATAAGGACCTAAAATGGCCAAAGAGCTTCAAAAAGGGCCTAGCATAAATGGCATTTTCGTCATTTCTTTTTTTATTTTTTATTTTATTTTTCCCCTGCTTTTTCCTTTTTTTGTTTTTTTTTTAAATTTAGAAAAAAAAAAATCAAGAAATAGCCATGCGACGAGAGGGCTTCCGAGTTAGCGGGGGCGGGAAGGTCGACGGGGTAGCCGGCAACCCTACCAACATGAGGCGAGGCCCAGAGTCAGGAGAGGGTCGGGCCCTCTCCCGAATCTGGGAGGCAGGGGTCGCAAGCCCTCACCTTAACCAGCGCGAGGGTCGCCTCTCCCGATTTTGGCGAGGGCCTCTAGTTAACAGACTATTGGCCTTCGTCGACCTTCGCCGCCCCTCCTCTCGGGCAATGGGGCGACGGCCAGCCCTCCTGTCTGTGTACCTTTTTTTTAATTTTAAAAATAGAAAATTTGATTAAAAAAACGAAGAAAATCAAATAAGGAAAAAGATCAAATTTTAATTAAAATTAGCCCTTTTTTAAGATCCACTTCAGGCTCTTATTTGAAACAATATTTACTTCAGATCTTTATTTTAAAAAATAAAGACATTTCAGGTCATTATTTGAAAGAAGATCTACTTGGGCCCTAATTTGAAAAAAAATTGAGAGGACCTAGACTTTTTTTTGAAAATTTTCCTTTAACTTTCGTAAGAAGTTTGAAAAATTCTAGTGGAAATATATCCAATAAATTTCTAATGGAACCCGCCTCACCCGACATTTCTAGACTGCATTGCCGCGTCGAATCGGCTCGGCTCACCTGTCCACGGCTCTCCGACTTCAGCTGCAACTTTTCTCTTTTCTGTTCGAGATCCCGCGTGCGAGACAGTTGGCGTCCGTTGTCTTACCATCGGAGCAAGAGTTCGAATCTGTGACTCGAGCTTCTCCTCTTCTTCTTCTTCTTCTTCTTCTTCTTCTCTCGCGACTCGAGGAAGAAGACGACCAGTATGAGGGTGTTGCGGCTTGGCCTCTTGCTCGCGCTCGCCTCCGGACTCCTCGCGCTCTGCATCTATATCACCGGCGTTTCCGATTTCTGTATCCCTCCCGCTCTAGATTCGCGATTTTCTCTTCGCTCGTTTGGTCGCCCGCAATCAAATGCATTGTGATTATTGACCTGCCGTATCTGTGTCTTTGCTCGTGTGTCGCAGACGGTGGCTATCGGCTCTCCGACGAAGATTTGGACGCTCTGCGGTCTCTGCAGAGCCAGTTCCAAAAGTGCGTGGTCAGTCGCTTCCCTCCCTTTTCTTCTCTCCTCTTTTTCGGATCGATCGTGTGGTGGGAACAGTTATGATTAGCACCTTCCTGTTCGTGCAGAAGGCGAATGGATTGGGATTAGAAGCTGTCAGTGGGAAGAGTATCTGTGAAGTCGCCATGAGCTTCCCTCCCGACACTGTTTCCAAATGGGTGGGTGATTGGTATCTTCTTGCCAATTGTGGCAATTCGTTGTCCTTGGGCAGTTGGGTTTCTCTTTGATTTTTTTTTTTTAGTGTAAAATGGGTTTTGTTTGACAGAAAGATCCCAAATCTGGAGAACTTGAAGGTTTGTCTTTCGATTTCAATCTTTGTGAAGCTGTGGCTACATGGGAACAGGTGAGCCTAGGGTCGGCAAATTTTGAGATATTGAATATAGGATAGAGTAAATTTGGCCTTAATCTCACCCCAACAACCCAACCCCCCACACCCCCCCCCCCCCCCCCCTTTCCCTTTTTCCATAGAACTGTTCCAGAGAAATCAGATACGCTATGCGATTGATTTATTACGTAGTGAGTTGATTGCTACAGGTGAGGAATAGTACCACTATACTTACCAGGGAGTTCCTTGATGCTTTACCAAATGGGTGGGAAGACTACGCCTGGCGGAGGATTAACAAAGGAATACAACTGTAAGTGTTATGTAAATTTCTCTCGATGTTGTCCATAGTTCAATGTGGCCCTTGCTTGGCTAGAGAATGCCATAATGGTAAAGAAAAGAAAGAAACATTTTGAGGTAGTTTGTAGGATCGAATTTATTGACATTTCTTCAAAATATAGGAAATTTCGTTCTTGCATATAGTCAGTTCCAGCTGTTCATGTACATGAAGTTTGCTTTGCAAATGAAATTAGTGGTGTCCATTCTCTTCCCTTGGTTATGTTCTTCCAAAGCTTCAGTCACCTTAGGGGGAGTTGTTATATGAAATTTGTATAGCTAACTAAAGTGAGCTGCAGAAAGATTGCACACAAGTAATCTGACGAGGTATATTTTTGTGTTCCAGCAACCGATGCGAAAATAAGACTCTATGCAAGGAGAAACTTTCACTGGTACTTCCTGAAACCCCCCCATACTTTCCACGGCAGTTTGACCGCTGTGCTGTCATTGGTAACTCTGGAGATCTTCTAAAAACAAGGTTTGGAAAGGAGATAGATGATTATGATGTTGTTATCCGGGAAAACGGTGCACCTATCCAGGTCAAATTTCATACTGCATGTGCAAATTTCATTTCCACTCTACTTTGCCTGCTCCTGACTATCTGCCTCGACCAGAATTACACGGATTATGTGGGAAGGAAAAGCTCATTTCGTCTTCTCAATAGAGGATCTGCAAAAGCTCTTGACAAGGTTGTTGAGTTAGATGGTACGTGTGGCACCTTACTTATCATGTTCTCTGACTCCGCTGGAGATATAGTAACGGCGCTTTTCTGCAGAAACGAGGAAGGAAGCTTTGATCATAAAAACAACAATCCATGACATCATGAGCAAGATGATAAGGGTCCGTAAGTTTCCTTTTTCTCTTAGTCTGTCTCATAGGTGTGTTTGGAGTATCCTCCTTACGTGGCACGAGGTTTGCCTTTTGCAGGAACTTCCTATAAAAAATCCTGTGTACCTTATGCTAGGGGCGTCCTTTGGATCTGCTGCTAAAGGAACTGGGCTCAAGGCTCTTGAATTTGCTCTATCTATCTGTGATTCAGTAGATATGTATGGTTTCACCGTGGATCCTGGTTATAAAGAATGGTATAAATTTAGTAATTTGCATATATCATATGACCTTTTTCATGTTTTTACTGCGGATATCTGGTTTTCCTAATCATGTGTCCTTCCTAAGTGTTCTCTCAGGACTAGGTACTTTTCAGAATCCCGACAGGGTCATACACCTCTTCATGGTCGGGCTTACTATCAGATGATGGAGTGCCTTGGGGTATGTGAAGAGTTTATGTACTTTTTTCAGTCAAACCTTTAAATTTTTCTATAATAAAGTATGAAGACTTTGGCAATAGGATTTGGTTTTACATCAATCTGGTGAAGCATCCAGATGTTCGACCCAAGAAAAAAGCATCTAGACGAATTAATTCTTTACCACATCATTTACATGACAGTCAAATGCAATTATTGCTTCAGAGTTGAATCCATTCTTAACTTGTTTCAGTTTTTTATCCTATCTTTGTAATTTGTACTTTTGAAATTTGTCGTCATCGTATTCTATCCTACTGCAAGTTAGATTGCTTACCTTTCAGTTTTACTAATCAACATTATCTAATGTCATTTTTTCATCGTCTTGTAAAGCTCATCAAGATCCATTCTCCAATGCGTGCTGCTCCAAACCGTGTTGTGAAGTGGTTGCCAAGCCATAGCATAATCAGAGCTGCTAGAATTGCATCAGAGAAAGTGTTAAGGTGACGCTTCCCATTTGTCCATATTCTTGATTGTAATTGATAGCTTCGTATTTATCTCCATGCTCATACCCTCGAGTGAGTTCCAAAATAGTGTTTCAAGACTCGAATCGCTTAATTTTTTCCAGGCATAGTTGGATTGATAGGCTATTTCTGACCTCCAATATGATAGTGAGGACTCAAGTGATAGAAATCTATTTGCCTCTCTTGCAAGATAAATCCTGTAGTCAACTTTGCATCCAATGATCTTTGCCTGCTGATCTAGACTGAAAATTTGGTGAAAACAAAACTAGATGGAGTGAGTCTTACATTGCTGTAACTTAGTGTCATCACCATGTTTTTTGTGTTTATCTCTACAAAAGGTAACAGCCTAATCACTACTAGTTGACAGACTGACGTGGTAAAAGTCTGCTCCTGAGCAATCAGATTTTTGGGTGTTGATTTTTATCTGGAGTCTGGTTGATTGTTTTTTTGTATGACTGCAGGAGGGCTGGAGCTGCATCTTTGGACCCTCTGGCAGCTTGTTCAATTATCAAAAAGCAAATTAAAAGGAGCTCTAGAGGACTCTCCAGTCTCAGAAAATCAACCATAGACCATAAAAGTTATGTTAGAGGGACAACGATGTATCCTTTGGAACATAATCTTGGACATGGCTTGCTTTGTACGGTTCCTGCTGATTGAATATGTGGCTACTTCTTATTGTTTTTCAAGTTTGCTCTCTCTTTAGTGGATAGGGCATATACAGAGGTGGTGGTTTGCAACGGCATTACCTCTATACTGATATGGTCAAGTTAGAAATAGCTGAGAGCTACTTTTGCCGAAGGCACAGAAAAATTTTCCCCTGGTATTTGTAATATTCTTTGTCAGGCCTGTCAGAATATTTTGCACTTTATTGGTCAAAAGGCAAGATATTGGAGATACAGACTAATTCGTTCTACTTGTGGCATAACTATGTCACTTAAGATAGAATTCTTGCTCTGTGTGATTGTAGAGCAGTATGTCTCTGAAATAGTTAGTCCTAGGAAAAAGGCTGAGGGAGGTTATTGAGTTTGTCATTCTCCGGATAAACCCTTAAGTCAGCGAGCTCTAGTGCTTCTGGTCAAGTAAATTGGCTGCCTCTGTGACCTGGAAACCTGCGTGAAATGGTGATGCATTTTTTGGGTTCTACTCCGATCATATGAGTGTAAACTAGGTGGCAGAACCGAGGCCCACGCATCTCGCCAGGGAGATATCAGGTTGAAAATTTGTGGAAGCCGGGCCAGATTCTGGACACTTAAGTGGAGAATCGCAAGCAAATCTGGATCGCATAGCTCATGGAAGAGGATTTCCTGGATGGATCCAATCTAGAAGACAACCGCTCTATGCAGTTCAAGCTCATTTAGAAAGTTTTCCCCAAGACTCGAGGGTCATCTATCTCTTGCAAACCATCTCTTTTTACTTTGGATCTATTTGCAGTGAAATCAAGAAAGGAAAAACTTACAATTAAATTCATGTGACCTGCCATGCATGGGAAGAAAGAGAGCCTACGATCAAGTGAACGGTGATCAGCTGAGGAAATTACGCCACTTTTCGTCGCCAACAGTTTATGCAGTAAACGTCGCTGTATAGGTAATCAATTACATTTAACTTGAAAGAGTGGCAAGAAGCAACCGATGTAGCAACCCGTCCAGGACCGGACCGTGGGGATTCGACAGTTACTGAAAGATGTATATGATGTCGTTTTCTTCGCTTGACTAGAATGATCAACTCATATTTTATGGTTGTGTCCCATTTAGGGGCATACCGTGGACATCTTTAAGTACAGGTTAAACCGAGACATCGGTCAGTATCAAACTACATAGATTTCGGAAAAGACCTTTTCAACAACATATTTGCAAATCCGTGCATTTTCAGCCCAAAGCCGCGATCCAGAGCCGTGATCACTTCGAAACCGAATGAGTATCGAAAATCCTCATTCATAATATTCAGGGGGTATTTGATAAACATATCAGGAAATTAATATGTAGCGCCTGATTCATTCAATATCTTTCATCTTCCAAAGAGAACTATATGATGGATACTACAGACTACAGTTTCAGCAGCAATCACTACTAGAAACAGCAAGTTGCTGGCATTTTATTGCTCTGAAGTACCACATCTTCAGGCTTATTGACGACCCATTGTCTTATATATATTGAATCAATAGGACAGGACTCATATGAAGTTAATTCGTATATATCTAAAATATGAGCTCTACCCTATAGTAGCATGTCTGACTTGGCCGGCAGTCTCTTGAAGAAATTGACCGGCACGGGAGGCAGCTTGCTCCGGAACCGCGGATGCCTCAGCAGGTACAGACCGACCAGCACGGCAATAACCTGGAGCGGAGTGATATAAATGATGACTGCCCATATCAATGCAAAGATGATGAAGATCGCAGTGGCCCTCGGGTCCCGCCAATTCAATATCGCTTGAGCTCGTTCGCCTTGCGTGGCTAAATCCCCAATCACGGTCTGGACCCTGCCTGCAATGCTCCGCAGCCGATCGTACCTCAACCTCACAATATCCGCAGGCCTGCTCGTGGGAAATGTGTCGAATTCCTCGTCGAGCTCGTCCTGATTGGCATTCTCTGCATGCGACAGCCGGGGATCCATATGAGGTGGGAGCCTCGTCCTGAATCGGTAATTCCAAATCCCGACCGCGAAGAGATACATGAAAATCGTCGGCAAGATCAACTCCGGGTAGCAAACGAGTATAAAAAACAGTATGTGAAAGAGACAGGTGGTCACGGGGTTCCTCCAGTGGCAAATGCTGTCGAACCATCTGCAAACGGCGGTGATGCCCGAAAAAATGTACATGATCCGGTTGAAATTGGCTTTGCTCCTCCTCAAGCTGAACACGTTGGCATCCACATCTAACATGTACTGCACAACTTCACCCCTGAGCGGCGGCTCGGCCCGGGCCAGCCGTGCCGCCACGATCTGCATGGCTTGGTGCTGGAGCAAGTGGATGTACCGAACAGATATTGGCTGGATGTAATGCATTTTCGGAAGCAAAGGCCTGCCGTATTGAGCCACCATGTTAACCCACGCCGTGCAAGTAAACCGTAGAGCCAAATGGAGCTCCCCTTGCTTCCTCAAGCCATTGGGTTGCAGGACGAGGAGGGGATAGTAGTGAGTGTACACTCGATCGGCTTCTAAAGTCGAAAGGCGAACTCTTACTTTCCCGACTCTCTGATCTCGAGCCTCCTCTTTTCCGTTGATGTGCCAGTTGTCGAAAACTCCGATTGTGATCACGGTGCACAAGTCGTAAACTTCCCAAGTGTACTGCTCGTTCCACCGCGGAGCCAGGGTGTCTAGGAGAGTCCTGGTCCTGACCCATTTGTTCCCGTACTTGGCAACGCAATAGGCGTCGGTAGTCCGGCCTTCATGCCCCTTCATGGGAAGCAAGTTTCGAGCGCTCAGGATCCCGAGCTCGAGAATCCCAATGCTCTGCTTCCTTAAGGTCTTCAACGATGGCTGAAGATCGCTGCTGAAAAGTGTGGACTCGTCTAGAACATGATATCCACCTTCCAGGCAGAACCGGATGCAAATCTTGCTCGAGAATTTCGATTCCTTCTTCTTCTCTCCCTCTTCGATAATAGATGGTTTGTGGAGGTTAAACCACTTATGATCAGGCGGCTTGGCGGTATCGCCTCTTAGCTGAATGTTCCTAACTGGGATAAACAACCTCCCTAAGGATTCGTCCTTTCCGGGAGCTACCCGTTCCTCGACCGACACGATTATAAGATCTTCAAACGGCTCGGACGCCACAAACATTAGCTCCTCTTGCCACACGGGATTGACAGTCTTCACCTGGGAAGGTCTAGTTATCCTTGCCTGGTTCCCTAGCTGAACCTTAACGTATGTATCGACCGGTCGACCACCCTCGGTGGGAACAAGATCCTGAGCTTCGATGACAAAAGCTCGAAGGTAATAGAGCTTTGGCGAGAAATAGACCTTGGATCGTGTATTCTGCAAGTTCGTGTGTCTAATGTTGTGCGCATCGGAATGCCAGGCGTCAGGGAATGACTCGTCGGCTTGCGTCCCAATCCACACGGCGAGCATGATCTCGCCTCTGAATTTCTCTCCTTTCTTGTTCTCCAACTTATACCACTGAGGAGCCAGAGGGCTGTCCGGAGGAACTCGAGTAGGCACCTCCGAAATGTCGAGGACGACCTTCCCCACGAAATCGTCCTTTGAAACAAGATCCTTGTCCATCACAATCACCTCGAGGAAATTCGACTGCAACCGCTCCTTCGCGAACGCGAATATCTGACGCCACACGGGGTTCTGGTTCTTCTCCAAGTGTTTTGTGATTCCTTTGTAGTTCCCGACCTTCACTTCCACATAGGGATCCAGGCTCCCGGAAACATCCATTGCAGGAAGATCTTTGGCCTTGACCACATTCACATACAGATACCGCATCTGCTCGACGAGATCATAAGTAGTTGTGGTCTTATCCCCTCCCCGGTAACGCAAGTGTGCCGCCACTGGCGGACGAGTCTCCTGCAAGGCAAATTCCGGGTTCTGGCCTGGCATCCGCATTTGCATTAGGGAAGCCGGGCCTGCGCGGGCAAAATCGGTCCTGGTCTCGACGCTCGACACCTTCTCCTTCATGAAATGGGCTTCGACCCCGGGACCCGAGAAAAAACTCGACGCCGGAGGAGCGCCTGCTGGAGCAGAAGCTCCAATGGAGTGGAAAGTCCTTACTTCCGGGTCCTTATTCTTTTTCTTTTTCTTCCTCTCATCGAAATCGTCATCATCATGATGATGACGATCAACACCAACGTGGTCATTGCCAAGCTTGTTGTTACCTCTAAAATCGGACTCTTCCAGAGGTGCCTCTGCAGCTTCAGCACTATCGTTAGGACCAACATTCGGGGGCGACATATAAGCACCAAGACCATCAAGAGCGACATAAATCCTAAGAGAAATATCGCCACTGATATGCGAAAACAGGCCGCGCTTATCAAGCGGGTATCTTTGGACCGAGGCCTCCGATTCAGACAAATGGACCGAAGCACCAGAGATCCTTACCCGGCCGAGGAACTGCTTGTGATGATCTCCTTTGGTGTCATTGTACACCATGACATGGATCGTCTTGTCGTATAGGCTCCTCGGGTCGCCGGTGTTGAAGACGAGCTTCTCGTTCCACTGGGGGTTGAGGTCTCTGTGCTTGGTCTGCGTCCTCTGCCGCTGCTCGTCCAGCTCCACCTCCACGTACGGGCTCGCGGAGCCTTGCCCGTCCTTGGGCTTCAGATCGCTCGCGTCGAGAACTTCCACGACGAGGTTTGGCATGGTGGGTAACTGGGGTTCTTCCTCAAGTATCGCCCCCAAGTGTTAAGAGAAGGAGCTTGTAGCCTTGTAGGTTCGATCTAGAATGGTGGGTGGAGATAACAGTTCTTGGAAAGGACACAGAGCCAAAAAGAGGAGGAGGAGAAGATAAAATTCGCCACATAAGAGATGAGCAGCTGGTGGTAAAGAAAAGATGGGACGGTCATTTGGAGTACGAAGACAGGAACATCATGTTAGAGAGAGAGAGAAGAAGGGGGGGGGGCGAGCGGATCTGTTTGTCTGGTGGTGTGAGGTGGCCCCTGGAAGTCACAGATGTTTGATAGAGAGAGATTCTGGTGGATTCTTATGTCAATCAGTCAGATCGATCGAGAGAGAGAGTTAATTTCTTAGTGGGGTTCCATTCCATTCTAATCTACTTGTGGGGGTGTAATTATGATAAAGAAAGATTAATGCTTTAGGTAGAGAGAGAGAGAGAGAGAGAGAATTGAGAGGGAAATTCTTTGATGTGAAAACAGGGGAGGCTTCTTGGAGCGCTGAAATGTCTCTGTTTTGTTAAAAAGCAGCGTATATCCCCCTCTTTTTTCCAAGAACTTCTCCCCCTTTTTTTGGCGCCTGGATCCCCTGCATGTAAGGCGGGGGATGCAGGGGATCCAGGCTTTTTCAGCCATTGGATTTCCTCCCTCCTATAAAAGGGGGGAAATCTAATGGCCCTAAAATTAAGGATCCCCTGTGTTACATGCAGGGGATCCGGGTCCCCTTTTTTTGAACACACCCCCCCCCCCCCCCCTCTCCCCCTCAAAAAAAAAATTACAATGAAAAAGAATAATTTTTTCTACCTCATTTTCTCCAAAGGGTACATCCAGGAAGGGATCCATTATTGATCCACCACCATGGTGGAGGTAGATGTCAAAGTCATGGGCCTAAAAGGTCGGTCAGCATCTTGATTGATTCTCGCTTTGTGTACCCAGGTAAGAAGATCCTCTCGCCTACCCCTCAAATCAAACAAACATCAAAAGCAAAAAGAGAGATGCAAAAGAGAGGTCCCCCAAGCATACCCACTGAAGGTCACATGGCGTCTTTGCTCTTTCTCTGTGGTTACAGTCTTACAGACCCATGAAGAAGCCTTCGCGACGAAGATCGAACAGAGAGGCGGCTCCGAGGACTTTTCACAGCGCCCCTGTTCTTGAGGGGATTGGATCCCCTGTCAAGGTTTTTCCTTGACAGGGTGATCCCCACCATTCAATGAGGTGGGCCCCTCCTATTGAATGGTGGGGATCCCCCTTGGGATCGTAATCTCATTGACCCTTGGCTCCTTTTGGGGACACTTCTGTGCTTGGGCAGATGCATTTGGTTACTCTCTAGTTGTGTTCTGCCCGTCTCTTGCGTGGATTGCACTGGTTAGTGATTCCAGGTCGAACGACAAAAGTTTTCATTTTGCTCGTTCTCGTGCGCAGATTCGAGAGGGTCCTCTAGATTCCCGGCTTTCGAAGAGATAAAGGATTGATCTGGCGGTGAAAGCGCCCCCGTGCCAACTGCGCGGGAGTCAGATAGTTGTGGGTGTGGAACCGGCAACTAGATCAGCGCTCCCGGGAAATCGGATCAAATCGATCAGTCCCATTCGGTTCGGGTTGTTCCCGATTTACTCATTCCTACTCGAGATAGTCGGCTGCATTACAATTGTGCCTGCGGATTGTATAGAAGAAAAGAGAAGAGGTAATGGGCATTGTGCTCAACAACATGTTTTTTTTTTTTAATCTCACGAGATTAATTCAAGAAGTCCATGTATCAACTAAATTGACAACAAAAACTTTGGGGGTTGAACCGGCCAAGCTTCTGTCCAGACAATTTGGACCTCAACTCGCGATCTAAAAAGTCTCAAGCATGCGTCAAAAGATTATCCAAAGTTAAAATCTCATCAAATTTAACAAAAGCAGAATGAACTAACATCAGATAGGTGTCTTGAACCCGATGAATACCACTATCTCCACCGGTCGAACGTCGCCTTCTCTTAATGAACAAAAAAAATCCTAAATTTTCACAAAGTTAGTTGGGGTCCATTTTTTGGATAGAGATTGCACACGGGAACCAATCCCCATCCGGCCGTGAAAAACCATTGGATGCCCCCGTCACTTTCGGGTTTCCGGATCCAAATAGGAGACGAATATTTTATTGGTGGGTAAGACCCCTTTTTCAATTTTCGGGTCAAACAAAGAAATAATTTTCTATAACTACGGAAAAGTATGTTTATTCTAAAGATTTAACCGAATGGGAATAACTGTTCCTGTCTGTGTAGTCATGTTCAGCTCACTTCACATATTAAAATCGTAGTAAGACTACTTTTGGTTACAACACCAGTTGTCCTAAGCGTCATACTGACGTAGAAAACTTGTGGGTCGATACATTAGCGGTTTCCGGCATCTAGTGATGGCCACGGGCCGGTTTGGGCCCGGAACCGGCCCGGATCAAACCCGTAATAAGCCCGTTGATCGGGCCCCGGTTCCAAACCGGAATCGGCTCATGCCATTGGGGCCGTTCGACTCTTTCCCGACCACGACATTTTGTGCCCCCCCCTTTTTTTCTTTTTTAACTAATTTATTAAATATATTCTAACTATTATAAATATCGCTTTCCATCTTTCATTTTCTCTCATAAATTCTCTCGATTCTTTCAATCCGCTCAACTCTCTTAATTTTCTGAATCCACTTTCCACTCAATTCTTTCAAAAAATAACAAGTGAGAGCAGAGTTAGTGATAGAAGAAAGAACCCGATGGGGAAATTCGATTATTCTCATAATTCTCGTGATTTTGCATATTGGGGAGACAATGTTGATGATATCAACATTATTCCCAATGTCGAGCACGTTCCAACGCAAAAAAGTATTCATCATCCTACCGGTATCGAAGAAATCTCAACAACAAAGGAGTCGGAATGGGAGGGTACATCCAACATATGGGAGCACTTCACAATGAACATTTACGCGCAAATAAGTATGAGGTAAAATGTAAATATTGCGGGGCAACTTACAAATTCACAGGTGGAGGGCTATGAAACATTTAAACGACATCTGAGGTCGAAACATCCAACGCAAGCTTGCGAGGATCGACACCAGCCAACAATAGATTTTCGGATACGCCAATCTTAACATTCCTCTTTTATTTCGTTACAATGACAAAGTTTATAAAGAAGAATTAGCTAGATTTACTGTTATTGAACATTTATTGTTTAATTTTGATGAAATTTTTGGTTTTAATCATTTTATGAACACTGCATGTACTCCGCAAGCAAAATTTGTCTCGAGAAATACGCTTAAACGCCAACTTTTTTATATTTATAAAAGAGGAAAAGAATATTTGAAAATTTTTTTATGAATTTCAATAGACGTGTGCATATAGGTAGCGACACTTAGAGTGATCCTTGACAAACTCATTCTTATATGGATATTACATGTCATTGGATAGACGATGATTGAAACATTCAAAAAAAGTTATTGCATTTCGAGTTTTTGATGATAGGCATACGGCAAATAATATTTATAGAATAATTATGCAAGTTTTAGAAGAATAGTTTTTGGTTAATAAATTTTTTTTAATTGATTTTGATAATGTCGCAGTAAATACTACTTCTGTTCCCGAGTTAGAAAATATTTGTAAACCTGCTTTTGGTATATAATTTTTTTTCACATTAGATGTGTTTGTCATGTTTCAAATTTATGTATACAAGATAGGTTTACAAACTCTTAATGTTTTTCTCAGCCCAACAAAGGCAGCAATTCGATTTTTATGAAGTCATCCCCAAATTATGAAAGAATGGGACATATTTTGTAAAGCAAATAGAAGAAGACCACAAAATTTTCCAAAAGATGCTCCAACTCGTTGGAATTCTACGTACGAGTTTCTCGGTCAATCTTTTGCATATAAAGATTAATTATGTACGTTTATTTCGAATAACGCTTCTCAAATTGATTTACTCCCACAATCGTAGCATATTTACAAAAAAAATAGATTTTTTAACAGATTTTAATGATGCAACTTATATTTCATCCGGTGTTTATTATCCTACTACGCATTTATTTTTAATAGAGTGTGTTAATATTGATGGTGATTTTGAAGAAAATAAAAAATATGATCAATTATGTCTGACTATTATAGCAATGCAAACAAAATGGTTGTATTATTATACCAAAATTCCTCTTATTTATTTGGTTGCTTGTGTTTTTCAATCCACGTATCAAATTAGAAGGTTTGTGTGATTATTTGAATATGTATTATGACTGTTTATATTTGACTGCAATGGTAGGTGTTAGAGCTACACAAGCACTAGTTAAAAACGCAATAGTAAATTGTATAATGAATTTTGTAGTAGATATAATCTACGTGATAGTGGATCTTCCCAACCTAGTGACGTACAAAGCGGGGACCTAGGTAGAATTAGTAGAGAGTACAAAATGCTAATGAATAGGAAAAAAAGACAAAATGGCGCGACATGAAATATTTTCGAAATAGAGACCTATTTAACTATTGCTTTTGAGTTTGGTGAATCCGAAAGCAGCACAAATTTCAAAATTGAAAACCGAACCGATCGATCCGGTCCGGTTCCCGAGCAATTCAATCACTGAACCGCCCGCATTCTTTTTTGTGATTTTTTATTAGATTTTTCTCGTTAACAATATATTCACCGGACCATATCTGATTAATTACATCACGTTATTGTTAAACCTAGAAGTCATACTAAGCATCTTAAGTAATTTACGTTTACATTTAGGATATATATATATATATATATATATATATATATATATATATATAGTCCAATTTCTCCTGGAACCGGGAACTAGATCGAAAATAAATGGTCCTAATTTTATGAACAGAGTATCGGACTGGAGCTCTTGAAAATCGGACCAAACCAACCAGTTTGGTTCCTTCTCGGTTGTCCCTTATGCTCAGCCCTAACTTCAACAAGGTCTCCCTTTTATGCATAAATTTGAGCCTTCAGTTTTCAATGATCAAGAATATTTTCGTGTGTCGGTCGATGGTGTGGCATCGAAATAAGAGCATCGTACAAAAACAACCAATCCGAATAGCGACATATTTAATAAAAATGTCAAGCTTTCTCGACGCAAACAATTCAAGACAAGGGTGAGCAAAGTTTCAGCATAAAATCGAAAATCGGAGAATGGGACATGCGGGAACCTATCCGATTCCAAATTATAGCGCCATATGATCCGGTTTCAAGTTTCATATTTTTTGGAACCAATATGCGATTCGGACTGGGAACCAAACCACCTACGGCATTGATGAGGGCCGTGAGGCAGTGGCCAAACAAATGTGTTTTTGAGTTTGCTTTGCTTTTTGATTATTGGTATCACATTACGTGGTCTCATTCTATTGAAGTTGTGTCCCATTATATGCCATACGCATGCTTTTATTGATCTGTAGAGTTTACTATGTGTGTTTTATGAATTATGATAGCCACCGCGAGCATACTGTAGACTATTAAATTAGCTTAGCTGAAAATGAAAAAAAAAAAAAAGGAAATTGACCTGTTTTCAAGTAGACCCTGAAACCTGCAACAACGTAGGTTTCAGATTTCATGATATGCAAGGTAGATTCTAGATTCCAAAAACTTGGGAATTGATTCTAAGGGGTAGGTTTCGAGTTTCATGTAAAATTTAGACCAATTATGAAACTGCGTACCCTAATGCATTGTGACATAGCTAACATATTTCAGCACGTTGATGTTGTGAACCAAAAACGATCTTCTTTAGAATATATTTTGTAAATTATTTAAATTTTTCAGAAATGAAAGAGTATTTCCAATTTTTCTTCAATCCGGTCTAATATTCTAGGAGTGATCGATTCTCGATCCGGTCTGATCTTACCCTGAAATCGAGAACCAGATCGGGAGGATCGATTCCCAAATTATTATTTTGTTGGTCTAAACCGGTTCCTCATTTTAAGGAGTGGGAATCAATGGTTCGGTGCGGTTCTTGAACGGTCCAATCATTGGACCTGTCGCATTTTTTTTTATGATTTGTCTCTAAATTTTTATCGTATTCACCGAACTACCTTAGTTAATTGGATCGCTTTATCCCTACATTTGAAAGTTAAATTAAGTATCCTAAAATGGGTTTAGGTTTATAATTGGAAAATTTTAAATACCTAGCGGTTTGATGAAACTGGGAATCGGACTAATTAAAATCAATTTTTAATTTTTATGAAATTGGGCACCAAACCAGAATCCCTGAGATTCGGATCAAATTGGCCCATTCTGTTCCATCCGAACGTTCTCGATTCGATCGGTGCACTACATTCGTCTCAGTGGGGTACAATGGTACACTGAGTCGGATATATTAGGGTATATTTGGTAGTGTTCCCATTTCTCTGTTTCTGTTCCCGGGAACAGTAAAGAACAGAAACATGTTTGGTAATGCAAATAATTATGATTCTGATTCTGTGTTCCGGAACATTTTTTGACCACTTTTCAGAACCAAAAAAAAGTTTATTTTTGTGTTCCGGAACACTTTTGCATATCACTGTTTTCCACTATATACATCTATGAATTTTTCCTCGATACTTTCAGTTTTTGTTGAAACCTAATTTATATTTATATTTATATTTATATTTGTTTTATATTTGTTTTTTTAAAATTAATTTAAAAATAACAAAAAATCATAAAAATTGCAAAATCAACTTTGAAAGCCTTGGCCTAGCCTTAGGAACCAATTTTGAATTAAAAATATTTTCTTATTTTTTTAATTTATTTAATTATAAAATACCCAAAAATTTAGAAAAATATCATTCGTGGTTAGAAAAATACACAAAGATAGTTGATATTTTTATTTCAATTCCTCTTCAAGATAGTATTTTTAAATCTAAAAAAATTAAATTCTTCGCAACTCTTTTTTATTTTTCGTTTCTTTTCCTTAATCACTATTTGATTTAATTATTTTCTCTTTTCTTTGTTATCAAATATAATTATTTAATTATTTAATTTAAATGACCAATTGGGAACAAAAATTTTAAACAGTTACCAAATACGTTCTGATTCTCAAAAAATCATCCAAGAATAAAAACAAAAGTGCAGAAACAAGAAACGGGAACACTGCACCCTTAGAAATCAAAAGTAAGAAGCGGTTTTTTTTCCTTTTTTGGTTTTGCCGCGCCGAGGAACTTTTCTGGCTTCCACATCTATCCAGATACGCACGTGGCATTAAGATGCACACGTTCGGTCCCAGGTGGAACCTCCGTCCTTCCACGCGTGTCAGTTACAACTGGAAAGCCATCCCCTTTCGCCTCCCGGCGACTTCCCCACAAATCCAACCTCCCGGTTCTAGTCGAACTTTCCTGAGAGAAGAGAGAGACAGAGAGAATTTCGTGAGGATGATGAACGTCGTGGCCATTTGCCTCGTAGTGACGTCGCTCGCGGCGGCCGGAGTCTTGTCTCCGGGCCCGGAGAAGCAGAGCAGCGACCGAAAGAACGACGACGTGATCTTGAAGGAGGGCCACCGAGTCGTCGTCGTCGAGTACGACCAGGACGGCCACGCCAACACTAAGGTCTCCATCTCACCGGAGCACGGCCACATCCCCATCAAGCCCGCCTCCGTCTCCAACTTCGAGGGCAACCTCTACCAAGGCGCCAAGGACGTCCTCGAACGCTCCAAGGATAAGGTGAAGGAGGCGGCCTCGTCGGTGGCCCCGGAGCGGAAGGAAGACGGTGTCGGCCACGGTTACACCGGCGCGAAGGAGCTGATATGTGACGCCTTGGGCAAGTGCAAGCACAGGATCGCGAGCAGCCTCGAGAAGGCCAAGGAGGAGGTGACGGAGAAAGTCCATGAGGTCGAGGAACACGCGAGGAAGGCGAAGGATGCGGCGGAGGAGAAGCTGCGGAGGGCCGGGGAGGCGGTGACGCGGAAGACAGGCGAGGCCAAGGAGATGGCGAGGGACGCGGCGGAAGAGGCCGGGGAGAAGGCGAGGGAGACCCTCGAGAGCACGCGGGGCGCCGTGCAGACCGCCAAGGAGGAAGGGAAGATGATGGTCGAGGACGTCCAAAGGAACGTATCGGAGGCAGCCGGGGCAGCCGAGGAGTGGGCCAAGGAGAAGGTGGAGGAAGCGAAAGAGGTGGCAAGCGGCGTGGGCTCGAGGCTGCGCAGGCTCGGGCAGACGGCGAGGAGGCACGTGGCCTCGCGGTTCGACAGGCGGACGCTAGCGGGGATGGTGCACCTGCTAGGGTTCGCGACGGCGTACGGGACGTGCGGGTGGGTGACGTTTGTGTCGAGCTACGTGCTGGCTGGAGCGCTGCCGAGGCAGCAGTTCGGGATGATGCAGAGCAAGATGTACCCGGTGTACTTCATGGCCATGTTTTCCAGCGTCGCCCTGAGCCTGGTGGGGCATTTGTTGGGCCAAGGGAGGCACGTGTTCGCGAGCAGGCCGGAGATGTTGCACGCCTTGAACTTGCTGGCCTCGCTCCCTTTGGTCCTGTCCAACATGCTCTACTTGGAGCCTCGTGCCACTAAGGTGCGACAAAGTTCATTTTGCTCGGATCTTTTTTTTTTTTTTAAATGTTAGACTCAACTCATCCATTCACATTGTTTCTCCACGTGATTGTCTGCACTCTTAGATGATGTTATAACCGTGCTCTTCCTCGTGATTCATTCCAGATAATGTTCGAGAGGATGAAGCTGGAGAAGGAAGAGGGCAGAGGGAGAGAGCACCAGGGCGACGCCGAGGCGACCAAACCAAGGCCCCCGCCGCCAGAAGAGGGTGCAGCGCCGATGCGGGAGGACAGGGAAGGGGACACCCTCCGATCCCGGGTCTCGAGGTTGAACGAGAGGCTGAGGAAGCTGAACTCGTATTCGTCGCTCCTCAACGCGGCGACGCTGATGGCCCTCACTTGGCATCTGGTCTATCTGGCCCAGCGCATCTCGGGGCCGTGCTGATGATGCGCACCGGGGAATTAGGGGAAGATTTTGATGAATGGTGCAGTGCAGTAGGGAGTCCTTTTTGCTTGCTTCTGGTTCATCTGTGTACATGTACGCCTTTGTACATAGTTCGGCTTTGGCTTTGAAACAGAGACCAACTGCTTTTGTGTTTTTACCATCAGTAGGTCTTATTGCCGACGATTCTTAGGTAGGTTGGATGTGCCGCCTTTATTTAAGTGCTTTGCTGCTCGGTGTGGTTGCCATACAGAACGTATTTTCTTCTGTTTATTGGGGCTACGTGCTTCGAGACAAGCTTCTCTAAAAGATTTAATTCTATTCGGGGTGATACTACTTCCACCTGTTGAGAAAACAGCAGATAACTTTTCCTATTTAACTAAACCTGTGAGAAACCGAATCGAGCACAACCGATGGAAATATAGAAACTCAGAGAAAATATAACATCAAAATTTTTACGTGGAAAACTTCTTCAATGCGAAGGATAAAAATCACGAGACCGATCACGGAGTCCACCCGAATCTCCATTATATATTAATCGTTTAGGTACACAACCTCGCTGAATACAACGACAATAAAATCTCAAACTATAAGTGGAGATCAAACAACAACATCACCTTAAACGAGAGAACCGGATGAAAATCACCCCTAAAATTGCAGTCCCGAAATACAACATTATGGCATGCTCAATTATCTCTTAACTCATGAACAGTTACAGTAAATACCTTCAAATCACAATCTAACCGCACAGAATCAAGAACGAGTCTTGAAATTGCCGTCAAAATTTCAGCCCAATCGGACTACTGGAAGACCTCCGATTGTCGATTTGATCTTAGCTGGACGTCCAGAAAAAACTGCTGCGCTTTTCTGCGTTTCTTTTTCTTCTTGGTGGCTACTGCTCTTTTCTTCTCTCGCGCGCGCGCGTGTGTTTATGTTGTTGAAGTGCTGCCCTAGTAGAGCAACTAAAATAAGGGATAAATAGGCTGGATTGGGCCAAAATAAGCCCAACAAATCTCCCCCTCCAGCCCATTAAGGAAGATCCGACACAAAAGAATTCATCAGAAATCCATGTCGGCCTGACGCCGACAAAACTCATACTGCTATCTAGTGAGAGCTTTTGTCATCATATCTGAAGCATTATCTTCTGTATGTACTTTTTTAAGTTTCATCCCTTTGGATTTCAAAGTTTCTCGTATCCAGTGATACCTCACATCAATATGCTTTAACTTGGCATGAAAAGTGAAATTCTTTGCAAGATGTATAGCACTTTGATTATCACAAAGTAAAACATATCTCTCTTGAGTGAAACCAAGTTCTTGTGTGAACTCTTTCATCCAAAGCAATTCCTTGCATGCTTCGGTTGCTGCGATGAACTCTGCCTCTATTGTCGATAAGGCAACACATTTTTGCAACCTTGACTGCCAAGCCATAGCTCCCCCTGAGAAAGTAATCAGATAACCTAAAGTAGATTTCCTTATGTCAATATCCCCTGCCATGTCTGAATCAGTATATCCAATAAGATTCGGCTTCTCACTCCCAAATGAAAGTCTCAAACTAGAAGTGCTTCGGAGATATCTTAAGATCCACTTTAATGCATTCCAATGCTTTCTACCTAGATTTGACATAAAACGGCTAACCACTCCAACTGCATGAGCTATATCTGGGCTTATACAAACCATTGCATAGATCAGACTACCCACTGCATAAGCATAAGGAACTTTTTCCATCTCTTTCAGATCTTTCTCACTAGACGGATATTGTTTATGACTAAGCTTAAAGTGTGCAACAAGAGATGCACTTACCACTTTAGCTTTATCCATCTTGAACCTTTGAAGTGCTTTCTCTATAAACTTCTCTTGAGATAACCATAATCTATTCGTCTGTCTGTCACGAGTGATCCTCATACCAAAAATTTGCTTAGCCGACTCCAAGTCTTTCATCGAAAAAAACTTGCTCAAATCTTGCTTTAACTTGTCAATCCTAGAAGCATTCTGACCAACTATGAGCATATCATCCACATAGGGAAATAAAATAATAAAATCACCTTCAGAGAATTTCTGCATAAATACACAATGATCAGAAGTAGTCTTCTTATATGATTGTTCCCCCATAAAAGACTCAAATTTTCTATACCATTGTCTCGGCGCCTGCTTTAAGCCATATAGGCTTTTCTTTAGTTTACAAACATAATTCTCTTTACCTTTTACCTGGAAACCCTCACGCTGCTCTATGTAAATATCTTCCTCCAAATCACCGTGAAGAAAAGCGGTCTTCACGTCCATCTGCTCAACCTCGAGATCAAGACTAGCTGCTAGACTCAAAACAACTCGAATTGAAGACATTTTGACAATTGGAGAGAAGATCTCATCATAGTCAATTCCCTTTTTTTCTGATTGAAGCCTTTAACAACCAATCTGGCTTTATATCAAGGACGCGAAGTCGTCTCATCTTGCTTCAATCTATACATCCATCGATTCTTCAAATCTCTTTTACCCTGAGGTAATGCCATCAACTCAAAAGTACGATTGTCATGCAATGACTTCATCTCATCATGCATTGTATCAAGCTATTCCTTCTTATTCTTGTCTTCTACTGTTTCTTCAAAAGTTTCAAGTTCACATACATCTGTCAAGAGAACATATTCACTAGAAGAATACCAAGTAGATGGGGTGCGGTCTCTAGTAGACCTCCTCAAAGCTGTGGTTGGTGGAACTAATGGTGCAGTCTCTTGAGCATCAATGTCATCCAAATGCTCCTGATCACCCTAAGCCTGATCTTGAACTTGCTGATCATTTTGAATATGATCCTAAACCTGCTAATCTGAAGTCTGACCTTGAACACTATCTTCAACTTGATCATGCAATTGTTCTTGCAACTCAAAAGGTGGGATTAAACTAGTATCAACTAGCATATCAAAATCACAAGAATTTATCTTCTTCATCTTCTCGATATCCCAAATGGTCTCGTTCTCAATGAATACCACACCTCGACTTCTAACAATTTTCTTGGCAATTGGATCATAAAGTCTATAGTCAAATTCATCAGAACCATAACCAAGAAAGATGCACTCTTTTGTCTTGACATCTAACTTGGACCTCTCATCCTTAGGAACATGAACATAAACTTTGCAGCCAAATACCTTTAGATGATCATATGAAATTTTCTTTCCAAACCAAGCTCTGTCTGGAACATCACCATCTAAAGCAGTAGAGGGAGATATGTTGATAACATGTACCACTGTACTCAAAGCCTCGCCCCAAAAGGATTTTGGCAATTTTGCATCTGAAATCAAACATCTGACTCTCTTAATCAATGTTATGTTTATTCTTTCTGCTACACCATTTAACTGAGATATTTTAGGAGTTGTCTTCTGATGCCGAATCCCCTGTTACCTGCAATATTCATCAAATGGTCCGATGTACTCACCACCGTTATCTGAACGAATGCATTTAAATTTCTTTCCAGTCTGCCTTTCAACTTATACCCGAAATTGCTTGAATACATCTAAAACTTGATCCTTCGTCTTCAAGAAATAAACCCATAATTTTCTTAAATAGTCATCAATAAATGTCACAAAGTATGCTGCGCCACCAAGTGTTAGTGATTTTATTGGACCACAAACATCTGAATGCACTAGTTCTAGCAACTCTGATTTTCTCGAAGGCGGATGACTCTTGAAAGAAACTCTTCGTATTTTTCCTGCTAAACAATGTGCACACTTCTCAAGCCTTACACTCTTTACTCCAGAGAGTAAACCATTTTTAGCTAACAAGCCAATTCCTTTCTCACTAATGTGACTAAGCTTCTTGTACCATAATACGGTTGTATTCTCACCTTCCACAACATTATACATGTCCTTGAAAATCTTAGCCTGAAACAAATACAATGAAGATCGTTTCATACCTCTAGCCACATCTAATGAGCCTCTAGTGAGTTTCCACTGTCCATTGTCAAAAGTACTAAAAATCCTGCATCATCAAGCTTTCCAGTTGAAATCAGATTTAGACGAATATCAGGAACATGTCTAACATATTTCAAAATTAGTTTTGCTCCGGTACTAGTTTCCAAGCACACATCTCATATGCCGACAACAGTAGCCAAACTATCATTACCCATCCTTATGGTGCCAAAATTTCCTGACCTATGGGATGTAAAAAACTCTTTCCTAGATGTAATATAAAGAGAAGCTCCATTATCAATAACCAAGTTCGAATCATCACGGGCAAAATTAACATTATCATCATAGCAAACAATAACAAGTTCATTAGTAGCAGTTGCCACCCGATCATCACTACCATTATCTCTTCTCTCGTTATTTTCATTGCTATTTTTCTTCTCATTCATCTTCTCATTTTTCAACTAGAAACATTTTTTATTCATATGACCCATCTTACCGCAGTGATGACACTCAATAGTCTTCTTCCATGATCTTGACTTGTTTCGGCTCTTGTATCTATCTTTCAGACCTCTACTCTAACTTCTGTCACTGTTTTCAACAACTAGAGCTTCAAAATAAGAGGAAGAACTATGCGTTTTTCTTCTCATATATTCATTCAGAACGTCGCTTTTTGCAAAATCGATGGTAACAATACCATCAGGTGCAGCATTAATAAAAAACATACGAAAAGTCTCCCAAGATTCTGGTAAGGTACATAGCAGCCAAAGTCCCTGCACTTCATCATCAAATTTAATATTCATGGCAGAAAGTTGATCTATCACTCCTTGAAACTCATTCAAGTGATCTGATATCGATTGGCCATCTCTATAATGCAACTCCATAAATTATTTAATCAAACATATTTTGTTGTTGCCAGTCTTCAGTGCATATAATGATTCCAGCTTATTCCACAAAGTTCTAGCATGTGATTCTTTGCTGATGTGATTCAACACATTATCATCTACAAATTGTCGAATAAACTCACACACAATTTTGTGCTCAAGATTCCAATCGGCAACGCTCATATTATCAGGTTTAGCATCAGCAAATACCGATAAATGCCATCGCTTCACATATAGTAGATCTTCCATTTTTCCTCTCCATACATGATAATTCTTTCCATTCAAACTAATCATCCTGCTCATATTCGGTTCCATCGTTCAATAAAAAATAATTCTCCGATACCACTATGTTGGGAAAAACAGCGGATAACTTTTCCTCTTTGACTAAACTTGCGAGAAACCGAATCGAGCACAACCAATGAAAATATAGAAATTCAAAGAAAATATAACACCATAATTTTTACGTGGAAAACTCCTTCAATGCGAGGGATAAAAATCACGAGACCGATCACGAAATCCACCCGAATCTCCACTATATATTAATCGTTTAGGTACACAATCTCGCTGAATACAACGACAATAAAATCCCAAGAGATCAAGCAACAATATCACCTTAAACGAGAGAACCGGATGAAAATCACCCTTAAAATTGCAGTCCCGAAATACCCATGAACAGCTATAATAAATACCTTCAAATCACGATCCAACCGCACAGAATCAAGAAAAACTAGTCTTGAAGCTGCTGTCAAAATTTCAGCTCAATCGGATCACGAGAAGACCTTCGATCGTCGATTTGATCTCAGCTGGACGTCCAGAAAAAACTGTTACGTTTTTCTGCATTTCTTTTTCTTCTCGGTGGCTGCTGCTCTTTTTTTCTCTCGCACGCATGTGTGTGTTTATGTTGCTGAAGTGCTGCCCTAGTAGAGCAACTAAAACAAGGGATAAATAGGCTGGATTGGGCCAAAATAAGCTCAACACCACCCCCATTTTTATTTTGATTAAGACACTCTCTTTTTTAAGTTAAACGATGAAAATACGCTCATTTCTCTCTTCAATTGATTTTTCTTTTTCCATTACTCTAATCGACAAAATCGCATTTATCATTTCTCTTGTCGGTTTCGATACTCCATTATACTCAACAACATATCATCTTATCTTGCATTCTGTTGTCGCTTTACCGGTTGTTTAGTTTTAATATATCAAGCCCGATTCCAAGTTGCTCAAGAATAGTGGTCAAGTTTTCAATTAGAAAAGCTACATAATTTATCATAGATTTCTATTTACAATGGCTTTAGGGCTTATCAACACATAATCAACTGCCTGGCTATTTTTTATCAAATAATCTGATCGAAACTTTTATTCAGAGTTAAAATTTTGAATTCAATCTATCCATCTAGCCAATCTTGACCTTGAGGTGTTTTTCGGAAATAAATTTATGGATTTTTTAAATTAAACATTGTTGAATTTATGCTTTCTTGTGCGTTTTTCACATTTTAATGAATTGCAATATGGGGATTGAGAATCTTGTTACACATTCTTCATTTTCAAGTTAACATCAAATTATTTCAGATGAAATTTTTGAGAATATGTTAAATTTTTTTTCCATTTGCTATGAGGTTAAATCTATAATTGATTTTTATTGCTTTATTCATGTTAGGAGAAGTTCCCCCTTTTTTTTTCCTTTTTGTGCTTAACATTTGATTATGTTTCTAACAAATTTACCATTTCAATTTTTTTGATCAATTTTTTTCTTTTTCGTTATTGATTAAGATCGGCTAGATAATTAGATTGAATTTAATTTTCAACTTTGAAATATAATCTCAAAGCAAATAATCGTGTGCTTAAAAATCGCCATATATAAAAAAAAATTCTAATATTTTGTGTTACCTTTTATGAAACAAAATGTGAAACCATAAATTAAACTTAACAACTTTCATTAGGTAAGGGCGCGCATGGCAACACTTCTGCAAAATAAATCATTTCTGAAGTTGAAGTTGATTTTTCAACTTCTCCATCAAAAGTTGATTTCTGATCAAAAAAAGTTGTTTGATAAAATTTCTACTTCTGAAATTTTTAAATATTATTAACAAAATCTCCGGCGGTGGTGGTCGGTGGAGGACGGCAACCGGCGGCGGACGGCAACCGGCGGCGGGCGGGCGGGCGGGCGACTGGCGACCGCGGGCCGGGCTGTCAGTGGCGGCCGGCAGTCGGGGGGCGCCGACAGGCGGGCGTTAGTCGGCGATCGCGGGGCGGCCTGCCGGTGGCAGCCGGCGATGGGGGGCGCCGGCAGGCGAGCGTTGATCGGCGAAGACCGGTGTAGTTGAAGAAGTGATTTCTTTTTTAGAAGCTACAATTTTTAGCTTCTCAAAGTTGGCCAAAAATCCAACCAGAAGTAGAAATCACTTCCAAAAGTACTTCTAGAAGTGATTTCTCAATATTTTTACCAAACGGCCTTCAGCTTCAGAAGCACTTCTAAAGCGTCTTTACCAAATGGATTTCAGCTTCAAAAGCACTTCAGAAGCAGAAATTCTGCTTCTGAAGTGTTACCATGCGCAGCCTAAAGTGATAGTATGATGCGCCGCAAGATGTTATTGAATATCATGGAGCATTTGTATGGTGCAACTTACAAGAAAGATGATAGAAATAAAATAAATTTTTTTGTTAACATGATAAAATAAGAAACAATAAGTTGACAAGAGAAAGGCGGGTATTTCGGCCATTTAAGTGAAAAAAAAAAAAAAGAGATAGTGTCTTAGCCAAAATGACAATGGAAATAGCACCAACCCTTCATTAAATACCGTGAAAAATGTTCGACTATGTCATTGTGGCATTAATTTTGCAGTCTTTTTCATATTACAAAAGCACCAAACATGTACAAGTATGATAAAAAAAAATACTTTCTTGTCCATCATAAAAGAAATCATAAATTTTTCCCACTGTGATATTGCTTGCCACAAACCTTTTTTTGTCATCTCTATTCAAATTTGTACCATTGTGACAAAATTTTGAGATGTTAGTGTCGCGGTGTGGTCCGTGGATATAATGTAGAGATTTTAATAACACAAAAGATATTTAGTAACACGGAAAAATGTTCGTATGCAATATTGGTGTTATAGTGGGCATATTTTACGATTTTTAGTAACACAAATTGTATTTTATGTACCATTTGAAACCCTACCTTTGCTTCAATTTATTTTGTGAAAAATAAATAAACGAAATATTTTAGTACATGAAAAAAAATTGTTATTAACAATGATTTATGTCTAAATATGTTTGTGAATATAGGTAACTTTTTTCTAATTATTCATTTTTATAATTATCGGTTTAGGTAAATATTTTATATATCAAATATTTTACACAAAATAAACATCTATTATTTTTCGCAAAATAAACGTCTATTATTTTTGCAAAAAGTGTCAAAAAAGTGTAAATATTTTATGCACGGTAAATTCACCGTTAATGTCGGGAATAGTTTTTCTGCAACATGTCTTGATCCGCTCCGGATTAATCCAAAACCGTATCAACATCCCGTACCAAACATGATCAGGCAAAGCCTAGTTTGATTATCCGTTCATATGAGAACGGAAGCCCAATTTAGACCGGGCTCCAAAATCCTTACACACATATGTAGATATATATACACACACAATGGCACAGAAAAAGTGTCAAAAAAGTCCTAAGAATCCGCCGACGTGGAGGCCGGTCGATCCATGTGGCACAGCTGGCGCTAACGGGAGCATTTTAAATATTTTTTAAAATTTTTAATAATTTTTATATTTTATAGTGGCCTCGTCCGAAGGCCTGGTGAGACTGTCCTCACCTGGCCGAAGCTGTCCTTGCCTGGTCGAGGCCACAATGATACCTTGTCATCGTGCCACCCACAATCGTAAAAACACCAACCCCTCACCACTTGAGTCGTCGTTGTCGTCCCTCCATTCTGTCTATCACCATTCGCGAAGGTCGTGGATTGGTGTCGGCGGTGGCAATGGAGGTCACATGTGTCGGTGTCGCAACATTTGGCCTCGGTGAGCCTCGCCCAAGCTAGCAAGGCCTCATCAGGCAACGCCGACCAAGGCCGCCTTGGGCTGGGCAAGGGTCGGCCATGGTGAGGCTCGCCCTTGGGTCAGCAAACCCAGTTATCCCGACGTGCCACAAAGAAGGGGGTAGGAAAAAAAAAAAGAACAAGAAGAAAGGAAAAAAATATATAAAAATTATTAAGATATTAAAAAAAATGTTCAAAAAATTTAACGTCACCGTTGGCTGTGCCATGTAGGACGACCGACGTCCACGTCAACAAATTCTTGGTAAAATTAATCGGATGAACTCAAGAGCAATCTTTGCTTACCGCCAAAATTTAAACTATCATCCAAAATTTTAAAAAAAAAAAAATTGCGAAGAATTATACGTGAATGCTATAGCCGAGACTATGAAAAGTTCAAAAGCGCGCTTGCTAGATTTTGATTGAAAAGGAAACTGGCAAGCGGGTGATTCGTTGAGTGGTCCGAAATCTAGTTCATAAGATCACACGCCTCGGTCCGAGAAGGACGGGGCCCTAGGGTGACGGGCTTTCCTTCCACCCGCAACCGATTAAGGCCGCGACGACGGGACTCGCCCAATGGGCAGCCGGCGCCTCGCACGGGCGGCACGGGCCAGCCAAATCGCGGCCCCGTAAGTCTCGACCCCCACCGACCAAAAACCCTTTTCACGGGCCGGCGCAAAGGCGAAACCCTAAACGCGCCGTCAACTCTCTTTATGGCATGCAAGAGTAGACTGGGGTTCTTTTTTTTTTTTTATCCAATTCCGTGTATTATATATGTTTGTTAACGGGGAAGTACAGGAGGGAAAATGGGACGTCGATACGGACAAAAATTAGGGACGAAACGACCAAATTAATTTCAAAAACGGAATCTCGAGATATCGGGTTTACATTGGTGGGGGACAGCTGTTTAGGAGGGAAAGAGGGGGGAGGGGGGACACCTAATCCCTGATTATCGGCCAATTCCCACGCCCCCTCCCCTCCTTAATCATTGCGAGCCCTCCTGTCCTGTCCAGCTGCTGAGGTTGCTTCTCGATCAAGCTCTGCCCTGTCCACAAGTCGAGACAATCATGAATTTCCCCATCCACTGTTTTTGTTCTTTAAAGTAGGATTGGGATTGTTGTCAAACTGATTAGTTTCTTTGCTAATTAGGTGGGAGATTCCTCCTTGTGCTCTTCATTGGCCCAACTGTCCATGCTGGGCCCCCCCACTATTCTTTTTTTTTTAATGTTTCATTTTCTTTGATTTTTTCAATTTTTTTGTTTTTCTTTTGTTTTTCTTTTTTTTAGGGGGGGGTCTTTGACAGAATCGGAGGACCCCACTCACGGGCGTCGGTATCCCCAGAAAGGCCAAAATGCTTATTACATGGACCCGAGCGCAACTTACCAAAAGTAATTTTATGGCTAAAGCTAAAGCATATTATTTTCACAAGGCATTTTTTTTTATTTAAACTCGATTTCTTATTAAAAATAAATAAAAAAAGATCCAACTTTAAATTAAATTTCAATTATGTTCTGAACCTTTTTTTTTTTTATCTAGCAACAGCAACCTTCGACTTTCCTTTTTATTCTCAAATCTACCCGCGTGTCGAAAATCGCCACTATTTTCTTCGAGATTATCAATGTTAAGTGTCGTGCAAACGGACCGATTTTACCTGAAAATCGGATCAGACCGCCCATCATCCTCGACTCGCCTTTGCTCGCTCGTCCTCATTCATCTTTTACTTTGAACTGGTTTGCCGCTCATATTATTTTGCTGCAAAAAGGAACGAAAGAAGATAGGTTCTCGAGTAGACCCTAGAACCAAACTGAAGAAATAGGATAGGATCCAAAATCGATTCTGGAGCAAGTTGACAGGTTTCGTGTACCAAAAATTGAAAATCAATTCTAACAGGGTATGTTACAGGTCTATAACATACCCATCTCGAAACCGATTACCCCTAATCAATAACATGAGGCTGCTGTTGTTCCATAAGAATTTGAGGGTGTTTGATGAATTAAATAGACATGGGTATTAACACTTTTGAAGAGACTAGCAAAGGATATTTAGACGCGCGGGCAGATTTGATATTAGAGTAAAGTTGGAGATTTTTTTTTATAGGAAATTAGCCAAAAAAAAAGAAGAAGAAGAATGACTTCGCTGGCATTAACAAGCCGTCTTCTGCTGTTCCACGAGCATGGGCCAGAAAAAGGGCAAAACAAAAAGGAAGATAAACGAGTTACAATCCGAACAAAAAGCAACTGCGACGAAAGAAGCAAGGCGACACGCCAAGAACGTTCGAAAGAACGAGATGCCGTCAGGCCCGTCACTCGCGGTCCGACGGAGGAATATCAACGGCGATGTCCGAAGCGAAATTAATGTCTAAGGTCGTTGTCCGGTCCTCCATCAATCGAAAGCTGGCGCTTGGCCTCTTTCGTTCCCCTCCCAGATTTTGGCCTCGCGTAAATTAACTTTTTCGAGATCTAATCTCTCATGATTAACGAGCCAGCTCTTAATGGGGATCGCGCCACCCGTCCAGCTCCGCCCGACCTTGGGTCGAGAGTGCTCAAACTTTTATAGAACACGGGCAGCGGTCTAGCAAAGATTTCACGTCCTATCGGAACATGAATTTGCTAAGTTCAAATCTTTTTCGAGATCCATTTATCGCTCTAATTAAATATGTCCTCCATCTTTCTTTCTTTTTTTTATAATGTTCTTAACTTCCGTTAAGAAGTAGTCTCGGAACACGAAGTACTAATTTCGGAACATAACGTAACAGCACACGACCATCAACACACAATTACATGTCTAACCGAAGGTTTTTTTTTTTAATCTTCGATGACTCTTTCCCCAAAAAAAAAAAAGAAAAAAAAAAACTTTGGGTATTCAAACAAGCGACCGACAATATTTTCCTTAATTCGGATCACGTGCAAACTACACTGTTATCACAAGTCACGATCGAGGGATACTAATGACAAAGTTTCGAAATCAGCGACTTAGTCCCACAGTTTCTAAATTTCTTTTCCCCCCCCCCCCACCCATTTGAATGCTTCTGGATAAAGAAAAGTCAGCGTGCGACATAAGAACCGGACCACAAATCCCATTTCATTAGAGAGTATTCAACCACGGGGGGGTTCGTCAGACGATAGCTGGAAAGGATAAGCTTCGAGGGGACGAAGCGTTCCCCGACTACGACGTTTAAATTTTGCTCGGGGTCCAATTTGTACGCCGGGATACGCTGAAAAAGACAAAGTAATTCATGATGATGACTCGACAATTGATTGATTGGAAATTATCTAGAATTTGTCCCTTTTTTTTTACCCTAAATGTGTGAAGCCTTTGCAATAAATAAATATTAATAAGTACAAAATTAATACCATGAAAAATTTTAAATGATATATCTATAATAAATTTACCTCAAATTATTTTTTCACCACAAAAAAAAATCATAAACCAGTACGCATGTATCAAATTTACCCCGAGATATATTTTTAATCACCAAAAACCCCAAACTAGTGCACTTACGAAAAATTTACTCAAAACTAATTTTTCGACCACCAAAGATTTCGACCTGGTATACCTGTGACAAATTTACCCTTTACTAGTTATCGCTAAATTTTACCCTTAATTTACCGAGTTAGATGATACGTGGCAATTGGCGGATGTACCAGTTTATGATTTTTATCCTCTATTTGTCACATGTGTATCAATTTGAGATTTTTCGTGATATTAACCTAATTTAACATAAAGTAAATTCATAAAAAAATACTCTGGAATAAATTTATCATAGGTATGCTAATTTTGGAATTTTGAAATAAAAATAATTTGTGATAAATATGTCACGGGTATACAAGTTTAAAGTTTTTCGTAGTATTAACCCAATAAATAAACCCATAGCTATTTTTGTGCATATGTATATATATATACTATTGTGTAATAAGTTGGAAATTTTAAATTTTAAATTATTTCTCACCTTCTTTTATTTTTTTATTGGTTTTTTTCCTCTCTTTTTTCTCCATTTTGAACAAAATTGGTTTATAGATCTCCTTTTTTTGTACTTGGAAGCTATTATTCTACAAATAACTCGAGCACAAGTGAGTTCGAAAATAACCATTTTTTCAGGTTTCGTACATATTCGTTTGGTTATAAACTTTGTTCGTGCCTTTTACATTGAAGTCCATGTATTTTAACCGCTTTTCATTGTATTCATTAAATCAAATAGTTTAATTTTTATTTATTTTTCATGTCATCGTTGCACGATGTTTTAAAAGATGCTTTAAATAAAATCTCAAATATGATAAAGTTGAATTCATAAAAAAAAAAAAATTAAGTGCTCGTTATCACCATGCAAATGCAAAAGAAAATGCTCCCTAACACATTATTACATAGAACACTATACTTGTCTTCATTGCATGGTACAACTAGCTATTGAGAATAAATTCTGACAGTCGTAATCGCATTGCAAGACAACCTATTCCAACCATTTGCAAACGCATATTACTTTTGTAAATTCTAGGTGCATCAGAATCTTCATCACAAAACCAACATAGAAAATTATCTTTGAAGTACAAATGTGCTACAATGATAACAAGCTTCATATGCAACTTAACAAAAGATATTGTTCATTCAGCTATTTGGCTCCCCTTAAAAAGGTCACGCTCTCACAAATAATATTAATTTTACCTGAATCCTAAAATAAAAATTTTCAGTTACATCAATAAGAGAGTCGTTCCTTACATTAAATAAGTAGGTATCAAGGAATAATTATCAATGTTATAGTGTGATCAGAAGTTTCAACCTAAGAATAAAAACATCTTTCGGGTTAAATTGTTGGATGCTTAAGCCTTAAGGCTCTCTTCGACCTTTCTATAGAGACAACATAATCTTTTTCTTCTTTTTTTTGGTCGAGAGACAACATAATCTCGAGTAACAATATGCGTTAGCACACTAGTCAAAAGATCCTCTAGCATAAGAAAATTACTCGGTAAAGTTTCAAATGAAATGGTCGACATAATTAAATGGTGTTCTCCATTCGCAGTTTCATCATCTACATAAACATTTAAGCAATTTCTGTTCTCTTCAATATTGTCTTCCATTGTGACTACAATGAAAAAAAACAATACAATCAAAGATGACTAAATTGTGTATAATGCATTCTAAAAGATTTGGTAGGACCATACTTGCCAATTGCTCTAAAAGCTTAAGCTGTTAGAAGAATACGTAGTTTAATATTTATATATTCCAACACTCCCACTCACACTTAGTTTGGTCTTTTTGCCTAGTACTAAGCGTGGACAAATTCATTGGGGAGACAAATAGGGGTCTGGAAAGATTTGAACTCAAGACCTCCCGCTCTAATACCATGAAAGATTTGATGGGACCACTTGCCAACTGCTTTAAAAGTTTAAGCTATTAGAAGAATGCGTGGTTTAATATTTATATATTCCAACACATTCATCATGCATAGTATTTTAATTTTTGAGCAAATTCTCATAAATTTATATAAAAAATCGAGGTCAAAAAATTAACAAATTCGAGGATAACCAAGAAAAATATAGTAAATAAATTGCACATAATACTAACATTTCTTTACTCCGATATATAACCAGCGCTTGCTCAGATTCTAACGATGGAGGATAAGTTCATAAGAAAACAAATATAAAAGAAGCGTTGAGATGTAATGGGTGTGGAAGAGGCGTTTAAGGTGAAAGAAAGTTATTTGAAAGGGATATGAATAGTTTTTTCTTTTAGTAAAATTGAAATAGAAGAAAAATAAGAAAAAATTTAAGGAATGATATTAAATCAAGAGTAGGATCTGCAAAGAATAATGTAGTCAATTCAATGGGCCCAATACAAAAAAAAAAAATCCCGAACTTTAACATTTGTCCTAATTATATTCAAAACTTTTGTTTGTTTTATAAAAGTCTTTTAACTTTTACTTTTGTGCCGATTCTATCAATTGATACCCAAAAGCCTTCAATTTTTACTTTTGTCCAAATTCTACCATCCTAGTACTAAAAAAAATCTCAACTATAGTACATGTCCCAATTATATCCAAAACTTCATTTTTCTCATAAAAAAAATCCTCAATTTTTTTGTCCCAATTTTACTACCACTAGAATTAATCTTATGTGGCATTTTCATATCGTTAATGGATTCCACCTCAATATAGCTGACAAGAAAAATCTATCAAACTTTATATTGTCTTCTTTCCTACACATTGTCAGGAGATACAGAGCCACTCAAACAGCGCGTTTCGAATTCTCTCCAGCACTCAACAGCCCCAAAAATGATTGGACGTGGAGATATGATTATTTGAATGAACGATCTCAAATCTCGTGCCTAAAAGCCTATTATTTTTGCATTTTGAAGATTATTTGGTAAGTTCATCAACAAAATTCGTGCCATGTAGAATTAACTAACGGTGATTTATGGGCAAAATGTTGATAGTGGTACAATTGGGACAAAAGTAAAAGTTTAGAATTTTTATGAGAAACAAATAGTAAAGGTGCCAAAAAAAAGTACTAGACCTATTACACTAGTGTCAATTCAGTCATAAACCTTTTTTTGGTGTAAATTCAGTCATATACATTTTGCATTGATGTCAATTCAGTTATAAATATTTTGCATTAGTGTCAATTTAGTCTTGAATCTTTTTTATTTATGTCAATTGAGTCAATTCGGTCAATTTTGGCAAAAAATCGCTAGCGTTGACGTTAATTGTCCTACATGGCATGGCTTACATTAACGTGGGTAAACTTTTTTTTATATTTTAAATAATCTTTAAAAATATTTTTAAAAACAAAAAAAATGCTTAAAATTTTATTTAAATTATCATAATACTATGAAAAATGTTCACGTCAGCGCCAGTCGTGCCACGTAGAACAATCGACGTTCACGTCAGCAATTTTCGATCAAAATTTGACCGGATTAACTCAGTTAGCATAAATATAAAATATTTATGATTGAATTGACAATTAGTGCAAAATGTTTAAGATTGATTTTGCATCAATAAAAGGTGTAGGACTTAATTGACACCGTTGCAAAAAGGTTTATGACTTAATTGGCACCAATACAATAAGTTTATGACTTTCTTGACATTTACCCCCCAAAAAAATTCTGGATATAAATGAAAACAAAGGCTAAAATTTAGATTTTTTTTTTATTAGACCCAATTCATTATGATAAAAGATGTCAGGAGCTCATCATAAAGGTGGAAATAGCACATGCCTAAGCGTAACCAAATGAAATTTTTAGGAACTTATTACATTTGTACACAAGGTTTAGTGCACTCCCCGCCTGCCCTCCAACCTTGTATAGATAGATATGTGCACGCGCGCACGCACACACACACACACTATATATATATGGTTCTGAATAATCAGGAGTAGTGCCAAAGAAATTTATGTTATTGTGATAAGCCAGAAATAGCAGCCGAAGGATATGAGATAAACCCAAATATAATGTGAATATCATCAATGAATGAAACATTAAGAATACATGGATAAGATGGGGAAGTTCAATTGGGTTTTTAATAAGAGCGTTTTTCATGAGTCGCCAAAAAACCATTTGGGCACAGATAAAGTCAATGCAATTTCCGCAAAGTAAAGAAAAAGTAAATTCAAACTCGATACTGATTGCAAAGACCAATTTATTCCACAAAGACGAATTTATCATAGGATCAAGGCTAAAATGCCAGCCGATCACCGAATCTTGCATCATCATCGGTGATGAGCACATGTCGAGAAATTCTACTCCAGTAACTATGGTTGTGCCAAAAAATGGTGTGCATTAGGTTCGGCATCCCCAACACCATCACCGTATAAAAACCATAGCAACACAAATATATTAGAAGAACACAGAAAGCGTCTTATAATTCCAAGATCTATCTATATCTAGATCGGGATGAAAAAAACACTCAAATCTAGATATTACTCTAAATCGGGAGAGAAAGGTTCCAAAAGAGATATCAATTGATAAAAAAATCACTTTAAGATAAGTTTGCTATTGAAACAACGGCAAGTGAATCTCGTGGACTTGTGAAGCATTCAACTATCTGGAGCAAGCACCTGAAGCCATGAAGCGAGCGACCAGATTCGGATGAAAGAGATTCTTCTTAAACGCGCACGCTTCGATCTTCAGAGCTCACTTTCGTGAAAATGTCGATGTCGTTGTCCACGAAATCGACGAAGAAGCTAAGGGCGCACATGGTAACCATTCTCTTCCCTAGCTCTATTTTTGGCCAGAAATAGATTTTTTCATTTCTATTCCCTGGACGAGTTTCTCAACCAAGAAACGTGTTTGATAACGGTACAAAATTTCTATTTTCGAAACAGAAATTCGTTTGATGGAAGCACAAAATTTATATTATTTTACTATTTAAAATTTACTATTTCAAAATAAAAAATATTATTTATATTTTACTCCGACGGTGACGATGGCGATCGATGGTCGACGGTGAGGCAGGGGGTGACGACGGGCGGCAGAGGTTGCCGATGGATGGCGGTGGCCAAAGGTTCGGGTGGTGGTGATCGGCAGCTGGCGGCGATCGGTGGCCGGCAGAGGTTGCCTACGGCGACGGCGGTGGGCGATGGCTGGCAGTGGGCGGCGGTCGCCGACAGTGAGGCGGGTGGTGACCGTCGGTGGGCGGTGGGTGGTGGCGTTCGACGACGGACGGAGGTTGCCGGCGACCGGTGGTGAGGCGGTTGGTGGTGGTCGGTGGTGAGGAGGGAGGAGGAAGAAGGAAGTTATTTCTAGTTTTTGTTTCAAAAATAAAAACACAGTTTTTTTTTACTTCTCATTTCTCATCCAAAACTATTTATGAGCAAAAAATTTAGCCAGGGAATAGAAAATTTCAATTGTGTTGTCAGTCACATTTCTCTTCAAACTTATTTCTTGGAACAAAAAAAAAAAGACAAAAAAAAATGTTATCATACGCGCCCTAAAAGATAGAGAAACAAAAAAACGAAGCGGGGGAAAGAAGGGGAGGGAGGGAGTCCCTCCCTTATTAAGGCACATCTGCTTTAGTGAAGAAGATGGGCGGCCGCCTCAGAGAAACCCTAGGGGATGAGCAGCATCTCCTTTCCGGCTTACCACCCATTCCATTTGTGTTTGTTCAAGTGAAACTTTGGCATGCGTTCGAGGCTACCTTGAAGTACAGATCTGTAAACTTCGACCAACTATTCAACGCATGCGCGGAAAGAATAGGCTATCACCGGTGCCGGTGGGAATAGGAAGCTAATCGGGGGCCTAAAACGTGGTATCGAAACAACGATCAAATTGATGGATCGACATAACTAATTTTGTCTGACTAGAAGTAGCACATAGACGGCCTCGGGACCTCAAAATCCGCATACATTCTTTTTTACAAAAGGACCATAGTATGGAAAAGGTAAAGTCCAGCCGGACCGGAATGATGAGCAACCTAGCTATTTTCGAAAAAATCCTTCCTAGAGGGTTACGTGCTCTTCAATTGGCGCAGAACAACGACACAAAAATGCGTCTTAAAACTACTACGTTCATAATTGACCTAAACGGGACACACTAACCGCCAGATCAATCAATTACCATGACGACGGCGACGACCGAGACTGTTGATCCAATTCAAGTTCCTCCGTTGAACGCATTTCTCTTCCCCGATTTAAGTTTCAAACGAACGGACCGACGAGCATGAGTTCGAGGCCCCAATTGAAAAGAACGGCGGAAGAAAACTTATGGGGCCAAGAATGGATGACATTTGAATAATAGTGCCGTTGGGAGGGGCACGTGGTAGGGCATAGGGTGTAGTCCATTCGTCAATCATGATGGGACAATTTTGCGTGCGTTTTGGAAAAATTGTTGGCGGCTTCTTGCAATCGTAACCTTACCTTAGCCAGCCTCGTAGGCCCCAATAATGACGCAATAATTTTTTTGCCATTTTTTGGGGGATCGCGCGTTCACTTCCCCCACCCTCGCCTTCGCCTGTAATTACGGTTTTGCCCTCGGTGGAACGTGCGAAATTCCCACCCGTAAAAAAAAAGATTCCGACATCATGACATTCGCGAGGTTTGGCAAAGGGAACGGGCTCGCCTTCTGTCCTTGAATTGATACGTTAAGAACGTGCACGAGGGCACACCCACGTTAGAGACCCGGCTATTTAGGCTGCGTATGGTAGCATTTCTGTTCAAAATTACGATTTTTGGGAAAAAAATGCGTTTGGTAATTTAAAAAAAACACTTTTTTCAATCGCCGACCGGCGATCGACGGCGGCCGGCGACCGGAGGCAGGCGACGGCTGGTGGCGGGCGATGGGCGGTGGCAGCGGGCGGCTGGCGGTGGCGACGGCGGGCGACTGGCGACCGGTGGCGGGCGACTGGCGACCGGTGGCGGGCGGCTGGCTACAGGTGACGGCGGCGGGCGACCGGCGGAGGGCGGCGGCTGGCGGTGGGCGACCGGCGGCGGGCGGCGGGCGACCGGTGGCGGCGATGGCCAGCTTTTAGTGAGGCGGCGGGTGGTAGTCGAGTCGGCGACGATGGATGGTGGTTTCAAAAGTGTTCCAAAATCCCAGAAGTAAATTTTTTTTGTTCCTTCAAAAGTGTTCCCTGGCACAAAAGTGTTCCGCGGAACACTTTCGGAACATTTTTGAACCATACGCGTTTCTGCTCCAAAAGTGTTCCCGGAACATTTGTGGAACAGAAACAGTTTCCCCAGCCACCATCCATATGCAGCCTTAGAGATTCACGAAGCAACCTTATGAATCTCTCGTAAACAAGTGAAGGTCGAAGCTTTTTGGCATGTGCATAAGCAGTCCCGATTTAGAATAGTTTGCACACGATTAGTGTGGTTTGAATTGACACCCTCTCTGGTTCTCGAGTCAGAAACTCTCAAATGCCCAAACTAATTTGTGCCAACCCGGGGCTTAGCATCCTTAATAACAATAGAGTCTCGTTCTTTCGTTCAATCTAATCCTTGAACTTTCGAAAGTCCAGTCGTTGGAGCCCTTCCGTTAAAAATCTCTAACACTGTTAGCTTCTGCTCGACTTTAGATTTGTAGTGTCGAGTCTCTGTAGTTTTGCTATCGTGTATCCTTTCGTTAACTTGATCCAAAAAAAAGTCAGAGAAAAATGTTATGGGCCACTCGGAGAGGATTCATCATCATCAAACGGCTAGCTAGAGAAGGCCCCCACGGACACAGAAGTGCACAGCGAAAGTTGTTTCCTGTTCGCATCAAATGACAAACAATGGCGTTTAACGAAAGCTGCTTTCCCTTTTCAACACCCTAAAAAAAAAAAAAAAACAGATGTAAAATTGAATTAAGATAAAAGGAAACAAAAAGACAGAAATTGTCCGGCCGGCTGCTACACCAGAAAAGTGCCTTCCTTAGCAGTTAACACCCGCCGCAATTGCTAACCCAATCAATGTTTTTTTCTTTAACAATACAAAATATAAATTCAATCCCATTATTGTCTTCCATCCTTTTTTTTTTGGTGTTCTAGAAGGGGTGGGGGAAGTTTAAAGAAAACTAATCTTAATCCGAATTTCCATAGTTGAGTCTCGCATCCGGTGTTTTATTTCGCTCCATCCCATGAACTCAACCGAATATCCGGCAACTGACTCGGTCGATTTGCTTCGACGAGCCGATCATTGCTGGATCTTCGAGACGTGTTGATACTCTCTACAGCTCTATGCGCGCGCGTAAAGATAACGACTTCGGATAGCACAGATCGTTTATGTGTCCGCACACAGACAAGGCTCAAACTCGTGACATCTCGTTTTTTTTTTTTTTTTAAAGAGTGGGCTCGAGAGGATTAAGCCAGGCGGCGAGATGATAATCCCAATCCTTGGCCCCTTAAGTCAAGAGGTCTATGGCGGTCTTAGCAGGATAAACATGATGAGATTACCTCATCTCGAATTAGAAAATCGTCAAATTCGAGACATCAGAGTACCATATGACTTTTCGGAAAGTAACTCCTCATTAGCTACAAGATAAGGATCCACCGGGAGCGATGCTTTCTCGAAACGACGTCGTGCGCGCGTGTTTGTTTTTGTTTTTGTTTTTGGATCGTTCAAAGTTTTGACCGCAACTGCTTTCGTTGTGGCTACACCGAAAGATTACTGGAAAAGGCAGGCTAGGCTGCTTCCGATTGTTATTGGACTCAACTCAAGAAAGGAATAATTATTATAAAAAAAAAATCCAGCAAAAAAGAAAGAAAGAAAGAAAAGAACGTATAAAAGTAATTTGATTTCTCTTTTTTTTTTTCAGCTTTTTTGAAAGGGGCGAAAGAAAGAGACAGCAAGGAAAAACCAGCCAACAGCTTTGGGTTGCTTTGCGGGCCCCACGACCTGGCTGGTGGGCCCGACTTCCCCCGACCCCCGACAGTTATCTGTCGCTGGCCGGCCGGCCGGCCCTCCCAAGCTCCTCACGATAATGTCGAGGTGGTGGTCGTGAGATCCATCTTCCTTTTTATTTTTTAATCATGTTTTTCTTAAACGGAATTATTTTCTTTTCTTTTTTTAATTTTTTTTTTCTTGGGGGGGTTATTTTTCCAATTCATTGGCATTTGGCACGAGAAAATGATCGTGCGACAGGGTGTTCCGAAGACATTCTCAATCCGGATGCCGCCATGAAGTCGTGCGTTTTTTTTTTCTTTTTTCGAGGGAAATAAGGTGGAAGAGAATATTTGCATCTCTCTCTCTCTCTCTCTCTCTCTCTCTCAAATTTTATCCTAAAGTAGTGCGACGCCTTGTGGACACGAGAAACTGCTCAAAAGGGTCGTGCCCGCAAGTCAAAGTGACAGGCGGGGTAACATGCGATATTGCCTAAAGTTTTAACATTCCTAGCCCTCAAATCAATCCAAGCGAGCCCCACGTGATTTTTATTGTGTGATTGGTCGGGGCCTGATTGATCTGATTTAAATATATATATAAAAAATTAATATTACGAAAAAGATAATAATTTTTATACTACAAAAAAAATAATCTCAAATTGATATATTCATGATAAGTTTATCTCGAGTTAATTTTTTTGAACATCAGAAAATTCTAAATTGGTATATCTCTGATAAATTTATTATCCATTAATTTTCGTTATATAGAGTTAATGTGCACACAAGAAAAAAAAAAAAAAAAAAAACCTCGAGACTAGCGCACGTGACGAAAAGAGGCTAAAAACCCAAATTGAGGAGAGAGATTGTACCGTGGAAAAATCGCTACTCAAATGATTGCGTGTCCATATCGTAACACAGGCCATAAGCGGCATTAACTTTGATCGGTGTTGTCTCGAAAAGCTTCATTAGTGTCCATATCCTTCGGGAATAGAGTAATGCGACGATGATAAAGACCGATTTTCATGCGACGATGTAATAAAAATCAGGGGTGATAGCGAGTCTTTGGTTTAGCATTGGAAAATCGAGTAATCAATCGAATCTTCGGATTATTTTTCAGACTTAAAGCCGATTTGTTCCAACCCACGGGGGGGACGGGAGCAGCATTAGGATGTTTAGTCGATTAAGCATGATTATGCATATATCTCTCCTTTTTTTTTGGGTCGGAAATGCATATCTCATTTGATATTACATATTCTTGATTGATTATAATTTGTATAACATCTTTATCTAAAAATATTGTAGTCAGTGTTCAAATAAAGCCCAAAAATAGATTCCACGTAGTCTATAATTTTTGTTTCCACATTATTTTTAACTTGATATCAGAGCCTCCTAATGCATCGTCATACTTACGACATGCTTATCAGTTATCACGACGAAACTGCAATGCATTAATTTTAGGCACCTAATACCACGATTTTGGGGAACTTGTGATTGGGGCTAGTGGCATGTGGTTGAGTGAACGAACTCGTACTTCAAAGTTTTATCCCAAGCTTGATTCTCAAACAACGCCTAATCAAAATACTAAACTTGCTCGCGAAGGGGGGGGGGGGGGGAATAAAATAAAAAAAGGAAATTAAGGTAATACCCAATAGATTATAAGATCGTCTTGTGGATGGGGGATTGCAAGAGCAATCGTCTAGAACATTCGCATGGCCTTTTACTCTAATAAGATAATATCTATCTTTGGCGCAATACGTCTCGTTGCAACTGATCGGATCGGCAGTTTTCGACTTTCACTTTAGATAGTCGAAATGAAAATGCGAATTACCTTACGAAAGATTCACTCTATGATAGCTAGACACGAGTCCGGACTGGGAGTTTCGATGGCTCGACTGTTGTTTAACTCGAAATTTTCACGGTACGTGAACGATGGCATGTGGAAATTTTCATAGGGATTGAAATTCGACAGGAGGAAATTCTTTGTAATTTTTATTTTTATTTTTGTAATTTTTATAAAGTGAGTGCAATCAGGTTGAGTAATGTGGAAAGAAACGGACGACATTACCATTCCATCCACAAAGGCGGAGAATTTGGGGAACGAAGGAAAGGAGGAGGGTGGGGCGCTTTCGTGATTATTATGGTTTTTGAAGAAAAAAGAAGAGGGATTAATGCGGGATAGCGGTTTTCTTTTTTCTTGGAGAGACGTGCGGGGAGTGGGGCCCGAGCTAACGAAAGTGGCGTACTAGCTGGCAATCTCGCTCTGACAGTCTGTTCTTCTTCTTCTTCCTCCTCCTCTCTCTCTCTCTCTCTCTGCACTCCTACATACACACCACCAACTCCATACCTCCGAACCTCGACTCTCAAACCCTCCTCATCCCTCGCTCTCGCGTCCCTAGAAAAAACCTCCGCTTTCTTCATCGAACGTACCCAAACCCTCCACCTCTTCTCTCTCTCTCTCCGTGTGATAGTCGTCATATTCTGTTTGTTCTCTGTATTACCTTCGTCCTTCATCCATGGCCGAAGAGACCCAGAAGCCTGCTGCTGAGGCCCCCGCCGCCGAGGAGGTCGTGGTCGTCCCCGACGTGCCTCCTGCCGAGAAGCCCTCCGCCGAGAAAGAGCTCCCTCCCGCGCCAGAGCCCGAGGAGGCTCCCGAGAAGCCCGCCGCCGAGGAGCCGGCCGCGGAGGAGAAGGCCAAGGCGGTCGAGGAGGAGAAGGTCGCTGAGAAGATCACCGAGTCCGTGTCCTACAAGGAGGAAACCAACGTGTACTCGGAGCTCCCCGAGCCCCACAAGAAGGCTCTCGACGAGCTCAAGCAGCTGATCCAGGAAGCTCTCAACAAGCACGAGTTCACTGCTCCTCCTCCTCCTCCTCCTGCGCCCGCGGCCAAGGAAGAGGAGAAGCCGGCCGAGGAGGAGAAGAAGGAAGTCCAAGAGCCCAAGACCGAAGAGAAGCAGCCGGAGCCGGAGCCGGAGCCGGCGGCTCCTGCCGAAGAGCCTCCCAAGCCCGAGCCCGAGACCGAGGCGCCGCCCCCGCCCGCGGTTGAAGAGAAGGTAGAAGAGGCGGCGCCAGCGGCGGCAGCGCCTCCGGCTGAAGAGATGGCGGTGGTCGTCGAGGAGGTGGTGGAGAAATTGAGGGCGGAGGTCGACGAGGACGGTACCAAGACCGTTGAGGTCGACAAGGAGACGATCGTGGAAGTTGCCGCTGCCGCTCCTGTGGCCGAGCCGGAGCCTGTCAAGGAAGCAGAGCCCTCTTCGGAGGCAGCCGAGCCGCCCAAGCAGGAAGCCGATTCGACCCCGCCGCCTCCGCCAGAGGAAGTGTCCATTTGGGGAATTCCCCTCCTGGCGGACGAGAGGAGCGACGTGATCCTGCTCAAGTTCTTGAGGGCCAGGGACTTCAAGGTGAAGGACGCCTTCGCGATGATCAAGAACACAGCCCGTTGGCGGAAGGAGTTCGGGATCGAGGCCCTCCTAGAGGAAGATCTCGGAACCGAGCTCGATAAGGTCGTGTTCACGCACGGGTTCGCTACCGAGGGCCACCCGGTCTGCTACAACGTGTACGGGGAGTTCCAGAACAAGGACCTGTACCAGAGCGCTTTCGCGGATGAAGAGAAGCGCAAGAAGTTCTTGAAGTGGAGGATTCAGTTCCTGGAGAAGAGCATCAGGAAGCTCGACTTTGGCCCCACAGGTGTTTGCACTATTTTCCAAGTGAACGATCTCAAGAATTCACCTGGACCTGCTAAGAGAGAGCTCAGGCAGGCCACCAGCCAAGCCCTCCAGTTGCTTCAGGACAATTACCCTGAGTTCGTGGCCAAGCAGGTACCCGAAACATTCACCCCTGCTCTTGTTGGAATTCTTTGGTTCTTTCTTTGAAGAGAGGTGAAAAAAGTTTTTCCTTTCTAGGATTGGGAAGCGGAGTTCTTATTGCTGGGTTATTGTGCTCTTTTCTGCAGGTGTTCATAAATGTTCCATGGTGGTATTTGGTCTTCAACAGGATGATCAGTCCCTTCCTGACTCAGAGAACCAAGAGCAAGTTCGTGGTTTCCAGATCTGCTGAGGTCCTTTTTAAGTGAGTATTAATTGCTCCCTTGGGTTCTTTGCTTTGTCCATCTTGCCTCCATCAATAGTACTTCTTGTTCCATCCCCCCCTGTTATTGTCGTAGGCTCGTAGCTACTCAATTATCGTGTTCCTTTCCCTTTGGCCGTCTTTTTGCCGGTTCAATTATTTGATATATCCTTTTGACTAGCCCCCAGAGAAATCTTTGATGGTTCCCTGTGACAAATTTGCTTGATCATTTGTTGCCTCGATTTCTCATTCCTCGTGACTGTTTGACGGCGAGTCTGTAATATCTTAAGAACATGACTTTTTCCTGTACCACAGGTGCGTGACCTGAATTATAGTTCTTGTCTTTGATATATTGTTGGCGTCGTACTGGTAAAACATGTCACACGTGAATGTGTCTATGGGTCGTAACAGGCTACTATTTGCAATTCAAATTCATTGCGATTGTAATTCGTTTCTTCCATTTAACATGAAACAGATACATAGCTCCTGAACAAGTCCCCGTGCAGTATGGTGGGCTGAGTAGGGAGGGCGAGCATGAGTTCACCACCGCCGATGCCGCCACTGATGTCACTATCAAGCCGTACTCTAAGCACACCATTGAGTTCCCAGTGACTGAGGTACAGAGACATATATATCCCTAAGATTCATCCTCATCATCTCCGTGGAAAGAATTTGCATTGACCGAGAATTTTCTTAATTGTGCAGAAATGTCTTCTTGCTTGGGAAGTACGGGTCGTCGGTTGGGACGTTGTATATGGAGCTGAGTTCGTGCCGGGCACAGAAGGCGCCTACACCGTGATTGTGCAGAAGACAAGGAAGGTCGCCCCTGCTGACGAAACAATAATCAGCGAGACCTTCAAAGGGGGAGAGGCCGGCAAGATTGTTCTCACCATTGATAACCAATCCTCCAAGAAGAAGAAACTCCTCTACAGGTCCAAGACAAAAGCCTACTCTGACTGAACTGCAGATTGAAAATGAATTCCCATGCTCAATCATCATCTAGAACTGCAGGGGAAAAAGAAAGGGGGTTGGGGGTCCTTTCTTCCCAAATCAGTCCTTTCATGGTCATTCACTTTGTCTGAAACCATAATTTAATTTCCTATATTTCGTGTCTGGGGATTTTATTTTATTTTTTCTCTTCTTCCAAACTTCCTTATTTATTCCATACGTTTTAAGGTTCTACCTTTTGGGGATTTGGTGGTTTTTGGTATTTGGAACGCACATACCTTCCTGCTGAATTGGGGGAGCATTTGAGGTTTTGTGTCATCATTTGTGTAAAGGGATGGTAATGTTTTGTTGGCTGTGAATAGACTCTGTTCTTGTTCATGATACTCACTGTATAAATGGTGTAAATTTGATGGGTCTCTTGGTTTTGAGCCGTGCCGTTTCTGTGTGCTGTCCAATGTTGTCTCCCTTCGAAGCTCAGGAATCTTTGGGTGGCGAAGGTGTTGGTGTTTTGACAAAAAGGGGGGGACCTTGGTTTGGAAATCCTGGGATTCCCATCTGCTGGAATCTGACTGATTACTTCCACCGCCGGCCGCAGATTTTAAACTATACAGGTGAGTGGAGGACGGGGCCGGGCGGGGCCAGCGCTCCAGCTTGTCCTGATCGATTGATGATTTTTGTCTTCTTAAGGGACACGAAGCGTCTGCACGGGATGTGATCCTGCGAACCGCTCCTGTTGATCACAGAGAGCAATAAAAATCCGTCGTTCTTCCACCAACCCAACATAGAATACTGGTTCACAACTAGAGCACGCCTTGTTGATAAGCACCTTGAAAGGAGGATGAAGACAGTATTTGGCCTCGTGGGGGGCTAAGGTCCTAGGGTCTTTGGATGCTCTGTTCACATTCGATTCCATTCTTAATTAGAGTTGTTGTAGAGGTGGCAAAATGGGTCTAGAACCCACATTTGACCCATATTTGATGGTGGTGGGTCAAAAATGGGTTAGCTTAAGTACTTAAATGGGTCATAAATGGGTTGCTTAAAAACTTTATGGGTCATAAATGGGTTTCAAATGGGCCATAAATGGGTTAGCTAAGAAAACTATCTTAAGGCAATCATAAATAAGTTTTGTGAATATTTTTTTAAAAATCTAATTTTTTAATATTTTAATAATTTGTTTTTTATATAATTTTTTTTCTTTTCTATTTTCTTTTTTCTCCTGCCTTGGCCGTCGCTCTACTTTGGCCGCCAATGGTCACCGCTGCCCACCTCCAGTCACCATCACCAACCACCACCCTCCGCCGCCGCCGGCCGTCGACCGCCGCCACAGTGCGTGTACGAGTCAATTAGTATTAAAGTCTTTTAACTTAACTCAGCAAGATAAACCAGAATCGAGTACGAGTCAGCGTCGAAACCTGCCGGAGCACCTCCCTTCCCGAGCTCCGATTACGCCCCCTACGCCTTCAGAAGCGGCAGCCCGTGCGGGGAGAGCTACAGCTTCGGCGACAGAGGTGGCGAGCAGCAGTTTGAGGGGACAACGATGGCAGGAAGCAGGCAACGGTCAACAGTGGCGAGCAGATGTCGCAGGTGGCCGATTATAATAAAAAATTATTTTATAAAGAAAAAATTTAAATTTTTTCAGAAAAATTCAATTGCATGTTTTAGCAATATAATTTTTCTTAATAAATTATAAGAAATAAATATTTCATAATTTAGCTAAATATATAAGTATTTAAGTAATACGGGTCGGGTCGGGTATGGGTCGGGTATGGGTTGGGTCGGGTATGGGTCACTAAATTTGCATTGGATGAATATGGGTCAAAACGGGTTAAATGGGTCAATATGGGTCGGACCATATTCGACCCGACCCATACCCGACCCGACCCACCCATTTGACGCCTCTAAGTTGTTGTCATCTTAATCATTTCATCCACCATCACAGTACAAGAGCTGACCATTATAATTTTAAGTACTCGAGCAGTTACAGGATGCTTTGAGAACCAAGGGAAGAAACCCGCGAAGATGATCATACATAGCGGAGATTCCCCGAGTTCCCAATGGTGAGACATCGCCGCTGACCGAATTTAAAAATCAAGTCCGGGCGTCTCGTAGCGTCTAATCCGGTAAACAACGGTTATAGAGTCGGAAGTCGGATAATAACCCCGATAATTAGAATTAATTTATCTTTAACGAAAGGCAAACCCCCAATTGGGCAGATAATGTTGCGTCAATTTGGACAATGGGACGACAATGGGGTCATTTTTGACGTTGGCGTTCGGCTGGGGGACATCGCTTTCGTTGGTTCTTGGACTGGCTCGAAATTTGTTAGAGACACGTATGGGTTCTCGGAGGACGGTGTGCGGTCAGATATCCAGTGAATGAGGCCTGCCCTCTTGCGAATTGACTCTTCGGACAACGACGATCACGGCCGTGACCAGGGGATGTGACGCAGAGAGAAGCGAACTTGGAAAACAATTCTAAAGGAATACTCGAATTTGATTGAATGGTAACGTCCAGATTACAAAGGCGAATGTCCTATATATACAGAGATAGGACTCCTTTAGGGAATAGAATTACTAAAGATAATATTATCAATACCATATCCAAGCTAATCTAAGAGAATTCGAATCAAATATTACAAATAATCCGAATATTTAAAATTGCCTAAAACAGAAAACTGCCTGAAAAGTGGTCTAAACGATTCCGAAATGCTAAAATCCATCGTATCTCACGGCAAAGTGGTGACTTTGGATCAGACAGCCGTTTAGCTTCAACCGACCAATTTTGAGCGCGATCCGAGATCGCTTGACCCAATATCTGAATTACTTGTAAAGTCGCGCCAGCTTCTGGCGATTCAATTTTTCAAGATAATTGCATGCCAATTGTTTTACATCATTCCCCCGCCCCTCTTCAGAAGAACTCGCCCTCGAGTTATCCGCAACATAAAACGGAATGTCTGGAGGATGATACTCGAACAGGTCAGCCACGTTGAAAGTTGGAGATATGTTTAGATCAGCAAGAAGATCAACAACATAGGCATTGTCATTAATCTTCTTCAGAATGCGGCAGGGACCAACCTTCTTATGCTTCAGCTTGTTATAGGTGCTCACAGGAAATCGCTCCTTGCGTAGGAAAACCATCACTTCATCGCCTTCTTCAAAAATTTTGGAACGACGCCGTTTATCAGCATCATCCTTATATTTTGAATTAGAAGCAGCAAGTTGTTGCGCCACATCAACTTGAACTTCCATAATTTTCGTCGCAAGATTTTCAGCCGCGGCATTATAAACGGGGATCTTTGGCAGAGGAACCAAATCAAGAGTATGTTGCCCATAGATAACTTCAAATGGAGACTTACCGGTTGAACGATTGACCGTGTTGTTGAAAACGAACTCAGCAGGAGCAATATATCGATCCCATTGCTTGTGCATGTCGCTATAGAGGTATCGAATAGTATTAGCCATGGTACGGTTGACAACTTCTGTTTAACCATCAGTCTGCGGATGGAAAGAACTGATGTACTGCAAATCAGTTCCAAATAAATGCCATAAAGTACGCCAAAAGTAGCTTGGGAACTTGGTGACACGATCAGAGGTGATCGTCTTGGGCACACCATGCAATCGGACTACTTCACAAAAGAATAAGCTCGCCGCATGGGAAGCATCTGAAGTCTTCTTACAGGGAATGAAATGTGCCATCTTCAAAAACCTGTCAACCACCAGCAAAACAGAGTCGAAACTGCGTTGTGTGTGGGGAAGTTCCAACACAAAATCCATGGAAATATCTATCCAAGGACCAGTAAGAATAGACAGAGGAGTATATAACCCAGTATTCTGAGAATGACTCTTAGCAGTCTGGCAAGTATAACACTTAATAACGAAACGCCCCACATCCCTCTTCAGTTGGGGCCAATAGTATCTCTCATCAACCAATGCCACAGTTTTGTCACGACCCAAGTGTCCACCCAAGGTATTGCCATGTAGTTCTTGAATGAGCTGTTCCCGCAAAGAGCCACGGGGAATGCATAATATGTTTTCAAAGAATAAGAACTTGTCTTGAATGATCATATCCCCATTACAACCTGTTTGTGAACACTTCTCCCATATATCACTAAAATCATCATCATCAGCATAAAGAGAACAAAGATGATCAAAACCAATGACATCATTGCGCTTGGTCACCAATGTCTCAGCACATCGACTAAGGGCATCTGCGATTTTATTCAAGTGTCATGCCTTATGACAAAGCACACAATTAAATTGCTCCAAAAAGGAGACCCATCACGCATGCATCCTCTTTAGATGGTTTTGGCTCTTTATATACTTAAAAGCCTGATGATCCGCATTTAGAACAAACTTACGCTGATAAAGATAGGGCTGCCAATGCTTAATAGATTACACGCCAGCATAATACTCCTGCTCATATGTAGACCATCGCCTGCGAACATCATTAAGTTTTTTGCTAAAATAGGCAATAGGCTTATCTTCTTGGGAAAGAACAGCGCCAATCCCTATTCCAGAAGCATCGCAATCCAGCTCGAACACCTTTTCAAAATCAGGGAGCATCAATACTAAAGAAGTGGAGAGCTTTTCTTTGATGAGTTTAAAACTGGCTTCAGCTTCATCACCCCAATGAAACTTCCCTTTCTTCAAACAATCAGTGATTGGGGCCATAATGATGCTAAAATTCCTGATGAAGTGTCGGTATAATGTCGTAAGGCCATAGAAACTACAAGCCTCACCAACATTATGTGGTACTGGCCAACTGCGGATTGCAGCCACCTTTTCGATATCTATGCGAAGGCCATCTGCTCCAACAACAAAACCCAAGAAAAGAAGTCGTTCTGTCATGAAACTACACTTCTTCAGATTAATAAATAACTGTTTCAACTGCAAGGCCAGCAAAACATCCCTCAAGTGCTCAATGTGCTGCTGATCATCTGGACTATGTATGAGAATATCATCAAAGAAAACCACCACAAATTTGCTAATAAAAGGTTTGAGAACCTGAGTCATCAAACGCATGAAAGTGCTAGGCGCGTTAGTGAGTCCAAACGGCATAACAAGCCATTCATATAAACCCGCACTTATTTTAAAAGCCGTCTTCCACTCATTACCAGGACAGATACGAACTTGGTGATATCCGCTACGCAGATCGATCTTCGTAAAGACTCTTGATCCAGCAAGTCTATCAAGCATATCGTCGAGTCAAGGAATAAGAAATCTGTACTTGATAGTAATTTGGTTGATGGCGTGGCTATCAACACACATCCGCATACTTCCGTCTTTTTTCGGTGTGAGAAGCGCAGGAACAACACAAGGACTTTTGCTCTCGTGCAATAAACCCTTTCTGAGGAGCTCGCCCACTTGCTCTTGTAAAATCTGATTCTCCTTCGGATTCATCCGATAATGCGGTAAATTAGGGAGACTGGCACATGGAAGAAAATCAATCTCATGCTGGATATCCCTCAAATGAGGTAATCCGTCAGGTAAGTCTTCTGGCATTACATCATTGAAAGCCTTCAAGGAAATTTCGGAAACATGGTGCCAGTTATGAAATTGAGAGTTGGCGTTAAGGAAATGAATCAAATTCCATTCTTGACTTTGAATCAGACGGCCGTTTCGCTTCAACCGATCAATTTTGAGTGCGATTCGAGATCGTTTGACCCAAGATCCGAATTACCTGTAAAGTCGTGGTGATCCAATTTTTCAAGATAATCGCATGCCAATTGTTCTACATTAGGATGTCCCTCCTTGCAAATTGACTTCTTCTTCTTCACTTCTTTCTCCCTTCCGTTTTGAGGGCGACGATGCTAAATATTGAAAAAAATGACATCAGAATTTGTCCGAGGGATTGGAGATACGTCCTGGGATTAAGAGACGGTTCTGAGATGTGGGAGAGGTGTAGGCGAGCTGGGAAAGCAAAGTTGGAAGCGAACGAGAAAGGATAATCTTTTAACTGAAGAGTTCGGAAGAGAATCGAGAAAAAAAAATTGTCTCAGAGTTGCTAGCTAGCCCGACGTGTTTATGGGGGAAAAAATCCCGCGATCGGGGTCCGGTTGAATCTGCGTAACGCTGTTGGTTCGGCACGGCACGGTACGGCATGATGGACGTGATGCGTTCGTGATCATTGGCACTGGCGGTCAGAGGATCGTCGGGTTGATGCGGAAAGGGGGAGACGGCTTTTGAAGTTGTAGGATGTGGTCGGAGCACAACATGGATCCAACGCATGCTAAGTAGTAGCTTTTCTTGAACCGACCCGAATGTATGAAATTTGGAAAGGCCCTTCAATTAGAGGGAAAAAAAAAAATCCCCGACTCACATGACCTTTTTCTTCGAGGCCACGTTTGGTAATAAGGATAAGAGGCTTCAGAGTCCGGGGTCTCTTGTCCTGTGTTTAGTCACGTGCTTAGAAGTCATTTACGTACTTACCCTTGCATTATCTTCTGATTTGCGCTTCTTATTTAAAAAAAAAAAAAATTACAAAGGCTAAAAGCGTGAAACCATCGAAACGCGGAGCGCGCGTTAGTTCTTGTTTGTATAAAGGGAAACATAGGTGTCTCTCTGCGGTTAGGAGAAAAAAAGGGGTAAGCAATAATTCTAATTACAAGAAAAAGTCTAATTATACATTAGATCTCTTACGGGTGAGCGGTTCCATGTTCCGGGTAGGTTCCACCAAGAACCTGGAACCTACCCGCTGGCACAGGTTCCTCATTTTTTGGAACCTGGAACCTACCCTACGTACCGCGGAACCTAGAACCTTCCCTGTCACAGGTTCCAGGGTCCGGTTTCAGGGTACCCGGGAACCTATCAATTTTATTAAGAACATGTAAGAAAAGTAGTTCCAACAGCCCCATAATCATTTTTAGTTAAAGAGTGATTAACAGTTTAATATAAAAAAAAAACCCAATGCATTGCCAAAGTGCAAACCATCATCTTTCAAAGCTAAGTATCCTTGGGCAATATAGAAAACACATAACTTTGTGTCATTTTTACAATCACATGATTCCACATCAACAAGAAAACAGGGAAACCAATTGGGAAAATACACTGAAAATCCAATAACAGAAATAACTAGAAATCCAACACAAGAAGTCAGACAAAATGCATCTGCAGATCCCACTCACATAACTGGCAATCAATCTAAACAAAACCGATAGAAAAGAAGGCAGACATTGTTCTAACCCATAAACACAAATTCCTCCATTCTCACAGTAAGTCAATCATCCTAAACACAAATCATGATGAGATGAAACGAGCTACAAATTGCCAAATGAAAACCACATCGAAAAAGCTTGACACGAGCCTCCAGTTTTCTGATCGCAGAAGCAGAACATAGGCAACTCCAGTTTTCTGATTGCAGAACACATGTAACTCTAGCTTTCTGTGGAGTACGTAACGTTCATTGCTCTATAATCATCAGCTATAAACTAAATGCATCCCAAGTTGTTTCCTCTTATTTAAACAGAAGCTCAACATTCAGTAAACATCAGCTGACATATACAGGCAAGAGAGGTAACAAAAGGCCCGAATCTCTCTAATAATTCATCGGTTCGCTGTTAGCTTTTGCTAAATCCGAAGCCCTCCAAATTTTCATGGATATTAGATTGTGTTGTGGGTCTATTGGAACCAAATTAGACCTCAAGGTGCTTCTTTCAGATATTGTCATCTTCGGCTTAAGTACAGAGTGATGGGGTCACAGTCTAACCATCTCATCAGCAAGATTTGTTCAAAATTTCCATTCATGAACCAAATCAGACCTCAAGCCCGCGCATCTCGAGTAACAAATTGCACAACCTCTCAACGAATCTTAGCAAATTTTCAACAGAAAAAGCAAAAAGAGGTGTCAGATAGCGAGCAAAATCGAGGAATTGAACTAGCTGTACAAGTACCTGAGCTTGATGAACTCAAATCTGGACAACTTGGATGCCGTCGAGCAAAGAAGAAGTTGGGAACAACTTTGGACGCCGTCGAGCAAAAGAAAGTTGGGGACGCCGTTGGAGATGTGGGTATCGAGGACAAGGCGATGGAGGGCGAGAGAAGGGTCGTCGTCGAAGGGCTAGGGAGGCAGTGGAGCCAAAGGACGGTGAGGGATAGCCACTCGAGGGCGTGGGAGATCGTCCCTCTCACTGGTGCCTACTGCCTTCCCAACGCCATCGGCTGCTGCTATTGCGTGAGGTTTCAAAGTGAGAACTGAGAAGGATAGAACTAAGAAAATAGAAACAAGAAGTTAGGGTTTATAAATGCCGGATCCAGTTCCGGTTCGGTTCCATAGAGAACCGGGAACCGGAACCAGCGGTTCCTTAGAATGGGGAATCGGGAACCGGACCCTATTTCATTAGAACCTGGAACCGAACCGGAACCACAGGTTCGGTTCTCCGGTTCCCGGTTCTACCCTGGAACCATGCTCACCCCTAAGATCTCTTACTCAATAAAGAGAATTCCTTAATTGCGTAATTATAATTTATTTTCTAAATAAGCGATTTTATCCAAGAATAATTTAGGAGATATATATATTTTATGTGTTTCTCCGATTTTAGACGGAATAAGAGGTACATGATAGGTGATGACAAATAAGTCAGAGGTAATTACTGAACGAGTGTAAAAAAAAAAAAAAACACCACCGAAACAAATGAAATAAGGAAACAACATTTATGATTCGTTTGTTTGAAGAAAAGTTGTTGCCGTGAAATTGTTTTTCGACTTTCCGGTGATTGGATGATAGAGAGCTGATTGATCTACAGAAATGTTTTTCATGGGCCGAAAACAACAAATTTAGATTAGGAAAAACGACTTTCCTTTATGACAAGGAGAAAATCACTTTTCTTAAATCACCAAAGAAATGAAAAAAATAACCATTTTCCTTAAAGATGATTTCCATGAAAAATAGTTTTCCTTTAGACGAATGGACAAAAGCATTTATGAAAATTTCATCATAACAGGAAATATTTTTCGTGGAAATTTTTTTACGACTTTTCGATATTTGGATGGCAGTAAACTGATTGACCTACATAAAATGTTTTCCAAATTCTAAAACAGTATGATTTAGATTGGGGAAAAAAGACTTACCCTTGTGGCAAGAAGCATATGACTTTCACTAAACTATCAAATAAATGAAAACCAATCATTTCATGAAAAAAATTTGGTTATCATAAAATTTTCAATGAGATAAACACACCTATGAAGAGAAAAAATCGAGTTTGGTTTTTTTTTTAATTATAAAAAAAGGTAACTTAATAACTTCGACTTTTCCTTATCAATGACTTCGTTGATGCGCGAGCATACCGTGTCCGCTGTCCACACAACATTTGGCGGTCAATTAATTATTTTGTATTCAACTCGCTGCAAATTAATATTTTGAGTTTGTGCCGACGATCGGTGTTCACGTCAGCGATTTTCGATCAAAATTGACCGGAAGAATTCTATTGATCAATATTGTGGTGGACTGGCCGTTGAGCGAAATGAGAATCATATGGGCCACTAGCCGCCGCGCGCGGTGTGTGTGTTCCCGTTTGCCTTAATTGGGAAGGGTTTTAGCCGACGTAACCCCAAGAGTTTCGCGGTTTTTTTCGTGGACTCCATCGGCTCATCTTCGTTCGTTCGTCCCAATCATTTGTTCAAGCGATTGCGATCCCAGGCCCGCATCGAATCGGAGAAGGCGATGCGATCCGATTGATCGGAGAGTGACGACGGCAAACGAAGGCGAAAGGGCTTCTTATGATGTGAAAAATGGAGGGACCTCCCGAGAACGACTTCTGCTCCGTCTGCCATGGAGTCTTCCGCGTTCCTTGTCAGGCTAATTGCTCCCACTGGTTTTGCGGTTCGCCCCTCTTCCCTCTCTATCGCTCTCTCAGTTTGCCTCATTTCTCGTGGGCTCGATAGCTCGTTCGATCGCGATGCTCACCCGGAGGTTTAGTTTGCGAATTCGGTTCTCCGATGCTGAGTTGAGCTTCTGTTGATTGACACTGCGGTTTCGTTTGTTGATTTTCGAGTTCGTTCTCGTGCTGGCCCCGCCTTTTTTGATTTTTGGATTGTGGCTTTGTATGCTTTTGAATGTGGTTAGGGTTACGATTTTCGCTGGGATGACTCGTGTTTCGTTGCTTTTCGGTGGTATCACAGGAGATTGCATCATGCTCGTGTGGCACCATGGTTCGGCGCTTCAGCCCTGCAAGTGCCCCTTGTGTCGCCGCGACATTACTCTGTTGGTTCCTGCCGAGGCTTCGTTGCAGCAGCGTCAAGACCCCAGTGCTTCCGAAATTCTGCGCAAGGTCGAAACATACAATCGTTCTTTCGGTGGAAGGAGTGAAGGTCTGATCCAGGTAATTACATCTGGAAAGGCACACATCTGAATTTGATTGGTCGATTAATTTCTAGGTGTTAGAATGGCTTTATCTTTTCCCGTGCCCGTTTGGTGTGACAATTACCGAGTGTTTGCGACCTATTAGGATGTTTTAGGTCAGGTTCTGTGCAATGAATGAAACTTGGAAGTTCGTTGGCAGGGGAGATACTAGACAATGTTCATCTACATACCTTGCTAAAGTGGCCTCTTGTGCTGAAAATTATGGAATGTTGAGTGCCTACATGCCTGTGGCATCTCATTTCCTTTGTAATGATGTCGGTGAATCTAGAGGAGGATTGATTTCACTTTCCTTTTCTGCTGCATGGTTCAAGCTTAGTGCTGAATTGAAGGAATTAAGGGTTGGTCGGGATGCATGTTTGTTTCTACCCCATATGCATATTACTACTCCTCACAATTTTATCACTGGTGCGTCTCTAGACCTAAATTTGGCACGGTTATCTTTTTTATCAGCTATCTGTATAGTACGATCGTATATGTTCTGTCAACGGAGCAATCATTAGAAGGAAAATAAGGACCAACATATCTTATACTCTCATTCCTGTTGCATATCCAATTTCTGGTCTTAGTATCTAAAAGGTCTTGTCATTTCTTGAGTGTCATATTTTTGTGCCGTGTGATCGCGCTAATCATTGGCGATCTTTTAGAATGGCATGCTTGTATCACGGCCCAAGCATTTGTTCGATCAAAATGGACCGTGACATGATGCGGGAGCTAGCCCATGAGCTAATCAAGATGATGGCGGATGGCCCGAACCGAACCGCCGGCCCAAACCGACCCTTCAGCCCACTCGAGCATGATCCCAGCGAGTGGGGGACATGACCGTTGGCCTAGGCGACCGTTCGGCCAGGTGACCGTTAGTCTTCCACTAGCCCGGCTGGCATGAGGCGTGAGTGGCGCAATGATGATGCGAGCTGTGCATTGTGTGTATATAAAGGGCTCGTCCCTTCCCTTGTAAATCAATCGGAGAATCAATACAAACTCAGATTTCCCTCCACTCTCTCCAAGTCGTGTGATCCTTGTGCGAGCGATCTTGTGCCTACCGGTTCGGTTCGGATTACCCGACCCTTGAGTGAGTGTGAGTTGGTGTGTTGGCTGACTTAGGATCGTTCCTAAGGCCGCACGGATCGTGAGGAACGGTAGAGAAACTCCCGGTTCGTGACAAGTGGTATCAGAGCAAGTTCGATCTCTGTTCGGAGTCGATCTTGTGTTTACTCTCATCCTTCGAAGCGATGGCCAAGAACGCTGAGAAGGCGGTTGAAGCGATGGTTGATACCGAAGTCCAGTTCGATGATGAACGAACTGGAAGAGCTGTTGAACGACCCAACGAACAGCAAGTTGCTGTTAAGACCAGGAAGGATCGTGCTACTTCACGGGATATGTTGCGTGACATAGAGAACCGGGTGGGTCAGATGGAGCTGGCCACTGCGGAGTCGCAAGACAGAGTTGTTGAGCTGACCAACGACTTGATGGTACTCGTTGCTGGGAAAGAGGAGCTGCTCGTCATGATGCGGGAGCTCAGAGACAGCATGGGTGCGCTTCAAGGGCAAGTCGGGGGTGCTCTTAAAGACTCAGAAGATATCCAAAAGAAGAACGAGACCTTGGAGGTCGCATTAGCCGCTGCTCGAGCAGAAATTGCGGAGCTGCGGACGGAGTTGAACGAACGGCGGGCTGAATCAACCGACCTGCGTGCCAGAGTGGTGGCCCTGGAGGCCAGACGTATGGACGGGATGATTCCCGCACCATCGAAAGTGGATGTCCCTCGACCTAAAGAGTTCAGGGGCTCGAGGACGGCCAAGGATGTTGATAACTTCCTTTGGTATTTGAATCAGTACTTTGAGGCAACCGGGATTCGGGACGACGCCACACGGGTCAACACCGCGGCAATGTACCTTGGTGAAACCGCGTTACTGTGGTGGCGTACTCGGATCAACGATAGAGCGGCTGGGCCTATCGATACATGGGAAGCTTTCACCGGTGAGTTCCGGAAGCAATTCTTCCCTGCCTATGCGGAAGAAGAAGCTCGAGATGAGCTGAGGCGTCTTGAGCAGAGGGGCACGGTCCGTGAATACGTGAGGAAGTTTTCGGAGCTGAAACTTCAAATCCCCTCGATGAATGACACGGAGGCCTACTATCAGTTCATTAGTGGTCTCAAACCCTGGGCCAAAAACGAGTTGAAAAGGCAGAATGCGAGGGAGCTTGCTTCGGCCATGACGGTAGCTGATTCGCTCGAAGAATTCAAGGCCCCGGAGAAGAAGGATGCTCGGCCTAAGGCGGGCAAGGTGACTGGTGGGGGATATAGAAACAAACCCCCTCATCGTCCCTACAACAACAGAGCACCAGCAGCCCATGCTCGCCATGAGGTGGGATCTAGCTATGGTGGACAGAGAGGAGACAGACCGATCTCCTATAGATGTTACTTTTGCCAGGGTCCTCACAGGGGGAGTGATTGCCCGAGGGGACAGAAAGTTGCGGCTACCCTCAAAGCCGACGAGGAAGAGAAACAAACGGCGAAGGTGGGATCAGTAAGGGTCCTCAACGCCATGCAATCCAAGAAGGCGAACAAGCCCAAAGGCATGATGTTCGCAGAAGTGATGATCGGCAGCACAAAGATGAGCGCCCTTGTTGATACGGGAGCTTCTGACTTGTTCGTATCGGCAGAAGCTGCCAAGAAGCTCGGCTTGCAAGTCGAAAGACAAGGTGGCTGGTTGAAGACGGTGAACTCGGAACGGGTCCCTGCTCTCGGCACGGCTCGTGATGTGGAGATCGCGGTGGGGCCATGGAGAGGTAAACAGAACATTGATGTAATTCCGCTCGACGACTATGATTTTATCATTGGTCTAGGATTCATCGAACGAGTGAACGGCATGGTAGTTCCGTCCATGGATCGCTTGTGCATCCTGGAACCCGGATCCCAGTGTGTGGTCCCGTTAGCCCGTAAGCCCGGGCTTAATCAGAAGATGATCTCGGCAATTCAACTCTCCCGAGGAACTCAGAAAGGTGAGGAGACGTACTTGGCAGTCCTCAAGGCCGAAGACCCAGAAGTGGTTGAGGCTGAAGCCTCGACCGAGGTACTGCAAGTCCTTGAAATGTTCAAGGATGTCATGCCTCCCGAGTTACCCAAGAAGCTCCCACCAAAGAGGGAGGTAGACCATCGAATCGAGCTGGTCCCGGATGCTCGACCACCTGCCATGGCGCCGTATCGCATGGCACCCCCAGAGTTGGAAGAGATGAGGAAACAACTCAAAGACCTACTTGATGCAGGTTACATACGACCTTCGAAGGCCCCATTTGGTGCGCCGGTGTTGTTCCAAAAGAAACACGACGGGTCTCTTCGGATGTGCATCGACTATAGAGCTTTGAACAAGCTCACGATCAAGAACAAGTACCCCATCCCGCTCATTGCGGATTTGTTCGATCAGCTCGGAAGCGCACGGTGGTTCACGAAGCTCGATCTACGTTCGGGGTACTACCAGGTTCGAATCGCAGAAGGCGATGAACCAAAGACAGCGTGCGTGACTCGGTATGGCTCATATGAGTTCTTGGTGATGCCCTTCGGGTTAACCAATGCTCCGGCGACCTTTTGCACTCTCATGAATAAGGTACTACAACCATTCCTCGATCGGTTTGTTGTGGTATATTTGGATGACATTGTTATCTATAGTCGGACGCTCGAAGAGCATACCAAACATCTTAGACAGGTGTTTCAAGTCCTAAGGGACAATGAGTTGTATGTGAAGAAGGAGAAATGTGCCTTCGCTCAGCCTGAGGTACCCTTCCTCGGCCATATCATTGGTGGGGGACAAGTAAGGATGGATCCAGCAAAGATCCAAGCCATCACGGAGTGGGAACCACCGACGAAGCTCACGGAACTGAGATCGTTCCTTGGATTGGCGAACTACTATCGCCGATTCATTCGGGATTACTCAGACATCACAACCCCTCTCACGGACATGCTCAAGAAAGGAAGAACGTGGGAGTGGTCGAGACATGTCCAAGAAGCGTTTGATCGCTTGAAGCAGCTGATAACCAGAGAACCGGTGCTGGTGCTGCCCAATTTTGACAAACCCTACGAGGTGGAGACTGATGCTTCGGACTTTGCCATAGGGGGCGTCCTTATGCAAGAAGGACATCCGGTGGCTTTCGAGTCACGGAAGTTGAATGATGCTGAGCGGCGGTATACTGTTCAGGAGAAGGAAATGACCGCCGTCGTCCATTGTCTTCGCACTTGGAGACATTACCTCCTGGGTTCCCGGTTTCTCGTGCGAACAGACAATGTCGCCACAAGCTATTTTCAGACTCAAAAGAAGCTGAGCCCGAAGCAAGCTCGATGGCAAGATTTCCTGGCCGAGTTCGACTATGTGTTGGAGTACAAGCCAGGAAAAACAAACTCGGTCGCTGATGCTTTGAGCCGGAAGAGTGTGCTGGCCACGATAAGTCGACCCGAGTGTCCTTTGATTGACAGAATTAAGGAAGGGCTGCAACACGACCCTTCGACCAAAGTGCTTCTCGAGTATGTGCGAGAAGGCAAGACTCGAACGTTTTGGTGTGAAGACGATCTCCTCTACACCAAAGGTAGGAGACTTTATGTTCCATCGTTCGGGAAATTGCGAAGGGAGATCTTACGAGAATGCCACGATTCAAAGTGGGCGGGTCATCCTGGGATTCGTCGCACTATGGCTCTCGTAGAAGATCAATACTATTGGCCGCACTTACGTGATGATGTGGAGGCCTACGTGAAGACTTGCCTCGTGTGTCAGCAAGACAAACTCGAGCAAAGGTGTCCGGCTGGACTCCTTGAACCACTGCAGGTCCCGGAAAAGCCATGGGAGAGCATCTCGATGGATTTCATCGTGGGATTGCCGAAGTCCGAAGGGTGTCGGACCCTAATGGTGGTTGTTGATCGATTTTCTAAGTATGCAACGTTCGTGCCAGCCACGGATGATTGCCCGGCTGAGGAGGCAGCCAAGTTGTTCCTAAAGCACATCGTCAAGCTTTGGGGCGTGCCACGGACGATCGTGAGTGATCGAGACCCTCGGTTCACGGGTAAATTCTGGACTGAGCTTTTCAAATTGCTCGGCTCTGAATTAAACTTTTCCACCAGTCTTCACCCACAAACCGATGGCCAGACCGAACGGGTGAATGCGCTACTGGAGGTGTACCTACGACACTATGTGAGCGCAACCCAAAGAGATTGGGCCAAGATGATCGATGTGGCTCAATTTTCGTATAATCTGAAGCGGAGCGAGTCGACGGGTAAAAGTCCCTTCGAGATTGTGACGGGACAGCAACCGCTCACTCCGAACGCGGTCGCAACGGGCTACCGAGGAAGTAGTCCGGCCGCAATTCGAAGCGCTGTGGAGTGGCAAGAGGAGGCCGATTTAGCTCGGACGTGCCTCCACAAAGCTTCAAAAAGAATGAAGAAATGGGCTGACAAGAAACGTCGGCATATGGAGTTCCAGATCGGGGATCAAGTCCTTTGCAAGCTGCCCCTACGATATAAGGGAGTGCATAAGGCCTTGCTACGTCGCTACGAAGGACCATTCCGTGTGGTGCAACGGATTGGAAGAGCGGCTTACAAACTGGAACTCCCAGCGAAATTGAAGATACATCCGGTATTCCATGTGAGCATGCTCAAACCATTTCACCTGGACGAAGTGGAACCGGAACGGGGGGAATCACAGCGGGCGCCAATGGGAGCAAAGATGGCTTATGATCGTGAGGTCGAGCGGGTGCTGGACGATCGAGTCATACGGAAGCGCTACAGGGCACCCAAACAGGAATATCTGATACGATGGCGAGGTTTGCCAGAAAGCGAGGATAGCTGGGAACCGGAAGAAGCGTTGTGGCAATTCCGGAAACATATCGAGGCTTTCCATGCGGAAAACGGCGACGAGGGCGTCGCCCATTTAAGTGGGGGAGAATATCACGGCCCAAGCATTTGTTCGATCAAAATGGACCGTGACATGATGCGGGAGCTAGCCCATGAGCTAATCAAGATGATGGCGGATGGCCCGAACCGAACCGCCGGCCCAAACCGACCCTTCAGCCCACTCGAGCATGATCCCAGCGAGTGGGGGACATGACCGTTGGCCTAGGCGACCGTTCGGCCAGGTGACCGTTAGTCTTCCACTAGCCCGGCTGGCATGAGGCGTGAGTGGCGCAATGATGATGCGAGCTGTGCATTGTGTGTATATAAAGGGCTCGTCCCTTCCCTTGTAAATCAATCGGAGAATCAATACAAACTCAGATTTCCCTCCACTCTCTCCAAGTCGTGTGATCCTTGTGCGAGCGATCTTGTGCCTACCGGTTCGGTTCGGATTACCCGACCCTTGAGTGAGTGTGAGTTGGTGTGTTGGCTGACTTAGGATCGTTCCTAAGGCCGCACGGATCGTGAGGAACGGTAGAGAAACTCCCGGTTCGTGACACTTGCATGTGCCATGAGGAGGACATGGAACAAGACAGAAACCAAATGGCATTTACTGAACTGGATGTTAGAAATTTCAGGTACTCGGGTGCATGATCATGAGCATGAGTTAGCAAATGAATGTTGCTTTGGATTTAGGTTCATCCTTGTAATCTTTTGTTTGGGATAATGAATTTTATTCTCGATTTATTCGGATAGGCTAAAGAAACTCGAGAGTGGTTAATGTATTTATTCAACCTTTCATTTGTTTACCTTTTTCTTTCCATTTATGTTTAACATAATTTATCTTGAATATCATGACGTCCATAATCAACAAGTATGTTGCCTGTTTGTGTTCTTAATTGTTCATTGCTTGCAGATGTTCGTAGTTGAACCTGGGTCTTCCGTATGATTGACGTACATTCAGTCTTTATGGTTAAAGACATTGATTTTAAATTGGAGTATGTTCTTTTTTTTTTTTACCCCACAGAGGATGCAAGACCTTCCTTTCTTCTTGAGAAGGCTGGCACGAGAACTGATGGAACCTGAAAGATCTCTTCCTTTCATAATCCGGGCACGTGTATATATTTCAGTAAGTGAAGGATCTAATTTCATTTGCGATATTTCTAATGTCTGCTGAGATTTTTAACCAGGAAGACTGGCATTCCTTTCTCACTGTTACTCTCGTGTGTTTTTTCAAATGTGTCTCTCTTGTAGAGTCTTCAACTGAATTCTATAGGATCTGTACATATTGTTAGGATTCAGTATGCAATCACAACAAAAATAAAGATTAGCGAGAAAGTGAAATCGAGATGCAAAGGTTTGTCCAGATTCATCCTTAAACTAGGGCTACATCTAACAGAGAATTTCACTATAATAGCACCTCACACCTCTCTGTTACATCCATCAATCATAAGAGAAAGATATAGTATAAGGAGTAGCTATTTAGGGGCCTCTGTGTCAATGGGGAGTTTGAACCACACTCCAACGCATACACAATCAAATATGACAGGACATGTTGATGTACTGTTTAAACTGATTGGAGGCTTTCAAGGGCATACTGAGCCTTCTACGGTGTATCAGATCAAGTCTCTTCAATTTGAATGAAAACTCTGTGAAGAGGTCTATGCTTGAGTTAATAGTTTGGTTACTGTATTAGTACTCATGATTCTCCTACTTTTAACCGTAAAAGCCAAAGTTGAAGCACATTCAAATATGCAAGTGCCTGTTTGAGCTGTTAGAGCTAGGAACATAAGCAACCACCCTTTCAGCAATCCAAAATAAAAGCTAACCACCCAGAAATAGGCAAGTTGCCACAGCTAAATTCTACTGTATATCGAAGGAAGCGAGGAGGCCAAAGACACAAGACTAAGGTTGCTTCCCATCACTCCAAACTATTCCATGGTGTATTCTTTGAAGTCAGAAGAATTTTTTCCTTTTGGTTTTTAAGGGATGTATCGGTTATCTTAAGCTCAGCTCACATTGTCACTAGAGATCCCCAATTGTCATGGCAAGTACCCAATTTGCTTCTTGACAATATATCCAGGGGCAACTATGCTTTGTCGGATTGAAAGTCTGAACTTTCAGTTGTGACAAAGTGATGGCTCTTTTGGGAGCAAATCAGCTTGGACTTCCACTGAAATTATAGCTTATTGATTTTTCATTTAATGTGTGGAGAGGGAGAGTGGCGTGGGGGGAGGGGGAAAGAGAGAGAGAGACGCCCGGGGGGGTGGTGGAGATGGGTGGTGGGTGGCTTTTGTGGAGGGGGAGGGAGAGGATGAAAGAATTAGGGGTAGCACTATGTAAACAGAAAATCAATAACATGAGAAAAGAGGAGGGTTGGGTGGTTATCAGGAAAATCCAATTCTCGGATGGTCAGGTACTATGCTTACATAGATTATGCTGCACACAACTGTGTCTTCTACTCTTCTCCAATGTGGACGGGAGGTGTCAGGAAACTGGGAAAAGTTAAATGGGGCTAGGGGATGCTTCCTTTTGTTTGTTTGCCTGTCATGTAGTACCTTGAAATTGCTTCCATTTTATATGTCGGACAACCTTCTTCTGCGTGGGGATGCGGATACTTAGAATGGGGATTCAAGACACTGATATCCATTGCTCTAGAGTTGAAATTTTAGTTACTTCTGATGTATAACTAGAATCAAAGTGATGGAAACTTAAAACTGGACAGCTCATTAGGTTAAAACATGTGCTTCCATAATCACTTGGCTGGGGAAAGTTCCGGGTATGTCTTGGTCATGTTCAGATGATTATTCTCTCTGCTTTTCTGCTATACCTGCGGATGAGGTCTTTTGTCGTTTTACTTTTACAGATGGTTCTAAGTGCAATCTACGTACTCAGCCCTGTGGACTTCATTCCAGAAGGTATTTTGCTTCAGGCTTGCTTTCTTCATATGGTTTAGAGAGTCTTGGAAACTAACATGCTGTTCTGTGGTTTGCCTCAGCGATAAATCCCATTATCGGCTACTTGGATGATCTTATTATAGTCCTCATTTGTTTCCTCCATGTGTCTGCTCTATATCGTTCGGTACTCTATTCCCGTCATGGAGGTTCTTAGAAAGTCTAATGCGTCCATGGAAATTTGAACCAGCTAGTAAAGGAAGAAGGTTAGAGATTCTCAAAGGAATTGCAGAAAACCTCATGGACTTTTCAAGGGGGCAAATGTGCAGAGCCACACAGTCCTCATTGGCCATTTAAATACCACTTTCGTCCTGGACCTTACATGATACTCCCATACAAGGATGATTGTGGGTAGATTCCCCTTTCTACCGTGTGTTACCGTTGCACACAAAATCATTTGTCATATGTTCTTTGCATTGGCAACTCTAGCTTTGTAGTATCAAGTGATTTTCAACTAATGATGGAACTGCCTTTAATTGAAGAGAAGCCATGAGCCAGAGGAATATCTTGCTGGTTTTGTTGTAGTAAACTCCATTGCACCTTAGTATTAGAGCTGTCAATATGGGTCATAGACCTATATTTGACCTATATTTTGTATAGAATGGGTCCTATATGGGCCATTCACTTTTAAAGGGCTAATTAAAAATGGGTATAAAATGTTGAAGTAAAATTAAATGGGACAATAATGAGTCACATACTTAACCCCATTTTCAACCAATAAGGACAGCTTCTTTCCACATGTTACAAATGGTCCCGGTCGCTGATCGTAGGCCCCGGTCTCGGTCGTAGGCCTCGGTCCTTATTGCAGGCCTCGGTCCTAGCCGTTAGTCCCTATCCTGGTCGTCGGCCCTAGCCCCAGCCCTCGTTTGTCGGCCCTGGTCCCGGTCCCTATCCTGGTCGCAGGCCCGGGGCCGGTGATCGGGTTCGAGGTCTAGGTCGACGCTCGGGACCAGGGTTGGCGCTCGGGATCGGGGCCTGTCCTGGGCGATCGGGGCCGACAACAGAGATTAGGGCCGGGGGTCGGTCACTTCATGACTCAGACTTTATCCGTGATGTGCACGTAGTGTTGATACACGTCAGAAGTGAAGTTAGCCTACTTATGTGGGTGATTCAAGTGATTGTAGTGTGCATGGTAACATTTTCATGCCAGAAATTGATTTTTTTATTTCTCATCAAAAGCATAAGTCTACTTCTACTCCAGATTGATATCTGATCAGAGAAATTCGTTTAGTAACAATTGAAAATTTCTACTTTTGGAACATTATTAACAAAATCTTTGGCGGTCAGCGCCCGACCGTGGCGGTCGGCAGTGGTCAGCGGCAAGCGATGGTCGGGGTAGGGGCGAGCGGGTGTTGGTTGGCGGCGACCGGTGTGGTCGAAGACGTGATTCTGGAGTCGACAAGTAAAATTGTTTTACTTCTCAAAGTTGGTCAAAAACCCAACCAGAAGTAGAAAATCCTACCATAAGTCAATTTTTTTTCTAAATGCATGGTGTTTTTATCAAACGGATTTTTCTGTCAGATTGACTTCTGACAGAGAAATCCAGAAATAGAAGTGTTATCATGCATTCCTTAAAGTCTATTAATTATCACAATATCCTTTTGATCTGTTCGAATTGTGGAGTGTGTTTGCCTTTATTTTTGAATGTATCGGTCTTGTAGCTAGCGCAATGACTCGACCAACTAAACTAGTCTGTTGATTTCGGAAATGGATTCCCTGCCCCCACCAAAATCGGGGCAATAGTGCCCTGATCATTTCCCATAAAAAAAAAAAAAAAATCCCCCCATATTGTAAGAGATCTGGACCGCCTGTTTTAGATCGAGCAGGGTACACCTGTCCTGATTCCCATCCTGTTGATTCCCCAAACCCCCCCTCCCTCTTCCCAAAAAAGAAAAAAGAAGAAAAGGATGAAGGTCAAAGCTATCTATCTTATAAGCGTATATGTTCTCATTTGATTCTACTGATGATCCTCGAATACTCGACGGTTCTAGAAAAAGTGCTTTTCACTTGGCTTGGGTTTTCTAGTACTGGAGAGATAGTCGTGGCCGCTAGAAATCAAAAGAGTGGAGCATTAGTCTTGTCAGTAGAACTTCACATACATTCGCAAGTTTTCTAGATTTTTCCGGATATTTGACTATACATCATTGAGTCGACCATAGTTTGTAGTGGAAATTCACACATATTCAAGTGTTTTCTTGATTGTCCAGATATTTGACTAAACATGCAGACGAGAATCATTCTGAAGTGGATGTCACGCCCCGCTTTCCTTACGAGCACGTACATCCACAATACGCTGTAATTCTTGTCCCAGGATACTCCTCATATACGGCTAGCTAAAATGAGACTCGCATGCGGAAGACAGAAGAAAATAAAACCCCTCCAAATACTCTCCACTTATACATACAACCAAGAATGAGATGCGGGGAAAACAAGCAACTTTTATACATCGAAAAGATAAGTCCGTACATAAAAGACCAAGATCCCTCTCAACAAAAGCACAGGTTGGGACAACAAAAAGGGCAGACAAAAGGAAGCACTAAGTCCAACCACCGGACCATCGTCCTATAAAAACACACCAAAAAGGTCAAGTGACTACAAACATACTAAGAAGTGCTAGACTCATCGGCTTGTTCCATATCCTCGGCTGGGTCGTAGTCCGAAAAAGCCTCTGATGAAACCTCGATGGAATCCTCTTCCATATCGTCCTCGGAATCTGAAATCTCGATGACTTCAATACTTGCCTCGCCCGTCGGTTCTTCTTCAGGTATGTTCCTCGATCCCACGGTAGAAGTCTCTATTTCTATTTCCTCTCGGGTCGGGTGGCACCAAGGGGGTACAACTCCTCTGGGTACATCTTGGGGTCTTAACTGCTCAGACATACCTTCACCTTCCTTACGATACCATGCCTCGAACCTATGGGGCTTATTTGGCGCTCCTGGCTCGTCCACCCATACTACAGTAGTCCGTCTAATATATACTATACCACGATAGTCAGGAAACTCTTCAATAGCCCTAGACATCTCCTGGGGTTTACCCAAGCGAATTGGCAGCATTCTTCAATTCCTAGGGTCTGGAAAAAAATAAAGTCCCACTAAGGGGTGAGATCGACATCTCAGTAAGAAAAGTCCTAGTCCTAAGTTAGGCCAACCGTACGCTCAGGTAAAAGCGAATATGAACCCAACGTATAAACAATAAAATGATGCATTTAACAACCATAAATAATACAAGTTCACATCACCAATCCAAACCACGCCTTTCTTCCTTTCCAACCATTATTTGATTCAAGCCCGCGTGTGTAACGCCTCAGGCTAGGTCCGCGTACTTACGCATCAGACCATCTCATTGACAAACCCGCGTAAAACGCATCAGGTTTTCAATATCATCTCCAACCCGTGTCGACACATAACAATTCTCGTCCCGCGTCTCACGCATCAGGACATTGGTCATAACAACCCCGCGTCTCAACGCCTCAGGGTGCCACAAGTTTCTCAAGCATGCCAGGATTCATCTCAACTCAAGACATTGTAATCAAACACAAGCTCACGCATCGAGCTATAATTCAAGGCATGCGCAACAATCAATTTCAATAACCAAGAGAAACAAGCAACACGTATCATGACCATTCAATGAGCATATAAACAATAGGCACAACACTTGATCATAAATCAAACAATATCATCAAAGCTCACCAAAGATTAGTATATTCCTCATCGGATTTACCCAATCGAGTCCAATTGTTCTAACCAAGGTTAGGAACTTCCTTACCTCAAGTTTAACTCAACAAAATTCACTCCCCAAGCACTTCAAATGCTCAGCCTCCCACACTTCCAGAACAGGGTAGCCGCGCTCCTAGCGGAAATCAAGTGATTCGTTAACTTTTCTTCGCCTAAACCTCAATTCACGGAGTATAAACCTCCATAACATGTCAATAAACGTCCTAACACATCTCAATGACCAAGTCCAAACCGAATTCCAACACGAACAGCCCTTACAAACACAACCACAAACAGAACCGAAACAGGGCACTCCCCTGTTCGGTCTTCAATCAGCTCAATCAGCCTCAAACCTCAATTCAACTCCTTGATTTTTCTGTAAATACACTTACTAATACAAAGTTCTACATGCCAAGAGATCTCACCGAAAGTTTCAACCCAAGGCGACGCCAAAAGGTCCTTGAATAACACCACTCCTTCTGAGTCTGCAGATGGACAGATTCTGTCCTTCCAAACATCACAACGAAACAAAATTAAGATGTTGTTCTTTTTCGTCCAAATTTCTACAGTAACTCAGTATATGTGTCTACTAGGTCTCCACAAAAATTTAGCTCAAAATTCGTCCATTAAGGGGTTCAATGAAAAGCAAACCGGAGCCTACCTCCAGTTCAGTCAGTTTCCGTCGACTCGCGGGAGATTGGCCGGCCGGAGCTCCACAGGTGGCCAATCGACGTGATTCCAATTGGAAAAGTTCGGTAACAGGGAGATCTTCGCGATGATATATGGCTCGCGAGCTGGTTGTTAACGGTTGAAAAGTTAGGCGCTGATGAAGTGGACGAAAATTCTGATCCTGCAGGTCTGGTTCTGAACGTGAGGAAGAAGAAGAAAAATGGAGAAGATGATGGTGCTGCTGGTGCTGGTCGTGAGAAATGGCAGAAAGAGGAGGAAGGAAATGACTTGTCATCCCCAAAATATTCTAGAGCTTGCTTAGGTGTATAGCTTAATTATTGCTAACCATATATTCATGACACTTGGATTTTCCTCATAATATCACAATTCCCTTCCAATTTTGCCCTCAATGATTCAGCTGGCACCTTGGGGATGACCAATTGACACAAATGCCCTTGTCTAATTGATAACATAAAGTCAAAGCTCCAAGGGCAAAATCGTCTTTTCACACCCTTCGTCCGAAAAATCATTTTCCTGCAAATTTTCATCCTCGACTAGGCGTCGTCCAATCCAAACACATTGTTACAAATCTTGATTTCCATTTTTCATTTCCGAGATCCCAAATCGTGATCGATTTCTCATCGTTCGTACATTTCAATCTATCTCGAACTAACGGGCGGCTTTTGCGGACATTACGCGTATCGACTCTGTGATTCTCATCACACTTAGGAAAATCCAAACTACGGCAATCTTGGTTGTCATGTAATCACAAAGGTCTATTACCAGTCCCGACGGCCGCGATCGTCATAAATCGATTTAGGAAAATTCGCAAATCATACGTTGGTTAAGCGGTATCACCCGCGTCCCAATCGTATAACACTAGCAATGGATTCCTTAATCGTTTTCTGATCGGTCTCAGTTCTAAATATCCCTCGACGATCCTTATGGTCAAAACGCCGTGTTCAAATCGAATTTCCTAGGTCCACGTACCTCGTCGCGCGTTAGCCTTTCCCTTTCTGGTCAGTTAACTCGAATTGATCATGTCCGAGCGAGATAAAACTGAAATACATCGATAGATACTTCTCATTTCATAGTCTCAAAATGGCGGAAATTCAGAATGTCACAATTCTTCCCCCCTTACAGAAATTTCGTCCTCGAAATTTGCCACTTTCCAATCATCCAATCTCTCGGGGTACAAATGCCTCATCGTATTCTCAATCTCCAAAATAGTTCCTCTCATTACTTGACATTCTCACTTGTCTTCTCTAACAAAAGTTATCTTCCTCCAGGATTTGCTTCCCTCAGTCCTTAATCTATGTTTACTTCTCTTTTCTCCTTTAACATTCACAACATTGGTCGGTGGTACACCTCCTAGCATACGGACCTTCTTTTCAATTCGTCCAATGGTTCGAGGATAATATGTACGTCATTTTGTAATCTCGCTTTTCAAATTCCTTGTCGGAAGGCTTTTTTTTTTTTTTCCAAAACGCCGCAATAGATCTAAGATCGATTTTATCCCGATCATTACCCAACTGTCATGAAACCGCACTCCTCGAGTGCCTCAATCAATTAGCGTAATCATCCAATTCAAACATCATGTTGCACCATCGGGAACGCACAAGTTCCATTAACTTACCCTCGATTGTCCAAATCGAACTATAGCCTTCTCGACTTCATTCGAAGACTTCCAACGATCGTCCATTAACTTCCAAGATCATGTCTCTCTCTCTCTTGTCGGCATGTCCAATGCTCGATCAAACATTATACTAATTCAACCTTCGATCCACATCATCGATGATATTAGGCAATCTTGGCACACCTTTGTGCCATCTCCAAGAGCATCTTAGCTTTCCATGTTCTAATCATTTCCATACCTCTTAGATATTAGGGTCTGATCAGGGCAATTTCTCAATTCTTTTATCTCCTTCAGGCCTGATATTTCGGGTAGCCATCAAACTATCCACACGGCGAACTTCCAATTGAAAAGTTGAATCTCTTATTTCATGAAGGAAGATCTGTCCCTCCATCGCCAATTACACAATGCTTAATTCTCAGCTCTAAGCATTGGCGAAACCCGCGAAACAGTTCACCCTTCCTTAGCGATATGAATATCGCCATAGCAACATTTGAGTGATCTCTTCGTTCCACATGACTCGTCCTCAATTCTCTTTAGGCAGTCTCTACTCTTAACCTCTTATAGTTCATATAATTTCGAGGTTTTTCTTTATTCAAACAAACGCTCTCATATCCACAAACAACTTCACGCATCAGCGTTGCCTCTTGTTTAATTCCTCTCTGGAAATTGCTACATTATTCTCTCGTGTTAGATAATGACTCGAAGTCTTCTTTCACCCACAACTTTTCCCGAACTTTGTCGCAAGGACATTCATAATCCAACTCCAATCATGCTCTAAGCATTCCAACTCACATGGCCTTATGCAATGCCTACTTCCGGTTGCCTCGTTATACCTCAAGTTTCATTCTGCGTCGCGTCATTACGACCTTCATAAGCTTTTCCACTTCAAACCGGAAACGCCATTAACAGCGTAGTCATCAACTTAACTTAAGTCTTTGAAAAACTCTTTTCATGTTCGTTCATACATGTGTGCCACGTCTCATCCTTAATCCATTTCACCAATGGAACAATTCTTGTGGGGAATCTTTCCACGATCTGTTTGTAACGATTTACCAATCTCGGAAAATTTCAATTTCCAGCAACTCACATTGACTCCGTCGATTCATCATTCATTCTAATCCTCAAAGGCTCCATAGGGATCTCCTTTCTCAAAAGTTTCACAATTGAGGAATCTTACCTCGTCAAGTTTACAGCTCGTGCTCTTCACATTCAGCATATAACGAGCATCTCCTTAGAGTTCATAGAACTCTCTCAAAAGCTGTTCATATTTCTCATAACTCCTTAAATGAGTCCAAGCATTGTCTCTCAAGACGGTAATAATCAACTCAATCATTCATTGGGCACTTAATTCAACTAGTATCAACTTCTTTCTATCAGGCGTCGAATCTTTCAAACTGTTTCTCACACTTTTCACTTGAGAGCTCAAACCTTGGCTCTCTGTTGTCACGGGTCTCATCTAGGACCACACAATATTTTGTTTATTCTTGTCACTCTTTTCTCAAGAAGCATTAGTTCTCTAGCCTCTAAGTTCCACAACTCGCTAATGCGACCTTATCCCAATTCCATTCATTCAACTGAACACCAACCTCACCTTGGGATTCAACATTATCTACAGGACAGTCTCTCGAATTTCACTTCCAGGATTCATTCAAATTCTGTGTTTTCTTTCTCAGTCCAAACGCTTAATCTTAATACCAAAACAATTCGGATCTTCCCTTCCTTTCACACTAGGGTCTCTTACCCTATGAAGGAAATTATACACTTCATTGGCGCAGACTCCAAGGTTGACGTTATATGGAATGGGAAGGACAAGGTGGATTTGGTAACGTTTTTGTATAGTTTCTGAGCAGAAAAGTTTTTTCTATTTTCAGAAACAGTTTATGAGTGAAAGAACACGCTTGATAACTACACAATTTTTTTTCGAAATAAAAAATAGAGATATTTTTTGTACAACCCTAAAAATTTATATTCTAATTTTTTTAATTTAACTATAAGTATTTCGATGGCGGTGGTGGGGACTGGCGGCGGAGACGACGTCGATCAAATACTAGAGATCAGTGGCGGCAACTTGTGTAGGATGAGCTTATTAATCTAAATTTACTTTTTTTTTTTGCTTCGTTTCTCTTTCAAATCTGTTCTCGAGAACAATTTTTTACTCTCGGGAATAGAAATAGTAATTGACGTTATTGATAGATTTCTGTTCTTGTTCTGTTTTCGAGAATTTTAAAAAAAAAATAGAGGATCTGAAGCGTTACCAAATAGATCTAAATTGAGCAGGTCCGGACAAAAAGATAGTCTTAGAATGACATTAGGATATTAAAATTAGTGCAACGGGGGAGAAGTGTTAAAAAAACCCTAAACCTATTACATTAACATCAATTCAGTCCTAAATCTTTTTTTTTTTGTGTCAATTCAGTCCTAAACCTATTGCATTTGTGTCAATTTAGCCCTAAACCTTTTATTGGTGCCAATTCAGTCATAAACCTTTTGCATTAATGCCGATTTAGTCCTAAATATTTTGCATTTATGTCAATTGAGTCAATTCGATCAATTTTGGCTGGAAATCATTGGCGCGAATATCAGTTGTCTTACGTGGCACGACTTGCACTAACGGAGATATTTTTTTAATTTTTTTTAAATTTTAAATAATTTTTAAAAATGTTTTAAAAAATGCTTAAAAATTATTTAAAATTACAGAATAATATTTAAGTTAGTTTTGATATGCCACGTAAGACAATCGATGTCCACATCAGTCATTTTCAGTCAAAATTAGCCGGATTTACTCAATTGGTATAAATACAAATGATTTAGGACTGAATTGGCACCAATGCAAAAGGTTTAATATTGAATCAGCACCATTAAAAGATTTAGGACTTAATTGACACCAATGTTAAAGGTTCATGAATGAGTTGGCACTAAAAAAAGGTTTATGACTAATTGACACAAATGCAATAGTTTTAGGACTTTTTTTTGGCAATTTTCCCGGTGCAATGGCATGACGTTTATCCAAAAATATTGAATAAGAACACCAATTGAAGACTACGGGGTGGCTAGACCTATCAAAATGGGTCTAAAACCCATTTATTGACCCATTTTTCTTTAAATGGGTCATTAATGAGTCACTTTTATTTCTCTTATTAGCTATAAATGAGTTTTACAATAAGAAGGCAAATATAGATGGGCCTTAATGGGTTTGGTCTACACCCATTTAATTTAATCTCCTATTCTTCCCTCAATAGCCAGGGATCGAGGCCGGGACCAGGGACCGAGGCCGGGTCGGGTTCGGGGCTTGGGTAGGGGACCGGGGCCGGGTCAGCGAACGGGGCCAGGCCGGGGGATCGAGGTCTGGTCCGAGCACGAGACTGGGGCCGGGGACCAGTGCCGGGGTCGGGATTAGGGGTGGGTCCGAGTCCGGGTCCGGGGCCGGGGCCAGGGTCGGGTCAGGGTCGAGGTCAGGGCTGGGGCCGAGTTTGGGGCCGGGGCCAAGGTCGAGGCTGGGGTCAGGTTCGGGGCCGGGGACCAGGGTCGGGGTCGGAGATCGGAGCAGGGTCCGCGAATGGGGCCGGGTTTGGGATCGGGGTTGGGTTCGGGGCCCCTGGTCCCGGGGACCGAGGCCGGGTCTGGGGTCGAGGCCGAAGCCTATGCCGGGGCCGGGGTCGAGGCCGGAGCCGAGGCCAAGACAGGGACCGAGGCTGGGTCGGGGGTCGGATTCGGGATCGGGGGTCGGGACCTGGGCCTTTGCCAGGGCCAGGGTCGGGGACCGAGGCCGGGGCCATGGCCGGGTCCGGGCCCGGGACTGGGGGCCGAGGCGGGGTCCAGGCCAGGGATCGGGGACCGGGGCCGAGACAGGGGCTGGGGCCGGCGACGGTACCGGGATCGGGGTCGGCGACTGGGGGCCGGGGGCGGGCACCGGGACCTGTGGTCGGGGCCGGGACCAGGATCGGTGGCGGGGACCGAGGCATAGGCCGGGTATGGGGTGACCCATATCCAATAAAAATGCCGATTTGTATTTCATGAAAATATTTCAGCAATATAATTTTATTAAACAATCATAAGAAATAAATTTTCATAGATTAAATTAAATATAGAAGTGTTTTCTTAAATGAGTTGGGTCGGGTATGGGTCAAGAAATTTGTATTGTGCATAAATGGATCATAAACGGGTGAATGGGTCGATTTGGGCCGGACCATTTATGACCTTACCTAAACCTGACCCAACCCACCCATTTGACACCCCTAGAGGTGGCTAAGGACGCGTTCTCATCGTTTTTGTCTGCATGTCATTTTCATCTTCACATCTCACACGAACCCGGCCATTCAACTTCAGCCCTCTATGACCACAAAACAAACTTCAGCCTTCATTTTGACCCCAAAAAGGAAAAAGGAAAAAGGAAAACGAAACGCAAACTTCAGCCCTCATAACATCACAAGTAAGGCTAGTTCTGTCATAATGGGTAGAGGTGGCAAAATGGGTCTAGAACCCACATTTGGCCCATATTTGATGGTGGTGGGTCAAAAATGGGTTAGCTTAAGTACTTAAATGGGTCATAAATGGGTTGCTTAAAAACTTTATGGGTCATAAATGGGTTAGCCAAGAAAACTATCTTAAGGCAATCATAAATAAGTTTTGTGAATATTTTTTTAAAAATCTAATTTTTTAATATTTAATAATTTGTTTTTTATATAATTTTTTTCTTTTCTATTTTCTTTTTTCTCCTGCCTTGGCCGTCGCTCTACTTTGGCCGCCATTGGTCACCGCTGCCCACCTCCGGTCACCATCACCAACCACCACCCTCCGCCGCCGCCGGCCGTCGACCGCCGCCACAGTGCGTGTACGAGTCAATTAGTATTGAAGTCTTTTAACTTAACTCGGCAAGATAAACCAGAATCGAGTACGAGTCAGCGTCGAAACCTGCCGGAGCACCTCCCTTCCCGAGCTCCGATTACGCCCCCTACGCCTTCAGAAGCGGCAGCTCGTGCGGGGAGAGCTACAGCTTCGGCGACGGAGGTGGCGAGCAGCAGTTTGAGGAGACGACGATGGCAGGAAGCAGGCAACGGTCAACAGTGGCGAGCAGATGTCGCAGGTGGCCGATTATAATAAAAAATTATTTTATAAAGAAAAAATTTAAATTTTTTCAGAAAAATTCAATTGCATGTTTTAGCAATATAATTTTTCTTAATAAATTATAAGAAATAAATATTTCATAATTTAGCTAAATATATAAGTATTTAAGTAATACGGGTCGGGTCGGGTACGGGTTGGGTCGGGTATGGGTCACTAAATTTGCATTGGATGAATATGGATCAAAACGGGTTAAATGGGTCAATATGAGTCGGACCATATTCGACCCGACCCATACCCGACCCGACCCACCCATTTGACGCCTCAATGGGTCATACGAGAAGGTCCTCACATCACATGTGCCCGGAGAAGGAATACGCGAGCGCGAGACTCGAGCTGCTCGTTTCATACACAATTTGGTGACGAGGTTCGAAACAAAGAGGGCGATCTCAGATGAGAAGATCACCTCCAACCTGCCGCCGGTCCCTGCCAGCGATCTTCTAGTTCGCAATCAAACCCATAACTAAGCAGGCTCGTAGTAGGATATGCTCAATCTAGATTTCTAGGACAGTGTGTGGATTATTCTTGATGGATCATTAGTTTAGAGAGTTAAGAGAGAGAAGTGAGTGGCGTTGCAATAAAATCAAGGGAAACTTCTAAGTGAAGTGCCTTTGTTGTTTTAAAAAAGTTCCTAACCAAAGGCAATTTTGTCATTTATCCCTTTTTAATTTTTTTCCCCTTTCTCCCATTTCTTTTGTTCTTTTTCCCCCCTTCCTTCTAGCAGGTGTCCGACTAGGCCCTTCTTTGAAATAACGAAGACATTTCAGGTGCTTATTTGAAGCAATGTCCACTTCATGTTCTTATTTGAGAAAATAACGATACTTCGAAGTAGAATTTTCCCTAAAACCAATGTCAACGGTGCTAAGAATAGGAGCTCATAGGAGTAAATAATTGATGCACATGAGATTCGTGCCAGCTTCCTTTAAACCAATCCATAAGGCAATCCACAACCTCCCTTCCAGTCAATTGATTAAGCACAACAACACTACAAGAATTGCAGAATAGATTCTCTGAAATGAGAGAGTTTGTTCTTCAAGTAATCATCTGTAGCACAAAATAGCATGTGAAAAAAGAAAACCAACACCGCAACTATCGCAAAATTCTTAGGTTGTACTATCATCGCAGAGTCAAGAAAACCAAGATCCCACGTCAATGCAAATTGACATGCTATCAAATTCATGAAAGAAAGAAACCAATCTTTTAGGATCAAGAGAAAAGCTCAAAAAAACACAAACTAGACAAAATCTTTTGTGGTAGATACTATTGCTATGTATGAAACAGAGAGACAGATCTTCACAAGCTATAAATTTTCCGTTCATTCAGCCAAAGTTACAGTAAAAATGTACACTTGAGAACATATACACAATGAAACACGCTTTACATTTCCAACAACCCACAGGAAAATTAATCGTGTGACATAGGCTGACTAGTCATGATCTACAAGTCTCACCAGGTTTAAGAGAGTGAAAACCTATATTCTTTGCCAGAAAGATATGATAGTTCTCCTTCCTTCAGGACAAGTCGCCACGGAAGATAAGATAGAGGACACGGAGAGGAGCTAACGCGATTGCTCGTTCCAAACTAAACAGAAGTTATAGTGTGCAAAAAATGCAACCATCTGCTGCAAAGAGGAGGGTGATTGCCATGAAAGCAGTCACTCATGAGGCAGAAACGGAATCCAACCACGGAAGTAATTTGTCGTGAACTAAATCGGGTCTGTCATCGTGAGGACAGTGTCCTACCCCTTCCAAAAGAACGAGGCTAACATTAGAAAGTTTAGAAGGCAAAGAGGAGAAGTATTTACCAACAGGCCCATCAATCGGAGTAAAGGGGTCTTCATCGCCCCACAGAACGAGAACAGGCAACGAGATGTTTGGCATCAGTTGCACCGGATTTGGTCCAGGAGGGCCCGTCACAATGGAGACAAATGCATCCAGAGCCCCATCGTCGTCTGCTGGTTCCTTAATTATCTGCAGTCCAGTGTGAAGAGAAGCATCTTGATCAAATATCTCCAGACAATTAAAGATGACTTGATCAATAAGGAAATTCCATTTTACCTGAATCAATTCGTCATCCACGGATTCCTTATTTCCATATACAGACAGTAGAATATTCCTCAGGTTATCCCTGTATAGGCCAAAAGAAATGGAGCGTTTTTGCATTACATGGAGGCTTAGAAGAAACAGATTTCTGCAGTCTAAAAGACATCTTACTTCTCTTTGACCCGCCCAAAAATTGCAGAAGCAATTCCTCGTTGCTTCAATAAAAAGTCAACGAACCAAAGCAGCGGTAAGAGCAGTTTTATCCTCCAATCGTCTACAATGGCCTTGTTGTTCATGCCACCAGCACAGTTCAGCAGGACAAGTCCTCGGACCAGGTTTTTTCTGGATTCTGACAGACAAACAAGCCACATAAGCTTCAAGAATCTTGAACAGATGACCGCTTCAATAATCCCTTCCCATTAATGAAGTTCAGTGGATTCTGCAAACAAAAGAAGGCCGTTTCCACACTGCTAAACAATAAATCATACCCGAGGCAGCAATTACACAAGCAAGACTTCCAACAGAATTTCCCACCAGAACAGTTGGCCTTCCAACAACATCTTCCAAGAAATCCAGTATCAGCTGTCGGAAACAAGCCATGGTCGTGAACGAGACGGACAGGAAGCACATCTGCATTTGAAGCCAAGACAACATAGTCCGTACCTGAGCCCATGTTTCCATTGTATATCTAAAATCGGCTGGCTTGTCTGAAGCACCAAATCCAAGAAGATCAATGGCATAGACAGTGTAATTTCCGGCCAGTATGCTAATATTCCTGGAAGATGCTTAAATTTGGAGAACATATCAAAAATGAAAATAGATTGCTTCCTCATACAATGAACTCTTGCTGCCTAAGATTGCGAAACGCCCGTGCTTCAAAGTGACAAAATGGTTACTGAAACACAATGAAATCGCCAAACGCACACAAGCTCACCCGTCAGTGGCGACTTGGAATTGCAATCGCCCTCATCCTAAAGTTCAGGTAAAATTATTGAATGTAAGTCGGGATTGGAAATTGTAGAAAGACCTGCGCCAGTGAGGAATGGAGGCGCCGAAGCCGTGGACGAGCAGCAGGGGAGGCTTTGAACCGGGAGGCGAAGCCGAGGGATCCGAATCGGAGACGAAGTAGTTGATGGAGTACTGTCCCTGCCACTGCCACTTTCGGCACTTGGCCATTATCACGCTCGCCTCCAGCACACCGCCGTCGCTCGGACTCGCAGCCGAAGGGGCTATGGTCGCGGAGTCGCCGCACCGGACGGCGACGAGCCTTGGTCTTCTGCCACTTCTTCTCCCAGTGTCTCGAGGAGCGAAGGAGGAGGTTTTGAGGTTGTGTGGCTTCCGCGACGACGCGAGCGCGGGCGACGAAGGGCTTAGCGACCCGAGAGGAGACGTCACCGCAGTGCCCATTGTAGCGAAGGTTGGATTGGATTAGACGACGACAACGACGACGATTGTTCTTCTTCTTCTTCTCCCTGCCATGACCACACTGAACAAAAACCAACTTCTGTGGAACCGAATGTTCCAAGATCTTTTCCCGGAATGAGTGGACGGATGGCGCGTAGCATTTTTAACTGTTTTTTTTCTTTTTCTTTTTTTCCGAATGTTTTTTTTTTCTTTCTTGAAAAAACATGCCCAATACCCAAAAAAACCTATAATTTTAGCATTTATGATAATTATATTCAAAACTTTATTTCATCTTATAAAAAACTTCCAACTTTTGCTTTTATCTCACTTTTTCTTTTGTCCCAATTTTACCGGCCTAATACCAAAAAATCCTCAACTTTAGCATATGTCTCATATTATATTTTAAAAAAATTTATCTCATGAAAAATCTTCAACTTTTAGTTTTTACCATCGTTAGCCTTCCATCTATAATCATCATTAGTTAATCTTATGTGACATTTTCACGTTATTAAGGAATTACATTTGAGCAATGCTAACATGAAAAAATTTCGAATTTCTCTTATGTTGTTTGCTTCCCCTATATATTGTCGAGAGATATACAGTCACTCAAGACAGCGCATTTCGTATTCTCTTTGACACTCAACAGCCACAAAAACGACTAGCCAAGGAGATATTCTGACGAACTTTTTAAAATTTCGTCGTCTCTAAAACCTATTGTTTATAAATTTAAAAACTTTATTGGTAAATTTGACAAGAAAATTCGAGTCACATAGCATTAACTAATGGTGATTATGAACAAAAGGCTGACGGTGGTAGAATTGGGATAAAAGTAAAAATTTGTGATTTTTTAGGAGATAATTTTTTTTGATATAATTGGGGCAGATGTTAAAGTTGAAGGTTTTTTCGGATATAAAAGTAAAAGTTCGAGGGTTTTTTATGAGAAAAAAAAGTTTTGGATATAATTGACACATATGCTAAAATTAGAGATTTTTTTTTTTGGGTATTAGGTCGAAAAAAACACTATAGGAAACCAACCGCTCTTGACGAGTGGCCATGCCACCACTGGTCTCACGGTCCGGGCTGATTACCCTTGATCATCTTGGCTATGCGGTTCTGCGCGTCATGCCCGTCTCTCTTTCTAAGGATTGTTCACGTGATTTGTATATAAGAAGGTCTCATTGTAATGACGCGTTACATGTCTTCAATCAATTTGGATATCTGATCATTTCGGCCTAGACATTCGTCTCAATTCAACAAAACAACCGGCACCGACATGTCATGCCCATCAACATGAAAGCGGCATCAACACTCGATCAACTTTTGCACAAATGGTCGACCTGACCAGCCTTCGGATGCCTCCCACATCGTATTTCTTTCGTCTAGAAAATTCCTAGCCCAAACTCTCTGACATCAGTGTGATTGATTCAAGTTGTATCGTTCCCATCACATCCCTCGTACTTCCCTCCAAATTACAGAGCTCATTTCCATGCCTTCTTCGTGGGATTGGAAAATGTCGGACCGTGACAATTGGGGAGGGTTTGCTTGCCCTCAACCTGATGGCTGCACGAGGAAGGATCGTTTGCGTTGAGATACCCGATGAGGGTCTCCGACCAGTAGAGGCGAGGGGAAAGGCGGTAGTATCACTGGCCCATGGGCTGTGTCGATCCAAGCACGGCACAACCCGACACGATCGGGCTCGTGCCCGGTCCCTACCCAGGTCAAGCCCATGGGCCCTAATGGATCGGCCCATGTATTTTTCGGGGGGGAGGAAGACTGAATCCAATCGTTTGGGCCCCTTATGACCACGGGCCTCGTTCGCGTCACTCGAGGACGCATCACTCTTTGTCCGTCTGGCTTTCTGTCGTGTTTTACTGTTTGCATTATCATAAACATAATTCTTGGAAGACTCCGGAGAGAAAGGCTCGAGTGGAAAGGAAGGCGAGGAAGCAACTGGAAGACACCTGCTGCATCCTCTCTCTTCAGCTCCAGCCTTTCGAGTTTGACTGTTAAGAGTAAAGCTATAGTGAATTAAACTGGTCTGAAAATATGAAATAGTCATTCGAAATTGTGACGGATTAGATTTGATTTCTAAGGAGGTAATTCGTATAATTATATATAAAAAAGGGTTCTAAATCTATTGCGTTTATATTAATTCAGTTTTCGATTTTTTAATTATACAAGTTTAGTCATAATTTTTTTGATAATTTAAACAATATAATCGTTCTAGACAATTTTGACCGAAAAATGCTGCGGTTCAGTTACCGCCGGGCGTTTTATGTGGTGTCATCGCGTAGACATGGACAATTTCTTAAAATTTTATCTTGATATCTTTTTTATCCCTTTCTTCTTATTTTTCATTTTTCTCTTTTATTTTTGCTAGAGACCTGGCCAGGGAGGTGCAGATCCCTCCCTCCCGAGGCCGCAATAAAGAAACAATAAAAATAAATAAATAAATAAATAATTTAAGAACAAAATTGAAAAAATTATTCACGCCAGTGCCGGTGGCACTGCTTAGGATGGCCGGCGTCCATTCAAAATATTGATAGAATAGACGATATTAATACTAAATTGATTATATTCTCGATAAAAAAAAATTGATTATTAAGATTAAGTTGGCACAAATGTAATAGTTTTAATTTTTTTTTAACAAATTTTCCGTAATTCGTATATAACGTTGGACGAAAAAGCTAGACGTCTTTCGTCGATATCTTAATCCACGATGGCTAATCGTCACTGTTTATTGTTTCTCCCGAACATTCGTCACCCATCGAGCGCTTAAGTGAACCTTCAAGAAGTGGAGCAACCCCTCACCAGCATCTCGCCACGTCGTCGTCGTCGTCGTCTATTTAAACACATCCCGCTCAGTTCCCTTCGTTGAGTAAGCTCATCTGAAGCCAAACCCGAAGCAGATCACGCTCTTCACTCGACCGAACTCAGCCCTGAAACAAGCGCGGAAATGGCAAACCGCACGCCAAAGTTGCTTCTGGTACTGTCTCTGCTCTTCGCCGTCGTATCGAGCTCGAAAGGCTCGCTCTTGCCCTTCATGGAAGGGAGCCCCCGGCCGGGCGGTCTCATGGGCAGCCTCCTAAGCGATCCCTTCTGGGTCGACCAGTTCCGGGTCCTGGAGCAGGTCCCGTTCGGGGCAGACCGCCTCCTGAGGGACGCAGCCGAGGCTCCGGCGCCGGCGAGGGTGGACTGGAAGGAGACGCCGGAGGGGCACGTGATAAGGATGGACGTGCCTGGGCTGAAGAGGGATGAGATCAAGATCGAGGTGGAAGAGAACCGGGTGCTGCGAGTGAGCGGCGAGAGGAAGAGAGAAGAGGAAGAGAGAGAAGGGGATCACTGGCATCGGGTGGAGAGGTCGTACGGCAGGTTCTGGAGGCAGTTCAGGCTGCCGGAGAACGTGGACCTGGACTCGGTGAGGGCGAAGCTCGAGGATGGCGTGCTGACGGTGACGATGGCCAAGTTGGCCCCCGAGAAGATCAAGGGTCCGAGGGTGGTCGGCATCGAAGGAGAAGCGGGAGCAGAGCCACCCAAGATCAAGAGTGACGCCAAGCAAGAACTGTGAGAGAATGAACACGTTTTCTTTTTTTTTTTGGTTGTGAACCGTTGTGTACGTCGTAAATCAAATCTCGCTTGCTGAGCTTCCACGAGCGCCGCGTGCATGGAGTTGTAATAAAGAGTTGTGATGTCTGTACTTTTATCCTCCCTATCAAACGTTTTCTGAAGCATACGATATTGTGTGGAGCTTGCAAAATTGTACGATTTTGGTTTTAACTTGAAAGGTTTTCTAGAGTCCAATCAATCATACTTGCTCTTCCTTGATAGGTGATTGATTTGGATCGACATAACGGTTCTATGCACGCGAAAAGACTAACCAGAGGATAGATTAAGTAGGATGGTGCTATGGATTTCGTCACCTTTCCACAATATGCACAACCAAAATTGCTTCATCAATTCAAATCCCATCCCTTCTCCCCAAACCACAAGAGGAAAAGGAGAGAGTAATCCAGGCCTGGGTTACAGGAGGCTAAAGTAGAGGAAGAAAATGCTTTTCTGTACTGCACCAAGAAGAAATGCTGAGTAATTTTGAGCATCTTGAGCTGAAAAGGCGGCACAACAAACATACTCCACGTCCTGTCGATGCTTAGGGGCAACCATTCTACACATCTCTGTAGAACCTCTCTGTTTTACACGAACCCATCCTCTCAAGCGTACATTCCCATAGCCGTCTTCAATATAGAGCTCTCTTAAATTAGTCAGCCGAGCAACTCTTCGAAATGAAATGCTCCATTATCCAGTGTCTCGCAAATGGATATCCAAAGGTACTTGTTTCCCTATAAAAGCCTCCTTGTCAACATCCTCTGGGCTAATTTACAACTACGAAGCTTTTGTTATAACAATTGCCTGCAGGTGCTGGAAACAGACAATAATTAGGACGCAATATCAGAACATGTCAAGTTATGCCAAACAACCTTTGCTCATGTACGCTTACCTTAACCGCCGCCGAAAAACTTGTAAGAAGATTTCTGACATTGCCACTATGCAGGTGAAATGGGGGTTGCTGAACAACCAAGTTCACAGGGCAGCATGAGAAATTTCTCACTGAGATATCGAAACTAAAGTTATTGAGCTGAAGCTGGGTCAACCTAGAACATTTGAGGTCCAATTATAGCCAAGATAGCCACTTGGCTTCTTTCCCAATAAGTCCTCCTTTGATGACTTGAGATTTTCCACTGCAAATTGACAATGGTGGAAATTAACAAATACTCGGCAATCACTGAAGCCATAGTTTCTTCTGGTGGCTAACAACTATTTCTTGGCTTACAAGTTTAAGCAACACAAGCGACGTCTCCACTGAAAGAACATACCTGAGCATCATGATAAACCATAGTTTGCTATTGCCACTCCTTTCCTCCCAGAAACAATCAGTGAATGAGTTTAATTAGCTCTCAACCCCTAGCTACGTCTGCTTATCCAGAGCTGTGTCACTCAAAAGCGACAGAAACACCGTCCAGTTGAAACTGTGTTTAATCTCAAGACAGCTACTTTTCACCGTTCCTCGGATCTTGTACTTGCTCCTTTAGTTAAAAACAACAGATATAGGAGATTAGCATCTGGGCTCATCACTGCATTCAAATCAATCAAGTTAGACACGCAGTGCATAGAATGGAATTAGCAAAGACACACAGGCAAGACTGCCTAGAGAACCCAAAAGGCCAAACAGATAGATATGCAAAACCAGAAGCTGATATTGGGTCTTTGCAACATATATTACCCTACATTAGCTTGAGTCTAGGTGTCAGATAAAAAGAATTCGACTTATGCTTATGTACCCCACAGAAAACAGACTCTCCAGGACATTGTGTATATCCACCGTCTGTGGATGTGATAAGTCAACAGAATAAAACTGATGGAGCTGGCCGTTGACCTCAACCCAACTGCAACCAGGAGTCTTATATGCATCCTGTTCCTTTAGCATCTTTCTTACGCGGCGGACCTCATCCCACTTCCCAAGCTCTACATATAAGTTTGCCAACATTGCACCATAACCACCATTACTTGGGTCTAATTCAATAAGCTTTTCCAATGCGAATTCCGCCAAATCTGTGCGTCCATGTATTTTGCATCCATTAAGCAAAGAACCCCACACAACCTCATCGGGTTGCATCTTCATTTCCCTGACAACTTGTAAAGCTTCATCAAACCTACCAGCTCGGCCAAGGAGATCAATTAAGCATCCATAGTGCTCGATCCTAGGTTCAATGCCATAATTCCTAGTCATCATGTTGAAATAAGCATGTCCTCTTTCAACCAACCCTCCATGAGTACAAGCATTCAACAAGCCAATAAAAGTTACCTCATCTGGGATTACGTCATCTCCAGACTGCATCATCTCCTCATATACACAAACTGCGCTCTCAGTTTGGCCATGGAGGGCAAGACAATTAATCATGGAATTCCACGATGTCAAGCTCCTCTTAGCAGTTGTTTCAAATATTCGTCTGGCCTCCTTTAAGCTCCCACATTTACCATACATATCCACCAGAGAATTTGAGATAAATGAATCGAGACCTAAACCAATTCTATATGCATAGCCATGGATACCTTTACCAAGTTGAAGCATGCCAGTGTGGCCACATGCAGAGAGTGCACAGACGATTGTTACCTGATTAGGCCTGTTCTCTTTATATTGTGTCTGTACCGAGAAGTTTATCATTCTCCTTAGGATGGACATTGCCTCAGAGAAGAGACCATTTTGTGTGCAGCCAGCAATAAGAGCATTCCAAGACGGAACATCTCTCTCCGGCATGTTATCAAATAGTAACAAGGCATTTTCAATCTGCCCAAGTCTCGTATAACCAGAGATCATAGCCGTCCACGAAACAACGCTTTTCTCAGACATCTCATCAAACAACTGTCGCGCAGTGCCAAGGTCACAACAAGACCTCGCGTACGCGTCCACAAGAGCCGTTTGCACAACCGGGTATCCCCCAAACCCCGATTTCAAGACCTGGGTATGCACCAGCTTCGTGCTAAGAGACTGCGAGAGCTCGGGGCACGACTTCAAGACGTGGGGGTATATGAAGTGGTTGGGTCGAGGGAGTCCGCGGCGGACCATGCCGCGGTACAAGGCGAACGCCTCCGGGGCGTGGTCCGGGCGAACGGCGTATGCGGTGACCATGGCGGTCCAGAGGTAGATGTTCGGAGAGCGGAGGCGGTCGAAGATGCGGCGAGCGTAGTCGAGGTTGGCGAGATCGAGGGTGCAGAAGCGGACGAGCTTGAAAACCAAGAACTGGGTGCGGGAATGGCCGAGGGTGATGAGAAAGGCTTGGAGCTGCTTGAGGTGGTTGATGTGGGTGGATCGACGGAGGGTCGTCAAGACATGTTCGTTTAGGTTCGTCGCAGGGAGCATGTTTCTCTCTGCAGGTTTCTCTCTGCAGGCAAGTACTCGCAATGCATACTGAGCAATTTTCACGCCGGTTTGTTGAACTTGCTGTCCGCTGAAACCCGTCTTTTACACTTTCCCCCCCTAAACGGAAGGAACCGGTGAGCATAGCGGTGTGCATGGTCCGGGCCGGTCCGATCCCGGTATGAACCCGGGGACCGGATCAATAGTCCGGTCCCCATAATTTTGGGACCAAGGATCGGATCAGGACTGGACAGGGCCGGCCGGTCCCGGTCCCGATCCCGATCTCGGCCCAGTCGCTATAAAGCCTACTACTACGTTCAACTCGCTCGTGTTATAGTTACTAGGCTAGCTCAGTGCATAAAGCTCCCGTTCGTGTGCAGTTCGACTGAAACGTAAGGCTACGCATATTACACTCGAATTTGTCCAACCCTGAGAATGCCAAGAGGCTAAAATATTGTTAATTTAAAAATCATGCATGGCTCTAAGGATTTCATCATAACAAAAGTAATTAGAAGTCCTTTTCGCCACCAGTTGAAAACATCACTTTAACGCTTTTACTAACACCAAAACTTGCAAGTAAATAAATAAGTCGGAGTTCATCCAAGGATGATCCTGCTTTTGTGGATCTTTTTTAATATATATATATATATATATTGCCGGTCCGATCTGGTCCCAAACCATGGAACCCGAGGATCGGATCGCCCAGTCACCGATCCTGTTTATTGGGACCGGGGACCGGACCGCCAACCTCAAGGACCGGACCAACCCACCTGGGCCGGGCCGATCCTAAGCCGGTCCGGTCCGGTTTGCACACCCCTAGGTGAGCAAGTGAGATCCGGATCGCCTTCTTGAGGAAAGGTTAGACACATGTTTTTGAGATCCGAGCCGTCCGTTTTTTGACGGACGACCCAGATCTCATATTTTTAGGGAGTAATTTTTTAAATTTTTTTATATATATTTTAGTTATTAATAATCTGGACCGTCTATTCATAACACGGACGGTCCGGATTTCAAGAACAGACGTCTAACCTTCTGAAAAAAGGTTAGGCGATCCCTTTCCGAGCAAGTGAAGGGATCGTCTACCATTCCCTCATAAGGGCAAGCCTTGCTCTTTGAATCCGGGCCATCCATGTTATGAATGGACGGCACAGATTATTACTAAAAAAACTAAAAACAAAAAATTCAAAAAGTTGCCCCCTAAAATAGGAGATCTGGGCCGTCCATAACATGGACTGCCCGGATACTAAGGGCAGGCGCCTGCCCTTCTAAGGGAAGGATAGACGATCCGGATCCGGCGAGCAACGGTCTAATCGAGTCGAGTCGTCCATAATTTATTATTGGGATATGTTCATTAGAAGTCTTAAAACTTGTCACGAAAATACAATTGAGTCCTAAAACTTACAAAAAGTGCAATCAAGTCCTAAAACTTGTCAAATTGATTCAATCGAGTCCTTTTATTAACACCGTCAATTTGTCTGACGAAAAATGCTGATATGACCTTTTTAAATTAATTTTCTTATCCTACATGGCATTTTTAATTCTTCTATTTTTTTGAAATCTTATTTAAATCAAATTTAAAACTAAAAATGATAAAAAAAAAATATGTGGAACAAAAAAAAAACTAAAAAAAACAAAGAAATGGACAGGGCTTCGCCTGTGAGGCCCTATCGCCGCCACTGCCCATCGCCGGAGGGGTCGGCGGAGGTCGCCAATCCTGGGCGAGGGTGGCCGGCCCTCGTCGGCCCCGGGCGAGGGTCGGCGAGGCTCGTTAGGCACGGGTGAAGCTTGCCTAGATCTGGGTTGAAGAAACCCAGATTTCGAAAGTGCCTGAAGCTAATGTCGTCGGAGCTTGAACCCTTGTTTCTTGGGAGGAATTGAACTCTTGGAATTATTAGGCGGGAGCGACGGTGGATCTTGGGAAGAAGTGCTCACGTTCGGCAACTTTGAGGCATCCTTGTTCACGGTCTCGGATAAGCCGTTGAGCATTTGTCGTCTTGGACAAAGGTGGTCGGGTAAGGGTTGGACTCACATCTGGTGATGGGTTTTGGGGTGAGCACATGGGGCGTTGTCGGAATCTCCGCTGCGCCTCCCTTGTTGCTCTTGTGATGATCACTGCTGGCGTGGTTCTTTATGCCATTGATGATGCAGCTTGAGAAGGAGCCCATAGGCGTGTATGGGCTCTCTCTCTCTTGCTGTTTAATGGTAGCCTCCATTGATGAGGGTAGAGAGAGAAAGGGGACTGGATCGGAAGAGAGAAAACTTGAGTTTGGCTGGAGAAGAAGAGGTAGAATGAGGAACAGCTTTCGCTAGAGTCTCGAACTCTTTCTTGGTCCTCTCTTCCCCAGCGAGTCCATGCCCCGCATGAAGACATACATCTGCAACAGGCTTCGAGCAGCGAGACTGGCTTTTGGCACTTTTGAAATCTGGGTTTCTTTAACCCAGATCTGGGCAAGGCTTCGTCTGCGCCTAGCGAGCCTCGCCGACCACCTATCACCGGCCCCTTCGGCGATGGGCGGTGGCGACAACAAGACCTCACCGGTAAGGCCCTGCCCTTTTCTTTGTTTTTTCCAGTTTTATTTTTTGTTTCAAATAATTTTTTTAGCATTTTTCAGTTTTAAATTTGATTTTAAATAAGATTTCAAAAAATAAAATAATTAAAAATGCCACGTAGGATAAGAAAATTAATTTAAAAATGCCACATCAGCATTTTTCGTTAAATAAATTGACGGTGTTAATAAAAGGACTCGATTGAATCAATTTGATAAGTTTTAGGACTTGATTGCATTTTTTGCAAGTTTTAAGACTCAATTGCACTTTCGTGACAAGTTTTAGGACTTCTAGTGAACATATCCCTTTATCATTTAAGCTCGACGGCACCATGCCCAATCAATACCCGACTCAGAGCTTTTTTTTTTTTTTTTTTGGGTAAAAGGCATTCTACTTTCATTCATAAATATAACGAGTAGACATTTGGGTTTCACAATCCATACATAGCAGAGACCAAAGTTGTTGAGGAGGCTTGACAAGCCAATTCCGGTTGAGGGAATTAGTGCGTTGTTCATTCATAAATATAACGGCCTGGGCCCACCGCGCTTCCGCTGCGCCACTACTTACAAGATATTGCCCGCTTTGGATACACAGTCCTCACGGTTTTGCTTTTCCGGGCTCCGCCACACAATGCCCGGCAAAACGCGTCTTGCAAGTTCAATGGAGGCCTAAGGCTTATAAGCCCATCCAAGACCTCCCCCTAGGCAATGTGGGACTAAGGGGAGGGATGTCACAATCTCCCCCCTTCGGACACAACGTCCCCGTTGTGCCCGTACCGCACTGTGGCTCACGGACTCCGCCACTACCGCTACCCAGCTACGGGAGTCCACAGATACGATCGGGGGTCGGCTTTGATACCAACTATAACGGCCTAGGCCCACCGCGCTTCCGCTGCGCCACTACTTGCAAGATATTGTCCGCTTTGGACACACAGTCCTCACGGTTTTGCTTTTCCGGGTGCCGCCACACAACACCCGAAAAAACGCGTCTTGCAAGTTCAATGGAGGCCAAAGGCTTATAAGCCTATCCAAGACCTCCCCCTAGGCAATGTGTGACTAAGGGGATGTCACACGTCCCATGGGCTTTCCCCCGGATATGAGATCCACCATACAACTGACAGGCAATCTGTTTCCAACTCTGCTTTAAGTAGAGGGGCTTCAAGATCTTGCTGGCTTCCCGACGACTTTTCTCTATGCATCTGCTTTAGGTGTAACAACCCTTCTCTCACTGCTAGGGTTTCTGCCACACTGGCTGATAGGGCTCGAATTTTCCTTGCAAAACCAGAGATCAGCGTCCCATGGGCATCTCGTAGGATCCCAGCGATCGCAGCTTCACTAGTCTTGGCGCACCAGGAAGCATCCACACTTAGCTTCACAGATCCATGTTTCGGTACTTTCCATTGTGCAGACAGGGGCTTTCGTACCCTCCCCCGATTTTTCCCTCTTGGGTTCCGTCTCTCGAAGAGCGTGTAGGAGTTGACTGCTTCGTCTACAATATGCCAAGGCTTAGGTTTGCGATTCTGGAAGATCCGGCCATTACGCTCCTTCCATATGGTCTATAGCAGCACAGCAAGGATCGACTCAGGTGGTGGGATATCTGGTGGAGGGAAATTCACTTGGATGGTAAGGTCAACCTCTAGCCATTTGTCCATTCTCGAGATCTTTGTTGGGGAGTATCAAAACAGTCTTTTGTTTGACCAAACGTGTTTTGTTCAATCGCAGATCAGGAGGAGGTGTTCTAAAGTTTCCGGGGCAGTACCGCACAGCGGGCATAGAGGGTCCAATGCCATTTTGAGCTGGATCGACTCGGTTTGTCGAGCTCGAACCAGACTCAAATGAATTTCCATTAAGCGCGAACTCGATTCTATCATTGGATATTTTCTTTCGTGTGTGTACTTTGGATGAAACTCCAACTCGAGCTCGAGGCTCAATTTTGAAAATATACTCGCATCACCTCATTCGAACCGTCCATTCGCCCGTAAAAATTATCCCCGCTCCAACTATTTGCTGATTTTAGAATCGAAAATAACGGTCCTTGTACTTGGAATTGACAAACTGCTGTGCACTAATAAAGAAACAAGAGCTTAGTGATCGAGCTCCAAAATTGATAAAATGTATCCGCTAGTGACAACGCAAAGTGTTGTACACTACAAATCGTCAGTCGACACCTTTCTAAACTGTCATTACCCTTAAAGTGATTTACCACAATAGTTGTTTCCTCCCTTTTGTTCCTTCGAGTTGTTTTCATTTGAACTAAAACATCATGTGCCGATGTCGGTGCATTTCGACTTTGATCGATATCTCAACTCTACTATCAAGGGCGAAAAGTGTTCTCACTTGATCGACTTAATTTTAACTTGGCTTCTCGCGATCAACAATGGTGTTTGATCGTGAGTTATATTCATTATAATCTTAAATTACGCGAGCCGGTAGAAAAATAGCATCTACTCCATCCCTTGTTGACGGCCAACGTGCTTTTATTGCTTAGTCAATACTCACAGCTTTATCACTACGGCTGGTCTTGACACTCTCTTACGAGTCTTATCAACATTAGCTCAATTCAGTGGACACCTCCGATGTATAGTTAATGGCATCAATTGCTTATTAGCTTCAGTTTTTCCGACATCGAAGGTGGTTTGTAGGGAGTCAGCGATTCGATACTTGAAAATTATTTTTGAATCGATAATGTTTGTGTGTGTATATGTGATCACACAATCTTGTATTTGCGAATAAGTGAGAATTCCGTTGTGGTGTTTTGTCTCATCCAGTTGCCCTTATGAGCTACTTGAGCCAAGTATTCATAAGTCGGTTTAATTAACTACTTAAGCTATATTCAAACTCGATTAGAGTTTGAGTGATGTGCGCGGCCGGTCTTGACTCTTGAGTAGCTCATGAACAGTTTGACTCTTGTATATCCTTCTCAATTTCAGTGCTAGTTGGCGGTCCAACCTAATCGACTAGTCAGATCGAGATTTAACTTGAAAGAGGGTCTTTATTATGTCACCCAAGACCATTTGGGATCAAAGTTTATGTCTATACATACATGATAATATCATAATTTGGATGGACGACAAATGAGAGTTAAACGTTTCGTGCACCTTTCTCCTTATACCGGATCAATTTTTCGATCACTAAACTAAACCACGGCAATTCAGAGCCTGTTTTAGATCATACAAAGTAACTAATGATGTCTTTAACAACTTTGTCAAACAGGGATTAGTTGTATGTGACCAATGATGTCTTTAACAACTTTAAACACACAATGACATGAAATTTATCTTGTTGTAGAGCTTTTGTCAAAGGAGAAATATGATTGTTTAATCATGTAACACAACGAGCTTCAATACCTATTAACTTAAAAATCACAACTGGGATTCTAAACTAAAGTCGAGGTGAAATAGAGAATCTTTATGGAGTTGATTGAGACAAAAAGATTATATCACATGTGTTTTATGTAGATTTCTCACATCTCAAAAATCTAGTGGTGGAGACCTAATCACGGCGGATGTAAAGAAACTTTGTCCTCTGTCTTGGGGTTGAAGTCGAGGGTGGAAGCCGATCGGGATCGGGCTAACAAGTAGGTGAAACGAGAGCGGCGAAAAGGCAAGGCAGATGAACAAGCGATGCGGTCAAAACTGAGGAAAACCTGGAGAACAGAAACGCACGCACGCACACGACAAAAGCATTGAGGACGCCATTTTTTGTAGGGGGAAGTTGTGGATTGGGTGAAGAGGAGACAGAGAGAGAGAGAGAGAGAGAGAGAGAGGGGCAATGGCGATGCATCGAGGGACGTGTGTGTGGTGTTTTTTGTTCGGTCGGTTTCATTTTTTCTCGGTCCTGTCGTTCGTTTCTCCTCTCCGAAAACCATAACTTCGAGCACAGAGCTGAGTTCAGCTTCTCCTGTTCGGTTCCACTGTCTCTCTCTCTCTCTCCTAAAAAACATTTGTTTGTCCATGCGATTGCGATTCTCTCCTACGCTTCCTCGTCGCTTGCTTCGTCCACAGTCCATGGACTCCATATAAAATATAGCTTATTTTACTTTATTTGTTCTCCGTAACTTCTCGTTTTGTAATTGTATGGTACCAAAAAGCACTCTCCAGATCCCGATCCTCTCTATCTTTCCCCCCATCTCTCTCTCTCTCCCGCTATCTCTCTCGGTAACAGCGACCCAGAAAGGCTTTCTTCAATCTTATTATGTCTCCGACGATTTGGAGATGGAGGAAGCTCAAAGGGTTGGTGGGTTCGAAATGCTTGAACCGCCCTTCTTCGTCTTCCTCCTCTTCCTCCTCGCAGCAACACCACCGTTACATGCAGGTCTCCGCCATCTCCACCCACCTGAACTACCTCAACCTCGCCTCCCACCGCCGCCGCGAGTCCCTCATCGGCGTCCAGGAGCGCTACAAGTGGGACCACGGCGGCTCCGACGACCTCCGCCACCGCAAGATCCGGGCCGAGGCCAATTGCCCCCGATGCTCCAAGAGTATGGATCTCCTCTTCTCCAATCGTCACTTCTCGCCTAATCTCGACCAGAATTTCGCCCAGAACAATAGCAACAACGGCGGCGACATTGAGAAAGCCGCGTCTGGTGGTTATCAGGCTGTCAATTTGTGTCCCAATTGTAAGACTGCTTACTACTTCCACCCCTACCGGATTGCCCCTCTCCAGGGCAGCTTTGTCGAGATTGGGAGGGTGGTGACCACGAACAAGACCAATAACGGCGTCGAAAAGAGGAACAAGAATGGCGGTCCTCGGAATACTAGTAGTAGTGCTGTTGTTAGCTCTGATGAGGACGATAGGAGTGGTGGTGGGTACAATGATTTTGTGAATGGTAAGCTGCGGTTCTCCTTCTGGGAGACTCTCAGGTCCTACAGTGGGGACCCGCCGGAGAATTGGCCGCCTGCTCCAGGCCCACCTGCTGGGAATGGGTTGGCCGTGCATACTCCGCCGGGGCCACCGTTTGTGCCCGGGGTCAATGTGATCCGGGCTGCTGGCCCTGGTGGAGGTGGCTCTGGCGGCGGCAAAGGAAGTGCTGCTGGTGGAAATGGTGGGGAGAAGAATGGATGGGGTGGGGCGAATTTGGGCAAGGATTTGCCCACGCCAAAGGAAATTTGCAAGGGCCTTGACAAGTTTGTTATTGGCCAAGAAAGAGCCAAAAAGGTGAGAAATGTTTTGTTGGTGCCGAAGTTCAAGCATTATAATGTTATGTCTTATTATTCTTACATGTTATCATGATTTCAGTGTCTGATAATACCATTCATGAGTTGCCGGTTGAGTTAGTTTAGAGTTTAGGGAACAATATATGCACACTGTGTTGCTACTTGTTCGATTAGCTATCCATGATATGCATTTGGACAACATTTTAGTTTCAGGCAAATATCTAACGTCTTTGATCTGGTGGGACATCATATTCCGGTTCTCGTATTTAATTCTCTTCCATCTATTTTAGATTCACTGCATACCTTAAGTGACCCTAGCCACCCGAGGGATAGTCCTTCAAATTGCAGGTAGAACTAGGTATCTCGATGACTCTTCCTCCCTCTTGCTAATGTTATATGGATGTTCTATTGAACACCTCAGATGGATTTTTCATTTCGATTACTGATACAGTGTATATGTCATTTCCTCCTAGTTCTCCTAAAAGATTAGCAGCTGTTACTTGGCAGCTTGATGCGAGTTAGTAATCTTCACTGATGACATTATTATGGTCATGGTTGTATTGGTTAAGCTAATCAAAATTAGTCATTGAGCGAACTATGTAGCTGGCTTTGGTCTGTACTAATAGGATGTCTTATAGAACGATGGATTGAAAATGGTTTTCCTCTGTTAGTTTTCAATAAGCAAATCATTAACTGGAGCAAGGAGAAGAGTAATTCAGTTTACACGCGTGTTTTTGAATGCTTTGTCTTTGATATGAAGTGTTATTCACAGGTAAAAGATATGGTTTAAGGTCTTCTCACTAATAACTCTCTGGACTCATATAGTGAACCTTGTATTCTGTTAGAATCTAATGCAGATGGTCTGTACCTATGCTGCAGGTACTCTCTGTGGCTGTTTATAACCACTACAAAAGAGTATACCATGCCTCCCAAAAAGGGTTAGCTATTCTTGGACCTCTCTCCTTCAGACACTTTTTTTTCTAGTGCTGGTGGCATCTATTTCCTTCGAGCAATTTCATAACAAAATTTGAATCTCAATTACTTCTGTTAGGCGGGGTTTATGGGTTGGCACATCAATAGCTTTTTAAGAAACGCTGATCCTGCAATAGATAACCCTTGATTACTGTGACATCACTACCTATGTCATCTAGTTTGTTGGGCGAATCTTTGTTGATACTGGCTTGACTAAATCTACAGACAATAAGCTTAGTGAAAATCGCATGTCTAAACTGTTGAGAGCTGTATTTCTGGCTACAGTTTCTGTCATACTGCCTTTTTCATAGTGATTTGAAATTGATCTAGTGATCTTATTACTAGGTCAGGAGCAGAGTCGGGAGTTCCAGAAGCATTATATGATGATGAAAACGTGGAGTTAGAGAAGAGCAATGTCCTTCTGATGGGCCCTACAGGCTCGGGTATGATAGCTTCTGTTGAATAGTGCGCCTCTGGTCTGGGCATGCGATGAGTGCTTGCTCTGTGTCAATTTATGTTGTTTGTCATTGCCTCTTCCACTGTGCGCTTCTGACTTGCGTACTCCTGAATAGGGAAGACATTATTGGCAAAAACACTTGCTCGTTTTGTGAATGTGCCTTTTGTCATTGCTGATGCGACAACTCTCACACAGGTAAAGTTGGGACATCCTTCGTGTTACAACATTAGCTACTGATATTGAGATTGGACTTGCTTTTCTGTGCCGCTCTGGGTCTAGACTCTATATTTTTTACTCGACACAAAATGGGATTACTTTTGCAGGCCGGTTATGTTGGAGAAGATGTGGAGTCAATACTGTATAAGCTGCTAACGGTGAGTGCATTTATCTATCCTTCAAGATTAGTAGTTAAGTTGCTGGGTTTATTGCACTTCATTTCTTTCAATTCCTTCTTCAGTTCTGCCAATCTGGTGGCATCATGTTCACTGTCTCAGTGTAGGCATAGCTGCTTACTTCATGTGATGTCAGTTTATGTCACATTTTCTTCTGTTTTATAGAAATAACCAACTTGGATACAACTGGCTTCAATAAAATAGTTTGCAATGCTTAAAAGGATCTAATGAAGGAGCAGATGGTAATTCTTGGTCTAGGGATTTGTGATTATTTAGCAGTGGATATTTGCAACAGCAAGTTTCGTTCTATATTTGTTTGGGCCATTGGAAGATGAAGTTGTCATTAGCTGATATAGGTTGTTGTGTCAGAGCTTCCATAACGAGCAGTTTTTCCAGTTAAATCTGTGCTTATAATGGTCTTGCATCTGTCAGTTTCCTTTAGTGAAATTATGAATGAAGTTGTCATTTATTATGTTTTTGAATATTCCTCTAGGTAGCTGAGTTCAATGTACAAGCAGCTCAGCAAGGAATGGTGTACATTGATGAAGTTGACAAGATAACAAAGAAGGTTTCTGGCATATTTCATCACTATTCCATTTAGTTCTACTTTGCAAGCCATCTGTCTTTACTGTGAAGTCTGATTGCAGGCTGAAAGTTTAAATATTAGCAGAGATGTTTCTGGTGAGGGGGTTCAACAGGCTTTGCTTAAGATGCTGGAAGGAACAGTAAGTCACATGATGCTTTCTTGTAGAATAGTAGTTGCTTGTATCCTGTGGTACATTGCCAAGGAACATCCTTGAATCCCATTAAACAAGGTCTGCAAATTGCATTTCTTTTTTTGAGAATGAATTTACCCCTTTAAAGCTTTTGAAATAATTGCATATTGTCTATATGGGTGGATATGTGGTGAAAGTAATCCCGAAAAAGATTGCTGTAAGTGTTGGTTCCTCAAATATCCTTTGTGCTTTTGGGTATCCATCCAACTTACTGACTGCCATAAATAAACTTTGTTAAAGCTGGACGCAGTGTTGGTTCCTCAAATATCCTTTGTGCTTTTGGGTATCCATCCAACTTACTGATTGCCATAAATAAACTTTGTTAAAGCTGGACGCAGAAGTTCTTCCTCCCATCTTCTGGCTGGTGCTTTTGCATTACTGAAGCATACTTTGGTTTACATTCGAATCATTTTGGGAAATGCCAAAAAATTAAAGAATCTTGATGATCATAACCCCCAAAATGTAGTAGTAGTTGAAATAAAAGTGAAAAGCCTCAGTTAAATCGAGAAGGCAACAGGCAAAAGCTACATACAACCATCCCAAAGAGGCCCTGGTTAGTATGTGAGTGTGCTAAAAATTTTAGCACAAAAGATGTGTTTTTGTTGCAAATGATTAGTGTGCTAATAGACACAATTGTTTTCAAAGTAATTCTCCTTTATTGTCATACTTCTCTGTGGTCAAGGTTACACATAGAGAGAACATATGTCACTGCCAGTACATCCTATCGGCATTTGAAGAACACAAATGAGAACTCTTTTTCTTTTTTGCACGGAACTCAAATAAGAACTCTGAATACCTGGTTATTCGTCTATGTTGTGGTATATGAGCTCTCAAACCATTAGAATCCTTATAGAAACTGATGAGATTCCTACTCTACTTGATGGAGTGTTACCAGAAAATTTATACTGTTGAAGGATCTGCATACCCATCGAAGCCTGAGACTTAAATTTCATCATATTTGGCACTTGTTCAAGATTCAAGTTGCCATTTTTGTATGCCTAAGCTATCCAAGTTGCTTCAGAGGCAAAACGGAGCTTATCCACCTCTTCCTGTTTTTAACAACTGTTTTTGTTCTCCAGATAGTAAATGTTCCCGAGAAGGGTGCGAGGAAGCATCCCCGAGGTGATAACATACAGGTATTCTGCTGTGAATATGCCCTTCTCTTGTGATCTATTTTTGCTTCATCTCCTGGTTGCGCTTTCAGGCTTTTCATGTCTTGCGTCAGCTTTTGTACTTTTGTGACTCTTGATAAGGTTCACTATTTGTGAAGGCTGCTGTGTTTTCTGTGGTTGAGTTCGACTTCATCGGAAATGTCTTCATATCAAGTTTTCTTTTGCGAAATGAACACAAAGCTCAGAGTACAGATTTCAAAAGTAGGCATCATGTGACAGCCAACTCATTTGCAAACTAACTGAAAGACTTGCTTATGTTCAGATCGACACAAAAGATATCCTTTTCATCTGTGGTGGTGCATTTGTTGATTTAGAAAAAACCATTTCAGAAAGGTAATAACTTTTGATATCATTCCTTTGGTGAATTAAATTACTCTCCATGTTGATGGCAGTATTTAACTACATAATGCTTTACCAGGCGGCAAGATTCTTCCATTGGTTTCGGAGCACCTGTTCGTGCTAACATGAGAGCTGGTGGAGTAACGAATGCTGCAGTGACATCATCTTTACTTGAATCAGTATGGCAGCACTGTTACATTTTCTTATTTGCGGAAAATGGATTGCTGCACTCCATTCTATCTCTTGAATTAATTTTCACAATCTTGCTAATTCCCCCAATCGTAATAGTCTCTTGAGATTTTTCTGTTGTGTTTTCAGGTGGAAAGTGCTGACCTCATTGCATATGGCCTCATCCCAGAGTTTATTGGACGCTTTCCAATCTTAGTCAGTTTGTCAGCTCTAACAGAAGATCAACTTGTTCAGGTAATCTTTTTGATACTTGCGAAATGTGTTTAACCATTTTCAACTTTCATAACCTGGACCATGATGCTATTTTCTCAATTTGTGGATTTGGATTGATGTTTTCCTTGATTATTACTATTTTGAAGTCCTTTGTGCTAACCTGTTCACTGATTTCAAAGGAAATGATAACCCTCGTTGACAATACTTCAGACCAAGCTCGAGTAATTCGAATGTTAATTATGTTAGTACATTGTAGTGCAAACTTGTAATAGGGTGCCTAGCAAGCTATATTGAAGTACGATTAGGTAGAATCTGTACAATGGGTTGAAAACCTTGCCATACCTTAGTTTTAAACGGCATTACCCCATTAATATGACATAGATTCAGATTTTTCTGTTAATGAATTGTGTTGCCATAGTTTTATGTAACTAAAGCGTCTTTGCCGGGAACAACGCTGGATGAATGATGTATGCCAATGGGAAAATCAGCTTGTAGAAAATTGGTCAAAGCTATCCCATTTGATGAATGGGTTGCATCCGGTTAAATCAGCTTGTCCATTTCCTTATCAGATATTTGAAGGTGAAAAGTGCAAGAAAACTACCAACTAAGATGGAAAGTGGGAGGAAAAATAGTACTGTCAAATAAATAAAGTTGCATGCTAATGATTATATTTTACCAGAGTAATATCAAAATGATTGTCTACATTAATGCTGCGCATGGTAACCATTCTGATCCAGAAAACTGATTCTGGTTAAAATGAATTTTTTCGATTATGTTCCTAGATGAGTTTTAGAGAATCAGAACGTGTTTGATAACTGCACAAAATTTCTGTTTCAAAAAAATGCTTCTTTTCATATATATATTTTTTCATTTAAGTCAAATAACTATGTAGTTAATTTATAAAATTTCATCCTAAATTAAAGACTAATTTTCAATGTACATTAAAATAATTTAAAATACATTTTTTTTAGCATGTCATGAATGAAATACAAATTTTAATATATGATGTTTAAAGTTCGATGAAGCATGGGACAGGTTCCCATATTAAGGACTTATTTTTCCTTTAAATGTTGCGTTGTCTAAATTCATAGGAACATCTTGTGACGCACAGCTACGAGTATGCACGTTGGACGCCTTCATCTTCTGCAATATTCTTTGTAGCAGAGTGAAATCTATGAAATTTAGGCCCAACTTTATGAAAATAAGGTCAAACTAGCCTAATATAAGCTTCTTCTATTTTTTGGGATTTTCTAAATTTTCTGTTATTTTTTTAAAAATTTCTATTTTTTGATTTTTGATTTGATTTTATTTTATTTTATTTTTATTAGGTAGAGTGAAAAATGATGAGAAAACTACAAGGAAAAAGTGAGATATGTGAGACTTCATTCTGTTTTGTTATTTTCAAAAGTGATTTTTTTTCCATAACCAACTTTTTTTTTTTTTTTTGGATTTTACTCTAAAACTGATTCTGGGAACAGAATCTGAATCAAAATTATTTACGTTACCAAACAGCATTCTCATTTTTTTTTGTCCATGGGAGGAGAATCAGAATAGGTACTATACAAGCCCTAAACAAGTTCAAAAAATCATGTTTATGAATAAAGTAAATTTATACTTTTTAGTTGGCCATAATTAAATTGAAGGTATATACTATTTTCTCAATTACTTGTTTCATTTCAAATTGTACTGATGTTGGGTGAATGAACTGGCCTCTCTAGGCAAAACCATTCGCAGGACTACTTTATTATGGTACACATTTGGAGGCTAACCATTTTTTTTTTATTGACTTTAGAAAACCGCTTGAGCTGAAACATTGTGGCACTTTCTGCAGATTTGAGTATTTTTATCGGCCACGATATTTGCATCCTAATTGGAGTCTGCTCTTTATATGAAGTATTTCGGTGATCTAGTTTAGCTTTAGGAATGTAACAACTACTAGTCATGTTGCTTCATCTTCAAAATGGTTTTGTTTATAGGTCCTCACAGAACCAAGAAACGCTCTTGGCAAGCAATACAAGAAATTGTTCAGCATGAATAATGTGAGTCTTCCTCTCATTCATCTTTATTTGAACCCCCTTCTCCTCAGCCAAGCACACTGGCACGTGTGCGCACACAATGGACATTCTTACAAAGCGAGAAAAAGAAAACTTGGAGATAAATCTAGTAGATACAGCGATATGAGTAATTTAAATGTCATTTCTCTTATATTCTTACCAAATTTCAGGTCAAGCTACATTTTACAGAAAAGGCTCTGAGATTGATTGCTAAGAAAGCAATGGTGAAAAATACTGGCGCCAGAGGTCTAAGGGCCATCCTTGAAAGCATTTTGACAGAAGCAATGTTTGAGGTATACCAATGAGTTAACATGGCAATCATGGGCATCTGTTCTAGTTATGCTGTTTCTTAGCCATTGGCCTTTCATATGTTTCAGATCCCGGACATTAAGACGGGAAATGAGAGAATAGATGCAGTTGTCATAGATGAGGAATCTGTAGGTTCCATTGAAGCCCCAGGATGTGGAGGAAAGATTCTTCGGGGAGACGGTGCATTGGTGCGTTATCTTGCTGAAGCAAAATTTCAAAATTCAGCGGTATGGTTCTACAGATTTATGTGGTCTGCCCTGTAATTACCTGCGACTTTTGATTGAAATTGTTGCTACGTCAAATTTCCTTTTGTTATCTTGGTGAACTGGTGCTTGTGTGCTATACCTTCCCTACATTGACTTCTAGTGCATCTTGCCTACATGGTATCCCATGGGAAAAACCCATAGGCAGCTGCAATTTTTGGCTAAATTTTAGCGTAAGAGCATTGTCTTAACTTGAGTGTGCTTGGGCAATTTTCTTTAAGCTTCCTGATTTTATCAGATCTGATTCTTTCGTCCAGTCGACCTTTTACTGGATTTGTTTCTCGGATACGATGTTTATGATGTGCCCAAATCATTTCTCATTCCCGTATGCTTGTTGCAGGCAAATGTAGATGCAGCTGAAGGCGAGATGCAGGATGGCGAATCAGATGTATCATCAAGGGCCGTGAGCTTGTGAGGTTATTACCGCAAATAAATAATGTGGCTGTAAAATGCATTGCCGTTTCGGGATAATTGGGTGTAATTATACCACTGTAGACAACGTATAGCTCAGTTCAATTTCAATAGGAAATAGGAATTTAGTGGAAAGCAAATCTTTGAGCGCCGTTAATTGAGCAGCTCCTTGTATAAAAATTTTAATCGCAATTAAAGGGGGTTTTAACTGGTGGAAGAATCTGGCCGTGTTCTTGCTCAAGCGGTGTGTTTCTGCTTGGTAGTTCCATAAGGATTGTCCTCTGATCTCTTACCAGGACCCAAAATTTCATTTATTTGACACAACACACGTGGAAAATCTTACCTTTTCACCATTTATGGTCAACCTATGTCCAAAACAAAATTTGACAGCTAAATTAGCTCTGGCTTTGTGCGGCGATTAATGTTCGTCACCGAATTGTCATAGAGCCTGGCATACAATCTTCTCTTGAATGCAACAAGGAACCTGAATTTGACAAGATCATCTCTTAATGTGGCAAAGCATCATCTGAGCAACCTCCCCTAAGAAACAACATAGTTAACAGAAGAATAATTTTTTTTTTCCTGCGAAAAAAAGCTCAGGAAGAACCTTGTTTAGAAAGAAGCGAGGACCAGACCTGCCCACAGTTTAAATACAAGATGATGCTATAAATCTTTGGTAGCGATATGTTCCTCCTTCAGTAGACAGCAATTGAAGTCTAGTGCCTCCTCGTAAGGAGTTGTCAGATTAGTAGACACATGAAGTTACAAACAGAGTTCCCAATTCCTCAGTTCTTTTCCAAGCTGTAGTGCTTGTTCACAGCTTCGACGACATCCCAAACAATCTTCATACCTTTGGGGAATACAACCAGATCCCCGCCTCCGATTTCGAAAGAACCATCATGCCCATCAATATACACTATCACTTTCCCTTCCAGCAAGTACATTGTCTCCGTGGATTCGAAGGTCCATGGGAACTTACTCGGACCGCATCCCCACCTGGTTATATTACAGCATCATAGTAACCAACTGATATAATCACGCACCAATATGTTTAATGAGAATATTAACTCTCTGCCCTCTAATACTCTTTATCTTCGGCATTATACAAGACTTCTTTTCATAAGCCATCGTAACAATACAAATGAACGAAATAAAATTTGATTCACAGTTTTATAACTGCTGACACTTCTTTCATATGTCAAATAACAACAGCACAAGAATTTTCATATCTTGCTAATGTGTCGCCTCTCTTATAACCAATCCAGCATTGGCAGATCTTGCAAGAAAGTAGACTAAATTAACTGAATGAACGCTGCAAGTGGACAGAAATTCGAATTCTGGTCTTTTGGTTCACTAAAGGAAGCTTGCTTTGGAAATGTCCAGCTTTGAAAAACCACTTTAGTTTTCATGGTCAAACAATTAATTGAAGAACAAGAAAAACAAATTCTAAGGTTCTTTAGTTTTCGAGAACACTATTTTCTTCTTCAAAATAACTAAAACAAGGACAAGAAATTGAGCTTTCCAGCCACTTCTCGTGCTGGCAAAAGAGAAGAAAAAAGGGGTACAGAGTACTCAAGATGAATGCAGATCACTTCAGACTCAAGCATTAACTTCATTTATACATAAGACATGATGACCAGAAGTTTCTTCTTCATACTATTTTAAGTCAAGCATGTTCGAATATAATTGTTTCCTCATATTGCACTTCGCAGTTGCACTTCTAGTTTTAAGTTTGATATGTTATTAAATCGGCTGAAGCTAACTTTTCATAGGCAAAGGATCAAACACAAACCCTAACTATTTGTGCTCCTCATGTCCAATCACTGAAGTAGGTGTTTATGATATTTGCTTGTGGACATGTGCGCAGATCGAGACAAATGCATGAAAAGTTCAGTTGGTCTCCCAAAATAAACACGACAAATTCCAAATGTGAAGCATGAGGTAACGTACATTGAGTTTTGATAATGAGTATGTAATGATATAGTTGACTAAGCACGAGCACTGATCAGGTTAAGCCATGACACTAGGGTACCTAAGGAAGAACTCAAACCTAGGTTTGCCTCACTCGCTAGCCTAGTCTTATGAAACTTGAATCTTTGAGGGGGGGCATTTGTACCAAAGATTAATGGCCAATGTCCCACTCTTCAAATTAGTAGCAAAAGCCCTTGCAATAACTAGATAGGGCAGATCCTGAATATAGCAATTACAACGGATTTGGATCTGCAACTACTCCTAGAACTACAAGTCTGAGAAAAGAAAAAAGGAAATCTTCCTGGATGTATGAGGAGTCATCATCATAATCGTCAAGATATGATTCTGGATAGCTAAAACTTCTAGTCCTTCCATTTTTTATTACCTGAATTTACCAGAGTATAATGTTTGAGTAGAAAGTATTGAGCTAGACTGAGGCTGGCAAAAAGGAGGTATCTTGTTCTGCGGTGCGACGTCATTCATATATTTTATCACTAGAGCTGAACACATTCATATATTTTATCACTAGAGCTGAACACTTATGGGGACGAGAATTATACGAAACGCAAGACACGAGCAACAGTCCGTTGGTTCTGCATTGAGCAGGGCAAGTTTTCTGTTTGGTTGAGAGCTACCACAAACTCAGGACTAAGAAGTACGACAAAGGGAAGATGGGTTATTCATAATGTTGCTCATGTACTCGATGGTATATCCAAAGATGAGAAAGAAAAACTCTGTATTACTCATAATGTTGTGATATGACATGTTCATCCTTAAAAAATGTTTGAAAACCCTAAAATTTGAGTCCTCCATCTGTGATGGGCTAAGATCACAGCATGGCGTAAATGCATCTTTCACAGATAGAATGTAGAGTATGATAACTCATGCTTCTAGCTTTTGCAACCACCATTTTCAATCGCAGAGTCCAGCAAGATTTTTGGGTCGCGGGCAACCAAAAAAAAAGGGGGGCTTCCTTACCCAAAGAAGAGAAGGGGGGGGGGGGGGGGGGGGGGGGGCTTTCTTCATAAAACAATGAGCAAAGGAGACGAAAGAAACAGGGCAAAACTTCAAAGCAGCTTCTTCATAGCAACATCACTGCATATTAACTACTGAACTACATTTCTCCGAATTGACTGAAAACCAGAATGAAAAGGAAATCAACAACAAGAGGACGATAAAGCCCGAGCAGTAACCGATAACACGAAACCCAACGAAGTGCCCAAAAATTTCCACGCAGATACAACCTCAGCAGTTAACACTTAGAGATCAACGAAAGTTCAGAAAACAAGAGAAGAGAAAAGAAACAGTACTTGGGCCAATTGGCGACGCCAAGCTCATCGAGTTTGGACTGAGGGGGGTTCTTCTCTACCTTAACGCCATGAATCTCCGTCACCAGTCTAGCTTCTTCTTGTGCTCCCGATTTGGACATGGCCACTTTCTTCGACCTGGGCAGTGAGAGAACCAAGCAGGAGAGGAGCAGAGCCGAAAGAGCAAGCAGTAAAAGAGGGTGGAATTTGGAGGGGAAATAGCACGTCGCCATTAAGGGAGGAGCTCTTATTCCTCGGAGAGAATCGCTCGGGCACTTGGCTTCTTTCTTTATTCTTTGTTGGATAGTGACGGAAACAGTGCTTCAACTTTGGTTGGACATGCAAGGTGCTGTTTCAACTTTCAATTTGTTTGACATGATTTTTGAAAATTTATATATATATATTTAATTTAGTTTAATTTTCAATTATGTAAAAATATTTTAGAAATTATAATTTAACATGTATAAAGATTTAAAAAATCATATTGAATAAATCAAAAGTTCATGAATTATATTAGTTTATAAATCACATTACACATTGGACTAAAGTTCAGTGACCGTATTGAATCAATAAAAAATTTAGATATCAAATTACGTGTTAAGCTAAGATTCAGAAACAGCTTATATTATTATTATTGTTTAGGAAGGTGGCGACAAGCAAATCACGAGAGATCTCCTTTTTTACTGTAACGTTCAAGACTTTTGTGAGTGATTGGTCTGTAAAGCATCTCTGACAAAAGCAATGCATTAACAAAGTCCTTTATTATTTTGCTTGAAATTTGAAATCGTGCTCTGCTCACACTCGTTGCATTTGGTTCGAAACAACAATGGGTTGAAACCCAAGTACATGCATTGACAGTTTTGGTAACGGATTTCACCGATGTCTGCATATAAAGTCATCGATGCTGGCTGCTGCTATTACTTGGAGCTCTTAGCCAGAGAAAACATTCAAGACCCTCCTCCCTCCTATACTAGTCATTTGGTTCAAAATTGCTCCCTGACCATCGCCGAAGGAGCTGCGACACCCATGCTATCGCCGCCCCTCTTCAGCTCCTCTCTCTCCCTCTCTTTCTCTCTGGTTCACCTGCTAATGATCAGGAGGGGCGGCATGGCATCATTAGCTATCCGAGAGGGCGGCAGTGCCATCTCTGGCTATCGAAGGTAACAATTTGTGCACGAAACCTCTGGCCATTGCGAACGGGTTTGATTTCCTCGCCAAGCGGGTGAGGTTTTAAAACTGTTGCAGGTGAATAATGGTGCTGCCGCCCAATCCCCTTTCTCTGCCTTCACTATTTCTTAGATTATATTGTTGAGGTGACCCCGACTTGATGATGATGATGATAGCCAAACCTCCCCGCCCACAAGGAACAAACAGTTCGGTTCAACAAAGATGATGTACAGAGATATTCTCGAAACGTTCATCAAACGAGAAATTTCCCAACATGAAGGGAAGAATTTTTTAAAGTCAGAGCCAAGGTAGAAGATTTTGAGATAAACGTATCAGTTAACATGCTAAGGTGCCATAAAAACATAGAGACCGCATAGCAGAACATAACTGTGTGACAACTTCATGGAGTTCCTCTGAGCCAAATCTCGGAAACAGCACTACATTGAACTCTTCTAAGAAAGGGGGAAAGCATGCTCCATCAAAAGGGTATACCTACTCGAAGTTATAGTGCTTGTCGACGCCGACCGAGACGTCCCAAGTGCAGCTCATTCCTTTTGGGAACACAACCAGATCACCTGCGCCAATCTCGACAGCCTCGTTTGCTCCTTCTGGAGTGACCTTCACCTTTCCCTCTAGAAGATAGCAAGTCTCCTTGGAGGAATATGTCCATGGGAATTTGCTCGGAGGGCAACCCCACCTATTGGCCCGACCAAAAGAAAACATAGGTCAGATTAAACGGCATGTTATGAGAGCGGGCAGCTATGACTTCAAAGAGACGAGCTTCATATAAAAGTACGTGGACAGACCAGGCCATTTATAAAAGCCACAGTTCCCTAAAATAAAAGCGGAAACACAGGCTTGCTTCCTTGGGCAAGAATGAGCAGGGAGACACAACGCGCACAAAATTTCTGTACAGATTAAAAGCAGTGAACTGTCCCTGAGATACTTCACGGGGCTGGACATCTTTGGATCTTTTAGACATCAAAATGTTCCATATTAGGCCGAACCATGACCCTTTTGAATCCATTGTATCCAGCAATTTTGAAAAGCATGATTTCCATAGTTTAGTGTGTGCTCTCCCCAGTCCCCACCAAGCATTCCTTTAGACCTCAAAGCGCAGTACACCACCGTCTTCTCATTTTCACTTCCATATGGGGTGGAGGGTGGAGGTTAGGGATTCTTGGCATACTATTACCTGATTGCGATTCATTCTGACAGGAATTATTTCATTTTACCCATTTTGCATAAAAAGGAGATTGATTATGTTTTGTCTGAATTTGTTTTGGTACTGAAAAGGAGAGAACTGCCTGCTCCATGCCAGAACAAGGTTTTTCCTGAACCATGAATTTGCTGAACTTTAACTCATTTACAAATTTCTTTGAGTCATTTGAATACACATACATAAAAGTTAATGTCGACATGCAAACAAGAAACGAAGTAGAATCCCCTATTTTTGTCATTAGAGCTCACATTATATACGACTAGCAAATAGGGATCTCCATGCTAATTAGTTGCAAAAACCAAAGAGATAAAAGTGCCATGACAATGCCAATGAGCTCCGGCTGCCAGTTCAGTCTTAACACAGATAGAACAGCGAAAATGAAGTCATATGCACTATCCAATCAATCAAGACAATTCGATTAAATGCAAAAATTATACTAAGGAATTCGCAGCAAACAGGACATCATGAGCAACTAAAGACAAACACAATCCATTGTCAACCCATAAACCAACTGGTCTACTCTCTATCAGACATATTTATTGGCTGAAACATAAGTATCAAGCACCAAAATCACCTCTTCTCATAATAGCCCATACAGCGATGGAAGAATTCAAAAAGCACCAAGTTCTTGGAGCTACCCTGTCCTGTATTGTGCTTATAGGATTGAAGTTCTATATGTTCCAGCATACAATTGCTTACACATATCAGCCAACTCTTTGATAACTTCGCTTTCTTTATTCTATGATCAGTAATGCTTCAAATGATTCATCACGAACCCATCTGACGAAAGATCGATTAACTATCGCGGGACAAAAATATGGTGACCCTAAAGAACCTTTCAGTCGTGAAATTAAGCAGATCTTGAAACGACGAAAATTAAGGCACATCATACCGATCTTAGAGCAAGATGGTTCCATCCTTTGTTCACTAACATCTCTCTTGAAGACAGTTCCAAGCGAAAAATTTCCAAGGGCCTACCCCCAATTCCACAACACTTGCTTTTTGAACTAGAAAAGACCGATTTCATCGCCTGCCAACACAAATTTACGTTCGAGCAGCGTCGAGTTTCTGGACTACTAATCATCGCCGACGAAATGGTATGGTCCCAGAAGGAACAGAAACATAAATTCAGATACACACTACGAATTCGACCCAGAGAGTCAGAGAAGACGAGCGCCGCAAAGAACAACCCCAGGAGGAAAATCTAGAAACTCAACCAAAAAAAAAAGAAAAGAAAAGAAAAAAGAGAAGAACAAGAGACGTACTTGGGCCATTTGCGAACGCCGAGCTCAGCGAGCTTAGACTCGGGAGGGTTCCTCTCGACCTTGATGCCCAGCTTCTCCACCGTGCTGCTCATGCTCTCGGCCGACGCTCTGATCGATGTGAACGCTAAAGTTGTTCTCTTTGAACGGGGACTCGGGGATTTTAGCAGGGACTGGTTCGTTAATAAGCCATTGCTGGTCGCACAAGAACATGCCATTTCTCTTTTTCTTTTTCTTTTTTTCCTTTTTAAATTGAATTGCCTCCTCCTCCTTCCTCCCGATGTTTATATGTTGGACCGAGCTTCGTTGGTTGCCACTCGTTTTTGATCCCATAAGCTGCTTAGGTTCCATGTGACATCCGATGCACCACCTGTCCCAGTGTCTCCATCAGACGCTCGGATGATAAAAGCCACAGTTCACGGCCATCGGCCCTGACGGCCACCATGGAGCACGGCTTATTGGCCATCGACATTACACGTGTAATGTCTTTTGAAAGTTGGATTCAAGTAGGGGTGTGCAAATCGGACCGGACCGGCCTAGGACCGGCCCGGATTGGCCGGGTTAGTCCGGTCATTGAGATTGGCGGTCCGGTTCCCGATCCCAATAAATGAGATCGGTGACTGGGCGGTCCGGTCCTTGGTTCCATGGTTTGGGACCGGACCGACCCAGACCGGACAACCAATTTTTTTTTTATAAAATTAATCTATATCTAGAGTGAACCTAATTTTAACATTTTGAGAAGTCCCGTGAATCTCATCTCACGCCTCTTGAGTTTAGTGATGTCATTGTACGTATTATTTAGCAATTTGAGTTTTGGTATTACTTTGGGACAAAATCAAGTCTTAATTGATGATATGATCTGTTCCTTATGATGGTGCACGAAGAATAAGCACGCACATGCATGAGGACAGAAACTCGAGTCATTATGCAGATTTGAGAAATCTATTTATTTTTCACAACCAAAAATAAAAAAGAAAGAAATAAAATCAGAGTTCGGTTCCATCGCCCACCTGAGTTCAGCGGGCCACATGCGAGTGTCGATTACGAGGAGAAAAGATCACGTGAAGCCTTCAAGGCCGGATCAAAGATATGTTGGGTGGCCCCAGCATTTACGTGGTTGTCTTCCCATCGTAGGTAGATTATAAATTGTAAATTAACATTGTATTGTAATTTCTAAGGGCTAGATTTTTATAAGCAGTTAGAGTTAGCGGTCATACTGGATCAGCCCAGACCGGGACCGGGACCGGCCCGGACCATTCACACTCCTAGATTCAAGTAATTCTTAATCATACGATGCGTCGATCAAATTAAGAATTTTTCTCTTATAAAAGAGCGTGTTTACTGTTGTTTAATATTTAATAAAGACGTTCGAAAATACGTCATATGATGTAAATACCGTGAGTTGTGATATATTCAATTTGACAATTCTGATCAAGGGTGGCTCATACAATTGGGCTAATGCATAATTTGAGTGGTGTGAGCTCTACCATAGATCATATTTACCATGGCTTCGACACATTAGGTGGTTTCGTTCGTTTTTTTCATGTTCAAACCACGGAAGACTCGTAGCATAGCAGCCAGTAGACACCACCCGCTAGACTCAAACCTCATGCAAACAGAAAACTACTATCCCTCCTAATAAACGCATGTGCAGTGCAGCAGATCACCATTGACAAAATCTCTTCATCTCCCTCCTCTTCTCCTTCGCCTCCAACAATGATACCGACCTCATTTCGCCACGTCGAGACGTCCCGTCCCGGTACCGCCGCCGGAAGACATGGGAGGAATCCCCTGCTGGTTCCTGAACACGTTGAGAGGGTCGATCTTCGTTTTGGCTCGCACAAGCCTCTCATAGTTCGCCAGGAAGTACTTCTCACCCCAGGCCCTGGCGATCTCCACCGCGTCGTTGTTACCAGCGCTAGGATCGATCAGCCCCATCACTCCAAGGTCGAGGTCCATGTAATTGATATAAGCTGCCCTCGGACCGCTCGAGACATGGGGCGTCATCGAGTCGTGCAGCGCTCTGATCCATTTCAGGTACCCGTCTCTTCCCTTGTTGTCGTTCTCGTGCCACTCGACGAGGTACTGGATCGTGAACAAATTGCCTTCCCGGTGCGGGAAAGCGATGGATTTGCCGCTTATGTTGCCCATGATTCCTCCATAAGGGTCCAGGATCACATAACCTTTGGGCTCTGCCTCGAGTATGTCCAGGGCTTCCATGATCCCGCTCGAGGATATTGGAGACCTCACATAGTCCGATTTGGCTTTGAAGTACTTGTAGTCCATGAACCGGTTTTTCAAGTCCGAAATGGAGCTTTCATCCCCGAGCCCCGAGAAGAACATGATCGACTCGATCCAGCTCATTTCCTTGCAATCTTCTTCCTCTATGGCGAGCTCCGGAAACTTTCGGCTTATGAGAGAGAGAGCTTCAGTTCTAGGACCCTGAAAGAAGCCCTTGAAAGTAGCTGAAATCCCTGCTGCTGTCTTCGTCTCTGGCAAACCAGCACCAACGAATGCGGATAAATAGAAGTCATCTTCTAAGTTAGGTGCAATGTGTTGCCACTTGTCCACCAACTTCGCTACTTGGTGTTTTGTTCCTGGCCTGGAGACTATGAAGCCTGTCACCTTTTGTGGCACATTTAACAACTTGATCTTCCAGGCATAGATGATCCCCCAGAGGCCGCCACCGCCGCCCCGGATTGCCCAAAACACGTCTTCCCCCATGGCTTTGCGGTCCAACAGCTGCCCCCTTGAGTCTACAAGGAGGGCGTCGACTACATTATCGGCTGCTAGTCCGTATTTTCTCGACAGCAGCCCGAATCCGCCGCCGCTGATATGTCCACCTACTCCCACGGTTGGGCACGACCCTGCCGAAAACCCGTGGACGTCGCTCGCTTCCGCAATGGCGTAGTAGGTGTCTCCCAGCGTGGCCCCGCCTTCGACCCATGCAGTCTCGGCGGGAAGGTCCACGCTGACCCGGTTTAGATTCATCATGTCAATGACCACGAACGGGTCTCCGTCGGTGGCCACCCACGAAGTCCCTTCATAGCTGTGCCCGCCACACCGCACTCTGATTTCCCAAGCGCCTTCCCTACAGCACACGACGCTGCTCTTGAGCTGCTCGACACTATCCGGGAAGATAATGACGACCGGCTTGGGGACCGCAGGGCCCGAGAACCTTAGATTATGGATGGAGGAGTTGAGCAGCTCATAGTACTGCGTGGACTCGTTTTCGGGGGTGGGGAAAGTGGTGAAGTTGTTTATGCCGTGTTGGGACAAACAGGAAGCAATGTTTGAGCAGAGAGCAGGAGTGGAAGGAGACATGGAAACGAGCACACAGCAAATGAAGCTCATCATCATCATCACCACCACCGTGCTTTGGGATTGATGGAGCTCATCATCATCATCATCATCATCACCGTGCTTTGGGATTGAGGATGAGGGGAGAAGCAAAAGGAGCGGCTTTAATGGAAAAGTGGAGAATCATCTTCTTCATTGAAGACAAACAGACAGGCTAATGAAGCTAGTGGTGTACACATACGTGGCCGGCCGTCTCTTTTAGATTCTTGCAGTAGTTTAGCGAAGCTGAAGCTCCTGTCTTGCGTATTTAATGGGGCTCAAACTTCCATGGCGTGGTGACAAAAACCGGTTGCAATACCTATCAAGGTCTGAAAACATGCAACAGTTCATGAATTCTTTTATGTGCAACCGGCCAAACTTTTCCCAAATCGCGAATCGGTCGAGTATCTTAATGGAACCGAGAGCCTATAACGACAGTGGTCAGCAAAATGTCAAGGAGAACAAACAAAGAAGAGACAAATTCACAGAACTGATGCTCCAGGTTACATGAAACTAGAATGGAGCGGGAGCTAATATGCCGGCCGATCATAGAGTCCGAGTCGCTTGTGCCTTTCTGCTCTTCTGTTTGTATGTGGAGGTAACCCACATCTCCATCCAGGCCAGAACATTGAGTTGACGTCACCTAATAAACAATTTTGACGGCTCCTGGTTTTTATTACAAGAAGAGCAGGACAACCTCTGCGGTCGGATCACGCCTTGTCGGGTCTCTTTCAGAAGAAAGGATGACTAAGAACGCACCTTCATCTTCATGCTTAAATCAATTCTCTTTTGCAGGAACTTTCACAGCCAATCGGATGATCCAAAGCCAGACAGGGCCAGGAGTTCTTGGCTCACCGGCCTTAATTAACGGGAACGTCAAGGGGTCTACAAACGCACTCTTTCTATCACCGTCAACCCAGATGGCTGAACCAGACTGCTCTCCTCGGCTTGACCTCTCTCTCACATCTCGCCGGAGCAGAGAGTTAACCCATAGCGATTTGTCCTGACTGTGTAACTTATAGACAATGTCAGCACTCGCCATGCTAATTTTATACTCCGCCGAAGAGACGTCGATTCAGGCAGCCACTTTGAAAGATTTTGTGGGACCACTTGCCAACTGCTCTAAAAGCTTAAGTTATTAGAAGAATGCGTGATTTAATATTTATATATTCCAACACTCCCCTCACGCTTAGTCTGGTCTTTTACCTAGTACTAAGCGTGGACAAATTAATTGGGGAGGCACATAGGGATCTAGAAAGATTTGAACTCAGGACCTCCTGCTCTGATACCATGAAAGAAATATATTTTCCTCTATATTCAATATGAATCTTTACAGCATTACAATTGACCTTATATACAATATATGTGCTAACCCTATCATATCAATAAATCAGGAAAGACTATAATACATGAAAAAATGCCTAATTTGAAGGAAATACAGCTCACGCCAACACTCCCCTCAAGTGGGTGAGAAGATGTCTTTGATACCCATCTTGATGAGTGAGCTCTGAAACGCTCTACTTGACACAGCTCTGGTTAATACATCGGCTAATTGATCTTCAGATTTGACAAAAGGTAACTGAATTACTTTAGCATCTAAATTCTCCTTGACAAAGTGTCTATCAACTTCAACATGTTTGGTTCGATCATGTTGAACCGCATTGTGAGAGATAGCTATAGCAGCTTTATTATCACAAAACAACTTCATCCCAGACTCCGGTGGATACCCAAGTTCGGACAATAGTCCTTTAAGCCACAATAACTCACACAACCCCTTCGCTACTCCTCTGAATTCTACCTCGACACTGGACAGAGCCACAATTTTTTGCTTCTTGCTCTTCTACGTGACCAAGTTACCTCCTACAAATGTGAGATAATCTGACGTCGACCTTCTATCTGTTACGTTCTCTGCCCAGTCTGCATCTGTATATCCTTCCACTATAAGGTGACCATTCTTTGCAAAAATTATCCCCCTCCCTGGAGCTGACTTTAAATATCGAAGGATATGATATACTGCATTTATATGTTCTTCACTAGGAGTATGCATAAATTGACTCACAACACTTACTGCATAAGTAATGTCTAAGCGAGTGTGAGACAAATAAATTAATCTCCCTACTAATCTTTGATATCTCTCCTTATTAGTCGGCACTTGATCAGAATACTCTCCAACTTTATGATTCTGTAGTATCAGCGGGCTTACAGTCTAACATTCCTACTTCAGCCAACAAATCAAGTACGTATTTTCTTTGTGATAAGAAAATTTCTTCCTTAGACCTAGCTACCTCAATACCCAAGAAATACTTTAGTCCTCCCAAGTTCTTCATCTCAAACTCTTCTGCTAACTTCTCTTGAAGCCTCGAAATTTCTTCAGTATCATCTCCTGTTATGATCATATCTTCAACATATATGATCAGGGCAGTCAGCTTACCTTGGCTTCGCTTCAAAAATAAAGTGTGATCTGAATTGCTTTAGGAATAACCATGCTTTTTCATGGTTGAGTTGAACCGACCAAACCAGGCACGAGGTGACTGCTTCAAACCATATAACGACCTCTTCAGTCTACAAACAACATTTGGCTTATTAACACACCCATATCCAGGTGGAATCTCCATGTAAATCTCTTCATTCAAATCTCCATGAAGAAATGCATTCTTTACATCAAACTGATGCAATGGCTAATCCAGATTTGCAGCAAGCGATAGCAAAACCCGCACAGTATTTAATTTTGCAACTGGAGAGAAAGTCTCTTGATAGTCCACACCATAAGTCTGTGTGTATCCTTTTGCGACCAATCGAGTCTTGTATCTCTCAATGGTTCCATCTGCCTTGTGTTTAATGGTAAACACCCACTTACACCCTACGGCTTTCTTTCCTTTTGGCAACTCTACAAGTCTCCAAGTTTGATTCTTTTCTAGTGCTTCCATCTCCTCCTTCATAGCTTGGATCCATTTTGGATCCTTCAAGGCCTCTCCCACCCCATTCGAAATTTGAACAGTTGATACATTTGACACAAAAGCCTTGCAAAATTTCGACAATTTTCTTGTTGACACAAAATCGGCAATGGGATATTTAGACCTTCGTTCCTCTACATCCGGTGAATACCGACTAGGAGGCTTGCCTCGATTATGCATGTCAGGGAGTTTATATCTAACAACCAAATCAGAATCATCAGAAACCTCAAGATCAGAAAGAGAGCTTACCTTAGGATCATTCTCAGGAGAGTGGTCGGGTACTGAAGAAGGGGCAATTTGCGAAGGAGCAGGCTGATCTCGCTCATTAGATGTAGATATAGGCTGCTGATCATCCTCATTTTCAGCTGAAAAACGAACACCCTCCCCTTCATCTTCTGCCATTGCACCCTCCCCCTCATTAAACTGCATAATTGAAACTTTTTGTGAGCTGGTTAATGGTCCAGTCCCACCCAATCGCACCCCGGACTCCATATGTCCTCCTGACTCGGCACCCTCCATGCCAATATCCCACCGATTTTTCCTTTCACTGTAATTCTCCCCCTGAAAGGAACATTGGGGTGGCGAAAAATAGGACTCGGACTCCAGAAAAGTCACGTCCATGGTAACATGTGTCTTCTTGGTCTTCGGATCATAGCAGCGATACCCTTTTTGATGAGCTCCATAGCCAACAAATATACATAGTACCGCACATGGGTCAAGTTTGGTGCGTTGGTTCCACACACCCAAACACTTTAGGAGGTATTGTCAAGACTGAAGGGAGAGGCATAAACTGAGATAGAGTTTGTAATGGAGTTTGAAATTGCAACACACTTGACGAGTGTCTGCACATGACATGTCTGGACGAGCGTCCTAGCCGAGTTTACTCGCCATACATAGCATATTAAAATTGTTTCTGTAGCCGTTAGTAGTTGTATTTTATGACGAGCGGAAGAATCATACGCGCAGACATATCCATTAACCATTATCAATCTTCAAGGCGGTAGGACTTTCATGTTAGCTTGCGGTGTAAACGGAAACTAGACAAAAGATGGCCCTTTGATCCTAACTCAGCGCCTGCCCGCGCATGGGGAGACTTACGAGATTGTAATCAGCACTCAGCTATTCAAAAAGCCATTAGCTCCGGAAAGGCATTTCTGTTCTATGGGTCTATGTGCTAATAATGCCTTCTCTGTGAAAGCCCTTCGCAATTGTAGCTCTTGCCATATGGCATATGCCTCGCTCAATGGAGATGAATCGAGTGAAAGAGGAATAGATTCCTCCTTTTACTAGTATGGCTGTTAGAATTCACACGATGCAGTGAAATTGTAAACCAAACGCTCTATTTCTAGCCAGAGGCCATATTATTGCTCGTGGTCTAGAATCATCAACCGGAGCACAGCGAAAGAGGTAGCATTGCATCAACAATGGTAAGACGGGACCCTGCATAACCATCTCGGGCATGTTAATTTTTTGGAAAAATAAAATCACGCAGTGGTTGTAATATCCTAGCACAAAGATGTGCTTAAAAATAAACTGGATGAAGAGGCGAAGTTCGTCTCGAGAAATTAGCAAACAAAAGGGGAAAAATTATTCACATATATCGTTCATGGTATGTCTTCCACCTCTCTATCACAACCCTGAACTGGTCATCTCGCCTCCTGACCTGAAAAACCAAGGAGCTTCAGAGCAGTATAACTGGGAAACAGAAGAAATAAAGATTCTCTGTATTCTAGGTCAAATCTTATTCTGCCAGTTAATCACAAATCAGGCACCAGCAAAGGCAAGAGAGTACACTCCACTTGAAGTTCTATGTCACTAGTTTGTTATTCCATTACGTTCTCTGTGAAAAAGAGTTGCACAGGTTGAAATCGTTACCTCAACCAGAGGCAATTTCCCATGAAGCAACAAATCCACACTTTTTTCTGTCTGCAAAACAAGGGGGAAAATAGTAATCTGAAAGCATAATTGAGTGGATACTTTATGTCCCAAATTATTGGGTGATTTCTTCTTAGAAAACAAAGCCAGATGTCTATGTATTTCATAAGTATCAACGAGCATGTAACAGATGCCCAACGCTACTATATATATACGCAGCAAGTGGAATCCAAAAGAGGTACATACACCCAATAACAGAGAAAGCAACAACAAAAAAGTCGTAACCACCATGTACTCGACCATAAATCAAACATCTAACGACATAACATCAGCAGTCATTCAACACTACGTCAACCAAGTTTTAAATTGTGGTTATGGTCAGAGAAGCAGTCTCAAGCATAGTGGATACCCAATAGCATAGAGCAGGTATAGGAAGCATAGTTACAATTTCATACGAATATTAGAATGTTTTCTGGAAGCATCTAATGATGTCAAGAAATTGCAGTATGTTAATTGAAGAATGAATTAGATGTTAAGTTTAATAGCTTTTTGGTTGTTTCATTGCTATTGCTTGTTGAAGTAGTAGTTGTTGTTGTTGTTGTTGTCCCACATCGTTTGTAAATGAGTATTGTATGCTCTTTATATTCATGTAGTCTCTCTCTACCTAATAGCTTAAGCTTTTGGGTTGGACTTTCTAACATTGCTGATGGAAAAAATAAAAGTAGAATTCGTATCAAGAATCCATTAGGAGTGAAAAACAAAGTGACCAAGAGAAAAGGTGCCAGGATTCAAAACCCCTCATGTGCTGTGAGCTCCAATACCGTATTAAGCAATCCTTTTCCCAAAAGCTTGAGTTGCTGGAAACAGCCTCAATGCTCTATGTCGAGAATTAATATTTCCCAACAACCGACATACTTATCTATTTTCGTATAGTCAATTAAAAGAAACTCTCGTTCAAAACTAAGTAAGCAGTGAAAACAGAAAAAGAATTGCTTCAGTGATTCAGCCAAGACGGGGTGAACAGCAGTAGTAGTACCCGATGCATCACCCAAGAGCATCTCTTCCTCATCTCTACCACAAAAGGAAATGTTGGAGGAGCTTTTCTCTCAAGAACAATCTTTCGAGATCTCCTTAGTCGAGCTTCATTATCGCCTAAAGTAACAGCTCGTACTCCCCCAACCTGAGCATTCATTAAAGTCACAATGATCAATCAAAAAACTATAAATATCAACACTTAATTCACCATACCACTTAAATTATCGACAAAGTACACAATAAAATGTGAGAGCAGCTCTCATCCCGGTATAAAAGTTCAATATCTAAGATCTAAACAAGATCCAATGCTTACTCCTCAAAAACAGAAGTTGATTCAAGCATGAAAGCTTTTGCATTAGAATTCTATTGATGAGAGGCTTAAGGGAAGTTGTTAAGTAGCCAAATAAGAACATTTTACAGATGCATTCCTCGTTCTTGTGTAATTAATACTTGGAAATCAAAACATTGCTTAATCAGTATGTTTACAAGTGCCCTGTAGACATTCATTAACAAGACCCTTCGGATGATATTTAGACTAGGATGAAGGGCATATTCAGAAGCACTTGTCCATGGGAAGGGATAGTCACGAGAATAGTTTGTATGTCCTGATGAGCAGTTCTGTTATTAAGGAATAATACTTGAGTGAGAATCTCTATGGCTCTTTTCTAAAATTATCAACACTCCCTATGTGTTCTCTCCCATCTCAAACCAAAGAAACGGGGCATCTGCTTTGCAGAGGGTGAACCTACTTCAATGAGTTCCCAGCAGGAGCAGTTGTCATCAGTATGCATAAGATACTAAGAGGAGATGAGAAACTTGCCAGTACATCTAGAACATGACTAACTTATTATTGAAAGAGTTTTGGAAATTAAGATAGTTGGAAAACACATCATCTCAATTTTCCTTGATGGACTTTTGAAAAGGAACTTGCATCTTAAATTACCACGTTATGCTGGATCACATCTAGCAATTTATAGGTCTTGACTTTTCCAATTATTGTGGTGCAAGGCAAAATCAGAGAAAATTGAGCAAAGAAGGTGTAAGATAATATAACCCCATATGGCCATGATGAATAGATAATTTGCAAGTTTTCTTGATAAAATCCTTAGAAATTCAAACGCACCAGGTCAGAAAGATTAGGGTTCTTTAGCATGTTCGTAAGGGTTTCACCATGTGCTGTCCCAATAAGCATGACACCTCTTTCAGCGATTGACTGACAAGCAAAAGCTTCGGCCTTAGTGCTAATTTCGTCCACAATGATCACTTCAGGCATGTGATTTTCCACCGCCTCGATCATGAGCTTGTGCTGCAATAATGGTTCTGGAACCTGCAATCTTCGGGCACTTCCTATAGCTGCATGTGGAACATCTCCATATCCACCTATTTCATTGCTCGTATCAACAATCACCTGTATCAAGTGAAGTGAGTTCAGAGGTTTTTCTATTCTTTCAGGGGAAACAAAGAGGTGGCGGCAGATAAGACAGTAGAATCAAAGATGAGAAAGCATAGCAAAGAAACTCAACTTACCACTCTTTTGCAAAGTTCATCAGACAATACACGAGCTAGATCTCGCATTGCAGTTGTCTTACCAACACCTGGCCTTTCCAACATAAGAAAGTACATCAGAGCAGATTTCCAAAGCATAATTAAAGGGCCTAGTTGCTAAAGAAGAAATAAGTATACACCCGGGGCCCTTTTTGAGTTGGCCTGGCCTCTTAAATGTAGCAGAGCTACCCATCCATAGGTTTTACATCACCGTTAGCCCCTGTTAGCCTGCCATTTAAAAGGGCTATTTCTTTCCAGCAGCGGTGTCCAGTTTGGCAAGAAGTACTAGTATAACATGATTATAAGTTATAAGAAATTCTTTAAAAATGAAAAAAGAATATACCTATTAATCAGTCCCTCTCACAAAAAGAATCTCTACGCCAGAATTTATCAGAAGGAAGGATATAATTAACAAATAAATATTAAAGTGATTTTCTCGTGGCTGCACTGGAAGCTCGTGTATTGGGCCATACGGTATTAGGACACAGAAGAAAAACATACTGTGTTCTGTTGTCCATATAAATTATAGATATAATGACCATAAATCAGAAAAGAAATGCTAAACGTTTCTTACGCACCATCATTAGTTTAACAATTCATTTCACATAATCTGGGAAAAACAGAACATGCATTATTCATGGACGAGGAAGCGCCGCGGATTATAATGCATTTTGTGGACCATTTAATAGGTCGATAAGATATTCATCTCATATTCAGCATTCGACAATGACGTTTTCAATATGTAGAGCCAGATAAGCCTAAATATAGATGGCATGTAGAATTTTAGACTCAAGGAGGAGCCTTATAGGAAATAGCTTAGAAGGGAAAATGCACAATACAAAAGAAGCACAACATCATATTTAAATCGTTAATCACTCGAGCAGGGATGACCCCCAATCAACCTTCTTCTTTCCTTGAACATTGGTAAATATGCTTACCTTCCAACAAACAGGATGCTCTTCCCGTATCGAAGTAAATCATAGACCATGCCACCATGACCAATGACTGCCCTGCCAACTCGGCAGGTTAAACCAACCACGGTCCCCTCCCTGTTCTTGATGGCAGATATCCTGTGCAAGGTCCCTGCCATGCCAGCTCTATTGTCTACAAATTCTCCAACAGCATCTAGAGCATACTCCAAATCTTTCATTGTAACCTAGATCACGATGTTGGGTCAGGAAAGTGACCCAAAAACTGTAAATCTAATCTCCGACCACAAGCTATGTCATAGATTTCGCAAAAGTGCTCTCTTAGATCTAGATTTCTCCTCCTTTTTTTTTGTAAAAGCACAATGGAATGGTTTTTTTCTTATCAGAAAATGGAAAGGAATCATTTAGTACAGACATATGGAGGGAGAAAAAAGTTGAGAAGTTTGAACTCATTCAGTAAAGAAGTTGCTCGAGCAAGTTCAAATGTAAACTAAGAGAACCCATCGATCACCTCAGTTTGCCTCAAGTGTTTTCCACCAATTTCACCTTGATAACGTGCTTCAGGCAAACGGCCCAAATCTAGTATCACCTATTCGGACAGCAGAAGACAGCTGTTATCCTTTATATTATCTAGGCAAGAGAGGAAATGACAGACAAAATCTAATCAGCAAGTTTTGTGCAAAAAGCTCCCGTTCATTTTATGCTGAGAATGAAACAATATTCATACTTTCCGAGGTATAGCGCCCCGGAATACCATCTAGAAAGAGCAATAAAACAAGGTGGGAAGACAGAATAGGTCCTCCGTCATTAGAGTAGTTGATCCCCTTTCCTCATCGGCAAGATAATGTGATCCTTAAAAAGAGCAATCCCTAGTAAAAAATCATTTTAGCAGAAAGATATAACTAAATCTTTCTTGGTTCACATCCAGACTCATGTGGCATCTGAGCAGTCGAATTCCGAATAACAAGCCATGACTATCCAAATACAACACGAGCGGCGGCACTAAATTCCTTTCCTTCTTTATCTCCAGGCTATCAACAACATAGCCAAACCACATAACTCTTTTCTTCACAGGAGTAAAACTGTCGAGAATCCAAGATCGTTTCACTGAGTTTTACACGATGTTATGTGACACAACCTCCATTATGCTAATCTTTTTAATTCTATAAACCTGAAGGCCAGCATAAAATACTCATTGATGACTGGAACTCCAAAGATAGAATTAAAATGACAGAGGAGCATTAATCAAGCCTAAAATCTGCAAAAAAAAAAAAAAAAAAAAAAAAAAAAAAAAAAGTGCAACTTAAGAGAAATTATGAAGGAGGAAAGTTTATATATCTCTGATTAAGCCTTAGAGAATGTCTAAACAATGAAAAAACTGTCCTAGAGAAGTGTTGAAAGCACTTATTTCAGCCAAATGATTTTGGAAGCAAAACATTGCCGAATGTACTGAAAAACGTTACACACTTGGAAAAGCCAGTTTTCATTGTGAAGAATTTTGACCAATTCAAATGCAAGAAGGAAAAGCATAATGCATGGCCGTAGGTGGCGTCCGCGAGTCCTTATCAACAGAAAATTACCTTTTTCAAGCTATTCACTCTTTTAAGGCGTTCAGCAGCACGTATGAGCATAAGACCCGCAAAGTCAAGACACTTCACAACTAAATTATAGGAAACACTGTGCATGCTTTTGGAGCTTTGATTGGAGGAGGGCTTTCTCCTTTACATCAAAAAGTGCCTTCTTTCATAATATCTTGAACACTTCAAAAGCCCTAGAGTAGTATAAGATATCCGTTGGCCATTTCTTATGGGCAGCACAGAGAGATTTGACAAGAAGTAATAACAACCCTGAGCATATATTAAATCTTAGTCTCTTTTAAATGCCTACCTACTCGTAAACCTCTGTTAGAAGAATGCGTGATTTAATATTTATATATTCCAACACTCCCCCTCACACTTAGTCTGGTCTTTTACCAAGTACTAAGCGTGGACAAATTCATTGGGGAGGCAAATAGGGGCTTGGAAAGATTTGAACTCAGGACCTCCTGCTCTGATACCATGGCTTTTAGAGCAGTTGGCAAGTGGTCCCACAAAATCTCACATGATATCAAAGCAGGAAGTCCTGAGTTCAAATCTTTCCAGACCCTTATTTGCCTCTATTTGCCTCCCCAATGAATTTGTCTACGCTTAGTACTAGGCAAAAGACCAGACTAAGCGTGAGTGGAGTGTTGGAATATATAAATATTAAACCACGCCTTCTTCTAACAGCTTAAGCTTTTAGAGCAGTTGGCAAGCGGTCCCACCAAATCTTTCACATTATCAGAGCTGGAGGTCCTGAGTTCAAATTTTTCCAGGCCCCATTTGCCTTCCCAATTAAATATGTAAGCGCAAGGGGGAGTGTTAGAATAACTAAATATTAAACCACGACTTCTTCTAACAGCTTAAGCTTTTAGAGCAGTTGGTAGTGGTCCCACCAAAATCTTTCAACCTCAAACACTTATTCCAGCTTTCCAGTTTGAAACTATGCTGGTGTTTCGAAACCCAGATGCCCGACATCTATTTGTGACTTAGACAGCAGGCATCTCAATTAATGACTTATTCTCATTGTTTCGTGTCATTGCAAGTTACAATGAAAAAAAATCATCATTTCACTAATTATCCGCATCTATCTTTCAATCTGCATACTAAAGTCAGTACACATAGAATAGTCCATGAATAAGAAAACCAACATCTAGTTTTTATAGATTTTTTTCCAAAGAACCTTAGATTATCCTCATTCCAACTGAGGATTTTCAAAGAGTCGTGCTTTCAGCTATTACAAAAAGCTTCTCCATGTCTCAGTCTTGTCGAATTTGCTCTATAATGTGCCACCACAGTAACATACAATAGAATTTCTGCCGCAGCAAAATATTGTTATTCCCAAACTATTGTGAATGCTACATGCTTCTTTTCTCAAATAAAAGATGCCTTTATTTTTCATTTTTATAAAAAAAAAAATGTCCAGAATTTAACGAAGCATATAAAAATCTGCCACCTATGCTCAATAGCATGTGGGGCACATATTACATGATACAATATGCAGGACAATAAGAATTATGCCCCACCTACTCCGCAGCACAAACAGTGCAGTATGTCTAGTGAGCAAGTAGCAAGAGAAGACCAAAAATGTTCATTCCGTAGACGACCGATATAAGTACTAGCAGCACAGGATTAATGGAATGTAACCTCTACGAGTTGAGATCGACCAGGTTCACTCATCAGATCATCGCGCAAGTCGCTTGGAAGAACCTGCGAAGCAGAAAGAAGGAATTCACTCAATAATAGGACGATAAAATTATTGTGACAGGAATTTTATGCGCACATGAGTCTTGTGTTAAAAAAATGATGGAATCTAGAAAAGAAACGGAGAATTTGCTCGTATTGTGAAGAGAAAGGAGAAAACGGGTGTTATATAATAGTGCACTTGTTTGATACTTCTACGGAGAAATTGCAAGAGTGTTCAATTTTGATAATCCTCGACTGTAGGTGGCAGGCTTGGAGGAAACACATAGAGAAGACTTTGTTATAACATATTCATATACATATTAATGGGCCAATTGAATGTCAATGAAAACACTTTCGAATTCTTCTTTTTTGCCTTTTTTTTTTTTTGGGCGCGGGGGGTGGGGTGGTGGTGGTGGTGGTTATACTGCAGCTCTTGTTCTATTGCGAAGAAAATGGAGGAAGTGCAAGCATTGCTCAGTCCACCATTCATCTACTTCAGGACCTATGACAGCGACATTACAACAAAGCAACTGAGAAATACGGAGAAACCCTCTTACCCCGTATAAATACAGAGAATACCAACGCAAAACACCGAATATAGCCACACTCGCAGGAAATTGCAAAACTGTGTGGATAAGAGAACGGCGGCAGGAAACAAGCAATTGCGGACGACGGGATACACTCGGCGATTACGGTAAGATTATTCGGCGGAGAAAGGGAAGGGATGAGACCTGCAACAATGCATCGAGATTGTCCTCGACCGTGAAGTGAGAACCGGCGCTGCCGCACGCCGAGAGACGGAAGGTCGCCGAGAGACGCGGCCTTCGGGTACGGCGGCTCGTCGCGGGACGACGGTCGAAGCCGAAGAGGCTGAAGGAGCGGCTTCTCTCGCATCGAGGCTTGAGGAGCGAAGCGGATAGGAGCGACGGCGAGCTCCATTGCCGCTGGGCTTCGCAGGGCCTAGACATCGCCGTCACTCTCCTCCATTTCTCATCCCCCTGCTCACGTCAAGTTGAAGGAAGGACGGATAAAATCACGTTTCATTTCATTACAGGAGGGTCCGGTACGGACCAAATTCAACAATATTTCAAAATCTACGGATTTATAACTTCCCTCTTGAACAACTCGTCATAGAATGAGGCAGCGCTCCCGGCGGTTCCGATTAGCTCGACTTGAAACCTAGAACTTGTCGGTTGAAAAGAGTTTTTCGATGTTTTGAATGTGAATATAGCTTGAAATTTAGGTCTGTTCTAAATTTCAGGATCGATTCCAGAGTATTTTTAGATTATATTTATATTTTTAATTGAATAATTGCAGCGAATCATCATCTCTAATGACTATTATTTATTGTTACAGTCCATTAACCACAAATCATATTTATATAATCGAATGATATGAAATATTGACAAAATAAAAACCTTAGTAATCGATATCGCCCAAATTAAAAGTTTAGACTAGTGATTCTAAATTACACATTCGTCATCGAGCGTTATGGAATATCACAAGATCGCGCGAAAATATAGAACAGGAAAATACAAAGACTTGTTTCAGGTTCTGTCCATCGTAACTAATTTCTCAATTTTTGAAATCTGAAACGTACCATACATAATTTATAACTTGAAACATAATCTGTTCCAGATTCTACCCTAAAGCCATGCTCACCCCTAGCGTCGTCAAAGATGTGTATTCCTTCAAAACTCAAGATTGTCTTGTATATTCATTTCCTAGGTGGACCACGTACTTTTTCGAAAAAAAAATATTATACCGTTTATTACCGATGGAGCCCCAATTTCACTATGGGGGCACTATAAACAAAAAGAGGTAATGACATAAAAGGTTTCTGAATTTTGCCTAATGTATAAAATCATTCGCGAATTTTTAATTTATTTAATGCGGTCCCTAAACTTTCTTTCAATATGTAATGTCTTCCCTAAAATTTTAATTTGTTCAATGTGGTTTGGTTTATGTTCAATCTAACCCTTGAACTAAATAAAAATGTTTAATGTTGTTCCTTAACTTGAATTAATGGAAGCACAATATCGAACATTTTCATATAGTCTAGGGAATAAATTAAATATGTACCAAAAGTTCATTACTACGTTAAACAAATTTAAAGTTTAAGGACGACATTACATATTGAATCAAAGTTCAGTGGCTATTTATGTCATTTTTCCAAATTAAAATTCAAATATTCAAAATTTTTAATGGCTTGTGTTGATATAGTTATCAGAAAAATAAAGGCAGAATATATTGTCAATATATAGAAAAAAAAAAGTTCATTTGCGAAAAAATTAAGTTCTTCTTATTCGGGATAGAAACATAGGAACGGATATTGTGCAATTTTTTTACGCTTTCGATTCATTAAATTCTATCCATATTTTATTTTTGAGGCCTAATATCCAAAAAAGCCTCAAACTTTAGCATTTGTGTCAATTATATCCAAAACCTTTTTTTGTCTCATAAAAAACCTCAAACTTTTATTTTTGTCGCAATTTTACCTGCCTAGTACCAAAAAAATTCTCAACTTACACTTTTATCTCAATTCTACCCAAAACTTTTACTTTTGTCTCAATTTTATCAGCCTAGTACCAAAAAAATTATCAACTTTTACTTTTATCCCAATTCTACCCAAATTTTTACTTTTGTCACAATTTTACGGGTCTAGTACCAAAAAAACCTCAACGTTAACTTTTGTCCCAATTTTACCACCGTTACCCTTTCGTCTATAATCATCGTTAGTTAATCTCACGTGACATTATCACGTCATTAATGAATTACACATCGGCAAAACTGACATGAAAAAATTTCGAAATTATCTTCCGTTTTTTGCTACCCCTATATATTGCTGAGAGTTATGTATCACTAAAGACGACACATTACGTATTCTTTTCGGCACTCAACAGCCCAAGGAACGGCTAGACATGGAGATATTCTGACGAATTTTTTAAAATCTCGTCGTCTCTGAAACCTATTGTTTATAAATTTCAAAAATTCATTGGTAAATTTGGCAAGAAAATTTGAGTCACGTAAGATTAACTAACGGTGATTATAAACAAAAGGCCGACGGTGGTAGAATTGAGATAAAAGTAAAAGTTGACGATTTTTTTGGCACTAGGCCGGTAAAATTGGAACAAAAGTAAAAAATTTGGGTAGAATTGGGGCAAAAGTAAAAGTTGAGGTTTGTTTTTATACTAGGCTTGTAAAATTGGGACAAAAGTAAAAGTTTTGAGTAGAATTGAGAAAAAAGTAAAGATCGAAGGTTTTTTACGAGATAATTTTTTTTTGATATAATTGTCATAAATGAGTATTGGGCCTTATTTTCGATGTACTAATACGAATATTTAAATTGTTTGGACAAATTTGAAAAGCTCTCACACTTTAATTTCGACAAAATTACTCATATTTTTATCCATCCATCATATGGATTTTATTGCTTTTTAAGTCAAAGTAACGAGTCTCGATGTATCTTAATAAGTATTAGAGCATAATTTGGAAGTCTTCTACTGTTATCTTTATCTTCATTTTGTTTTTGGTCGGATTTCTTTTTTTCTTTTTTTTTTGGTAAGGAAAGGTAAAGTTAAATGAAAAGTAAAAATCCGACAGGCCAGGCCGTCTTGACTAACTCTCTAGAAGTCGCACGGAGGGAGAAGAGCTGTGAGTGGTTGCTTTGGCTTCCCTGCGCGAAAGCATGAACGGCGGGAGGAGCGGGCCGCGAGATGGAGGAGGAGAAGACGACAAGGGGCTTCTGTGGAAGCTCCCAGCGGTCCGATCGAGGCAGCTCGGCAAGTTGGGCCCCGCCTTCGGCGTCGGCACAGGCTGCGGTCTCGGCTTCGGCGTCGGCCTCATGGGCGGTAAAATTCCACCTATCAGTCTCTCCCTCTCTGGATTCTTCGGCGATTTAGGGTTTCTTCTTTACGAGTAGCAAGAGAGGTGCTCTAAGCAGAATGGCCTTCATTGTTTCATGCTGTCTCGCTCCTCTTCCTTGAAGTTTCTGAATCCTGAAACTCGTGATTCCAAGCTACCCGTCGCTGTCTTTAAGGTTCTATACAGACGCCAGGTTTAGATGCGTACTCTGTTTAACTCGAGTATCGAAGGCTTTAAGCGACTAGTAGTTGTCACTTCTCGAGTGCTAATTGTTGACAGGTGTAGTAGAGTCCGGATCGTTAGAAGGCAAGAGTAGCACTTAATGTCCGCAAAGTGGGATAGAGAGCAGGTGTGGAAAAAGCAGCTGAATAATGGCTTTCTTCCTCTTTCGATGCAAAAAAGAGCAAGTGGCACGGAAGTTGGCGAGAAAACGAGCTGTATAGCTCTCTACTTTGAAGAGGAAGCATGTGCCCAATTAATAATTTTCTGTTAGGGTAGTTTAGCCGCTCTTTGATGAATCTGTAGCAGACGTTTGATGCTTCCACCTTGGTGGTCCATCCTGTGTTGGAGGAGAAAGTAGTGTTCTTGCGACCAGGGGCATTCGACTGGTTCGGCCTGTGACATGAAAGCGAGCAAACAATATCTGTGGATTGCTTGCTTTTCCTTTGAGTTATCTTCTGGACTTACCTAGTTGTTGCCATGCCGTACAGTTTCCCTTGTCTTAAAAGCTAATTCATGTGGGAAATAGCTGCTAATGTTGAGTTTGTCGGTATTGCCACTTCTATTTGGTGCAATAACCAAATTGAATGTGGTTGAAGAGAGGGTGCTTGGCTGGAGGCGGTGGACAGGAAGCACTTGAGATCTCATGTTAGAGAAGCAAGCTTTTAACTCTTGGCTTATATTCTCTGTTCATCTCCTTCTTCACTTTAATATATCGGGAGTTGAGTATTTCCGCAAAACCAATCTCCTTCTTCAGGCTTCCATAGATTGCAAGTTTCGCAGCTCACAAATAGAGAATGATCTGTTTATGTGCTCGCTGTGTTACTCTAGCCTCTATCCGCACGGGGTGCAAGGGGGAGGACATGATTTATTTGGTTTTCAGTGAGAAGGGGCCATCTTTCTCAGCAAGATGATTCGATTGGTGTTAATTCTGAGATAGTGTAAAGTATGAGCATTCATTGGGATTTTGTCTTGCGGGATTATCTCTTTTAGCATTCTAAATGATGCATAAGTGTTTGCTTTATCTTGCAACTTTTCCTAGTCACGGACCAGGTTTTAAAGTTCTGTGTTGTCGACCTGATGTTCAATAGCTATTTTAATGCTTGGAGTTGTGATAGTGAGTTCTTTGGCACATTGCAGGGTTAGGCTTTGGTCCTGGAATTCCTGGTTTGCAGCTTGGCTTTGGAATAGGGGCTGGATGTGGTGTTGGTGTGGGATTTGGTTATGGCATTGGACGGGGGATCGCCCATGATGATAATCGTAGATACTCAAATGTGGGGAATGTCTTTCATGGTCCAGGGAGTCTTCCTACTGAGTAAGTGTCCTCTCGGTACATTCTCTGTTTCCTTTGTATTGACAATTTACCAAATTTGTGACGCGTATGAGACTAGTTTTGGGAGAAGCGGAATAATGTATGAGGGACATATGAAGGATTTTCAAGGTACTTGGTTCTTGACATCTCTTGGCTTTCGCAGGGATGAAATTGGTGCACTTGTTGATGATCTAATAATCAACACGAAGAAGCTCATCAGTGCAACTTCGAGAGAAATTGACAAGTGGAGGAGATGATTTCAGTTCATTAAGTTCATGCAGACAATCTGGGATATAGCTGTATAGCATCAACATGTCTTATCCGAACTATGTTTCTGTTGGAAGCTGTTGAATCCATGTATCCGGAAGACATTGTATCGATTGTATGTAACGTTCAGCTGTGTATGCAGCATTCCAGGACCACTCACCAATTGCAGTTTTTCGATTTAACTTTTTGTTCTCCTCCTGATGTTTTACTCGACTATTATGTCATGGGCATGGTTTTTGGGCGGATTTCAGACCTGAACATAGCTTTGGTAAGATGAATTGATGTCTGATTCTAGTGGAGATCATTCTGGGATTCGTTTTCAGAGGATGAAATCGCGTTTGAAAATCTGAAATAGCTGAGAACAACATTCTGCTATATGCTTCAAATTGCACCTTATAATTCTGCTTTAATCCTTTATCATAAGAGATTCAGCACCCCCTTAACTGGTGATATTGGGTTGGTTTTGAATAGACGTATAAATTGGTTTTGAAATGATTTTTTTGTCAATGAAATTTCAGCTGGGGTAAATTTATAGCCAGTCACAAGGGAAGGAAGTTGGGACTGAGGATCTTGATTCGTGGGTGCGGAGAGAAAAACAGAGGATAGGATACGTTATCCAAAACAGACCAATCCACTGATTCAGCAATTTGCCACGTCAGCCCATCATCTGCCACGTCACTTCAGGCGACCTATGGTATGACTGGATTGGATTACGCATCTTCAATTCGCCATGCAACACCAATCAAACGCCCAGGATGACAAATCCAATGTGGCACGTCCACATCCACCAGACCATATATTATATTCTCGACCTTTCTTCCACCTCCTCTCATTACGCACACCATCAATCTCTCGCCACCAACACCACCGGTCCGAGCACCACCGAGCGATGGCCTCTCTCGGAGTCTCCGAAATGCTGGGCAACCCCCTCAATTTCAGCAGCGCGGCCAGGTCGGCCCCGACCGCCTCCAGCCCCGTCACCTTCAAGACGGTGGCCCTTTTCTCCAAGAAGAAGGCCGCCAAGGCCAAGCCCGCTGCCGTCTCTCCAGCTGACGGGGAGCTCGCCAAGTGGTACGGTGAGTGGCCAATCGCTTATGGTTGTAGCCCAAACCTTCTTCTGGACATTGCGAAAGCTATTCTTTGCATGGAGTTTCTTTAGGAACTTTTGGGAGAGGTCGTCAACTGGATGTGTGCGGGTGTGGTTTTCAGGTCCTGACAGAAGGATCTTCTTGCCTGATGGTCTCTTGGACCGGTCCGAGATCCCCGAGTACTTGACTGGAGAGGTGCCCGGAGAGTAAGTTCCCTTTCGCTTCTCCCTCTTTGATAGCAGTAATATCATTGAGATCTGTTGCAGCTGAAATTTGTGGGATAAACTCAGCTAGCATAAAATTCTCCGGATGCATGTGGATGGCAAGGGGTACTACTAGTAATAAGGGATTTAAGTTATTTTCTTTCTAAGAGGTGGAATAGAATAACCCGATTGAAGATCAGGTTTGATTCACACTCCATGTTCTGAGAAATTTTTACCATCTGAAAAGAGTAAAAAAACGGAGTCTGTCTAAAAAAAATGGAACCTTTCAATGAGACAGTGCTTTTTCAACTCTCTGAGAATGGAATCTATTCCAAAAGTGCGATTCTTAGATTCATGGCGATATGATAGTGGTGCTAATTCTGGTGCATGTTCATGCAGCTATGGCTATGATCCTTTTGGCCTCAGCAAGAAGCCAGAAAACTTCAGCAAGTGAGTTGGCCTGCCATTTTATCTTCTTGTCGCCCTTTTCTCTTGGCGAATATATATTCAGAATGAACCGGCATCTCAAATCAATGAGATACTGTCCACAGATACCAGGCCTATGAGTTGATCCACGCTAGATGGGCCATGCTCGGAGCTGCCGGCTTCATTATCCCTGAGGCCTTCAACAAATTCGGCGCCAACTGCGGCCCCGAAGCTGTCTGGTTCAAGGTTCGCTTATTCAGTCGTTTTGTTCTGTTCCAGAGTAGGCATAGAATTTCGCCGTTCTGTTTTTTCCCATTTGACATTTATCTGATACCATATTCTGGCTGTTGATTCAGACTGGAGCCCTCCTCCTGGACGGGAACACATTGAACTACTTTGGGAAGAACATTCCCATCAATCTAGTTTTTGCTGTCATTGCTGAGGTTGTCCTTCTGGGCGGCGCGGAGTACTACAGAATTACTAATGGCTTGGTAGGTCAAACGTTATTATGCCAATTATCTGACTTTCAACATGCTATATGTGTGTCGTGAGCTATAATTGAGTAGGGAAACCGAATCTCTGTCTGATGACTGTTTTTTTGCGTCTCGAGTGAGACCATATCTGCTGGCAAGTGCATATATATTGAACGCCGCCCTGTTGATTGTAAGAGTAGCCAAGGGCAGGAAGACAATGCCTTGAACTAGCTAGTTGGATCTAGATCAGCAATCGAGTCTTGACCAGTGAATTTAAGCATAAATTTTGCAATCATAGCTGTGTTGGTGATGCCAATATGACACAGCTTAGATCATATTCTCAAATGAATTTTCATCCTCAACCATCACAAGCTTTAAGTTATCAAATATAGAATGTCGACGATAGAAAAATCCATCAATGTTGTGCTGTGAATTCGTTGAGGTTAGATTACAAATACAGCAGCTGAAACACACCATTTGGTCCTTGACATCTCATGGTTCTCGCTTCCCCTAATTCGCTCTCTGTTCTCTTGTTAGGATTTCGAGGACAAACTCCACCCGGGTGGTCCATTTGACCCGTTGGGTCTCGCTAAGGACCCGGACCAGGCTGCTATCCTCAAGGTGAAGGAGATAAAGAACGGCCGCCTTGCCATGTTTGCCATGCTCGGATTCTTCTTGCAAGCCTACGTTACCGGTGAGGGACCCGTCGAGAATCTCGCGAAGCACCTCAGCGACCCGTTCGGAAACAACTTGCTCACCGTGATTGCGGGGACAGCGGAAAGAGCTCCTACCCTGTGATTTTAGTTCTTGAGATCAACCTCTTGAGTATGGGAATGAGTTGTACATCTCATCGAGACAGCTTAAAGGCATTAATCAGAATTTCCACGTGGAACTTTCTCTCTTGTGATCTATATTAGAGGGGCTTGATCAACTTGGCCCAATGGAGACTGTAACATCTTATGTGCAAAATCTTCTTCAGCACACTAATGCGCGATTGTTTGTCACTTCTACTGTCACGACCAGATTGAACTTTGAAGTACTCATAGTCCATGAAACTAAGATTGCTCAAATTCAGTAACTCCCTTGGAGTTGCCACAAATCAAGGGCGACGACCTCGAATGTGTGGCTGTCCGCCATGGATGCAGTTATGATTGATCTTGTCACCACCATATCAGTTCCGAAGAAGAGTCCGACCGAGTTGGATGATCAAGCGCATGACTGGGCCTGCTGTCTCCCAAGAGAAACTACTTTGGGGTTTTTCGGCTTCAAGCCTTTCAATTGAACACATTGAAACATTCAACACTCGGAGAGATCTTTGTAAAGATCTCCATGAAACGCCAACTGATACGCATTATTGTGTCATTGCTGTAACGCAGCACGGTGTCGTACGGGCTATACCAATGCATGGCACCCGGCGGCGGGCGAGCGCCGGGGTCGGGGGAGCTCACGCCAGAAGAAGCAAAGCCCTTTGCTTCGCCGGACCTCACCTCATCGATGCCCTCAAATGGCTTCCTTTTTCTTGACCAAATTGGTTTCTCCACCCTCACACACGGTTCACCGTTGCTTTTGGAGCGAAACTTGAATGCTCTTTGGTATTGTTTTCTTCTCTCTTTTTTCTCTTTCTACCCTTGGATCGTTGATGCTTAATTATTTATTTTTCGCGAAATATCACCGACCAGAAATAAGAATTTGGTCCAACCAACCGTCCACCCAGCGATGTGGTACGAAAGCAATAATGGAGGGTGAGGCTGTCCGAAGTCGGACAGCACCCTGTCTATTGTCCACAAAATATTAGACCAAAGACGATTCATAGTTTCAAAATCCGAGAGCCCCAATAACACGGCGTTTGCTCACCCAATTCACTGAATTAGTGTAACTTTTCCTTGTTACTCAGTCATTTAATACGAGATCAACACGAAATTGCCAGTATGATCACGCCGACATGTACTGATCCTTGGGGAAATAGGCTTTGGAGCTTTAAAGATCGTGGGATAAATGATTAGGCGTTTGGCAAAAATTTTTGCGACTGCTTTGAAAATGCTAACCTTGGTAAAACTGGACTTCAGCACGTGCGGAAGGCCACGTCTAAAGGGGGTAATGCATTCTTTTTTGGGAAAATTATAAAAGACGTCTTAAATCTATTGCAATCGTGTCAGTTCAGTTTTTTTTTTTGGCTGATTCAGTCCTATATCTATTGTCATCGCTGGGCAAGGCTTGGCCGCCCTCACCAGATCTGGGCTGGCCAGGTCAGCTTCGTCGGCTATCCTCTAACCAATCGCCGAGGTCCAATGACCGACTGAAGGTAAAACAGCGAAAGGGAAGAGAAATAAAAAGAAAAGAAAAGAAAAGAAATATAAAATATTATTAAAATATTATATCGTCGGCTGGCTAGCGCCCACGTGAGTGTCGGCCGCCCAAAATTTACTAGATTGATTGAATTGATAATTACAAAAGGCTTAGGACCGAATCAACAAAAAAAAGGATTTGTGACTAAATTGACACGATTACAAAAAAGTTTAGGATTGAATCGGCAAAAAAGGAGATTATTTGACCGAATTGACACAATTGCAATAATTTCAGGACTTTTTTTAGTTATTTTCCCTGTGTATATATTTTTTTGCCCTCATAAGCACCTGTTCATCTTTTCCAAGTTGCCGATATGGTTTGTTGGTGAATCTCCGTCGAATGGTTCTCGAGATGGATGTCGCCGGTGAAGCTCCGACGTTATAGATCTGAACACCCCCAACTCGGACACCTAGGCAATGCTTAGCTTCACAAGTGTCGCCTTGCTGATATCGCGTGATTTTGGTGTCGTTCAGCCTGGGTCGCACAAACCCAAACGAGGCGACCCCTAGGGTGGCACGGCCCAAGCGCAACTTACTTAAGTTTCACTCGGCTTCGATCGACAACATTTGTTGCGTTAGGGGTCACTAATCACCGGTCCGTGCCGATGGTTGCTTTTGGTCGCCACTAATGCTCGCCCAGTTTTCGATGCTCCCGTTTCCCTATCTGTCGATGCTCCACTAGCCTGCCCTCTCTTTCTTTCTATTTTTCTTTTCGAAACATTTGAATTTTAAAACTTATCACAAAAGTATATAAAAAAATTACTAAAAAAGTCTTAAACTTATTACAATTGTGCCAAATTAATCCTAATTTTTTTTAATGTGTCGATTCAGTCCTAAACCTCACATGTTTCGAAAAGAAATGAGAAAACATAAAAAATAATAAAAAATAATTTAAAAAAGAAATGACAGAAAAGCTCTCGATTAGGGATTGAGATTTCCTATCATTGCTTTGAGCAACGTTAAGATAATATTGTCAAATTCGAGCCGTCCAAATCAAGATGGACGGCTCGGATTTGATACATATCACCTCATAAAAAAATTTAAATCTTTTCGCCTAAAACTTTTCATCTTTTTTATGGATGATGTATATCAAATCCAAACCGTCTATCTTAATTTGGACGGCTCGGATTTGAGCAATGTTAGGAAATCCAAATCCCTCGATTAGGCCTTTATTTAAAACAAAGATCATTTTTTTTTGGAATTTTTCCTTAATTCTACGATGAATAATGTTTTCGGTTAGATGTCTTTTTCATCATCGTACTTTTGCCGGGACGTCGGAAATGATATGATGGTGATGGTCTTTGAAGCCACCACTCACGAGAAAATATGTGGATGCCTCCAATTGGATGTGCCCACGTGTCAGGAGTCGGTCGCTTGAGCGTGTCTAATTCGTCCGTGCGAACTACTTTGCACGTGGCGACGAAGCGAGATCGCATCACTTTAATACTCGGGGATCTCCCTGATTTTACGATATAGTAAATTTGGGACGCACCCGGGTGGGTGGTGGGGTATCTTCTTTTCGAGAATTGACTATGAAAATTTCTTTTTCTTTGTTTTTTTTTTTTGTTTCCTTCAACCAATGTTCTCATCGGTTTTCCATCGCCATGATAAATAGCCTAGCCCGTCCGCCTCTTCTTCCATAATCATCTTCACGAGCTGATTAGAGAGAGAGGGAGAGAGGGAGAGAGATGAGCGAGGAGAGAGACATTGTTGTCGTCGTCGGCGGAGGGATATGCGGCCTCGTGATCGCGCTCGCTCTTCATAGGTAGGATCCGGATCCCCTGTCAAGGTGCCAAGGTCCCATCCGACCGTCCATTTAATCAATGGACGGCTCAGATTGAATAAAATTGCGGCTGCAACTTTAAAAATAATAATAATAATAAATTTATTACTTTTTTATTTTTTATTCATATCAAATCCGGGCCACGGCCCGGATGGGACCTTGGCACCCCTGTCAAGGTTTTCACCTTGACAGGGGATCCAAACACTCATAGGTTTACTCCCTTTTTTTCTCTAAAAAGCTAGAGGATAGTTTCGTCGCGTGGTATTGGTATCGGTCTCCAACTGTACCTTTGCGCTCTTCGGCATTTGGTTGTCGTATGATACGACGCGATGCGTACGCGTCGGAGATGTGCTTTCGCTTAGGTTCTTAACATGCGAGGGCCGGATTCTCTCTTTGCATGCGGTTTCGTCCGCGGGATTCGAGTAGGATCGTCTTCAGTGCTTTGAGAAGAAAGCTGGTGATAACTTGGCCAAAGGTTTCAAACTTTTGATGGAATCGTCTAAATTTAATAGACAGCTTTACATCTTGGATTTATTCATTTAAATAAATGGTGCAAAGGAATAAACATGTTGTCTTATTCTTTTCTTTGTCCTTTTTCCTATATTTCATGTTGGGCTTTGCTAGCATAAAAATCTTTCGGCAATTGTGAGGGTAACATCGTGTTATGAGGCACGAATTCTTGAAGGAGTTCACCCTCGCAATAATTTTTTACTATCTGATATTTATCTTTTGTTAGCCCAAAACAGGTTGTTAATCCCATAGTGAATTAAGGATAGTCATGTAATCATTTTCCATCCATGTTTCCTGTTCTGGTTTAATCTTTTTTTCTTTCTTTCCTTCTTCTTAATATGTTGCTACCCTAAACAATGTTAGGATTCGGCGCACAATCATAACGAAGTAAAGCATAAAGTGGGAAAGAGAAATCGACATAGGGTTTATCCTGGTTCGCATTATAATTTGACACATCGCATCTCTCACTACATCACTAATTATATGCAAGAAAGAGTATTTATAGCTGTAGTTACACATGAGCATAAGTCTAAACTACTAAGGAAAAAATTTGGACTCAAACTATAAAACCCAAACCCCCGTGCTTTCTTATCGATGGGTGCTCGTGAACCATGTCCATCGCTAGCCAGAAGTCGTCCACGCCGTTAGGGGTATAAAAAAGCATGGTCCGAACCGGAACCGTATTGATCGATCTGAACAAAAAAATCGAATCTTTTCTGTTGAGAGTTTCTTTCGGATCTTTAAGGGCAATATAAATGACCTAAAGCCATTCTGTTATACATGTGTGTGTGTGTATATATAGAAATTTGTATTAGCCTTGATTTATGCTAAATGGCTGTACCTTCTTAGGATGGCTACACCAGTTCTTTCATATGTACGTACAAAGTTCAAACATATGAAATTAGTACACTTTAAATTATTTGAACGCGATTTTGTGGACCCTCGTGACCACTCAAACTTCGACGTCGTTTTAACTGGATTAAGATCTTCTACTTTTAGGGACAGACTCACCGTATCGTGGTGGATGATGATCCGTGCAAATAGCTCATGGCGATGCGCAGCCCTTATCACGAGTCACGACCGGCAAGTCGACGGCGTGGTGAAAAAGTACAGCAAAAGTCGAGAGTCGAACATGACTCCAAAGTTTTGAACGACCAACGAAAAATGTTGTGATGAGTCAACCGTCCGATACGGCGAGAGTGATGCTTCATGAATTAGAATGAATGCGAAGGAAGTTGAAATCATTGGACGAACGTAGATTAACCTATGAGATTGTTTTCCGCGAATGTCAAAGCTGTCCTTATCCACTACCAAATGCAGGAAGGGGATACAGAGCTTGGTGTTGGAAAGATCGGAGACGCTCCGGGCCACCGGAGCAGCCATAATCATGCAGTCGAATGGTTGGAGGGCGCTCGATCAATTAGGGGTCGCCTCGATGCTCCGGAAAATTGCTAACGCCATCGAGTCGTAAGTTCCGATCCTCATCTCTTGCTTGCTTAGAGTACTGATTGAGTTTCGGACAGCATCTGTTTTCTCGAACGCTAATGCATTAAGCCGAATGAGCAGTGGCCGCTTCGTAACCATCCCTGACGGGAAGCAAGAACCTATCCACCTTGGGTGAGTCTCATAATGAGCAACATCCATACTTTTCTTTGTTTAAAGAGAAACCTTTTCTGAGTACCCGTCTCGTCTGTTCAGTAGAGCAGTAAATTGCCATTGGAACAGCTTGATTAAGAGCTTATCCGGATCGATTTATCGGGGGCTAAACACTGCGATCGAAATCAAAAGTCGAGCATCCGGCTAGTTCATGTTTATAATTTCTGGTTTTGCAGGGGAGAAGTACGGTGCTTGAGAAGAATGGATCTCATCAATGTGTTGACTGAGGACTTGCCATGGAACGCCATAAGATTCGGGTGTCGTGTGATCTCTGTCGAACTGGATCCGACCACATCACATCCTCTCCTTCATCTCGATGATGGAGTTACCATCAAGGCCAAGGTGATGTTCCCTCCGTAAGAACACTGAATGCTTCGATTCGATCCACCTGTCTTTCCGTTGCTCGACACGGCTTTCTTTGGTCACACGGTAGATACCTCATCGGATTTCAGATGGTGATCGGATGCGATGGCGTGCGCTCTGTGGTTGCGAGTATCGTCGGATTGAACAAAACCGGGCTTTACTCGATAGATGTAACGAGGGGGTTCACTCGGTATGAAGATGGTCATGGACTTGAAAAAGAGTTCGTGGTGATGAGGAAAGATGGACTTCAAGTGGGGTGGCTTCCCGTAGATAAGCGCATGGTTTACTGGTTCGTGGCTCAGAAGTGGACTTCTCCAGGTACTATGCCTTTCTCACTTAGCTAATTCTATGCCTTTCTCACTCAGCTAATTCTTTTCTCATGGAACATGTTGCGGAAACAAGCGAACATGCATTATAATAAGCAGGACAAGAAAGACAAATCAGATACCAAATTTACGTGATTCGGTCGGTATGGTCCTCATCGACGTGGAGAGTGGCATAGGATTCCTCTATAGATCAAGGAATACGACCGAGATTACAACCGTACTCGAGTGACTCAAACACTCTCGGTGTTTACCAACCTCCAATTACACCTCAGATTTCCTTTCTTTATTTACCTTGGCCGAATACAGTAGCATCCCATTGGAGTATTCTAATGTTAAGCAGTGTATTTACTTATCAGCTTAAGCTTTTAGAGCATTTGAAAATGATTTTATAAAATCTTACGTGATATCTGAGCAAAAGGCTTTTAGTTTAAATGTTTCCTGTTGGGAATTAAGTCAAATTCATTAAGTGTTATCAGTGACCGTTCGACTCCCATGGCATAATTAGTATTCCGATGTAATTATTGTTTTAATAGACATAATTAGTTGAGTCTATCATCTTTTAGTATTCCGATGTAATTGTTGTTTTAGTCTTTAGTATTCCGATGTAATTGTTGTTTTAGTCTTTTCACTTTCCTAGAGAAACTCAAGAGTCATGTTTTAAGCATATAAATAGGTGAGTCTTGTAACCATTTCAGTATGGGTGAATCGATTGTGAATACACTATATTGAAAAGCCACCTTCCGTCTCCTCTTCCTTGTGTGAACAAAGTTCATTTGAGAGTGCTTGTTGAGAGCCCCACAATCGATTTATCCCATCAAATTGGTATCAGAGCTTCACGGTTTCGTGATTATGGCGTCAACAAGCAACCTTCCTTTTCAGTATCCAATCCTCACCAAAGAAAACTATGGCAAGTGGGCTTCCAGAATGAAAGCCACACTCGGCGCCCATAGTGTGTGGGATCTTGTCAACAATGGCTATGATGAGCCAGATGAAGATGTCGCGTTGACTCAGGCTCAGAGGAATGCGTTGGAGAAGACTCGTTCGAAAGATCAACTCGGGTTGTCAATCATCTTTCAAGCCTTAGATGATTCTATGTTCGAGAAAGTCTCGAATGCTACTACATCCAAGGAGGCATGGGAGATTCTTCAAACCACGCACCAAGGTGTTGAGAAAGTAAAGAAGATCCGCCTTCAAACTTTGAGAGGCGAGTTCGAGGTAATCCGTATGAAAGAATCTGAGTCGATTTCTGATTATTTCACAAGAGTTTTAGCTATTGTGAATCAGATGAAAAGGAATGGCGAAGATGTTCCTGATGTTCGTGTTGTCGAAAAAATCCTGCGGTCGTTGGATAAGAAGTTCGACCACATCGTCGTCGCTATCGAGGAATCGAAAGATGTCGATTCTATGACGGTCGATGAGCTCATGGGTTCGTTGCAAGCCCATGAAGAAAGACTGAAAAGAAACAAGTCTGAACCGGTGGAGGAAGTACTCCAATCTCGATTGAATATCCGAGATGACAAAGGCCAAAGAAGTGACCCTGTGCAAACTCGATGGGTCAATCAAGATCGTGACCGAGGACGCGGTAGAGGCCGTTTCCAAGGAAGAGGTCGTGGACGAAGCGGAGGAAATTTCGCCCGAAGCAATGAGTGCTTTCATAATCAAAGAAGTACACGTGGAAGAGGAAGAAACACAAATAGCCGGTATGATAAATCAAAGGTTCGATGTTATCGTTGTAATAAATGTGGCCATTATGCTTATGAGTGTTGGCAGAAAGAAAGTGCGGTGGCAGATGAAAAGGCGAACCTGGTGAATGATGGTGATCAAGTTCTTATGCTGGCATTTAAAGAAAATGCTGATGAAAAGAATGATACGTGGTACTTGGACACTGGAGCAAGCAACCACATGTGCGGCCGAAAGGAGATGTTCGTTGAAATGGATGAGACGGTAAAAGGAAAAGTCTCGTTCGGTGATAATTCTCAAATTCTTGTCGAAGGGAAAGGTACGATTTTAATACGTCTGAAGAACAAAACACGTCAGTTTATTACTAACGTGTATTATGTGCCGAAGATGTCGAGCAATATTTTGAGTTTAGGACAGCTTCTTGAGAAAGGATTTACTGTCCAGATGAAAAATCTATGTCTTATGTTGAGAGATTGCAATAATAAGTTGATTGCGAATGTGAAGATGTCGAAGAATAGGATGTTCACTCTGAACATCAAAGATGATATGTCTACATGCCTTCAAGCATGTGTAGACAATCCTTTGTGGCTATGGCATTTGAGGTTCGGTCATCTCAATTTTGGCGGACTCAACATGCTTTCTCGCAAGAAGATGGTGTATGGCTTACCGCATATTGATCACCCCGATCAATTATGTGAAGGATGTGTAATTGGCAAGCATTCTCGAGCAAGTTTTCCGAAGGAGTCGACTTATCGAGCGAAGAAGCCACTGGAGTTGATTCATTCTGATGTATGTGGTCCGATCACTCCTCAGTCGTACGGTAATCATCGCTACTTTGTTACGTTTATTGATGATTTTACTCGAAAGACTTGGGTGTTTTTCTTGAAAGAAAAATCAGAGGTGTTTGATACGTTTAAGCACTTCAAGAAAATGGTTGAAAAGGAGAGTGGTTATTTTATCAAGTTTTTAAGAACTGATCGTGGAGGAGAATTTACTTCTGGAGAATTTAATCAATTCTGTGATTACCATGGCATTCGACGTTTCTTAACGGCGCCGTATTCCCCACAACAAAATGGTGTGGCTGAGCGAAGGAACAGAACCATTCTAGACATGGTTCGCAGTATGTTGAAAAGCAAAAATTTGTCAAAGGAGCTTTGGGGCGAAGCTGTCAGATGTGCAGTTTATCTGCAGAATCGATGTCCCACGCAAGGACTCGATGGTGTTACCCCAGAAGAAGCATGGAGCGGGAGAAAACCTACGGTTTCTCATTTAAGAATTTTTGGGAGTGTTGCGTATGCTCACGTACCCGACCAGAAAAGATTGAAGTTGGAAGACAAGAGTAAAAAGCTCATTTTCATCGGGTATGATTCCTCATCAAAAGCTTACAAATTGTTTGATCCTGACACTTTGAAAGTATATGTAAGCAGAGATGTGAAATTTGATGAAGAAAGTTTGTGGGAGGAAAATCGACAACTTGTCAAAACCAGTCATGATAAATTTGTCGAAACCGTTCGTGATGATTCTGTCGAAATGGAGATTGAAGCTCATTCACCTTCTCCGATGTTCTCTCCATCATTGTCAGCTTCAACTTCAAATACTGTGGAAGAATCACTAGCACCGAGATCAAGAAGACTTTCTGAAATTTATGAAGCTACCGATGAGCTTTACCTTATATGTCTTCTTGCAGATTGTGAACCACTTATTTTCGATGAAGCTGCCAAAGAAGAAAAATGGAGGAAAGCCATGGATGAAGAGATAGAAGCCATCGAAAAGAATAAAACGTGGCAACTCGCAGATCTTCCGAAGGACAAAAAGGCGATCGGTGTCAAATGGGTATACAAGGCCAAGAAGAACGAGAAAGGAGAAATCACTCGTTATAAGGCCAGACTTGTCGCAAAGGGCTACAAACAGAAAGCTGGGATCAACTATGACGAGGTATTTGCACCTGTCATCCGAATGGAAACCATCAGACTAATGATTTCCATTGCAGCTCAAAATCGGTGGCCAATCTATCAAATGGATGTCAAATCGGCATTCCTGAATGGCGTTCTTGAAGAAGAAATTTATGTCGAACAACCCACTGGGTTTGTTGTGAAAGGTCATGAAGACAAAGTGCTGAGATTGAAGAAAGCTTTGTATGGGCTTAAGCAAGCTCCAAGAGCTTGGAACTCCAGAATCGATGCTTATTTCATGGCAAATGGCTTCGTACAATGTCCGTACGAACATGCTCTCTACTTGAAGCATGAGAAAGGTGATGTTTTATTGGCATGTTTATACGTTGATGATCTTGTATTCACAGGAAATAATTCTGGATTGATTGACACTTTTAAAGCATCGATGGTGAAATAATTTGAAATGACAGATAATGGTTTGATGAGTTATTTTCTGGGTATCGAAGTGAAGCAAAATGAAGATGGGATTTTTATTTCCCAAAAAAAGATATGCTGAAAATATGCTTGAGAAATTCAACATGAAGAATTGCACTTCGGTTAATACTCCGATGGATTGTGGTGCAAAACTGTCGAAGTTCGATGAAGGTGTCGATGTTGATTCAACATATTTTAGAAGCTTGATTGGAAGCTTAAGGTATTTGACCTGTACCAGACCAAATATCATGAACAGTGTCGGAATTGTGAGTCGATATATGGAGAATCCGAAGACATCTCATCTTAAGGCAGCAAAGAGGATACTTCGGTACATCAAAGGTACTATCTCTCTTGGCTTGTATTATTATCAATCTGAACTATTTCAACTCAGAGGTTATTCAGATAGTGACTATGGGGGAGATGTCGATGATCGAAAAAGCACTACGGGCTTTGTATTTTATTTGGGTGAAACTGCTTTTACATGGTCATCAAAGAAGCAATCCAGTGTTACTCTGTCGACATGTGAAGCGGAGTATGTTGCTGCATCATCGTGTGTTTGTCATGCGATATGGTTGAGAAAGTTGCTCAAAGAAATCCATATGGAGCAAAAGGATGCAACAGAGATTTTTGTTGATAATGTTTCTGTCATTGCTTTGGCGAAGAATCCAGTTTTTCATGAGAGGAGCAAGCATATCGATGTTCGATATCATTTTATTCCAGAACAAGTCAGCGACAAACAAATCGAAGTTGTGCACGTGAAGACCGGTGATCAAGTCGCAGATATTTTTACGAAACCTCTCAAGATCGAAGTGTTTCGGAAATTCAGAAGTTTACTTGGAATGATCGACGGAAGAGAATTTGGCTTAAGGGGGAGTTTTGTTGGGAATTAAGTCAAATTCATTAAGTGTTATCAGTGACCGTTCGACTCCCATGGCATAATTAGTATTCCGATGTAATTATTGTTTTAGTAGACATAATTAGTTGAGTCTATCATCTTTTAGTATTCCGATGTAATTGTTGTTTTAGTCTTTAGTATTCCGATGTAATTGTTATTTTAGTCTTTTCACTTTCCTAGAGAGACTCAAGAGTCATCTTTTAAGCATATAAATAGGTGAGTCTTGTAACCATTTCAGTATGGGTGAATCGATTGTGAATACACTATATTGAAAAGCCACCTTCCGTCTCATCTTCCTTGTGTGAACAAAGTTCCTTTGAGAGTGCTTGTTGAGAGCCCCACAGTCGATTTATCCCATCATTTCCAACCCTCTATTTACCGGCCAAGTCAAAACCCAGCCCTCCGCGTCGTTTCAAACTTGATGGGAGGAAATTCTTCTTTGCTAATACAACCAGTGTGAAACAAATTAAGATTGTCCGAATAGTATACAATAAGTATCATTATAAATAATTGAAAAAAAAAATCAAATCAGTTCTAACGGTGGCAAGTTTTCTGGAATTAGATTCCAGGGTAACGCTTGCAAAGGATCCAACGCTCCTCAAAAGCTCAATCGTGGAAGCGATGAACGACTTCCCAACTAATGCGATACAGATGGTGTCAGACAGCGACCTATCTACCGTCCAGTGGACGGAACTGCGGTACCGTCCGCCGTGGGAGTTACTGAGGAGAAGCTTCTGGAAAGGCACAGTCGTGGTGGCTGGGGACGCCATGCACGCGATGGCCCCGTTCCTCGCGCAAGGCGGCGCCGCCTCCTTGGAGGACGCTGTTGTGCTTGCTCGGTGCTTGGCTGAGAAGATCAAGCTAGCCACCGACAGCGACCATCGTGGTGCAAAAGGGAGGCCGTTATCATTCGGGAAGCCTGCCGTCGAGGAAGCATTCCAACAGTTCAGTAAGGAGCGTAGGGCAAGAGTGTTTTGGCTGACCATGGAGACTTTCTTCATCGGGTCGATCTTAGGTAGTTCCTCAGGGATCATAAAGCTTCTGGCGGTGCTGTTCATGGCCATCCTCTTCTCGGATAAAGCTAGCCACACCCGTTATGATTGCGGCCGTCTCTGAGAGAGGAAGTCTACTGCTACCAGTTGGAGTCATTCTGGGAAAGCTTCGTTCATCAGAAGTGTGCGAAAGCAACAAGAACTAGTAACATATAACTATGTCCTTAATAAATTCGTCTTAGCTAAATATCTGATTTAATTGTTGAAGAGTGTGATCCATTTTTGTCATTGGTCCTGAATACAAAAAAATAATAATTAAATAATAAGGCGGTGGAGTAAGTCGGTGAAAGATTTTGTGTAACCACTTGTCAACTGCTCTAAAAACTTAAGCTGATAGAATAGAAGAATGCGTGGTTTAATATTTATGTATTTCAATAGTCGGCCATGTAAGTCTATAAATATAGGTTGCAAGTCTTCCATTTATATATGCTCCCATGTAAAAGAAAAGCCCTCTGATGAGAGATTCCTTTGTAAGTCCTTTTAATTATGAAGTTTTATATCAAATATCATTTTTTTTTATCATGCTAGTCTTCTTGTCATTATTTCTCTATATTTCATATCCAAACACACATACTTGCACACATGCTTCCGCAGAATCTCAATAGTGGTATCAGAGCCACATTTGCGATTCGTTGGTTTTGAGCGTTTGTTCTAACAAACTTCGCAATGGCCAACACCGCCACATCATTCCCCATCCCATTATTTTATGGTGTTAACATGCTTTGAATAGTTAAGGGCTTAAGTTATGGGCATTGGGTCAACATTAGGGTTTGAGGGGTAATACTATAAATATTGCTATTTTTTCAAACTGTCAGATAGAGAAATTTACGTTGCATCTTTTGTAATCCCTGATTCTCATAGTGGATTTTGCTTCTCCTCTCTCCAGTGATTTTTCCCGCAAGGATTTCCACGTAAATTTTGGTGTTCCATTCTTATCCTCTGTCTCAATTTCGTTTTAGTTTTCGCATTGTCGTAACAAACTGATATCGGAGCCTAGGGTTTGATATTCGGCGGTCACGCTCCAGCGTCGCTCGTTCCGCTCCGGCATTCCTCGCTCGTTCCCTGACCTCCTGTTTAGGCGAAGAAATTTGGACGAATTGAAGCCGGTCATCGTCTCCTGTCTCGGCATCGCGAAGAAATTCAAACCGAATTGAAGCTCGGTCTCAATTGAAGCTCGGCCTGTGGGAAACGGATCCACGAAGCCACAGATTGGTCAGATTGCAGAGGTGGAGGATTGTGTCGTACACCCACGAGCCCACGAACCCCACGTCCACGAAGCCACGCACAGATTGTTCAGATTGCTTACTAAAGCATCATCATCCAATTGTCAGAGGCTTCTCGACTTTTTTTAGTTAATTGGAGCCATCATTTGCGCCTGTTCCCTTACTGCTTTCTCTGACGTCAATTTGGTGGCTAATTAACAAATTTGGAGCACTATTAGATCAGAATTGGAGCAGATCACAACTGAAGGCTGCACCCGATTTTAATTTTCCTCTTGTGGCTATCCAGTCGAAGTAGCCACCGACGACAATTTGGTGGCTGCACTATGACACGTTGCTGCCCTCCCTTCACGACAACAGCAATATCGGTTGTTTTCAAATTCCGCTCTCTTGAATCGGTCCGATTGTCTGGCCGGTTTTGCCAATTCGGGCATTGCGAGTTTGCGACCAACACGCCTCTCGAGATTCAACGCTTCGGCAATTTCGATGCTGCTCTGCGTGTAGACCAGTTCATCACAGAACAACGTCCACACCGAGCGATACGAGGTCAGACGCACAAGAGAACACGTGTCTCATGGGTGCTTTGATCCTGTCGTGATATCGACGAAGGAATTCTTGCAACTCAGTGGATCTTTTGAATTTCAGCGACTTTCCCCTGCAACTACGACTTTTTTTTTTTGGATTTCGACGATTAATTGATTTCGACGACTAGTGGATTTCATGGATTTCTAAGTGACTTCGGATTTCCCCTGCAACTCAGTCGGTGAGGTTGAAGGAGGAGTTCGTGCACACTTCTTCGACTCGGAATAAGCTATGGCTTCGAGTTCAGTAACGAAATTCGATATCGAAAAGTTTGATGGGAGCGGCGGTTTTAACCTATGGCAGGTTCGTATGTTAGCCGTTCTTACGCAGCAGGGTTTGAAGAAAACTTTATTTGCTAAAGGGAAGAAACCGGACACGACGGATGAAGCATGGGAAGAATTGGATGAGAACGATTTGTCCACTATTCAGTTGTGCCTCACGAACGGAGTTTTTCAGGAGGTACTAGATAAAAAAAAACAGCAACAGATTTATGGACGAAGTTGGAGAGTATTTTTCTGACAAAGTCCCTCGCCAATCGATTGAGACTCAAGCAACGACTCTTCACTTTTCGTCTGGCTGAAGGTACTTCTCTCAAATCTCATATTTCTGAGTTCAATGCTCTTATCGCTGAATTAAGAAACATTGATGTTAATATTGAAGATGAGGATCAAGCTCTTTTGTTGCTAGTTTCACTACCTCCCTCTTGTAAGAATTTTAGAGAGACCATGATTGTTAGTAGAGAAACTATTGATTTTGAAGATGTCAAGACTAGTCTGCTAAATAAGCAGAAACTCGATACAGAATTGACTTCTGATGGTAGTAATAATCATGAGGCTGGTTTGGTCGCTCGAGAAAGATCCATTGAGAGAAGAAATAGTGGCAGGAGCAGGTCAAAATCTAAGCATAGAGATATGATTTGCAACTATTGTAAGTCTCCAAGGCATATCAAGATAAATTGCCTAAAACTGAAGGCAAAGGAGCAGAGAGAAAATAATTCGAATCAACAAAATCATGGGAATGTCAATCGTCATAACAATCGCAACTATCAGAATAGACAGAATAGGCGAAACGAAAATCCTGCTCAAGCTGATGTTGCTAAAGAAGAAAATGAAGATTGGCTATTATTTGCAGATAATAAAGATAAATTCTGTGATAGTTGGATTCTTGATTCATGCTGCTCATATCATATGTGTCCTTATCGAGATTAGTTCTCTACGTATAAAGAATATGATGGTAGAGTTATTCTCATGGGCAATAATGCTAGATGCAAAGCTATTGGGATTGGCATTGTTAATATTAAGATGCATGATGGCATGATCATAATTTTAGATAATGTCAGACATGTGCCTGATTTGAGAAAAAATCTAATCTCCTTGGGTACACTTGACGCCAATGGTTGTAGATTTACTGCTGAGGGTGGAGTTCTAAAAATTATGAGAGGCTCACTTTTGTTGATGAAAGGGCTTAAAATTGATACTTTGTATCAGCTGCAAGCCTCTACTGTTATTGGTTCAGTTGCGGTCTCTTCTAATATGACAGATTCGGATAATATAAAATTATGGCATATGAGACTAGGCCATATGAGTATTAGAGGGATGGAGGAGCTAAGTGAAAGAGGCCTCTTGTGTGGTCAGAAAATTGGAAAACTGGATTTCTGTGAACATTGTGTTTTTGGGAAACAGAAAAGAGTCAGTTTCAAAACAGGAATTCAAAGCATAAAGGGCACTCTGGATTACATTCATTCTGATATCTGGGGGCCTGCTAGAGTTCCATCGAAATGCCTTGGTTCCAGGTATGTACTCACTTTTATTGATGATTTTTCAAGAAAAGTTTGGGTATTTTTTCTCAAGGCAAAAGGTGATGTTTTCGTTACATTCAAATAATGGAAAACATTAATTGAGAAGGAGACCGATAAGAAAATCAAGCGGCTGAGAACAGATAATGGGCTAGAATTTTGTGGAGGCGAATTTAATGAGTTTTGCAAGAACGAAAGAATTGTGAGACATCATACTACAATGTATACACCGCATCAGAATGGTATTGCAGAACGTATGAACATAACCCTATTAGAAAGAACAAGGTGCATGTTGTCTAACGCTGGTTTGGGCAAAGAATTCTGGGCTGAAGCAGTCAATACTGCTTGTTGGTTAATAAATCGTTCTCCTTGCATACCTATTGAGAACAAGACATCTGATGAGGTATGGTCAGGTAAACCTATTGATTATTCTTCTCTTCGAATATTTGGATGTCCAGCATATGCACATGTTAGTGAAAGGAAACTAAAGCCTAGAGCGAAAAAAATATATTTTTCTTGATTATGCTTCTGGTGTAAAAGTTTATAGGCTTTGGTGCTCTGATTCATCTAAGATTATGATTAGCAGAGATGTTACTTTTGATGAGTCTGCTATACTTTATCTTGTCAAGAAATCAACAGATACTTGCCAGGAAAATATGCAAAGTGCACCAAGAATGTGGAGTTTGAAGTATCTTCTTCATTATCAGTGACTGATAATATTGAGATTGAAGAATCTGAAGAAGAGAATTATTCCATAGCCAAAGATAGACCAAGAAGGACAGTGAAACCTCCATAGATGTATGGATACTCAAATTTTGTTGCTTATGCTCTTTCAGCTGCAGAGTTGATAGAATATGCTGAGCCTAAAATGTACGAGGAAGCTAATTCCTCAAAAGATTTAGCAAAGTGGTTAGTTGCTATGAATGAAGAGATGGAATCTCTTGAAAAGAATCAAACTTAGGAGCTTGTCAAACCACCAAAAGGAAAGAAGATTGTGGGTTGCAAGTGAGTTTTCAAAAGAAAGGAAGATATTCCTGGAGTTGAAGATATTAGATTTAAAGCACGTCTAGTTGCTAAGGGCTATAGTTAGATTGAGGGAGTTGATTTTAATGATGTGTTTTCACCCGTCATTAAACACAGCTCTATTCGGGTTTTTTTGCGTTAGTTGCTATGCATGATTTAGAGTTGGAACAACTCGATGTGAAAACAGCTTTCTTTCATGGTGAACTTGAAGACAAAATCTATATGGGTCAACCTGAGGGTTTTCAGTTTGAAGATAAGGAAGATCATGTATGTTTATTGAAAAGATCTATTTATGGCTTGAAACAATCACCTAGATAGTGGTATAAAAGATTTGACTCTTTTATGGTGCAACTTGGCTACTGTAGAAGCAAATATGATAGTTGTGTATATCTGTGCAAACTTCCAAATGGATCATATATTTATCTGCTGTTATACGTTGATGACATGTTGATTGAAGCAAAAGATAAATTTGATATACATAATTTGAAGGCACAGTTGAGCGCTGAATTTGATATGAAGGATTTAGGTTTTGCGAAGAAAATCCTTGGCATGGAAATTCAGCGAGATCGAAAAATAGGAAAATTGTATCTTTCCCATAAAAGCTACATTGAGAAGGTGTTAGATCGTTTTAGCATGAAAGATGCCAAACCAGTGAGTACTCCGCTTGCTGCTCATTTTCGATTATCAGTTGAATTATGTCCACACACAGATGATGAAATAAAATATATGTCAAATATTCCATATTCTAGTGCAGTTGGTAGCGTTATGTATGTTGTGGTTTGCACTCGACCTGACATATCACATGTTATTAGCGTGATAAGTAGATATTTATCATACCCAGGTAAAATTCATTGGCAAGCAGTGAAGTGGATTTTGATATATTTGAAGGGTACTTTAAATTATGGTTTAGAGTTTGGAAAAACTTGTGAAACTCTTACTGGATATGTTGACTCTGATTATATTGGTGACCTTGATAAAATGAGGTCTTTGACATGGTACATCTTTACTATTGGGGGTTGTGCAGTCAGTTGGAAAGATTCTTTGCAGCATACCATTGCTTTGTCTACTACAGATGCAGAATATATGGCTATTACAGAGGCAATCAAAGAAGCTATATGGTTAAGAGGCTTATTTGGAGAGCTCAGTGTGGATGATGATGTGACTATTATGCATTGCGATAGTCAGAGTGCTATACATATTACTAAAGATAAGATGTATCATGAAAGAACAAAGCACATTGATATGCGGTATCATTATATTCGAGACATTCTTGCTGATGGCTATATTAAGGTCTTGAAAATTGGTACAGAAAACAATCCAGCTGATATGTTGATAAAGTTATTGCCCTTTACTAAATTCAAGCACTGCTTGGATTTGGTTAATGTTTGCAGCAGCTGAGTTCTATGCTGGTGGGAGGAGGAGATTGACTTAATACTTATGTCTACTTGGGAATTCAAGTCAAGGTAGATATTTGTTAATATGCCTTGAATAGTTAAGGGCTTAAGTTATGGGCCTTGGGCCAACATTAGGGTTTGAGAGGTAATATTATAAATATTGTTCTTTTCTCAAACTGTCAGATAGAGAAGCTTACGTTGCCTCTTTTGTAATCTCTGATTCTCATAGTGGATTTTGCTTCTCCTCTCTCCCGTGGTTTTTCCCGCAAGGGTTTCCACGTAGACTTTGGTGTTCCGTTCTTCTCCTCTATCTCAATTTCGTTTTAGTTTTCGCATTGTCGTAACATATGAGAACAACTATGATTACTTAGCATCAAGATGTCTACATTCTTGATGGCTCAAGACTTATGGGATATCGACGAGAAAGGATACGAAGCCCCGAAAGAAGGTGCAAGTGTTCCGGCTGAACTACGGCAGAAGGATGCACAAGCTCTATTTGTGATCCAGTAGGCACTCTCGAATATAATATTTTCGAGAATTATGGGCATGAAGACGACAAAGCAAGTACGAGAAGTATTACAAGAAGAATATCAAGGCTCGGAAAAGATACGCACTATACGACTTCAAACTCTTAGAAGAAAATTTGAAAATTCTAAAATGAAAGTGCATGAGTCTGTCTAAGAATATTGTGGATGGTTGAAAGAAATAGTAAATCAGATGAGAGCCTATCGAGATGCGATCACCGATCATAGGGTTGTTGAGAAAATATCGATGATACTTACTAGGAAATACAATTCTATTGTGACCACCATAGAATCATCTAAGGATTTAACAACTCTGTCTATAAGTGAGTTGATTGGTTCTTTAGAAGCACATGAGAAAAGATTAAAGTACAAGATGAAAATCCATGTGAAAGTGCTTTTCAGTCAAAAATGAACATACGATCAGATAATGCTAAGAGTAGTGGAAGGAGCTCATCGAAAAATAAGAGAGGAGGAGAAATATCTACAAGGGGAAAATATTCACCTTGTAACTTTTGCAAGAAAACTAATCATTTAGAAAATGATTGTTGGTTTTGCGATAAAACACAATGCGACTCTTGCAAAAGATATGGCCACATAAAATTTTGTCACTCTAAAGGAAATTACATAGCAAGTTATGTTGAAGAAAAGTGAAAAGAGAAGGTAGAAGAAAATATATATCATTTATTCTATGCAGGCTAAGCATAAAAGGATGAGAAAAATGATCCATGGTATAATGATAGTGGGTGCAGCAATCGCATGATTGGAGATGAAGCTATATTCATTAATATCGATACTTCAATGAAAACTCAAGTGAGATTAGGTAACAGCGAATTGATTGATGTCAAAGGAAAACAGACCATAGCCGTTGAAACTAAGAAAGGCCCAAAATATATTCATGAACTATATTTGGTGCCTAGTTTTGTACAAAATCTACTTAGTGTGGGCCAAACGATTCAGAATGGATATTCTCTATATTTTTAAAGGAGATGCATGCACTATTTATAAGAATCATGTTATTGTCTATGTGAGAATGGAAAATAAGAATTTTTCTATTCGATGGAAATATATCAAGGATAAAACTATGAAAGTTCAAGTTGATGATTCATGATTATAGCATCGGAGATTTGGCCACGTCAACTTCTATGGGTTAAAAATTCTCCATCAGAAAAATAAGATGAGAGATCTTCCAGCTATTATAGAGTTTTTAGATGTTTGTGAAGGCTGTCTCCTTGGAAAACAACAAAGGCAATCGTTCTCATGTGGAAATGCATGGAGAGCAAAAAGACCACCGTAGCTATTTTTTCTTTTTTTTCTTTTTTGGTCGGAACACTGGAGCTAGTTCATATGGATGTAATGAGGATCCCGATGTCGAGCCAAAATAAGTATTTTATTCTCTTCATTAATGACTATACCGGAATGACATGTGTTTACTTTCTTCGTGAAAGATCGGAGATTTTCTCTATCTTTAAGAAATTCAAGAACCACATTGAAAATCAAAGTGGCCGAAGAATCAAAGTCTTAAGGAGCGATAGAGGCACAGAATACATCCCAAGTGAGTTCAATAAATTTTGTGAAGATGAAGACATATATCGTCAATTAACAATAGGCTATACCCTAGAGCAAAATGGTGTAGTAGAAAGGAAAAATAGAACAGTTATGGAAATGGCGAGATCCATGTTAAAGGAGAAAGGACTTCCTAACTCTTTCTGAGCAGAAGCAGTTTACAATGCAGTATACCTATTAAACAGGTGTCCAACTAAAGCAGTCTAGAATAGAACTCTAGTCGAAGAATGGAGTGGACGAAAACCTTCAGCTAAACATCTAAAAGTATTTGGCTATGTATGCTACGTTCACATCATTGATAAAAGAAGAAGAAGCAAGTTCGATGAGAAGATGAAAAAAGGGAATATTCCTCGACTATAGTGACCAATCCAAAGGCCATCAAATTTATAACCTAAGAGCGACGAAGCTTACGATAAGTCAAGATGTTGAGTTCGAGGAAAATGCTACTTAGAACTGGGAGGAAAAGAAGATCGAGTAGAAATATGTTACCTTACCTATTATACCACCTGCTTGAGAAGAATCAACATCAGAAGAAGAAGGTGGAACATCAGATTTCGCCACTCAGGATGTCACACCACCATCATCTCCAAATCCGGCAAAAAAAGAGTCAACTCTAGAATCTCCTATATTAAGGGTAAAGTCTCTAAGGAAGTCTATGAGACATGCAATTTTATGTCCTTAGAACCAGACAACTATGAGAATGCTTCCAAAGAAGAAATTTGGTTTAAAGCCATGGAAGAGGAAATCAAGATGATCGAGAGAAATGAAACTTGAGATCTCGTTGATTGCCCTAAAGATAAATAAATCATTGGTGTCAAATGGATTTACATGACGAAGCTGAACGCAGATGGATCAATTCAAAGGGCACATGGCGAAGTGATACTTGTAACAACAAGGTATTGATTATATTGAAACTTTCGCTCATGTTGTTTGTCTTGATATTATTCGAGTACTCGTAGCCCTAGCAGCACAAAAGAAATGAAAGATCCATCAACTAGATGTAAAGAGAGCATTCATGAATGGATATCTCCAAGAAGAAATTTATGTGGATCTACCACAAGGCTTTATCACCAAAGACATTGAAGAAAAGGTCCTAAAACTTAAGAAAGCCCTATACGGGTTAAAACAAATACCACGAGTATGGTATAACAGAATTGACAAATATTTCACTAAGCAAGGATTTAGGAGGAGCATGAGTGAGCCTACACTCTGCATCAAGATCAAAAGTAATTCTGATACTCTTATTCTCTCTCTATATAGAGATGATCTTATATATACAGGAAACAATAAGAAGATGATTCAAGAATTTAAAGAAGATGTGATGAAGACATTCAAGATGACAGACTTGGGTTTGATGCACAATTTTCTCGGTATCGAGGTTGATCAAAATGAAAGAATCTTTATCTCGTAGAAGAAACAGAGAACACCTTAAAGAAATTCAAGATTGATTATTGCAAAGCAGTTGTGACGCCACTAGTGATAAAATAAGAAACTATTAAAAGAAGATGGAGCAGAACAAGGAGATGATTCGCTCTACAGAAACCTTATTGGCGGTTTATTATATCTTTTAGCTACACGACTAGATATTTATGTATGTTACCAGTCCACTATCACATTTTATGCAGAGTTCAAGCCAAATTCATTTTGGAGCGGCCAAGAGAATTCTAAGATACTTATGAGGAACTACGGATTATGGTATCTGGTTTCAGCCAAGTGCAATGGCTAAGCTCATCGATTATATGGACAGTGACTGGGTAGGTTCAACCGATGATGGGATGAGCACTACTCGCTATGTTCGCATTGGGGTTTGGAATATTCTCGTGGGCACAAAAAAACAAGACTCAATAGCACAATCTACTACAGAAGCTGTATATATATCGCAGCCGCTACGACAGCTAGTCTTGCAATATGACTTAGAAGAATTCTAGAAGACATTGGAGAAATACAGACAAAATCGACTCTGATATTCTGCGACAACAGGTCCATGATTGCAATCTCGAGAAATCTTGTCTTTCATGGAAGAGAAAAGCATATCGATATCAAATATCATTTCACACGCGAAGTACAAACCAATGGAGAAATTGAGCTGAAATATTACAAGACTGAAGATCAAATTGCTGATATATTCACTAAAACATTACCAAAAGCAAAATTCGAGACATTGAGAAGCATGCTCAGAGTATCACAAAAATGAATCAAGGAGGAATGTTGAAGAGTGTGACCCATTTTCGTCATTGGCTGTGAAGACAAAAAAAAAATTAATTAAGGGTGTGTTTGTTTAAAGGAAAGTGAGTTTCGGGAATTCGTTTTCTAGAAAGTGATTTTATGAAAACCACTTTCTCGGAAAACGATTTGTTTTCCTTTGTTTGGTAATATGTTACCGAAAATATTTTTCGGTATTTGGTTCTCATTTGGAAAACGATTTCAATCTCATCAATGAGATTGTCCTTGAAACTGAGGAGAGGCAGAGGATCGAGAGAGCTAACGTGAACTGACTTCAGTCGTCGGTCACGGCCCTAGTCCCAATCCTCAGCCCCGGTCCCGGTCCTGGCCACGATCCCCGGCCTCTGCCTCGATCGCCGGCCCTGGCCCCCGGTCCCGATCTTAGGTCCCCGGCCCCGACCCCGGGTCCTGATCCCCGGTCCCCGGCCCCGACCTAGGCCTGATCCCGGTCCATGGCCCCAGTCACGATCTCTGGCCCCGGTCGCCAGTCCCCGACCTCAGACCCTGTCCCGGTCCCTGTCCCCGGCCCCTACCCCTGCCTCGGCCTCAACCGTAGCCCCGGTCCCTGACACCTGCCTCGGTCCCTAGCCCCGGTCCCGATCCCGATCCCCAGCCTCGGCCCCAACCCCTCCCCCGGTCTAGGCCCCGGTCGCCGGCCCTCGCCCCAGTCCCGTTCCCCGATCCCTCGACCCCAGTCGCCGGCCCCTTTCCCGGCCCCTGTCCCGGTCCCGATCCCCGTCCCCGGCCCTTGTCCCGCTCTCGGTCTAGGTCTCAGTCCCAATCCCCGGCCCCGATCCCCGGTCTCTAGCCCCGACACCGGCCCCAGTCTCGATCCCCGGCTTTGGTCCCGATCCTCGGCCTCGGTCGCTGGCCCCAGTCCCAATCCCCAGCCTCGACACCGGTGCCCGGTCCCGGCCCCAATTGCTGGTCTCGACCCCCAGTCCCGATCCTCGACCTCGGTCCCCAATCCCGGCCTCGGCCCTGGTCTCGGCCCCGAGCCCTGTTGCGAGCCCCAGTCTCCCGCCCCGACACCGACCCCATCCCTGGTCCCGATCCCCGGCCCCGATCCCCAATCCTCGATCTCCGGGGATCGGTTCCAGCCCCGTTTTCAAAGAAAGTGAAAGACTCAAATTTGGGAAAGTGTTTTCGTCTTTTTATTTTGGGGAATTTACTTTTCTATTTTTCTGAATAAAATTTTTATTGACCGGAAAGTACTTTTCATTCACCAAATCATTTTTTGCGAACCAAACGGACGAAAGTCCAGAAAACACCTTCCATGAAAATACTTTTCTCAAAACAAACGCATCCTAAATATAAGGTGGTGGAGTAAGTTGGCCATGTAAGTCTATAAATATAGGTTGCGAGTCTTCCATTTATATAAGAGAAGCTTTTTGATGAGAGATTCCTTTATAAATCTTTTTACTTATTAAGTTTCATATTAAATATCATTTTTATCTTGCTAGTTTTCTTGTCATTATTTCTCTATATTTCATACCCAAACACAAACACACTCTCGCACACACGCTTCCGTAAAATCCCAGCAAATCTGTAGTCTTTCACCTCAAATCTACTTATCCTCGATTAAAGCTAAAGCGCTTGATGAGTTCAATGGGAAATTCTTGGTGATCCCCAGTTGCCATTTCGCGCCGGGTCGAGAATTTGGCGTTTCTTAAATCAGTTTTAACACGCACATTATCTGCTTCTCCCGCCGGCTCTATTGTGCGCGACGAAGTATTATAACGTGCGGCTCTATTGTCTGAACGTACCGACACACGTGAGGATATCAATCGGGCGAACGTATCTTCAGGGAAGTTTCAATACAGTAGTACAACAATCTTCACTTTATCAGTATCACAAGCATGATGAAACCAACAAGAAACGGTGAAATGCAACAAATGATCAATGCTTGCCTACCCAATTTGGGTGATGGCATATACCTAGACATGATGAGAAGAGAGAACCATCGTGGACATAACTGGTTCTTTGAATCCATATTTTTTTCTATTAAATTTGTTAATCTTCTTCAGTAGCACCATGCAGATTCAGAAACGATCACTTGCCGTAACCCCAGAAGTCCATCTCGCCCCTCAGGGAGAGATGGTTGATCGGGTGCAGAGAAGTCGCGGCCGTCCCGTCCTCAAACCTTACACCCTTCGAATCGGAATCGTCTTCGTTATGGTTTCCCATCTGATTACGAGCGCCGCTAGCAACGCTGAGCATGCCCCAATCGCTCATGCCCACTTCGTCTCTCGCTCCGACCATCTGTTCCTGCGTCGCCTCGCATGTCCCGACTTCAAGGCCCTGGTCGCAGTTCTGGTACCTGAAGCTGTCGCTCCCGCTCTCACACTGATCCCTCGCGTTGCTCGTCATGAGCTGCTTCACCATCAAGGGCGGTGCCACCGCATCCGCGGACTGAAGGGCCGTGTAGTCGTGGTACCCTATCGGCTTCGGGGCCGGGATCAGAGCCTGCGAGGAAGGGAAGAGGGAGTACTGTGGGAGGTGGTGAGAGGAGGAGTAGTGGAGGCCAAGGTCGGGCTTGCTGAGCTCGAAGGCAGTCGACGGGCTGAGGTGGTTGGAGTGGAGGTAGAGGCTGTTGTCTCGGTGAATGAAGGAGCGAGGTTGAAGGGTGGTTGTGTTGGACGTGCTGTTGATGCTGAGTTGCTGGTGGTGGTGGTGATTTTGGTCGGAGCCGACGCTGGTTTGACCTCCGCTGTCATTGCCGGCGATCTTGAAGAGGTTCTTCTTCTTAAACACCCTGCACACCACCCACCCGTCTTCCTGGCGATGGAGCATCCCGGAGATAACAAATTTAACATGCGTAAGAGTTCGATTTCATCTTAACTAGCCCTTATCGCACATGATCTTAGGATGAATGTATGAGTTATTTCTGCATGCCGAGGGAGAGAGAGAGAGAGAGAGAGAGAGAGTTAAGGAAGTGGGAACTCACATTAAGGTTTCCTTGTGGGTCATCGCCGTCCTCAAGCCGGTACTCGTGCATGATCCAGTCGGTCTTCTGGCCGTGGGGAGCCCGTCCCCTATAGAAGACGAGGGTCTTCCTCATCCCGATCTTCTTGTGGGTGTTCCTTATGCACTTGTCCCTCCCCGTCGCTTTCCAGAACCCCGCATTCGTCGCTCTGTTCGTCCTCGAGCCGGTCGGGTACTTCCTATCCTTGTGACTGAAGAAGTACCACTCGTTCTGGGGCGTCGATCCGATCCTGCATCGTTCTATGGGTGCAACCTCAAGTTATGGAGTATCGTCTTTGAAAAAAATGTTGGGCTATAGCTAGTCCTAGCTATTCGGTCAATACGAAAATATATACTCCCCTTCATAGGACAGTATAATTACTACGGTAATTGTATGGTACTTAAATGCAACAGGACTGGAAGATTTCACACTTAAAAAATTCGTATAGTTCTACTGTTTATGGAGAGTTCTTGGTAAAACACCGGCCGATTAAGGCAAGTAAAAAAAAAAATCTGTTCGTGCATTTCCAAGGAGATGCAAAAATCCCATCTAAATTGACTTTAAGTATCACTTCTCTATAAAATCCAAATCCCGCAACACCCGAATTCTGATTTTTTTTTACTTTTCAAGTTCAAAACTTCGCGAGACTTCTACAGTTTACTCAAATATTGACATGCGAGTTCACATAGTCTTTTCATAATATTCCAAAATTTGAATCGTATGTTCAATATTCGACGGAAAAGCAAAGTTTTTTTGCTTTTATTTAAGTCCGAACAAACGGGCCATTTGAGAGCGAGGGCAAGTTTGATTATGGGACTAGTAATCTAAGTGCTTGGAAATCAGCCATTCCACTAGTTAAAGATCGATTGTCTTCCCCCCAACTCCAGATCCTGTGGAGTGCTTATGGCATCATTTCACAGTTTAAGCTGACTTCTACTGTATTTTGACTTCGAGGTGCTCTCGTATATTGGAAATTATATTACGAGAAACTATATTCTTCCTCGTCAATAATAATGTATGCCCTAGAAGAAAAAAAAAAAGATCAAATCAGGCGGTCCACAATTAAGCCCTAAATTCATGCAAGCGAGAAGTTGCTCTTGCTGTGTAGTCGCAACAGCCAAATTCATGTGAGGTCTCAAGAAAATCTTGCATGATTTTAGGGCACTGGCAAGCAAAATATTCACGTGGCTTTTGTCCTGTTAACGAAAAGGGTGTTCTACAAATCACATGAATTACGAGATATACGATGAGTTTGCCCCTGTCAATGTAAGAGTCCTTCGAGACACTAAATGAGCGGCATATTCATTACCAAATAGGAATTAAACTATGGCGACTGGTTACCTTTTTTTGGAGGAGTATCTGATGTTCCATAGGATCTTGAGCCTCAAACAGATATTATTATACGGTTTGGCGCTCAAATAATATATGATTCGAGTCGAATTTTCTAAAAAACCATATGGTTCGGTGTCGCGCGCGATGATTTGGTACTATCCCGGAAAAGAGAAATGAAAACCTGAGTCATAGCAATAACCAATGCCTGTTTAATAAACTAACTTTTAAGTAAATTACCTTGAAGCTCCCAAGGCTCCATCTTGTTCAGGTCAACCTCCCTAATCACCTCCATGTCGAACTTCTGGAACGAGACCTTCTTCTTCAGGTAGTACTGGAGGAGCTCCTCGTCCGTCGGGTGGAACCGGAACCCCGGAGGCACGCCGCCACCGGATGAAGCCATCGACCCGAACCCCCGCAGCAAACAAAGCCGATCGGGCCAAGCTCCTCAATATACCTCTCTGCAGAGAGAGAGAGAGAGAGAGAGAGAGGATAGTTGCTGCTAATGAGTTCTGGTGAAATGAAACGGGAACGAGAATGTGAGCAAGAGGAAGCAATGTCAGTTGCACGTAAGAGAAGGGGGTTTATAACTTTATATATGTTGGACGAGGCAAAAGAAAGTGTTGACGGCCGGTGACTACGCCGGCGGGAATGGCTAAAGATATCGTGAAAGGCAAGTCTCTCTAGGGCTCGATGACCGGTGACGAAGAAATTTTCTCTCTGGCTGCAGTTATGGATCCACCGGGACAATTCCTTTTTTCCTCTCCCTCACTCGCCTCCTGTGGAGCGTGCGTGGACGCTCACGGGGATCCCTAATGTCGTCCCTTAAGGTTGGGTTGTCGTCCTAACTACGTTTCGCTAATCATATCTCAGCTCAGCACAACACGTTGTCTGCTGCCATTTTTACATTCGATCTGGTTAATGATTGTCTCGGCACTCCCTACAAGTACAAACCTCGGAATCCATCCATGTTTGGCTTCAAGAAGGGTACTTCTTCTCGACTGACCCCAAAAAAAGATGTTTTTACGTCATTCTCCAGCATCAAGCTGGGAATTGAGGAACGGGTATACACTTTTAACAACTCCGTAGGAATTGGTTTGGCGACTGTCCCTTAAAAATATCGACCATTCGAACAGAATGTTAGAAAGCATAATCTAAAAGCTTAAATTGATAGGTGAAAAATTATTTTTTTAAAATATAAATAGCATTTAGGATATATTATCAAGCGATGTGGGACAATACTTTAATACCTCATCTCTTTGCAAACCGGATTATGAGCGTCATGTAAAATATTAATTTGGGGTGTACACACACTCGCAAAAGAAAGTGGAATTTGACTAATCGAGGGTGCACTCACATTCACAAAAGTGATGAACATTGGCCTGACACCGGCCTAACACCATGATAAAATGGCCCAACCCAAAAACTTTGATAGGTAAAGGAAGATCACGTGAATATAAAGAGCATTCAGAATTCGTCGTCAAGTGTTGTGAGACAATACTTCAACAAAATCGATAGGTAGTAGAACAAAATGCATTTTACATCTTAGCTTGTCCATTGAATTCTTGAAAGGGAATTACGCACTCGGTGCCAGTAGATCAGAAGTCCCTAGCGCACCGATCTCACAACTCCATGAAATATATTATAAGACAAAGTCCTAGCCAAACTTATGTAGAGGCTTACTCGCGCACCTCATGCAAAACTTTGATGCTGCGCAGCGGGGCTTCAAACTACTAATACTTGCACGATACTATTGTGCTCAATGTTAGAGAGAGAGACATACACACGCACACACATGGACGTCAAGGGCGCATTGGTCGGGTTGGGAGGAGGGGTGCTGTGAATTCCTGATTTTCTTTACCTGGTGTGTATAACCACATCGAATTTTACTGACATAACAATTTTTGGGTGATGCGAGAGCAAATAGCATTTTGCGGGCCAAGAATCTTTGAATTAACAGCAATCACATAATTATCTGTTGAGCAAATTTGTCCGATGACAATGCTGTGAAAAGTTACGATCTAAGCGGCTTCTGCCTTGCATTAAGCGCCGCCCGCAGTAAAAATATGCACCCGCAAAATTGGCAATAAACAGTAAAAGAAAAAGAGAAGTCCTTCATGAAGTAAAATGTACGTCAGCAAATTAAGAAAAAGAACGTGCAATCCACGCGCCCCCATAAGAAACTTGGAGACGTTCATTGCCGAAGTGCAACGAACGAGTCGAACGGAATATTATTAAACCCCGTAAACGATCCCGAGGTAGTAGTATAATAAAGAAGGGAATTCAATTACGGGGTATATTTGATTGCCCTCGAAGCAACCTTTGGAAAAAAAAACAGCTACTATACCTCCTTGGGATCCTCGCGTTCGAACAGACGGCCGACGTTATCGTGCGTGGATATCAAATTCCGATCGCTCATGCGAGTTAAAAGTTCCTTTTGGAGATTTAGTGCGCGCGTGGTAAAATTTCTTTACTAGGAATCAACTTTCGATAAGAAGTTGATTTCTCTACTTCTTCTCTAGAAATTGATATTTCTACTTTTGCTCCAGACGGACTTCTGATCAGAGAAATTCGTTTGACAACGACTGGAAATTTCTACTTTTGAAACATTACTTATAAAATTTTCGACGGTGATGGTCGGCGGGCGGCGATTGGCAGAGGCGGCGGTGGTCGTCGGAGGTCGCGACGGTCGGGAGGGAACGGTGGTCGGCTGGTGGTCAGGCGGCGGTGGAGGCGGGCGGGCGGGCGGGCCGCGAGCGGCCGTGGTCGACGGAGGCGGGTGTGGTCCAAGAAGTGATTCTAGAATCGATAAATTATTATTTTTTTTACTTCTCAAAATTGGCAAAAAAAATCCTACCAGAAGTGAAAAGTCTTGCCATAAGTCAATTTTTTTACTAAACGGATTTTTACTTCGGAAGTATTTTTACCAAACGGATCTCTCTGCTAGATTAACTTATGGCAGAGAAATTGATTTCTGGAAGTGTTATCATGCAGGTTTAGCATAGCCGCTGGGCCAATCGACCGCGGAGCAGGCCAAGTGTAATGAACTTTCGTACTTCCTTTCGGAGAAAAAAAAAAAAGCTAGTTCGATCGATTGATTTTGTAATCGGGGTGAATGTTCACGCGGCCCTACGAGACCGGACACCTTCCATGAACAGCTGGAGATGCAGTCGCCACAGCTAGAGCTCTTGCACATGTTGCATGACCTTGGCATTGGTACATTTGATTCAATAGCACGCGTCCTAGTTCTTGGATGATTATATATTAGACATTATGTCACCATAATATATCCTATGATTCGAAGGTTCCCATGATCTCGCGGAGTTGATTTTGTAGGAGTTATTAGGGTTGTGGTGGGATTAGGGTCTTCCCTCTTTGTAAAATGTAGGCTTTGCCTGTCTCCCCACATGGTTTGGTCCCTAGAATGCTGCCTTGCCCTAATTAATGCTCTGCTGATTTAGTCTTTCAATGATGAATTTGGTTTAGGAAATCATGGGCAACCTATTTCACGTCACAGAAAACACACAAACGCGCGCACGGACACACGTATAGGATGGTGTGGCAACAGGGATCGAGCGTCGGGCCGACAGCGGCTAGTCGCTATTGGCTTGGTAACGAGGCGAGAGGCGGCAAGTCTCGACGACGAGGCAAGGTGCGGAGGAGGCCAATCGGAAGAAGCGTATATTCGGTTAAATTTGCATGCATATGACCCATCAATTAGAAAACCGGTTTCTTCCTGTCAGGAATGAAGGAGAACACCACGTTTTGGTAAGTCCGGAGTCCCTAATGTTATTGTTAGCCACGCGGTATATTTGTCGTGTTTGCAAGACAATCGATTATAAATTATTCGCCTACCACTGGCAGCAAGCTGTAATTCGTAAGGGATTCACGATGATAAGCCTTCTGTGCTGGTAAATAGAAAAATAATTGTTGTTGAGAATATTATGGATAATACCTGTCTTAGACTCCATTTGTTTCGCTAGAAAATTTTAAAAAAATAATTGTCCAAAAAATAATTACTTGTACATGTTTTGTTGAAAATGGTCCGCGACGAAAGGTCTTTCACCAGAGGTTTGATCTTCGGTTTTTAGAATGAATCAGGTCATGTGGTGATTCTGGACAGGAGCCTCAATGAATCACAAGGAGCCATATACTTCGTTGGAATTTAACCAACGACGAAGTACAAAATACTTTGCCGAAATTTAATCAACGACAAAGTGAGATGATAAATAGATACGATGTCGGAATTTAATCAATAACAAAATATCTAAAACTATCTCTAAAAGTGCGAGAATTGAAAGATACAGAAATGTAAAGTAAAGAACGATGAGTTCTATCATTAATTGAAGGGGCTTTACAAAGAGTTCTCTTGGGGTATTTATAATCCTTACAAACGGTAGTTGCACATGCCGATTACTAAATTGAAAGGAATAAATCCCTTTCAGTGGGGTGATTACCATAAGTTACTTTACGAATGGATAAGACACAACTGACCAAAGGTTATGTTCACGTCGATTGCTCACCATTGAACGAGTGACTTCAAGACTTTCGTTGATAACTTCGCGTTGTGTTGTCTATGACTTCACCGGCGAGTTACCGATTTCCTCCTAGTTGCTAGTAACTCTATTCATTATTGACCAAACTCTGATCTTATCGACTAAGTTCGATAATTGCTTATAACAACAAAAAATTCGTCATTTTTGTGTGTCAACGGCACTGCTTGAAATAATTAGCCAATATAAAATATTTTCATTATTGATAACAATTTGTGTTAATATTTTCATGGAAATGAGAATATTTTTTGTCCGTTCAATTTTGTAAGCGTGCGAGCGATCATTTTTAAGAAAATATTTTTCAAATCATTTATTTTTTGGGAAGCAACCGGAGTCATAAAGGAACACTATTTTTCTCCATCTCTTGGCGGCTGAGACTTCCTTCCACGATGTCTTTAATTGGTGGATTATAAGCTATGAGCATCACTACATGCGGATTTACAAAAATATAAAATTATGTGATATCCATATTTCATAACTTACTAATTGGAAAAAGGAGCTACTAGCCTGACAGCTTAACAGTACTGATAGTTATTTCTGACCACATGATCTCCTAATCAATGAGTGTCTTATGCAAAACACGCGGTGATAGTATGAATCTATAGTTGAGATTGTACTATTCCTGACAATGTTGTCAGGAAAGCATTTTCCATTGAAAATTTGGTTTAAACAAATTTCCTTCCAGAAGGCACTAATGCATTGCATAAGGAGGAGGGCACTCGAGCGAGGCTCCGCCACGCCGCAAGGCTCCACCACCCCGCAAGGCCTCGGCTTGCACGGGCGGCGGGAAATGGCGGGGCACGGGTAGGGGTTTCGGTTGGGTCGGGACGGGGACCGCCTCGCCGCGTGTCCATCTCCCATTGATCACATCATTCGTGACACAACGGAACGGGGGAGGTTCACGCATGGCATCTAAGGTTGGGATGAATTCCAACTGAAGCATTCATGCTCATCATTGACCTGAAGAGAGAAGCAAAGAATTATTCAACACAGTTTGTTTTTTTTTTTTTCGAATTTCAATTCATTTAATGCTCGAAGGTCAAACCACCATCTAAAATCACCTTTTCAAGCAACCCCAGGTTCGCAGGTTTACCGGCTTGTGAAGCGACCGAGAGGTCGCTATTTCAAACTTTCACGTGCTAACGAGATACAACCACGCCGACATGACCACGATGAGAGCCTCATTGCATGGAGCTGTTACGGAACAAGGGCAAGACAGAATTATAGTATTGGATGTTGGAACTTCGATCAGTTGACTTGATTAGATGCAACAGTTTGCGTCCATGCCTTGAATCCCCGCACCCCAAATTGCGTGGCCATTTGATTTAGCGCTTCGTGCCGAGGGCAAGCCGGATTCATTCCTCCCGGAGGATTCGAACAGCCCTGTCACTGGGTGTGGTTGCTGTCCAAGTAGCTCTACAATCGATCGATCTGGACAACCTCGGCGAGTGTTGGAAACAGAAAGCAGCAAAGTAGATTGGCATAGATGGGATCGTTTAGTCTTAAACCCAGATGACCCCTGAGCTTCCTGTCCTTGCATTGTGGGTCTAGTGATTGGGAATAGCCTTTTGGCAAAGGGAGACCTCATGGACTGCACATCCCAACCTCGTGCGCTGTATATTGACTTGTGATTCCAGGAGGAATTTGCTCATTCTTGGACTCTGTGTTCTGTAAGCACATCGGGGCGATGAACCATTCAGCTTTGCTGCATTTTCATTATAGGATACCCGGTTTCAAGTAGGGAAGAGCACGGCCTTGATCTCGAGGAAAGACGTTGCTCGGTTCGGATCAGCCTCTCGGATGCGAAAATGGTTGATGAATGCAATGACAGTACTGTTCCTCAAACATGTGATGGAGTAGTTAAAACTCCACAATCGGCAATGGCTTTAGAACTGAGAGCGTCCTGGGAAGATTCTCGCTGAGGTTCATCGTCAGCATCGTTCACAAAGTTTGACGTTTCTTGCTGAACTACAATGACAAGGGCCTGTTGTATTAGACATAGATGGATAGAAAAGAAAGGAAAAATTTTCCCCGTTCAGTAGATTTCTCAAACCAATTGATAAGTGGCAAAACATTGCTAGTTAAAAAAAAAAAAAAGTTTACCTCTCACCTCATTTTCGGTATAACTTGTTCGTAACTTATTGACACTTTCATGAAACCACAAACAATTTTTTTTTTTTTTTTTACGATTGTGAGTTACCAACTTTTTAATCTTTATCGATATTTAGTTGTCTTTTTATAAACGCTTTAAATCACCGATTCTTCTATAAATTTACCAATCTTGATAAGAATGACTTAGGGTCTGTTTGGCATTGTTCCCGTTTCTCTGTTTCTGTTCCCGGAAACAGTAAAGAATAGAAACATGTTTGGTAATGTAAATAATTATGATTATGATTCTGTGTTTCGGAACACTTTTTGACCACTTTTCAGAACAAAAAAAAAGTTGATTTTTGTGTTCCGGAACACTTTTGCAAATCACTGTTTTCCACGATATACTTCTATGAATTTTTCTTCGATATTTTCAGTTCTTGTTGAAACATGATTTATAATTATAATTATTTTTATTTTTATTTTTAAAATTAATTTAAAAATAACAAAAAATCATAAAAATTACAAAATCAACTTTGAAAGTCTTGGCTGAGCCTTAGGAACCAATTTTGAATTAAAAATAGTTTTCATATTTTTTTAAATTTTTAAAATTTATTTAATTATAAAATACCCAAAAAAATAGAAAAATATCATTCGTTGTCAGAAAAATACACAAATATAGTTGATATTTTTATTTCAATTTCCTCTTCAAGATGGTATTTTTAAATCTAAAAAAGATTAACTTTCTTTTTCGCAACTCTTTTTTATTTTTTCGTTTCTTTTTCTTAATCATTATTTGATTTAATTATTTTCTCTTTTCTTTGTCATCAAATATAATTATTTAATTATTTAATTTAAATGCAAATTGGGAACAAAAATTTTATGCAGTTACTAAACGTGTTTCTGTTCTTGGAATAAAAATTTTAGCAGTTACCAAACGCGTTCTGATTCTCAAAAATCATCCGGGAACAGAAACACTGAGGAACAGAAACACGGGAACAGAAACAAGAAACAGGAACATTGCCAAACAGAGCCTTATTGACTATTCTTCAATTATATCGCCGGCTAATTTTATTTTATATAATTATTTCTTTTCCCCCCAATCACTCTTATTTTTATTTTATTTATTTTTGGGTTCACCGACCGCCGGTCCCATCTAGATTGAGATAAAGGTGATGTTGAATGTTGACTTATCGACTGTTCCTAAAAAAAATTATGTCGATATGCATGCATAATTAAGTGCGGTGTACAATGCGGGTTTCATGCCTAGTTTGATTATGTATACACAAGGTCGGTCCATTGTGAGTAACAACAAAAAAAAAACAATCACTTATATAAATGAACGAGCGAAAAATATTTTTCATCGTTCACGAAGATATTTAGATGTCAATTGTTGTCGATAATAAAAGTATTTTTTGTTGGTTAGTTGTTCCAAGCGGTGTGAACTATTATTTTCAGAATAACATTTTATTAATTTATTACGAAATAAATGGAGCCTTAATCACTGATAACTTAAGAAAATATAATTCATCAAGAATATAGCAAAATTATCATATGGTTTTTACAGAGTCAAAACTAAAAATTTTGGAGCTAATGTAAAAAGTCAATAAAAGCCTCTCCTTTTCGTGACTTCAAAAAGGCACGAGGCGGGGGACTCGGGTCACGTGCCGAACCTAACAGTCTTGCTCTTGTCCTCGGTCTCAACTGTATTCTTTTCTTCTCTCCAGGGTCTGATCAAAACCACAATCGCGACTGGCGACTTTGACGGCGGAGGCGGAGAGGAAGAGCGATCGGAGCTCCTGCTTTCCGCGTGACTCTCGCTTTCTGAAGCAGTGAATTTGGAAGCCTCGGCGGTGTTCTTTCATTTTCTTTCCTGGCTTCGGAGCTGTGAGGTTGAAACATGGAGGCGACTCCGCCGTCTCCGTCGTCCCCGTCGTCGCTAGCGTCTCCATCCTCGATGGAGTTCTACGATTTCCTCGACAGGATGCGCAACCCTGCTTCTCTCGATCTCGTTCGATCCATTAAGAGGTTCGCCCTACCTCTCTCTCAATTCCAAAGCAGTTTCAGCTCATTCTATACTTGCATAATCCGCTTGTTTTATCCGAAGTTGATTTCGTGGAAGCATGCTTGTTTTTTTCAATTTAATTTTCCCGTACTTCTTGATTCCTTTTGTTTGTCTTTTTCTGGTAATTGTGGTTATTAGTTCGTGCGGGAAAGCATAGTATACGTCATGAGTTTAAGCAATTGTATCAGTTAAAAGCCGACGACAGCGGAAGCCTTTGATTTTTGGAAAAATTCGCCTTCCGTACCTTGGTTTACCGTAGTGCTGGACTAACTTAGCAAAATGCTAAGTTTAGCATATTCCACTGCTCGTGGCTCTGTGGTTTGTGATAGAATTGCGGAAGACAGAGTGATTAGGTGCACTGGAGAAGCCTGTGAATTTTCTGTGAATAATGTTTCCTGTTCCCAGCTCAAGCTGAACTATCTTAGGGGATTTGGGGGGCTTATTTTTTGACAGGAACCTATTCTCTGATACCTGTAATGTAGCTCCTTGTACTTCTTGGTGCAGAGTGTTTTTTTTTTTTTTTTTTTTTTGGGGGGGGGGGGTGTTTTTTATCTTTTCGTCGGACAGGCTAGAAGGAACATACGTGTTGCATCTAGAGTAAACTAGCATTGCAACTTGCCTATACTTTGTGCTACTTTAACCCAAAGTTCCACCCGACCGTACTTGACTGAGGCTTTTTGTTCAAAGAAAGCATTAAG